>OY728158.1:1506583912-1509183749 GCA_963277665.1 Viscum album
CAATGGGATCATTGAAATCCCAATTTTCTTTTCCTCTAGTTGTGGATCTCTATTTGGATATCTTTCTAGATGATTTCACAGGCATTACCCTTGATATAATATTTGAGTTCAAGATAGTACTCATTCTAGATGTGGATCCCATTTCAACACCCCTGTATCATATAGAATTAGATGAGTTAAAGGATCACAAGTTATAGCTTGAGGAGTTGGAATGGAAGGGTTTTATCAGGTCAAGTACATCATTGTGGGGTAAACCTATCTCCAAGAAGGTAGATGATAGTCTTAAAATTTATACAGATTATCAAAAGCCAAATCATGTGATAGTAAAAAAATATCATTTTCCCAAGGTTGATGATCTTTTTTATCAGTTATAGGGATCATAGTAGTTCTCCAATATTTATCTTTGATCAAGATATCACTGGTAGAGGGTTAGATAGAATAAATCTTGAATACTAAGTTTTATAGTATATGTGGGTTATAAAAGTACATGGTGATGTCATTTTACCTAACAAATTCACTAGTAGTGTTTATGGATATCATGAACAATATCTTCCACCCATATATTGACTCATTCATCATGATGTTTATTGATGATGTCCTTATCTACTCATTGACCCGGGAGTAGCATGTTAGACATCTTGAGATAGTCCTGAGTGCACTTCATGCAATTATTCTTTATTCTAAGTTGTCAAAGTGATTTTTTTGGATTCAAGAGGAGAAATTCCTAGGGCATGTAGTGTAAAAGAAAAATATATCCTTGGACATAAAGAAATTTTAGATAGTGATTCATTGGAAATATCCTAAAAATGTATTTGAGATTAATATCTTTATGATTTTATAAGGATATTATCAGCATTTTATTCAGGGTTTATCCCATATATCATCACCCATGACAACACTGATGAATACGGGAGTAAAATTCCATTGGTTAGACCAGTGTGAATATTTTTTTCTTAAGCTGAAGAGGAGGTTTACTACATATTTGATGTTGATTCTTCCCAATCCATGGATCAGTTATTCAATTTACTAAAATGAATCATAAATTGGTTTGGGAGTAGTAAAAATACAGAGGGATAAGATAATAGATAATGGCACATGTTAGTTGTGACCCCATTAGAAGAAATATCCTACCCATGACTTGAAGCTGGAAGTCATGATCCATGATTTAAAGTGTTTGTGACACTATATCTTTAGTGATATTTTTTTCTTATATGGATCACAAGATCAGATTTTATATCTTCACATAATAGGACCAAATCTATGGTAGAGTATTTGGGTAGATTACTTACAGATTTTTGACATTGAGATGTATTATACACCAGGTAAAGGTAATTTCATTATAGATTCTCTTAGTTGTATGATTATAGTAGCTCAGGAGCTTGGTGAACATACATTCGAGGAATAATGGTGCCTAATGAAATTATTGGATGGTTGAAGATTAATTATTTATGTTATACCAGTGATCACATATTCTCTAGTAGATCGGGTGAAAATATGGTTCTGAATCTAACCCTGAGTGTTCTATGATGAGGTAATGACTAACAGATGGTGACCCAATACTTGGGTGTTCATTGGAAGGTGATGATGTGATCCTATTACATGAAATAGTTGTAGTCCCTTCTTCCATCAATAAAGGGATATTGAGATACTTCCATACATCTAGGAGGATTGTGCATCCTAGAGTGACAAAGATGTACCATGAATCCAAGTGATAGTTTTTGTGTCTAGGGATAAGGAGGGATATTGTTGGTTTTGTTTTATATTTCCTTTACTTCGAGAGGATAAAGGATGAGCACCAATTTTTTGGTTGTCTTATCCATACACTTCATTTACCCCTAGTCATGTGGGAGGACATCATGATGGAATTTTTGATGGGGATTCTAGGACCCTAAGGAGCCTTTTCATTATTTGTGTGGTTATTAATTAGCTAATGAAAGTTTATCATTTCTTAGTAATTCATGAGACTCACTCAGTAGATGAGCTAAGAAAGATTTATGTCCTTGATATTTTATGCTTATATAGAGTTCCCTTCAGCATTGTATCTTAAATTGAGACACACTTTATATCAGGGTTTTTTAAGGGATTACAAAAGGTCTTGGGGACTCAGCAGATATTGAGAACAACATACAATCCATATAAAGATGGACAGTCAGAGTAGATGATTGTTATACTAAATGATAATCTTGAATATTACATTTAAGACTTCATTGGAGCATAGGATTGAAGTTCCCAATCAGGATCCAAGTATCACTGAGAGGGGGAGGGGGTGAATCAGTGATATCTTTTTCTTTTTAAGTTTCCCCTTTTTGAAACAACCTTCGCCTCCTGTTAAAGAGTTTCTTCCCTGCTGAACACACGCATCCACAGGAACACAAGATTTACAAGGTTCACTACTCAACAAGAGTAGCTACGTCCTTGGTATGGTACGGAAATAATCCAGTACCACACAATCAACTAGAAAACAATCCTTTGATGTGGAATACAACGAGTAGGATATACCCTTACACTCGTGCAGCACTCTGAAAACAATCCAATAGTGCGTGTTCTCCCTCTTAGCACAAATAGGATAACACAATGTTTCAGTGCTTCTTTACAATTAAACAGATGTATTCTCCGAAGTACAAATCTTCACTTTCTTACCCAGAAGCTGGTAAGAACTCTCTCGTGCACAACTGAATACGTGCGAAGACCCCAAATATTTCGCGCAGCCTTTAGGGTGCCTTGCGCGCAATTCAAATGGCCTGCGCGTAAAATCCCCTTTTGGCGCGAAAAACGTTTTCGCGCAACTTTCCTTTTACGCGCAACTTTTCCTTTTTTCGCGCAACTCACTTAGTGTATAATTTACGCGCACCAGAGCTCGAGATTTCTTCTAAGTGTCGAGCATTACCATCTAACAGGGATTATCCTCAAATTTATAGGCATTTTTGAACCCGCGCGAAAAACACTAATCCGCGCGTAAAACCTCCTCCATGCGCGTAAAAACTCTTTTATGCAACTTCATATTTCGCGCCATGCTTCAAGTTTTCGCGCACCTCATGCCTTTGCCATTTTTCATCCTTCTAAGCATGAAGCACCAATTGCGCGCAAAATTCCGCACCGCGTTCTATATTGCGCGCAAACCCAATCTTTCTTGCGACATCAGATTTCGCGCACTGCTCCAATATTTCGCGCATTTTATGCCTTTTCCAATTTTTTATCTTCTGATCTCGAATCATCATTTGCGCGAAAACTTCATTCCCCAATTTCGCGCACCATGCCAATCTTTCGCGCAACCCGCAGATTTTTCGCGCAACCCGCTACTATTTCGCGCATCCCGCAGATATTGCGCGCACCACTTTATTTTTGCGCGAAACGTGCCTAAATTTCCGCGCACTCCATTCCTTTGTCATGTTTCATAGTTCTGACCTTGAATAACTCTTTTGCACGTATAAACCATCTTCAGCGCAACATCCATTGCCAAGCACATTTCTTCATCTCCCGATTTTCAGGCCCTAAAATTTGGCAAACACTGGAAAACGGCGCCACCTTAAACTGTGCTTTTTTTCCATCCCCAGATTGTCTATTGCTTTGCCATTTTATCTCTTTACTGCTTCCCATATCCATTCTTCTGCTCTTATCACGGATCCCACTATCGTGATATTTATCCTTTGATAGATCAGCTTAAGCATCGTCAGAGTTGCAATGGGAACTGAATCTTTCCTATCTTCCAGCAGCATCATCCCTTCCAATCAAAACATTATATAACTGGCATCATCATTTCTCCCCCTTTCCTTCATAAGGCTTGCATCACAAGTTCTCCTAACTCATGATATGTTTGAAATACATACCAGCAAAGCATCGTCTGATTTATGATCCTTCTACACAGTGAATTGATTTATCGCCTTTGACAACAAAATACAACACTCTGCAAAAGCTAACTCTTCAAACTTTCATCTTCATTCAACCTGGTCCCAACAAGGATGATCACCTATGCTTGGTTGAGTTCACATACAACAATATTTACCCAGATTCAATTCAGATGAACCCTTTTAAGGCTCTCTATAGTAGGCCATTTCATTCAAAACTTTTTTGGAATGAGGCTGGTGAGGCACCGGTTTTAGGGCCCAATATATTTTAGGATACCTATAAAAGAGTGATACTAATTTGGAAGAGGTTGATCATAGCTCTAAGCAGGAAAATATCCTATGTCAACCAAAATATGAGACCTCCGTATTTTTTTGGAAAAAGATATTTCTTGAGACTGACTCCTCGGTTAAGACACTAACATTTAAGGAAGAAAGGAAAGCTATATACATATTATTTTTCACCCTTTTTCACCACTGAGTGAATAGGTATAGTGGAAAATAATTTGGATCTTCCTAGTCATTATCAATGTATGAATGATGTGGTTTATATTTCTCAGCTTCTGAAGTACTTTCATGATTTATTTTCTTTCCATTAATTGTGATGATATATAGAAGAAGACTAACACATCATAAATGGATCACCTAGTGTAGATTATACACCAAAATGAGAAGGTACTATGAGAGAATATGGTATCACTTTTCCAGATCCTCTGGTATCATGGGTGAATCTAGGAGGATATGTGTGATCGAGAATCAAATATTTGAGCTCAGTGGCCTATGTTTTTCGATAGATACCCCTTAAGGAACTTATCTAGGATGATAATTCCTTAGAGGTGGACATTGTAATGTTCTAAAACTTTTATTTCAATATGAAATTCCATATTTCCCTTATCTTTCATATTTTTTATTTGATTTGTGTTGGGTGGAGCCTTTGAAGCTTTAAGTGGATTGTGAAATATTAAGTATGAGTTTTTAGTTGTTTCTAATCCAAAAATCCAAAACCATAGTTTTAGTTCTGGTCATGGTATTCCCTTTGTGTTAAAAGAAAAAGGAAACAACTTTCCAAGTCCATTGGCATGGATCAATGCCTAGATTTTCATAGAAAAAAGGTCTGGGAAGACTCTATATAGAGTAATGTAATTCTTGATGAGTTTAAAATAGATTAGTGTTATCCAAAACATCTTATTATATTCCATTTTATCCGGGTTTGTCCAAGAACCAACACGGACATGGTTATTTCATGGTTCATGTAATTTCAATATTGGTATTTTGCAACAAAAAAATTCATTGTCTGCTCCCTTCTCTGATCTTGACCAAACCAAAAAGAAAATGCATGAGTTTTAAATTTGGGGTCCTAAATGAGGTTATTAATCATTTCATAAAACCTATTAATTTAATTAAACACCTTCATTACTTATTTCTTCATTATCATATTCTTTTTCTTGAAACATGCAAAAATATTTTAATATTGATTTTTTACCAACTATCCTTGGTTTCTTCATAATTTACATCAATCTTGTCTTATACTTGATTGATATAAGGCCTCAACTCATACCTCTTCACTAGTGATTCTAGATTTGGTTTATTTAATGAAAAAATTTAGTGAGTCTTCTTGTTTTCCCAATTTACCTTTCATCATTATTATCTTATAATGGAATGATTTTGTTATTCATTAAAAGATGATATATTGTATCATTTATAGAGGTAACTCTAGCATTGGTGCATCAAAACCTTATTGAGTATCGGTAGCATTATATTACATCTCATATTTTCTATCTTAGTGAATTATCCTCTTTTCAGTATCCAGGAACGAAGGTTTCTTCTTCCATAAATCGAATAATGAATTCTACCATTGATGGTGGTTGTCATTGGGTAAGTGCTGATTCTACTCTTGGATTTCTAATCCTTTCTTAATAAATCTATTCATGTTGGGTTATAACCAATTATATGAGTTCTTAGCATACGAGCTTGTTCTGATTAGTGTGAAAATGTGTTTTGAGAGACAATATAATTTGAAAAACTTTGGAGTTCTTCATCATCAACCATGAGGATGGAATTTCCATATCTTTTGGGTATCTCATATACACATGTTTCCAAGGTATGATTTTGATGTTTTTATGCTTCAATGATTGTGATATACTATGATCGTGTGTGGGTGTGGGTGTATGTGTAGCCCGTGAGACCCATTTTTTATGCCTGATTCCATGAGTATTACTAGAATAGCTTGTTACCATTATTTATGTTAATCACATGTTGTTATATGCTGATACTATATTCTCATCATAATATTCAATGTTATTCCTTGAATGATATACCTCGTTATGTGTATGTAACCATCCCGTGGAGTTTTTCTCTTGGTACTCAGTACAAGTGGACCTTCATGACATGTTCACCCCTTATAGGGGAGTGTACAAGGCTTGAGATGATGATGATGATGGAACTAATAATAGGGTAGGGGAATGATGGCCTAGAACCCTGAACAGAGGTATATACTTAAGGGATATGACATTATAGAGGCCTAACTAGGGAATAGATATGGTGTGATAGCCTAGATGCCCGACCTATGATGGATCTATGAAATGACAGACTAGAATTCTGATCCAACTCGATGCCTTGGGAATACCAATAGACATGATTATGAGAATTATGGATTATTCCTAGTTGTCTGATACATCCTATGATTATCCTTCCATCATGGAGCTAGAGTGGGTACAAGAGGGGCTTGTAGTTCCTTTGTTATCACATTGGTTCTCAGTATATGTTTGTTCATGTGTGGCTGTGCATTAATTTTTATCATTTCACACTCCTATTATACATGTGCACATTTTTTAAGGACACATTGGTGGTTTCCTATCGGTTTTTACTACTCACACCTTATACGAGCATCTCAATATGCATGAATAATTCATGTATATATATTTAGGAAAGAGAAAGGGTACCATGGGAGAAGGTTGATCCAAAGAGCATAGAGTTAGTGGAAGTATCATGAAATAATCTGAATGATTCTATAGAGTTTTCTATTATTATTATTCTTAAACTATTACTCTGGTTTGTCTTGCCACATAGATATCCCAATTGTATATTTATTGTATGACATGTGTTCCATTAATATTATTTTATTATAATTTTTGTTATTATAATTTATTATATTTTATTTATATTATTGGTGTAATGATGTGATACTGAAGGTATAGTCTCCCCACTAATGATGGCTTGACCCTCACTATTAGTTGGAAGCCTCTTGCATAAGGGGAGGCACGCATGAGGTATTTTATAAATTCGGATCGAACTTAGTGGCTCGGCTTGAGGTGTAACAGAGATTACCAAGTACATAGTTCCATAACTTCAAACTTCCAAAAGGTTTCATTTCAAAAATCATAAAACCATTTTACCTTTCAATAAAATAAAATTTCTCATCCTTTACTCCTCTTTCCACCACCATGGATCCATAAGTAAAGTTTTCATACTCTATTAGAAAAACTTATTCCACAAACTTATTCATTTATCTATTCAATGGAAATAATACATTTCCATAATCCGAAGATGTTTTAAACTTCCTTTAATTATAGAAAAATTCTATTTGGCTTCCAAATATTAATATTTATATTTTTGATAAGTTCACTAGCCTCTTCATCCAACAAGTATAACTTTACAAATCTTTTGAGTACATTATTCACTATTCACCCTTACTCTGTTAGGGAATAAAATGATTCACCTAAATCAACTACCCATGATTCCACCAAAACATTTACACTCGATAACAAGATGTTAATTCATTCTATTAAAATGATAGAACTTGAACTTCTAGATTTTTTACATATAAAATTTTCTCAGTGATCTTTAAAATTATTCTTGAGATGAATCTTTTTTCCATAATGAAAACATGTGGGGATAGGTTTGGTATACCTTCATCTACACCAATATCTAGACTTATCTTTCTATTTGTTATGAATTTTCTTTCAATTGGATGATTATCATATACCTTTCACATTTGATGTATTACTTGTATGTTCTCAAACTTCCCTTAATCAAAGATCCTCATTCAAGGTCATGTTCTTAACATCCTAAAACACTAAGTTATATTTTAATTAAGAATTTTTTAAAACAATTAACATCACCTCCCAAATTATCAGTAGTTATGATAGTAAGAGAAACACCTGTACAAATTCCATGAAGTTTACATTCATAGAAAAAGTCTTACTCTGAATCATACTGAAATAATTAATATGGTATTTTACCGTTATTTCTTCTAAAAACCTCATTTTGAACAACAAATTTATTCAAATTATTAATTTTTTCATACATATATTCTAGGTTATTCATAAACTAAATTATAGTTTTCTTCTATGGGGTATTGAAGGAGACATTCTATGTAAAAGATATCTTGATTAACCTAAGTGCCTTATAATCTAGCTAATACCATTCTGTTTTATCCATATTATCTAGTTTCATTCCATCTAATGGAATATCCAAGTCCTTTCAGATGATATAATCTATCATCTACATCCTCCATAATACATAATATTTTCCTTTTAACTTATCAACCAAAACTTTAACACCATATGAAGCCATACCTTGCGTTAATAGTAAAATCCCACTAAAAATGAAATAAATCTAAGGTAAGAGTGAATAAAGATACCTAATTATGTCTTGAGAATCCATGAGTATTGAAACAGAGCTCTAATACCACTTGTTAGAGAGAATAGAATACAAAAAAGTGAGACTATTAGAAATTAAGTTCACTAAAACCAAGATACAGTAATCCATTAAAATATTAATAAATGGAATTCACTAACATTGAAACATTATCTACCTTCATACATAATAGTGTACCAGAACATAGGTATCTTGAAATAACCCTAAATCACTACACCGAATCTTCTAAAAAATTCACACATACAAAAGTATACAACCAAGTGAAAAATAAAAAAAGTAAAGAACACTTGATTTTACATGGTTCAGATAATGATTAATGCATCCATGCATGAAAAATACTACATGTTTATTAATATTTTATGTAATATACTAGAGTTTAAAATATCTCATGAATTTACCAAAACTTAGTCAATTAAATCACTAATCACATTCAATCACTCATTCAGGATAATGGATTTCTCTTATATTATATTCATTTTGAAATTAATATATCTAATAACTTCACGTTTCACTCATAGATGAAACACATTGATTTGAAATATCATTTCATATAGAAGATGTCAAAAGATGAAGTGTTAGAGTTACATAATATAGGTAGGATAAAAAATCTGGTTAACATGTTCACCAAGGTTTTAGTGTAGTGAAGTCTGAGGCAACATTATACATAAGTATGAGTGGGGTTACTAAAAAGGGATATATACATTTTCTTTGTTATGGAATATAAAATATTGGTTTTTTCTAAGTATTAGTGGTTGTCTTTTTTTTTCTTATAAGGAGAATTTAAGTGGGAAATTTTTATAAAATTTAAAGTAACTTTTGAGTAAAAAATTTTAAATTCAGAAAGAAAAACTCTAGAAGATATATTTCATCCTAATTTCCATACAACCAGCAATGTAAGTACAACAAAGGTGGGTGGTCTAGAAGATATGTTCTATAATCAAGTGTTAAAATGATCACAGGTACCAAATATAGTTGAATGAAAGTTATGGTTTATTAAATAATTTTTTAATGGGATATGTATTATTTACGACTTTTTTATTTTTTAATAATGTTTGGTACAAAAGATTCATAAAAATGGTATAAAATAATAACATGAAAAAAATAATAGAAGTTAGTGGTCAAGGAAGAGGAACCTATGGGATATCAAATATGACCAGTTAAATGGTTGGTCCCAAAAAATGTATGAGGTTAGTGGAATTGATTGATCAGAGAGAAATCATTATAATTTGGGGTGTTACCACATATACACACAATAATGAATGAGTGACGGAATGTGATAAGTGATCTAATTGACTAAATATTTAATTGATATTTTAATATTGTAAATTTTGTTACGTAAATAGGTGTATTATTGTTCTCCAATATATATAGGACTTCTCATACGAACCATAAAACTCTATGTGTTCATTTATTTTGTACTCTAATTTTTTCTGAATATTTTTTTCCATGATTTTTCATTTGGATCATGTGGTGAGTTTAAACTCGATTTAGTGATTTAGGGTGCACTTTCACTGCCTAAGTTTTGGTGCATTGAATTTTGGGGTTATTCTAGTCTAGGTAATTTCGAGTGATTTTTTACACATTTTATTTTTTAGTGGTTTAGGTTTTTATGATCAGTGTTTTTTGAATCCCAATAGTGTCAACACATGGAAACCTCCTCAATTTGACCTTAAGACCATGTTTGATTTTTCATTACCTGAGAATGATGGAATTTTTCCAATTTCACATATTTTATAGACATTATATGATATTTTTTATTGGTTTTTATGTATATATTTCTCATATATCTTTGCATTGTATATTTTTTCATGGACTGATTAATAGGTAAGTTATCAATGAATGATGGTGTTTTGATCATTTAGTTTCTTGACCCCTAGGTTCATGCTGAATATTTAGTAGACCATGCATTTCATTTCTCTTATAATCTAAATGGGAAAATTACCTGCCACTTATTTTTAGTTAAAACATTAGTATTTATTCCATCCTTTAGAAATTGTTAGGTGTGCTTGGGGTCTTTTGAAAGCCTGTCTTGGTGTTGTTTGAGTAATCGGGTCATGTACTTTGCACCAGAGTGCTTAGTATAGGCATGGGGATGGGCACACCCTTATCGATCTACCTTGAAAAGGTATAGATTATCTATATTCTTGATCAATTGAGATCTCCCCTTAGTCATTTATTCATTGATAAGGTGAGGGTCCCCATTATAATGGATGAGGTTAGGTACTCCCTCGACGATAGGGGTGTGGGTCCTCTATCAACCGGAGGAGGTCCTCCATCGGTAGGAGTAATTACTCCCCTAATGACTAGTGCATTATTCTTAAATTAGTAGGAGTAGGTACTCCCATGAAGACCAGGCCATGGTTCCTCCATTAGTAGGATCATGTACTCCCTTGAAAATAGGGTTGCAGGTCATCCATCCTCAAAAGTAGGTACTCCCCCAAAGATTATGTTATGGGTCCTCCACCAATGGGGTTGTACACTCCCTTGACCAATACTCATTTCCTTAGTGAGGTAGGTTTCCTCCACCAGTACTCATTTTATTAGCTAAGGTTATGATCATTGGAGGTCCACTATTTTTAATTAATGTCACCCATAAAGCTTTACTAATTGGGAAGTATTGGTTATGGTAAGATTGATTCCAGGCACAAGAAATTAAAATAGTTGGATTTTATTTGATGTATTACAATAGATCTGAATGATATGACCCCTTTTTAAGATATTAAACCATGACTAATAAGTCAAAAAATGATGATTATAGAGACTACCTAATGATATTTGGTATTTTTTGATCTCTTCATATTATTATCCTTGGTATGGTCATAATTTCTCTATGATGATTGATGATAGAGATTCAATGATCATATGTTCTTTAAAGACTGTTTATTTCCATGGAGGTTTAGTGAAAATATCTATAACAACTCTATACCCACTTCTAAAAAAATTATCTTTTATTTTAATTCTATTTAGTGTTATTAATTTAATTCGTTTTGGTATCTCAATCCCTGATGTAGAGGGACATTTCAATTCTTATGTTAGGGGGGTGATGATAATTTTGTGGGTTGGTAAATTTATGTTTTCTAATAGTGATATTCCATTTTTATTTTTTAGGTTTGATTCATTTTTACTTGAGTTATGGTAGGTGTTATCCTAGGGTCTAGATCTAGAATATTAAGATTATATTTGAAGAAAAGGGTCATCTACTTCATGTTTTAGTGGAATGGGTCACTGATGAGCTAGGTTCCAGATGCCTGGTGGTTTTAGGAGTCTGCTATATTCCTTGATATTCTCATAACTATCTTTTGTGAGAGATAAAACGTGACCTATACAAGTCATCCACATTAGTGGATAAGAACCTAATGGGAATCAAAGGTATGTGAGTAATTCCCTTATAGATATTGGATAAAAGGTGAAATGTGTGGGTTGGTAGTATCTATTTACTGTTTTATAGAAACATTGATATGTGTAACCTATCATGATGAAATAAATAGTAATGAAAGAACTTGAGGGCTAAAAAATCATGAAGTTTCTATGGTGAATTTTTGATTAATTGATGATGAATTTTGTTGTAGTTAAATAGTTAATTGTGTAGAAATATGTTAGATCACTCAAAAAATGGTTAGAGCATGATTCTCTCACTAGAATATAACTTAAATAATAAATCACTTCAAATTTTATGTTGATGGTTTGTGTTTCTACTTAATGTTATTAAAGGGGAGTAACCTATGGATGGGATAGGTGTTAATTTAAAGGATCTAGATAAGATTTGAAAAGTGTGGGCTTATGTGTGTATCAAGGCATAACCTGGGGTGATATGAATGATGTCAAGCAATAATGGAGTTCCTAGAAATTGAATTTTAAATAATAGTGATATAAAAAATATGACTTCTTTGTGTTAGAGGGCCATGGATATCCTTAGATATTTATAAATAAAGGAAGTTGGCGTGACTGAATGTAGTCCTTCTTCAGGGTGTTCATATATGAGTTTCATGGATTATTGACCCTAGTTGATTTCTTATTAGGGATGAAAAGATTAAAGTTGTAGAGAATTTTGAGATATGGGTTTTTCCTTGAGAATAACTTTTCTTATTATTTAATTTCAGGATCTATGATCCCATAGAAGGTAAAATGGTAATTTCAAACCTGGTAAATGATATTAGATATTTTATAAGTTTTTATTGATCTCAAAGCAAGGTGTGGTCCTTGGTTTCAAGTTTAGTAGGATTCAGAAGTAGTTGATTTTTAAGGGATCCTTTAATATCTATTTAATTAAATATCATTTCTTCCATGAATTAGAGCATTTATGTCCCCTAAAAATCACCTAATGTAAATTCAATCACCATAGTTTGACTTGATATGAGGGTTTTACCAAAGGGGTGGTGAAATTTTAGATTAGATTTCAGGCCCTGAATTGGGAATATTTTAGGATTTAAAATTAAAAAAAAATTAACCTTAATTTACCCCATATAAATTCATATATAAATCCACTAATTTGGGTTAGTTACTACTCTCCATAAACCCTAATTAGGGATAGATATTTGAGTTTGAAGGGATAATTATTCAAGCAATTGATGGTGGAGTCTAGAGAAAGCATAGACTTTTAGGCATTAGAAATCCAACAACAATGTAGGACATGTTATTTCATTTATGATCCATTATTTATGAATTTTAAAAAATTTCATCATTCTTGATATATCAATCCATGCAAAAATATTGGTTTTTATATTTTACTGTTATTATTATTTTGTTCTTTTCTTTGTGTGATGGTCAATTAGGGAATGTAATAAAAGAACAAAGGGGGTAGATTGTTTGATTATTAGGCACTAAACCTCTCCCCCACTCACCCCTACCAATTCTATATTACCTTAACTCGATATAATGCTAATGACATTGATTGATGATGTTGTAGGGGGTCGATCGGCATGGGTTGGTATGCTAATTCAACCCCATATTATGGTATTCTTGAGATTCGAGACATATAAATTTGGTGTATTATACACATCATCTCAACCCATCCAGGGAGGAAAATGGATTAGATTACCAATCAACCTTCCACCTAGGTGTCCTATAAGGCCTTGGTTGCCTCCCTTGTTCGGTCAAACCAGTTGGGCTAGGTGTTAGACCCGAGTCAAGTATACCCAACCTGACCTATGGGATGAGAATGCATGGTGCCACATGATGTATGATTCCCCATATAGAGCATGTTCCCCCATTACTTTCACACTATATGTTGTTCACTGGGGTTCATCGGGTGGCCTAGTGTTCACCAACCTGAGTGTTTTTAACAACCTTTGGACCATCTATCACTTTCAAGAAAATAAATAGAATATCCTAAGATTTTTTCCATAAACTACATACTCATGTGATCTATTTTACTATCTAATTCTATTTAATATGTGATTTTAATAGATCATGTTATTTATCTCTATAGGGTTGATGACTTTGTTTGTTTGAGACGATCAGAGTAGGCACAGGGTGTAGTACTCCCTGATAGTGATTTGATGATAGGTAATTGGTCCCCCATACACTTTATCGTATATGTCACTCCCTAGAAAAATCAAGTCATGGGTCCTCTATAGCAATCATGGGTTACTCCCTTGATCACTACTTTCATGAAAAAGTGTGGGTTTCCCCCACTATGAATTCGGAGAGGTAGTGTTTTTTTATAAACGTAGAAATATAAATATTTTTAGTTTAGTGGTTTTCTAGGAATTCCTTATATACCTAGTCCTAGAGTTTTAATTAGGGTATGAAAGTAAAAAACTAGTATTTAATTTTCCCATGAACTCAGGAATCCTACAGAAGTAAGAGAGGATGAACCTCTGTCTATGAGTGGTTGGGATGTTATGATTTCACTAAATCCATGGCTTCAGTGACCCTAGGGAAAGAATAAATGTGAACTCAAGGTTACGTTCTCCTTAAAATATTTTATTTTTTTATGAATTATAGGTTATTCGTAAATTGATGGGGTCAGCACCCCCCCCCCCCTCCATGGGGTTAGGGTGTTTATATTTAGAACCACTACCACCATAACCAGACCTATGAAACATAAACTACAAAACAAATTCTAGAACTTATTTAAATAGAATAATCCTAAAAAAAATGAACTAGAACTAATAATAAAAATATAACCCCATTTACTACACCATAATTACACCCTTGAACACTCAATAAAAAATACAACTCCTAAAAAACACACAGGTGAAAATAAAATAAAACAAGGAATGAAAAAAATGATTTTTCACATGGTTAAAACTTTAATATGAAACCCATAGAAGAACACTACTACTTCCTTTAAACTCATGAAAGAAGAAAATATTAAAATCACAATAAACTAATTTAGTTCATATTATATTATTACAATTACTATACATAAGTGGTCACACCCCACTTATTTATTGTGGGATCCATCTGATCAATCGGTTCCATCACCTTCCTAGATTTGTATGGGAATCAACATACGTTCTGGACACCTCTCATTGACCATAAGTTACCCAACCTCAACTACTATCTTTTGATGAACTATAAAATCCATTATCATAAAGACTTCTGATGATTTTCACACATCCTTTTTAAACCTCCAAGAATACCCTGAATAACTCCATCAAATTGATTCTTATGTGATATATATCTTTAAAACTCCCATCATCTTGACATGGACACTTTTACACCTTATTTTGAAACATGTTCTTCAAACCATGCATGCCTCCTTCTTATCTCTAACTTCTATGAGCCTCCATTAGTCTGATCCCCTTATTACAAATTCAATCCTTCAAGATGAATGATATGAAACTTTAAAGAGTCTTAGAAGATCCTAAAAATCTATCACTTGAAGACTAATTTCAAAGATTCATTGAAACCATCAATACTTAAGAAAATTATAATCATCCCAACTAATTTAATAATAGTTAATTTCTCCAATCCTCCTTTAGGTTGCCCATGTTTCAATGGGGTACAATTATGCTTTATAATTTCCCAAACTAAGACCTTGGTATACATGTTTATCAAATTCTTACTTCCACTAATCTTTCATAGCTCCAGTA
Source organism: Viscum album (assembly GCA_963277665.1). Taxonomy (NCBI): domain Eukaryota; kingdom Viridiplantae; phylum Streptophyta; class Magnoliopsida; order Santalales; family Viscaceae; genus Viscum; species Viscum album. The sequence goes on from OY728158.1 coordinate 1,506,599,454, forward strand.
CCCCATCCTCTAGTATCTTCTAGATGAAATAATCCTTCTGACCAATCTGCATTGTCTATGATTGAAACATCAACTTTTTAGCCAAAATAATTTTTCTCTAACCTTCATAGAAAAACAACTGACATTTTTGAATCCTTTTGAGTTCCTCCAACAAACATTTCATCTATATTAATTGCATCCCTACTTTTGTGATGGCCGCAAAATCCAATTACACTATGGATAGTTTAATAACTAGCCACAACCCAAACATACAATATATGGGTATCCCTTTAAAGTTAAACACAAATCTCATCATACTCTTTTATGCATACATACCCCCTCTAAATTCTTTATCAATGTAAACATGAAATAGATCATTCATTCTAAATCACAAGGCTAAATCTTATAAACCTTTTAGATATTGGAGAATACACTTCATAGATTCTTAATGATTCTTCCTCAAATTCTCTATAAAATGGATGATAACTCCTAGTATATGTGTAATTTTATACCATTTACAAACCATGTTGTACATAAATCCATTGACTATTGATTAAAATAGAACTTTCACAATGTATTCAGAATCATATTCTATTTTTAGTGATTTATCTTTATATAACTTGAAGTGTCTAGATAATGGGGTTGACACAAGATTACTTCAAATAATTATAAATTTTTTGATGAAATTATATATGCATTCATTATAAGATAAAACCAATGTTTCAGCATTCTTATCTCACTTGAATTTTGTCCCAAAATTCCTCTTGGTTTCCTCAAGATCCTTCATCTCAAACCTTTCGAACAAATCATCTTTCACCTAAAAAAATCCAATTTATGTTCGAACAATCCAGGAGTATGACATCTAGGTACAAGAGTAGGATGATGCAATTTCCATCCTTCAACAACTTCAAGTAGTAACAATTGATTGAGTTACTCCAAAATAACCCCTTTTTCATCTATAAAGGCATCAAAATTATAGTTTCATTACCTCAGTGCTTTCTTCAAACCCTAAAGTCTCATTTTCATATTACCCATGATGAATTCATTTTGTTTTCCTAAAAAACTATAACACATTGAGATTTTATGAAATATTATTTCAAATAATTTTAATTTCTTTGATAGCTTGTGTTACATGCAACACCTAGTTTTATGGAACCAAAATATACTATTAATATTATTATTTAAACACCACCAACACAACCTAGATGCTAAATTTTGTGGTATGAATATGAATAAAAAAATTTAAAATTAAGTAAATTATTTTCAAATAAATATATATATTTTTAAATAATTACTTAATTCTTTTTTAAGTATTTGTATGCTTCAAAAATATGTTTTTCCAAAAAAATGATTTTTATTTCTTTTTGTGAAAAAATAATAAAATTAATTTTTGACACATTTAGAAAATTTATTTGAAAAAAATAATTTTATTTTTTGGAATAAACACATAAAAATTATCATAGGGTTAATTTATGATAATTTTTTTAAAATATAAATTTTTCATTGAATATTTAAAAAATACTTCTTTTTATTAAAAACTATCTTTTCATTTAAAAAATTCACAAAGTTAAATATTGTTTAAAATTATTTTAAAAGTAAATTAATTTCAATTATTATATTATTTAAAAAAATTACTTCATTTTAATTAAATTCATATTGACTTTTGATATTAAAATCTTCAACACTTATGAAAATTTTCTCTTTGGAAAAACACTTTTTCATCATGTCCTTAGGCTTAATTTTAAATTAAATTTGACCACTTATATGAAAGTAATTTTTAAAAATGGATTAAATATTTGGAATCATAATAATTAATATTATATAATATTTTTAACTTAATTTTTCATCAAAATTAATAATAAAAATAGTAAAAATTAATTAATGTGATTAAGGTTAAAACGGGATTACTGGGTGTTAAACTAAAAAGATAAAGGGTAAATAACCTAAAAACTTTTAAAAATACCATTTTATGGAAATATTTGTACCTTATAACTTTTAAGGTTTTATAATTATCAATTTCTAAGCCTTTTCATGTTTAAAATTTGGTTACACCTTTTTATTTTCAAAAATCCCAAGTGTATCATCTCCCCAACTTATAAAAGGGAAGCAAAACTCCTCTTATCTTTACACTTAAAAAACATTTGGTTAGTCTAGGACCTATAAATATCCATTAATTAATTCCCTCCATAAAAAATATAGTCCATAATTTTAATATTAAACCCTATTAATAAGGCTTTTGGTGTTAACCTAATGTGGTTGTGTAAATAAGAGGTTTCCTTCTCAACCGAGCATTTTTATTATATTTATTATTAGACTACTTTCAAGTATTCTTTATATATTATGATATAATCACATAATTATCTCCCATATATATATAAATTATTATTTTAATGGTACAACATACATCCATATCATCTTCCATCAAATGGGAAATGAAATTGTCGATCATGTGTACGTCGGACTACCGCCTCGCAAACCGATATAATTCGTTTTCCATCATCACCACTCACAGCTGGATATAATTATGGATTTAATGTATATAAATTATATTTATTACATAACTATAATTCTATAATTATAACATCACACATACCTTCTCACCTTATAATCTTTTGAAAAACAATAACGTTGCATGTGTGTATATGTGGACTACCCCATCCAAGAAGCGATGTGATACGTTTTTTAATTTTTTTTCGAAATGGATAGTAAAAATGATAGATTAAATGAATATATGTGATATATATTATATAAAATTTATTATATAATAAGAATTAATATTTACCTTTATTTTTTTATGACCATTGAGAAAATGGAAAAATCATTCATACATGCGTACGACCTACCGTCTACATGAATGGTGTAATTTATTTTCTATTTATAACTTTAATGGATTACTATAAATACAAATATAATAAATATATATGATATTTATATCATTTTTAACATTATGTATATTTTTTAAACAATATCAAATTAAAAGTAATGAAAATAACAAATGAGAACATAAATGAAAAATGAAGTTGTTATTACCCGAAACATGATTTTAATAAGGAAATTTTAAGAAAAAGATAATAAAATGCCATAAGTAAATCATATATGGTATTATATACATGGGTATAATTATTTAACAGATTTATTATAATTATATATTTATTATACATAATTTTCAAACATGTACGAAGGAAGTCAATATTTATGGTAAGGGATTTCTATCTCACTTTTATTTATTTGGGACACATGATATATTCACCAATTATTTCTTATCAGTAGTGTATATACTTCAAATAAATATATTTTATGATTTTTATCATGAAATTATATGATATATATATCAATCTAAGTTTATTTATTTTATGGGTCTTAAGATTCAAAAGATACCAAAGTGGTAAAGTTTTTATATTACAATGTCATTGTTTATAGGGATTGTTTAGGATTAAGTTTATAATGAGTAAATTTTATGGTGTATATATCAATAAAATCATTAAATTTATGTCCCCTCATGATCAAGTGGGGTGGTAAGGGTGGGGAGTGGTTTAGGGCATGTTCATGGGGTCAAGTTTCTAGGCTAGTGACTTAAATGTATTTTCTTCCTTGTATCATGTGCCGCTTTCACGGTTGTACCTAATATTATTAAAAATAAACATGAATTTTATTATCCTATAGTTCTTTTATGAAACAAATTCCTTTCATTTCCCCCCTTTATGTAAACTGGATTCTAAAATAATGTTTTTAAGGAAGACAAACTTTATTTCTCTCTTCGGTCAAAAATTCTTTTTCTCCCACATTTATGTTTTATAAAATGTTTTAAAGAAATTTTTTACTATTATAAAAATATTTTTCATATTAATGTTTACCTGTGAGGAATTTTTTAAAAATGGTATAAAAATGACTTTCTTTTAATTTTTTAAACAAGGAACGTTTTACTATTTTACTAAAAATGTGAAAGGAGTCTTTATTTTAATATGAACGACATGAATAGAATTTCATTCCATCGTGACCACTAAATATTTTAAATATTACTTTATAAGCTTCCAAGTTTATTTAAAAAAATTATTTCCATAATATTTTGTGAAATTTTAGATTTAAAAAGGTGATTTTCAAAGTTTAAATATTATTTTCCTCATGAAATATTCCAAGTAATATTTCAAAATAATTTTACATCTAAGAGGACATCATTTAATGTTACTGATGTTTTATAGGGGATATGATCCAATGATATCATTCTTATTATTTCTATAGATGTTTTATGTATATTTTGACAATATGTTTATGAAACTCTATAATTTTACATGTGTTATGTTATGATAAATTATGAAATGTTTATGAAACCCATTCCTTTTCCATGGGGTATGCTATGATGGAATATTTATGAAAACAATTTCTTTTTATGGGTTTTAATATGATGAATGTTTTATGATATTGTAGCAAGAATATGTATTATTTTCATTATGTGATGGGCAGGACCTGTATCTCCCTCCAACGTATTGGGTAAAGATGGATAACTGGTGATTTAATTATGTCATGTTTGAACCTGATTTAATGTACACAATGTTATGTGGGAACTTGTTTTCATATCCATAAGGTTATGCATGGACCTTCTTTCAAGTCTATAAGGTTATGAGTGGACTTTATTTAATGTACATAAATTTATTCATAGACCTGATATCATGTCTATAAGGTTATGCACGGACCTCCTTTCATGTATATAAGGTTATGCATGGACCTACTTTCATGTTCATAAGGTTATAAGTGGACCAACTTTTATGTCCATAAAGTTATTCATGGACATGATTTCATGTCCATAAGGTTATGCATGGACATTATTTTAGGTCTACAAGGCTATTTGTAGACCTATTTTCATGTCCATAAATTTATTCAAGGGCGTGGATTCATATTTTTAACTTAATGAGTGAACCCCTTTTTATTTATACATATTTACAATGTTATAATCTTATGTTTTTTCACAATAATACATCTATGTTATAAAATCATGGATTATGTATTTTTATTCCTTTATTTTTCATGTCTTATAAAGTGTTAAGATTTAATACATGACTCAAGTTTAAGTTATATGATAAGCAAGGAATGGTTTTAAAATGTTATTCTCATGTTCTCATACCCTTGTGCTCATGATATGTTTATATCTCACTAACTTACCCTTATTGAGTATATAAGCTCAGCCTTTCTTATGTTTACTTCCTCCAGTTAATGAATAATTGTATTATGTATAATTTTTATAAGAATGGGGCTAGTTATGAAGAACGTACGGGGTGATGATGTTGGACTCTTATGAACCAGTTGTTTATGTTTCCAAGTTTCCAAAGGCACAAAACCTATATGATTCTAGAATGGATCGTTATGTTATATAATTAATATTCATATATTAAGATATAATATTTATGTATGAAATGTGTGGGTTGTTATAGAAATCGTTCAGCAACATTATAAATATTTCCTCCTCTCAATCACCATGAAGGAACATCATCTTCACAATCATCTGTTCCAAATTCATACTTGAAGAATAAACTAAACACAACACCATCTGGATAGTTTTAGGTTTGAAAAAAAGTGAGAAAATTTCATAGAAATCTACTCCTTCCATATGTTGAAACCCTTTGAAAACCAACCTCACCTTATTCCTCTTTCTACCATGTTCTTCATCCTTCAACTGGAAAACTCGTTTTTCTAAACCACTTTTTTCACCAATGGTGATTTTTCTACTTCCCAAGTTTTGTTTCCATGAATAAAATCCATTTTGTATTTCATGGTCCACTCACAATTTCTAAAGTCACTAAGACTCACTACTTCTTCTGGTCTCTATAGATTTCCTCCATCCATAATAAAAAAGTATTATAAATCAATTTTGAACCTTTAAACTGGTATTGTGATCCTATTAGACCACTGTAACTCAAACTTTTATTCTTCTCTTTCTATAAACACTACTTTTATAATTTTACCTTCTGAAGATATTCCCCAAGATTCCATAGTTCCTAATATTTGTAATACTTCCTCCAACCCTAATTATCCTTCCATACTTTCTATACAATCTAAATTTTCTAAAAATTTTAATGTTTTGGAACTTCCATTCAGATCAAATTGGATGTGTTCGGTCAATTATTTGTTCTTTAATCCATCTTTTACTAAGTTATGGTCTTTATATAAGACCTACTTTTTTAATAAAACATTACGAATTCTAATTATCTTCTAATTTTCATTATCACAATGCTTAAACATAAAGTTTTCATCTCCATACCCTTCAAATTAATATGCTTGGGACTTTTCTTTAAGTTTGTACTTATCCTTGGCTTCAAAATGGACATGCGTGAGACTTATAAAAACATTTATCTAGGAATATTCCATCAGTTTTCCAAAAAATAAATATTCAAAAATCTATTTCTATAATAGTGTAGAAGGAATTATTTTCACAAGATAAACTACATAATTTCATTCTTCCACTCAAAATTCTTTGGGCATTCGAGAATGTAGTCTCATGTTTTGATCCTTATCTATTAAAATCTAGTTCATCAAATATAATACACTATTCTATTTTTTTTGTTCTAATAAAATACTTCCCAAACAAAATTCTATTTTTATATAAAAACCTTAATAATTATCTAATATTATATTATTATCCATTATTAAAACTTAAGAAAATATTATTATTATTTGTACTCTTTTTCTTATATATATATCCACCAAAAAACAATCCCAACACCTAATATTTCTCTGTAAAGAAGTTAACTCATACTTTCTTTATTTAAAAATCAATGAATGTTATAATGTATAAAAACCCACTATGATAATGGACCAGATCAGGATCCCAAAATATCTACATGCATGATATCTAACTTCTAAGACATAGATTTCCTTCCATTTTTTATTAATGATACCTCTCTATACTTTCCAAGGGTATAAATCCCACAAGACCAAAAATCTATATGAACAAGCCTCAATATCCCTTTATCCTCTAAGAATTTCATGATCATTTCACTTAGTGTAAAGAACCAAACTTTTCATAAATAGATATTACATCTTTTATATGAATATCTATTACATTACACAAACACACACCATAGTATCATAAAATTATAGTGAATTTAGAAACTTCAGACACAATATTCTTGTTTCGTGAATGATATGAAACATAACCCATAAAGATCTTCCCACATAGTACTCTCTTAGACATACCCTATTTAAAACCATTATTCATAACCTAGGGAAAGGAAACATAAGAAAAGGTTACCTCATATACTCAATAAGGGTAAATAATGGATATATCAATATATCATGAGTATAAGGGTATGAGAACATGAGAATAACATTTGAAAATGATACACTGCATATAATAGATCATAAAATTGAGTCATGGAATAAATCATGGTAGTTCACAATACATGAATCCTAATGGAATCAAGGAAAAAAAGAAATGAGAACATAAAATTGTCATAAGACATAGATTTTTGTTATATGCATAGGTATAAAATATCTTTTCTTTAATAGTAAATGTGCATTTAAAAAACTAGCATAGTGGAATGGGTTCACTCTTAAAATAATTGTTGTAGTCAAGGTTCACTCCCAAGATTATCATAGTGGAAAAATTACCTTACTAAACTAGGTTGACACTTTATTATAGTCCTATTTCTCTCATGAGATATCAATTTTTACCCAATACATTAGAGCTAGATAAATTTCTCACTCATCGCATAATGAAAATCATACATATAGGTTTTATAAGATCATAAAACTATCAACATATCATAATCCATGAAAATAAATAGGTTTCATATACTTTTTATTATAGTATAACCTCTATAAAATAAATATGTTTCATAATAACTTCATCATTTCAACTGAGCATAACACATTGAAAAGGATGAAGGATTCATAATCATTTTATGATGGTATAGCCCTTGGAATATAAACAGGTTTCATAAGAATTTTAGCATGGTATAAACCATGGAAGAGAAACATGTTTCATAAATAACTTATCATTAAAAAAATTAAATAATTAAAGAGCTAATAATAATGGTCTCCTTGGATCATATCCCCAGTAAATCATAGTTTACATCAAAGGATGTCATCTAAGATAAAGAATGATTTTTAAAGATTACTTGGAATAATTCTTGAGGAAAATAACCATTCCACTTTAATAAACACTTTTTAATACATAAAACATTTTCAAATCCTTTTCTTTTAAAATAACTCTAGAAACTTATAATGTAATCTTTAAATATCGTTTAAAACATTTCTTGAGAAAAATATCCTTCCCAGTTTGAAAAAAAAGTAACATAAAATATTTTTAAAAATAATCATTGAAAATAACCTTTTAAAATTATAAATAGATATTCAAAGAAAATAATGGTCATGATGGTGGATATATAGTTAATGTTGTATATTCTAAAATAAATATTCCTTTCATATTTTTAGTAAAATTCAAATTTTCATTGTTTCGAAAACAATATGAAGATTCCTTTAAAAAAATTTAAAAATTAAAAAAAGGGTAAAATTGTATTTAATAAAGCATTTAGAGAATGATGAAAACATTTTTGAAAATATATTTAGAATACAAGGTTTTGTAAGAAAAATGGGTTTTCGAGAGAAGAGAAAAAAGAGATTTTTCTTTAAAAAATCCTTTAAAATATCGATTGCATAAAGAGAGAAAAATGAAGGAAAAACAAGTATTATCATGACATAAAAAATTATAAGAAAATTCAATAAGTTCGTGACATATTTATCATAAAATTTCATCATCTCATGCATAATCATATAAAATCATGATGAACAATGAGATCATAACATCAAACCTTTACCACTTTGGTAACATTAGAAACATAATACCCATTTTATCATAAAATAAAAATAACATTAAATAACATTAAAATAATTATATTAAATAAATAAAATTTCAAATGGGGTTTATATACACTTATAAAATAAGATAGGTTCATAAAATAATGTATGACCCAAGGAAGACAAATTGAGAAAAAAATCCCTTACCGCTTTGGTGAGTTTTGAACTATAAACCCCATGAAATAGAGATCCTAAAATGGATATATAAACCCGAATAAATTTCAGTGTAATAATCATAAAATATATTCATGGAAATTATATACACTATATAAAATAAATAGGTGGTGAATATGGAATGTGACTCATAGAAGTAAAAAATGAGATGAAAATTCCTTACCTTAAGTCTCAACATCCTTTGTACATGTTTAAAACTCATGTCTAATAAATATAATTTTATTATAAATATATTAAAGAACCATACGTATATATATAATACTATATATTATTTACTTATTTCCTATTTTTACCCATTTATCAATAATTCTTTCTTAAAATAATGTTTCAGGTAATAACTGCTTTGTATTTCATGTATGTTTTGATTTTTTATTTTCTGCCCTCTTAAACTAAACATGGTTAAATAATATATAGAATTTTAGCAATTATATAAATATAATATGTATTCACTATAAATTTATTTATATTAATCCATAAAAGTTATAGATATAAAATGAAATACACCATTCGTTGAGATGGTGGGTCATATGTACGCATTAACGTTGTTTCCATTTTCTCAATGGATGAACATAAATAAAAGTAAATAATATATTAGATTTATATAATAATTTTTATAAATATCATATATATTCATTAAATTTACCCTTATTACCTTCCATTAAAATCATTGGTGAAAAATGAGTCACATCGCTTTGCGATGCGGTAATCTATCATGCACATAAATAATGTTTTCAAATCCCCCAAAGAATGGAAAGTAAGAATTTATATGTGATATATTATTTATAGAGTTATAATTATCCAAAAAATATCATATATATTCATTTAATATATCCATATTTCTGTCCAATTAAAACAAAAATGAAAAACACAACACATAGGTTCGTGAGGTGATAGTCAGTCATACGCACGTGCGATGTTTTTGCTTTCCAACGGGTTAAGAGGTAAGAAGTTAGATGTTTTATTATAATTAAAATTTTAAAATAATATCATAAATAACATATATAAACATTAAATCACTAATTATATTATTCTTTGAGAGGTGGTGATGGAAAACTAATAACATCGATTCGCTAGGCAGTAGTCTTCCATACACAAGAATGATAATTTCATATCCCATTTGATGGAAGAGGAGAATAATTTATGTTATGAAATTAAAATAATAAAATATAATTATATTTAACATAATTTGGTTATTAAATCATCATGTTTTAAAAACAATTTAAGGACGTGGAGGAAGAAATAAAATAAAATTCTTGATTGGAGACGTTACCTCTTCTTCGGACAACTTCTTTAGGTTTTCCCAAAAAGGATTATTAGGTTGTATTTATTAAAAAAATAGGTTTGTAGGATGGTATTATGGAATTAATTAATTTTTTTTCTTAAGTATCATCTTAACCAATGGGTTTTGTAAGTGTAAAGAGGATAGGAGGGTGGGTGGCCTTTTATAAGTGAATTGAATGACACATTTATAATTTTAAAAATGAAAATGGTGCACCCATGTTTTTTAGATTCCAAAAATCAAAAAATAGTTCATTTTCAATAATTATAAGTTATAAGGTAGAAATATTTCCATAAAAGGGGTTTTTTTAAGTTTTTGGCCATTTTTAACCCCCATCTTTTTTGTTTAACCCCCTAGTAAACCCATTTTTACCTTAACCACAGTAAATAACTTTTATTGTTTTTACTATTAATTTTGGTAAAAATTACTTTGAAATTATTATATCATATAAATTATTATTATCCCTAATATAAAATACATTTTTCCAAATTCAACTCACATAATTGGGAAATTTTAATTTAAAATTAAACCTGCAGACATGATGAAAAAGTGGTTTTCCAAAGAAAAAATCATCTGAAGAATAAAAAAAATTATATAAAAACTCAATATTAAATTGATTTTAATGAAATAAATTGGATAAAATGATATATAATTGGACTAATTTTATTTGAAAAACCATATTAAAATACTTTTTATGCTTTTAAATTCTTTAAAAAGATTAAAAAGTTTAATGAAAAACAGTATTTTTCACTATTCATCAAAAAAATCACTTTTCTGAAAATTATCAAAAATTAACTCCAATATAATTTTGAGTTGTAAATTTAAAAATACAAGCATATTTTTTAAAAGAAATTTTATAAAATTGGAAAAAAAATAATTTTAAATTAAGTGCGTAAAAAGGCGAGAATACATATTTTTAGAAAAGTACAGTTTTTAAGCATAAAATTTGATTTATTCTAATATTTTATCTAGAAAACACATAAGAAGATTGTTAATAACTTTTATTGATTATTTAATATATAAATTTAATTAAATTCTTTCACCAGAAGTGATTTTTTTAATTTATTGAGGTAAAACACGTTTGTGTGCATAAAATAGTTTTTTCAGAAAATGATTTCCTTTATTTTAAAATGGTTTTTATTTTATTTTTTAATTAATTAGTTACAAAATAATTCATTATATAAACATGTTTAAACCATATATTTTCATTTTTTTAATCTTACTCATACCCTCCATTCCAATGGATAGGTTATAACTGTCATATTAAATAATAATATTTTAATAGTATGTCATGTTTCGTTAAAACTCGATATCGCATATATTGCGATATAAAATCTATATCTCGTGTAATAAAATCCAACGATGAAATTAACTTTATTCAGAAACAAATATTTCATAAAATCTCTAGGTGTTACATTCTACCCCCATTAAATAAATTCTATCCTTGCAATTTAAACTTTTGATCGGTAATCAAGGTATTAATATTTGAAAATCCCTCTATTTGAAACTTAAATCATAAAAGGGTTAATAATAATTCCTATTAAAAATAGAGAAAGGGATATAATAGGGTTATCTAAAATTAAACATAAATACATTTATATGTAGGATAATATTGGTGGGAAGTGAAAACATAGACATAGAATAGAAAACTAACACCCAACAACTAATGGAGAGTGATAGATTACATGGTCATGATAAAGTTAATGACCAAAAATCTATAAATTTTTCATAGTTGAAAAGACTATACATTCATTATAAATTATGGTAAATGTATAAAATTTTCTTTCAAGATCATTTTTTAATGCTGAAGAACTCTAATAATATGAATACTTAATTGATTTCATTAAATTTGATAAGCACAATCTCATCCTTTGGTTATTTTTTAATCAATTTGCACTTCATCTCTTACTTTAATAAATGAAGATGAATTTTTTTTATTCCAAAATCATATTTTAATCATAATATCCTTAAAATAATTGAAATTCATTATTTATTTATCTAGTTATTATCAAAAATAAAATTTTTAGTATAGATTATCAAATAACATCTAAAGTTGATAATAATCCATTCCAGGAATAGTTAAGCTTAAAGCTCCTCTATGTGTGTCCAAAATTTAAATCCCAAAAATTATAAAAAAATGTCACTAAATTTCCAAAACAAACTTATCATTAATTCCCTAAACAACATGAGGTAACTCTTAATGTAACATACCAAATATGTGAATAAATTGATCATATATTATTCTGAAATATAGAAATATCCTAAATTACTATAAAACATTAATGAAAGCATACATACTTACCCATTACTTGAATAAAACCACATATTATTGAATATAATATATAAATCCAATAATTTTTTAAAATCCATCAATGATAACATAAACCACTTTTTCCAAAAATCATTAATTAATTCCAAGGTCATCAATATTATCCAATTTACTTTAGTCATATCCATCATATATTTATTCCAATGTCCTTATCTCAACATCAGGATCGTATTAAGGTCCATATTCTCTTAATCATATGTTTTTTGTAAAAAAATACATTTCCATTAAATCACTTTTCTAGGTTATCAATACCATTAAACATATTCTTAAAAATACTTAATCAAAAATTATATTGTAAAATCCTTATATATTTTATAATTATTGAATTCAAATAAAAAACACTTAAATAATTATGCTTTATTGTTAAACCATTAATTAGGATTCATTATCTAATTACTTATTACCTATTTCCTTTCATATGTAATTTATAGTCTCTTCATCACTAAAAACAAAACTATTACTTATACTGAATTACCGATCCTCTCCTTAAGCATTCCCCCTATGACATCGATTTTTATAATTCCAATACTTTCCATAGATAAAAAATTTATCTGTTGATAATAAATTAGTGAAACCATTATTATCATCCATTATGTTCACTGTAATTTTCATTTTTTCTTGGCAGTCGCTTACCCAGTGCCCTTCTTCTCCACACATAAAATATCTTCTCAATCCTTTGAGACATTCACTAGAGTGATTCTTCCCACATTCTTAACATATGGGAAACTGAATCTTCTTTAATTCATGGTCTGCACCACATTAATTATCAATGAACTCTATCATTCTATTCTTTGGTGAGTCCAAGATTTGGTTAAGGTAGAAGTTTTTAATCATATATCATGATAACTAATTTGGCATAATCACAATATCCTTCAGTCTAGTTATCATACCATTTGGTTTCTCATCAACACATTGTATATCACATAAAATCTTAACCCAATCCCTTCTGGTTCCCACCATTAACTAAAACTGAAAATCATATTTTAAGAAATAATAATCATAGTGGAGAACCAAATAATCATTAAAAATAACTTATTGGATATATAATTCATGGCCACTTATTTTTATTCTATGACACCATAGGTTTATCCTAGGTCATACATAGTCATATTCTATTTAAACCATTCATGGTGGTTTATAAAGATTTTGTGAATAACCAGATCATATCCCCTGGGAGTTTCAAACTAGTTGTGCATCAAGTCTTGTTGTCATGCACCAAGTAACGATAAATCCAGATCGATGCACCATTTAGGGAGTTATTACCCCTAGGTACCTTTGTACTAGATCGATGTACACATGTAGTATCTAGACAGGGATATAATTCCTTGGAAGCCACTCACTCTATCCTTTACCAAAATTTCAATACATTTTCCTATACTTTGACTCATACTTGGACTTATCCTCAAACATATCTTAAAATGTATCCTTATTATTCCCACTAAAAGTTTCATAACATGATTTCCAATTGTTAACTAAACCTATCCTCTGAAACTGACTATAAAGATTCAAACGTATCATAACTATACATTACATCTTTTTAAAAGAATGTTCATTACATTACACAAACACACACCCGAGTCTCATAAAGGTATAGTTCCTTTGGAAACTTATAACACAATTTTCTTATTTCATTAAATATCTTCAACATATCCCATAAACATCTTCCCACATAGTACTATCTTATAAATTGCCAACTAAAAACCTTTCTTCATAACCTAGGGAAAAGAAAACATAATAAAGGGTGAGATCATATTCTCAATAGGGGTAAATAAGTGATATATCAATATATCATGAGCATAAGAGTATGAGAACATGATAATAACAATTTAAAACCATTCCAAATATATAATATATCATAAATATGATTCATGTCATAAATCATGGTAGTTCATAAGACATGAATCATAATTGAATCAATGAACATGATTCATGAGAACATAAAATTAAAAAAATTCATAGATTTATGGCATGAATATAAGAATAGAATATCATTTCCTTGGTAGTTAAGGATAATTTCCAAAAATATCATAATGGAAGGGGTTTACTCCCCAAACCATCATACTAGTCAAGGTTATATCTCAAGAATTTCATATTGGAAAACGTTGGGTTCACTCCCCATTCCAGTCCAGTTTATATCATGTGATATTAATCTTTACCCAATGCATTGGAGGGAGATATAGGTCCCACCCATCACATAATAAAAATAATTCATATATGTTCCACAAGATCATACAAAATTCATCATATCAGAACTCATGAAACTTAATGGGGTTCATAAAAAGTTCTTTATAGCATTAAATATGGAAAAGAAACATGTTTCATAATTATTTAATCATTTAATCATAGAATATCCCATAGAAAAATAAGTAGGTTTTAGAAGAATTTTATCATGGTATAAATCGTGGAAGATAAATAGGTTTCATAAATATCTTATCATCAAAAATATAAACCAATCAGATAAATAATAATAATTTTTTCCTTTTATTATATCTCTAGTAAATTATAGGTTACATAAAAGGATGTCATATTAGATAGAGAATTATTTTTGAAAGATTACTTAGAACATTTATTGAGTAAAATAGCCTTTACATTTTGATAAATTATTTTTAAAACCTAAAAAAGTTTCAAAATACTTTTCTTTAAAAATAACATTATAAACTTATAAAGGAATATTTAAATATCACTTAAAATAGTTCTTGAGGAAAATATCCTATCTAATTTGAAAAATAAATTAAAAAATAAAAACTCTTAAAAATATTCTTCTTTGAAAATTACCTTTTAAACATATAAATTAAACTTCAAATAAAATAATTGTAATTATGGTGTAAATCTCTTTCATGTTTTACATGTTAAAAAAAATCTTCCTTTCACATTTTCGGTAAAATTCAAAAGGGAATTATTTTAAAAATGATATGAATATTATTTTAAAAAAAATTATAAAAATTAAAACATGGGTAAAAGTTTATTTAATAAATAATTAAGTGAATGTTAAAAACATTTTCAATAATGTTTTTAGAAAATATGGTTCTGGAATAAAAATGGTTTTTTGACCAAAGAGTGAAATAAAGACAATGTTTCTTAAACAAACCCTTTGAAATAGTGAGTACATTAAAAGAAGAAAATAAAGGGAAAATTTATATTCTCATGAAATAACTATAGGAGAAGAAAATTCATAAAGTTCTAGAGATCTGAATCATAATATTTCATCATCAAAATAATAATCATAAACAATCCTGATGAATAATGATATTGTAACATCAAACCCTTAACACTTATGTAACTTTTGAATCATAAGACCCATTATAGAAAAATAGAAAAATAAACACTAAATATCATGAATAGAATTATATTCATGAAATAAAATTCCAAAGTGGTTGTATATACACCTCATAAAAGAGGTGTTGAATATGGCATGTGTCTTATAGAAGTAAAAAGTGAGATGTAAATCTCTTACCTTACGTCTAGAATTCCTTCATACACATTAGAAACTCCTATATAATAAATATAAGTTTATTATATATCTACTAAATAAACATAATTATATATATCATATCATATATTATTTATTTATAACCACTCATTACCCATTTATTAATAATTCCTTCTTAAAATCACATTTTGGGTTTAACTACTTTTTTTCATGTATGTTTTGATTTTTTATTTTCATTAATCTTACTATGATCATGGTTAAATCATCTAAAAATTTTAAACTATGATGTAAATATAATATATATTCATTACATATTTATTTTGAGTAATCCAAAAAAGTTAGTGAAATAAAATTTAATACAGCTATCATATAGAGAGTTGGTCGAACGTACGCATGAACGTTGTTTCCATTTTATCAACATATTAATCAAGATAAATTTAAATAATATATTACATTTCAAAAATATTTTTTATTTCATCAATATATCACATATATTCATTAAATTTACCCTAATTACCTTCTATATAACACATTAGTGAAAAATGAATCCCATCACTTCATGATGCGGTAGTCTGTCGTACACAAGAACATCGTTATCGTATCCCCCTGCAAAATTGAAAGTATTAAGGTATATGTGATATATTTTTTCCATATTTATAATTATTTTAAAAATATCAAATATATTCATTTAATATAACCTTATTACCATCCAAGTAAAGCAGAAATGAAAACCTCATCACATCAGTTCATGAGGCAATAGCTCACCGTACACACAAGCAAAATTATTTTTTTCCCAACGGTTGGGAGGTCATAATTTAGATGTATTATTATAAATAAATACATATAATAATATCATAAATATAATATATAAATATTAAATCCATCATTATATCTGGTCTTAATATGTGGTGATGGAAAACGAATTACATTGATTTGTGAGGCGGTAGTTTGTCGTACACACGAATGATGATTTTGTATCCCATTTGATGGAAGAGGGGAATGATTTAGAATATGAAATTGAAATAATAAAATATAATTATATTTAATATAATTATTTTATTATATAAACATTATAAAATAATAATTTAAGAAGGTGGAGGAAGAAATAAAAAAAATTCTCAGTTAGGGATGTAACCTCTTCTTCGGACAACTTCTTTTGGATTGCACCAAAATGATTCATAGATTATCTGTATTAAAAAAATAAGAAATATAGTTTGGTATTATTTATGTAATTAAGTTATTTGAGAAGTTATTATCCAAACTAACGGGTTTCTGAAGTTTTAAGAGGAGATGAGAGTGGGTGGCCTTTTATAAGTGAAGTGAGTGACTCACTTGTAATTTTTTAAAAGAAAATGGTTTACCCTTGTATTTCACATGAAAATGGATAAACAATATTTCATTCTATAAATTTAAATGTTATAGGTTGATATATGGACATAAAATGGTATTTGGACAAGTTTTAGGTCATTTTTAACCCATGCCTTTTTTGTTTAGCCCCCAGTAAACCCATTTTTATCTTAACCGTATTAAATAATTTTTACTCTTTTTAGAATTAATTTTTGTAAATAATTAATTTAAAATTATTATATAATATAAAATATTCTAATAAAAAATATTAAATCCATTTTTCTAAATTCATCCAACATAATTGGAAAATTTGAAATTAAAATTAAACCTGCAAACACGATGAGAAAGCTATTTTCTAAAGAAAAAACTATTCAAAAGTTTAAAAGTTTTTACATCAAAATTAAATATTAAATTGATTAAAATGAACTAAATTAGATAAAAATATCTATAATTGAAATAATTTTACTTTTAAAACCATCATAAAATAATTTTAAAGTTTTTAAATTCTTTAAAAGAAATGACAATTCTTAATAAAAAAACAATATTTTTCACTCTTCATCAAAAAATTTATGTTTCCAAGAAATTATCTAGTATTCACTCAAAGATAATTTTGAAATGGTTATTTAAAAATTTAATCCTATTTAAAAAAATAATTTACTAAAATTGGAAAAAATTAATTTTAAATTAAGTGCGCAAAAATGCGATAAAACTATTTTTTAGAAGAAAAAATGGTTTTAAGTGTAAAATTAGATTTATTTTATCTACTGTCTTTAAAACAGATGATATGAATGTTAAAACTTTTATTGAATATTTAATATAAAAATTTTATTTAAATCATTCACCAAAATTGATTTGATTAATTTATTGACATATAACGTGTTAGTGTGCATAAAAATAGTTTTTCAGAAAAATATATTATTTGTTTTCAAATGGTTTTTATTTTATTTTCTAATTGATTTCTCACAAAAATAATTCACTATATATAAATTTTTAGACCATATATTTTCATAATTTAGTTAATATTATTCATACCCGACATTCCAATGGCTAGGTGATAACTATCATATTAAATAATAATATTTTAATAGTATGTCATGTTTCATTAAAAATTAGTATTGTGTATAATTAAAGCTAAACTCATTGTTTTTTACAATGAAATCTATCGAATAAATTATATTTATTTAATAAAAAAATATTTCATAAAATATTGGGGTGTTACATTATACCACTGTTAAATAAATTTGATCCTCACAATTTGAACTTGTTCTTGGTGATTAAGGGTTAAATATTTGAAAATACATTTGTTGGAAACCCACATTAATAAAAGTGTTAATAAAAATTACTCTTGAAAATATTGAAAGGAATGTAATAAATTCATCTAAAATAATACATAACTAAGATTCTATGTAGAATAACATTGGTGGGACGTCAAAACATGGACATAGAATAGAAAAGTAACAACCAAATACTAATGTAGAGTGATAGAGAATATAGTCCCGATATATTTAATGACCATAAATCACTAAGTATATGATAGTTGAAAATACGATTCATTCATTAGAAATAAAGGTAAATGTATAAAATTTTATTTTATGATCATTTTATTAAATTTGATGAATTTTCACGAGATGAATACATAATTGATTTCATTCCATTTCATAAGCACAATCTCATCCTATGGATGTTCTTTGATCAATTTACACTCTATATCTTACCTTAATAAATGAAGATGCAATTTTGTTTATGCCTAAATAACATGTGAATCATAAGATCCATAAAATAATAACAATTATTTCTTTATTTATCTAATTATTATCAAAAATATAATTTTTATTATAGGTTATCCTATAACATCCAAAGTCCAATGTAATCCATTACATTAATTATTATCATTAAAGCTACTATAGGTCTGACCAAAATTAAAATCCAAAAATACATAAATAATTTCACCAAATTTCCAAAATCAACTTATCATTAATCCCCCAAACAACATGAAGTGTCTCTTAATGTCACATACTAAATATGTGAATTCATTGATCATATATTCTCCTCAAACATGGTAATATCCTGAATTACCATAAAACCTTAATGGAATCATACATACTTTCTCATTCCTTTAATAAAACTACATATTATTGAATATAATATATAAATCTAATAATTTTGTAAACTCCATAAATGATAACATAAACCACTTTTTTTAAAAATCTTTAATCAATTCTAGGTTTGTGAATAATATCCAATTTACTTTATTCATATTCACCATATCTTTATCCCAACATCATTATCTCAAAATCAAGGACATGTTAAGGGTTATCTTCTCTTAATCATGTGTTTTCCATAAAATACCACTTGGCCATTAAATCACTTTTCTAGGTCATCAGTACCATTAAACATATTCTTGAAAATCCTTAATGAAAAACTTATACTAAACAATCCTTATATATTCCATAATTCTTGAATTCCAATACAAAAACACTTCAACCATTCAACTTCATTTTCAAACCACTAATTATGATTCATCATATTATTCCTCAATACCTATTTCTTTTCATATGTAATTTGTAGTCTCTTCATCATCAAAAATGAAACATTTACTTATAACATTTTATTGATCCCCTCCATGAGCTTTCCCCCTAGGACATTTATTTTCACCATTCCCATTATTTCCATAGTAAAAACATTCACCTATTGGTAATTACTTAGTGAAACCACTATTCTCATCCATTTTGTTAACTATAACTTTAATTTTTTTCTTGTAAATTTCATACCTTGTTTCATTATTCCCTATACATAAAACATCTTCTATTTAATTTGAGGCATTCCCTTGAGTGGTTCTTCCTAAATTCTTAACATATAGAAAACTGATCCTTCTTTCCCCCATAGTCTCCACCACTGAACTCTCAAAAAACTCTATCCTTCTGTTTCTTGGTGATTCCAAGAGTTGTTTAAGGTAAAAGTTTTTAATCATATATCATGATATCTAATTAGGCATAATCACAATATCATTCACTCTAGTTATATTACCATTTGGTTTCTCATCAACACGTTGTATGTCACATTCAATGATAACCCAGTTCCTTTTGGTACCCACCATTGACTAGAACCAAAAATCATAGTGTGAGAAACAATAATCATAGTGGAGAACCACATAATCATTAAAAATAACTTATGTGATATATAAATCATGAAATCACTACTATAACTTGGCCTTTTTTCAGCGCTAAAAACAGACATTAACAGCGCTAGAAAAGCACTGTTAATGCCGGTATAGATAGAGGGGGGTCCACTTTATCAGTGCTCTGAAAAGCACTGATAAAGGCCACCTTTATCAGCACTAAACAAAGTGCTGATAAAGGGGGTCCTTTATCAGCGCTTTTTTTATCACTGATAAAGGGGGGGCTTTATCAGCGCTGTCTTGAGCACTGATAATTGGGCCCTTTATCAGTGCTCTTTTATCTCTGTTAAAGGAATCCTTTATCAGCGCTCAAAAAGGCACTGATAAAGGCACTTGCCCTTCCACCTACACAACCAGCACCTACACACCTGCACACCTGCACAAAATAGCACCTACACATGAACCAAGAACCAAAAGATAACAAAGCGCACACAATATTTTGACAAACAATGCTATATACATTTACTTAACATCATGAATAAAAAAACACAATGGTATATAGATTTCAAACAATGGTTTACATGGTTACAATTACAATTATCCAATAATAGTTATAAACATTAATGTTTCATCCTTTGATATCTGTGAACCCCTCTCAAAAAATGTCATCCACGGTCTTTGTTGCCGAACAAAGCATCCAAACTCAAGGAAAAAAATTCACCAATATAAGAAAACAAATACTATGTTAGTAATATAATAATTAAATAAATTAAAACATTAATATGAAAGAATACATTAATATGGAAATGTGAAACTAAAATATAGAAATGATAAACTCAAATGTTTTTATTCTGATAACAATGAGAGGAAATAATGTAAAATCAATATTTTTTTGGATGATTTATCTCATTTAATAAATACTGATTCTTTATCTAATGAAAAGAATTACCAGTAACACCGTGCATAGGATTGAGGTTAGGTTGATTCTTACACATCACAAATGACTCATGTATCTTTTTCCTAAAGTATTAAAACAATCCGAACGTGTTTGCTCGGTTTTTCGTATGTCACTTGTGTTGTTTTCTAAAGTTAATGTCAATTTGAAACTGATATCAAACACTTTTAGCCATACCAGTCACACTGTGTGTTGGATTGAGGTTCAGTTGATTCATACACATTAAAAATGACTCATGGATCGTTGTTCTAAAGTATCAAAACAATCCGAACGTGTTTTCTCAGTTTGTTGTATGTCACTTGTGTTGTTTTTTAAAGTTAATGTCAATTTCAAACTGATATCAGACACTTTTAGCCATACCGGTCACACTATGCATCGGATTGAGGTGAGGTTGATTTTTAAACGGTAAAAATAACTCATGTATTGTTGTCCTAAAATATCAAAACAATCCTAACGTTTTTTCTCAGTTCTTCGTATGTCACTTGTGTTGTTTTCTAAAGTTAATGTCAATTTGAAACTGATATCAGACATTTTTAGCCATACCGGTCACACCGTGCGTCATATTGAGGTGTGGTTTATTTGTACACGTCAAAAATGACTCATGGATCATTTTCCTAAAGTATCAAAACAATATGAATGCATTTTCTCGGTTTGCCGTTTGTCACTTGTGTTGTTTTCTAAAGTTAATGTCAATTTCAAACTGATATGAGACACTTTTATCCATAATGTTAACAATATTCGTCAGATTGAGGTGTAGTTGATTCGTACACATCAAAAATTACTCCTGGATTGTTTTCCAAAAGTATCAAAACAATCTAAACGCTTCTGTTCAGTTTTTCGTATGTCACTTGAGTTGTTTTTTTAAAGTTAATGTCAATTTCAAACTGATATCAGACACTTTTAGCTATACCGGTCACACTATGCATCGGGTCGAGGTGTGGTTGATTCTTACACATAAAAAATGGCTCATGGTTTATTTTCTTAATGTATCAAAACAATCCGAACGCATTTTCTCGGTTTGTCGTATGTCACTTGTGTTGTTTTCTAAAGTTAAAGTCAATTTCAAACTGATATTAGACACTTTTAGACATACCGGTCACACTGTGCATCAAATTGTGGTGCAGTTAATTCTTACATGTCACAAATGACTCATGGATCATTTTCCTAAAGTATCAAAACAATCTGAACACATTTTCTTGGTTTTCCGTATGTCACTAGTGTCATTTTCTAATGTTAATGTCAATTTCAAACTAATATCAGACACTTTTAGCCATACCGGTGACACCGTACGTCAGATTGAGGTGTGGTTGATTTTTACACGTCACAAATGACTCATGTATCATTTTCCTAAAGTATAAAAACAATCTGAATCTTTTTTCTTGGTTTACCATATGTCACTTTTGTTGTTTTCTAAAGTTAATGTCAATTTGAAACTGATATCAGACACTTTTAGCCATACCGGTCACACCGTGCGTCGGATTGAGGTGAGATTAATTCATACACGTCACAAATTACTCATAGATTGTTTTCCTAAAGTATAAAAACAATCCAAATGAATTTTCTCAGTATTACCTATGTCACTTGTGTTGTTTTCTAAAGTTAATGTCAATTTAAAACTGATATTAGACACTTTTATCCATACCGGTCACACCGTGCGTTGAATTGAGGTGTGGTTGATTCAGACACATCACAAATGACTCATGGATCATTTTCCTAAAGTATCAAAACAATACGAACATGTTTTCTTGGTATTCTGTATGTCAGTAGTTCATAAGAGTCTCTCATTAAGTTATTCTTTACTAGAAACTCAAATCATTTCTAAAACCATTCTTCATAATCTAAAGAGATGAAACATAATAAAGGGGGATCATAGATTCTCAATAAGTGTAAAAAAGGGAGATATCAATGATCATAAAAATATAACATAATTAGTAGGAATTTACCTTCATTGTCCTATTTGTTTACATTCTTCCATCAGGTACGCTGCCCATTCGTTTCTAAACACATCTATATCATCTTGTGAATATGAGTTTTTATGACTGTCATAGTAATACTGAAAAAATATAAATACACAAATGATTAATAATTATTTTAAATAAACTAATAATTATTTTCAAAAATACCTCTTCAGGGATGCTAGTTTGTTCATGAAATATGATCTCTTTCATAAATTTACAAACATAATAACCGTATTCCTTTCAGTTTGTCTATTTCGGACACTGCAGAAACATGAAGAAAAATAAGTAATCTGTTTTGATATGTATTTGGATAGTTCAATATAATTATATATACCCTAATACTTCTCCATTTGTAGATCTTGTGTGCCTTGATGTCCTTAGTCCCTAGATTCATTCCATCCTTTAGATGATATACATACACCGCCCTATTATAACTGAATCCTCATTAAAAGATAATATAAATTATATAACTCGATATTTAGTTCTAAAATGTTGGATCTAGTACATTAAAAAGTGACAATTTCCATCATTTGTGGTTGGTTTGTTGGTTATCAATGCATTGAATCCAGAAAATAAATCATTGGAGTATCCAAATTGACTGCAAGGAGAATCCAATACTGCCTAAAAACACAAAAAGGAATAAGTAATGATAGAAATGAAAATATAATTGATATGATTAAAATGTAGAGTTTTACCCTTGCAATTTTGGTATTAAGAAGAGCCTCTCATTCATAATTTTTCATTGAAACGTTCTGAGCGGGTTTGACATTAATTTAGCCTGAAAATCGAAATCTATTTCTTTTTATTGTGTAAACATGGTGTGAGGACTAACGAGTCCAAATTTGTGTTCATGGGAAAATACCTTAAATTTTTTTTCATATATACGCTTGGGAAAAATATGAAATGTATTTATCCATAATTATCATAGTATATCAGCTTCTG
This sequence comes from Viscum album, assembly GCA_963277665.1. Classification (NCBI taxonomy): domain Eukaryota; kingdom Viridiplantae; phylum Streptophyta; class Magnoliopsida; order Santalales; family Viscaceae; genus Viscum; species Viscum album. Next base: position 1,506,623,815 of record OY728158.1, read on the forward strand.
TAAAATCAAATCATGAAAACATACCTCATGTATACATTTATAACTGAGGTTCCTAGCCAGTCATATGTGATTATTTCAGCTATAGCGTCAGCACTAACAAAATCTAATGTTTACTCTCCATACATATATTTTTCACAAACAATTGTGTGATTATTACCACCTTTAATTTTCGTATCCACATGAGCTTTCAATGATATTAAATGTGGATATAGAACTGGTGGGGTTAAGGTGCTCTTAGTATATCATTTTGATCGGTTGTTTGATCCTTTTCAGCCGCTCTTTCATTTTAGCTCATTCCTCTTGTCCTTCTGTATTAAAATTCATTGGTTCATCCCTTTTATAATTAAATATTAAAGGTTATGCTTGAAATATGAATTGGAAATGAATACCTTCTAGTCGACATGTTTTTTTTACAAGATTTGACAGCCATGCAACGAATGTTCCAACAACTTTTTACACCATATGAATGTTGTAATCATCATTTCGTATGGGTAGATCGGCGCTCGACTCATGATCTATGTTAATTGACACTTTGACATGACTGGTTGGAAGTGGTCTGGAGTGTAGAATGTCATTCTGCATATTGAACACCGTATCCCTCACTACAAGGTGATGGGTGGGAGTTGACAGATATAAATCATAGTCATTTTCACCCTGTAGAATATCATTAAAAGAAAGGTATCAGTGTCTATGTGATTCATAGTTCACATAAACAAATATTAGAACATTTATTACCTTGGTTAAGTCAGGTCTTTGAGTGGAATGGCTTGCCTCAAAGTTGGTGGGGGATCTTCTCGCGCGGGTTGTTCTTGAGTTGTTTCTTCTCTTCGCCTCCCCCCATCAAAGTTTCTAGCAACTCTCCCTGACTTTGGAATTTTTCTTCAAGTTTAGCTATTCTATATCTCATCATTTTAATTTCTTTAGTTTGTTCATCCTCTTGTTTTTTTTTCTGAAAATATGTCCGGAGTGTCACCCCAAAACCGACACCTCTGATGTGGCCATACTGTTTTGGCTGTTTCAAGGCCGCTAAAAGTATGTCTGCATCTGGTGTGGGTTTTGTTGATTCCTGTGACTATGTAAAATAGAAAATATGGTAAAATAAGTAATCATCGTTATGTAATAGCGATTTAAGGAAAAAAATTTATATTATGTCATACTTACTCATGTTACCTACACTTTTTGTGTGTTTTCATCTACCAGTTTCCCCTCTTTATTAACACGAGCCTCCTTCCATAGAACATGGTGTGGGATGGAAGTGGCTTGGGATTTTGATTCATCAATATACATATAAACAAATAAACATGGTTACAATGTTGTTTTATTTCACAGAAAAGTATTAAAGTACTTTTAAAATATGTACCAATTGTTTTTCAATTGAAGCGTACCCCATCCTTGCTTTACGGTAGGGGTACGTTGATTTTTCTACTCGTTCTTTATTTCTAGCACTTAGTTGTTGTTTCATAAATAAAAAACTGTCAATCAAAGTGATGAATACAAGCAACATTAAACAACGTGTTACCAAACACAATGTACCCGAAATGTCTGCTCCGCACGATGGTTGCAAAACGCCTCCCACGCTCCTTGGGATATCAAGTGTGCATAAAGAGGAGGTGGGTGAAGCTTGATTTTCCCTTCAGCATCTTTTAGATGACATTTCATTAAAATGGTGTGAAGGCCTCTATGAACCCTTCCTGCCAGTCTTAATACATATTCTTTGTGTGAGACATATACTATAAATGCACTCTGTAAGAGATGATGAAGGTTTAGTCAATATTTTAGTCTTTTGTTTTATTTTATTTTAATAAATTAAATAAATGATATAATAATGTTACCGTAATCTCTTCCCACATTAATATTTTCAACTCGCTGAGAACATGGTGCCACGACTCTACATCAATCGGCATGTGTTACTGAGTGATGATTCCAATGTAGCTACTAAACATGGCTTTGTTGGGGTTTACATACGGGCCTCGCTTATTCCATCCCACCTCATATTTGATGCCTTTTTCTTTTGCCTTTAGGATTTTGGCTAAAACTCTCAAACTACGACGCACCTATTTTTTTGTGTCGTTGGGGTTTTATTGACTACCATTTACTCATTTTCTTCATCATCATTATGTTCCTCCAAAGAGCTAGAATCGGCACTGGGACCAGTAATAACTGGTTGAGAAACCTGCTGTACCTCAGCAGTGGGACCAGCAACAACAGGGTGAGAAACTGGTTGTACCTCAACAGTGGGACCAGCTGCAACAGGTTGAGAGACATGTTGTACCTCAACAGTGGGACCAGCGACAATAGGTTAAGAAACCTGTTGTGTCTCAGGATTGGGTGCATCAGTAGGTGCAGAAGTCATTATCTACAGAAGTGGTTTAACATTTAATTTATATCACATAAAAGCAACAGTGAACAGATAATAACATACTGTAACACAATATATATTACAATAAAAAAATAACCAGATTATTGAACACTCTTTTTTTTAAAGTATGAAGGGATTTTACCCCTCTATCAACTATCCATATCCCTTTATTGTGGTCTCCTCTGACATAAAAAATGTCATCTACATTGGGACCACTGTGAAATGATTGCGAAGTCCCAATTAAAGGGTCATCCTCTGTTGAATTCTCATCTAACACTTCAGTTTTTTTGGTCGATAACAGAACTATTGACCAGTTTTAGTTTGTGTGATCTGGAACATAAAATACTTGCACTACCTATGATGCCATTATAAACGGATCGTCTTTCTCCCCTTCCTTAGTGAAATCAACTTTCATGAATCCCAATTCATCTATTTTAACATCACTCCTATTATCAACCCACTTGCATTGAAAAATCGGAACATGGAGTTCTGTATAATCCAACTCCCGTATTTGTTTGATGATGTCAAAGTATGACATATTCACATAAATTGGATTTATATCCTTAGCACCAGAAATATGCATCGCTTCAACCACAAGTGTAACCCCACTATTCTACATCGTACTATCTTCATCAAGTTCATTAGTATAAAATGTATAATCATTAACTACATAATCATTGTAATATAATACATACACACTTGGTCCTCCGGCTAGTCATCGAAGTTGTTCTGAAATTGGCTTTGGATTTTCATCTAACTTCTTAAAAATATGGTCCCAAAACCATCCTATAAACTATCAATTATGTGTATATGATATCCATTTTTCAGTCCTAGATGGATTCAAATGCCTAATAATGTCTTTTTGGGTTTCAACATATGGTTCAATGTCGAAACTATTATGAAAAACCTAAAGGTGGGCCTGCTCCTAATCTGTAATATTGATTGTGACAACCTGTCTTCCAGAAATTCCATCACCCTCAAGCTGCCCAGGGTGAAGAGATTTAGGTAGGCCAATGCTTTCCACACCAGATATTTATTCAATACAGAATTCAATGGCTTCCTCAAAAATATATTACTTCGCAATACAACCCTCTGGCCGACTTTGATTTTTGACATACCCTTTCAAAATCTTCATATATCGTTCAATGGCGTACATCCATCTGTAATGTACAGGACCACATAGTTGAATCTCTCTCACTAAGTGAACCATAAAATGAACAATCATATCAAAAAATGAAGTCATGAAGAACATTTCTAATTCACATAACATGAAGGCAATTTTTATTTCCATAGTTAGAAATTTCACCGGGTCTATAACTTTGATGCATATAGCTTTGAAGAAGAAACACATTTTCGTTAATTTATGGCGGACATTCGTGGGAAAAAATGCAACGTAAAGAAATAATAATGAGATCCTACATCAAAACATGGCAGTCATGTGATTTCATACCTTTTAACTTCAAGTCGCTCATTAACACAAGGTTCATGATATTTGAAAAATACCCCTCTAGAACCTTTACATCATTCTAGAAGTTGTAAAACTGATATCTCTCCTACCTGGAAAGAGTGTAAGTAGCAGGAGGAAGAAATGTTTGTTTTTCACCCTTCACTAGTGCCAACTCTTCTCGTATTCCCATCTCAACCATATCCAACCTAGACTTAATTCCATATTTTGATTTTCCAGGTGTATTTAGCAATATGTCGATGACACTATCAATTACATTTTTTTCTACATGCATAAAATCAAGAAAATTTCTAACATACAGATAATTCCAGTATTAAAATTAAAAAAACTAATCTCTTTTTTCAACTGATTTTCGTAAGGTTTTTCAAAGCTGGATTACCAAAATTAATGTCCACATTTTTAAAATTCTCAAACAATTGATCATCTGTTAGTGAAAACAGTGTTGTACGTTCTTTTGAACTTCCATCGAATGATGTCATCCAAGATCGGTACTTATGTCATCAGGGTAGAAATCTGCAATGTCCTAGAAACACAATTTTCAATGAATGTTTCAACCTAATTTATTTTATACCTTTTTTGAAAACAGGACACCCTTGAGTTCCTTTAATGCTATATCCTGATAAATTTCCATAAGTAGGGAAGTCATGTATCATCCCGTACAACATGGCTCTCAAAGTGAAATCTTCCTTTTTGTAAGAATCATATAATGTAACACCTAAATCCCACATTAATTTCAAATATTAGATCAATAGAGCTAAATAAAAATCAATATCATTACCCGGTTGTTTTGGTCCAGATATAAGAATAGATAACATGATGTATTTTCGTTTCATGCATAACCATGGTGGTAAGTTATAATTTACCAACATAACCATCTGTGTATTGTGACTATTTCTTTGAAAACCAAAAGGATTCACTCCATCTGTAGATAATGCAAGACGAAGGTTTCTCGACTCATTTTCAAATTCAGGATACTCATGATCAATTCTCTTCCAATGAGGAGAGTATGTCGGGTGACGTATTATCCCATCTTTAATTCTTGTATCTGTATGCCATGTCAATTTTCCTACAGTCTCCTCCCTTCCATATAGCCACCTAAACCTTGGAATGATTGGAAAGTACCATAAAACTTTAGAAGTACTGGATTCATGTTTCTTGTATCGAGAATCACCACACTTTGGGCATCATTTAAGTGATTTTTGGTCCTTGAGAAACAGTATACAGTCATTCAGGTAGGAATGTATTCTTTCAGAGATCATACCCATCAAGTGTAGCATTTGTGTGGTGTTGTATGTTTGGCTCGAGAGCTCATTATCTTCTGGGAGCATCTCATTCAGGAGAGAAAGTAGTTCCGTAAAACCGGTGTCACTCCACCCGTTGTCTGCTTTCAAATTATACAGCTTCAGTATGGCCGACAGTGTTGTATATTAAGTGTAACCAGCATACAATGGTGTCTTTGCACAACTTTTTAACTTCTCAAAAAATTTTGGGCAATCAAGAAGTTCATCTTCAACAGTTCTTGTAATTTCTTTAATAATATCTTCATCATCATTCACATCTGTAATCACATCCTCCATAGGGTCATCTTTATTGTTCATGCTTGTAATCATATCAGATGATCCATAAAACGCAGTGTTATCCCAGAAACTACCCACATTCGTTGTTTCCCCATGTTTATTCCAACATGTATAACTCTGATCTATTCCATGACAGATCAAATGTTCTTCCAACTCCTCTGGACTAATTTTTTTTAATAACAATAGCGTAAACACGGACAAAGGATTTGATAAGGTTCATATGCATGATCTTTTTCAAACTTGATAAACTCTTTCATGCCTTCTTCATTCTCTTTTTTCGACCGATTGGCATTCATCCATTCTTTATTTATATTCATCTTATTTGAAATCCAAAGGATGGGTATATATGTTAGGGGAGAAGAAATATGAGTATAATTTAGATAAAAAACTAGATACTTCAAAAATGGTGGGGGCATGCTCATTAATAGAAAATCTTGGGTGGTTCTTGGGATTCATCCATTCTATTCCTCTCTCCAATCCCCCAGATAAGGGGGGGTTCTTAGAAGTTTTTTATAGTGAGTAAGTGAGTTATTCCCTCATACATCCTCCATTACTGTTATCCTTTATTTCCCTATGATTTGGGATGATTTTAGCTAGGATTTGTGTGATGATTTCACTATATCATCTTCAAATCAATTCAGATGATGTATATTTCGTTTGTACTGGCTAGAGGTTATCCTCGTATGATGAACGCACCATGTTTTGTGTGGTTTAGGTGGTGTTGTGTTTCCCAGTGAGTTTTTAAAAGATTATTCCTAATTATATTAAGGTGAATAATTAATTATAAGTTTCTATAATTAGTTATTTGGGAATTGTGCCTTGAGATTGGGTCTCAATCATTGGTACAAGATTTGATAAGGCATGTAGAGTGTTAGTTGAGGACGATTTGATCTTGGTGAGGGGGTTACTACATTTTTGGGGTAGGTGGACCTTATAATAAAAAAACCATGTTCCAATTTATGCATGATAGTGCATTCATGCATGAGTATATGTGTTCCAGTGAAAGGGATAGAAATCAAGAGCAACCTGGGTAAATAAATAGTGTGTTTTTGATCCACCAAGAGATAAAGTGAGGGTTCTATTGAATGCTTGTGATTTTGTGATCATCCAGAGATTATTTCTCCTTGAATGTGAGGTTTCTAGTTGTTTTTATGAGAGGATCGGGTTTGGTATGAGATTTGTATAGCCTAGTTAGGTTTTATAAGTCTATTTGAGTAGGTATTAGAGTCTTAGGCCTAAAAAAGATGGATAATATAGTTTTATATCCCACATATGATGGGGAACACCCTCTTAATTATATATAAGATTCATGGTGTGTGTGATGAGTAGGATGTTCCATATAGGGATTGGTGAAGTGTGACATAGAGGATTTTCCCCTTATAATTGGATTAAGAGATCTCCAAGAGGAGATATGATATGGTACCTAAGTGAGGGTCATGGTGATAGTTTGGATGAATTAGCATAGGGTATCCATGGCTCTTATTGTTAGTTTGTTAGGATGATCATTATTTAGTTTTAATGTGTTTTAATGTGGGAATTAGAAGATGACATAGACTAGACTATCGATGCCTAGGTCAAGTATAGCATGTGGGTTGTGACATTACCATGTAGAGATGAGGGTGTGTTGGTATCAATGAGTAGAGATGGTTTAGGTTTGTAGAACCCATTAGATTACCTTATAGGAGGAATTAGAATGTTGATAGGTTGGGAATAATTTTCATGTATAACCAAGATGGTTTTAAGGAGATTATTATTCAAGGCTAAATGGATGGTGACTTTTATCATTTATTGTCAGACCGTCTAAGAGATTGGGACTTCATATGACTTTCACCAAGTTGAAGTATGATCATCCATGGGGCCCACCTATTGATGATGTGGTTTAGCTAGTACGAGAGTTTGGATATCTAGATACCCTCCTTATATTACTATTTATATGTTTTTAGGCATGAGACAAGATGGATGGCCTTTATTTAAGTCATAAGGTGTTGGTAGGACCCTAATTTGATTGAGAAGGCATTGGTCAAAGGGTATTGGTGTGTGACTTCCATGGGATCCACCTATTGATGGTGCATTTTGACTTGTGATAGAGGTTGGATAGTGTGATTACCTCCTTATATCATTTTTTATGATAATATGATGTGAGATATAGAAATGGGGACCACTTAGTATTGGTTTGGAGTAGTTTTGTGAGAGGTTTTCTATAGAGATTCCCTCCTCAAATTGTTTTTTATGTGATGTGATGGCGATACCCACTGTAAGTGAGAGGGGAGAAACTACTATGTTGTGGAATTAGAGGATATGTGAATCACACCCAATGTGAGAGGTTGGTGGCACTGTTATGTTATAAGAAAGGATGTGATATTTAAATTGGTATATGACCCAACCCAGAGAGAGTGGGTAGTGGGTAGGAATTGGTAGAAACCCTATTAAGGTTCGTTTTTTCGAATCCAAGGAGAATAGTGTACAATATGGTGTACAATATAAAACATACTAAACATATGTATCATCCTGTTGGCATGCCTCACATGATGACATGAATTCACCAACACAGACGGTTCAAACCCTACCTAGACTAACGATGGGGTAGTATCCAAAATCAGAAAAAGATCCATACTAAGGGCCACTAGACAGAGTGAAATCCTAATCTAGTGTAACAAACTTTCACAAAAAATACTCTCTATATTCATGTTTCTATCACAAGGCTATAGTGGGGAGAGCTAATCAAGATCAAACAAGTAACCAACCACATATACATGTGTCACACACACAAGAATCACGCCAAATCATAACTAATCTCAATACTGACAACAAATGCAAACATAATTAATTCATGAAAATTCAATTTCACTCACCTTAAGAAGGGGGGACCGGTGGCAGAGGAGGAGGAGGCATCGACAGCGGAGGCAGTGGAGGCAGCGTAGAGGCAGCGGAGGCAGCGGAGGCAGTGGAGGCAGCGGAGGCAGTGGAGGTAGCAGAGGCAGCAGAGGTAGAAGAGGTAGCAGAGTAGGCGGAGGAGGAGGAGGAGGAGGAGGAGGAGGAGGCAGAGGTGGTGGAGGAGGAGGAGGAGGAGGAGGCCGCGGTGGAGGAGGAGGAGGAGGAGACACGGAAGAGGAGGAGGAGGAGGAGGAGGAGCTGTGGTGGAAAAGGAGGAGGAGTCGTGGCAAGAGGGGGGGGAGGATAAGTAGGCACCGGAGGAGGAGAATGAGACGGCGGCCGCAGCAGAGGAGGATGAGAAGGACGTAGCGGCGGAGAGGAGGCAGCGGCGGACGCGCAGGGTAGGGCTTCCGTGAGACCTTGATAGGGTACGGGGAGGAGGAGCCACGGTAAGAGGAGGAGGAGGAGAAGTAGGTGCCCGAGGAGGAGAATGAGGCGGCGACTGCGGTAGATGAGGAGGAGGAGGAGGCAGTGGCGGAGAGGAGGCAGCGGCAGAGGTGTAGGGTAGGGCTTCCGTGAGAGCTTGACAGGGTGCAGAGAGGAGGAGGAGGACCCGATTCCATTTATAAATCTCGCGGGGACCTTTATCAGTGCTAGTAAAAAGTGTTGATAAAGAGGGTCTTTATCAGCGCTAAAATGAAAAGCGCAGATAAAGGGTGTCTTTATTAGAATTTTCCATTTTAACATTGATAAAGACCCACTTTATCAGCGCTTTTTTAGCGCTGATAAATCCATACTTTATCATCACTAATAAAAGCGATGATAAATGTATAAATTTAATAATTTATTTATATTATTATATATTTATTTAAATTGATATTTATGATAAATATATATATTTATTAATAATTATTACTATAAATAAATATATCTTTATTTATACTTATAAAATTATAAGAAATATAGTTATTATATTTATAATCATATAAATATATAAAATAAATATATTAATTATATATATTTAAAAGATTATAAATATATTAATTATATATAGATAATTATAATTATAATTACAAATATATTTGAAAGGTATATTTATATATATATCATTGAAAATATAATAAAATCTATATTTATTTTTTAAATATAATGTAATTTAAATTATAAGTGTACACTTTTTAGAACATATATATTATATGGGTAACATAATGAATTATAAATCAATAACACATCAACATGATATGTAATTATAATCTATAAATGAACATTAATCATGCACATATATGATCACATAACATATACGCATGATATATTCATTGACCCCAATTCATTGGGAAACACATATATATTCAATAATTTTAATTATTCATATATATTAAAACGTATTATATATTTATAAATAAAAAATACATTAAATATAAACAAATATAATAAATATATATATTAAATATAATAAATTAGTAAATCTAATAAATATAAGGAATTAATAAATCTTATAAATCTTATAAATCTAATAAATATATTTATTATTAATCTTATAATTATTTAATTATATATATATATTTAGTTATAACATGTGTTTTTTATTTAATGTATACAATAAACATTATTTTTGAATATAAATATAATAATTTCATATTAAGTAAAGCGCTGATAAATGTAACCTTTATCAGTGCTAAGAAAAGTGCTGATAAAGGGATAATTAAAGCGCTGATAAAGGGTACATTTATGAATGCTTGTTTTAGCGCTGATAGAGTCCTACCCCTTTATCAGCACTTTTCCGTTAGCACTAATAATGGCAGGAACCTGCCTTGCCCAATTTTGTGGTAGTGAATATTATTTTTAATATATTCACCTTAGGTTTATCCTATGTCATCCACAGCAATTTTCTATTTAAATCATTCATTATGGTTCATAAAGAGTTTCTGAATTATCAAATCATATCCCCCCAGTAATTTCAAACCATGTACAAAGAAAGGATCCTTATTGTGCACTAGGTGATGGTCGATTCTAGCTCAATTCTCCCTTTTTAGAGTTATTACACCTTGGTACCTTTATTCTACTACCACATTCAATTGTTGTATCCAGACAGGGATGTAATTTCATGGAAACCACTCTCTCTATCCTTTAGAAAAAAATTTATGACATTTTCATATACTTCGACTCGTCCTTAGACTTATCCTCAGTTGTTTTTCATAAAGTTTTTATATCATTATTTCCAAAGTTTGACTAAACATATCCTTTAATACCAACTATAAAGACCCAAATTTCTCATGCATAGATATTATATCATTATAGAAGAAGAATCATTATATTAAACAAACACAATCCTAGGGATTATAAAGCTATAGTTCCTTTGGAAACATAGATTTCAATCTTCTTATTTCATTAAAGATATTCAAATTCTCCCATAAAGATCTTCCTATATAGTACTCTCTTCTATATTCCCTACTTAAAACCTTTATTTATAACATGGTGAAATGAATCATAAGAATGTGTGAGCTCAGATGCTCAGTAAGGGTAAATAAGTGAGATATCAATATATTATGAGAATAAGGGTATGAGAATAAGAGAATAACATTTGAAAAAAATACCCTATATATAATAGATCATAAATTCTTGTGATGGAGTAAATCATGGAAGTTCATAAGACATGAATCCTAATGGAATCAGAGAAAATGTGCCATTAGATCATAACATAAGCATAAGACATAGATTTATGGAATATACATAAGTATAGAATATCATTTCCTTAATAGTTAAGGTGAATTTACAAAACTATTATAGAGGAATGGGTTCACTCCCCAAACCATCATAGTATTTAAGGTTCACTCTCAAGATTATCAAAGTGGAAATTTCCCTTAGTAAACTGGGTTTTCTCCCCACTTCAATCTTGTTTATCTCATTTGATATCAATATTTACCTAATGCGTTGAAGGGAGATATAGGTCCCACCTGTCACATAATGAAAATCATACATACATGTGCCATAAGATCATAAAACATTAATCATATCTAAACCCATGAAACAAAATGGGTTTCATAAAAATTTCATCAAAGGATAACCTGTTGAAATGAAATGGGATTCATAATCTTTTCATCATTTTATCACAACATAACCCATGAAAAAACAATGATGTTTCATAATCAGTTTATCATCGTATAACACATGGAAGAGAAATGGGGTTCATAATCATTTAATAATGGTATAACCCATGGATTAGAAATGGGTTTCATAAATATCTTGTCATTAAAAATATAAACCAATTAGAAAAATAATAATAATGGTTGGATTATATCCGGAGTAAATCATAGGTTACATCAAAGGATGTCATATTATATGGAGAATGATTTTGAAAGATGACTTGGAACATTTCTTGAGGAAAATAGCCTTTCCACTTTTAAAATTACTTTTTAAAACCTAAGAAATTTTCAAAATAATTTTCTTTAAAAATAACTTAAGAATCTTATAAAAGAATCTTTAAATATCATTTAAAATATTTCTTAAGTAAAATATCATTTCCACTTTGAAATAAAAATAGATTAAAATAAAACATTTTAAAAATCATTTTCATTGAAAATAAACTTTTTAACATATAAAGTAATCTTAAAATAAAATAATGGTTATAATGGTGTAAATCTCATTCATGTCATACACATTAAACAAAGATTCCTTTCAAATTTTCAGTAAAATGAAAATGGGAATTGTTTGGAAAACGATATAAAGATTTCCATCAAAAAAACTTAAAAAGTAAAACATTGCTAAAATTTATTTAATAAATAATTTATAAAATTCTAAAAACATTTTTGAAAACATTTTTAGAAAACATGGTTTCGGAATAAAATGGGTTTTTGACCAAAGAGGGAAATAAAGATAGTCTTTCTTAAAAACATTCCTTTGAAATTGAGTATATAAAGAGAGTAAAATGAAGGGAAAACATGTATTCCTATGAAATAACCATATTATAATAAAATTTATGAAGTTATTTATATGTGTATCATAATATTTCATCACCAAAATAATAATCATAAATAATCCCGATGAATAATCAGATCATAATATCAAACTATTACCACTTTGGTAACCTTTGAATTGTACTCCCATTATAGAATAACATTAAAATAAACATTAAATATCCTGAATAGAATCATATTAATTAAATAAAGTTACATATGGGTTGTATATACACCTCATAAAATAATATAGGTTCATAACATAATATATGTTCCAAAGAAGACAAATTTAAACAAAAATCCCTTACTTATTTGGTAGCTTTTTCACTGTAAAACCCATGAAAGAGAGATCCTAAAATGGACATTTAAACCCCAATAATTTTTATGGGAATAATAATAACATATATTAGTGGTAAGTATAGACACCACATAAAATAAATAAGTGATCAATATGGCATCTGTCTCAGAGAAGTAAAAAAGTGAGATCGAAATCCCTTACTTAGGCCTCAACTTCCATCGTACAAGTTTGAACCTCCTATATAATAAGTATAAGTTTATTATAAATATATTTAGTAAATATAATTATATATTTAATACCAAATATTTTTATTTATGACCTCTTATTACCCATTTATCAATAATTCCTTCATAAAATCATGTTTCGGGTAATAACTGCTTTATTTTTCATCTATGTTTTGATTTGTTATTTTTATTCCTCTTGATTTGATCATGGTTAAATGATATAAATAATTTAACCATGTTATAAATAAAATATATATTCAATATATATTTATTTATAGTAATCCATGAAATATATAGATAAAAAATTGAATACAACATTCATGGAGACGGCAGGTCGTACGTACGCATGAACATTGTTTCCATTTTCTCAACGGATGAAGTGAAATAAATTTAAATAATATATTAACATTATAAAATATTTTTTATTCCATATATATCCCTTAAATTAATTAAATTTACCCTTATTAACTTCCATGAAAATTGTTAGTGAAAAATGAATCGCATCTCTTCGCGAGGAGGTAGGCCACTATACATAAGAATGACATTATCATATACCCCACAGAATGGAAAATAAGAACATATATGTGATATATTTATTACATAAGTATAATTATGTTAAAAATATCATAGATATTAATTTAATATTTTCTCACTAATATCCAAATAAAACAAAAATGGAAAACACATCACATAAGTTCATGAGGTGGTAGTCTGTTGTACACACGAGCGATGCTATTATATTCCAACGGGTCAATAAGTGAGAAGGTATATGTGTTATTATAATTAAATAGGAATAATAATATCATAAATATAATATATAAATATTTAATCTATCATTATATCCAACCGTGATAGGTGGTATTTGAAAATGAATAACATTGGTTCGTGAGGCGGAAGTATGTTGTACACATAAATGATGATTTTGTATCCCATTAGATAGAAAAGGAGAATAGTTTAAGTTATAAAATTAAAATAATAAAATATAATTATATTTAATATAATTAGTTTTTATATCATCATGGTTTAATAATAATTCAATGTGATGGAGGAAGAAATAAAATAAAACACTCGGTTAGGGACATTACCTCTTCTTCATAATTCTTCTATTGGTTTGCACCAAAAGGATTTTTAGGTTAGATTTATAACCAAATTAAGGATTATATGAAGAAAATAGGGAGTTAAGTAAGTATTTATTGGATGAAACAATGGTTTTTGGAAGTTTTAAGGGGAGAGGGGTGTCCTTTTATAAGTGTGGTGAGTCGCACACTTGTAGTTTTTTAAAAGAAAATGGTGTACCGACATTTTTTACATGAAACGAAGATAAAAAATGGTTAATTATAAAAAATTAGAGGTTATAAGGTATAAATATTTCTATACAATTTTTTTGTACAATATTTGGGTCATTTTTAACCCTTATAGTTTTAGTTTAACCTCCTGGTAACCTCATTTTTAAATTAACCGTATTAAATAATTTGTACTACTTATATTATTCATTTTGGTCAAAAATTAAGTTGAAATTATTAGATAATATAAATTATTATTATCCAAAATATTTATTACATTTTTATTAATTAAAATTTCATACAAAGTAAATTTTAATTTAAAATTAAACCTATAAATGTGATGAAAAAAGTGGTTTTCCAAAAAGAAAATATTCAAATGTTTAAAATGTTTTTATATCAACTTTCATTGTGAAATTGATTAAAATGACCTAACTTTTATTAATAGAATTATAATTTAAAAAACTATACACTTAAAACCATCTTAAAATAATTTTAATGTCATTAAATTATTTAAGATAATTGACAATTCTTAATAAAAACAAGTATTTTTCACTATTCATCGAAAAAAATTATCTTTTTAGCAAATTATCAAAATTTCACTCCACGCTAATTTTGAGTTGATAATTTAAAAAATAAATCTTATTTTTTCAAATAAATTTTTGAAATTGGAAAAAAATAATTTTAAAATAAGTGCCCAAAAATACAAAAAAACATTTTTTAGAAAAACACAGATTTTAAGCATAAATTTGGATTTATTCTTATATCATGTATAGAAAACACATAATATGAATGTTAAGATTTTGATTTAATATATAAAATTTATATTTAATTAAAATCATTTTCCAAAATTTATTTTGTAATTTATTAAGGTAAAATATGTTTGTTCGTATAGAAATAGTTTTTTTGAAAAAAAATTCTTTTATTTTCAAATGGTTTTTATTTTATTTTCTAATTAATTGGAAACTAAATAATCAATTATATATAAATTTTTAAAACATATATTTTTATAATTTATTTAATCATATTCATAAACGACATTCCAACAGCTAGGTGACAACTATCATATTAAATAATAATAATTTAATAGTATGTTGTGTTTTGTTAAAACTTCGTGTTGAATATAACACAAAATAAACTCGATGTTGCATGTAACATAAGATATAGAAGTAATTAAATTAATTAAAAATAATATTTCATAAAATCTCAAGGTGTTATAATTATTGGTCTAAGATGATAATACCACAACTCTGAGCTTTCAACCATTCTATAAATTATTGCACCACCTGATATTACAATTAGATATAATGTTCCATCTTTAACACATCTAGAAACTACCATGGAACCTTGAGTAATATTCTATAATACATCTATGAAAATTGTTCTAAAACCTAATTATACTATCAGAATAATTAAAATTAAATTCTTTTGTAACCCTGATATGTTCTGAACTCCTTGTAAATCTAGGAATATTTTATTTGACATTAATAATTTACCACCATTATTCCCTAGGATCTCAAGATATTCATATTTTTAAAGATGGAGCCTATTGAACCTTCCAGACAAATAATTATCCACTAATAACCTCTTTTTCATAGAAATAAATGAATCCTCAAAATCAATGATCTATGATTCCAATGGAATATTAACACTCAATAACAAAATGGTCTGGCCTTCAGTTATGGTGTTAGAGGAACTTGAACTTATAAAATCACCCATTATAGAATTCACCGTGGTATCTCTATAATGCTTATTTAGGTTCATCTTCTGCCCTAAATTTCTATATATAGGTTTGGGTCGAGCCTATTTCCCCAAATTTTATTCCCTTAATTTGTCTTCCAACTTCGTCAAACTTTATCATTAAACAGAATGTTCTCTACATTATGTATTGAGTGTTGTTCTAATTTTTTCCTAAAATTTACTCAACCTAGGATCTTAATTATGAATGAGATCATGAATTAAATTAAGTAATAGGTTGGTCTTTGTATAATAATTTTCTACAGCATTCACCATTGAATCCTGTGATTCTAGAAACAATAAAAACAATAAAAATCCAACACATCTATCATGGATTTAATTATAATTAATTTTAGTTGACTTTTAATCATGTTAAAGTAATTGAAATGATATTTTATAGTATACCTTCTGATATTCTCATGTTGGATAACCTTTTTATCATGAAAAAGTTTTTTATTATAGTTAGATTCTCAGACATATCCTCTATGAACTTCATCATCTCTATTATGGATTTCAACTCTATGGTATTGAACGAAATATAATATATCAACTACAAAAATATCATTAAAAATATTTTCCTATTATTTCTTTCTCATTCTACTTTTTCCATTGATTATGGTTTGACACTTTTCAATGGAATGTTGATTTCCTTCTGAAAATATAATCCTTCATATGTATCCTCTAGAAACTGAAGTTCATCCTGTTGAATTTTTCTATCCAATCCTTTCATTATTCCCAAGGAATTTATCATAGACCAATTAACTCCAAGTAAAATGAAAAATATTAGAGACTATAATGTTACCTAAATAATTTTTTTATTAGGTGTGTAGAGCCTTATTGAACCACAATCTTTGATACCATAAAAAGGTATTCAAAACCATCACAACTGGAAGCAAGCCACTGGAACTTCAACTATGGAAAAAATTATGGAACCTCTAGAAGTGTAATAATCCCATGACCTTTGTGAATTGAAACTAAGAAGAAAAATTACACCCCAGTCACTAAACTAGAACACCACTCTCACATACTCAAAAAAACCCAACTCCTGAAAACAAACACGCAAGAAAAAGTAAAATAAAATAATAATGGGTAACAAGATATTTTTCTTAGTTCAGAACATATTTAGTACATTGATGTGAGAACACCATTTATTATTTTAAACTTATAGAAGAATGAAATATTAAAATCATAATTTACTAAGTAATCCTATATTATATCACTATAAGTCCAACATATAATTATTCTCACTCCAACTATTTATAATAGGGATCATCAAGTAAATCAATTACACCACCTTACAAGATTCATATGAGAGCCACCATTGGTCTTTATCATCCCCAATTTACCATAAGTTACTTGCCTCAGTTTTAGTCTTCTAGTTAACTATACAAGTAATTATTATGAATCCCTTTGATAATTTACACACATCCTTTGCAGACTTCTAGGTACACCTTATATAAAACCACTAAATAGATTTTTACATGAGAAGAGCTTCCCAATTTCCATCATCCTGACACAGCCACTAGTATACATTTTTCTATATTATATCCTCTAGAACATTCTTTCCAACTACTGATCACCTGATTTTGGGAGCCTCTATTAGTCTAATTACTTTATTTTGGTGTCACTCATTTTTTATGCAGGAAAAAATTTTTGCAAGTATAAGGACCCAGCCATATTACATACATAATATTGAATTTAGTTAAGAAAAAACTTCCTTGACATTGAGGATATTTTAAAGTTTATATATTTAGATAATTGTGACATTACACATTCATGACATTACACATTATTACAGAGTGGATACCATAAAAACAGTCTCTATTTTTTTTCAAAATATAAAACATTAAAACATAAAACATGATTCTTTGACAGTTATTCATCATTTAAAATGGATTCCTTATTTGTCTTACAAATCCATTAACCTATGAAAGTCATTTAAAACTAGGTATGAGTACAAAAGATCAGTAAGGGATGAAAAATAAGGAAAGATACATTAGTCCATGAATACTCATAACGAATGAAATCATTTTCAAAAGACATGCTTGTCACCCATATATACTTACTTCGTGTAACATGTGATTTACACAAGATCCACACAAAACATGAGAACATAAATATAATAATAAAGGTAACTTGGGTCAATAATTACATAATATTGTAACCCTCTCGGCTACCTTATAATTTGTAACTCTCACGACTACCTTACTATTTGTGTAACCATCGCTGTTACACTTGGAGTAACCATACGGTTGACCTCCAACATACATACACACAATGAATTGGATAAAGATATAGGTCCCAAACTTCATAATAGAAAATGACCAACAAAAATAACATAATCATAAAACATGAATAATTACATAAAAACATTTCTTTTGAATTCAATAAAATAGAATTTTAAAAGAGGATTTTAAAAGGAAAAAATCCATTATAAATATCATATAATTGAAGTGAAACTTAATAGAGTGGATGGAATATGTATAGACACTATAAGTACACATAATTAAACATAATATAAACAAAACCAAATACACAAAAAATTTAAATAACACATAAATAACGAAGTAGAATGTTAACCCAAAGAATAGAAATCGGGTTAAGAATTCCCTTACCTCGGGCTTGTCTTACTTAAACCTTGTTTAAACTTTTTGTATAATGGTTAAAAGAGTGTTATTAGTATTTTAAAGAAATATTTTCATGTTTATAACATCTTATATGATGATTTCATCACATCATTTCACCCTTTAATTGTTAGTATTTTGCTCCTTGCACTGTTTTTGTGTGAGTTCTTTACATGATTTCCATGATTGGTTCATGATGGATGTTCTTGTTGATTGGAAGTGAAACTACAGAATTGGAATATAAAGGTATTTACATATTTACAATACCATAATTTATACCATTTATAAATTTTATTCTTTATATGAGGATGATATATAATTTAAAACATTAATGATGTTTGTTTAGATCCTTTTAGTGGTTCTTTGATAATAACAACCTCGTTTGGTCTTATAAATTAAACCATGAGTATAAAATAATTCCATAACCATGGATGAGAAATAATAAATATATTATAACCTAGTTCAACCATAAAAATGTTTTCATAACCAGACTTGAAATAATTAATGTAAATTGAAATCACGTCGTCCTTGATGTCGGTAATTCGACACATCACGGACAATGTTTTTATTCCCTGAATAAGTGTGAGAGGAGAAGAATAATGATGATGAATTTTCCATGAACATGAGAACAAACAAAATGTAAATGATTCTGGAGAATTCATTCTTCTTGTTTAATAGGAGGTTAGTAAATAAGAAGAAAATAAAGGAATCTTTAAATAAAAGAAAACTTGAGAAATTTCTCACGAAAATTCGGCAGCCTAACGACATCTGTTAAATTTACATAAAAATATTTTGATGAAATAAAGGGGATATCTCATCACTCTTACATAATATGGACATTAAGGGGGATATGGAATTAAATATCCCAACATAATCCAAAGTTAAATGAAGAGAATAACATAAAATAAAATAAAAGAAAGAAAATAAAAGAGGATGTTTAACTCTTGATCTCTTCCCCTTGAGATCCTTCTTAAGGGCTTCGTTTTTTGTCTTTTGGTGAGACCAGAAGCTCTAGGACGTGGGTAAGATACTTGGGAGGAGTATTGGGTAGAACTTAGAAATGTCTCAAGGCTTGAGAGGTGTGGTTGGAATAGGGGAGTGAGGGTGGTATTTATAGTGGAGGAGAGGGGTACTTTTCATTATTTTAATCATTATTATAATATGTTTGCCCAATATTATGAATAGTCTTAGTTCATGTGACATCAAATAGTAATAATGGAATTTTAGTTCGAACCAAGTGGCCTTGAATCACTTATTATGTCATAAATAGTGAATTTTACTGATAATTTGATTATACGGTATTTTATCGTATTTCACTTTTCATTGAAAATTAAAGAATTTCAGAAAAATACAAAAAATTTACCATAACCATTTTTCGAGGTGTTAAATTAAAAAATTAATTCCATTTTTAAAAAAATAATTTTCTAAATATTTTTAATTTATTTTTTAAATAAATGCATACTTAATTCAAAAATTAACATTTTTAATTTTATAACTACTTCTATATCACGATGAAAAATTAAACAAGATTTTATTATCTTAAATACTTAAGAAAATAAAATAATAATAAAATTTACTATTCATTAGGGTCATATTACTATTCATAAGGGTATGTCACTATTCACACAAAAAAACAAGTTGGTTTCATCAGACTCCAAATAACTTACTGAACACAATTATAGATGACAGTTTCTTGAAATCCAAAACATAGTAGTGGAAAAATTATGTTTAAATTCTAGTTATAAATATCTACTTTAAACAAAGTTCCATGCATTTATATTTATTTTTAGAAAAACATTGGGTGTTACAGAAATAATATTTAAAAATACTAACATAGGGTGAAAGTCCTTAATACTATACATAGGGTTTAATAACCCTCCCTGGTCTCTTGTGATACAGATAGAGAATAATATCCCATTACTTGAATTGGGTTGTGAATTCCTCCATGGGATGGTGCATGGGTCCCCCATCTATTAGTTCATAACTCCCTTGATTGATGTTCAATTTCCAAGTGAGGTAATGATACTCAACTGCTAATAGATATTCAATACAAGCCTCTTAGTGTGATTTTTTTGTTAAATTATCATGACTTACTAAGTGTTACAATATAAGTGACTCATTAACACATTCAACTCAATGATATACACATAAAGTACGAGGTGGTTATTATGAGTTTTTCATGATTCATATATTTTTAGAGTTTACAAGTTTGTTTCATACTCTATTAATTTCTCTTATGATAGATGTGGGGGTTCGGGATTGTGGTTTCATTATACTGTGGTGATTCTTAGTACCCTTTTTTATCATGTGTGAGTAAATAAGTATAGTTTTACCCTTTGGGTTTAGGGGTTTAGTTGTGGAACTCTGGCTATAATGATTTAGGTCATTTATTAGGTTTCTCTTTTCTTATTCCTTCAAAGTGATGGGGTAATTTTAGGGAAGCATGATAATTTGGATATTGTGGATCTTATATTTAACCAAGTATCTTGGTTCACCTATGGTATATCACCTTTATTAAGCTAGGTTTTTCCATTGGTACTTCATTAATTCTTTTTTTTCCTTTATCGTTAAAGTTTATCTAAGTCTTGGATTATTCCTTTGTATATAGTTTTGAGTTGACCTATCATCAAGTCCACCTTTTGTTTTTGGGATGTGCTACAGGGAATGTGTATACTCACCCATTCATGGGTGTTCCAACTATATGTTTATATTCACCCTTTTGGGTATTTTTATACTTACTCATTGTTTATACTCACCCCTTTATACATTTTCTGTTGGAGTTAGTGTCCTAGAACTAGCTATATGTACTCTAGATTACATGTATATTCAAATAAGTTGTTACCTAACTAATATAAATGCACTGAGGGTGGGTGAATTATGGTATTGAAAATTAAAACTACCACTCCTTCATATCTTGTTTTATCGTTAAACAAAAATCTTTACTCTCCCTTTCTCATAGAAATTTAAGGGTATAAATGAAAGCATTCATGAGACACAACAATTTTATATGGTTCACCCACATTGGGATGCATTCAAGGATCATACAAAGGTAATTTTACTATGTACCAAATCTACTAAATCAAATTTCTATTTATAAATTTTGGAGATAACAAACTATCCCTCCTGATTTACAAATAATCAGAACTTGAAATCTCATTACTCTCTCAACTAAAGTGTGTTAACAAATCCTTCAGAAGATTCTTTTTTTGATTACTTGAATCAATATGTTTTACACATGATTTGGTGCATCATGAAGTTCCACTTTATTCTACTTGATGGATAACAATTTATGATAGAATTACTAGACAATTCATTCTATTCATGTAAGATTCAATTTCAGAAAACCCCTTTCTTGACATTCGCAAAACTACCCAATCATTCATGAAACTATTCAAACCTTCGTGAAACTTTTACTTTAATGAAACTGAAAATCGTTTATATAATTTTATAACATTTCAAAAAACTCACAATTGTTCATGAAACTTTCTCAAACTTCCTTCCTACATGAAATTGATATTCTTATGAATCCTTTACATAAGGAAATCTTTCGTGAAATTCATTCATGAATTTAGAAACTTTGGATTTTCATTAAGGGTTCATATCATTAAATGAGGGGGGTAGCTTCCTATTTATAGATTTTTCCTCCACTTTATGAAACTTCCAATCTTTCCATCACCTTTTTGAGAAACCTTTCATTCTTATTCTTGAAACTCCTTCCGTTCATGAAACTGTGGGGAATTTTTCTGTTTTCAAAACATCGTGTAATCACATAACATACCATATTTCCTTCACACCTCATCTATATTTTGTGAAACTTTGTTTCAAAAATATCCAAACCTTTATTATAACAATATTTTTTGAAAAAAAAAACTTTAATTAGTTCTATACCTTTCCATATTTATATTAGGAAATCCTAGAAATCCAAATTTCTTGAAAGTTGGCACTTCCTCCAAATTTTGGACCCCAAAGTTTTGGAAAAAACTGGGAAATGATTTCATATCATAAACTCAATTTTTTATACCACTTTTAGAGATTTCATACCTATTTGTCTAATATTTTACAATATACTTATTCATAAATCATGTAGGAAATCCACAAGTGACCTTATCAACCATATTTTTTAACAAACACAACTAACCCAAAAAAACTATAAAGTTAACTTGAGGTATTTTTCCCAATAGAAGTGTATATTAATTAAAAAAACTGATTAAATATAATTCATAGTTTGATATTACTCTAATTTAATAATTTCCTAGAGTATATGTTTCATTGATAAAGGGTATAGTGGTTTCCTACTGTGATGAAAACCTTGAAATTCCATAATGATGTTATTTAAACTAGTTCTATGGTCAAATAACATTATATGATGGGGAAAATATTATGTTTATTATTAAGTGTGAGTAATTGTAATGAGGTGATAATTTATCTCATGAATTTCACACTTGGTGATCTCCAATATGGGATACTATAATAATAAACCTACCTATATAAATTCTACATGTTTATGTTTCATCAGATATTACCATATGTGAGCATGTGTAATGGTCCTTAAACTTTAAGATCATTATTAATTATTTTCATGACTCAAGTAATTTTATGTATTTAAAAAACCCATGATTACATATATTCACATGAAGTAAGCTATACTGGGTGCATCACAAATAACATGTTATTAATGAATATGGCAAGGAAGTATTTGTCCCTTCCATATTTAAGAAAGTTAATAGCTTTCCCTTTTGATTGAAATGGAACCATTATATTAAATTACATGTCCATGGTGTAACAATAGGTTTATTTCATATATTCAAATAAAGACATATAAATCATATAGGTTGATGAAATGAGTCTCAAACATTCTTGATGAGATATTATGACAAAGAGATTATATTAAACAACAAGCACTCATATTTGTTTATCGATGTTACAACATTGGCTTATTTATCTTTAGTTCCTTGACCTACTACTAGGATATAATCTTTGAATTTAGTTAGGTCTAACTAATTCCAATGATAAATAATCCTAGAGAGGCACACATTGAGTGTTTCCACTAGTCTCAATTAAATGCTATTTGAATTTAATTATTGGAATAAATATTATTCTCAAGAATGATGAATATTTTTATTTAGGATTTATTGATCACATAAATTAAATAAATAATTATTTTCAAAGTAATTAATTATTACACTGATATATAATATTAATTTATAAATTTTCAGGAGAAATAGCGGGCCAAAATCATTGCGGCCGATAAATATTAACTTGAAATCTAGAAAAATATTATTTATCATTGCACTAGTTAGCGCACACCATGAGAAAAATAATATTATTATTATCATTATATGTAAAGTTATCATATAAGGTATAATATAATATTTAAGGGCCTTTTTTCAATTAAATAATATTTTAACCCTAACCCTACCTCTATAAATAGAAGATTATGTCTACAGTGTATAGATTGGTTGAAATTGAGAATCGTTGTGCACTATGAAATCTAGAGCTCTCTATCAAGACTGAAGAATGCTCTATATATTCTCCTCCCTCCTCCATCCTCTTAAGAATAAGGGTGTAATGATTATTCATTAAGAATAAAGTTATTGTTTCATTAATACAAAATAACACCACAAGATGATCGATCTATCATGATAGCACCTGTCAATCCATCAATGTTGTTTGGAGATCAAAGAAGAACATATGGATCACCACTAGATAGATTCTACATTTAGATCCTATAATTGAAATGACTATAGAACAAAAAGGGTTTTAGATGATCAATAGTTCCATCAAAGAAACTTCTCAAGATTGAGGTATTATTTCTTACAAACTATTTAAATTAATAATAAATTTAATGTGAAAAGATCTCCCCTTAGTTCAGACATATTTCATTATCAATATTATTTGGAAAATTTCATTGGATATAAAGTTTAATTATTTTACAATATGACAATGATCCATAAAATATGATATTTTTCTAGTTTGTATTGGATACAATAATAACTTATGTTTTGCTAGAAACAATAAAGTGGTATCTATCACACCTGGGTTTTTGATTTCACCCTTTGTTTTGGTTCATTTTTTGATTTTGGAATCTCTCTTGAGTTTTTAGTGTGATGGGTTTGAATTTTTAGGTATTTACTTTGTTTATTTTCATTCTTGTTCTTGTCTATTAGTTTCCCCCATGATTTTTTATGAAAAATTAACTGTGTGGCTAAGTAGTGTTTTTGGATAGAGTATTACCACCCTTTCCAAGGTAACTGTGCGCCCTTTCCCAGGTAACCATGCGGCAAAGTAGTGTATTTTGATAGATAATTATCACACAGTTAGTGCACAATTTGTAAAATGTGTGGGATAACCATGCAGCATGTTCTAATTAGACGGTGAGGGGAGAACAATTTTCACAAATTTTGGAAGACCGTGTGGCTTTTCCAGGTCATTAAAAAATATAAAAAAATAACTTTATTTCCTCTCAATATTTTTCCCCCAAAACCACCCT
This sequence comes from Viscum album, assembly GCA_963277665.1. Classification (NCBI taxonomy): domain Eukaryota; kingdom Viridiplantae; phylum Streptophyta; class Magnoliopsida; order Santalales; family Viscaceae; genus Viscum; species Viscum album. The sequence goes on from OY728158.1 coordinate 1,506,648,696, forward strand.
TACTCAACCAATTCGACCTCCCCAGCCTTATGTGCCTCCCTCTCCTCCTCTTGGCTCCCTTAGGCTTTCTTCCTTTGGTGTATATGATGTAGTTTCTTCAAATAATCTTCAAGTAAGTGTTTTCTCTCTCAGTTCTTCCCTCTTTTCTAGGGTTTCTCCTCTCCTTTATTATGGTTTCATATCTCTAGTGGTTTGAGTGGTCTTTTAGGGTTAAATATTGTACTTTAGGGTTCAATATTAACATTTAGTGTTTGATCTTTCTTTTCTAGCGTCTTATGGTGGTCTGGTTTTGGTTTCACACCAACTTTCAGAAGTTCCAACACTTGAGGTAGGTGATTCCATACCCTAACATTGTGGGATGATTTTGATATGATTTCTTGGTTAATTATATATTCTCTATGATTTATTTTTGTGGTGTGAAAAATGTTTTAGAAGTATTTCACATGATTATATGATAGAAATGTATTTTTATAAAGGGAAATGGTTATGTTTTTTTATGTTTCTTATGGTGGTGCTTCTTGGAAGTGTTTTATCGTTTTTTTTGAAGGGTACGAAATGTTTTAAAAGTTACTTAAGGTTAGAATGATTTAAATCTAGGTTTTTAAATAGAAAATGGGTTCTTTGTCATGTTGAATTTTATTGTGCACCCTTAAATATGAATCATAAATTTTTTAAATGATGAAATAAATGTTCCAAAAATGTTATTGGTTTATGTGTGGATTTAAAAAAGGGCATGGCCAATGGAATTGGTTGATCAATTATGTGATTTTTCAAATGGGGATTTATAAATTTTGTAAGTAATGGTGAATGTATTTCAAAGAAGTTCATGGTGTGTGTAAAATGGTAAGTGATTTGGTTTTTTGGAAATGGTGATTTCCTAGTATATTATAATTCTTGGCATGTGTATGTGAAAAGGTAGTTTTGTGTATCATGTGAAATGAGGTATTGAGAACAATGGAATCCCAATTATCTAGGTGGGTTGACTATTTTTAGTACACTAGTGATTCAGAAGTGTATTTTCTTGGTTTCACTTAGCTGGATTGATGATCACAACACTAACTAAACATGTATGATGATTGGAGACCACTAGACCATTGGTGGGTCCATTCCTAGTGGCTCATGCATGAGAAATATGATTTTCATGGTTACTATACCACATTTCACTAAGGTATGAGGTTCTAGTGTCTATCTCGAGTTATATTTCCCTTAGAAATTTACCCATATAGCTCTCTTGAGACTTATGAAATGTGGTACCATCTGTCAGTATATGGTGGACCTTGATTTCATTTTATCTTAATTAATGTTTCTTTTTAAAATTTACCTCTAAAAGTTTTTTTTCTAAAAATTTTTCCTTGAAGATATAGTATTCCCTTAAATGTTTTCTTGAAAATATTTTTAAGTATTTTTTATAAACAATGCATTTTAATTTATCTTTTAATATTATAGCATGGAACAATTTTTTTTGGGTGACATTCTACTGGGTTTTGGCTCACACCCTTCATACACCTTGGGGTGTATGTAGATGTTTTTATTTATAACCTAGGTAATGGCAATACGTTTCATGATGATGATAGTGGATCTGGATGCTTGTATTCCATCTCATGCAGGTGTTGGTGGTGTTGGATTGAGGGAGATGTCCCTCTTATCGCATAGAGGATCTAAGGTTATTTTTTTGGGTTCCCTTCCATTATTTTATTTCTTATTTTGGGTTAAATTTGAAAAATCTTTGAATATGAAAATTATTGTACCACATTTTGATTTGGTTATTCAGTTATTTCTTGTTTATTTATATTAGTTATTTGTGATTTTTAAAATAGGTAAAATCATTCCCAAAGAATTTTTTGATACCCAGGAACTAGTTGATAGCCTGTGGAGATCAAGAATGACCCTCTATCCTTGCCATGCACCAGGTTAGGTGTCTGGTTGGATGGAACTCTGGCTTACTTCATGATAAAACGGTATCAAATCCAGGTAATTATCTTTTGGGTCATGTTATTTGGTAAATATTTTGGGTAGACTGGAGCTAGGATTGTTGGGAATTGATGCTCTGATTACAAGTAGGGTTCTTATTCAACACACCTTGTGAAAAGACAAAAGTTTCCATGGGAATTCATGGTTTTTTTTATGTCTATAAATGAAAATAGAGTTGGACTAATTATCTCTATGAGATCACAGGGCTATGAAAGCCATGTGGAGCCAGAGACATAGTACTCGAAGACTCACTATGATGGTAGTGTGATTGGTTTATGATCACCAATAATATAGAAAAGTCACCTACTGACAGTATTTTCCTCCGGTAAATTATTTTGAGTCTTCTCTGGTTCTAAAAATTATTTCGAAAACCCCTATTTTAGAATTTTGGAAAACGAGATTTGGGGAATGGTTTTGTTTTGGGAAGATGGAAAATGGATTTTTAGAATCATTTTGAAGGGGGGTTTAGAAAAGTAGATTTTCTTAAAATAATTTTTTAATAAATGGGTGAATGATTTCAATGAGAATTGATTTTTTTATAATCAAAACTTGAGATTTATTGAAATTGGTTGTTTGGAAAGAATGGACTATTTTCAATACGGGTTGTGGAAAAAAATTAAATGGAATTTCTTGAATAGATAAAAAAAATTTGAAATGGGGTGATATGTTATGTATTTATGTGAGGAGTTTGAAAATGGTTTTCTATTTTGTGGTTAGTAAACTCTTGAAATGTTTTATGAATTTTTGAAAGTAAAACTTTTTGGTTGAATGTTTTGTTTTGAAAAGTTGAAAAGTATTGTTTTGACCTATGGTATTTCCATGAGTGACCACGTGAAAGATACATATAGAAAATTTGTGTGGTTAAATACATGAGTAGATGAGTTCATGGTTTGTCATGAGAATATATATGTGTCAGACTCCATGAAATACCTTTGGTAAATGAGAAACCCATCAATCCATTATTATTTTCAAATTTTCTTTTAAGAGAATATTTCTTGTTTTGATAACCAGTAGTTTCATGGGGTTTGATTTTGAAAACACTTTTTTAATGGTGTTTAAATTTTGAGTTCTATCAATGATTTGGTTTTGAGATAATGGTTGGCATGTTCTTCTGAAAAACGTTTTGGGAAGCCTTTGATTTGGTTCCCTTTGTGTTTTTGGTGTTTTTTTTTGGTATGATTTGGCTTATGGAATATTTTGACTGGGTCCTTGGTTTCCTTGTTGGCTATTGTATGCCACCATAAAGAACCGGTGCATATTCAATGTGTATCCACGGGGAATTCACCATTTGTAGGCCCTCCAGTTTATCAATCCATTGGATTACTTCCTGAGTTTTGGATGTTGAGTCCTCCCTTATATTATGATCATGAAAGTCCTCATAAAGTGTAAGGGTGTACATGGAATGTTTAAAGAAACTTTAGTCTCCTTGAGTTGTTTGAATAGTTAAAGGTGAATTTTTTCACCTTCATGCTTGAAGGTCTGGCATGGAAATGGTGAAGGTGATTCCAGTGATTGGAAGTGGACAAAATATGTTGGTTGTGTACATGGTATTAAAAATTCATATTCATTTGTTTTGTAGTTCCTTGAAATGTGTGTTTAAGTTTTAAGAATCACTACTTTCAGGTAGTTTCTATTGGATTTATTCATGGAACTGGAAACACCCAATAGTTCTTTATCCAAAAGGGTCCTGCTTTCCAAAGGCAGGAATTTGTTAAGTTTGAACTTTACTATACTTAGGAATATTCATTGGTCAAGAGGATGGGAGGTTGGACTCATCACACCCTTTTTGTGGGAATTATTGTCTATTCTGGGACTCTCTATAAATTTAATATATTTTCATGAATCCTTATTAATTCACCAAGTATAGCATATGTTTCCCTTGGAATTTACCATAACTTATTAACATGTGTAAAATTTATAATCATCTATATGTATTCAAGGATCTTCATTAATAGATATATCTATATGTATTTGAAAATCTCATCAATATTATCCTCTCATATATTATTTAGAGATTATTTTAATCATTATTATGATGATACTGGTTTTTATCCACTTGGTAGGGAACTCTATAATTTATTGTCATCTAGGGAAACAAAGATTTGTTTTGATATTGGGATCATACCTATAAAATGGGTTACCTACATATCCTTGTGAAAGGAATTATAACCCTATTAGTTCGGTGCCTCTTAATGGGACACATCATACCTTTTAAGGTCATGTAATAAAGACCTAACCATATAGTTGAATGTCATGTTGTAAGGACATCTAAGCGAAAGGTTCTTAGTTAAAGTTTGGTGTGGGAATTATGTCGAAGAATCCCAAGGAACTTTGAGAGGATATGGGGTTCCAATTAAAATTAGACCTTGTTAGGAATATGGGCCAAGAAGAACAGGGTTGATTTGAAGTGTTGGGATTAAACCTCAAGGATGCTTCCTATGTATCCCATGTGGATGTGAATCAAATCCCACATATTTTGATAAGTCTCATAAGAGAGTACAGTAATTTTAGAGAAATGAGATTGTTATTACCTCCTAAAAATGATTCCTTGATGATTTGGGGGTTTAATTTGGGGCTTATTCCGAAGGAGGGTGCCCAGATTAGGGGAATTAGGGTTGGATTATTGAAGAGGATATCCAGTGAGCTCGGGCCTTGATAAGGCTTTCTACATATCCTAGTTTGAATAAGAATCATATTTATCATATTTCAAGTCTCAATGTGTAAATGTTGTAATCATGAAAAATCTCTAAGACCACATGATTCATGCTCGGTGTGAGAAACAATAGGATGTCAAAGATTCAACAAAGGCACTCGCACATTTCCTTCTCTACGGATAGAAGATGGATAGACTGTGGTGGTGAGGGTGGATGAGGTCGAGTCGACCCAGGAAGATGGTGCGGTGATAAACCCTCCCTCTATTCTCTTTAAATTAGACAAAGTCCCAATGTAAGTAAGGAGTTAAGGTGAAGTAAGTAGAGAGAATCAAGACTACAAACTCCTACTTGAATGATTAGGGGCTTACACTGGAATGGCTACCCTAGTGGATCTAGGTAGGGGAGGGAGACTTCTCCTTTGCTTGCATGGAAAATAAAGCGTGAAATTTACCTTCCCTACCCGAGACCTGAGGTTCTGTATCTTAGAGACAAAAGGGAAGGATAGAACCCAAACCCTAATCCTCTAAACCATGAACTTCCCAACATTGTTCCTAGGAGAAAGGTCCATGTGACTATGGATATACAAACCCAAGGACACACCACAAATAATAACCCCATTGTGAAACAAATATGTGAAACCTTTGATTTCAGATATACAAACACAAATAGGTGACACGCTGATGTGCCTTTCCTAAAGGTTTGATAAGTTAGGAGGTTTTGGTGGAGGCTTAAACTTAGTCCTTTTAAGATAAGGGAACTAAGGAAGGATATTCCCTACCATGAGTGGACTTAAAAAGAGTACCTAAGCTGATATGTAGTCCTTATACACAACTTTTCCACATAGGTACCCCATGTAGGTATGTCGCGTTGGTACCCTGTGTAGGTAAGTAGTGTAGATGTACCGTGAAGGTGTATTGCATAGGCCTTTATGATGACTAAAAAGTCCCTCACATAGGGGAAACAAGCCTATGTGATATTCAAATTGTGAAAGAATTTCAAATCATTCTTATCTCATTTAATTATTTCTTCTCTCGTGTTTTTAGAGATCTACCTGAGACAATTTGAGGGATCTAGGTGAAAGTGATACACAATGGGAGCATCAAGAAGTTGTTGACCTCTTTTTAGTCTCTGAAATGGTGATCCCAAGGGTCCTATTTATAGGCACAGAGGGGGATTGGTTGAAGGGAAGTTGTCTATGCAGGTGCTCCATGTAGTTCCTCTACATAGGTCTACCATGTAGGCATACAAAAAGTATATTGTCACGCATGTATGTCACGCAGGTCTGCCACGCAGGTCTACCGCACAAGTCTATTGAGGCTTTAGCTTTCCCTTGTATTGATATTTTGAAATATCCAAGGATGTCATCAAAGTATTTTGTACTCATAAGTAGTTTCAAAAAAATCCCCCCTTAGGATTGAATCTGATTAGAAAGAGGGTTGATTCCTGAGGTAAAATTGTGGGGAAAATACTAGATTAATTACTGAACCTCACAGGTTTGTCTTAGAACTACTTCGCACAGGTATTCCACGTAGTTTTTTCATGCACGTATGTCATAGAGATCCACATTTGACTATAAATAGGTATGATCCTTTGTGATTTTCTCCATCCATGCTTCCAAATTTTTTGGATCTCATTGCGTAACTCTTTCATCCAACCACAACATGTTGTGCTCTCGAGTAGTCTTCTAAAAAATTTCCCAAGGTGAAACAACTTTAGCGATGGAGCTACGCAGAAGGACTTCATCGAAGGAGTTGCACTAGGAACCTTGTCTAATGACCTACATGATGTACCTCGTCGAAGGACCTATGCAAAAAGTTTCCTTTTCCAAATTTCCAATTTCCTTTAAGGTGAAATTGAAGGGCCTCGGAACATCCTGAGAGGGGAGGGGTGAATCAGGGTGTCAACTTTTTCTTTTTAAAGCTGTGGATCTTGTTCCCGTGTTGGTTGGAACTTGTTAAATCTAGAAAAAAAAATGAGAGATGGAAATTGACACATCACTTTTACTTGGTTCACCATAAAGGGCTACATACAAGGAGCATATGCCGACAGTGTGTCAGTGGTACCAAAATCTACTAATCTTCACAAGTTTATGGATTACAAGTTTTGATCACAGTCGCTTTGTGCCAGGAATACTGCCATTACAAAGGTTTAGGGAACTCTCACTGTATCCCTCGGATCAATTCTGTCTACTCCCCCTAGCTCACTACCTTGAGAGGAGTCAAACATAGTTTATTGACTTGAAGGTCTCCTCAATAGATTTTCATTGAAGTCTTTGTCACTGTTCAGTGTGAGACACTACTTGCATCGATGTTTTGAATTGATTCACTTGAAGGCACTGAACCACTGAACCAGATATTCAGAACGTGCCAAGAGGTTATACTAATGATTTTATGTAACACCTATCCTTTGCGCGATAGATTTCACTTTTGCACGCAATACTTGATTTTTGTGTGGAAAGTATTTTGCGCACCAACCCCCTTTCCATGCAACCTTCGCTTTTACGCGCAGCCTTCACTTTTACGCGTAGCCATAACTTTTAAATGTAGATTATACTTTTTTTGGAAACATCAACTTTTATGCAGACCCATCTACTATTTCACACACCTTCAACTTTTACGTGAAACGCCAATTTTTACGTGCAACGCCAGCATTTTCACGCAACTTAAACTGTTTCCCGCAACTCCCTTTATGCGAACCGTCTTCGTACATTAGAACTCAGATATTCTCTAAGTATTCAGCCCTCCCAAATGAGGGGTGTCACTTCATATTTAGATGCAAAAATTACCTGTGTGTGAAAAACCCTCCTTGAGCACGTAATTCACTTTGAGCATGAAAAACACATTTTCCACGCACAATATTTATTCCCACACTGCTCCAATATTTCACGCACCTAATGCCTTTCCCAATTTTTGATATTTGGATCTGAAAACACAACTTGTACGAAAAAAAACCAATCCTTTATTTCATGCACTATTCCAAAATTTCATGCACCTCTCCAATATTTCGCACACTTTTTAAATTTTTCATGCACCTCATGCCATTGCCGATTTTTGAGCTTCTCATCTTGAAACACCTCTTGCATGAAAAATTGTGATCCACTATTTCGTGAACCATGCTGTTTTTCACACACCACGCCTTTTTTCGCACACAATCATCCTATTTCACACACCACTTCCTTTTTTCATGCATCTCCTTTGGCCAAAAACACATGTCTTCATTTTTCAAAATTCCGGCCCAAAAATTTGGCAAACACAGGGAAATGACGCCACATTTAATATTATTGTCTTCTTAAACTGTATAAACAATTTACTACCAAACATTCTAAACTTCCAAAAACAATTGACAATCAATAAAAACCATACTCCGATTCTTACAAATAACGGGCATGGTTCCAACAATCTCCCCTTTGGGTTTGTTGTAAATCATCAAATAAATTCAATAGAGAACCAACCACATGAAAACCTAAAATGCAATAATAAACTCACAAAACACTCTAATTCTAAGTGAGCAGTGCTCAGTGTAGAAAACCAGAGGGGAAGCATGAATTGGGATCCCATGTTTTGGAATTCTCAAAGATGCCCAAGAAATTCTCTTAATGTGTCACATGAATTGTCATTGTGATACCAAACATGTCCTGAATTTATTGTGATACCAAACATGTCCTGAATTTATTCCTTCTCCCCCATTGGAAATAAACCCAAAGACCAATATTTGTTCATTGAACATCTCAATACACCCCTTGGATAGTTTCTCCCCCATAAACCTGCATCATATCCACAAAAGGATTAAAAACAGTTAACATAACTGGGGAGAGGGGTATTTTGTATCCTCCTTATGCACTGGGAGGTGGTTGAACACCGAGGTTCAACCGATGTTTCTAAAACGCAACCACTGAAAGTGTCTTGGTCAGGATATCAGACACTTGCTCATCAGTTCTCACATGATCCATTCTAATCACGCCTTTCTCAACTTTTTCTTTGATAAAGTGATAGCTGATTTCAATATGTTTTGTACGAGAATGCTGAACAAGATTCTTCGTAAGATCAATTGTACTCTTGTTATCACAGTAAATCGCCATTGGTTGTTTAACCTCATCACCAATATCTGTCATTTGTTTCTTCATCTATAGTATTTGAGTGCATACCTTTGTAGCAGAGATAAAATCAGCTTCCGTAGTACTAAGAGAAGTATTTTCTTGTTTCTTGCTCAACCAGCCAATACATTTCTGCCCAATATAGAATGCTCCACCACTGGTGGAATTTATTTCTACTACATCTCCAGCCCAGTCAGCATCATAAAACACTAATAATTTATTGTCCCTTCCCCCAGCAAAGTATAATCCAAAATTTTTATTACCTTGAATATACCTCATGATTCTTTTTACTGCTTCCATATGTTGTTCCTTCAGATTACTCTAAATGCAGGCTTAGCATGTTACAAAGACAATGTTTGGATGTGTTGTTGTCAGGTACGACAAGCTCCAAATGATTCTTTTATACATTGTGAGATCTATAGAGGTCTTATCCTTGTGCTTTCCAAGTTTGGTTCCAAGTGAAATTGGAGTTGACATTGGTTTTGAGTCATGCATATTAAATTTATTCAGTATCTCCTTTTCATAATTTCCCTAAGAAATGAATGTGTAATCCTTCGTTTAAATCACCTGCAGGCCCAAGAAATATGTGATTTCCCCAATCATAGACATTTCAAATTCTAATTTCATGTTATTGGAGAATTCGTCTACTGATTTCTTCATGCTACCACCAAATATAATGTCATCAATGTAAACCAAGACCATAAACTGATCTTTTAGATAATTCTTCACATAGATACTGTGATCTACTCCTACTCTTTTGAATTCTAGCTTCTTGTGGTACGAATCCAGTCGGGAGTACCACGCATGTGGTGCCTATTTCAAGCCATAGAGTGATTTCTTTAGTTTTCAAACCTTTGTTTCATCAGTACCAAGAATAAAACCCCTGGTTGTTCAATATAGACTTCTTCTTCGAGTACACCATTCAAGAATGATGTCTTAACATCCATTTGATATACTTTATATTCTCTTTGGAGTACTATGGCAAGGAAAATCTTGATTGACTCTATTCTAGCCACTGGTGTAGAGGTTTCTTCAACATCAACACCTTCAGTCTGGAAATATCCTTTACATACCAATCGTGCCTTGTTTTTAATAACACTTCTATGCTCATCAAACTTGTTCTTGAAGATCCATTTTGTACCAATCACATTGTGACCTTCGGGTCTCTTGACTAGGTCCCATGTCTGGTTCCGGTCAATTTGATCTAACTCTTCATTCATGGCTTTCACCCAAGATTCATCATTTGTAGCTTCTTCAAATGAGGATGGCTCCATAACTGACAGAAATGCAGATTGTGTGTTATTACTCATCCTCCTTGTTTTTTTGGGTTCACTCATGTCCCTAATTATGTTAGATGGATCAATCTCATCTCTTCGATTTCTCTTATGAGGTTCAGTCACATTTTCTCCAGCCAAGGTTTCCTCTTCAAATTCTTCTTCTGAGTCAACTTCATGGTGTGACTCCTAAGTGTTTTTTATGCCTTCCTCTATTTCTGTATTTGTATGTACACCATGTTTAATTTCTTCCTCACTTTCTATCATATCATCATATGAAGTCCTTGAAGAATTTGAGGTTTTCTCTTCAATGATATTAACATCACTGCTTTCCAAAATCCTTCCTAATCGCTTGTTGTAACACTTGTAGGCTTTGTTTTTCATTGAGTATCCAAGGAAAATTCTTTCATCTACATTGTCTCCATATTTACCTTGATTTCTTTCTTTGTTTCTAATGAAGCACTTACTTCCAAAAACACAAAAGTATTTCAAAGAGGGATTCATTCCATGCCACAATTCATAAGGTGTCTGTCTCACCCATATAATGTCATGTTTGATTTTAAATATACATTGAATCTTGGACAGCCTCTTCCCAATAATGTCGTGGAATACGACTCTCAATAATCATAGTTCTTTCCATGTTGTTCACCTGTCGATTTTTTTCACTAAACAACTCCATTTTGCTTTGTAGTTCTCACGGAAGCTACCTCATGTTGTATCCCATGCTTCTCCAGGTAGTTTTCAAATTCTATGTATGTATATTCCCCTCCATTTTATGATCGCAACACTTTGATTTTTCATCCAGTATCATTCTTGGTGATTCAATGATATATTTTCATGTAGTCAAGTACTTGTCATTTCATATGTATAACCATTACACATGTCATTCTACTATAATCATCTATGAAAAGGATGAAGTAACTTTCTCCATGAGTTCCGGAAAATTTATCGGGCCACATACATCTGTATGAATGAGATCAAGAATATGTGATTCCCTTTTCTTCTCGGGCCAATATGAACTACAGACTAGCTTCCCACAAATGCAAGCATCAGAATACTTTTCACATTCACGCTTTAGGTTGAGAATGTCCATGACAATCCGCAATTTTGATATTTTCTCCATGTCTTTTTGATTGATGTTCCCCAGTCACTGATGGCACGAGTTTTTTACTTCTTCAACAGTCATGTAACAAACGTTTTCTTTACTATCAACCTGATACAGGTTGCCTTATGTTCTTCATCCCTTCATAAGTGAATTGTATATATTTCCCTTGATAGTGTAGCCTTTATGATTAAAAGTAACTATAAGTCTCAAGTCACATAGTTGACTCACACTGAGGAGATTATGATGTAGGCCATCTACGTAAAGGACTTAAGTTTTCTTTATCTCACCATTAGATAATTTATTACTTCCACTGCTTTTTATTTTCATAGCTCCATCATTACCAAACCATACTGTTCCATCAACCCTCCTTTCGATATCCGTAAACAGGCATGCATTACCTATCATATGAGATGAACAAATGTCATCCTGAATCTTGGAACTGTTGTTTTTTGTATCTTTAAGGTCCACCTTTGTAAGGTTGGATTTCTAAATTTTCTTATTTTATTTCCATAAGACATTGGATTGAGTGTATAACACTTATGTAATTTCAATTCCCTCTTCTGTGTACATTGGTTCTTTATTATAAAAATATTTTTCAAGAGGAGAAAACCTATTTTTAAGTGCAACACTATCTTGTAGACAAGATTTGACTTGTCTCAAACTCCAATATGAGGTTTCCTTGTCCCTCCTCTACCTACAATTAATATCCTTATGACCAAAGCTAGAACAATGAAAACAATATCCATAGAAATTGTTTCTTATAAAAGAATTAGTATATGAATATTTTCTCCTCTGTTGAACTCCCATATCTTCTCCATTCAGATAGCTTCTTTCCTCTTCTTAATAAGACATGGTATGGCCCAAATATCCACAGAACTGACACTTCTTGAGAGGAAATTTCTTATCACTTCTGTTTATCTTCATTCCTTATTCTGTTGGAAAATAGTTTGAGGGATCCTTTTTCTAGGAGGCTCAAGTATAATCTTCTTTTCTTCTTTCATATTGAATTGGGGGGTTTTTGCTTCAGCACTTCAGATGACTTTTTCACATTACCCATTTTAGCTTTCCTTTATTTTTGTCACCTTTATTTGTAGCATTTGACAACTCTGCCTCACAACTGATTCCACTATTTCCCATACAAGAAAGCCTTTGATCATTCAAAATCTTTTCAACTCCATTAGAACCATGTTTTTCTCTCTCCAATAGCTCAGCATCTAAGAACCTTCCAAACTATATTTTCTTCCTTGATTCTTTTTGAAATTGATTCACACTCAAGTTTTCTTCTAAGAGTAACAACGTCCCCTTCAAGACTCTCAGTAGTCTTGTTCTTTTCATCCAGTCTAGTAGTGAGATCATTGATAACTTTTGCTTGCTCTTAAATTATCAGCTTTAGATCCACTACATCATTAGTGCTTTCAATAATTTTAGACTGTACTTTCACAAATTCTTCCAGTCGTTCAATTTTAGCTTCGAGCTGATCAATATAATCTGATCATTCTTCTACAATTTATTTCCACTTATTGCAACTCTTACATTTGATCTTAAGATTACTAATAGAATCTTAAAGTTGAAACTCATTATTGGAATTATTTGTCAACTGATTTTCATGACCATTATCTTTTGATGGTTCTGATTTTTCAATAGTTTCCATCATGGAAGCATGGTTTCTATTTTTTAAATTCTGGTTCTTCTTCTTCATAGAATTCAATATCATCATCTTCCTTTTCATAGATAAAACTCTTCTTCGGCACTTTATTTCTATATTTTAAGTCTCCCTTTTTGAAAAACCTTTTTTGCGACTTCTCAATTTTTTCATCTTCACTATCTTAATCATTGATCTTTCTTAAGCACTAAGAGGCAATGTGCCCAAATTTTTCACAACGAAATCAAGCAAGAGGTAACTTCCCTTTGAATTTCCATTTTCCCTTCTGGAACTTTTTGCAATGAGAGAAATAATTTCTTTTTCCTCATCAACTTCACCACTACTATCTTTTGAAATTTTTAGTTTCTCCATGTCCTTGAATGGCATTTCCTTTCTCACTCGAGTCGTAGCATCTTTTGGTTTGACTCTCATTTCATATGCTACCAATCTTCTTAGAATATCATCTAGAGAAAGTTTGGAAAGATCTCTTTCCTCAAGGGCTGACACCTTTTCATTGTACAAGTGTGGAAGTCTTCTTAGTATTTTCTTTACAATATCAATGTCTTTTATTTCTTTGCCTATACCCTGAATTACTCCAACCACTTCAGTAGTTCGATTGAATAATGAGTCTGCATTCTCATCTGGATGCATATTCAGATCATCAAACCTGTTGTGTAGGACTTGTAGTTTTTCCTCTTTCTCTTTTCTATCTCCTTTATAGATATTTTCAAGTTTATCCCACATGGATTTTATTGATGTGTAACTCATCACCATTAGATAGATCTAATCAGAAAGGTCTATGGTGAGTGCAATTTGTGCTTTAGCATCTGCATCAAGAATTTTCCGGTCTGTGTCAGTCATAGTCAAGCCTGTTGGATCAGTGACTTGTATTACTCACACAGTAGAAAAAAGGACTTCCATTCCAATATATCTTAGATGAGATCTCATTCTATTTTTCCAGATCATGAAATTAGTTCCATCAAAGAAAGGGACTCCCCTGATATTGGCGGAATTGTCTATAATGGTATATGATAGATCAAACACTAGTCAGCCTCACTCTGATACCGCTTGAAGGACCTCAGAACACCCTAAGAGGGGAGGGATGAATCAGGGTGTCAACTTGTTCTTTTTAATGTTATGGATCTTGTTCCCACATTGGTAAGAACTTGTTAAATCTATCAAATAAATGAGAGTAGGAAATTGACACAACACTTTTACTTGGTTCACCATAAAGGGCTACGTCTGAGGATCATACACCGATAGTGTGTTGGTCATACCAAAATCCACTAATCTTCACAATTTTATGGATTACAAGTTTTGATCTCAGTCACTCTGTTCCCGGCATACTTCCTTTACAAAGGTTCATGGAACACTCACTATATCCCTTGGATCACTTCCGTCTACTCCCCCTAGCTCACTGCCTTGAGAGAATTCAAACACAGTTTATCAACTTGAAGGTCTCTTCAATATATTTTCATTAAAGTCTTTGTCTTTGTTCAGCATTAGATACTACTTGCATCAAAGTACTGAATTGATGCAATTGAAAGCAATGAACCACTGAACCGGATATTCAGAACGTGCGGACAGGTTATACAGGTGATTTCTCACAACACCTATCCTTTGCAAGAAAGATTTCACTTTTGCATGCAATACTTGATTTTCATGTGGAAAGTATTTCGTGCACCAACCCCCTTTACGTGAAACCTTCACTTTTATGTGTAGCCTCTAATTTTATGTGCAACCAAAACTTTTACGTGTGGCTTCGACTTTTTCACGAAATAGAAACTTTTATGTGCACTTGTCTACTTTTTTGTGCACCTTCAACTTTTACGTACAACACCAATTTTTACACGCAACGTCGTCATTTTCACGCAACTTAAACTATTTCACGCAACACCCTTTACGTGCACCATTTTAGCACATCAGAACTCGGATCTTCTATAAGTCTTAAACTCTCCCAAATGAGGGGGGTCACGTCATATTTATAGGTAAAAACGACCCCTACGCGAAAAAACCTCCTTGAGTGTGTAATTCACTTCAAGTGAGAAAAACACATCTTCCACGCACAATAGTTTTTTGTGCACTCCTCCAATATTTCGTGCACCTCATGGTTTTTCCGATTTTTGAGCTTTGGATCTCAAAACACCTCTTGCGTGAAAAATACCAATCCTTTATTTAGCGCACCATGCCAAAATTTTGCACGCATCTCTAATATTTCGCGCACTTTTCAAATTTTTCACGAACCTCTTACCTTTGCCGATTTTCGAGCTTCTCATCTTGAAACACCTCTTGCGTGAAAACTCACGCTCCACTATTTCATACACCACGTTGTTTTTCATGCACCATTCCATTTTTCATGCATGATCAACATGTTTCGCACACCACTTCCTTTTTTCATGCATCTCATTTAGACAAAAAAACATGTCTTCATTTTCCAAAATTCAGGCCCACAAATTTGGAAAACACTGGGAAATGATGACACCTTCCATATTGTTGTCTGCTTAAACTTTATAAACAATTTACTTCCAAACATTATGAACTTCTATAAAGGATTGACAATAAACACAAACCATACTCTGATTCTTGAAATGAATAGATAAGGCTCCAACAGAAATTTTATTTTTCTTAAGTCAAAATTCCAACCTAATAGGGGGAATTTGATAATTATTTTTCAAAAAATGGCTCATTTGATAACCTCCACTGAAGAAGCTAAGGCTCATCAAAATGAGATGATAAAGTTTATCAGACCATATTATTATGACATTGTTGAAAGTACTCTTCATGGACTATGGAAAGGACTAATTCTGTATCGACATGAATACCCACAAAGTTCGTACCTACCCCTGTACGGGAATGGGATTTTATAAGATTCCCAAATTCCCTCTATTAAGAAATACTTCCCAAAGAATTGGTTTCTTCAATAATCCAATTGTCACAGCAAGAATATTATTGTGAGAGGAATTCTAGTTCATGAAAGAACAATCTCTATTGGTTGAATCCAACATCACAGTGGTTGTACACCTGATATGAAAAATCATGTTGTAGAGCCAAGGCCACATTACTATGATTCAACCTTTCAGGCTTCTCAAATAGATTTGTCTAATGGTTGGAAGGAACACTGGGATCCTTGCTCTGGAGGAGGTGTGAAACCTAAATGGATGTGGGCATTTTGGGTGTGCTAGACTTTTACAAAATTCTGGAAAGAGCTATAAGATGTTTATATTTATGAAGTTGTCTGAATGGGACAAAGTTATGTTTATAAAAATGATTTTATTTATAAATTACTGAGCTGATGGAGTCCTAAAATGAATTCATTCCATTTGATGCATGTTGAAGTTGGATTTAGATTGTGGGATGTCTACCAAATAGATGGGGTTACCATTCTCAGAGAAATGTATGACGAGTTTATTCCACTTCCTAAAAAATGGGTTGATGTTACTAGAAAACCACTGTTGGATCATGAAATATTAAAAATAGTAAATAAATTAACCAAATACAGGAAATATATTCATTCCATAGTGTTGATGGAAGCCTTTTTAGAACCAATGATGGAGAAAGGTCCCACCTATGGATGCCCTACAATTTGTCCTTCTGTAGATAACCGAGGTATTTCAGACACATATTAGCCTAAATTGGAGAGAGGTGACTATAAGCACTAGGGTTATAAAGTCAAATCTGATATTGATGCAAATATACGCTTAGACACCTTCCTTTCCATGTGGATAAGCATTTAATTTCTTCTAGTTCATGAGTCCGGAGGTGGTGTAAGGCTAGGGACTTTTTTCATTGTTGCTAAATTGGTAGAGGGTAAGTATATTGGGTTAGAAACTCATATATTGGAAAGAATTTACTATTCCCTCCTATATTTATTCAATGGGAAGGCTCCATTTATAATTTTGGGGCCATTGCAAGTGTTGTGCGGCTGGATTGCGGAACACTTTTCTTCATACTCAGTGTTGAATTAAGTTAGAGTGACCAATGGTCAATTCACTCCATTTTTATAGAAAGTTTCTAGTATTCAGCCTCAGAATTTGAGACCTAATATATTGATAAAGGCATTGAATGTATCAGAAGAATTCAACTTATTTCCTTTTGTTAACCCACTAATTGGAACATTTATTGATGATGGTAAAGAAGAAAATTATGAGCTGAAGTTTTATATGATAACATTTATAGATAGTTTATTATCAACCAATATTGATGGTGAAATTATCTGTGAGTCTTACATCCCCTATAGGTTTGCTCGTCAATTCAGATATCTTTAACAATCAAACACTTTTCCACCCTTGTATGTTAGGAATGAGAAACAACCAATGGTAGTGAGATAATTGTGGATTCTAATGGCTTTAGAGACATCAAAATTTTCAATTATGTTACCTCCATCAGATACATCAATTGGATTGGAAGCTAGATATGCCAAATCATGGGCTTCTTCATATCCTCAAGGAGATTTGACAAAAGGAATATATCGAGTGGAAGCTATAATGACTGATGTGCATGGTAATCATGGTAAGAAGTCCAAGTCCAAAGATTATATAGAAGTTTCATAGGTTTTAGAGCCTTCAAAACATCTTCGAGGGAGGTATAATAGGAATACTGGGGCTAGAGAAGCAATGGCTCTGACACCAAGGTGATCTAGCTATCACCATCAGAAAGATATTACTATTCCATTTGTTGAACTTTCTAAAGAATAAGGGAGGCCTGAAGAGGCTCACTAGTCAGAAGATGTTGAATCTCTTCCACAACCAACCATACCGAGATTGAGTAATGTGCGACCTTCATCCATTCACCATTGGGAGAGAATGACCCGTGAACTTAAGGATGCATGGGAATTACTCCAACATGGAATTCAAATACCAAATGTTGTTGGAATTAAGGAACCTTCTAATTGAAATCCAGATAATAACCTGGCTGAAGTACAGGAGTATATTACGGAGATGGAGGCTTTTATATATGCAATTGATGAAAAAATCTCATCCTCTAAACGAGTATCCCATATGATGGACTTAAGAATACATGAAGGGGTAATTATTGACCCTAAGGAGGAATGGGATATTAATGTTAATATTGAGAACATATTTTTCTTTTATTTTGTATCAATTCTATTTTACCATTCATAATCATTAATCTTGATGAAATTCATTTTTGCATCTGGAATGGAGGGAAGGAAACTCCAGACCGGTTCTTGGATCACCAAGGTATGGGCCTACAGGTTCTCCCAACGACACATAAAATGATCCTCCTAGGTCTCTATAACATTCTCCTGGAGAAAGAATCGTGACTAGGTTAATGGCGACTGATAATCCTCAGCCATTACCTCGAGTTTCTCCTGCAAAGAGGAGTGTTTCGATTTCTCCTCAAGCTTATGAAAAGAAACGTAAGAGATCAATGATATTAGTCTGAAGTGTTCACCAAAGAAGTAAGTATTTATATTATCCTCAATGCATTATGATTTGATCGATACACTATGGTAATCACATTTATCCTCTTGAAAGATCTGTATCTCTCTCCTCTCTCAAGGGACTACGAGCTGATTCTTCAAGAGTAGAGAAGGAAACCTCAGGAGAAACCTAGGTTCATGTAGATGGATATGTACCTTAGCAGATAAAACATCAAAATTTTCAGTTGTACCCACTCTTGGATTTATTTAGAGAGAGAAAATATATGGTAAGATCAAATTCATTTATCTTGAATATTAAATTCTTTGCTAATATTATTTTTTTCAACATATCTTAGATCAATTAACTTTTCCAATAGATCCTACAAAAATCAATACTGATATTCCTATTTCTATGGGAAGAAGTAATGAAGATTCAGCGAAATATGAAGTAAATATTGAGGTTAATCCAAACCTGACAATATCTAATGATGATGTACCAATTGAAAAACCAACAGATTAGAATGTCAGCGGAGCCAATTTGGGCATCAACCAACATTTGTTAGATACCTTAAATGGTGAGGATTATATAACATTCCAAGACGCATACACTGAAATGATGGAAGCCCTTAATATTAATATTGATATTCTAGGTTCCATCAAGGAGTTTGGGGATTTTCATAAGGAATTTCAAGGACTTAATTCCTTATTATTTAATTTTCCATACACAATTGTTATTATTTTACTTGATACTTCACATCAAAGTTCACCTTATGCAGCTTTGTCTGCAGAAAATGTTGAAAAGGCTCTTTAGGAACGGGGAATACCACTATATCCTTATTCTACTGAAGTTGTAGAAATACCTACTAAGGATCCCTCATTTAGAGACGTTCTAGAGTCTTCAACTATGAAAACTGGTAAAAATCAAGAGAATGACCATTCTCAAGAAACATCTTCCCAAATTGTTGAAGTTGGGAATACTGGGGATGAATTCAATCAAGTAGCTAAAATATTATTGGGTAAATGTTATCATCTTTATGGATCATACTCTGTTTATACCATTTTTTCTGAAATTTAAAATGATTGTGATTTATCATTTAGGTTTATCATCTCCCACAGTTAGATAAGAAGCTGAAGATTCTACATTGGCTCAGGAATCAGAAGAAGCTGAAGCTTTTACTATTCCGAGAGAAGCAGAACAAGGTAGCTCTTTAAGTGATCTATTTCCATAGTATATTTTACCCCATGGTAGTGAATCAGATTCAAACCTATAGATACAATATGATCTTTTCAATGCACATAAGAAGATATGTTGACATATATGGAGCGTAATTGTTGACAAGTCTTTAGATGAGTTGATGTCCCATTTTTTCAAACTCCTAGCATTATTCTATGTATTGAGATTTGGTGGATTTAATTATCAACCAATCTATGATGCAATGAAATAGATCATTAACCAATGGGAGAATGAACATAAGCTATGGAAATATTTTGAAAAGGCTAAATGGATTATTAATATTGAGATCCTCAAAGCTGCAGTGGCAGAGGCAGAGGAAAATCATAACAAGAAGTCGATTTAAATCAACCAACAAATTAAATAAGACATGAAGGAGTTGTTATATCTTCAAAAAATTGGATACTCTTCATAAAAAAACACAATCAATTGAACCGAACACTGGGAGAAACCCAATTTGAGGGGATAACTACCATTTCAACTACTAAGGAAGCACTTCGTTAAGCCGAGGAGGCAGGAGTTGCTCACTTGTCTCAACATAAACAAGTGGTTGATAGGGCTCATGAGGTCATTCAACAAATGAGGAGTCATATTGAGATTTTATTTTAAAACATGATAGAAAGGCTCCATTTTGTGGATGTCCCTCTGATTTCATATAATTGAAAGAAATTTTTTCTTCAATCATATATGTCTTCATTATTGATTTTTTTATTGAAATATTTAAGGTAATGATTATGATTATTTTTTTTAAACATCAAACCTTCATGTCAGATAATTATGATTACAATGACAAGAATGGGGGTGCTCATAATTTTCTTATTAAGCCGATGGGCCTAATGAGCATAGTTTTATTTTTACTAGGGTTATATGGAAAACCCTATAAACTTTGTATCTTTTGAATTTATATTTATAAATATTACCTAAATCATACAAAATGTACATTTGGTGATCTAAGACTCAACTTTTGTTCAGATTTCCCTTTATGGGTTCCTAATCTAGTTACTACCACGTCTTTTTTTGTTGGTAGTTTAGATTCATGCATGTTGGACTATAAAGGGGTAGTGTTTAAGGACAAACAAATTTGACCATAAGTTTTGAAATTAGATCCCAAACAAAACTCAAGGACTAAGAATTTCTCTAATATTATTTAAATATTTCCAAGGGGAATCTTGATTCCTAATTTTTATGGTCACCAAATCTAAAAAACTTGTATAAACATAAAGGAAGTCTCTTCCAAGAATGAAGTCACCATTATTTGAAAAACCTGTTATGGGGGTTGTATTATGCAGGGCCAACTGGGGAATATACTGAATAGCCAAATAGTGGAATCTTTTGAATGACAGGCCTGTTATCTAGGAAAATTTTATGCAAGACCTTTGGGGAACATACTCCATAGTCAAGAAAAATAGTTCTTAGAAATTTAACATTTTACTATTGATAGACAAGGGAAAATAAGATTTGGGTGACTCAAGACCATAGTGTGTGGTTTTTCAAAGGAAATGGATTTTGAGAATAAAGGATTATCTAAGAAAACATATGTCATGAATTAGAAAACCCAATTATACACAAATTTGGTGTATGAGGAATGGTTAAAATTTGTCAGAAAGAAGAATTTATGATATCATGTTATGCAGTTTTAAGTTAGGCAGTGAGGAAATTTTACTGTGCAATTTTAATTCATGTTGTGAGGAAATTGTACAGTATAGTTTTAAGTCATGCAGGGAGGACGTTATACTATGTAATTTTAAGTCATGTGGTGAGAAAATTGTATTATGCAGTTTTAATTCATGTAGTGAGGACATTGTACTGTGCAGTTTTAAGCCATGCAGTGAGGACATTGTACTGTGCAGTTTTAAGTCATACAGTAAGGACATTGTACTACTTTAATTTAAGGTATTTAGCTTTGAACAAAGGTGTGAGATTCTGTGAATTTCATGATAATATTTTTGGAAACATGCTACCATATTCAGGTATGGAAGGGAAATTTGTAAACTATGGTTTGGGAATTTCTGGATTTGAATAATGGTATGGGAAAAAAGAGATAAAGGCATTAGAGGGAGTCTTTTACAAGAAAAAAGTTACCATTATTTGACAACCTGTTATGGGGGTTGTGTTATGTAGGGCCAACTGGGGCATATGATGCATAGCCAAAAAGTGGCATCTTTTGACCGACAGACTGTTATGGAGGAAAATTTTATGCAAGGCCACTTAAGGGCACGTACTGCATAGTCATGCAAAAGATATCTTGGATGTTTTACATTCTATTGCTAAAAGCTGAAGAAAGTTTATGGGGATTCAAATTTTCGAAAGCATAGAGTTTAGTTTATTAATAAAGGTACCATAATATGGAGAGGGTATTTCTAATCATCATTTCCAAAAAATTGGAGGAATAATATTTCTACAAAGGTCTGACCCAAGCATAGGAAGTATGGTTTTGTAGTTTTAGGTCATACGACTAGGACCAGAAATGGAAACAATATATGATATGTGGCCAAGTTATTCGAAATTTATTTCACATTTCTTTGAACAAATAGAGAGGGAAATGTGTAAACCATGGTCTTGAAGGCTTTTAGATTAAGAGAATGGTAATGGGAAAATATACATGAATTAATTCTTTAAAATATAGAATCTTGTATATTGTTATCAAAGTTTGAAGGTACAAAAGGCACTTTAATCAAGAATTAAATTACCATTATTTGAAAAACCCATTATAGGGGATGTATTATGTAGGGCCAGCTAGGGAATATGTTTCACATCCAAATAGTGGTATCCATTGACTGATATGCCTGTTATGTAAGAAACTTATGAAAGGACACTTAAGGGAACGTACTACATGGTCAAGAAAAAGATTTCTCAGATATTAGAAACTCTATCACCCGAAATAGTAATAAATATTATGAAAATCTGAAAATATTCAAGATTTAGTGTGTGACATATGGAAGGGGGTAATGCTCAATGCACATGAGAAATATTTGAATCAATATTGGCCATGAGTTTTAATTCCTTTACATATATCTGACTCACATGTAAAATGGAGACTCTCTTTGTTTCCTTTGAATCAATATTATGTTGTGTAGTTTAGAGTCATGTAGTGAGGAAATGAAGTGATTCTGACATAAAAAGGGAATATTGCTGTTGTACCAAGTAATTAAACTCAGGTGTCACTACGTATCTCATATGGATGAGAATCAATCCATACGTAGTTTTTTTATGTATGTGCATTTTAATGTCATGTGGTAAGGAAGAAGATGAACCAATGTGAAAAGAAAGACATGTTGTAGCTGGACCAAGGAATAAAACCCAAGTGTCACTACATATCTTGTTGGGGGTAAGAATCAATCCATATGTGGTTCTTTAAACATTCCCTATGCAGGTTTTGATTCTTTTATAAGGAATAAATGGGGGTTTTGTATATCGTGGTTGGGCCCAAGATTGGAGGTCTAGGCATCTCTACATATCTCATATGGATGAGAATAAATCCAAACGTAGTTCTTTAAACATTAATTTCCCACACTAATAAAGTTTGATATGGGAAACAAGAGCTTTTAACACATTCTAGAAGAATGGATTAAATTTATGATACAAGATGGTATGAAAATAAAGTCATGTATCTTAACAAATCACTCTATATAGATCAGGTTCATACATAGGAAGAGAAAAGGGAAACTTTTTTTCCTTGAATCTAGGCCCAAGATTGTAGATCTAGGTGTCTCTATGTATCTCATATGAATGAGAACCAAGACACACGTAGTTCTTGAAATGAGGTCCCTAGGAAGATCTGACTCAGACATTGGGAAGAAAGGGACTCATGTGCCACTAAGGAGTAGCAATGATGTCAATGATGCTTGCATATGAAAACTCCTAACATCAAGTAGAGAAGATGTTAGCCATACAGTTTAATGTCATGTAACGAGGAAAAATGATGTCATGAAGTTTAATGTTATGATACAAGGACAAAGATGTACACATTTTATTGTCATGTAATAGGAAACTTATGGTTGTTATGCAGTTTAACGTCTTGGGACTAGGACCTAGTGTTGTGCAGTTTTAAGTCATGCAGTGAGAACATTTTTTTCAATTACAAAAAGTATTTCTTCAAGAATCTCACATTGGTTGGAGTTGTGATAAGCTTTCCATCCATTGATATTAAGGAATAAGATCCATTTGAGTATAATTTATGTATAGAATAAGGTCATTCCCACTTTTTATCATGTTTTTTAGGTTTCTTTCCAAGTATCATTGGAGTCCTAAGAACCAATACCAATTCTCGTTGAAGAAATTAATGGAGGAAAAATTCTTGTTAAAGGATCTCGTTATTCTATTCTGTTTGACTTCTAAATGATGCAAAGTATGCAATCTTTTTTGGTATAATAATTCCATCTCATCAAACCATTTCTGATACTTCTCGTTTGTAGACAACTGATCACAGAATGAAACTTTGATTGAAGGAAATTGAATTTCAATTGGGAAAACTGCTTATGTTCCGTACACTAACGAATAAGGGGTTGCTTGTATGTCAGTGCAGGTAGTAGTCTAATAAACCCATAAAGTATGCAAAAGTTTATCAGGACAAGATTTATTATCTTTATCCACCATCTTTTGGAGTATATTTCATAGGGTATTATTAAAGTCCTCTATATGTCCATTGGCTGCCACATGATAGTGAGATGAATGGTTGGATTTGATATTGTTCTCCTGATATATCTTCTTTACATCAACAGAACAGAAATTGGTGCCATTTTCTGTCAATATAGTATGATGGACACCGAATCTGGTGATGGCATTAGTTTTGAAAAAAAAAATAACAATGCTTTTGCCTCCAATTTCATTTAGAGTTATTTCCTCAGTCCATTTGGAGAAGAAGCCAGTAGCAGTAAGAGTATACTTGAACTTCTTATTCGTAGCTAGAGGATAAGGCCCTACTACATCTATTCCCTGTGTGGAAAATGGTCAGGAGAATTTAGTTGTATGTAACAACTTTTGGAGTTGATGAATGAAGTTGGAATGCACTTGGAAGGGGTGAAATTTCATGGTGAAATCTATAAAATCTTGCATCATTGAAGGCCAAAAGTATCCAAGCCTTTGGATTTGATCAGAAATCCTATTCCCAGACTGCTGAGCACCACAAGATCCTAAATTCACTTCTTTCATGACAGCTGCAGTTTCTTCTCCATCAATACACCTGAAGAGGATTCCATCAAATCCTAATTTTTAGAGGATCTTCTGGTGATTTGGACTATCATAAATAGTAAAATTGGTCGCTCATCATCAGAACTATTCTTTTTTATCCCTACCAAGTGGAAGTACTACATTTTTAAGGTATTCTATGATGGGTTTTCTCCATCCCATGGTATGACCATATGGCTCAAAAATAGGGATAATTTTATTAATTTCCTCCATTATAGTTTGAACTAAAGGTGCGACCACACGACGATGGGCTATATTGATGATTGTATAATCCTGATTTGGATCTTCCAAGTTTGTAGCTTCATTAGCCAATGCATCAACTTGGTCATTTTGTGATTGCGGGACATGAGACAATGTCAGATCTAATGGAAATTCATCCATTAACCCTATGACGTAATCACACAAAGAGATTAACTCTTATTTTCTGATGTAATAATCCCCATTTAATTTTTTTATTACCAACTCTGAATCACCTTTCACTTTCTAGTGGTTCACTTGTACCTGAAGTGCCAATTCTAAACCTACAATGAGAGCTTGATATTCTACCTCATTATTGGTTCCGCCTTCTGAAAAAATGAATGAATAAAGCAATAGTGCCTTTTCTGGGGAGATAAGTATAATTCCTAACCCAAATTTTTTGAGTTTAGGGTTTTCTATTCTCTTTCCTTTTAGACTTCTGGAGGCACAATCAAAGTACATTTCCCATGTTTGGGAACTATATTGAATAGAGAAAACCTCTTCATCAAGAAGATCAGTATTCAATGATGTATCTTCCACAAATGGGTGTTCAGCAAGGAATTTGGCCAGATCTGGGCCCTTTTTTCCCTTTTGAGAAAAAACTAGATATCAAACTGTTGCAAAATAACTACCCACCATTCCAGACACCCTATAAACATAGGACGACTGAGGATAAATTTGAGTGGTTTATTGTGAGACACCAATTGGACCTCATGATGTTGCAGGTAGTACCTCAATTCTTGAACTACAAATATTAATTCCAAGAATCACTTTTCAATACTTAAATACCAAGTTTTTTCATCAATCATAGTTCGACTAAGATAGTAAAGGCTATTTTCATTCCTATCATCATTATTTTGGGCAAGGAAGGAACCTAGTGATCGCTCTAAATTTGTCACATATAGAGTAAGTGGTATTCCTTCAACATGTGGCATTAATACTAGTGGACTCAAGAGATATTTCTTGAGGGTATCAAATGCTTCTTGGAAGTCTTCAGTCTATTGATAGGTGACTTCCTTCTTCATTAATCTAGTGAAGGGAAAACACTTACCTTCCGAATTGCAGATAAATCACTGAATATAGGCCAAGTGTACTTGGATTACTCTTAATTATTTCAAATTTATAGGAGGTTACATTCCAAGAAGTGATATTTTTCTTGGAATCAACATTGATACCATGATGGCATACAATGAAGCCGAGGAACTTCCCTGAGGTTACCCTGAAATCACACTTCAAGGGGTTCATCTTTAAATTGTGTTGCTTAAGTTTATTGAATATGGTCTCTAGATCAGCCAAGTGATCAAAACTTTGTCTTTATTTAACCACAAAATCATCCACATAACATTCAAAAAATTCCTCTAAGAAGGTTTTGAAAATATGGTGCATAGCACATTGATACGTTGCACCTGCATTCTTTAAGCCAAATGTAATTACCCGATAGAAAAACACACCTTGAGGGGATTTGAAGGATGTAGATTCTTCATCCTCTGGGGCCATGCTGATTTGATTATACCTAAAGTAACCATCCATAAAGGAAATAACTTCATAGTAAGTTGTTTAATAAATTAAAATATCTGTGATCAGAACTGGAAAGTCATATTTAGGACAATGCTGGTTAAGATCTCTAGCATCAATTCAAAATCTGGTTTTCCATTCTTCTTTTTCAATGGTACAATGTTGGATAGCCATTTTAGATATTGAACCTTCCTGACAAAGTTATCCTTTATAAGCTTATCAACATCAACATTAATTTTAGAGGAATGAGTTGGGTGTGTTATTCTTACTGCATGCTTGAATCCTGGATGTTCTTCTGGAAAACCCAAATGATGAGTAGCTACATTGGGATTAAGTCTTGTAATTTTTGTATAATTCCAAGAAAATGTATCTCAATGTTTCTTTAGAAATGAAGTATAATTCTCTTTATCTTTAGAAGTCAGGGACTCACTAATTAGAGTGGGGTGTGGATCTTCTTCTGTACCTAAATTTATTTATCTAAGCTCATCCACAGTGGTAGAGACATCTTTTTCAAATGTTGGAGGAGCATCCTTGAGATATTCCTCTTATTCTTCATTATGTGTTACTTATTTTGTTTCTACTTACATATTAGATGAAGAAGAAAAACTTCTAGAGTTAGGGGTGGAGAACATATTGAAGAAGAGTCCACTATTTATGACCCTACTGATGATAAAGGGTCTTCCTGGGGTAATAAATAGGAGATTATGGATTGGGAATCAACATCCTTGTATTCCATTATTATTGCTAAAACATATCCTAATCTAATTAATGAAGTATAGGATTTCTGAAGTTGTGTGGATTAAATGAAGAAATTTCTGCTTAATCTTTCACCACTATTTGGTGAATCAAAAATTTCTCTCATGTTGTCAGTCTTGATTGCTGCAATTGGAATTATGGAAGTTACTGGACAAATTATTGGATTTGGGTTTACCCTTTCAATTTGATTGATTGGTAAAACATAATTTTTAATCAAATGTATGAATGGGTTTATTGGGATCTTTTTCAAGCCATTAAGAGCATTGATTCTAGTTACCTTCTTTTCCATGGACTTTGTTCCCTTCATGTGATAAAATTATGACTCAATGAATTGAGATTCATATATTTTGAATGAAGCCTTGTCACCATACAATGTCTTGATTGGACCATTGAAACAGTATTTGAGGCATTGTTGGTATGAAGAAGGTATGTCCACATGTTGATGTATCCAAGGCCTTCCAAGCAGAATATTGAAGGTTGTGTCCTGATGAACAACCCTAAAAAATTTGAATTAGACACAAGATCACCAAACTGAAATCTGAGTGTAATATCGCCCAGGGTTTCTTTCTAATTCTTTCCATATCCTTGAAACATTAAAGTAGAATGAGATAAGTTAGATTCAGTGAGGCCCAATCGAAGAATTGTATGAATAGGAATGAGATTGAATCCTGATCCATTTTCAATAAAGGCTTTTCAGATGTATATGTCATTACCCTTCCAGATAGATACAAGGGCCCGATATGTCCATGTACAAAATCATCTTCATCTTAATTTGTAAAAGATATTACTACATGAAATTCTGCAGGATCATTATCTATATGGTAAACATCAACAGCAGAAAATTCAGTTTCAAACACTTGAGGACTTGAAAAATTCTCAATAAGTGCTTATAAAAGATCTTTTGAAAGATTCAAGGCATCCTAAACTGACAACCTGGCTGGTACTTTGGACAACTGTTTCAAAACTTCATACTTTTGGTCTAGAGGTCTGCATTTCCCAGCATGGAGATGTGGTTTTGTAGGTACCTTAGATGTTGATGCTTCTGATGTAGATGTACCCTATGTCGAAGCAGAAACTAGAAATACTCCTATATTTGGTATATTAGACTAACTAGGTCTATCTATTGGCTAAGAGGAAGATGGTGTTACCTCAAATCGTTCCTCCAAAATAATCATGTCAGGACTGAACCTTTCATGCATGGAAGAATCTCCTTGTTCTTTTTGAGCCCACTGAAGGGCTCTTCCACGAGTTTCCACTGCATATACGGTTAGAGAAGGGGTAGCATTAAAATAGTGTCTTCTAGAATACCTGTGTATTCCCATGTATCATCGACCTTGGCTTCTTCCTATTGTCCCCCAGTTAGGTACAGGGAACTTGGGCTTATTATAGTCAAAATAACCATTGGAATAGGTATTTGTTGAGTGGATCACATTGATGGAACCAAAGATCAATTCTTTATCTGAAGAAGATTCTTCTTGACAGGTCAATTCTAATTGTCCCATTTTGTGGGGTGGTGCCTGTTATTTTGAAACAGTTGGCATGAAATCTCTTGGGGTCAAGGAAAACATTGGTCTTGACATGAGCTCGTCCTCTTTTGATATCTATTTACCCTTATGATCAAGTCACTTCTTTGAGGATTGACCTTTTTATAAAGGTGGTTTTACTATGGAAAAAGTGTCAGAAGATGAAATCGTTTTTTTCAATTATGATCATAGAATGGAATAAGTTTGGCTGATCATTTTCCTGATCATCCAATCATCATTTTTTTTGAATTTTTACTTTTTACTTCTTACCATTCACCTTATTCCTCTAGATCAGTAGTAATAACACATTCTACTCGGGATGATAAACTTTTCAGTTTCACTTGTCCAGAGTCTACCATTTTTTTCAGGAGGTCTTTGAAAACAAAACACTCTTGAATGGGATACCCCAATATCTGATGAAAGGGACAATAATTCAGAAGATCTTCATCTCCTTCTTTATTTGATTTCTTCAGCCTTGGAAACTAAACCAATTTATTTTCCAGAGATGAGATAAAGTAACTAGGAACCTGTTCACTCCAGAAAGAATAAACATTATTCTTTAACACCTCAAAATATTTATTTCTTTGATCTCTTTGATCATCTTGATGAGTCAGTCGTTACTGCTGATGATCGGGAGGCAAAGCACTTCGATATGATGAAGGTTTTGAAATGGAAGAAGGTACAAGTTCTTGCTTAAGTGTAACTATATAAGCCTATACTTTCCCTATTCTTCTTCCAAGAGCTAATGGAATTACACGATATTAGGTTTATTTCTATAATGGTATCTTCTATTTGGTGAGAAATTGAAGAAAGTTCTCAAAACCCTCCTATGTATTTCACAGGGATTAGTGGTGTGCGTAACTCATCACACATATTTTCCACACATATTAGTAGAAAATATTACTGAGGGAGTACTAGATTTATGGAATATGTTAATCCTTTTTATCAAGCAATGAAATCTGAGACTCTTTTATTTTTCCTTTGTTTGCAATTTGTAAGATCAAAAATTGTTGTCTTTGGTAGCATTGATTTTAATTGAAGAAGGAATTTCTGACGGAGATCTTCTCATCTAGTAATTGATCGAGATTGCAAACTTGTATACTATACAAAATTTGTTCCCTGTAATGACTTCACAAAACACCTAATATTTATTGCTTCTTGTTGTTAAGGAGTTCCCATCATGGGATCACAATGATAAATGAAATGAGTTAAGTGTTGATCTGAATCTCCTAAACCATTAAATATTGGGAATCTAATATTCTCAAAATTTGGGGGGGGGGGATCAGATCCACCCACTTATGGTAAGATTTATTTTCCGGATTAACTGGTGCACACCATTCTTCCATAGCTACCAATCGAGTTGTTAATGCCTCAATTGTGTTCATTAGAACTTTGGAAATATCCAAATGAGATAGGACCTTTATAGGTGCAGCAGCAGGAGCTTGAACTGGTGCAATTACTAGTAAAACCACTGATGGTGGTGCTTGTATTTTTCTTTAGATAACCCATGGGAACATGCCTATAAGGATGTGTTTGATCCTACCCTAGTTGTGTACCCAATTGAAGGAATTCATTATCCATGTCTTTAGTTACCACAAATCCACTTTGCTAAGGATCTCCTACAGGATGTTCAAGTTGAGGATCTTCCCGGGGAGTATGTCTAGCATAAATTCTGCTTCGAATTAACTCTGCATTGAGTCTTTTCAACTCTTTCATCTCCTCTTCTAGTTGTGAATGTTTTTCTTCAAGTGGAAGATATTTACCTTCTCCAGTGGAAAAGGTATATGTGATCTGACTTTTATTTTTCCCCTTGTTAAATGTCTTTCGGAGGGGTGGGAGTTGGTTATTTGAGAGTATACCTAGATTTTGGGTAAGCCTCTAATTTCGAGCATGCACACATTCTTCATTTGATTCAGTGTGTACCATATTAAGGATAAGAAATTCTTCTTCTGATTCCCCTTAAATAGACACATTTTTAGGAGGATATTTTGCAATGGATTTAACGACATTTACTGATGCATAATGAATTGATGGAATTCTGTTAGTATCTTTTCAAGATAGTCTCCTTATATATCTTCCATAAGATTATATTCTCCAATATGTAGAATTACAAGGAATTGTTTGGCATACAGTTACAAAAATGGAATCCTTGGATAGTTTAGTTGTTCGTTCTCTTTGTTGATTCTTCCCTAATCAGGAGAAAACTGACTTCCATTGAAGAGGGGATTTCAGATGTGAAAAATTCCCCATCCTTGTAGGTTGGGGTTGTTCCTGTTATTTTTCTTCAAACCTTTGAACTTTTTTTTATTGAATTCAAAGTTCTAATTAAACAATACCACATCCCTACCGGCTGGGGTGGATCTTTAACTTCTATAGCTGATATTTTCGCAGCTGCTCTTCTAATTTTGAGAATTTTGGTTCAAACATTAGCTCAGTGCATTATTCAAAAACCACTCAAATCACTTGTTTCGGAAGATCATTGTGTTATTTCAGAAATTTGTGTTATCTGACGGTTGACATCCTCTAAGAGGGAGGCCAACTGAATATTTTAAGATTCTTGATGCAAAAGTAACACAACAACTTGTTTTCTTTGGGCCTGACTCTAATGAGATATAGTTGAGGCATGTTCTTGAGCATAAATTTGATTACATAAAAAAATTATTTTAGCTGGTCATGGGAAATTACATTGCATGAGACCACTTTTAGTAGGATTTTTTTATTCTATATTGTAGTGAAATTCAATGCTCTATGTTTCCCCCATCCTCTGATATAAACACCAGATGGGGTGTCAGAAATTAACTGGCATAACCTCTTTAGATCATTGAGGCATGCACACTGAAGGGTTCTCTGCTACTTTTCAGCCTTCGGATGTCAGGAAACTAAAAGATATGCCACATCAATTTGGTTTTTCAACCCTTCTATTACCTTTACATGATTTTGATATTCATCATATGGTAATACTTTGGTTTTCAAATGACAAAGATTCTTCCATAAGTTTATGCGGACATCATGATTGCAATCTTCTACGATCAATTTCAGAATGTTTTATTGAGAATTTTATAAATTCTAGAACATTAATGGTACTTCTCCTTTATCCAATTGCTTTCTCATGTTTAACATATCTTCATCATCATTCACTAGAGGTTTCTCCACTTGGTCTTACCAAAGTGGACTCTTTTTTATTGTTTTATTAAAAAATGGAATCAATCATTTTTCCCTCTACTGTACTAGAAGACAAATGACCCAAGGGAGAATTAGAGAATGACCATTACCTTAAGATATCTTCTAGTTGAGAAATTATTTCACCCATTAATGACAAGGAATCAGACATGACTGGCCTTGTGTTGGAAAGTTCCTCGAGATAAAGGGGTTTTCTCATTACTACATTGTCAATTATAGAATTATATTGACAATGTGAAATAATACTATGGAGAGAAAATTCATGGAGAATCCCATCATGTAAAGTACCACCATGGTGGATTAAAGAAAGGGATAAATCCTTTTTCTCCTTGGTCTTCTAGCCACATGGAGGGTTGTTGTGGCTCTCATCTAGAGATAGGCACTCTGGATTAACCAAATTTTCATAAAGTAATCCTTCATGATGAAGTGTGTGATGGAGAAATTCAGAATTACTACTACTACTCCTATAATTTGGTAATGAGAGGGTGGGATCTTGAGCTGCAATAGATAAATGTATGAGGGCTTCAAGAACTCCATCCTTAAGAGAAGCCAAATCGCGGCTTGGAACTTGATTTTCCAACTATGTTTGGAAAGATTTCTTCTCGGATGATCTCTTACACTTAGTTGGGGCCACTTGCTGAGAGAAGTGGTTATCATGGGCAGGTGTATGTGTCTTCCTTGGAGTGGTTATCAAGAATGGGACAATTACCTTCAATTGGAAAGGGTGTATGTTCCCGGTCCAGTTGTTCATATGACACGGGGGAGTATTCTCCGTGACCCTCCTAGACTGGATTAGAGGTATGTATCAGCTCTGGGATGGAATATCGATGTGTTATCCTAGTTTTTCTAATAGATTTATGTTTTTGTTCCCCTGGTACTACTGAATTTGTTGTTATGATATCCTGGCATGCTTCCAGAATATGGGTGGGAATTTTTGTATGCCCATTCACCATTGATAAGATGTGTTTGGTGACTTCAGCGGCTAGAATGGGAATATACATCCATTATGTATCTATAGTAGGTGTATGTTCCTACTCCTGACCTCTTTTTCCTATCAATGGGTATTTACAATACTCATGTATATGAGTAGAGAGTTGGGTCTTCCCCTGATTTATTGTCAGAGCTTTCTGACTGACTTCTCCGAGTGTTGCCAAATAAGATTGTTGGAAGGATTTATGAATGATGGAAAGTGTATGTTTCTACTGTTTTTTTTAGTAAAGCAAGTTTGATGAACTTTTTTCACTATAGATAGACAAGACTGCTGGCTGAATTGGTGATTGTAAGATGGTGTATGTTCCTATTTACTAGTTGCTACCACATTCGATTGGTGGGTTTATTTAAATGAAGTCATATGAACCTGATAACTAGATGATAATTTGTAAATAATTGTAAGAGACTATTTATGGTAATCCACCGAATTTTCCTAGTGGAATTGGTGGGTCGCCACCAGACGATTCTGCTGGGCAGCGAAATTAGGATGGACAGGTGTATGTGCCCGCATGTTTTTCACCATCAAGTTAGGTTGATGGACTTATCCAGAGGGGGAAAATGTAAGAACCTTATCCCTTTTGATTGAAATTTTTCCTTAACAGTTCTTCTTGTGAGCCCGGGTCTGAGAGACCTGGGCCGAACGTCCAAAGGAAACACCCTTATCATGATGGGGGTTCACAACTGCGTGATTCTTCAGGTAGTGATTGTTGGTGGGAATCCTCAGTAAGGACCCCAACATCCTTGAATTGTGGCCCTGAGTAACCTCTTTATCTACCTACCTATAGTATGGGAGGGACTATTTGTTGAGTTCTAGGGTAAGGACCCAAAACAGTTGAATACGGTGGTTGGCATTGTCTGCTTCTCGATCATCGGTCATCGCTGACCAGACGATCGAGGGTTGTTGTTAACCTGGAGAGCCTGTCGAGCAGCCTCCAAGGTTGGTATAGTACCGTGCTGATGGTACTCTCTTTTTAACACATTGGAGACCCAGCATTAAATAGAATAAGTGGTTGATGATGTCCTTCCAGCAGATGACGATTCAGCTTGAGCAGCGGACGGGACATTCACGGGTGCAAACTTAAAGGAATCCATTTTGGAGTAAAGGGAGTTCTGGGAAAAAAATGAGAACAACAATAAACTACATTAAAGAAACATCGTTTAAATGGATACATGCATGATTGGTTCCTTTTTATGGCCTTCCTTTATCAATTTATAGGGGTCTGACTGGTGGGTAACATTATTAACTTGGTTAAGGATTCACGTCAGGTTCACCATTTTTGATTCGTAGATCCTTGAAACGTTTGTTTTAGTTTTAAGAATCATTGCTTCCAGATGGTTTCCATTGGATTTATTCATGGAACTGGAAACAACCAACATTTCATTATCTAAAAGGGACCTTCTTTCCAAAGGCAGAAGTTTATTAAGTTTGAACTTTATGATACTTAGTAACATGCATTGGTCAAGAGGATTGGAGGTCTAACGCATCAGACCCTTTTGGAGGAATTATTGTCTAATCTGGGACTCTATTTATAAATTTAAGATATTTTCATGAATCCTTATTAATTCACCAAGTATATCATAAGTTTACCTTGGAATTTTTAATCACATATTAACATGTGTAAAATTTAGAATCATCCATATGTATTTGAGGTTGTTCATTAATGGAGATATCTATATGTATTCGAGGTTCTCCATCAATGGTATCCTATCATATAATTTTTAGAGATTCTTTTAATCATTGTTATGATGATACCGGTTTTTAAACCACTCTGTGGGGTACTCTGGAATTTATTGTTGTCTAGGGAGATGAAGGTTTTTTTTGATATTGGGATCGTACCCCTAAAACGAGTTACCTGCATATCCTTGTGAAAGGAATCAGAACCCTTGTAGTTTGACGCTTCTTAATGGGACACATCATACCTTTTGAGGTCATGTGATAAGGACCTAACCATAAAATTTAATGTCATGTGGTAAGGACATATATTCATAATGTGCTTAGTCAAATTTTGGGGTGGGACTTATGTTGAAGCAGCCCAAGGAACTTGGAGAGGATATGTGTTTCTAAGTAAGATTAAACCCTATTGGGAATATGGACCAAGAAGAATAGGGTTGATTTGAAGTGTTGGGTTTGAACCTCAAGGAGGCTTCCTATGTATCCCATGTGGATGGGAATTAAAGCCCATGTAGTTTGATAAGTCTCATAGGAGATTATAGTCCTTAGAGAGAAATGAGTTTGGGATTACTTCCTAAAAAGGATGCCTTGATGATTTGGCGGGTTTAATCTAGGGACTATTCATAAGTAGGGTGCCCATATTAGGGGAATTAGGGTTGGATTCATAAAGAGGATATCCAATGAGCTCGGTCACTGAGAAGTCTTCCTACGTATCTTAGTTTGAATAGGAATAATAGTTCTCGTAGTTCAAGTATTGTTGTGAAAATGTTGTGACCATGACAAATATCTAAGCCCACATGATTCATGCTCAGTGTGAGAAACAAGTGGATGTCAAAGATTCAACAAAGGCACTCACACTTTTCCTCCTCTGGTGATAGAAGAGGGAACGCCTATAGCGGCGAGGGTGGATGAGGTAGAGTCGACCTATGAAGAGGGTGAGGTGATGAACCCTACCTCTATTCTCTTTATATTGGAAAAAGTTCCAATGTAAGGAAGGAGTGAAGGTAAATGAATTATAGAGGAGAAATATTGTAACCACGTACTTGAAAGGTTAGGGGCTTACACTAGGATGGCTGACCTAGTGGATCTTAATAGGGGAGGGAGACTTCTCCTTTACTTGCATGGAAAAGAAAGCATGAACCGTACCTTCCCTACTAAAGACCTGAGGTTCTAAATCTTAGAGAAGAAAAGGGTAGGACAGAACCCAAACCCTAATCCTCAAAACTGGGAACTTCCCAACACTGTTCCTGGGAGAAAGGTCCATGTGACTGTGGATATACAAACTCACAGACACTCCATAAATCCTAACCCCATTGTGAAACAAATTTGGGAAACCTCTAACTACGGATATACAAAACCAAATAGAAGACACTCAGATTTTCCTTTCCCAAAGGTTTGATAAGTCAGGAGGTTTTGGTGGAGGCTTCAACTTAGTCCCTCTCATATAAGGGAACCAGAGAAGGAGATACCCTACCATGAGTGTCCTTAAAGAGGGTACCTAATCTTATATGTAGGCCTTATACACAACTCTTCCACGAAAGTACCCCATGTAGGTATGTCACGCAAGTACCCTGTGTAGTTAAGCAGTGTAGCTATACCACACAGGTGTGCCGCATAGGCCTTTATGATGACTAAAAAGTGCCTCACATAGAAGAACCAAGACTATGAGAGATTCAAATTGTGAAATACTTTCAAACCATTCTTATCCCATCTAATTATCTCTTCTCTCATGTTTTTAGAGAGCTACATGAGGCAATTGGGGGGATCTAGAAGAAAGAGATACATAATGGAAGCTTCGATAAGTCCTTCATATTTTTTACAGTCTCTGAAATGGGGAGCCCAAGGTTACTATTTATAGGCATGGAGGGGCCTAGTAAAAGGGAAGATTTCCAAGAATGTCCTCTACATGGGTCTTCCATGATG
The DNA here is from genome assembly GCA_963277665.1 of Viscum album. Lineage (NCBI taxonomy): Eukaryota > Viridiplantae > Streptophyta > Magnoliopsida > Santalales > Viscaceae > Viscum > Viscum album. Next base: position 1,506,685,029 of record OY728158.1, read on the forward strand.
GTATGCCGCATAGGCATACAGAAATTATACTGCTACACAGGTATGCCGTGAAGGTCTGTTGAGGCTTTGGCTTTCCTTTTTCTTGGGATTTTTAAATATCTAGGGCTATCTTCATAATATTTTGTATTATTAAGTAGTGTCAATAGGATCTTTTATGAGTTTTTCTCTGGCATAGGATCATGTTGTGCCATTGAGTGTGGTAAATCTGGTCATGAGAAGCTGTTGTGTCTATTTACAGGATTGGTGTGTTATTTGGGGTTCAGTTTAAAGTCCATTTCCTTCTAATTCTTATTTCATGGTTATGGTCTTGTATGGTGGTGTTTTGTAGTGTTGTTTTCTCTTTACAATGAAAAATTGGATGTTGTGTAATCTTCAAAAACTTATGTTTTAACAGAAGTGTATTCTTCTTTTGGGAATTATAAATTCCTCCATTTCAAACAGAGGTTCCTTCCATGTTTTTTTCCATTGTTTCTTGTTCGAGGTGAAAAGGGACGATGCATGTGCATCTTCTAGGTCCCTATCTTGGTTAAATATCTATGTTGAGGTGATGTAAATTTGATGGTGTGGTGTGATCCTTTTTCTCTACCTAGAACATTTCATGGTCGCTCATGAAACCAAAGAAAGTGTTCCATTTGAAGATCATTGATGCCTGACTATGAGTTAAGAGGTGCTTAAAACATTAGGGATCCATCTATAGTCCCCAAAGTGAAGCTGGTGCGTAGTCAGAAATCGAATGGGGTGTGAGGTAACTTGGTCCAAATTAGTCTCTAGTGTGGGAAAAAGAGATAGCTTAATCTCCTTATGTGGCTATTTAATTTTTAATGGTCCCACTTAGTTGAAAGATACATGGGGGACATATGTTCTCATCACATCTTATGGGGTTTGGAAGCTCCTATTTGGTTGTGAGGAGGCAGGGTGGTCACATGTCCCTGAAATTTTAGTGGTTTTACAATTCTAGATGTAAATATTTGTATGGTTGTCCTTGTGCAGTAAGACATGTAAATAAATTTTTTTTGGTCTGTATAGGGAGTTCCATGTTAGCCCATGTCAGGTTTCCTATGTTGGTCTATGCTAGTTAGTTAAGCTGGTTGGTTTGGTGGGAGACCCACCATAGGTCTCATTGAAATTTCTTCTAGAGTAGAATAGTGCTAGGTCATTTTCATGGTGGGGAGTTTTTTCAGGCCTATAGATGTTCATAATATGGTTTAGTTTCTAGTGTTAAATTGGCAGTGGGTAGTCTCTTTTGGAGATATCTAACCTCAAGTTCCTCCCTTGAGTAAACTTTGGGGTTGGAGAATTCCCAATGCTTTTTTTTAAGAATGGGTGTGGAATTATTCATCGAGAAGTGGATTAGGTTTTTTTTCTTTTAGGTAAGTGGTATGAGTTTTTTTTGGTAATGTCTAAGTTTTTTGGGATTGAGAGGTTGGATTTTGTATTGTGATAATTACTTTTATTTTTATCGATCAACTAGATGTGTTTCGTCTTTTAGGGTAAAAGGCATATAGTGGAGAGTCCATTATGTCCTCCTGGGTTCAACTTGTAAACTACTTTTCCTAGTCATGGTATTATTTTCTTCTCCCCATTAACGTTTCCTGAGAATCTCCTTCAGTTTTGAAGGAGTATCAGTTTTTTTGGATTAGGCCTTATTGTGCCTTTCAGTGGGTAGAAAGCAATATGGTGGGGAGAATTTTCACACCCAAGTTTTTGATTTTACCCTTTGTTCTGGTTCATTTTTATATTTTGGTTTCTCTCTCGAGTTCTAGGTGTGATAAGTTTGAATATTTAGTTATTTCATTTGTCTTTTTTTATTATAGTTATTTTCCATTAGTTTCCCCCTTTAGTTTTCATGAAAAATGTATGTTTTGGGTAAATAGAAGGTGGTGTATGATGGGCACATGGTTTGTCAAACTGTGCACCCTTTCCCAAGTAATCGTGTGGTCAAGTGGTATTTTTGGATAGAGTCTTATCATATGATTAGTGTATGTCTTGTAAATTGTGTAGGCTAACTGTACAGCATGTATTACTTGGACAATTAGGGGAGCACAGTTTCCGCACAGTTTGGAAAATCATTCTGGAAAACTGTACGACTTTTCCAAGTCATTGAAAAATATAAAAATACCCATTGTCTCCTCTTGGTATTTAGCCCCAAAACCCCCCTTTCTTGACCCATTTGGCCTCCCCATCCCTAGGCTCCTCCCTCTCCTCCAACTGGCTCCCTTAGGCTCCCTTCCTTTGGTGGATTTTATGTTGTTTCTTCAAATAATCTCCATGTAAGTGGTTTATCTCTCGGTTCATCCCTCCTTTCTAGGGTTTCTTCTCTCTTTTCTTGGTTTTTCAAATCTCTAGTAGGTTCGGAGGTCTTTTAGGGTTGAACATTGTTCTTTATGGTTCAATATTGACATTTAATGTTTGATCTTTCCTTTCTGGGGTCATATGGTGGTGTGGTTGCAGTTTTTCACCAACTTCTGGATGTTTCGACAATTAAGGTAGTTGGTTCCATGCCCTAACATTGTTGGATGATTTTGATATGATTTCTTCATTAATTATATATTATTTATTATTTATTTTTGTGGTGTGAAATTTTTTTGGAAGGTTTTTACATGATTATATGATAGAAATGGATTTTTATAAAGGTATATAGTTATGTTTTTGTTTGTACCATATGGTGTTGCTTATTAAAAGTGTTTTATTATTTGTTTTAAGGGTTATAAATATGTTTTCCAATTCACTTAAGGTGTAAATTGTTTTAGTTTGTTTCCTAGAACCAACTATTTGTATGTTGATTACATGGATATTTAATGTATTACATATTGTTCACTGGTCTGCATGACTATGATGTAATAATGTCCTAGAGTATTTTCTACATTCATAAGGTCATGGAAGTTCCCCGCTATGATGAGAACCTATAAATTATATAAAATATTCTTAAATATAGTTCTATGGTTGTATGATATACTATTATGGGACACATATCATATAGACCATCATGTGCGACTATTCGTAAGTGGATGAGACTTCCTCTCATGAAGTTTGCACTTGGTAATCTCCAAGATAGGAGATTATGAGAACAGACCCGCCGGTAGGAATTCCACATGTTTTGGTGTCAGAGAATATTCCTATATGTGAGAATTTTTAATGATCCTTAGACTTTAAAATTATCAGTAATATGTTTCACAACTTGTACACATTGATTTACTAATGAAAACTGTCATGGAGATAGTTTACGGGAAGTAGGGTACGTTGGGTGCATTTTGAGTGGCATGTTATTACTGGATAAGTTGAGGAAGAATGTTTCACTACCATTTATGGAAGTTTATATCTCGGTCCTTTGATTGAAATAGAACCGTCACACAAAATTCCATGGACATGGTATAACGATGATTTTATTTCAGGTAGTTAAGGAACGATGTATCAAGCACAACGGTTGATGACAGTATCATGAAACCTGCTTGATAAGATATTGAGACAAAGGGATTATATTACATAGTGATTGTTCTTATGTGGTTGTCTTTATTTTGACTTTAAGTTCTTTCTCTTTGGTGCCTTGACCCTTTGCTAGATAGTACTCTTGGACTTTAGGCAAGCCCACCTAATTCCAACGAGAAAGAATCTTAGAGGGTCACACACTAAGTGTTTCTCATGTCTCGGTAAAATTCTATTTGAATTTAATTAATAAATATTTTTCTCAAGACAGTGGAATAATTTTTTTCAAGTTAAAATGATTGCATAAATTAAATAAATATTTATTCACCAGATTGTGGGTAAAATATATTTATTTATTTTATTGAATACTTAATAAATATGTATTTATTAGTTTGTAAAAATATATTTATTTAAAAGAATACATTATTTATTTATTTATTTAGGTGTTCAATAAATGGCAGTGGAGTTTGAGCGGACCAAGGCCGGTCCGGTAGTAAAATAATTATTTGAAAGATGATAAAAAATTATTTAACTAGTTGACACAAATTAAAATAACGTTGTTATTATTTTGTGACATGGAATTTTATTTATAATTATTTTTTGTATAAGTTGGAACACCATAAATGATGACACGATTTTATTATTAATAGAATGGTTTTTCTTTAAAGTTATGAATGTATTTAATTTTTGTTATGCAATTAAATATTGTAACTGAATCCTCATGTTAATAAATAGACACTTACGTCTATTGGGCTACATACCAAACCGCACACCCAGTCAATTGAGAATTGTTGAGCTAAACAATTTCTCTCTCGAATCCTCTTCATGCCCCTCTCAAGAATAAGATACATTCTTCAAGGCCAAAGAACAACCGATCTAGAACAGCGGATATAAGACACTCGCTCTGCCATGCTATCACCTAGTGAACGAGTGGTGTCGATCAGAGGCCTTCAGAGCACATTTGGATCACCACTATAGGGATTCTGGTTTGGATCCTTGCAAGCACAAAAATATAATTCAGAAAGATCATTCTAGATGATCAAAATCATCAATGAAGAAAAAACCAAAGATCCAAGTATTCTTTTCCTTATTAAATTAATTATAAACATGATGTGAAATATCCTCTCTAAAGGTTTTAGGACCCTTCATTCTTTATCTAAATCTTTGATTCTATTCCATGGAGACTGGAATTCATCATCGTATTGATCCCGAAATAATCATTGATCATGGTAAAAATCAAATTTGGGTCCCGGCCCAACCATGCTTTAATGTGACCGAAACCTACATGTGGTATTTGAGCGGTTACATCATAATTTATAATTATTTAAATATTTTTTTAATGATTTATGAAATTAATAATTTAGTAGTTTCAATTCAATTTAATCATTCTGCAAATCCGAATCTTGATATATGTTCCTCTTCTTTCGTTTCACATTCACCATACAGAAATGACCTTTTCTTTTTAATTTTGATTAAAATAAAATCAAGGATATCATCTGGAGGTTCAAAAGCTTTATTTCTATACAACACCTGAACACACAGTGTGTATTCGATTGTACACGTCGTGTAGTCAAGATTCAATACATCGGACCAGTCCACCAAACCAAGCTATGTGTTGGAGTCTTTCTAAGTCTTAAATAACTCTGTGTGTTGACCAAGAATAGGTGTCACCCAGTTTCTATATTACATTTCATGTAGTACACTGGACATGGCATGTAGTCCCTTCGGGTTAGGGTTGGACCATGTACCCCATACACGGCTTTCCTAGTTGGAGACAATGTAATGCGGATACTACATGGCGTGTGGCCCACTAAACACACCGTGTACTCCGAATATTTCCGAAGTACATCTACACACCATGTCCTTGGGAAAGTACTTCAGATGGACAATGAAAAATAGTACACGTTGTGTAGTTGGAGAAACAGATTGTATATTCATCCAAATTATATAGATTTATTAAAATTTATTATTATATTATACAAACCCTTGAGACGTGTACCATCATGCAGGCATAAATATGAGGCACAACATGTGATTGGTGTTTTATATATATGCGATTCATTTAACATTTGTCTAATGTTCATTTCTACTCATTGGGTAGTTATGAATAGGAATTCATTGGGTTTCCTCCAAGGTACAAGTTGCGTACAAAGATAATTTTAAATAAATTTATTTGTTTAAAATTATGATGGATGAGAATCTCAAGGAAATTTAGAAAAGGGTTTTAGATAAAATGATTGATTAATTAAAGATGATAATTAATTGATTTGAGCATGATTTATCTTAAAAAATAATGATTAAATAATTGAATGATAGTTTTATTTATGCGCAAATATCATTGAATGTATGGATGATCATGAGCTAGACCAAGAACTTTGTATGTGGATAATTTATTTTAATTTATTTATTTAAATTAAATTTGTCGTTATTTCATCCTTCTCCTCATTAATATGTAGGTCATGTGTGCCCAAGGTTTCTTTTATGTAAAACCCCTTTTTACCCCTCACCAACATGTGATTTAAAAAGAAGTCATATGTAATGGATGGAACTCCCAAGATAGTGGAGGAAGTTCAAGCTGGAGTCAATATGAAACCAATCTGAGGAGATGCAGAGGTGGAAAAGTGGAAATATGTAAACACGAACCCAAAAGGTTCAAGGTGTTTCTCCCCTAGTTCAGTATTAGTTTATCAACCTCTAGATAAACTAACCATTAGAAAATATCGTGATCATTCCCTTTGATTTTTTTTTATTTTTTTCAGATGTATGATTTATATTTATGGATGTGTTGTCACGATCACATAACTAATGAATTAAACAAGCATTAAAGATGGAACTACATAAACCAGACTTATGCATAATTATTATCAATACATGGTTAATCACTTAAGTAAGTTATACTTAATATTAACAAGAATGTGATGATGATAATAATAAATTCATGCATAAGAGATAAAAATCCCTCAAATAAAATACTAAGTCAGAACAAGCCTTCTATTACATTATTAAGGGAAAAAATCAAAAAAAAACTATGAGTTTGACCAACCCTGGTTGGGACACTTAATTTTATACAGGAATCCCTTATGAAAGGTTTTGGGTTGACTTAACCATATTACATCAAGAGGAGTAGCCCCTGCAAGACTTGGGGTAATATTGGAGGCAAGAGTCGAGGAAATCCGAAATCAGGATTTCACGATTGTAAAGTCCACTCAATAGATCAAGGAGATGCAATCCCACAGTTGGAAAAGACACACCTACTTAAATACCTTCAAATAGCTTGACCAACCTTTGTTGGGGTTATGCAAAGGGGAATATGGATCCTTGCCACTAGAATTTCATAGAAACTGAACATTCTGAGTTTAATGGTGAGGGATATTGGGATTTGATAAAATATTGGGAGACTTAATTTATTATTTCTCATAAAATTAAATCAAGAAAGTACTAATAATCTGCTCTTTTAATTGTAGAATAAAAAATGAACAGCTCGTCAACCACACTATCCCTACGATCAATTCTGGATAAAGACAACATCCTCACCAGTCGTAACTTCCAGGAATGGTTTAGACGCCTTCGGGTTATCCTATGCCATGAACGGAAGTCTTACATGTTGGAGTTAGTATTACCTGGTCCACCTTCCAAAGATGTGAGTAATGAGGATTTCCGGATCTATGAGAAACATATGAATGACGCAGTCGACATTCAATGTTTGATACTATCATCAATATCTAGTGAGCTCAGTAAGTCTCATGAAAACATGGATGCGTATAGAATTCTCGAACACCTTTATGGTCTTTACCAGGAGAGAGAAAGACAGGAAAGGTTTGAGATCTCCAAGGCCCTCTTTCAGAGTAAACATGGAGAGTGTTCCCTAGCTAGGCCTCATGTAGTCAAGCTTATTGGCTACATTGAGCACCTGGAGGTTCTAGGGTTTAAAATCACTAAATAACTGGGCACCAATCTCATTCTCGCATCACTCCCTTAGAGCTTCTCTATCATTGTTATTAATTTTAACATGAAAAACATTGAGAAGTCTCTATCTGATCTTCTTACCCTCATTCACCAAGTGGACTAATATATGAAGCGTGAAAAGCCTTATATCCTAATGGTGAATAATAGTAAAGAGAAGGAAAATATCTTTAATCCCAAAGCTTCTTCACAAACTTCCAAGAAAAGAAATATCAAAGGAGAGGCAAGGGAACAGGTGGGTTTTTGTTTTGCATGTGGCAAGAAAACCCACTAGAAGAAGAACTGCACCCAACCTAAGAAGCAATGAAATGCTTCAAGTAAATTTGTTATCAAATTCAATCTATCTGTTTCTAAAAATTGGTTATTAGATATATCTTGTGGTTATCACATATGTATCCAAATAAAAGTACCAAGTAGATTTGGGGAGATTGACCAAGGGGAGGTAGATCTGCAAGCAGCCAATGGAGCCATACTTGTTGTCGTAGCTGTCAGAGACTACCATATAACATTTCCAACTAGGGTGATCTTGGTGTTAAGGGGTTGTTATTATGTGTCTTATATTACTAAAAACATTAATTTTGTATCCATATTAGATACAGAAGGTTTTTTTTTCAAGTTTGGAAATGAATTTTTCTTCTTTTACAAATATAGAATTTGATTTGGTAGGGAACATTTATACAACGGTCATTACGTGTTTGATTACACAAACCAAGTAATGGAAATCAATAACAAAGATACTTCACAGGACTCGTACCACAACCAACTTTGGAATCACCATCTAGGTCATGTAAATAAAAAAATCTTGACAAAGATACATCAAGATGGATATTTATATTCTTTTGAACTAAAACCACTTGGCATATGTCATGCATGTTTACAAGGAAAAATGACCAAATCCCTATTTAGTGGGAAAGGTTAAAGGGATAAAGAACTTCTTAAATTGGTTCATACCGATGTGTGTGGACCATTTCTAGTTGAAGCAAGGGGAGGGTACTCATACTTCATAACTTTTACTGATGATTTTAGTATACATGGATACATATACTTAATGAGGTATAAGTCATATTCTTTTGATAAGTTCACAGAATATAAGAATTAAGTTAAGAACCATCTTGGTAAGAATATTAAGAAACATTGCTCAGACTAAGGTGGAGAATATCTTAATCAAGACTTCATTGATTACTTACGGGAGTTTGGGATCCTATCCCAACTCACTCCTCCTTACACGCCCTAGTGGAATGGTGTGATAAAAAGGAGGAACCGCACCCTATTGGACATGGTGAGATCAATGATGTGTCATGTGAGTCTTCCATTATCCTTTTGGGGATATTCATTTCAAACAGCGATACACATAATAAAATAAGTTCCAAGTAAATCAATAAATGGTATTCCATACTAGTTATGAAGTTGAAAGAAATCCATGTTATTGAATTTACATGTGTGGGGAAGCGATGCATTTGTTAAGGCATCTTAAAGTAACAAAATTGCACCTCGAGACACAAAGTGTACCTTTATAGGATAACCCAAGGAAATAAGGGGATATTACCTATACTACCCCTCATATAAAAAGGTTATAGTGGAAATACATTCCATATTCCTTGAGATTTATAACATCTCTAAAAGAGATAGTGGGAGCGAGATAGAATTTAATGAAGTTGAGGCTCAAGGTACATAAGAGTTGGTACATGTGCATATTCCACAAATCCCTATGGAAGAAATAATTGTTCTAGAGACACAAGAACTGTGTTGGAATACAAGAGAGGTTAGAGAACTGGAACAGTATAGTTTTCTAGTTACTGAGGATGGTGACTCATTATTAGTTGATAATAATGATCCTCTAACCTACAAGGAAGTAGTAAGTGTCATAGATGTTTCCAAGTGGCATGAAACCATGAATTCTAAAATGGATTCCATGTACAAAAACCAAGTCTAGATTTTGGTAGATCCTCCAATTGATGTAAATCCCATTGGTTTCAAATGTCTATTCAAGATGAAACTAGACATGGAAGGACAATTCAGTACCTATAAGGCACGACTGATTAAAAAAGGGTTCAAACAGCATCAAGGAATTGACTATGAAGAAACATTTTCACCAGTTTCAATGCTGAAATCCATCAGAATTCTATTGGCCATTGCCGATTACCCTGGCTATGAGATTTGTAAAATAGATTTCAAAATAGCATTCCTTAATGGGAAACTTCATGAAGATATATAAATGACACAACCTGAAGGGTTTGTGACTCCAAAGGGTGCCAATAAGGTATGCAAGTTTCAGAAATCCATTTATGGATTAAAGCAAGAATCCAGGTCATGGAAAATTCATTTTGATGAAGCCATAATGAAATTTGGTTTTATCAAGAACTAATGTGAGCCTTGTGTCTAAAAATGGTTTAGTGGGAGTGTATTCATTTTCCTAATAGTATATGTTGATGACATATTACTTATTGGAAACGAGATACCAGTCTTACAGTCTGTTAAGGCATGGTTGAATCAATGCTTCTCCATGAAGGACTTGGGTGAGGCATCATATATTCTTGTGATCAATATCCATCATGATAGATCCAGAAGATTTTTGGGCCTAAGTCAAAGTACATACATTGATATGATACTGAAGATATTATGTATGGAATAATACAAGAGGGGATTATTGCTAGTGTCACATGGAATTCATCTTTCCATGAAAATGTGTCCTCAGATACATGAGCAAAGAATGATAATGTAAAAGAATCCATACGAATCAGCGATTTGGTCAGTCATGTATGTCAAGATATGTACTAGGATATATGTCACCTATGCATTGTGCATGGTAGGCAGATATCAAGATGATCCAGGTGACCATCATTGTATGGCAGTCAAGACTATCTTAAAGTATCTAAGGTGTAATAAGGATATGTTTCTACTTTATGGAGGAGATGAGGAACTAGTTATCAGAGGATATGCAGATGCTAGTTTCCAGACTGATCAAGATGACATGAAGTCGCAAACGGGATACATCTTCACTTTGAATGGCGGTGTAGTGAACTGGAAGAGCTCAAAGTAGAGTTTGGTCACATATTCTATAGCAGAGTCTGTATATTGCAGCTTCTGAGGTAGCTAAATAAGTAGTTTGGATTTGAAGCTTCATCTAGGAGCTAGATGTGATACCTAGCAGTAAAGATCACATTACATTGTACTATGATAATACTGCAGTGGTGGCCCTCATAAAAGAGCCAAGGTCACATCAGTGGACGAAGCACATACTTCAGAAGTATTATCTCTTGAGAGATTTTTCTCAGAGAGGTGAAGTTGTAGTGAGCAGTATTTCCATGGAATACAACATGCCAAACCCCTTGACTAAATCTTTGACTCTACATAAACATGATCATCATGTGAGGTCTAGAATACTGAAATTCATAGGTAGTTGGCTCTAGTCCAAGTAGAAGTTTGTTAGAGTTGGTGTCCTAGAACCAACTACTTATACGTTGATTACATGGATATTTAATGTATTAAATTTTGTTCATTTTTCTTCATGACTATGATGTAATAATGTCCTAGAGTAAATGTTGCATTGATAAGGTCATGGAAGTTCCCCTCTATGATGAGAACCTTGAAATGATATAACAATATTCTTAAATATAGTTTTGTGGTTGGATGATATACTACAATGGGACACATAGCATACAGATTGTTATGTGCGAGTATTAGTAAGAAGATGAGTCTTCCTCTCATGATGTTTGCACTTGGTAATATCAAATATATGAGATTATGATAATAGACCCTCCAGTAGGAATTTTTCATGTTTTGGTTTTATAGAATATTCAAATTTTCAAGTGTTTTTAATGATCCTTAGACTTTAAGATTATCATTAATATGTGTCATGACTTGCGCACTTCGATTTACTGAAAAAAAAACCATCATGGAGACATTTGGCGGGAAGTAGGGTACATTGGGTGCGTCACGAGTGGCATGTTATTAATTGATAAGTCGAGGAATAATTATTCCCTTCCATTTATAGAAGTTGATATCTCAGCCCTTTGATTGAAATAGAACTGTCGCATGAAATTCCATCGCCATGGTGTAATGATGAGTTTATTTTAGGTAGTCAAAGAATGATGTATCTAGAACAAAGGTTGATGAGAGTATCATGAAACCTGATTGATAAGATATTGAAACAAAGGGATTATATTACATAGTGATCATTCTTATGTGGATGTCGTTGTTGCAACTTTAAGTTCTTTCTCTTGGTTACCTTGACCCATTGCTAGACATTACTCTTGGACTTTAGCCAAGCTCGTCTAATGCCAATGAGAAAGAATCCTAGAGGGTCACGCACTAAGTGTTTCTAGTGGTCTCAGTTAAATTATATTTGAATTTAATTAATAAATATTATTCTCAAGATAGTGGAATAATTTTATTCAAGTTAAAATTATTTCATATATTAAATAAATATTTATTCACCGTATTATGGGTAAAATTTATTTATTTATTTTATTGAACATTTAATACATATTTATTTACTATTTTATAAGTAAAATATTTATCTAAGAGAATAAATTATTTATTTATTTATTCGGATGTTCAATAAATGGAAGTGGAGTTCGAGCAGACCAAGTCTGGTCTGATAGTAAAATAATTATTTGCAAGATGATAGATAATTATTTAAATAGTTGGCACAAATTAAAATAACACTGCTATTATTTTGTGATGCATAATTTTATTTATAATTCTGTTTTATGTAAGTTGGAACACCATAAATAATGATGTGGTATTATTATTAATAGCATGAGTTTTCTTTAAGGTTATGAATGTATTTAATTATTGTTATGCAATTAAATATTGTAATGGAATCCTCATGTCAATAAATAGACACATACTTCTATTATTCCATGTACCGAATCACACACCTGGAGAATTGAGAATTGTTGAGCTAAACAATTTCTCTCTCAAATCCTCTTCCCTCCCCTCTCAAGAATGAGAGACTTTCTTTAAGGATGAAGAACAAGTGATCAAGAATGGCTGACACAAGACACTCAATTCACCACACTAGCACCCAGAGAATGAGTGGTGTCAATCAGAGGCCATCGGAGCACATGTGTATCACCACTAGAGGGATTCTAGTTTGGATCCTTGAAATCACAATAAGATAATTTGTAAGGGTCATTCTAGATGATCAACATCATCAATGAAGAAAATAATGAAGATTCAAGTATTATTTTCTTTATGAAATTAATTAAATTAATTATGAACATGATGTGAAAGATCCTCTCTAAAGGTTTCATGCCTCTTCCTTATTTATCTAAATCATTGATTATATTCCATGGAGAATGGTGTTAATCATCATACTAATCCTGGAATAATCATTGATCATGGTAAAAATAATATTTGGTTATCTTCCCAACCATGATTCTGCTGCACCTAAAACATACATGAATGAGTTTTAAAGTAGGATTTTAAAGAAAAATAGGTTTTTTGGAATGTTTTATTTTGTTGTGCACCCTTAAATATGAATCTTAATTTATTTAAATGATGGAATTAATGTTTCGGAAATGATCTTGGTTTATGTGTGGATTTAAAAGGGGGTTTGGTCCATGGAATTGGTTGATCAATTGTGTGCTTTTTCAAATGTTGATTTATGAATTGCATAAGTAAGAGTGAATATATTTGAAAGAGGTTTTTGGTGTGTGTAAAATGGTAAGTGGTTTTGGTTTGTGGAAAATGGTTATTTATTAGTATGTTATAATTCTTGGAATGTGCATGTAAAAAAGGGTGTTTTGTGTAACATATGAAATGAGGGATTGGGCACAAGGTAATCTCGAGTATCTAGGTGGGATGACTGGTTCTAGTATTCTAGTGATTCAGAAGTGGATTATCCCAATTTCACTTAGTTGGATTGACGATCACAACACTAACTAAACATGTAGGATGATTGGAGATAGCTAGGCCATTGGGATGTCCCCTCTTAGTGGATCGTGCATGAGAAAGATGATATTCATGGTTTCTATACCATATTTCACTAAGGTACGAGGTTCTAGTTTCTCACTCAAGCTAGATTACCCTTAGGTATTTACCCATGGTTCTCTCTTGAGGCTTATGAAATGTGGTACCATCCGTTAGCATATGGTGGACCATGAGTGCATTTTATCATAAAGAAAGTTTATCTTAATGAATTTTTCTTTTGAAATGTTACCTATAAATGTGTTGTTCTAAAAAAATTTCCTTAAATAAATGGTTTTCCTTCAAAATGTTTTATTGAGAATGTTCTAACGGATTTTGTATAAACAGTTCTTATTAATTTATCTTTTAATGTTATAGCATAGAACTTTCTCTTTTGGGTGACATACAACTGGGATTTGGCTCAAAGCCTAAATATAGATTTGGGTGTTTGTATACTTTGATATGTATTACCTAGGTAAAGGAAAGATATGTCATGATGATGATATTAGATCTAGATGCTAGTGTTTCATCTCATGCAGGTGTTGGTGGTGGTGGCATGAGGTAGATGTTTCTCTTATTTCATAGAGGTTATTGGGTTATTTTTGTGGGTTCCCTTCTATTGTTGTATTTTTGGTTTTGGGTTAAATTTATAAAATCTATGAATGTGAAAACTATTGTTCCACATTTGGATTTAGTTATTCAGTTGTGTATTTTTTATTTCTATTTGTTATTTGGGCCTGTGTAAATGGGTTAAATCATTCCCAGATCATTTTGTTGATACCAAGGCACTAGTTTCTAGAACATGGGGATCGATAACGCCCCCTGGTCTATCCCACAGACCGATTTGATTGTCGGGTTAGATGGAACTCATACTTGGATCATGACAGTATTAAAGCCCATTTATATTCAAATTTATAATTCTCTATTTTATTTTTGATCATTATGTAATTAAAAGTTAAAATTCGTTTCAGGTTTTAATTCATTATTGATTCATCATATAAATATATTATTCCACATCTTCATTTCTCACTCATATAACCAAGATTAGTTAATAATTAATGAAGAATTCATTCAAACAACCTGTCTAGAGGTTCCAATATCACTGTCTAGATGGAATTAGGTTACAAAAATTATACTTCTTTGTTAAATTTTGTGCACCCTTGTTCATTTCCCCAAGAAACCTATGTGGAATCTGGGTATTCATGAAATAAATATACACTATATGAATTAAATTCACCTCTTTTTGACTGGCCAATGTAGAACGTTTATTTTTTAGACTACACATCATGTAAATGGCCTACACACCATGTATTCCACATTCTTTCATGGTGGAAAATATGGGGTCAATATGTGTCATGTAATTAATGCACCGCGTGTATTTAATAAGCAACATGTAGAGGCTGTAAACCAGGTAAGTTGAAGTACAATGCATATATCATTTCTATACATCATGTGCTTCCTTAAAGTTCTTGAGAAAGACATATTGAGTCCCTTGGAATATACTACAGATATATAGTAAAGAAAAGTACATGTCATGTAGATGTCTTGAATATATCATGTAATTTACCTATTTACATGGAAATATTAAATTTAATTAGTTACTCTATTAAACATCATCAACCTATGTTCTATGTGGAATTAAATTAGTAGCACATTCTGGTCATTAGTTTTTATATTATAATAAATTCTTAATTAATTATATGTAATATTCAAAACTATGAATCATGTATAGTCATTATATTCTTAAGACTCAACACATTAAATTATACATGAATCATAATTTACATTTGTTCCATGTGGTATTAAATTGGTATTACACACCATGAAATTATGACACATTTCAAGTAATAAATATGTATTATGTGTGCATTGTATACAACAAGAATCATACTGAGTAGTTTGGACTGATATCCATTGAGTTGCTTCCAAGTAAAAAGTTGTGTACTAGTTCACTACGTTTTTAAATAAAAATAGATTATTTATTTTATTTAAAAATAAAAATGTATGGGAATCTTAGTAATATTTTATAGAATAAGTTAAAATGAATTAATTGATTAATAATACAATTAATCAGATCAATTTAGTTCATTTTACCTTATTTTAGAATGAATTGTAAAGAATAATAGTTATTTGTTTTAAATGTGTAATCATTATATGTGTATTAACAATCATGAGATTTTACCAGACCTATGTATATGTTGGATTTATTTACTTTAATTTATTTTATATTTTTTTAATTATTTATTATTAAATTAAAAATGATAGTTTTTGTGTCATCCCCCATCTTTTATTATGTAGATCCTACATGTCCAAGGTTATTTTATATAATTCCCTTAAACAATCATTTGGTTCCTCTCACCTATGTGTGAGATTTAAAACATATTAAATAAAATAAATATCTAAAGGTGTATGGAGTTGGTTCAAGGTGTTGTTGGGATATAGGAAACTCAAGATAGAACTGATACAAAATTAACATGGGAGATACATAGGTGGACAGGTAGGATCTCGTAACTCATTCCAAGACTGATACAAGGTGTTTTCCCCTACGGTAATTTTAACATCTTGTTACTATTTTCAGGTATTCCTAAAACCCTATTTTGAACATGCTTTGGTTGGGTTTCATTTAGGGTTGTTTTAGGGTGAAATTTTGGAAATTTTTAAAGTTATTGGGTTGTAAAAGGTTGACACATGGTTTTCACAAACCGTGTGCCCTGCTAGTACAAAATGTGTAAACCAAGATAGAGAGGGTTTTCATGGTTTACGCATGGTCTGAAAAAAATTTCACACACCAAGGACAAACCATGCACCTCGGGAAAAAGGGGTGCATGGTTAGGGCGCACAATTTGTCTAACCATGCGTCTCTACCTAGCTAACCGTGCGTACGGGGTTTAATTAATCTTAAAATTAGTTTTAAAATACCAAAACCCAATTTATTGGTGCTTGATGGGATTGTATGAACCTATTTCATTTTATTCTTCCTTGGAGGATCCCAATAAGTGATTTTTCCTCTCTACACCTTTCCAAAAGAAAATCGAGGCTAGTTAAACAATATTAGATCTTTTCTTGATATGATTCATCTTCCCATTATCTTTCTCCCACTCTCTCCTCTTTCCTCCCTAGGGTTTTATAGATCTCCATGTTTTAGGATGATCTAATCCCCATTATTTTGGATCTGGAATCTAGGTTTGATTATCATATCCACATTGGTGATGTTCTTCATTAGTTTTTTCTGATTAGGGATTTGTGTTTTGGGATACCATGATCCTGAGGTAGGTGGTTCCTTTTATGTTTTCTAATTTGATTAGCCCTTAATTGATTTATTTATATTCAATTTCTTGATTTCAATTAAATTTGTTTCAATTGGTTTAATAGAAACCCAATTCTAGTGAATTGGGGATTTGGATTTTATTTGGTATGAAATTGGGAAAACCCCCCAATTACATTGAATTGGGGTGTATTTGTGAAATTGATGGAAAATTTTGAGAATTAAATTGTTGAATTTAAATTGTGAAATTTATTTGATGAAATTGATTTCAAAGTTATATTTGATAAAAATGGGTTAAAATATTTTTGATATAAACCCAGTGGTTTTATCTTAAAAAATGCAAGTTTTTTTTAAAAACCCATGTTTTGGTTTTTAAATAGAAATTGGAATATTAAAATGGAATAATGGGATTGAATTTAATTTAAACTTTTTAAAATAAATAACCATTCATTGATTTTTATTAGATCACACAAACGCCTAGGTAGTTAGTGAGTTATTCGGGACAATACTCTATTGATGATTTATAGCACTAACAATACATATGAAGTATGTCACATCCATGATAGGATAGTGATTATTCCTCTTTGAAAATTGTATTAGGGATGTGTGTACATATATTTCCATGATAACTATTTGAGTGTGAGGGAGCCCCATATCCTAGAACTGTCATACCTTTAGGAATATGGCCATGTTTCTCTTTGTTTTTATTTGAAATATATTCCATTGTTTGTAAAAAATTACACATGCCTTCTAAATTTATATAAACTATTTTATATAAAATATTCTTTAATACATTTGTTTAAATTATTTTCATCATTTTAAATATAAATAATTATTTCTTTTAAATTTTATTTTGAAATTAAATTCCTATTAATTTATAATTAAAAGATTTATTTGGTTAATTAATGGTGGAATCTTATTATGGGATCCTTGGTGAGACCCTACTGGGATTTTATCTCACACCCTACCCATACCTTCAGGTGTTTGTAGATTCTCTTATTCATGGTTCGAGAAAGTGGAAGGTGCGACTTGGAGGTGGTAGTAGCTATTTGATCCTTGGGATTGGAGAGTTGGGTCCATTGGGACATGGTTTTTTGTTCTGTTTCTGGTAATTTTTTGTATTAATTCGGGTTTCAATACATATTTTACTTATATTAGAGTTCTCCCTAGGGAGTGTTTCTTATTTTCATACTAACTTATTTATCTTTATTTTTTTGTGTATGTGGGAAATATGTTCACACTTTCATATTGTATGACGTCGGGTGTTTGTCTCTAACCCATGGTGATTGGGAACACCCTTCAGGCTATGACAAGACTAGCTCAATTATCAGGTTACCAGGGTATCTAAGATGGTTCATGACAAATTGGTATTAGAGGTGAAAGATTTTCATCTTTCCTTGATGTTAGTATGTAGTTGTGTAATCTTGTCAGGACATACAAGGGAGTTATGATTGAGTGTCTGGCCGTCTCTCACTACAATGAGTCTTAAATCATTATGGGTAGTTTCTTAAAAGATTTATTTAGGATTAGTTCTAGTATTTACCCTACTTTTGATTTGGATAGATTGAAATCCAAATATTTTGCTTCTATATGTTGGGATTAATTTTATCATGTTTATCTATTTGATTATTAATCTAATTTCTTAAATATTGTATTTTGAAGTTGTGTATAATCATGCATATGAGAAGAGGTGATAATCAGATCTAGGAGGAAGATTCTGGTGAACCTCAGTGAGAAAATCCTCTTGTGGACCCAAGTCCGGTTGAGGTGATTGTGTGTATTGTCCAAGCTCTGGTACAGCAACCACCACCAATTCCCAATTAGGATCTAACTATGGAACCCCAGTGGGATGTTTTTTGGAATTTTTCTTAGGAGTTCCTTCACCAGAATCCACTAGTGTTCAAAGGATCCAATGATCCTCAAGAGTATAAGGAATGGTTCAGTAAGATCCGTTGTTTTTTTGAGTTCTTGGAGAAACCTAATGAAATCACGGTGAAGTGTTCCACCTTCGTGCTAGAGGAACCGAGCCAAAGATGGTGGGACACAATGGTGATGGTGAAAAAGTATGAGGGATTAGAGTAAAAATACTTTAAGTCACTTTTAAATGACTATTTCTATCCAGAGTCAATGGTGTTGGCCAAATCTATTTGGTTTTTCAAACTTGAAATGACTGACAGGACCGTGATAGAATATGAAAACTATTTTACTGATATTGTGTAGTTTACCCTTGATATTGTATCTAATGAGAAGATAAAGACTTAAAAGTTTGAGATGGGAATTTTATCTAATATTAATTCCAAATATTTCTTTCTGAATATTCCCACTTTTATTGATATATTGAATAGAAAATTGATGGTTGAAATAGACCTAGATGGAAAGTCAGGGTTGACAGGAGTTTCTTTTTCTCCAAGTGGATTTGTGAATTCATATAAAGGGAATTGTAAGAATGATGATTCTTACGGAGGTTCTTGACATCATGGTTTTTCTAAACCTCATGTAGTTCCAGGAAGAGTCCCTTTGATTTGCAACGAGTGTGGAAAGCCATGAAATTATAAGAGGGTTTTCACTGAGGCACCTAAGATATGTGGCTCTTATGGATGCTCTGACCACTTGAAAAAATAATTCCATGTATTTTCAACTCTGTGTAGTGGAATGGGATCATCAGTGCTTATTAAAGAAGTGGTGTCGTAGTATTATTCAAGAAAAAATGGGTTCTAGCAATAGGAATTTAGAACTAAGCTTCTTCATATAGTAGAGGAGTCTCTATAGGAAGAATATATAGTTCTAGTGACTATGAGAGGTACCATCATTATATCTTCATCATTAGTGACTGCTTTATTTGATATTGGTGCATCTTATTCATTTATTTCAACCAGTATTGTAAATATTCTTAATCATCATATATATATATTATCTTATGTGATGGATACTAATATACCCCTTGGAATTAAGAGAGAACAGGGTCTCCATAGTCACACTTGTGTTTTCTCTTTATCAGATGTTGAGTTAGCTTGTGATTTTTTGTATCTCAACATGAAACCACTTGACATAATTTTTTGGAAGGATTGGATCATTTATAATAAATCCCAGATTGATTTTTATCTTTGATGGGTCTCCTTTACTACACATGATGGGGTGTGTCATGTCTTTCAAGGAGAATGGGACCTGAGGTTGAGTAGAGCCTTAACTTATTAACCAGAGTTGTGGAAATTAATATTTGTGTTCTCTTTTTATCTAGAGTGAGAATATTTCAATGGTGATCTCCCTCTAGTTTTCATCAAGTTTACCAAAGTTTTTCCTTCAAACTTCTCTGGTTTTCTACTGGTAAGATAGGTATATTTTTTTACAAATTTAGTTCCTGGTACTCAATCAGTATCAATCCCTTCTTACTATATGGAACAAGCTGAAATGAAGGAGTTGAAGAATCAAATAGATGATCTATTAAAGAAAGGATTTATATACCCAAGTGTATCACCTTGGGTGGTTTCAGTTCTATTTACTAAGAAATTTGATGGTTCACTTCACCTTTCTGTGGATTACCAAAAGCTCAATCGAGTTACAATAAAAATAAGTATTTATTTATATGGATTGATGATTTTTTATTAGTTGAAATTGGAAAAGTGGCTCTTGAAGACTAATCTTTTATCTAGTTACCATTAGTTGAGGATAAAAGAATCTAATGTTCAGAAAACCTTTTTTTGGAGTAGGTATGACCATTATGAGTACATTTTCATTCCATTTGGTTTGACCAATACTCCTTTAGTTTTTATAAATTTGATGAATAGGATTTTCCATGAATACCTTGATACTTTTGTGGTAGTCTTTTTGGATGACATCCTTGCTTACTCTAAGTCAAAGGAGGATCATGTACGTCATCTGAGAGAAGTTTTGTAATTTTTGAGAAATCACTTAATTTATACCAAGATATAAAAATTTAATTTTTTGATTTAGGAAGTGAAATTATTGGGACAAGTGGTATCAGAAAATGTTATTTAAATTGATACTAAAAATGTGAAATATTTTATCAAAAAAGAACAACAACATGATGTTTTTGATATTCAATGCTTCTTGGATTTATCTAGGTATTATCACTAGTTTGTGAAGTACTTCTCAAAGTTGGATTCTCAGATGGCTGTTCTAACTTGGAATGGAGTAAAGTTTACTTGGGATGAAAAATACAAGAGTTATTTTGTTGAGCTGAAACATATTTTTACTAATGTGCCAGTGTTAACTCTTCTAGAGTCCAAGAAGGGTTGTGTGGTCTTCTATTATGCATAGGGTTCAGTTTTGGGTTGAGTTATTATGCAGGGTGATCATTTCATTTCATATGGATCTCGATATCTTAGGCTACATGAGAATAATTACATGACCCATAACCTTGAACTTGCAACTATGATGCATGTGCTTAAGAGTTGGTGGCATTATCTTTTTTGGATAAAGTTTTATTGTGTTTTATGACCACAATATCTTGAGTTATATCTTCTATCAAAAATATTTAAATCTCCTCCAGAGGCATTGGGTGGAATACCTATAATATTTTGACTTTCACATCGCCTATACCCCAAGGAAAGGGATTTTCATCATAGATTACTTGAGTAGGAAATTCATGAACTAGGCTATTGAAGAATATTTAGAAGAGTTTAACTTGATGGATATTTTTCCACACTAGCATATTGGAGTATGAGATTCTGGGAATGATGTTTTCTTGGCCATTTTTTATTTTAAATCTACTCTTATTGAGTTGATTATTTAGAAACAGAATATTCATAATGAGTTTCTTAGCATTAGAGACACTTTTTATGTTGGGGATAACATAGTTGACTAGTTATTCTCTACTGAGGTAATTCTATGCTATTAGAATCTCTTTGTTGTGATATTAGTATTAATGAAAGATTTTATGGGGGGCTTCCATAACTCCCAGTGGGTTGTTTACCTAGGAAACATGAATATGTTCTATAACATGCGGTGATGATTCTAGTGGCCATGTATGAGATGGGTCATTTCTAATTTTTTTCTCTCATTGTTATACATGATAATAGGTCAAGGCCGAGTACCATAGACCTTCATGTTTGCTTCAGCCACTTAAAATTACAACTTGGAAGTGGGGTGAGATATTTATAGACTTTGTGGTTAGGTTTCCACATACCAAGATAAAGAAGAATATAATATGGGTTGTGATCAATAGGCTGACTAAATCATCTCACTTTATACCCATTCATGATACAACCATATTTAAAGAGTTGGGAAATATCTATGGGAAAGATATTTTTCATTTTTATAGAGCTCCATCTTCTATAGTCTCTAATATGGATCCATGGTTCCATTCTCATTTCTAGAGAGTCCTTGAAGAGGCACTGGGATCTCAATTCCATTTTATCATGGCATACCATCTGTAGTCATATGGACAGATAGAAAGATCTATACATATTCTTAAGGATGTTATCAATTCTTATGTTCTCAGCTTTGGTTGGTATTGGGATAACCATATGGGAATGGTTGAGTTTTATTATAAAAATAGTTATCAATCTTCAATAATAATGGATCCTTTGAGGTCCTGTTTGGTCAACCATGTAGATCTTCATTATATTGGTTGGAGATTGGTGAAAGTGCCTTGGTTGGACTGAGCCTGGTTCAAGAGATGAAAAAAATATCTAGTTGATTCATTAGAGAATTTTTATGGCTCAATATTCTACTTCTCATCATCATGGATAATTGGAATTTTCATTTGGTGACCAGGTGTTCTTGAAAGTTTCACCCCATTTGTTCCATTGATATATTGGGTTGAAAGGGAAACTTGATCTTTGTATTGTGGGACCTTTGAGGATGTGGATAAAGTGGAGAAAGTGGATTATCATTTAGCACTCGCACCATATATTACATGGATACATAATGTGTTCCATGTATCTTAGCTATAGAAGTATCTTTCTGATCCATCTTGTGTTCTGAGCTGGAATGATCTTGAGGTTGAACCTAATTTATCTGTTACTGAGCATCTATTCGGTATAGTTAATTCTAAAACCAAGGTTCTTCATGAGAGGATGATACCTTTGGGTAGAGTGTTATGGAATCATGGTTCTGATTCTCATGAGATGTGGGAGAGGGAGGGACTGATGAGAGAGAAGTGGCCTCATATTTTTTACATGGAAGCTTCTTGATAGGATTTCTGAGGATAAAAAGTTTCTATGGTGGGGTATTTTTAACATCTAATTACTATTTTTAGGTATTCCTAAACCCCTATTTTGAAAAAAAAATGGTTGGGTTTTGTTTAGGGTTGTTTCGGGTGAAAATTTTAAAAAAAATTGGAAGTTATTGGGTTGTGCATGGTTGGTTCATGGTTTTTCCAAACCATACAACCTACTAGTGGAAACTATGAAAACCAAGATAGTGAGGTTTTGAATGGTTGGCACATAGTTTTAAAGACTTTCCACCCACCAAGAATAAATCATGCACCTAGGAAAATAGGGGTGCACAGTTTGGGTGCACGGTTTTTCTAACCATGTGGTTCTGCCCAGCTAACCATGCATACATGATTCAATTAATCAAAAAATTAGTTTTTAAATCCTGAAACCATTTTTTTTATGATGGGATTGTACAACCTTATTTCATTTTCTTCTTCATTGGAGGCTCCTAGGATGTTATTTTATTCCCTCTACATTGTTCTAGAAATGAATCGAATCTCGATGAACGATGTTAGATCTCTTCTCAATAAGATTATACTTCTCATTATCTTTCTCCCACTATCTCAATAGGGTTTTATAAATATACATGTTATTAGTGCTTATAATACCCATTGTTTTATATCTTGAATCAATGTTTGATTTTAGATCCTCATTTCCAATATTCTTCATTGGAGATTCCTGATTAGGAATTTGTATTTTGAGATCCCGTGATCCCGAGGTAGGTGGTTCCATTTATGATGTCCAATTTGATTAACCCTAAATTTATTGATTTAGATTAAATTTCTTGATCTAAATTAAATTACCTTTAATTGGTTTATTAAGAAACAAATTCTAGTGAATTGGGGATTTGGATTTTATTTGGTACGAAATTGGGGAAAACCTCTAATTCCATTGAATTGGGGTGTGTTTTTTGAAATTAGAGGAAAATTATTAGATTTAAATTACTGAATTTAAATTGTGAAATTTATTTCAAGAAATTGATTTCAAATTTATATTTTATAAAAATGGCTTGAAATGGTTTTTATAGAAACCCAATGGTTTTATCTTTGAAAAAAAAGGCATGTTTTGATTAAAAACTCTTTTTTGGGTTTTTAAATAAAAATTGGCATATTGAAATGGAATAATGGGATTGAATTTTATTTTAAATAGTTTTAAAATAAATTGACCATCATTGATTATTATTAGAGAAAATGAAATCCTAGGTAGTTAGTAAGTTATTCTGGACAACACTATTTTGACGATTTACAACACTAACAATAGATATGAAGCGGGTCGCATCCCCATTGGGATAGTGATGAGTCCTCTTTGACCAGTGTCTCAGGGATGTGTATATACATATTTATTAGATGAATATTTGAGTGTGAGGGAATCCCATATCTTAGAACTATCGTACCTTTTATCATATAACCATGTATCTCATTGTTTTTATTGGAAATATATTCTATTATTTGTAAATTATTTTACACATGCCTTCTAAATTTCTATAAACAGTTTTATTTAAAATGTTTATTAAGCCATTTTTTGAAAGTATTTTCATCATTTGAAATTTAAATCAAGGTTTATTTTAAATATTCTTTTGAAATTACATTCCTTTTTATTTAAAATTGAAATATTTATTTGTTTAATTAAATGTGGAATCTTATTGTGGAATCCTTGGTGAGACCCTACTCGGATTTTATCTCACACCCTACCTATGCCTTTGGGTGTTTATATATTACCTTATTCCAGGTTCGAGCAAGGATAAGACACCACTTGGAGGTGTTTGTAGTTGTTGATCCTTGAGGTTGGAGAGTTTTGTGTGCTGGGACTTGGGTTGTGGTTCTATTTTTAGTACTCTGTGTTAGTATTTTTGGGTTTTCATACTTATTTGACTTTTTGTACAATTATCCCTATTGAGTTTTTCTTGTTTTCATACTGAATTGTTTATCTTTCTTCTATTTTGTTTGTAGAAAAAAATTTTCCACTTTCATATTTTAGGATTACAGGTACTTGTTGATAACTCGTGGGGATCGGTAATTCCCTTTGAATTATGTCCATATCGACTTTGCTATCAGATTACTGGGGTATTTGAGATAGTTCATGATAGTAAGAGTTTTATTTATTGTCTTCTCAATAAGTCAACTATTATATAAGCTCATGATCACATCATTTATTTAGTTATTTATTTTATGTATTATGTATGGTTTATTTTATTAATAGAAGACCACCATGACATAAATTAATGCACTAATATTCAAATAATGAATTAAAATAAATTTATTATGTGTGCATGTTTTATCATAACATGGTTACCTAAATTAAAATACAATTTATATTAAAAATTCATTTAAAGGATAAAACAATAAAAATTATATTCATAATAAATAAATCTATCAACTTAATATTAATTCAGACTAAGACTTTCAATACTTGATTAGAAATGAAACCGTAGAAATATGTGTTTGACGAACCCTCGTTGGGACACTTACTTTTATCAGGGAGTTATTATGAAGATTTTGGGTTGAATTAAACAATTTACATCAAGATAAGTAACCCCCACTAGACTTGATGTAACTTGGAGGAAATTGTTGAGGAAATCAAATTAAGGGTTCTTGTATTGGGGAGTACACTCAATAGATCAATCAATTGTAAGATCATATTTGGAAAATAATTTCCTACCTAAATACCTCCAAGTAGTTGACTGATCCCCCACTTGGTTATGATAATGGGAATATGGATACTTTCCACTAGAATGTCTGGTCAACTACAGATTTTGAGTCCAAAGGTGAGCGCTATGGGACTCGATAAAATAGTGGGAGACATAATAAATTATAAATTTTTCATTATATATCACAAAAATTATAATCAAGTGAAGTATTAATAATTTTCTTTTTTAGTTTTGTAGAATAATTAAAATTTCATCAACCACTTTATCATTGTGATCAATTCTAGAGAAAAATCTTCTCCTAAATGGAAGTAACTTCTTAGAATGGTTCAACCACATACAATTATAATTACACCATGAATGGAAATATTACAAACTAGAATCCTTAATTTTTAATTTGTATGAAAAAATGAGTGAGTGATGAGGATTCTTTTTGTCTATGGTAAACATTTGATCGATGCATTTTATATTCCATGTTTAATGATTTTTTCTATGTCTAATAAACTCATGAAGTCACATGAATAAATGGATGTTAATAGAATTCTCTAGTATATTTTTGGTATATATCATGAGATATCTAGATTGGAATAGTTTGTGATATTCAAGGCACTCTTTCAAGGAAAATGTGGAGAATGTGTGCATGGTATGACTCATTTTTTCAAAATCATTAGCTATATTGAGTGCCTAGAGGTTCTAGTGTTTAATCTTTTGGAATAACTATGAATTAATATCATTATTTAATCACTACCTCATATTTTCTCCAAAAAAATCAATTTTAATATCAACAACATAAATAAGTCTCTCACATATATTTTCACTTTACTTTTCCAAGTTTCCAAGGTTATGAAGTGTGAAAATCCTTCTATCATTATAATGAATAAAAGTAAAGTCCAAGTAAAGAGTTAAAAGTCTAAATATTCTACACAATAACCTTCCAAGAATAGAAGGATCAAGGGTCAAGATAGAGAATATGATATTTTCTATTTTTCATATGGTAAGAAGGGGCAGTGAAAGAAAAACTACGCCCATGAAAAGAAGAAAGGGGGGAGATTTAAGTGCATTTTTTATCGAGTGAAATTTATTTATTTCTATAAATTGGGAATTAGATATAGCATGTGGAGCTCATATATATATTCAAATACAAGAACCAAGTAGATTTTAGAGGGTTTCCTAGATTGAGGTATATCTATGAGAAGTCAATGGATCCATATTTGTTGTTGTGGATATTAGAGACTACCACATCATGTTTCTAATAGGAATGATATTGTTTTTAAAATATTGTAATTATGTACCTTCAATTACCAAAATCATTATTTCTATATCCACACTTGATACAGATCTGTTTACTTTAAAATTTAGGAATAAATGTTTCTTCTTTTATAAAGAAAGCATATGTTAAGTTAATAAATGCTAAATTAAACAAAACAAGTAATGGAAATTGATAACAAAACTATTTCACATGACTCATACAACACCCAAACATGGAATCACTATCTAGATCATGTAAATGAAAAATGTTTCAACAAGATGGATATTTATATTCATTTGAAATAAAACTACTTGGTGTATTCCATGAATGTTTACAGGAAAAATTGGCTAAAGTTTCATTTAGTAGAAATAGTAAAAGGGCCAAGGATATTCTTGAATTAGTTTATACCAATGTGTGTAAACCATTTTCAGTTAAGAAAAGGAGTGGGTACTTATACTTCATAAATTTTACTAATTATTTTAGTAGATATGGATATTTCTACTTAATAAAGTATAATTTAGATTCCTTTAATAGATTCATGGAATATAAGAATGAAGTCAAGAACCAACTGGGTAAGAAGGTTAAGAAACTATGATCTAGTCATGGTGGAGAATATATTAACCAAGTATTCATTGATTAATTATATTAATTTTAGATTATATCCCAATTCAATTCTACTTATACACCATAAAAGAAACAATGTAATAAAAAGGATGAATTGCACCCCATTGGACATAGTGAGATCAATAATGATTCATGCGAGTCTTCCATTATCCCTTTTGGAATTAAAGTTATATTTGTGATCAAAAATATTAAACAAGGTTACAAATAAAACAATAGATGTTATTCTATACCAATTGAGAAGTAGAAACAAAGTTGGGTTGTTATACTTGTATGTGTGGGGATGTGAAACATTTATTAAGGTTAGTCAACAAAATTTCACCCTATAGCACAAAATTTACCTTCATAGGACACCATAAGGAAACAAGGTAATATTACCTATAAAATACCTCATAAAATAGGTAATTGTGGGAAGAAACACCATATTATTTGAGTTGGAGAATATCTTTAAAATAGATAGTGGGTGGAATAAATACTTTAATGAAGTCTAGGCTCAAGGTACACAAGAGTTGGAACATGAAAAGATTCCAAAAATCCCTTTAGAAGAAGATGTTCTGGATAAAAAATTAATGCATATGAGTACAATAGAGGTTAAAGAAACTAAAAGATATAGTTTTCTAGTCACAAAATTTTTTGAATCATTACTAGTTGATAATAATGATCTTTTATCTTACAAGGAAGTAGTGAGTGTCATTGAAGTTTTCATGTGGAAAGAATATATGTATTATGAAATGGATTCCATATATGAAAACCAATTTTGGAATTTGTTATAATACTCAGTGGATGTAAATATTATTAATTATAAATGGGTATTCAAGAAGAAACTATATAGGTATAGACAAGTCTTCACTTATATGGAAAGACTGGTTGTAAAAGGGTTCAAACATCATGAGTCATAGACTATGATAAAACCTTTTCACTAGTTTCTATGTTGAAATAAATCATAATTATACTTTCCATAGAATCTTATCATGGCTATGATATTTGGAAATTTGATATAAAAACGTTCCTTAATATGAACATTTAGGAACATGTAAATATGACACCACCTAAAGGGTTTTTGACTCCAAAGGATACTAATAAGTTGTGAAAATTAAAGAGATCCATTTATGGATTAAATTAAGCATATGAGTCATAAAATATTTACTATTATGGTTCCATAAAAAATTTAGTTTCATAAATAATGAATGTGATCCTTATGTCAATAAAAAAATTAGTAGGACTATGATCATTTTCTTAATATTATATTTTGATGACATGATACCTATTGCAAACAAACACCTATCTTGTAGTCTGTTAAAGCCTAGTTAAACACATGCTTCCCCATGAAGGAATTAATAAAATCAACATATATTCTTGGGATAAAAATCCATTGTGATAGATCCAAGATACTACTTGGTCTAAGGAAAAGTAAAAATATTGACAAGATACTGAAGAGATTAAGTATGTAATAATCCAAGAGGTGATTGTTGTCAGTGTATCATGGAATTTATATTTCCAAAAAATGTGTCCTCTAGAACATGAGAAAAGGAAAAGGATAACAAGAAATCCATAAGAATTAGATATTGGTTCAGTCATGTATGTTATGATATATACTAGGTTACATGTCATTTATTCCTTAAGTTTAGTAGAAATATATCAAGCTAGCCTAGGTGACTTCCATTAGATGGTAGTCAAGATTATCCTTAAGTATCTAAGGAGAACCAAGGATGTGTTCATGGTATATGGAGGAGATGGGGAACTATTCATTATAGGATATATATAGATTCTATTTTTTAAATAGATCAATATTATCTAAAATTAAATTCACAATACATCTTCACTCTTAATGGATGTGTTGTGAGAAGGAAGAGTTCAAATTAGGCCATGGTCATGGATTTTATAGCATATTATGAGTTTATTTTGGCTTCTGAAGAAACTAAAGAAGTAGTTTAGATGTAAAATTTTGTCCAAGAGATTGAAATGATTCATATAAGTAAATTCCCTATAAAACTCTATTGTAATAACACTGTAGTGATGGATATTATAAAGGATCCAAGGTCACATCAGCAGAAAAAGTACATACATCAAAAGTATCATATCTTGAGGGAATTTTCTCATAGATGTGAAGTTGAAATGATTAGAGAATTCATGGAAGACAACATGGTGGGCCCAATGAACAATGACTTAACTCAAAAAAACATGATCATCATGTGAGATCTATAAGACTAAAAGTCATTGGTAGTTGGCTCTAGTCCAAGTGGGATTATGTTGGAGCTTCTATCCGGAAAATAATTGAAAGTAATCTAGATTATATGTATATTAAAAGAATTGAATATTAATAAAAATATATTATTATATATCATTCATAGTTCATTATGTCTTTAATGTAATAATATCCTAGAGTATCTTTCACATTAATAAAGGGGATAGCAGTTCCCCACTATGATGAGAACCTTCAAATGCCATGATGATATTATTAAAACTTGTTCTATGTTCGGATAACATTCTATAATGGGGAACATTGTATGTTGACTGTCATGTATGACTACTCATAAGAATATGATAATTTATCTCGAGAATTTTGCACTTGGTAATCTCTAAGATAGGAGATTATGATAATAGACCCTCCTGTAAGAATTTTGTATGTTTATGTGTCATCAGATATTCCTATTTATAAGTATTTATAATGGTTCTTAGACTATAATATTGTTATTAATTATTATCATGACTTGTGTACTTTGATATACTAACCAAAACCATGACATCATATATTTTTGGGAAGAAGGGTATGTTAGGTGCATCATGAATGATATATTATTAATGAATAAGTCAAGAAAGGATTTGTCCCTTTCATATTTAGAAAAATTAATATCTCATCCATTTGATTAAAATGGAATCATTGAATTAAATTCCATCTATATCATGTAATGATCGGTTTATTTTAGATATTAAAAGAAATACTTATCAATAATATATGTTTATGAGACCATTGTGAAACCTACTTGATGATATATTGTGATAAAGGGATTATATTACATAGTGAGTGCTCGTATGTGGTTTTCAAAATAGTGATATTAACTTCTTTCTATTGTTTTCCTTGGCTCATTTATAAACAATAATATTATACTTTAGAAAAGTATTATTAATACCAATGATAAATAAGCCCAAATGGTCACACCCTAAGTGTTTATCTTAATCACAATTGAATTATACTTAAATTTAATTATTGGAATAAATATAATTTTTCAAGAAAAATGAACAATTTTATTTAAGATTTATTGATCATATAAATTAAATAAATATGTATTCCCAAGGAAATTAATTATTTTGTGAATATATAATATTTATTTATAAATTTCGATGAGGAATGGATGACCAAGATCATTTTTTTGTTAAATATTAATTTGAAATCTCGTAAAATAGTATTTATCATTAATCAATTTAGTGCACACAGTGAGAAAAATAATAATAATATTATTTCTTAGAAAGGGGTTATATAGAGTTGAAAATATTATTTAAGTGTCATTGTGAAATTAAATAATATTTTAACCCTAAACCTATTTCCAAAAATAGGAAATTATACCAATTGTGTAGAGATTGATCAAAATTGAGAATCGTGAGGAATAATGATATCTAAAGATCTCTATTAACACTGAAGAAAACACTGGATATTCTCCTCCATCCTCCATCCTATCAATAATGAGAGTGGAATGGTTATTATTCAGGTCTAAATGAATTTTCATAGGGATACAGATGAAGACCATAAGATGATCGATCCACTATGCTAGAACCTAACAATACATCATCATTGTTTAAAGATCAGAGGAGTGTTTGTGCATCATTTATAGAGGGATTCAACACATCGATTCTATAATCATAATGATAGTAAACCAAAAATGGTTTTGAATGATCAACAACATTGAAAAAGAAATATCACAAGACCAAGGTTTTATTTCTTAAAATCTATTTAAATTAATTATAAATTTAATAAGAAAATGTCTCATCTTGGTTCAACATATTTCATTGTCAATATTACTTGGAAACTTTTCTTTTGTTATGATGATTACATCTTTTACAATATGTGAATGACCCACCAAATCTGAAATTTTCTTAGTCTGCATCATCTTTAATAAGCACTTCCAATATCCTTGAAACCATCAGCAAGTCCAATCTTTGTTTTTAGAACATCCTATTGGGAATGGTTATACTCACCCCTTCATGGGTTTTCCTCCCACACATTTTTGTTTTGTGTAGAAAATGTATAGTTCAGATATGACTATGGAGGACATAGATTTTATGGAACTAGTTCTTGGCGGAACTTGGTGTTGATGGCCACTACTTGAACTTTTGAAGAGTGTTTTTGTGATAAGGAGTCTTTCCCCTTAGTTTCAAGATAAACATAATTTTTTGAATTAGTCCGTTGTGTTTTCCCTTACTTCTCAGGTGTGTTCCTATTTCATTACTATATATTGACTTATATCACAAGAATTTTATAATATGTTTGGGTTATTGTATAAATTATTATTGGATTTATCTTAGAAGTGTATGTTAGATGGAATAATGAAAAAGACATCATAGGGGGTGATTTTTTCCTTTTCAAAAAACTTGAAAATTTTAATATTGATCCCCCTTTTTATTTTGGAAAGTGATATTATCCCCATTTATTTAAACATATAATAAAATGGGATATAAAGAAAATAACATAGCAATTTTTATAGTGATTCAAGGAACAATGTTCCCCCAATACACTCCACCAACACTCTCCCTCTGACCATTTTAATTTTCACTAGTATATCATTTTTCAAGTGATCTTGAAAGTTGAGTGCAAGTAATCACAACATATTACAAAATATTTTACAAGTCTTAAAATAGGACAACTAATAATCCTCAAAACACTCCACACCTGAGTGTTTGTACATAATAATAAATGTCTTAGCTTGGATAAATTCACTTTGAAAGAATTTAGATGTAGATGATACAATTTATAGAATAAGTGATAATCAGAAGAATAAATGATTAACTTCAAAGTACTTTACTCAGGAATAATATCTGATTTTCTATAAAAAATGTCCACAAAACACAGAAATAACAAAAAACTTCTTAGTATAAGGATGAAGACACAGTAGTATAGTATAACATATAGGTCACCAAATTGTAGTCTATAAAAAGATTTAATGAACTGTAGTAAATTAATAATAGGTATATACATCAGTTGTAGTAGAAAGGATAATATTTTTTTAAATAAAAAAATATAATATAGTTCAAATAAAGAGATTCAAATCATCAATCTTCTGAGAAATTGATCTTTTGAGAAAATGAATTATTAGAAAAAAGGATTAACTCACTTTATCTGATATATATTTTTGAAAATTAAATAAGTATCATAATTTAATTTTGGTCAAAAAAATCTCCAAACAGTACTGGATAAATCACAAATTTTAAATCAATTTTCATGTTTAAAATTCTAAAATAATCATCCATGAAAAATAATAACATTCTTTATAAATAGGATAGAATTAATCTGCAGTTGAGTAGCCTCTATAACAGTCTTTTAATCACTATATTAAGATATTTAATCTAGTGAAAATGTATTAGAAACATTGAAAATATCCAAAATTCAAAACCCTTAGATGAATGATTCAATTTGGGGTTTCTCTGCATGTGGATTACTTTAAAAGTATGGTTCACAATGTATGATTGATTCCAAATGTATAATACAAGATCATGAGGTTAGATATCAATGTTAGGTTAACATACCAAACATTAGATACTCAAACATGGTGTTTCTTCATGAAATTTATGTTCCAGAACATAATGTTTAGTTAAAAAATGAGGTTCCAAAAGTGGGGTTTCATACCAACATTAGGTTGCATCATCACTTTCTAAATAGTAATTCCAAACTTCTTTAAACTTCTGTGATACTATGTAGAATACAATTTTAGCCAAAATATAAGTAAATAAATTTCATAATTATAAGGGAATAAAATAAATATTCAAATAATTATAATCCATAAATCCACTTAAATAAACTTCATTATTAAAACAAATGAGGGTGTATATGAACATCAGAATCAATGAGAATTCTATGATAAATTTTTGGATCAAAATTTTTATACCCAAAAATATCCCCCTTTTTTATAATCAAAAACCCCAAATGAATTTAAATAAACACCAATAAAAAAAGAAGTAATGATTATAATTATCAAAACAATATTATAATTATCAAAAACAAAATATTTAAAAATTGTGTTAAATATTTAGGATTTTGAATTTATCCATATTTCTCCCACTTTTTTGAGATCAAAAAATAATATATAAATATGGATTAAAACAAGTTTAATTGATCACAAAACTATAATTAAATTTTATTCAAGACAAAAATAAATGCATTCGAAAAATGGATAGTCTTAGAAACATAATACCATAGCAGAAAAAAATAAAGGAGAATTGAACATCAAAAATGAATTTTTTTTTATAAATTATATCTGAGTATAATGAAAATTGGCTCAAATATCAATAGGTTAAAGTGTAAGGTGAGAGGAAGAATTTTTTCAAGTTTATTAGAGGACGAGTATTCATAGGTAAATAAAACTCTGAGAGTATTGTGCATATTATTCAACTCCTCCATCACATCCTTGAAATTATGATTCATCAGACCTATCTATGATTTCATTGGATACATTGATTCTTGAAACATCTTTAACACGTCAACCAGATTCACCTTTGGAAAATTATAAACAATCTCAAAATATTGGACATATCGGTCTATTATTTCTCTCAAATAGTTGACTACAAATTTGACTCTTAGTTCTATAGAATTCAATCATTCATCCAAATCCTTCTAATTTTCGAATATAGTGTGTAGATGTACATTATCACCTGGAAAACTTTGAATCATTTCATCCATAGATGAAATATCAGTAGATAAAAACTCTAGTATTCACAACACATCTGCGGATCTTACTCCACCCAAAGTATAATACCTTTCCTAAATTGAATTTGAAAAATTTATACATTCAAACTGGCTTAAAAGTAACTTCTTCAAATTATAAAAATCATATTTTAAAATAATATCCTCTTATTTTTCTAAACTATTTAGAGATATCTCATTTAAAGACATCAAAATTTATATTACAAATTGATTTTTTCTAAAAAATGATATTTATTATAGAGAGACACAAACTTTATTTTGGGAATATATAAACTTTTAATATAGTGGTATTCCCTAGAATCCACTCAGCTATGCCCCAAGATGGTTGACCACATGACCTCAAGCATGCCCCTCCCCCCAAACAAAAGAGGTTGTATACTAGTAGTGAGGGACTAGGGTGTGTTTGTGGGGAGAACATCCCCTCAAGAGTGAGAGTATAGAACATCATTAATATAATATGATAAGGAGTGGAAACATAAAAAAACATACAGTAGTGAAATAGCAATAATAAATCATCCAAGATAAAAGAACGGGCAGAATTTGAATAATAAATAGACACAAAATGATGATAGTGCTAATTTATATATCTATACAAAAATAAGTACATAGGGATAAGGGATAAATGAATATACCACATGCTATAAAAATACCAAAAAGTATAAAAGCTTTTACTACTAGAATCATAATTATAGGCTCGGTCCACTTCCCCATACTTCATCCCAGAACTCATAATCAAACTTTGGAAGCTGGAGGCTTCCCTTTATCTATACCTTCAATCATTAAGTCTTCTTGGGTACCAAACGTAGTCAAATCAAGGTGTGAGATATGCTCAATAGTCCACCACCATCTATTTCTAGATCAAACCAGTTTGTGTAGGTAAAATTAGAAGTGTTCTAATAATAATAAATGCAAGCCAATGAATAAATAAATATATATATCTAACCTGGTTCCTCTTTGGATACCCATCTGAATCTACCTACGTTAGCCTAATCTAAGTGTCTCTGACCTAAGGTAAACCTGTAAAAGTATGATACAAGGAATTATGGGTCATAATAAATAAAATATCAAGATATGGATCATTCCCAAGAATGTGATTTGGCTTGGTGGGCGAATCCCTGTGATTTTAGTTACACATTCTTATTCTTTACATTAAAAGTCATCTTTAGAATTTAAGAAGGGAAACCCTGAGCCCATCCAAGGTGATTTGGAATAAATCCCAATTATCATTCCAATGGAATTATAAAATCCCAATTTCATAAGATTCCATCCAAGGTAATTCATAAATGGAATCCCATGTAACACTCTTGGCATGGCATAAAACAAACCCTTTGCGCCAATTCTAGGTATCTCATGTAGGGGATCAAGTATCACTCGTGACCTGGTCTAACCATCTAGAAACTAATCTCATACAAAAAATCTCCCCTAGGTAATTGGTATCACTTACATGGAGGTAAGTAAAATGCATGGTGAGTGCATACCAAGCATAACCGGTATCGCTCTCGGTGTGTATACAATCCACATGAAAAACTAACTATAAAGCTTGATGAGCCCATCCAAGGCATCCCATAAGGATCCAAGTATCACTCTTAGATTGGATTTAAGAAATTTATTATTTATCATGATTATCCATTTAGAAAGTCATTTCACTTATAACATTTTATATTAGGTAGGTCAAAATATTCAATTAAATTAAGGAAAGTTATGGCATAAAGCATAGGGCCTAACTAATGGAAAAACATCTCCCTTAATTCATTTTGCATCCTGTTACATTTATTACAATGTAAAAAACCTCAAAATGTGTTTCAATAATATCAGAAAGGGCAGTTATACTATACAGGAATGGAAAACCCAAGGGATGGATTATGTTAGGGTGATCAACCCATAGTGGTGATTTACAGCTATCTAGGTACGAAAAGGGAATGTAAAACCATTCAAACTAATTTATTAAACATTTTAGGATCATTTTAGAAAAATTATAATGTGAATCACTAAAAAACATAATATAAATGATATCATACTTGAGGTAAAGAATCTAGAAAACCTATATTAGGTCTATAGATGACCACTCATCTGTTTTCACTCTTTGATTTGATCTAGAATGGGTGAAAATGGAAAATATGGGAAAAAACCTTTGAAATAGGGAAATAATCTATCACCAAAATATCAAAATATATGGGAAGATAAATGATGGAAGTAAGGAAAAGGATCAATAATCTTACCTTTTCGGATCCCACGTGACCAATAGTGAAGCAAACGAAGTCCGATTGAAGGAGGAAGAGGGATCCCTAGCATAGGTAGAGGGATATACCTTGCATATTGAACCTATTTTGTGATATATGGGAGAGGTTATTTATAAAAATATACATAATTATTTTAAAAAAATCATGGGAATTTAAATGGTTTGTAAATTATCTACACACATTATAAATCTCGGGTCCCCCCCCCGGTAAAACCCAACTCATGATGTGTAAATGGTTTGGCCAACCCATTACAAATCATGTACTTGATATATGGAATGTATTTAGTACACACTATGTAATTGAAATGTAGCTAGCCTCCAAATCCCTACAACCTATCCTTCCAAAATAAAATGGACCAAACCTCAAGATTGATTTTTAGGTTTAACCAAAACTAAAAAGAATAATGCACCTCACTGAAAAAGTTAGGATGTTACAACCTTTCCTACTTAAAACAACACATCTCAAAGTTTCCCTTTTGAGGGAGTTAAGACATAATCTGAGATTTTTTTTGCCAATGAGCAGATACATCATCCTCTCACTCCCAGGTCTTATCTTGCACACATCCAAGCTTCCATATCACCTAAACTAGAGAAACTAACATACCCCAGAGAGACTTCATTCTCCTATCAACTATATGTATCGAATTCTCCTCAAAGGATGTGTCTACCTACAAATTAATATCCTCAGGATTAAATGAATGAGATGGGTTAGTATAATACCAAAAAAGTTTTGATATGTGGAAGACATCATTCATAGCATGGTGCCTATAAGGTAACTGCAACTGATAGGCTTCCAGCACGACTTGATCCATGATATTGAATGGGTTGACATAATGAGGTGATATCTTACCCTGACCCTGAATCAATATATGACCCAATCTAGGAGAAACCCATATAAATATCTGATGTCTCTCTTCAAAATCCAAAGGTTGAAGATTATGATCAGTTTAATACTTTTACCTTGATTGAGTTGTATCCATGCATTGCTAAATTATACTTACTTGCTCTGAAGTCTCTTGAACAAGATAAGGACTCAATAGTTTTGCCTCACCTATCTCAAACCATCATATAGGGGAATAGAAAAACCTTTCATAAAGAGCCTCATAAGGATTCATTAAATCATTTCTTGAAAACCTTTATTGTAGTAAAACTCAATAAGAGGTATATTTTTTCTCTGTTGAACATCTAAAATCAAGGATCTATGCCTAGACCATGTCCGCTATCACCCATATCATCCACTCGGACTGACTGTTAGTCTGAGGGTGATAAGTTGTAGTCAAAATCACCTGTGAACCATGTTCCTTCTATGTCCCCTACTATAACTATGATGTAAAATAGATGTATTGGACTGATATGATAGAATAGGGAACGCCATGAAGGTGAAAAATATCTCAGATATAAATCATCTAAAGATCATCAACTGAGAAGTTCTCCTAGATAGGTAGTAAATCTGTGACCTTGGTAAACATTCCAACGATCACCCAAACAGCATCACTACCATGAGGAGATCTCATAATGCCTATCACAAAATCCATAATTACTTCATTACATTTCTACCCATGAATGGATAGTGGCTAAAAATTCACATAGGTTGTTGGTTCTCAACCTTCACATACTAATAGGTGGAGCAT
This sequence comes from Viscum album, assembly GCA_963277665.1. Classification (NCBI taxonomy): domain Eukaryota; kingdom Viridiplantae; phylum Streptophyta; class Magnoliopsida; order Santalales; family Viscaceae; genus Viscum; species Viscum album. The sequence goes on from OY728158.1 coordinate 1,506,723,069, forward strand.
TGAGTGATAAAAAATTCAATCTTTCTCCTCATACCTAGACACCAATACTAATAATGCATATCTCAGTATATCTTGGTAAGACTAGGGTGAACTGCCCAAACAGAGGCACAATATTCTCACATCAACTCTTCTCGCATGTCATAAGGATCCTAGATACGTCTATGGAAGAGAAGGATCTCATTATCATTATCAACCCTCTTAGGTGATGGGTTATCAACAAAGACACATTCCCTCGGGATGAGGCCCTTGGGATATAATATATGCCTCATCAGCACCCACTCTATAATAGAGGACATCATTGTTAGAGTTTCTAAAATATTCTTCCTGTGCTATTCCTAAACTTCCAAGTTCATCTCAGAAGATAAATCCATAAACTGCCACTCATTGTGAGCCACTTAGATAGCCTATGTCTAAATCTTCTAGCATTAAGTGTCAACCAGTGCATTACCCTTTCTGGGTGTATAAACAAGCTCAAAGTCGAATTACTATAGGTATTTTATCAGCCTTCTATGACTCATATTAAATTATCAAAATGTGCATATGTATTTGAGGATTTTGTGATCTATGTATATAATGAACCACTCTCCCAATAAGTAGTGAATCCAATAGTGAAAATCATAAACAATGGATACTAGATTGAGGTTGTGCGTAGGGTAGTTTAACTCATGAGGTATCAGATTTCAAGGCATGTATACTATAACTTGATCCCCCTATATTATAACTAATCCAAGTCTATTTCCTAAAGCATCAAAAAAATAGTATAGCTTCACCCCATCTCTAGAAGAATCAGGGTCAGTACTAAATTCAATATACCTTTCAAATCCTAAAATTTTGTCTATAAATATTTGGACCATAGGAATTTAAAACCTTTATTAGTTAATCCCACAAGAGGCACATCTAGGTATGATAAGTCCTAAATGAATTTCCTATAATAACCATCCATCCCTAAAAAACTACATATATCAAAGACATTCTTGGACTTCTCCCAGAAAACTATGGAACTCGCCTTCTATGGGTCTATAGATACTCCTACCTGTGAAATTATATGACCCAAGAAGTGAAACTTATTAATACAGAAGTATCGTTTACTAAGCTTCTCATATGGATGGTTTTCTCTCAGTCTATTCAAAATGATCTCAAGATGGTTAGTATAGTCGTTTCTGGTGAGAGAATACACCAAGATGTCATCAACAAAGAATACCATGAATTAATCCAAGGGTGGAAAAACTGATTCATCAAATCTATAAATACTTTCCACGTTTTTTGTAAGGCCAGACAACATAACTAGATACTCATATAACAAATAACTGCTTTAGAATGTTTTACATGGTATGTATAACAGTCACACATGAACCTGATGGTATCCTGACCTCAAATCAATCTTATAGAAAAAAGATGCTCCTTAGAGCTAGTTTAAGAGGTCATATATACGAGGAAGTGGATAGCAATTCTTCACCATAAGCTAATTCATCCATATGTAATCCATGCAAAACCTGAGGTTACCTTATGCCTTCTTGGAAAAGACAATAGGTGAACCCCACGATGAGGTGTTGTGTTGGATAAAACCATTTGCCTCTAGATATTCTAACCATTTATTAAGTTCCCAGAGCTCTGTAGGTGTCATCCTATATGGAGGAATGGAAATAATTACCACACGTAGAACTAGTTCAATGGTGAAAACTACCTATCTCACAGGGGGTAAACCAGATAATTTATCAAGAAATATAAACCCTAAAATGTTCCACCACAGGAGGGAATTCCACAAACCACATTCCCTGATCATTCATAAGGAAACTAGCCAGTTGGGATGTCACCCAGACTAGTCCATTATACTTGGTTCAAGATAGAATCTCTTGGATAACCCATTCTCCCTTATGAATATATGTGCTTCCCTCAGGTGAGGTAAATGACACCCATGGGTGATATCAATTAACATGGGATGGGTAAGGAACTAGTCAGTCCACACTAAGAATGATGTCAAAGACATGCATCTTGAAGACAAATAATTTCCATAGGAATATTTACCCACTTATATCAAGGGGCACTCCTTTCTCTGGAATATACCCTCTGTTCAAATCCCTAATGATGTGTTGAGATTCATAAATCCATTAAAGTGCTTTATCACTTGGCCCAAACATTCCATAATTGTAGCAGACATAAAGGAGTTAGATGAACCTGTATCAAATAATGAAGAAACTAAATTAGAGGTTACAAGAATAGTACCTCATACTATAAAAGGACCCAGACTATGATCCTCAAGTGTAGGATGAACTGCATATATATAGCCCAAATTGTGGCCCTAAGATGGAACCTAACTGACCAGGGTAGGTTCAATCTGCTGGTACTGAACCTATGAGGTCTAAATACCTCATCCACAACCACCTAATTAGCCATTTTTTATGTAGTAGACTAGATACCAGCCTTATGTGGAGATAAAGATCATGCAGCCTAAAGAGGTATTGTTACATATTCTTTCTCACTAGATATAAGAGGGAAATATTGGTAGAAACACTATAGGTGATCCATCCTACTGTAAGCTCGACACTCCATCATGTTCCTATTATATTCTGTTTCCTTATGGATATTCATTACATAATAGTGACACACTATATAAATATTGGTGTACTTCATCTGGTTGGATCTTCCCCCACATCCACCCTCAAAATATTGCATCCTTCCACTGGATAAACCATCTCCCTACCTAGAAGTTGAACCGTACTAGCTCACATTTCAACCTTCCCTCAGGTTCAACTATGTTATGAGTGTATTCTTCATTATTTTATAAATGGTAGTCATCCAAAAAAATCACCTATGATTGGATGGTGTATGAAATATGATCCTCAAATCACATAATAATAGTCAACTTGTTGCTGGTCAGAGTCGACGTAAAATGCAGGAGCTCAGTGAAACAAGCTGAGTACTCCATCACTAACATGGAACCCTACTACAAGTTTATAAACTCTCACACACTATCTTCTCTCAATGTATGGGGGAAGAAGTAGTCATAGAAGGCTATCTAGAAGCCCACCCATACCATAACCTGATGAAATCTAGCCTAGGTAATGACATCCTAGAAACATTTTTTAAAATCACGGAGCATGTAGGTAGCAATCTTGAACATATGCTATGGAGGTTTCTCTAGGTTCTTGAATATTTAAAGAATGGCCTCTATCCAACAATCAATAGCATGAGGAACACCATCTTCCAAAAAGGTGGGAGGATGTTGCTACTGAAATTCTTGGGTCATCTCTACCATAGTAGGAGTAGGTCATGGGGCACTTTATACTATCTGCATGAAGCGTAAGAAACTATCTCTAAACTGAGAATTAGTTCCTAGTGGAAGATCAATAGGATTTTCCTCAGGTGGAAATATAGGAGTTACTACTAGTGGATCAGGGCCCACCACTTCCATAGCATGGTCTTCTTCACCCTCCTAGCATAAAACTCAAGGAATTCATAGTGGAATAGGTCTACAATTTTCGATCATACACCTCAAATAAGATTTACATCAGATAGAAAATCAACATAAAGAAGGAAAGGATATGTTCACATCTTTCCTACTCTCTCCATAATCTAGGTCTATTTGATAAGAAATATCACAACAAAACATATGATACATGTCATACTTCCCACTACTAAGGTCAAGTCAGGTTCAAGGTCTTATACAACATAGTAGAGTTTCAGGTATATAGAGTTTCAATTATAGGGTATAGAGGAAAAAACACTTTACTTTTCAATTTTCATCCCATTTAGTGGTAACCACTTCATTTTAGAACTTTAATTTATTTAATTTCATTCTTATTTATATGGATATAGATATCTTAGTCTCATTGATTTCATTACCAATTCTAAGTTTATAAAGGCCCATGCTCTTTATAAATTGAAATTAATATGCCAAGTAACTACAATCTGAACTTTACATCTAGTATCAGGATATAGATAGTCATATATAATGTTTTGACTCAATGAAGTACCATTCCCAATTTATAGTAGTAATTTATTCTTAAATTTCTTTTGTAATTCATCAATAAAACTAACTAATATCTCATCTCATAAAACCAATGAATCACGACTCAAATGTGGAATAATTAGGTAATTATGGTTTCATCATCAATATATGTAGGAAACCACCATTTAGATTGTTTTAGGCACTTTAATTAATCCAATTATGTTATTACTACAAGAAATTCTATTACACTCTAATACATAACAAACAAGGTCCTCATAATAATTGAATTCAATATATGAAATGCACATAGAAAAAAACATGGCAGAGAAAAATTTATAGAATATAAGTCCTATGCTGTCTAGTATGATCCATGAGATGATATTATCTCATTTAATTGATCCAAGGTTAAAAAACTATAATAATAATATCAGAAATCACAATAACATCACACATCATTTGCGTCTTCCAATGATGAAAATTAGTGCAACTATAATAAGCACCGACCAAAACAGAAATAACCCATCCCAAGTAATTTGGGTTTCTCCTCTATGTGGGATAGTTAATCTCAGGCACAGGCTCATTACCAAATTTACTTACATCAGAGTCATATCTAATACCCAAATAGTAATAAAAATGAAAAGGAGTTATAATACCACTTTGTATCATCTCATCCCAAAATCTACTCAAAGGTGCCCCAAGATGGTCTACCACATGACCTCAAGAATGCCCCTATACTCTAGAGTATTTTGACTAGCAGTGATGGACTAGGGTGTGTCCATGGGTATATTATTCCATCATGACTTATAGTATAACACTGTTGTAATTTAATATGATAAGCAGCAAAAAAAACAAGAAACATTGTAATAAAAATAATAAATCATCCAAGATAAAAGAATAGGTGAAAGATGAATAATAAATAGATAAAAAATTATAATGGTGTTAATTTCATATATCTATAAAAATAGTTACATGGGTATAGAGGATATAGACATATATCATATCCTATCAAAATACAAAAAAGAACAAAAACTGTTACTAGTAGCATCATGATCAAATTCTCAATCCTCTACCACGTACTTTATATTATATCTCTAAATCAAACATTGAAAGCTGACCACTTCCCTTTATCCATACCTGCAATCATGAAGTCTAATTGGGTACCAAAAGCATCCTAATCAGGGTGTGAGATATACTCAGTAGTCCATAACCAATGTTATCTAGATCAAACTAGTTTTTTCATATAAAATGAATAGTGTGCCAATAATATAAATGAAATGAAATGAATAATTAAATACATCATACTGGGTTCCTCTTTGGACACCTATCAAACTCAACCTACTTTGGCCTAATATAGATGTCTCTGAACTGATGTGAACTTGTACAAGTATGATACAAGGCCGAATGGGTCATAATAAATAGATTATCAAGATGTGGACCATGCCCAAGCATGTGATTTGGCTTAGAAGATGAATCCTTATAATTTCAATTACACATTATTATTCTTTACTTTAAAATTCATCTTTTGAATTTAAGAAGAGGCACCTTGATCCTATCCAATGTGATCTAAAAGTAATCCCAAATATCGCTCCAGTGGAACTGTAAAAGCCCAATACTGTAATAGTTTATCCAAGGATATCTATAAATGTAATGCCAAGTATCACTCTTTCCATGGCGTGAAACAAACCCACCAATCCCATCCTAGGTATCTCATGTAGGGGACCGGGTATCACTCGTGACCTATTCTAACCATCTATCCACTGATATCACCCATAGTTTATCCCCAAGTGAACTGATATTTCTCACATAGAGGTAAGGAAAATGCATGGTGATCTCATCCTAGGAATAATTGGTATTTCTATTAATGAGTATATAATCCGCATAAAAAACTAACTATAAATCTTGATGATCTCATCCAAGGAATCCCATAAGTATCCAAGTATTTATCTTATCTTATATTTAAGTATGGATTATTTATCATGATTCATCCATTTAGAATGGTATTTCACTTATAACACTTTATATTAAGTTGGAAGAAACATTTAATTAAATTAAGGCAAGATATGGAATTAATCATAGGGCCTAACTCATGTAAAAATATCTCCCTTAATTCATTTCAAATACCATTACCTTTATTATAAGGGATATGGCATCCTGCCTTTTTAAAACAAAACATTTCATTATATTTTAAAAATAGAGGATCTTTAAAGTCTAGTGTCTTGGAAATCAGGAACAAAAACACTTTAAAAAAACATAAAACATTCTTCTAAACCACTTTTAAGGCTTCATAAAGTTCATACTAAGTACAATTACTGCATCTCATAACCTAGAGACATACATTCAAAGGAAAGGGTGAGCAGAAGGCCCAGGAAGGGTAAACAAGGAAATTAGTTTATTTGTGATATCAATACGAACTTCATAAAAACATAAAGACAAGAGCAATGAAAGAATAGGTATATCATAATGAAAAGTTCTTGAAACATAACTTGAATATGTGGATACAGACATTCATGAACACATCACCAAGGACCATCCCCAAGGTGTCATACAAATTACAAAGGTTATTCACCAAGTTATCGTGAAAATTTTCATCTTTAGAGATTAATTCTTTACCCAATTCATTGGATATCTATCAGGGCACACCCTTAATATGTCTTTACATTCATGTGATCCACATAGATCATAATCAAACATTTCATAAATAACCTAAATATAATCAAAGAAATGGGTTTCATGTCAAAATCATGATGTTTAAAAAGAGCTTAAACATAAGATCATTATGTCATTTATAACCCATTGAAAGGGAGTGAGGGTTATATGTATGTCAATTACAGAATCAAATATAAAATATTTATATATTTATTAACACCCATAAAAACTAAATAGTTCTGGGTATTCACATAAAAAACAAGAGAATTTCTTGAGAGAAAGAGATAGAAATTTTGAGGCGAGATTTCTACAGCATAACGGGTATATAACATGGTTTTATAAAACATTGAAAAGATAGGGGAAAAGGGTCACCCACTAATAAATAATAAATAATACAGTATGGGTACATAATAAGATCATGGTATGAATATTTTAATGACATACCACATGAAAAGAAAACATGAAAGAAAAGAGAAGATGCAATTTATTTTACGAGCAATTCGGCAGCATAACGACGTCACTTTAAAATTCAAAAAAACAATTGATGAGAGTGGAAAGGGTCTATAAAAAATTAGACATGAAATTTACAGTAATTAGAACATATAAGAACATATCCTCAACATAAATAGATGGAAACTATAAGACACAACATAAAGGAAGTCATGACTTTAAAAGATGGGGGTGAAAGGATCCCTTACCTTGAAAAGTAACTTTGAAAGCTTGAAGGTCAGGACCTTGGGAGGCAGAAGGGAACCTTTTGAGGACTCTTTGGGAGGTAAAGAGACCATATCTTCATTGATGAGGATTTTTGAATCCAATGGATGATGGAATGGATTGTTATTTATAGGAGAAGTGAGGGAACAAATCATTAATTTCCAAGGGACACCTCATCGGTGGTATAGGAAAAAACATGGGCTTTACCATGGTATTTTCCCATGGTATTGGCCACTTGGGACACCTCATATCATATGTTACTACTCATAAGTCGACCAGAATGATTACATAATTATTACATCTTTAATGATGTCATTAAACACCTGAAATTCAAAACTGTAATTTCACTATTCACTGAAAATTCAATTGTTTCAGAAAAAATCCCAAAAATTCACCTTAACCTAATATCTATGCTCTGAATTCGAAAATGAACTCTATTTTATAAAAATAATTTTCTAATTATTTTAATTTAACTTTTAAATAAAAAACACTATTCACCTGAAAGAAAACTAATACATAACTAATAATTTTTGAAACAGTTATTTAATTATTTTATTGAATCACATTACCTAATCAAGGTGCCTAAATTATAATAATACTTTATTAAGTGAGGTTACAAATCCATTTGGTCACATTACTAATCATAAGTATAAAATTACTATTCATAATTTATTATTCACCAAAAATTAAGTTGATCTTATTAGACTCAAAATTTCTTACTAAACACAACTGTAGAAGACCATTTTTTGAAAATCATTACACATTATTAATTATTTAAGGTTTACATAAATATCTTAAAATATGCATTTTTTCCAAAATTCATCAATAATATACATCCTATATTTATCCGGACATTTGAAATTCACAAACTTCACCATAATATGAAAAAACAATTTTATTTATATCAAAGGATTACACAAAGTAGCTAAGGTCTTATTACATAGACCCTTATAATAACAGCATAGGACCTAAGTGTAAGGTGTGCAAAGGTGATAGAATCTTGGGGAAGCTCGGCCAACATTTCCTGAGTGGTGACCTCTATCATCTTGAACTTCTCTCGTAGGTGATTTCATTCAAGATTCACATGATGAAGTTCATCTTGGGCTTGGTCCAGATCAAAGCTCAGTGGTGCTACCTCCTACCCAAGTTCTGTTATATGGGATTCAATCAGCCCGAGTCTACTGGATGAGGCCATTGAATATTCTTTCTCTATTAATTAACCAAGATCACTTGTATTTATAAACAAAAAATGTAACGGTAACAGTTTAGAATCCAATGGTCATATTGACCAACGGTCATATAACAGTCGAAACCCAATGGTCTCATTTACTTGTACTCACTTCATTAATTAAAGAATATAGTTTTGTTGAGTATAAAATAAAATGACACACAAAGTTTTGGAAATAAATATTAATAAAAAGTACAGGTCATTACATTCTTCCCCCCTTAAGAAATTTCATCCCCGAAATTTTAACTTATACCCTCTGAAGAGAAATGGTGTGGGTACTTCTACCTCATAGACTCCTCTAGTTCCCACATGGCTTCTTCCTATTTGTGGTTCCTTCACAACACCTTGACAAGGTGGGTAGTCTTGTTGCATATAACCTTGTCTCTACAATCCAAGATCTTCACTGGCTACTCCTCATAAGAGAGGTCATGTTCCAATTGTACCACCTCTGGGTTTAGTACATGTGAAGGGTTAGGTATGTACTTCCTCAAGAGGGATACATGGAAGATATCATGAACTTTTTCTAGATTTGGAGGAAGTGCAAGTCGATAGGCCACTGCTCCTACGCGATCAAGGATTTCATAGGGGCCAATGTGCCTATGGTTGAGCTTCCCTTTATTCCCAAACCTCATGACTCTTTTCTAAGGTGAAATTCAAAGAAATACCTTGTCACCAAAATCAAACTCCAAGTCCCTTCGACAGTTTTTGGCATAGCTCTTTTGCTGACTCTGAGCAGCCTTAATGTGTTATTGGATGGCATAGACCTTTTATACCATCTCTTGCATAAGATCAGGCCCAAAAATATTTCTCTCACTAGATTCAACCTAACAAGTATGAGTTCTACATCGCTTCCCATATAGAGCTTCATATGGTTCCATTTGGATGCTCGAGTGGAAGATATTGTTGTAAGAGAACTCAACTAAAGGGATATGTTGATCCCATCCTCCTTTAAATTCCATTGATCATGTTCTCAGCATGTCCTCAAGTGTTTTAATAGTCCTTTCAGATTGGCCATCAGTTTGGGGTGATAGGCTGTACTGAAATTCAATTCAGTTCTCAGATCATGTTGAAGAATTCTACATAATTTTGATTTGAACCTTGGATCATGATTAGATATGATAGAAAGTGGAACTCTATGCAGCCTTACCACTTCGTGTAAATCCTGGCAAGTTGATCAAGAGAGAAATATTCCCGAATGGAGATAAAATGGGTAGTCTTGGTAAGAAGGTCAACAATAACCCATATTTCATTGTTTCTTTTGAAAGTTCTCAGAAGATCAGTGATGAATTCCATAGTGATATTGTCCCACTTCCATGCTGGTATGGGTAGTGGTTACAATACCCCTTTAGGAAGGTGTCGCTCTGCCTTCACTTGCTGACATACTAGGCATCTTGAAGTGTAGTCCGCAATCTCCCTTTTTATATTATCCCACCAAAAAAGATCATAAAGGTCCCTATACATTTTTTTGCTTCCAAGATGTATAGAGAAAGTAGAGTTATGTGCTTAATCCATCAGATCCTTCTTTATTCCCGGAATATATGGAACACATAGTCTTGTACAAAATTTCATTACACCTTCTTTATCAATATTGAACTCAGGAAACTTCCCATCCTTCACATCCTCAAACTTCTTCTATAACAAAGGATATTCTTTCTGAGCATTCTTGATCATCTTTAGTAATAAATGTTGAGAAATCATTTGGGTTAGGGGCGATGATATACCTTCACTTATAATTCCCATATCCAACTTTACTAGGTTATTGATCAATGGATCTCTTTGAATCTGCATCATGGAAAGAATAATTGGGTATTTCCTACTTAATACATCAGCGAATTTGTTTTCTCTTCTAGGATGATAATGAATTGAAAAATCATAGTCTTTAAGAAGTTCCAATCATCTCCTTTGTCTCATGTTCAATTCCTTTTGTTTGAAAATATACTTCAAACTTTGATGGTCTTTGTATATATCACATTTCTCCCCATAAAGATAGTTCATCCATATCTTCAGAGAAAAAACGACGGCATCCATCTTCAGATCACGCATAGGATAATTCTTCTTGTGAGTCTTCAACCGTCGAGATACAAAAGCAATGACCTTGTCATTTTGCAAGAGGATACACCCAAGCCCTTTCAGAGATGTATCGCTAAAAATAACAAATCCGTATCCACTTGAGGACAGAGTTAACAAGGGTGCAGTAACCAATCTGTTCTTCACCTCTGGGAAACTTTCCCCACACTCCTTTGTCCAGATGAACTTGACCCCTTTTTGAGTTAACTTTGTTAATGGATTAGAAAGTCATGAAAAGTTTTCCACAAACCTCCTATAATGTCCTACTAATCCAAGGAAACTTCGAATCTCAGTTATTGTTGTATTTTGAGGCCACTCCTCTACAACTTTTGTCTTTTTAGGGTCAACTGTGATTCCTTTATTGGTAACAATGTGCCCCAAGAAAGCAAGTTATTGTAACTAGAATTCACATTTACTGAACTTTCCAAAAATCCTCTCCTTCCACATATTTTTCAAAATAGTCCTTAGATGATCCTCATGCTCCTTGTGACTTTTGGAATATATAAAAATATCATCAATAAAAACTACCAAAAATTTATCAAGGTTGTCCTTAAAGAATCTATTCATCAAATCCATAAAAATAACAGGTGCATTAGTCAGTCTGAAGGACTTAACAACAAACTCATAATGCCCATATCTTGATCGGAAGGCATTTTTTGGAATATCTTCTTTATTCACCCTCAATTGATGATAACCATATCGAAGATAAATCTTAGAGAAGAATTAATCCCCAAAACGTTGGTCAAATAAGTCATCAATTCTTGGAAGAGGGTATTTGTTCTTCACTATAATCCCATTAAGTTCTCTATAATCAATGCATATCCACATTGATCCATCCTTCTTCTTCACAAAGAGAACTGGTGATCCCCAAGGAGAAACACTTTGTCGTATAAACCCCTTATCCAAAGGATCTTGGAGTTGTTTCTTTAATTCCTCTAGCTCCACATTTTCCATCTTGTAGGGGGTCTTTGATATCGGATGAGACCTATTTATGAGTTCAATGGATAACTCTACCTCTCTTTCTGGGGGAGGTCTAGGGAACTCCTCGGGAAATAATTCAACGTATTCCTGGATGATGGGGGAATTTTCTATCCTTAAACTCTGATTTCCTTATTTTTCTTCACCGGTCAACTCCATAAAGAAGGATATAGGAGGTTCTTCTAGACAAATATCAGGTTGAGATATATCTCCTTGGAAGATAACTGTAGGTTCTCCATTCAAGACTATTGATATTTCCTTGCTTATGTATTTGATCTTAGCATTATACTTTGAGAGCCAGTCCATCCCTAGTATAATGTCGAATTCCAGCATGGGAATGACTACTAGATTTGTGATAAGATTTTACTCACTAAAGTAAATACTAGAGTTTCTAAACGCTGATTATGCTTGGATAATCCCACCGAGATTCTTGACTGATAACTCTACTTTTAGCAAATTGGGATTTGATTCTAAATTCTTTGCAAACTTGGAGGAAATAAAGGAATGCGTAGAACTAGAATCAAAAAAATTACTTGCTTGATTTTAGAGGACAACAAGAGTACCTACTACCACATCATTAGGAGCTTCAACTTCAGATGTCATGATAGCAAAAGCACAACCTTACTCCCTTGGCCTTTGTTGAGGTTGATAGTGGTTTCCCTCCACTGCCCTCGGATTTGGACAGTGATTGGTAAAGTGCCCACGTAGTCCACACTTAAATCACTAGACATCGGGTAGGGCCTGCACCAACTTCCCCTTGTAGTTAGTGTTTGTAAGTTGAGGTTTCACCTCACTATGACAATTCCTCGCAATATGTCCATCTCTTCCACACTTGTAGTATTTCCTACTCCCAAGTAAGCAGTTCCCCGAATTCTTCTTCCCATGTTTATTACACGTGGGATGCTATACTTGCTTGCCTCCTCTTCTCTGATCAAAGGTCCTCCCTAAGCTGGGCTCCATCGATCTCTTCTTGTCGTTTGATTTATGAGACCATTGTGTCCCACCAAACTCCAAATCAACTTTCATCGCACTCTGCATGATCTCCTTATAGCTATCATAGTCTCTATTGGCTAGATTCTTCTGCAAATGAGGTCTCAGCCCGCTGAAGAATATATCAACCTTACCACTTGGATCCATGAGAAAGTTATAGGTGTAACATGAAAGCTTTGTGAAGTTCATCTCGTAGCTTCCCATAGATTCATTCTCTTTATTCATTAGCTCAAGAAACTCCTTCTCCATTATTGTTCTCTGGAATGGGGTAAATACTGACTAAAAAAGATCCCTCTGAACTATTCCCACTCCATAGCTTCTACTTCCACTCTTTTCCTCATGTTTTTAATCATTTTCCCACCACTGATCAGCTTCTCCTTCTAAGTGATAGACAGCCATGGTGATCTTATCTTACTCTGAACAGCAGAGCATAGAAAAGATCTTCTCAATGGAGTTGATCCACTGCTTTGTAATCAATGGGTCAGTCGATCCACTGAAGGTTAGTGTTCGTTGACGCATAAAGGATTCAACAGAATGTTGTTCCCTTCATGGTGAGATCTTTCTCTCATCTTGATTCAAGTTATTTCCTATAACTTGAGTCAGTTGGTTCATCATTCGCATGAATGTTTCCATTTTAGCTTCCATCGGAGGGCTTTCAGCGCATGGTCCATTGCAGTCACCATTTGCACGGTTCCTCCTATTTCCCTCCATTTTATAAAAGAATAAAACCTTAGTGAGAATATTATTTCATTTATGAATCTTTTAACTATAAAGGATTTTATGTCTTAAAACTTCATGCTTAAACAATTACATTTTTCTATAATTCCTTCATAATGATTCATAAAAAGCTTATAATTAACCAAACATATCCCATGGGTGTGTTGTAACCAAGAGTGTAGCAAGGCCCATTTTCGTGCACTAGTTCTCATTTGAGTTGAGATAAAAGTAGTGTTTTTGGGTTTTACCCCTATGTACATCTGTGTCAGAGCTACCTCTACCTGCTCGTATCCAGACAGGGATGTATTTGTTTGATAAACCACTTACTCAATACTCACCAAAATAACAAGAAGTTTTTTTATATTTAAATTTTCTATAGGTTTATTCATAAAGTTTTCATATCCCAATTTCCATTAATAACTAAACTATCCTTTGATACCAACTATGGCATCCCACCTTTTTAAAACATAACTTTTCATTACATTTTACAAATAGAGGATCTTTAAAGTCTAGTGTCTTGGAAATCAGGAACAAAAACACTTGAAAACAACATAAAACATTCTTATAAACCACATTTAAGGCTTTATTAAGTTCATCCGAAGTACAATTACTGCATCTCATAACCCCAAGACATACATTCAAAGGAAAGGGTGAGCATAAGGCCCAGTAAGGGTAAACAAGGAAATCAGTTTTCTTGTGATATCAACACAAACTTGATAAAAACATAAATACAAGAGCAATGAAATAATAGGTATATCATAATAAAAAGTACTTGAAACATAACTTGAATATGTGGCTACAACATTTCATTTAGACATTTATGAACACATTACCAAGTTCAATCCCCAAGGTTTCATAAAAATTACCAAGGTTATTCACCAAGGTATCGTGAAACATGTCATATCTAGAGATTAATTCTTTACCCAATGCATTGGATCACTATTAGGGCTCACCCTTAATATTTTTTTACTTTCATGTGATCCACATAGATAATAATCAAATATTTAATAAATAACCCAAATAGAATCAAATAAATGGGTTTCATGTCAAAATCGTGACGTTTAAAAAGAGATTAAAAATAAGATCATTATGTCATTTATAACCCATGGAAAGGGAGTGAGGGTTATATGTATTTCAATTCCAGAATAAAATATATCATATTTATATATTTATGAACAACCATAGAAACGAAATAGTTCTGGGTATTCACATAAATAAAATAAGATAATTTCTTGAGAGAAAGAGATAGAAATTTTGTGGCGAAATTTCTGCAGCATAACGGCTATATAACATGGTTTTAGAAAACATTGAAAAGAGAGGGAACAAGGGTAACCCACTCATAAATAATTCATAATATGGTATGGGTAAATAATAGTTTAATGGTATGGATATTTTAATGAAATACCATATGAAAAGGAAACATGAAAGAAAAGAGAAGATGTCATTTCTTTTATGAGCAATTCAGTATCCTAAAAGCGTCACTTGAAAATTCAGAAAAACAAATTGATGAGAGCAGAAAGGGTATCTCAAAAATTATACATGAAATGTATAGTAATAAGAACATATAAGAACATACCCTCAACATAAATATATGTAAACTAGAAGACACAACATAATGGAAGTCATGACTTTAAAAGAGGAGGGTGAAAGGATCCCTTACCTTGAAAAGTAACTTCAAAAGCTTGAAGTTCGGGATCTTGGGAGACTTGAGGTCACCTTTGGAGGACTACTTGGGAGGTAAAGAGACAAGATCTTTGTTGAGGAGGATTTTGGAATCCAATGGATGAGGAAATGGCTTGGTATTTATAGGATAAGTGAGGGAACAAATCATTAATTTCCAAGGGATACCTCATCGATGGTATTGGAAAAACCATGGGCTTGCCCATGGTATTGGACACTTGGGACACCTCATAGAATATATTACTTTTCATAAGTCTACCAAAATTATTACATAATTATTACATCCTTAATTATTTCATTAAACACCCGAAATTCAAAACTGTAATTTCACTATTCACTAAAAATTCAACTGTTTCAAAAAAATCCCAAAAATTCAACTTAACCTAATATCGATGTTCTGAATTCAAAAATGAACTCCATTTTATGAAAATAATTTTCTAATTATTTTTAATTTAGTTTTTAAATAAAAACACTATTCACCCAAAAGAAAAATAATACATAACTAATAATTTCTGAAATTGTTATTTACTTATTTTATTGAATCACATTAACTAATCAAGGTGCCTAAATTATAATAATACTTTCTTAAGTGAGTTCACTAATCCATTTGGTCACATTACTAATCATAAGCGTAAAATTACTATTCATGATTTACTATTCAACAAAAATTAAGTTGATCTTATTAGACTCTAAATTTCTTACTAAACACAACTGTAAAATTCCATTTTTTGAAAATCATTACACATTATAAATTATTTAAGGTTTACATAAATATTTTAAAATATCCATTTTTTCCAAAATTCATCAATAATATACATCCTATATTTATCTGAACATTTGAAATTCACAAACTTCACCATAATATGAAAAAACACTTTTATTTATATTAAAGGATTACACAAAGTATCTAAGGTCTTGTTATATAGACCCTTATAATACCAGCATAGGACCTAAGTGTAAGGTGTGCAATGGTGATAGAATCTTGGGGAATCTCGGCCAACATTGCCTGAGTGGTGACCTCTATCATCTTGAACTTATCTCGTAGGTGATTTCATTCAAGCTTCACATGATGAAGTTCAGCTTGGGATTGGTCCAGAGCAAAGATCAGTGGTGCTACCTCCTACCCAAGTTCTGTCAAATGGGCTTTGATCAGCCCGAGTCTACTAGATGAGTCCATTTAATCTTCTTTCTGTATTAATTAACCAAGATCACTTGTATTTATAAACAAATATTGTAACGTTAAGAGTTTAGCTTCCAATGGTCATATTGACCAACGGTCATATAGCAGTCGAAACCCAATGGTTTCATTTACTTATACTCACTTAAATAATTAAAGAATATAGTTTTGTTGAGTATAAAATAAAATAACACACAAAATTTAAGAAACAAATATTAATAAAAAGTTCTGGTCGTTACAAGGGAAACACACCTCCAAAGGTGTTTCAACAATCTCAAGTACAGGGTAGTTAGACCATAAAGGAATAGTGCACCCAAGGGGTGGCTCATATCAGGGTGATCAATCTATAGTGGTTATTTTCTACTAGATATGTCTACAAAGGTCATGGAAACCATTCAAACTAATTTATTAAACATTTTATGAGAATTTCCAGAAAATTCTATCGTGCAGCACTACAGTGCATAATATAAATGCAAACAAACTTGGGGGAAAGAATCTAGACCACCTATATTAGGTTCATAGATGACCACTCATCTATTTCTAGCCTTTCATTCGATCTAGAATAGGAGAAAATGGCAAAGAAAGAAAAACCCTAAAAATAGGGAAAATCATCTTGCACTAAAATAGAGAAATATATGGGAAGAGAAATGACATAAGGAAGGAAAAGAATCGAGAATCTTACCATTGTGGATCTAACATTACTGATGGTGAAGCAAAAGAGTCTGAAATGAGGATGAATAGGGATCCCTAGTGTAGGCGAAGGGATCTCCCTTGTTCGTTACTCCTTATGTTTGAGAGATGGGAAGAGAATCTATAAAAAAAGATCCCTTGACTCTTTTAAAAAATCTTGGGAATTTTCATGGAATGTAAATTCTTTAAACGTTGTGTAAGGTTCAGGGTCCTTACCCCATGGGAGAACCTATATCGCGATGTGGAAAGTGTATGGATAACCCATTACACACTGTGTACTCAATACAAATCATGTATTATAAATACACAATGTGTACTCAGTACTTGCCGCATATTTGGCCTGTAACTAATCTCCAACTCCTTGTAACCTTTCCTTCCAAAAGAAAACTGATCGTCCCCCAGGTGCAGTTTTTAGGTTTATCCAAAACTAAAAATAAAAATTTACCTCACTGAAAAATCCATGATATTACATTTTAATTACTCAAAAGACTTGTGAGAACTATAAATCTCTATTTTCAGCTTCATGGATTCATCCTTTAACTGATTGAGATTAGAAACCAATGATGTCTTCCCAATCCTTATAGAAGGGTATCCAAATTCAACCCAAAAAAGTTAATAAAGTTATAACTCTTCAATAGAAGGAGAGAACAATTATCCAAGAACTTATATAGAATTATCACCTTCTTCTACAGTCCTATCCATGGACCTTTAAACAAAAGAAACTAATTGATCCCCAATCAATTATGTTGTAGTAGCAAATGGGGTGCTCATCTAATATGTAGAATGAATTACCTCAACATGAAAAAATTATTCTATTCTTTGAGATCCTTGAGAATTAAAATATTTCTCTATTAGTTATTATATACAATGGATAATTTTCTCATATCTTTCTTCAACTATAGGATCTGGATTAATAACCTCTTCTGCAAAAAACCCAATATCCTGATCAACTCTTTATTTCAAAAATGGAATTAGTTGATCAACTTCCCTAACCTTCTCAACCTATTCAACCCCTAAATAAGAATAGCACCACTTTCTTCTTTAATAGAAAGTTCTTTAATAGCTCTAGGAAACTGAGGAATTTCCTTTATCCTAGAATAAATATTTTCATCTAAGTATTTCCTCCTTATGGTGATTACATGAATATTAGCAGTGCCAATATTTGAATCCTCTAAACCCATAGTTTCACCTCTAGTGGCACTTGTCACTCTTGATCCTCTAATATCCTATACATGAAGCCTTCTATACCCAACTAAATTTAAACTCATATACACTCCCTCATCATGAGAACTATATTTCTATTCTTCTCCATAACCAACTAGTATAATCTTACCTATATTCACACTCCAAAATATTCCAACCATTATTAGTGTTCCGGTGGATAAAATATTTCAATGATGACATCTTAAACTAGTATCGATTTCAGTTATCCTCTCCCTCTTATAAATAATAATAGAAAACAGTCTACCATAGAGATAAAAATGAAATCCTAGCATATTTTTGACAGTAATGGTTCATATACCAGGTTACATTGAACTTGATGTCACTTATCATTAGAAACATGATATACATATCTAGAAAAATAATTTTCTTAGATTCATCAATCCTCAAAACAACTTCTATCTGGATAAATTGAACCAATACCTTCTAGTTAGATTATAAATCCTTTGCTAGTATCTTTTTAATTTGAGAGGTCCCAAATAGAAAGTACATAATATCCTCAAACCTATGAACATCATCTCTTATATATCTTGGAATGAAATGGAAATTACCTTCATGGGGACACTGAAATATTTGAGACATTCTTACCAAAGAAACTGAGAACTCTTTATCATTAAATTTAAAGGATACGACATTATCACTATGACACCAAAGATATACTAGTCATTTTCATAAAATTGTTTTACTTATATTTCAAAAACATACTCAAAATTACCTTCATTGAATATGAATTCCAATACTTGAAAACTTAATTCTTTCTTTAGCATCATATTTGTTTCAAAAATCCACTCGAAGTCCATAACCTTTCCTAGGAGTAATTTTCTCTCTAAAAATGAAGGCATATTCCTCTTTATACCATTGGAAATAACCCATATATCCTATTAGTATTTTCCATCATAATAATTAGAATCTTTAGGGTTCATAAAAATTAGGGTTCTAGAGATTGAGAGTGGGGGATATTAATATGACATGGGTTTGAAGGTAGGTGCGAGATAAAATGATTAACTCTGATGGTTTTAGGTGATGGTTCAATTTCTCGAGCCAATTATTTTGTGTATTCATTCAGGTTTTTAAAATGAAATTCTAATAAAACAAATTCAAAAGTAGAATAAACAAAAAAAATAAAACTTTTAAAAAAATAATTTAAAATTAAAAAAAATATTAATCTAAACATATATTAAAAATAAAATTAAAAGATTTAATTAAAATTAATTAAACCTAACTCTACCTTGATAAAATAAAAACTTTTATTGGGAAGTGATTTGTTGAAAATATCAGCAAGTTTATGCTCAGTATTAAATAATTCCAATGAAATATCCCCTTTTTTGGAAATGATCCCTTAGAAAGTGATTTCAAATATCTATATACTTAGTCCTAGAATAGCTAAAAGGGGTTTTTGTGTAAATACCCGTAAAATTCAAGGGAAATTTTTTCTTAATTTTCTT
The DNA here is from genome assembly GCA_963277665.1 of Viscum album. Classification (NCBI taxonomy): domain Eukaryota; kingdom Viridiplantae; phylum Streptophyta; class Magnoliopsida; order Santalales; family Viscaceae; genus Viscum; species Viscum album. Next base: position 1,506,742,571 of record OY728158.1, read on the forward strand.
TGGAATTTTACAAGAACGCGGTTTCTGACGACACCTGATTCTGAGGCCCGGTGTGCCCGGAATCAATATCTGAAGTTTAGCTTGGGTGCGTTCAGTGAACGAACGAGTGGGAATTTCTAACTTTTGAACAGTTGCCTGGAATCGAATTCTGAAGGCACCAATGGAACCGCAGCGCCGGTGTTTACTTAGGAACTCCTGTTCCGGAGATGCGTTTACCCGAGTGTTGATGATAAAAATTGTGGAAGTTTATTTTTTAATTACTCTACAATTTTTATTATTTTTAGTCTAAGTGTTTAGTTCTTGATGGAAGTTGGGTAACCACCCAACCTCCCTTGGGAGGTTATGAGGGTGGTGGGGCCCACACAAACCCCACCCCTTCATATCCTCTAAAACCCCCCTCAACTCCCACTTTAATTTTGTTAACTTAAGTTATAACTTATGACTTTAATGTAATAAGTTTAATGAGGTGAGTTGTGTGTGGTTAATTGAATTTCAAACTCTTGAAATTCAAAAGAGTTCTTGTGTTAATAAAATAAGAAAGGAACTTATTTTATTTGGGTTGTTAGAGTTTGTCATTGAGAGGTTTTGGGAAGAACATCTTCTTCTTCAACGAAGAACATCTCCGCCGAAGAACGCGGAGAACTTCTTCCGCGACGTTTCCTCTTCGGACGCACCTCGACGACAACGGAATCGACGTCTCTTTCCACAACGGTTCTTCCGCGACGCCGTATCCGCGACGCGACGTTCTTCTTCCACGTCGTCTCTTCCGCAACCATTTTTTGCAACGAATCTCTGTCAACGAATTCAAATCCTCGCTTCGTGACTTCGACGTTCTTTTTCCGCGACGCCCGACCTCCGCGACGATCGTCTTCCGCGGCTCGTTGACGTACACCGTTCTTGAAACCGAGGTAGGGGTTTTATTTATTTAATTGTTCGTGAATACCAACTTGATGATCTTCGTGGATTAAAACCAATTGTTATCGAATAACACGAGGGGGTCGGACCGCACAAACACGGCCGACCCTCCTCCTTTTTTTTCGTGTTGGTTTCTTTGTGGTTGGTACGGGAAGGCGTGGTGTCATCGCACCACACGGAATCAAGAGAAAGGAAAATGTGCGGCGTCGTCGCGCCGCGCCGTGGAAAGAAATTCAAGGACGCGACGATGTCGCGCCGTGTCGAAGAAAACCGAAGACGACGCCGCCGGAGCAGGGCCGTGGCGGAGGGGCGCGGTGTCGTCGCACCGCGCCGGACGACAAGGGTCGTGGCCGGTTCCGGGTCGCGGCGGAGCAAGGTAACCGGCGGCCGGACCGGGCCGCCGGCGTCGGAGCCGGAGGGGGACCGGCCATTGCCGGTCCCATTGAGCTGGAACCGGCTGGCCAGGTTGGGCCGGCCGGAAGAGGAGGAATCGAGGGAATTAAATTCCCCGGGCTGGTTTTCCAAATGGCCCCCAAAAACCGGGGGGGCCGCGGTTACACAGGGGGGCAGCCCCCCCCCCCCCCTTGCCGAAACGGCTCGGCCACTGGTCGAGCCGGTAGCGCGTTGGGCGCGTTGTGCCCAGCCAGGCCGTGCCGGGCCGGGCCGCGCCGGGCCGCGCCGGGCCGCGTCGACCCGGTCCGGGCCGACCGGGGGGTCTCGGGCCGGGTCGGTCCAGGCCCGAAACCCCCGTTATCGGACTGTTTGGGTTCAAATGCCCATAACTCGGGCTGCGGACCTCCAAACGACACGCCGTCAGCGGTGATGCGATCCTTGGATCGAGACGTTCGTTTCGGGATATCGCACTCAAGGTTTAGGAATACTTTGAGTTTGGCCGGGTTGGTTCGTAAATGAAACCAACCGGGCCCTCGGAGCGGAAACGCTCATATCTTGAGCTACGGACGTCCGATTGACGTGCCGTCGACTTTGTTGAGTTCCTCTTAGTGAGATGGATCTTTTGGCATACTCCGCCCGAGGTTTGGACGCAGGTGGAGAACGGCCGGGTTGGTTTTTCCTTAAAAACCAACCGGGCCCCTGGGACGAAAAAGCCAATAACTCTCAGACCGGGCGTCCGATTGACGCGTCGTCTGTGACGTTGAGTTCCTGTTGACGATACGGAAATTTTGGATACATCAACTCTGGACTATGTGTCAGTTGATGTATCAGCCTCTCGGCTCGTGGAGCGGACCCTCCCAAACGAGCTTGCTATGTGCGGGAACCCTAGTGCTGGCTGCGACTGCTACTATGACGACGACGACTATACAGAGATCCTCAGTGGATTCGACGGCGACGACTACAACACTCAGCGATCCTATGTGGATCAGTGCTACCGATCCTGTGTGGGTCCGATCCTGTGTGGGATAGCGCTCAGCGGTTCTGTGTGAGCCAGCGCCTACAGATCCTGTGTGGGTCTGATCCTGTGTGGGTCTTTGCGGGGGTTAGTACCTATCGATCCTTTGTGGGTCCGACAACTTAGATGGATCAGTGATCATCTCTATCGTCTTTCGAAAAGTATACATGTGTGAGATGAATCCTGTTTACTTTCCTGTGTGGATTGTGTTGTGCTATCCTGTGTGGATTACGTTTGCTTTCCTGTGTAGAATACGTATACTTTCCTGTGTGGACTGGGTTGTACTTAGGCTCGGAGGTCGGAGCGTATTGGAATTGATGACTTAGGTATATGTATGGGCATATACCTAAGCAGTGTCGGTTGTTACTTCATGATTGTATCTTTCCTTTGTGGTTTATCCTTTGTGGATTTTTGGAGACCTTCGGGGGTCTCGGGGTCCCTACTGAGTAGCTTATACTCACCCCTGCATGGGCTATGTCCGCACTACGTTGTGTTGGTTGTAGACGACTGTTGACGCTCCTTTCGTCACAGAATCTAAAGATCGGAAAAGGGAATATCTGAGCTCAAAGTGATTCAACCTTTGAAGAAAACATCAAAAATCGACAAAGGCATGAACAAATGATCGACAGCAACTGCACCGCGCAAGTTTTATCACTGTCGCGCAAGTACACTTGCGCGACACCCTTGGTCGCGCAGGTGACTTGCGCGACCTAAGTGGTAACCGCCCGGTAACTGCCCGGGGTCTTCTTTTGCCTATAAATAGACCCTGTGGGCCCCCCATTCGAGAGGATATTTTTTCAGAAACCCGGATTGAAGCTCCCGACGCCCAAGTCTCTTCTCAAAGCTTCCGGAACACTTCTAAGGTAATTTCTTACCTAGGACGGAAGATCTAAAGAGAAGAAGGAAGGACTAAGTGTTGAAACTTATCAAACACTTGCGCGTCGACTTATTTCCTTCAATATAACTTGCGCGTCCCTTTTCTGGAAGAACCTTAAGAAAATTCTAAAGGGTTTAAAAAAGAGTCTCTTAAGTATTTCAATGCTGGTTGAAAATCGCGCAAGTACACCATGTGCCGCGTAGGTATACCTGTGCGACCAATACTTGCGCGCCCACGGAAGACTTGCGCGCCTTGCAAGACTTGCGCGCCCCTATCTTTTTGGGTGCCCATCTTGCCCATTTTACCCCTCTTAAGCCATCACACCTTTCCTTTTCAAGATTCAGTCTTCAAGACACTCTTCAAAGCCATTTATGGCATGATTTCTTGATTTGACTTCCTTATCTGAAAGGAATTTTGTGGAATATCTCTCAAAGTCTAGTGATTTAAATATCTTTATGTCACTAAATATGGAGAATTCATTCATTCAACCTCATCCTTTAAGATGAGAGAATCCTAACCTGGGTCTCTTTTTCAGGAATAATCCCCAGTTATAAATCCTTTAATATGGGCATCTTCCTCAGGAGTAAGCCCCAAATTCTTAAAGTTCCCAAACTCGGGCATCCTCCTCAGGAGTAAGCCCCAAACCATAATTCCTTAACTTGGGCATCCTCCTCAGGAGTAATCCCCAATCAAGTCCTCTAATTTTGGGCATCCTCCTCAGGAGTAAGCCCCAAACCTTAATCCCTAACCTGGGTCTCCTTTTCAGGAATAAGACTCAGTCATAATCTTGGGCTTCCTTTTCAGGAGTAAGCCCCAAGTCCCCTAACCTAGGTCTCCTTTTTAGGAATAAGACTCAGTCATAACCTGGGCCTCCTTTTCTAGGAATAAGTCTCAGTCATAATCTTGAGTTTCCTTTTTAGGAGTAAACCTCAAGCCCCCTTAAAATTCTCTTAACCAGTCATAATTTACCTTTGATTTGGGTTTCCTCTTCAGGAGTAAAGCCCAATCATAAGTCCCCTCCTAACTTGGGTATCCTCCTCAGGAGTAAGCCCCAAGATTAGAGTATTCAAATCTCCATAAAGCACATATACCTTTATGGACCCTGTTCCTGGATTTTCTCCCTAAAATTAAATCCTAAACCTTCATCTATTTTGGGCAGTCGTACATACATAAGCCCCAAACAAATTCTTATGATTGCATCTTTCATGGCACAATTGTCTAAATTTTACCAATACCTCTTGTTTCTCACACCGAGCATGACTCACGTGAGCTTAGAGTGTAAAAGTAATTATGACATTTCATCTTTGAGCCATCAATCATAAACATCATACTCCATTTCTCGAACTACGTGGGCTCTGATTCCTTTTCCAAAACAAAGGATACGTAGGTAGCCCATTTATGGGTTCGATCCCAACTTTAAAATAATCTCTGTCCTTCTGAATGACGATAAACTTCAAGTGCCCCACTGAGTGGCTTTAAAACCAGCCTGGTCATCATAAATGACCAAGAGACTTTTATATAAATGTTTTTAAGGATACCATTGACCAAGAATCTCTAAACAGATATAGATGATTCTCTATTGATGAAGAACCTCGAATACATATAAAAGATTCTCTAAATTTCTTGCATATTTAATCATTGATTGTTAAAACTTAAGGAAAGCTCATTTTATACTTCGTAATGTAATAAGGATTCACGAACATAACTTAAATCTATAAAGAGAGTCCCGGAGTAGACAATAATTCCCCTCAAAAAGGTGTGATGAGTCCGACCTCCCATCCTCTCGACCAATGCAAATTCCTAAGCCTCATTAGCCCACAAGCTAATGAGTTCCTACCTTTGGAAAGTAGGTCCAAACGGATGTGGAATCATTGGATGTTTCCGGTTCTATGAACAAACCCGTTAGAAACCGATCGGAACATTTGAATCTCCCATCCAGGAGGTCATCCCTGGATTCCGTGCGAAACAAAAAATGGTGAACCCGACGTGAATCCTTAACCAAGTTAAAGTGAAGTTCTTCTTTTTTGTTAGGCCCCTTGGGCCAACAAAGCAATCATTGACATGTGCTCATCCAAAAGATGCAGTGGCCGGATTCATCTTGATTATGTCTGTTATATGGAACAGGCACTCTTTTCTCAAGATCTTCTGCAAAATTGCTTTCCTTAAATTCACCTCTGTGAATACTGCTGCTGTAAACACCTCTACTGTGAGGTCTGCTGTTGTGAAAACCAATGCTACTACTCCTGCTGGAACGTCGTCCGCTCTGAGGATGACATCACCAACTCAGCGTCTTCAACACTGGGTTTCTAATGCACTGGTTAAGGAGTACCGTCGCAACGGTACTATCCCAACTCTGGAGGCCGCTCGTCAAGCCCTCCATGTTAACAACTCTACCTGGTCATCCGGACAACGGCGGCCAGCAATCAAGAAGCAGGCGGTGCTGACTACCGTCTCCAACCGTTTCGGGTCGTTATCCCCAGAACGCAATTTCCATTCACTCCCTTACTCTGAGGAAGTGAATGAGCAGGTCCCTCGGGGCCTTAGTTCAAAAAGACAGGAGTCCTTCCCGAGGGCTCCCATCAACAATCGCCGCCTGACTCGTGCGGTAGTGTGCCCTCAACATGATGAGGGTACCGACTCCAGACATTCAGCTCAGGTTCCTCGAACCCGAGCAGGCAAGATGAACCGCCAGAGGCGGAATCCGGTTAACAATAGGCAGTTTGTCATCCCTGCCATCTCTGGAGAAGTCCACCAACCTAACTTGGTGGCAAATAACGAGCAGGCACAATCACCTGCCCGTTTTAATTCCTCTGTCCAGCAGACTCGTCTGGCAGCATCAAGTCGATCCCGCCAGGCAATTCTGGCGGAGTACTATAGGCAGGAACATACACCTGCTTATACATCACCAGTTAGTCAGCAGGCTCTTCTGGCTACATATGATGGATCTCGTCAACCACGTTTGGCAAAGTGTAATCAGCAGGCACATGCACCTGCTAATACTAATCAAGCCTACCAACAGTCTCGCTTGGTAGCGCACGGAGAAGTCAGTCGGAAAGTCCCGACGACAAACAGGAGGCAGACTCAACTCTCTGCCTCCACACTTGAGTACTGTTAGGATTCACTGACAGGAAAAGGAGGACAGGAGCAGGCACATACACCTACTCCAAGCCCGGAATGGACGTATATCCCCGTTCCGGCGGCTGAAGTCACCAAACATATTTTGTCAATGGTGAAAGAGAATAAGAAAATTCCTGCTCATATTCTGGATGCTTTCCAGGATATCATAACAGCTTCAACATCATCACAGGGACAGACACATAAATCTATCCCTAGCAATGGAGTGACACATCAACGATTCACTCCGGAACAGACACACACATCTGTTCCAGTCCAAGAGGGTTATGGGGCATACTCCTCCATATCATACGGACAACCAAGTCAGGCACATACACCTGATTTGAGTGGAGATCGTCAGCCTAACCTGACCATCTTTCCTGATCAGGCACATACACCTGTTCAGAGCAATCACTTTCGTTATCAAGTGGTTTCTAAAGAGAGTAAGAAGGAATCTAAGAAAAAGATCCGCCCAGAACAGTCAGGAGATCAAAGGCCAATCTGTAACCAAGCCTTACTCGATGCTGGAGTTCTTGAAGCCCTCAGACATTTATCTGTCAGAATTCAAGATTCTACTCCCTCAGTTCCCAATAACGGGAACATTAATTCAGAAGGTCTTCAACAGACACTTCCTTATGAAGACTTGCTTCATGAAAGTTCGGTCAATCTTGAAGTTTCTTCTTCAGATGAGAGCCACAGGAACCCTCTGTGTGGTCAGAAGACCAAGGAGCAAGAGATTTCATCTTTTTCTGTAACCCATCATGATGGTCCTCCTCATGGTGATGAACTTTGCTGCGAAAGTCCTCTCCGCAGTAGTGATTCACGTTGTCTCGAAAATTCTTCAGAAGGCAATGTAGTTACGAGAAATCCCTCCTATCTCGAGGCACTTGCAAACGTAAAACCATTCATGTCTGATGCTTTACTATCGGCAGGTGAAACTCTTTCTCCATCAGAAGATAGCCTGGGGTTCAGGTTATTCTCCGAACCATCCCTGGGTCATTCATCTTCCAGCATGAATAGTGATATCTCTACCAGTCTTGTTGAATCTGATGAAGCAACAAGGAAACACCAACTCTGGTCAAAAAAGGTAGAAGAATCTTCATTTAATGATAAAGAGGAAATGCTGAACATGAGGAAAAAACTGGCAAAAGGCGAAGTACCAGTCATGTTTTGGCCTTTGGCTGACTCCCAGTACGACATTCCAAAGATGTTGACAGATGATGGAATCCATGATATTCATCTCAACATATGGAAAACTCTTTGTCAATTAAAGAAGAAGGTATTATCTTACGATGAATATGAAAATCATCTTAAGATAATAGAAGGGATACAACGTCAGATTGATTTGGCATCTCTATCAGTCTCTCGGTATCCGAAGGCTGAAAAGCAACAAAGAACCCTTCAACGTTCATGCCTTGGCGCACTAAGAAAATTGTGTCAGTTAATTTCCAATGCTCCATCTGATGTTCATATCAGAGGATGGGGTGTTCACGGAGCACTACATTTCACAGTTCTTTCCGGTCAGCAAATCCCGCCGAAAATGGTCTCATGCAATGTTATTGCCCATGGCCGGCCACAGTCAATGGGCTTTGTTCATAATCAAAAGCTTTCTCAAGAACCGGCTTCAACTAGTTCCTCTCAAAATCAAGTATATAGAGAACAAGTTGTTGAATTTCCCCTACATCAAGCAGGCGAGAATATTGCACAAGCCTCTCGTCTGGAGCAAACACGTCATCAAATGACAGAAGTTTCGGAAATCATCCAACAATCTGTTGAACCAGGTGATAAAAGCGGATACAGGTTAATGCATCCAGCTAATTTCCGAACTAAGATTCGCAAGATCAAGAGATATTTTAAGAAGATCTCAGGCATAGCATGTCAAGAGACACCCCAGCTTGCCAGACTGGGGACTTTTCTAACCCAACCCACAGAGGTCTAATTCTACGGGTCAAACGCAACAATGGTTGGCAGCACTACCATCAGTTGCAGCACCAACCACCACGTCTGTCCAAGCTCCATTCATTGCACCTACCCAAAACCAAGTTCAACCTGACGTTTATAAAAAGTTAATAACTACTATTGAGTCATTAACAGCTCGGTTAGAAACTATAGAAGGGAAACGGGCGCAAGTTCAACCTGAAAAGAAAGTTTGCCCTGAATGGGTAGATTCAATTTCTCCTACATCCAGTTTTGGAAACCCTGTTTTCCCTACTTTCAATGGATCAGGCGACCCTGAACAACATTTGACGCATTACGTGTCTTGTTGTGATCCTATGATGGGAACTCCAGAGCAGCAAGAAGCAGTGAAACTCAGATGCTTCGTGCGAACCTTGCAAGGACCAGCTTTTGTCTGGTATACAAGCTTGCAATCCCGGTCAGTCATCGGATGGGAGGATCTTCGTCAAAAATTCCTTCTTCAGTTTAGCTCAACTTTTCCAAAAACGACAGTTTTCGATCTTACAAACTGCAAGCAAAGGGAGAATGAAAGAGTCTCTGATTTCATTGCTCGTTGGAAGGGATTAACGTATTCCCTGAGTTTAGCACTCCCTCAGGAGGAATTGTTGCCAATCTGTGTGGCAAATTTGCATGACGAATTACGCACGCCATTGATCCCTGTGAAATACACAGGAGGGTTTCGAGACCTTACTTCAATCGCTCAGCAGATTGAAGATTCCCTTATACAGGCTAAGGTTAAATCTCGTGTAATTCCATCAGCTCCAGGAAGAAGAATGGGTAAAGCAGAAACTGCTATAGTTATGCTTAAACAAGCACCTGTACCTATTTTTACTTCAAAACCTTTATCTTCTCGAAGAGATCCACCTCCTGAACGCCAACAACAAAGGCTGTTTCGTCCAAATGATCAAAAAGATCAACGATGAAAACAATTTGAGGATATGAAGAGTAAAACAAACTCTTTCCGAAGTGAGCAAGTTCCTGGTTACTTCATTTCAGCTCTGGAAAATAATTTGGTTCAATTACCAGTGCCCAAGAGGCCAAACAAGGAAGGAGATGAAGATCGTCCCAATTATTGTCCCTTTTATCAAATGTTGGGGCATCCCATCTAGGAGTGTTTTGTCTTTAAAGACCTCCTACAAAAGATGGTCGATTTGGGACAAGTCAAATTGAAGGGTTCTTCAGCTCATGTAGCGTGTATTACCGCTACAGATCCGGAGGAAGGAGGCGAGTGGCAGGAAGTCAAAAGCAAAACTGCGAAAAAATATGATGATTGGATGGTCAGAAAGACAATCAATCGGACCCATTCCATTTTGCGAACACAATTGAAGAAGCCAATTGTGTCTCCTACAAAAGATGTAGTAAAGCCTCCATCAAAAGACAAATCCTCAAAAGGGAAGCGCAATTCAAAGAAGAAAGAGGAATCAGGAGAAGATGAGTATGTATCAAAGCCTAAATTGTCTTTGACTCTGGAAGATTTCATGCCATCTACTTCAAAGCCATGGGCACCGCCCCATCAAACGGCACAACCTAAACAGGCTAACCAGGCAGAGTCTTTATCAGACGAAGAGTTAATCTTTGGTTCGGTTAATATGATTCAATTAACAGATTCATATTCCAGTCTTGATGAGCCTGAATTCCCTATATCAAATAAGGGAATCCGAAGAGGTTCTAGAGGTTCAGGATATAGGGGAAGATGTGGATCTTTCCGAAGCCACTACTCTAATTTTACCCCTGCTAGCACTATATATGCAGTAGAAACTCGTGGTAGAGCCCTTCAGCGAGCTCAAAAAGAACAAGCAAGTTCTTCTGCCAATGGCCAACTCAGTTTTGGCACAGTTATTTTGGAAGACCGATTAAAGGTTCCATCTTATTTATCTCAGTAAGTAAATGGATCTAATTAGTCTAATCTTCCAAAACCAAGGATGTTGCCAACTTCAATACAAGATGCATCAGCTTCCAAAGCATCTGCTTCCAAGGTACCTGCTAAACCGCATATTCCTATTGGGAAACGCAGACCTCTAGATCAAAAGTATGATATATTGAAACACTTGGCCCAAGTACCATCCAAGTTATCAATTTTGGATGCTTTGAATCTGTCAAAAGATCTTCGGGAAGCACTCATCGAAGCTTTGTCAAGTCCTCAGGAGTTTGAAGCTGAAATTGCTGCAGCTGAAATCTACCACATAGAGAATAATCCTGTAGAATGCCATGCAGTGATATCTTTTACTGATAAAGATGAAGATGATGTTGTGCATGGGCACATAAAACCTTTGTACTTATCTGGAAAAGTCAATGGTATAGATGTTCTAAGAGCTTTCATTGACAATGGTTCAGGAGTCAACCTCATGCCCATTCATACACTTCGTCGATTGGGCCTCACGGAATCTGATTTATCTCCTTCTACCATGATGTTGCAAGGATATGATAAAAATGAACAAGAACCACTGGGAGAAGTTACACTCAGAACTCAGTTTGGAGATCTTGTTTCCAATTCGGATTTCATGATTGTTGATCAAGACTCAGCTTTCAATATCTTGCTTGGAAGACCCTGGCTACATCAGCATGCAGCTATTCCGTCATCATACCATCAATGTCTCAAATACTGTTTCGATGGTCAAGTTGGAACATTGTATGGTGATAAGGCCCCATTCAAGACATGTGAGTCTCAATACATTGAGGCGGAATTTTATCACATGAAGGTTAGAGAAAAATCTACAATGAAGGAAATTACCAAAGTTAATGCTCCATATGGTTTGGAGAAAATTCCAATAAATCCATTTTCACATGTGAGTACAGATTATGTGTTACCTATCAGTCAAATTGACAAAATAGGCCCAAATCAAAATACTCTTATGGAAAGATCCATAATGTCAATTACGGCAATCGAGCCAGACAACATGGGAGAAATTGGTAACTTACCAAGCAGTGATGAAAGCATAAGTGGTGACGTTTTCATTTCATCTGTTGAAATCCAACAAGTCTATACTTCGCTAATCAGGCCAGAAGAAGTTATAGAAACACCAGATGTGAATAATGATGTCGATTCTCAATCCATCATCTCCTCTTTATTTCCCAAAGAAGACCCTTTATCATCAATAGGGTCGGAAATGGAAGCTTCTTCTTCAAAATGTGAAAATTTTGACATCTATTATGATCATGAGAATTTTGTTTTTTCATCTACTTTGCAAGTAGAAATGGAAGAAATAACACATGATGAAGAGAAAGAGGAAGATCTTAGAGATGCTCCTCCAGCATTTGAAGAGGGTATCTCTACCATTGTGGATGAACTCAGAGAAGTAAATCTGGGTACAGAGAAAGATCCACGCCCCACTTTAATTAGTGCGGCCATGACCCTTGAAGAGCAAGAGATGTATATTTATTTTCTAAAGCAAAATAAAGATATTTTTTCTTGGAATTATATAGAGATGCCTGGCCTTGATCCTGATTTTGCTACTCATCATTTGGGTTTACCAAAAGAACATCGAGGATTCAAGCAAGCCGCGAGAAGAACACACCCAACCTATGCTTCCAAAATTGAGGCTGAAGTGGATAAGCTTATCAAAGCTAACTTCGTCATAGAAGTTCCATATCCCAAGTGGTTGGCTAATATTGTCCCTGTAAAGAAGAATAACGGACAAATTAGGGTTTGCATCGATTTCAGAGATCTTAATCGGTATTGTCCTAAAGATGATTTCCCAGTTCCTATTACAGAACTCTTAATTGATGCGATGGCTGGCTATGAAGTACTTTCTTTTATGGATGGATATTTTGGATATAATCAGATCCGAATGGCCCCAGAAGATGAGGAATATACAGCCTTCAGAGCTCCTCAAGGTGTGTTTTGTTACCGGGTGATGCCCTTTGGTTTAAAGAATGCAGGTGCAACATATCAACGCGCCATGCATCGTATCTTCAAACCTCTTTTAGGGAAGTTTGTTGAATGCTATGTAGATGATTTGGTGGTTAAATCCAAACAACGTTCTAATCACTTGGCTGATTTGGAATTCATATTCCACAAGCTTCGACAACATAATTTGAAGATGAACCCCTTAAAATGTGCTTTTGGGGTAACCTCAGGAAAATTCCTCGGCTTTGTTGTACGCCATCGTGGTATTGAAGTCGATCCTGAGAAGACCAAATAAATCCTTGGTATGTCACCTCCTCAGAATTTGAATTAATTAAGAGGACTTCAAGGACACTTAGCCTATATTCGGCGTTTCATCGCTAATTTGGCAGGCAAAAGTTTACCCTTTACCAAATTATTGAAGAAAGGAGTCACTTACCAGTGGACTGAAGAATGTCAAGAAGCATTTGATGTTCTCAAGAAATACCTCTTGAGTCCACCAGTACTCATGCCACTTATTGAGGGTAGACCTCTTATCCTCTATGTGACAGCTTTAGAGCGATCATTGGGTGCCTTTCTCGCTCAAAAGATTGATGCTGGGAATGAAAATAGTCTCTACTATCTCAGTAGAACTATGCTTGAAGAAGAAACCCGGTATTCAAGTATTGAAAAGTGCTGCCTAGCATTAATCTTTGCAGTTCAGAAACTGAGACACTACCTGCAACATCACGAGGTCCAATTGGTATCTCGTAATAATCCGCTCAAATTCATCCTTAGTCGTCCAATGCTTACAGGACGTCTGGCAAGGTGGGCGGTTATTCTACAGCAGTTCGACATTCAGTATGTGTCTCAAAAGGCAATTAAGGGCCAAGCTCTGGCTGATTTCCTGGCTGAACATCCTTCAGTGGAAGACACGTATTCAGATATCGAACTCCCTGATGAGGAAGTTTTCTCTATTCAAGAGAGTCCTCAAACATGGGAAATGTATTTTGATGGTTCTTCTAGAAGTCCAACAAGGAAGAAAATGGAAAATCCTAAATTCAACAAAGTTGGTTTAAGAATTGTGCTCATTTCTCCAGATAAGGCAGTGTTACCTTATTCCTTTTTGTTGTGGGAAGGTGGTACCAATAATGAAGCTGAATACCAAGCTCTCATTACAGGCTTGGAATTAGCGCTTCAAGCACAAGTGAATCACTTAAAGGTGAAAGGTGATTCAGACCTGGTAATCAAACAAGTCAATGGGGATTATGCCATCAGAAAAGAAGAATTAATCCCTTTGTATGATTATGTCAGAGAGTTAATGTCGGAATTCCCTTCAGAACCGACATTTTCTTATGTCCCAAGATCACAAAATGCTCAAGATGATGCACTGGCTAATATAGCCACAGCTTTAGCAGATCCAAATCGGGACGAGACAACCATCTGTATTGCCCACCGTTGTGCAATTTCACCTTATGTTCAAGTCAGAACAGAGGAAATTAATGAAATTAGTCCCATTCCTGAACCGTATGGTCATACTATAGGATGGATGTCACCTATCAGGGAATACCTTCAAAATGGAACACTTCCACCTGATAGAGCCGAGAAAGAACAAATCCGGCGACGTGTGGTCAATTTTACTCTTTATGATAGCCCAAACCACCTCGAGAAAATTCTCTACAAACGTGGTTTTGATGGAGTTCTCTTCAGATGTATTGATGGTGAAGAGACAATGGTTGTCATAAAAGAAGTGCATGCAGGAGTCTGTGGTGCCCACCAGTCTGGACATAGACTGTCTGATCAAATTCGAAGGCTTGGATACTTTTGGCCTTCAATGATACAAGATTGTGTTAATTTTACAAAAAGTGTCATTCATGCCAAGTATATGCCAACTTCATTCATAAACCTCCAGATTTGCTTCATACAGCTAAATACTCATGGCCATTTTCCACATGGGGAATGGATGTGGTGGGACCTTACCCTTCAGCTACGGCCAAGCAGTTTAAGTACATTCTTACTGCTACTGATTTCTTTTCCAAATGGGCAGAGGCAGTACCTCTCAAAGAAGTCAGTTCTAAATGCATTGTGAGCTTCATCAAGTCTAACATCATTACTAGATTTGGTGTCCCTCATACCATATTGACGGACAACGGCACCAACTTCTGTTCTTCTGAGGTAAAGAAATTGTATCAAGAATACAACATTAAGTCCAACCATTCATCTCGATATCATGCAGCGGCTAATGGCCAGATAGAGGCCTTCAAAAAGACTCTTTCAAATATACTGCAAAAGATGGTGGATAAAGATAAGAGGTCATGGCCTGATAAACTCTTTCATGCTTTATGGTCTTATCGGACTACCACTCGCAATGCAACGCGGTCAACTCCATATTCATTGGTATATGGAACAGAAGCAGCCTTGCCAATTGAAGTTCAATTTCCCTCACTCAGAATAGCCATTTGTGATCAGTTATCAACAGATGAGCAATCCCAAAAGCGGTTGAATGAATTGGAACAGTTAGATGAGAAAAGATTGTGCACTTTGCACCACTTGGAAATCTATCAGAATCGAATAGCATGAGCTTTTAACAAAAAAGTTCGTCTTCGTTCATTCATTCAGGGAGAATTGGTATTGGTTCTCAGAGCACCAATGATACCAGGAAAGAAGCCTCCCAAGCTTGAACCAAAATGGGAAGGACCTTATTCAATACATAAGGTCTACTCTAATGGAGCATATTCTCTAATCTCAATGGATGGAGAACACATTACGACTCCAACTAATGCCAGATTTCTGAAGAAGTATTTTGTATAAACACAAAATATTGTTCCCAGATCCAAAACAATCACATTGGTTCATGATTTTGTCCTACATGACACTAAACTGTATTATGTCCTATCTACATGACATTAAACTGTACAGAAGTTCCTTTTATGTCCTACATGACACTAAACTGTATTATTGTCCTACATGACACTAAACTGTATTATGTCCTATCTACATGACATTAAACTGTACAGAAGTTCTTTTTATGTCCTACATGACACTAAACTGTATTATTGTCCTACATGACACTAAACTGTATTATGTCCTATCTACATGACATTAAACTGTACAGAAGTTCCTATATTTTGTCCGATATGACATTAAACTATATTGTGTCCTAGCAACATGACATTAAACTGTGTGGCACTTTCATCGTCCAGCATGACGTTAAACTGTAAAAATTCCCCAGAACTGATATCCTCATATTGGTTCACCTTAGTCTGAGCTATATGACTTTAAACTGTACAGTACTAGTTCGTCCTTGCTATATGACATTAAACTATACAGCAATGGTCCAGTATGACTTTAAACTGCAACTTCGTCCCACACGACATTAAACTGTGAAAAAGTTCCCTAAACCGTCCAGCATGACCTTAAACTGCATCATCCCTGGTCCAGCAAGACGTTAAACTGTGACGTCCTAACTACATGATGCTAAACTGTATAAAAGTCCCTCACGTCCGGAAAGACGTTAAACTATATAATCATCAAAGGTCCAGTATGACATTAAACTACACAATTCATGGTCCATGCATATGACCTTAAACTATTCTCACTTTCGTCCGACATGACGTTAAAATGGTACACTCTTTTGTCCTTATTGCATGACATTAAACTGCACAATCCCCCTTTCGTCCAATATGACGTTAAACTATTTTATCCCCATCGTCCTAACTACATGACGCTAAACTGTACAGAAAGTCCTTGATATGTCCTACATGACATTAAACTGTTATTTTGTCCCTACTACATGACACTAAACTGTGCAGCACCAATAGTCCTAACTGCAAGACTTTAAACTGCATAGTCCCTTTTTTATGTCCTACATGACATTAAACTGTGCATCGTTAAGGTTGTTATTACCTCTTGTTTCTCACACCGAGTATGACTCACATGAGCTTAGAGCGAACATCAACCATAACACTCCCTTTGGGCCACTAACCATGTGTAAGTCCCAACAACATTTTTTTAGATCATTGTCCCCAAGAACAACTTGATCATTAATTCATTCTTTAATTGAACTACACGGACTTTGATCCTTGCCCTCTAGGCTGGGTATGTAGGAAACTTCCCAGGGTTCAAGCCCAAAAATAATCTCTTCACATCGGTTCACCACCATCTCATATGATGTTGATTCGTGAAACCGCCCCTAGAATCAATATTTTTTACATTGATTCACTTTCGTCCTTGTTATATGACGTTAAACTATGCAACACTTTTGTCCGGTATGACAATAAACTACAATATTCTTTGATTTCCTCATTTGAGAGAGAACTATTATTGACATTGATTTTTCAATCATGGTTTTCATTTTCAAAAGACTACATGCATACATGGTAATGCCTAAACTTTTTATCTTAGGTTAAAACCATCATTGCACTAAAGTCCCCTTTCACCCTTCACATGTATGAACCAAATTTATACAAAGGGTAGTTCTAGAACTACGTGGACTTGATTCCCATCCTTATGGGATACGTAGGAACATTCGAGTATCCCTCGAATCCAGTCCCAAGTCTTTTGGGCCTAACCCCAAATTTCACTTTCAGTCCCTTGGCTGAAAAGTCCTCATGAAAACACACACTGTGTATTCATTATTATGGTCCGAATTATATGACCCTAAACTAAGATCACTCATACTTTCGTCTTGCACGACGTTAAACTGCATTTCAAGAACTACGTATGGCTTGATTCTCATTCTTATGAGATACGTAGTGAAGTCCAAAATTTCAACTCAGGACCCAGCCACAACATGATTATGGTTATCATTGACCTATGTATCTCTATATACATTGGAAAATACCCATCTTTATGTGTTATAATCCTAACCTTAAATATTTTCAGATCTTCATAACCCTTTTCATGACTTCTAATCACAAAAATATCAAACTTCTGAGAATTCTTTTGCCTGACTATGCAGCACGTGCCCATAGGTGGCCTTGCATAAATAGTCCACATAACAGACTTGTCAGCCAAAAGATGCTATTTATTTGACCATGCAGCCAATGCCCTTAGGTGGCCCTGCATATTTCAACCCCCTAACGGGTTTGTTAAATAATGGTAACTTCATTCTTGGGAAGAATGCCTCTTTTGTCCTTATTTGTCTTAAACGACAGTATATAGGGATCCGCAAAAAATAGCCATCCTTAACATATTTGTCCCATATCCTTTTTCATGATCTGAAAGTATTCAAGTCTATGGTTTATTCTTCTTTCCTACGTTTGGGTCAGACCTTCGTAGGAGTGATATTCATCCAGTTCTTCGATATTCTTGTTTGGAAATATCTTCTCCATATTCAAGTACCTCTTTCCATACAACAAACTCTATACATTAGAAAATTTGAATCTCCATAAACTTTCACTAGCTTTTAGCACTAGAAAAGTAAATTTCTAAGAGTTCTTTCGCCTGACTATGCAGCACGTGCCCATAGGTGGCCTTGCATAAACAGTCCACATAACAGACTTGTCAGCCGAAAGATACTATTTATTTAACCATGCAGCCAATGCCCATAGGTGGCCCTGCATATTTCAACCCCCTAACGGGTTTTGTTAAATAATAGTAACTTCATTTTTGGAAACTAATTCTTCTAATGCCTTTTAGCTCTTTTTCAAATCATTCCTCAGATTCAAATATTCTTAAGCCATAGTTTACATATTTTCTCTCATACTTGAGTTTGGTAATTTGTTTTCAGATAAATTGTCAAGGAATTGAATCAATTTTAATCCATTTTGGTCAAAGCTATTTCGACCTTAAACATTAGCCCCTTTATGTCCGGCATGCATGACTTTAAACTGCCCACAAAAGACAAAGGAACTCTGAATAAAATTCAAGTTCCAGCTCACTAAATATACATTTTTTGTATGATTTAGGTAATATTGAGCAATTAAGAGATTCAAAGTTTGTAGGATTATTTGTAATAATACTAGTAAAAATCAAACTATGCTTACTAGGCCCATTGGCTTAAGTAAATATTAAGCAGGTAGTGAAAAGAATGCAAGTACAAATGATTGAAGATGAAAGTGTTTTTCATTGATACACAAGAGTTAGAAGGACATCCACAGACTGGAGTCTCTTCTCATTTTCAAGAATTACAAGAGGCTTTCAACATAACACTTCATTTGATTTACGGCATCCCGAGATTCATCCGCAACCACCTGGAATTCATTCATTCAAATGGATACAATAAGAGATGCAGTGATACCAGCTCTTCTTGGAACAATTGTAAAAGGATGTTCTTGAGTGCGGTTTGAGAAAATTTTCTACTGATCAAACAGTGACTCTGTTTCTGTCCAAGAGACTTGGAAGATGGATACATGGATTTGAGAATGGGGAATTGGAAGTAAAGAGCCATTTGGAGAGAGTACTCTTTTCAGATATTGCTCTAATACCATGTTTGTCTTCTCTCCACCAACCATTAGTGGGAAACATTTCAGCCCATGGGTTTGCCATTTTCATATCTGCAAGGAAATGACATGGAGGAAGAATTTGAAAGTTCACACCATTGTTGTTACTCTTAATGCACAACATAACCAAAATAGAGAAGTAGCAGTGCATCTGCATCTCAGGTGTATAATTGTTTTCATTTGGAACATTGACTCCTTGCAGATGACCATGACCACACAGAGACAGGTAGATGCTCTGTGGGAAATTAAGATAATATTTCTTCAAATACTTATCCAAATCTGGAAAAGTTCTGTCACAGATATCATAGTAATCATGGCCAATAATGTTCATCATGTCATCAATCCGCTTGCTAGCCAGTTCATCAGCCGTTCCAATTCCCTTAGGAGCCATTGAATCTGCACAAAAGTTGAACAAATTTAACTCTTAAAATGGGTTTATTTTTTCATAAAATTTGTGAAAAGAATTCGGAAAAAATGGCCAAGGCATTAAGCCGCGCAAGTCTAAACAATGGCACGCAAGTATTTCGTGTGTCGCGCTAGTTTTTGACGCGCAAGTATAAACCGCGCAAGTACGAATACCTTTACAGGAGTGCGACATCAAGGGAACAGTGGAAAAGAGACTTGAGCAGCTTAGGTGACTTGTGTGGCGAGAGCTCGAGAAGGTATGAAGTCCAGAAATCCGGATGCTTGTACGGAGGTGAGGCCATGTATTTATAGGCCAGGAAGCCTATCTGCGCGCCGCACTCCGAGCGCTTAAGGCCTGCGCGACGCAAACTTGCGCGCCGCCCTCTGTGAACTGCAGACTTGCGCGCCTCCCTTTTCCTTTAGAGAGATTCGATTTCCTCAGAGTCAAATCCTCATTTCTCTCCGGATCCAACTCTGAGGGGGGACTTTTGTTGACGCTCCTTTCGTCACAGAATCTAAAGATCGGAAAAAGGAATATCTGAGCTCAAAGTGATTCAACCTTTGAATAAAACATCAAAAATCGACAAAGGCATGAACAAAGGATCGACAGAAACTACACCGCGCAAGTTTTATCACTGTCACGCAAGTACACTTGCGCGACACCCTTGGTCGCACAGGTGACTTGCGCGACCTAAGTGGTAACCGCCCGGGGTCTTCTTTTGCCTATAAATAGACCCTGTGGGCCCCCCATTCGAGAGGATCTTTTTCCAGAAACCCGGATTGAAGCTCCCGATGCCCAAGTCTCTTCTCAAAGATTCCGGAACACTTCTAAGGTAATTTCTTACCTAGGACAGAAGATCTAAAGAGAAGAAGGAAGGCCTAAGTGTTGAAACTTATCAAACACTTGCGCTCCGACTTATTTCCTTCAATATAACTTGCGCGTCCCTTTTCTGGAAGAACCTAAAGAAAATTCTAAAGGGTTTAAAAAAGAGTCGCTCAAGTATTTCAATGCTGGTTGAAAATCGCGCAAGTACACCATGTGCCGCGCAGGTATACCTGCGCGACCAATACTTGCGCGCCCACGGAAGACTTGCGCGCCTTGCAAGACTTGCGCACCCCTATCTTTTTGGGTGCCCATCTTGCCCATTTTTACCCCTCTTAAGCCATCACACCTTTCCTTTTCAAGATTCAGTCTTCAAGACACTCTTCATAGCCATATATGGCATGATTTCTTGATTTGACTTCCTTATCTGAAAGGAATTATGTGGAATATCTCTCAAAGTCTAGTGATTTAAATATCCTTATGTCACTAAATATGGAGAATTCATTCATTCAACCTCATCCTTTAAGATGAGAGAATCCTAACCTGGGTCTCCTTTTCAGGAATAATCCCCAGTTATAAATCCTTTAATATGGGAATCTTCCTCAGGAGTAAGCCCCAAATTCTTAATGTTCCCAAACTTGGGCATCCTCCTCAGGAGTAAGCCCCAATCAAGTCCTCTAATTTTGGGCATCCTCCTCAGGAGTAAGCCCCAAACCTTAATCCCTAACCTGGGTCTCCTTTTCAGGAATAAGACTCAGTCATAATCTTGGGCTTCCTTTTCAGGAGTAAGCCCCAAGTCCCCTAACCTGGGTCTCCTTTTTAGGAATAAGACTCAGTCATAACCTGGGCCTCGTTTTCTAGGAATAAGTCCCAGTCATAATCTTGAGTTTCCTTTTTAGGAGTAAACCTCAAGCCCCCTTAAAATTCTCTTAACCAGTCATAATTTACCTTTGATTTGGGTTTCCTTTTCAGGAGTAAAACCCAATCATAAGTCCCCTCCTAACTTGGGAATCCTCCTCAGGAGTAAGCCCCAAGATTAGAGTATTCAAATTTCCATAAAGCACATATACCTTTATGGACCCTGTTCCTGAATTTTCTCCCTAAAAGTAAATCCTAAACCTTCATCTATTTTGGGCAGTCATACATACATAAGCCCCAAACAAATTCTTATGATTGCATCTTTCATGGCACAATTGTCTAAATTTTACCAATACCTCTTGTTTCTCACACCGAGCATGACTCACGTGAGCTTAGAGTGTAAAAGTAATTATGACATTTCATCTTTGAGCCATCAATCATAAACATCATACTCCATTTCTCGAACTACGTGGGCTCTGATTCCTTTTCCAAAACAAAGGATACGTAGGTAGCCCATTTATGGGTTCGATCCCAACTTTAAAATAATCTCTGTCCTTCTGAATGATGATAAACTTCAAGTGCCCCACTGAGTGGCTTTAAAACCAGCATGGTCATCATAAATGACCAAGAGACTTTTATATAAATGTTTTTAAGGATACCATTGAACAAGAATCTCTAAACAGATATAGATGATTCTCTATTGATGAAGAACCTAGAATACATATAAAAGATTCTCTAAATTTCTTGCATATTTAATCATTGATTGTTAAAACTTAAGGAAAGCTCATTTTATACTTGGTAATGTAATAAGTATTCATGAACATAACTTAAATCTATAAAGAGAGTCCCGGAGTAGACAATAATTCCCCTCAAAAAGGTGTGATGAGTCCGAACTCCCATCCTCTCGACCAATGCAAATTCCTAAGCCTCATTAGCCCACAAGATAATGAGTGCCTACCTTTGGAAAGTAGGTCCAAACGGATGTGGAATCATTGGATGTTTCCGGTTCTACGAACAAACCCGTTAGAAACCGATCGGAACGTTTGAATCTCCCGTCCAGGAGGTCATCCCCGGATTCCGTGCGAAACAACGACGGACAACGTTGATCGTGGTTGAGGCTTGCAGAGCAGGACAGTACCTGGAGGTGGACCACTGGGCGGGACGCACTCGGAGCGGACGGCGGGACCCGTGGAGCAGTGGAGCTATCTGTACCCACCCTTCAGGTGGGATTTCCAGTGGACAGCTCGGGGTAGCGGCTTTTACTTTTCAGTTGATATTTTCCCTTTCGAGTTGTACTTTACTTTCAGTTTGGGTTTGTATACTGGCCCACTTACTTTCCGCACTTACAGTTGTACTCAGTTTCTACTTAGTGTTTACTTTTTCTGATTTCTTACTCTGTGGTGCTTGTTTACTTTACAGAGGCAATGCCTTCCCTTTTTACCGGGATTTACGCCTTGGTGCTAGTCGCCAGCCCCTGGCCTATGGAAGGCGGGCTTGGGGTAGTCACGGCACGGGCCCCGAGGACGGGTCGTGACAAATTGGTATCAAAGGAGTTCGGTTCTACCGTGGACTCAGATCTTTTCTATGTGAAGCAATAGTGTTTACTGTATTGAGTGTGGTTATCAGTCCAGGGAGTCCAGTGTTGGTGCGGCGGCCGACGTATCCGTACACCAGGACCCTGACTTCTGATTTCCGACTTAATGCACGAAAACATTGGTTGCATGTGTGTTTCAAGTTTTCTTTGTGATTACTTTGTATCATCTCACCAGGTATACTGTTCTGACCGTGGCGCACCTGTTTCCTTTTTAGGATGGCCCCACGATGGCAGCCAGCTAGGGTTCTGAGAGTCGAGCGTGACGACAACCCACCGAGCGACGAGGCCTCGGTGCAGGGCCCTTTGTCAGCAGTGGCACCGGCGGTAGCTCTACCCGCCGAGCCACTGATGCTTCCAGCACCAGCCGATGACGATGCACGTCGCCTCAGTGCATTGCATGAGTTTCAGCGCCAGCGACCGTCCAGGTTCTGCGGGGAGACGGACCCCCAGGCAGCCGAGGACTGGCTGGAGGCAGTCGTACGAGTTTTTAGGCTAGTAAGGACACCAGCAGACCTCATGGTGATCCTCGCTGCGAGCCTACTGCACGCAGCAGCGGGCCGATGGTGGAGTTTGATGCTCCAGGTGCACGATGAGGCATCTCTACTCTGGAAATACTTTGAGAGCCTCTTTCGCTGAGAGTTTGTCCCGGCCACCCTCCGTGTGGTGCGGATCCAGGAGCTTCTTTAGCTGCGGCAGGGCAGCATGACGGTCTCCCAGTACTCAGCGAAATTTACCGATCTCTCACGCTACTCGACAGACATGGAACGAGACCCATTCTTCCAGGTCCGGACCTTTGAACATGGATTGAGACACGAGATCAGGGCATTGCTGATCTCCCTCAGCATTCTGACTCAGACAGGAGTAATGGAGCGGGCCCTTTTGATCGAGAGCTTTCTTGCTGAGTCTACACCAGCGCCGAGACCCACCGCAGGGCGGCACGTAGCAGAGTCTTCTGTAGCAGGTAGTCGACGGATGACTCTTGGGTCTAGGAAGACCAGACCCTCAGGCAGACGACCTCAAGACACTGGCTCAGCAGTGCGAGGCACACAACGCGGAGCCAGTCTTTCGAGAGGCAGACAGTGCTACTCGTGCAGCGGGCAGGGCCACATGGCTCGTGATTGCCCAACCCACTGTTCCGAGGAGCAGCAGACGATTGAGGGACCACTAAGGCAGAGGCAGAGGGTCGACTGTGGCGGTCCGCAGGGAGGAGGCAGACGAGGCAGAGAAGTTGGCCGAGCAGCAGGTGGTGGGCAACGCTCTGAGGCTCTCCACCACCACCACCAGGAGGTCCACCCCGACCACAGAGAGCTAGCGGGCAGAGACAGGCACAGCTCCAGGCAGCGGAGGCCTATGACCACGGCACGCCCGAGATGATTCGAGGTACTATATGTGTCTATTCCATCCTTGCTGCAGTACTTATAGACACAGGAGCGAGTCACTCTTTCATAGCCGCTGCCCTTTTTCGGAACTCGGAGACTCCGACAGATCCATTGGCTCGATCCTTAAGGCTAGAGACTTCTACGGGAGCAGACTCGACGATTACGCACTGGTGTCGGCAGTGTGAGCTTACTCTAGGAGGCGAGAGCTTCGGCTGGGATCTTCTTGTAGTGGCGTCGAGGCCTTACGACGTCATCTTGGGCATGGATTGGTTATCCACGGTCCATGCACAGATTGACTGTTTTAGGCGCAAGGTGCGATGTGTACGCACCGACGGGAGTAGGTTCACCTTCACCGGCGAGAAGGGAGCCTTTGCAGCACAGGATGGACTTCCGCGGAGGAGAGGACAACCCATCACTCATCATTTGGCTAGCCTCATCCTAGGAGCAGTTGACATGCAGAGTCCTGGTTTTCCTGTAGTGGTGGATCAGTTTGCGGACGTCTTCCCCGACGACGTTCCAGGGATACCTCCTCGTAGAGAGGTAGACTTTTATATTGACCTGTACCCCGAGACAGCCCCGATATCGACTCCAGCATATCAGATGGCCCCCACTGAGCTTCGAGAGCTACAGGTACAGTTGGAGGACTTGCAGGGCAAGGGGTTCATCCGACCCAGTGTTTCACCCTGGGCTTCCCTGATATTGTTCGCCAAGAAGGTGGACAGGAGCTTGCGACTGTGTGTCGACTATCGTCACCTAAACCAGGTGATAGTGAGGAACAGGTATCCGCTACCGAGAATTGATGACCTCTTTGATCAACTCAAGGGAGCACAGTGGTTCTCGAAGATAGACCTCAGTTCAGGCTATCACCAGCTCAGAGTTCGAGACAAGGACGTGCAGAAGACGGCCTTCAGATGTCGGTATGGACACTATGAGTTCTTGTTTATGCCATTTGGCGTAACCAATGCTCCAGTAGTGTTCATGGCCCTCATGAACAGGATCTTTCATCCATACCTCGATCGATTTTTCATGGTCTTCATTGACGACATTTTGATTTACTCGACGACTGAAGAGGAGCACGCCTACCACTTACGGGTTGTACTAGACACACTCCAAGAGCACCAGCTTTATGGTAAGCTCTCGAAGTGCCAGTTCTGGATACGTGAGGTCCACTTCTTGGGACACGTCATCTCTGAGGCGGGATTTGCAGTGGATCATGCGAAGATCGAGGCAGTGTTAGCTTGGGAGCCACCCAGGAGTGTGACGGAGGTGCGAAGTTTCTTGGGACTAGCTGGATACTACCGGAGATTTGTGCCAGACTTCTACAGAGTTGCAGCATCACTCTCAGCTTTAACGAAGAAGGGGAAACCCTTCGTGTGGTCAGACAGATGTCAGCAGAGCTTCCAGGAGCTGAGACAGAGAGTGACCAGTGCACCTATCTTGAGGTTGCCTGAGAAGAGAGTAGGGTACGTAGTCTACTGCGATGCATCAGGGACCGGACTCGGTTGTGTCCTGATGTAGGAGTGGGCAGTGATCGCCTATGGATCACGTCAGTTGAGGCCGCATGAGCAGAACTACGCTACCCATGACCTGGATTTAGCAGCAGTGGTCTTCGCTCTGAAGACATGGAGACACTATCTGATGGGCGAGTGTTTTACAGTCTTTTCTGACCATCAGAGTCTTAGATACATATTCTCTCAGAAGGATCTGAATCTGAGATAGCGGTGATGGCTTGAGTTCCTCCAGGACTATGACTTTGAGATAGTCTATACTCCTGGGAAGGGGAACGTGGTAGATGATGCCCTCAGCAGGAGGACAGACATTCAGCTACTTGAGGAGGCGACAGAGCAGCTAGCCTCTTTGCAGTTATCCTTCGTGGATAGAGATGGAGCAGCTTTCCTTCAGTCTCTCATAGTCACTCCTCCACTACTACAACAAGTCAGAGAGGCACAGCGTGGGGATGCTGACTGTGATACGCAGCATGCACAGATATCCTCAGGGCAGGCACCTGATGGTCTCTCCTTTAGAGCAGAGCACGACATCCTTTTTAGAGGATGTACCTTGGTACCAGTTGCTTTACGGGAGGAGGTGCTGAGAGAGTTTCACACTTCTCCCTTGGAGGTACATCCCGGAGTGGCGAAGATGTACCAGGATCTCAGATGACAGCACTGGTGGCCAGGCATGAAGAAGGCTGTGGCAGAGTTTGTTTCTCGATGCCTCACCTGCCAGCAGGTGAAGGTAGAGCATCAGGTACCAGCAGGATTGGTACAGCCCTTGTAGGTCCCGTAGTGGAAGTGGGATGGGATATCTATGGACTTCGTGACTGGACTTCCACGCACTTCCAGAGGTCACAACTCCATCTGGGTGATCGTCGACCAACTCACCACGTCGTCTCACTTCTTACCCATAGAGAGAAGGGCTCAGTGGAGAGCTTGGGATGTCTTTACGTTCAGGATATTGTTCGGCTTCACGGTGTGCCATCATCTACCATCTCTGATCGAGATGCTCACTTTACTTCCCAGCTTTGGAAGGGGTTGCAGGAGGCGTTCGGGACGCAGCTACATCTAAGCACAGCCTTTCACCCTCAGACAGATGGTCAGACGGAGAGGACCATTCAGACTCTCGAGGACATGCTCCGCGCATGTGTCCTCGACTTTGGTCGTAGCTGGGAGGACCACCTACCTTTGGTGTAGTTTGTGTACAACAACAGCTACCACTCCACCATCGGGATGGCACCGTACGAGGCGTTGTACGACCGACCTTGAAGATCTCCTTTGTGCTGGACAGATCCTGGGGAGTCAGCACTTGTGGGACCGGAGATGGTCCAGGCCACGATAGATAAGGTCCAGGTCATCCAGGAGCAGATGAGGATAGCTCAGAGCCAGCAGAAGTCATAAGCTGACAGGAGGCGGAGGCCACTAGAGTTTGAGGATAGCGACCACGTCTTCTTGCGTGTCTCACCTCGATGTGGATTTCGGAGATTTGGTCGAGGCGGCAAGTTATCTTCGCACTTCATCGGACCCTTCCAGGTCCTCAGCAGGATTGGCTAGGTGGCTTATCGCCTGGATCTACCACCTCAGTTGCACCGGGTGCACGAAGTCTTCCACGTGTCTCAGCTGAGGAGATACGTGCACGACCCGATGCATATCATTGACCATGGGGAGCATGACGTTGATGATGGGGTGACATTTGCGGAGGTCTCAGTGGAGATCAAGGATCGACAAGAGCGGGTCCTACGTGGACGGTCGATTCCTCTAGTGCGCATCAGATGGCAGCACGGGAACCTCCAGGAGAGCACTTGGGAGCGGGAGGCTCAGATGCGTGCTCAGTACCCACATTTGTTTCCCTAGTTATGATGTATCTTTACGGGGACGTAAATCCCTGAGGTGGGAGTAATGTAAAGACCCGTAAAATTCAAGGGAAATTTTTTCTTAATTTTCTTTGGAATTTTACAGGAACTTGGTTTCTGACGGCACCTGATTCAGAGGCCCGGTGTGCCCGGAATCAATTTCCGAAGTTTAGCTCGGGTACGTTCAGTAAACGAACGAGTGGGAATTTCTAACTTTTGAACCGGTGGCTGGAATCGAATTCCGAGGGCACCAATGGAACCGCAGTGCTGGTAGTTTCTTAGGAACTCCTGTTCTGGAGATGCGTTTACATGAGTGTTGATGATAAAAATTGTGGAAGTTTATTTTTTAATTACTCTACAATTTTTATTTTTTTTTACTCTAAGTGTTTAGTTCTAGATGGAAGTTGGGTAACCACCCAACCTCCCTTGGGAGGTTATGAGGGTGGTGGGGCCCACATGAACCCCACCCCTTCATTTCCTCTAAAACCCCCTCAACTCCCACTTTAATTTTGTTAACTTAAGTTATAACTTATGACTTTAATGTAATAAGTTTAATGAGGTGAGTTGTGTGTGGTTAATTGAATTTAAAACTCTTGAAATTCAAAAGAGTTGTTGTGTTAATAAAATAAGAAAGGAACTTATTTTATTTGGGTTGTTAGAGTTTGTCGTTGAGAGGTTTTGGGAAGAAAATCTTCTTCTTCAACGAAGAACATCTCTGCCAAAGAACGCGGAGAACTTCTTCCGCGACGTTTCCTCTTCGGACGCACCTCGACGACAACGGAATCGACATCTCTTTCCGCAATGGTTCTTCCGCGATGCCGTATCCGCGATGCGATGTTCTTCTTTTGTGTCGTCTCTTCCGCGACGGTTTTCCGTGATGAATCTCCATCAACGACTTCGAATCCTCGCTTCGCGATGTCGACGTTCTTTTTCTGCGACGCCCGACCTCCGCGACGCTCGTCTTCCGCGGCTCGTTGACGTACACCCTTCTTGAAACCGAGCTAGGGGTTTTATTTATTTAATTGTTCGTGAATACCAACTTGATTATCTTCGTGGATTAAAACCAATTGTTATCGAATAACGCGAGGGGGTCGGACCGCACAAACACGGCCAACCCACCTCCTTATTTTTCGTGTTGGTTTCTTTGTGGTTGGTACGGGAAGGCGTGGTGTCGTCGCACCACGCAGAATCAAGAGAAAGGAAAATGTGAGGCGCCGTCGCGCCGCGCCATGGAAAGAAATTCAAGGACGCGACACCGTCGCGCCGCGTCGAAGAAAACCGAAGACGCCGCAGCCAGAGTGGGGCCGCGGTGGAGGGGCGCGGTGCCGTCGCGCCGCGCCGGACGACAAGGGGCGCGACCGGTTCCGGGCCGCGGTGGAGCAAGGTGACCGGCGGCCGGACCGGGCCGCCGGCGTCGGAGCCGGAAGGGGACCGGCCATTGCCCATCCCATTGAGCTGGAACCGTCCGGCCAGGTCGGGCCGGCCGGAAGAGGAGGAACCAGGGGAATTAAATTCCCCCGGCTGGTTTTCCAAACGGCCCCCAAAAACCGGGGGGGGGGGGGCGGTTACACAGGGGGGAAGGCGCCCCCCCCCCCCCTTTGCCGAAACGGCTCCACCACTGGCCGAGCCGGTAGTGCGCTGGGCGCGCTGTGCCCAGCCGGTCCGCCAGGCCGGGCCGCGCCGGGCCGCGCCGTACCGGGTTGCGCCAGGCCGGGCCGCGTCGGGCCGCGACGGACCGGGCCGCGCCAGGCCGCGTTGCGCAGGGCCGCGCCGGACCGAGCCGTGCCAAGCCGGGCCGGGCCGCGCCCAGCCGGGCCGGGCCGCGTCGACCCGGTCCGGGCCGACCGGGGGGTCTCGGGCCTGGTCGGTCCGGGCCCGAAACCCCCGTTATCAGACTGTTTGGGTTCAAATGCTCATAACTTGGGCTAAGGACCTTCAAACGACGCTCCGTCAGTGGAGATGCGATCCTTGGATCGAGACGGTCATTTCGGTATATCACACTCAAGGTTTCAAAATACTTTGAGTTCAGTCGGGTTGGTTCGTACACGAAACCAACCGGGCCCTCGGAGCGGAAACGCTCATATCTTGAGCTACGGACGTCCGATTGATGTGTCGTCGACTTTGTTGAGTTCCTCTTAGTGAGACGGATCTTTTGGCATACTCCGCCCGAGGTTTGGACGCAGGTGGAGAACGGAGGGGTTGGTTTTTCCTTAAAAACCAATCGGGCCCCTGGGACGAAAAGGCCAATAACTCTCAGACCGGGCGTCCGATTGACGCGCCATCTGCGACGTTGAGTTCCTGTTGATGATACGGAACTTTTGGATACATCAACTCTGGACTATGTGTCAGTTGATGTATCAGCCTCTCGGCTCGTGGAGCAGACCCTCTCGAACGAGCTTGCTGTGTGCGGGAACCCTAGTGCTGGCTGCGACTGCTACTGTGACGACGACGACTGTACAGAGATCCTCAGTGGATTCGACGGCGACGACTACAGCACTCAGCAATCCTATGTGGATCAGTGCTACCGATCCTGTGTGGGTCCGATCCTATGTGGGTCAGCGCTCAGCGGTTCTGTGTGAGCCAGCACCTACAGATCCTGTGTGGGTCCGATCCTGTGTGGGTATTTGCGGGGGTTAGTACCTATCGATCCTTTGTGGGTCCGACGACTTAGATGGATCAGTGATCATCTCTATCGTCTTTCGAAGAAGTATACCTGTGTGAGCTGAATCCTGTTTACTTTCGTGTGTGGATTGTGTTGTGCTATCCTGTGTGGATTACGTTTTCTTTCTTGTGTGGAATACGTATACTTTCATGTGTGGACTGGGTTGTACTTGGGCTCGGAGGTTGGAGCGTATTGGAATTGATGACTTAGGTATATGTATGGGCATATACCTAAGCAGTGTCGGTTGTTAATTCGTGATTATATCTTTCCTTTTTGGTTTATCCTTTGTTTATTTTTGGAGACCTTCGGGGGTCTCAGGGTCCCTACTGAGTAGCTTATACTCACCCCTGCATGGGCTATGCCCACACTACATTGTGTTGGTTGCAGACGACGGATAGCGTTGATTGTGGTTGAGGCTTGCAGAGCAGGACGGTACCTGGAGGTGGACCACTGGGCGGGACGCACTCGGAGCGGACGGCGGGACCTGTGGAGCAATGGAGCTATCTGTACCCACCCTTCAGGTGGGATTTCCAGTGGATAGCTCGGCGTAGCGGATTTTACTTTTCAGTTGTTGTTTTCCCTTTCGAGTTGTACTTTAATTTCAGTTTGGGTTTGTATACTGGCCCACTTACTTTCCTCACTTACAGTTGTACTCAGTTTTTACTTAGTGTTTACTTTTTCCTCTTGCTTACTCTGTGGTGCTTGTTTACTTTACAAAGGCAATGCCTTCCCTTTTTTCCGGGATTTACGCCTTGGTGCTAGTCGCCATCCCCTGGCCGATGGAAGGCGGACTTGGGGTATTCACGGCACGGGCCCCGAGGACGGGTCATGACATTTTGAAATATTTATAGCATTATTATTATAGAATAAAATAGAAAAATTATCAAAATTAAGATCAAATTCTTGAATTTTGTGTTTCATATACAACACTTATGCACAACAACTTCCAATAAATATGTTTTTTCCTCAGTAGTTGACAATATAACTGAATGTTACTTATTATTTTACCATGAAACCAAGGACTTCCCTAAAAAGTGACAAGTTCCTATGGTAAATTTTATATTTAATCTACACCCTCCAAAATCAGTATCTAAATTTGAAATTAAACCAAAACTAGAGGTTTTTGGTTAAATCAATGATAGAGAAACAGTTCTTTTTAATCTCAAAATCCTTTTAACGGAAATTAAATGAGAAACTTTTGTATCTGATTGAAATATTGTAAAAATAAAAACATAAAACATTATATTTGTTCTAATTATAGTAAGATATAATAAACAAAAAAAATCATGTCTCTATACAACTTATTTTCAACTAATTTACCAACTTCAACTAAATCAAGTTTTATATTAATACACATAGGATTTGTATATGACTTATTGTTTCTAAAACTAAAATTTTTCAACAAATAAACACTATATTTAATTTGATTAAAAAAATACCAAAATCCTTTTGGTATATTTTAAATCTAAGAAAGAAATTTAATTCTTCTATCATACACATTTCAAACTCATTTTTTATAAGTTTTGATTAATCATTAAAATTGTTTTGATTACTTGTACCAAAAATAACATTATATATATAATTTTTAACTAATAAAATATTAGAAGAATAAGTTTTATTAAAAATATTAGGATCAGTTAAACCTACTAAAAACCTATTTTCTAAAAGAAATTAACTCAATCTTTCATACTAATCCTTTAGTGCTTATTTAAGACCATAAATAGCTTTAGTGAGTTTTAAAATAGAATTTGGTAGATGATGATGGTAAAATACTATTGGTTATTCAACATAAACTTCTTCCACTAAATAAAAATTTAAAAAAATAAATTTTATATCCATATTGTATAATTTAAATTCCATATGAGATTTATAGGCCAAAAGGATTCTAATGGATATAAGCCTAGTATTATGGGTAAAGGATTCATCATAATCTTTTACTTCTTCTTTATTATAATCATTAAAACAATCCTAGCTTTATTACTAGTAATTATACCTTTATCATCTTGTTTATTCCTGAAAAACCATTTAGTTTGTATTAAAATATGGTCTAAGGGTCTATCAACTAATTCCCAAACTTTTTTTTCTTAAAATCATTTATCTCTCTCCTATATATCCAACATACAACACTCATCATCTCAGTATTCTTCTATAGACTTGGGTTCAAAATTGGATAGAAAGGTAGAGAATTCAACTAGGTTTCCAACATTCCTCTTAGTCATAACTCCTTCATCCAGGTCTCCTATAATAGTTTCTAAAGGATGTTCATTTAAAGTTCTAGTTTTTCTAGGTAAAAAACTTTTCATTTTTCTTATAATTGGATTAATCATGATCATGTTATGTTTTAATTTTGAACTTATCATTAAAATATTCAAGCCTTAATTTTTTCACAAAATAAATAGCTTCATTTATTTGAATTCTATTCAGAAAAAATGGATTACATTCATTAAACTTCTAATGAACATATTATTTAACTATAATTTACTTTTTATTAAACACTCTATAAAATTTAGAAGTACCATAATACCCAACAAAGATTCCTTCATCGGCCTTTGGATCAAACTTACCAAAGTTTTCCTTAGTATTCAAGATATACATCATGCATCCAAGTATCCAAATTTAGGTTTTTTATTATTCTATAACTCAGGAGGTTTATTTTAAGAATAGGACTAATTAAAAATCTATTCACAATATAGAACGTTTTATTAATAGTTTCTACCAAAAATAGGCAGAAAAATCATACTTATTCAACATCATTATACCATATATTAAATAGTTCTATTTATTCCTTCTATAATTCCATTTTTTAGCTATTCCTAGAGTGGAAAAATTATGTTTAATACCCTAGTTTTAGAAAAAAAGAATTAAATTCTTGATTCTAAAATTCTCCTCCATGATCATTTCTCAATGAAATTCTTTTAAAAAAAATTATTTTGAACAAACTTTCAAAATTACATAAAAACTGAAAAATATCCACTTTTAAACTTTAAAAATTAAAAACAATTAAATCTATAAAAATATTTAACTAACACAAAGATAAATAGTCTTTCATCCAAGATTTCTACTTAAAAGGGTCTAGACAAAACCATATATATTATTTCTAAAGTTTTAGATATAGAAACCTTTTTAATTGATTTAAAATATGACTTATGATTATTTTTTATTTTACATGCATCAAAAGTATTTTCTCATCAAACTTAAGACAAGTTAGATTAAAAACTAATTTCTTATTAGATAATTTAAAATAAAGAAAATATATTACAATTTATAAGTCACATATTCTGTATCCAGGATTCAATTATTTTAATACTTAAAGAGTTAACTTTATATTCACACAAGGAACTAAGATCCAAAGTGTAAAAATTTTCAATTATAGGTTCTATAAACTAAAGAATTCTATCCTTAAAGACAGAATACACATTATTAGAGAAATAAAAAGAAAAATGATCATCATAGAGTAGAGAAACACTTATCATATTATGATTAAACCCTTTAACATATAGAACCTTATTGATTAGGTTATATTTTGGATATCTAACTGATCCAAATCCAATGATCTATCCTTTAGTATTGTCATAAAAGGTAACCAAACCTCCATTAACTTTTGATAGTGCATGGAAATTAGAGAATTATCCACTCATGTACCTCTAATATCCATTGTCAATATATCATAATTAATTTATATCCATGTGGATTTACATATATAAAAATATAAAACAAAAACGTGTTTTGGTACCCAAATGCTCTTAGGTCTTCCAGTGTTAGTGAATAACGATCTAGAAAACTGGATATTTTTAACATTGTAAAAACTAACTTCAAATAAATTTCATGAAACACAAGTTTTATTAACACTACTAATCTAAGGATTCTTTAAGAAAATATTATTAGAAAAATTTCCTCTTACTCCGCAATAAAAATAGGTAACTCTTGACATGATGTGATTCTTTTAACTAGAAAAAAAATGATTTCTATATTTCTTGGGTTTTTCACTATTACTACCAATTCCATATCTTTTTCTCTTATGCATATTCTTTCAAAGAATCTTATTTAAAGACACTTATCCCTTATTAAACATACTAGAAGCAATTTTAAAATATTATAATTCATCAAGTAACTCTTTAATTTAGTTTTTAAGCTAAGTATAGCTTGAAGAATATTTTACTAATTTCCCTTTTAAATCTAGGTACTGTTTAAACATTTCATCTTTTCACTTAAGATAGAATCATGAATATTCATTAGAAATTTTATATTTTTATTTAGAGAATTATATTTTTCTTCTAGCATGGAAAAATATTCAACTAGTTTATCATTTTATAATATTTAAAAATCATAATTAGAATCAGAAGAGTTGTAATATTTTACATCATATTCTTTAGCCATAAAGAACATATTTACTTTCTAATTTTATTGATCTTGTTGAGATTTAGAACATGAAGAACTATCTGGATATTTGGATACACTTTAGGTAGCTTTTGTAGCCTTATTACCTTTTTATACATACTTAACATTCATTTATAGATTTTGTTTCTTATTATCTATTTTCATATTCTCCTTCAACTATGGGAAATTAGGTTTGATATTCCCAAGCTACTTGCATTCATAATATATGACTTATTTCAAAATCTGACTACATCTCTTATAATCATTAAAAAATTTATTAAACCCATTCTTATTTTTATAAATCTTATTGAATCTCTTGGATAGGTAAGAAATTTACTCTCTATGATTTAAATAACTTGAATAATTAGAGAATATAACATCCTCTTTTAACTTATTTTCACTTTTGGGAATATAAACTTTTAGATATGTATTTTCATGTTTTATATTTTTATGATCTTGAGCCTCATCTTTCATTTCAACTTCATCCATCATTAGAGTTCTAATCAATTCTTTCATTTTTTAACTATTTGATAAGATTTAAATGTCTTATTGTATTAGTTATTGAATTCCTCTTAGAGGGTAAAACTCAAAGTACATTTAACATTTGATCTATTTCTGTAATTAGAGTTCCTAGGGTAGCAACAACATTGATAATTTTAGTCAATATTTTATTCATCTTGGTGATACTTACACCTTAAATCATTCTAAAAGTATAAAACTTTAATTTTTCATTATTTTACCTTAACTGTCTAACATTATAGGTTCTTTCATAAGTAATAGGTATTGTATGATATATTTTATAAGCAGTAGAACAGTGAGAGATATGATTGAAATCATCAGGTCCAAGTCCAAAAAAGATTACATTCATGGATATTGAATTTATATCATACTCACCTTCTTTGGTAGCATCCCATTTTTTTTGGATTATCCTTGGGGATTTTGTATGGCTCAAAAACCTTCATATAAACTTTTAAACTGAGATTATTTAAATATAAAACCATTTTATATTTCTAGGATCCATAATTTTCACTAATAAGATATGGATCCCTAATCATTGACATACCTTCTTTAAGTTTAGCCATTAAAATATTTATTCATCTAGATATTTAACACAATCTTTCTAGAGATTAAAAATGTTATTTAAAAGAGAACTCATTTAATACCAATTTTTTAGCAGAATAATGATGAAGACACTGGAGGGGGTGAATTTTTTCCTTTTAAAAACACTTGAAATTTTTCAAATTGATCAACCTTTTTATTTTAAAAAGTGATATTATTACCTTTTATTTAAATAAATAATTTGGTGGAATATAAATTAAAGAACACAAGTATTTTTATAGTGGTTCAGGGCATAAAGAACCCCTAGTACACTCTACCAACACTCTATCCATGAGATTAGTGATTTTGACTAGTAGATCATTTTACAATGGATCTTGACTATTTAGTGAAAGCAATTAAAAATTGTTATAAAATATTTTACAAGGATTCAAATAGAAAAAACAATAGTTTTCTATACACTCCAAACCTGAGTGTTTAGAAACAATAGGAAAAGTATTTAGTTTGATAAATTATCTTTGAAGTTTTTTAGATGAAGATGATGAAACTTACAAAAGAATATATCTTTATAGGAATAGGTAAATAACTTCAAATAATTTTCCTTGTGAATAATCTCCAAGTTTCTATATAGAATTTCTAGATAACATAGTAGAATCAAAATAACTTCTTAGTAAAATCAAGAACACACATCGATAGATTATGACATGCATGTCTCCAAAGTATAGTCCTAAAAAATATTCAATAAAATACTGTAAGTGAATAATAGTTACATATATTATTTTTAGAAGAAAGGATAATCTCTTGTGTAAATTAAAAAATTTGATGTAGTTTAGAGAAAGAGATTCAGATCATCAAGATTCGGATAAAATGGATCATTATTAAAAATAATTATCTTTTTTCAGTAGATATATCCATTTTATAATTAAATAATAAACTAAATTTAATTATAGTCAAAAATATCTGAAAAGGGTGACAGATAAATCGAAAAATTCAAAACATTTATTTTATTTGAAATTAAAAAATAATAAGCCATAAAAATCATAATTTCCATTATAAATAGGAATGAACTAATCTATCATTGAAGATCCTATCAAAATATTATTTTAATCACTTTATTGAGATATTTACTCAAGTGAAAATGTAGACTAAATCTTGAAAATATCAAAAATTGAAATCCCACAGATGATTGATTCAATGTGGGGTTGATCTGCGTGAGGATAACTCCAAAAGTATGGTTCACAACATACGATTGATTACAAATACAGAATACTCGAGCAAGAGGTTCAATACCAATATTAGGTTAACATATCATACATTAGATACTCAAGCATGGGGTTGCTTCATGAAAGTTAAGTTCCCAAACCTAACATTTAGTTAAAATGTGAGGTTCCAAAAGTGGGGTTGAATACCAACATTAGGTTGCAACATAACACCCTATATAGTGATTCCAGAATTATTTAATCTTATAGAATAATTTTTAGGATAAATTCTATCTAAATTATAAGTAACAAACTTCCATAATTCCAGATAAATAAAATAAATATTCAAATAAATATAATCATGAAATCCAATGAAATTAACAGCATTAGTAAAATGAATGAGGGATTTGTTTAGCATCAAAATCAATAAGAATTTAATTATAAATTATTGGATCAACTTCAGTAAACCCAAAATTGGATATGTATGGTTTTGTTATAGTTTAATAGGATAAGACCTCTGATGGTGTTTTATGCCTTCTTGGTACAAATCACTAGCCCCTGACCTGTTGGATGTAGGTTTAGGGAGGCACTGTTAGCATAATTGCCTACCCAATCGGGGTCTCGGTGGTTTAGGTTGTGTCAATATTTTTAATTATATGTGTGTGTGTGCATTAATTATATTTAAATATGGTTAATTATATTTAAAAATATTATTAATTATATAAATAAATAAATATTTTTTTATATTATATATTAGTAATTATATAATTTATTTAAGTTATTGGGGTTACAAATAAAAGAAACACACACACATACATGGTGGACTAGCAAGGTTTAGACCTCATCCACCCACCCCCTAAGGATAGGGCCATATCCAAGCTAACGCATTTCAATTTTTAGCATAAATTCCTAATGGGATTGAAATACCATTACATTCCCCTATGAACCAAATTTTTATCCCAAAAGTCATGCATTGCATTAGTGTGAAACCAGGTCCACATCCCTACCTGTGTTAGCTTGCCTGTATCATCATTCTTATGTTAGCTTATATCATCACTCGCCTACATCATCGGCCAAAAATCCCCCCAATGGGGCCGGTAGGAAACGAACACTAGTCACTTGGATGTGAAGACTAGTGGTGTGTACCACTCAACCATATATCTGGCCACAAAATATTTACAATAAATGTATAACTATATTTAAGTATAAAATGATTTACAACATATTAATATTTAATTATAAATATTAAATTTATTGATTATGTTTAAAATAAAATACTATTCATTATTATTTATGTTTAAATTATTATTTATATCTTTGAGAAATTATTAATTATATATAAGAAAATTTATTATAAATAATTATAATAAAAATATTACTATTCATATTTTAAAAATATCACTAATTGCAAAACTTATAATTATATATATAATATTAAATATTAAAATTTATATATACAATAAAATTAATTACATTTGAATAATATTAATTAGTAATTATATTTTAAATAATAATATTATTATTGGTATTAATATTGTTAATATAAAATTTTGTATTAATTATGAAAGTTTCAAAATAATTAAATCTAAGTTCAAACCATTGATTCATTTAAAAATAAAAGTTACATTTTTTAAATTGATTAATGATGTATGTATATATTATCTTATGCAGACTGTTAAATATAAGGGAATTATCACCTAATAAAATCACTTCTATATGTTCCTTAAAATCATTATTGTTACATAGGCTATTCTTAGACTTTGTATTTTATCAATGCTAAAACTAGTGTAGATAAAGACCCTCTTTATTAGTGTTAAAAAAAGCACTAATAAAAATGGGGTTTATCGGTGATTTTTTTAGCATTAATAAAAGTTATATCATTTTTTATAGTATGGACATGAATGAATAGCAAGAGAGAATGTCGAGAGTAGGAGGCTATGGCGATAGATCTGAAAATGACAAACCCTCGTTTCTTTGTTCGTGATCTTGATTTCCCAAATGGATCTGTTTAATCCTGATGTGGAACTGAATTACAAGAAGGATCGGGAACCACATAGGAATTTGTCTAAAGTTCATGACTCCTCGGGCTGGAAGAAAAATGGATTATCGTTTGCAGAAGTTCTTTTGGGCTCTAAGGATCCTTCGAAGAGTGATCTTGAAGATCCTACAAAGGGTGAGCATCGTAGATTTTCTAATGTAACTCGTCTTGAAAATGGAGGCTTCTCCGTTGAAGCAGATTCGGAGGCTCTACAACAAAGGATCTATTTATGTAAATTTTTGATTTTAGGCTGTACTATTTATTCAAAAGGTGGCAGACCTTGGTCATATGCTGAGCTTAAAAATCGAATATCACATTGTTGGAGTAATAGAGAGTGGAAGTTGATACCCATAAGGAGAGGTATTTTTCATATTATCCTTCAATCTAGAGATGCATTGAATATTTCCTGGAATGCTAGAAATTTGAATTTAAAGCTAGGTTTTATGAGATTATCAGCATGGGATGTGAACTTCAATCCACATAATTTTAAGCAGTCCAATGCTCAGATTTGGGTGAAGTTACATGGTCTAAATTGGGTGTATTGGCATCCTCGGATATTAAATGATATTTCATCTTGTATTGGCACTCCAATTCGAATTGATCAGCGTACCTTGGAAGGAGATCTTGGTTTTTTTGCTCGAATGCTGGTTGATGTTAACCTGGAGTTAAAACGCCCTGATAGAATCTCTTTCACTGCTCGTGGAAACAAATCTAAGGTAAGAATTGAGTATGAGAATGTGCCTCTTTTTTGTGAAGTTTGAAAGATGGTAGGTCATTCTGTTGATAATTGTAGAGTTTTTTAAAAGAAGGTTAATGCTCCAAAGCCTGTGGAATGGAAAGATGCTAATAAGGGAAAGAACAAAAAAAAACCTATTGGTCTGAAGATATGAATTTCTAAAAATCAAGTAGATCCTTCACTGGATATTTTAAAAACCAGACAGCACATTCCTGCTATCACACCTGATGTTGATGTCAAGAAGGATTCTATCAATGGAGGGACCAAATATGGTTCACTCAAGAAGAAAAAAACATGGGCTGATAAAGTAGAGGAAGAGGAACATGAGGAAGCACTTGCAATATCTTAGGATGATGAGGAGATAAAGTTTATTCAGGATTTTGGTATGAAATTATAGAAGCAAGTAACAGACCATGCTAGAGGAAATGATGGTGGTGATGGTCTTGAATCTAGATCAAAATTGGAGATTTTGTCCTCACTGGTTTCTCCTTCTATAGCTGGATCACATATACAATCAGATACTATCATTGAAATGGGTAATACTATTTCTGAATGTCTAATAATTGAGGAGCATATTATTGCTAATAGTTTGCAAGTTGTGAGGGCAGAAGGAATTGGTTGTAGTCTCACTTCTGTTGAGGCTAGTAATTCTAATATTACAAACTTGACAGATCTGGGAAACAAGTATTTTCATGATCAAGTAAAGGTAGTCAATGATAAAAATAATGATATATCTGATTTATTGGAAGGTCCTGCAGTTAAAAAGAAGGTTGGACGTCCACCCAATAAGAAGGGTGGAAAGGGCATAAGGGGTAGCAACCTTGGAGTTAGTTTCAAATAAATATTTTTTTTGGAATTGTCAGGGTCTTGGGAATATGGAAACTATCAGATCCATTGGGATATTTATCTAAAAGCATCATCCTATCCTTATTGGACTTTCTGAGTCCAAAAAGGTATTTGTTTCAAATATAAAAAATTTTGAGAATATGGGTTATTCTTTAATTGACACTAATAATTCTCATTCTGAGGTGAAAAACCTTTGGGTTTTGGCTCATTCATCTTTGAGCAGTACTATGATTGTTTCAAGTGAGCAGCAAGTTACTTGTTCTTATACATATCTTGGCTTCATCTTTACATGTACTTTTGTTTATGCCAATAATAGATATAAGGATCGTAGGGTTCTTTGGGAGGATTTTTTATCTCTAAACTCCAGCATTTCTAGTCCCCGGATCATATTAGGGGATTTTAATGCAATTCTTAATCCGGATGAAAAGATAGGGGTTGTCAACAATTTTATTTCCTCCAGAGAATTCAGATCTTGTATTGAACAAACTGATCTTTTAGAGGTAAATCTGGTTGGTGCTAAATATACTTGGTATAGGAAGCACTTAAATAGTTTTGTTTCCAGCAAAATTGATAGGTCTTTTATCAATGGGTTTTCACTAGATTTGTGGGGTTCCATCTCTTGTTCTACACTTGCTCGGCTTAATTCTGATCATCATCCAATCTTAATGGATCTTTCTGATAAGGAATCCAAACTCCCTTTTTCGTTTAGGTTTAATAAAGCATGGGTTACACAACCAGAATGTAGGGTTATTGTGCAATCTATCTGGAATTCTTTGAAATGCAAGGATGATTCTTTTGCTTGTATTACCAATTTAAAGATTATTAAGAGGAATCTTAAACTTTGGAGTAGGGATCGCTTCAGCTCCATAGATTCTGAAATTTCTTATATGGAGGCTTCCATCCAGCATCTTCAAGAATCTAATTCATACATGGATTTCTCGAATGGGTGTGCGGCTAAAACTGAGCTAATTACTAAACTCAATAAGATGCTTAACTTAAAGGATGCTTTACAGAGGGACTCCTTTAGAGCTAAATGGTTGCAGGATGGGGATAGGAATTCAAAGTTTTTTAATGAACTACAGAGAGTCAGAAGGATGTCCAAGACTCTCTCTTTGATCAATAATAGAGATAGCATTATTGATAATAGAAAGGATTTATCAGAACATATAATTCCTTACTTCAAGAGTCTCTTCAATGGATCTTCTCTCAATAGCAACCTCATGGATGGTGTGATTCCCAAGCCTATGAGTCAAGAGGATAATTCCATTCTTACCATTATTCCTCTTGAATCTGAAATCAAGGAGGATGTTTTCAGCCTTAAAATAGAAAGCTCTCCAAGTCCGGATGGTTTCGGGAATTTCTTCTATCAATCTTTCTGGGATATTATTCATGTTGACGTTTGCAGGTCAGTTGTTCACTTCTTCAAAGGTGGATATCTTCCGAAAGGTCTGAATTCTCAATTCCTTGCTCTAATTCCAAAAGTTGACAATGCAAATGAAATTCATATTTTTAGACATGTTGTAATGGTTAACACTATCTACAAAATTATATGCAAAATTCTTGTGACTAGATTATCAAGTATTGTTTGTAAGATTATCTCTGATAATCAGTTTGACTTTATCAAGGGAAGATCGATTCAGGATTGTCTCATAACTGCTTCAGAGTTTGTGAATCTACTTAAACGTCCTATTAGGGGTGGTAGCATTGATCTTAAACTTGATATCAAAAAATCTTTTGACACAATGGATTGGGGTTTCATATGCAGGATTCTAGAAATGTTTGGCTTTGATCATGTTTTCATTAATTGGATAAAGTCCATTATGAATTCTGATCACATTTCAGTTCTTATTAACGGATCTCCTGAGGGATACTTTGATTGTTCACGAGGTGTAAGGCAGGGAGATCCTTTATTAGCAATCATTTTTTCTATTGATGAGGACTATCTCAGTAGGATTCTTTCCATCATGGCCAGCAATGGAAAGTTTAAAGTTATTCATGCTGGTAGAGGATTAGCATCTCCTTCACACCTTTTGTATGATTATGATATTATTCTATTTACTAAAGGGGACAAAAGAAACATCAAGAACATTAAAAGAGTTTTTTTACATTATGAGATGGTTTCTGGACAGGAGATCAGTTGGAATAAATCATTTTTTTACTTTGGAATGAATTTTTCTCAAGGGAATCATCACTTCAATTCTGGAAGTGTAATTGAACTGGAATTCGCCTGCAGGATCTAGTTCTTGAAGATAGTAATAATATAGATTTTGATTTGTCAATTAATGATCAAATTCAATGTATGGATGGTATACCTAGTCAGGTGAGTTCCATTGTTGAGTAGTATATCTTTTCCTCTCAAGAAGATTTTTGGGTGTGGGAGCCGGCCTTAAATGGGATTCTTTCCACCAAACTGTTTTACAAGCACATTAATGTGAGAAATTTTGGATTTCAATGGATGGGTTATCTAAGTAAAGGCTTCTTGAGGCCTTCTCGAACCTTGTTTGCTTGGAGATTTTCTCACAAAAAGCTTCCAACTAATGGTTTTCTCAAAAAATGTGGGATTTCACTTTTCTCAAGATGTGTTTTGTGTCATCAACATAGGGAAGATATAAACCATCTCTTCCTTACTTGTGTGGTTGCTTCATCTATGTGGGAGGCAGTTTTTGATATCTTTGAAGTTAAATCAATTCATTCCAGCACAATTGTTGACTTTATGAAATGCTGGCCTAATCTTAAGCTGTCTCAACAGCTTGCTTGTTTGTTCCTTGCTATTGCAGAGGAGTTATTGCATTTTTTGTGGCTTCTATGAAACAAAATTCTGCATGATCAGTGGACTTACCAAGATTGATTTGTTTTTGCAGGGTCTTTATATAATGGTTCTCATGTTGGAAATGTTAGGAGTGGGCTAGATTGTAATGACATGCATGCAGTAGGCAACTTGCAGGTCAGTTCTGTTTTAACCACACTTCTTATGGCTGATCGAACTGTGCAGGTTCCAAATAACAGGTTTTGTGACAAATCATTTCATGACTGGTTGGTCATGATACGGGTTGGTGTCAAGGGGATTTTTCGGCCACCTTTTGGTACAATGGAAGTGAGATGGAAGCCTCCTTTTGATGAATTGATCAAGATCAATTCAGATGGAGCTTCACATGGTAATCCTGGACTTTCAGGTTTTGGTGCAGTTTTTAGGGATCATCATGGACATTCTCTTGGCTGTTTTTATGGATCATTTGGGTTTGTATCTGCCCTTGAAGCATAGATTTATGGAGTTATTGAAGCGGTTGAACATTCTGATAGAAGGGGTTGGAACAAATTATGGATTGAATGTGATTCTCAGATTGTAGTTATGGCTCTTCAAACTGGTTCTATTCATCTTTCCTAGAAGTTGACTAATCGTTGGGCAAGGTGTTTAGATATTCTCTCATCGAAGGAGTTTATTGTTACTCATGTATATCGTGAGGCGAACTCTCTGGCAGATGCGCTTTCTAACAAAGGTGTCATTGGTGGTTCTTTTCACTGGGCTAATCAGGTACCGGAGGATCTTCTTTTTATTCTTAAGAGGGATCAGTGTAAAACTTCTACTTTCAGTCTTGTGTAATCTTTCTTTTACTTTTAATAAAGGGGTCTTGATTTTCTAGGCAAGGTCTCAGTCTTCTTTAAAAAAAATGAATGAATATCACATTAAAACAACCAATATCATTCTCAAAACAATATTTATATTGTAATAATTCAAATATTTTCATATAATAAATAGTATATTTACATTGCACCATTTGAATACAAATGAATTCACATTGAATCATTCTAATAAATGAAAATTATATTTGATATTTTAAATTCTTTACAAACTATTAAAATTACAAATAAATAAAAATTAATCCAACTCATAAGAGATCATATCCACAGATAAATCCAACCCTGTAGAAAATAGAGTGCACCTATAATAAAAAATACAATGTTTATTTTAGTACTATTAAATAAAGAAATAAATAAAAAAACTAAATATTATACACTAATTCATAAATAAAATATAAATATAATGGATAACATAAATGATAAAACATAATGCATAAATAAAATGGATAACATAATACATAAATATAACATATTATAAAGTTGCAAAGTAATCTGATCATGTATTTTTTTAGTGTGTGGTGCATGTTTTGAACTAAAATATGTCACTATTAAACTAAAAACATACACTTTTGGTCATACTAGTCCCACCATGTATAGGATTTTCATGATTTTAATTCAAACACGTCATAAATGAATCATGGGTTGTTATCCTAAATTATCGTGACTATTATCCCTAGGAAAGGTAAATACCTTAAGAGGGGATGTGAATCATGGTATATTTATTTCTT
The DNA here is from genome assembly GCA_963277665.1 of Viscum album. NCBI lineage: Eukaryota > Viridiplantae > Streptophyta > Magnoliopsida > Santalales > Viscaceae > Viscum > Viscum album. The sequence goes on from OY728158.1 coordinate 1,506,786,793, forward strand.
TTAAAAAAACTTCACCAGTGATATTTTTAAATTATTAATAAGAAAACCTAACTCCCTCACATAATATATGAATAGATAAATAAATTAAATAGGGACACGATTAATTTTTACTTGGTTTACCCACACAGGGCTAGTCTAAGGAGCATACACCAATGATGTGTCAATATTCTTGAATAACTAAACATATTATTGTTTAAAAATTTTAAATTGGACTCATTATCCATCCTAGTTTACAACTATTCACTTAGATAAGTCCCTTCTCTCTCATAATTTGAAAACAACTTGCATCAGAATTCCTTTTCATGATATTTAGTCTATATATAAAAGCTTCAAAATAATCATTTTTTTCTACTCCCCAGCGTCTTTTATCCCCATGATTTAACATATAATATTTATCCCCCATTATCAAATTTACTCACCCCATCATAGGGTTTTATCAATATCTCCCCATTTCAAAAACAATATATCTATTCTCCTTTTTTAAAGAACCCAAAGGTCACTCCTTTGTATCCTAAAAGATAGAGAATGATTATCAATACATAGAGAAATACATATCATTCCTTGGGTATTGAGGGTTACTTGAACACATTTTATAAGTGTGGGGGTTGATTGGGCTCCAATATCCAAATGATTCCTATCAAACAATTATTTGGATAAGTCCTTCATCATGATATTTGTGACTTTATGTTTGTTAGGTACATAATCCAATTTCACTGAACCATGCTCAAATTTCTCCTAGATGAAGTGGTACTTGGTTTCAATGTGTTTATTCCTTGATTTATGGATGTTATTTTTTATAAGATTTATCTCACATGAATTATTGCAATTGATTTTGATCAGAGACTTCACTTAAAATCTCATATCTTCAAGTTGTTTCTTCATCCATAATAGTTTTATGTAAGATTGAGTGGGCATAATATATTTATATTATACAATGCTTAGTAAAATGTGGTTTTATTTCTCACTAATTCAAGAAACAAACAATCCTTTAATATAGAATGCACCACCTAATATTTGTTTTCTATCATCTAATAAACTATCCCAATATATATTTATACAGACCAATAATTCTTGATGTGATATTTGATGATAGAAAAAACTGAATTCAACTTTATTATTTATATACCAAAGGAATATTTTCACTCCTATCATATATATTTACTTGGGTTAGATTTGGTACCATTTATCTTGGCATGTTGCAAACACAATGTCAGGTCATGTTGATGTTGTGTATAAGAGGATCCTAATAATCTATTTGTACTCCATGATATTGAACTTCTTTCCACCACCACCTTTTGAAAACCTCATTTGGGTCACTTATGGTTTTTTAATTATCTTATAATCCTCCATTCCAAACATCTTGAGTACCACTTTAGCATAATTTTATTGAGAAATTAATGTACCAAGATTTACCTGAGTCTCATGTAAACCAAGGAAAATTTATAACTCATTGATCATGAACATTTCAAACAAACACCTCATATATTCTATAAAAAACTTACATTTTTGTTCATCTATACCTCCAAAAATTATAACATCTATATATATGTGCACCAAGAACCTTTGATCACTCTCATTTTTTATGTAGAGATTGTGATAAAATCTACCTCTCTTGAAGCTAAGATTTCTCTGGTATTTATCAATCCTAGAATAACGAGCCATTGGTTCTTGCCTCAACCTATACAAATCCTTATTTAACTACCACACCTTTCTCTCATATTCTTCTATAAGTAACCCATTTGTTTTCTCGATGTACACCTACTTCTCAAGGTCTCCATTGATGAATATTGATTTGACATCTATTTGATACACTTTAAACTTTCTTTTCACCAACATGACACGAATATATAAACAGTTTCCAACTAGGATACAAGAGAAAATGTCTCATAAATGTAAATAACTTCAATTGGGTAGTATCACTTTCACACCATCCATGATTTTTTTAAGTCACATTATCATATTCATAAATTTTATTTTAAAACACCCATTTAGTTCCAATGAAATTTTTATCTTCTGTCCTTGGAACAATTTCTCAAGCCTGATTCTTTTTAATTTGTTCAATCTCTTCATGGATTTATTGAACCCAATTCTCATCATTAGTATATTGTTCAAAAAAAAATGGATATACCTATGATAAAAGTAAATTTTTTTGTAGATACTTTATTCTACTTATGTTTACTGGTGCTTCCAAGTCACAGATGATATTCTACTCATCAATTTTAGCTTTTATTTTTTTATTTTTTTTATTTTCTAGTATAACTTCATTATGCTCATAATAATTGTCTTCTTTAGACACAAAGTTATCCTAGTGTTCTTAACCTAATATGAAAACTTCCTCATTACTTTTCTCTAACATTTTCTCACTATTTCATAGAATTTTATACACATTATCCACTATAGTGACATAAATGCTTTCAAAAATCATTCCAATACATCTATTAAAGAATTTATATGTTTTTCTATTTCTTTGGTAGCCAAGGAAAATCCATTCATCTCCATGAGACTCAAATTTTCCATGTTTCTCTTTACTGGGAATAAATCACTTACTACTAAATATTTGAAAGTATTTCAACATTGGATACTTTAAAAACCAAAAATATTATAAATTATTATCTTCTCTAAAAAAATATCAATTGAAGATATAGGCTGATGTCATGACTATTTCCTTTTATAACCTCTCTGGTAGGTCTTTCTCAATAAGTATCATTATGGATATGTTGTTTATGATCTAGTTTCTCATCTAGACTGCACCATTTTATTAAAAAATTTCACTAATAAAACTTGGTAAATTATTTTATGCTTCTCAAGATAATCCTCCACCTAATTATTAGTAAATTTAATGCCATTATTTATGTGAAACTTTATAATTTTCTACCCAAGCATATTTTTATCCATCATCTGATACTGATTAATGCAACAAAACACCTCATACTTTTTACTGGTAGCCGTCAACCATTCCATCCCATTGTAATCATAAATGAATAGTATAAAGTATCACTTCCCATTAATATATATTAGTGATATCAGACCACCCACATAAATATGCACAATATCAAGTAACCTTATTGGCCTTTGGTCTTTTGGATTATATTCATTCTGAATCATCTTTGATTTTTTAAAACATAACTAGTGTATATATGATCACATGATAGTCTGAGGATATCATGAGATCCATCTTTCATTACTAGATCTTCCAAGGATTGTAGCCTTAAATATAAAATCCTTTTATTCCACAACATATTTTCTTCTTCTTTGTATAGAAATCATATATCTTATTCTCCACCGATAAGATATATATTCCCCTTCATGGGATTCTCTTTTATCATAATTATACCATTCTTACCGTTTATTATACAATTATTCTTGGTTAAATTAACTACAATTCCTAAGTCACATAATTGTATTACACTTATAAAGTTGTGACCAAGACCTTCAACAACCAATACATCCTTACTTATTATATTATTTCCCAAAATATTGATTTTCCTAATCAAATGATCTTTAATCCTTCATCATTTTCAAATATGATGTAGCCTTCCTTATTTTACTTGATTACTATTACAAGATTATTATTTCCTGTCATATGAGAAGTGCACCCATAGTCAAGGTTCCACACTCTAACTCAATTCATCACATTCAAGGAAATATTCATAACTAGTACTTTGTAAGATATTTTTTAAAAAACAAGTTATTAAAATCATACATGATGGCAATTGATGCACTTGGTATTCCTTATAATATTATGGAATAACTTTATCTTACAAAGCTATAAATTAATTTTGTGTTTTCATCTCACTTGAGGATTCCTTGATCTATTGTTTATCACCACTTCAGATCGTCATAAACACATTTATCTACATCATCAATGATAAATTCCTATATATATCTCTATATCATCCACACTAGAAGAAATGGTCATCAAAATCATACGTAGAATGTTGAACTCTTCTTAGCATCATTCATTTCTCTTATGACCTCAAATATCTATTAACTATTGAACACATATTCTAAGAGTGTACCATCTTTCCAAAAAAATAACAACAGATTTGTGGTGTATTATTATGTGTGTTTCCTTCATCATTAGTGGTCTTTTAGGTTCTTCGAGTGTTCTGATTTTGAGCTACACCCAAATCAATATTCAGCTTTGGGTTGGGTACTTATGGATGGTTTTCAAACAACACTTCCTTCTACTTACAACCAAGCCTCATACCATCCTTATCATTTTAATTTGTCTTTTTATTATGTATAAAAACATCTAACTATTTTTCTAGACCACCATGTTTCTCATTCATCTTCTTTGTAGCTCATTCAATCAAATTTCCTAATGTCATACTAGGATTTAAGAGTCTACCATATTCATATACTTTAAATTGTATATTAAATATTTTTCCTTTAATATCCATGATATTTTTGACTTGATCTTTCTATGTTTTATTCAAACCATTGATAACCAGGGCTTTCTTTTTTATTTTGAGTCTATACTTAATATTCTTCTCTGAGATTTCTGGTTTTTTAAATTTTTGGATTTGAATTTCTTCTTTCAACACATACTTATCTTCTTCAAACTGATACATGTAGAGTTTAGTTTCACAAACACCTCCATTATCCTTGTTTATTTTGGTTCTCCAAAAATCTATTTCATCAAGTACATCCTTTAACTCTTCTTTGAGGTCCATTCTCCCTTCTACTTATTTTTCTTCATCATCATTGTCTTATTTTTTTTGTGATTTATCTACAACAACCATGAGAACATCTTATTTTAGTTATTTATAGTCCTAAATTTCTTCCACTTATGTCACTTCTAAGTTATTTTCCTCTTATGAAATTAGGTTCCTCTTTTTAAAGAAGTTACTCTTAGTACCCCTACTACCTTTTGCATTAAATGAATATTTCTCTATGGGAAATCCATCATCCCCATAATTGTCTTGACACATATCTAGAAACTTTGTTACAATACCCCCAATAATTCCTTATTGAAATCGTGTGAGTGAATGTTTCTCTTTGAACATTACTTTTCCCCATTTCAAATTTGAAGAGAGGAATAGTATGACCTCATTGTCCTCTTCTCCTTCTTAATCATCATCTATGGTGATATTCTTTAAGGTCATGAATGAAACATCCCTATATTTCCCATTTTTTATATCTCCATTATCATAATTCCTTGTCTTGTATTTAATAGATGTAACATCCTGAGTTTTCAGAAAGAAACACTATGTTTAATAGCATACATTATATGCTTCATAGAGCTTAAACAAACAACCAAATATTATTATTTAAATGTTACATTTATAACCTAGATTTTGGAATGGAGGGAATGAATAGTATCAACAAAATTATGAAAATATGGTTTAAATATGTTTAAATAATGATTCATTGGTTAACAAATTTATTATAAATGTAAATAAAAACCAATTGAATATAAATAATTTGTTTTTATAAAAACCTATTTCAAATGAGAATAATTATGTTTACAAAATCATACCAAAATTTATAGATTTTTATTTAATAATAAATATATGTTATATATTCAATTTAATTTTTTAAATTCAACTTATATTTTTTCTACATATGATATAAGAACAAATTCAATTTTTTCAGATTAAAGAAGTATTTTTCTAAAAATGCAGTTTTAGCACATTTTGATGGAGAACCCTTTTTAAATTTAGTTTTTTACACCTTTATAGGTTCTATTTAAAAAAATAAACTTCTTCTTTAGAAGGGAGACATAAAATTTTACTTTGGATGAATTTTTGATATTTTTCTGATAACTATCTTGTTTTGATGAATAGTAAAAATACGCTAAATTTTAATTGAAAATAACTTTTTCCATCGAGATAATTTATATGGTTAAATCATATTATTTAATGTTTTTAAAGTATAAATAGAATATATTTTTTATAATTTATTCTAATATTGGTCATTAGAAGTAATTTTACATTGAAATTGGATATAAACACATGTCAATCTTTTGGTAGTTTTTACTTCTTAAAAACACGCTTTCTAGTTTTGAAAACGAGAATTAATTTTAAATTAATTACTACAAGTTTTATGTTTTGAATTTAAAAAAAATGGATTCCGTATTTGGAATCATAAGTTCCAAATTGTGTAAATATTTACCTTTTATTTTTGTACATTATGAATAGTAACTTCTATAATTATTTTATTTACCAAGGTTAAAGGGCAAATAAGGGTAAAATAATATTATAATAATATAAAAAAACCCTAAAACGTTTATTAATCCTATTTTATGAGATATTTCTGACCATTATCATCCTTCGGTATAACTTTTGTCATTTGGGAGCCACTTGGGAGTGATATTTACATGTTATAATAATTAATTTAAAGTAAAGAGAAAAATAACACAAACATGTATATTCTTACTAAAAAAAATTTTATATGCGATTATATAAGTGATATATTTGACTAAAAATCTTCCATATAAATGTAAAAAACATTTACTACATCATGATATTTTATTTCTAATTTTTAGACATTAAATAAGTAAATTTAATTATGACACAATGATTCAATGATTGCTTCATTAATAAAGGATTCAAATAAATGATATTATAAATATTAAAATAAATTTAATTTGATTAATTTGATGAAATAAAAGAATTTTATGGATTATATTGACATTTTATATTTTAATTGATGCATGTTTTTTTAAATAATCAAGTTGTTATGACTTTAAAAAAATCAATTACTGAATAGTATCAAAATTGACATAAATTATTTTTTAAAATAAATACAATTTTATTAAATGATATAATAGTCCTAAAAATTTAATATTTGTCCAACTGACTTATATAATGTTAAAAATTTCATTAATTATCCACTTATGTATCTTTTGGAATTTAATCGTAACTATAGTAACCATATATTAGGAAAATACAAGAAGACATGGTAAGAGTTAATGTTTTTAACTAAGGGTTAAACAAAAAATATAAGGATAAAAAATATTAAAAACTTGTCTAAAAATTATTGGATGATGGTTATTCGAACTAAAATCATATTATATTCGAATTAAATTAGTTATATACCATTTATAAACGAAATTAAATTTATAATAAATTAATATTTTAAGACTTTCCTACAGTGCCCCTCCTCCCATTTATAAAAGGCCATCACCTCTACCCACTTACTCACACCTCTCAAGCCCCTTGTATCATCCAAATTATTCTCAAATAATCTTAAAAAATCCCTCCCTTCCTCCTAGATTCCTTAAATTTGTAATTAGGCAATTAAATAAATTCTTTTGGCTCAAATCAAAAGGAGTTACCCATTTTTGAGGTAGTGTCTTCTCTGAAGTTCCTTTCCTTTATTTTCCTTCTTCACTCCCTATGCTCTTATTATTCCATGATTACATAACAAAAAAATTATCCTCAATATACTATGATATTTTTATGATAATTATTTGAACTAAACTTACACACACCTCCATATAATGTATGAAAACATATTATTTCTGTGTACGGCGAACTACTGTCTCACAAAACGATGATTGTTCAATTTTCTCCTACCACCTATCATGGTGTCCATTATGATGGAACTATATTTATATATGATATATATTATATTTTTTTCTCTATTATTCAATAATTTTTATTTACATTATACCTTTATTCTTTCCATAATGTATAAATATGATAATTTCATTTGAAGAAGTGTGGACTACCGCCTCCTCAAAGTGATATGACTCTTTCATGCCATACATGGAACATATAAAGGATGACATAAATAAACATATTTAACATATATAACATATATATTGTAATATAATTATAATATACCTATGTAGAATTTATTTTTCATTCCTTTAATATGAAAAAAAAATTAAAGTAGCATTCATGCGTACGTACGGCCTACCGTCTCCATGAACAGTGAATTTCATTTCATATCTCCAAATGTTATTGACTATTATAAATATATATATACTGAATATATATGATATTTAAATCATGGATAATATTCTGGACATAATGGACTTATGACCACATGGATAATTTTTATCAAAACAAGTTCATTTTTTACTCAAGTATCGAACATCGACAAAACGTCCGATATGAAATCAAATAATTAACAAATTCCTATAACATGGTAATAAGTGATATAAAATGAATAATAAAATTTAAAAATGTTATAAATCAAGTATAAATTATCCTAAGTTTATTATTTATGAAATTAAATAATTAATGGGATAAGTTAGATTCAAGGAAAGGGAACTTATTAACCCAATTTCCATTCTTAGGGTTAATCTTCTACTTCTTGAATATATTGTGCTATGATTATGTGAGAAATGAGTTTTTTTATCCTATATTGTATTTATAATTGATTTATGTGTACTTATATTGAATACACATAATAAATATATTTTATTAACAAAATGATCTTTTTAAGGGAATTTCTAAACTCAACTTCCACTCATTGGGTTTTATGCATACTTCATTGATTATATTATGCCAAGATTGTGTGTGGAATCACTATTTATTTATTTATGTTTTAATTTAAAATTATCATTTTGTGGATATAATTTTTCTACACATAATCACCCAATTGATAAATTATTACACCATTTATACGAACTTTTTAAGGGAAATCTTAACTCAAACTCCATTCATTGAGTTAAATATCCATGTCATTGGTTTTGTTTTTCCAATAATATGTGTGAATGATCTCTGATTTTTTTACACTTAATATCCACTTATATATATTGAGTGTATTTATATTTTTCACACATAATTATTTCAATTATTTATCATTAATCTAATGATATGGTCTTTGTAAGGGACTATGTCTCAATATTCTTTCATTGAGGAATATTTCGGTTTATACATAACCTTCTTTTATACAGTGTATAATTATACCCTTTTTCTATTAATTCAATGGTTTTTAAAAGGAATATTTTTCTAAGAATAATATTACTAAATGACAAAAGGATTGATTTTTTTAACATATGTAGCAACAATGACCTTTCCACCTCCATGAGAATTATTTGATATTTGGATTCCTTAACAACACTTAATGTATTTAAAAGTAAAATAAATACCATATACCCTTTTTACATATTTTTGGTATTGAAAATGGTTTTGAGAAATCATTTATTAGGTCAATATCTTTAAATGATACATTGTGATTGCAATGTGTAAATGTTATCTTTCCTTTGTGCTTGTTTTATGTGTTGTGATTATGTTATGGTTCTTGGGGATTATTATGTATATGGGTGGTTTCATGATAAACCGAGGTCGGGTGAGTCAAAAATAGCTCTCCAATACATTGGGTAACATGACAGAGTTAAATGATAAATTTTCTCCTAATAGATTTAGGGACTATACTATGATGGGTATTCTAAATGTAACCTTGATGGTTACTCCCTATGTAACTTTGAAATATACAATGTAAGTATGTTATGATTTCCATAAGTTACCTTTATGATTTATTATTTCTATGAACTTATGATTTAATGAGGTATGTTAAAAGATCTTATGTTTTATCAGTGAAAAGTATGATTTCATTGGTTTTTATGTATTCATGGACTAACATTTTCTTTCCTTATTTTATATCTTTTAATGGGCTTTTAATGTTCATCCCAAGTTTTGAAATGTTTTTCACAGGACTTAAAGAATAATAGAGTCAAGGATGGGATCAAGGAAAATTTATGTTGTTAAAACATGACATGATACCATGTTTCCTTTTAAAGAGTTTTTGTTTTATAAAAAAATGGATAGTGAGTAGAAGTGTCTACTTGTAATATTTAAGTTGATATGTATGAGTTATGGCCTAATTCTCTAAAACTCTAAAACTGGAAAGATCCTCGAAGTGAATTAAAGTAAATTGTTGACTTATCTCAAGAGTATGTAATTTTTAAGGCTAGGGTCTTATAGTTGGTATCAGAGGAAAGGTTTGAACAATTTTAGGGGTTGGGAGTTTTTTATTAACACATGGTTACTCTCTATGTCTATTATTTAAGTTAAATCCTTGTTTTATAACTTTTTCAGATCAAGGAAAGTCGTTTACAAATAGAACGAGGAGGATCTCAAACAATATTCTTATCTCTTCATAATGAATTTCTTACAATAATTATTGCAAAGACATGTCCAGATAATCCTGAAACATTTTCTAACATACAAATAACTTACAAATAATTGTTTGAGATATCAAACACCTCTACTATACCTTGATACCATCGTGGATCATGGGTTGTATTTAATCAAAATCCTATTTTCTCAATATTTTCATATTTTCAAGAAAGGTAAATATTATCAAGGCATTTTTAAATATTTTACCTTATCACAAGATTTTGAAGCATATTAAGATTTTGAAAAAGGTTCTAAATAATGAGACCCTTACACAACCTTTTTATATTTTATTTTAAAATATATTATTTTAGCACATACTTATGGTATTTTAAAAGGACCATTTATTGAAGGTTTTAAATAAAACTTGATCCGACTATTTTATCAGATGTTTTTAAATTATATGTCATGCCTGATTATTTTCTGAAACTATTTTTTTGTGAATACCCATATGACCCACTTTGTACAAAGTGTATTTGGATAAAGGAAGAAATTTATTTTGAAGGATCTTTAAATATTTTTTGCAATGAATGTACCTTCTACATACATGAACAAGATTACGATGAAACCAAGTGGATTCCATGATCATTGTATTATGTTCTTCCTATTGGGAGTAATTTTATTTTATCATATGGAGTTAAAAAATGCCAATAAGACTTCATGTTGAGTTCATTATGAGTTGGGATGAAAATGAGAGGTATAAGACAACCATTGAGGTTACAACATTATAGGTTTATTTTGAGTTTTATAAAAAGGGACAACCCACAAGATGGGTGATAACCCGTCACGTTTGGCAAGACTGTATGAATCGAACCCACAACCGATGGGAGATAAGGGTGCATCGCCTACAACTGGAATACGTGAAGTCCCTAGTTAGTATGACTTATTCTTTTTAGTTAAATGATTTTATAGATCAAGAATAAATTGATTTTGGGAACTTATGTTTTATCAAATGGATATCCTTACTATAGGAAAATGATTTTCTGATTAAGTTATAAATGTTATTTTTGAAGACGTTCACTATTTTGGGAACCATATATTCCTAATGAAAATATAATACTATATGATTTTATTTGAGGGTTAATGGTTAAATTTTATTTTTCAATAAACTATGTTTTTATTGTGGGCCTATGGAGATTTGGGTTATTTATGGAAGTGATTAAACAATTTTGGAGAATATGTGATTAGGTTAATTAATTTTAAGTGTGAGACTTTAAGAGTAGTCAATTTTATTTGGAGATAAATGTTAAGATTTATTGTGGAAGACTATGTGATCAAATACTTCTGAATTTTTGGTTTCGATTTTAGTCTGGATTATTGTAAATAATTTTAAATACAATATTTTATTGAATGGTCTTTGTTGAACTTTGGGTATTGTTTTTTGAATTTTGGATATTAAGATTAGTATTTCCTTTTATAAAGAATTGTTCTTTTGGGGGATTATTTGATATTTTTCTAACCATTTTAATTTTGGGTTAATGTCTAAATACAGGGAAAATATATAGTTCATCTTTTTTCGATTATGAGATTCTCTAGAAGTTGATTCTAGCACTTCAAGTGTGACCATGTCATCTTGAATACTCACTGTTTGGAGAAAAGATGAGTTTGTGGAAGATATTTATTAAAGGATAAAACTCTACTTGAAAATTAAGTATGTTTCCTTATGTTCTTATTCTTAGTAGTAAAATAATTCCTTAACTTTATGAAAAGGATCTTAAAACAAAAACATTTTCTATTTACTTTTCCTATTGGGAAATTAAAGATTGTTTAACCAATCACATGTTTATGGTTTTCTGGTTGTAAACTTTCTCCTAATCCTGTTTTATATCTCTCTCCATCACAATTTAACACTTATTTTTTCTTCCATATCCATGTTTTCCTACATGGAACCCTAGTATGTTTTATCTCAGGTGACCTTTGTACTTCTCTTTCTTTCTTTTAAAGTGGTTGTTTTATTAACCCATTTTACGATGTGGGAATTTTTTTTATGAAGTTACCAAGAAAAATTTTAAAATTTCAAGGATGAAATTTCCAAAATGGGGAATGATGTAACATCATGAGTTTTAAGAAAAAAACAATATGTTTAATAGCATACATGATACACTACAACAATCTTAAATAAACAACTAAATATTATTAATTAAATGTTACCATTATAACCTAGATGTTGTAACGGAGGGAATGAATAGTATCATCTAAATTATGAAAATATGGTTTAAATATGTTTAAATAACGATTCATTGGTAACCAAATTTATTATAAATGGAAATAAAACCCAATTGAATATAAAGGATGTGTTTTTATGAAAACATGTTTTAAAAGAGAATAATTGTGTTTATAAAATCATACCACCCTTTATGGATTTCTATTTAATGAAAAATATATGTTATATATTCAATTTAAGGTTTTAAATTCATCTTATATGTTTTCTAGATATAATATAATAACTAATTCAATTTTTTCAGATAAAAGAAGTATTTTTCTAAAAATGTAGTTTTATCGCCTTTCGATGGTGAACCCTTATTAAATTTAGTTTTTGACAACTTTATATGTTATATTTGACAAAATAAACTTCCTATTTATAATTTAGGCATTAAATTTTACTTTGGATGAATTTTTGATATTTTTCTGATAACTATCATGTTTTGATGAATAGTAAAAATACACTAAATTTTAATTGAAAACAATTTTTTCCATCGAGATAATTTATATGGTTAAATTATAATATATAATGGTTTTAAATTATAAATGGAATTTATTTTTATCATTTAATCCAATCTTGGACATTATAAGTAATTTCACATTGAAATTGCACATAAACACATATCAATCTTTTGGTAGTTTTTACTTCTTAAAAACACACTTTCTGGTTTTGAAAGTGGGAATTAATTTTAAATTAATTAATATAATTTTTGTTTTTTGAATTTTTAAAAATGGATTCCATATTAATAATCAGGTGTTACAATATTTTTAAATAGGTACCTTTTTTTTGACATTATGAATAGTAATTTCTGTAATTATTTTTATTTACCTTGGTTTAAGGGTAAAAAATTATATTATGAAAAGATAAAAATACTCTAAAACATGTCCTATCCTATTTTATGATATATTTCCGACCATGATCATCCTTATTCATAACTCTTGGTATTCTGGAGCCACTTGGAAGTGATAATGACATATTATAATAATTAATTTAAACTAAAGAGGAAAATAACGTAAACATGTATCTTCTTACTAAAACAATTTCTATATAGGGTTATATAGGTGATATATTCGACTATAAGTAGTAATTATAAATCTGAAACTATTTCATACATCATGATATTTTATTTATAATTTTTATACATTAAATAAATAAATTTAATTATCACACAATGATGATGTAGTGATTGCTTCATTAATAAAGGATTCAAATAAATGATATTATAAATATAAAAATAAATATAATATGATTACTTTTATGTCATCCGTGAATTTTCTGGATGATATTGACATTTTATATTTTATTTAATTCATTTTTTTGAAGAAATAAAATTGTTAGGACTTTAAAAAAATCAATTAATAAATAGTGTCAAAATTGACATAAATGCATTTTTAAAACAAATGCAATTTTATTAAATGATATAATAGTCCTATAAATATAAGATTCAACCAAATGGATTAAATAATGTTAAAAATTTAATTAATTATCCACTTATGTCTCTCTTGACATTTTATAGTAACTACAGTAACCATATATTATGAAAATACAAGAGGATGTGGTAAGAGATAATGTTTTTAACTAAGGGTTAAACAAAAAATAAGGATAAAAAATATTAAAAACTTGTATAAAAATTATTTTATTATAGTTATTCTAACAAAAATAATATTATATTCAAATTAAATTAGTTTTTTACTATTTACAATCGATATTGAATTTATAATAAAGTAATATTTCAAGACTTTCCTAAAGTGCCCCTCCCTCCTCTTATAAAAGGCCCCCACCTCTATCCACTTACTCACACCTCTCAAACCCCTTGGATCATCCAAATTATGCTCAAATAATCTCCCAACATCTCTCCCTTCCTCCTATAAACCTTATCTTGGGCATAAGGCAATTCAAGAAAGCCTTTTGGCTTAAATCAAAAAGGAGTTACACGTTTAAGAGGTAGTGTCTTCTCTAAAGTTCATTTCCTTTATTTTCCTTCTTCACTTCCTATGATCTTCTTATTTCATGATTGCATAAAAACACCAGTATCCTCAATATAATAGTATTTTTTATGATAATTATTCTAACTACACTTACACACACCTCCATCAAATGGATACGAACAAACTGTTTCTGTGTACGGCGAACTACTGCCTCACAAAATGATGATTGTTCAATTTTCTCCTACCGCCTCTCATGGTGTCCATTATGATGGAAAAGTATTTATATATTATATATATTATATTTTTTCTCTATTATTTTTTAATTTTTATTTACAACATACCTTTATTCTTTCCATAATGTGTAAATACTATAATTTCATTTGAGGAAGTGTGGACTACCATCTCCTCAAGGTGATATTACTAAATCAATCCATACGTGGAACGTATAAAGGATTGGGTAAATAAAATTATGTAACATATATAACATATATATTATACTCGAATTATATTATACCTATGTATCATTTAGTTTTTATACATTTAATATGACAAAGAAATGAAAGTAGCGTTTATGCGTACGTACAGCCTATTGTCTCCATGAACGGTGCATTTAATTTCGTATCTCCAAATGTTATGGACTATTATAAATACATATATACAGAATATATATTATATTTGAATCATGAATAGTATTCTGAAGATAATTTAATTCTGACCACATGGATAATTTTCATCAAAACATGTTCATTTTTTACTCAAGTACCGAACATTGACAAAACATATGATATGAACTCAAATAATTAACTAATTACTATAACATTGTAATAAGTGATATAAAATGAATAATAAACTTTAAAAAGGTTATAAATAAAGTATAAATTAACCTAAGTTTATTATTTATCAAATTAAAGAAAGAATGGGACAAGTCGGATTCAAGGTAACTCACTTCTTACCCCGATTTCCATTCTTTGGGTTAATCTTATACTTCTTGACTATATCATGCTATGATTATGTGAGAAATGAATTTTTATATCCTATATTGTATTTATACTTTTTTTATGTGTACATATAGTGAATAAACATAATAAATCTATTTTATTAACAAAATTATCTTTGTAAGGGAATTTATAAACTCAATTTCCACTCATTGGGTTTTACACATACTTCATTGATTATATTATGCCAAGATTATGTGTGGAATCACTGTTTATTTATTTATGTTTTAATTTCCTCTTCAATTTTTTTTATATAATGTTTCTACACATAATCACCCCATTGATAAATTCTTACGCCATTTATATGAACTTTGTAGGAGAAATCTTAACTCAAACTCCACTCATTGAGTTAAATATCCATTTCATTGGTTTTGTTTTTCCAAGAATATGTGTGAATGATAGATGACTATTTTACACCTAATATACACTTATATTGGGTGTATTTATGTTTTTCACACATAATTATTTCAATGATACATCCTTAATCTAATGATACGGTCTTTGTAAGGTACTTCGTCTCAATCTCCTTTCATTGAGGAATATTTTGGTTTATACACAACCTTATTTTATACAGTGTATAATTATACCCTTTTACTTTTAATTCAATGGTTTTAAAAAGTAATATTTTTCTATGAATCATTTTAATAAACTAAAAAAATGATACTTTTTAACGTATGCAGTGACAACGACCTTTCTTCCACTGCGAGCATTATTTGATATTTGGATTCCTTAACAAGTCGTAATGTTTTTAAAAGGAAAATAAATAGCATATACCCTTTTTACATATTTTGGTATTGAAAATGGTTTTGATAAATCAATGATTATGTCAATATCTTGAAATGATATATTGTGATTGAAATATGGAAATGTTATCCTTTCTTTATACTTGTTTTATGTGTTATGATTATGTTATGGTTCTTGAGCATTGTTACATTTACGGGTGGTTCCATGATAAACTGAGGGCGAGTGAGCCCAAGATAGATCTCTAATGCATTGGGTAACATGATGGAGGTAAATAATAATGTTTCCCCTAAGATATTTAGGGAATATACTTTGATGGGTATACCAAATGTAACCTTTAAGGTTACTCCTTATGCAGCTGTGAAAACTAAAATGTATGTATGTTATGAGTACCACAAGTTGCCTTTATGATTTATGATTTCTATGAACTTATGATTTAATGAGGTATGTTAAAGATATTTTGTTTTATGAGTGAAAGGTATGATTTCATTGGTTTTTATGTATTCATGAACTAACGTTTTATTTTCTTATTTTATATCACTTACTGAGCTTTTTATTCTCATCCCAAGTTTTGAAATGTTTTTCACAGGAATTAAAGAAAAATAGAGTCAAGGATGGGATCAAGGAAAATTTATGCTGTTAAAACATGAAATGATACCATGTTTCTCTTTAAATAGTTTTTATTTTATGAAAAAAAATACATAGTGATTAGAAGTGTCTACTTTTAATATTTAAGTTTATATGTATGAGTTATGGACTAATTCTATAAAACTCTAAACCTAAAAAGATACTCAAAGTGAATTAAAGTCAATTTTTGACTTATCTCAAGAGTATGTAATGTTTAAGTATGGGGCCTCATAATAGGATTTTTGTGAAGAGTATCCAATATCAACTTCTTTGTATCTTTATCCTTGAGAATATAAAATTTCAGGTTAAATTGAGGAGTAAGACTTCTTAGGATGTTCTTAATGATCTCTACATAATCAAGGATTTCTCTAAGAATAAACATGTAAAACTACTTTACCCAATTAAAGAATACATTAACATACTCATTTCGGTCCATCCTAAAGTCCTCCTATTTGTTCCATAGAACCTAAAATTTATCATCTATTACCTTTAGTCCATATTTATAGATGTAACGCATATTTTTTCACATGTAATGTGAGTATTTATATGATATCACCTTCACATAGATTGTGTTAGATAAATATACCCCTAATTCATTGATTACCTTGGTATTAGAATCCAATTATTTGTGATCTCTTTCTAATAGGGCTTCATAGTTCATACTGAGTATGATACCATGAATATAATATATGTAAACATCCATTCTTAATGATCAAAAATAGTGTTTAATCTGATTCTTAAAGATATTAAAGTTTTTTTAATAAAAAATCAGAATCCCTTTATGATTTATTATTTCCATTATTTTTACTTTATAAATTGTTCGACTAACTTAAACATTTAGCTCTGATATCACTTATTGGCCCCATGAAAGTTAAATACCCTGAGAGGGAGTGTGAATTAAATTATGTTAGTTTATTTTAAATTACCCACACCAATGATCTTGTTATGCTATTATTATGAAATCCTCTCATAATTATATTATATATTAATTTATAAAATAATTTAAGAGTTACACAAGTAATTTTTACTTAGTTCACTCACAGTAGGTTAGTTCAATGATAAGATATTGGCAATGGTTGATGTACCTGAGTCACTAAGAACCTGTTTGTGTAAAATAGTCTAATTAAACTCATTTTTAATCATATTTTACAATCATTCACTTTAATAAATCACTATTGTCTCACAATTTGAGAACTCACAACCCCATTAACTAAAGTGTACTTATTATTCCTTCATAAGATTCCTTTAATGTGATTAATAATGTTTGATTACACTATAATTAATGTTTTAAGAAGTGTATTTTTAATATAAATAATGAAATCTAATTTACCATATAAATTTTGGGAAATTCCATTAATGTTTTCATAAATCCCTTATCGTGTAAGAAAGATTTTCATGTAACCCACATTCAGACAAAATTGGCTTTCCAATCACAACATTTTTTTTTTGAAATTGATGATCGCATAAAATGTCATCACATAAGAAATATGTTTATGTAAGTATTACATGAAAAAAGATCAAGTTTACATTACCTTAATCTTCAATAAATTTTATGATAGATTAGTATCCTATTTATATTTATCTCACATCCTTCGTGTAGTATCTTCACACCCGCAAAATGTGTCACCTTGATTCCCATTAATCATGTGAAACTCTTCTTACATGGCCTATTTAAGTAACCTCACTTATACAAGAGTCTTATTGGATTGTGTGAGTATCCTTCCTTCACTTAAAATTAAATTTACCCTTTTTAACTACCTCTATTAATCACCAAAATTGTGTCTTCCATTGTATCACTTTGTGAGAAAATATTTCCTTTACTCTGATTTTTGGTACAACTTCAAGACACCTTCTAGTGCTTATAGAACCAATCCTTCATGAATGTTGTAAAGTCTTCATTCTCCTAGAACATTATCAACACAATTTTTCAATTAACATAATCCCAAAAAATTGGAAATGTCACTTTAAGGGATTTTTTCCAATAATGAAAATCCAATCACTTTTTCTCAATTTTGAGTATCTATAACATGTTTTAAACTAAAATGTCACTTTTAAATTGAAAATAAGAACTATTGGTCATAGAGGACACAATGTGCATTAGATTAACATACAATTAATTATTAAACATAAAAAATAAATCAAGAGTAATTTTCCTAAAGTATCATGGCAATATGAGCATGTTTACTCATTTTTTTGTATGAAATGCATGTTTTGAACTCAAATTTCACTTTTAAACTGAAAACATGAACTTTAAGCCATATCGTCTACACCATTTATGATTGATATGAGGTTAATTATTTTAGGTAAAAAATCAATCATGGATTGTATTTCAAAATTATTACCACAACACGAATGTGTTTTATCAGTTTTAAGTATGTGATGTGGGTTTTGAACTAAAATGTCACTTTTAAACTAAAAATAATCACTTTTAGGAATACTGGTCACACAATGTGTCAAATTGATGTTTGGTTAATTCATAATTTCCATAAGTTAAATAAGAATAATTTCCCTGAATTATAAAAACAATTAAATCATTTTTTATCAGTTTTGAGTATGTGACGTGTGTTTTGAACTAAAATGTCACTTTTAAAAGAAAAACACTTCCAATCATAACAGATAGACATCGTATCAAATTGATGTGAGATTAATTATTATAATTCATAAATTATTCATGAATATTTTTTATAATTTATCATGATAATTTGATCATGTTTTTTTGTTTTGATATGAGATGTATGTTTTCAACTGAAATATCACTTTTAAATTGAAAACATGCATTTTTAGTCATACCGGTCACATCATCTGTCAAATTGATATGTGATTAATTATTATAGGTCAAAAATATACTAAAAAATGTTTTCCTAAAGCATCGATACAATTTGAGTGTTTTTTTATAGTTTTGAGTATGTGATGCGCATTTTAAACTAAAATGTAACTTTTAAATTAAAAACACACACTTTCAGTCATACCAAGCACACCATTTGTCATATTTTTTATATTAATTCCTACACATTATAAATTAATAATAGATCATTTTCCTAGATTTTCATGACATTTTTAGAATATTTTCTCAGTTTTGAGTATATGATACATTTTTTGAACTAAAATGTCACTTCAAACAGAAAACATGTGCTTTCAATCATACTGAATACACAATTTATCAAATTAATATTTAGTTAATTCCTATATGTTAAAAATGAATAACTGTTATATTTTTTTATAAAGTATCATGACAATTCCATCACATTTTATCAGTTTTCACAATGTGATGCATTATTTGAACTAAATATCATATTTAAATAGAAAATATATCATTTTTAATGCATGAAACTAAAATAAAAAAAATTAGAGATAAATATATTTTCAGGAATGAAGATGGGGACCTAAAAATATGAAGAACAATATCAACTTGTTCAATCATTGTATAATTATAATATAAAAAATAAAAATAAAAAACATTCCATTAAAACTAAAATAACAATACTACATCAATAATTAAATAATTATGAACATACAATATATATGTTTGTGTGTGTGTGTAGTAGAGTCTCCTAACCAATCACGCTAGTATAAGAATGTCAATAACTAGCTGTTATTTTTTATCAGTTGTAACCACCACACCAAGAAACTTAAGTTCATTTGTGTATGAACATATCTCTTTTTCATATTAATTATCATTAATTAAGATAATTAATATGAAAAATAGATATATTCATATAAAAACTAACTCGATTCACTTGGTTTGGTGGTTATAATTAATAAAAACTACCAACTATTTATTGAAATTCTCATATTTGTATGATTGGTGTACCTTTTTTTGCCACTTCTATTATTTTAATTATTTGATCCATTAAGTATCAATGGACATATGATAAGATTATAATTGTATATAAATAAATTAATTTTCACTAAGAATGATAGAAAACCACTACGTCATGATATCTACAAAATTCATGTTGAGCAAGTGTTGTTTTCAACAATACATAATATTTTTATTTAAAGAGGGGGAGATTGTTGAGAACAATACTCTATATCTATAATTATTTTGATGCTCACAAATACCCTTAATTTTTTATAATTATTTTATTTTTAAGTATATTTCATGAATTTATTATTCATTATATTTTTATTTCTGGAAGAAATATTTAAGTTCTTGAACAACGAGGTTTAATTTCTAAAGTATTCTCATTACCATTTTCTATAAACACTGTTCATGATTTACATATTTGGGAATTTGTTAAGCATGTTCTAGAATCACTATTCATACCCTACGTGGAGAAACGTAGCGTAAGGATGGAATATGTGTATGCTTTATGAGTTATCAAAAAAGTATGGTTAATCAACCATACATTATCGGAAAAGTATGAAAGAGGAACCCTATGTTAGGAAGGAACCCTACGTTTGGGATATTGAAAAGTATGGTTCATCAACCCTACGTTTGTATTCAACCTTATGTTTGAATGTTGAAAAGAAAAGTATGGTTCATCAACCCTAAGTTTGTATTCAAACTTACATTTGAATGTTGAAAAGAAAAGTACGGTTCATCAACCCTATGTTTGTAGTCAGCCTTACATTTGAAAGATGCATGCTATACAATTCAACCTTACATTTGGCGTCGGAAAATTAAAGACGATATTATTTAGCAACGGTCTGCAAGTGGATTATTAGGATGATTTCAAGCCGTATTAAAAGTTTTTTTTAAACGCGTATTTGACTAATTTAAAGACATTTTATCTATGATTCATAGGATCAGTTTAAAAGGAACTTTTCATTCCAAATTTCAAGGGGTGTTATGACTACTCTGTTAATTAAAATGTTTGAATATTGCGAGTAAGAATGTGACTTTTATAGATCTAAATTTGCAGGAGAAGTGCTCGTCGTTATACACAGAGAATACATATACAAGATTTTCCGAACAACAACGATGAATATATATATATATAAAGGGAGAAAAACAGAGACTATCAAGAACACAGATCTGCTGATTACGAAGAGAGAAAAATCTCTATTTATTGAAGAAGAACAATCACGATAGAAGATTAACTCATTCAACATTGAAGATATGTTGTGAATCTACTGCTGCTGAAGTTTTGAATTATATTTCTATATCTACTACAACAAGATTGACTCAGAATGACTCATACTTGAAGATCATTATTTATGAAGGCAACGATCCATCTACTATCAATTGCATTCTGTTAAAATTGTGAAGAACAATGGGAAAGTGTATTTAAATAACATTTTCTTTTTTATCTTGAGTGAACAGCTTCTCATACTAAGTTGTGTAGGTTCTATGATTGAACCAGAAGACTTTGTTCTGCCTTATATTATAAAGGTGTCAACTGCCTGTACTCAGTTGTGGAACAGTCTGTTAACAAGAGGACCAGATAGTGAAAAACACCAAGCTTGTGGAATAGATCATTATTGGAGTGGACTAAGGGCCTTCTTTTCCCTGAACCACTATACATCATGTGTCCCTGTTATTTGAATTTCCGCTGCATTAATCCATATGATTAAAGTAAAAGGGTAGAACATGATTCTGTAAAGAATTTGTAAAAGACACAATTAACCCCCCCCCCCCTCTTGTGTATATTTGGTATAACCTGATCCAACAATTGGTATCAGATGTTGATCTTTCTGATAAAGCCTTAACAAGGTGAAAGTGATTATACACAGAGCAAGATGACTGATAAAAAAGAGGGAATGTCTATGGTCAGAGTACCGTACTTCAATGGAAAAAATTATGGATTTTGGAAATCAAGAATGATAATATATCTAAAAAACCTTGGATACAAAGTATATTCAAAGATTCTGACTCCTTATGAAATACCTGAAAAACCTGAGACATGTAGTGCATCTACTGAAGCAGAATATGATATGAACTCAAAGGAAATGAATGAAATTATATGTGGTATAGGACCTGATGAATTCAATAGATTATCTCAATGCCCAACAATATATGAGATGTGGCAAACTATTGTTGTTGCTTATGAAGGAACGGACAATGTCAGGAAAATGAGATATGCTACTTCTAAGATTAAATTCGACACATTCAGAATGTTTGAAGGTGAAATCATTACTCAAATGAATGGAATATTGACCGATATTTTCAACAATATAATAGCTTTGGGAGACCCAATCAAACAAGTTGTTCAAGCTTTAAAAGTACTGAGATTATTGCCTACTAAATGGAATGGAATCTCTACTGCAATCAGACAGTCAACACCTGTCAAAGAATTAACCATGAGAGAATTTATTGGAACACTTATGATATATCAATCCGAGATTCAAGATAAAGAAAATGAGCATAAGGTTCAGATCAATAGAGAAGAAACTACCTTAAAAGTTTCATCTCAAGGGAAAATAAAAAAGCTAAAGAAAAAAGAAGTAAAGGTGAAATCATAAAGTTTTGATTCATCAAGTTATGTTATAGAACTAGCTCAGCTAGACAGAAAGTTTAGAAAATTCTACAGAAAGAAGAAAGGATTCAGAAAAACCTACAAAAAGGATGAAAAGGAAGTCAGATGTTATGAGTACAAGAAGATGGGTCATATCAGACCTGACTGTCCTCAGTTGAAAGAAGACAAGAAAAAGAAGTTCTTCAAAAGGAAGGATTATGAGGAAAAAGATAAGAAAGCAATGAAAGCAACATGGAGTGTGTCTGAAGACTCCAGTAGTCCTTCAGAATAAAACTCAGAGAAGGAAGAAGTAAATCAGAAATCCAACAATTGATTTATGGAAGAAACAGATGAGGTACAATCATATTATTCTTCTGATTCTAACGCAGACTCTAATTCTGAAACAAGCTATTTTAATGAAAAACTTGCAGCCTACTGCAACATGCTTGAGGAAAATTATGATTCTCTTTTTAAGAAACATAAGTCATTAAAGAAAATTCACAAGGCCATTTCAAATTAAAGAGATACAATATTAAAGAAATTTAAGGAGTTAACTGGTAAGTATAATTCAATTAACATTGACTATAAAAATCATGAAGCTATAATAAAAACACTGAAAACTAAAGTATAAACATATAAAAGTGCATCCCTCATTTTTACTAAAGGAGAAAACTCCTTGAATGAAATTCTTGGGAACACTGTCATTAAGAAAGAAATATTTGGAATTGGAAGTAAAGGTGAAAAACTTAAGTTGTATGAGAATTATTTTTCTCCAAGAACAAAAAGATTAAATTGTAATAACTGTGGAAAAAGGGGACATATTTCTAAAAATTGTTTCTTAAGACAACCACAAATAAGTGGCATTAAGAAATTTTTTTTTTCAAATAATTTATTTGATTCTGTTGATTTTATAAAAACAAATCAAGTCTGGAATCCCAAATCTTTGCTGGCTAACACAACTGGACCCAATAGAATATGGGTATCAAAGAAAATTGTTTAAATGTCTTTGTATGAAGCGGGTAATAGAATAAAAAAGACCATATGGTATATGGACAGTGGATACTCAAAGAATATGAGTGGAAGCACATTGAATTTCTCTACACTCACTCAAAAAGATGGTGGACTTGTCACTTTTGGTGACAATGCCAAAGGGAAAATCATTGGTATTAGAATAGTTGGAGATCTAGAAGTTATCTCAACCAACAAAGTACTTTATGTTAAAGGATTGAAACACAATATGATAAGTATCTCTCAACTATGTGATGATGGTTATGTTGATTATTTTTCTAACAATTGTTGTTCTGTTTTCAAAAATAAACTGCTTAAATTTAGAGCACCTAGAACTAACAATTTGTATACCCTAGATTTAAACTCCTTGTGTAAACAATAAGTAAACTTATTAGCTGCTAAGATAAATGAATCATGGATCTAGCATATAATACTTTGACATTGCAATATATACGCTATAAATAAATTATCCAAGAAACAATTAGTTTCTGATTTTTCCAGTATTAAGTTTGAAGGTGATAGATTCTATGATGCATGTCAACTTGGAAAGAATCACAAATCATCCTTCAAATCTATTAACAAAATTTCTACATCTAAACCTCTAGAACTTATTCATATGGATTTGTTTAGACCATGAATATTAGCAATCTTGGATGGTAAATTATATGTATATGTTTTGGTTGATGACTATTCTAGATTTACATCTATTTTCTTTATAAAATTTAAAAATGAAGCTTTTACATTATTTGAAAGTTTTTGTAAAGCTGTTCAAAATGAAAAAGGTTTTAGAATAATTTCATTAAGAAGTGATTATAGTAGAGAATTTGAGAATCTGGAATTCAATTCCTTTTTCTCAAATATAGGTATTAAACACACCTTCTCTGCACCAAGAACACCTCAACAAAATGTAATTGTTGAAATAAGAAATAGGACTATTCAAGAAATGGCTAGGAATATGCTAAATGCATACAGTCTTCCTACCAATTTTAGGGAAGAAACTGTAAGTACAGCCTGCTATATAATGAATAGAGTTTTAACTAGACAAATTTTGAAAAAGATACCTTATAAACTCTATAATAACATAAAACCTAAAGTAAACTACTTTAAAGTTTTTGGATGAAAGGTTTACACCTTAAACACCAAAGAAAATTTTGGTAAGTTTGATCCAAATCTGTTGAAGGCATTTTCGTAGGATATTCTTCTACTTCCAAAGATTATAGAGTTTTTAATAAAAATTCAAGGATTGTTGAAGAATCATTTCATGTGAAATTTGATGAAACTGATCCCTTTGAGGAAAGGACATATCAAATAGATGAGCTTGATTCTAATGATAACATGATACTGGAGAACCTGAAAGATGATTTTGGAAATTATATAAATAAAACTCATTCCTATCTAAAAGAACATGACACTGAAGAACCTATAAGTGTACTACCTAGACTATCAAGGACCCTAAAGAATCACCCTTTAGAAACTGTAATATGAGACTTAGAATCAAGAATAAAAACTATATGGAACAAAGGAAATCTTGTTGATTTTTCTATCTTTCTATCCCAACTAGAACCTAAGACAATATAAGAAGCTCTAGATGATGAAATATTGATGATATAAATGCAAGAAGAATTAAACTAGTTCAAGAGAAATGAAGTTTGGAAATTAGTTGAAAGACCACAAAATTATCCAGTTATTGGAACTAAATGGGTCTTTAGAAATAAACAAGATGATCAAGGAATAATAACTAGAAATAAATCAAGACTAGTAGCTAAAGGATATAATCAGGAAGAAGGTGTAGATTATGATGATACCTTCGCACCTGTATCTAGATTAGAATACATTAGAATCCTTTTAGCCTATGCATCTCATATGAACTTTAAATTATTCCAAATGGATGTTAAGTCTACCTTTTTAAATGGTTATTTAATGGTGGAAGTTTATGTTGAGCAACCTCCTGGTTTTGAAAATTTACTAAAACCATATTCTGTTTTTAAACTTACTAAAGCTTTTTATAGCCTTAATCAAGCACCTAGAGATTGGTATGAAAGATTAAGTTATTTTCTTTTGAAAAATGATTTTACTGTTGGAATGGCATATCTAATACTATTTAAGAAAACTGAAAATTCTAATATTTTATTGGTTCAAATTTATGTCGATGATGTAATTTTTGGATCAACTAATAAATCTCTTTTTCATGAGTTTTCCAATCTAATGAAAAAAGAATTTTAAATGAGTATGATGGAAGAATTAAATTTCCTTTTAGGACTTCAACTTTATCAAAAATATTTTGGAAATGTTTTAAATCAAAGAAAATACATTACTGATTTACTTAAGAAATTTGAAATTGAAAATAGCAAGACATATACAACTCCTATGTGTACTAATATAAAACATGATTTTTATGAAACTAGAAAATCAGTGGACAACAAGTTATATAGAGGTATTATTGGTAGTTTATTATATCTTACTGCTAGCAGGCCAGATATAATGTATTCAGTATGTCTTTGTACAAGATTTCAATCAAATCCTAAAGAATCTCATTTAACTGATGTTAAAAGAATTTTTAGATATTTAAAATTAACTATTTTTCAATATATTATTTATCCCAAAACGTCTAATTTTAATTTAATTTCATATTCAGATGCAGACTTTGGAAGTTGTATATTAGATAGGAAAATCACTTCGGGTACTTGTCACTTTTTAGGAATATCCTTAATATCATGGTCAATAAGAAACAACACTCAGTTGCTCTATCAACAGCCGAGGTAGAATATGTATGTGCTGATAGTTTCAGTGCACAATTTTTGTGAATGAAAAACAATTTTATGGATTTTGGACTAAGTTTTAATAGTAATCCTATTTTAAGTGATAATAATAATGCTATAAATATTTCAAAAACCCTATTAATCATTCTAGGACTAAGCATATTGATATCAGACATCATTTTCTAAGAGACCATATTCTAAAAAAGGATATATTCTTAGAATTTGTAAGTGATGAAATTCAATTAGCAGATATTTTTACCAAACCACTTCCTACTGCAAGGTTTAATTTTATTAAGGGGGAGCTAGGTTTATTTAATTTTAATTAAAGTTTTATTTTATTATGTTGTTTCTTTCTTTTAATACTGTTTAAAATAAATTGGGTATTTGTTTTTCAAACAGAAAAAGTTCTTTTTCCTTGCATGATCAATTTTATTCATTTTTAAAATATATGTATTAATTATTGATGACACAAGAATCAAGGCTACCAAAAACCTTTAGAATTCTGAATCGTTTCATTTCTACCAAAAACCCTTTCGAACCCATGAAGCTTTACCGCTCTTTGTCTATTCAAACCTGAACCTTTGAAACCCTAATCTTCTTTCGAACCATCAGAGATTTTTTTCGACAGAAATAGACAAGACCAAGAGAATCGATGAGGCTGAGACTAGAACTGCCAAGAGATAGCGCTCCAAAGGAAGGAAAATTTTGCAATGAAAGTTCATAGACCTGGAATGGCTATTTCAAAAAAATATTCTCCTTAAACAAGCTCTCACTTTTCAAAATCTGGAGCAGACCTTCAATGGTGAGAAGTCTGAGTTTTTATATGAGGTAGAGCTGATATATTTAGTTAATTATGTACAATTTAGTTTGGGAGACTATGAGGATACTATGGTATCTAAGATTGAAGATCGAGATGTTTTGATATCCTCTGTGGAGATCGGTCAGATACTGGACTGCCCTCATGAGGGAGTCTTTCATTTTGATTTGAAGAATATTGGAGATTCAGTAAATAAGTCTAAAGATATTATGTCTTTTATTTTTAGTTCTACATCTATAAGAAAGATGTTTATAAAGGACTTGGAGCCAGATCCGAAAATAATAGTGCAGTTTGTGCAAATAGGGATTTCACCGAGGATGTATGAGTTGGAGAAAATCTTGTATCCAGATATGTATATAATGTATCTGTTGATGAGTGATATAAGACATAATTTACCTAGGTACATGATAATTTACCTTCATTATTATTGTCAAATAGAAGTTCGCATGAATTTTTATCCATTTGGTAGATTCATCTTAAAAAAATATTCAAAAAGGAAATGGTAAGGCAGGTAGAATCCAGAGTTAGATGTCATCATAGTAACACTTTTGGTGTTGGAACCTTGAAAAATATTGGTTACTTCTAGAGCACATTGAAAGGAAAACTTTTTCTAGTAGGATCTGAAGAAAAAGAAGAAGAGAGTGCTCAGGCTCAGGCTGCTAAGTCCAAGGAAGGACAGGCTGAATCAAGAGTGAGCACTGCTGTGAGAAGAATAAGATTTGAAATTGAGGAGGCCCAAGAAGAAGAAAGTCAGGAGGGACTTCATATTCAAAAGAAAAGAAATGTTATTTCTCATGAGGAAATTGGTTCACATGATTTAACATCAAGAGATTTACTCACTTACAGTTTTGTCAGAGAATAAGTTGTTGAGAATCCACAAGAAAGGGATACTTCTCAAATTAAGGTGACTCCTCATGTACAATCTAAAACTCAAGAAGAAGCTGAAACTGAGAATCAGGAACAGGCTTTGGTTGTAACTAAAATTGAACCTCAAATTGTAGTTGAACATAAAGTTACAATTGAAAAGAAAAAGAAGATAGAGCCTGATGAGAATGTTTCTGAAGAAATGATTACTGATGTTAGTGATGATAATGTTTCTGAAGTTCGAACAGAGGTAATTCATGAGGAGTTTTCTATAAAAGAGTCTGGAAAAGACTCTGAGGAAAAGTCTATGGACTAGCCAAATCAGGAGGAAGAAAAATAAAAATCTGATGCAGACTCTTTTCCATTAGTACTCCTACATCAAGTACAAGATGAAAATGAGAATCAAGCATAGGGTACCTCTAATTTAATGAATAAGGAAGTAGAAGAAATGTACAGGAAGCTGTCCAGTTTGGAATCTGAAAATGTTGTTCTGAGGAGAGCCTTAGAAAAAAACAGTTAAATTTTCAAATTCTTAAAGGAAGTACAGTTTAAAGGTAGGAAGTTGATACTCTTAATAAAGAGATGTTAACAGAGGTATAAAAGTTGAAATCAAAAATTGTGATGAAGTCAGATCTGTCAGAGTTTAAAGACTATATGGAGACACAGTTTGCATCAGTTAGGACTGGTGAAGCTAGTGGATCAGGTACTTCACCTAATTTAGTTAGAAGATTTTAGGCTATCACAACAACAATGAGAAATATGAATGACATATTGCATGATTTTCAATTCAATAGTGCTCTACTATCAGTTTTATTAGATAATCTGAAGTTTTTGGTTGACCAGTTAACCTCCAGTGAACCAAGCATTGGAACTGTACTAACTCAATTCACAGAAAAGTTAACCCTATTTATGGAGAAGGAAGAGAGACTTCATGAGTTTTTCAGAGTCGACTTGATAGAATATATTCATATGACTGAGTAGAATAGAGATCTTATTATCAAACTGGGAGATGGAATGATGAAAAGGCTAAGGGAGTAGTTGACAGAAATCAAGGTAGTAATGCATATGTGATAGAAACTATATCATACCCTTACCACACCTTGATTCATGTGTTCATCCTGATTGTCCCTATTCTATGTTATCAATGAAAATTTTGATTCATTCTATATTTTTGTGTTGTTATTTGTTTTACTGTCTTTGTTTCGATATGTCGGTAATCTAGATTTAATTATTTCAAACATTTAATAATAGCATTTACTTAAGTTCAGTGTTGCATTATATGTGTTCTATTCCATCTTCTAAAATTCTTTTTGATATCACAAAAAGGGGGAGAAATTTGGATAAACAAAACATTTTTTTAGGGAGAAATTTTATTTAAGGGGGAGAAATTAAGTTAAATATAATATTTTAATATTGTATTTATCTTTGAAAAATTCAAAACTATATGTAATTAATTTTGTAAGTTAATTTCATTAGTTTTATTAGGGGTTTTGTGATCATCAAAAAGGGGGATATTGTTGAGCAAGTGTTGTTTTCAATAATACATAATATTTTTTATTTAAAGAGGGGGATATTTTTTAGAACAATACTCTATCTCTATGATGATTTTGATGCTCACAAATACCCTTAATTGTTTTCTAATGATTTTATTTTTAAGTATATTACAAAAATTTATTATTCATTATATTTTTATTTTTTGAAGAAATATTAAAGTTCTTGAACAACGAGGTTTAATTGCTAAAGTAATCGCATTACCGTGTTTTGGAAACATTATTTATGATTTATATATTCGGGAATTGCTTAAGTGTGTTCTGGAATCACTATTCATACCCTACGTGGAGAAATTTAGCAGAAGTATGGAATACATTTTATACTTTATGAGTTATCAGAAAAGTATAGTTAATAAACCATACATTATCGGAAAATTATGAAAGATGAACCCTACATTAGGAAGGAACCCTACGTTTTGGATATTGAAAAGTATGGTTCATCAACCATGCGTTTGTTTTCAACCTTACGTTTGAATGTTGAAATAAAAAGTATGGTTCATCAGCCCTACGTTTGTATTCAACCATACATTTTAATGTTGAAAAGAAAAGTATGGTTTATCAACCCTACATATGTATTCAACCTTATGTTAGAAAGATGCATGCTATACAGTTCAACCTTACGTTTGGTGTCGGAAAATTAAAGATGATATTATTTTGCAACGGTCTGCAAGCGGATTATTAGGTTGATTTCAAGCCGGATTAAAAGTTTCTTTTAAAACACGTATTTGAATAATTCAAAGTCATTTTATCTATGATTCAGTGGATCCGTTTAAAAGGATCTTTTCATGTAGAATTTCAAGGGGAGTTATGACTGCTCTGTTAATTCAGATGTTTGAATATCACGAGTCAGAAGACAACTTTTATGGATCTAAATTTGTAGGAGAAGTGCTCATCGTTATACATAGAGAATACATATATAAGATTTTATGAACAACAATGATGAATATATATATATATAAAGGGAGAAAAATAGAGACTATCAAGAACACAGATCTACTGATTACGAAGAGCAACAAAGCTCTATTTATTGAAGAAGAAAAATCATGATAGAAGATTCACTCATTCAACATAGAAGATATATTGTGAATCTATTGTTGCTAAATTTGAAAATTATATTTCTATATCTACTACAACAAAATTGACTCAGAATGACTCTTACTTGAAGATCATTATTTCTGAAGGAGAAGATCCATCTACTATCAATTGCATTCTGTTGAAATTGTGAAGAACAATGGGAAAGTATTTTTAAAGAACATTTTCTTTTTTATCTTGAGTGACCAGCTTCTCATACTAAGTTGTGTAGGTTCTGTGATTCAACCAGAAGACTTTGTTCTTCCTTAGATTGTAAAGGTTTCAACTGCCTGTACTCAGTTGTAGAACGATATATTGACAAGTGGACCAAATAGTGAAAATCACCAAGCTCGTGGAATGGAGCATTGGTGGAGTGGACTAAGGGCCTTCTATTTCCTGAACCATTTTACATCGTGTGTCCCTGCTATTTGAATTTCCACTGCATTAATCCATTTGATTAATGTAAAAGGGAAGAACACAATTTTGTGAAGAATTTGTAAAAGACACAATTCACACCCCCCCCTCTTGTGTATATTTGGTATAACTCAATCCAACA
The DNA here is from genome assembly GCA_963277665.1 of Viscum album. NCBI lineage: Eukaryota > Viridiplantae > Streptophyta > Magnoliopsida > Santalales > Viscaceae > Viscum > Viscum album. The sequence continues at coordinate 1,506,818,386 of OY728158.1, forward strand.
ATTCTAACACCATGTAAGTTTCCCATTCATTTTGAAAAAAATCTATTCCTTATTTTGAATATATAGATTTTCAAAATTCCTGGTAGTATTGTAAAAATATAGATAAAAAATATTTTATAAATATTTTAAATGAAATTATAATTACCTTTGGAAATACCTAATTGGGGATGCTATTTTTGAATGTAATATGATATCTTTTATAAATTTACAAATGTAATAGATATAATCAATGTGATTACTCTGTTTCAAACACTATGGAAACATTGATAAATATAATTAATTTATTTTGATATATATTTTGATAGTGAAATATCATTTTATATACCCAAATGCTTATGAAATTTTATAAATACATAGTTTTCTTATGTGATTAATCATCCTCATACAATTGTTTTTATGATAAATAAACATTTCCCTATCACAAAAAAAATATTATTAAAAAATAATATAAAACATTTAATTTGAATTTTATTTTTAAAATATTGAATTCAGTGTGTTAAAAATTTATAATGGACAAGATTAATTGTAAATTTCTTTGATATCCAAGCATTGGATCCAAAAAATATATCTTTATAGTTTCTCAATTGATCGCAAAAAGAATCCATTGATCCCTAAAATGAATAGGTAATGGAAAAAAATTAAAATACATTTTATATAAATAAAGTGTATATTTTTACCCCCACATTATAGGTATTAATAAAATCATGTCGTATATTATTTTCTTGTCAAACATTAAGGCTAATTGGTGTTCTCTTAATAAAATTTCATCTTCTGACATTGATTTTTTCTGTGTAAGTGGCATGAGGGCAAAAAAATCTAAATTTTTATTCACAAGTTATTCCCTTTACATTGGTTTGTTATAAATACCTATAGAAAATATAAATAATATTAAACTATAATAATCATAGTATATCAATTATTTGGTAAAACATTATGAAAATGTACATCATTTATACATTCACAACTAAAACTCCCAACCATTCAAGCTTGAGAATTTTGTTTACATTCTAAAAATCAATCATTTCAGTAAATACTGCTCCAAAAATATGCTCTTCATATTCAATATAGGGCCAAGTACTATTTTATACTATTGTATCTATATAAAAATGTAATATTAATAAATGTGGTGATGTAATTGGTAGGGTAAAGGTAGCCTCAGTAAGTACTTTAGATCTCCCAGCTGATCCTTTAGATTTTCTTAACACGACCTTCCATTTCCCATTATATTTCTACTTATGTAATAACATACCATGATTTAGACCTTTTTAATTAATTGTAAAAGTTTTTACATATAAAATAAGTTTGAAAGGACATATCTCGTTATCATCATGTATATTTAAAATATTAAGTAGACATGTTATTAATGTTAAAATATAAAATTAGACCATGTGAATATTAAGATCATCATGGAGAATAGATAACTCGACACTCAGATCATGGGCTATGTAAATACCTACTATCATGTGATCTCTAGGTAGTTTTTTATTATGTAAAATATCACCTTACATATTATAAATTATGCCTATTTAAACAAGGTGATGTGTGGGTAATAATAGGCATAAATCATAATTAATTTCACACTATATAATTTTAGTACAAGAAAGGTATCATTGGTTGTTTAATTCACATTTAGTTGAAACTGTTATGACAAAATCCATTACCTCTAGTAATATAGGCCTTTTGGGGTATGGTTGGCCTCAAAAATGTGGGTTTTTATCTCTTCACATTGTTTCCACTATTTTGTTGGTTATTTTTGTTGATCCCTTTAAAGAAATCAGTTTATCACATCATCCCACCAACTATATTTTCTATTAAATTATTTATTCGTGCTTTCAATTTTTTCATTTTTTCCATCTATATTTTCTTGTATCTTTGTTTCTAAAAGTATTCTCATGGTTACACTTTAAAATGTGTTACTCTAACATAACCATGATATTCCATATACTTTAAATACATTGAAATTATTCATTCATTGATTACTATATATAACTATTATTGTTCCTAAAGTGGATAAAAATATAGGAAAATAAGTAATCCTTATTATGTAATATTGTTTTGATGTATAAACAATTTATATTCTGGCATACTTACACATGATTCCAATACTTTATATGTTTTTTCATCTATTTTTTGTCCCTTTTTATTTAAATTTTCCTCCTTTAATATCACATGACATTGAATATAAGTGGGTTTAGATTTTGATTCCACAATATTTATATAAAAAAACGAAAAAACTATATTTTTGTTTCATATCACAAAAAAATTTACTATAGTTTTAAAATATATGCCATATTTTTTTCAAGTGAAACGTACCCTATCCTTGATTTATGATAGGGGTATGGTGGTGGTGATGAACATTTTTTATTTTCTGCACAACTTTATTATTTCATAAAAAAAATTGAATCAAAGTGATTAATATATGTAATGTCAAATAAAATATACAGACTACAATGTTCCTTAAATGCTTCATCCTTCTAAAAGAGAAAGAATGAATCCTAGGTTTAAAATTTTGTGATGTGTGTGTATATATATGGTGGGTGGGGTTTTACTTTCCCCTTAGAATCTCTAATATGATGTCTCGTAAAAACATATTTGAAATGATTTATGAGACTTTCCAGTAACCATCGGTATGAATTTAATTTGAGAATATTCTAATACAAATGTACTCTAAAAGGGATAATGAAACAAAAATAAACATTTTATTGTGTACTTTTTTACTAAAATAGATAAATTATATCATAATGTTACATTAATGACTTCCCAAATTATTGACTTTAATGTAGGAACAACATTGTTTTCATGTATTTATATCAATCGGAACATGAATTCAGGCTCAAACCCTAGTGTAACTAATGAAAATTGACTTATTGGGGTAAGTAGGTTGGAAAATTGAATTCCATATGACCTCAAATTTTTTATCTTTACTTCTCACCTTACTAATTTTTACTAACACTTTCATGTTACACTACCCCTGACTTTTTTAAACCTTATAAACTTTCTCACTTTCTCACCTTTAGGTTATTTCTCACCTCTAAAATGTTTTTCGCCTTCTAAAATTTGACCAATTTCAATATTACTGCAATTTCTTCCATGATATTAGAAGAATCATAAGGTTTAGAATCCATTATATACAAAAAATATTTAAAATAATTAATTTATATTACTTAAATACATAATTTAACACATAATATTATGAGGAAAAAATTATATATAGAAAAAATTATCTAATACATTTGACCTGTTTATTAAAATCTCTTTTTTCTTTAAATTTTGAAGGGATTTTACCCCTCTATAAAGTATCTAAATTCTCTCTTTATGTCCCCTTTGAAATTCAAGAAACCATCTACATTAGGATAATCATTAAATGATTATGAAATCCTGATAAAAGGTTCATCCTCAATAGAATTTTCATTTGAACCCATAGTTGTTTTAGTACTAAAAAAACAATTGACCAATTGTCTGAATGGCCCGAAGGCCTTCTTTTTATTTTATTATAGATAATCCCCCTTTTAAGGGTTTAAGGGGAACCCGTACATGACCCATAGGCCCAAGGAACAAGGCCCGACATGACCCGTAATACATGACCCGTAGGCCCAACCCACTAGAACTACCCCTCCTCAGCATCTTGAATCATTGATCTCCTTAGCTCCCCACCTTGCATTGCTGATCAGCTAGCATTGCCCCGTACAAAGCTGGACGGTGCCTGGTCTCGATGGCGGCTACCATACCCTCTCATTCTTCTAATCCGGTTAGCTCTATATCTGGTGGTTGCTACTCCTATTGCTCTGATCCTCTTCTGGGGCCTGTTCTGTGTGAACTGGGCTACTCCATGGTCTACGTGACCCGAAGGCCCTGTGGCCCGAAGGCCTTTGTTGACACAAAGGCCCTGGAGACCCGTAGGCCCAAACTGGTGGCCCGAAGGGCCAAATCGGGTGTATAGTTTAGGCTGCTACAGTACTGAATAGTAACTGCTACAGTACTGCTACAGTGACCTGTAAATTCGCCTCCACCTGGTTTTGAACCCGGGTCTCTTGGATGCCAAGAAGTAGCCCTTACCACTCGGGTATGGGCTCGTTGGCTCGTATTACATTCATCATGTTCCTTTATATAGAATGTATAACTATTAATTACATAACCATTATAATATAATACATGTAAAATTGGACCTCTAGCTATCTATTGAAGTAATTTTGAAATTTAATTTGGATTTTTAGATATCACCTTAAAGATATAGTCTTGAAACCATCCTATAAACTGTTTATTATGAGTATTTTATATCCAAATTTTAAACCCTATTAGATTAAAATACCTAAAAAATACTTTATGAGTTTCTACATAAGGAGCAACCTATATGATATTATTTAAAATATAAAGATGAGCCTAATCCCACTCTATAATCATAATTGTGAAAACATAACTTCTATAAATTCCTTCACCCACAAGATGCTCATTGTGATGATATTTTGGGAGACTAATATAATTCACATTAAATAGGTAGTTGATATGAAATTCAATGTTTTAATCAATAATATATCACTCTATAATACAACATTCTAACCAAATTTGATTTTTGATAGACCCTTTCAAAGTCTTCATATACCATTCAATGAATCACATTCATAAATATTGTATAGTATTATTTAAATGGATCTCTGTAACCAAGTGAACTATGATATAAAAGGATGATAGTGGTAATAATATCCCCAACTCACATAATATGAAAAAAAAATCATTTTATATAATTGGAAACTTTTTAAGGTCTATAACTTCACTTCATATAGATTTTAAAAGGAAGAAAAACTATGTTAATGTGTATTATACTTTTTTAGGTAAAATAAAATATAAAACCACACCTCTTAAATCTTACATAAAAATTTGATAGTAATTTGATTTTAATCCCTTTAGCATTAGATCAATCATCAGAGTGATATTATTGATGTTTGATGAATACCCCTCTGGAACCTTAACACCATTAAGTAAATTAAAAAACTAAAATATCTCCTACTTGGAAAGAGGTTAAGCCACCAAAGGAAGAAAATTCTATATTTTAACCTTCAATGGTACCAAATATTCCCATATCCTCATATCAATCATATCTAACCTAGACTTAATGTCATTATTTTATCATTTTCATTTATTAATGTCCCAATGACACTATCATATACTTTTTTCCTATGTGCATGAAATAAATAAAATTCAAGGAATACAAAAAAAATTAATATGGTAATTCAAAAAAACTTATCTCTTTTTTCAACCATTTTTCAATAGGTTTTTCAAAAGGGTTTTACCAAAAATAGTGAAAACATCCTTTACATTCTAAAACTATTCATCACTTATTAATGGATAAGGTGTTGTACCTTTTTATGAATTCCCATAAAGTTAGGTTATCTAATATTGGTATTTATTTCATTGGGGTAAAAATTATAGATAACCTAGATACACTATCTTCAGGGAACGTGTTAACCCTAACTGAGTGTGTACCTTCTTCACAAATGATACACCCAAAAATTTATTTACCTCTATATCCTGAGAAACTTATATAAGTATCAAAGTTGTTTATAACCTCAAGAAATATGGATCTTGATGTAAATCTTCATTTATAATATATTCATATAATGTAACACTTTAATCCCATATAAATTTCAAATCTTCTATCAATGGATCCAAATAAACAACAATATCATTACCAAGTTGTTTTAGTCCTAATATAAGTAAATAAAAAGTATTATAGTTTTAGTTCATGTATAACCATGGTGTAAAGTTATAATTTACCAACATAATCATTCATATACTATGAGTTTTTATTTGTATACTAAAAAGATTCATTCCATTTATATATAGTGCAATATATAGGTTTCTTAGCTATTTCTAAATTTAGGATACTTATGATCAATTTTCTTCCACTGAGGAGAGTTTGTTGAGTGATGAAGTTTCCTGTCTTGAATTCTTGTATTTGTGTTCTATATAAGTTTACTTTTAGTCTCTTCACTTGTATATAGTCTTATAAACCGTGAAATTATAATAACTTACCATATAGCTTTCAAATGACTTGATTCATTTTTATTGCATCCATTTTCACCACACTTAGGTATGTTTTTAAGTGATTCATAGTCCTTAGAAAACAATATATAGTCATTTGGATAATCATATATTCTGTAATAGATCATTCCCATTGAACAAAACATTCTCTTCACATCATATGTTTGATAAATAAGCCCATTATATTTTGGTAGAGTATCATTTAAATGATAAATTAGTTTTTTAAAGTTGGTGTCTCTTCACTCAATTCCAGATTTCAAATTACATAACTTTAGTATGGATGAAAATATTATATATTTAGTACAACCAACATATAGTGGAATCTTTTCATATCTCTTTAATTTGTTAGATATCTTGGTACAATCATGAACGTTATCTTAAACTATAATTTTCATTTCCTCAATATAATCTTCATCGACATTTATAGTTGTACTCATATCAAAAGATCTATAAACCATAGTTTTAACCTAATTACTAGTTATATTTAGTTCTTATTCATGTTTAGTTTAAATTTTATAACTTTAAAATATTTCATGATAGATCAAGTATTCTTCCATCTCATATGGAAAAATTATTCAACAACTTAAACATATATAAATTATTTGATAAGGTTCATTTTCATACTCTATTACATACTTGTTGAACACTTTCCATGCTATTTTTTAATCTTTATAAACTCTTCAACCCCATCCCTGTATTATTTTATCATACAATTAATATTCATACATTTTTTATTCATATTATTCCTATTTGGTTCAATAGTATTCATATTTAACAAAAATAAATAAATATATAAAAGGTAATAAATCTATAAATCATAATTGATTTATATTCATCCTAAATGATTCGTCAGTAATCATACTTGATTCAAATTGATTCATATTAATACCCTATTTGAAACCCTCATTTTGTGGTATTCCCCTATTTATCATGTATTTTGTTACATTATGAGGTTCCTTAGTTAAGTTTCTAGAAGTGTTGGAAGGGATTTCAGTTTTATAAGAAAGTCTTGGATCACTGGTATTCACTACTCCATATTGGATATTATAGTGTAGGTTATGGTTTGAGTCATGTGGTTTTTGTAGATGTGGTATCTAGCTGTTGTGGTGCTGGATGTGCCACATGGAATTAAAAGGATAGGGAAACCATTGTAGTAAAAAAATTTCATGAATAATTTCCCATGTGAGAAATAAATAGAATTACCATTACATGGGATGTGTGTGTGGTGTTGTAGAAATATAGGTGTGATTTTACCTTGGCATAAAGGACTCCATGCAGAGTCATGTGGGTGTTTCACTAGGTTTGGAACATGGAAAAGTATCCCTGATTAAAATGGGGATACTAAAATGGTGAGGGGGGTTACCATGGTGTGTTGGGTCAAGTAAAGGCTGATTTTTTCATGTGGGTTGGAAAGTGAAAGTGTGGGTGTAATACGTCTTGGTAGTGGGTGTTTTTCATGGGGTGCTTCACCTATGCAAAATTAGGATAGTTGAAATGGTGATTAGAAAGTTTTGATGATTCTATGAGGTGGGGGATGTTTTTTAGGAATTGGAATGGATAAAATGGTGATGGAGGATTCACTGTGTTATAGTCCTTAACATGGTGGAGAGAAAAAGGTTTGGAGGATCTTTTATATTGTGATCCAAGCTATGGTGGTAGTCAAATTTATTTTTAAAATGTATTAAATCACCACTGAGTTTTGGGGGGTACAATTTTGAAGTGGAAACTTCATGCGTCATTTTATGGGGTTTATTAATGTGATTTATAACCTAATTACTTTCTCAAAAGGATCATTCATTCCTTGGTGATTAGGTGTCACAAACATATAGGTTCCTTTGGGTTTTTTGGTTATTATATTATCCTAAATATTATTCTCTTCGTTTTTTAAGATAATAATGGTTGATGTAGTTGGATTCTCCCTCACTCAACTTGTGTTAATAACTTGTATGCTTGAGTGTTTCTAGATTTAAATTATTATTTTAATCTATAATTAATGTTTTAAAAGATATTTAATGAATTTATAATTGTGAAAAATGGATTGTTATAGAGATAATATTTTCATTATTTTTCATATGTGCTTAAATTATTTAACCCCTTCCAATTAATCAATTTGAGCTGATTTGTATCATTTTAGTGTTTTGGTGAATTATGGGCATAATTGTGGAAATTGGTTAATTCTGGAAATTTAGCAGTTTTGTGTAGCTTCTGTATTTCGGGTATATCTTTTAAATTTTTGACCCAAATTGTATGATTCCTTTTTTTAAGATTTTTATGATCGTGAGATTCAACTTGGATTCTGGACCATGATCCAATTCGGCACACAATGGCCCAGAAAAATTCAACAATTGGAAAAAGTTTTCTGGTCAAAATAATGGACCCCACCATAATTAATGAAGTATATCTCGGGCTACACATGTCCAGATGATGTTATTCCAGCTAGAAAAGAAATAAGAATCCATGCCTCATGTTAAAACTAAATTTCATGAAGAACTTAGGTTATTAAAACATACATTGAATGCGGAAAAAATGAAGAAGTTGAAGAGTCACCTTGGGCAGAAAACGATTTCATCAGTAATTAGAAAATAACTTTTGTTATACTTGGCTAAATTCAATGAAATTTTGAGGGAGAATTCATAAGACATAGGGGAACAACATTTTTGAATAAACCTTCCCAATATTCTGCCATTTGATATTCCAAATGGACTAAAACTTTTGGTTTAGTAATTTTGGAGGGAAATTCTCAACTCCAAAAGCCTATAAATAAGAGTGTTCACTTCCATTCAAAGAGGTTGAAGAAGGTGAAAGAAGGGCTATGATGGAGGATTGAGTTCTTGATGTTCTTTTTATTTTTTATTTTCTCTTTTCTTTGTTTAAGCATGCACTCTTCTTCCTCTTTCAACTCTATTACCCATCACATGGAGGGGTAAAACCTTTGAGTGATCGGGGAAGGGGGGTTTCACTTTTGTAATGTCGGATTTTTGTGCTTAAATGTAAAATCCTATTTTTCTATTTAATGACTTATATTATCACTGTTTTCCAATTATCTTAATGTTATCATTTTTTGAATTTGGTTTATTCATTTTTAATAGCTTTGGTTAAACACTTTTAATCTCCCTCCACCTAGTGCAATTTGTCTCGATTGAGCATATTGTGTTAGGTGGTGAGTGTCCAGCGATTGTTGGCACATGTGTGGAACTAATAAACTTTTTCTAGAGTTCTAAAGAGAAACAATTCCCGATCGGGACTTGCCTTAGTTGTTTAGGAACTATTTATGAACTTCCATACGCATAGGAGTGAGTTTCATTTCTTTCTTCAACCAAGGTGATTGATAACTCAATCGAGGAGTCTTTCATTTGTCATTCAAAAGGAAGAGAGGTAAGATGATATTTATGACTATGATGACATTACAAAGGTTATCCTACCCTAACCCCATCACTATCTTCATCCATTGGTGTTCAATATTTCTTTTTATTGATTTATTTATTTTTCAACTCAAAAAATTTCAAAAAAAACCTTTTCTTCTTTCTTAATTTTAAGTTCAAAACATAATTTTTGTGAACTCTTCTATGGATATAACTTAGGTTAACCACTTAAATACATTTTAACTTAGGTTATATTGGTTTTTTCCACACCCCACGACAGGAACGTGTCAAAACTTGGCACCATTGCTGGGGAGGTAGTGCCAATAGTTTTTTTCTCTTTCTTGCCTCTTTTATTATTTTCATTCCAAAGTTGCATGACTAGAACCTCAAACACTGAACCTTTCCCCATTGATCCTGAAATTGAAAGAAATTTGTTGAATAGGCTCAGAAACCTCAATTTACAACCTCAATTTGAGGAAATTTCTCTTATAGACTCGAGTAAAACTTTAAGTCTTCACTCTGATCATGTCATCATGGCTGGAAATCAAAAGCTAGCCCTTAGAGACCTTTGTGCCCCACAATTCCTTAATCAGAATAATAAACTTTTTATGAGAGTGTTACAAAATTATTTTGAGATGAAACCTAATATGATACCATTGCTCCCAAAGTTTCATGTCTTGGAAGGTGAAGATCCCAACAAACATATCAAAGAATTCACACATTTCTGCTCAACCTTCAAACCACATGGAGTAGCTGAGGAACAAGTAAAGTGGAAGGTGTTCCCATTTTCATTGGAAGGAGCTACTAAAGAATGGTTGTATGTCCTATAACCTAGAGATGTGGATGATTGGAATGACCTGATGAGATGCTTCATGAATATATTCTTCCCCACCTCCAGAAGAACAACCATCAAAAAAGAGATCTATACCATCAAAAAATCATCTGGAGAAACCCTTTACGAGTACTGGGAAAGATTTAAAAGGCTTTGTGCTAGTTTCCCACATCAAGCCATTGAGGATTATCACTTTCTTGTATTCTTCTATCAAGGATTACTAGACAATGATAGGAACCTTCTTGATGCATCATCTGGAGGTGCATTGATTGAAAAGTCGCCAGAAGAAGCCAAAGGTTTGATTGAGAATATTTCTCAGAACTCGCAATAGTTTGGCACAAGAGGTACTGCCACGAGAGGTATTCATGAGGTATGAACTTCTCATCCATCACCCTTACTAGAAACTAAGATTTAATATTTAACTAGTTTGGTGAGATGGATAGCCTTGAAACCAGTGGGTGGCCAACAAGCACCAGCTAAGGTATGTGGTTTATGTTCATCACCTGATCATTTCACTAACCAATGTGCTGAAATACAAGGAATAGAAACTTGTGCAGCAGCTTTTTAGCAAAGGCAATTCTAACAAAATCAAGGATGGAGATAGAAAAACCATGTTCAATATGGGTTTGGAAATCAGCAGAATCAAGATACACCCCCATTCCAACAACAATTCCAACCCCCCCCCCCACCATTTCAACAAAAGCAATCTTATAGTCAGCCTTCTCACCACCAACCACCCACTTTCTTAAAACCCTATGAGCATCCATAAAACAGTGCACAACACATAATTTTGAACCAAAAACACATATCTTATATTTAGGGGATAAAAGGATCTGTAAAATATTTTACCACCAAGTTTTAAGGTCTCATGGACATCCTATCCAAAAATACTAGGAAACTTCCTTCCCAAACAATCCCAAACCCAAAGGAGAATGTCAGCATGATAAAAACAAGAAGTGTAAAAGAGCTCTCACCACCAGCATCCCATGAACATAAAACAAGACCACCTGGGTTGAGGGAGAAAGAAGTTGTAAACTTTGAAAATTCTGTGAAAATGCATTGTGAAGAAGAGAATAAATAGGAGGAAGAGAAGGATAGTTCAAGGAAGAAGAGACAAGAAACACCATTTCAAAGGAAACAAAGGGAGAAGAAAAACTTACCCCCTCCATTTCCATTAAGGATGATTGAATCAAATAAATTATAAGAGGAAGCACTTCAAAAAGAAATTTTGGACACCTTCCAAAAAGTGGAAATCAATATCCCTTTACTTGATGCAATCAAACAAATTACAAAGTGTGCTAAATTTTTGAAGGATATCTACACCAAGAAGAGGAGACTTCAGAGGAATGAAAGGATCAACTTGGGAATAAGTTTATTATCCCTTATCACACCATAATTTCCAACCAAATTTCAAGATCCAAGGAAATTTTATATTACATGCACCATTGGTTCTTTAAATTTCTCTAATGCTTTGTGTGATCTAGGTGCTTCAATTAATGTATTTCCTCACTCGTTATACACTTCTTTGCAGATGGGAGATTTGAATCCCACAAGAGTGGTGGTCCAGCTTGCAAATAGATCCACATTTTTCCATGCTGGATTTTTGGAGGATGTCCTTGTGAAAGTCAAAGATCTCTTATTCCCAACTGACTTCTATGTGCTAAATATGGAATAAGATAGGATCCCATCACACTCACCCATCATTTTGGGGAGACCTTTCTTGAAAATTGCCAAGACCATCATCAATGTCCATGAAGAGACACTCACCATGGAGTTTGGGGAGAGCACTATCCATTTCAATATTTTTGAATGCATGAGGCACCCATCAGATGATCACTCCCTATTTTCAATTTCCCATGAATTTGCTGCAGAACCCATTGAATAATTAGGTATGGTCTATGAATTCTTAGACATAGGAGATGATTCTTCCATTGAAAATATCATTGAACATATGGATGCCCAAGATGATAAAGATTCTGACTTCATGTGGGGGTAAGAGGTAAAATCTGATTTCTTTGATGATTTTATAAATGATGAGGAAGATGATATGGTTTCTTGTGTGTAGGAGGTCCAAAATTTGGAAGTGTGAAATGTCAATTTAGTCTCATCCTTTGATCATCCCCCTGATCTGGAACTCAAACCACTCCCCACAGATTTGAAATATGTGTACCTTAGGGAGGGAGAGAAACTACCAGTGATAATTGATAATAATATCTCTAAAATCTAAGAGAAATCATTGATTTATCTTTTGATAGAGAATATCCAAGCGATAGGATGGATTTTAGGTGATATTCCAGGAATCAACCCAAAGATATGCTCACATAGAATTTTTCTTGAGGGAGATTCCAAACCTGTCAGGAAACCCCAAACGAGGTTGAATCCCACTTTAATGGAGGTTTTAAAGAAGGAGATTAAAAAATTATTGGAAGCTAGGATCATCTATACCATCTTAGATTCATAGTGGGTTATCCCAATTTATGTAGTTCCAAAACAAACTGTCCTAACCACTGTGAGGAATGAAAAGAATGAATTAATCCCTGTGAGAATTCAAAATAGCTGGAGAGTGTGCATTGATTTTAGTAAGTTGAATCACGTCACTTGAAAACATCATTTCCCCATTCCCTTCATTGATCAGATGTTAGAGAGACTAGTCAGGAGAACTCATTATTGCCTTTTGGATGGATTTTCAGGTTATTTCTAGGTACCCACTGCTCCTGAGGATCAAAAAAATACAACCTTTACATGTCCTTTTGGCACTTTTTCATATAAAAGGATGTCATTTAGATTATGTAATGCTCCAGGTACATTTCATAGGTGCATGGTAAGTATATTTTCTGATCACATTGAAGATTTCTTGGAAGTTTTCCTGGATGATTTCACTTTTTTTTAAACTCAATTAACCATTGTTTGAAAAATATGGAAAATATTTTGGAAATTTATATTGAAAAAAATCTTGTTTTAAATTTTGAAAAGTGTCATTTCATGGTTGAGAGAGGGATTTTTCTTGGGCATGTCATTTCCAAAAAGGGAATTGAAGTTGATAAATCGAAAATTGAAGTGATAAATTCATTACCTTACCCAACTTGTGCGAAGCATGTTAGATCGTTTTTAGGACATGAAGGATTCTACAGGAGGTTTATTAAGGATTTTAGTAAGATTTTCCTCCCTCTCTCTAGATTACTTTTGAAAGATTCTGATTTTGATTTCAATGGTGCATGTAGGGAATCCTTTGATGAGTTGAAGAGGAGATTGATTGAACCACATGTGATGCAGCCACCAAATTTGGAAGAACCATTTGAGCTACTTTGTGATGTTTCTAACCAAGAAGTTGTAGCAGTCCTTTCTCAGTGAATTGAGTGCAGGCCACAAGTCATTATATATGATTCAATAACCTTGGATGCGACTCAATTCAATTACACAACCACATAAAAGGATTTTTTAGCAGTTTTTTTTTTATTTGGAAAGATTTAGATCATATCTGCTTGGATCTAAAGTCACAGTATTTTCTGATCATGTTGCTCTTAGGTACTTTATGAAGAAGGTTGAAGCTAAACCAAGGATAGAGAGATGGATGTAACTACTGTAGGAGTTCAACATAGAAATCAAGGACAAAAAGGGATCTGAGAACCAAGTGGATAATCATTTAAGAAGACTTCCTAACACTACTAAAGCTGAAATTACAGAAAAAGAACAATTGAATGATCACTTTCCAGGAGAGCAGCTATACTTGGTTAAAGGAGAAGTGCCTTGGTATGCTAACATGATCAATTATCTGGTAACATCTTAAGTCCCATATCATTTCAATTCTCATCAAATTCACAAATTGAAAGCTGAATATAGATATTACATTTGGGATGATCCATTTATTTGGAAGATTTTCAATGACCAAGTGACAAGAAGGTGTTTTCCTGAGAGTGAAATTGGTTCTGTCTTTGATTTTTGTCACACATTAACTTTTGGAGGCCACTTTAGACCTCAAAGGACAGCACAGAATGTTTTAGAATCGGGACTTTATTGGCCAACCATTTTTAAAGATTCTCTGGAATTTTGAAAAAGGTGTCCAAAATGTCAGTTTTATGGAAACATTTCAAAGAGACAAGAAATGCCCCAACAACCACTTAATTTTTTTGATATTTTTTAAGTTTGGGGGATAGATTTTATGGTCCCTTTCTTAATGTCGTTTGGAAATTATTATATCTTGTTTGTGGTTGATTATGTTTCCAAATGGATGGAAGCAAAAGCCACTAGGACTGATGATGCTAAAAAAATTTGTGATTTTGTCAGGACTAACATATTTTGTAGGTTTGGAGTGCCTAGATCCATCGTCAGTGATCAAGGGACTCACTTTTGTAATAAGATATTGGAGTCTTTGTTGAAGAAGTATGGGATGCATCATAAAACATCAACTCCCTATCACCCACAAACAAATGGTCAAGCTGAAGTGTCCAACAGGGAAATCAAAGGAATTTTTGATAAGACTATTAAACCAAATAGGAAGGATTGGAGCCAAAAACTGTAAGACACATTATGGGCTTATAGGACAGCCTACAAGACCCCAATTGGAATGAGTCCATATAGGCTGATTTATGGGAAAATTTGTCACCTACCTGTGGAACTGGAGCATAAGGCATATTGGACTGTGAAGAAGATGAATCTAGATCTTGAAAGTGCTGGGAAAGAGAGAAGGTTGTAGGTTTAGGATCTGGAGGAAATTAGAAGATAAGAATTTGAAAATTCCAGGATTTACAAAGAGAGAACAAGAGTAGCTCATGACAAGATGATCCTACCGAAATAATTCCATCCTGTAGATAAAGTGATTCTATTCAATTCAAGACTCAATATGATGCCACGTAAACTTCGTTCCAGATGGGTGGTTCCATTTATAGTTACTCATGTATATCCTTACAGTGCTATGCAGATTGTGAAGGATGGAGAGTAGGAGCCATTCACTATTAATGGGCACAGACTAAAGAAATTGCATGGGTCCATTCCATCAGATCCAGTGGAGGAGATCCTGCATCTCCAACCTATCTATAAATAAGAACCATCAGGTTGTACCTCTCATTTACACTTGATTTATTCTTTGTTTCATTTTAAAATCTGCTTACATGTTAAATACACTTGAATGCATTGAGGATACTAAAAATAATTTTGTTTCAAGTTCAATTCTTTGGTAATTTCATGAAAAGTACTATGATTTTTGAATACCATGCCACATCTCACTGTCTTTGTATTTGAAATCACTTTCCCATGAGGTTTATGAACCATTATTGTTATATTCTTTTTTTTTCACCTCACTTCTTGAGAGAACCAGACTATGCTTGTTTTAACCAGAATTTGATTTATTCCATTCAAAACTTGAGGGTTTAGGGTACATGGGTTTTAAATGATTGAGACATTACTTTGGCTTAAAATCCCCTTTTCAAGAGAATATACTTCAATATGGACTAACTTGTAAATTTAATCCTTGTATCCCAAAGAATCCATGAACAGCTTGTTAGGTTAGCCACATTACAATCCAATTTTACCTATCCAACCTTCTCTTGAAGTGAAATTGAATGATCTAGTTGAACTTAAGTGTGGGGGAAGTTGTCTTGTGTTGTGATACCTCATTTGGTGAAACTTTGGATTAAAAAAATAAAATGATGAAGAGATGTGTGTACTGATGAAAAATCATTCTACTGAAAGATGTGTCTTTTCTGGAGCTTTCATGATAAGAGAAGTTGTTCCTTTCTGGATCTTCTAATAGAGAAAAAATGTGTGCCTTTTCTGGAGCTTTCAAGAAAAATCATGTTCGAGAAGATTGAAATTTTTTCTGCTGAAATGCTAAGATGTTTGAACATTTCTTGATATTTCATGATTATGGAGATGAATTTCTAATAAGGGGAGTGAGGAGGATACCATACATGAGTGAAAATTAGAATTGTGCAATTTTTCTTCAAAAAGAGCCAAACCCTCCTCATTCGGCCTCAAACATTTTCACATAAAATCCTACCAACCAAAATCCACAGAACAACCCTGCAAAGTCCTCATGATAAACATGTGTCCTTGACTCATATCGAGTGGAGAAGTATGAGTTTTTCAAACCTATGGTGACCCTTTCATTGGTTTGGATGAGAAAAACTTTGTTGAAAATTGATATTTTTGAGATGAGAGAAAATTCATGTGAGGTAGGTGTATTGTGTGCATGGGAGGAGAAATTAAGAGGAAAAATATTGAATGGAATGATTTGATAACTTGGAATAATGGTTACAGATGAGGCATGATATCTTTTATTTCTTGGTGTGGAATTGGTGGATCTCAATGGAATGTGTTTTGAATTTGCTTTGATTTGATTTTGATTTTGACCTGTCCGGGAATCCAAGTGATAAGTGTGGGGGAATTGATAGAGATAATATTTTTAATATTTTTAATATTTTTTTCAATTATTTAACCCCTTCTAATTAATCAATTTTATCTGATTTGTATCATTTTAGTGTTTTGGTGAATTATGGGCTTAATTGTGGAAATTGGTTAATTCTGTAAATTTAGCAGTTTTGTGTCACTTCTGTATTTTGGGAATATATTTTAAATTTTGGATCCAAATAGTATTATTACGTTTTTTAGGATTTCTATTCTCGTGGTCTTAAACTTTGTCTTCTGGACCTTGATTCAATTCGGCACACAATGGCCCATAAATATTCAATAATTGGAAATATTTTTCTAGCCAACATAATGAACCCCACCATAATTAATGAAGTATATATTGGGCTACACATATCCAAATTATGTGATTCTAGATGTAAAAGAAAGAAGACTCCACTCCTCGTGTTAAAATTAAATTTCATGAAGAGCTTCAGTCATTAATGCATCCATTGAATGAGGCCAAAAAGAGGGAGTTGAAGAGTCACCTTGGTCATAAAAAGATTTCATTTGTAATTAGAGGATAAATTTTATGAAACTTTTCCAAATTCTCTGATATTTTGATGGAGAATTCATAAGACATAGAGGAAAAACATTTATGAATAAACCTTCCTGATATTCGGCCATTTAATATTCCAACAGGACTCAAAATTTTGGAGGAGTAATTTTTAAGGGAAATTATCAACTCCAAAAGCCTATAAATAAGAGTGTACACTTCCATTCAAAGAGGTTGAAGAAGGTGAAATAAGGGCTATAATGGAGGATTGAGTTATTTATTTTCTTTTTATTTTCTATTTTCTCTTTTATTTGTTTAATCATTCTCTCTTCTTCCCCTTTCAACTTTATTACCCTTCATATGGAGGGGTAAAACCTTTGAGTGATCGGGGAAGGGGGCCTTTCACTTTTGTAATGTTGGAGTTTTGTGCTTAAATGTAAAATCCTATTTTTCTTTTTATTGACTTCTATTATCACGGTTTCCCAATTATCTTAATGTGATTGTGTTTGAGTTTGGTGCATTCATTTTTAATAGCTTTGTTTAAAGACTTTTAATCTCCCTTTGCCTAGTGCAATTTGTCTCAATCGAGCATATTGTGTTAAGTGGGGAGTGTCCAACGATCTTTGGCACGTGTTTGGAACTAATAAACTTTTTCTAAAGTCCTAAGGATAAATAATTACCAATCGGGACTTTCCTTAGTTGTTTATGAACTGTTTATGAACTTCCATGCGTATAGGAGTGAGTTTCATTTTTTTCTTCAACCAAGGTGATTGATAACTCTATCAAGGAGTCTTTCATTTGTCATTCAAAAGGAAGAGAGGGATGATTATATTTATGACTATAATAAAATTTCAAAGGTGATCCTACCCTGACCCCATCACTCTCTTCATCTATTAGTGTTTAATATTTCTTTTTATTGCTTGCTTTATTTTTCAACTCAAACAATTTCAAAAACAACCTTTTCTTCTTTCTTAATTTTAAGTGACAAACATAATTGTTGTGAACTCCTCTCGAGAGACAACATAGGTTAACCACTTAACTACATTTTAACTTAGTTTATATTTTTTTCACACCCCATGATAGGCACGTATCAGATTAATATAGTGTTTTTTTCAAACTTTTTTAGATGGATATCTTGTTTGGAAAATAATTTTGAAAATGATGGGTGGGTGTGCATTTATGACTTTCATGTTTGAGGCCTTGTTAGTTTTTACATGGATTTTTGTGCCCAAATTAGAGCACATTTATTTGGATGGGTTTGTGTGTGTTCATGAATTTCATGTGCATGGAATTTTTAGTTTGGACTTATCTGACGATACTAAATTTGGGGCACATAAAATCACACCACCAAGTGATAGCTTGGGTCTGGTATAATGGGTTTTCGCTCACTAGTTGATCTTTTCATTAGGAGTTCCACATTGGTTGGGGATTCATTCATGGGTTTTAGTTTATGGTATGTGTGTGAGAGTTATGGTGTGGGTTATTATATGGAAATGATTTTTAAAAATTAGAAATGTAGATTTTAGTGTGAGTTACTTATATGGTTTTCTCTATCTTATTTATTGTATTCGGCTTCTCTCATGCTTTATATAAATGTGATCTAAAATTTTATTGTTTAAGTGGAATGTGTGGGAATTATTTGGAGTATTTCCAACTAAGTTTGTATATTCACCCCCTGCATTTTCATCTTAGTGTTTATGCATTCATTGTTAGATATATTTCAGGTAAGGGGAGATTTCTCACTTTTTTATCAGAGTGTATGTATGTTATGGTCTTGGGTGATGAAGTCGTGATCTTATAGTTAATAGTATTACAGATAATAGTAGTGTTCCATGTTATCACTTGTTCTTCATTTTGAGTCATTAGTCTCATAGTTTAATTTGGATACTTTTTGGTTTGCTACAACTCTGATTATTGTTATTAATATTATATATTATAGGTTGGTATTGTGTTGATTCATGCATCATAGATATATATAATCTTTGATTTTTCCATTTTAGTTTGGATTATATGTAAAAAAATTGTTCCCCACAATTTTGTGATGCCTATGGAATTTATTTATGACATTTGGTGTCTGGGGGATGCACCTAAGGTTAGTGGAATTTTGATGATTCCCAAGCCAATGGGATGAGGTCAAGATGTTACAAATGGTATCATTTTGGTATATCCCATCAGTTTAAGTGGTATAAATTGATATTTTATGTGTTATAATTAAAATATAGAGTATAAAAAGTTATATCGAACCTCTTTATTGTGAAATTCAAGTTACCAAAGAGGTTTTTGTAAGAAAAGTGTTTTTATTCAATTTTAGTTTTATTGTCACCTCATTGTTGTGAGTTTAGATAATGAGAGTTGTGTATCATGAATTAGTGTAGATACTACCACTAGGATTCCATCATTCACATAGATTTTTATTGTTTATGTAGTAGTAAATGGAAACATAATGACATTTATTACTAAAAATGGTTGTCTATGCTTTGGATGCAACTGAGAGTTTCTAAGAAATGGTTTCAAAAGTATGGTAAATATGGTTTGGATTTTTGTTGTGTGTTGATTCTTGTTAACATTGAGTTCTTTTTAATCCTTCCTTACATGATATTTTTTAAAGGAACATTATATTGATGTGGAACTAGAACATAAATTAGCAATGAATTTGGTGTACGATGATAGTAATAAGATAAAAATATTACTATAATTTTGGGTATTTTTGTTTTAGATAATTTAAAGACATAATAAAGAATAAAATGTTGTTTTAATTTCATGATATTTACATAGTTAGTGAATCATTTCTAGTATAATGAGTATCATAACAAGTAAAAATTTTGTGTATTAAAATGGATATCCTACTGTAGTGTTTAATTTGTTTGATATTCTTATTATTGTTAGACTATTATCCACGATAACATGTTGAAATCTATGATATATTAATTTTGGTTATTTAAATTGTGTATTAATTGAAAATTCATATTTTGTAATAAATATTTTTGGAAAATATATTTATTCTTTGAGCACCATGACATGAAATATGACCATAGAATGTGTTCCCTAAAAAATTGTTTTCTTATAAGTTGAAAATAATTTCACATGGTTAATATTTTTAGAACAGGAAATAACTGGGTTTTTTATTTAACAAGTATATTTATCATTCATTGATAATTAATTTAGTAACATTTTTATGTATATTAAATGATTGGTTAATATTTTTCAAGTGTTCATTATTGGTGTTTACATGATTTTTTTGGTGGTGTTTATGTGATCTTCTTTATAAGGACATGTTTGTTGATAAAAAGGTTTTTAAATTAAAAAATTGTATTAACAAGTTTTATTTTAAAAAGGTTTCATTGTTTCATGCTAGTTTTTATAGAGACCTAATAAAAATGGATTTTCTGAACAGTTTTAATGGTGTTCATATTTTAGAAATATTTCATTAAATTTATTTTTGGAAAAGAAACTTTTTTGATGAAAACCTTATAATTATTTTGGGAACTCATAAACTTTGATTATGGATTTCTAGGAAATATTATAACATGATAAATTAATGTCTATAAAACATATGGTGGCTTCCTATAATGGATAGTAATGACTTACTATGTCTGGGAAAGATATGGTTGGGTATTTTATTAGGAGACTTTTTGTGTTGGTTTTATTTGCTGTTGAGGCACCCTAGACCTACACTCCTAGGTCTAGTGCTAAAAATACATACTTTTAAAAATTAACTTTGATAAAAATTGATATGATCTAATCTAAAATTTCATAATTTTCACATATTAATTACATCTCAAAAAACTATCACACAAATTGGAGAACCATTTGGTTTAGTGTATTTGAGGGCTAGCTACATAAAAAATTTATTTTATAAAACATAAAAACTTTCTCTATAATAGAACTCCTATAAACTCACTTCTAAACTTTACACAAGTTATACTTATCTTCATAACCTAGGGAAGGGAAACATAAGAAAGGGGGTGATCTTAAACACTCAGTAAGGTAAAATATACCAACATGTTGTCAAGGGTTAGATCATAAGAATATGATAAAACATGGGTAGGGGAGAAATTTCTTATTAAAATAACATAAAAAATAAAAATATTTTTCTATAAATTTTTATAGAAGGACCTATATTATCAAATGAAAAATCATAACCACAGAAAATGTAAAACCTATGTATTTTAAATTTTATATTCCTTTAAGACCTAATATATTTCATAGTGTGTGATACATGCAGCATCAAAGCACAATGAACCATGAAATAGTATATAACTGCTAAAATATAACCATTTAATTGTTGAGTATAAATATATATAACCAAATTTTGAAATATATATATACATATATATATATTTAAATAAAAATAAATGTCATTATCCATGATAAGGTGTTGATAAAATAAATTAGTGTAGCTAAATAACTAATAAGACTAATTTAAGTTTTAAAATGTAACCATTCTAAAATTGGATATTATGCTCTTTATTTTAAGATACCAAATATATTATGGATAAAATATATATTTAAGGATTGAAACTATATTTTTTATTACCATTATTAATTTTAATATTTTAAGAACTTAAGTAATATTTTCCAATAAAAACTAGTTTTAGTCTTTTCTTTTAATTAAATATTATTTTTTGTAAAATTTGGTTTTCCTTGATTTTAAAGCCAAAAGCTAATTACCACTATAAAACTAAAAATGGTAAAGTGAAACTTATAAGAGTAAAATACATAGAATCATGTTTAAAACATGTGTTAAAATGATTTTTTTAGGTATTATAGGCCTCATTTCATCCAAAAATACATTATTTTAAATTTTTGAGTCTTTTTGACATGTAAAACAAGTTCTCTCTGTATATTAATTTAAAACATTTACAAAAATGTCATTCTCACCTCTTATAAAAGAAGCCTCTCACCACCCCTTCAAGATCACACCAAAAATTTGTTTTAATCATAAAAATATTACATTTTTTCCTAAACTATAATCCTTTTTTCATTTACTTTATACCATATTCACAATATTTTTTCCTGAGGACTACATTTATAAGGATTCTTCCACGGGAAATCCAAAGTCCTCAACAATACTTTTTTTCATAATTTCTTATCTTAACATTTTTAATTTCAAAAATATAATTTTTATTATTCCTGTAAAATTAAAAAATTAGTGTTTTTATAATTAATTTTATTATTCTAATTGAATAACTATTAACTACCTTTTCACTTTTCTATTAATAAAAACAACACTACCATCAGTGCATTGTCTGAACTACAGCCTCCATGAATCGACGACTTCCATTTTTCACCACCACCTATATTATCTAGATATAAGGATGAAATTTAAGAATAAATTTGAAGTATATAATATAAATATGATTATTAAGATACAAATTTTAATCCACCTCCTTTCCCTTTTATTCATTGAGAAATTAAATTGTTAATCATTCATTGTGTGGATTATTACCTTCACGAAGCAACGTATCACATTTTTATTTTATTTTATTTATTATTTATCAATAACTATTCAAAAATGATTTAATAACTTAAAATTATCTAAATAATATCATTATTATTATGTAATAATGATATATTTCCCTAAAGAAACCACTTTTATAATCATAATCATCCATTAATTATGGTCTGTTCATGTTTGGGTCAATCTATCCACCTACATGAAAAATGACATAAAATAATATCATTTATGACTATGAGAACTTAATTACTAATAATATATGATGTAAATTATCAAATAAAGATTTTATTTTTGCTTCTTAATGGTATAATTAATTTTAAAAGTCATACATTAAGATACCAACGTCAATTTGTGCAAAATCACTAAAGTATGCTCATCACCAATTTCATATTTAAATATCTTAACCAAAAATATCACAGAATTAAATTATAACATTATAAATAAATATAAAACATAAATTAAAATACCTTTTATACCTGTAAATGATGAACTTATAGAGAATAATGAAGAATAACACTGCTATTATGAAACTAGTTCAAAACGTTCATGATTACTCACACAGTAAAAAATAACTAAATAATATACATGTAAAGAATAATTTTAAATTAGTTTTATAGGAACCAAAAATAAAATAACCTAGAGTTATTGTATAATTTTTTAATTTGGAATAAGATATAAGGGATCTCATCTGAAATAACTGATCGGTTTAGTAGTCTTGAAGAACTAGATACATACACGATTCCCATATTAAATTGATATCCTTCTTCATATTCTGGGGAAAAGAAGAAAATAAATGGAGATATAAGATGCTTAGTAATGGTTACTTAAAGCTGAATCTATCATGAATCAATAAGGCATAATCAATATGTCAAGTTAAATAACTAAAAATGCATGTTATTTAATCAATAACTTGGGCATGAAATGAATCCATAGATAATATCAATATAGTGATATCATTGATAATAATAAATAAATTCTTAATGAAAAAATACTTAGTATTGGATTTTATGATATCATACAGCATGATATCTATACCACCAAATCCTTATGCCATGATAGTTTAATTGATGGGTAGGTAGACACCAGAAACCTATTTAATTTGGATAACTAATTTATCCCATGAGACTCATTGATTCATCAAGGGGATATATATTTATGATCCCCACCTATCACTTAAAGTATAATTAATTTATCATATGTTGAATGATTAACTTAATTCATAAAAAATGTTCCTTATCCACAAAAGTCTTTATTGATTAAAGAATATGGATTATCAATAGTTCCAAAGTCAATAAAATATATTTCAAAGTAAAACTTTGTATGTATAAATGATGTACGGTTTAGGAAATAATTATATCCATGATACAAATAATATGGATATTTAAGATAATTTTAATATCAAATGATCACAAGAAAGTTAATGTTTTAAGATAAAGGTAATAACCACAAAATTAATAAGAGATAACAGATCACCACCAATTCATCAGAAATATAGGTTTCATAAAAAAATAAAATCCTTTTTATAAATTAAAGTGAAATATTAAAATAGGTTTAATTAAATAGTTTTCATTGTAAAATCATTGAAAACTTTTAGAATAATATAAGAGTATAAAATGGCAATGGTGGTGGGAAAATCTATTAACATTGTATGCATAAAAAACATTCCATTTGACTTTTTTTTCAAGTAGGTCGAAAATGATACTTTCATAAAACATTAAAAATATTCCTTTAAAACTATTTTAAAAGTAAATTATAACTTAAAATTTCCTTTTAGTGAATAAAAATGGAATTTTTAAAATAATTTTGAAAAATATGAATGAAAAACATACCTAGTCAAAAGAGAAATAAGATTGAGTTTTATTTTAAACATTTCATTTCTTGATTCAAGTGACAAAGAGAGTAAAAATTTGAAAAAAAAATTAAAATCCTTAAATATCCATAGTATTAGAAAATATATGGATTTTATAAAGGATTTATTATGATATTATATAAAAAAAAATAAGATCAATCCCAAAAATATGAAATTTTAAATTAAATCATTACCTCTTCGGTAACTTTCAAATTGTAACTTCTTGGAAGATTAAAATTGAATTTAAACTTTAATCATCATGAATAAATAAATTATTCATGTTAAATTAATAAAAGGGTCAATATATACACCACATAAAAGTAAATATGTGTATAATACCAAATATGTCCCAATATAGTGTAAATTGTGATGAAATCCCTTACCTCAAGTTTGACTTTCCTCATAGGTAATATAACCTACTATTTAATAAATTTTCATTTATTATAATTACATAATAGAACCATATTCATATCTATAATATCATATATGATCCATTTATAACATTTTATCACCCATTTTCTGACAATCTATTATTATTATCAATATTTTGGGTGTTAACTGCTATGTTTTTCATGTGTGTCTTGATTCAGTAATCACGGTCCTTGAATCTTGATTATGGTTCCATAATCTAAATAATTTTATTCAAGATATAAATATCATATATATTAAATATATAGATATTTATATTCATCCATAAAATATAGAGATATAAAAATGAATTACATCATTCATGAAGATAGTAGGTTGTACGTATGAATGAACATTGTTTTCACATTTCAATAGATAGAACAAAAGAAATATAAATAATAATTCACCTTTATAGGATCATTTTTATATAATATAAATCTCATATATTCATTAAATCATTCCTTATTACCATTTATATAAATCATAAATGAAAAATGAATCATAGCGCTTCATGGTGGTGGTAGTCCATATGTATGCACAAGTGACGTTATCATTTTCCAATAAATTCGAATGTAAGAAGGTAGATATAATATTATAATTTAAAAATAATAATTATATCCTAAATATCATAAATATTTATTAATTTCGTATTTATAACCATCCAAGTGTTTATGAAAAATAAATTACACCACTTTGTGGATATGGTATGTTTTATGTGCGCATGATTGATGTTTTTATTCATAATAACATATCACTGTATTTATTATAAATTATTTATAATTTTAGTGTGGTTAAAATACATTAGAATCAATTAAAATAAAAAATAAATTTGAAAGAGTCAATAAATATTAATACTTTTTCTTTGGTAGACTACTATTAGATCTCCTCCTATGAGACTTAGGGTTGGTATTTTGGCAAGAACAAAACCCTTACAATTTGTATAAGGATGTTTATAATGGAATTGTTCAGTGTTTGGTTAAGCTAGGGAACTCAAATTGGTGAAAAGAAAAGATAGAAGGGTGTCCTTTTATAAGTGAGGGGAATGGTATTCTTAGAATTTATAAAATTGGTAAAAATAAATTTAAAAATAAACCTACAAAATATGGTAAAAACGGTTTTCTGAAAAATTCCATTTTAAGTTAAAAAATAAACTTGTACTAAAATCATGTATAATAATAATTAAATTTTTATTAATTAGATTATTTATATCTAATAGTGCCTTATGGTCACTTAGGATTTAATTAAAATCGTTATTGGAATTTTTCAGTTAAAATAAATGATAGTTTTTTAAAAATTATGATTTTTCACTATTCACTAAAAAATAAATCTTTTCAGAAAAATATAAAAATTTATATATATGATAATATTGAAATGATGAATTCAAAAATGATATAATTATAAAATAATAATATTTTAATAGGTTTTCATGTTTCTTTTAAACTCAGTTTTTCATGTAAAGAAAACTATCAAATAAATTTATTTAAAGATAAATATGTCATAAAATATTAGGTTATTAAATTCTAAAACCTGATAATAATTTCACCAAGAAATTCCTTCACTCTGATAAAAAAAACTAATGATACTTCTATATCATCACATCCTTAGTTTCCCATGTATCTTCCACAATTTTATGATTTCTCCTCAAAAATTTGACCAGATGAGTAGTATTTTTTCATAACACTTACTCTATATGATCAAAACTTTTCACCAGTTGTTCCTTATAGGAGAGATATTTCTCCATTGGTAGGACTTGTGAGTTTAGAACATGTGAAATATTAGGTATGAACTTCCTCAAGAAAGATACATGGAACACATTATTAACTTGATAGATATTTTATAGAAGCACTAATCGATAATCTACCACCCCAACACGGTCAATAATTACAAAGGGATCAATATATCTAGGGATCAACTTTCCTTTATTTTCAAATATCATAACCTTTTTTCAAGGATATATTTATAGGAATATATTTTCACTAACTTTGAAATCTATATCTCACCTATTATTTTCAATATAACATTTTTGTTGGATTTGATATTCCTTTATGTGTTGTTGAATAGATTTAACATTCTCTTCTATTTCCTCAGCTAGATCAGGTCCCAATAGTTTTCTTTATCCAACTTTATCCTAACACGTTGGAGTTATACACATCCTTCCACAAAGTTCTTCATAAGAATCCATCTAAATGATTGAGTTAAATCTATTTTTTTAATAAAATTTGACAAAAGGAAGGTGTTTATCCCAATCACTATTTAAATCCATATAGAGAGCTCTCAAAATTTATTATATAGTTTGAATGGTCATATCTGATTGACCATTTATCTAAGGATGATAAGAAGTACTGGAACTAAACTCTATATATAGAGCCTATTGATGGATTCTCTACAACTTTAAGGTAAACCTCGAATACTAGTTAGATATGATTGAGAGTGGTACACCATTCAATCTCACAATTTCCTTAATATATAACTGAGTAAGTAGATCAAGAGAGAATTTTTTTTCTAATAACAATAAAATTAATTGGTTTCATAAGATGATCAACTAAAACCCAAATATCATGGTGTTTGTTATATGTTTTGGTAAGTTTGATGATTAAATCCAGGGTAATGTTTTCCCATTTCCATTATGGCATGGGTAATGGTTATAACATCCACTTAGACTTTTGTCTCTTAGACTTAACTTTCTAACACACCAGGAATTAGGATATATACTCATAAATATCACTCTTAATTTTACCCTACCAGAAATACTCTTTCAGATCTTAATACATATTTTTACTTCAAGGATAAATATAGAATTATGAACTGTGATCTTCATATAAAATGTCATTTTTCAGCTCTATTATTAATGGTCCACATAATTGTTTCCTAAATATTATCATTCCTTAATGATATTAGTAAAACTCAAGAACATCCCTTGCCTTCTTCTATAATTCCACATCTTCCTTTTGTGCCATATTAATCCTCTCATGGATGGATGGTTTAACATTCATCCGAGAAAGTTAAGATATATCCAATTTCCTAAATATTTAAAGATATAAATTTTGTAAATCCATGAATATGGGATCTCTTTCAATACCAATCATGGAAAAACTATCATGATCTTTCCTAATTAGAGCATAATCCACCTTGTTCACCTTCCCATCATGGTAATGTATTGAGAAGTTATAATATTTTATCAACTCTAACCATCTTCTCTAGAATATATTCAACTCTTTATGTGTAAATATATAATTAAATATTTTATAATCATAATATGTATCACACCTTTCACCATATAGATAATTTCTTCATATTTTCAATGAAAAAATTACCACTACTAACTCTAAATCATGATTCAAATAATTCTACTTATGAATTTTCAATTGGTGGGAGGCATAAGCAACCACCATATCATTTTTCATGAGGATTCATCTAAATCCATTCTTTGACGCATCTCTATAGTTAAAAAAACTCTTCTCAAAATCATGGAAGTATAAGTACAGGTGCACTAACCAGCCTTATCTTTAGTTCTTTGAAATTATCCTCACATTCATCATTCCATAATAATTTAACCTCCTTCTAAGTCAACTTGGTGATTGGATTAGAAATTCGTGAAAAACTATCATGACGAATAGGTAGTATCCAACCAACCAAATAAAACTATAGATCTCAGTTACCATGGTTGGTCTAGGATATTTCTCAATAACTTCCATCTTTGAAGTATCCACTGATATACCCTCACTTGAGATTATATGATCCAATAATTCAACTTTCCAAGGCTAAAATTTATACTAGGTAAATTTATAATATAACTTTACTTCCTCAAGGTCTTCATCACAATTATCAAATGTTCTTCATGATCTTTCTATTTTAATATATAACAATATCATTTAAAAATACTACCACAAACTGATCAAGGTGATCTATAAATACTTTATTAATTAAATAAATATCGACCATACCTTATAAAGAAAGGTTTCTTGGGTATATCCTCCATCTTGACCCTTATCTGATAATATCTAGATCGAAGATCAATCTTGGAAAAATATTATCACCTCATAATTGATCAAAAATATCATCGATATAGGGTAGATGATACTTCTTATTAATAGTGATTTTTTTAAGTTCTCAATAATCAATGAAAATATGAATTTACTCAACTTAATTATTAATAAAAAAGAATATATTCACCCCATGGAGAAGCATTAGGTATAATTAATCACGTTTCTAGATTCTCCTAAAGTTTATTCTTCAATTCCTATAACTCAATCGGGGTCATTCTATATAGATTAGTTAACATAGGTGTATCACTATGTATGAGTTATATTGAAAAATCAACTTAAATATTTAGGGGAATACTAGGAAACTATTCTAAAAATACATCAATGAAATCACATAAAATAGGATCATATTTAATTTTTATTTTTTCTTTAACCATCTAAGATAAGTATCCCTCATTAATAGGTAGTAAAACCTAAATTATGGAAGTAATTTCCATTTGGAGTTCATGTTTATCCTCACACTGATAGGCTATCATGGTTCGATTTGGAATATTAAAAGTAACTTATCTTCCTCAATAGTTGATATGAGATCTATACTGGGAGATTCAATCCATTACCAAGATTAAATAAAATTTAACTATAGGATGAATAATAATATTTTCATGAAGTATATTCCCAAAAACTTCTATCTGATAAGAGATATATAATTTAGATGCAACCATTCTACCATTGGGAGTATTTACTACCAATTCAACATCTAATAATTGAGGTGGTGATGTGATACCCTTATAAAATTCTTTAGATATAAAAGATCGGTTAAAACCAAAATCAAATAAAATATTTTCACTTTTATAGTGGAGGATAAGTGTATTTTTCACCACATAACTAAGAACTTCTACTTCAACTATATTAATTCCATATACTTGGCCTTCTCCCCTTATATTATACTATAGTAAGTTCCCTTGATGATTTTGGTTCTAGTTTGAATAATTACCGCATCTATTTATGATTAATGTATTGTGAAATAGTGGTTTCTTTCTTTTCTATACAGTTATTATCCAGATGACCCTTATCAACACACTTATAACAAACTTCTATGCCCTCCAAGAATTTCCCACGATGTTTCTTTCTATAATTTTACATGATGTAAATTTCTTCATTCCATTCACATTCTTTGATGTGTTCCCTTTTTCTTATTTCTTATGTGACCTCTTCTTTTCTGGATTTCCCTGTAATATAAAGGATCTAGAAAATTCCTTCTTCATCTTAATGGAACTTGATAATATTTCATCATATGATGAATAAAATTTTAAAAACTATTTCCCATTGGATACTCAAATTAAGCCCATAAAATAAATGTTCAATATTTCTTTCTATATTACATATGTTGTATGAATCGTGCCTTGATAGTCTTGTAAATTTATCCTCATACTTTAGCACACTTTCTTCTTCATTCTGCTTTAAAGTAAGGAACTTCCCCTCTATTTCAGTTCACTATTTTTTAGATAAGTATTTATCAAAGAAAATTAAATTAAAATTTATCTATCATATGATTTATATTTATTCATCCTCTTTATTGCTCTAGATAAATGACCACCATTGATTGAAATCTCTTTTCAGAAAATACACTTCCAAAATAAGATTTTCACTTTCATTAAATCATAAAGGGAGGAATATCTTTTCGAGATAATTAATCCATTGCTTAGCTACCAATGAATTAGTAGTTACATTGAAATATAGAGTCCTTTATCACATGAAGTGATCCAACATAGGATAATCACACTATGGAATAATAGGTTTCTCTATTTAGTAAAGGTTATTCATCATAACCTGAGTAAGCCACCCTAATATAGCCATGATCTGCTCAGTTCTAATATCATCTATATTGGATTTCTCAGTATGTAAATATCAACATTGTCTATGGGTTTTTATTCTTTTTCATCCATCAGGGACCATCACTAAATATTGAAACACACTAAGTTACCTCATAATCGTCATGAATATTGAGCCATAAGATAAAAATCCCTCTAATGGTAAAATTTCTCAAATACTATATGGGATTATCATGATTCTTATGTTAGTTATGCTCATTTAAAATATAGTTCTCAAGGATTCTACTAAACTTCCTCTAATACCAACCACAGGAACCCCAAATCCAATAACCCATAGTTATTGTATGATTTATTACATTGGAATAAGATACAAGGTATCTCATCCTGAAGGATTGAACATATTAATAGTTTTAAAGAACCATATATGTACGTGATTACTATATTACATTGGAAATATAAAATACATATCATAAAAATACATTCTCACGTCCTTTATATTATTCATAATTTACTTATTCATATCCTATGGAGAATAAAACAAATAAATGGTGGTCTTGGAAGCTCATAAAGGGAAACATAAAGTAGATCTATCATGAATCAATAAGGAATAATCAATATGACAAGGAAAATAACTAAAAACGTTTCATTTAATCAATAACTTGAGTATGATATGTATCTATGGATAATATCAAGACAATAATCTCATGGATAATAATAATTGAATTATAAATGAAAAAAATGCTTAATATTGGACATCATGATATTAGATATCATGATATCTATACTAGAAAAACCTTATTCTAAAATAGTTTAATTGATGGGTAGGTATGCACCAGAAACTTATTTAATTTGTCCAACTAATTTTTCTTAGGAGACTTATTCATGCATCGAGGGGCTATATAATTTCATCCCCCACCCATCACTACATGTCCAATACATTCTTCATATATTGGATGATAAAATTAATTCATAAACAATATACCTTATTAATAAGTTTATATATTAAGTAAATAACACAAATTATCAACAATTACCTAGTCCATCAAGTAGATTTCAAAGTAAAACACCATATATTCAATTGATGTACAGTTAGTAAATAATCATATCCATGATAAAAAGAATATGTATATTTAATATAAATTTAGTTTCCAATTATCACAAGAAAGTTAATGTTTTAATAGAAATTTAGAGACCAAAAAATTAATAAGAGATAAAATATTACCATCAATTCATCCAAAATATATGTTTTCTAAGAAAATCATGTCCTTTTTAGAAATTAAATTTAAATATTAAAAAACATTTCATAAAACAGTTTTATTTTTAAAATAATTGAAAACTTTTAGAATAATATAATATCATAAAGTGGTTATAGTGGATAGAAAATATATTAATGTCATATACATTAAAAACATTCATTTTGAATTTTTGTAACAAAATTAGAAAATGAAACTTTCAAAAAAACATTAAAAATATTCCATTAAAACTTTATAAAAATTCATTTATATCCTAAAATTTCATTTGAATAAATAAGAAATGACTTTTTAAAAATAAGTTTGAAAAATATGGAAGAAAAATATACCTGGTCAAAAGAGAAATAAGATTAGATTTTCTTTTAAAAATATATTTTCTTGATTCAAGTGAAAAATAGGGGAAAAGTTAGAAGAAAACATGAAAACTTATTAAATATATATATTATTATAAAATAGATGGAGTTTATTAAGGATATATTATAATATTTCGTCAATGAAAATAAGACTGAAAATTACTTTTTTTATTATCAAAACACTTTTAAAGAAAAAGTGAGAAACCAAAAAAGTTAATTGAACAACCACAAACAACCATAGAAAACTACCGGGCCTACCCCACCCCAACAACTATGCAATAATGACAAGAATTTAGTGATGCAGGACCCTTCGGTAGACAGTCCCATGTAGAGATTCATGGGCATAGAACCGATGGCAAGGCTATACCCTCTCAAATACCCCAATCCAAAAGGCCAACACCGATGAAGACTTCATGATCGGATCCCCTCCGGTGCTGGTCCAAGTAGAATTCTAGAAACAAGACCAAACTCACAAAAAAGTCAAACAGCAAGAGGGTCCCAGAGTTTTCACAACTCACACAAACATTAATCTCAATCCAACCAACCAAAACCAGCAACTTAAATAGAGACTTTAAAGAGAAACCTGGTGTTACCCGAATATATTTCCCTAAATAGATCCCATGATAAGGATTCAATCCGTAAGTCTGATCCCTCTAATATCAGCTTCTCAAATGTTGAATCTAGCTGGTCCCAAGACTGAAAGTACTCCTCAACATTGATCTTTCCTTGGTTGAAATCTCCTACCAAAATTGAGTCATGTTTGTCAATCCATGAATATTTCTCCTCATTGAGAGACAGCTTTAGAGACCTCCCCATCATTTTATTTTCCTCCTCCTCGGTTTCATTGAGAAATAAAGTTTGTTCTATCACTTGGTCTTCATAAATTAACAGAAAAACTAGGGGATGATCATCATATACCTCAATATTATGATGGCTCAAAGCCTATGTGTCCATCTTCTTGTCACTCATCTTCTTTGCAGAGCGAGTCTCCAAAGGAGGAGGAAGAAAGGAGTAATCTTTCCACCCCTTCCTCCTCCTAGAACCCCTATTACATTTTAGGCTTGAAGCCTCATCTACCGAGTGGTCGTGTTCAATTACTTTGGTTACCATCACGTTGACCTTGTCTTCCTCACCTGGAATAGTGAAATCAGAGCTCAAATCGGCCTCTAGAAGACCTTCTAACCTGTTGCATAAGGGAACTGTCATCCGAAATGAGCCTAATCCC
This sequence comes from Viscum album, assembly GCA_963277665.1. Lineage (NCBI taxonomy): Eukaryota > Viridiplantae > Streptophyta > Magnoliopsida > Santalales > Viscaceae > Viscum > Viscum album. The sequence goes on from OY728158.1 coordinate 1,506,851,875, forward strand.
CCTTATTCCCAGCTCTGTTTGTAATGGAAGCATCCCTATCAGACCCTTGTCTCCCCTTCCACACATCAACACTACCATGTCAGGACTTCTCAGCAACTAATCTAGACAAAGCCGCCTGCTCACCACCTGACAGCCAATCTAGGATCCGGATGCTTGCATTCCTATCAACTTCCACCTAAACCTCCACATGATGAGAATTACATTATCTTTATTGCTCACTACATATGGAAGGACCCGTGAGTTCCCCCCCTCATTCTGTTGAACACATCCAACACCTTTTGATTAAGCCATTGAGCTGCCACACCAGTGCCAAGGAGACCCACACCTGCCGCACTGCAGTCCACTGCCTCTCTCGCGGGTTGTTCCTCCTCTATCGGCCATAGTGACAGAGATCCCCTAACTCTATTATCTACACCCATTGCAAACTATCTTGTGTTCGTAACCTCACATACCACTAGGTCGTTTCCCTTTTCGTTGTCCACCGTCTGGGTCGCAACCTACCCACCCCTGTTCCAAGCTTCCATCGATTAGAATCCAACTTCCCTTCCCTCTATTGATGAAGACCACCATCGGGAAACATCTGAGGCATGCCCCCGCCTCCTACATGTAGAATAGAAGTTTGTCCAACTCTCAAAGACAACTCATTGTTTGCACCTATATTTTCACCAATCGTAATCTAGACATAATCAAAGGGAACCTTCGACACATCCATCTCAACACATATCCTTGGGTAAACAGGATGTAAAACCACTTCTATTCATCTATCTGAACAAAGGTATTTTACGACAAGGTTTCCAAGCATCCTGATGATTGAGGGGTTTTGAAACAGTAATAGGAGATTCGAGAAACTAACCAAAATCGCAGCAGACGGCGGGTCGTGATTCATGTAGAATTCGAATGACCAACAGAACAAGAAGAAGCGACAGCCCTTGCAGCTCTAGGGTACCCTTGACCAAGAAAGGATGAGATCCTCCTCTGATGCAAAATGGATCATGATATGTATATTATCAAGCAATCCCACTGTCGCCCACTCCTAGAGGTCCCATGTTTCGAAGATGAACCTATCAAAGGAATCAACTGATGGACTCCGCTGATTAAACTATGCAACCAAGGTGAGATTCATAAGAGCAACAGATTCAGTGAACTCCGATGTTGAAATTTGGAGATTCGGGTAGCCATCAATGAGCTCTGTAACCTTAGGGCATAACTCAATTTTTGGAAAAGGAGGAAGAAGGTCGGGATTTGAAAAGGGGCAGAAGGGATGCGCTTTATTTCAAAAGAAATATCCCTCCCCCGTAGGAGGGGGAGGGATCAGCATGGCCACCATCATCATCACCAAAGGAGTCGAGTTGACCTAGGGTTCCCTCTGCTCACCCTTCAATGAAAATAAGATCAATCCCAAAAATATGAGATTGTAAAATAGATCCTTATCTATTTGGTAACTTTCAAATTATAACCCCTTGAAAGAGTAAAATTGAATTGAAACTTTAATCATCATGAATAAATAAATATTCATGTTAAAAATATAAAATGGTAATTTTATACACCATATAAAAGTAAATAATTGTATAATACCAAATATGTCTCAATAGAGTGGAAATTGAGATGAAATCCATTACCTCAAGTTTGACTTTCCTTGTAGGTGCTCTAACATCCTGTATAATAAATTTTCATTTATTATATTTAAATAAAATAACTATATTCCTATCTATAATAACATATATGATCCATTTATAACATTTTATCACCTATTTGTTAACAAGATTTTATTATTATCATAGTTTCGGGTGTTAACTACTTTATTTTTCATGTATGTTTTGATTCAATATACTTAGTCCTTGCATCTTGATCATAGTTCCATCATATTAAGAATTTTATTAAATATATAAATATAATATATATATATATATATATTATTTCATAAAATATAGATATATACAAAGGAATTACATTGTTCATGGAGACAGTAATTCGTACACACATTGACATTGTTTTTACTTGTTAAATGATGGAATAAAAGAAATTTAAATAATAATTCACCTTTATAGGATAATTTTTATATCATATATATCTTATATATTCATTAAATATATAATTATTATCATCCATGTAAATCAGAAATGAAAAACTAATCACATCGCTTCGTGGAGGTGGTAGTCCACATGTATGCACGAGCAAAATTAACATTCTCCAATGGATTGGAAGGTAAGAAGGTAGATATTCTATTATAATTTAATTGGAATAATTATTTCATAAATATCATATATTTATTTATTATTTATGTATTTATAATCATCCAAGTAAAGTGGTAATGAAAAACAAATTACATTATTGCATGAAGACGATAAGTTGTATGTACGCATAAGCAATGTTTTCATTTTGTATATGATGGAAAAGAGATTTAAAATGATTATAACGTAAAAATAATAACATATAATTATTTTTATTATAATTGATTTATTATTTTAGGATGTTTGCAACACATTGATAGGAAGTAGAAGAATAAATAAACTAGAAAGAGTCGGTAAAGATGATTACCTCTTTTTTGAAAAACTTCCTTTAGATCTCCACTTACGGGATTTAAGGTTGGTCTTTTGAGAAGTGAAAAATATTTAAAACTTGTATAAGTATGTTGATAAGGTAATTTTTTAGGTTTTGGTTAAGATAGGGTGCTCACAGTGGTGCAAATAAAAGAGATAAGAGGTGCCCTTTTATAAGTGAGGGAAGGGGAATTCTTGGAATTTCGTAAAGTATTAAATTAATATAAATTATTTTCCATGTCCAAATGTCTCCAAATTTATATAATTAAAATATATTATATTTATAAGTTTAAATAATATAATCCAATAAAATTTGGATATTTTTTGGTTAAGTTTTCATCCTTAACTTTTAGTTCTAACCCCCCCCGTTAATCCTTTTGACAATTTCCATAATATTAATGTTTTATACCCTTTAAGGGTCAATAATATTACCATAAAAGGAAAAAAGACCCATAAATGGACCATGGTTTATTTTTAAAAAATATCACATTAATTTGGATAAATATAATATTTTTATGAATTTAAATCATTTAATAAAATATTATTTATTAAAAAATATCATTAATGTTATTATTAACACTATTCATTTAATTTGAATTCAAATACATCACTACAAATATGGAATTTGAATATACGCTTAAAACATCCATAATATTTCATATGTATCCATAAAATTAATAGAACATGGTGATTCATCCAATTTATATTACTTTTATTATTTTTAAAATAATTTATTTCATTTTTCGACTAATTGAATAAATATCGTTTTAGTGTTTTGTAAGAATTTAAGGTAGTTATTCAATAACTAAAAATTAAAAAAAAATAACATGCTAAAAAAATGATTTATCTTTAAAATGAACATTTAAAACCAAACATGACATCTTTTTCCCTTATGGAAAAATATTAGAGATATTAAAGTCAAGAGTTTGACATATTGTTTTTATTCCTTTCTTAAAGTAATGTAAAGGTTAATATGAAATAATAATATCACCAAGTGGCCATATTTTTAATACTTTTATATAAATGGCTTAAATAAATTCATCAAATAGGATTAAGGAAAGTGTTATAGAAATTTTAAATCCATATCACGTTATTTTTTAACCATAATTGCCTAATTTACCTTTTACAGAGGAGATAAATTTTACCATTGTTACTATTCATAATGTAACAACCCAGGTACTTATAAAATAATTTGTTTTCATTCTGAAATTAAATAGTAAAATTCATTATAAATGTATAATGAAATAAGTGGTATTTATAGAAATTAAGGAATCTATACTAATAGAATAGTAACCACACCTATAAAAGTATAAATAAATTTCATGTGTCTTAAAAGTGAAAATATGATATATTTATATTATGAAATAATTAAATAGATGTTTTGAAAGTGATAAAATAACTGATGGTATTTTTATAAAAAGTAAATGTTTAATTATAATTTTATAATTAATTTAATGATTTAAAAGAAAATTTATTTTCATAAAATATATTAATAAATTAACATTTTAGTATCTTATGATTGTAAGATAATTTTATAAGACCTTAATTAATTTTTCAAAGTGTTATAAAAACAGTTATAGTTTTAAAATTGTTATTTTTTGAATAAATTATGATTTTAATTAAAAATTAAATTTCTCATATTTATAAAATTATTTTTATAAAATGGAGTTCATTTTTTAATTCTACATGTCAAAAAATGGTTAGGGTGGTTTTTTGGGATTTTTCTAAAATAGTTGAATTTTTGTGAATAGTGAAATACGATAATTTGTGGTATTTAACAAACACATGAATTATTGAGTCATAGATTATGTATGACTGATGTAAGAACATAATATAGAACTATATTTAATTTTTTAAATATATTTAGTGATAATTCTTAAACTATTCATAATCTTGAGCCAAAATAATAAACTAATGAATAAAATAATCAAAAAACACTCTTTCCTCCACTATAAATACCACCCTCGCCACCTCTTCTCCCCACACCTCAAAGACTTGTAGATTATTTAATTTCAACCCAATTACCTTCCCAATCCTCTTCCCCACATCCAATACCTTATGGTATCACAAAAATACCAAAACCAAGTTCCTTAAAGAGGTTCTCAAGGAGAATAAATCAAGAGGTAAAATCCTCTTTTATTTTCTTTTATTTTCCTTTTAATTTCTTTTATTTTCTTATTCTCTCTTAACATACCCTTATACAAGTGGAATTAAAACTCCAATAACTTATATATACTATAATTTTATCATTTTTATTTAAAAAATCATCATCAAACTCATCCTCTCTCTTTTATTCTAAAAATGAGAAGATCGTCTGTGATGTGTCGATTTACCACCATCATGGATGATACACTTTCATTTTCCATTACCGCCTGCAAGGATTATCATAAAACCATTATTATGGTTAAATAAGATTTTATAATAAATATTATAAGTTATATAATTTTATATAACCAATATATAAATATCATATTAAATAAAATGATATAAGTTTATGATGGTTGTAAAAACCGCCAAAATATATTAAATCATTTTCATTAATGTTTTATCTAATAAATCATCCTCATATCAGAAAAAATGATATATGGTATCATTTAAAATTTTGGAAACATATTAATACCATTTATTTCCACTATTTTATTTTTTCTTCCATTTTACAAGAAATCCATAATGAACCAACCATGGAAATTATGAAAAGAACGCACCTAAAATGATGGAAATAACAAAATATTATTAATAAATGGGTGGAAAGTTATTATAATATGGTCATATGGTAGTATAAACCTGAGTATAGTTATATAATAAATTCAAAACAATATTTAAATCATTATACAAGAAGTTTTAATACGTTTTAAGTAAGACGAACCCAATGTAAGGGATTTTTCTTTAAAAATCCTCTTTTAAATTTTTATTCTTACGAAAATAAAAAGGAATTTTTTTATGATGCAAGTATTCATGTTTTATGATTATTTAATAGTTATTGGGTATTGTTTATTATTAATTTTGGGACCTATATCTCTCACTAATTCATTGGGTATGTTTATGTTGTAGGTTGACTGTATGGTTACTCTAAGTGTAATTGTAATGGTTACACCATAAGGTAGCTGTGAGGGTTGCATTGTAAGGTAGAAATTAGGGTTGCAATATAAGGTATCCATGAGTGTTACAAATTATATGGTATCTAAGAGTTTTAAAATATTAATTAAGTAATCCCCCAAGTTACCTAAATTTTTATTTATATTTTCTATGTTTTAGGGAAATCTCATGTTTTCACAAAGTATATGATACTTTTTGGATGACAAGTGTGTCTTTGTGAAAATTATTTCATATGTTATTAAGTATTCATGGACTAATGGTTTCTTTCCATATTTTTATATCCCTTACTAATATTTTTATTCTCATCCCAATTTTTAAAATGTTTTTCACAGGGTTTTAGGGATGGATAAGAGAAAAGAAGGAAAGTTGAATGTTGTGAAGATCTTTCATGAGAAGAATTAATCTTATATTAAAAAATTTTGTATTATTAAAAAAATATATATTATTTTTGTATTATCCACTTTTTGTGTTTGTGTATTTTCATGTATGAGTTATGACTTAATTCTCTAAAACTATAAACTGAAAATATCTTTGTAAATAAAATAAGTGTATTTTAGTTGAATTAATAAGATTATGTAATTTTTAAGGCCTGGTCCTTATAGTTGGTATCAGAGTATGTTTTAGATAAATTTAGGAGTTTGGATGATGTTAATAGAATTCCATAAATTATTTTCATCATATTTTTATGTTTAAATGATATAGAATTTAAATATTACCATGTTGCTTCATCTAAGATATATCTCTTTAGAATGGTTTTTTGTAGAAGAAATAGGGAAGCTGAAGTAAGAAGGAACCAAGAGGATGATATTTTTCCGAATACACAACTTTGAATAGTGTAAATTGGAACCATATAGTTTTTTATAGTGATGGATCAGTTGACATAGGCAATAAATGGAAAAAATAACCATGAAAGAGAACATCCAGAGCTACCACAAAGGAACATGATGATAGTGAAACATTTTATGAGGCAACACCCACCTGTTATCAGTAGATCTTCTAACAGAGTGGCAGCTTAAGGGTGTATTAAATACTTTGAAAATATATTTTCTGTCATGGGGTGTTCATATAATCAAAAGGTTAGTCTTTATATTTACCTTTTTGAAGGTGAAGTTGGCCAGTGGTGGTCAATGGTCAAGAATATTAGAGATAAAGAGAATAATAATACCTTATAATGGGATGAATTTCAGAATATTTTCCTTGAAAAATATTTTCCTAAGGTGGTTCAACATAGGATTGAAAATAAATTACTTGAATAGACACAAAATTAATAAGATTTAGTGGTCGTGTATGAAGAATACTTCACCTGATTATCAAGGTATGCTCTAAATATTATTTGGAATTTTGATAGTAAAATCAATATTTTTTACTCAGGATTGGATCCAAGATACCAAAGGTATTTAGCCTCTAGTGAATTCAAAAGTTATGAGAAACTTTTTTGATATTCTAAGAGGGTAGAAATGAATTTTTATTATGATCACATGTACTTTGACAAAAAGAATAAGAAGTGGTCAAGATAGAAAGCAATGGGTAACATCCAATCAAAGAAATATGATGGCCAGAAAATTTAGTTTCCAGTTTATGGGAAGTGTGGTAAAAATAATCCTGGTGAATTTATTAAAAAATTCAAAAATAATTTATGATGTGATAATTTTAGACAGATGGATTGAGATTGAAATGAAAAAGATCTTAGTGTTGGTGTGTTTAATTTTTATAAAAAATTGTAAAGTGTTTCAAATGTGGTGAGATTGGTCATAATGAAAATACCTACCCAAATAAAGATCAAAATGATGGGAATCATCTATTCTATAAGAAGAAAGATGTATTGAAATCCTTTATGAATACTTCCTAAGGTTTTTGGTCATCCAATTAAGTGGTATCATGTACTTTATTTGTTTACTTATATTTTACTAACGTCTTGTTTGATACAAGGTCTACACATTCCTTTATTTCTAAATAATTTTATGGTAAATTGGAAATTTACCCTCAAGAAATTAAATCATAAAATTTGGTGAAAATACCATGGGGTAATATTAAGTAAAAATGGAATTATAATAATCTTCTTGTTCTTGTCTGTGGAAAGTCATTACCTACAAACATTTTTATTTTAAACCTAGTAGAGTTTGATGTTATTCTGGGTATGGATTGGTTGTTTGTTTACCATGTTAATATTGATTATAGAGACAAAGAAGTTTTTTTTAGAAATATTTTTAGTTTTTATACAAAAATCAACCCATACTATTGATAACATATTAGGAATCTGAGAAACTGTTAAAATATGGTAATGAAACTTATCTTAAACATATTGTTGAAAATAAGGTAACTGTTCAGATTAATGATATTCCAATGGTAAATAAATACATGAATGTTTTCCTAATGAGTTTCATGGTGTAATACTTGATTGGTAAGTTTAATTTACAATTGAATTGGTTCTTGATGTTATGCCAGTTTGTAAACCCCCTTATTAAATGGATCAAGCGGAACTTCTTCAATTGAAAATTAGTTGAAATAGTTTCTTAATAAAGGTTTCATTCATCCTAGCACTTCACCATGGAGTTGTCCTATTTTTTTCATTAAAAAGAAAGATGGTTCCATAATAATTTTCATTGATTATAGAGATTTTAATCACATCTCTGTTAAAAATAAGTATCCATTGCCTCATATCGATGACTTTTTTCATTAGCTCTATGGAGCTCAGTATTTTTCAAAGATTGACTTGAGATCTAAGCATCATCAACTGAAGGTGGAGGAGGATGACATTCTGAAAACAGTATTCTGTACTAGATATGTCCATTATTAGTTTCTGGTTATAAACTTTGGTTTAATAAATCCCCCTTCTATATTTATGGATCTTATGAATAGAATATTCCATGAATATTAGGGTAAGTTTATTATTGTATTTATTTATGATATTTTAATTTATTCAAAAAGTTGTGGGGATCATGAAAACCATCTAAATATTGTTTGTAAAACACTTAAAGAAAATAATTCATACAAAAAATTTATAAAATGTAATTTTTGGTTGCAAGAGATTTATTTTCTTGGGAAAATTGTAAATAATGATGTAATAATAGTTTATCCCACCAAAAAATGTGTTTGATGAATTTCCAAGACCTAAAAATGTTACTGAGATTCATAATTTTCTTGGATTAGAATGATATTACTAAAGATTTGTTAAAAACTTTTCATGGTTATCTAGATTTCTAACTAAATTAACATGAAAAGGGGTTAAATTTATTTGGATAAAAGACTATAATGTTTGTTTTCAAGAACTAAAAAGAATATTAGTGAATATAGTGGTTTTAACTCTGACTTCTAAAAATGGTGATTTTTTTCATCTACAGTGATGCTTCATTGAAGAGACTTGGTTGTTTTCTGATGTAGAATGATCAGGTAATTACTTATGCTTTAAGAAAACCAAAACCACATGAGTTAAATTATCCCACACGTGATTTGGAATTAGAATTTGTGGTTTTTGATTTAACATTTTTAAGGCGTCATCTATATAGAGATAAATGTGAAATATATACCGACTGTAAAGGTTTTAAGTATATATTTACTCAGATGTAATTGAACATGAGGAAGAGAATATAGATGGAACTAATAAAGGATTATGATTTAATAATCAATTACCATCCTAAAAAATAAAACAAAGTGGAAGATACCTTAAGTCAAAAATATCATGCTACACTAATGATGTTACATTTGTAACATGACCCCTTGGTTCATTATTTGATGAATTTTGTCTTAGAATTTGTTGATGTAGAAAATTACTTTGTTTTGTTTCAGGTGTCAGTAAAATAATATCTCTCAGAAATAATTAAACAAATATAGAAGGAATATTATGAGTTATAAATACCTTTAGGAGTATTATTGGTGGTATGGAATGAAAAGAGATATTTCTAATTTTACCATGAAATTTTTGACTTATCAATAGGTTAAATCATATTGAAAACTATCAAAGGGGATGCTTTATCCTTTTCTAGTTCTGTAGTGGAAATGGTAAAATATATATATATCAACTTCATGATGGTATTACCAAAGAATTCTTGAGGTAACAATGTGATTTGGTTTATTGTTGATCGGATAACTAAATCTGTACATTTACTTTCTATTCAAGACAATCTTTTATTAGATAAGATTTATCAACTATACCAACAAGAGATTGTCAGGTCACATGGAGTTACACTCTCCATTGTATCTGACTGTAATCCCATGTTCAATTCTAACTTTTGGAAAGGCCTTTAGAAGTCATTAAGAACTAAATTAAATTTCAGAACTACTTTTCAACCTCAATATGATGGAAAATAAAATAGAATGATTCATACATTGGAGGATATGATTCGATCTTGCTCAATTTACTACCAAGGAAGTTGGGATTAGCATATTTCTTTAGTTGGGTTTTTTTATAATAATAGTTTTCATTATAGTATACAGATGACACCTTTTGAGGCATTATATGGAAAGCAATGTTGAACTCTAGAATTTTGGGATGAAGTTGGGTAAATGAAGTTAATGGGACCATAATTAGTAGAGAAGGTAACTGAGAAAGTTAGAATGATCCAGAAAAACATGAGGATAGCTCAGATAAAGAAGAAAATTTATGCATATAATAGGAGAAAAGACCTTTCTTTTGAGGTAGGTGGTCATGTTTTCCTTTAAATCTCTCCTTAGAAAACTGTTATAAGTTTTGGTAAGTAAGGAAAGATAATTCCACATCTCATTGGACCTTTTGAAATTATTGATAAAGTTGGACTAGTTGCCTATCGAGTATCTTTTTCTCCAATTTTATCTCAGGTACACAATGTTTTTAATGTTTCGATGTTGAGAAAATATGTGCCAGATTCATCTCAGGTTTTGAGCCCAGAAGTAGTTTAGCTGGAAGAGAACCTATCTTGTAAAGAGAAACTTATTCATGTTCTCAATCATAAATATCACATATTTTAGAATAAGGAAATTTACTAGGTTAAGGTTTTGTGGAGAAAACATATGGTTGAAGAAGCAACATGGGAATCTAAAAATGCTATGAGGGAAAGTAATCCCCACTTGTTTAATAAGTGAATAAAAATTGTGAGGATGCAATTTCCAAAAGGGTGGATAATTTAACAACCCAGGTACTTATAAAATATTTTTTTTTCATTCTAAAATTAAATAGTAAAATTCATTATAAATGTAAAATGAAATAAGTGGTATTTATAGAATTTAAAAAAATCTATACTAATATAATTGTAACATCACCAATAAAAGTATAAATAAAATTCATGTATCTTAAAAGTTAAAATATGATATATATATATATATATATATATATATATATATATATCATGCAATAAGTAAATAAATGTTTTGAAAGTGATAAATTAAGTGTTGGTATTTTTTGTGAAACATAAATGTTTAATTATAAGTTTATAATTAATTTAATGATTTAAAATAAATTTTATTTTCATAAAATATATTAATAAATTAATATTTTATTGTATTATTATTATAATATAATTTTATGAGACCTTAATTAATTTTTCAAAGTGTTATAAAATCAATTATAGTTTTAAATTGCTTTATTTTGAATAAATTATAACTTTAATTAAAATTAAAATTTATTATATTTAGAAAATTATTTTCATAAAATGAGGTTCATTTTTGAATTCTAAACATATAAAAATAGTTAGGGTGATTTTTTCGGATTTTTCTAAAATAGTTGAATTTTTTTAAATAGTGAAATATGGAAATTTATGGTACTTAACAAATATATGAACTATTGGGTCATAGATTATGTATGGATGATATAAGACCATAATCTATAACTCTCATTAATTTTTTTAATATATTTAGTGATAATTCTAAAACTATTCATAGACTTGATCCAAAATAATAAACTAATGAATAAAATAATCAAAAAACACTCCTCTCCTCCACTATAAATACTACCCTTCCCCACCTATTCTACTCACACCTCAAAGTCTTGTATCTTGTTTAATTTTTTCCATATTTCCTTTCCAAACCTCCTCTCCATGTCCAAGACCTACTGTTCTCACAAGAATTCCAAAACCAAGTGTCTTAATGAGGTTCTCAAGGAGAAGAATTTAAGAGGTAAAATCCTCTTTCATTTTATTTTATTTTCCTTTTAATTTATTTTATTTTCTTATTATCTATTCACCTCTCATTAACCAGGTGGAATTAAAACTCTAGTATCTTATAAATACAATAATTTTATCATGTTAATGAAAAAATTCATCATCAAACTCTATCCTCTCCCTTTTATTCTAAAAATGAGAACATCATCCGTGATGTGTTGATTTACCACAATCGTGGACGATACACGTTCATTTTCCATTACCAACTTCAAGGATATTCATAAAACCATTATTATGGTTAAATAAGATTTAATTATACATATAATAAGTTATATACTGTTTTGGAACCAATATATAAAAATGATATTAAATAAAATGATATAAGTTTGTGATGGTCATAAAAACCACCAAAATAAATTAAATCATTTTCATTAATGTTTTATCCAATGAATCATTATCATATCAGAAAAAAATGATATATGGTATCATTTAAAATTCTAGGAACATATTAATACCATTTATTTATACTTCTATATTTTTTCTTCCATTCTACAAGAAAACCCATAATGAACCAACCATGAAAAGGATGCACCTGAAAAGAGGGAAATAACAAAACATTATTAATAAATGGCTGGAAAGTTGTTATAATATGGTCATATAAGGTAGTATAAACATGATTATAGTCATTTAATAAATTAATAACACTCTTTAAACCATTATACATGAGTTTTGAACATGTTTTAAGTAATATGAACCCGAGGTAAGGGACTTTTCTTTAAAAATCCTCTTTTAAATTTCTATTCTTACAAAAATAAAAAAGAAATGTTTTTATAATGGAAGTATTCATGTTTTGTGATTGTTTTATGGTTCTTGTGAATTTTTTATGATGAATGGTAGGACTTATATCTTCTTCCAATGCATTGGGTATGTTTATGTTGTAGGTCGACCGTATGGTTACTCCAAGTGTAAATGCAATGGTCATAGCATAAGGTAGCCATGAGGGTTATATTTTAAGGTAGTCGTGAGGGTTGCACTGTAAGGTATCCCTGAGGGTTAAAAATTATATGGTATCTATGATTGTTAAAATATTAAGTAATTAATTCCAAATGTTACCTTAATTTTTGTTTATGTTTTTTGTGTTTTATGGAAATATCATGTTTTCACAAAGTAAGTATCTGATACTTTATGGGTGAGAAGTATGTCTTTGTGAAAATGTTTTCATATATTATTAATTATTCATGGAATAATGGTTTCTTTCTTTATTTTTATGTACTTTACTGAGGTTTTTGTACTCATCCCAAGTTTTAAAAAAATTTCCTAGGGTTTTAAGGATGGATAAGAGAAAACAATCCAAGATGAATTCTGTAAAAAAAATTTATGAGAATAATTCATGTTATATTAAAAAAATTTGTATTATGAAAAAAAATACATATTATTTTATTAGTATCCAATTTGTATGATTGTGGGTTGTCATGTATGAGTTATGACTTAATTATCTAAAACCCTAAGACTAAAATATTTTTGGTAATGTAATAAGTGTATTCTATTTGAATTAACAAGATAATGTAATGTTTAAGGCCTGGTCCTTATAGTTGGTATCAGAGCATGGTTTAGATAAATTTAGGGGTCAGGATTATGTTAATAGAATAAAAAAATTATTTTTACCATATGGTTATGTTAAAATGATATATCATTTAAATATTACCTTGTTACTTTGTCTAATATGTTTCTGTTTAGAATGGTTTTCCATATAAGAAATAGGGAAGCGGAAGTAGGAAGGCACCAAGATGACGATATTTTTTCAAATTTTCAACCTGGAATGGTGGGAATTAGAACTGATCAGATTCTAAGAGTGATGGATCAATTGACATAGGTTATAAATGGCAGTAGCATCCATTCAAGAGAACATCTAGAGCTAACACAAAAAAACATGATGATAGTGGAACATTTTATGAGGCAACACCCACCTACTTTCAGTGGATCTTCTAACCCAATAGAGGATAAAGGGTGTATTAAATCCCTTGAAAATATATTTTATTTCATGGGGTGCTTAGATAATCAAAATTTTATTCTTTCTATTTATTTTTTTGAAGGTTAAGCCAATCATTGGTGGTCAATGGTAAATAATATCACAGATAGAGAGGAGATAAATACCTTGGAATGGGATGAATTTAGGAATATTTTCCTTGAAAAATATTTTCCTAATGTGGTTCAACTTAAGATGAAAAATAAATTTCTTGAATTGACAAAAAAGGATGAAAATTTAGTGTTCATGTAAGTATAAAACTTCACCTAATTATAAAGGTATGCTCCAAATATTTTTCAGGATCTTGATAGTAAAATGAATCATTTTTACTCAGTATTGAAGACAAGATGCCAAAGGGATTTGGACTCCCATAGATTAAAAAGTTATAAGAAACTTTTTTGATGTTATAAGAGGGTATAAATGGAGTTTTTTTATGATCATGTGAACTTTTACAACAAGAAGAAGAATAGGTCCAGATGAAAATCAATGGGTAACAAGAAATCAAATAAATATAAAGGTAAGAAAATTCAGTTACTAGTTTGTGTTAAGTGTGGTAAAAAACATCCTGGGTAATTCCTTAACAAATCTAGGAAGTGTTTACAATATTGTAAGTCTGTACATATGGTATGATATTGAAATGAAAAAAGATCTTAGTGTTGGTGTGTTTAATTATGATAAACAAACTACAAAGTGCTTCAAATGTGGTGAGATGGGTCATTATGAAAATACCTACCCAAAGAAAGATCTTGATGATGGGAAGTAGCCAAACTATAAGCAGAAAGGTGTAGTGAAACCCTTTGCAACTACTTCAATAAATGTTGGGTCATCAAATGAAGTGGTATCAGGTACTTTTTTTGTTTGCTCAAATTTTTCTATTGTATTTTTTGATATGGGATCTACACATTCCTTTATTTATGAATACTTTTATGGTAAATTGGAAATTTCACCTCAAGAAATGAAATCAAAACTTATGGTAAAAAAAGGGGGAAATATTAAGGAAAAAAAGAAATATAAGAATCTTCATTTTGTTGTCTGTAGAAATTCATTACCTTTAAACCTTATTGTTTTACCCCTAGTAGTATTTGATGTTATTTTGGTTATGGATTTGCTATCTATTTTCCATGCTAAGATTGATTGTCGATCCAAAGAAGTTTTTTTTCAGAAATATTTTTAGTTTGTATATAGGATTAAACTCATACCATTTATAACATATTAGGAAGATGAGAATCTATTAAAATGTGGAAATGAAAGTTATCTTATACATACTGTTGAAAATAAGGGAACTATTCAGATTAATGATGATTTAGTGGTAAATTAATACCTAAATGTTTTTTCCGGTGAGTTGCTCGATGTAATACCTGATTAAGAAGTTGAATTTACTATTAATTTATTTCTTGATGCTAAGAAAAATTCTAAACCCCCTTATCAAATGGATCAAGTGGAACTTATTTAATTGAAAAAGAAATTACATTATTTTCTTGATAAAGGTTTCATTTTTCCTTTCACTTCACCATGGGGTGATCCTGTTATATTCATTAAAAAGAAATATGGTTCCATGAGAATTTGTATTGATTATAGAGATTTTAATAACATTACTTTTAAGAATAAGTATCCATTTTATCATATTGATGACTTGTTTTATCAAATCCATGGAGCTCAGTATTTTTCCAAGATTTACTTGAGATTCATGTACTATCAACTGAAGGTGAAGTAGGATGACATTCCAAAAAAAAACATTTCATACTAGATAAGGGAATTATGAGTTTGTTTTTATGCCCTCTGGTTTGACATATTCCCCTGATGTATTTATGGATCTTATGAATATAATCTTCCATAAATATTTGGATATGTTTTTTTTGTTTTTATTGATGATATTTTTTTGTTCAAAAAGTTATGAGGATCATGAAAAACATATAAGGATTTTCTAAAAACACTTGAAGAAAATAATTATACAGAAAATTTATCAAATATTATTTTTGGTTGCAATAAATTTATTTTCTTAGGCACATTGTAAATAAGGATCAAATAACAGTTGATCCCTCCAAAATAAAATTGGTTGATGAATGGTAGTTTTACAAAAATGAGTATTTTTCACTATTCACTGAAAAATCAATCTTTTCAGAAAAAATACAAAATTTCTACCTAAGATAATATTGAAATTATGAATGAAAAAATTATATAATTTTAAGATAATTATATTTTATTAGGTTTTCACAATTCATTTAAACTCGATGTTGCATGAAAAGTAAGTTATCAAAGAAATTTATTTAAAGAGAAATATATCATAAAATATTAAGTTGTTATAAAGTTATTAAAAGTTTATATATATGAATAAGTTTCTTAAATAGGTTATTAAGATATTTATTTTTGTTATATAAGAGATTTAATCACTTTAGTGGAAGTTAGGAATTGAGGTTAGGGTTTCTTATCTCAATTTTTCTCCCCTTGAGGCATGTTTCTTATTACACACCATGTTTTCTTTGGGATGGTGTATCTACTACCCCTTTAATATTTTTTGTCATTATACTAGAATTATTCATGGTATTTAATGTTTCTTTTAAAATAATATCCTTCAATGAGTTTTCATTCTAAATTTTCTAATGGCATAAGGAGTTTCTTATCTCAAATTTAATTTCTTGAGTCATATTAATTTTTATGCATCATGTTTTATTTTGAATGTTATATCTACTTACACTTTTATATTTTTTAACATGATCCTATCATTATTCATGATATTTTCATTTTAAATAATATCCTTTAATGGGTTTTTATTTGAATTTTTTTTAATGTTGTAAGGGTTTCTTGTCTCAAATTCTCACCCCTTGATATGTATTTCTTATTATACACCATGTTTTATCTATAATGATGTATCTACTATACCTTAAATATTTTGTAACATAATTCTATAATTATTCATGTTATTTAATGTTTAAATTGAAATCATATCCTTAAAGGGGTTTGTATTTGAATGTTTCTAATGTTGAAAGGGGTTTCTTGTCTCAAATTTAATTTCTTGAGACATATTTATTATTAAAAACCATGGTTTATTTATAATAGTTTATCAAATAAAAATTTAATATTTTTTATCTTGATCATATCATTATTCTTTATATTTATTATTTCATTTGAAATCATATCCTTCAAGTGGTTTTGATTAAAAAGTTTCTAATGTTGTAAGGGTTTCTTTTTCTCATTTTCAATTCCATGAGACATGTTTGATATTATGAACAATGTTTTCATTTATATGGTGTATCCAATTACTTATTTAATTAAATTATGAAGAATATATTTTATTTCATTATATTTTAACTTCATGGTATCCCTCTCACATTATTTTTATTCTAACATTCCTATTACCATAAGAATTTTTTACATCTCAATTTTGCTTAATTGATATATGATTTATATTCACCACTTTTTTTCTATTTTGGTGTATATATTGTTCATGGATTAACTTTTAAATACTCTCATACTATTTTATTTTTGGGGATTATCCTCATGGAAATCTATCACTGCCTTCTTCTTTCCAAATAATCCTCTATTATAATCATAATTTTTCTTCCAATTCCTTTCCTTTGTGAACACTATATATTTCATTCATTTGACTAAAGGGTGTTCACCTAGATTCTATACATCAATTGACTAGGGAAATTATTGACTTAACCATATACCTATTACTATATGTGGTGTTGGTTTGAGGGATGTTTATGTGGAAAGATATTACATTTATTGATTGGGTAAATATTAAAAGTTTTTATAGTTTTTATTTCAATGAGGATGTTTTTGTATTACAAAGTAAAGTTGATTATTTATTATTTAACCATCCACATTATTTATATGGATGGATTATGTCTATGTTATCTCATTTATTGAATGGGAATGTATTGATGTTCCATATTTTTTATCTCAGTATAGATTTATATTGATTCCTAAGGCAAGTTGATTGTGCCTTGTATTGATATTTATATTTTTTATATAGTGAATGCATTAGACTTCAAGTAGTGATTGGTGGGGCCTGGTATTATATATCCCTTTTATGCATTGGTAGGTTTCATGTGACAAAATAGATTGGGTATTTAGGTTTATGGCTACCTAGAATAAAATATTTCTTATACATGGAACCTTTCTAGTTAGATAATGATGTATAATATCATAATGTAATAGATTAGGGCATGGAATTAGTTATCCAGCATTATTAATTTCATTTATAAGAAAGAAACTATTTCAATCCATGTGATCTTTTCATTTAAAATGTTATCCATATGTATATTGTAGTTTTAGTTTAATTATATTATATAATTATTTTTGGTTATCTATTCATGTCATGTTATTTATGATCATATTATGTCTATTTATGATATTTGATTATTATATCTTATGTTTACCCTTACTGATCATTTGATCTCACCCTTCTTATATTTCTGATTCACCATGTTTTGAATAAAATTATTACACATGACATGTCTATAATTTTAGCATGTGTGGAGAATTTTTTAGGAAATTTTGAAGACTTATTACAGATTAATTAGTTTCTTATATAGTGTAAAAATGTCCATTTGATAATAAAGACATAATATTTATTAGTTAAAATTTTTTCCTAACTCTATAAAACTTTAAACCTAAAATTTCATTTCTTATGTAAGTGAATCAATGTTTTTAGTGATATTTTAATCATTTATGGTTAAAATTGGGTAACCTTGGTTCATTTCAAAGTTTTTATGTAAAGAATGTGTTTATTCACACTGGATTCTAAGAGCACAGGTCTAGGGAATCTCATTTGATATCAAAGGATGGGTTATCTAACTTTATATGTTAGGATGTTAGTTGAGTATAATTTAAGCTTTTATAAGTTAAGGTTGATCATGATATCAAATCTATAGCTAACACTTTAGGTTAGTTGAGGTAATATTGAATATTTTATAGATTATAATAAGACAACTTTAGTGAAAACGTTATTATAAGACAAATGGATAAGTCTAAATATAGGATAACACCCTAATATTTTGGTAAAATAGAGATTGTGTGGTTATCCTAGAAATTAAATCCCTTTCTAGATACTATAAGTGTATACAAGATATGAAGCATATGTACCTAGGTGTAATAAACCTAAAAAGGGTGGATTGGGTACTAACTCGGTCACCACCTAGTTTATGACAAAGAGGCCTAACTAAACTCCTAGTTTGACACACTTAGAGGATATTCTTTTGTTAATCATGTTTTCTTTTTGAACCATTATAAAGTATTTTAGTATTATTTTAACTAATTAGGTCATAGAACATCATATAAAAATGATCATGGATAAACAAGGATTGAATAAAGAGAGTTATAGGTTGAAACGAAAGTATCATATGTTAAAAAAAAAGTTTAATAAGGGAATACATATTCAGATTGATGTTATAATATTCATATTTTTTATATTATCATAACTATTTATATTTTATTATTTGGTTGAAATTGGATCACAAAGATTGTAATGACTTTATTTTTTCTATGTAACACTTTGGAATATTTCTAGAAATATTTCTGAAGTTGGGGCATGGAGTCGGCACAAAATTTTGGGGATTAGAGAGAACTGGAGTGGTGATATTAAAAATATTATATCACACACTAGTTTTTTTTCTGATATAATGGAATAACTCATGAATGGAGTCATTTATGGGAAAACTTACACCATCATTTAATCTATAATGTGGGTTTTACCCTAGGCATGAAATATCCTTTGTCGGTGTTAGGTGTTTGGTTAAAAAGTAGTCATGGGTGGATTAGTAAATTTATATATTTATTTTTACAGACCTAGATTCCTCTAATTTAAACCTAGTTACGGTAGAATACTATGTTTATCCACATAACCATAGGGATTTAATAGGATTAGTTTAATAGTGTGTTACGGAATCAACGGATCATAGTCCAATGGATCAGTACTGCTAAGATCATCTACAACAATAGAGTTTGTGGATCTCACCAATGATGGCAGTGTGGAATCATTCTTCATCAATGATCAATCCAAACTCAAGGTAGGATTTTTTTTATTTTTTTATCCTCTTTTATTTATCCCATGTTGAACACAATTAAATCCTTCTAACAAGATTGATTCACAGAATGATAGTTTATTTACTGGTATTTATTTATCATCCTATGGTTAGGAATTGAGGATATTTGATTATTGATTATTTGTTATTAATTCATAATTTTAATGGAAATGAATTGAAGTGAACCCAAAAAATAGATTAGATTCATTCCTATTGTTTTGATTGTGCATTTATTCCCCCATTCATCGCATGTTCATCACCTGTATTTTCTTTGGTCGGTGGTTTGACCAATATTGAGTGGACAATCATTATGTGGTCATTATTTGGTGCAGTGGATCATAACTATGGGTTACATTTCTCTATATATGGATCAATTGAGGTTTAATGAAAATGGTGGATGATCGGAGGTGGATCTGGATTGGACTGATGTTTTCTTGTTTCGTAGTTTGGTGTGTGTTGATGGTGTGGTGCAATGGGAGTCGATTCTTGATCTGATTTGATGGATGGAATCTAGCCATCAATGATAAGGCAATTGCAGACAAACTAGATCCACAATTTAGGGTTTGAATTGCAGTGGATCCAATAGCAGTGGAGGTGTGAGAAAATTTTCATGAAGAATCTGAGGTTCATGAAAAACCTCAACTACACTGCATGTAGTCCAAAGAACACGTGTTTTGTAGTCCCCATTATGTAGCATCTTTGGTTTCTATATGTAAATAATTAATACATGTTGTGTGTTGGTTCTACATGTTGTGTAAACCTTATCCAAATAGCTCACCGTATATAGGGATTTCACACCCAGGAATCCATGTAAAGATACACACCAGGTATATAGAGTCACATTTTGTATAACACTTGTAAAATAGCTCAATATGTATAGAGAGTACACTCCCAGTAGTACATGTAAACCCACATTTCATTTGGTGAGATCACACACCATGTAACTGGGATGGTTCATCATGTACAGGGAGTACATGCCCAGGAGTTCATGTGTCCCCACACACTGTATATGTTGGGGTACACACTATATACTTTGAAAGGTACATGTGCATGGGCAGATGGAACACTCTGAGTATCAACCCATTCCCTACATGTTGTGTAATGTGAAGTATTCCTTGTATGTTTTATAAAGTACTAGTATATAGTCAAGTACTCAAACACGACCAGTGTACATAGGAAAACCCTAAGTACATGGGAATGGACCATACTACATGGGATTGAGCACATGGAATGTTGAGTTCCAGATCATTCATTTACATGTCATATACCTCTAGGTTCACACCATATATTTTGGAGAAATGCATTCCTTGTGAGTGCGAGACACAGGAAGTTCCAGGATTACTGAGACATGGAATCTACCCCTTGGGATAGGTCATGTACTCCTTAAAGGGTCAGTTAAATCCCTTGTTCTTCAGAGTTCAACTCTAGTGTGGTCTTGGGTGTGATACCTTAGACCTATTTCTCTATGGTTCATTCCCTTGGTCCATCCCCAAGAAAGTATAGTGAGGCATCATGTTCTAAGAATAGGATGTGATATCCTATATAGGTTTAGTCTCTGATAGAGTTATAGATTCCCTCTATGAGGCTCGAAGTAGGATCCTCTATCATTTTTTCTTCTTCCCTGGGTGGGGTTTAAGGAATCATCATGACCAAATTTTGTGAGTGTATGATCCCCTAATTATAGGTTTATTCCAGTTAGGGTCATGTATACCCCATTGGTCAGGTGTGTGATACCTTATATGTGTGTCGACATCCATTCTCTTCTAATGAGGTGTAGTTCGATAGAGTGTGTATCTTGGATGATCCCTCATATTTTTCTTTGTGCTTATTCATGGAAAGACTCGATGAGCATGTTTTATCAAATTAGTTTCATCAGTATTGAAATACCTAATGATTGATACCTCTTGGATGAGTTCCCTTATGGATGGAAAGGCTTGTGTAGTGAATTATCTTGGAAGAGCATTACCTTTAAGCCTCTAGTTGAATCCTATACTGGTAGTATGGTTGTGATCTTGAGACTTGGTTTCTAAATTTGAGTATATCAAGGTTATTATCATTATTATATATTATTATGCCTCATATTTTTATTGGCATACATTTGTGGTGATGAGATGACTGCTCTCTTGATTCTTTATGTTTGGTGATTTCGAGGTGTCATGTCGGTTATTTTTATACTCACACCTACATGGGATCTTCCCACTCATGTCGTGTCTTATGAATACAAAATTCCTTTTTACAGAGTCCTAGGTACATTATGAGTAGGCAGACCATAATTGAGCTAGATAATCCACGGTTTATACCAGGAGTTACTTTTGGGTAGTTTCCCTCATTTCTCAACATGTTGGGTTCTTTATAGTTTTGGTGGGATTGTATTTGGCCCTTTTTCATTCACTATAATACTTTTTTTACTTTGATTTTGGATTGAAGTTATTCATGCTTTTACAATATTATTTTTTATCTTTCTCCATTATATTGGTGTTTAGAGATGTGTTCATGCATACAGTTACTTTAAGATAAGGCATATCATGTGTGTGATATGCCTACTCGGTGTTAGTCATTAGACCTTAGACAATTAGAGGTGGTTTGGGGTGTCACATTCATCTTACCACCAACTAGAAAATCTCCAATGGTTTGGGTCATGATAGAGTCATATCAGAGCAGTTTTCTTAGGACCAGAGTTTGGATATTGTCTAGTTTTGAGTTTTTGGTTTGAAAACTAAGGTCATAGTGTTAAAGTATCTAAATTTTGTCTTTCAAGATAGGGAATCTAGTGTTGGTGTGGTGGATAACGTATCCATTCACCAGGACCCTGATAACCTACTTATTGACTAGGCACATATAGACACTGGTTGCAAGGAAAAAATTGGTACATGTATCATATAAGAATGGGTTGTGGATTCTATTTCCATATTGATTCATCTCCTCATATATGATATTTTTACCATGCTGCATCTCAGTTATCATTGGATTCTTCCACAATTATAGTCAAATAGGTTTATGTATTAGGATTATTTTTAGGATCTTCTTGGTGATGAATCTTAATTTTTTGTATCTATGCAGGTAACAGTTCCTTTGGATGGATAGAGATTCATGTATCCACCCATTCAATAGTGTAATATCTCTCCTTTAGTGGTTCAGGTGGATGTTCCCTATCAATTTGAGCATCGATTACTTCTAGAAGTACCAAAGAATCATGAATCTATGTTGAGTGCACTTCATGTGTTTCAGATATAGAGATTTCCTAGGTTTTTTAGTGAGATAGACCCCCCTTCTTATGTATTAGAAGACTGGAATGATCCTGTGGTGTGAATTTAACACTTGCATAGGACCCCTCGTTATGGAGGTCCTAGTAGTAATTCTTCTCCAGGGTGATGTGTGGCATCGGTAAAGACATATTTTGGTGATGTTCAATGTGACTTCAGACACACAAGGAAGAGGGACACTTTCCCCCACTAAGACGCATTATTGTGACATGGTCCAAAACCATGTGGGTGAGTCATTGACTCCCAAAGTGGATAATTATGAGGTGTGGTGGATGAGTTCCTTAAAATTGTGTGTTTGAGGTTGTTTAATGTTTTAATGTATCATAGTGAGCCTTGGTTAGATTGAATAGGTAGGCAAGTGAAAGGATAGATTTAGACAGTAGGTACTTGTGACCTA
Organism: Viscum album; assembly: GCA_963277665.1. Taxonomy (NCBI): domain Eukaryota; kingdom Viridiplantae; phylum Streptophyta; class Magnoliopsida; order Santalales; family Viscaceae; genus Viscum; species Viscum album. The sequence goes on from OY728158.1 coordinate 1,506,875,297, forward strand.
GAAGTTTGAAGTGTGGTTAGAGGTATGACATGTATCTTTACTACTCCATCTATAGTTTTATCACAAATTCATAAGCTATATTTCCCTAAACATAACCCATGTTCAAGGTCTAGCATTGCTAGTGGAGATCTTTTACTTGACCCTTGTGTTTAGAAGCTCCTACAAAGAGGATAGGTTATCATGATCTTTTATTGATAGTGTGACCCGACTCTGGGAGGAGGGAGAGTCTCGCATGAAATTTTTCTATAGTTTCAATGATACCCTATAATGTTTTTTAAGGTATGTATAGGCTTCCAAAAATTTATTATTAGTTGACGGTCACTTTTGAGGGTTGTAGTGTACCCAAGTTGTGGGATGTAATTTAACTTATTTGGTGAGAAGGGGTCTCAGGAAGAACAGGATGACCTCATGTGCGGGAGGATATAGTTGATTTCTTATCATTTGGAAAGTATGACCCTTGGAGTAGAAGATTCCATGGGCTTTCAGTTTCTTGTGGTGTTGGAGAGGTATGAGGGTGTCTTCCCTAAGGATTTACCAGGCTTAACTCTACATTGAAGTTTTTTCTACATAGAATTTCACCTATGGATAACCTGATATCTGTGATAGCATATATGATAACCCTGAGTAGTTGTGATAATTTATGGTGTAGTTTGAGAAATCGGTAGAGAAGGGGATTTATTAGACTTAGTGTGTTTACCTGGGAAACCCTATGTGGTTTTCCTAAGAGGTGGATGGGATCTTGATTTCATTTGTGAATTGACATCACCATAACCAAGTGACTATTAGGTAGGAGTATCCACCCCTAAGAATCAATGAATTATTTAGGGGATAAGTGGTTCTTAGAGTTTGACCTTAGGAAAATTAATCATTATCTCCAGGTTTGAGAGGAGGATATACCAAAGTTGGCCTTCTAAAGATGCTATGTTTTCTTTGAGTTTAGGGTGATATTGTTTACAGTGTTGAATGATTTAGTGTGTTGTGATACTTATTGACCAGATAATTTAACCCTTCTTGGATCGATTCATGGTAGTCTTCTTTGATAGAACCCTTGTGTACTCGGAATTAGTGGTGGAGCACACAAGACACTTGAGGATGGTTTTATACATTCTCTAAGAATAACAGATTTATAGTAATCTCTCAAAGTATTGATTATAGATTCAGAAGGTACACTTCTTGGGAAGTTTCTTCTCATACATGGGAGTGACAGTGGACCCAGCAAAGGTAGAGTCAGTGCTAGTTTGAGAGCCACCCAAGGGCTTGGTCATGGCAGTTGATTCTCATAATGAAGTTTTACATCTAATGTTATTGAGTGAGGTGAAAGAGCATTTTACCTATTTTCAGTTGTCCCTTGAGTATGTGTATGGTGTATCATATCACCCATAGATAGTTATGTTTATTCAGCAATCTAGGGATGCATGGCTTGGGGATATCCGATCACGGATATTTCGTACAGGGATGCTAGTGTTTTCCAAGATTTCATTAACTCAGTGCTAGATGAAAATCATATTGAGTGTTTCAATATCATTGAGCTAAATACAGAGAAGGGTAAATGCATATTCACTACTTCCTCCATGGTCTGGTTCTCCTCGAAGGACTTCTGTCACATTGCTTTTGATCCAGTTCAGGCAGAGAGCTAGGATGAGGTCATTTGGGTGAAATACATTCCAACTAAGCTAAATTTTCTAACCCAGAGGATTTGAAACAAAGAACTTATGTTAGAAAATAATATCATGAGATGCAGCATCTAGCTTACGTCTAAATGTTTTTGCTATAACGTGCATAGAGAAGAGAACTCTTCACACCTGTTCTTTGGTAGTGTTTGGGTAGGCGAGGTTTGGAAGGCTTTTGGGGAGTTCTCTAATACCCTTTCTTTGAACGACAGATTATCCTCCTTTCTTGTTAAGTGGTATCATGGATCTGAGGTCATTGGCCCCGAGAGAGTTGCACGTTCGGTTTTTCTGCATGTGGGGTGTTGGTGCCATTGGCAGGTGAGAAACAGAGCTAAGTATGAGGGTGTGGTAGTCTCAGATTCAGTGATTATTGTCTAGGAAAAAAATTGGTTATTGGACTTGTACAAGGTAGTGAGGTATTGGAGGGCAGAACCTTCCTTTCATCAGTTTCACCCTAGTTCCAGTGAGGACTTTACCTCTAGTAACAGGAAGGGAAATTGGGTATGCTGGTGACCTCCCTCGGGTGACTTGAAGCTCAATACTGACATCCCTTGTGTCCATAGGTTCATTCATGGAGGAGGTGTGGTGGGGGGTAGTAAAGGCTTGGTTTTCTTAGCATTCTCGGCCAGCCTAGGCCATGGTTCTTCCCTTCAAGTGGAGGCAATGGCAATTCTTATGGGACTTAGACTTTTCCGAAAGCAGGGGTTGGAGGAATCCGAAATTGAAACTGACTCCTTAATTGTCTACAACTCCTTGGAGGAGTATGGTGAAGTCCTTTGGTCGATCTTCTATGTCATAAGGAAATGTAAAATCATAATAAAGAACAACATCCGAATTATTCACACCTGGGGAGAGGTGAACAAGGTTGCTGAATACTTGGCCTCGGTGGTCCTTAATGGCACGGAGAAGGTGTTTCTAAACTCTGCGGAAAGTATTAAACCTAATGGGATTGACTTTATTAAAGGGGATGCTTTAGGGCTGCATCATTTCAGGCCTCCATAGTTTCTTATTTTGGGTGGGGGTGGGCGAGAGGTTTCCTTCCGCGCTTCTCTTTTTTTGTATTTTTCATCCCTATTTCTTTAAAAAATTACAAGATGATGATGATGATGATATCCACTAGTCATGTTTCTAATGTTTTTTCTAAAGGTGGGGATCACATCATCCTTCCAAGGGTAGATAATGACATTAGTCATGCTGTAAGAGGAGATTATGAGGAGGTTTATTACCTTTATTAGCACACCCAGGAGACATGAAAATGTATTGAGATCCTTTTTCATCATGATTGGTAGCTAGGGATGTTGTATTATGTTTTTGAGTTTAAATCTTGGTGTTGAATCTTCTAATAGGTGGAAGTTGTGGTGCCTAGATGGAAGTGGAAATGGGATAGTGTATTTTATGTTCACATTATGGGGATTATATGATTAGAAAGAGGTTAATATGTTATTTGAGTGATCTTAGACTGTATTTATAAGTTTTACCATTTCCTAACCATCTGAGAGAATAGCTAATTGGAGATTTCGGGACACATATAGATGCATAAGGTAGTCTGGATTCATAGAATTCCCTCAATGATCATTTCAGACTACAATGATTACTTCACATCATGATTATTTATAGGATTCTAAAGGCATTTGGGAATCAATTTCATTTAAACAAATTGTTTCTACCCTTTAAGGATAGTTAGATAAATTGGATCATTCAGGTTCTGGTGAATATGCATTGGGTTACATGTTAGTTATGGTCTATAACCGGGAGGATCATCTATCATCGATGGAATTTACATATCAAAAATAGTTTCCCCTCCACCTTCGGTGTAGCACCATTTGATTTTATATATGTGAGACCCTATAGGTTACCATTGTACTAGTCAGAGTTAGTCTAAGATAGTGCTTATGGTCCTAGAGTTGGTGTTATCAATGTTTATGAAAGTTATACTTCATCTGGGGATGGATGAGGACTGCCCAAAAACATCATGGGTCATTTATAGACCTAAGATGAAAGACTTTGGAGTTTTATTAGGAGACCATATATTCCAATAGATCTCATTGCCTCAAGTATTATGGGAATTTTTCTAGGATGGAAGACTATATCCAAGGTTTTTAGGCCCCTTTTCTAATTATTTCATTAGGTTAGTTAGGTGGCATGCTGGTTCACCCCATGTCTGTAGTTAGATTAGGTTCTTGGTGTTTTTCACATGTCGCAGTTGAAGAGACATGTTCACAACTCATTACACAATTTCGGCCAAGGTGAGATAGATTTTGAGGGTGGAGTTACCTTTTATAGGAGTTAGAGGAGTCTTGTGGTGTTTTATAACTAACCAGAGAAGACCCTTCATGGGAAATTGTTTCCCTAGAGTGTATGTTTATTGATAGAATGGGAACATTCTGGCGATCTCATGGGAGTGGGAAACTTAGTTGAAAGCTTAGTATCCTCACTTGTGAGTGGTTTTTTAATTTTAGGGATGAAAATAATTGAAGGTGGGAAGAATTTGATAACTATTTTTTTCTAACACTTTTAAATATTTATAAGAATATTTTCAGAGTTGGCATAGAGTCAGCATGGAATTTTGAGGACTAGAGATCCTTGGTGCATTGATATTATAAATATTATATCACACATAGGTATTTTTTATAAAATAATGGAATAACTCTTAAACAGAGTCTTCTATGGGAAAACCAAGAGCTCCATTGAATCTAGAATGTGGGTTTTACCCTATGTGTGACATAACCTTTTTCAGTGTCAGGTGTTTGGTTAAAAAGTGGTCATCAGAGGCTAGTAAAATCATTTATTTATTTATTTATTTACTTCACCAGACCTAGTCTCATCCTATTTAAACTCATCTATAGGAAAATATTGGGGTTAGATGTATAACCCTAGGTGTTTAATAGGACCAGTGGAAGAGTGTGTTATGGAATCGACGGATCATGGTCCAATGGATCAGTACCGCTAGGATCATCTACACCAATAGAGTTCATGGATCTCACCAACAACAATGTTGTGGAATAATTATTCATTATAAATCAATACAAACTAGATTTTGGATGTTTTTTTGTGGATTTATCCCCATTTTTTTATCCCATATTGAACGTGAGTCAATCCTTTGAACAAGATTGATTCACAGATTAATGGTTGATTTGAAAGTATTACTTTATCTTCTTATGGTTGGGAATTGAGGATATTTGATTATTGATTATTGATTATTTTTATCAATTCTAATGGAAATTAATCAATTCCAAATTAAATAATAATTAAGGTTTTCTCCTCTCGTTGTGATTGTGAATGTCTTCCCACATTCTTCACATGTTCATCATCATTTTTTTCTTTGGTTAGCAATTTGACTAATATTGGGTGGTGGATCATTGTACAGAAATTATTGGGTACAATGGATCATCACTATGGGTTCAGTCTTGTTATCTAAAGAGCAATTGAGGTTCAAATACGATGGTGGATGATCGAAGTTGGATTAGGATTGGACTTGTGTTTCCCCATTTTATGATTTAGCATGCGATGATAGTGTGGTGTGATATGAGTTGATTCCTAATTGGATTTGATGGTTAGAATCCAGTCACTTGTGATAAGGTAGGTGTGGATAACCCAAATCCACAATTTAAAGTGAAAATCATAATATATCTAGTGACATTGGAGGCATAGGAATAACTATGTGATGGACTATGTGTTTTGGAAGAAAACCCTGACTACATGGTGTGTAGTTAGAAGAACACATGTCGTATAATTCTGATTGTGTGGCAGTTCAGATTTTCATATGGAGATAAATAATAAAGATTATCCGATGGGTCCATACATCATGTACCCCTTATCCAAGTAGCTCAGTGTTTACAATGATTACATGCACAAAAATCCATGTGAAGATACACTCCATGTGTATAGAGTTACACACAGTGTAACACTTGGTGAACAAATCGGTGTGAGCCGGGAGTACACACCAAGGAGGACATGTGACCCCACATGTCATGTGGTGAGATCACATGTTGTGTGACCAGGATGTCTCAGTGTGTATAGGTAATACACACCCAGTAGTCCATGTGGCCCCACAAACTATGTATTTTAGGGAACAAGACATGTAATTTAGAATGTTTAGGGGTATGGTTAGATGGAACACACCGAGTGTCAGCCTGATCCCTATACATCATGTGATGTGGATTATACCCCATTTTCTTTAGAAAGTACTTAAATATAATCAATTTCTTGGATGATACCAGTGTACATGGGTATTCCATGAGTACATGGGCATGGGATATACTGCATAGTCTTGAATAGGAAGCATGATGATTTCCAGGTCGATCATGTACATGCCATGTACCCCTAGGTACATGCCGTGTATTTTGGAGAAATTCATTTCATGTGAGAGTGATACATGAGTAATTATAACCTTATTGAGACATTCCATTTACCCGTTAAGACATGTTATGTGCTCCTTAAAGGGAAGGTTGGATCCCTTATACTTCTTATTTCAACTCTAGTGTGATCTTAGGTGTGTTCCCTTGGACCTTTTTCTCTATTATGTGTTCCCTCAGTCTATCCCCAAGATGGTATTGTGATATAGCATGTTTTGAGCATATGATGTGATCCCCTATGTGGGTGTAGTCTCATATAGAGTTACAGAATCCTTCCATGAGTCCCATAGTGGGATTCTTTATCATTCCTTCTTATTCCCTAGGTGGGGTTTGTGGAATCATCATGACCAAATAACACTGGCATATGATCCCTTGCTTAGAGGGTTATTTCTATTAGGTTCAGGTATTCCCCATTGGTCTTGGATGTGATTCCCTATCTATGTATCGACATCCATTTTATTTTTATGAGGTGTAGTCCGATCGAGCAAGAATCTTAGATAATCCCTATCAATTTCCTCTATATTTATTTATGGAAATATCTAATGAGCATGATCTCTTGGATTAGTTTCATTAGTATATCAATACTCGGTTAGTGGGACCTCTTGGATGAGTGTCATCAGGGATGGAAAGGCTCGTGGAGTGAGTTCTCCTAGACAAGCATTGCCCTTAAGCCTCTAGTAGAATCCTAGGATGGTAGTATGGTTGTGACCTTGGGACTTGGTGTCTACCTTCAAACATATATGGGTTATTATCATTATTATATATTGTTATGTCTCATAATATAATTGATATACCTTCATGGTGATGGTAAAAGTTGGATAATTTTATTAATTAAAGCAAAGAAAACAACAAAGTCATACCTTCATTTTGATGAGATGACTACTCTCTTGATGATTTATGTTTGGTGATTTTGGGGTTTCCTATTGGGTATTATTATGCTCTTAATATATGGGATCTACTTGCACATGTTGTTTATTATTAAAACTACATGCCTTTTTATAGATTCTTAGGTAGACCAAGAGCAGGTGGAGCATTGTTGAGATAGAAAGACTGTGGTTTTTACCAAGTGTTTCTTTTAGGTATCTTCCCCTATGTTGTCAGTGAGTTGGGTTCTTTTAGTTTTGTTAGGATTATATTTGGTCCTTTTCATTCTCTATAATACTTATTATACTATGACGTGGGATAGATTTCATGCATGCTTTTATAGTATGATATGTTTACCTTTCTTCATTATACTAGTTCTTGGAGATGTGTACAAGGGTACAAGTACTTTAGGATAAGGCCTCTCATGTGTTTTATATGAAAAATCGATGTTTTTAATCATCCCCTAGCCTATTAGTGGTAGGATTTGGGTGTTACATTCATCTTACCACCGACTAGGTAGGACCTGGTGGGTCTTCTCATGATTAAGATGAAGTTAAGAAAGGTATGTATCTAGAAACCACTATGTTTTATAATATAATTAGGTATAATACTTAAATGGTTGATAATATTAGTACATGAATGTTATGTTGTAAAATTTGAGTCTCCTAGTCCTACATAAAGTGGTGAGGTTGGTATCGTAATAGAAATTAAATTTTGGTACTCTTATCAATTTTCATTAGTGAGTGGTATTTATCAATTATATTCTAGTATATTCTAAAACTTGGGAGGATTATGTGAAAAATATAAGGGTTATTCTTCAATATTTTTTATTTAAAGGTTTAGAAACTTTTTTTTTTGATAAATTAGAAACATATATTAAATGGTGTCAATAACCTTGAAAATTTATTTTATGACAAGGTTATATTTTGGGGGAGATAACTATTGAGGAACAAATTATTGGGGGATGGATAACTCTTAGGTTTAACATACATTTGATTCTAAGATAATAAAGGGTTGTTTGATTTTAAAAAAATTATTAAGATAGTATTGGTAATATTGGTATTGATAATTGATTCCTAATATTGTGAATTTCATTGAATTTTTTGGATTATGGTATATATTGGCTTGTGTGTGATCTTATTACCTAGAGATTAATATCATTTAATTCTTGAAGAATATATGGATTCACTACGGTTTAATTTCTTAGAGATTCAAATGGTTTTGGGAAAGGTATATTTTAAAGAATTTATGATTATGGAATATACATACCTAAGTATATGAATATATGAAAGATTAAATTTTTTTGAGGAAAGATTAGTAACTTAATCAAGCTAAAGATAGTAAGGTAGATATCATATTAGAAGTTATATCCCGAATTAAAAATATGATAATAATACCCTCACCTACCTTCATCATTTAGTAATAATTAAATTTGTGAGGATGAAATTTACAGGGTAGAATATAAAACCCAAAGATTTTAAATTATATATTTCTTTAAAACTTAATATGTTCGATAGTGTGTGATAAATACAACACTGAACCACAAAAAACTGCAAAAAACATATAAGAATTAAAATATAGTTGTATAATTTACAAGTAAAAATATATGTAACTAAATTATGAAATATATGTTAAAATAAAAATAAAGGTTATTATTCATGCTAAAGCTCTGATAAATTAAATTAGTGTATCTAAATAACTAAGACTAATTTATGATTTAAAATGTAACCCTTATAAAATTGTAATTAATGTTATTTATTTTAAAATACTAAATATAATATGGATAAAATATATTATTTATATAAAAAATATATTAACACTAATTTTATTAGTAATTTATAGGAAATATGAATAATAATAGTTAGTATTTTTTTAAAGTTATTTTCCTATGAAAACGGTTTTCATTGTATTTTTATGGTTTTATTTAATGGTTGCATTCTCAAATTTTATAATTTGAATTTGAAAAAAAATATATATTTATTTCTAGATTCATCATTTTAATATTATCTTAAGATTAATTTTGGGTATTTTTCTAAAATAGTCGATTTTTAGGTGAATAGTGAAAAATATAGTTTTTGTCAAAACTGTATATTTTTTGACTTTATAATTATATAATAAATATCTATAAGTTTATAAAACATTTTAATTGATAAAATATTTATTTAAAGATTAAAACTATACATTTTTTACCATTATTAATTTAAAAATTTGAAGAACTTAAGTAATTTTTTCAAATAAAAAAAATATTTTTGGTCATTTATTTTAATTAAATATTAATTTGGTAAAATTTGGTTTTGGATTGCTTTGAATTCCATGTAAATTTTATTATTTTTATAATAATCTAATTTATATATTTAAAATCAAATACATTTATAATTTCACCCTACATATAAATTATAATCTTAAAAATGACCTTTTTCAAAAAACAAACTTTTACACATTACATGCACTAATATTAAAATTGAGTTTTTGTACACATAGAAATTTTATCTAATAAAATTGATTTAATATTTGAAATCATTAGTTATAAATTATATAATAACTTAATTTTAATTTTATTCATTAAAATTAAATTAATTAGGTAAAAACTAGTTACCATGGTAAAACCAAAAATGGTAAAAGTGAAAATTCTAAGAGTAAAGGATATAGAAACAAGTTTAAAAAAATTAAAATGAATAGTTGAGATATTTATGACATTATCTCATCCACCACTTCATTATTATCCATTTTTTAGTCTTCCTTCCATGTGAAACAAGCAATCACATTGTATTAAGTAGAAATATTTACAAAATTTTCATTCTTTCCACTTATAAAAGGGGCCTCTCACCACCTCTTCAAGACCACAAAAAATATTATGTTTCGTATTATAAATATGCACTTTTTCCTTAACCTATAATCCTATTCCTTTTCCTTGAGTTTATATTCACAATATATTGTACTAAGACCTCCATTTCTAAGGAGTCTTACAAGGGAAATCCAAAGTCCTCAATGCGATTAATTTTTTCCTAATTTCTCTTCTTTTCATTCTTACTTTACCAAATAAACTTTTATAATTACTATATAATGAAATATTTATTTTCTTTATACTAAATTTTATTATTATAAAGGAATAACTATTAACCACCTATCCTGTTTTCTATTAAGAAAAATGAAACTGTCATTTGTGTGTTGTGTGAACTACCGCCTCCGCAAAGAAAAGACTTTATTTTTTAACCACCACCTATCTGATCTAGTTATAATGGTAAAATTAAAGGATAAATGTGAAATATATAATATAATTATTATTAATAAAAATATATAAATTATAATCCACCTTCTTTCCCTCTCATTCTTCAAGAACTGAAAATATTAATCGTGTGTTGTGTAGATTACCGCCTCCACAAAGTAACATATATCATTTTTCATTTAATTTGTTTATTATTTATTAATCCCTATTAAAATATGATTAAACATATTTAAATTTTCAAAATAATATAATTATTATTTTTTAATAATGATATTATGATCAAAATAAATCACTTTCATTATCATAAATAATTTTATGTTCATGTTTGGGTCGATCGAACCACCTACTTGAACAATGGTATAAAATAATATCATGGATGACTATGAGAAATTAATCTCTTATAATATATTATATAAATATTAAAATAAATATCTGATTTTTTATAATGGTAACATTAATTTTAAACTCATGAATTAAGATACCAACATTCGTCTTTGTAAAATCACTGAAACGTGCTCATTGTCAATTTCATCTTTAAGGATGATAAAAAATATCCCATATAATGAAATAATAAAATTAAATAATTATTAAAAATCAATTATAATACCTTGTATGATCTGGTAATAATGAACTTTGGGAGAGTAATGAACAATAACACGGTTCTTATAAAACTAGTTCAAAATGATCAAGATTACTCACACCGGATACTAAAAGTAGATAATAACTAACTAATATATGTAACACCCAAAAATTATAAAATAATAACATTGTATTAGATAGAATATGTGACACACAATACCAAGCTTAAACGACCCACATAATATATTTCTTCAAATCTAATCTCTTTGATATCTTGTGAAGCATGCAACCTCAAGTCGAAATGAACCATAATATAGTATATAGTTATAACCTATCCATTAATTTGGAGGGTATCAATGTTAATAACTAAAATATGAAAATAATTTTTATCTTTTGATTAGAAATAAAATAATAATCATAAAAAAATAAATGGAAATTTTTTCTGAAAAAACTTTATTCTTTCTAAAGGACGGTTTAGTAATGCTTTGCACACATAATTTAAAATTAAATTTAACCGCTTTTAGTAAATTTATTTGATAAAATTAACTTCATTTTTTAAATCATAATGTCAAAATTATCTTTGTTTTATTTTTTATTATTTTTCTAAAATATTTCATTTTTTTATAAATAGAGAAAAATACTAAATTTTAATTGAAAACCGCCTTTTTGTTTAAATTATTTATAAGGATGAATTATATTTAAATTAATTTTAGTGTAAAATTTGTTAAATTATATATATTTTAATTAAATTTATTTTATTTTAATCAATTTTCTATTGAATTTTGATATAAAAATATTGTAAACTTTTGAACATTTTCTCTTTAAAAACCTACTTTCTAGTCACGTCTATGGGATTAATTTTAAATTAAACTTTTACAATTATATGAATGTAATTTAAAAAATTGGATTAAATATTTTGAATAATCATAATTTATAGTGTCTAATAAGGTCAACTTAATTTTTTACCAAAATGGATAGTGAAAACAATAAAATTAATTATTACATTTAAGGTAAAAATAGATTTACTAGGGGTTAAACTAAAAATATATGGGTTTAAAAGACCTAAAAACTTGTCTAAAATATATTTTATAGAAATATTTCAACCCTGTAATGTCTGCGTATCAATAATAATCCATTTTGGTCCTTTTGTTCTGTGTGAAAAACTTGGTTACAACTTTTTCTTTTCAAAACATACAAGTGTACTACTCACCTCACTTATAAAAGGTCACCCCATATCCTCTCTTCTTCACACCTTAAAATCCTTTTGGTTCTTATAATACCTACCTAAATAACTTTCAAAATTCCATCCTATTATCCTATAATCCTTATTTTGGGCATAAATTCAACCTAGTAAGCCTTTTTGTGCAAACCTAAGGAGGATACCCAAAGAAGAGCTAATGTTCTTTAATAAGCATTTTTATTTTATTTCTTCCTCAACATCCTTAAATTATAATTAAACCATGATAATATAATAATATCAGAATATTCTATATACTGATATGGTTTTATGTTAATTACATAACCTACATTCATCCCCACTTCCATCAAATGGGTTATGAACTCCTCATTCATGTGTATGGTGGACTACTGATCGCACTACGATTCACTGTTTCATTTTAACCCTTACACCACTATGATAAACTTATTTTATATTGGAAATTATAAAAATAATAACAAATTACATTCCATATTTTAATAATTTATTTTTGTTATCATTGTTAAAAATGGAAATGTTACTTGTTTTGATGATTTTATTGCAGGAGGAGGTGATTTGGAGGGCCCATGATGATGTCCAGGAAAAATGAGCCAAACTATGCAAGATCCATGCACACTATTAGAATCATCGTCTCACAGATCCTGAAACATGAATCCAAATAGGCTTAACTTTTGTGGCCTAGTTTAAAATTTGTTGGGCTATATTTCATCTGAAGACACCCAAGATGAAATCGGCCATCTGGTGGCCCAACCGACCTGATCTATCCAGAACACCAAATCTGCATGAAGTCAAAAGTGGTGTGTTGTGATCTGTCCATATCTCAGGATATAAATGCCAAATTGTGACACACCTTTAGTGGAGACATAAAATATGTGGGGATACAACTTTTTTATTTTCTCCAAATCATGATAAGGTTGTCTGGAGGTTGAAACTCATGTGACAAATAGTTTTAAGAAATCTGTGTGCTCAAAACCACCATCTCATTTTCCTATAAAATGGCACCATGGGATACCCATTTGTAAGTTAGACTAGGAGGAAAATATCTTCCAATTTGCAGACCCCAAGTAGTCCTCTCTTAATATTATAAGTTCTAGAGGCCCTTATCCTTATAGTGGGATCAATCATGAAGAATGAGTTCCACCCGAGCTTCCTCCTCCACCTAATGTCGAGCTAAACAGTGGACAATCATTTCAAGGGAGCTACACATACTTGGGATGGAGTTTCGGCACATGATATTCTATTGGTTTCCTTAAATTTGTGTGATAAATATTTAAATTATGTTTAACTTGGATTTACTTCTCCTCTGAATACATTTATTTCATTATAATTAAGTGAAACAAATTTTATCTCAACACCGATTAGGTTGAGATTTCAAGTGGGAATCTTGTTTTGTTCCGATTGGACAAGACAAGAGTCATACTTATCTCACACATACATAATATTTAAGTATTATTTGGTATCCTATATTTTCTATGTTTGATACCTAATCCTTGACAACACGATTGTTGTGTCAAGGGGTGGTAGTTTGAGCATCATTTTAAGAGGTAAGAGGAAAGTCGAGATCTTGACAATCCTTAACCAAAGGGTTCCATTAAACCATGTATATTTTTTTGAATGATGAACTCACCAATATTTGTAGTGAACTTGATAAGATCTCCTTATCTCATAATTCTAAAACACTACTTTTATTTATCAACTATTAAACTCTTTAAATCAAGTCATTTTCTTAAAACTGTTTTCAAACCACCCCCTCTTTTGTTCTTCTTTTTAAAAACACACACTATAAACCCACCAATGATTTTTGAGAGATGACCTAGGGTCTTACCTAGACTATAAATAAACCTTAAAATCATAATCAATTTGACATTTCATGATAACGCGGTCAAATTTTGGTGTTGTTTCCAGGGAGTACTTTAGTTTTAGTATGGGTTTTTTATAATATTTTCATAATTTATGTGAATATTTATTTCTTATATATTCTTCCATTTAATATATGTTTGTGTTATGATTTATTTCTTCTATATGTTATGTGCATGATGTTTTCTAATCCAGGAGACTTACCACCTTTCAAACCTGAACTGGAGAGGATCTTACGTCAGTGACCCCGAGATGCACAAGACACCACTTTGAAGGAAGACACACCACAACTCGAGACTTTTCTAAACCCATATTCTTCTAGAACCAACTTAGAACCTGAAATTAATGTGTTTAAAATGGATGAAAACAATATAACACTAAAATAATTAACCTCACCATATGTTGATATCCAACCCACTTATATTCAAATGCAAAGAGAGGCACCCAATTTTGAACTTAAATATAGTTTAATTCATTTATTACCAAGATTCCATGGACTTAATGGAGAATATCCACACAAGAATATTAAAAATTCTATACTATATGTTCCAATTTAAAACCTGATAATTTGGATGAAGAACAAGTAAATCTTAGGGCATTTCCAGTTTCATTAGAAGACACGACAAAAGACTGGATTTATTATGTTAATTCACCAATAAGAGGCTGGGTGGACATGAAATGCATTTTTTTTGAAACATATTTCCCAACCTCTCGCACTACAACTATAAGAAAAGAAATATGTGGTATAATACAATCATAAGGGGAAACACTACATGAATATTGGTAACACTTTAAAAGGATTTGTTCAAGTTTTCCACACCACCAAATAAGTGATCAAATTTTAATTCAATATTTTTATGAAGGTTTAATTCCTATTGATAGAAATAAGATTGATGTTGCTGCAGGTGGTGTGCTAGTTGATAAAACCCTAATCGCTATAAGAACCTTAATTGAGAACATGGCACAAAACACTCAACAATTCGGTTCAAGGTCCAATGTACCCATTAGAGGTGTCCATGAGGTGAAAAGTACTGAATTTGAGAGGAAGGTGGATACGAAGTTAGAAGAGTTAAGTACCCTTCTTCGACAACTTTCTCTTTCCCAATGGAAATACCAATATCCTCCTCCCATCCATTGCGGTATATGTTCTTCTGACACTCACTACTCTAATTAATGCCCCCAAATAAGAGAAAATTCTAAGAGTTGTGAGTCAATCTTTCCCAGACAACCCTTTAAGCAATAATAATACTATACATCCAATCCTGGGTGGAAATACAACCAATACTATAGGCAAGGGGGGTATTCAAACCAACCTCAACAACCATGGAACTAACCAGGGTAGAGTAGTCAACCACCACTACCCAAATATCATCAACCACAACAAAGTTCTTTCCAATAAACCCCTCAAAAACTCGAGCCTAGCTTAGAATAAATGATGAAACAAATGGATTCCAATAATATCCAATTCCAAAAAACTACCCAAGATACCATACAAGACCTAAAAACCAAATTAGGCCAACTTTCCAACTCGGTGGGGGAAATCTAGAACCATGGGTTGAGTAAACTAGATTCTCAACCAGTAGTTAACCCTAGGTATAAATCAAATGTTAGTGACATCACCCTTAGTAGTGGAACAAAAATTAAAAGCCAAATGACCCCTCTACTAGAGTCATCCCCTCTTAATAAAACCACCATCCCAACTTCTGGAAATGCACCAAAAGAGGTAGAACCTTGTCCTGAGAGAATCCCTTCTAAAGGAAAGAGTGTGTATATTGATGAGTCACATATCCCAATAATCCCTCTTTCATTTCCACAAAGGGAAACCCAACCTACAAAACAAAAGGAAACTGAACTCAATAAGGAAATTTTGGAGAATTTCAAAAAAGTACATGCAAACATCCTCTTAATTGATGTTGTGAAGAAAATTCCATGATATGCCAAATTTCTAAAGGGGATGTGTACACACAAAAGGAAACTTTGTGGAGATGAAAAGGTGATATTGGAGAGGAACTTATCAGCATTAATAGATCTATCACTTCCCACCAAGTGCAGTGATCCTAGGATATTCTCGATTACATGCACCATAGGTGAGTATTCTTTTTATAATGCTATGATTGATTTGGGAAATTATATTGATGTGATGATTTACTCTATTTACTCTTCTTTATAGGTTGGTTAACTAAAGCCCACTATAATAGTCATTTAGCTAGCAAATCGGATTACAGCACACCCCTCTGGTGTGTCAGAGGATGTTCTTGGGAGGGTTCAAAATTTAATTTTTCCTACTGACTTTTAAATGCTTAAAATAGAGGATGATAGGATGAATAGACATGCCCAGATTATATTGGGGAGGCCCTTCTTGAAAACTTCCAAAACCATAATTAATTTCCACAATGGTACATTATCTATGGAGTTTTTTGGTGACATTTTCCACTTCAATATCCTTGATGTCATGAAGCACCCCTCATAAGAACATTCCTCTCTCTCTGTTAATTCTATAGATGTACTCCCTTCCCTTGAAAAAAACTTCATTTCATTCCCTTGATACCATTTATAAGTTTTCTTTATTGATTTAAATGCTAGGAAATGATTCATTCATTGATTGTTGTAGTGTTCTAGAAAAGTGTCATACATTTTCATTGATTGATGATTTCTTAAACATTGAGGATCTAATGGCCATAGATGATACCACTAACCTTTTAAAAGCTCATTCCTTATCTGAGGATGATACCATTGAGAAGTTAGATGATATCGGTGACCTCTCACTTTCAGACACACTCCCATCAATCCAAAATCCACCTGACTTGGAATTAAAACAACTACCTCAAGATTTAAAATATTCATATCTCGGGAATGGAAACAAGTTTCCTGTTATCATTGCTAGTTCACTCCCTCCTGAGAATGAATTGAGGCTTCTTGAACTTTTGAGGGAGTATAAAGAATATTTGGGATGGACACCTGCTGACATTCCGGGTATTATCCCATCAATTTTTACACATTATATTTTATTAAATGATGAGGCTAAACTAGTGAGGCAGGCATAACATCTACTAAACCCAAACCTCCTAAAAGTTCTAAAAAAGGAGGTAACAAAATTATTGGTTGCTGGAATCATTTACCCCATATATAATAGCCAATAGGTCAGTCTCATTCAAGTAGTTCCTAAAAAACTAGCCTTACAATAATCAAAAATGAAAATAATGAATTGGTTCCAACTCATGTGTAGAATAGTTTGTGTGTCTACATGGACTATCTCCGAATAAACTAACACACTAGGAAGGACCATTTCCCTTTGACATTAATTGAAAAAATTCTAGAGAGGCTAGAGGGTAAGTCCTACTACTGTTTCCTTGATGGGTATTCTGGATAATTTCTGATCCATATTTCCCCTGAGGATCAGGAAAAGACAACCTTAACTTTCCCTTTTGGCACATTTTCATATAGAAGGATGCCATTTGGTCTGTGTAATTCCCCGGGTAATTTCCAGTGATGTATGGTTAGTATTTTTCGGATTAACTGGACAATTGCATGGAAGTTTTCATGGATGATTTCACTGTTTATGGCTCCACTTTTGATGAATGTTTGAGTAGTCTTGGTTTAGTCCTACGTCGCTATATTGAAAAGAATCTTGTATTAAATTATGAGAAATGTCATTTCATGGTGCTAAAAGGTATAGTTTTGGGGAATGTCATTTTTGGGTATGGTATACAAGTAGATAAATCAAAAGTGGATGTCATTTCTTCCCTAACATTCCCCAAAAATGTATGGGATGTGCAGTCTTTCCTAGGTCATGTTGGATTTTACCATCATTTAATTCATGACTTTAGTAAGATTGCACTCCCACTCTCCCGGTTACTCCAAAAAGAAAAATAATTTGTTTTTGATAAATAATTTGAGGAAGATTTTAATAAGTTAAAATGGAGTCTCACATCACCCCCGATAATCCAACAACCTTGGTAGGATTTACCATTTGAGCTCATGTGTGATTCCTCTAACAATGAAGTTGGGGCAGTCTTGTCACAAAGGTTCGATCGAGCTCCACATGTCATTGCATATGCCTCACGTACTTTGGACTCTACCCAAGAAAACTACACCACAACTGAAAAAGAATTCATTTACATAGCGTTTTCCTTCGATAAATTTAGGTCATATATTTTAGGGTCCAAAGTCATTCTATTCTTCGGCCATGCAGCCCTCTGATATCTCCTTAAGAAACTGAAATTCAAACCATTCCTCATTCGCTGGATGCTCCTCCTTCAGTAATTAAATCTAGAAATTAGAGATAAAAAAGGAGTATATAATTTGGTGGCTGACCATATCAGTAGGATCCACCCATCCTCGAATATTGACTCATCTCTCTGTATTACTATAAATGAAATGTTTCCTGATGAGCAATTGTACCGAGTGCAAGATGTTATTCCTTGGTATGCTGAAATTGTAAATTATTTTGAAGCATCTTTCATTCCTACCGATTTCATCAAAAACTAGGCTGAATGCCTAAAACATGAGTCTCATTGGTACAGTTGGTATGACCCCTACCTCTGGCGCACATGTAGTGATCAAGTCCTTAGAAGTTGTGTCCCCAATAGCAAGTTTCAGTCCTTCCTTAGATTCTGTCAAACTCTTTCTTGTGGGGGACACTTTATTCCCCAATGTACTACTCGCAAAATCCTTGATTCTGGTCTCTTTTGGCCAACATTTTTTTGGGACACCCATGATTTTTGTAAATCTTGTCCTCATTGTCAAAGAATGGGTAATATCTCTAAAAGAAATGAAATGCCACAACAACCATTTCTCTTTTATGAAATTTTTTGTGTTTGGGGTATTGAATTTATGGGGCCATTTCTCAATTCCATTGGCAACTTGTACATTCTTCTGGTAGTTTATTACGTGTCAAAATGGGTAGAGGCACGAGCCACAAGGAATGATGATTCTAAGGTAGTTGTATAATTTTTGAGAACCCAAATCTTATGTATTTTTGTCTTACCTAGGTACATAATCAGTGACCGAGGTTCTCATTTCTACAACTGAACAATGCAATCACTTTTGCATCCACATGGGGTTGGTCATAGAGTGTCTACTATATATCACCCACAGACTAGTGGTCAAGCTGAGGTGTCAAATAGAGAGGTAAAATAGATTCTTGAAAAAATGGTTCAACCCAATAGAAAATATTATATTCTTTGACTTGATGATTCATTATGGGCATACCGTACTGCTTTCAAAACTCTCATTGGAATGTCACCCTATTGGTGTGTGTTTTGAGATTGAGCATCGAGCCTACTGGTCCATCAAATAATGCAACTCTAATATTTTTGGTGCAAGTACTCAAAGGAAGCTGGAAATTCAAGAGATGGATGAAATGAGAAAAGATGCATATGATAACTCTATGATTTATAAAGAGTGTACCAAGGCTACCCATGCCCATGTCATCCTTCATCATCAGTTCCACATTGGGAAGAAGGTCCTCCTCTATAATGTAAGGCTGAAGTTGCATCCAGGTAAGCTTCGTTCCCGCTAGTTTGGATCATACACTATTACTAATATATCTCTATTTGGTGTTTTCTAGATTGAAAATGAAGAAACCAATAAAACCTTTACAGTTAATGGGTAGCGACTAAAGCACTTCCATGAAACCCTTATGGAGTCCCTGATGGAGGAACTTCAAGTTCAAGAAGTAGTCTATGAATGACACCCACCAGG
Source organism: Viscum album (assembly GCA_963277665.1). Lineage (NCBI taxonomy): Eukaryota > Viridiplantae > Streptophyta > Magnoliopsida > Santalales > Viscaceae > Viscum > Viscum album. The sequence goes on from OY728158.1 coordinate 1,506,894,767, forward strand.
TTTTATCCTTCCTTCCTTCATTCTATTTTTATATTGAGGACACTACACACTTTAGGTGTTAGGGGATGGGTATATTCCTGGGTTAGTTAGGAATAATTTTCATCATCTTTTTTCTTTTTCTTTTTTTTAGCTTACTTAATTGTATTGTTAATTCCCCCCTTCCCTTCCCCTCACCTTTTTTTTTGAAATATTAATTTTTTTTATGCCCACTTTATCATGGAAAATTATGCCCATTTAATCATGGAAGTTATTGAAAATTCATGTGGAATATATGTATTTCATGTTGTTTTAACATTCAAAAAAAATTCTGATGAAATATGCATTTCAGAAAGAATTCAATACTATGGTGTGACTTTCTTTTGAAATTCGGTTTTTTTTTTGATGATATAAATGGTTTTATCATTTTGAAACCTTTGAGAAGAATGGTTCCATTTTTTTGAATAGTTTAAAGTAAAATTGTGTCACTTAATCCCTCCACACATTTTTTTCACCCAACCATGACGTGTGAAAATTTATTACTTAATAGAAGGTAAATATAAGTTAGGTTTATTTTTCTCTACTTTCCAAAATCATTTTTCCATACATTTGTTCCTTATCCAATCTATTTCATTATTGTACCATATTTACCTATGTTTGTGTACCTATTATCCAACAGTTTTACGCCCTAAAAAAAGAAAAATAATAAAAAAAGGGTTGTATATTTGGAAGGTCAAAAACCACCCTTCCTTGACCTTTGATCTTGTTATAACTATTAAAATTAGTGTCATGAGGAGATCAAACATGGGTTGGGAGAAGAGTGTGATATTTGTTCCAAGTGAAACTTTTGAAAAATAAATAAATGAGGGGAGTGAAGAAATGTACAACATATGGGGATGTCTATGCCAGAAGCATATGGTTTGACTTCTGGGAATACTTATGTGAGTGGGTGTTTAAATTTTATTGCAAAGGATGTGGGGAAAGTTCGGTGGAAAGGGTCTTGTAAATAGATAATTATTAAAATAAATTATATTTACTTGATAAAAAGTAGAAAGAATAGCATGAAATAGTTGTCACACACACACGTGGAGAATTAGTGAAATGATTAACTTTTGAATTATTTTCTTTTATTGGTATCATGCATCTCTTGGAATTTCATTTGGATACAATTTTTGAGATGTCTTTTTCAATTATCATTGAGAATAACTCCTCGGTTTGATTTTTGATTTGATCACATTTCTATCAGGAATTAAATTTTCATTGAATGTTAAATATTTATGAAGTTGGAAATATCTATATGAATAATTTTTGGAATTATGACATTGCCTAGGAGTGAAAATGTTTAGTTGTGGGGGTGTGATCACACTATGATTCACTGTTTCATTTTCACCCTTACACCACTGTGCTAAACTTATTTTATATTAGAAATTATAAACATAATAACAAATTGTATTCCATTTTTGAATCATTTATTTTGTTTTTATCACTGTTAAAAAGGGAAATGTTACTTTTTTTGATGATTTCATTGTAGGAGGAGGTGATTTGGAGGGCCCATGATGATGTCCAAGAAAAATAGGCCAAACTGCGCAAGATCCATGCACACCAGTGGACTCATCCACTCACTGCTCCTGAACTGTGCATACAAATGGGATAAAAAAATTCATAGTCCAAAATTCAGTGGGCTACATTTCATCTGAAGTCACCCAAGACTCATTCGGCCATCTAGTGACCCAACCGACTTAATCTTACCAGCACACCGAATTTGCAAGTATTCAAAAGTGGTGTATTGTGATCTATCCATATCTTAGGCTCTAGGTGTCCAAATTGTGTCAAACTTTCTGTGGAGACATAAAATAGGTGGGGATACAACTTTTTTATTTTCTCCAAAGAGAGATAAGGTTTTCTGGAGGTTGAAATTCATGTGACTACTGGTTTTAAGAAATCTGTGTTCTCAAAACCACCTTCTCATTTTCCTATAAAATGGCACCTTGGGCTTCCCATTTGTAAGTTCGACCAGGAGGCCAATATCTACCAATTTGGAGACCCCCAGGATTCCTCTCTTTAACTTAGAATTTCAAAATTCCCTTATCCTTATAGGGTGTCAATCATGAATATGGAGTTCCGCCTGAGCTTCCTCCTCCTCCCGATGTCGAGCTAAACGGTGGACGATCATTTCGAGGGAGCTACACATACTTGGGAGGGAGTTATAGCACTTGATATTCTACTAGTTTTCTATAATTTTTGTGATAAATATTTCACTTATGTTTAAATTTTATTCAATTCTCCTCTGAATACATTTATTTCATTATAATTAAGTGAAACATGTTTTATCTCAACACTGATTGGGTTGAGATTTCAAGTGAAAATCTTGTTTTGTTCCAATTGGAAAAGAAAAAATCCTATTTATCTCCACATACATAATATTTAAGTATTATTTGGTATCCTTTCTTTTATATGTTTTATAATAAAACCTTGACAACACGATTGTTGTGTCAAGGGGTGGTACTTTGAGCATTATTTTAAGAGGCAAGAGGAAAGTCGAGATCTTGAAAACCCTCAACCAAAGGGTTCCATTAAACCATGTGTATTTTTCAGAATGATGAACTCACTAAGATGTATAGTGAACTTGAAATTATATCCTTATCTCATAATTCTAAAACACCAATTTTATTTATCAACTATTAAACTCTTTAAATAAATTCATTTTTTTAAAACTGTTTTCAAACCACCCCCTCTTTTCTTCTTCTTATTAAAAACACACACTCTGAACCCACCAACGCTCCTTTAGAGACAACCTAGGTTCTTCCCTATACTATAAATAAACCTTAAAATCATAATCAATTTGATGTTTCATGACAACACGGTCAACTACCACCTCGCGAACTGATATCATTCTCATTTTCATTACAAACTCTCATGGTAGAGTATAATGTTGTATATAAAGTATATATATGATATTTATAACATAATTATACATATGGATTCATTATATTGTATATACCTTTTACTTCCCATTCTGTAGAATATACAATAATGTTTCTCGTGTGTACGGTAGACTATTTCCTCGTGAAGCAATGTAATTTTTCATTAACTAACACTTTATATGGAATGTAATAAGGATAAACTTAATGAATATATGCAATATACATGAAATAATTGTGATATTCATTACATATTAATCATTATTAGAATATAATATATCATTTTCTTTTTTTTACACTAAAAAATGATAACATCATTCGAGTACATGTAGACTACTTCCTTGATTAAGCGATGTGACTCTATTTTCATCACCACATCACATTAATGATATATATATAAGTATATTTAAAGAAATAATATGGTATATATAATATTATTATCATTTCAGAAAAATAAAATATTACTTACCACCATTCCTTAATTTTCATTGAAAAATGGAAACTTTACTCATGTGTGGTCTATCGTCTCCACAATTGTAACATAGTCCATTTTTCATAACCATGTTTTCAACAAATCCATTTTTTTATTTTAGAATAAATATACTTTTTGGGTTTATTGGAAACCTTACATACATAAAATAAACATAGAACCCCTTAAATATATTAACCAAACAAAAACCATCCAAACACCCACAACACAAAATCCAACCAAACCTTAAGACTAAAACCAGCATAAATTCAAATTTCAAACAAATAAACCCAAAATCTCTTCACATCATGGTCCATGCCCACTTAAAAGTTTCATTCATAACCATATTTAATGATTGGTTTTAAAATTATAATTGATATGAAAATATGATAATTATGTCATTATTATTATTATAGAGATGATATAACTATATAATATTCACAAGAATTGAATCTTTCATGAAAAAACATACATGATAAAACAAGATAATTAACACATGAAATAATGAAAATAATGAATGATTATTAAATAAAGGGTGATATGATTTTATAAAAGGATAATATATGACATTTTAAATATTAATATGGTACTAATATAAGTTAATAAAATTTTTAAATTCACTATATAGGAGGTTAAATCACATTTAACAAAAAAAGAATCATGAGGTAAGGAATTCTGTCTCAATTTCCTTTTATCGAGGTGAATTTGTATGTTATGCAACAGTTTATTTTATATGGTGTATATACTTCCCCTTTGACACGTAATATCATTATTCCTTAAAAATTAAAGGTATTTTAAGTTTCAATTTGAATTATTTCATCCAAGGGGGTTTAATTTAAAAGTTACCAAGTGGTAAAGAATTTCATAACTCAATTTCTTTTCATTGGGTTATATTAATTTTTAATCATATTTGATATTCTAATATTATGTTTGAAATGACTTTTAATTATCTTATGTTGTATTTCCACTTGTTTTATTTGGATTTAAAGTTGATACACATAATCGATTCATTTACTAATTCTCACTTCAATATTATGATCTTTGTAAGGATTTATTTCATAATATCTTTCTCATCGGGATTATTTATTCTTGAATTTCAGTTGAAGGAAATTATTTGATCATTGTATAATAAACCCATATAATTTTATATTAATATGTTTATTCATGATGTTTTCATATAATAGTACCATTTTCCCACTCTTTTCTACTTAAAATAATTTAGAGAATATTTTTAAGAAAATTTGACTACATTTCTCTCTTCAGTTAAAAATATATTTTCTTCCAAAACCATGTTTTCAAAAAAATCAAAAAAAAACTAACTTTTAAAAATGATTTATTAAAAATATTTTTACCCATTTTTAATTTTTTTTAAAAAAATTAAATTAATCTTCATGTCGTTTCCAAAACAATTCATGTTTGGATTTTATTGGGAATATTTTCTTTAATGTGTACAAAATGAACATAATTTTCAGCCATCATAACCACTAAAATGTTTTAAAAATTAATTTATAAGTTTAAATGGTTATTTTTAAAGAAAAATACTTTCAAAATATTTTGTGAACATTTAGTTTTAAAATTTTATTTTCAAAATGAAAAGGATATTTTCCTCAAAAAAATTTTTAAATATATTTTTTATGGTGTTTCTATTAATAAATGATAACAACATTTTATTCTTACTCTAATGGATATATATTGTATTAATATAATTCTTATTTTTTTCTATTGATGGTTTATGATCATGCTGACCAAGGAAAGTATTGAAATTCACTTCCTTGATTCATTTTTGTAGTCATTAATTTTCCCTTGAATTATTTTCTTTCTTATGGATATTAAATTTTATCTAAATATATATATTATTTATCATGGATATGTTTATTTATTAAAACATGTATCATTTCTACATATGGTGTTCTAAATTGAAATTTATTTTTTATCTAGGGAAATATTGATAAATCCATATTCCTTACTCAATACAGATATTTGATGATGAGGCACATTGTTCATGAATTAAATCAATTATTAAATATATGAGGAATGATTTGGACATGTAGATACAGGTTGGTCCTAGTTATAGATATCCCATTGATTCATCGGTAGTTTCAATGGTCAAATTAGTAAGCTAACATAAAATTAGTTAGCCAAAATATATGAGTTTATACCTAGTAGTTCTAAACTTTATTGTGAAAGGCCTTGACAATAGATGTATCATGATCCTAAGTTCATTACATCCAATAATTAAGAAATTTCATTCATTAAGAATTCATTTATTATTATCCATGATATTTTCACAATGATATTATATCTGAATGCCTTTCATTCTCAGTTTATTAATCAAATGGAATATTTTTTCAGTTATTTACCTTGTTGTATTGATTATGACTTATCTTACTATCCATGAGATTTTCTCCATGATATCATCTCTTTATGAATTTCATTCTTATATTATTGATTTATTAGCATGCGTGTTCAGATATTTACATTTCTATGTTAGTTATTCTTATTGATTTATGATAACTTCTATTGTAGTTAACCCTTACTGAGCATTTGAGCTCACCCTTATTTATATTTTATTTCCTAGGAATCCATGAAGTATACTATGACTAATATGAAAGGATATACTAGAGGTTATAATTATATTCTTGAAAAAAAATTATATTGTAATTCGTGTTTTCTAATATAATGCAAGAGTCAAGTATGTATTTAGTTTATCAAGACTACTAAATTATTCATTCCTCTAGAATGTGATTACTTGTATCTTATGCCAATCTAATAAATAAGACATTAGATCTGAGCTACTCGGGTCAGGGTCACTATAGTTAGTGTCATAGGAATTTTAATAGAAACCTTGGGAACTAGATTAAGGAAAAAATATATTAGGGAACATAACCCTGTGATAGACTTTTAGGATAAGTATAGAACACCACAAAAAACTATAATTTAGTAACGTTTTTCAGTGATGTTTTTTAAAAAAGTCGCTATGTTTAAAATTTAGTGACATTTCATGAAAATGTTTCTAAATTAGCAATGTTTTTCAATAAACATCGCTAAATATATATATATATATATATATATATATATATTTATATATTTATATTTATATAGTTCATTTCCCCGTATCGATGTAAATATATATTTAGATAAATATATCTATATATCTATATATATATATTATATATAAATACGAACACATATATATAAACATATATATATATATAAACACACACATATATTTATATATAAAAACACATATATATTTTAAATTTAGTCGCATTTTTTAGAAAATGTGACAATTTTAGTGACATTTTTACCCGTGTTCTAAAATGTGGATAATTATATATATATATAATTATAATTATATATATATACATACACATATATATTTACACACACATGCACATATAGGTGGTGGGTTGGGCTTAGGATAGGCATAGTGTGGCGCTCACCTATACCTCATTATCCAATAACACATTTATCCATGGGGTGTTAGCTGAGTGGTACTTGTTGGTTGTAACCCTCGCTCTCCATGGGAACTGGTACAGGCACTAGTCCCATTAGACTCGAACATTGTGTGTATTATTCACAGGGCAATTCAAATCCATTACCTCACTGAGGAACATGTGGTGCGCTCTGGGCTTGGTTGGGGGCCCCATCTAGGAGTAAAGCATTACCCATACACATGTTTTATCATATGGGGTGTTATCTAAGTGGTGACTTCTAGTTATACCTCATGATCTCCATGAGAACTAGCACAAGCCCGAGTCCCACCAGACTCGGACACTGTGTGTATCATGAACAGGGCAATTTAAAGTCATTGCTTAGTTGGGGAATGTACGGTTTACTCTGGGCTTGGTCAGGGCCCCCCTCTGGGAGTTGAGCATTACCCATACACACATTTTTCAACTCTTACCTTTGCATTTGGTGGCTTACCTGAGTGGTAAAGGCTTTCCTTAATCATGCATCAGGACCGGGTTCAAATTATAGAGGGGGTGAATTTTCACAGGCGGGTGGTGATGCAGGCATGACACATGATGCAGGCAGGCAGTGACGCGGGCATTGCGTAGGCCTAGTGATGCAGGCAGTATGATACAGGCATGATGTTGCATTGGGTCTTTGGGCTAGTTAATGGGTTTTTGGGCTATGTAATGGACTTCATGCTCACTGGGCATTTGGGTCATGTACTAAATAAATAAGGCTTGATGGGTGGGTTATATCTTAGGGTTATGATCTAGCTTTCCAGCCTGTGTGTGCAGTGTGTGTGTGTGTTTAATGTAATTGTACCCCTAAGCACCTAATATATAATATACACATATATATATAAAAACATAAAATATAAACATATATATATAATATATAATATAAATATATATATAAATATAATATAATATAAACATATATATAAACATAAAATATAAAATATAAACATATAAACATATATATACTAATATATGTATATTAATATAATATATATATATATAATATTAAATTTTAAAAACTGAAATATATTTATATATATATATATATATATTAATATAACATTATACAATTAAATATTTTAAATTTGATCATGCTTTTAAGAAAATGTGGCTATTTTAGTGACATTTGTATCAGTATTTTAAAACGTGGCTAATTATATATATACATATATACACACATACAAATATATATTTACACACACACATACACATATATATAAACATATATATATTAATATAAACATATAAAATATATAATATATATACATATATATATATAAACATATACATAATATAAACATATAAATAAACATAAAATATAAAAATATATATATAATATAAAACATAAACATATATATATATAATATAAACATATAAAAATATATATAAACATAAAATATAAACCTACATATAAACATATATATATATATTTAATATAAACATATATATATAATATAAAATTTAAACATATATATAATTTAAACATATATATATTAATATATGTATATTAATATAAATATATATATATTAATTTTTTAAATATTGAAATCTATTTATATATATAAATATAACAAAATAAAATTATTTATTTATAGCATTAATGGGTGATATGGAACCTTCTTTGCTCCTGAAGTAGGAAGTCGAGTGTTTGACTTTTGTTGGTTTCCATTTTCCACGGTGTGCGGGTTGGTTGGGTTAGTATACTGGGGGTGAGGGTCGGGTAGGCAGTACAGTGGGGTGGTGTAGGCGATATGCACATACTGGTGGGGGTGAGGGGGTTTCAGGATAAGGTAAGAATATGGGATGGGGGAATTTGAGGGGGTGAGGGGGCATGGGGCATAGGTACAGGATACGGTGAAATTGAAGGGGTTAGGGGCGTGGTTCGAGTAAGGGTATAGGATGAGACGATGTGAGGCAAGGGGTATGGGATGGGTTAGGGGCGTTGGTTGGGTTTGACTTTATGTTTGTAAAAGAATGGCATAAAGCAAATAATTTCTGAGGAAAAATAAAGAGTATGATAGAAGGAAATAAATCTCATCCTAGGGATCCATTTTTAGTTCGTTGTCTTAAATGTGGAGAACTAGGGAATTATCCAAGTTAATTACCTAATATAAAAGTTAACCCCTAGACAAAATAAGGACCTATGTTGGAATAAAATGGTTGAAGTATTTATGTATTGGTAATTAAAAATTAAATTGCAGAAGTACTTTTACCAATAGTATTTTGGTTATAAGAATTATGAAACATCTGAGGGTTTTGTTAAATTTTAAAATCACATATGTCTTCATTAACTTTATATTTATGGATACCATAATGGTTTTATGATTTTAAGGTTAATCATAATTTCAAAGTCTTAAACTCTAATTTTTATGTTTTATGTGATGGGAGTCTACAAAGATTAAGGATATTCTGTGAGAAATTTATGGAAATTATATGTTTTAGTGGAAAATTTATTTAAGGAATAATGACTTTACATTTTATAGTCATAATTTTAATGTTATTGATAACCTTTAGGGTTAATATTATCATTACTTATATTTTAATAATACTTAAATAAGATTATTAAAATTTGTGAAAAAAATAATTTGTATCGAAAACCTTAGTAAAAATGTTATTTAATGATTAATTTTATTTCAAGGATGTCCATCATATTTTTTTGGGAATTTTATAGTAATTATATTAATATAGTTTTATAAAAAGGATAACTCACACACTGAGTGACAACCCATCATTTATAGAAAGGCCTCAAGGCTTTAACTCATAACTGAAGGACGATAAGGGTTTAGCACCTACCATTGGCTTGCATGATGTCCTGGTTAATATGTCATTATTTTTAGTTAAACAATTGGAAAATAAATATTAATGATGAACCAGTGGTGTTGATTTTTAGGTTTAGAGATTAATTTATTATATTAGATAAATTGTGTTAACCATATTGGTTTTGAAAAATAGTTAGAGAAATATAGAAACACTTTTCACTCTTTTATAGATCTTAAGATCTGTTAAAAGTGAATTTCAGTGCTTTAGGAATAAAAAATCATTTTTGGATATTCATTTCTTAGAGTAAAGGATGAATTGGAAATTTATCTAAGCATGACCAAAGGAAAAAATTGTACTTATTAAATAGAAATGTATCAAGTAAGTATATTTCCTTATATTATTAGATAGTAAAATAATTCCTCAAATTTCAAAAAATGATCTTGAAAATAAAATGAAATCATATTACCTTCATATCTAATGAATCATATGGTCTTTTAAATCATCATAGATTTATAGTTTTGAGGTCCTTAACTTTCTATTAATCGCTCACTTTCTTGTGATCAATGACCTTTATCACTTGCTATAATTATTTACGCTTTTCTTCTATGTCCATATCTTCACTTTACACTAATTTCATCCTACTTAGAAAACTAGTTATGTGTTATTCCATATGAAATTTATAATTCCCTTTCTCTCCTATTAATATGATGTTTTATTAAGTCTTTTTATGATGTCGGTTTTCAACAATGGTATTTCCAAATTTCAAACCCTTTATTACTGAGATCAAGTTTAAATTGTGAGTATGAAATTTATTTAAGGTTGGGAGAACTTAAAACCCTGAAATTATAAAATAATAAAATTGTATTTTATAGAATATGTTACATGCAACACAAATAGAAAATATCCCATGAAATGTATTTCTTTAAATTTAATCTCTTAGATAGGTTGTGGAACATGCAACCCTAAGTCAAAATAAACCATAATATAGTATACCATTATAACCTAGCCATTAAATTAGAGAGTATGAATAGTATAAACTAAATTATGAAAATCATGTTTATCTAATTATTAGAAATAAAATAAGAATCATTTAAAAGAAAAAAAGAAATGTTTTCTAAAAACTGTATTCTTTCTAAAGGATGTTTTAGTCGCACTTTGTGCACATAATTTAAAATAAATTTTTAAAAATTTTAGAAAATTTATCTGATAAAATGAAATTATTTTTTTAAATAATAATATCAAAATTATATAAGTTTTAACTATTTTAAGTTTTCTCAAATATTTCATTTTTCAATATAAAGTGAAAAATACTGTATTTTAATTGAAAATTGTCTTTTCATTTAAATTATTTATAAATTTAAATTTTATTTTTTATTAGTTTTAAAGTAAAATTATTTAAAAAATATATATATATATATATATTATTTAAATTTAGGTCATTGTAATCATTTTCATATTTTATTTTGATATAAAAACATTGTAAACTCTTGAATATTTTCTCTTTAAAAATCCACTTTATCATCGCATCTTCGGTGTTAATTTTAAATTAAAATTTTCCAACTTATGTGAATAAAATTTGTAAAAATGGAACCCATATTTTGAATCAGAATAATTTATTTTTTATAATAATGTAAGATTAATTTTTTACCAAAATTAATAGTGAAAATAATAGAAAATTAATTACTATGGTTAAGGTAAAAATGGATTTATCAATGGGTTAAACTAAAATGATAAGGGTTAAAATGACCTAAAACCTTGTATAAAATATATTTTATAGAAATATTTAGACCCTATAATTTCTAAGTATCAATAATACTGTATTTTTAAACCTTTTTCCATGTGTACACCTTTTTCTTTTCAAAAATTACAAGTGTGTCACTCACCTCACTTATAAAAGGTCACCCCCTATCCTCTCTTAGTTACACCTTCAAATCCTTTTTGGTTTAGAAAAGGCCTACCCAAAACACTTCCAAAATTCTATAATCTTATATTACAATCCTTATTTTGTGCAGAAGTCTAACCTAGTAAGGTTATGGTGAAAACCTAAGGAGGATACACAAAGAAGAGGTAATGTTCTTCAATGAGCGTTTTTATTTTATTTCTTCCCTAACCTCATTTAATTATTATTAAAACATGAAAATATAAATACCATAGTATCTTAAATATACTTAGATTTTTTTTGTTAATTTAATAACCTAAAATCATCCCCACTTCCATCAAATGGGTTACGAAATCACCATTCGTGTGTATGGCGGACTACCGCCTCACAAACCTGCGTCATTTTTTTCCATTATCACCTCTCATGATTGGGTATTATGATGGATATAAATTATATATAGGATATTTATAACATAATTACACCTATTTATTCATTATATAATATATATACCTTTTTAATTTCTATTCTTTAGGAGATATGATAATGTCGCTCATGTGTATGGCAGACTACCGGCCCGCAAAGCAATGTGATTCATCTTTCACTAATTCTTTACATGGAATGTAATAAGGATAATAATAATGAATATATGTGGTATAAATGAAATAATTATGAAAGTAATGACATATTTATCATTATAAAAATATAATATATCATTTTCTTTTTTCATTGAAAAATGGTAACATCATTCGTGTACGTATGGACTACCACCATCACGAAGCAATGCGACTCTATTTTCATAACCACACTACATGGAAGATATATATAAGTATATTTAAAGAAAAAATATGGTATATATTATATTATTATCATTCTTTAAATATAAAATATTACTTGTCCCTTTTCCATAATTACCATTGAAAAATGAAAGCTTTACTCATGCGTACGTACGGCCTACCGTCTGCAAGATTGTAACATAGTCCATTTTTCATAATCATATTTAATGATTGGTTTTAAAGGTATAATTGATGTAAAAATATTATAATTATATCATGGTTATTATTCTAGATATTATATAACTATATAATATGCACAATAACTGGATCTTTCCGGATGAAACACACATGAGGAAACAAGGCAATTAACCCAAAAAACAATGAAAATAATGAGATATTATTAAGAGAAGGGTGATAATATGTTATAAAGGGATAATATATGATATTATAAATATTAATATGGTCCTAATATAAGTTAATAACATGATTAAACCACTTTAAAATAGTTTAAATAACCTTCAATAAAAAAGAAGCATGAGGTAAGGGATTCTATCTTAATTTTCTTTCATTAAGGCACATTTGTATGTTATGCACCAATTTATTTTATATGGTGTATACACTAACCATTTGAAATGTAATATAATGATTACTTAATAATTCATGGTATTTTAAGTTTCATTTTGAATTATTTCATCCAAGGGGGTTTTATTTAAAAGTTACCAAGTTATAAATAATTTCATAACTCAATTTCTTTTCATTGGGTTATATTAATTTTTCATCATCTTTGATATTGTAAGATTATGTGTGAAATTAATTTTAATTGTATTATTTTGTATTTTCACTTGTTTAATTTTTATTCACAGTTTATACACATAATATATTCATTGAATAATTATCGCTTTAATGTTTTTATCATTATAAGGGTTTATTTTACAATCTCATCCTCATTGAGATTGTTTATTATTGAATTTCAGTTGAAGTAAATTCTTTGATCATTACCTAATAAACCCATATAAATTTATAATACTATTTTTATTCATGATATTTTCATGTAATAGTTCCATTTTTTACTCTTTGTAATAATTAAGAAGATGTTTTTAATAAAATTTAACTTTATTTCTCTCTTCGAATGGAAATATGTTTTCTTCCAAAACCATGTTTTCAAAAAAATAAAAAAAATGTTTTCAAAAATATTTTTAAACATTTAAAAATGATTTATTAAATACATTTTTACCCATTTTTACTTTTTTAAAAAATAAAGGAATCTTTATATCATTTTCAAAACAATTCCCATTTGGATTTTACCAAAAAAGTAAAAGGGATATTTGTTTCAATGTGTACAACATGAATAGAATGTTTATAATTATTTTGAGCAAGGAAATTATTTACATTCACTTCCTTGATTTATTTTTGTATTCATAAACTTTCCATTGAATTATTCACTTTCCTATAGACATTAAATTTCCCCTAAATTTTCATATTATTTATCATGGATATATTTATTAATTAAACCATATATAATTTCAACATATGGTGCTCTACATTGAATTTTATTTATTTATCTAGGGAAATATTGATAAATCTGTATTTCTTACTCAATACAGATATTTTATGACAAGGCATGTTGTTCAAAAATTAAATCGATTTTCAGGTATATGAGGGATTATTTGGACATGTAGACACTGGTGGGACCTAGACATTAATATCCCATTAATGCATCAGTAGTATCATTAGGTGATTCATTAAGCTATCATAAAATTAATTGGCCAAACCAGATGATTTTTTACTCGATAGTTTTAAAATTTCTTGTGAAAGGTCTTGACGGTAGAGGTATCATGATCCTAAGTTCATTACATCCAATAATTATTAAATTTCCTTCATTAAGAATTCAGTTATTATTATCTATGAGATTTTAATAATGTTATTATCTCTAGATGCATTTCATTATCATTTTATTGACTAAATGGTGTGTGTTTTCAGTTATTTGCCTTTCCGTATTGATTATGCATGATCTTATTATCCTTGATATTTTCTCCATGATATTATTTCTGGATGCATTACATTATCATATTATTGATTTAATGGAATTTTTGTTCAGATATTTATCTTTCTATGTTGGTTCTTCCTATTGATCTATGATATCTTCTTCTATACTTAACCCTTACTGATCATTTGAGCTCACCATTATTTTTTCCTTTCCCAAGAATCCATGAAGTGTACTATGATTTATTTGAAAGGTTATGTTAGAGGGAATAATGATATTTTTGAAAAAAACATGCTGTAATTTTTATTTTCAAATTTAATTAAATACTCAATTATTTATCTAGTTTACCAATACTACTAAAATATTCGATCATTAGGGGTGTGATTACTTGTATCTTATGACAATGTAATAAATTAGACATCAGCTTCAGGCTACTAGGTCAGGTTTTCTACAATATACATGAAGATAAAAATTAAAAATAAAGTTTATAAAAGTTTATAAACATTAATAAAGTTCTAAAATAGTTGATTGAGAAATTTATATTTTTATGTAGGAGATTCAAGTGCTTTAGATGATGTTAGAAATTAAGGTGAGGGTTTCTTATCTCAAATTTTCACCCCTTGAGACATATTTCTTATTATAAACCATGTTTTATTTGGATTGGTGCATATAATGATCATTTAGTATTTTTCATCATGGTCCTCTCAGTATTCACAGTATTTAATGTTGCATTTGAAATTATATCCTTTATGGGGTTTTGATTCAAAATTTTATAATATCGTATGGGGTTTCTTATATCAAATTTAATTTCTTAAGATATATTTATTATTATACACCATGTTTTATTTGGAATGGTGTATATACTTTACATTTAATATTTTTTATCAAAATTATATCATTATTTATGATATTTAATGTTTCACTTGATATCATATACTTCAAGTGGTTTTGATTCTAAATTTTCTAATGTTGTAAGGGTTTATGGTTTCAAATTGTCACTCCTTGATACATGTTTCTTATCATACATCATGTTTTATTTGGAATTTTTTATCTACTAACCCTTTAATATTTTTTATCGTGATCCTATAATTATTCATGGTGTTTAATATTTCATTTTAAATCATATCCTTCAAGGGGTTTTTGATTCAAAATTTTATAATGTCGTAAGGGATTTCTTATCTCAAATTTAATTTCTTGAGACATATTTATTATTATATGTCATGTTTAATTTGTAATGGTTAATCTACTGACAATTTTATATTTTGTATCATTATCCAATAATTATTGATGATATTTAATGTTTTATTTTAAATCATATCCTTTAAGTTTTTGATTCGAAAGTTTCTAATTCACTAAGGATTTATTTATATTATCTTCAATTCCATGTGACATGTTTAATATTTCATGACATATTTTCATTTATATAGTGTATTAACTACCTTATTTCCTTCAAGTATAATTAATATCCTTCGTTTCATTATTTTTTAATTTCATGGTATCACTCTCATGTTATTTTTATTATTACATTTCCATTACTGTAAGGGTTTTTTCATCTCAATTTTACTTCATTGAGATATGATTTGTATTCACCACTTATATTCCTTTATTGTTATATATATTTTGTATGTATTAACTTATATATCCTCTCATACTATTTTATTTTTGTGGATTTAACTCTTGGAAATCAATCATTGCCTTTTTCTTTTTATTACAGGAAAAAAAATTCTTCTAATGCATTTACTTCATAAATACTCTATATTCCCTTCAATTGATTAAAGGTTATTCAACTAGATTCTATGCATAAATTGAATGGGGAAATTATTTAGTTGACCATATACTCATTACTCTATACAGTGTTAGTTTTAGGGATGATTACATAGAAATATATTCCATTTATTGATTGGGGAAATATTGATAATTCATATACTTTTTATTTCAATATGAATGTTTGTGGATTATGAAGTAAAGTTGATTGTATATTGTTTAACCATCAAAATCATTTATATATATGGATTATGTCCATTTTATCCCTTTATTTACTAGGAAATCATTGGTTTTCCATATGTTTGTTTCTCAATATTTATGTTTATTAATTCTTAAGGAAATTTGATTATGAATTGTATTGATATTCATATATTTCATATAGATAATGCATTGGACTTAAAATAGTGGATAGTGGGGCTCAATATTATATATCCCCTCAATACATTGGTAGGACTCATGAGACAAACTAGCTTACATATTTTGGTGTATACCTATCCATAATAAATAATTTCTTAGACATAATACCTTGATGGTAAAATCATGATTCCTTAGCTTAGGGAATGGAATTGGTTGTCTGGTATTATGCATTTCATCTATAAGGAACCATTTATTATTATCCATGTGATATTTTTATTTAAAATTTTTTCCATGGGTATATTATTTTTTATTTTCTTTCACTTATGGAATTATTTTTGTTTATCTATTCTAGCCATATTATTTATTCTCATATTATGATCACTTATCTTTGATTGTTATTTCTTATTTTTACCCTTACTAAGTTTTTTAGCTCACTATTTTTATGTTTTTTATTCCCCGTATTAATAAATAAAGTATTACACATGATGTTTCTAGAATATTAGTATGTGTGGAGAATTTTTTGGGAGATTTTGAAGCCTTATTACAGATTAATTATTTTCCTATATACTATAAAAATGTCAATTTGATGAGAAATACAGAGGATTTTATAGTTAAAGGTTTTTTTTACTCTATAAAACTCTAAACTTAAAAGGTCCCTTGGATTTAAGTGCCTCAATATTCTTTTGTGATGTCATAACTAATTAATGTTTAAAATTGGGTCACTTCGGTTTGTTTCATAGCTGGTATGTAAAGAATGTGTTTATTTGCACTAGATTCTGGGAGTGTAGGTCTGGGGAATCATAGTAAAAGAGTATGGAATCATGAGATAATAATCATGATACATAGATAATATTCATAGGCATATTACATGAAAATGCACCAAGACCTTGAAACATATCATAACAATGAAATTTGGAACAAACATTAGCATTTGGAAATTATATCATTGTGAACAAACAAAATATCCATGCTTGATGTTGTGAATAAACAAAATTCCCATGCTTCCTATTATGAACAAACAAAATTTATACTCTTAACATCGTTATATAATGATATATAAACTTAAACCAATGTATTGGAAGGATTTAATAGATCAAAACTATCTCATGGATTTATCATATCCAAATTGTCTTAGGGATTTATCAAATATAAACCATCTCAAGTCCTTATCATATTCAAACCATCCCATAATTAAAATCCATACACTTATGTGTCATACACAAAATCAATCCAATATTATAACTTAAAGAACCCTTGGGAAGAAAATTTATTTCATATTATTTCCAAAAGGTATCACTAAAATTAACATCAAGAATGTAAATAGTTGATACCCAAAATTCAATCACCCCAACAAAGTATTTTATAGGAACATTTATAATGTTATTCATGAAAAAATAATATCTAGGGAAATAAATCCATTAAATATAAATAGGAAATTCTAGTGAAGTAATAAAATTAGTATTTTTAGAAAACACTTCTATCTTTTTCATAAAATATGAAGTGGTTGTCACTTTTAAAAGTTGTTTTTGAAAAGGTGGAGTGATTTTTTTTTTAAAAAACTTCACTTTTAAAAGTAAAATTCAATAGTGGATCCTTGAAAATGATATAAAGATTTTAAAAAGTTAAATTGAAAACAATTTTAAAACATTTAATTTTAAAAATATTTTTTAATAATGGATCTTTGAATAACAAAAAGGTTATAAAAAATGAACGTTTAGTGGAAGATAAAACATTTTATTTTGGACGATAAGAAACCTTTTGAATATTTTTAAATACTATGGTTGAAAATCTACATTATAAAAATAGTTAGTAAAAAATCATTTTTAAAATATGATTAAGGAAATATGGATGTCACATGAGTAAACACATATTTGGGTTACAAAATAATAAAGGAAAACATTTTTGAGATTAATGAACATGGAAATGTAGGGAAAACCATACTTAAAAGAGATGATGTTTTTTTTAAAAATGATGCACTTTTATGAGAAATAAAATAATTGATAAAACATATTTGAGTTAAAAACATCATTTTCCATAGAGATAAAATAGGAAATATCTTATAAAATAAGAAATATAATAATTTATCAAACTTAAAAGAATGATTCTGAAGTAATAACATTTTAACTCAAAGAAAGAAAATTTGAGTTAACCATATCCCTTATAGATACCACAATTCAGGAAGAAAGAGATATTTATAAGGAGGTTTATATGGTATAATTGTAAATCCCTAGAAAACGAAGATAAAATACCCTATAAAATATCAAATAGTATAATGTTCCCAACTTATATAAAGAAATTTCAATAATAACCATCATAACTCAATGAACAAAAATTATTTTCCAAAAATAGTTATGGTGATAGTAACATAACAATAAGAGGGTTGCCTTAAAATAGACTATCACAACCCCCTCCCTCTAAAGTTACCCCTCTTAGGATAGTAATGAAGGAAGAGAGATAATGACCCATGAGTCTCACCTCCAATAGGCCATGGTTTGGCGATAAGCACCAAGGGTATAAAAATCTCATATTTATATGGAATTACACTCTATAATATAGAATTGAGAGATATAACGAAAACCACCAAACAACTCCATGATATAAAATAAAATGAAGGAGACTAAAACCATACATAATTCATGTATAAGGTAAACAAATACAAAGAGTAACCAAATAAAACACCAAATGAAATAGTCTTATAGAAGAGACCCAACAACAACTGCTCTAAAGTCTAAATTGGTAGTGTCCAGCATAGTCCAAAAAATCCCCCTGGGAACCTAAAAATAGATTGTATAAATGTAGGTTTAGCACACATGTATACTTAGTAGGATCACAGCAAGTCTACCATGAACATGCAAAAATATCATACTAATTCACCTGTGAGAAAATAGTAGAACCAACAACACCTACGTAGGTCAACTAACCAATCTCATCCTCACCATAGTATGCTCACCAAATAACATATCCAAGTATAATAACATAATATGAATCATATAGATAAAAGGGTACCCTATAATACTTTTCCACTGGTTTTCCACTCTCACACCCCAACATCGTACGTCTTGGCACTCCCATATCTTCCACATAGTAACCCTTCCCAAATACTCTTAGTTCATCACATCACATCTCACCTGAACACACCAACGCTCCTTGAGAGACAACCTAGGGTCTTCCCTATACTATAAATAAACCTTAAAATCATAATAAATTTTTATGTTTCATGACAACACGGTCAACTACCACCTCGCGAACTGATATCATTCTCATTTTCATTACAAACTCTCATGGTAGAGTATAATGTTGTATATAAAGTATATATATGATATTTATAACATAATTATACATATGGATTCATTATATCATATATACCTTTTACTTCCCATTCTGTAGAATATACAATACTATTTCTCGTGTGTACGGTAGACTATTTCCTCGTGAAGCAATGTAATTTTTCATTAACTAACACTTTATATGGAATGTAATAAGGATAAACTTAATGAATATATGCAATATACATGAAATAATTATGATATTCATTACATATTAATCATTATTAGAATATAATATATCATTTTCTTTTTTTTTACACTAAAAAATGATAACATCATTCGAGTACATGTAGACTACTTCCTTGATTAAGCGATGTGACTCTATTTTCATCACCACATCACATTAATGATATATATATAAGTATATTTAAAGAAATAATATGGTATATATAATATTATTATCATTTCAGAAAAATAAAATATTACTTACCACCATTCCTTAATTTTCATTGAAAAATGGAAACTTTACTCATGTGTGGTCTATCGTCTCCACAATTGTAACATAGTCCATTTTTCATAACCATGTTTTCAACAAATCTATTTTTTTATTTTATAATAAATATACTTTTTGGGTTTATTGGAAACCTTACATACATAAAATAAACATAGAACCCCTTAAATATATTAACCAAACAAAAACCATCCAAACACCCACAACACAAAATCCAACCAAACCTTAAGACTAAAACCAGCATAAATTCAAATTTCAATCAAATAAACCCAAAATCTCTTCACATCATGGTCCATGCCCACTTAAAAGTTTCATTCATAACCATATTTAATGATTGGTTTTAAAAGTATAATTGATACGAAAATATGATAATTATGTCATTATTATTATTATAGAGATGATATAACTATATAATATTCACAAGAATTGAATCTTTCATGAAAAAACATACATGAGAAAACAAGATAATTAACACATGAAATAATGAAAATAATGAATGATTATTAAATAAAGGGTGATATGATTTTATAAAAGGATCATATATGATATTTTAAATATTAATATGGTACTAATATAAGTTAATAAAATTTTTAAAATCACTATATAGGAGGTTAAATCACATTTAACAAAAAAAGAATCACGAGGTAAGGAATTCTGTCTCAATTTCCTTTTATCGAGGTGCATTTGTATGTTATGCAACAGTTTATTTTATATGGTGTATATACTTCCCCTTTGACACGTAATATCATGATTCCTTAAAAATTAAAGGTATTTTAAGTTTCAATTTGAATTATTTCATCCAAGGGGGTTTAATTTAAAAGTTACCAAGTGGTAAATAATTTCATAACTCAATTTCTTTTAATTAGGTTATATTAATTTTTAATCATATTTGATATTCTAATATTATGTTTGAAATGACTTTTAATTATCTTATGTTGTATTTCCACTTGTTTTATTTGGATTTAAAGTTGATACACATAATCGATTCATTTACTAATTCTCACTTCAATGTTATGATCATTGTAAGGATTTATTTCATAATCTCTTTCTCATCGGGATTATTTATTCTTGAATTTCAGTTGAAGGAAATTATTTGATCATTGTATAATAAACCCATATAATTTTATATTAATATGTTTATTCATGATGTTTTCATATAATAGTACCATTTTCCCACTCTTTTCTACTTAAAATAATTTAGAGAATATTTTTAAGAAAATTTGACTACATTTCTCTCTTCAGTTAAAAATATATTTTCTTCCAAAACCATGTTTTCAAAAAAATCAAAAAAAAATTAACTTTTAAAAATGATTTATTAAAAATATTTTTACCCATTTTTAATTTTTTTTTAAAAATTAAATAAATCTTCATGTCGTTTCCAAAACAATTCATGTTTGGATTTTATTGGGAATATTTTCATTAATTTGTACGAAATGAACATAATTTTCAGCCATCATAACCACTAAAATGTTTTAAAAATTAATTTATAAGTTTAAATGGTTATTTTTTAAGAAAAATACTTTCAAAATTTTTTGTGAACATTTAGTTTTAAAATTTTATTTTCAAAATGAAAAGGATATTTTCCTCAAAAAAAATTTTAAATATATTTTTTATGGTGTTTCTATTAATAAATGATAACAACATTTTATTCTTACTCTAATGGATATATATTGTATTAATATAATTCTTATTTTTTCTATTGATGGTTTATGATCATGCTGACCAAGGAAAGTATTGAAATTCACTTCCTTGATTCATTTTTGTAGTCATTAATCTTCCCTTGAATTATTTTCTTTCTTATGGATATTAAATTTTACCTAAATATATATATTATTTATCATGGATATGTTTATTTATTAAACCATGTATCATTTCTACATATGTTGTTCTAAATTGAAATTTATTTTTTATCTTGGGAAATATTGATAAATCCATATTCCTTACTCAATACAGATATTTGATGATGAGGCACATTGTTCATGAATTAAATCAATTATTAAATATATGAGGAATGATTTGGACATGTAGATACAGGTTGGTCCTAGTTATAGATATCCCATTGATTCATCGGTAGTTTCAATGGTCAAATTAGTAAGCTAACATAAAATTAGTTAGCCAAAATATATGAGTTTATACCTAGTAGTTCTAAACTTTATTGTGAAAGGTCTTGACAATAGATGTATCATGATCCTAAGTTCATTACATCCAATAATTAAGAAATTTCATTCATTAAGAATTCATTTATTATTATCCATGATATTTTCACAATGATATTATATCTGAATGCCTTTCATTCTCAGTTTATTAATTAAATGGAATATTTTTTCAGTTATTTACCTTGTTGTATTGATTATGACTTATCTTACTATCCATGAGATTTTCTCCATGATATCATCTCTTTATGAATTTCATTCTTATATTATTGATTTATTGGCATGCGTGTTCAGATATTTACATTTCTATGTTAGTTATTCTTATTGATTTATGATAACTTCTATTGTAGTTAACCCTTACTGAGCATTTGAGCTCACCCTTATTTATATTTTATTTCCTAGGAATCCATGAAGTCTACTATGACTAATATGTAAGGATATAATAGAGGTTATAATTATATTCTTGAAAAAAAATTATATTGTAATTCGTGTTTTCTAATATAATGCAAGAGTCAAGTATGTATTTAGTTTATCAAGACTACTAAATTATTCATTCCTCTAGAATGTGATTACTTGTATCTTATGCCAATCTAATAAATAAGACATTAGATCTGAGCTACTCGGGTCAGGGTCACTATAGTTAGTGTCATAGGAATTTTAATAGAAACCTTGGGAACTAGATTAAGGAAAAAATATATTAGGGAACATAACCCTCTAATAGACTTTTAGGATAAGTATAGAACACTACAAAAAACTATAATTTAGTAACGTTTTTCAGTGATGTTTTTTAAAAAAGTCGCTATGTTTAAAATTTAGTGACATTTCATGAAAATGTTTCTAAATTAGCAATGTTTTTCAATAAACATCGCTAAATATATATATATATATATATATATATATATATATTTATATATTTATATTTATATAGTTCATTTCCCCGTATCGATGTAAATATATATTTAGATAAATATATCTATATATCTATATATATATATATTATATAAATACGAACACATATATATAAACATATATATTTATATATATATAAACACACACATATATTTATATATAAAAACACATATATATTTTAAATTTAGTCGCATTTTTTAGAAAATGTGACAATTTTAGTGACATTTTTACCAGTGTTCTAAAATGTGGATAATTATATATATATATAATTATAATTATATATATATACATACACATATATATTTACACACACATGCACATATAGGTGGTGGGTTGGGCTTAGGATAGGCATAGTGTGGCACTCACCTATACCTCATTATCCAATAACACATTTGTCCATGGGGTGTTAGCTGAGTGGTACTTGTTGGTTGTAACCCTCGCTCTCCATAGGAACTGGTACAGGCACTAGTCCCATTAGACTCGAACATTGTGTGTATTATTCACAGGGCAATTCAAATCCATTACCTCACTGAGGAACATGTGGTGCGCTCTGGGCTTGGTTGGGGGCCCCCTCTAGGAGTAAAGCATTACCCATACACATGTTTTATCATATGGGGTGTTATCTAAGTGGTGACTTCTAGTTATACCTCATGATCTCCATGAGAACTAGCACAAGCCCAAGTCCCACCAGACTCGGACACTGTGTGTATCATGAACAGGGCAATTCAAAGTCATTGCTTAGTTGGGGAATGTACGGTTTACTCTGGGCTTGGTCAGGGCCCCCCTCTGGGAGTTGAGCATTACCCATACACACATTTTTCAACTCTTACCTTTGCATTTGGTGGCTTACCTGAGTGGTAAAGGCTTTCCTTAATTATGCATCAGGACCGGGTTCAAATTATAGAGGGGGTGAATTTTCACAGGCGGGTGGTGATGCAGGCATGACGCATGATGCAGGCAGGCAGTGATGCGGGCATTGCGTAGGCCTAGTGATGCAGGCAGTATGATACAGGCATGATGTTGCATTGGGTTTTTGGGCTATTTAATGGGTTTTTGGCCTATGTAATGGACTTCATGCTCACTGGGCATTTGGGTCATGTACTAAATAAATAAGGCTTGATGGGTGGGTTATATCTTAGGGTTATGATCTAGCTTTCCAGCCTGTGTGTGCGGTGTGTGTGTGTGTTTAATGTAATTGTACCCCTAAGCACCTAATATATAATATACACATATATATATAAAAACATAAAATATAAACATATATATATAATATATAATATAAATATATATATATAAATATAATATAATATAAACATATATATAAACATAAAATATAAAATATAAACATATAAACATATATATACTAATATATGTATATTAATATAATATATATATATATATATAATATTAAATTTTAAAAACTGAAATATATTTATATATATATATATATTAATATAACATTATACAATTAAATATTTTAAATTTGATCATGCTTTTAAGAAAATGTGGCTATTTTAGTGACATTTGTATCAGTATTTTAAAACGTGGCTAATTATATATATACATATATACACACATACAAATATATATTTACACACACACATACACATATATATAAACATATATATATTAATATAAACATATAAAATATATAATATATATACATATATATATATATAAACATATACATAATATAAACATATAAATAAACATAAAATATAAAAATATATATATAATATAAAACATAAACATATATATATATATAATATAAACATATAAAAATATATATAAACATAAAATATAAACCTATATATAAACATATATATATATATTTAATATAAACATATATATATAATATAAAATTTAAACATATATATAATTTAAACATATATATATTAATATATGTATATTAATATAAATATATATATATTAATTTTTTAAATATTGAAATCTATTTATATATATAAATATAACAAAATAAAATTATTTATTTATAGCATTAATGGGTGAGATGGAACCTTCTTTGCTCCTGAAGTAGGAAGTCGAGTGTTTGACTTTTGTTGGTTTCCATTTTCCACGGTGTGCGGGTTGGTTGGGTTAGTATACTGGGGGTGAGGGTCGGGTAGGCAGTACAGGGGGGTGGTGTAGGCGATATGCACATACTGGTGGGGGTGAGGGGGTTTCAGGATAAGGTAAGAAGATGGGATGGGGTAATTTGAGGGGGTGAGGGGGCATGGGGCAGAGGTACATGATACGGTGAAATTGAAGGGGTTAGGGGCGTGGTTCGAGTAAGGGTATAGGATGAGACGATGTGAGGCAAGGGGTATGGGATGGGGTGAGGTAGGGATATGAGATGGGATGGGAATGGGGTGAGGTAAATGGTACTAGTGAGGCTGGTATAAATAAAAAATAAATTTAAAATATATATATATATATAATTTTAAAACAAATTTACTATAAAAAACAATAAATTTCAAAACAAATATCGATGTTTTCTAGAAACTTTGAAAAAAAAGGTGTTATTTAATGACATTTTTGTAGAAAAATTCAGTAAATGAGGTGTTTATAAATAGATACATTTATAAACATTGCTAATTTAGCGATGTTTATTTACCGATGTTTCTAAAAAAATCACCAAATGAGGTGTTTCTAGATAGAGACATTTATAAATGTCTCTAATTTTGCAATACATTAATTCATTATGATTTAGAGAAATATCGGTAAATAAATTAGCGATGTTTTAAAATGTCACTAATTAGATTTCTTTTAGTGGAAGAAAATCCTAAAGTTTTATTAAGATGGAGATTATGTGGTTTTTCCTTGCAATACATCTCTATCTAGATTATAAATGTGGGTATGGTTCTACCACAGATGTACCTAGGTGTAATAACTCTGAAAATGGCTCATTGGTCTTGACCCAATCATCAGCAGGTGCACAAAAACGATCCTTACTGCACAACGAGTTTGATACTCTTAGGGGATTTTCTTAGGATAATTCACATTTTATTTACAAACCATTATGAATGATTTGAATAGATGATGACAATAAATGAAGTAGGTTAAACCTAAGGTGTCTTAGATAGAAAAAAAAGTGTCTCAATGGAACAGGAAAAATTTTTATGTTTGTAAAATAATGGCATAAAGCAAATAATTTCTGAGGAAAAATAAAGAGTATGATAGAAGGAAATAAATCTCATCCTAGGGATCCATTTTTAGTTCGTTGTCTTAAATGTGGAGAACTAGGGAATTATCCAAGTTAATTACCTCATATAAAAGTTAACCCCTAGACAAAATAAGGACCTATGTTGGAATAAAATGGTTGAAGTATTTATGTATTGGTAATTAAAAATTAAATTACAGAAGTATTTTTACCAATAGTATTTTGGTTATAAGAATTATGAAACATCTAAGGGTTTTGTTAAATTTTAAAATCACATATGTCTTCATTAACTTTATATTATGGATACCATAATGGTTTTATGATTTTAAGGTTAATCATAATTTAAAAGTCTTAAACTCTAATTTTTATGTTTTATGTGATGGGAGTCTACAAAGATTAAGGATATTTTCTGAGAAATTTATTGAAATTATATGTTTTAGTGGAAAATTTATTTAAGGAATAATGACTTTACATTTTATAGTCATAATTTTAATGTTATTGATAACCTTTAGGGTTAATATTATCATTACTTATATTTTAATAATACTTAAATAAGATTATTAAAATTTGTGAAAAAAATAATTTGTATCGAAAACCTTAGTAAAAATGTTATTTAATGATTAATTTTATTTCAAGGATGTCCATCATATTTTTTTGGGAATTTTATAGTAATTATATTAATATAGTTTTATAAAAAGGATAACTCACACACTGGGTGACAACCCATCATTTATAGAAAGGCCTCAAGGATTTAACTCATAACTGAAGGACGATAAGGGTTTAGCACCTACCATTGGCTTGCATGATGTCCTGGTTAATATGTCATTATTTTTAGTTAAACAATTTGAAAAATAAATATTAATGATGAACCAGTGGTGTTGATTTTTAGGTTTAGAGATTAATTTATTATATTAGATAAATTGTGTTAACCATATTGGTTTTGAAAAATAGTTAGAGAAATATAGAAATACTTTTCACTCTTTTATAGATCTTAAGATCTGTTAAAAGTGAATTTCAGTGCTTTAGGAATAAAAAATCATTTTTGGATATTCATTTCTTAGAGTAAAGGATGAATTGGAAATTTATCTAAGCATGACCAAAGGAAAAAATTGTACTTATTAAATAGAAATGTATCAAGTAAGTATATTTCCTTATATTATTAGATAGTAAAAGAATTCCTCAAATTTCAAAAAATGATCTTGAAAATAAAATGAAATCATATTACCTTCATATCTAATGAATCATATGGTCTTTTAAATCATCATAGATTTATAGTTTTGAGGTCCTTAACTTTCTATTAATCGCTCACTTTCTTGTGATCAATGACCTTTATCACTTGCTATAATTATTTACGCTTTTCTTCTATGTCCATATCTTCACTTTACACTAATTTCATCCTACTTAGAAAACTAGTTATGTGTTATTCCATATGAAATTTATAATTCCATTTCTCTCATATTAATATGATGTTTTATTAACTCTTTTTATGATGTGGGTTTTCAACAATGGTATTTCCAAATTTCAAACCCTTTATTACTGAGATCAAGTTTAAATTGTGAGTATGAAATTTATTTAAGGTTGGGAGAACTTAAAACCTTGAAATTATAAAATAATAAAATTGTATTTTATAGCATATGTTACATGCAACACAAATAGAAAATATCCCATGAAATGTATTTCTTTAAATTTAATCTCTTAGATAGGTTGTGGAACATGCAACCCTAAGTCAAAATAAACCATAATATAGTATACCATTATAACCTAGCCATTAAATTAGAGAGTATGAATAGTATAAACTAAATTATGAAAATCATGTTTATCTAATTATTAGAAATAAAATAAGAATCATTTAAAAGAAAAAAGAAATGTTTTCTAAAAACTGTATTCTTTCTAAAGGATGTTTTAGTCTCACTTTGTGCACATAATTTAAAATAAATTTTTAATAATTTTAGAAAATTTATCTGATAAAATGAAATTATTTTTTTAAATAATAATATCAAAATTATATAAGTTTTAACTTTTTTAAGTTTTCTCAAATATTTCATTTTTCAATATAAAGTGAAAAATACTGGATTTTAATTGAAAATTGTCTTTTCATTTAAATTATTTATAAATTTAAATTTTATTTTTTATTAGTTTTAAAGTAAAATTATTTAAATTATATATATATATATATATTATTTAAATTTAGGTCATTGTAATCATTTTCATATTTTATTTTGATATAAAAACATTGTAAACTTTTGAATATTTTCTCTTTAAAAACCCACTTTATCATCGCATCTTCGGTGTTAATTTTAAATTAAAATTTTCCAACTTATGTGAATAAAATTTGTAAAAATGGAACCCATATTTTGAATCAGAATAATTTATATTTTATAATAAGGTAAGATTAATTTTTTACCAAAATTAATAGTGAAAATAATAGAAAATTAATTACTATGGTTAAGGTAAAAATGGATTTATCAATGGGTTAAAATAAAATGATAAGGGTTAAAATGACCTAAAACCTTGTATAAAATATATTTTATAGAAATATTTAGACCCTATAATTTCTAAGTATCAATAATATTGTATTTTTAAACCTTTTTCCATGTGTACACCTTTTTCTTTTCAAAAATTACAAGTGTGTCACTCACCTCACTTATAAAAGGTCACCCTCTATCCTCTCTTAGTTACACCTTCAAAGCCTTTTTGGTTTAGAAAAGGCCTACCCAAAACACTTCCAAAATTCTATAATATTATATTATAATCCTTATTTTGGGCAGAAGCCTAACCTAGTAAGGTTATGGTGAAAACCTAAGGAGGATACACAAAGAAGAGGTAATGTTCTTCAATGAGCGTTTTTATTTTATTTCTTCCCTCTCCGCATTTAATTATTATTAAAACATGAAAATATAAATACCATAGTATCTTAAATATACTTAGATTTTTTTTGTTAATTTAATAACCTAAAATCATCCCCACTTCCATCAAATGGGTTACGAAATCACCATTCGTGTGTATGGCGGACTACCGCCTGACAAACCTGTGTCATTTTTTTCCATTATCACCTCTCATGATTGGGTATTATGATGGATATAAATTATATATAGGATATTTATAACATAATTACACCTATTTATTCATTATATAATATATATACCTTTTTAATTTCTATTGTTTAGGAGATATGATAATGTCGCTCATGTGTATGGCAGACTACCGCCCCGCAAAGCAATGTGATTCATCTTTCACTAATTATTTACATGGAATGTAATAAGGATAATAATAATGAATATATGTGGTATAAATGAAATAATTATGAAATTAATGACATATTTATCATTATAAAAAGATAATATATCATTTTCTTTTTTTCATTGAAAAATGGTAACATCATTCGTGTACGTATGGACTACCACCTTCACGAAGCAATGCGACTCTATTTTCATAACCACACTACATGGAAGATATATATAAGTATATTTAAAGAAAAAATATGGTATATATTATATTATTATCATTCTTTAAATATAAAATATTACTTGTCCCTTTTCCATAATTACCATTGAAAAATGAAAGCTTTACTCATGCGTACGTACGGCCTACCGTCTGCAAGATTGTAACATAGTCCATTTTTCATAATCATCTTTAATGATTGGTTTTAAAGGTATAATTGATGTAAAAATATTATAATTATATCATGGTTATTATTCTATATATTATATAACTATATAATATGCACAATAACTGGATCTTTCAGGATGAAACACACATGAGGAAACAAGGCAATTAACCCAAAAAACAATGAAAATAATGAGATATTATTAAGAGAAGGGTGATAATATGTTATAAAGGGATAATATATGATATTATAAATATTATTATGGTCCTAATATAAGTTAATAACATGATTAAACCACTTTAAAATAGTTTAAATAACCTTCAATAAAAAAGAAGCATGAGGTAAGGGATTCTATCTTAATTTTCTTTCATTAAGGCACATTTGTATGTTATGCACCAATTTATTTTATATGGTGTATACACTAACCATTTGAAATGTAATATAATTATTACTTAATAATTCATGGTATTTTAAGTTTCATTTTGAATTATTTCATCCAAGGGGGTTTTATTTAAAAGTTACCAAGTTATAAATAATTTCATAACTCAATTTCTTTTCATTGGGTTATATTAATTTTTCATCATCTTTGATATTATAAGATTATGTGTGAAATTAATTTTAATTGTATTATTTTGTATTTTCACTTGTTTAATTTTTATTCACAATTTATACACATAATATATTCATTGAATAATTATCACTTCAATGTTTTTATAATTATAAGGGTTTATTTTACAATCTCATCCTCATTGAGATTGTTTATTATTGAATTTCAGTTGAAGTAAATTCTTTGATAATTACCTAATAAACCCATATAAATTTATAATACTATTTTTATTCATGATATTTTCATTTAATAGTTCCATTTTTTACTCTTTGTAATAATTAAGAAGATGTTTTTAATAAAATTTAACTTTATTTCTCTCTTCGAATGGAAATATGTTTTCTTCCAAAACCATGTTTTCAAAAAAATAAAAAAAAATGTTTTCAAAAATATTTTTAAACATTTAAAAATGATTTATTAAATACATTTTTACCCATTTTTACTTTTTTAAAAAATAAAGGAATCTTTATATCATTTTCAAAACAATTCCCATTTGGATTTTACCAAAAAAGTAAAAGGGATGTTTGTTTCAATGTGTACAACATGAATAGAATGTTTATAATTATTTTGAGCAAGGAAATTATTTACATTCACTTCCTTGATTTATTTTTGTATTCATAAACTTTCCATTGAATTATTCACTTTCCTATAGACATTAAATTTCCCCTAAATTTTCATATTATTTATCATGGATATATTTATTAATTAAACCATATATAATTTCAACATATGGTGATCTACATTGAATTTTATTTATTTATATAGGGAAATATTGATAAATCTGTATTTCTTACTCAATACAGATATTTTATGACAAGGCATGTTGTTCAAAAATTAAATCGATTTTCAGGTATATGAGCGATTATTTGGACATGTAGACACTGGTGGGACCTAGACATTAATATCCCATTAATGCATCAGTAGTATCATTAGGTGATTCATTAAGCTATCATAAAATTAATTGGCCAAACCAGATGATTTTTTACTCGATAGTTTTAAAATTTCTTGTGAAAGGTCTTGATGGTAGAGGTATCACGATCCTAAGTTCATTACATCCAATAATTATTAAATTTCCTTCATTAAGAATTCAGTTATTATTATCTATGAGATTTTAATAATGTTATTATCTCTAGATGCATTTCATTCTCATTTTATTGACTAAATGGTGTGTGTTTTCAGTTATTTACCTTTCCGTATTGATTATGCATAATCTTATTATCCTTGATATTTTCTCCATGATATTATTTCTGGATGCATTACATTATCATATTATTGATTTAATGGAATTTGTGTTCAGATATTTATCTTTCTATGTTGGTTCTTCCTATTGATCTATGATATCTTCTTCTATACTTAACCCTTACTGATCATTTGAGCTCACCATTATTTTTTTCCTTTCCCAAGAATCCATGAAGTGTACTATTATTTATTTGAAAGGTTATGTTATAGGGAATAATGATATTTTTGAAAAAAAAATGCTATAATTTTTATTTTCAAATTTAATTCAATACTCAATTATTTATCTAGTTTACCAATACTACTAAAATATTCGATCATTAGGGGTGTGATTACTTGTATCTTATGACAATGTAATAAATTAGACATCAGCTTCAGGCTACTAGATCAGGTTTTCTACAATATACATGAAGATAAAAATTAAAAATAAAGTTTATAAAAGGTTATAAACATTAATAAAGTTCTAAAATAGTTGATTGAGAAATTTATATTTTTATGTAAGAGATTCAAGTGCTTTAGATGATGTTAGAAATTAAGGTGGGGGTTTCTTATCTCAAATTTTCACCCCTTGAGACATATTTCTTATTATACACCATGTTTTATTTGGATTGGTGCATATAATGATCATTTAATATTTTTCATCATGGTCCTCTCAGTATTCACAGTATTTATTGTTTCATTTGAAATTATATCCTTTATGGGGTTTTGATTCAAAATTTTATAATATCGTAAGGGGTTTCTTATATCAAATTTAATTTCTTAAGATATATTTATTATTATACACCATGTTTTATTTGGAATGGTGTATATACTTTCCATTTAATATTTTTTATCAAAATTATATCATTATTTATGATATTTAATGTTTCATTTGATATCATATACTTCAAGTGGTTTTGATTCTAAATTTTCTAATGTTGTAAGGGTTTATGGTTTCAAATTGTCACTCCTTGATACATGTTTCTTATCATACATCATGTTTTATTTGGAATTTTTTATCTACTACCCCTTTAATATTTTTTATCGTGATCCTATAATTATTCATGGTGTTTAATATTTCATTTTAAATCATATCCTTCAAGGGGTTTTTGATTCAAAATTTTATAATGTCGTAAGGGATTTCTTATCTCAAATTTAATTTCTTGAGACATATTTATTATTATATGTCATGTTTAATTTGTAATGGTTAATCTACTGACAATTTTATATTTTGTATCATTATCCAATAATTATTGATGATATTTAATGTTTTATTTTAAATCATATCCTTTAAGTTTTTGATTCGAAAGTTTCTAATTCACTAAGGATTTCTTTATATTATCTTCAATCCCATGTGACATGTTTAATATTTCATGACATATTTTCATTTATATAGTGTATTCACTACCTTATTTCCTTCAAGTATAATTAATATCCTTCATTTCATTATTTTTTAATTTCATGGTATCACTCTCATGTTCTTTTTATTATTACATTTCCATTACTGTAAGGGTTTTTTCATCTCAATTTTACTTCATTGAGATATGATTTGTATTCACCACTTATATTCCTTTATTGGTATATATATTTTGTATGTATTAACTTATAGATCCTCTCATACTATTTTATTTTTGTGGATTTAACTCTTGGAAATCAATCATTGCCTTTTTCTTTTTATTACAGGAAAAAAATTTCTTCTAATGCATTTACTTCATAAATACTCTATATTCCCTTCAATTGATTAAAGGGTATTGAACTAGATTCTATGCATAAATTGAATGGGGAAATTATTTAGTTGACCATATACCCATTACTCTATACAGTGTTAGTTTTAGGGATGATTACATAGAAATATATTCCATTTATTGATTGGGGAAATATTGATAATTCATATACTTTTTATTTCAATATGAATGTTTGTGGATTATGAAGTAAAGTTGATTGTATATTGTTTAACCATCAACATCATTTATATATATAGATTATGTCCATTTTATCCCTTTTTTGACTAGGAAATCATTGGTTTTCCATATGTTTGTATCTCAATATTTATGTTTATTAATTATTAAGGAAATTTGATTATGAATTGTATTGATATTCATATATTTCATATAGATAATGCATTGGACTTAAAATAGTGGATAGTGGGGCTCAATATTATGCATCCCCTCAATACATTGGTAGGACTCATGAGACAAACTAGCTTACATATTTTGGTGTATACCTATCCAGAATAAATAATTTCTTAGACATAATACCTTGATGGTAAAATCATGATTCCTTGGCTTAGGTAATGGAATTGGTTGTCTTGTATTATGCATTTCATCTATAAGGAACCATTTATTATTATCCATGTGATATTTTTATTTAAAATTTTTTCCATGGGTATATTATTTTTTATTTTCCTTCACTTATGGAATTATTTTTGTTTATCTATTCTAGCCATATTATTTATTCTCATATTATGATCACTTATCTTTGATTGTTATTTCTTATTTTTACCCTTACTAAGTTTTTTAGCTCACTATTTTTATGTTTTTTATTCCCCGTATTAATAAATAAAGTATTACACATGATGTTTCTAGAATATTAGTATGTGTGGAGAATTTTTTGGGAGATGTTGAAGACTTATTACAGATTAATTATTTTCCTATATACTATAAAAATGTCGATTTGATGAGAAATACAGAGGATTTTCTAGTTAAATGTTTTTTTTACTCTATAAAACTCTAAACTTAAAAGGTCCCTTGGATTTAAGTGCCTCAATATTCTTTTGTGATGTCATAACTAATTAATGTTTAAAATTGGGTCACTTCGGTTTGTTTCATAGCTGGTATGTAAAGAATGTGTTTATTTGCACTAGATTCTGGGAGTGTAGGTCTGGGGAATCATAGTAAAAGAGTATGGAATCTTGAGATAATAATCATGATACATAGAGAATATTCATAGGCATATTACATGAAAATGCACCAAGACCTTGAAACATATCATAACAATGAAATTTGGCACAAACATTAGCATTTGGAAATTATATCATTGTGAACAAACAAAATATCCATGCTTGATGTTGTGAATAAACAAAATTCCCATGCTTCCTATTATGAATAAACAAAATTTATACTCTTAACATCGTTATATAATGAGATATAAACTTAAACCAATGTATTGGAAGGATTTAATAGATCAAAACTATCTCATGGATTTATCATACCCAAATTGTCTTAGGGATTTATCAAATATAAACCATCTCAAGTCCTTATCATATTCAAACCATCCCATAATTAAAATCCATACACTTATGTGTCATACACAAAATCAATCCAATATTATAACTTAAAGAACCCTTGGGAAGAAAATTTATTTCATATTATTTCCAAAAGGTATCACTAAAATTAACATCAAGAATGTAAATAGTTGATACCCAAAATTCAATCACCCCAACAAAGTATTTTATAGGAACATTTATAATGTTATTCTTGAAAAAATAATATCAAGGGAAATAAATCCATTAAATATAAATAGGAAATTCTAGTGAAGTAATAAAAGTAGTCTTTTTAGAAAACACTTCTATCTTTTTCACAAAATATGAAGTGGTTGTCACTTTTAAAAGTTGTTTTTGAAAAGGTGGAGTGATTTTTTTTTGAAAAAACTTCACTTTTAAAAGTAAAATTCAATAGTGGATCCTTGAAAATGATATAAAGATTTTAAAAAGTTAAATTGAAAACAATTTTAAAACATTTAATTTTAAAAATATTTTTTAATAATGGATCTTTGAATAACAAAAAGGTTATAAAAAATGAACGTTTAGTGGAAGATAAAACATTTTATTTTGGAAGATAAGAAACCTTTTGAATATTTTTAAATACTATTGTTGAAAATCCACATTATAAAAAGAGTTAGTAAAAAATCATTTTTAAAATATGATTAAGGAAATATGCATGTCACATGAGTAAACACATATTTGGGTTACAAAATAATAAAGGAAAACATTTTTGAGATTAATGAACATGGAAATGTAGGGAAAACCATACTTAAAAGAGATGATGTTTTTTTTTTAAAAATGATGCACTTTTATGAGAAATAAAATAATTGATAAAACATATTTGAGTTAAAAACATCATTTTCCATAGAGATAAAATAGGAAATATCTTATAAAATAAGAAATATAATAATTTATCAAACTTAAAAGAATGATTCTTAAGTAATAACATTTTAACTCAAAGAAAGAAAATTTGAGTTAACCATATCCCTTATAGATACCACAATTCAGAAAGAAAGAGATATTTATAAGGAGGTTTATATGGTATAATTGTAAATCCCTAGAAAACGAAGATAAAATACCCTATAAAATATCAAATAGTATAATGTTCCTAACTTATATAAAATAATTTAAATAATAACCATCATAACTCAATGAAAAAAAATTATTTTCCAAAAATAGTTATGGTGATAGTAACATAACAATAAGAGGGTTTCCTTAAAATAGACTATCACAACCCCCTCCATCTAAAGTTACCCCTCTTAGGACAGTAATGAAGGAAGAGAGATAATGACCCATGAGTCTCACCTCCAGTAGGCCATGGTTTGGCGATAAGCACCAAGGGTATAAAAATCTCATATTTATATGGAATTACACTCTATAATATAGAATTGAGAGATATAACGAAAACCACCAAACAACTCCATGATATAAAATAAAATGAAGGAGATTAAAACCATACATAATTCATGTATAAGGTAAACAAATACAAAGAGTAACCAAATAAAACACCAAATGAAATAGTCTTATAGAAGAGACCCAACAACAACTGCTCTAAAGTCTAAATTGGTAGTGTCTAGCATGGTCCAAAAAATCCCCCTGGGAACCTAAAAATAGCTTGTATAAATGTAGGGTTAGCACACATGTATACTTAGTAGGATCACAGCAAGTCTACCATGAACATGAAAAAATATCATACTAATTCACCTGTGAGAAAATAGTAGAACCAACAACACCTACGTAGGTCAACTAACCAATCTCATCCTCACCATAGTATGCTCACTAAATAACACATCCAATTATAATAACATAATATGAATCATATAGATAAAAGGGTACCCTATAATACTTTTCCACTGGTTTTCCACTCTCACACCCCAACATAGTACGTCTTGGCACTCCCATATCTTCCACATAGTAACCCTTCCCAAATACTCTTAGTTCATTACATCACATCTCACCTGAACACACCCAGTCCATCACAACACATCTCACCTGAAGAAATTTGGTCCATCACAACACATCTTGACCACAACTATAACTAGAATAGTTGGGTATCATGAACATTAAGGAAATCAGCCTCACGCCCTCCTCCTACCATGCATGACCACCATCATGAACCACCACATAAACCTCATTAATCAGACCATAAGTGAAATTTTAACTTCAGGACATCGTAGACCATGCATATTAAACTCGCCTATAAGAGAGCTCAGGGAATAGGGGGTAGCCAACCATCTATCCTCACCATCAGGATGTTGGTAAAAACACCCCCAAATAATTTGGGTATTGGCATATGGGGATTGATGCAGGTGGGGTTTGTATATAAAATTATAATGAAAATAATATATATATATATATATATATATATATATATATATATCATACACACAATCCCAACCTATGGGTTCCCAAAAAGCATACCATCTTAACCCACTAAATCACTAAAAGGCCTCACAACCTATACCACTTTCACTATCACCTATAAAATGCATAACACCACACAATTAATCCACAAGCTACATTCCACATTCCACTTTTCTTTTAAATTTAATCTAAATTACAAATTTCTCTTTTACTAACCAATTTCATTTATTAATCCCATTCATTTCAAATTTAATCATCAACCACTCTAACCACGCTTCCCATATTATTTCAATAATTCATTAACCATTTCAACCCATGTCATTTCAGTTAAATTATTAACAATGTATTCCATTACTATTGGGAAACTATCACAACACAACACAACAACCCATCCTCCTCATGCCAAAAAGCACCACACTTCCACCATTTCACAACACAACCACTTCCTCATCACAACCATCACACACCATCACAACTATCATATACCAAATCTATAGAAAATATCTAATTTTTACATCACAACCACCACATACCACATCCACATCTCATCACATCCATCCCATTCACCACAACCACACATCACCACCACAACTCACATATTTCACACATCTTATTTTATATTTAAATAAGGGGATTCTCATCGCATTTACTCTACTTTTCTTGGGAATTTTCACACAAACCATAATTTCCATGGGTAACCAATTCATTAGTTGGATATAAGTGATCATTCATTTATTAAATGTGATATCAAACAATCATGCAACAAGGGTTCCATAATCATATAAAATACAACACAAACAAGTCCCCTAAGGGTCGTGACATTCAAAAAGGCATCAAACATGTATAATCTCAACAACAAAAACATCAAAAGTTATAAAAATGTAATTAATTACCCTTACCCATTAAATTATAATTAATCCAATTCATTATCTTTATTAGTTTGGTGCATGCTATCTCAAAAAAAGATAAACAAAATTATGATCCCACCTACATGTACAATTAGAAGAAGGAAGAAGGGTCCCCTACCTCAAACAAGATTTCTAAACAACTAACCATGGTCAAAACAAGAGGGATACAAGAACCGAGAACCATAATAAAGGAAAACCCCTAGATTATCCTAAAACACAAAATCCCACATCATTCCCTTATAAAAACATCACAAAAACTAATGATTCCCTTGATAGAAGACTTTTATAAATGAAGAATAGGGATAAAGTGTGGTTAAGAAAAGAGGGAAACTCACCTAAAACCACCAATTATAGATATATCTCATGGATGGGGTTGAAATACACTGAAAATTTGATTAAAGGAATCCTAGTGATTCCCTTGGTTTTT
Organism: Viscum album; assembly: GCA_963277665.1. Lineage (NCBI taxonomy): Eukaryota > Viridiplantae > Streptophyta > Magnoliopsida > Santalales > Viscaceae > Viscum > Viscum album. The sequence goes on from OY728158.1 coordinate 1,506,933,509, forward strand.
CCAATAACCAAGAGAAAATATAGAAGAATAATGGGGTTTGATGGGGTTTGTGATTTTATACTCATTCTGGAAATATAAGACCACAGTGTAGCCTATATCACCATGTAATAGAACTTTTAAAAAGTAAAGGACTATGTCACAAGGTAAGGTACTATTCCTTAGTGGGCTTGGTCAAAGATGTATCTAAGAAATAGAGAAATATCCATGTCGCATATCCAAAAAACATAGGGAAATGGCCACGATACAGGATAAGGGACCATGCCGAAGTGGGGATAGTCAAAGTCACATCTAAGAAACATGATGATCTATACACTAATGATCCAAAAAAACTAGGTAAAGGACCATGGTGTAGGAGTAAACACCACACTATAAGACCCAACCACCAAGAATGAGGTTATGCCACAACCTATCTCTATAGTGCAATTACCCCAAAATCGACAGAACCCCGAAACTCTTCCTCCTGGACTCCATGTCATAGCTAGCCACTCCATGCTATATCCATTTTAGATTTGGAAAAATCACCAAATTCCACCCCAACTCTCTAATACACAACTACTCTTTCCATGCCACAGGACTCATCTACTGGGGAAAAACCTACATCATAGCTCTACTCCATGGCGTAGCCCTGCCTAAAATGGAAGAACCACCAAATATATTCCTTTAATCCCCTATGCTATAGTCATTCCCTCCATTACATATATTCTATCCTATATGGTGAATCCTAATAATCCACACCATAGTGTTCCTCCCAACTAAATTTTTTAACTACAACTTGAAGGTTTCAGGCACAACAGAAGAGTGCGGTGGAGGGAGATATATTAAAATTTATTTTAATATTTAGATTCATGAAACCCTGAGTGAGGTTATTTTATATTAGATTTTTAATTAATTTATTTAGATCCAAATAAAATAAATACCTTGTATTATGATCCTTTATTTGATGATGTTGTTGATATTTTGAAAGTCCCTTTTCAAATTTCCTTTGTTTTGATGTGAGGATCCAAGGGTAGAATCTCTCTAGTGGTGATCCACATGTGCTCCTTTGACCTTTAAGAAATTTAAATTGATTTTTAGGTACTAATGTAGAGAATAAATTGTCTTTAATCTTTCATTTTTATCACTCATCCTTCAATCTTGAATGAATCTATCTTGTGTTTCTCGTTCTTGAAAGGGAGAGATAAAAAGGAATTCAAGTGATAATTCATTGTGAACAACAATTATCTATATCTTGATTAACCCTACACAATAAAAATAACCATCTATTTATAGAGATAGGGTTTAGGTTAAAATATTATTTAATTTATTACCAGCTCTAAAATAATATACTAACTATCATAAAACCTCATTCCATAGATTATTATTATTATTATTTTATATCATGTGATAACTTTCAAAGTGATGAATATTACTTACCAGCATTCAAATAAATATTCATATTCAAATGTAGTCTTGTTGCATTTTAAATCCTTATAATTTATTGAATACCCAAATAAAATATTTTATTCTCTTAAATAAATATTTTATTCACAAACTAGTAAATAAAAATTTATTAAATATTAAATAAAAAAATAAATATATTTTATTCACAATCCAGTGAAGAAATATTTATTTAATTTACTCTATCAATAAAACTTGAATAAAATTATTCCTTGATCTTGAGAATTATATTTATTTCATTAATTAAATTCAAATATAATTTAATTGATATCAATGAAAACACTTAGTGTGTGACCCTCTAGGATTATTTCTTGTTTGAATTAGGAGGGCTTGCCTAAAGTATATGATTATTATATAGAAACGGATCAAGGAACCCAAGAGAAATAACATAATATCACAATAATGAAATAATCATATGAATGATCACTGTATAATATAATCCCTTTGTCATAATATATTATCAAGTAGGTTGCACATTTGTGTCATCAACCTATGTGCTCAATACGTATTTCTTTGAATCTCTAAAATAAATGTCATTACACCATGGTCATGGAATTTAATATGAAAATTATATTTCAACCAAAGGGTCAAGATATCAACTTCCATAAAGATGGAAGTAAAAATCCTTCCTTGACTTATTAATTAACAATCTGTCATTAGTGATGCACCCAATGTATCCAACTTCACCATGAACTATTATAGTCATTTTTTATGAAATACATCTAAGTCTGTGAGTCATAACATGAATTAATAATAATCTTAAATTATAAGGACCATTATTTATGGTCATGAATAGAAATATCTGATGACACCAAAACATGCAAAATCCTACCGACGGGTCTATTCTCATAATCGCCCATCTTTGAGATTATCAAATGTGAACTTCATGAGAAGAAGTCTCATCCTCTTACGAGTACTCACACCTGGTATTATATGTACTATGTTCCCTATCATAGTATGTTATCAAACTATAGAGCTATATTTAAGAGATATCATCCTAGCATCTAAAGGTTCTCATCATAGTAGGGAATTGTTATGACCTTATCAATGTGATAGATACTCTGGGACATTATCACATCATTGTTATGTATAAGAATAATAAATATGTGATAAGATATTGATATTCAATTATTATAATATATAAGTAATCTAAATTATAAATTAGTTGGTTCTATATCACCAAATCCAACACAACTTTCCTCTTTCCCTCTAACTCCCTTGAAACCTCCTCTGGACACCTCTACCACTAGAATACCTACAAAGCAATGGATTGGAAGGTCAGTCCCATTGCATGGACATTAAAATTTCATTAAACAAAAGATATTAATTATACTTGAATTTAATATGATAATTAATACACCATATAAGATAAATTATTGTGCACAATATCAAACATGCCTCATGGATTTCAAAATGAGAAAAAGAAACCCTTATGATATTGGAAACTTTCGAATCAAAAACCCTACAAGAATATGATTTCAAATGAAACTTTAAATATCGTGAATAATGATAGTATCATGATACAAAAATATTAAAGGGTCATAATATAAACTATTACAAATAAAACATGGTGTATAATAAGAAATATGTCTCCTGAAATTAAATTTGAGACAAGACACTTTAATTCCTAACTTCCACTAAAGAACTTGATTCTAATGTATAAAAAAATAACTATCTTAATAACTTATTTTATAACCTTATTAATATATATAAACTTTTATAAAATTAATTTATAATTATTATCTACATGTATATTAGTTAATTATTATCTATTTTTAATATTAGGTGTGAGTTATCTTGATCGTTTTGAACAAGTTTTGTAATAGTGGTGTTGTTCTTAATTATTATCCCAAAGTCAATTATTCATATATCAATTAAGGTACTAGAATAGATAGCTTATATTGATTTATAATGATCTTATCTCATTCCATTATTTTTTTAGTTATTTTTCAGGAAAATGGAATCAGTTTTGACTTATTTTGATAATTTTAGCGAACGAAGATGATATTTTAATAATAAGTTAAATAATTAATATATAATTTCTATAATCATAAAAAATAATTATTTTATTATTAAATTATAAAAATAATATTATTTAAGTTCACATATTCATCTATGATAGTGTTTTTTATCATTTTTTAAGTGGTGGTTAGACCAACACAAACATGAACATACCATTATTCGATGGGCGATTCTAGTTAAGAAATTGGTTATTTTTTAAAAAATATCACTATAAAATAATTATAATGGTATTATTTATATTTTTTAATATTTTTAATAATATTTTATAGGTTTTTATAAATCATTAAAATCAATATAAAAAACAAAAAATGTTACTCTAGGGTGGCGGTAGTTTTCACAACGCATGATTAACGTTTTCATTTCCCTACTAATGAGAGAGAATGAAGGTGGATAATAATTTGTATCTTTAAAATAATAAATATATTATATACATCACATTTATTCATAAATTTCATCCTTATAACCTGCAAATAGGTGCACTGGTGAAAAACAGAAGACATCGCTTCGTGGAGGCGATAGTCTGCACAAACGCACAATCAATATTCTTTTGTTTTTATAAGTGTATATATATAAATAAATAATGTTTATTACATTAATATTATAAAACTTAGTTATAATAATTATAATTATTTCATTATATTATTTTTATATGGTATGTTTTGAATTGAAATATTAATAATAAAAATATAGGGATTAAGTAATACTCACGTTGGGACCTTAAACTTTCTCTTGAAAGTATCCTTGGAAATGAGGGGGATAGGATGACTAATTGAGACCATAGGATTATTAAATTAAGATAGATTTATATTAGGATAAAAATGTAATAGTTTCAGGAATAAATTTGAAGTAATAGTTGTGGCATGAAGTAGTGGAATTTTTTTCCTTTCATAAGTGGAGAAAAGGGAACTTTTGTGAATACCCATTATTTTTCAGTAATGTAATGACACCATTCAAGGTTAAAAGGCTCAAAAAGTTATAAATAATGGATTTAAGGGTGTGATAAGGTTTAAAAAACTTCTAAATCTCATTTTAACACATGTTCTAAATATGTTTCAAGTCATTTTCCATTAGGTTTTTACATTTTACCATTTTTTTACCTGGGTAACTAGTTTTTAACTAAGTAATATATGTTTTACTAAAAATATAAAATAACCCATAATAAAACATTTTGGTGTTATGAACCTAAATTTAACCTCTATTTAATCCAATTAAATTTCTAAATCATATAAAATTTACTTTTAAATTAAAACATTTAATAGAAAAATAGTTTTGTAGAAACATATTATTTTTACTATTAAGTGTTTTTAATCTTATTTGGTAACAATTAAAAATTGAATGAGTTATAATATATTTATATACAGACTTAATCATTATATTAAATTAATTTTTAAGAATATATTTATTTTTATTATTAGATAAAAAATAAACAGTATTAATAAAACAATTCTTTTAAAATAAAAATTTTATCATTTTCATGACCATTAACTTTAATCTTAGTAATCATAATTTTATGACCAAAAATGAAATTTAACTTAAATATAATATCATCGTGTTTATATAAAATATTAAATCAATTTTTATAGATTTAATTTCTACAAGTTATGAAAACTAAATTTTAATATAAGTGAATAAAAATGGTTTTTATAGTAAAATATTACTTATGTTTCCAAAACATTACACATGGGTTTAATAAATTAAACACAATATTTTTAAATGATTTATTTTTCTTGATAAATATATAATTTAATAGATAAAAGGTTTTAAAAACTTTTAATTTATTCTTCTATTATGATAATGTCATAAAAGCGACAATATTAGCAAAATCGGTATTTTTAACTATTCATCTAAAAATAAATTATTTTAGAAAAATATTAAAAATTCACCCTAAAGTAATTTTTCTATATGGAATTAAAAAATTAAGTTCACTTTGTAAAATTAAAATTTATAAATTTATAAATTTATCTTTTAAATAAAAATTCAATATATATAAAGAAAAAATGTTTTATTGAAAAATTCCCTTTTGAAACTTTAAGTGTTATTAATCATATTTTTTTGAACTTATAATTAATTACAATATCTTTTTTACTATAGGTTTTATCACACTTAAATTTTCTTAATAATAAATATGTCGTGGTTCGTTTTAGTTTTTTATTGTGTGTGAAGAAAGCTATCAAAGATAGTATTAATTTAAATGATCCAAAATCTTGAGTCATTATAGTTGTGCTAGTTATTCTTATTATCATTATTATGTCAGTTTTTTTTGTGATTATTATCCTTCTTGTTATATTTGAGTTGTTTATTGTTGTTCTATGATATAAATTTCATGGGTTGTGAGATATTTTGGGATATAGATTGGTCACAATGATCAATTAACTTTAAAATGGTCTAGTTTTGGTGGAATTTATTATCTTAGAAGTTTATTTTTTGTAATATTAGGAATAAAATGGTTGTTTTTTGTTTAATTTCATGTTTATTTTTATGATTGGTGAGTCACTCTTATCTTCTAAAGAATTTTTTCATATTTTCAATGAGTTTGGGACATGAATTAGGTAATAGTATCTAAGATAGGTTAGAACCATGACTTTTATGTTGCTAAATGAATTGGGGAAACAAAAAATTTAGTTGGGGAGTTGGGAAATAAGGTTCACTTTAATTTTTTGGAACCAAATTGGGACTAATTTCTCAGTTAGGTGGAGTTTTATAAGAGTATTTTAAATACCATAACCTCCTTTTAAGTTTTTTGGGTTTGGTTAGATTCATGTTCATGCCCTTGTATTTATAAATGTGTGAGTTATTTTCTTATCACAATTGAATTGTATCATTTTTAGACACCTCGATGAATATTACCCTCTATTCTTAATAGACTTTTCCAAATCCTTGTTCTTATCTTATCATGTCTGGTCTGACCAAGGTATTCCTTGAATATTTCTAACTCTTCATGATCTATTAGGTAGTGGATGTATTAACTCACAAGTCAGTGGGAGAAGGGTGGGTGGCAGGTATCATCATTTATTATTTATGGGATAAAAAATTAACATGCAATTGGGTCTTACAAACTAGGTTGATGTTGTGGTTTTCTATTGGGTGACTCTCATTCCTGATTTGGGCGACCAAGTCCAAGGAAGTTTAGTGGGTGAATTTTTGTAGGCTTACCATTAAATAAAAACTTAATATTGGGGATTCATCAATGGGTGGATAGATAATGAAAATTCTCTTTCATTTTGGGATCCAATTCTGGTTCCTCCCTAAGTCAAGACAGTTTCAAGTGGGTTTTCCATTTAGAAATTAGGATGATACACAAGGTAATGAACTTTAAAAACCAGATGGTGGGAATTTTTCAACTATTTTATGTACTTTTAGTGCATTGGTAGTGAATTATCATATAATTTTCCACCATCATGTCTTAAAAATCATGATGTCATCAATGTGGTAGTTGGACAACTCATTGATTTGACACTTTTCATTCATTTTTAGGGGATAATATATATGAATAATAGGTAGTGGGGTATGTTCAAGAAGTTTTGACCATGCATCATATACTGATTATCATCATCTTTTACTAAGACCTAGATTTCCTTTATGGGTTGATGAATTTACCCTTGGGATATAGACTATCTATGAGTAGAGTATATCACCTTATATTGAAGGGGAAACTGAGGTAATCATTAGTATGGTAGAAATTGTTCAATGATATTTAGTGGTTCATGGTATATTTTTTCCCTTATTATAGATTTCATAGTTTTTAGATTATTTGTAAATACTTCATATAGCCCTATTTAGAGTATTGTACCATTATCCATGTTGATCTATGGTTTTCCAATTTCATTTGTCATCATTTTCCATTATCATTACCAATGGGAAATTATTTATTCTTCATGTATTTCCTAGATTATATAACTTTCATTGGTGTGAGGGGAAGTTAGTTCCTCAGTGTAATTCATCCTCTATTTGCCTAATTGGCTGGGGTAATCTTCTTCTTTGGAAAGATATTACATTGGGTTCTCACAGTGTATCAAATCTTGGGATGGGAATGATAATCTCTTTCTAGAAAAACATGTAACTTTGGTGTATCTATTATATTAGAATTGTTGTTTATATGAGAGTCTTAGAAATGGGACGCCATTATTCTAGACCAGTGGCTTGAGTTTTTGTCTAGAAATTTCTAACCCCTAGCTTTCTATGGATGAAAATATCAATGGTGGGGAGAAAGTGACACCCTTGGTTTTTGGTATTCCCCTATTAATCATGTATTATTTAAGTTATGAGGTGTCTTTGTTTGTTTTTTGGGAATTTTTGGAAGGGATCATGATTATAGAAGTGAGTTTTGGCTCGCTAGGCTTCACTAAACTGTGTTGGAGACCATATTGTAGGTTATAGTCTGAGCCATGTACCTATTATGGGTGTGGTGTCTGACTATTGTGGGGTTGGGTTCACCATGAGAATTGAAACTTTCATGGAATCTATTTTGGTCATTTTTTCGTGGATAATTCCCCCTATGAGAAATATGGTGGATAATCATTCTATAGGAGGTGGGCATGGTGTTATAGGGAGACTGATGTAGTTTTACCTTGGCATGAAGAGCACCATGCCAAGACCTACAGTCATTGAATAGGGAAAGGTATCCTTCATTAAAATGAGGATCCTAAAATGATGAGGGGAAGACAACGGTTTTCTAGGTCAAGTGAAGACTGATTTGGGAAGGAAAGTTGGAAACAATGATCTTTGTTTCCCTACACCGTGGTAGTGGGATTTTTTTCATGGGGTGGTTCACTTGTATGACACAGGGATAGATGAAATGGTGAGAAGGTGGTCATGGTGGTCTTGTGTGGTGAGGGTAGGTATATTTCACATTCATGGAAAAAATTGATAGAGAATTCACTATGTCATGTTCCCTGGTGTGATGGGGTGAGATAGATTGGTAGGATCTACTATGTCAAGGTCCATGATGTGGTGGTATCCAAATTCATTTTTAAAATATCTAAAAATTCCATCGAGTTATGGGGGAGATATGTGTTTGAAGGGGAAACCACATGTGTCTTTTTAGGGGGTATGAATGAGATTCTTTACTAGATCAATTCTCTAGAAACCCTCATTAATCCCCTAGTGATTAGGGATATCGAACCTAGAGGTTTGTTTATGAGTTTTGGTGATCTATTCTCCTAAATATTACTCTCTTGGTTTCTTCTAGACAAGTGTGTTTGAGGTAGGTAGATTCTTACTCACTCGACTTATATCGATAAATTTGATTCTTGGGTGTTTTCATATTTAAATACTTGTTTTAATCCCTAGTTAATGTTTAAAAAAAATCTTTAGTGAATTTATTCCTATGGAAAATGGTTTGATACAATGTGTGTTCATACATTTTTGGATGAATTTCTTATTTGGAAAAGTTTTTTGGAAAGGATGGGTTGGTGTGCATTCATGAATTTCATGTATGGGTCTTTATTGGTATAGACTTGGATATCAATGCTGAAATCAAGGAATGCTAGTTTGGCATGGTTCGGTGTGTGTTCATGAATTTCATGTATGGGGCCTTGTTGGTTCAGACTTTTCTATCAGTGCTGAATTTAGTGAATGTGAAATTTCACTACCAAGAAACAACTTGGGTCAGGTTAGAGGGTTTTCTACTTGCGAGTTGGTCTATTCATTGGTAATTCTACATTGGTGGGGGTGATGCATGGGTAGGAGTTCATGGGATGGTATTGTGAGTTGTGGTGTGGGTTATTTCATGGAAATAATGGTTTAAAAGGGGAAATTAGGTTTTTGGTGTGAATTAATTATATGATTTTCTATATCATATTTTTTGTATTCTAATTCTCTCGGGTATTATATAAATATGAGCTAGTGGCGTGTATGGGAAGTCTTTATGGGGTTCTCTTATGAGTTTATATACCCACCCCATATATATTAATATTGGTTCATATGCATTCATTGTTTGATATGATATATATAATGGTAGATATATCACTTTTATAGTAGAGCGTATGGATGATATGGTCTTGGGTGGTGCAGTTGGGATCCTAGAGTTAGTAGTCTTGTGGATCATGGGAGTGTGTGTTGGAACTTGTTTTCCTTTTGGGTATTTGGTCTTATAGTCTCATTTAGATGATTTTTTTTTATTGCAACTCTGATTACTATTATTGTTATTATATATTAGAGGTTGGTCTTGTGTAGATTCATGCATCATATATATATTGTCTTATAATTTTATATTGTGGGTTGATTTTTATGTAAGGTAAAATCATCCCCTATGATTTTGTGATGCCCTTGGCATTCATTTCCATACATTGGTGTCTATGGTCTCCATCTAATTTTAGTGGCATTCTGGTCCCACCTAAGCTATTGTCTTAGGGTCGAGATGTTACATGATTGGTATTCATCCATTTTTAATTCATATTCATCTGATTTAGTTCAAAAATATTCATATTTAACCAAAAAATAAATACACAGAAGGTAATAAATTTTTTAATCATATTTTATTCATATTAATTCTATTTAATTCACCAATAATCATATTCCCTCCTTCTAGTGACAAATATTTTGAATTTAGTTAATCAATCAATTTTTCAAATCTATTTTTTCTTTAAAATTTATTTTATTCTTAGTTTATATTAATTTTAACTATAATGATTTATATGAATAATGATTTTTAGTTTTCATTTTTTTTGGCTATTAATTTATCTTTATCATTGATAATTTAAATAATATTCAATTTATTTTTGTTTAATATGTTTATTTTTTAAATAATTTATGTAAATAACATGGAATTAGTTTCTTGAATTTCATTTTAAACTATTTAATTCTTGATTAATGTTATTTCACTCTTGAATATTTTTTAAATGATTCATTGATTATTTTATTTTATTTTATTTTATTTTATAGAAAATTCCATAAATAATTTTTTTTTTATTTTTTTTATATTCCATACATTCAATTCATTTTTTTTATGTTTTATTTATTAGATATTTATTATTAGTTTCTTTTTCATTTTTTACTGATATCTTAAATAGTAAATTAGAGAAAATTTATATTTATATTTTTAATGATCATGATTATCAATGTTATGTTATCAAAACATAAATACAAAATAATGTTTTAATTTCACCTAAAAATAATAGATTAAATGAGTTTCTACATCTAATTTAAAATCAAATATAAGTTTAATATATAACAATTAATTTTATAAAAACAAATACTATATTTATTTTTTTGATTCTCAATTTTTTATCAAAAAAATGTTTTGATCGCTTCAAAAACAATTAAAACCATTGATAATTAAGATCAATTGATATAGTATCAAATTCCTAGTTTATCTCCAAACATGTGTCTAAAATTTATATTTTGATTTTAATCTATACAATATTAATAAAAAATAAGGAAAAACTTTTATAAAACTATAAGTATTATTCAATAAATAATCTTAATTAAACAAATATATATATCATAAATACCTAAAGTATGAATTTCAAGAAAAAAATCATCCTTTGTTGTTAACAGCTACAATATACATCCAAATTTATTAAGACTTTTAATATATCAACCAATAATAAAAATCATTGATGTTTTACTAAAAAATCAATAATTAGACCTCCCCAAAAAATGGGGACTGATTCGGCAAGGATATATGAAAATTTTTTAAAAAATAAAAAAAACATACAAGATCGATTACTAAATAATTAAAATAAAGTTTATATTAACATAACTTAAGTTTTTTAACTCAAATTTTTAAAAAGTGTAGATGGATTGGCGGGGGTCGAATTCCACAAAGTTTTGATGAACATGGTCAAGCAATGATGCAACTAGGGTTCTTTTAAAAATAATGTAAAGCCTTTACGAGTTCTTATTAAAAGCATTAATAAAACATATATTTATCAGTGCTAAAAAGATAAATGTTGATAAAGAGACATTTTATAAGCACTAATAGAAAAGAGGTACTCCTTATGCAACATTTCTTTAATCTCATGCAAACTTCATAAAATTAGAGTTAATCTTGCTTGGGATGAAGATTTATTAGTGAAAATATTATCACTAATAAAACCCAAATAAATAAAAAAATCAACTATAATTAAAATATTTATATATAATTTGATTATATAAAAATATTACTAATTCTTGATTATATTTCAATATGACTAATTACATTAAAAATTATTATTAATTATATAAATGTCTAAATATTTTTTATAATATATTATTTAATATATGGATTCATATTTAAATATGAAAATATTATAAATTACATTTAAATACAATAATATTTATAATAAATTACTAATTATATATATTAGATATGAATAATTATTAATTATATTTTTATATTTTTACTAATATTTAAAAACTTTTATTAATTGTATAATTTAATATACATTTAATATTATAAAAATGTATAATTAATACTAAATTATTATTATTTTAATAATATATATATATTATATATGTAATAATATAATATTTTTTAATCAAATACTTGAAAATATAAATGTATAAATGTTTTTCAGAGGATATTTTTAGTTATAAAACCATAAAATTAAAAAAAAATTAAATAGATTTATAATTGCCAATATATAGATATATTATTATTACTAAAAGATGTATATATTATATTGATTGTATATAAAAAAATTATTAATTATTAATTACATTTAAAATTTATTAATTATAATTAAAAAATTATTATTTATATAAAAGAATAAATATTTTTTAAAATACATCTTTAATTATATAAATTTATACTTATATTCAAACATAATTATACATGTATATATAAAAAATAAATCTCAGGGATTAAAAAATCAAGAATAATTAAAATATGTATATATCATTAATTATATAAAAAACTTTGATAGTTAATAATTATATTTCAATGTGACTAAATTTATTTAAGATATATTATTAATTATATAAATCTTTGAGTTACAAATGTGATATTTGAAACTCAATATATGGATAAAAAATGAAGAATAAATCTGGTGATGCTTCATATGATGTTATTTATTGATCAAACATCACAAATAGATTGTAATTCAAGTTGATATTTTTGCATCAATCTAATGATGATGTTGTGAAGAATAAAGAGGAACCCATGTCGAAGTAAAGGTAGTAGTGACTGTCTAAGAAGAAAAATGGTGAGGATTACACCATAGTCATTTATATGTGATCATTTTGATATTCCCTTGATGTTGGAAGTCTAGCTTGATGATTTATACACCATAAGAAGTTTTTCCACGTCGTAAGAATTAATAAAATATTTATATAGAATTTGTAAAGGTAAACTCAAGGTGTTTAAAGGTCATCTAAAGGGTGCATTACCATCATAGAGGTGGTTTAACCACTACGTCAAAGTCACTTAGAATATATGATTGGTGCATAAGGGTAACCTAGATCCTATGTAATGATAATTTCCAGAGCTGTGTAATATTCTTCCACTCATTTAAGGGTACCACAAAATTGTTTTGAGCTATGTAAGTTTCATTTGAAGTAGCGTATGTTCCATTTGTAGTCTTTATAAGTCTCATTCCAGACATAGATGAATTCTAAAGTTGCTCCATGTCTGAGAAATGGAGACCACACTATAAGAAATTGTGAATTGAGAAATGGTTGGAGGATATTCCATAGTTTTAACTATGGTTATATGATTACATGTGAAAAACTACAAGACAACCATTAAACGTGTTATTTCATGACGTTGTATGATTCTTATTAATGTGGAATAACTCAAATAGAATTCAATTTTTGGAGAATATGAGGGTGTATATTTTCAAATACCATGTAAGAAAATATCATGTGGAGCTATTAATTTGAGTCTACATGAGATATTATTAAAAATAATATCTATTTTAAATTATTTTAAATAACAAAATATTCTATATAAACCAAAGTGTGCAAATCATGGAGAAAATATTAATCTTATATCATGACTATATATCTGCATTGGAGAAGAAGAAAAAATTGTGTGATGAAATCTTGATTTTGTAACTCTGTAGATATTCTATGAATTAGATAGAGAATATGATATTGATTTCAAGATAATATTTTTGTGAATTGAAGGAAGTTTAATGCATTAAAGAGATAGCATGTTGTTGGGAAAAATCCCTCAAGGTGTCCTCTCGTAAAGTTTTGGGTGTGATTGTGTTAGTTAACAAAGCCAGATGACTGCGAATGAGAATGATTGGTGTTTCTGAAGACAAATTTTTAATGTGGTGTAGTTTCCCAGTGTTTTTCAAATTTTGGGGCCTCAAAATCAGTAATTTTTGTGAATAATGGAGAATGAATTTAGAAAAGGAAGATAAATGAGGATCCCTATGACAACTGTGCTTTTTATTACACAATTAAACATAATTTATTACATAAACTTCATTTGATACAACATAGAAGATCGAGAAGTCTAGTGTCTTTGGGGATTAGGATCATTACATAACAACTTAAAACATGAAAAACAACATCTTCATTGAAAACTTCCTTTACATGACCACTACATTCCCTTGTAGTTAGAATTTTATGGGATAACATGAGGAAATTCATAAGAAAAGGGTGAGCTATAAAGCCCAGTAAGGAAATAATCATGGAATAACATGAGGAATACAATACATGTTAGAAAATAGGCATATCAATAGAGCACAATAAAAACATAAAAATAAATTCATGATAAATCATGATAATCATAACATGGAAATGTGGCAACAACACTTAACATGGAATTAGCATGAGCCAAGTATCATTGCACATGAAGCATGAGTAAACCCTCATTGTGCATGAATCATGACTAAACCCTTTTTGCACTTGAATTAACATGAGTAAATACCCATTGCACATGACGTATCATGATACTATACTTTACCCAATGCATTGGAGCGCTATAAGGGTGCACCCTTCTTAAACATTTCATTTCATGCATAAGTGTGCCACATGGATAATAAAACATTGAATCATTCAACATAATAATTTATTCCACAATAAAATAATGTGGAATAAATACATGAAACTCTTTAAAAAATAAGTAAATGTGCATAAAGGTTAATACCCTTGATAGAGAAATGGGCATGGTACTCACTACACAATGACTTTGGCTTGGAAAAGCACGGTGCAATTTCGGCAGCATAACGAAGTGACATAATAACTCATAAAAATGGTTGATGAGATAGAAAGGGGTGTCTCATCATATTTGCATGATATTTACAGTAAGGGGGTCATATATATACATGTCCCAACAAATGTAATGGAATTTAGATTCATGATACAAAAGAATTGCTTGAATGTAAATGAGGAGAGAGAAATTCCTTTCAGAATTTTGGCATAGTAACAGGTGTACATGGGAGGAATTTAATGAGAGAGAAAAGGGTCTCCCATAATTCAAACAAAAATATGGCAGTATGGGGGAGGTGAAAAACCATACCCCAACATTTATAATTGAAATTAAAAGGGCATAACAATTTAAATAAAATTAGACAAAAATGAGAAAGGAAGAAAAACCCTTACTTGGAAGTGTGCATCCAAAGGCTTGAGAGAGGATTCTTGGGAGCTTGGGGCACCTTGGTAGGATTATAGAGAGGGGATGGAATAGGTTGGACTAACTCCAAATGATTTGAGTGAGGAGGAAGTGGGAGCTTGGGTGGGTTTATATAGGAAAGGTGAGAGAATTATTTATTATTTAGGTTTGGGACACCTCACATTAAACTAATCCAAACCACAAATCAGCCCATGTTTTTTGCCCATGGTTTTTGGAAAAGGGAAGTTGAAAATAATATTTTATAAGTCCAAAGTCTGAAATTATTAAAATAATCAGGTTTCTTATGTGGAGGTGAGTCACACTCCCAAGGAAAACAATTTAAAAAGACAAAATGTTTAATAAGTCTTGAAGGGTCCACTAAAGCTTTGTAAAATAAATCAAAATGCCCAAAATCACATTATTTTAATGGTAAAACATATATTGGCTGAACATAAATTTTATAGTATTTTATTACATCACTATTGGGTCATTATGATGTCATAAAATACATTATATATTTAAACGGTATTTAATTTTTACCCAAAAATTTGACTGTCTTAGAAAATTATAAAAAAATCATTGTTGGATAATTTCGATGTCCTGATTCCAGAAATAATTTTCATTTTATCTAAATAATTTTCTAAATATTTTATTTTTCACTTTGAAAATAAAAACCGATATTTATCGAAAATTCATGAGTTTTGACAAAAATGGCTTTCAAACCTTAATAAAAAATACAATTGCATTCATAAAATTATACGATCATTTATATTTAATAAAAATTAATTTAATAATAATAATATTTTATTAAAATATTATTTAATTCAAAAATCCATTAATTTATCAAAATATATTTCTTAGTTGAACATTAACTAAAAAAACTATTTGTGCTTTAAAAACTATTTACAAGGTAACAATAATAAAATGAAAGTATATTCATTATTATATACAAAAATAATGTACATAACCGTAGTGCTAAGGTCTTGTTACATAACCCCTTATAACACCTGCATAATACCAAATAGTAAGGTGTGCGATGGTGACAGACACTTGGGGTGGCTCGGATAACATTGCTTGGGTGGTAATCTCTATCAACTTCCACCTATCTCGTAGGCGGTCTCTCTCAAGCTTAACATATTCAAGCTCAGCTTGGGCTTGGTCAAGATCAAAGCCCAAAGATAAAACCTCCTTTTCGAGCTCTGAAAAATGGGCTTCATATGGGGAACATCTACTGGATGAGGCCTTCGCTTCCTTTGTCTGAGTAAATTGGATTTGTTAAAGCCCTATATTTATACTAATCATGTGATCATTGTTCAATGGCTATATTAGCAATGGTCACAATTCTTAACAGTATTTTAAAATCCAAAAACATAAAACCAAAGAAGTTGAAATTTTATATAATTTTACATAAAGAGACATTTAATTAGATCAAGAGGGATTTCCATTAATGAAAGTTTGGGTCATTAAAATATTTCCCCCTTAAGAAATTTCGCCCTAGAAATCTCCTTTTCCCACACTAAAACATATGTGGGTAACTCTGATTCATTATTTCCTCTGATTCCCATGTCGCTTCTTCAAACTTGTGGTTTCACCACAACACCTTAACGAGGAGCATTGTCTTATTTCATAAAACTTTTTCTCTACGATCTAAGATCTTCACTAGTTGTTACACGTAAGAAAGATCATCCTCTAGTTTTACTATCTATGAAGAGAGTACATGTGAAGGGTTTGGTATGTACTTCATTAAGAGGGATACATGAAATACATCATGTACTTTGGCCATGGAAGGTGGAAGTGCTAGTCGATAGGCCACAGCCCCAACACGATCAAGAATCTTGAAGGGGCCGATGTACCTTGGACTTAACTTCCCTTTCTTTCCAAACCTCATGAACTTCTTCCATTGAAATATGCGTAAAAATACCATATCTCCAGCTTTAAACTCAAGGTCTCGTTGATGGTTATCTACATAACTCTTCTGTCGACTCTAGGCTGCCTTGATATGCTACTGAATGGTTTTCACCTTCTCTATCATTTCTTCAACCATTTATGGTCCAATCATCTTACACTCACTAACCTCATCCCAACACGCTGGTGTTTTGCACCTTTTCCCATAAAGGGCTTCATATGGTGCCATTTTGGATGCTTTAGTGGAAACTGTTATTATAAGATAACTCAACCAAAGGAAAATATTGATCCCATACTCCTTTAAAGTCTATTTATCATGCTCTCAACATGTACCCAAGTGTATGGATAGTCCGCTCAGATTGGCCATCAGTTTGAGGATGATAAGTCGTACTGAAGTTCAGTTCATTATTCAGATCATGTTGAAGACTCTTCCAAAACTTAGAGGTGAATCTTGGATCTCGATCGGACACAATAGATAGTGGTACTCCATGAAGCCTTACCACTTCCCTGATATATATCCATGCTAGTTTATCCAATTATAAATCCTCCCAAATAGAAATGAAGTGTGCAAACTTTGTAAGATGATCCACAATAACTGAGATTTCATTGTTGCATTTGGATGTCTTCAGAAGTCCGGTGACAAAGTCCATGGTGATGTTATCCCATTTCTATTCTGGTATGGGCAATGGTTTCATCATCCCCTTAGACTTCTGCCTCTATGCCTTCACTTTCTGACACACCAGGCACTTTGATGTATATTCAGCAATCTCCTTCTTCATATTATCCCACCAATAATGATCTCAGAGATATCGATACATCTTTGTGTTTCCTAGGTGAATAGAGAAATTTGAACTATGTGCATCATCCAAAAGTTCCTTCTTCATCTCCGAACTTGATGGAACACATAGTCTTTTCCTAAATATCACAATTCCTTCTTCATTAACATTAAACTCTAAATATTTCCCTTTTCTGATAGATTCCACTTTTTTCTGAATTCTCGCATCATCATTTTGAGCATCCTTTAACCTTTCCAAAAGTGACGGTTGAGAAATAATTTGTGAAAGGATTGATGATGTTCCCTTATTTATGATTCACATGTCCATCTTCATCAAATCTAAGAAGATTGGATCCTTTTAAATTCTCATCAATGATAGAATCATTGGGTCCTTTCTACTTAGAGCATCGGCCACCTTGTTCGCTTTCCCAGGGTGGTAATGGATTGAGCAGTCATAGTCTTTGATCAGATCTAACCATCTTTGTTGGTGTATGTTCAACTCTTTCTATGTGAATATATAATAGACGCTTTTTTGGTCCATATATATTTCACACTTCTCCCCAAAAGATAATGCCGCCAAATTTTCAAAGTGAAGATCACTGCAGCCAACTCAAGGTTATGTGTTGGATAGTTCTATTCATGAACTTTCAATTGCCTTGAAGCATAGGAAATGACTTTTTCATTTTTCATCAATACATATCCTAGGCCATTCTTTGAAGCATCATTGAATACCACAAAAAGTTCTACAATTGTGGGTAAAGTGAGAACAGGTGTAGTGATAAGCCTCTTTTTCAACTCCTTGAAGCTTTATTTACATTCATTACTCCAATAAAACTTTAATCCCTTCCGAGTTATCATGGTAATAGGGTTGTACAATCATGAGAAATTTCACACAAATCATCGATAATATCCAGTTAACCCCAAGAAGCTACGAATATCTGTTACCAATGTTGGCCTCATTTATCCCTCAATTGCATATGTTTTGGAGGGATTCATAGATATCCCATTGCTTGTGGTGATATGGCCTAATAATGAGACCTCCTTCAACCAAAACTCACACTTTTTGTACTTTGCATAGAGCTTCTCCTTCCGAAAGGTCTCTAGTACAGTTATTAGATGCTCCTCAGGATCCTCCTTGGTTTTGGAGTATATCAGAATATCATCTATAAAGACTACCACAAATTTGTTGAGGTAATCTCTAAAGACTCTATTCATGAAGTCCATGAATATTTCTGGAGAATTAGTGAGTCCAAAAGGCATTACTATGAATTCATAGTGCCCGTATCTCGTACGAAAAGCAGTCTTGGGGATATCTTCCTTCTTCACCCTTACTTGATAATATCCTGACCGAAAATCCACCTTGGACAAGTATTGTGCTCCACGAAGATGATCAAACAAGTAA
Organism: Viscum album; assembly: GCA_963277665.1. Taxonomy (NCBI): domain Eukaryota; kingdom Viridiplantae; phylum Streptophyta; class Magnoliopsida; order Santalales; family Viscaceae; genus Viscum; species Viscum album. Next base: position 1,506,952,535 of record OY728158.1, read on the forward strand.
TCAATTTGTGGGAGAGGACACTTGTTCTTTATCATGATTTTGTTAATCTCACGATAATCAATGAAAAGGTGCATTGACCCATCCTTCTTCTTGACAAAGAGGACTGGTACACCCCATGATGAAGCACTTGGGAATATAAACCCTTTATCCAGATTCTCCTATAGTTGTTTCTTCAGCTCCTCAAGCTCTACAACAGCCATTCAATATGGATTCTTGGGTATTGAAAATTCCCCAGGTATAAGATCAATTGAGAATTCAACATCTCTTCTAGGAGGAAGACCAGGAAATTCCTTGGGAAACACTTCAGCGAATTCCCTCACAATAGGCATGTCTTCAAGGATGGTTTCTTCCTTTGACTCAATCATCTGAGCTAGATACGTGTTCTCATAGGGCGGTAATATCCATTCTTGAGATGATGAATCTAAAGAAGATTCATCTTCCTCCTTGCACTTGTAAATAATCGAGGGTCGATTCTCCACATGGAGAGTGATTTCCCTCTCACAGAAATTTATGTTGGCTTTATATAAGGAAAGCCAATCCATGCCAAGCATCACATAAAATTCTACCAGAGGGAGTATGAAGAGGTTATCCAGGAATTTTAATCCATATATTATGATAGGGGAGGATTTATATTCATGGGATGCAATGATTTCCCCATTTTCTGTACTCACCGACATCTTCACTTCCATGATTTGTGGTGGTGCTAGGATTGTTCTACTAAACTTTCGAGATATAAAATAATGCGTAGAACCTGAATCAAAAAGTATGTTCACTATTCTTGAATTAATAACTAGAATACATGTCACCACTTCATTATCGGGGTTCACTTTGGCAGTAGTGATGGAAAAATCTCACCCTTGCTACCTTGGAGGTTGTTGGTTGCCTATGAAAACCCTTGGCTTAGGGAACTGAATTTCAAGATGCCTTGGTTATTTGCATTTGTAGAAATGAACCACACATTGAGGTTCGAACGGACAGTTCCTCTCCTCTATTTCAGCCACATTTTTTTCTTACCGACAGTTAAAAGTCAGGTGCCCTTCTCTTCCACACCTAAAACATTTTCTTGTACCCTTCAGGCAATTTCTAGGGTGCTTCTTTCTACACCTTTGGCAAGTGGGGTGCTGGATCTTCTTAGCACCATTGGATTTATCCATCGGACTACCAACATTGAAGTCCACCTTACGCTTCTTATCCCCATGATACCCCTAATATTCTATGATCTCCATTTTGACCTTGAGGGAACATCGGACAATTTCCTCATAGCTGTCGAAGTCATGGATCGCCAGCACTTTCCATAGGATAGATTTCAGCCCACCAAAGAAGAGGTCAACCTTGCATTCGGGGGTAATGAAAAAGCTAGAAGCGTATCATGCAAGACTTGTGAAGTTTTCCTTGTACACTCCAATATATTCTTCTCCTTTTTTCTTGAGTTCAACGAATCCTCTTTCCATATTAATCTGGAGGGTGCGCAGAAAATATTTATTGAAAAACATCTTCCGGAAATCCTTCCATTCCAACACCTCGATCTCCTCCTCAACCTTTGTATTTTTTATCAACATCCACCATTGATCATCTTTACCCTCCATATGATAAGCATCCAGGAGAACCTTCTCTTGTTCAGAATATTAAAGTATGGAGAAGATCTTTTCAATGGAGTTGATCCACTGTTCAACGATTGAGGGATCGGATGATCCATTAAAAGTAGGAGGCCTTTGTCTCATAAAGCTCTCGATAGTGACTTTTTCTTTCTTAGGGGGGGTTGAACATTCCTCTTGACCCATGTTTCTATTCAAATCTTGAGTTAGCTAAGAGTGAAGAATGAAAAATTTCATGATTCCTGCTCTCATTGGATTGGGCATCTCATTAGTATAGTCATCACATTGATCTTCACATCAGTTTTTAACCCGAGTCCTCCTATTACCAATCATTGGATGGAATAAAAGGAAAGTTAGGGGTAACACATAAAGGGTAATCCAAGGAAAAAATTGATGACTTATAAATAACTTTTATTTCCTTAACATATGAATCTATTGGCTTCAGTCTATGTTATCAATGATCTACTTTCTAACATATATTCTTAGGGCGTTTTTTTTAGTCCCTTAATAATGGTTTATACTAAGCTTGTAAATTTACCAAAGCATATCCCCCAAGAGTGTTTTAACCAAGAGTGAAGCAAGGCCCGTTGTTGTGCACCATTTCCTGTTCAAGACTAGCTCAAAGTGGTGTTTTCGGGTTTTACCCCTAGGATACATTTGTGCCAGAGTCGCCTCTACCTGCTTGTATCCAGACAGGGATGTATTTTCTTGATAAACCACTTACTCAATAGTCACAAAAACATAGGGATGTTTTTATTATATTTAGTTTTGTCTCTAAGGATTTACTAGGGTTTTCTAATCTTAATCCCAAAAATAACTAATCCTATCCTCTGATACCAACTATGACAACCCTGATTTTTATTACACAATTAAACATAATTTATTACATAAACTTCATTTGATACAACATAGAATATTGAGAGGTCTAGTGTCTTTGGAGATTAGGATCATTACATAACAACTTAAAACATGAAAAACAACATCTTTATTGAAAACTTCCTTTACATGACCACTACATTCCCTCATACTTAGCATTGCATGGGATAACTTGAGGACATGCATAAGAAAAGGGTAATCTATAAAGACCAATAAGGGAATAATCATGGAATAACATGAGGAATACAATACATGTTAGACAATAGGCATATCAATAGAGAACAAGATAAGCATAAACATAAAGGCATGATAAATCATGATAATCATAACATGGAAACGTGGCAACAACACTTAACACAAAATTAGCATGAGTCAAGGCTCATTGCACATGGAGAATGAGTAAACCCTCATTGCACATGAAGCATGAGTAAACACTCGTTGCACTTTATTTAGCATTAGTAAACACCCATTGCACATGAAGTATCATGATACTATACTTTACCCAATGCATTGCAACGCTATAAGTGCGCACCCTTCTTAAACATTTCATTTAATGCATAAGTGTGCCACATGGATCATAAAACATTGAATCATTCAACATAATCATTTATTCCATGATAAAATAATGTGGAATACATACATGAAACTATTTAAATAATAAGTAAATGTACATAAAGGTGAATACCCTTGATAGATAAATGGGCATGGTATTCACTACACAATGACTTTGACTTGGAAAAGCACGATGCAATTTCAGCAGCATAACGACGAGACATAAGAACTCATAAAAATGGTTGATGATAGAGAAAGGGGTGTCTCATCATATTTACATGACATTTAAAGTAAGGGGGTCATATAGATACATTTCCCAACAAATTTAATGGAATTTATATTGATGATATAAAATAATTGCTTGAATGTAAATGAGGAGGGAGAAATTCCTTTCGGAATTTCAGCATAGTAACGGGTGTACATGGGAGGCATTTAATGAGAGATAAAGGGGTCTCCCATCATTCAAAAAAAATAGAGAAGTATTGGGGAGGTGAGAAACCACACCCCGACATTTATAATTTAAATTAAAAGGGAATAACAATTTAAAGAAAATTGGACAAAAATGAGAAAGAAGAAAAACCCTTACTTAGAAGTGTGCTTCCAAAATCTTGAGAGAGGCTTGAGAGAGGCTTCTTGGGAGCTTGGGGAACCTTGGGAGGATTCTAGAGATAGAAGGGTAGAGGTTGGACAAACTTTAAATTCTTTGAGTGAGGAGAAAGAAGGAGCTTGGGTGGGTTTATATAGGAAAGGTGAGGGAATTCTTTATTATTTAGGTTTGGGACACCTCACATTAAACTAATCCAAACCATAAACCAGACCATGGTTTTTGACCACGGTTTTTGACCATGGTTTTTAGAAAATGGAAGTGGAAAACAATATTTTATAATTCCAAAGTCTGAAATTATTAAAATAATGTGGTTGCTTATATGGAGATGAGTCACACTCCTAAGGAAAACAATTTAAAAATACAAAATATTTAATAAGTCTTGAAGGGTCCACTAAAGCTTTGTAAAATAAATCAAACAAACCCAAAATCACATTATTTTAATGTTAAAACATATTTTGGTCTAATATAAATTTTATAGTATTTTATTACATCACTATTGGGTCATTATGATGTCATAAAACACATTATATATTTAAATGGAATTTAATTTTTACCCAAAAATTTGATTGTCTCAGAAAATTATGAAAAATTAACCATTGGATAATTTTGACATCCTGATTCCAGAAATAATATTTATTTTATGTAAATAATTTACTAAATATGTTAATTTTCACTTTTAAAATAAAAACCGACATTTATCGAAAATTCATGGGTTTTGACAAAAATGGATTTCAAACCTTAATAAAAATTACAATTGCATTCATAAAATTATACAATCATTTATATTTAATAAAAATTAATTTAATAATAATAATAATATATTATTAAAATATTATTTAATTCAAAAATCCATTAATTTATCAAAATATATTTCTTAGTTTAACATTAACTAAAAATATTATTTGTGCATTAAAAACTATTTACAAGGTAACAATAATAAAATGAAAGTATATTCATTATTATATACAAAAATAATGTACATAAACGTAGTTCTAAGGTCTTGTTACATAAGCCCTTATAACACCCGCATAAGACCAAAGAGTAAGGTGTGTGATGGTGACAGACTCTTGGGGTGGCTCGGATAACATTGCTCGGGTGGTAATCTCTATCAACTTCCAATTCTCTCATAGGAGGTCCCACTCGAGCTTAAAATATTCAAGCTCGGATTGGGATTGGTCAAGAGTGAAGCCTAAAGATGCAACCTCTTTTCCGAGCTCTGACAAATGGGATTTGTATAGGGCATGTCTACTAGATGAGGCCATCACATCCTTTTTCTGAGTAAATTTGATTGTTAAAGACCTATATTTATACTAATCATGTGATCATTGTTCAATAGCTATATTAGCAATGGACACAATTCTTAACTGTATTTTAAAATCCAAAAACATAAAACCAAAAAATTTGACATTTTATATAAACATTTTACATAAAGATACATTTAATTAGATCAAGCGTGATTTCCATTAATGAAATTTGGGTCATTACAATCCCATGACATGGATCGTGTACCATGTCTGGAAAGAGTACATGGCCATGTTCCAGGAAGTGGGAATGGTACGCGGGTGTAGTTTGAAAAATAAGAAATGGTTTTCGGAAGAAGGTGGTGTGGTACACTGATGGATTTTTGTCAGTGGAGGAGAATGACCGTATAGGAGAAAAGTTATTACATGGAGCACATATGAAAATTGGTTCGCTAGAAGGATTGTAGTTCATATCGATAGGAGGATTGGTGGGCGGTAGAGGCTAGATCGAAGATTTAGAAAATCTTGAGTTAGTGTTTTTTGCAGATATATTTGCCTATATAAGAATTTTTAATACCAATAATTATTGTGGAGATCAAATATCATTAGAGAACATATTTTTTATCTAAGATTTCGGCAAAGGCTGAAGGAAGTTCACAAAGGGAGGTTCATGAAGGCTGAAGTGGTTCATGCAGAAGTAATTCTGCTGAAGGTGTTTGTGGGGATTTTTAACCCACAAAGGAAGTATGGTACACGGAAGGAGTTGACTTGGTATGTGTAGGAGGAATATTTGGTCTGCGAGAGAGAGAGTTCCTCGAGTGGTTTGTGGAGGGGGGGAGTTTTGATACACGAAAGAGAAGGTAGTCCACGAATAGAGAACAGTTCACAGATAGAGGGCAGCTCACCGAGGTGAAACGAAGGCAGTGGTATATAGAGGCGATAGCATTTTATGGAATAGGAAGTTGTATGTGGATGGGTGGTCCATGTACCTTTCTCGGTACATAGTACGCAGATGGCGTAGGTGGTTCACGAAACACACTAGGGAGCTTGAAAAATCATACAATCAGATTTCGAAAGTATTTTTTCAGTATCTAACAATATCCAGGAAGGTGGAATCCGTATGTGGGTGAAAAAGGAACTTCAGCAGGGAATCAACCAATAATTGGGGATGTATGAATTCATGAAAATGAAGGTACCTATATTTTCATAAGTTGTGTTTGACCTAAAATTCCATAAACTATAAGTGGATTTCTTTCCAAGAGTAGTGAGTAAATAAAGAGGAAGACGGTGATCCTTTCCAACGATAGTGAGCCAGAGAAAGAGGCATAGGGAGTGACCCTTGGGAATGCAGTGAGCAAACTCTAAACCTTTTAAAGGTAGTGAGCCTAGGCATCGAAGATCTATCCCAAACATTGTACTCATTATTTGTCGTGAGCTTTAGTGAATTTGGTACATCGACACATTGTCATTGTATGCTCCTTGGATGTATCCTAGTGAGGGTGAACCAAGTAAAAATTGTTGTGTCTTATGCATTATTTCATATTTGTTTGTATATTTCTACAGGAGGAAGATAGAATTGAGTTTTTTATAACAACAAAACAAGATCCAAAAAAGAAAAAAAAATTAATATGTCATACCCTGATTCACCCCCCCCCCCTCAGGGTATTCAACCTAGTGCACCTAACAATTGGTATCAGAGTGAAAGGTTTAAAGTCAGTGGTTATCTCTTAAGAAGAAGAAATAGAGGTGGTCAATCATAAAGGAATTTCTATCTTTGATGGAAATAATTTTAAACTATGGAATAATCAGATGTAGCACTACTTCTGATCAGTAGGGATTGATGTCTTCAAATTAGATATGCTTGGAATATTAGCTAACATTAATAGTGGTTCCTTATTAGAAGCTGAAATAAGAGAATTGGGTGCTGATTCTAAAGGGATAAATTCTTTTGGGGGAGCCCTATAAAATGAAATTTATATAAAGGTTATGTCTTATAAAACATTGCATGAAATGTGGTAAAAAAAATTGAATGTCTATGAGGGTGACTCAAAAGTCCAAGAAGTAAAGATAAAGGTTCTATGGAACAAGTATGAGGATCTCAGAATAAATCCCAATGAGACTGTTAATGCATTCTTCAATAGGATAAATATTATTTTGGAAGACATGCGGGGTCTTGGTGAAGTCATTAAAGATATAAAGATCATGAAACGTATCTTGAGGAAACTTTCACTAGGGTTAAATCTGAAAGTTTTAGTATTGTAAGACAAATACCCAAAAGAGATGACACTAGATAACCTACATAGTACCCTTGTATCATATGAAATGCGAAACAATGATAATTATGCAGTGGAAAAGGGTAATTCTAAGGAAGTGGCATTCAAGGACATGAAGAATCTCTCAATAGAAGATATCCCTGAGGAGGACAATATGTATAATTTCATGTCATTTCTCTTCTCCAATATGAAAAAGGGAAAAGGGAAGTTCAAAGGTAAACTTCTATTTGATTTCTTTTGATGCGGAAAGATTAGTCATTTTTCAGAAAAGTGTCCTAAAATTTTTGATGATGAAAATGAATAAAATGATGAAATTCCCTAAAATAAGTATTCATAAAATGAGAAAGGGATGATAAAGTTCTTCAAAAATAATAATCTTCTTTCAAAAGAGAATGAAAGTTAAAAATAATCTGAGGTAGAAGATTTATAGGACTACAAGGATCATAAAATAGATGTTTTAGTGACAGTTGATAGAAATTCATTAAAAAGAGAATAAAGTGATAATGAAGAAGTAGAAATTGAAGGAAGAGTTGATCTTTATACTGAATTAGAAGCTTCCCTTTAAGTGGTAGATTTTTTGAGAGCCAAAACAAAGAAAGCTAAAAAAATTTCATGATGACAAACTCTTTATATAGAAACAAGAAGAAGAGAATTCTAATCCAAATGTAGAAATTGAAAATTTGAGGTCTTCAATGCTAGAAAACTCAGAAAAGGTGATTGAGAAAAAACTTAAAATTGAAGAATAAAAAATTGAAATTGAAAGTTTGACTAAAACTGGAAAATATCAAATCAAACATATTGAACAAATAGAAGACGAAGTCGTCATTATGCGATGAACAATTGAAGATCAAGAGAAACTTCTAGGAAAGAAGATCATACAGGCAACAGAGAAGATGAGATTTGAGAAGAATGGTTCATCAAAATAGAAGCTCAAATCTGCTCTAAATGATAATTTTAGTATGGGTCTTGATATAAAACAAAAAGCAGTTGTGGTTCAAGTCAGACCACAAGAACTCACTCTAAGATTGAAGATTGATTTGGGTATGAAGCAGAATCAGAAGATTTAGAGAACCCAATGCACAACTAGTGGTGCATCATTGCCACATAGGAATGTACCTCACATAAGATTCTATTTTTGTGGTAAGATAGGACACTCTCAAAATGTATGTTCTATTACCAAGAGGTGCCAAAGGGAACAAGATCAACAGATGTGGTCATACATAGATCAAAATTACAGGTCATCATTTGATGGTCATTGTTTTAGGTGTAAAGGACTCATACATATGGAAATATATTGCACATCAACAATGTAGAGGAATGTGCTGAGGTAGACTGAATTTGTTCATAAAAAGCAGCTAAATGTATCTTCAAGAGAGCTGAAAATTTTAAATCGATTTGCAGCTCTACAAGTTGAATTTGGTCCATCATATGCTGAGAAAGATCAAGATTATAATTTCATGAAAGGTATTAATTCAAATACCTAGGTCAAAAAAATGTTCGAGCAAGCAGTGGTTGCAAAAATTACATTCAAGGCATCAGATCGCACTGGCATATGGATCATTGATAGTGGATTCACTTCCCGTATGATGGGAAATAAGGATCTAGTGACCATAATAAGGTATGATAAAGAAGTTATCATAATATTTTGTAATTATGAGGGCTTGAAAATTATTGGTTTAGGAAAATCTAAGTTTGTAGAAAAATACATGAGATGAGAAGATGTTTTGGTTGTTGAGGGGCTTAGTCACAACTTGCTTAGTGTTTGTCAATTATGTGACTCAGGACATGGAATAAGTTTTTTCAATAAATTATGTATCATTAAGGAAAAGGATGGTGTTTTTGTGTTGAAAGTAAAGTGTATGAAATGGAATTTTTACCTCGTGATTGGAGAAGAAGATATGCGCTTTCTGTCTAAGGATAAAGAAAACAAGTTATGGAATAAGCATCTTGGCCACATAAGCCAAGGTTCCTTGGAAGATCTAGTGAAACATAATGCAGCTCTAAATCTCTCTATATTATCATGTGATCATACTCATACGTGTGATTCATGCCAACAGGGGAAGATCATTCAAAATACATATAAGAAGAAGGATAAAAAATCAATGAGACTGCTTGAGTTGGTGCATATTGATGTGTGTGGGTCGATTTCACTGAGGTCTGTTGATGGGATGAGATATTATGTACTATTCATTGATGATTATACTAGAATGTCATGGGTTTCAATAATCACCCACAAATATGAAGTATTCAGTTTCATTACAAGATATCGACGAGAATGTGAAAAGATGCTTGGTCAGAAAATCTAGACAATTCAAACAGATAATAGAACAGAGTTCACAAATAGCCAAGTAGAGGATTATCTCAATAAACATGGGATAAGGCATCAAGTTTCAATAGTAAGAACTCAATATCATAATGGAGTAGTTGAGAGAAGGAATTGGATTGTCACAACATGGCTAGAACAATGCTCATTGAGAAAGACCTTCCATAGAAATTTTGAAAAGAAGCTGTAATGATAGTAGTATACACTTCAAATAGAGATTTACATTGTCCAAAAGAGGAGAAGACTCCATACAAGTTATGGTATGTAAAGAATCCATCATGGAAGTACTTTTGAATATTTGTAAGTAAATTTTTCATTCTCAATAAGGAGAAACATAAGAAATTTGAATCTTGTGGTGATGAAGGGATATTTCTTAGATAATCAAAGAATAGAAAATCATATAAATGATTCAATAAGAGGCTGGGAAAGATAGTTGAAATTCATGATGTGACTATAGTATAAAATGAATAGAATCTTCAGAAAATACTTGATCAAACTTAGGAGGATAGTGATGAAGAGATGATTAGATCAGGTGATGCTCCAGCTCTAGAGGATGATTCAGAAGAAGATTCAGATAATGAGAATAAGTTAGTGTCTATCTAGAGACTAGAAAAAAGAGCTAAAATTGACAGAAAAAACATAATTGGTGATCAAACAGAACCAGTTCAGACAAGTAGGATGAAGACTTTACAACAAGCATCATACTTATCACAGGTGGAACCTAAATTTTTTGATTAAGCAGCTGGAGATTAGAATTGGGTTCAAGCCATGAATGAATAGATTGACCAAATTGAAAATAATCAAACATGGGATATTGTTTCAAGACCAGCAGACAATAATGTCATAGGGACAAAATGGGTCTTTAGAAACAAAATGAATGAATACGGTGTTTTGATTCGAAACAAAGCAGGACTTGTGTGAAAAGTGTACTCTTAGATAGAGGGTATTGATGTTGATGATACATTTTCACTCATTGCAAGGCTGGAGACAATTAGATTATTCTTGGCCATAGCAGTGCAAAGAAATTTTAAGATTTTCTATATGGATTTCAAGTCAGCATTTCTGAATGGAGTTCTGGGAGAATAATTCTATATTGAGAAACTAGATTTTTTTTCTCATTCATGAAGATGAGAAAATATTTTTTGGCTGGAGAAGGCTTTATATAGCTTGAAGCAAGCACCAAGAGCATGGTATTCAAGGCTTGATTAGTTTCTAAAGAAGCACAGTTTCCATCATGGTGGAGTTGATTATAGTTTGTATTTTAACGATGTAAATATTCAAAGGATGATGGTGTTGTTTATATTGATGACATAATCTTTGGTGGATCAGATTAAGCACAATGCAGATAGTTTTCTGAATTCATAAAAAGTGAGTTTGAAATGTAGATGATTGGTGAGCTAAAATTTTTTCTTGGCTTACAGGTGATGCAAGGAAGTAATGGCACTTTTATTTCTCAATCTAAATATTCCAAGGAGTTTTTGAGAAGGTTTGGAGTGGATGATTACAAATAGATGAGGACTTCAGTTTATACCCGGCTAAAACTATCATGGGATGGTGAAGGAAAGGAAGTTAATATCACGGAATATAGGCAAATAATTAGAAGTTTTTTGTACCTAATAGAAACAAGGCTTGATATTGTATTTTCCACATTCCAAGCAGCGAGGTATCAAAGCAATCCCAAGGAGATCCACATGATTTCAGTAAAAATAATTCTTCGGTATATTAAGGAAATAGTGATTTTGGCCAAATGTATAATGAAAAATCACAACCAGAGTTATTCGGGTATACAGATGTGGATTGGGCTAGTTTAGTAGATGATAAGAAATCAAAATCAGGAGGTGTCTTTTATCTTGGAGGGTTGTGTATTTCTTGGTAAAGAAAGAAACAAGATTGCATTTCATTGAGCATCATAGAAGATAGATATATTACATCTACTCAAGCATGCATGTAGCTATTGTGGATGAAGAAACAGCTTAAAGATATGGGAATTGAAGTGAAATCTCTGATCGGAATCCATTGTGATAATTCAAGTTTTATAAATCTTGGAAAAAATCTAGTCCATCACTTAAGGACAAAGCACATTGAAATCAAATATCATTTTATCAAGGAGAAGGTGGAGCAAGGTCTTGTGAAGTTGGAGTATGTGCCTACAGAACAACAAGTTGAAGATATTCTTATGAAGTCCTTACCCAAAGAAATGTTAGAAAGGTATCTACTGGCTCTAGGAGTCCAGTAGAATCCCAACACTTGAAAAATTGTGGATGTGGGACCCCCTCTCCCTGAGGTATGATGTGTTTATCCCTAATATGATTATATGTACTCTTTACCTTGTTGCAAACAACCTTCAAGTGCTCTTCGGGTTCATTGACAAAGGGGGGGAAAGTGTGACTATTATAGGGGATAAAAGGCATGGGGAGAATTTGTTAATTGGAGTAGTGAGATAGGTGGAGTTGAAGTTGAGATGAAGCTGTTTAGATGAGTTATAAGATAGGGGGCATTAAATATAACGATGCTAGAAGTGATCGATCAATGATTAGATATCAAGAAGGCTGAGGTTTGTGATGAAAGAATATCATTGGTATCAGTGTATCAGTATGGTATCAAAAATTGGTGATTAGCAATTAAGTGATTTATTTTATGAAATTTTCATTATACTCTTGTTTCTCACATCGAGCATGGATCATGTGTGCTTATAGTATGTGTTAAGTAAATCCTTGAATCCTATCTTTATCGCGTGAAGCGAATGGTGGTTGAAATTAGAAAGAGTATTAATGGGGTATCAAAATGTGCAGCATTATTATGAAAAGAGTTCTCAACAAACCCAAAGGAGGAGATTTTTGGGAAAAAAAACTCTCAAGGTTTCCTCTTAAAATGTTTTGGGTGTAATTGTGTTTGTTCACAAAGTCAGATGACTGCAAATGAGAATGATTGGTGATTTTCGAAGACAGGTTTTTAAGGTGGCGTAGTTTCCCAGTGTTTGCCAAATTTTGGGACCTCAAAATCAGAAATTTGTGTGAATAATGGAGAAAAGTCATAAAAGGAAGTGAAATTAGGAGCCCATGACATGGATCGCATACCATGTCTGAGAATAGTATGCGGCCGCGTACCAGGCAGTGGGAACGGTACACAGGTGCAGTTCGCGAAATAAGAAATGGTTCATGGTAGAAGTCGGTGTGGTACATGGATGGATTGTATTTGGTGGAGTAGAATGAACGCATGGGAGAAAAGGCAGTACATAGAGTGCATGTGAAAATTGGTTCTCTGGAAGGCTTTCGGTTCGCAATGGCAGGAGGATCGGTAGGTGATAGAGGCTGGATCAAAGATTTAGAAAAAATTGAGTTAGCGGTTTTTTCAAATATATTTTCCTATATAATAATTTTTAATCCCACTAATTACTGTGGAGATCGAATATTATTAGAGAACATATTTTTGATCTGAGATTTCAGCGAAGGCCGAAGGAAGTTTGCGAAGGCTGAAGTGGTTCGCGTAGAAGTAATTCTGCCGAAAGTGTTTGCAGGGATTTTTAACCCGCAAAGGAAGTTAGTTACGCAGAAGGAGTTAACTCGGTATGTGTAGGAGGAATATATGGTACATTAGAGGGAGAGTTCCTCAAGTGTTATATGGAGGGGGATTTTCGGTATGCATAAGCGAAGGCATTCCATGAACAGAGAATAGTTCGCAGACAGAGGGCAGCTCACAGAGGCAAAACAAAGGTAGAGGTACATAGAGGTAATAGCGGTTCACAGAATAGGCATTTGTATGTGGAGAGGGTGGTCCATGTACCTTTCCCAGTACATAGTACGTGGATGAGTAATGTGGTTCACGAAACACATTAGGGATCTTGAAAAATCTTACAATCAGTTTTCAAAAGTATTTTTCCAACATCTAACAATATCTAAGAAGGTCGAATTTGTCTGTGGATGAAAAAATAACTTCAAAAGGTCATCTACCAATAGGTGAGTATATAGGAATTATTGAAAATTAAGGTGCCTACATGTCTATAAACTGTGTTTGACCTACAAGTATATAAATTGTGAGTGGATTCCTTTCCAAGAGCAGTGAGAAAAGGAAGAGGAAGACAGTGACCCTTTCCACCAATAGTGATCCAAAGAAAGAGGAATAGGAAGTGACCCTTAGTAATGTAGTGATAAGACCCTAAACCTTGTAAAGGTAGTGAGCCTATGCATAGAAGATCTAGCCCAAACATTGTACTCATTATTAGCTGTGATCCTTAGTGAATTTGGTGCATCGGAACATTGTCGTTGCATGCTCCTTGGACGTAGCCTAGTGAAGGTGAACCAAGTAAAAATCATTGTGTCATGTGCATGATTTCATATTTGTTTGTATATTTCTATGGGAGGAAGAGAGAATTGAGTTTTTTCTAACAACGAAATAAGATCCGAAAAAGAAAAAGTTTTAATCTTTCATACCCTAATTCACCTCCCCTCTTAGGGTGTTCGACCTAGTGGACCTAACACATGTGTATTAAATAATATAAAGTATAAGAAGCATGTGATACATCTATATAGTAGAGAGAAGGATAAGGATAATATAATATGTTACTATTATTTTCAATATAATTTCTTCATGACTCTTGAAGAATGAGAATGACTGTGATTAAATATCATAGTTATTTAATGTGGTGAACAAGTTTAATGTATATGAGGTTTTTTTATCAGACCCAAGTAGTTGAAGACATGTTCAAAGGTTCGAGGAAGGATCACTGAATTTGGTGGTTCCAGCATAAATAATTCCATCATCCAGTTTGAAGGGTTGAGCTCTATGAGACAGTAAAAGGTAAGTGGATGATACCTACCCAAACATTGTGTGTTTCTTACTAGTAACTTATAATCACTTAAAATTTAAGTGATAATAAAATAAATGACTCAAAAAGATCTGAACACGGCAAGGAGTTGGTTTTCTGGTATGGAGTCAAACCTCATAAAAATTCTCTTGTATTATTGTTCTTGTCTATTCCTACATTTTGTTGGGCAAAAATCCCTCAATGTAACATTGAAGTATTTTTGGGTTGGTTGTGTTTGTTGACAAAGCAGGTTTTCATGGATATTTGTCAAGTTCCCGAGAAGTTGTTGACAATCAATGTTGACAAAGAAATATGACAAAGGAAAGGATGATCTGGAGGTGGTACAAAAGAGCAGTACAATGTGGCGCCGTTTTCCAGTGTTTGCCAAATTTTTGGGGTCCAAAATTTGGAGTTTAGTGAGCATCGCGAAAAGTGGATTTCCATGAAGAGCATAATTTCATATGGAAAAGGCATGAATTTTGCAAAGATAGGATGCATGGATTGGATTTCGCGAAGACCAGAAGAATGGATGCGGTGGTGCTTCGCGATTACGTCAAGCTTCGCGAACGGCAGAGGCTGAAGGGCATCGCGGCGGTGAAGGGATTTGCGAGGGAGCTTCGCGGAGAAGGCGCGAAGGAAGGTTGAGCTTCGCGAGGGAGCTTCGGGGCGAAGGCACGAGTCGCGAAGGTAAGTTGACGGTGATTCTTCGCGACTACGTCAAGCTCCGCGAACGGATAATTGTCGTGGAGCTTTGCGATTTGGACAGAATTCCAGTAGAAACTTTGGAGCTTCGCGATTTGAGATGATGTGGCGTTGACTTCGCGCGGAAGGGACAAGGGTCGGTGGAATCGCCTATAAATAGAGGCTGACCCCTTCGAGCGAAGTAGAGAGAATTTTCAGAGAAAATCCATTGCTCTCGGTTCGCAGAGGTGGTTCGCGAAGGCAGTGTGCTTCGCGAAAGAGGAGCTTCGCGGCGGCTATTGTAGCTCCGCGAACGTTGTGTGCTCCGCGTTGGCTCAGTGAGCTTCGCGAGAGAAGTTGCTTTGCAACGAGTTGAGCTTCGTGGGAGTTCTTCACGAGAGAGCTTCGCGAGAGAGCTTCGCGAAAAGGAAGAAGCTTCGCGAAGGCTTGTTGAGCTTCGCGAAATTGGGAGCCTAGCGAATTTTAGTGCTTTGCGGAGGTCATTCCAAAGGTAGTTTGCCCAGTGTTCAGAGGCAAAGAGGTATTCATCTACGAATGAAAGTTGAACTTCAACAGAGCATCTACATACAGAGAAAGATGAATTCCTTGAGGGAAATGAAGAGACCTACAGGTCTATAAACTGTGAGTGAATCCCTTCCAAGAGCAGTGAGCTTAGGAAGAGGAAGAAGGTGATCCTCTCCACCGGCAGTGATCCAGAGAGAGAGAAACAGGGAGTGACCCTTGGGAAAGCAGTGAGCTGACCCTAAACCTTGTATAGGCAGTGAGCCTGGGCATAGAAGTGATCTAGCCCGAACATTGTAATCCACAGCTAGTGAAGTCTAGTGGAATTTGGTACGAACCGGCAACTTGTCGGCGTATGCTCCTTGGACGTAGCCCTTTGTGGTGAACCAAGTAAAAATCTCTGCGTCTGCCTGTTTATTTGCCTGCATTGCATTTAAAGCATCATCATCAGATAAAGGAGAAAGTAAGTGATCATAACATACACACAAGTGCAAACAAAGTGACCCTTGTAACAAAGAGGTCAAGATCCAGCGGGGTAGGAAGAACTTTGAAAAAGAATATCCATACCCTGATTCACCCCCCCTCTCAGGGTATATAGGCCCCTATTGGTCCTAACAATTGGTATCAGAGGGATAGGTTTCTTTTATCAGATTTGTTTGCTTCGACTTGGTGTAGTCGATCTTTGTGGTTGAAGATTCAGTTTTCTCTTATCACAATCTGCCATGGGAAAAGGAAAAACATCAAAGAAGAACCCGAAGTCAGGTGGTATTCCTCAGTGTGGAAGTTTGTATGGAAAATGTGTGATTCAGTTAAAAGAATCAAACCACTTGCTGAAGGAAGGCTTGGATGAATCAGACAGGGAAAAGATAGATTCACTCAATAATGCTATTGGAACGAGTGAATTACTCAAAATTCAAAGTGATGCTGAAACCACTGATGATGAAGAAGTTTCAAGGAGGACACCAATTGATGTCGTTAACATGACAAAGGAAATGGACCAGAAATTAGATGACGAAGTCAAATCTAAAGAAATCCGGATCAAAGTATTGGAGATTGAGGTCAACAAACTAAGAGGCTTAAATCAAAGACTTATTGACATAGTTACTGACCTAACAGAGAAGAATGATTCTCATGCTGAAGAAGTACAAAAGATGGCTAAAATGAAAGGAAAACAGAAGTCTGGTGAATTTGAAGAGAATCAAAAGTTAGATGAAGTTCAGAATCTGAAATCCAAAAATGTTGATCTTGTGACACAGCTTTCAGAACTAGTTCAGAAGAATCAAAGGCTACAACAAGAGAATATATATTGCTCAGATTCTGTTGTTCAAGAAAAATTGAAGGTAAAGGAGCAAAGTGAAGTGGTGGAAAAGCTTACACGAGAATTGGAAGTTGAGATGAGTAGAGGAAAGTATCTTAAGAGAGAACTTGATACTAAACTTGAATCAAGTGAAGTAAAGATTCAGAAGTTGAAAGAAGATCTAGAATCAGTGAAGAAGGAAATGGAGAAATCTAAATGTGAAGATAAGCCCAAGTTGAAGGATGCACTGCACTTATTATTTGACTATCCTCCGGCAGGTGATGATAAAATGAAATCCAAATATACTACATTAGAGGAGAAGCATGAAAGGATTGTATCTTCCCAAAGGCCATCCTTTTTGGGAAAATCTGGAATTGGATATGATGATCCCACTCCTATGCAGAATAAGAAAACTGCAGTGAAGATATCTAGAGGTAAGAGAACTGTGAAAAGTTCCAGATGTGAAAGGAATCCTATAGGTGCTGGAGATAGGCCTAAGAGGATAGTTCCAAGAAGTAGTGACGACATGTGCTATTTCTGTGGGATTCATGGCCACACATCAAGCTTCTGTTTAGAGGATCAGGAATACATTTCAGGCTGTGAAAATAGAAACATTTCTAAATCTGAGAATAAGAAGAAGCATCATGATAAATCAGAGAGAAGAGTTTCTCAGAGGAGAACATTCATCAGATGCTATTACTGTGGAAGGATGGGACACACCATGAGTATGTGTCAGGAAGCTCATGAGATCTATTCCAGAAGAATAAAACAAGTTGCATCAACATCTCAGCAGAAAAGTGATGAAATGAGGTATGCCTTTAATAGAAAATGTTTCATATGTTCTGATCATCGGCATTTGGCCAGAGAGTGTAGCAAGAAGAAAGCAGGAAAGTAAAAGGAACCCAGAAAGAGATTCTTGACTCCAGTGATGTATAAAGAAAAATCTTACATTGGGAGACAATGTGGTAAGGTAAAGAATAGGCCTAGAGCCTCAGGGGAATCACAAGGAGCTGAACAAAAAGTGTATCAGTCACCTCCTCTATCATACTCACAACACCTCTCAAGAAGAGAATGTGAACAAACCTGGATGATTAAGGGGAGATCTACTCCAGCTTTGATAAAGAAGAATGAACATTCAATGGAGGACTCACCATCGTGGAAAAAGAGTGTGGTGACTCAGAAATCTGATAAAAGAAAGATGAATAAAGAATGTGTTGAAAAATTTGCATGTCGTGTTCCACAACGAAAAGTGGAGGAAAATGCAAGATCCTTGCAATGGTGGAAGAAGCAGGGGAAGATGGCATGTAGAGAGGTTCCTATCCAGAGAAGGAATCAATGGAAATGGAATTTCAGTGGAACATCAAAGACAGAAATGTGTACTAGTGGGTTTAAACCCCAAATGGAGAAAAAGGCTAAGTCTGTCGAATCTACATATCAGAGAAAGGCTCCAAATATGGGTAAAGAATGCTTAGTCGTATGGCCAGAGCAGTTGAAGTTGGCAAGGAAACTAGAAGAATCAAGGAAAGAGTGTGATGCTCTGCAAGAAATAATCAAAGGGTTGACCCATCAGGATCAACCACAATCCCCATCTTGAGGATTCAGGAAGAAAAACCCCCTCTCCCTATATATATAAATGCTATTAACTGATGATTAATATGTTTCAGGTTCTAGGGAGATACGATCCATGGGGAAGTGGCATCTAAGGATGCGAAGTGGAGAAGTGATATGCTCTACAGTTTCAATTGATTCAGATCAGGTACCAGAGTTGAAGAAGAAAGGGAGAAACATAGCACAATAGAATATGATTGTGTTATTGACTTTGTCTCTTGTTTCCTACACCGAGTGCCAACTCAGTAGGCTTAGAGATTTTGTTAACGGATCAATTCTGATTGGAACATGAGAACAAATGATACAAGAGGAAAAGACGTGTTATGGGTCTAAACTGTTTGGCCTAACAACTGGAAGAGCTGCATAACACAGGGGGAGCATTCGATATCCTAATAAGATGCATGATCTCAATATGATATGAAGGATGAATGTTTATGCTCATGAAGAATGATTGGTGTAAAAGCAGCAACACATGGGTTTTCATGATTATCTATTTTGTTCTAACAATGTGGTATCAACTGACTGCTTTCAGGATACCAAGAAGCTGCAAGAGAAAATCCAAGGTGTGTCAACAAAATCCTGAAGGAAGATGTTCAATGAAATGGAATCATTGAACAATGACACAGTGAAAAGTTCTCTATTAAAAATGAGTCAGTGAACAATTTCCTGATGAAAGTGTTGAGGAAGAAAGCAACACAGGGAGAGAAGAAGTGGATGATGCTAATTCAGAAGAAGACACTAATGATTAACATGAATGTTTCAAGTGTGTGTCAACAAGGATGCCAAAGAGATGAGCTGAAATTGATAGACAGAATATCATTGGTGATCGGGCAGCTCCAGTTCAGACAAGGGAAATGAAATCACTGAAGCATGCATCTTTTCTATCTTAGGTTGATCTGAAATGCATTGCTGATGCAGCTAATGATGAAAACTGGGTTCATCCATGAACGAAGAGATAGATCAGATTGAGAAGAATCAGAAGTGGAAGATTGTTTCGAGGCTAGTAGATAAGAATGTCATTGGGACCAAATGAGTCTTTCACAATAATATGAACGAATATGGCACAACTATTCGAAACAAAGCACGATTGGTGTGCAAAGAATACTCCCCAAGAGCATGGTACTGAAGGCTATATCAGTATTTGAAGAAGATTGGTTTTCAGCGTGGGGGGTTTGATTACAATCTTTATTTCAACAACAATAGTAATCAAAGGATGGTGAGGATGGTCAAGGAAGAAGACATAATATTTGGAAGATCAGATGAAGCATGGTTACACAAGGCAGGAATGGAACATTCATTTCTCAATTCAAGTATGCCAAGGAGGGTTTGAAATGATTTGGAATGGAAAATTCCAAGGAGATGAAGACTCTGGTTTCTACCCGGATGAAATCATCAAAAGATGATAGTGGCAGGGCAGTTAACTTCACTGAAAACAGCGAGATATCAAAGAAAATCCCAACGAAAGCCACATGCATGTAGTGAAAAGAATACTTCGGTAAATCAAGGGCACAGTGGATTTCATCTTAATGTACAATGATCAAACGAAGCTATTGGGATATACTGATGCAGATTGGGCCGGTTCAGCAGATGATAGAAAATCAACGTCAGGTGGTGCCTTCTATCTTGGTGGATTGTGTATTTCTTGGCTTAGCAAGAAGCAATATTGCATTTCATTGAGCACCACAGAAGCTGAGTATATTGCGGACAATCAAGCATGCACACAGTTATTGTGGATGAAGCAGCAGCTTGAAGATATGGGAGTTGAAGTGAAGTCTCTGATCGGAATCCAGTGCGAGAACTCAAGTGATATAAATCTTAGCAAAAATCCCGTCCATCACTCAAGGACAAATCACATTGAGATAAAGTATCATTTTATCAAGGAGAAAGTTGAGCAGGGGATCATGAAGTTGGAGTATGTGCCTACAGAGCTATAGGTTGCAGACATTTTAACAAAGGCCTTACCCAAGGAATCATTTGAAGGACATCGACTGACTCTGGGATTTTAGTCGACTCCCCGCACTTAGGAGAGTGTGAATTCCCCCCCCCCCTCTCCCCGAGGTATGATGTGTTTTTCCCTAATGTGCTGATATGTGTTCTCTACCATGTTACAGACTACAACGGAGTGACCTTTGGGTTCGTTGACAAAGGGGGAGAAAAGTGTTTGTTAATGGGGGAGAAAATCGTGGTTGTTCAAGGGGGAGACAGTGCGGAGATTTGATAAATCATTTTTGATGCGGGGAGAAGCTGACGGGTGGAGCAGCCAGAAAGGGGGAGAAATGAGAAAGGGGGAGAGATTTTCAAATCTGACGATGCTAGAAGTGATCGATCAAAGCATAGATATCACGACAACTGAGGATCGTGATAAAAGCAGAACAGTGGTGTTGGAATGGTGTGAGACGGTGTCCAGCTATCAACAATTGGTATCAACTTAAGAATTCACCAATTGGTATCAGTGTGGTTCAACAACTGGTTTTATTTTAAGAATTGGTATCAGGGTGGAATCGACAATTGGGGTCTGACATGAAGTGATTCATTGATGAACTTTTTATACTACTCTTGTTTCTCACGCCGAGCATTGCTCATGTGGGCTTAGAGTACGTGTTAAGTGAATCCTTGAATGCTATCAAAAATCGCAAGAGGCGAATGGTGGTAGCGGCTAGAAGAAGACTCAGTGAGGTATCAAAGTGCAGAAAATTATTCTGAGCAGAGTTGTGAAGAGTTGTCAACAAACCCAAAGGGGGAGATTGTTGGGCAAAAATCCCTCAAGGTAACATTGAAGTATTTTTGGGTTGGTTGTGTTTGTTGACAAAGCAGGTTTTTATGGATATTTGTCAAGTTCCCGAGAAGTTTTTGACAATCAATGTTGACAAAGAACTATGACAAAGGAAAGGATGATATGGAGGCGGTACAAAAGAGCAGTACAAGGTGGCGCCGTTTTCCAGTGTTTGCCAAATTTTTGGGGTCCAAAATTTGGAGTTTGGTGAGCATCGCGAAAAGTGGATTTCCATGAAGAGCATAATTTCATATGGAAAAGGCATGAATTTCGTGAAGATAGGATGCATGGATTGGATTTCGCGAAGACCAGAAGAATGGATGCGGTGGTGCTTCGCGATTACGTCAAGCTTCGCGAACGGCAGAGGCTGAAGGGCATCGCGGCGGTGAAGGGCTTTGCGAGGGAGCTTCGCGGCGAAGGCGCGAAGGAAGGTTGAGCTTCGTGAGGGAGCTTCGTGGCGAAGGCACGAGTCGCGAAGGTAAGTTGATGGTGATTCTTCGCGACTACGTCAAGCTCCGCGAACGGATAATTGTCGTGGAGCTTCGCGATTTGGACAGAATTCCAGCAGAAAATTTGGAGCTTCGCGATTTGAGATGACGTGGCGTTGACTTCGCGCGGAAGGGACGAGGGTCGGTGGAATCACCTATAAATAGAGGCTGACCCCTTCGAGCGAAGTAGAGAGAATTTTCAGAGAAAATCCATTGCTCTTGGTTCGCGGAGGTGGTTCGTGAAGGTAGTGTGCTTCGCGAAAGAGGAGCTTCGCGGCGGCTATTATAGCTCCGCGAACGTTGTGTACTCCATGTTGGCTCAGTGAGCTTCGTGAGAGAAGTTTCTTTGCAACGAGTTGAGCTTCGCAGGAGTTCTTCGCGAGAGATCTTCGCGAGAGAGCTTCGCGAAAAGGCAGGAGCTTCGCAAAGGCTTGTTGAGCTTCGCGAAATTGGGAGCCTAGCGAAGTTTAGTGCTTTGCGGTGGTCATTCCAAAGGTAGTTTTCCCAGTGTTCAGAGGCAAAGAGGTATTCATCTACGAATGAAAGTTTAACTTCAACAGAGCATCTACATACAGAGAAAGATGCATTCCTTGAGGGAAATGAAGAGACCTACAGGTCTATAAACTGTGAGTGAATCCCTTCCAAGAGTAGTGAGCTTATGAAGAGGAAGAAGGTGATCCTCTCCACCGGTAGTGAGCTAGAGAGAGAGAAACAGGGAGTGACCCTTGGGAAAGCATTGAGATGACCCTAAACCTTGTATAGGCAGTGAGCCTGGGCATAGAAGTGATCTATCCCGAACATTGTAATCCACAGCTAGTGAAGTCTAGTGGAATTTGGTACGAACCGGCAACTTGTCGGTGTATGCTCCTTGGACGTAGCCCTTTGCGGTGAACCAAGTAAAAATCTATGTGCCTGCCTGTTTATTTGCCTGCATTGCATTTAAAGCATCATCATCAGATAAAGGAGAAAGTAAGTGATCATAACATACACACAAGTGCAAACAAAGTGACCCTTGTAACAAAGAGGTCAAGATCCAGCGGGGCAGGAAGAACTTTGAAAAAGAATATTCATACCCTGATTCACCCCCCCCCCCTCTCAGGGTATATAGGCCCCTATTGGTCCTAACACATTTCATATTGAGTTAAGGGTTTAGATCACATCAAAGATCCATATCTCTTATTTGGGATAGAGGTTCAAGTAAAAGAGAGGGTGTAATTTTACTATTAATTAAAAAATGGTAAAATTGGGTTTTCATTGATCTACCCCCCTCCCCCTCTTAGTGGCTCTATACAATCCATTGGGATCTACATGTGGTATTAGATAAAATATAGGTTTCCTCTAATTAGATCTAAATTTTTTCCATATGTTTTTATAAGATAAATATTAAGTGAATATTTTATGAAAATTTAGAAGATCCTCATATGGAGAACTTGGCCTTCATCCCTACTAAGACTAAACTGAAGGTCTCATACAAGACCTTAAAAAATAATAATAATAAAGAGGAAAATATATTGAGAAAAATATCAAAAATAAAATAATGATCTATCACTAGTTGAAGCTAATTAAATTGTTAATCATTCATCTTCTAAATATTTGGATAGTTATCCATTTATGGAAGTAAGTTCAAGAAGTGGAGAGTTTTAAGATGATGAGTCCATCAAAACCATTGAAGACTTCCACTCTAAAATTGAAAGTTATGTGAATAATTTTCTTGTTGAAGTTATCACATGTATACTTGGTCTTATCAAGTAACTATATGATGAAAAATAATAGTTGTAAAAGTAAGTAATAGAAATAGATACAAAGTTAGATAATAATATCCGAATATGTAAAATTCTCACACAACTCATCGAATCCAAAGAAGAATATTTTTCACTTTACAATGAAAAAAATTCTATAGTTTATTAGGAATTATAAATAAATATTTTGAGAATATTTTAATTAAACAAGTATTTATAGAAGTAATCCATGCATTGTAAAATCTATATAAAGATTCAATGAATGTTAAAGATGCTCAATTGGAAATCAAAGAAAAAAAGATAAAAGTTATTAATGTTTATTTTCAAGAGGAAAAGAAAATTCATGAAGATGTAATGAAGAAGAATAATAAAGAGAATGAGAAGATAGGCTGAGATTGATTTAGTATTGAAATAACTCCATCAACATAAAGAAACATGAACTTGAAGTGAAAGTTAAAATTTTTTAATCTATAAAAAACTTTACCTTATCAAACTATTGAAAATATGGATGATTCCATAAAAAATTCAAATGATAAACTTATCTCAAAAATTACTATTATTTATAAAAATATAGATTTATATTATCTATAGAAGCATACAACTCCAAATCATACAAAAAGGTATCCCATAACTCTAAAAATTTAGTTTACACTGATTTTTTTGGGTAAGTGTAGGGAAAAAGAAAAAATATATACAAATGTAGAAGAAGAAAAATGTTATAAAACCCACAAATAATTCAATGGTGGAGGTGATCATATACAATAAAATCCCCCTACCCCCCTAAATTATCATAAAAAGTTGGTGTTCCGACCCAAAAACAGTAAGTGTGTCTGGTTTATCAAACTACACCTACATGAAAAAGAACAAGGATGATTGGAAGATGTTGGTGTTATTGGAGATTTAGGCATAGGGATATTGATTATTGGAATAATATATCAATATATTAAAATTATAGAATCCTTATAGTAATGGGTAGAAACTTATAATTTAGAATGAAACCTTCTGTAAGGAAACAAATCTCACGAAATGGAAGAAATTTTTCTTACAAGAACATATTTGAATCACTTGGAAATTTTTGTGAGTTGTGTAAGATTGGTAGTCACTACTATGATGAATGTTGGTATAGAACTTCTAGGTATCATTCATATACTATAGATAATAAATCACCACCTCATATGGATAATCATGTAAACAAAGAAAGAAAGACTACCTTGGGAGATAAATCAGTGAAGAAAATAACTAAATCAAGTGCTCCCAGGAAGTTAGTGAATAATTACAATAAGAATGTCAAACCTATATAGAGAAGTTTCTTCTGTTATAGAAAGAGAGGCCAAATCATGGACCATTTCAAGATGTCCATGGATGATAAAGAAAAATAGATCAATATTAATTCAATAAAATAATCTATCCAATAAAGAGATTTTAGGATTGGATTAGTGGTTAACACTCCTAATGAAGAGGTTGAGAGGCTGCCCAAAAAGGGTAGATTAAAATTTGATGTAAGTGTGTTTGGGAGGTTTAAAAATGATGATCATAGTGTTTTCAAATGTATGAAATGGTTTCCTCAATATTAATAGCTTACAAAACTTAAAAGTTAAATTTATAGTGAGATCAGCATTAAAAATTGTAGCCACAAAGAATAAATCAACACTCAATAAGAAGGATGGGAATAAAGATAGATTAATCATACGGCATAAACATTTGGAAGAGGTTGGAATATTAGATCAAGATGAAAATAATCAAAACTCCCTTTTTATTAAAGTTTATAAGCCCATTTTATCTAGGAATAAATGTGAAATCAAGAAGAATTTTATGCTTCCCATAGAGAATTATACTTAGAAGATCAAGGGAGGATATAACATAAGGATTTATCAAGTTATTAGAGCTACCAAAAATAATTTTCATGTGTTGAGGAACAAATCTCAACCTTACTTATATTAATAAATAGAAATGGAAAATACTCTCTTTATTCCCTTTCATCTTATGTGTAATAAAATGTAGGGAATTGAAGGAACCAAATATTAGGGGAGATGAATGAGGCTATCAATGATGGAAAACAAGAAATGATTTCTCATCATGGAACAGGTTTATAACCATGATGAAGGAATAGGGAGTTCATCCCTTGAGGGGGACAAAATATAAAGAGGAGTTGTCAAAATATCAACCCACATTGAATCTGAAAATATAGACACCCCTACAAATAATTGAAGTTACAGGTATTCTAATCACATTTTTCACACTTATTCTGATTTTTTCAAATATTTTTACAAAGGGGGGTGTTGGTTGGTGCATTTGGAAATAGAAAGGGGGAGTTATTTACCTTACACTTGAAATTTTTTGATAAGTTTTTTGAGTTGAGTGTAGGAAACATATTCTTGATAAATCTATTAAAAAATCCCTTTATTGAGATTTTTGTAAATGGTATCACATTATGAAATATTAATGGATGGTATTGATTTCTTAATGAAGCATCTCTTGTTTTCTATACTGGGTTCACCCACATAGGATTAGAGTGGACCAACTAAAGGCTATTGGCTATGTTGTGTGTGGTGATATCCTTATATCACAACAATATCAGGATATAATTTATATTTAATGAGGTATAAGAAGCTATTGTACATCCCATATATTCCTTTACATTTATTTTCAATAAGGGGGAGAAGAAAAGACACATATATTGAAATAAAGGACTAATGATATTGTCAAAAAATACAAATGGGGTATTGAAGTGCCTATGTGTATATTGTATTATTGTCAATAATAAAAACTACAGTGGATGAGAAGATGTTGTAAATATATGTTTTAATGTAAGTGAACTGTTTTTATTATGCATGGAAATTAGAGAAGGTGTTTGAGGTTGTTTCTTGAAGAGAATGGATGGATAGATTCAAGTAATATCACCTACATCAAATGATTGTATATTTTGGTCCTCATGTTATATAAAAGTAATCATAATATCGAAATTTTTCCTAAAAAAAGTTATATACAAGTGAAAATATTGATGTGGTGAATAGCTTTTGGAGTTGTTATTTTGAGAGTTAAAGGCTAAATGACTGGGGAGTTTGAAGACCCAATGTGTCTCGGAACCCATACAAAGTATATTGTATTTTAAAATATTGAAATTGGTGTGAAACACCTTAAATAAAGTTTCATAAGGTTTATATAATCCCTGGATACATTGGAATTCATTGTGAGTTCATTTGAGAAAGTTTGTTTATTGAGTTAAAATTGGACTACCTATGCAAAGGTAAGTTGGGTTGGAGTAATGCTGCATAAAGGTAACTATGTAAACTCAATAGATGCATAAAGGTATTCATATCTATGTAAAGGTGATTATGTAAATTTCATAAAGGTTACACTAAATTTCATCCTCTAGGTAAAGGTAAAACCACTGGAAATATAAACGTTCTCTAAAAAAACATTACTTCTATAAAGGTGAACCATTATCTATGTAAAGGTAATTAAATAATATTAGTGAGTTTCATAAAGGTCTCAAAACATTACATAAATATAATGAGAAAATTATGGAGGATATGTAAAGGTTACCTGGACCTATATAAGGGTAAAATCAAATTTTTCGTAGAGGTATGAATAGATTTACAAAATTCACATATTATGAATAATTAGATAATATAATTCAGATAATGCTTTAAAGATGATATTTGGTGTTTAAAAATCATCATCATTATAATGAATCATGACTCAATCTAAGATAAAATTGTATTAGATTATCATTGTTTGATAAAGCTATGAGTTTCAAAGGGAATATTTGAAACTCAATATATGGATCAAAAATGAAGAATAAATCATGTGATGATTCATGTGTTGTTCTCTATCGATAAAACATCATAAATATATTATGACTAAAGTTGAGATATTTATATCAATATAAAGGTGATGTTTCAAAGAATAAAGAGGATTACACATCATAGTAAAGGTCATGGTGACTATCTAGGAAGAAAAATAATGAGGACTACACCACAGTTATTTCCAAGTGATCTTTTTGAGATTCCCTTGATGTTGGAAGTCTAACTCAATGAGATATACTTTTCATGGAGTTTTTTCAAGTCATGAGAATCAATATAAGATTTTTTCAGGTTGTATAAAGGTAAAATAAAGATATTTAAAGGTCATATAGAGGGTGGAATGCATGTGCAAAGGTAGTCCAGGTGATGTGTCAAGGTTACTCAAAAGATATTAAGGTCGCATTAGGGTAATCTGGATCTTATGTAAAGGTCATTTCCAGAGTTATGTAAAGGTGATTCTAAGATTTTACCACTCACATAAGGGTAAAACTAAATTTTATTTATTTATGTAAGTGTTATTCGAAGCTGCGTACATGTCATTTTTAATATACATAAATATAATTCTAGACTTAGATGAATTTTAAAGTTTCTCCATAGTGTATAAATAGAGGAAACGCTGTAAGAAATTTTGAAATGAGTAATGGTTGGAGGCTATGCCATAATAGTAACCATGTTTAGATGTTTACCTATACAAAACTTAAAGTCACGTCCACATAAAAGGTGAAGTTCTGATGATTTATAATTCATAATGATGTGTAAAAACTCAAATTTCAAGAAATGTTTAGAGAATATGAGTTCATGGATATTCAAATTCCATGTGAGAAAATATTATATGGAGTTATATAGGTTTCAAGCACAGCGGAAGTGCCTTTATGGCATGAATAACTCATTTTTTAGTCTTAATATATGAATAATCATTATTGAAAATGAAAAATAATTCCATTTCCAAAGAAAATCATAGATTAATTTACTAGAGGAAATGAAAAAACAAGAATAGAATGATCTTTACATATAATTTATAATTAATTTATGAGCAGATATAGAATTACCTCAACTTGTAATTCTCTCTTCATTGATGATCTGGTTGACTAGATCTCATCATATTATTGTTTCGCTATAGGATCCAAGTGTATAATCTCTCTAGTGGTGATCCACGCATGCACCATAATCTATGAAAATTGTTTTAGAATCATCGAGTTCTATCACGACTGATCTTGATCACTTGTATTGTTCGTGATTGATTACAACAGAATTCTTATTGAAGGAGGAAGGACTCTTGATGTTCTCTCAATGTATTGAGAGAATAGGAAGAGATAGTGCATTATAGGTCTTGAGAGAGTCTATATTTATCCATTGTTCAAAAAAATAGAGAGTATAGAGTGTTTTATAATTAGATATTTATTATGGAAGGTTTAGGGTTTTAAAATTTCACACAATCAATTTCCCTACCTAAAAATTATTAGTTAAACCCATGTATAATAATAATAATAATAATCGATTGACATGCACAAAAATATAAATAAATATATTTTATACAATTTATAATAAGACCATTAATCTCGGTCCACTTTCACTCATCAATATTTATTGATCCTTGAATAATGAGTATTTATTTAATAAATAAATTTCAATTCATTATCCATTGGTAAATATAGTAAGTATTATATTCACCAAACCACAAAAATAAATATTAATTAATATTTAAATCACTTTTCCTTTCAAATAACCTGTGATTAAATCATATAGATCAACCAAACCTGAATAAATATTATTTATTAAGAATTTTCAAATTTAGTACTTGAATTTAAGTGAGATTGTGGATACACTTAGTGTATGACCCTCTAGGCCTATTTCTCAGTGGAATTAAAAATAACCACCTAAATTATAAGGTTAGTATCTAGAAAAAGACCAAGGAACCCATAGAGAAATAAGTTAATGTTGCAACTAAATAAAACCTATTATGAAAATTTATCATGCAATATAATCCCTTTATCACGATATCTCAAATTAAGCAGGTTACTTACTAGTGTCATCAACCTATATGCTCGATGTATCTTTCTTTGGATTTTTAAAAATAAAATCACCCATATAACACCATGTACATGGATTTATTTTGGAAGTTCTATTCTCATAAAAGGGCCTAATATATCAACTTTCGTTAAGGGACTAAAGGGATAAATCATTTCTCACATTATCCATTAATGCAATATCACTCCTGACATACCCAATGCAACCTACCTCACCATGATCATATGTCATCACAGTTCTCATCAATGAATCAAAGTAAATGATTCATGATATACATTAATGATAATATTAAATTCTAAGGATCAATACACACATACACATATAGGAACATCTAATGATGCATGCAAATGTGGATTTCCTATTAATGGGTCTATTATCATAACCTCATATATTGGAGATAACCATGGGAGAACACCATGATAAGGTGTCTCAATGTATAATGATCTTTCTAACCCTTATATCATGTATCTTATATGTCCCATTAGACAATATTATATAGCCATAGAACAATATTCGTGGAACCTCATGTTACTCATCATAGCGGGGAACTTCCATGACCTTTCAGTGCGAAATATATTCTTAGAAAATTATCACATGAAAATTTTATATGGAGGAACAATCATGATGTGATAATAAACTTTATTGATAATAAATCATGTAATAAAATACTAAGAAATTTGGTTTTAGGATTATAACTCTAACAGAATCCCACTTGCACTAGAGCCAATTGAAAATAAATTTTAGTTCACTAGATCTCACATGATACTCATGCCTCTACTAAGATAGAGCCTCCATAAAGGGGTTTGACATGTTTTCCTCCATGGATACTCTACTCACTATAACTTGACATCATTGAGAAAAATCCCTTAATAGATGAAACTTCCAAAGTACGTGATTTATCCTTTGATGTGACCTTATCTATTTAGAAAGGGACACTTTTGTAGTGTTATCATAGTAAAATGTGATAGGGTATTCACTTCTATACACCATATCAAGATCTTGGATAGAGTTTTCAATCCAACTTCTTCCTTGTCTATATAAAAAGCTGCAATATACTCAGAATTAGTTGTAGAATCGGTGACAACTGGTTGTTTTGAACTCTTATAGCTCAAAAATCCTCTATTGAGGAAAAATACATATCCATAATATAAATTTAGATAATTATAATCTATTTAAAATCTAGAATCTGTATAACCCCTAATGACTATATCTTCATATTATCCATACCCTAGGAACATATCCTTATTTTTACTTGGATACTCAAGTATATGCTTAATAGTAGTCCAATATTTTTCACCTATATCTATTTGATATCTACCTACCATTCTCAAATAATAGGAAACATCAAGATTCAAACATAACATAGCATACAATATATATCCTATTGTAGAAGCATATGGTATCTCACTCATTATACCTCTTTCATGTTGTGTTTAAGGACACATTTTCTAGGAAATATGTATACCATGTAAAATTGGAACCAATCCCCTTTTATATTATTCCATACTAAACCTCTTTAACATCTGTTCAATTTATGTTCCTTGACTTAGTATGAGAAACCTATTGGATCTATCACAGATGATCTTGATCCCTAGAATGTAGGCTGCCTCACCTAAGTCCTTCATGGAGAAGAAATTTCTCAACCACACCATAACCTCTTATAAGTCTGGTATATCATTTCCAATTAGTAATATTTCATCAAAATATACTACTATGAAAACAACTATACACCCAATAAAACACTTGTAAAAACATGGATCACATTAATTCTTGATGAAACCAAACTATTTTTTAGCTTCATTAAACTGAATATTCTATGACTCGGATTCTTTCTTTAGTTAATAGATAGATCTATGAAACTTGAATACCTTTTTTTCATTTCTAAGAGTCAAAAACCCTTATATTTGTGTCATATGAAAATCCTATTAAAGTTCCCCATTAATAAAAGTAGCTTTTACATCCATTTTCCAAATCTCATTATCATAATAAGTTGTTATGGAAAGAAAAACTATGATGGATTTAAACATAGAAACTAGAGAAAAAGTTTCATCATAGTTAATTACTTGATGTTTTCTAAACCATTAATTCATTAGTCATTCTTTATAGGTATTTAATTTAACTTCCATTTCCATTTTTCTCTTGAATACCCATTTACACTTAATGGGATTTCCATCATCTCACAGATCGATAAAAACCCAAACTTAGTTTTGATACATGAAATCAATCTCATAATTCATATATTATTTCCATATTTTGATCTCTCTACTACCTCCTTGTAGGAGAATCATTACTATCAACCAATAATGAGTCTCCATCATCAACGATTAGAACTATATATCTATGGTTTTCTTACCTCTCTAGTGCTCCTATGAAACACTTGTTTTTCAAAGACAACTTCTTATATGGGGACCAATAGAATTCATTCCTACAATAACTCTTGTTTATCTTGAGCATCAACTTTATCTAAGTCAATCTTACTCTCATTATCCTCCTTGAGGATGTTTTTTCTCTCAAGAAAGAGGGTCTGTCTTATTATAACTAATTTATTGTCTGAAGGGTTATATAGATAGTATCCTCTTATATCCTTGGGATACCTAATAAAGATATACTTCATGCCTCAGGGAGCTAGTTTTTTTCTTGAGATATCATTAAAAATTTCCCCACAACACCATTTACAAACATGTGACAAAATAAGTTTATGTCCACTCCATATATCAAAGGGGACACTGTTTTCCACTTTAATTGGCACTCAGTTTAGTAAGTATGATTTCATGTGAAATTCATATCCTCAAAAGGATAATGGATGTCTTACATGAATCATCATCTAACTTTCTATGTCTAGTAGTGTATGGTTCCTCATTTCACTAACATCATTCCACTAGGGTGTATGTGGTGAAGCGAGTTGAGATAAAATCTCATACTCTTGTAGAAAGTTGATAAAATCTTGGTTAAAATATTCTCCACATAGATCTGATCAAAGTTTCTTTATCTTCTTACAAATACGATTATCAACTTAATTCTTTAACTCTTTGAACTTCTCAAAGTATTCATAATTGTACCTCATAAAATAGATATGACCATACCTACTCAAGTAATCAGTAAAATTAATAAAGTATGAGAATCCAACTATATATTATACTTGGAAATGTTTGCACACATCAGTGTGTAACAATTCTAGAAGATCTATAGCCCTTTCACCTTGACTACCAAATTTTGTTTTGGTCATCTTACCTTGAAATCAAGCGTGAAATATTTCAAGTGGTTTAATCTCAAAAGAGTCTAAGTATCCATCTTGATAGAGATTTGTTAAATGATTTTGTTTATACGACCAAGACGATGATGTCTAAACTAAGTGTTAAATAAGTCATTTGTATTTTTTCATTATCAATTTCCAATATTTTTTTCATAATTTAATACATAAATACAATTATTCAATTGTGTCATACCATAACGTATGTTATATTTATAAAATTAGAAACTATGATTCCCAAAACTGAAAATAAATCCATCCATGTCTAAATAATAAATGGACATGATGTTATTGGTAACACTTGGTACATAATAAAAATTATTTTAAATAAAAAATAAATGATTTTGACAGTGATATGTGGTAGTCTATAATGGTTAGAGCAGCTATCCATTCTCTATTGGTTGCCCGTAGATCCACCTCACCTCTAGAAACCTTCTAAAATATACTTGGTTCTTGTATTTAGATACAAATGTGATAACCGAATATAGTATATAATACCCAACTTTTAGATATAGAAATATTACACTTGATAATTAATTCTCATAAATATTTCCCATGATTCTTTTTTTTTGGGTGCAATTCCTCTTCCATTTAACTTACTTACCACATGGAAAACATGTTGCATCATGTTCATTTCCTTACCTTTAGATCTTATTCATCTTGGATGGATGATGATCTGGAGCCTTAGACTTAGAATAAGTATTTGGAACCTTTTCCTTATTCCTCCTATTATTATTCACCATAAGTATTGTGGTTTTTTCACGCCTCATGTCTTTATCAACTTGGTAAATAAGAGTAATAAGTTCTGAAAGTGTCATCTCAATATTACTCATGTTATAATTCATAATAAAACTAGTTAATTTTTTTCATTGTGAGGATAGAATAAGATATTTGTGTAGATAATCTTGGATTTTAAAGACCAATATTTCCAAGCGCTCAATGTATCCAATCATCGTAACTACATGTGGCCCAACTGGCCCCAACTCTCTAAGATTGCACGTGAATAGTGCATTGGAGATCTCATATCTCTCTGGTCTCACCTTGTCTTGATAGAGATCTTGAAGGTGAGAAACTATTATATACACATACATATCCTTAAATTGATTTATAAGTTCATTGTACATGGAGTATAGAATGAAACATTGGAAATTCATTGCATTATCCACATGCCTCAAATAGAGAGAAACTCCTTCCACACTAGCCTCTTTAGAAAGTGACTCGAAAAGTGGGGTTTCTAGAATGTATAATTTCCATTCATGGAATATTATAACCATAATACCCTATATTTTATGGCATATTTCTCTATAAATAAATTTTATTACTTTGATAACTTGTTTTACATGCAACACCAAGTTTAAACAAACCACATTATATTATTGAAATATTATTATTTAATGTGGTAGTTATCGCCTAGCCATTGAATTCATGGGTATGAATAGGATTAACTACACTATTAAATATATATAAATATAATAATCAATAAGAATTTATTAATTAATTATTAATAAATAATCACTCAATTTTTAGTAAATTTATTTTCTTCTTCAAAAATTATTTTTTCCTCAGAAATGGATTTTATTGCTTTTTGTGATCATAATTAATTTCGATATATATTAGAAATATTATTTGATAAAAATGATATTAATTTTTAAATAATTATATCAAAATTATCTTAGGGTTAATTTTTGGGATTTTTTTTAAAAGATTGATTTTCTAGTGAATAGTGAAAAATGTTGATTTTACTGAAAATTGTACTTTTGTTTCAAGAATTTACAAAGTTACATTTTTTTTAAATAATTTAAATGTAATATTAGTTATATTATATTATTATTAATACAATTATGTTCATTGGAAACAATTTTATGATTACAGTTTTTATAAAAATATTTTTATACTTAAAAAGGCATTTTTTTGAAAAACAATTTTTTTGTTGTGTTTTGTGGTTTTATCTTGGATTAAGTCATTCCACTTATATGAATTGGATATTGAAAAATTAATTCCATATTTTTAATTATTTGTTTCAAATGTTTTAAATATTTCTCTTTTATCTTTGGTCAATATGATTTGTAACCATAGTAAATTTGTATCCCCTCAATAAGGGTAAAACAGGTAAAATAGGCATAAAACTTTGGGATAAGGATTTAAAATTTATTTAACACTTGAATTTATTATATTTTATGTATTTATTTATAGAATGTTCATACAATTTTATAATATATGTCCACTTTGTTCCATATTTCTTTTATTATGACCTTTTTATTAATTTAAGA
Source organism: Viscum album (assembly GCA_963277665.1). Taxonomy (NCBI): domain Eukaryota; kingdom Viridiplantae; phylum Streptophyta; class Magnoliopsida; order Santalales; family Viscaceae; genus Viscum; species Viscum album. The sequence continues at coordinate 1,506,987,268 of OY728158.1, forward strand.
AAACAATAAATATAAAATGTCACTCTCTTGACTTTAATATATCTAATATTTTATCATAAGGGTAAAAATAGGTTATTTTTAGTTATAAATTTTTATTTGAAATATAAATTTATTTTTTTTATCATATTAATTTATTTTTAATTTTTATTGGTTAAATAATTACCCTAAATACTTACACAATGTCGACACAATATTTATACAATTAAAAGAAAAATAAAATAAATGATTTAAAAAAAATAAAAGTAATAAAATTTGGATTAATTATTATGTTACATGGATTTTTTAGATAAATATAATATATTAGAGATGTTTGAAATATTTTTATTCTAATTTTATTATTTTCATATTATGTTCAAAGTCAAATTATGTGAATAGTGACAAAAATGACATTAATAATGTTTTATGAAAAATAATATTTCAATAAATTATTTAAAAATAATAAAATTCTTTAAATAGTACAATTAGGTTTATAAATGGTATATATTATCACCATTTTTAAATTTATGATTCAATTTTTACCTTGTAAGTAAAATTATAACCATTTAAGAGTGAAAAGGGTGTTGTCGTTGTTAATCTTAAAATAGGTTAACTAAGGGGTCAAACCAAAATATAAGTTTTAAAACACAACTTAAACCTATCAAAATTATATTGGTTGATGGTATTTCAACCAAATAATTATTTATCTTTGAATATCATTCCATTTTGAATCATTTTTATAGAGAATTAATTTATTATATTTTAATCTTTTAAGATATTCCAAGAGTGCCCCTCCCCACACTTATAAAAGGGCACCCTTAATTTCTCTTCTTTACACCACTTTGAGTAATCTAGTTCAACCAAAACCTGCATAATTTTATTATAAAATTTCCTATCCATGAACAATAGGTGTTTTATTCTTAAAATACTATTCCAAGGGCCCTTAATAAGGGATCTAAAGGAGGTTTATCGAAGAAGCGGTAATCATCTTACCCAACCTCTTTCAATTTGTTTCTTCTTCTACCACCTATAAATCTATGGTATTCATTATAAAATAGTAAATTAAGTATACTAAATATACTTAAATGTTATTATTATTATTAAATCACCTTTATTAACCCTCTTTTCCATCAAATGTGAAATGTAAGTATCGCTCATGCATACGCACGACTTACCATTTCCACATAGTGATATATTTAATTTTTCATCATTGTCTTTCATGGATGGGTATTATGATGGGTTTAATGTATATACATGATATTTATGACATAATTATTTTTATGTAATTATAATATCATATATACTTTCTTACCTTCCAATCCATTGGAAAACCATAATGTCACTCGTGCATATGTGTGGACCACCACCTCTATGAAACGATATGATTTGTTTTTCATTTATGATTTATATGTATGGTAATGAGGATAGATTTAATATAACATACTTGGACTCTCACTTTCGTATTTAGTTCTAAAAACATAAAATTTACACTTATGGATTTGATACCTATAATTTTGACCTAATTTTTGTCTTCCAAAGCTTAAAACATCAAAAGGAAATATTGGATTGCTTACATACACAAGGACCTTTTAGGTTTAGAGTTTTCAAGAATTAGGAAAAAATATTAACAACTTGGATTCATAAACAACTGGTTCATAAATATCATCATCATATCCCATTATACCTAGCTTTTCATATTCCATATTAAGTGTTCAATAACTCCCACAAAATCCACCATGTTAGAAACCTTTCTAGACACAAATCATTTAATCATCATTCTTCATAACCTGGGGAATATGAAACATAAGAAGTGTGAGATAAAATGCTCATTAATGGTAAACATAAGAATTAACAATTGAATTTCATTAGTTATTATAATAATATCATAAGGGTACGATTATATAATCAAAATGCATGATCATAAAATAAGAATATTCATACACATCAATACCTAAATCATCAATCCTAAAATATGGCTTAAATATTTATCAAAGGAAAGAGTCATAAAAATCAATAATCATGAGCCATGTGATTTAAAAATTGATCAAATTAATCATAAAAACCCCATAAAAAGAATAAATAAAATTTATTGGTATCTTGGAACATTATATTTATATAACCCTTACAGAACCCTTATAGATTAGAATAACCATACAGTCGACTTCCAATATAATTACCCAATGCATTGAGTGTTATATAGGTGCACCCATCATATAAGATATATCAGGATCACTCATGAGATATTATGGGGATCAACCCTTCATAAACAATTTTCAAGAACCATAACATGAATAAAGTACATATAACTTTCATCTCATCATAAAACTCATAAAAACATCCATTATCCCTTTCATAACATGATTAACCACTAGAAAAGAAATGGTTTCCATGATAATATCTTTGAAGCGTGATTAAACCATGGAAAAGAAATTAGTTCCATAAAAATCTATTTGAAACATTATTAAACCATGGAAAATAAACAAGTTCCATGAAAATCTCTTTGAAACATGATTAACCCATTGAAAATAAATGGGTTCCTTGATAATCTATTTGAAATAATCATAATCCATACAAATAAAGAATATGGATGGAATCATTTCAGTATATCCAAATGGATCATAAGTAACATCAAGGGTATTTTATTTTTATTAATGGAAATACCATTAAAATATCATTAAAAATTTTCTTGAGTAAAATAACCTTTTCACTTTTAATAACATCAAAGGATGTCATCTTAGATGAAAATTGATTTTTAAATATCACTTGGAACTTTTCTTGAGGAAAAAATTATTTCCATTTTGAAAACACTTATTTAAAACCTAAAATTTTATCAAACACTAAATAAATAATTTTTTTGAAAATAAATATTTAAAATTAAAAATTAATCTTTAAAAATTTTATTGGTCATGATGGAAGAAAAATTCATTCATGTTTTAAATATTAAAATTAAACATTCTTTTCAAACATTTTGTAAATGGAATCAAAGTGACCCATTTAGAAAATGTTGAGAAATTTACTTTTTAAAAAATTTTAAATGAATTTCAAAGATCATGAAAAATATCTTTAGAAAATAATTTATGTTTATAAAATAACACTTTTGAAAAAAAATTCTAAAACATTGGTATGGAAGTGAAATATTCCCAATATAAAAGAAAGATTCAAGATTAGTATCACTTATAAACAATTTTGTTGATATTTTTTCAATAAATAAGGGAGGAAATGGAAATTAAACATGTGAAAAAAAATTAACAACCAGAGTATAATAAAATATATTTGTTTCAAGAAAATAATATCATATTATATCCTCCCCAAGTAACCTTCAACTTAAATAATCCTAAAAATAAAGGAGATTGTATCATAATGCCTTTTCCACTTTGGTAACTCCTTAATTGTAAGCCCCATGAAAGAATAAAATCATATGAAACTTTAAATATCATGAAAATAAGTAAATTAATGATACAACATATAAAAGGGTAATTATATACACCACATAAAATAAGATAGGTGTATAACATAACATATATCCCAAAGAAGATAATTTGATATGAGCAGCCCTTACAATGATCATAACATTGAAGTGATAATTAATAAATGAATAGATTATGTGTATCAAATTTAAATCCCAATAAAACAAGTAGAAATAGAAAATAATATAATCAAAATTAATTATACATATAATCTTAGAATATCAAAGGCAATGAAGAAGTAATATAACCTAATGAAAAGAAATTGAGTTATGAAATTCTTTACCACTTGGTAACTTTCAATTCAAATACCCTTGGATTAAATAATTCAAATTAAGACTTAAAATACCATTAATTGTGAAGGATTAATGATATTACATGTAAAATGGTTAGTATATGCACCATATAAAATAAATTAAGTTCATAACTTTAAAATATTCCTCAATGAAGTAAAATTCAAATGAAGTCCCTTACTGGTTTAGTAATCTCTGGATCAAAACCTCGTAAAAGTGAGAACCTCGTATGAATTTTTAAATAAAAAAATCATTAAAATAATCATAAAATAAATTTATGGGAATTATATATACCACATAATAAAAATAATTGGTGAATCTGGTATATTTCTCATGGAAATAAAAGTGATATTAGAAACTCTTACCTCGAGTCCAAACCTCTCATGTATGCCCTTTAACACTTGCATAATAAAATTATATCAATTATTTGATTTCTTAAGAAAATTTTATAGGTTTAATAACTTATACTTAAATAATTTATTTTATTTATTTTAATTACATGTTTAGATATTTAATTATTTAAGTTCGCATCGGGTGTTTTGAGGATGTTCAGTCCATTGTTTCAAAATGGATTCGGTGTGTTGACTGAGGTCAAAGAGGAAATTATTTCAACATATATAGAATTATAAAAATGATATATTTATCATATTTATTCATAAATTATTCCTTTAAAAACAATCTATAAATATGGTTATGAAAAATTAACTACGTTACAATCATAGAGATGGTAGACCATACATACGCATGACTAACATTTCCATTTTTCAATGATCATTATAGAAAGAAGTTGAGTATTATTTTATCCTTAAATAATGTTAATAATATCATAAATACCATATTATTTTATTAAATATACATATATATATCATCCATGTGATGTGGTGATGAAAAATAATCACATTGCTTTGTGGAGGTGGTAGTCCACATGTAAGCATGAACGACGTTATCATTTTTCAGTGAATGGAAATATAAAAATTAAATGATATATTATATTTTAATAATGATAAATATTTAATTAATATAATAATTATTTCATATATATCATATATATTCATTAACTTTATTCTTTTTAACTTTCATGAAAAGTGTTAAGGAAAAACAAATCATGTTGCTTCACGAGGTGGTAGTTTGTCGTACACATGAGCGACATTGTCATATCCCCAATTGAATCAAAATTAATAAGGTATATGTGATATAAAAGGTGGTTTTATTCACACACGCATGCTATAAATAAGGCCTGAGGACTTTACCTTGCGACCTGCACCCCATACCCCACCCCACCCCCCCCCCCCCCCCCCCACCCCCACCCCCCGCCACCCCAGCCGCCAACTGGGGGTATAAAACGTGTATTCAGGTAACAAGGTATAGGTGCAGCCTTGAACCACCTACACACCACACATCCCCAGTAAGGCTAAAGGTTTAAAACCTTGTTCTTGGTCTAGTTTCCAATAGGTTAGAGGTTCCATGAGTAGTTATTAAATGCATCTCAAGCGTTGCCTTGTGAGGACTCGAACCCGAAACCTCAGGGTCAGGGCACCACAACCGTAACCACTCCACCATGCCCCTATGGGAAAAGGAATATGTGATATCATAATTAAATAAGTATAATTATGTTATAAATATCATATATATTTTTTAAATATATCATTATAAATATCCTTGAGAGGTTATGATGGAAAATGAATTGCATCTCTCTGTGAGGCGGTAGTTCGTCGTACACACAAATGATGGTTGTGTTTACCATTTTATGGAAGATGAGGTGGATGTGGGTTATTAAATTAACATAATAAAATCTCAGTATATTTAATATGCTATTGTTATTATATCATAATTTTTTAAGAATATTTGAAGGAAGTGTAAGAATAAATAAAACAAAAATTCTCAATTAAGAACGATACCTCTTCTTCGAACTACCTCTTTATAATTATACCTAAATCATTCCTAGATTGTATTTTTTTTTAAAGTCCTATATTAATTTTTTATAGGAGTAGTTTAGGTATTTGGGTAGGTATTTTCTAAACCAAAAGGTTTTTATAGTTTAAATATTCTAGGAGAGTGGGGGCCTTTCTATAAATGGGGGAGAGGACATACTTAGAATTTTTCAAAATAAAAAGTAATACCCAAGTTTTTCACATGAAAAAAGACTCATAAATGGACCATTATAGAGAATTATATGTGATAATTTCTAAATATTTCCATAAAATATAATTTATATAATTTTTTAGTTCATTTAACCTTTATCTTTTTTAGTTTAGCACCTCGGTAAATTCGTTTTTAGCTTTACCGTGGTAAAAGTTTTTATTGTTTTCATTATTAATTATGACCAAAAATTAAATTAACCTTATTATATAAAATAAAATATTTTGAATTCAAATATTTAATCCATTTTACCAAATTAAATTCACATAATTGGATAAATTTAATTTAAAACTAAACTCATAGACGCGATGAAAAGGCGCTTTTTCAATAAACATATTTTTCAAGCATCAGATGAGTTTATATTAACTCTATGACTAGTGATAATTATTATAATAATTTAAATTAATAATTATATATATATAATATATACATTTCATTTAAAATACTCCTCATTAAGGTTTTTTTAATTAATTAAAATGGAGAAATATTATGCACCTTAAAACAATTTTCAGAAAAAATTCTTTTTTAAACCCAAAAATAAAATTATATTAAAATATAGTATAGAGTTGATTAAAATTTAATTAAACATATTAAATATAACTAAATAATACTTATGTTAATTAAAATAAAATTCAAAGCATAATGGTACTTTTAAATTACTTAATTTATTGAAAAAATGACAATTTTACAAAAATCGGTATTTTTTACTATTCACTAAACAATCAATGTTTTTTGAAAAATAAAAAAAAATAACCTAAGTTAATTTTGATATGATTATTTAAAAAATTAATTTCCTTTTATCAAATACATTTTCTAAAATTTCTTGAAATTTATTATAATATTTTCTTAAAAAAAGCAATAAAATCATTTTTGAAGAAAACATTTTTTTGATGAATAAAATGACATTACTAAAAATTGAGCGATTATTTACTAGGAATTTATCAATAAATTTATATTGAGTAGGAAATTTATATAAATATATATATATATATATATATTATAAATTATTTAATCATATTTATACCCAAAAATTTAATGGATAGGTTATAACTCTCATATTTAAATAAAAATATTTCATGGTTCGTTTAAACCTCGTATTTCATGTCTCATGTGATATAAAACATAGTTATATTTATTAAAACTTTGGGTGTTACATTCCCCCCCCCCCAATAAATTTCATCCTTAAAATTTGAACTTGGACTTGGTAATCAAATGTTTGACATTTGAAAATTCCTTTGTGGAAAAACCACATCATAAAAATGGTTAATAAAACTTTCTATTAAAAAGAGGTAAAGGGAAGTACAAAGGTCATATAAAATAAAAAAACTAGGTTTCCACATAATTAGATCATTTTTGGGAAGTAAAACCCTAGATTTTTAAATAATATCCATTTAGGGGGTAATTTTTTTAATAGATAAGGGACCATCGGGTTAATGAATAACATTTTTATTTAAAGATCATTTTCCCTGAGTTAAGGAATTACTTTACCACAATGAAAATTAAAATAAGGAAATATAATTACTTGAAAAATATAATTTAATACTTTAATAAATTTCCAACATAATCTCATATTTTTCTTCTAATGATGGGTATTCAAGATGAATTTTTTATGCCCAAAGCACTAAAATCAACTTTTAATGGATCATATAATCCACAAAAGGATAAAAACTATTCCTCATATATTTATACATTAACCAAAACCAAAATTATTATAATAAGATAATATAATTCCCCAAAATAATAAACCTTCATAAATCATGAATATCTAAACACCCAAAGATCAACTTTGATCATTTGATAAATAACTAACCTCAATAACCAAAACATTAAAGAGTGTTTTAACCTCAAAGGTTATATCATATATTTCAAATTACAAGCCCCAAAATATAGATATATTCTTCCAAGATAACATTAATCACCTAATCACAAAATCACTTTTCAATCCCATGGTTATCCATACAATAAAACATATGTTTTGAAAATCAAATTAATCATTATATTTCAAACTATTTGAGTAAAAATGATGAAATATTAATTAGGAAATATCATATGCTAGTGGTAGGAATTGCACCCTTGTATCCCTTAGGTTATGGGTTCAATACCTAAGGCATTTTCAAATGTTATGGATTGCCTCCCAGCCTTCAGGTTTTCCTTTTTCTTAAACTTATATCCTTATAACATTCCCAAAAATATGATAAACATCATTAAAAATAACCATAATAATCAAAGATCATATAAACTCGGAAGGTTATCAATACCTTTAAACTTATTAAAAGATAATTGTTCCTAAAATAATACTTCATGTTTATCCTAAGGGTTACACATACCCCAACCTGATAAAACTTCTCCCAAAATTTCATTAATCGCCTCAAAATTTCATTACTTAAAACCTCAAAAGGGGTGTCTAAGACTTTAAAATTATGATCAGCCTTAAACTTATAAACCAATGATGTAATCCATAACTTTTAAGATAACATCACATGAAAACATCATAATCTCCAAAGTTTTTTAAACGCTTCTCTGATACCAACTATAATAGCCTTGGACCCACACTTCCAGATCTGGTGTTAAAAGTATAAAATTTACATTTCTGGATTTGATACCTATAAATGTGACCCAATTTTTTTCATCCAAACATTACAACATAAAAAGGAAATATTGAATCACTTACATACCTGATGAACTTTTAAGTTTATATTTTTATAGAATTAGGATAATTTTGGGCTCTTTGTGAGATAATTGTTTTAATAATCACAAATCATGCCAATTTACAAATCATGATAATTCACATATTATGTTTTAAGTAATGATAATAATATAATTGAATATTTATAAATAAATACATTATGTCACATGGTATAATACATTTCAATAAGTTAATAAATTATGGATATTTATGGTTCAATATATTTACAAGTGTATATTTACATGTAATTATGAATTTCACTTAATCTAGTATTGTTATGTATAAGACAAACACATTGTAAGTTTTTTAAAGTCTATGACACCAATTTGTTCAAAGGAGTCACTGATGAATGACTCACTGATGAGGAATCACGGATCGAATAAGACACTGATGCATGAATCGCCAATAGAACAAACAACTCATCGATGAACGAGTCACTGATGGACGATGCACTGATAGTTCAAAGGAATTACTGATGGACGATTCATTGATGGGTGACGCACTGGTAGTTTAAAGGACTTATTGATGGAAGATTCATTTATGGGTGACGTACCGATAGTTCAAAGGACTTACTGATGTATGAGTCATCAATGGGTGATGCGCCAATAGTTCAAAATGAGTCACCAATGACGACTCACAGATGCCCGAACAAACTGATAGTACAAATAACTCACCGATGTCCAAAGTCACTGATACCAATTGAAAGGACTCACTGATACAGAGAGTCACCAATGATGATAGACCAATTCTAATGAATCACCAATACTTATGACTCACCAATAGTTATAAAAACTACTTTTAATTTATTAATTCAAATTTATATTTAATGGTCAAATTTATACAAATTAATGTTTCAAACATTATTTAATGTTGTATATAGGATGTTCAGATGACAGTATGTGGTACATTCATGTGGGGAGATCATTATGTCTGTTGGAACTTGAAGTATAAAAGAATTAACAGCTAGATCATTTGAAGGAGGGAAAATAAGTGAAAAAGTGCAGAATAACTCCTGCAACTCTTGATCATACTTCCAAACCCCAAGAACTCAAAAGGAAGAGAATACAGGGGATTGAGAAATCAAGATAAACCTGTTAAAGTTGTCTGGAACATCTTTCAAATAAGAAGTTGAACATCTCATACTCTTGAAAGCTAGAACACAGAGGCTTCGACACTCTGTTTTGGAGTCAATTTCTAGAAGGGGACTTAAACTTCAATTCCACTACATCAAATGAGTCTAGAGATACACTTCATAACACATAGAGCCTTATAAAACTAACTCTACATCTTTAGATCTGTTGTGTTCATTTATTTACATTTCTGTGAAATGTGTGTGTCTGTCTATTACACACAAATTGACTCCTATGCATAACTGGATGATACTTGATATCCTCAATATCACACTCTATTTATTCATTTGTATCCCACATAGAATTTTAGAAGAGTTCATATGTGACATGTTTGTTGTTTTTTCATGAAGAACTATGGTAGAGGTCAAGGGTGACCTAGATAGCCTTGTGTTCTATTGTGAACCTCGATCCAGGGTGTGGATCAAACTTTTTTATTAATTTAAACTGCTTTGTGGAAGGTGATCACCAAGTGGAGAGGATTAAGTCTCGACTTGAGACTTAAACTCTTGTTTTAAATTCCACTGTGCATATTTTTATTTTCTTTTACTATGTTTTATAACCAATTTCATTCAAACAAAGTCAAAATCTGATAGTTAGTATAGAAATTGTTTATAACAATTTTGAACCAGTAGGTTAGTTTCAAAAGTTTTATTAATCTCTTTGAAAGTATAGCTGAGAACTAATCAATCTCTTGATAAATTAATTGAACATTTAGGACTCTTATAAATTCACTACAAACTGAATTGGATTATATTTTTAATTCGGGAAATTTTCAAAGAACCAATTCTTAACAGAATTTTTTATAGATACTCAATTCACCCTCATCTTGAGTAATCTACTCTGACCAACATTTGGTATCATAGGTTTTAGTAATTTTTTCAGTTTTAAAATATTTTTCAAACTTTTTCAACTGTGATCGTAGTTGTATTTCAAAGATCTTAAAATTTCTGTTAGTGCTAAATTTTTATCTCATTGAAATCTTTTCAAAATTTATATTATGGATAATAGATTAGAAGGAGCTGCTACTGATTAGTTACTGAAAGTGGCTAATATTAATTGTTAATATCTTTATATTCATTTTTCCAAAGTCCATAAACATTGTTTTTAGTACATTACATAAATAGAACTTCATTTATCATCAAAAATGCAATTCATGTTTAAAATGAAAATTTGGGCCCAATCATTCATTTGTTTGTGGACAAAATTATATTCATTTTCTGAATTTTAAATTTTGGTATATTTTTGATCACTTTTTTTGGAACATTTTATCTTTTAGGTCCGATAGATGAATCCCAAATAAAGATGGATAATTTTGCGCCTGAAGGCATAAACTTGCTGGAAAAAGCATAATGGGCCTAAGGCCCATCAAACAAATGTGGGGCCCAGAAACCAAGCCCAATGAAGCTCAAATTTATACAGTAGAAATATAAAAATATGAGGATCATTTTATTCAACTGTGTTCGGAGTTAATTCTGATGTTTTCATGATGATAAAGGGATCTGAAGTTGAGATTTAAATGGTGGACCTGGCATTAATGCACAGAAATTCGTCCCACCATTTCGACCATAACTTCCAAACGGATGAGCCAAATTTCCTGAAATTTTTACAGATCATATAGGACAGATGGAAGAAGATATGTCTCTTATAAAACCCCTCCGGATTCGGCCTTATTTATTTTCTAATTCACACTTCAATATAGTGGACGAATCTGGACAGTTTTCCGGGTCAAATTTGAAACATCAATTTCCTTTTGATTATTCACCCTCCATTTGACTCTATTAATTGTTGGGGGGTAAATTAATTGTTGTTTTATGGACCTAAGGCTCCTAATATTCCTATATAAGGAGCTAGTGGTGAAGGGAATAGGTGGTGGATATTTTTATTATCATCTTTTGTTACTTGTTTCATTATAAGGTTGTGCTTCCAAATTTCCTTTGTAATGTTTTCCATTTCCATGTAAGTTTATTTTTTTTATATTTAAGTTCTTAATCAACTTCTTTCTATTATATATTTTGAATTTCATTTATTAAAAATTTATTATCACAAAGCACGGTGATATCTATGTGTTGTTGTGAATTAGTTCACACATAGGTGTGAATTTCATTCACACACACGGAGGAGTGCTCGTTATTTCCGCGGTTTTAATTTCTTCAATCCAATTCTTGTTAGTCATATTCTTCCCACCATTGAGAGTATACCATCAATGGAGGTCTAACCCTTTAATAGGTTGATATTATGAGGATGCAAAGGCTGGATTTAATGTTATTTTATGAACAAATGTTTGTTAATTGGATAATTAATTTAAGACGTCCATTCTTCAGTAATTTCTACTCTTCATCTTTACTGTGTTTGAGAAAACTAAATTCAATTAATAAATGACCATATACCTCTAAGAGATCATTAATTTGGTTATCTAAGTGTATAGGGTATTAGTAATTGTGTTTAGTAAGCACCAAACCAGAAAATGATGAAGGTAGTGTTATTTTTGAAGAATGGATTCATAAAAAATTAATAAAACCAAAATTGTCTAATGAAGTAAAATTCATTCAATCCACCCCGAGCATAATCTTAAGATCAAACCATTTCCATTTAATTGAATTCACTTAGGTTTATTAGTGTTCATTAAACCATCCAAAATCAAACCCAAAGTTGGCTACTTCATAGCCCATCCTTCACCAAATCATAGCGCCTCAAGGTTACTTCTTCGGTCCCTATGGATTCGACCCCTACATGTACTACATCGACTGCTTTTACCAGTAGGGTAAATTTGGGCGCAACCAGCTATGAATATACCACCTTTTTCAATGGAACAAATTATGCTCAGTGGAAGCTTAAAATGAAAATACATTTAGGAAGAATGGGATTTGAAATATGGACTTCTATTGAAAGTAAATATGCACTCCCTGAAACAGATAGAAACAATTTAGATGAAGCTCCCAAGGCTTAATACAACAATAACTATAAAGAAATTAATTCTATATACTATACACTAGGAGATGAAGAATTTAATCGCATTTCTTCCTGTAAAACTGCTCATCAGATTTGGGAAACTTTAGCTATTTCCCATGAGGTAACAACTAATGTGAAAGATATGATATTAAATACTTATACTATTAAATATGACAATTTTATAATGAATCTTGGTGAATATATTTTTGATATGTATCTCAGGTTCAATTAAATTGTGAATACAGTGATTTCTTTAGAAAGATTTGTCACAGAAAAGGAGCATATCATGAGGATTCTGTGATGCTTACCAAAGAGATGGAGAGGGAAATCAGTATTCATAAGTGAATAATGATACATTGATAAATTTCCAGTGAAGGAAATAATTGGAAAATTAATGATGTATGAAGAGGAACTAAAGTTGAATCAAGAGGAAGAAGATCCAAAGAGAAAATATGTAACCTTTTAGACTACCACTTCTAAGAGAAAATACAAATATAAAGGTCAAGATACTATTAAGAGCATAATTAGTGAAGAATCGGTTTCAGACAGTGATAAGGGAATGGACCAGCTGGCCAGGAGATTCAGAAAATTTTACAGAAAGAAAAATTTCTTCAAAAGACCAAAATATAAAGTAAAATATGACAATAAAGAAAATTGGAAAAATATTGAAATAAGACTGAAAATTATGAAGAAATAGTTTTCTATGAATGAAAAAGGAGAGGGTAAGTCAAATATTATTGTCCTAAATTAAAGTATAAAAATAAGTATGAGTATAAAGATAGGAAATATAAAAAAGAAATGAAGGCCACCTGTAGTGCATTCGAGGAAAACTCTAGTGAATCTTCTTCTTCTCATAATGAGAAAGAAGATATGGAAAACATATGCTTTATGAAAAATACCTTCGAGGTACTCTTAAACTCTCCTATACCTAATGAATATTATTCCAGATATGAATCTAAATCTGAAAATATGAAAAATGATGAACCGTTTGAGTATTGTAATATGCTAGAAGAAACTTGTAATTAACTGAAGGATAAATATAAATCATTAAATAAACAACATGCACTCTCTGCAAATATTAAATATGAACTTACTGTTGATAAATAGAAAAATTCACAAATGCTTAAGGAAAATAATGACCTAAAGTTATCTAATGATCAATTAAAGAAGGATCTGAAAAATTTTACCAATGGGAAAAACACACTTAATAAATTAATTGGTAAACAGATAGCTCCTAGGTATACTATTAGAATAGGATATTATTCAGGACAAAGAAATTTATCAAAAAAACATTTTATAACTAATTCTGGAAAATCTAATTCTCTATCCAAAAATCAAGATTTTACTGCAAGTTCCAATTCTGAAAAATCTTTTATTGCATCAAGTTTTTCATGTCCAAATAAAGTTTATTTTTCAAATAATTTTTAATCTATATATAGGAAACCCATAAGATAATTATGGGTTTCTAAAGGCTTTATTACTAATGTTTCTGGACCCAGACAAATATGGGTACCAAAATATTTTCTTGGATGAATTTTTTTGCAAGTAAACTACCTAAAGATAATCTATAGAAATATTTAGTACTTGGACAATGGTTTTTCAAGACACATGATAGAAAATTAATCAATCTTCAAGAATCTCATCAAGATTTATGGAGGACACGTCACATTTGGTGACAATGGTAAAGGAAAAATCATCATCTTAGTCCATATTGGTAACCCTAACTCTATTTCAATTTCCAAATTATTTTATGTTGATGGATTAAAATATAACTTACTTAGCATATCTCAACTGTGTGATGATGTATTTAATGTAAAATTTAAAAATGATTCATACCATGTTTTTTATTCCAAAAATAACTCAGTATTTACTGCTCTTAGAAATGATAATGTATATACTATGAATTTAGACACACTAGCATCACAGAATTTTTCTTTCCTAAGTGCCTTTCACAAAGAGTCTTGGCTATGGCATAGAAGACTAGGAAATTTTAATGTACACTCCCTTAAGAAATTAACCAGAAAAGGTTTAGTTAAGGACCTACCCAAACTAGAGTTTCTAGATAATAGAGTGTGCAATCCTTGTAAAAATGGAAAGCAACAAAAAATCTCTTTCAAACCAAAGAAAGAAGCTACAACTTCTTAACCTCTCAAGTTGGTTCACATGGACTTGTTTGGACCATCTAGATTTTAAAGTCTCAATGGGAAGCACTATTTTAAGTTCTTCCAGGTGACTTCTTTAGGTATACTTGGACCTTTTTCTTATCTCACAAAATTGAAGCTTTCTCTCATTTTAAAAAATATGCTAGGACTGTAGAAAATATTAGTGGACTTAAAATTAAATCCTTAAGAAGTGACCACAACTGTGAGTTTGAAAATTAAGACTTTGAATATTTTTTCTCACAAAATGGATATAGGCATAAATTCTCTACCCCTAGGACACCTCAACAGAATGGTATAGTAGAAATAATAAATAGAACCCTACAGGAAATTGCCCAAACTATGCTCAATGAATACAACCTACTGATTTATTTTTGGGCTAAAGATGTTAATACAGCTTGTTATATAATAAATAGAGTCTTAATCAGAACTATCCTTAATAAAAATCCTTATGAGTTGTGGAATAATAGGAAACCCAAGGTAAATTATTTTAAAGTGTTTGGATGTAAAGTTTATATTCTTAACACTAGAGATAATCTAGATAAATTTTCCTCCAAAAGTGATGAAGGAATATTCCTTGGATACTCTACATCAAGAAAATAATATAGATTCTTTAATAAAAGAACCAAATGTGTGGAGGAATCTATACATGCCAAGTTTGATGAAACAGATCCATGTGAACCTAAGACCTCACCAGAGAATCTTGAAGAGGATATGTACAATTTGGACATTAATACTAAACCATCTAAACATCCTATAAAAGAATCTGTTAAAACTTACAGTTCTATAAATTCTCCATATTCTAGCCATAACGAACCAAAACCAAGTGATGAACCTGAAATAACTAGCCCTACTTTTACTAGACCATATAGAACCCTTAAAAACCATCCCTTAGATTCTGTAGTTAGAGATTTTGAAATAGAAACACAAACTATAGATTCCTTGAGAAAGCAGGTTGAATATCAAACATTCTTGTCACAACTTAAACCTAAAAATATCAATGATGCAATCAATGATTAATTTTGGGTGATGTCTATGCAAGAAGATATTAATCAATTTAAGAGAAATAAATCCCATAATCTTGTTGATAAACCAAAAGAAATCTTGACTATATGAACTAAATAGGTGTTTAGTAACAAAGTATATGAAGCTATAAATATAGTTATAAACTAATCTATATTGGTTGCACAAGGCTATAATCAAGAAGAGGGAATTGATTATGAGGAGACCTTTTCACTAGTAGCTAGGTTTGAGGCCATTAAAATCCTACTTGACTATGTTGTACACTTGGATTTCAAACTTTATCAAATGGATGTCAAAAGTGAATTATTAAATGGTTATATAATTGAGGATGTTTTTGTTGAACAACCCCCAGGTTTTACAAATCCACATTTTCCAAATCATGTTTTCAAATTAACTAAATCTTTATATGGTTTGAAACAAGATCTAAGAGCTTGGTATGATAGGTTAAGTAAATTTATTATTTCTAAAGGTTTTTCAAAAGGAATTTAAGATGATATTATCTTTGGTTCTTCTAAAAATTCTTTATGCAATTATTTTTCAAAATTGATGAAAACTGAGTTTGAAATGAGTTTGATGGGTGAACTTAAATATTTTCTTGGTTTTCAAATATTTAAAAACAAAGAAGGTATTATTATAAATAAAAGTAAATATACTAAATATATTTTGAAAAAATATGGATTTTATGGCATTAAGAGTAGTGAAACACCTATGAGTTCTACATGTAAGTTGGATCTTGATGAAAATGGGAAATCAAATGATCAAACCACTTACAAAAGAATGATTGGGAGTTTACTCTACTTAACTGATAGTAGGCCAGACATCATTTTTAGTGTGTGTATGTGTGCAATATTTCAAGAAAATACAAATGAGTCACATTTAAATGTTGTTAAAAGAGTTTTCAAATACCTCAAATATACAACTAATTTAGGATTGTTCTACCCTAGAGGAAAAACTTTTGATATGGTTAGCTATTCTGATGCTGATTTTGGTGGGTATAAATTAGATAGAAAGAGCACCTCTGGAACATGTCACTTTTTGGGAAATTTTTTAATCTCATGGTGCAGTAAAAAGTAAAATTATGTTGCATTATCAACTACTAAAGCATATTACATTGCTGCTGGTAGTTGTTGTGCACAAATTTTGTGAATAAAATACACTTTATTAGACTTTGGATTTCAATTCAAAAATATCCCCATAAATCGTGACAATACAAGTGCTATTAACATTTCTAAGAATCCAATTTATCATTCTAGAACAAAACATATTGATGTAAGACATCAGTTTTTGAGATACCGCTATCAAAAAAGTGATATAACTCTTGAGTTTATTGGGACTAAACATCAACTTCCTAAAATTTTCACCAAACCCTTAAACTATAAGAGAATGATCTACATCATACATGAACTACGAATGATAAATCTATAAATACTATATGATATTATCCCCTTATAAAAATATGTGTTTCTGCAAAACTGATCAGGTGAAACCGATTAGGTGAAACTGATCATGTGAAACCAATCAGGCGAAACCGTTCTGGTAAAATTGATCGGGTGAAACTGATCTGGTGAAACCGATCTGGTGAAACCAATTGTGTAATACTGATCAAGTGAGACTGATACTATTAGGGTGAAAACAATACCTATAGAGACTTTTTAGTAAATCTATTTGTCTGTAAATTTTAAGTAAAATGACATAGTTTCTTGTTTCTTATTTTACCATTATTCTATTTTATATTTTTATGAAGTACAATCCCTAAATTATAAAATTAACTGATCCACACTAATTCTACCCTTAAACCTTTTAATATCCACTCTACCTCACTACCTTTAACCTTTGGACTTTCTTCTTTGAACCTGAACCTTCAGAATGGAGAGGACAAAGCATGAGATAGAAGGAATAAGTGAATCATAGTCGAATAAGTTTCAGAAAGGAGAATCAATAAGTTCCATGATTTTTTTGAATCTGGAGTTGTGAAGGAATGTAACTCCCCGACCCCAGCTACCCAGAGCCGGTGCGTTATTGTGTAACATTGGAATGATCACAAAAGATCATGTCTCGAAAGACTGATTAGTTTAGTAGTCTTGGAAACACTAGATACATTCATAAGTCTTACATTACATCATAAAGTAAAACAAAACTAAAAAACATCCTGTCTTCATATCCCCTCATAATATCCCTGCAGGTCATTCATAATATACTTCATCACATCCTGGAAAAATTAAAACATTGAAAGGGGTGAGCTCAGATGCTCAGTAAGGATAACAATATAGCAGAAGCTTTCATAAATAAACATAAACATTTAAGGCAATGTATGAATAAAACAAAAGCCTTTTAAACTTGAACTTAAACATAATATGGCAAAAGTAAAATGAGATAATGCCATTTACTTATTCACATGGATATTCTACTGGTTTAATAATCACATGCAATATCAATAACCACTTTCATAATGATGGAATGCATAATGCCAGACTATCATAACCACGTAGCCAAGGCCTCGTGCCAAGTCTATAAATAATATTTTTTCAAGGCCTCGTGCCAAGACACTAGTTTGTCTCATGAGACCTGTCGATGCATCGAGAATCTATAGCGGGCTCCACCCATCACTTATTAAGTCCAATTCATTCCTCATATGAACAGGTTTAAACATATCATAAACCATAACATAATCGTATCACATAAAACATGCATAAAGGTAACATAACATTTACAAATTTCAATCAAAAGATATCAATACAACACATTGATATAATAAAAAACACTTTCAAAACCATTTTCAATACCAAAATAAGAGAAAATTAAAACTTTGTATTTATTTTTCATTAAAAAAAAGTTACATATTGTAGAGGAAGCTGGAACTCAGATAATGGTCACGGCGGCGGAGAAGTCGTTGTCACCACATACATACGACAAGAAAAACATTCCTTTTTGTTGTTTAGTAAAATGATTCGTATAAAAAGATTCCTTTTGAATAAATTTAAAATTCAAAGGGGTTTATACACCGTATAAAAGAAATTTGTGTATAAAACAAAATATGCCTCAATGAAGGGAGATTGAGACGAAGTCCCTTACAAAGAACATTTTTAAATAAAATAGATCTATTATGTGTATTAACTATATGTACACATAAAGAAAGTATAAATACAAGATAGGACATAATAATATCATGACATAATTTGAAAATAGGAGATTAACCCAAAGAATAGAAATTGGGTTAAGAAGTTCCCTTACCTCGTGTTCGACTTGACTCGATCGTTCTTTAACCTCCTGAATAATAAACTAGATTTAATCTCTACTTGCTTAGGAACCTTTTTCAAATTCATTACCCCTTTTATATCACTTATTACCATGTTACAAAAATTATGTAGTCATTTAAGTTAATAACGGTCGTTTTGTCAATCTTTGGTACTTGAGTCAACAATAAACTTCTTATAACTACAAGTTGTTTATGTGGTAGAATATCCATTATCTCCAGAATTATATTCATGATTTAGATATCATATATATCATATATATCCATTATATACATTCATTCATAATATTACGTAACATTTAGAGGTAAGAAATGAAATGCACCGTTCATGGAGACGGTAAGCCGTACGTACGCATGAACGCTACTTTCGTTTCTATTTCGTATTTAATGGAATTAAATAATAATGATATAAAGGTGTATTATAATTCCAGTATAATATAATATATAATATCATTTACTCCATCCTTTATATGTCCCACATATGGCATTAATGATTCAAATCACTTTGAGGGGGCGGTAGTCCGCACTTCCTAAAATGAAATTATCGCGTTTACCCATAATAGAAATCATAAAGGTATGACATAAATGAAAAATACAGAATCATAAGGAAAAAAAATATAATATATATCATATATAAAAATATTTTCATCATAATGTCCACCATGGGAGGTGTTAAAAGAAGATTGAACAATCATCGTTCGTGAGGCAGTAATTCGCCACCCACAGAAACAGTATGTTCTTTAACCATTAGACAAAGGTGTGTGTAAGTTTAAATAAAATCCTTCTCATAAAAGCATCCTATTATATTTAAGATACTGTTTTTGTTACAAAAGAAAGGAATAAAAAGAGTTTAATGGTTTGGAGAATCAAAATAAAACAAAATAATATAAGATAAGACATTACCTTAAAATCGGGTAACTCTTTTTGATTTGAGACAAAGGCTTCCTTGGGAAGACTTCTGACCAAATTGAGGCTTCTAAGAGTAAGAGAGGGAAGTTGGGAGAGTATTTGGGCAGATTTTGGCTGATACAAATGGCTTTGATGGTATGAATAAGGTGGTAGAGGTGGGGGCCTTTTATAAGAGGAGAGGAGGGGCACTCTTGGAAACTCATGAAATGTTACATTATTATGAAGTGATTTTCGGATTCCAAAGGTCCCAAAATAATTTATTTCAAGGATAAGGTGATAAGATTTCGAAATATACTCGTCCAATAGGTTTTTGAAAAGTTTAAGTCTTATATTTTACATTATCTTTTCATTTTATTTAAATCGTTAATTAATGAGGTAATCGCTGCATCATCATTGTGTAATAAAAAATTTAATTTATTTAATGTCTAAAAATTATAAAAAAATTACCATGATGTAGGAAATCTTTTTATATTTCCACTTAATATCTATAGTCAAAAATTTAACTTATATAACCCCATGTAATAATTGTTTTAGTAAAACAACACGTGTTTGTGACAATTTTATTTTTACTTTAAATAAAAAGTTATTAATGTCATTTTCTTACCCAAGTGGCTCCATGGGGTCCCCAAGTTGACCCATGAATTTTCTTGGTCGGACATGACTCATCCAATAAGGGTAGGACAAGTGTAAGGGTATTTTCATATTTTTATAATATCATTTTTACCATAAATTTCACAAATTGCCTTTAATCGCAATTAATTAAACTTAAAAGTTACTATTCACCAAAAAAATTATTTTAATCCCATTGAACCACATTTTACTTCCTAATGAAAACCATGTATGTCAGATTTTTTAAAATCAAATCACAGAAGTGGTAATGTTTCATTTAAATGAAAAATCAGTTTTTTAACTACCACTTAGTGGTTTCACTATTCATCAAAAATTGAAGTTTTTCAGAACAATGCCAAAATTTCACCCTAAGCTATAATTGATATTCTGAATTCAAAAATGATTTCCATTTTGAAAGATAAAATTTATAAAATTTTAAAAAGTAGGTATTACTATTCATAACGGCTACTTTGATTGGCTGTGGTGTGTGTTAGAACTCGAAGTTGCATACAATGCAAGCTATTGCATTATTGAAAGAGAAGCGTATCATCGAAGCTCATGGTGTTACAAGCCGAGTAGTAACTCCTGAGAAATAAGTGTCTGTCGAATGGCTACTGTCGAGCAAGTCTATCTTTATAAAAGTTTTGGAATCACAAGGGTGGATCAGCTGGTTTGCAGACAATGAGAGACCTTTCTATTTCAAGCTAGTACACCTATTCTATCTCCATTTGGAAGTGATTTTGGATGGAGATGAGGAGTCTTGGATGAAATCTATGGTAAAGGTAAAATATAATTCATTTTCTTCAAAGGAGTGGGCTGAATGCTTAATGATGTTTCATGAGAGCATATTCAATGACTACCGGGGTAACATTACACCAACTTCGGATTTATTTTCTTATGAAAATGCATTGAAAGAGTTGACTAGAAATAAGGAATCAAGGAGAGAAATAGATTCAGAATTATATGGAGAGGCTATAATGTTATTAAAATTCATCCAACACTAAATCTTCCCAATGAAGGGAGATTTTTCTACCTTAAAATATCAATATGTCTTCCTGATTCATTTGTTAAATAATGAGGTAAAAGTGAATCTGTATAGGTACCTTATGGTATATATTTGTGAAATAATCAAACCTTTTAATAAATAAAACTGTTTATATTATCCAAGGATGATTTCTGCAATGTTGAAGAAGCTAGGATGTGTGGAGGATAGAGATGAGGCGATTATTGCATGTAGTGGTTTTTTCCTATACAAAGACATCTGCAAAAGGATGAAAATATTTTGTATCCCATGGAGTAGAATGTGGGTGGCAGATGAGGAGAAATTGTATAAGGATTTTAATCCCATTGATCATCCTACCAGACCAAGGGATCAAGCTGATCCAGGTCTTAAACCTGGTGAGAAGGTTGTGTATTTAGATGAAGAAAAAGATGAGCCTGGGCTGTAAGGATAAGAAGGGTATCCTATAAATGATAGGAGTGAACTATATATTGTTGAAATCCATAGATACATGACATATTCACCTTACAGACCACCATTAGAATTACCTTCTTTCTGAACCATTATTAGATGATGATGAGGATAAGGAAGAGACTGAAGTATATGGAGTTTAAAGTTATGTGAGAAAGACTGATGTTGATGATGAGGATGATGATGATAATAATTATAAGTATGATGATGTTGATCATGTGAGTGACTCACTAAAAGAAAAACAAGAAGTAGTTAGTTCATGTGAGGAGTCTGTGCATAGAGATGATGATGAGGTTGGTAGATAGGATGATGTTGACCCTGATGGACATATTGATGTTGATGATGTTTATCATGATGAAAATGATGATGGATATGATGGTAATGAGTATGTACATGACCACCTTGATGATGATATAGGAATAATTCAGAAACTTTATAATATTATGGTTGGAGGACAAGAAGAAGAGGTTAAAGATCATATTACACATGTGCCTCGGAATGAGGAGGAGCCTTAAGTGGCTGGAGTGGCTGGAGTTCAAGAAGAAGAAGCTCAAGTTTAGATTATACCAGTGCCTTAGAATTATTTTTTGGTTGGAGTTTAAGATGAATAAGGTGAAGCTTAGAATGATGGGGAGCCTCGAAGGAAAATGGTAATAATTGATATTGTAGAGCCTAGAGATTGGACTTGTACTAGTGAGTGGAATAGAAATCTAAGATATATCCTATTTGGGCTGGATTATGATTCAGATGAGGAGATGGTATCTCCTCCTACTCCACAAGCTGATATGGAATCGACTGCTCCTACTTCACCTATCTTACCTAATTCTGATGAGCCTGGTGTACCTTCAATTCCTAGTGACTATGTCACCAAGGCTAATTTTGAAAAATTCAAGGCTGGTGTGTGTGAATCTCTGAGATCCTCTATTGGAGTTAGAAATTAAGCTTCTACTTCTATGATTATTTTAGAGGTAGATGCTGCTAGGATTTCCAAAATCATAATTCAGGAGATACAGCCTAATCTTATCACTATAGCCGAAACC
Source organism: Viscum album (assembly GCA_963277665.1). Taxonomy (NCBI): domain Eukaryota; kingdom Viridiplantae; phylum Streptophyta; class Magnoliopsida; order Santalales; family Viscaceae; genus Viscum; species Viscum album. Next base: position 1,507,010,369 of record OY728158.1, read on the forward strand.
ATTGTGATAAATAATTAAATGCTGAGAGAAGAAGTGAAGAAAATGGGTCATGAAATGGTATCCCCATCCAATGTTTTCAAAACTACACTTGGTGGAGTTATGTAGGATCTTAGAAACCATGTTACACATCTTCAGAATACTAATTTGAAAATTTTGAAAGAGGATCTTGGAAAAATGATTTCTAGTGCATCCAATTCTAGAGTTACTAGGAATGTTGTTGATATGGAGTCCCTCGGGACTATGATAAGAGAAGATCTTAAGGATATGAAAAATGATTATGATAAAGAGGCCCTTTCTAAATTAAAAATAAATAGTGACCATGTATATAACATGTTGATACAATGTTACAATGAGGCAAATGCAACTCAAAAGGAGATCAGGGAAAAAGTGGAAAAGTATTTCTCTAAAATCTACACAAAGCATGAGTTTAATAACAAATTTAAGTACTTGGATGAGAATCTCAAAATACCACCAGTGACTGAATATTTCAAGAATCAAGTGATCCGGTTGAAATATTTTACACCCACCTTAGATAAGTTTATGGAAAACAATGAGGATTTTGAGAAGGCCATGAAGTATGGGTGAAATCATCAATGATTTTATCAAGATTTGGAAGCCCTGCCTACATGTACAGTATAAGGCTATAGTGGTCCCTAAAGATGCTTCCATTAGACCCAGTTCCCTACCTACTACTCCAGTGTCAGTGTCTCAAGATTTATCTCAAATCAGGCCAGTGATCCAAGAGCATCCTTAAAGTCGTGTTTTGTCAGAGCAGAAACCAAGCCTTGCATCTAATGTTCTTATAGTTGTTGCCTTACCTAGTGTCACCATTCAATAGTCCCTTCCTATATCCACACCACCACCTCCTAAACCCTCTATTGAACCTTAATACAAATTTAAAGCTCCTCAACATCCCAAGCCTTAGCTGTGGATAATTTATTTTTAGGGATTTTTACTTTTCTTTTGATGGTTGTACTCTTTTTACTTTAATTCATGTCAATTTGACTTCACTGTGTTTCAAGTTTTCATGTTTTCTTTTTCTTAATAATTTATATTTCTTTTCACCATTTTTCTAATCCCAAAAGGGGGATAAATCTATGATGGCATCAACACTTAACCTAAGGGGGAGAAATCTGGCATAGGAAAGATGGCATGTAATCAAATATATATATATATATTCCAACTTTGATATAAATCACTAAGACTGCTCTAATATAACATACTCTGGGGGATCATTAAAGTGCTTTGATATAACTCTCTTGTAATAAAATTCTATATATACTATGGTATAATTATTAAGGGGGTCATAAAATGAAAGACCTTATAGTTATATTTAGAATTCACTCATTTTTGGTATGCTAAGTCAATTCATTCTTATTCCTTAACATCATGTATAACTCATTAATGCCATTATTTATGATTATAAAAAGGGGGGATATTTTTGGACCCTTTGTGAGATAATTTTTTTAATAATCACAAATCATTCCAATTTACAAATCATGATAATTCACATATTATGTTTTAAGTAATTATAATCATATCATAGAATATTTATCAATAAATACATTATGTCACATGGTATAATACATTTCAATATGTTATATAATTTATGGATATTTATGGTTTAATATATTTACAAGTGTATATTTACATGTAATTATGAATTTCACTTAATCTAGTACTATTCTGTATAAGATAAACACTTTGTAATTTTTTCAAATCCTCTAACACTTATTTTTTCAGAGGAGTCAATGATGGATGACTCACCGATGAGGACTCACCAATCGAAGAAGACACAAATGTAGGACTCGTCAATACAACAAACAAATCACCAATGGATGAGTCACCGATGGGGGATGCACTGATAGTTAAAAGGACTTACCGATGTATGAGTCACTGATGGGCGATTCACTGATAGTTCAAAGGACTTACCGATGGACGGTTCATCGATGGGCGATGCATTGATAGTTCAAAATGAGTCACAGATGACGACTCACCGATGCCCGGACAGACCGAAAGTACAAATGACTCATGAATGCCCAAATTCACTGATACCAATGGAAAGGACTCATCAATACAAAGAGTCACTGATGTTGATAGACCGATGTTAATGAATCACTGATACTTATGAATCATTGATAGTTATAAAAATTGTTTTTAATTTATTAATTCAAAATTATATCTAACGGTAAAATTTAGATAAATTAATGTTTCTAACATTATTTAATATTGTTTGTAGGATATTCATAGGATATTATGAGGTACATTCATATGGGGAGATAATTTTGTCTACTGGACCTCAAATTATAAAATAATTACTAGTTGGATCATTCTAAAGAGTAAAAACAAGTGAAAAAATGTAGAAGAACTTCTGCAACTCTCTAGCATACTTCTAAACCCCAAGAACTCAAAAGGAAGAGAATACGGGGGGATAGAGAAATCAAGATAAACCTACTAAAGCTATCCTAAACATCTTTTGAAAAAGAATCTGAACATCTCATACTCCTAGAAGTTAGAACACAGAGGCTTCGACACTCTATTTTGGAGTCAAATTGCAAAAGAGGAATTGAACTTCAATTCCACTACATCAAACGAGTATAGAGTTACATTGTATAACACATAGATCCTTATAAACCTAACTCTACATCTTTATCTCTATTGTGTTTATTTATTTACATTTCTGAGAAGTGTGTGTAACTGTCTATTACACACACACTGAATCCTGTGCATAACTAGAGGATACTTGATATCCTCAATATCACACTCTATTTATTCATTTGTATCCCACGTAGAATTGTGGAAGAGGTTGTGTGTGACCTTTTTATTCAATAAGAACTATGGTAGAGGTCAAGGATGACCTGGACAGCCTTGTGTGATGTTGTGAACCTCAATCTAGGGTGTGAATAAAACTTTTTTATTAATTTAAACTGCTTGGTGGTCGGTGATCACTAAGTAGAGAAGACTAAGTCTCGTCTTGAGACTGAACCTCCTGTTTTAAATTATGTTGTGCCTATTGTTATTTTATTTTACTATGTTTTATAACCAATTTCATTCAAATAAATTCAAACCCTGATAGTTAGTTTATCAAGTGTTTATAACAGTTTTGAACTAGTAGGTTAGTTTAAAAAGTTATATTAATCTCTAGGTTAGTATAGTTGAGAACTAATCAATATCTTGAGAAATTAATTTAACATTTAGGACTCTTATAAATTCACTACAAAATAACTTGGATTATATTTTTAATTGGATTAAAAACCCATATAAAACATAAAGAAAACTTATTGTTATCTTGGAAAATTATCTCCATAGAACCCTTACAGATTGGAATAACAATACTGTTGACTTCCAATATAATTAACCAATGCATTGGAGTGTTATCTAGGTGTACCCATGGTATAATCTATATCGGGATCACTTGTGATATATAATGAGGAAGATCCCTTCATAAAAAATTTCTAAGAACCATAACATGAATAAAGTACGTAGAAATTGCATATAATAATAAAACTCACAAAAAAATCCATTGTCCCTTTCATAAATTGATTAACCCATGGAAAAGAAATGGGTTCCATGAAAATCTATTTGAAATGTGATTAAATCATGGAAAATAAAATGGTTCCATGAAAATCTCTTTGAAACATGATTAACCCATGTAAAAGAAATGGGTTCCATGAAAATCTCTTTGAAACATGATTAAACCATGGAAAATAAATGGGTTTCTTGATAATCAAATTAAAAAAAATCATAATTCATCCAGATAAAGAATATAGATGGTATCATTTTAACATATCCTGGTGGAACATAAGTAACATTAAGGGTTTTTGACATTGGTGAATGTAAATTCCATTAAAATATCATTAAAAACATTCTTTAGGAAATTAAACTTTTTCACTTTGGGTAACATAAAAGGATGACATCTTTAATGGAAAATGATTTTGATAGATTACTTAAAAAATTTCTTGAGGAAAATATCCTTTTCATTTTAAAAACACTTATTTAAAACCTAAAACATTATCAAACATTAAAGAAATAATTTTATTTGAAAATAACCTTTGAAACTTAAAATTTTATTTTTAAAACATTGATTGTTCATGGAAGCGGTAAAATCCATTCATGTTGTAAATTTTAAAAGAAAAAATTATTTTCAAACATTTTTTAAAGGGAGTCAAAGTGACCCATTTGGAAAATGTTAAGAAATTTAATTTTAAAACCTTTTAAAATAAGGTAAAATATCATGAAAAATAGATTTAGGAAATCATTTATATTTAGAAAATAATACTTTTAAAAAAATTATAAAACATTGATCTAGAAGATAAATATTCCCAATCTAAAAGAAATATACAAGATCGGTATCACTTACAAAAAAAATTGATATTTATTCAATCAATAAGGTAGGAAATGGAAATTAAAAATATGAACCAAATTCATAACCAGAGTATAAGAAAATATATTTAGTTCAATAAAATAATATTATTTTATTTTATCCCAAATAAACTTAAATATAAACAATCCTGAAAAGAAAGGAGAATATATCATAAAGCCTTTTCCAATTTGATAACTCTTTAATTGTAAGTCTCATGAAAGAATAACATCAGATGAAACTTTAAATATCATGAAAATAATGAAATTCATGATACAACATATCAAAGGTTTATTAGATACATCTCATAAAATAATATAGTTCTATAAAATAACATATGTCCCCTGGAAGATAATTTGAGGCGAGTAACCCCTACAATGATCATAACATTGAAGTGAGAATTAATAAATGAATTTATTATATGTATAAAATTTAAATCCATATAAAACAAGTGTAAATTCAATATAAGATAATAAAAATTCATTACACACATAATTTTATAATATCAAAGACAGTGAATAAATAATATAACCCAATGAAAAGAAATTAAGTTATTAAATTATTTACCACTTGGTAACTTTCAAGTCAAATCCCCTTGGATTAAATAATTAAAATTGAAAAAAAAATACCATTATGTATGAATTATTCAAGATATTATATTTAAAAGTTTCATTATATACATGATATAAAATAAATTAGGTGAATAACGTTAAAATATTCCTTAATGAAGAAAAACTAAGATGAAATCCATTACTGCTTTGATAATATCTGGATCAAAACCTTATGAAAGAGGGAACCTCATATGGATTTTTAAATCCAAATAAATTTCTTGAAAATAATTATAAAATAAATTCATGTGAATTATATACACCAAATAATAAAAATAATTATATGACATATGGCTCATAGAAATAAAAGTGAGACAAGAAACCCTTACCTCGAGTTCAGAATTTCCATGTATGTCCTTTAACTCCAATATAATAAACTTATTTCAATTATTTTAATTATTAATAACATTTTAAGGGTTTATTAAATTATAGATAAATCATTCATTTTATTTATTTTAATTCATATTTAAATATTTATTTAGTTAAGTCCATGTCGGGTGTTTTGAGGATGTTTGGTTCATTGTTTCAAAACAACTTTAGTGTGTTGACTGGGGTTAAAGTGGTATTTATTTCAACATCTACAAAATAATAATCATGAAATAGTTATCATATTTATTCATAAATTATACTTTTAAAACAAAACATGAAATATGGTTATGAAAAATGAACTATGTTACAATCATGGAGATGGTAGACCATATGTATGCATGAGTAATGTTACCATTTGTCAACAATCATTATGGAAAGAAGTTAAGTATTATTTTATATTTAAATAATGATTATCATAGAATAAATATAATTTTATTTCATTAAATATAAATATTTATATCATCTATGTGATGTGGTGATGAAAAATAATCACATCACTTTGTGGGGATGGTAGTACACACATACGCATAAACGATGTTATCATTTTTCAATGAATGGAAAAGTAAAACTTGAATGGTGTATTATCTTATCAGGATGATAAATATCTTATTAATATCATAATTATTTCATATATATAACATATATTTTTTAACTTTATTCTTTTTACCTTTCATTAAAACTTTTATTGAAAATGAATCACATCGCTTCGCGAGGTGGTAGTCTATTGTACACACGATCAATGTTATTGTATTCCCTATGGAATGGAAAGTAAGAGGGAATATGTGATATAATAAATACATAAGTATAATTATTTTATAAATATCATATATATACATTAAATCCATAATTATAAATAGTCATGAGAGGTGATGATGGAAAACAAATTGCATCGGTCTGTGAAGTGGTAGTCCACCGTACACACGAATGATGGTTTTGTTTCCCGATGGAAGATTAGGTGGATGTGGACTATGATATTAACATAATAACATCTCAGTAAATATTATATACTAGTTTTATTATATCATAACAGTTTAATAATATTTTAAGGAGGTGGAATAAGAAACAAAACAAAAATGTTTGGTTAAGAACGACACTTCTTATTCAGACCACCTCTTTAGGATTATACCTAAAGCCTTCCTAGATTTTCTTTATAACCAGAAATAATACTATAGTACTTGGGTAGGGAATTATATAATTTATTTTGTTAGTAATTTGATAATCCAAAAGATTTTGAGAGTGAATAGGATAGGATAGGGGGATACTTTTTATAAGTGGGGGAGAGGACACACTTGGAATTTTTTAAAATAAAAGGTGATACCCATGTTTTTCACATGCCACAAGGCTCAAAAATGGATTTTTATTGAGAATTAGATGGGGTAATATCAAAATATGGACATAAAATAGAATTTATATAAATTTTTAGGGAATTTTAATCCTTATCTTTTTAGTTTAACCCCTAGTAAATCCATTTTTAACGAAAACTGTGGTAAAAGTTTTTTATGTTTTTACTATTCATTATGAAAAAAAATAAGTTGATCGTATTATATTATATAAATTGTGATGATTATAAATAATTAATATATTTTAATAAATTACATTCACATAAGTGTCATAATTTAATTTAAAATTAAACCCGCAAACGCGATGAAAAAATGGTTTTTCAAGAAACATATTTTTCAAACATAAGATGATTTTATATTAACTCTATGACTAGTAATCATCATTATATGAATTTAAATTAATATTTTTATATATATAATATATAAATTTAATTTAAAATTTTCCTCATTTGGGTTTATTTTAATTAATTAAAATTGAGAAACATTATGCACTTTAAAACAGTTTTCAAAAAAAAATGCATTTTTAAACCCAAAAATAAAATTATACTAAAATCAAGTATAAAGTCAATTAAAATGTAATTAATTGGATTAAATATAAATAAATAATAATTGTGTTAATTTAAATAAAATTAAGTGCATAATTTTACTTTTAAATTACTTAATTTATTGAAAAAAATGGTAGTTTTACAAAAATTAATATTTTCACTATTCACTGAAAATTCAATATTTTCTGAAAAATCCCAAAAAATTATCCTAATTTAATTTTGATATGATGATTTAAAAAATTAAGTTCATTTTATCAAATACATTTTCTAAAAATTCTATAAATTAATTATAATATTTTCTTATAAAAAATAATAAAAACATTTTTGGAGAAAACATGTTTTTGATGAATAAAATGAATTACTAAAAATTGAGTGATTATTTACTAAGAATTTATCAATAAATTTATATTTAGTAGGAAATTTATATATATATATATATATAATAAATTAGTTAATATTATTTATACCTTCCAATTTAATGGCTAGGTTATAACGGTCATATTTAAATAATAATATTCCATGGTTCGTTTAGGCTCGATGTTGCGTGTTGCATATGCTATCAAACATAGTTATATTTTTTAAAAAAATAAGGGTGTTAAATTGAATAAATATATATCATATATATTATATAATAATTATTCTTTATATTTTAATTATTATCTATCTGTATTTCATTCCATCTATCGAAAATTGAAAATAGCGTTCATGCGTACGTACGGCCTACCGTCTTCATAAACGGTGTAATTAATTTTTCTATCTCTAATTTTATGGATGAATATATATATATATATATAATTATTATATATGGTATTTATATCTTTATTAAAATTCTACAGATGATGGAACCATAATCAAAGTACAAGGACAGGGGCCGCTAAACTAAAACACACATGAGAAACAAAATAGTTATCACCTGGAACAGTTATTTTAATAACAAATTATTAATAAACGAGTGATAATATTTCATAAGTAAATAATATATGGTATGATATATATTATTATAGTTTTATAATATAGTTATAATAAATCTATATTTATTATACCTGAGTCTTGAATACGTATGAAGTGAGATGAGACTTGAGGAAAGGTATTTACGTCTCAATCCCATTTTATTTAGGATTGTTTATGCCTGAATTTCCATTTAAAAAATTACATGATTATTATATGATAAATACCTTTAATTTTTATTCCCCTCTATTTATTTCTATAAAATATGTTTTTTTCCTTTCCTTTTCCCCTCTTTAAGTACTCAAGAGACTGAAAGAATATTTTTAAGGAAATCTGACTTTATTTCTCTCTTTGATAGAAATTATTTTTTCCTCTATGCCCATGTTTTATAAAAATGTTTTCAATAATTTTTTTACTATTTTACAATGATTTTTTTTAAATTATTTTTACTTATTTTTTAATTTTTACAAAATGGATTAAAAGGAATTATCTTGTCATTTTCTAAATGAGGTTTTTTTGACTTTTTACTAAAAATATGAAAGGAATATTTGTTTTAACATATAAAACATGAAAATAATTTACCACTATCATGAAAAATAAATTATTTTAATATTTCTTTAAATTTTTTCAAGTTTCCTTTCAAATAAAATGTTTTCTATAATATTTTGTAAATTTTTATATTTTAAAGAAGTGACTTCAAAATGAAAAAGGTATTTTCCTCAAGAAATATTCTAGTGATCTTTCAAAGGAATTTACACCTATGATACCATCCTTGATGTTAATTATGATTTACTGGGTATATTATCTAATGAAATCATTCTTATTCTTTGTCTATATGGTTTATGATTATGATGATGAGATTTTATGAAACTCATTTATTTTCCACGGGTTATGCTATGATGAAATGATGATATTTTATAAAAAACTGTTTATTTTCCAAAGGTAATTCTATGATGAAATGATGAGATTTTATGAAACCTATTTATTTTAAATAGGTTATTCTTTGATGAAATGATGAGATTTTATAAAACTGTTTTATTTTCATGGGTTGTGTTATGATGATATGATGAATGTTTTATGATCTTGTGGCACACATATGTATGGTTTTAATTATGTAATGGGTGGGACTAGAATTATATGGACCTCCATTTAATTGGGTAAAGTTTTATATCTCATGAGATGATTATGGGAAATAATTTTATGTGATTGATCTAATATGGGAAACAAGACGATGTGTTTGATCTGCTATAGGAAACATGTGGTGATGTCTGATTCATTATGATATTGGAAATGGGTGTTGATGCCTAATCCATTATTATTTTATGGTCTTGGTAGTTAACCTTTACATATGAAATTTTTCTATTATTATGATGGTTCCACACTTTTATGACATTATTTTGATCTGAACTTATGGTTCATGATTAATTATGATGTTTTCTCACTCTTATGAATCATGTATTTTAAAATGATAAAATTTTATGCCATGAATCATGTTTATGATATTTCACAAATTGGGTATTAATTTTGTAATTTATGGTCATTATATCATACCCTTATGTTTGTCTTATGATTTCATGTGATCATTGATTGATATCTCTCATTCTTACCCTTACTGAGCATTTTATCTCAACCTTTCTTATGTTTTCTTTCCCTAGGTTATAAAGAAATATTTTAATTAGGGTATGTCAAGAAGGGTAAATATTGAAAATAACTTTAAAATGGATGATAAATAATGCACATAAATTAATTTTTTGTGTATATAGTCTCCAATGACACAAAACCTTTATGATACTAGCATGGATTATAATGTTATGTAGTGAATATTTAGCTAAAAATGTAATATTTATGTATGAAGTCATCAGGCTTTTATAGTTGGTATCAAAGAATTGTTTAGTTAATATTTGGATATTAGGGTTATAAAACTTTGATAAAAAATCTGGTGATAAGTGTAAGTATAGTATAACATCCTAAAAGTTTTGTTTATGACTATGGATAACCTATGTTAAACCTAAGGTTCCATATATTGAGAATAAGATGTCATAATTTAGACATCATATGAATGATATTTCATTATTATATTATATATCACTTTTATTATTATAGATTTATGATTATAATTTTCTTTTTGGTTTTATTCAATGGATCAAACCATAATACATTATGCTAATAATGAATGTGATGGACAATGGAATGATTGTCCACCTAAGAAACCAAATGTTATGGGAGCTGGAATACAGAATATTTTTGTTATGCTCAGGAAATTTTCTTAGGTTTTTTGGATATTACCTATTTTTTATGAGTGATTTATCATGAATATCTAATCCACTCTCCAATTTGACTCATAAAGGGGTTAAGTTCTTGTGGACAGATGAATGTGAAGAGAATCATCAGGAGTTGAAGTGAAGGTTGGTCAGTGCACTTGTACTCACACTACCATATAGTGGAGAAGGGTTTGTGATATATAGTGATTTATAAAATAATGGACTGGGATTTTTCCTCAAAAAGAATGATATGGTGATAGCATATGCCTCATTCCAATTGAATATACATGAGCAAAATTACCTGACTCATGATTTGGAGCTAGCTGTGGTAATTTTTGAGTTGAATATATGAAGGAATTATCTTTATAGTAAAATGTGTGAAATATATATGGATCATAAAAGTTTTAATTATATATTCACATAGAAAGAGTTGAATATTCACCATATAAGATGTCTATAATTGATTAAATATTATGACTACTCAATACATTACTAACCTAAGAAGGAGAAAAATGTGAAAGATGCTCTGAGTCGGAAAGACCATGATAGTTTTTACCTGATTAGGATTGAAATAGATCCAATACTTATGGATTTATAGAATATGGAATTATAAATCATGAGAAAATGGGATAAATCTTATCTTTCTCATATGAATATTCAATCATATATCCATATGAAGAATAAAGTGGCACAAAAGGAGGATATAAAATAATAGAAGAAATTGAGAAGTGTTCCTAAGTTCAACCATGATTGTGATGTAATGATAAGGTTTAGAAACCAAGTATGTGTCATTTTCATACCATATTTTAAGAAGGATCTATTGGATTAATCTCACTATTCATCATTCTTTATTTATCCTATAAGTATAAAGATGTATATAGATCTGAAAAAATATTTATAGTGGGCCAAAATGAAGAGGGATATTTAAGAGTATGTATCTCAATGCTTGGTATTTTATAAAGTTAAGGTTGAGAGATAAAATTATAAGGGGATGTTAGAACCATTACCCATACCTAAATGTAAATGGGAAGAACATGCCATAGATTTTGTTGTTGGACTCCCAAAAAAATATGAAGGACACAATGCTATTTGGGTTGTAGTCAATTGCCTTTCTAAGTCAGTGAACTTAATTACCATCAGAAAATATTTCTATCTTGATCATAATTCTAGGTTATACATTAAGGAATTATTAATATTTTATGGATTACCATATTCTATTGAATTTGGTCAGGATCTGAGGTTTACCTCAAAGTTCTGGAGAATTCTTCAGTAGGATATGGATTCAGAGTTGTGTTTTAGTATTGCATATAATCCTTGGAAAATGGTCAGTCTAAGAGAAACATTAAAACCTTGAAGGATATGTTGATATCATGTTATGTTAATTTTAAAGGTATTTGGTATCAACACATTCCTCTATTTGATTTTTATTACAAAAATAGTTTTCACTCGGGCACTCATATGGATCCATATAAAGCCATATATGGAAAGAAGTATTGAACTCCAACATGATGATATGAATTTAGATAAATAAATTTATTGGGACCTTATCTAGTTGAGGAAATATTATAGAAATTCAGATCCATTCAGCATCACATAAGAGCGTCGCAAAGTTAACAGAAAAGTTAGGATGATAATCATTGGTGAGACCTAGAGTTTAAAGTTAAAGAAAATGTAATCTTCTGAATATCTCCTTATAATAAGGTTGTGATATTTGGAAATAAGGGGAATTTTATCTTCGTATATATTATTCCCTTTGAAATTATTTATTTTATTGGTACAACAGTTTATCATTTGTCACTTCCACTGAATCTCTCTCAAGTTCATAATGTGTTCCATATATCTCTCATGGGGAGGTACATACCTGATCCCTCACATGTATTGAACTCATAGGTCATAACAATGGAGAAATATCTCTCTTATGAGGAATAACTAGTGGAGAATTTATATTATATAGAAAAATTTCTATGACATAATACCACTCAAATAGTCAATGTTTTTTGGCGAAACCATAAATTAGTGGAAGCTACTAAGGAACCTGAGGATGTGATAAGGTATAATTATCCTCAACTATTTTTATATAAGTTGTGGAATTTTGAGGAATAAATTATTATAAGGGGGTATAATTTAACACCCTGTTATTTCTTTGATATCTTTCTTTACACACAATACTAAGTTTAAACAAATTGTGTTATACTATTGAAATATTATTATTTAATGTGACAATTATCGCCTGGTCATTGAATTGGAAGGTATGAATTCGATTAAAAAAATTATTAAATATATATAAATATCCTAGTAAATACAAAATTATTAATTAATTATTAAGAAATAAATACTCAATTTTTAGTAAAGTCATTTTATTCTTCAAAAATACATTTTTCCTCAAAAAAGGTTTTTATTGATTTTTATGAGTGAATATTATAAATAATTTATGGAACTTTTAGAAATATTATTTGATAAAAAAATATATCATTTTTCAAATCATATTATCAAAATTATCTTAGGATGATTTTTTAGGATTTTTCTGAAAATATTGATTTTCTAGTGAATAGTGAAAATACTGATTTTTACTGAAAACTTTACTTTTATGTCAAGCATTACATTTTTTAAATGTTTTAAAAGTAAAATTAGTTATATTATATTATTATTAATCTATTTAAGTTTATTTTAATCAATTTTATGATTAAATTTAGTATAAAAACATTTTTATACTTAAAAATATATTTTTCTGAAAAAACTGTTTTTTATTGTGTTTTGTGATTTTCTCTTAAATTAATTTCTACCAATTATATGAATTGAATCTTGAAAAATGGATTCCATATTTTGAAATAATTGGTTTAAATTTTTTAAATATATCAATTTTATTTTTGTTCAATATGAGCAGTAACCATAGTAAATTTTTATCACCTTGGTAAGGGTAAAATGGGTAAAATAGGGTTAAAACTTTGGGATAAGGCTTTAGAATGTATCTAAAACTTGACTTAATCCTATTGTATGGGTTTATTTTATCCATTTATATATAAGTCTCAAATATATGTCCATTGGGTTCCATGTTTCTTTTATTATGACCTTTATATTAATTTAAGAAAAGAATAAATACAGAATGTCACTCTATTGACTTTAATATCTCTAATATTTTATCATAAGGGAAAAAATAGGTTGTGTTCTATTATAAATTTTTATTTTAAATTTAAATTAATTTTATTTATAATATTAATTTATTTTTAATTTTTATTGATTAAATAATTACTTTAAATTCTTATGCAACGCTGATGCAGTATTTATACAATTAATAGAAAAATAAATAAATGGTTTTAAAAATATTAAACTTAATAAAATTTGGATTAATTATTATGTTACAGGAATTTTTTAGATAAATATAACATATTAGATATATTTTAAATGTTTAAATTCTAATTCCATTTTTTTATGCTATGTTCAAAGTCAATTAATGTGAATAGTGTAAAAATGACATTAATAATATTTTATGAAAAATAATATATTATTAAATTATTTAAAAATCATAAAAACTTGAAAGGGGGCAAGTGGGGTGATAAATATTATAAATTTTTATCACTTGGCCATTTATGAGTCAATTGTTTCCTTATAAGTAAAATTATAACCCTTTAAGAGTGAAAAAGATGTTATTGCTGTTAAAGTTAAAATAGGTTAACTAAGGGGTTAAATTAAATGATAAGGTTTAAACAACCACTTTAATCTATCCAAATTTTATTGGTTTATAGTATTTAAAACACATCCTACCTTACCTTATAATCTCTATCCATTTTAAATAATTTTTCTAGAGAATGACTTTATTATATTTTGATATTTTAAGAAATTCCAAGAGTGCCCCTCCCTCACTTATAAAAGGGAATCCCTCATTTCTCTTCTTTACACCACTTTGATACATATATCTCGACCAAAATATGTCAAATTATCTTCTCAACTTATCTAGACATGAATTAGAGTTGTTTTTATTCTTAAAATACTATTCGAAGGGTCCTTAAGAAGGGATTTAAAGGAGGCTTATCGAAGAAGATGTAATCATCTTACCCAAACTATTTCAATTTTTTTTATTCTTCTAAATCCTATAAATATAGTTTATTAATAATAAAATAATAAATTTATTATTCTAAATATACAAAAAAATTATTATGATTATGGAACCACACATATTCACCTTCTTTTCCATCAAATGGGAAGTGAAAGTATCACTCGTGTGTATGTACAGCTTGTCATCTCCACGTAGCGATATAATTAATTTTCCATCACCATATTTCATGGATGGATATTATCATGGGTTTAATTTATATAAATTATATTTATGAAATAATTATTCTTATGGAATTATAATATCATATTTACCTTTTTACCTTCCAATCCGTTGAAAAATGATAACATCACTCGTGCGTATGTGTGGACTACCACCTCCATGAAGTGATGTGATTAATTTTTCATTCACAATTTACATGGATGGTAATAATAATATATTTAATGAATATATATGATATATAAAATATAATAATTATTCTTTAAATTTTAATTATTATCTACCTTTCTTTCATTCTATTCGTTGAAAAGTGAAAACAATGTTCATGTGTATGTATGGTCTACCCTCTCCATAAATGGTGTAATTTATTTTTATAGATCTAAATTTTATGGATAAATATATATATATATATATATATATATTTAATATATATGATATTTATATCTTTATTAACATTATGTATTTTTTTAACCATGATCAAAGTACAAGTACTAGGAATGTCGAACTGAAACGCGCATGAGAAACTAAACAGTTATCACCTGGAACAAGGATTTTAATAAAAAAATTATTAATAAATGGGTGATAATATGTTATAATTAAATCATATATGACATGATATATATGATTATAGTTCTGTAATAGATGTATAATAAATTTATATTTATTAAGCATGAGCTTTGAATGTGTATAAAGTGAGACGAGACTTGAGGTAAGGGATTTACATCTCAATCTCATTTTATTTAGGATTGTTTATGCCTGAATTTATATTAAGAAATTTAAATGATTATTATATGATAAATTCCTTTATTTTTTCTTCTCATCTAGTTATTTTTTGAGAATATTTTTTTTCTTTCATTTTCCTCTGTTTAAGTACTCAAGAGACTGAAAGAATATTTTTAAGGAAATCTAACTTTATTTCTCTCTTCAGTTGAAAATACTTTTTCTTCCATGTCCTTTATTTCTAAAAATGTTTTCAATAATGTTTTTATTATTATTAAATGGTTTATTAAATTAATTTTTAACCATTTTTTACATTTTACAAAAAAAATATTAAAATGAATCTTCTTGGCATTTTACGAACGATGTATTTTTGACTTTTTATCAAAAATGTGAAAGGAATGTTTTTTTTAATGTATACAGCATGAACAGAATTTATTGTTTTCATGACCACTAAATGATTTGAAGCTTACTTTACAAGTTTTCAAGTCTCTTTTCAAATAAATTTTTTATAGAATATTTTGAAAATTTTTAGATTTTAAAAAAGTGATTTTAAAATGAAAAGGGTATTTTCCTTGAGAAATATTTAAATGATATTTTAAAGGAATGTCCACCTATTATAACATTATTGATGTTAATTATGCTTTACTAGGGATATTACCTAATGATACCATCCTTATTCTTTCTCTTGGTGATTTATGATTATAATGATAAGATTTTATGAAACCCATTTTTTCATGGGTTATAATATGATGAAATGATGAAATTTTATGAAACCTATTTATTTTAAAAAAAGTTATTCTATAATGAAATGATAATATTTTATGAAATAGGTTTATTTTCCACAGGTTATTCTATGATTAAATGATGATATTTTATAAATATTGTTTCCTTTCTATGGGTTATGTTATGATGATATGATGAATGTTTTATGATCTTATGGAGCGTATATGTATGGTTTTCATTATGTGATAGGTGGACCCATAATTATATATCCCTCAAATTCATTGGGTAAAGTTTTATATCTCATGAGATAATTATGGGAAATAAGTTGATGTGTTTGGTCTACTTTGGGTAATAAGTTGATGTGCTTGATCCAATGTGGGAAATAAGTGGTGATGCCTAATCCATTATAATATAGGAAACATGTTTTGATGCTTGGTCCATTATGATTTGATGGTATCGATAGTTAACTTACAAATGTGATGGTGCTATACTTTTATGACATGATTTTTGATCTAAACGTATGGTTCATGATTTATTATGATGTTTTATCACTCTTATGAATCATGTATTTTAAAATGATAAAGTTTTATTCCATGACTCATGTTTATGATATTTGATGTATTGGGTATAAACTTTGTAAGTTATAGTCATGGTCTCATACTCTTATGATTTGATATGATCATCGATTGGTATCTCCCATGTTTACTCTTACTAAGCATCTGAGATCACTCTTTCGTATGTTTTCTTTACTCTGGTTATGAAGAAATATTTTAAGTAGGGTATGTCAAGAAGTGTGTAGAGTGAGAATAAATTTATGATATATGGTGAATAATTGACCTAAATAAGATTTTTGTGTATCTAGTCTCCAAATAAACTAAACCTTTACGGTTTTGGCATGGATTGTAATGTTATGAATTGAATATTCATCTAAAAAGATGTAATATTTATGTATAAAATGCTTAGTCTTTTATAATAATGTCAAAGCACCTATGTCATTAATGGAAATTCACACTGGTGAGAGGCCTATCCTTCTCTAGTATGGATCACAGTGATATTGTACAAGTCGTTTGATTTTCCATTTTTTATAAATTAAGAGCATAAAATTAGTACTCATTTGATTACAAAAATAGATTAATAAATTAAAAATTAAATTCCATTAATCTCCCACTATTTTTTCAAAACCTAATAACCCACACCATTAGTTTTAGAATATCTTATTGCTTATATATTATAGTGTAAAGGATCAATATTCCCCTTATCATAATCCAGAATTGGGCCTAATAATTTATTTGAGGGGTTTTAGGTAGGATTAACTAGCCAAATATATTAACTTATAGTTCCTTGATCCGTTGAGTAGACTCCCCAATCCTGAAATCTTTAATAAATATTTCCTCAACCTTTGCCTCTTAGTTACACTAAATCCCACTTGGTCAGTCAACCCTTGATGTGAACTAAGTTAATTCAACCCAAAACTTCAAGCTAAAAGTTCCTCGATAATTAAAAGCACCCCAACATGGGTTGGTCAAACACTTTGAACTATGAGTTTGGTTCTAACTTAAGTAGTGGAAGGCTATACCAACTTAATATTTTAGTTTTATGGATTTTTATTCTTATGCATAAAATTTCATTTTATATTATCACATGACTTGTTAATATTAAGTGGATTTTACTTAAGTGATTAACCATTTATGATAAAATTTACACATAATCTAGTTACATTTTATTCTATTTTGCATGCATGTTAATTCATTTATTAGATGATCATGTAGCATCCACAAACATTAATAATTAACAATGCAATTGATAGAAATAAAATATAAGTGGCATGGTCATGAGATTATCTGATGGTTAGTTTATCTAGAGGATGATAAACTAACCCTTGACCACCCTAGGGGGTAAATAACTTGAACTACATCTTGGTTTATGTTACAACATTCCACCTTGGATCCTATAAATCACCTCAATTAGTTTCACCTCAAATCCTAGACTAAGACCGCCCCCTCTTTCCTAAGAGCTACATCCTTACATAATCTTTTACTCGCACACATGTGAAGGGGTATAGAGGATTATATAAATGGTTTTACATTAAAGTAATTGCGATCACATAGGCCCTTACATAATAAAGATGTGGGTATAACATGCAGGCCATAAATTTCAATTTAAGTATAATAAATTAAAAGAAACTAATCACATATATAGGTTTGTTCTAATCTCATGATCATACACACAACATGCAATGAGAATACATTTTTAATTTGGTTATTAACTACTTTGATTCATTTATTAATTAAGATAATGCTCCAAAAATTAATCACATTAATTAAATTTATCTTAATTCCATCCAATCTTACTTAACTCTTCATCATCCATAATTTTAAACATAATTAATTTGAATTAAAATTAATATAGTTCATAAGCATACTTAGAGGAAACTAAATGAGTTTATCCAAAATTTTAAACAGGGAAATTTATTCAATATAAAATTATCAATCCTATTACATGGAGTGTACTATAAAATAAATGATACATGAAACACATGTGAATAGGTTTGATTATATAATTCTTCTCTCTGTATCAAATTGGAAATATTTTTTGTAGCTAACTACATGGTGTGTACTATCTTCTGACCGTGTTTGCAGTGCACACCTTGGGACTGGGTGTGTTTCCTATTGCAGACGAGTTCGAGGTATATAGTGTGTTATCTATATTACATAACATGTTTCCTCAATGGTGAATATATCATCATCCCCCATGTCATGTATCTGATACATAGCACACTGAGACAACCCATGTTCTTGGCCTTGAGAAAATGGGTATTACACATCGTTTACAGTGGTTACATGGTGTGTAGTTATTCAAGTTATGTACTAGTATGTCCAAATCTACATGTTGATCCATGTTATTAGGATCTTAGATCCAATTTTATCATATCTGAATCAATGGAGGTAGATAAAGATGAGAAAATCTAATACATGACATGTGTTTGGGAAGTACATGTCGTGTACTCTATTTTTTTCATGGAATAACCTTTGGCACCTCCAGATAGTTTTTTTTATATGTTTATTTATTTTTTAATCTTAACCGTTTTCTAGTTATGTTAGAAAGAATTAATAAAGGAAGATACAATGATGTTTGAATATTAAAATGAAACGATCTAAAGTAAAAGAACTTTCAAGCACATGAAAACAATCAATGAATAATAAATAATTATAAATTAAACATGTGACTGCTCTGATAACACTTGTAGGTTTTGGGCGCAGTGAAAGCACCTTGATGGTATGAACAACTCATATTTTTAGTTTTAATATATGAATAATCACTGCTACACATGAAAAATAACATCATGTCTAATGAAAACCAAATATTACTTGACTAGAGGAAATGTTAAAACCATGAGAGAAGGATCTTCGCATGTAATTTATAATTAATTTATGAGCAAATATATAATTGCCTCAACTTGAAATTATCTCTTCATTGATGATATGGTTGACTAGATCTCATCGTATGATTATTGAGTTATAGGATCCAAGTGTATAATATCTCTAGTGGTGATCCACACATGCACCATAATCTGTGAACGTCGTTATAGAATCTTTGGGTGCTAGCATGGTCTATCCCAATCACTTGTGTTGGTCATGGTTAATCTCACTATAATTCTTCTTAAAGGAGTAAGAACTCTTTATGTTCTCTCGATGGATTGAGAGAGGAGGAATAGAGAACGTGTTTTAGATCTTTTGATCTCTCTCTAGGACTTACGAGAGTATCTCTCTATCTTTTGAGCACAACAAGAGTATGTATATAAAGTGTTGTAATTAGATATTTATTGTGGAAGGTTTAGGGTTGGAAAATTGCACACAATATATTTCCCTACTTAGAAATTCTTAGTTGACCTCATGTTCAATATTATTATTATTATTATTAATTGCCTGACATGTGAAACACTTCAATAATATAAATAAATATATTTTATACTATTTCCAATCAAAACATTAAGCTCTACTCACTTTCTCTCATCGGTATTTACCAATCCTTGAATAATGACTATTTCTTTAATAAATAAATATCATTGTATTATTCATCGGTAAATATAATAAATATTATATTCTTTAAATCTTGCTAATAAATATTTATTACTCTTTAACTCACTTATTCTTTCGAATAACTTGTGATTAAATCCTGAAAATCAACTAAACTAAAATAAATATTATTTATTCTAACTTGTCAAATTCAATACTTGAATTTTATTGAGATTACAGATACACTTATTATATGACCCTCTAGGCCTCTTTTTCAGTGTAATGAGGCATAACCACCTAAATTCCAAGGTTAAAATCTAGAAACATGCCAAGACACCCATAGACAAAGAAGTTAATGTCACAACAATATCCAACCTCTTATGAATATTTACGGTGAAATATAATAATTTTATCGTGATATGTCAAATAAAGAAGAATGAATGATGGTGCCATCAACCTATATGTTCAGTGTCTATTTCTTTGAATTTCTAGAAATAAACTCTCCCACAAAAAACCATGGTCATGGATTTATTCAGATGATTCTATTCTCATCAAAGGGCCTGAGATATCAATTTTTGTCAAGAGGCGGAAGGGTTAAATCCTTTCTCACATTATACATTAATGAAATATCACTCTTGATGTACCCAACATATCCTACCTCACTGAGAGCATATGTCATCATGGTTTTCATCAATACATCAAAGTACGCAAGTCATGATATCTATTAATAGTAATCTTAAATTATAAGGATTAATACTCATGTCCGCATATAGGAACATCCAATGACATATAGAAATATGTATTTTCTATTAACAGATTTGTTCTCATAACCTCTTATCTTAAATATTATCAAGGGAGAACAACATGAGGTGTTTCAATGTCTTATGAGTCTCCTACCCTTGATAGCATGTATCATTTGTATCCTGTTAGACAATGTCATCTGGCCATAGATCAATATTCAAGAATGATTTCATAGAGCCTACTAATTCTCATCATAGTGGGGAACTATCATAACCTTTTACATATATTCTTAGGACATTATCACTTGAAAATGTCATGTAGATGAACAATCATGATTCGATAAGAAATTTCATTAATAATAAAGTATGTAATCAAGTACTAAGAAAGTTAGTTATAGGGAACCAACTCCAACAAGTTATTCATTCGAGCCTATAGGAAATATTATTTAAAATAATATCTATTTTTAATGATTTTAAATGACAAGATATACAGAAGAATTTAAATTTTTCTAGTCATAGAGAAAATATTCATGTTGTATCGTGAATATGTGTCAACGCTGGTTAAAAAGACAAAAAGTGTGCAAAGAACTCTTAATGCGGTAACTTTAGATATATTCTGTGAAGTATAGAGAGAATCTGATACTGCTTTCAAGAGAAACACATTTAGGAGACAACATGTGTGTTTAAGAAGAGAAAGGACAGGAAGCATGTGATGCAGCTATATTGTATATAGAATAAGGAAGAGTAGAGACTAATTCTACTATTATTGTCTATCTAATTTCAACAATACTCTTAGATTGAGAACCACTGTGATTAAATATCATAGTGGGTCTAAGTGGTGAATATGGACAATGTGCATGAGGTTTTGTTAATTGGATCTTAGAAATTGAAGGCCAGTTTGAAAGTTCAATGAAGGCCAGTTTGGAGGACAGAGTCATGCACGACAACAAAATAGAAGTTGATTATACATGTCTGACCATTGTGTGCCACTCACTAGGCACTTGTAATCACTTTAGGTTTTAGTGATAATAAAATATATGACTCGGCGAGATCTGAGCATGACAAGGAGAGGGGGGATAATTTGAAGAGAAAAAACCTATTGGGTTTTTATTCTTGTCTATATTGTGGTAAAGGTTGAGAGTGTATCAAAGATACATATCACTTAATTGAGACAAAGGATCAAGTAAAATAGAGGGGATAATTTGAAGAGAAAGTAATACTTGGTAAAATTGGGTTGTCACTGATTTTACTCCCTTTCGATAACCCTATATGGTTCACTAGGATCTGCAGTTATATTAAAATATTTTATTAGTATTTTTAAAAAAATTATTACTTATATAAATGAATAAATATTTAATATTATAAAAATGTATACTTATATTTAAAATATTAATAACTCTATTTCAATTTACAGAGGATTATTTTCAATATATTAATAATTGATATTAAATTTACTATCAATTATATTTAAAACAATACTAAATTATTATTATTTTAAGAAAATATATATAAACATGTGTAATAATATAATATTTTTTATCAATCACATGAAAAATATAAATGTATAAATATTTTTCACAGTATATTACCAATTATAAAACTATAAAAATAAAAAATAAATTCTTTTGCTGATTATATTTAAATACATTTACAATTGTTATAACACACACACACCACTATTACAGATAGTTCTTTTATCAGCGCTAGAAAACACTTTTAACAATGCTATAAAATCATTATTAATCTTAGCGGAGATAAAGGGGGGTACCCTTTAACTGCGCTAAAAAGGCACTAATAAAGGGTGTCCTTTATCCATGCTAAAAAAAGAACTGATAAATACCCCCCTTTATTTGTGCTATTTTAGCATTGATAAAGGTTCTTTATATCAATGTTATTTCAAGCGCTGATAAAAGACCACTTTATCATCGCTCCAAATAGCACTGATAAAGGACTAGCTGCTTGTGATGTGTTTTTTATATAACAGCACACCCACCACCAGCACTTGTACCTACACAGCACACACACGCCACCTATACAAAACATCACTTGTATAGTGCACACAAGAAAAAAGTAGCGTACACACTGGTTTGGCAAACAATGCTATATACATTTAAAACAATGTTTTATATAATTACATTTACAATTATCCAACAAAAAATTAAAAACATTAATATTTCATCCTTTGACATATGTGATCCCCTCTCAAAAATGTTCTCCCATGGTATTAGTTGCCAAAAAAATATTCCCAACTCAAGAAAAGGTTTCCAACTATATAAGAAAACAAATATTATGGTAGTAATACTATAAGGAACTAAATTAAACATTAATATGAAAGAATACATTAATAAAATGTAAATTTTTAATAAAAAATACACATTTTGAGTGATACAGGTCACAACATGCATCTTATTGAGGTGGTGTTGATTCCTACATGTCATAAATGAGTTATGGATTGTTGTCCTAAAATCTCAAAACAATATGAATGGGTTTGCTTAGTTTCGAGTATGTCCCTTGTTTTTTTACTAAAATGAAAATCAAATTTAAATGACATATTTGGATTTATACTGGTCATATAGTTCGTCAAATTGAGGTTTGGTTGATTCATACACATCAAAAATGACTCATGGATCGTTTTTCTAAAGTATCAAAACAATCTGAATGGGTTTGCTCAGTTTTTAGTATGATAGTTGTGTTTTTTTACTAAAATATCATTTCAAACTAGAAACACCCATTTTGAGTCATACCAGTCCCATCGTGCATCAGTTTGAGGTGATAATGCTTCATACACATAAAAAAGGACTTGTAAATCACTCTCTTAAATTATGAAGACAATCGGAGGGTGTTTTCATGGTTTTTAGTGATTGAAATGTTTTGAGCTAAAATTTCAACTTTAAACTGATTGCGGATACTTTTATTCATACTGGTCACATCGTGCATCATATTGAGGTGCGATTGATTAATACACATCAAAAATTACCCATGGGTCGTTTTATTAAATTATCAAAACAATATGAATGTGTTTTCTTGGTTTTCAGTATGTCACTTGTTATTTTTACTTAAATTAATGTCAATTTTAAATAAAAACATATTTGGATTTATACCGATCACATAGTTCATAGGATTAAGATGTGGTTGATCCCTACATGTCAAAATTTACTTATGGATCATTTTACTAAATTATAAAAACAATATGAATGTGTTTTCTTGGTTTTTAGTATGCCAGTTGTGTTTTTTTAATAAAATTAATGACAATTTTAAATAAAAAGAGACACTTTAAGTCATACTGGTCGCACCGTGCGTCGGATTGAGGTGTGGCTGATTTATAAACATAAAAATGAATTATGGATTATTTTCCTAAAGAATTAAAATAATACAAAATTGTTTTCTTAGTTATTAGTATGTTAATTGTGTTTTTTTACTAAAATGTCATCTTAAACTGGAAACACGCATTTTGAGTCATACCAGTCACATCATGCATCGGTTTGACATGACACTACTTCATAAACATAAAAAATAACTTATGAATCATTTTCCTAAATTATGAATACATTCAGAGTGATTTTTCTTGGTTTTCAGTGAGTGATGTGTTTTGAGCTAAAATGTCAATTTTAAATTGATAATGAACACTTTTAGTCATATCAGTCACACCATTTGTCAGATTGAGGTGGGGTTGATTCCTACATGTCAAAAATGACTTATGGGTCATTTTAATAAATTATCAAAATAATACGAATGCGTTTTCTCAGTTTTTAGTATGCCAATTGTGTTTTTTTACTAAAATTAATATCAATTTTAAATAAAAAGAGACACTTTGAGTCATACCGGTCGCACCATGTGTCGCATTGAGATTAGGTTTATTCCTACATGTAAAAATTACTTTTGGATAATTTTACTAAAGTATCAAAAAAATCTGAATGTGTTTGATCAGTTTTGAGTATGCCATTTGTGTTTTTTTACTAAAATATCATCTCAAACTGGAAACACGCATTTTGAGTCATATCAGTCATATAGTGTGTCAGTTTGACATGAGTCTACTTTATAAAAATCACAAATAACTTATAAATTGTTTTTATAAATTATGAAGACAATCAGAGTGAGTTTTATTGGTTTTCAGTGAATGATGTGTTTTGAGCTAAAATATCAATTTTAAACTGATAACGGGCACTTTTAGTCATATCAGTCACACCGTTCATCAGATTGAGGTGAATTTAATTAATACACATCAAAAATGATTTATGGGTCATTTTCGTAAATTATTAAAACAATCCTAATGTGTTTTCTTGGTTTTTAGTATTCCAGTTGTGTTTTTTTACTAAAATTAATGTCAATTTTAAATAAAAAGATACACTTTGAGCCATAATGGTTGCATTTTGAATCGGATTGAGGTGAAGTTGATTCTTATACATCAAAAATGACTTATCGGTCATTTTAATAAAGTATCAAAATAATCTGAATGTGTTTTCTTAGTTTTGAGTATGTCAGTTGTGTTTTTTTACTAAAATATCATCTCAAACTGGAAACACGCATTTTGAGTCATATCGGCCTCATCATGCATCGGTTTGACATGATACTACTTAATACATGTTACAAATAACTTATTAATTATTTTCCTAAATTATAAATATAATAATAGTGAGTTTTCTTGGTTTTTAGTGAGTGGCGCATTTTGAGCTAAAATGACCATTTTAAACTGATAACGGACGCTTTTAGTCATATCGATCACACCGTTTATCAGATTGAGGTGGGGTTGATTTATACATTTCAAAAATGACTTATGGATTGTTTTCCTAAATTATAAAAATAATATAAATGTGTTTTCTTGGTTTTCAGTATGCTAGTTGTGTTTTTTTACTAAAATTAATGATAATTTTAAATAAAAAGAGACACTTTGAGCCATATCGGTCGTAACATGCATCATATTGAGGTGAAGTTGATTCCTAAACATAAAAAATTACTTATGAATAATTTTACTAAATTATAAAAAAAACAATACAAATGTGTTTCCTCAGTTTTGAGTATGTCAGTTGGGTTTTTTTACTAAAATATCGTCTCAAATTGGAAACATGCATTTTGAGTTATACTGGTCGCATTGTGCATCAGTTTGATATGAGACTGCTTCATACACATCAAAAAGAACTTATTAATTGTTGTTATAAATTATGAAGATAATTGGAGTGAGTTTTCTTGGTTTTCAGTGAGTGACACGTTTTGAGCTAAAATATTGATTTTAAAATGATAATGGACACTTTTAGTCATATCGATCACATTGTTCATCATATTGAGGTGGGTTTGATTACTACATGTCACAAATGACATATATACCATTTTACTAAATTATAAAAACAATATGAATGCGTTTTCTCAGTTTTCAGTATGCCAGTTGTGTTTTTTTACTAAAATTAATGTCAATTTTAAATAAAAAGAGACACTTTGAGTCATACCGGTCACATCGTGCATCAAGTTGAGGTGAGGTTGATTCTTACATGTCTAAAATGAATTATGTATCATTTTCCTAAAGTATCAAAACAATCCAAATTCATTTTATTAATTTTTAGTATGCCAGTTGTATTTTTTTACTAAAATATCATCTCAAACTGGAAACACGCATTTTGACTCACACCGGTCACATTGTGCATCTGTTTGATTTGAGACTACTTCATAAATGTCATAAAGAACCTATAAATCATTTTCCTAAATTATGAAGACAATAAGAGTGATTTTTCTTGGTTTTCAATGAGTGGTGTTTTTTGAGCTAAAATGTCAATTTTAAACTAATAACGGTCACTTTTAGTCATATTGGTCACACCTTTCATAGGATTGAGGTGGGGTTGATTCCTACATGTCAAAAATGACTTATGAATCATTTTTCTAAATTATCAAAACAATCTGAATGCATTTGATCATTTTTCAGTATGTCAGTTGTATTTTTTTACTAAAATTAATGTCAATTTTAAATAAAAAGAGACAATTTGAGTCATACCGGTTGCACCATGCATCGGATTGATGTTAATTTGATTCCTATATGTCACAAATGAATTATGTATCATTTTCCTAAAGTATCAAAACAATATGAATGTGCTTTCTTAGTTTTTAGTATTTCAGTTGTGTTTTTTTACTAAAAATACTGACAATTTTAATTAAAAATAGACACTTCGAGTCATACCGGTCACATATTCATGCTATTTCTATGCATTATTCCATCAGGTATGTGATTGTACCAAGATTCACTATTTTATTTCACCCTTATACCAATGTATTAAACTGATTTTTTATTGAAAATTTAAAGTATAATAACAAATTTTACTCCATGTTTGATTCAATTATTTTGTATTTAACACTATTAAAAAGGGAAATGTTCCTTGTTTTTTGATAATTATATTGTGGGTGGAGGTGATTTGGAGGGCCTATGATAAAATCCAAGAAAAATGGGTCAATCTTCACATAATTCAAGCACACTAGTGGACTAAATGCATGATTTTACTAAAAAGTGCATTAAAATGGCCTGAAACTTTTTGGGATGGTCTGAAATTTAATGAGCTTCATTTCATATGTAGGAACTGAAGCCCAATTTGTTCATTAAGAGGCCTATAAAAACTAATATGTTCAATAAAGTGGATCTACATGGTGTCAAAACTTTGCTTCTATACACTACTGGAAAGTTGGGATTTCCCAACACTTGTATACCAACGGTTCTGGAGAACCATTGGTATAAGTGTTTTTTACCAACGGTTTGTAAAAACCATTGGTAAATCTTGATTTTGTGAATTCTTTATCAATGGTTTGAAGAAACCGTTGGTAAATCCAAAATGTTTACCCCCTTTACCAACGGTTTGTAGCAAACCATTGGTAAAGGCCATTTTTTCCCAATGGTTTTTACAAACCATTGGGAAAGGTCTCCTCAAATAACCATGATTTCCAGACACCCCCGCAGCACAGCATAGAACTACTTTCCCCCAATTTCCAGAAGCCCCAGCGCGTAGGTGAACCCTAACCCGAGTTTTTCCATCTGATCGGCTACAACTCCCCCATCCAGGTTAGACTCTTTAAACCTCTTCCCAAATACAAACATAGAAGCCCTCTTCCTCTGATTTCTACATTTATTGCAATATCTAGAAAGATCACATCATTTTTTCCTATTTTAGGGAGTTTGGAAAATTTTATGATTCACACTATTTGATATTGAATCAATGACTAATACATGATTGGTATATGTCTGTGACTAGGGTTGACTTTGGTTTCATATATCATTTGTAACTAAACATACGACATACTACCACTAATATGGTGATTCCACATAATAATGGTGTAATTTTCCTAGGATCATGGGGCTTCCTCTTCTTTTGTTCTATAGAGTTTGTAGTGTTGGTTTTTAATGTATTTTATTTTCTTATGCATTTATATTGGTTATGTATTGGGTTCCTTTGGTCATGAATTTTGGGTGAGTTATTCTTAAGTTCTTCTTAGAGATCATTGTATTCATAAAGTGTGCCTAATTTTTTTGTAGGTGGTTTCGACTCACTGAGTGACTATTTGATTATGTTTTTATGATTCCAACATTCGATTTTTTTTAATAATGAAACCTATTTATATTTTAATGATATAAATGAGTGGTTTTTAAATATATGTTTATAAAATAGGTAAAATGTTTTCTAAGTGGTTTATTTGGAACTGTACAAAGACAGATCCCATTTTTATTGTATTCTAAAATCTCATTAAACATATTTATACTTAGTGAATCCTTTATAAGTTTGGATCCATGTTTTAGCATTACCACTAATATCCCATAGCTTAATACCATTTTTAGATTGTGTACATCTCACTAGATTTTTTAATGAGTTCACTTCTTCCTTCATTAATGTCTACCAAGGATGTCTTAGAAATCTAATATCCACTTGAATGTTTTTCCTTGCTTAAATAATGTGATGTATTCCTAGAATAGTCAATTAATTTTTACATTCTATTAAACCATGTTGATAACCTCCATGATTATATGATCTCATAGGTGGGTGTGGTGAATATGGATATAATTTTAAACATATGTATTGAATTTTGTTTTTATCTTCCAGGGTTGCAAATTCTGCAGTTGGGTTTTTTTTAAAGCGATATATAGCAACATTTTAAACCCCTGCTATATATGCCTAATGGTTGTTTAGTAGTGGTTTAAACCAACACTATTTAAGGTCAATATTTGTTTACTATTTTTTTTTTAAGCAGCTATTTTCCATGAAAAAAAATGATGAGGATATAATGGCGGTTCAAACCACTACTATATCCTTTCCATTTTTTGGTAGGTGAAACTGTCGCTAAAACCAAAAACACCACTAAAAAACATTCTATGACGATTCCCCACCCCCTGGAAAGCCCCCCCACCCCCTGTACAGCCCCAACCCCCCTGGATATCCCTTCCACCCCCGTGGACAGCTTGCCCACCCCACCCTCGTACACCCTCCCACCACCCCCCTGACACCCCCATCCCCCCGGACGCCCCTACCCCCTAGAAAGCCCCCCCCCACCCACCCCCTTGACACCCCCGACCCTACTAGACAGTGCCGCCACCCCCATGGACAGCCCGACCACCCCCCGTAGACAGTCCGACCACCCCCCGTGGATAGCCCGCCCATCCCCCCCCCCCCCCGGATAGCCCGCCCACCCCCCTGGACACCCCAAACCCACTGGACAGCCCCGCCACCCCCATGGGCAGATTGCCCACCCCCCTAGACACCCCATACCCCCCCCCCCCCCGGAAATCCCCACCCACCCCCTAGACACCCCTCTCACCTCCTTTTACAGCCCGCCCACCCCCCTGGACTCCCCCTACCCCCCATGGACAGCCTGACCACCCCCGTGGACAGCCCGCCCACCTTGACACCCTGACCCCCCTAGACAGTCCCTCACCCCCTAGACACCTCTGACCCCCCGGACGACCCCACCACCCCTGGACACCACGCACCCCCTGGACACTCCGCACCCCCCTTGGACAGCCCTGCCACTCCCCTGATCCTCATCCTACTCTTCATCCTAATCTCCCTGAATAAGTTAAAGTATAAAACTCATGTACTCCCAACAATACCCTTAAGGATTATGTATTCCTTGATCCACTTCGAATATCTTACTGGGAAATCCTTGAATATATGTATTAGAAATTTTGTATCTTATTTTCTTATATACACTATATTTTGTTGTATTTCTTAATATGATTCTCATATAGAGTCATGTGTCAGTTATGCTTTTATTTAAAGTAAACAATTGTCATTTACCTAAATATTTTTTTGATTGAACTTAAATATTATTGAATTGATTTGAAATGAATTATTGTAATTTTTTTACAGAATGGATAGAAGTTGGATGTACGAAACTGATTGGATTTCAACTGATTTTCAAAATAATTTGAACATCTTTATAGATTTTTCATTTGATAAGGCTTCAGATAGTGGTCGCATACACTGCCCATGTTCTAATTGTGTTGGAAGACCTTGGTTGAGTCATGAAGTAGTTAGATATCATATAACCAAATATGGTTTCCAAACAAACTATTATGGGTGGTATCATAATAAATAGAAAATAGAATCTCAAAATGTTGATGATCCAAATCATGGGACTGAATTGGAGAGTTTGATATATGATCAATTTCCATTTATTCGGCATCATGAGAAGGAAAGGATGTCCAACCAACAAGATTTTGATACAAGCACATATGATGCATCCAATGAAAATGATGATGTTGATAGGGTGAAAAAATTGAATGATGTTGTGATGAATCCAGTATATCGGCAATGTGGTAAAATGAAAAAGTTGGAATTTTTAATCTGATTGTTTCATGGGAAAACTATGTATGGGATTTCAAATACTACAATTGATTACATTCTTACCTTCTTGAAGTACTTACTTCCAAATGATGCAGATATTCCCTCAAACCACTATATGGCATGGAAGTTAGTTTATGAACTTGGATTCTCAAAAAAAATCACACTTGCCCGAATGATTACAGCTTATTTTGGGAGGAAACTGGTGAAAGAAATGATTGTATCAAATGTGGAACCTCCTGATGGAAGCCAAAAGATGATGGAACACCATCTCATGTGCCACAAAAAGTAATGTGTCACTTTCCATTAATCCCCATATTATAGAACCTTTTCATGTCTAATGAAATATCATTAAAAATGTGATGGCATGACACCAAGAGAGAAAAGAATAATGAAGAGTTGGTTCACCCTACAGATAGATTTTCATGGCAGATATTTGATGCTCGATATCCTGAATTTGGAACCGACATGATTAATGTGAGACTGGGTCTTTCATGTGATGGTTTTAATCCATTTGGGCATATTCTTACTTCGCACAGTACATGGTCGGTTTTCATACACATTTATAACCATCCCCCATGGTTGTGTATAAAAAATCCTTACACTTTCTTGATTATACTGATATCTGGCCCTTATGATCCTGGAAATGATATATATGTATACATGCAACCTTTAATAAAAGAGTTGAAACTTCTTTGGGATGTGGGTGTGCCCACATATGATGCATGTTCGAAAGACATATTTCAGATGCGTGTTGCGCTTATGTGGACGGTCAATGATTTTCATGCTTATGCAATGATGTCTGGATGGAGCACACAGGAAAATTGGCATGTCCTGTTTGTATGAAGAATACTCAATCGAGAAGACTAAAATATTGTTGTAGTTTTAGTTTTATGGGACATCGACGATTCTTTCCAATGAACCATCCATATAGAAACAATCGTTGAAGATTTGACAATACCATGGAGACTGACGATCCACATCAGCGTATGTCTGGAACTGATGTACTTAATGAATTGAAATATTTAAGTTATTCATTTTGGAAGGGTGTAATGAAATATAGAAAGAGGAAAAATGTTTCCAATGATACCTGTTACAATTGGAAGAAGAAGAGTATATTCTTTGAGTTGTTGTATTGGTCAACCAAATTGTTACATCATTGCTTAGACGTAATGAACATTGAAAAGAATATATGTGAAATGTTGCTTTTGATTCTTCTAAATGTCAAGGAGAAGACAAAAGATGATTTACGATCTCGACGTGACTTGGTAGATTGGGGGATCAGACCAGAATTGCATCCTGTCTATATCAGTGAAAATAAATGGCAAGTTCCATGTTCTTCTTATGTGATGACACTTGCTGAAAAAAATAAATTTCTAGAAGTGCTAGAGACTATTAAAGTTCCTGATGGCTATTCAATAAATATATCAAAACAGGTCAACAGAAAAGAGTTAAAACTGAAATATTTGAAGACTCGTGATTATCACGTCCTTTTGCATGAGTTTATTCTAATAGCAATTTGTCATCTCTTGTCCAATAATGTAAGAGTCTCAGTTATTCAGTTGTGCTATTTATTTAGAGATCTTTGTGCTAAGAGGTTGTCCAAATCCTTCTTGCAAAAACTGTCGGCAGAGACACCATTAATTTTGTGTGAGTCAGAGAAAATATTCCCTCCATCATTTTTTACATGCATGTTGCATTTGATTGTCCATCTTCCGAATGAAATACATCTTGGAGGACTCGTTGCTTTCTGTTGGATGTATCCAACTGAAAGAAACGTGTTCACATTGAAATCATATGTTCGGAATAGGAATTATCCCGAAGGTTCTATTGTGAACGGTTACTTGGCTCAAGAATGTATGGATTTCTGCTCAATGTATTTGTCTGGTCTTACTACGAGAATAAACAGACCAATGAGAAATAAAGAAGAACAGTATGGGAAAATTGAACCCAGTTTTCCATCACTTCCTCAGACAGGAGGAATTCTGGGATCATATACATTGACGACATTAATCCTGGAAGAGAAATAGATGGCACGTCACACAGTGTTGTTCAATTGTGATTTGTTCGATAAGTATATCAAGTAAGTAAATTGTACATGTATCTCTTATCTTATCTCTTGTAATTTTAAATATTTGTTAAACTGTTATTATTTTTATCTACAGGGAACATAAAGAATTGATATATAGAAAGCATTGTTCTTTATCTTTGAGAAGGAAAGAGACTTTGCATAACAAAGGGTTTTCTACTTGGTTGAAATTGAAGGTAAAAATATTTCTGTAATAACTAAATAAAAATAATATTTAATTAAGTTTACTATTTGTTTATATTTCAGGTATCGAGTTTGCCTGTATACTCTGTTTCTGAGGAAATAAGATCTTTGTCTTTTGGTCCTAATACCATGGTCAGTGCTTGTAAATCACTTGTGATCAATGGATACAAATTTATTATCACTGAACAAGCAAGAAACATGAGAACGCAACATGATGGTGTTATGCTAACTGCCAAAACAGACTGTTATGCCAGTTCATCGGATAATAGACCTCGTTCTAAAAATGTAGCTTATTATGGAGTCGTGGAGAAAATAATAATTTTGGATTATTACTCGCATGGTCGAGTCACGATGATGAAATGTCAATGGTTTGATTCAATGACGAGGCAAGGAACCTTTATTGATGATTGTGTATTTCGAGTTGTTGACATGACTTGCACTCTTGCCACCGATGAACCATATGTATTGGTATCAATGGTGAAACAAGTTTTTTATGTCAAAGATCATCGTCATCCTAAATTCAGTGTAATTATTGAAGTAAATCCCAGACATGTTTTTGATGATGGTGATGATGAAGTTGACACTATCCCTACTGCAATTGGAAGCAATCCGTTTATTTCTTACAATGACTCTAATAGCTCAATTGTCAGAGTTGATTGTGAACCCAAAGTTGTGGTGGGAAATATATAGAATCATACAGTCGTGTTCTCACCTACATGTTTCACCTACATCATTCAGAGTGTGTATCCTGGTACTTAACTTCAAACCACCATAAATCTTCTATTTCTTTATGTTTTTTTATCAGAATGGTTTCTATATATTTTGTTTTTTGGGTTACACATTAGTTATCTGTTTCTAATTACTTCCATATTTGTTTTCATTGCAGGAAATGACACCCATTTAAGAGAGGTGGTGGAAAAAGATGACAGAAAATAATCGTTGCATGACATAGATAGGAATTCCTCCACTCATCCCTGTTGTGAGTATTTTATTTCAAATATATATATTTCAATAACTTATAATATCATGTGTTTACTTTTGTGTTAAACTTTTTTTCAAGATCCACCCCCCAGACGAGAGATATCCGACGAGGAGCCTGATATTGCTCCTAGTACAGAGGCTGGCGGTAGGATGGGGGTGGTGTCAGAGTTAGACAATCATCTGGTGGTCCTGGTACTAAGGCCATTGGTACGAGGGCTCGTGGTAAGAGAGTTAGACGATCCACTGGTCGTACCCGATTGGATTATTCCCCTACCACAGATGTATCTTCTATGCCCCATTTTGATCCTGGTGTGTCTTTAGGGACACACGGGATATTTAGACCTCCGATGTTTACACTACCAGTTGGCCAGACGTTTGTGTCGTCATCTTTTTCTTCTGGTTCATTATCTCTGGGCTATTATTTTCCACCTTCTTCTACTCTTGCTCTGACACAGTATGTGGATGAGGAGCGTACACTGAGGGACTGGGATGGTTGAAAATGCACTATGTGTGTCGCAAATGGACAATACATGGGTTTTACGGTCAAATTCATGTCGAACGACATTGGAATGACTTGAAATCACACAGAAACACCCTAATTATTATTCAGAAGGTGTACAAGGAGACGGAACGTCATTCGGATGCGCGGTTTGTGCGGCACGGCTGAATATGTGTTTTTTAGGTGTTAGGCGCGCTTGAAAAGCGTGTGTGGGGTGGTCAAAACTGGCCGAACGACCTCAAAATGCTATGAAATCGGACGACAACAAAGAGTGGGTGATTTTTAAAATTTTTGTCCAGACGGAAAATCAATCGGAGGTGTCGTGTGACTGCGCTGGTCGAAAACGCACTCGGCGTGCTGTAAATGGCCAAAACATGGGTTTTACGGTCAAATGCATGCCGAACGACATCGGAATAACTTGAAATCACACAAAAACACCCTAGTTATTATTTGTGAGGTGTACAAGGAGACGGAATGTCATTCGGATGTGTGGTTTGCGCGGAACACCTGAATATGTGTTTTTAGGTGTTCGGCACGCTTGAAAAGCGTGCGTGGGGTGGTCAAAACCGGTCGAACGACCTCGGAATTCCATGAAATTGGACGACAACAAAGGGTGGGTGATTTTTGAAATTTTTAGCCAGACGACACATCAATCAGAGGTGTCGTGTGACTGCACTGGCCGAAAACGCACTCTGCGTGTCGTAAATGGCCAAAACATGGGTTTTACGGTCAAATGCATGCCGAACAACATCGGAATGACTTGAAATCACAAGAAAACACCCTAATTATTATTCTTGAGTTTTAAGAGGAGAAGACATATCATTCGAATGTGCGGTTTGCGCTGAACGACTGAATATGTTATTTTTAGGTGTTTGGCGTGCTTGAAAAGTGTGCGTGGGGTGGTCGAAACCGGCCGAACGACCTCAGAATTCCATGAAATCGGATGACAACAAAGGGTGGGTTAATTGTGAAATTTTCATCCATAAGGAATGTCAATCAGAGGTTTCATGTGACCGCGCTAGCTGAAAATGCACTCGGCATGTCGTAAATGCCCAAAACATGGGTTTTACGGTCAAATGCATGCCGAATGACATCGGAATGACTTGAAATCACACAAAAACACCCTAATTATTATTCATGAGTTGTATAAGGAGACATAACATAATTTGGATGCGCAGTTTGCGTGGCACGGATGAATATGTATTTTTTAGGTGTTCGGTGCGCTTGAAAAACGTGCGTGGGGTGGTCGAAACTAGACAAACGACCTCGGAATTCCATGAAATCGGACGAAAAAAAAAGGGTGGGTGAATTGTGAAATTTTCAACTAGACAGAAAGTCAATCAGAGGTGTCGTGTGACCGCACTGGCCGAAAACGCACTATGCATGTCGTAAATGGCCAAAACATGGGTTTTACGGTCAAATGCATGCCGAACGACATCGTAATGACATGAAATCATACGAAAACATCCTAATTATTATTCGTGAGGTGTATAAGGAGATAGAACGTCATTCGAACATGTCGTTTGTGCAGTGCGGCTGAATATGTGTTTTTTAGGTGTTAGGCGCGCTTGAAAAGTGTGCGTGGGGTGGTCGAAACCGGCCAAACGACCTCGGAATGCCATGTAATCGGACGAAAACAAAGGGTGAGTGATTTGTGAAATTTTTGGCCAAACGGAATGTCAATCGAAGGTGTCGTGTGACCGCGCTGGCTGAAAACGCACTTGGCGTGTCGTAAATGGCCAAAACATGGTTTTTACGGTCAAATGCATGTCGAACGACATAGAAATGACTTGAAATCGCACGAAAACACACTAGTTATTATTATTGAGGTGTAAGAGAAGATTTCACATCATTCAGATGCGTGGTTTGCACGGCACGCCTGAATATGTGTTTTTAGGTGTCCGACACGCTTAAAAAGCGTGCGTGGGGTGGTTGAAACCAGCTGAATGACCTCGGAATTCCATGAAATCAGACGAAAACAAAGGGTGTGTGATTTTTGAAATTTTCGGCCAGACGATATGTCAATCGGAGGTATCGTGTGACCACGCTGGCTGAAAACGCACTCTGCATGTCGTAAATGGCCAAAACATGGGTTTTACGGTCAAATGCATGCCGAATGACATCAGAATTACTTTAAATCACATGAAAACACCCTAATTGTTATTCTTGATGTTTAAGAGGAGACGTCACGTCATTCGGATGTGTGGTTTGTACGGCACAGTTGAATATGTGTTTTTTAGGTGTTCGGCGCGCTTGAAAAGCGTGCGTGGGGTGGTTGAAACCGGCCGAACGACCTCGAAATGCCATGAAATCGGACGACAACAAAGGGTGAGTGATTTTTAAAAATTTTGGCCAGATGAAATGTCAATCAGAGGTGTCGTGTGACTACACTGGCCGAAAACGCACTCCGCATGTCGTAAATGGCCAAAACATGGGTTTTATGGTCAAATGCATGTCGAACGACGTCAGAATGACTTGAAATCACATGAAAACACCCTAATTATTATTCATGGTTGTACGAGGAGATGGAACATCATTCCGACACGCGGTTTGCATGGCACGGCTGAATATGTGTTTTTTAGGTGTTCTGCGCGCTTGAAAAGCGTGCGTGGGGTGGTTGAAACCAGCCGAACGACCTCAGAATGCCATGAAATCAGACAACAACAAAGGGTGGGTGAATTGTAAAATTTTATATTATACGGCATGTCAATCGTAGGTGTCGTGTGACCGCGCTGGCTGAAAACGCACTCGGCGTGTCGTAAATGGCCAAAACATGGGTTTTACGGTCAAATGCATGTCGAACGACATCAGAATGACTTGAAATCACATGAAAGAACCCTAATTATTATTCGTGAGGTGTACAAGGAGACATAACATCATTAGGATGCGCGGCACGATTGAATATGTGTTTTTAGGTGTTCGGCGCGCTTGAAAAGCGTGCGTGGGGTGGTTGAAACTGGTCGAACGACCTCGGAATGCCATGAAATCGTACAACAACAAAGGTTGGGTGAATTGTGAAATTTTCGGCTAGACGGAACGTCAATTGGAGGTGTCGTGTGACCGTGCTGGCTGAAAACTCACTCCGGATAGCCCCCCCCCCCCACCCCACCCCACCCCGGACAACCCCCCTCACCCCCGGAGAGCCCCCCACACCCCCCGGATAGCCCCCCCACCCACCAAACCCCCCCCCCCCCGAATAGCCCCCCCACCCCGGACAGCCCCCCACCCAATGATCCATGGATCATTTGTGACGGATACGAGTCAACCCCACCTCAATCTGAGGCACGGTGTGACTGGTATCACTCAAAGTGTCTCACTTTTGTTTGAAAAGAACAACATTTTAAGTGAAAACAACAACTGACATACAAAAAATCTTCACAAGGCTACACATAGATTCTTGAAATTAAGGGATAAAAAATAAAATATGGTTTATTGGTCATACGTTATTAGAAGAAAATATTTACAAGGCATATATTGAAACACAATGGGTCATAGTATATATAGAAAAACATGAATTATATTAGGAATGAGTCTCGACATCCCATCATGAACATGCACCAACACTCATGTTCTAATTATCAATCACGGTTCGTTCATTCTATATAATAACATACAACAAATAAATATCATATAGTGGTTTCATATGAAACCTATGAACAATCAAGCATACCATATAACAAATTGGTCAATAAGGCTACACATAGATTCTTGAAAAATAAGTTTCAAAGTCTCATAAAAATACCCCAATGGTGAGGAATACATATGGTGACACCATAGCCCCATGGATCACCGCAATCCCATCCTCAAATAGTGGGTTCTAGGACCAAACCAAAGTCCCTTTGGGAACCCAATACCAAAGACTTAATTGAATATTCATACCCACTACCCAAGATGGGGATTCATCTCACATCACACCCAGGAGAGAAAATTACAATTAGCCACATACCCCCTTATTCTAATTGAAAAATATATGAAAAACATATAGGTTATTCCGGTAACCCATCTCATATGTCGATATTGGCCAATGTTTCCCACTAACACATCAGGAACCATTTATACATGGATACATAATCATTAGAGGAATATAAACATCCCATGTGCTTCCTATAACTCATCCTAGATCTAATCACATGAGAACTACCATTGTCTATCTTATGGGTATCATGATCCTTGCCACACTACCCATTTTTTTCTGTTGGTTTTAAGATACTCAACCTAAGACCATGACTAAACATCCCATGTGCTTCCTATAACATGTAGGTTTTTTCTCTTATGTGTATTGGTGTTGTGGTTTGAGTGAGGAATGAATTCTGAATTTTGAATACTCTTATGTGTGTTGGTGTTGTGGTTTGAGTGAGGAATAAATTCTAAATTTGGAATAATCTTATGGGTGTTATTTCATTTCCTATAACATGTATGTGTTTTCTCTTATGGGTGTTATTGCATTTGAATTTCTAAATTTCTAAATTCTGGAATGAATTATAAATTTTGAATACTTTGGATGGGGATTCTATATTCGTGTTGGTGTAGGTGTGGAGAGGGGTTGATGTGTTGTTGTTGTGTTGTTGCAGGTCTGGAGATGGGAGAGGGGGGAGAGGGGCATGCTGCTGTGGAGATGTGTAATTGTATACCAACGGTTCTGCAACCGTTGGTATAGATAATATTATATAAGGCTATACCAACGGTTCTATAACCGTTGGTATAGATACTATTATATAAGCTATACCAATGGTTTGTTATAACTGTTGGTATAGGTTTATACCAACGGTTATAACCAAACCATTGGTATAGACTTATGGCTTGGCATATTCCCTCTATACCAACAGTTATAAACCATTGGTAGAGGTGTCACACACATTTACCAATGTTTTTACAAGCCGTTTGTATATGTTATACTTTTACACACATATACCAACGGTTTGTACAAATCATTGGTATACCTCCTATTTTGACACCTATACCAACGGTTTTCACAGAACCATTGGTATAGGCCTATTGTCACGCCTTACTCGCCCACAGTTGAGGGAACTATTGGTATACTATATACCAACGGTTTCCAGGCCTTTACCAGTGGTTTTGAACCGTTGGTAAAGGGTAATATTCTAGTAGTGATATTTTGGAAATATCTTTTATTATATTCCATATCTAGACTCCAAATTTGACATTGAGGTAGAAAAGGTGTCATCCAACAACTCTTTAGTTTTTTCAAAAGTGATTTAATACTTTTTTAATGGCCAAAACCATGTACCAAGAGGATTAGTGAAATCAGGGTGCCCAAAACCACTTCCCACTTTGCCTATAAATTGGCACCTTGGGCACCCCATTTGGGAGTTCGAACCAGAGGCAAGGTGCTACCATTTTGGAGTACCAAAGGATTACTTCCAAAAATATTTAAAGTCATGGAGGATATGGGAAGTTCTACTTCAACATCTTCTTCTTCCTCCCCTCCCATAGGTTTCTAAACCCCTTGTGATCACCCGGGGAGGAACATGTTGTAAATCCCAAGCTTAATGTTGTAATATTTGAATGATATTTTTAATTCCAAGTATGTATTTTGTTTTTATTCATCCTATATTTTTATTTAATTGAGTTATATACCGGTATGTTATACTCAAACTCAAATGATCATGTTTGGGGGTACCCTTTCATGTGATGTTTTACACACCGTTCATCCCTTTTTCTTCCATCATTCAATTGCAGTGTTTGTGTGGTTCGTATTGGTCAATTGAACTCACATAAGCACTGTAAGGGCCATGTACATTTATTTCATGGTATCACAAATAAATAACATACAAACTTGGATAGCACATCGAGTTCTTCGTGTGTTTCCTTGGTGAGTTTTGGTTATGAAGTCGAACACAAATCACCCAATCATCGGTGGTGTTCGGTGAATCATTGTGTGTTTTTAAATGAACCCTATGAGGTATACTATTATAAACTCAATAACATTATGGTTCTAGGTGTTACAAACTAGGGATTAAAATATCATAACTCTATCTCATGAAGCGATGAAATATGAGCATCATGAGAGTACCCCAGGTTTATCACGTTTAATTAATCTTGTTTACTTCTACTTTGTTTTATCGCTTTCATTTTCTATTGTAATATTTAATCATCAAACCAAAGTATTATAAAACCCCATTTCCCTTTTTAATTTCATAATCAGAACCACATTTTGGAATTAATGATCTAAGGCTCCATTAAGAGACAACCTAGGGTTGCTGCTATACTACAGGAATTCTAGTTAAAACTAAACAACTAATTTGACGTGCTCGACAACGCGATCAGTATGTTGCCCATTTTTTTCTAAAAAAATATATCTCATCTTGTGAATATTATTCTTTAATAAAATCATGGTATTACTGAAAAAATATAAATACACAAAGGATTAATAAATATTTTAAATTAAATAGTAATTATCTTCAAAAATACCTCTTTAGGGATGCTGGTTTGTTCATGGAATGTGATCTCTTTCATAAATTTACAAACATAATAACCACAATATTTGTCATTTTTTTGTTTCGGAAACTTTAGAAACATTGAGAAAAATAATTAATTTTTTTATATGTGTTTGGATAGTGAAATCTTATCATATATACCCTAATTTGTATCTAGTCATAGTACTTGTGATGTTTCTTGTCCTTTTCCCATGGCCTTATTCCATGATATAGATGATATTAATGCATCGCCCTATCATAACAGAATCCTCATTAAAAGATAATATAAATTCTATAACTATATGTTTAGTTCTAAAATTTTGGATATAGTGTATTAAAAATTGACAAATTTCATCATTTGTGGTCGGTTTTTTGGATATATATGCATTGAATCCAAAAAATAAATCTTTGGAGTATCCAAATTGACCGCAATGAGCATCCAATGTTGTCTAAAAACACAAAAATAAA
Source organism: Viscum album (assembly GCA_963277665.1). Lineage (NCBI taxonomy): Eukaryota > Viridiplantae > Streptophyta > Magnoliopsida > Santalales > Viscaceae > Viscum > Viscum album. The sequence continues at coordinate 1,507,051,729 of OY728158.1, forward strand.
TAAGTAATGAAAGAAAATAAAATATATTTGATATGATTAAATTGTACAGTTTTACCCCTAAATTGTTGGTATTAAGAAGAGTATGCCATCCATATTTTTGTTGTTAAATGATTTGAGCATGACTCACACTATTTTAGCCTCTTTCTTGGATTCTATATCTATTTGTTCTGTAGAGGTGACATGAGGACTAACGAGTCCAAATTTTTGTTCATGGTGAAATCCCTTCAAATTTTTTTCATATATATGCCTGAAAAAAATATGAAATGTATTTAGTCATAATTAACATAGTATATCAGCTTTTATAAAATCAAATCATGAAAACATACCTCATGTATACATTGACAACTAAGTCGCCTAGCCAATCATGCTCCAGGATTTCACTTACATTGTCAACACTAATGAAATCTGGATCTTCCCTACTGTATATATTTTCATCAAAAAGAATTGTGTGAACCCCACCATCTTTCAACTTCATATTAACATGATCCTACAATGATAATAAATGTGGATATAGAATGGGTGGGTTTAAGGTGCTTTCAGTAGATCATTTTGATCGGTTGGTTGATCCTTAAGATGGTTTTGAGTTGTTCTTTCTTTTTAACCCCTTATTTGTGTCTGTTTGTAATAGCATTCATCAGTTCAGAACTTTTTTCATTAAATTTTAAAGGTTTATCTAGAAAAATATATTGGAAGTGAATACCTCCTTGTCAACATGTTTTTTTACAAGTTGTGACGGTTATGTGATGAATGTTCTAAGAGCTTGTTCAACCTTATGAATATCTTCATCATCAATTGGAACAGGTATCTCAAAACTCAGCTCATGGGATATGTTAATCAACACTTTGACATGACCTGTTGGAAGTGGTCTATTGTATAGCATGGCATTCTGGATATTGAACATTGTAGCCCTCACTATAAGGTGATGGGTGGGTGTTGATAGATATAAATCACAGTCATTTTCACCCTATAAAATATCATTACAGGAAAGGTATTAGTGTCTATATAATTCACAATTTATAGAAACAACTATTAGAACATTTATTACCTCAGCTAAGATAGGTTTTTGAGGGGAATGTCTTGAAGGTTCTGGGTGTAGCGGAAGCACGGTTTGGATGGCACCCAATTTTGATTTTTACCATGATCGATGATTATTCTAGGATCAATACGATGATGAACACCAGTCTCCCTGGAATATAATCAAAGATTTAGATAATGAAGAAAGAGACCTGAAGCCTTAGAGAGGATCTTTCACATCATGTTTATAATTAATTTAATTAATTTTATAAAGAAAAATAATACTTGTGTCTTTGGTATTTTTCTTCGTTGATGATATTGATCATCCGGATTGACCCTTCTAGATTATCTCATTGTGGTTGTAAGGATACAAACTAGAATCCCTCTAGTGGTGATCCACACATGCTCTAATGGCCTCCAATCGACACCGATTATTCTCCGGGTGGTAGTGTGGTGAAGTGAGTGTCTTGTGTTGATCGTTCTTGGTCGCTTGTTCTTCGGCCTTAAAGAACGTCTCTCGTTCTTGAGAGGGGAGAGAGGAGGATTTGAGAGAGAGATTGTTTGGATCAAAAATTCTCAATTCACCAAGAGTGTGGTGTGGTGTATGGAACAATAGGGGTACTTGACTATTTATATACATGGAATTTCAGTTACAATATTTAATTTCATAGCAACAATTAAATACATTCATGAACTTAGAGAAAACCCATGCATTTAATAATACTGTATCATTATTTATAGTGTGCCAACTTGTGCAAAATGGAATTATAAATAAAATTCCATGTCAAAAAATAATAGCAGCATTATTTTAATGTGTTCCAAATAGTTAAATAATTATTTACCATCTTTTAAATAATTATTTTACTACTGAACCAACCTTGGTCTACTCGAACTCCACTTCCAATTATTGAACACCTGAATAAATAAATAAATAAATTATTATCTTAAATAAATATTTTATTTACAAACTAGTAAATAAATATTTATTAAATGTTCAATAAAATAAATAAATATATTTAATTTAATTTATGTGATCATCTTAACTTGAATAAAATTATTCCACGGTCTTGAGAATAATATTTATTTCATTAATTAAATTCAAATATAATTTAACCGAGACCACCAAAAACACTTAGTGTGTGACCCTCTAGGATTCTTTCTCATTGGAATTAGGTGGGCTTACCTAAAGTCTAAGAGTACTGTCTAGAAACGGGTCAAGGCACCCGAGAGAAAGAATGTAAAGTCGCAACAACGACATCCACATATGAATGCTTACTGTGTAATATAATCTCTTTGTCACAATATCTCATCAAGCAGGTTTCATGATTATGTCATCAACTTTTATCCTTGATACGTCGTTCTTTGACTACCTAAAATAAACTCATCGTTACACCATGACCATGGAATTTCATACGACGGTTCTATTTCAATCAAAGGGCCAAGATATCAACTTCCATAAATGGAATGTATAAATCCTTCCTCAACTTATCCATTAATAACATGCCACTTATGATGCACCCAACATACCCTACTTCCCACCAACTGTCTGCATGACAGTTTTTGTTAGTAAATCAAAATGTGTAAGTCATGACATGTATTAATGATAATCTTAAAGTCTAAGGATCATTACACACACTCACAGATAAAAATATCTGATGACACCAAAACATGCGGAATTTCTACTAGCAGGTTTGTTCTCATAATCTTCTATCTTAGAGATTACCAAGTGGGAACTTCATGAGAGGAAGTCTCATCTACTTATGAGTACTCACACCTGATGGTCTACATGATATGTGTCCCATAATAGCATGTCATCCAACTGCAGAACTATATTTAAGAATATTGTTATAGAATTTCAAGGTTCTCATCATAGCGGGGAACTGCCATGACCTTATCAATGCAACAAATAATCTAGGACATTATTACATCATAATCATGCAGAACAATGAACAATATGTAATAATACATTAAATATCCATGTAATCAAAGTAAAACTAATTGGTTCTAGGAAACCAACTCTTACAAACTCCCACTTGGACTAGATCCAACTGCCTACGACTTTCAGTTCACTAGACCTCACATGATGATCATGTTTCTACTGAGTCAAGGCTTTAGTCAAGGGGTCCTCCATGTTGTCTTACATGGAAATAATGCTCACTACAACTTCACCTCTCTGATAAAAATCCCTCAAGATATTATACTTATGAAGTATGTTCTTCATCCACTGATGTGACCTTGGATCTTTTGTGAGAGCCACCGATGTAGTATTATCACAGTACAGTGTGATGGGATATTTACTGTTAGGTATCACATATAGCTCCTAGATGAAGCTTCGCATCCAAACTATTTATTTAGATACCTCAGAAGATGAAATATACTCGGACTCTATTGTAGAATCTACGAACACACTCTACTTTGAGCTCTTCCAGCTCACTACACCTCCATTCAAAGTGAAGATGTATCCTGTTTTTAACTTCATATCATCTTGATCAGTCTAAAAACTAGCATCTGAATATCCTCTGATGAATAGTTCCTCATCTCCTCCGTAAACCAGGAACATATCCTTAGTATGCCTCAAATACTTTAGGATAGTCTTGACTACCATCCAATGGAGGTCACCTGGGTCAGCTTGATATCTGTCTACCGCACTCAATGCATAGGTGACATCCAGCCTAGTACATAGCATGGAATACATGGCTGACCCAATCATTGATGCATATGGAGTCCTTTCCATTGTCTTTATTTACTCATGTGTTTGAGGACACATTTTCTTAGAAATATGAATGCCATGTGATGCTGGAAACAATCCCCTCTTGGATTTTTTCATACTTAATCTCTTCAGTATCTTATCAATGTATGTACTTTGAATTAGACCCAACAATCTCTTGGATTTATCATGATGTATCTTGATCCCAATAATATATGCTTCCTCGCCCAAGTCTTTCATGAAGAAGCATTGATTCAACCATTCCTTAATAGACTGCAAGATTGGTATCTCGTTTCTAATGAGTAATACGTCATCAATATATACTATTAGAAAAATGATTGAACTCCCACTAAAACGTTTGTAGACACAAGGCTCACATTAATTTTTGATAAAACCAAATTCTTTTATGGCTTCATCAAAATGAATGTTCCATGACCTGTATGTTTGGTTTAATCCATAAATGGATTTTTGCAACTTGTATACCTTATTGGAATCCTTTGGAGTCACAAACCCTTCAAGTTGTGTCATGTAGACATCTTCTTGAAGGTTCCCATTAAGGAATGTTGTTTTGACATCCATTTGTCAAATCTCATAGTCATGGTAAGCCACAATATCAAGTAGAATTCTGATGGATTTTGGCATTGCAACTGGTGAGAAGGTTTCATCATAGTCAATTCCTTGACGTTGTTTAAAACCTTTTTCAACCAGTCATACCTTATATGTACTAACTTTTCCTTCCATGTCCATTTTCTTCTTGAATACCCATTTTCAACCAACAGGATTTACATCATGTTGAAACCTCTGGGAGAATTAGTTGAACTCATATTTTGATAATCTCAATTATGCTCAATTATGGTTTGATAATCCCTATATTGATTATTGGTTAATTACTTATTTCAGTATTTCTATACACCATGCACATATTCATATATTATAATATTTACATTATCTTCAGAGAAATCGGTTACTGGATGGATATATATTCTAACTTAACCCATCATGCCAATAGAATGCTTAAAATGATCAAGTCTACCGATACGTGAAGTTCACCGATACATCAGGTCACCGATACATCAAGTCTACCGATACGTGAAGGTCACCGTTACAGAACAAGTCTACTGATACATGAAGGTTACCGTTATAGAACAAGTCTATCGATACGTGAAAGTCACTGATACATCAAGTCCACCGGTACAACAATTATACCGTTGTGTAAGCCTACCGTTACAGACAAGTTACCAAAGGAAGTCTAGTGATACACCAAGGAAGCTACCGGTACATAAAGGCTATCGTTACACGAAAGGTCATCGGTACATTAAGTCTACCGACAGACATGAATTCTACCGATAGAAAGGCTATCGTTACACAACAGGTTACCGATACAAAGACCTATCGTTACACACGGCTACTGATATCCAAAGCTACCATTCCAGAGAATCCGACACTGCCTTAATTTCTTTATCTTTATTTAATCTAACCAACAATCATATTTGGTATATTTTAATGCTCTTTCATTTATTTAATGAAGGTTGTTGGATGTCAGGGAACCGTACCTCGTACCTGCAAAAAAGAAATCATTTATTTTGCCGAAGCTCGTGCCATAAATATGAGAAGTCCCTGTTTCTGAATAAAGAGGAGGATATACGATATACGAAGAGAACATACGGGATACATCCAAGAAGAATACACGAATAATAACAAGAGACAACACACAGAATACAATATACAAGAAGAGCTCATACACACTCATTCTTACTCAAGAAGAGCATTATACATTCATGAGGATTTTGAAGAGATTCATCAACTACATTTTCACTATCTCTGAACCTGTATGTCAAGCATACGACACTCTATTTTTCAGACAAAAACTAGAAGAGGACTCAGAACCAATTTTGATCAAATTTGAAGGAGTCCAGAGCTACACTACAATCACTAGAGTCATTCTAAACTCTATATTTTTCTCAGTGATTTATTATTTACATTACGAGTAGTGTGTATCATCAGTTTTAAGTTACACACACACTGTCTCCTGAACCTTAACTGGAGAATCTGTAAATCCTCATTCAAACTCTTTACATATTCTTTATCCCACTGTGGATAGTGGTAGAGGTCAAGTGTGACCTGGACAGCTGTATTTGTTGTTGTTTTTGTCTCCCACATAGAACTGTGGTAGAGGTCTCTGACCTGGACAGTTGCAAACTGTTGTGAACCCCGATCCAGGGTGTGGATCAAATTTATATAAATTTGAGAGGATTAAGTCTCGGCTTGAGACTGAACCTCTTGGTTATCTCTGTTGTGCTTTATTTAGTTTTATCTAAAATATTTTATTCCGCTGCTAAGTGCTTTAAAGCTTAAACTGTTTTTCAAAGTTACTCTGATAACTGAATTAGCAAGTGTTTGCATTACTTGAAAATCATTAGATTAGTTTCAAAAGCTAATCTGATCCTCTGATTAGATTAACTGGAAATTAATCAATCCCTTTAGAACCTAACTGAATGTTTGCTTTAGTTAAAATTCACTACAATTCAATTAGTATTTTAAATTGGGGAATTTTAGTAAAGGATTTTAAACAGAAATTTTAATTGGAACTCAATTCACCCCCCCTCTTGAGTGTCCACTCCGACCAACATTTGGTATCATAGGTATTTAAAATATTTTCTAAAGTACTCTGTTTTTCAACTGTGATTTTGGTTGTATTTTAAAGTTCTTAAATTTTCTGTTATTTCTAAATTTTTATCTCTTTAAAAGTTTTTGTTTTCACCTAGTTATCATGGATAACAGACTTGAAGGTGCTGCTACTAATAGACCACCATTTTTCAATGGAAACAACTGTGCTCAGTGGAAGATTAAGATGAAAATTCATTTAGAAAGCATGGGTTTTGATACTTGGACTGCCATAGAATCAGAATGTAAGATTCCTACTACTGTTAGATCTACTTGGAATGAAGCTACTAAGACAGCTCACATTAATAATTTCAAGGCTATGAATGCTCTGTATTGTGCCTTAGGTGATGAGGAATTTAATAGAATATCTGCTTATAAGACTACATATGAAATTTGGGATACTTTAGGTGTTTATCATGAAGGAACAACTAATGTTAAGGAAATGAGGTTGAATACCTATACTATTAAATATGATAATTTTAAGATGAAGCCTGATGAACCCATTTCTGATATGTATCTCGGGTTTAATGAAATTGTCAATACAATGATCTCACTGGGAAAGGATGTTCCACCAAAGGAGCAGATCATGAGAATATTGAGATGCCTACCTGAAAGATGGAGGGGCACTTCTGTTTCAATTAGAGAATCTTGTGATATTGGTAAATTACCAGTCAAGGAACTTATTGGTAAGTTGATAATGTATGAAGAAGAACTTAAGGTAAACAAAGAAGAAGAAGATGAACCAAAAAGGAAGTCAGTTGCCTTCAAGACATCTACTTCAAAGAATAAGGATAAGGAGAAACTTCAAGCTGTAAGTGATAGCTCAAGCTGTGAAGAAAGTGAAAGTATATCAGACAGTGATGCAGAAATGGCTCACATAGCCAGAAGATTTAAGAAGTTTTATAGGAATAAGAAGTTTTTCAGAAAATCAAATTACAAAGGTAAGTATGACAACAAGGGTCACTGGAAAAAGGACTGGAAAAAATCTGACAAATCTGATGAAGTTGTCTGCTATGAATGCAAAAGAAAAGAACATATAAAAGCAGACTGTCCAAAGATGAAATACAAGAAGAAGTATGAGTATAAGGACAATAAGTATAAGAAAGACATGAAGGCTACTTGGAGTGCTTCTGAGGATAGATCCAGTGAATCTGAAGCTTTTGAGAGTGAAAACAGAAATAAGGCAAACATGTGTTTTATGACAAACACTTCGGAGGTAACATCTGTAACTCCTGCTTTAAATTCTTATTACTCTGAAGATGATTCTGATTCTGAAAATATGTAAAAATCTGAACTGTTTGAATACTGTGATATGTTGGAAGAAACCTGTAATGAGCTGAAAGACAAATACAAAGGTTTAAATAAACAGTATGCTTTAACTGTTAAACATAAATCTGATCTTGAAATAGAAATGGAAAAGAATGCTCAGTTACTTAAAGAAAACACTGAACTGAAATTTTCAAATGAGCAACTTAGGAAGGATTTATAAAAGTTCAAAAATGGAAAAGATACTCTCACTCAAATTATAGGTAAGCAGTTTGCACCTAGATATACTACTGGTATAGGATACCAACCTGGACAACGAAAAATTACCAAAACTAGATTTATTTCTAAATCTGGACAGAATGAAGATAGTTATAGTTCTGGAAGTTCATATGCTTCAACTAGTTATATTCATAGTTACAGATCTAATAAGGTTTATCTTTCAAAATATGTTGATTCTACAAATTTTATGATACCCATAAGACAAATTTGGGTACCTAAAGTTTTATTAGTTAACCTGTCTGGACCCAAGAAAATCTGGGTACCAAAATCATTTCCTATCTAAATCTGTTTTGTAGGGAACTTGCTTAAAGAGCTCCTGTAGAAAGACTTGGTACTTGGACAGTGGATGCTCAAGACATATGTTAGGAGATTTCTCATGCTTTAAAAGCTTAGTCAGAGTTGATGGAGGTTTTTTCACCTTTGGTGATAATTCTAAAGGGAAAATCATCGGCTTAGTCCAGATTGGTAACACTGACTCAATATTAATTTATAAAGTTTTATTTTTTGATGGACTTAAGTATAACTTACTAAGTATTTCTCAGTTATGTGATGATGGTTTTAATGTCAAATTTGAAAATGATTCTTGCAATGTTTTTAATTCTAAAAATGATTTAGTATTTTCTGCTTTGCGAAATGAAAATGTCTATGATGTTGATTTAAATTCTTTAGCTATGCAAAATATTACTTGTTTAAATGATTTTCATAAAGAGTCTTGGCTTTGGCACAGAAGATTAGGACACTGCAATGTACATTCACTTAGAAAACTTACTAAGAAAAACTTAGTTAGAGACCTACCAAAACTTGAATTCCCAGCAGATAAAGTTTGTAATCCCTGTCAAAAGGGAAAGAAACATAAAGTTTCTTTCAAATCAAAGAAAGAAGTGTCAACTTCTCAACCTCTCGAGTTGGTTCACATGGATTTGTTTGGACCTTCAAGAGTTTCTAGTTTAAATGGGAAGCATTGTGTCTATGTTCTAGTAGATGACTATTCTAGGTATACTTGGGTATATTTTCTAGCTCACAAAAGTGAAGCTTGTTCTTACTTTATTAAATATTCCAAGTCTGTAGAGAACCTTAGTGGACTTAAGATTAAAACCTTGAGAAGTGATCATGGTCGTGAGTTTGAGAATCATGATTTTGAATCCTACTGATCACACAATGGCTATAGTCACAATTTCTCTACCCCTAGGACACCTCAACAAAATAGTGTAGTAGAAAGGAGGAATAGAACCCTTCAGGAAATTTCCAGAACCATGCTCAATGAGTATGACCTACCTGTTTATTTTTGGGCTGAAGTTTTCAATACAGCTTGTTATATCATCAATAGAGTCTTGATCAGACCTGTTCTTAAGAAGACACCTTATGAGTTTTGGAACCATAGGAAACCTAAGGTTAACTACTTCAGATTTTTTGGTTGCAAAGTCTTTATTCTTAATACCAAAGATAATCTTGACAAGTTTTCATCCAAGAGTGATGAAGGAATTTTCCTAGGTTACTCTATTTCTAGTAAATCCTATAGAGTTTTCAATAAGAGAACCAAATGTGTGGAGGAATCTATTCACATCAAATTTGATGAAACTGACCCACATGAACCTAAGACCTCTCTTGAAAATCTTGAAGATTATCTCTCTGTTTTGAACCTTAATGATAAAGACAGGAGACCTATAGGTAAAACATCCAGTTCTGTAAATTTTCCAGAACCTGCTTCTGTTGATTCCCAACCTGTTGATGAGCCTGAAATATCTAGCCCTACCTTTTCGAGACCAACTAGGATTCTAAAGAACCATCCTTTAGATGTTGTTGTGGGTAATCTAGATAGAGGAACACGGACTAGAGTTTCTCTAAGAAATCAGGTTGAACATCAAGCCTTTATTTCACAATTAGAACCTAAAAATATCAATGATGCTATCAATGATGAATTTTGGGTAATAACTATGCAAGAAGAACTAAATCAATTTGAAAGAAATAAAATCTGGGAATTAGTAGAAAGACCTAAAGACACTTTGACCATAGGCACAAAATGGGTGTTTAGAAACAAAGTTGATGAATCTGGAAACATCATTAGAAACAAAGCTAGACTAGTTGCACAAGGTTACAATCAAGAAGAAGGAATTGACTATGAGGAAACCTTTTCACCTGTAGCTAGATTAGAGGCAATTAGGATCTTATTTGCCTTTGCATCACATCTGAATTTCAAGTTATATCAAATGGATGTGAAAAGTGATTTTCTAAATGGTTTTATTTTCAAAGATTTTTTTGTAGAACAACCACCTGGTTTTTCAAATCCTCACTTTCAAAATCATGTTTTTAAACTTTCTAAAGTTTTATATGGTTTAAAACAAGCTCCAAGAGCTTGGTATGAAAGACTTACAAATTTTCTTATTGCAAAAGGATTTACAAAAGGAATTGCTGATCCCACTCTTTTTATAAAAATAATTTCAAAAGATGTTTTAATAGTACAAATCTATGTTGATGATATTATTTTTGGATCTTCTAAAAATTCTATATGTACTGATTTTTCAAAGATTATGCAAAATGAGTTTGAAATGAGCTTAATGGGAGAGCTTAAGTACTTTCTTGGATTTCAAATCTTTCAAACTAAAGATGATATTATTTTGAATCGGAGTAAATATACTAAGGATTTATTAAAACGTTTTGGTTTGGATAGTATTAAGGGAAGTGATACACCTATGAGTACCACCTATAAATTGGATATTGATGAAACTGGGAAACCAGTGGATCAAACTAATTACAGAGGTATGATTGGGAGTTTACTTTATCTTACTGCTAGTCGACCTAATATTATGTTTAGTGTATGTATGTGTGCTAGATTTCAAGCTAACCCTAAAGAGTCACACTTACTTGATGTTAAAAGGATTTTCAAATATCTTAAATATACTACTAATTTGGGACTATTTTACCCAAAAGGACAATCATTTGATTTAATAAGTTATTCAGATGCTGACTTTGCTGGATGCAAGATAGATAGAAAGAGCACATCTGGAACATGTCATTTACTTGGAAAGTCCCTAGTATCATGGTGTAGTAAGAAATAGAACTCAGTTGCATTATCTACTGCTGAAGCAGAGTATATAGCTGCTAGTAGTTGTTGTGCACAGATTCTGTGGATGAAACACACTTTATTGGACTATGGATTTGATTTTAAACATGTTTCAATTAACTGTGATAACACTAGTGTGATCAATATCTCTAAGAACCCTGTGTCTCACTCTAGAACCAAACACATTGATATTAGACACCAATTTCTAAGAGATCGTTATCAAAGAGGTGATATAACTCTTGAATTTATAGGCACTGAACTTCAATTAGCTAATATATTCACCAAGCCTTTATGTTCATAAAGATTGTGTTTCATCAGACACGAATTAGGAATGATAGCTTACTCTTAAACCATTAGATGAACCTCACCGTTAGATAAAACCTCACCGTTAGATGAACCTCTCCGTTAGATGAACCTCACCGTTAGATAAAACCTCACTGTTAGATAAAACCTCACCGTTAGATAAAACCTCACCGTTAGATAAACCTCACCGTTAGATAAACCTCACCGTTAGATAAAACCTCACTATTAGATGAACCTCACCGTTAGATAAAACCTCACCATTAGATGAACCTCACCATTAGATAAAACCTCACTGTTAGATAAACCTCACCGATTAGAATAGACCTCACCATCTGAGGACACCTCACTGGTACATCTCTCGCACTGTTTTAAATTTTCGTATTAAGGTTGAGACTCTGAATCTTTATTTAATATAAGATTTATTTTATATTTGAATCCTAAATGATATTAAACCCAACTCTAGACTTCACTCAATCACCACGAACCCGTCGGTTCGAATCCCTCCTACCCAAACCTCTCAAGCTCGCAAAACCCTAAGCCTCAGAATCTGAAATGGCCCATGTAAAATGACCCTCAGTGGATGAAGGGAGTGATGCGCTGCAAGCTAAAAAGCATAAAGTAACCAATGTTGGTGCTAGTGGAAGCAGTAGAAGTGTTGTTCGAAGGAATCCTATGAATCCGCATTTATTGAAGTGAGAAATTGTAGTGGAAAAGGAATTATGTATGGAATGGATGTTGGAAAGCAAGTCCTTAATTCTGAAGGTTTTACAAGAACAAGGATGGCTCGAATGCTTCATGGAAAATAATGGACTGTATTATCCAGCACTGGTAAAAGAGTTCTATGAGTTTGTCTGTTTTGAAACTTCCGAAGAGGAGAATAGGATGATTTCTTTTGTGAATGGTCAAAAATTTTCATTCTCATCAGTTGAATGGGCTGAGAACCTTAGAGTTCCTCATAGTGGTGATTATGGATTTTATTCAAAATCCATACCTACTGCTAGTGACTTTTTCGATTATGAGGATTCCTTGTTATAATTGACAAGAAATGGAACTCCTAGAAAGGTCATTGCTGCAGAGATGGTAGGAGAGGATAAACTACTTTTCAAGTTCATTCAGCATGTGACTAGTCCAAGGAGAGGAGATTTTTCTACCCTCAGATTTCAGGATATTTATTTGTTGTATCTGTTAAAACATGGAGTAAAGGTGAATTTATGCAGACTGCTAATGATTCAGATTGAGTATATGACTAGACTGAAGTCTAAGTCCAATGCACTTTTCTTTTCTAAGTTGATTTCTATTATGTTGAAGGCAAAGGAGGTAGCTAGACCTCAAGATGAAATTGTTGTGGTTAAGGATAATTTTTGCATCACCAGGACTGTTTGTAAGTTTATGAAAGTCAGCTGGAACCCTTGGAAGAAATCATGGGTTAATGATGATGTAAAAATATATGACAAGTACACTCCTGTGGATCATCCTTCTAGACCAAAGGATGTGAGGGATCCTGGTCTTAGACCAGATGAGCCAGAACCGGTCTATAGTGATGTTGAAGCTAAAGCTGAGGAGGAAGAGACTTCAGTTGAGGAAGGAGGATACCCTGATTTACCTCCTAGTCCTGTGCCTCAAAACATTTCCTATGGAGCAGCTAGTCCTCAAAAAGAAATACCAAGGAGAGAAACTATTCTAAAGGACAATGACACTGAGACTACAGAAGAAGAAGAAGAATCATGTCAGATTATTGTCAAAGAAACCTCTGAAGTGGATGAGGCAACTGAGTTAGATCAGACTGTTAATGGAGAAAAGAAGGTTATTGGTGAAGCAGATGATGAGAACAATGAAGAAGAAGAGATCAGTTTGATCCCTCTGATAGATAGTACAGTCCAGATGGTACCTGATCAAGAAGCAGCAGTGGCATCTACTACCATTACTGAGGGAGTCATTGATGACTCGGAAAAGGATAGGACTCACCCCACCGTTGAACTATCAGAGAAAATGGCTATTGAATCTGCTGAAGTTGCAGAGGAGGATGTAGTGTTACCTCGAGCAGAATCATTGGAGGAAATTCCTCAGGAGAATGTTCTAAGTGAGGGGGAGAATCTTGGTTCAGTATCAGTACTGTATGACATTGAAGGTTGGACATTAGATCTAGGATATATGGTACTTGGACTTAATTATGAAGATTCTGATGAGGAAGACCAGCCCCAAAGGGAGTCAGTTGTCCTACCTACTGTGGCTGAAAATTTGGCAACCAAGGAGGAACTTGAGTCCTTAAAGGCTGAGATGAAAGAAGCACTGAGATAATCAGTGGCAGATTTGAAGGGAAGCATGGTTAATGAAATTAGGAGTGTGGAGAAATCCCTGGATCTATCTCTGGGATGTGTTGTGTCTAGTCTAATGAAGGAAATGATGGGTGAAGTTAAAGTATTCCATACTCAAATTGAGAGTTAGACAGGAGTTGTGGTTGCTCTAAGACAATCAATTGCTTCATTGACTTCCATGAATAGCTCTCAAACCCAAGTGAATACTGATATCAGATATATCAAAGAAGTAGTCAAGCAGTTTGTAGAAGTTTTTGAGGCTTTTAAGAAATCAGTCAAAGAACATTTGAACAGTCAAGATGAACTTGTTCATAAGGTGGTTAGTAATCTGACACAATCTTTCAAGGAGACAGTAGCTTTCTCAGTAAAACCCCTTCCCTCATCCATCTCCTCTGTGAACCTTGACCAGATCAGAACTGTTATCCAGGAAGAGTTGGCTAAGGCCAGTACCAGTGGTGCCTCGGATACTCAGATCCTTTCTACCACTAGGGAAGTTAGTAGTTTTTTTCGTGATCACCTACGGGCAGCTACTGCTTCTCAAGAGGCAATTAAGAATAAGGTGGATGCTTACTTTGAGAAAGTCTATACCAAGCATCAAATGACCAACCATTTCAAGCTTTTTTTGGAGAATTTGAAGTTGCCTCCGGTAACTCGAGCTTTCAGAGAATAGGTTAGTAAGCTTAGGGAGCTTACTCCTGCCTTGGATAAATTCATTGAAAATCGAGATGATTTTGTGTCAGAAATGGAGAGAGGAGGTAGTATTATTATGGATTTCAGGAACCTGTTGCTACCCTTCTTACATGTGGATGCCAGACCTATGATTGTACCTCATGCTCTTCATGCCTCTGCCTCTAGGAGTACACCTCAGTTGACTCCAGTTTAGGCTATTCGGAGCTTAACACCAATGATCCCACAGAAGAGAACAGATTTCAGATCCGGTACAGTTTCAGTGGCTGACCCTCCAGTTGTTCTTTCAGCTATTCCCAAACCATCTACTCAATCTGAACCCGCACCCTCTTCTGACCCTAAGGGAAAGACTCCTGTTCGAGAGGATTATTGAGTGATTCTCGATGTTTTTGATAGAATTCTCTTGTATTTTTGTAATCCTGACTTTATCAGTGTACCTCTTTGTACTTTAATGGAAATTTACTCTTACATTCTCCACTTTACTGTGTTTATGTTTCCTTGCAATCTTTTCTCTTTTTTTATCTACATTTCTCTGATTCTACCCTTCTTTTTGTTAATCACAAAGGGGGAGAAAATGAAACAAATGAGAACTCTAAGTGCAATTGAAAGAGTGCACTTGAAAGGGGGAGAAAAAATGAGAATTTTTTTTTAAGTTTTTTTTTAGGCAATTTTTCCTCTGGCACTATTTTAATACTTTGGCATAAGTTGTGATAAGTTGTGATTATCAAAAGGGGGAGATTGTTGAACCCTCTGGGAGAATTAGTTGAACTCATATTTTGATAATCCCAATTATTCTCAATTATGGTTTGATAATCCCTATATTGATTATTGGTTAATTACTTATTTCAGTATTTCTGTACACCATGCACATATTCATATATTATAATATTTACATTATCTTCAGAGAAATTAGTTACTGGATGGATATATATTCTAACTTAACCCATTCTTCCAATAGAATGCTTAAACAGATCAAGTCTACTGATACGTGAAGGTCACCGATACATCAGGTCACCAATACATCAAGTCTACCGATACGTGAAGGTCACTGTTACAGAACAAGTCTATCGATACGTGAAGGTTACCGTTACAGAACAAGTCTACTGATACATGAAGGTCACTAATACATCAAGTCCACCGGTACAACAAGTCTACCGTTATGTAAGCCTACCGTTACAGACAAGTTACCGAAGGAAGTCTACCGATACACCAAGGAAGCTACCGGTACATAAAGGTTACCCTTACATGAAAGGTCACTGGTACATTAAGTCTACCGACAGACATGAAGTATATTGATAGAAAGGCTACCATTACACAAGAGGTTACCGATACAAAGACCTACCATTTCACAAGGCTACCGATATCCAAAGATACCGTTCCAGAGAATCCGACGTTGCCTTAATTTATTTATCTTTATTTAATCTAACCAATGGTCATATTAGGTATATTTTAATGCACTGTCATTTATTTAATTAAGGTTGTTGGATGTCAGGGAACCGTACCTTGTACCTGTAAAAAAGAAATCATTTCTTTTGCCGAAGCTCGTGCCATAAATATGAGAAGTACCTATTGCTGCATAAAGAGGAGGATATACGATATACAAAGAGAACATACGAGATACATCCAAGAAGAATACACGAAGAAGAACAAGAGACAACACACATAATAAAATATACAAGAAGAGCTCATACAAACTCACGCTTACTCAAGAAGAGCAGTATACATTCACGAGGATTTTGAAGAGCTTCATCGACTACATTTTCACTATCTCTGAACCTGTATGTCAAGCAGACGACACTCTGTTTTTCAAAAAAAAACCATAAGAGGAATCAGAACCAATTCTGATCAAATTCAAAGGAGTCCAGAGATACACTATAATCACTAGAGCCATTCTAAACTCTATATTTTTTTCAGTGATTTATTATTTACATTAAGAGTAGTGTGTATCATTAGTTTTAAGTTACACACACACTGTCTCCTGAACCTTAACTGGAGGATCTGTAAATCCTCATTCAAACTCCTTACATCTTCTTTATCCCACTGTGGATAGTGGTAGAGGTCAAGTGTGACCTGGACAGCTGTATTTGTTGTTGTTTTTGTCTCCCACATAGAACTGTGTAGAGGTCTCTGACCTGGACAGTTGCAAACTTTTGTGAACCCCGATCCAGGGTGTGGATCAAATTTATATAAATTTGAGAGGATTAAGTCTCAGCTTGAGACTGAACCTCTTGGTTATCTCTGCTGTGCTTTATTTAGTTTTATATAAAATCTTTTATTCCGCTGCTAAGTGCTTTAAAGCTTAAACTGTTTTTCAAAGTTACTCTAATAATTGAATTAGCAAGTGTTTTCATTACTTGCAAATCATTAGGATAGTTTCAAAAGCTAATATGATCCTCTGATTAGATTAACTGGGAATTAATCAATCCCTTGAGAACCTAACTGAATGTTTTATTTAGTTAAAATTCACTACAATTCAATTAGTATTTTAAATTGGGGAATTTTAGTAAAGGATTTTAAACAGAAATTTTAATTGGAACTCAATTCACCCCCCCTCTTGAGTGTCCACTCCGACCAACAAATCAATTGAAGGATCTACCAAAATAGAGACTTGGTTTTGGTACATGGAATCCATTTCAGAATTCATGGCTTCTTGCCACTTGGAAACTTTTATGCCACTTACTACTTCCTTGTAGGTTAGAGGATCATTATTATCAACTAATAAGGAGTCACCATCCTCGGTAACTAGAAAACTATACTGTTCTGGTTCTCTAACCTCTCTTGTACTCCTACACAATACTTGTGTCTCTGGAATAGATTCTTCTTCCATGGGGCTTTGTGGAATTTGTTTCTGTACCAACTCTTGTGCACCTTGAGCCTCGACTTCATCGAAGTCTATCTCGCTCCCACTGTCTCTTTTGGAGATGTTCTCCCTCTCAAGAAATATGGCATGTCTTTCCATTATAACCTTTTTGTATAAGGGGTTGTATAGGTAATATCCCCTTGTTTCCTTGGGTTATCCTATAACGGTACACTTTGTGCCTCGAGGTGCGAGTTTATTACCTAAAGAGGCCTTAACAAACGCTTTTCTACCCCACACATTTAAATTCAATAACATGTTTTTTCTTCCACTCCATAACTCATATGGAATACCATTTATCGATTTAGTTGGTACTTGGTTTAGTATGTGTGTCGTTGTTTGTAATTCATATCCCCAAAAGGATAATGGAAGACTCGCATGACTCATCATTGATCTCACCATGTCCAACAGGGTGTGGTTCCTCCTTTCACTCACACTATTCTACTAGGATGTGTTTGGAGGAGTGAGTTGGGATAGGATCCCAAAATCCCATATGTAATCAATGAAGTCTTGATTAAGATATTCTCCACCTTGGTTTGAGTGGAGTTTCTTAATCTTCTTACAGAGATGGTTCTCAACTTCATTCTTGTATTCTTTTAACTTATCAAAATAATCTGACTTATACCTCATTAAGTAGATATATCCATATCTACTAAAATCATCAGTAAAAGTTATGAAGTATGAGTACCTTCCACTTTCTTCAACTGGAAATGGTCCAAACACATCGATATGAACCAATTCAAGAAGTTCTTTATCCCTTTCACCTTTCCCACTAAATAGGGATTTGGTCATTTTGCCTTGTAAACATGCATGACATACTCCAAGTGGTTTTAGTTCGAAAGAATCTAAATATCCATCTTGATGTAACTTTGTCAAGTGTTTCTCGTTTACATGACCTAACCGGTGATGCCAAAGTTGTGTGTGGTATGATTCATGTGAAGAATCTTTGTTATCGATTTCCATTACTTGGTTTGTGTAATCCAACATGTAAAGTTCGTTGTATAAATGTGCCCTACCATAACAAATTATATCTTTGTAAAAGAAGCAACATTAATTTCCAAACTTGAAAACAAATACATTTTCATTTAATATAGATATAGAAATAATGTTTTTAGTAATAAAAGACACATAATAACAACCCTTTAACACCAAGATCATCTCAGTTGGCAACATGAGGTGGTAGTCCTTGACAGCTACAACAGCAAGTCTGGCTCTGTTGACTGCTCGTAGATCTACCTCCCCTCGATCAATCTTTCTGAATCCACTTGGTTCCTATATTGGGATACATATGTGAGCACCACAAGTTTTATCTAATACCCGATTTGTAGAAATAGATAGATTTCATTCAATAAAAAACGTACCCGAAGCTTCCCCTTGCTTCTTAGGTTGGGTGTAGTTTTTCTTCCAGTGGCCCTTCTTGCCACATGCGAAACAAAAAGCCTTCTGTTCTCTTGCCTCCCCTTTGATCTTCCTTTTATTAGAAGGATGTGAAGAAGATTTGGGCTTAAAGATATTTGCCTTCCCTTTACTCTTATTCACCATAAGGACAGAAGTATTTTCATGCTTCATTTATTTGTCCACCTAGAGAATGAGGATAACAAGATAAGATAGAGACTTCTCAATGTTGTTCATATTGAAATTGACAACAAAGTTAGAGAAGATCTGAGGGAGTGATGCCATAATGAGATCAGTGCCCAGTTTTTCAGGGAGTTTAAACCCTAGAACCTCCAGGTGCTCAATGAGCTAATGAGCTTGACTATATGAGGCCCAGCTGGGGAACCTTCACCAAGATTACTCTAAAAGAGTTTATTAGAGATCTCAAACCTTTCATGTCTTGCTCTCTCCTAGTAAAGACCATGGAGGTGCTCGATCATGATATAAGCATCCATGTTTTCATGAGACTTCATGAGATCACTATACATTGATGATAACATCAAACATTGAACGTCGACCACGTTATTCATATGTTTCTCATAGACCAGTAAATCCTCATCACTTGCCTCTTTGGCAGGCATATCAAGTAATGATGACTCCATCATGTAAGACTTCCATTCATGTCATAGGATAAACCGAAGGTGTAAAGACCCGAAAATTTCAATGAAATTTTTTTTAAAAATATTTTGGAATTTTACGAGTCTTTGGCTTCTGACGGAACTTGATTCTGAGGCCCGGTGTGCTCGGAATCAATTTCTGAAGTTTAGCTCAGGTGCGTTCAGTGAACGAACTAGCGGGTTTTTCTATCTTTTTAATCGGTGATCGGAATTAAAATCTGAGGGCACCGATGAACTCGCAATGCCAGTAATTGCTTAACGCGATCCTTACCATAATTGTGTTTGTAACGACCCAAAGTTTCATTAATGGAAAATCCCTCTTGATCCAGTTAAATGTTTCTTTATGAAAAATGTTTTTTTTTAAGATGTCAACTTCTTTAGTTTTATGTTAAGATTTGTGACCGTTACTTTTATAGCCATTGAACAGTGATCATCTGAGTAGTATAAATATAAGGCTTTAACGAAACCATTTCTACTCAGACAAAGGAAGCGATGGCCTCATCCAGTAGAATTGCCCCTTACGAAGCCCATTTGTCGGAGCTCGGAAAAGAGGTGGCGTCTTTGGGCTTTTCCCTTGACCAAGCCCAAGCTGAGCTTCATCAAGTCAATCTCGAACGTGATCGTCTACGGGAAAAATGGAAGTTGATAGAGATTACCACTCGAGCGATGTTATCCGAGCAACCCCAAGAGTCTGTCACCATCGCACACCTTACCCTTAGGTCTTATGCGGCTATTTTAAGGGGTTATGTAACAAATAAGTAGCACCATGTTCATGTACATTATTTTTTTATATAATAATGAATATAATTTCTAGTCATTTTTGATACATTGAAATTAGTTTTTAAAGTACAAATGGTGTTTTTAGTTATTATTTAATTAAGAATTATATTTTATTAAATTAAAGGATTTTTGAATTAAATAATATTTTAATAAAATATTATTATTAATATTAAATTAATTTTTTATTAAGTATAAATGATCTTATAATTTTATGAATGCAATTAAAATTTTTATTAAGGTTTGAAAGTCATTTCTGTCAAAACCCGTGAATTTTTTTATAAATGTCGGTTTTTATTTTAAAAGTGAAAATTCACATATTTAGAAAATTATTTAGATAAAATAAATATTATTTTTGGAATCAGGATGTCGAAATTATCCAATGGTGAATTTTTCATAATTTTCTGTGATAGTCAAATTTTTGGGTAAAAATTAAATACCATTTAAATATATAATGTGTTTTATAACATCATAATGACACAATGGTGATGTAATAAAATACCATAATCCTTATGTTCGGCCAATATGTGTTTTATCATTAAAATAATGAGGTTTTGGGTTTGTTTGACTTACTTTTCAAAGCATTAATGGAGCCCTCAAGACTTATTCAACACTTTGCCTTTTTAAATTAATTTCCATGGGAGTGTGACTCACCTCCACATAAGAAACCCTAATTTTTTAATAAGTTCGGACCTTGGACTTGTAAAATATTGTTTTCCTCTTTCCTTTTCCAGAAACCATGGGCAAATACCATGGGATGGTTTGTGGTTTGGATTATTTTAATATAAGGGGTCCCAAACCTAAATAATAAAGAATTCTCTCACCTTTCCTATATAAACCCACCCAAGCTCCCACTTCCTCCTCACTCAAAGCCCTTGAAGTTCGTCCAACCTCTGCCCTACTCTCTCTAGAATCCTCTCAAGGTTCCCCAAGCTCCCAAGAATCCTCTCACAAGCCTCTCTCTAGCCTTTGGAAGCACACTTCCAAGTAAGGGGTTTTCTTCCTTTCTCTTTTTTTTTCAATTTTCTTTAAGTTGTATTGCCCTTTTTATTTCAATTATGAATGTTGGGGTATGGTTTCACACCTCCCCCATACTTCCCTCTTATTGTTTGAATGATGGGAGAACCCTTTCTCTCTCATTAAATGCCTCCCATGTACACCCGTTACTATGCCAAAATTCCGAAAGGAACTTCTCTCTCTTCTTTTATATTCAAGCAATACTTTTGTATCATGAATCTAAATTCCATTTCTATTGTTGGGACATGTATATATATGATCTCCTTACTGTCCATTACATGTAAATATGATGAGGAACCCCTTTCTCTCTCATCAACCTTTTTTATGAATTCTTATGTCACGCCGTTACGCTGCCGAAATCGCACCGATTTTCTAAGCCAATGTCTTTGTGTAGTGAATATCATGCCCATTTCTCCATCAAGGGTATTCACCTTTATGCACATATACATATTTATTGTAAAGTTTCATGTATGAATTCCACATTCCTTTATCGTGGAAGAAATGATTATGTTTTATGAATCCATGTTTTATGATCCATGTGGCACACTTATGCATGAAATGAAATGTTTAAGAAGGGTGCGCCCTTTATAGCGCTCCAATGCATTGGGTAAAGTATAGTATCATGATACGTCATGTGCAATGAGTGTTTACTCATGCTAATTCAAGTGCAACGAGGTTTTACTCGTGCTTCAATTGCAATGAGGGTTTACTCATGCTCCATGTGCAATGAGCCTTGGCTCATGCTAATTCAATGTTAAGTGTTGTTGCCACATTTCCATGTTATGATTATCATGCTTTATCATGACTTTATGTTCATGTTTCTCTTATTCTCTATTGATATGCCTATTTCCTAACATGTATTTCACTCCTCATGTTATTCATTGTTTACTCCCTTACTGGGATTTATAGCTCACCCTTTTCTTATGCATGTCCTCAGGTTATCCCATGCAATGCTAAGTATGAAGGAATGTAGTGGTCATGTAAAGGAAGTTTTTAATAAAGATGTTTTATTTCAAGTTTAAATTTTTTATGTAATGATCCTAAGCCCCAAAGACACTAAACCTCTCGATCTTCTTTGTTGGATCAAGTGAAGTTTTATGTAATAAAGCATGTTTAAGTTGTAATAAAAAGCAGGGTTGTCATAGTGTTCACAATGGAGGAGAAGATAATTTTGGGGGTTTATTTAAGACGTAAATAAAAATTGTCGGAACAATTTTTATTTTATCAGGAGGTTATTCCCTCCCATTGGTAGTTAAGGGTGGGTCCCACATCCACCTAACTACCCAAGTGTGGATGTTAGAGAGGTGGGTCCCACACAAGCCCCACCATTTAATTTCCTCTAATCTCATTAAGAACCCCTCATTAAATTGGAAAACCCCCCATTAAATGCCAATCTCTCCACCTCAATCCATTAAATTATGTCAACCCGTAATTTAATGAGGATCCTTCCTCTTTTCCCCCCTTTTTAATTAATTGCCAATGTGTTTAATAAGTGGGGACCTTCCATCTCCCTTCCTTAATTGATTGTCAACACATTTTATTTAATTTGGTGAATTAATTATGGGAGAGTTACGTTGAGTGTATAATTAAATAATAGGAGGAACCTATTATTTTATTAAGTGGGAGAGCTTCGTTTTTCAAGGAAGAACGGAAGAACTCTTGAGGTTTTTTAAGAACGCTGGCCTCTGACGAAGAACGATGAAGAACGCCGGTTCCTCGAAGAACAATGATGCACCACCAATACCCTTCTCCATGACAAGAGAGGAGACGTCTCTTCCTCCTCGGCGCACTCCGACGATGCCTACAAACCCTTTCCCCACGACTCCGTCTACCGCGACGCCGTCTACCATGACACCGATGTTCGTCTTCAATTTTTTAGGTAGGGGATTTTGTATATTTCTTTATGTGATTTATACCCTCGGCATGGCGTGTAATTGTTGGGTGATTTTTTGAACCAATAACGCGGTGGGTGCGGACTAAAAAACAAGTCCGAACCCACCGCTATTTTGTTCTTGATGTGCGGAATATTTTGTGACAACGAAGTGAGACCAAAATGGAAATTTGAGGCCTTCGTAGTGATGTACGGGTCCTGAGATGACTGCAGGCACAGACGAGAATAAAAACGGACCACCGGAACGACTCCGGTGGCCCGCGAAAGCCCCCGGCGGCGCGGGTCGCCGGCGTGGCGGTGTCCCGGAGCGCCGCCGGCAGAAGACCATCGTGGATGAAGCCGCAGCGGCGAGGGTGGGATCCCACGGCTGCGTGGGATCCGGGGGGAAATAGCAGCGCCAGCTTGGCGTCGAGTCCGCGGAACCGAGGGGGCCTGTGCCCCCCCCGCTCGGCTCGCTGGCCGAGCCAACGCACCCCCCCAGCCAGGCCGGGGTGGCTCGCACGGACCAGGGCGCGCCGTCCAGTCCAGACCCGAACCCAGGTCAGGTCGACCTGGTTCAGGCCGACCCAAGGGGGGGTTGGGTCGGGTCGGACCGGGCCAAGACCCCCACTTCGGACCGTTTTCGTTTGTTTTCTCATAACCTGAGCTACAGACCTCAGATCGATACACCATTAGTTGCGTAGGAATACTTGGACCGAGACGGTCGTTTTGGTATATTACACACAAGGTTTCAGAAAAGTTTGGGTATGGCCGGGTTGGTTCAAACCTGAAACCAACCGGGCCCTTGGAGCGGAAACACTTATATCTTAAGGATCGGACGTCCGTTTGAAGTGCCGTCAAATGCGTTGAAATCCTTTTGTTGAGATGGTTCTTTTGAATTACTCCACTTGATTTTTGGTGGTAGTTGGAGTATGGTCGGGTTGGTTTTAGCTTATAAACCAACCAGGCCCCTGGGACGGAAAATCCAATAACTCTGAGATCGGGCGTCTGATTGACGCGCCGCCTGTCGCGTTGGGTTTCTTTTGACGAGACGGAACTTTGGGATACATCAACTCTGTAATTAACGGTAGTTTATGTATCGAATCTCTTACTCGAGGATCGGACCCTCCCAGAATAGAGCATGTTGTGTGCGAGAACCCTAGAGCTGGTTGTGACTGCGACGATGACGACTGCACTTGGATCCTCCATGGGTTCAGCAGCGAGGACGACTGTACTTAGATCCTCCATGGGTTCGGCAGCGACGACGACCATACTGGGATCCTCTGTGGGTTCGACGGTGATGATTACTGTTCTTTTATCCTATGTGGGTCCAGCAGTATGACCTCTATACTTGTATCCTGAGTGGGTCCGGTAGAGTAGCTGGTCTTGTATCCTTTGTGGGTCCGACAGATTAGTTGGTCTTGTATCCTATGTGGGTCTGATAGCTTAGATGAATCAGTGGCTTCATCTGATCATCTCTCTTGCCTTACGAAGTGTATACCTGTGTGAGATGAGTCTTGATTCTTTTTTTTTTCAATCATTACCATCAATGTGATTGACTTGCTTTCCTATGTGGATTGGGTTGTGCTTTTCTGTGTGGACTGGGTTGTGTTTTCCTGTGTGGAATGGGTTGTGCTTGGGCTTGAGAGTTGGAGACAAACTGTAACTGATGACTTAGGTATATGTATGGGCATATACCTAAGTAGAGTCGTTTGATACTTTGTGATTGTATCTTTCCTTTGTGGTTTATCCTTCGTAGATTCTGAGAGACCTTCAGGATTCTCGGGGTCCCTACTGAGTATCGTATACTCACCCCTGCACGGGCTATTCCCACACTACATTATGTTGGATGTAGACGACGGACAGCACTGATCGAGGTAGAGGCTTGTGGAGCTGGACGGTACCCTGAGGTGGACCACTTAGTAAAACATACATGGAGCGGACGGCTAGACCCGAGGAGCTGAGGAGACTATCTGTACCCACCATTCAGGTGTGATTTCTAGAGGATGACTCGGTGTTGCTGTTTTACTTACTACTGTTGTACTTTCCTTTTAGTTGCACTGTACTTTCAGTTGGTTTTGTATACTGGCCCATTTACTTTCATCACTTACCTTGTACTCAGTTTTACTTATTGATTACTTCACTTGTGTACTCTGTTGTGTTTTTGTTTACCTTATAAAAGGAAATGTCTTCCCTTTTATTGGGATTTACGCCTTTGGTGCTAGTCGCTAGCCCCTGGACATTGGAAGGTGGGCTTGGGGTAGTCACGGCATGGGCCCCAAGGATGGGGCTACATTAACAGAGGTTCCGGTGGAGATCGAGGATCGACAAGAGCGGGTCCTACGTGGATAGTCGATTCCTCTTGTGCGCATTCATTGGAAGTACGGGAACCTTCAGGAGAGCACATGGGAGCGGGAGGCTCAGATGCATGCTCAGTACTCTCATTTATTTCCCTTGTTTATTATGTAGCTTTATGGGGACGTAAATCCTTGAGGTGGGAGTAATGTAAAGACCCAGAAATTTCAAGGAATTTTTTTTTCATAAATACTTTGGAATTTTACGAGTCTGTGGCTTCTGACAGCACTTGATTCCGAGGCTCGGTGTGTCCGTAATCAATTTCCGAAGTTTATCTCAGGTACGTTCAGTAAACGAACGAGCGGGTTTTTCTATCTTTTGAACCAGTGCTCAGAATCAAAATCAGAGGGCACCGATGAACTCACAGTTCCAGTAATTGCTTAAGGGGACCTTTACCACAGTTGCGTTTTAAGCGGGTTGAGAATTAATTTTTGGGGATTTAGTTTAAAATAAATAAAATTGGTGGCACAATTTTACTTTTATGGTTGGTGGTTAATTCCTACCAAGGGGAGTTAAAGGTGGGGCCCACACCCACATAACCTCCCATGGGAGGATATTTGTGGTGTGGGGGCTAAATGTGACCTAAACAGATGAGGGTACTGTGCATGCATCTGAGCCTCTCGCTCCCATGTGTTCTCCTGGAGGTTCCCGTGATGCCAACGAATGTGCACCAGAGGAATCGACCGTCCAGTTAGTGTATTACTTCTGCTTGTACTCTGGTTGGATGTGTTTATGTTTTATAAAGGCATTGTCTTCCTATTTATAGGGATTTACGCCTTTGGTACTAGTCGCCAGCCCCTGGCCTATGGAAGGCGGGCTTGGGGTAGTTACAGCACGGGCCATGAGGAAAGGTCATGAAAAATCTGAAAGTACAGTGAAACTGAAAGGAAAGTACAACATAAGTAATTAAAACAGCAACACCATGTAGTCCTCTAGAAATCCCGCCTGAAGGGTGGGTACAGATAGTCTCCTCAGCTCCTCGGGTCCGGTCGTCCACTCTGTGTATGTCCTGCCAAGTGGTCCACCTCCGGGTACTATCCAGCTCCACAAGCCTCCACCTCGATCAGTGATATGCATGCGGTAGGCAGGGCCACATGGCTCTTGACTGCCCGACCTACCATGCAGATGAGCAGCAGACAGTGGAGGGACCTCCCAGGCAGAGGCAGAGATTCGACCGTGGCGGTCCGTAGGGAGCAAGCGGACGAGGCAGAGGAGATGGTCGAGCAGCGGGTGGTAAACGACGCTTCGAGTCTCTACCACCACCACCCCCAGGAGGTCCACCCCGACCATAGGGAGCTGGCGGGCAGAGGCAGGCTCAGCTCCAGGCAGCAGAGGCTTACGACCACGGCGCACCCGAGATGATTTGAGGTACTATCTGTGTCTACTCCACCCTTGTTGCAGTTCTTTTAGACACAGGTGTGATTCATTATTTTATTGTCACTGCCCTTGTTCAGAGCTCGAAGATTCCGATAGAGTCATTGGCTCGATCCTTACGGCTAGAGATTCCTACAGGATCAGACTCGACGATTACGCATTGGTGCCAGCAATGTGAGCTTACTCTAGGAGGTGAGAGATTAGGCTGGGATCTTCTTGTAGCGGCGTCGAGGCCTTACGATGCCATCTTGGGTATGGAATGGTTATCTACAGTCCATGCTCAGATCGACTGTATTAGGCACAAGGTGCGGTGTGTCCGCACATATGGGACCAGGTTCACCTTCACCAGTGAGAAGGGAACCTTTGAAGCGTAGGATGGACTCACGTAAAGGAGAGGGCAGCCGATCACATATCAGTTGGCTAGTCTCATCCTCAGAGCAGTTGACGTGCGGAGTCCGAGTTTTCCTGTAGTGGTGGATCAGTATGCAGACGTTTTTTCTGACGATGTTCCAGGACTACCTCCTCACAGGGAGGTAGATTTCTATATAGACATGTACCCCGGGACATCATCGATATCTACTCCAGTATATCACATGGCTCCCGCCGAGCTTCGTGAGCTGCAAGTACAGCTGGAGGACTTACAGGGGAAAGGTTTCATCTAACCCAGTGTTTCACCCTGGGCTTCTCTGATTCTGTTCGCCAAGAAGGTGGATAGGAGCTTGCGACTGTGTGTCGACTACCATTGCCTGAACCAGGTGATCGTGAGGAACAAGTATCCACTTTCAAGGATTGACGGCCTCTTTGATCAGCTTAAGGGAGCACGTTGGTTCTTGAAGATAGACCTTAGGTCAGGCTATAATCAGCTCCAAGTTTGGGATGAGGATGTGCAGAAGATGGCCTTCAGGTGTCGGTATGGCCACTATGAGTTCTTGGTCATGCCCTTCGATGTGACCAACGCTCCAGCAGTGTTCATGAGTCTCATGAACAGGATCTTCCAGCCCTACCTCGATTGGTTTGTCGTAGTCTTCATTGACGATATACTGATTTACTCGACCACTGAGGAGGAGCACGCCTACCACTTACGGGTTGTACTGGATACACTCTGAGAGCACCAGATTTATGGTAAGCTCTCGAAGTGCCAGTTCTGGCTTCGAGAGGTTCACTTCTTGGGGCACGTCATCTCAGAGGTGGGAGTTGCAGTGGATCCCATGAATTTCGAGGCGGTATTTGCTTGGGAGCCACCCAGGAGCATGACGGAGGTGCGGATTTTCCTAGGTCTGGCTGGGTACTATCAAAGATTTGTGCCAGACTTCTCCAGAGTTGCAGCACCGCTTACAGCTTTGACGAAGAATGGGAAACCCTTCGTGTGTTCAGACAGATGTCAGTAGAGCTTCCAGGAGCTGAGGCGGAGATTGACTAGTGCTCCCATCTTGAGGCTATCAAAGTAGGGTGTAGGGTACGTCGTTTACTGCGACGCATCAGGGACTGGACTCGGTTGTTTCCTGATGCAAGATCGAGTAGTGATTGCTTACGGTTCACGGCAGTTGAGGCATCACGAGCAGAACTATGCTACCCATGACCTGGAGTTAGCAGCAGTGGTCTTCGCCCTGAAGATGTGGTGGCACTATCTCATGGGAGAGCGCTTTACAATCTACTCTAACCACCAGAGTCTCAGGTACATTTTCTCGCAGAAGGACCTAAACCTGAGACAGTGGGGATGGCTCGAGTTCCTCCAGGATTATGACTTTGAGATTGTCTATTCTCCTGGTAAGGGGAACGTTGTGGCTGATTCTCTCAGTAATAGATCGGGCATTCAGCTACTTGGAGAGGCGACGGAGCAGTTATCCACTTTGCAGATATCCTTCGTGGATAAATATGGGACAGCCTATCTTCAGTACCACACAGTCACTCCTCCACCATCGGGATGGCACCATATAAGGCACTGTATGGCCGACCTTGTAGATCACCTCTGTGATGGACTGACCCTGGGGAGTCAGCACTCATAGGACCAGAGATGGTTCAGGCTACAATGGAGAAGGTGCAGATCATCCAGGAGTGGATGAGGATTGCATAGAGCAGACAGAAGTCCTATACTGATAGGAGGCGGAGACCACTGGAGTTCGAGGATGGCGACCATGTTTTCTTACGGGTCTCACCTCGGCGTGGGTTGCAGAGATTTGGTTGAGGAGGCAAGTTATCTTCGCACTTCATCGGGCCTTTTCAAGTCCTCAGTAGAGTAGGCGAGGTGGCTTACCGCCTAGCCCTTTCACCTTAGTTGCACCAGGTGCACGACGTCTTCCACGTATCTCAGCTGAGGAGATATGTGCACGACCCGACGCATATCATCGACCACGGGGAGCTGGACATCTATGACGGGGCGACTTTTGCGAAGGTCCGGGTGAAGATTGAGGATCGACATGAGCGGGTCCTACGTGGGCGGTCGATTCCTCTTGTTCACGTTCGTTGGAAGCATGGGAACCTCCAAGAGAGCACTTGGGAGCGGGAGGCTCATATGCGTGCTCAGTACCCGCATTTGTTTCCCTAGTTTATGTTGTAGCTTTATGGGGACGTAAATCCCTAAGGTGGGAGTAATGTAAAGACCTGTAAATTTCAAGGAATTTTTTTTTTAAAATACTTTGTAATTTTACAAGTCTGTGGTTTCTGATGGCACTTGATTCTGAGGCCTGGTGTGCCCGAAATCAATTTCCGAAGTTTAGCTCTGGTACATTCAGGGAGCAAACGAGCGGGTTTTTCTATCTTTTGAACCGGTGCTCAGAATTAAAATCTGAGGGCACCGATGAACTCGTAATGTCGGTAATTGCTTAACGTGATCCTTACCATAGTTGCATTCGTAATGGAGGAGAAGATAATTTTGGGGGTTTATTTAAGAAGTAAATAAAAATTGTCGGAACAATTTTTA
The DNA here is from genome assembly GCA_963277665.1 of Viscum album. Lineage (NCBI taxonomy): Eukaryota > Viridiplantae > Streptophyta > Magnoliopsida > Santalales > Viscaceae > Viscum > Viscum album. Next base: position 1,507,081,246 of record OY728158.1, read on the forward strand.
TTTTATCAGGAGGTTATTCCCTCCCATGGGTAGTTAAGGGTGGGGCCCACAGCCACCTAACTACCCAAGTGTGGATGTTAGAGTGGTGGGGCCCACACGAGCCCCACCATTTAATTTCTTCTAATCTCATTAAGAACCCCTCATTAAATTGGCAAACCCCCGTTAAATGCCAATCTCTCCACCTCAATCCATTAAATTATGTCAACCCATAATTTAATGAGGATCCTTCCTCTTTTCCCCCCTTTTTAATTAATTTCCAACGTGTTTAATAAGTGGGGACCTTCCCTCTCCCTTCCTTAATTGATTTTAAACACATTTTATTTAAAGTGGTGAATTAATTATGGGAGAGTTACTTTGCGTGTATAATTAAATAATAGGAGGAACCTATTATTTTATTAAGGGGGAGAGCTTCGTTGTGCGAGGAAGAACAGGATAACTCTTGAGGTTTTGGAAGAACATCGGCCTCTGATAAATAATGACAAAGAACGTCAGTTCCTCGAAGAACAACGACGCGCCACCAATACTCTTCTCCGCGACAAGAGAGGAGACGCCGCTTCCTCCTCGGCGCACTCCGACGACACCTACGAACCCTTTCCCCGCGACGCCGACTACCGCGATGCCAATGTTCGTCTTCAATTGTTGAGGTAGGGGATTTTTTATATTTATTTATGTGATTTATACCCTCAGCATGGCGTGTAATTGTTGGGTGATGTTTTGAACCACTAACGCGGTGGGTACGGACTAACAAACAAGTCTGAACCCACCGTTATTTTGTTCTTGATGTGTGGAATATTTGGCGACAACGAATCGGGACTGCAATGGCAATTGGAGGCCTTCGCAGTGATTTACGGGTCCCGAGACGACCGCAAGAACATATGGGAATAAAAACGGACCACCGGAACGACTCTGGTGGCCCGCAGAAGCCCCCGGCGGCGCGGGTTGCCGGCGCGGCGGCGCCAGCAGCCTGGAGGCAACGGCGCCCTGGCGCGCCGCCGGCTGAATCCGTGGCGGCAAGGGTGGGATCCCACGGCCGCGTGGGATCTAGGGGGAAACTGCAGCGCCAGCCTAGCACCGCGTCCGCGGAACAGAGGGGGGTCGCCCCCCCCCCCCCCCCCGCTCGGCTCGCTGGCCGATCCAACGCACCCCCCAGTTCGGGCCGGGGCGGGTCGCGCGGACCGGGCCACGTCGGCCGGGTCGGGCCGCACCCAACCAGGCCACTGGGCCGGGTCGGGCTGGGCCCAGACCCCCACTTCAGACCGTTTTCAGTCTTTTGCTCATAACTTGAGCTACGGACCTCTAATCAATGAACTGTTTGTTGCATAGGAATCCTTGGACCGAGAAGTCCATTTCAGTATATTACACTTGAGGTTTCGGAAAATTTTGGGTATGGCCAGGTTGGTTCGAACCCGAAACCAACTGGGCCCTTGGAGCGGAAACGCTTATATCTTAAGGATCGGACGTCTGTTTGACGTACCGTCAAATTTGTTGAAATCATTTTGTTGAGACGGTTATTTTGGATTACTACACTTGAGGTTTGGATGCATTTGGAGTATGGTCGGGTTGGTTTTATCTTAAAAACCAACCAGGCCCCTGGGACGGAAAATCCAATAACTCTCTGACCGAGCGTCTGATTGACGCACCGTCTATCGCGTTGGGTTTCTTTTGATGAGACGGAACTTTGAGATACATCAACTCTGAAATTCATGACAGTTTATGTATCGAATATCTTTCTCAAGGAGCGGACCCTCCCGGAATCGAGCATGCTGTGTGCGGGAACCCTAGAGCTAACTGTGACTGCGACGATGACGACTGCACTTGGATCCTCCATGGGTTTGGCAGTGAGGACGACTGTACTTGGATCCTCCGTGGGTTCAGCAGCGACGAAGACCATACTGGGATCCTCTGTGGGTTCGACGGCGATGACTACTGTTCTTGTATCCTATGTGGGTCTGGCAGTATGACCTCTGTACTTGTATCATGAGTGGGTCTGGCAGAGTAACTAGTCTTGTATCCTTTGGGGGTCCGACAGCTTAGCTGGTCTTGTATCCTATGTGAGTCTGACAGCTTAGATGAATCAGTGGCTTCATCTGATCATCTCTATCACCTTACGAAGTGTATACCTGTGTGAGCTAAGTCTTGATTCTTTTTTTTCAATCATTACCATCGATGTGATTGACTTTCTTTCCTGTGTGGATTGGGTTGTGCTTTCCTGTGTGGACTGGGTTGTGTTTTCCTGTATGGATTGGATTGTGCTTGGGATCGAGAATTGGAGATGAACTGTAAATTATGACTTAGGTATATGTATGGTCATATACCTAAGTAGAGTCATTTGATACTTCATGATTGTATCTTTCCTTTTTGGTTTATACTTCGTGGATTCTGAGAGACCTTCGGGGGTCTCAGGGTCCCTACTGAGTATCATATACTCACCCCTGCATGGGCTATGCTTGCACTACATTGTGTTAGATGCAGATGAAGAACAATACTAATTGAGGTGGAGGCTTGTGGAGATGGACGGTACCTAGAGGTGGACCACTTGGCAGGACATACACGGAGCGGACGGTCGGACCCTAGGAGCTGAGGAGACTATCTATACCCACCCTTCAGGTGGGATTTCCATAGGATGACTCAGTGTTGCTGTTTTACTTACTGCTATTGTACTTTCCTTTCAGTTGCATTGTACTTTCAGTTGGGTTTGTATACTGGCTCATTTACTTTCAGCACTTACCTTGTACTCATTTTTACTTAGTGCTTACTTCACTTGCGTACTCTGTTGTGTTTTTGTTTACCTTATAAAAGACAATGCCTTCCCTTTTATCAGGATTTGTGCCTTTGGTGCTAGTCGCTATCCCCTGTCCTATGGAATGCGGTCTTGGGGTAGTCACGGCACAGGCCCCGAGGACGGGTCGTGACAGAAGGAATATAAACCATTCCTGGAAGTTACTATCGATGAGGATGTTGTCTTTATCCAAAATTGATTGCAGGGATAGTTTGGTTGAGGAGCTTGTCATTTTTATTCTACAATTAAAAGAGCAGATCATTATTACTTTCTTGATTACATTTTATGAGAAGTAATAAATTTTATTAAGTCTCTCACTATTTTATCAAGTCCCAATGACCCTCACCATTGAACTCGGAATGTTCAGTTGCCATGATATTCTAGTGGAAAGGATCCATATTCCCCTTCACATAACCTCAACAAGGGTTGGTCAAGATATTAGAAGGTATTTAGGTAGGCAGGTCTTTGCCAACTATGGGCTTACATCTCCTTGATATGTTGAGTAAACTCCCCAATCCTGTAATCATGACTTTGGATTTCCTCAACTCTTGCCTCTAATATTACACCAAGTCTAGTAAGGGCTAATCATCTTGATGTAATATGGTTAAGTCAACCTGAAACCTTTCATAAGGGCTTCCTGTATAAAAGTAAGTTTCCCAACAAGGGTTGGTCAAACACATAGTTTTATTGAGTTTTCCCCTTTAATCAAGTAACGGAAGGCTTGTTCTGACTTAATATTTTATTTGAGGGATTTTTATCTCTTATGCATGAATTTCTTATTATCATTATCACACGCTTTTTAATATTAAGTGGAACTTACTTAAGTGATTAACCATGTCTTGATAATATTTATGCATAAGTTTGGTTTATTTTAGTTCCATCTTGCATGATTTTTTAATTCATTAATTATGTGATCGTGACAACACATTCATAATGATAAACCATGCAACTGACAGAAATAAAATAAATTAAATGGCATGATCACGAGCTTTTCTAATGGTTAGTTTATCTAGCGGTTGATAAACTAACCTTGGCATAGGGGAGAAACAACTTGAACCTTTTGGGTTTGTGTTTAAAATTTTCCACCTGTCCACCTTTGTATCTTCTTGGATTGGTTTCACCTTGACTCCTAACTTGAGCCGCCTCCACTATCTTGGGATCTCCATCCATTACATGGGCTTTTATCTCACACGCAAGTGAGGGGTAAAAGGGGTTTTACATAAAAGAAACCTTGGGCACGTAGGCCCTACATATTAATGAGGAGAAGTCTCACAGGACAAAAAAATTAATTTACATAAATAAATTAAAATAAACCATTCACATACAAAGGTCTTGGTCTAGCTCATGATCATCCATGCATGCAATGATATTTACGCATAAATAAAACTAGCATTCAATTATTTAATCGTTCTTGTTTAAGATAAATCACGCTCGAATCAATTAATTATCTTTAATTAATCAATCCTTTTATATTAAACCCTTTTATGAATTTCCTTGAGATTCACATCCATCATAATTTTAAACAAATAAATTTATTTAAAATTATCTTTGTACGTAACTTATACCTTGGAGGAAACCTGGTGAATTCATGTTCATAACTACCCAATGAGTATAAATGAACATTACGCAGATGTTAAATTAAATATATATATATATATAACACCTATCACGTGTTGTGCCTCAACTTTACACCTGCACTATGGTACACGTCTCAAGAGTTTGTATAATATAATAATAAATTTTAATAAATCTGTGCAATTTGGATGAGTACACAGCGTGTAGTTCCGACTACACAGCATGTATTTTTGTTCATTGTTCATCTGAAGTACATGCCCAAGGATATGGCATGTAGATGTACTTTGGAAATTTTTAGAGTACATGGTGTGTTCAATGGGACACACACCGTGTAGTATCCGCGTTACACGGTTTCCAGTCGGGCAAGCCTTTTACGGGGTACACGGTCCAACCCTAACCCATAGGGACTACACACTGTGTTCCATGGACCACACAGCGTGTAATCCAGAAACTGTGTTCCACCTGTTCCTGGTCAACACACAGAGTCATTTAAGACTTAGAAAGACTCCAACACATGGCTTGGTTTGGCAGACCAATACAATGCATTGAACCTAGACTACACGACGTGTACTTCTGAATACACGCTGTGTATTCTGGTGTTGTATGGCCAGGAATGTTTGTCACCTCTAGATGAGATCCTCTATTTTATTTTAATCAAAATTAAAAGAAAAATTTGTTTCTGTAAGGTGAACGAGAAATGAAAGAGGAGGAATAGATCTCGAGATTCAGATTTGCAGAATGATTAACTTGAATTGAAACAACTAAATTATTAAATGTGTAATTAATCAACGAAATATTTAAATAATTATAAACTATGATGTAACCCCTCTGATACCACTTGAAGGTTCCGGGTGCAGCGGAAGCGCGGTTCGGACGGCACCCAATTTTGATTTTTACCATGATCAATGATTATTTCTGGATCAATACGATAATGAATGCCAGTCTCCACAGAATATAATCAAATATTTAGATAAAGAAGAAAGAGACCCAAAACCTTAGAGAGGATCTTTCACATCATGTTTATAATTAATTTAATTAATTTCAAAAGGAAAAATAATACATGTGTCTTTGGTATTTTTCTTCGTTAATGATATTTATCATTCGGATTGACTCTTCTGAATTATCTCGTTGCGGTTGTAAGGATTCAAAATAGAATCCCTCTAGCGGTGATCCACACGTGCTCTGATGGCCTCTGATCGACACTGCTTATTCTTCGAGTGCTAGCACGGAGAAGCGAGTGTCTTGTTTCAATCATTCTCGATCGCTTGTTATTCGGCCTTAAAGAAAATCTCTCGTTCTTGAGAGGGGAGAGAAGAGTATTCGAGAGAGAAATTATTTGGCTCAACAATTCTCAATTCACCAGGCGTGTGGTGTGGTGTATGGAACAATAGGGTTACTTGCCTATTTATATACATGGAATTTTAGTTACAATATTTAATTTCATAGCAACAATTAAATACATTCATGAACTTAGAGAAAACCCATGCATTTAATAATACCGCGTCATTATTTATAGTTCGCCAACTTGTGCAAAACGGAATTATAAATAAAATTTTGCATCACAAAAATATAGCAACATTATTTTAATTTGTGCCAACTAGTTAAATAATTATTTTACTACCAGACCGACCTTGGTCCGCTCAAAATCCACTTACATTTATTGAACACCCGAATAAATAAATAAATCATTCATTCTCTTAAATAAATATTTTATTTACAAACTAGCAAATAAATATTTATTAAATGTTCAATAAAATAAATAAATATATTTTATTTAATTTATGCGATCATCTTAACTTGAATAAAATCATTCCATGGTCTTGAGAATAATATTTATTTCATTAATTGAATTCAAATATAATTTAACCGAGACCACCAAAAACATTTAGTGTGTGACCCTCTAGGATTCTTTCTCGTTGGCATTAGGAAGGATTACCTAAAGTCCAAGAGTAATGTATAGCAACGGTTCAAGGCACCCAAGAGAAAGAACATAAATTCGCAACAACAACATCCACATACGAACGCTTACTGTGTAATATAATCCCTTTGTCACAATATCTCATCAATCAGGTTTCATGATTGTGTCATCAACTTTTAGGCTTGATACGTCATTCTTTGACTACCTAAAATAAACTCGTTGTTACACCATGGCCATGGAATTTCACGCGACGGTTCTATTTCAATCAAAGGGACAAGATATCAACTTAGATAAATGGAAGGTACAAATCCTTCCTCGGCTTATCCATTAATAACATTCCACTTGTGACGCACCCAACGTACCCTACTTCTCGCCAACTGTCTGCGTGACGGTTTTCATCAGTAAATCAAAGTGCATAATTCATGACACGTATTAATGATAATCTTAAAGTCTAAGTATCATTACACACACTCACAGATAGAAATATCTGATGACACCAAAACATGCGGAATTTCTACTAGCGGGTCTGTTCTCATAATATCATATCTTAGAGATTATCAAGTGCGAACTTCATGAGAGAAAGTATCATCTTCTTATGAGTACTTACACCCAACAGTCTGCATGTTATGTGTTCCATCATAGCATGGCATCCAACCGCAGAACTATATTTAAGAATATTGTTATATCATTTCAAGGTTCTCATCATAGCGGGGAACTGTCATGACCTTATCAATGCAACAAATACTCTAGGACATTATTACATCATAATCCTGCAGAACAATGAACAATATGTAATAATACATTAAATATCCATGTAATAAAAGTAAAACCAGTTGGTTATAGGACACCAACTCTTACATGGCTTGCCTCAAAGCTAGTGGGTGTGGGGCGGGATCTTCACGTGTTGGTTGTTCTTGAGTTGTTTCTTCTCCCCCCCCCCAACCATCATATTTTCCATGAACTCTCTCTAAAATTTCATATGTTCTTCAAGGATAGATATTCTTTCTATCATCATTTTTATTTCTTCACTTTGATCAACTTCTTATTTTTTTTGCAAAAAATGTTCAGGGTGTCACCCCAAAACCCACACCTCCGACACGGCCATAATTTTCTGGATACTTCAAGGCCACCGAAAGTATGTCAACATCCAGTTTGGAAGTTACTGATTCCTATGACTATTTCAAATAGAAAATATAGTAAAATAAGTTATCATTGTTATGTAATATTGATTTAAATCAAAACAAATATTTATTATGTCATACTTACACATGTTTCCCAAACTTTTTGTGTGTTTTCATCTATTAGTATCCCATCTTAATTTACACGTGCCTCCTTCTATAGAACATGGAATAGGATGGAAGTGACACTGTATTTGGATTCATCAATCTGCATATAAATAGAGGAACATAGTTATGGTTTTTTTTATGTCACATAAAAGTATTAAGGTAGATTTAAAATACGTACCAACTTTTTTCAAGTAAAGTATACCCCATTCTTGATTTATGGTAGGGGTACGCTAGTTTGGTTTCTCATTCCTTATTTTTAGCACTCAGTTGTTGTTTCATAAATTAAAAAACTGTCAGTAAAAGTGATTAATACATGTATCGTCAAACAACATGTTACCAAACACAATTTACCTGAAAATACTGCTATGCACGATGTCTAGTAAATGCATCCCATGCTCCTTGGGTTATCAGGTGTGCATAAATAGGAGGTGGGTGTGGGTTTATTTTCCCTTCAGCGTCTTTAAGATAACATTTTGTTAAAATTGTGCGAAAGCCTCTGTGAATCCTTCCAGAAACCCTTAATATATAGTCTTTGTGCGAGTCATCCACTATAAATGCACTCTATAAGGGATGATGAAGAGTAATTCAATGTTTCATTATTTTATTTTTTAGTAAATTGAATAAATTATATCATAATGTTACAGTAATATCTCCTCACATCAGTGTATTAAGCCTGGTGACAACATGGTACCACAACTGTACATCAATCGGCATGTGTTTTTGAGTGATGAATCCACTATAACTACTGAACATGGCCTTGTTGGGGTTAACATGTTGGACCCACTTATTCCATACGACCTCATATCTAATTCCTTTTGTTTTTTCCTTAAGTATTTTTGCTAACACTGTCAAACTATGGTGCTCCTGTTTTTTCTACACCGATAGGGTTTTGTTGCCTATTATTTCCTTGGTTTCAATATCATCAATATGTTCCTATGGAGTGCTAGCATCGGCATGTGTAGATGGTGGTTGCACCTCTGCATTGGGAGAAGTAGCAACAACAGGTTGAGAAACCTATTAGTCCTCTGCACTGTAAGCAACAGCAGGTTGAGATACCTATTGTGCCTTGGGGTTGGGAGCATCATCACGTGTAAAAGTCATTATCTATAGAAGTGGTTTAACATTTAATTTATATTACATAAAATCAGCAGAAAATATATAATAAAATAAGGTAACATGATGTATATTACAAAAAAATAACCTGGTTATTGAACTCTTTTTTTTAAGGCTGAAGGGATTTGACCCCTCTATCAACTATCCAAATCCCTTAATTATGGTCTCCTATGGCATACAAAACTATTTCTACATTGGGATCACTATGAAATGATTATGACTTCCCAATGAAAGGGTCGTACTCCATTGAATTTCCATCTGACCCTTTAGTGGTTTTTGCGGATAAAAGAACAATTGACCAGTTTCGGTTTGCGGGATCTGAAACATAAAATACTTGTACTACATGTGATTCTATTATAAGCAGTTTTTCGTTGTACCCTTTCTTACTAAAATAAAATTTCATGAATCCCAAATCATCTATTTTAATAGTAATCCTGTTATCAACCCACTTGCATTGAAAAATCAACACTTTAAAGTTTGTATAATCCAACTCCCATATTTGTTTAATGATGCCAAAATATGACATATTCGCATAAATTGGATTTCTTTCCTTAGCACTAGAAACATGCATCACTTCATCCATAAGTGTAACTCCACTATTATTCATGGTATTGTCTCATCGTGTTCATTGGTATAGAATGTATAACTGTTAATTACATAAGCATTATAGAATAGTACATACACACTTGGTCCTCCGGCTAGACATCGAAGTTGTTCTGAAATTGAGTTCAGATTTTCATATGACTCCTTAAATATATGGTCCCAAAACCATCTTATAAACTATCGATTATGTATATTTGATATCCATTTTTCATACCTTGATAGATTCAAATGCCTAATAATTTATTTTTGGTTTTCGACATATGGTTCAACCTCCAAACTATTATGAAAAACCTAAAGGTGGGCCTGCTCCCGATCTATAATATTGATTGTGACAACCTCTCTTCTAGAAATTCCTTCACCCATAATCCACCTAGTGTGATGATATTTTGGTAGACCAATGCCTTCCGCACTGGATAGGTATTCGGTACAAAATTTAACAGCTTCCTCAATAATATATGACTCCGCAATACAACCCTCAGGCCGACTTCAATTTTTGACATACCCTTTCAAAATCTCCATATACCGTTCAATGGGGTACATCCATCTATAGTGTACAAGACCACATAGTCGAATCTATCTCACTAAGTGAACCATCAAATGAACCATCATATCAAAGAATTTCATTGGGAAAAACATTTCCAATTCACATAATATGACAGAAATTTCTCTTTCCATACTCGGTAATTTCATCGGGTCTATAACTTTGTTGCATATATCTTTGAAGAAAAAACAGAGCTTCATTAATGTATAATGGACATTCTTAGGAAAAATTCAATGTAAAGTTATAGGAATTAGATATTGCATCAAAATGTGGCAGTCATGTGATTTCAGACTCTTTAACTTTAAATCGGTCATTAACATGATGTTCTTGATATTCGATGAATACCCCTTTGGAACCTATACGTCATTAAATAAGTTAAAAAATTGATATCTCTCCTACTTGGAAAGAGTGTGAGCAGCTGGAGGAAGAAAAGTTTGTTTTTCACCCTTTACTGGCACTAACTCTTCTCGTATCCCCATGTCAACCATTTCCAACCTAGCATTAATTCCATCTTTTGTTTTACTGAGTGCATTTAGCAATGTGCCGATGACATTGTCACATACATTTTTTTCAACATGCATAACATCAAGAAAGTATTTGATGTACAGACAATTCCAGTATGGTAATTCAAAAAAAACTGATTTGTTCTTCCAGCTGGTTTTTGTAAGGTTTTTCAAAAACAGTTTACCAAAAGAAGTGTCAGCATCTTTTACTTTCTCAAACAGTTGATCACCAGTTAGTGGATATGGTGTTGTACATTCTTCTAAACTTCCATCGAATGATGTCATCCAAGATTGGTACTTATGTAATCAGGGTAGAAATTTGTGATGTCCTGGAAACATGGTTTTTGATGAATGTTTCAACCTAATTGACTTGTTTGCATACGGGACACCCATGAATTCCTTTAATTCAATATCCTAACAAATTCCCATAAGCAAGAAATTCATTTATCATCCGGTACAACATGACTCTTAATGTGAAACCTTCATTTCTATAAGCATCATACAATGTAACACATGAATCCCATAATAATTTCAAATTCTCGATCAATGGATCCAAATAAACATCAATATCATTACCCAGTTGTTTCAGTCTTGATATAAGAATAGATAGCATGATGTGTTTTCATTTCATGCATAACCATGTTGGAAATTATAATTTACAAACATAATCAGTCATGTACTATGAGTACTTCTTTGAAAACCAAAAGGATTCATTCCATATGTAGATAACGCAAGATGAAGGTTTCTCAGCTCATTTCCAAAATCATGATACTCATGATCAATTCTATTCCATTGAGGAGAGTCTACCGGGTGATGTAGTTTCCCATATTTATTTCTTATGTTTGTATGTCACGTCAATTGCCATGCAGTCTCCTAACTTCTATATAAGCGCCTAAACCGTGGAATGATTGGAAAGTACCATACAACTTTCATAGGACCGGATTCATCTTTCTTGTATCAAAAATCACCACACTTTGGGCATTCTCTAAGTGATTTTTGGTCCTTTTTAAATAGTATACAGTCATTCAGGCATATGTTTATTCGTTCAGATATCAAACCCATCGAACGTAGCATTCTTTTGGCGTCATATGTTTGGCTTGGGAGCTCATTATCTTCTGGGGAAAGTCATTCAAGAGAGAAATTACTTCTGTAAAACTGGTTTCACTCCATCCATTGCTTGCTTTCAAATTATACAGCTTCAGTACAACTAACAATGTTGTATATTTACTGCAACCACCATACAAAGGCATCTTTGCACAACTCTTTAACTGCTCAAAATTTTTTGGGTAATCGTGAAGTTCATCTTCAATTGTCCTTTTCATTTCCTCAATATGATCTCCATCATCATTCACATTTGTAATCACGCCCTCAATATGGTCTTCTTCATTGTCCACACTTATAATCACATCAGATGATCCATAAAACACATCATTATCCTAGCCACTAGCTGCATTCTCTTTTTCCCCATGTTTATTCCAACATTTATAACTTCGATTTATTCTGTGACAGGTCAAGTGTTCTTCCAACTCCTCTCGACTAACTTTTATTGAATAACAACAGCGTAAACATAGACAAAGGATTTGACAAGTGTCATATGCATGATCTTCTGCAAACTTGATGAACTCTTTCACTACATCTTCATACACTCTTGTCAAATGATTATCATCCATCTATTCTTTATTAATATCTATCCTATTTGATTCGGTAATATTCGTATTTAACAAAATAAATACATAAAATATTGATATAATGTAATGGTTTTACTAATTCTATAAAAATATAAACTTAAAAGATTATGAAAAAACTATAGTTCAAATGTCCTTTGAAAACTATTTAAAAACCACACTTGAAATCTCATTAAAAAAACAATCATTTACACAAATTCATCTTTAAAATAACATGCCCTTTTTAAAATAAATCAATCAGTTCCAAACACTCTTTCACAAAACCACAACTCCTTTTTTTAAACCATTCAAGACAACTTCATGACCCAACAATCTTAATCATTTAAAATGAGCAACATCCATCTAAGAAACATTTTAAAACACTTAAATCATTTTAAAATAAACACTTATGCATTTTCACAAATACATAGATCCCAATAGAGATACTTTATAAAAGATACATAGAAAACACCTCGATTCATCCCAAATCAATCAGTGTTGTATGATTCGATCACACTATTCCAAATGTGGGTGTAATAATAATAATTTCCAAAAGCATTTGAAATTGTTCTCCCCACCATTGGATATCCCTTATCCATGCTTCCATTGTCTAGTTATATCAATTATCATTCACCACAACACCAGAGTCCCAACAGATATGTTCCATAGTCAGTGACCACACTCGCAACTATGAAACACTCGTGCTCCAGTTTACTACAAACACTACATTATCCCAATGATCCTTATCTCACACCAAATAAATTGGTTTTACACCCTAAGAACAATGTATGTGTCTCTCACGTGAAGTACTATCGGTTCCTTCCTTTATACTCAGTCATCTTTTTCACCCTAATTAAACTCCAACTTAAACTTGGTGTATGAGACTTCATCAACTCATGTAGGGTTTTCTCTACTAACTCAGAACTATGTCAAGACAATGTCATATTGTGTATGATCTAGATCTATGAAAATCCATTTCCATAAAGTTCTTCATCATATGATCTTAAATTTCACTCAATACAATTTCATTTTAACTAAATTTGAACTACATGGAATATGGTTCATCTTATATGACCTTTAAACTTCTTAGAGAGGTCCAATGGATATGTCCTGACATCCCAACCACCAATATTAGACCCATTAAATGACTTCATAAGATTCATACCTCATTCCCCATAATATAGTAACCTCATCCATATATGTTCTTGAAATCTTAGACACTAAACATGAATAAAATATATTTAATTAAAACTATATTCCAATTCAAATAACTTGAGTTATGATTTGCATTTTTCTCATTCCTTGTTCGAAGGTGTTAGAGCACTCCTAGATCTTGAGGCCCATTTTGGTAGTAACATCATAACCTTCATCATTGGTTTGTGAACTATGTTTATAAACTCCATGCACCCCTTCCTAAGGGTTTTTATACTAATATAGTCCACTACTCATTCATGTTGAGTTATCACCTTGCACTTACCATTAAATAAACTACCTCACCTTTTCTAGAACAAGAACTATAACCATAAACTATGTGAACCTCTCTTAAATGATTTCTACACTAGTATCGGGTTTTCCAATCATGAAATGTTTACCTAAACTACGTTATTATGTAGATCACCACATATTTTTTATAAAATTTGTATGACATTAAACACCAGCCTCATTTTGGTCAAAGTTGTTTGATCGTAAACATCAGTTTCATTAGTCCAGCTTGCATGAACTCAAAATTGAAAAGGAAAGAGACATGGTGCTCACCCTATTGAAAACATTCGAAGGGAATCCTAGAAAAATTTCAATTCCCCACCCACTAGGTATACACATATAGTTCCAAATCTATCATTATAGAAATAAAGGGATTTGGCATGAAATTGATGGAATTTGAAGGTTTATTTTGAAAGGATAACTTCCAAAATATTCTTAAATTCCCATTGATGATAAATGATGGCTAATTTTATATCTTGTGTTTTTCATCCCACATAAGCCAAGTCAGTTGGATTTAGGGATATCACCACTCTTAACATCTAAGAAAAAGAAGTGGATGTTTTATCCAACAAGTTTCGATTGTGATGCTCTCGTGATTATTGGAGAAGTGATGACATTATCATTAATAATAGAAAACAAAATTAAATTGTTGTAACATGTCCATGAAATGTAAAAAGTGATGAAAAAAATGTGTGTTGTGGGGATCTCAAATCTAATATCATCAAATAAAAAATCATCATTGGAATATCACTAGATCCTGGGATGTGAAAATATTAGACATATACCAGTAGAATCAACAACCCAAGGGTTCCCATCTATACCAACACCATCGGCAAAGAGATAAGGTTATCACATCCCTAACACTATAGGTGAAGCAACATGGGAATTGCATCACTAACTATATGGGAAAAGCAATAAGGGAATCATGATCAGTCACTATGACACACAAAATATCAGTAACATAGTTACCTTGGGTTCCTATGGCATAGTAAAAGCAGAGCTAAGAAAAAATATGAACATGATCAATTTATAAATTGATAATAAAACATAGGCAATAAACCCCATCTCACCTCCAACACCCTCTAAAGAAATGTTGCATGACTTTAATGAGTGATTCTCCATAACTAATAAAATGATATTGATGAGGTTCCAACCCACCACATTCATTTTCACATGGATTCACCATTTGATAAAATGTTGCATGACGTTAATGAGTGATTCTCCATGAAACCACCGATCTTGATGCCTTAAGCCGCATAGGAATCATTAAATTGATCTAATATCCTAATTGATGGACAAATAAATATCAAATGAATTTAGCTATCTAGTTCACTAACCTCTTGCACTAGCCACATGGATCTCAACCATGTTCCAACACAATAGTGATTCCACTCCCTCTCAATACACACCAATTTATTCCTGAGTTTGAAGCCTACACCTGGTTTCATCCTGAGCTACATCTAAATCAAGCATCAGACATTTAACATGGAATTAGATACTCTTAGGTCTATTGATAATCAGCCTATTAGAGTAAACATGATCATTCATCATCCATCCTTAAGAAAGACTATGACCCTAACCATAAGAGAGGTCATTTAACAGCTGACTAGGTCTATTCTCCTCGCCATAGGTGTATCCTTATTGACATGACATGACACTAACATCAGTTTACATAGCCCTTAACTATTCCATCATTGAATGCAAAAACTTTATGTGAATTTACATTCATTCTTGACTGTAAAGCTATGATCCTAGCACTACACATGCTTGGATTTCTCAAAAATTAGTACATTGAATTCAAGGATCCTTTATTTATGCATATAACATCTTTTAATAGCATTGGTGTGGGTTATGAATTCCAACATAGATGGGTCTTGTCCCCTCAACCAAGCTACTCAACTAAGTCAAGAAATCACCACCAATGAAAACCATCGGTTGACTTCACAATGGTACCCCAATTCATTATCATTTTCATCTCCTGCCACTGATACATCTCTACTCACAGAATCCCCATATCATCTAATCCATGTGATCTTCATGCCAAATATGCCAGTTACTAATAACAAGGGTGACCTTGAACTAAAAACATTAGTGACCTACCATCAGTACTTCCTCTGAGTTCATTGATAGAACCAAAAACAACCTCAATCGTCTTCTCAAAACCCTTCAACCGCTATTTAAATTTACCCCACATGTAACTATAAGATAAACACTCACCCACCATGTATTCTCCAATAAGGCATGACAATATCACTATTTACTCTAACAGAATGATTTTTCCATGAATCATTGACCTTTGACCTAGAATCACTTACCTTCTCATATTTCCACAGAACAAGGAATCAATACCACCTAATAATAGTAATCAATACACATCATACAAGCATCAAATAATAGCAATCAATATGCATCCCATAAAAGTGAAATAGGCTATAGAAAACACTAACCCAGGTGTTTCCTAGTTAGTGCAATAAAATTATAATGAAACTTTTTTTAATATAGTGATAGCATACCCTTCTGGTGACAGCAGTAGGGTCCGATGACGGCGGAGTCAGGGTAGGCAACAACGACTGCGGCAGCGGAGGGCTTCACAGTGGAGGTGGGGTTCGCGGCAGAGGAACAGTGGACGAGGGTTCGCGGGGTAGGAGCGGTGGATGAGGGTTCACGGTAGAGGTGGGTTTGCGGCGGAGGAGGAGTTCGCAGCAGCGGAAGAGGCGGTGGCGGAGGAGGGATCGACGGTGGCGGAGCTGGGGTCAGGGTAGAGCAAAGGTCAGCGGCGCAGGGGTCAGCTTCTGCGAGAGCTTGAGGGGTGCAAGAATAAAGGAGACTGTTAGGGTTTTTTTATAAAACTCGGTGAACCTTTTATCAGTGCTAGCTAAAAAACACTAATAAAGGTATGTTTTATCAGCACTAAAATAGAAAGCGCTGATAAAACATACCTTTATCAGCGCTTTTTTAGCGCTGATAAATATAGGCTTTTATCAACGCTAAATAAGCGCTAATGAAAGGTGTATTTATCAACGCTAAATTTATAGCACTGATAAAGATACCTTTTATCAGCGCTTATTTAGCGTTGAACGCTGATAAAGGCCTATCTTTATCAGCGCAAATAAAGCGTTGATAAAGATATTGTGTTAATAATTTATTTATATTAATATATATATTTATAAAATTATATATATGATAAATATATATTTATTTATTTATATTTATATTTATATTTATATTTATAAAATTACAATTTAAATAATTATAAAATTATAATAAATATACTTATTATATTTATAATCTTAGAATATATATAATAAATATATTAATTATATATATTTATAAGATTATAGATATATACTACTATATTTCTCCTAATTTTATAATTATTTATATGAATATATATTTATTTATAATTATATGAATATATATTTATTTATAATTAGAATTATAAATGAATATATATTTATTTATTTAAATAATTATAAAATTATAACAAATTAATATTTCTAATTTTTATAATTTTATTAATATATATATTTATTATATTTATTATAATTTTATAATTATTTAAATATATATGTATTTATTTATAACTATAAATATAAATATTTGTATTTATTTATTAATATTTCTATATATTTATAAATATATTTATTTAATTATATATAACGTTATATATGAAAATAATAAATATATTTTTTTATCAATTAAAAATTATTTAAATATATATATATTTATTTATATTTATAACTAATAGATAAATATATATTCATTTGTAATTAAAAAATATAATAAATAAATATTTATTTATAGTTGTAATTATAAATAAATATATATATATATAATTATAAAATTATAAAAAATATATTTATAATTTTATAAATATATATAAATATATTATTATAATTATTTAATTATTTAAATATATCTACATTTATTTTGAATTATATTTATAACTATTTTTATTTATTTATAATATTTGTATATAAATATATATAATTAATATATTTATTATAATTTTTTAATTATTTAAATATATCTATATTCATTTAGAAATTATAATTATAAATATTTGTATTTATTTACTAATATTTGTATATATTTATAAATATATTTATTTAATTATATTATAACTTTATAAGTAGTATAATAAATATATTTATTATCATTTTATAGCTATTTACATATATATAGTTATTTATAGTTATAATTATAACTATAAATAAATATTTGTATAAAATTATATATATATATATAATTGTAATATATGTATTTATTGTAATTTTATAATTATTTAAATATATATATATATATAGTTGTAGTTGTAATTACAAATAAATACATTTAAAAAGTATTTATATATAATTAAAATTTAATAATTATAAATATAATAAGTATATTTATTATTTAAATACATTTAATGTAATTTTATAAGTATTTTTTAGAACGTAATAGTATATATGGTAACATGAATTAATCATAGAAGGTATTTATATATATTAATTATAAATAAAATAAATATATTAAATATAACAAATATAGCATTAATTATAACAAATATAACAAATATAATAATATATATATTTTAAAAGGTATTTATATATATTAATTATAAATAAAATAAATATATTAAATATAACAAATATAACAAATATAATAATATAATAAAACTAAAAATCTAAAAAATCTAAAAAATCTAATTAATTAATCTAATAAATCTAATAAATATATAATAAATCCAATAAATCCAATAAATCTAATAAATCTAATAAATCTAATCAATTAATCTAATAAATCTAATAAATATAAATCTATAATAAATCCAATAAATCTAATAAATATATTTACTATTTAATGAAATTTATTATGATCTTATAATTATTTAAATACACCCCCCACATAATTATAATCTTATAAATACTTTTTTTAAAACATTATATATATATATATTTGAATTATTAAAATATATATGTTAATTATAAACATGCGTTTTTTAGTTAATGTATACAAATAAACATTATTTTCGAATATGAATATAATAATTTTATATAAATTATTTTTAAAAACTTTTATCAGCGTTGATAAATGTATCTTTTATCGGCACTTTAAGCCAGTGCTGATAAAGCCCCCCATCAACGCTTTATGCTTAGTGGTGATAAAAGGAGTCGTTTCCCTTGCCTCGTTTTGTGGTGGTGCACACAATTGTTATATAAAATAAATATTTTTAAAATATATCATTAATCGTATAATTAAATTATATTTATATTTAAAATAATTATATTTATACATATAAAATGATTTAAAATATACATTATTGATTACTCAAATGCATATATTAATTAATAATTTTAGTATATTAATAATATATAAAGTTTTTATAGTTATAAAATTTACTAAAATTCAAAATATAAGTTCATTTTTATAAATTCATTTAAAGATTCGAAGTTGTATTTTTTTCGATAAATGATTTACGAACATGACCGTCGTTATTCACATATAAATATATACACATGAGTGCACCCATCTTAAGATTATAAGGACATGCGTGTGTGCGTGTGTAGGTTCCCAACACATACGTGTACATATCAAACCACATACAAAGTATATAATATTAATTTTATGGTAATTTACGTATAAAATAAAATTAATTACAAAATTGCTAAAGAAATGGTGCGGATAACCTTTGGCAGCTGCCCATGCGCACAACGTAACGAGTGTCACTTTCTGTTATATTTTTTATTATTTTAATTTAATTTTTCTTTAAAATAGGATAAAACTAAATGAGATGGACAGCTGAGGAAGGAAATAAGCTACCGCTGCCGCGCTTTCAAAGACTCGAGGTTTTTGACGACTTTCATTCAGCCTGTACAGGGAAGACCTGCTATTGTGCGCCGGACATGGGCGCACGCTACCTGGGCCCCGCCTGCTTTTCCTGCGCACCACGCCCAGCGGTTTCTCTTCCTCGCTTCCTCCTTATTTTCGTAAAAAAAAAAAAAAAAAAAAAAAACACACGCCAAACTCGCACGCACCAACGCAGGGTCGCGGGGAAGCTTATTCCGCCGCTTCATGTAGCTGCTCCCTCCGTTTTTCGTCGTCCCAGGCGATTTTCCAGCATCTAGCATCGACGCAGATCATTCGCGCACCCTCCATTGTCCGAATCCAGCACCACCCACGTCGCTTCTTCCCAAATAACCCAACCCCATCTCGGAATCTCCACCCTCGACGAAACCCCGCTCCTCCTGCGTTTTCCTCCCTCCTCGTTCGCCATCCAGATTTACGACTGGAGATCAAAGATGGTCGAACGATTAACTGGTTTCATCTGTTCAGTACATGTCGTGATTCTCGACGTCCTTTCGCAGAATGCCGGGAAAAATCTCATGATTCCATATCTCGGTGTGTGTGGGCATGCATCGTGCGGGCTGTAGTGACGTTTATGAATTAAATAAGCTGTTTCGGGGGGCGCTGCGAGTAGTGATTGACTAACTCGTCAATTAGTCGGGACGATGATGAGCAGCCAGGTGGTGCGGGTGAAGAGGGAGAAGCTCGAGCTGTGCATGACATGTCCTCTCTGCAATAGCCTCCTGGACGACGCTACCACCATATCCGAATGCCTTCACACATGTGAGTTCGATCCCTTCCGAATCCTTCGTTTCTTCCTCTCCCACGGTGCTCAATTATCTCTTTCTTTTTCTCATTCTTTGGTTGTTTTCTTGTTTTCATCATACATATTCCGTTCTCTTCGATTACTCTTACTTTGTTTCGTAACTTGTCGCCTCTCCCACCGCTTTTCCGTCGTATCTTGTGATTGACGTTTTCCGTTCGTGCTTCGGGCCTTCTTGATGATGCATTATGAATAATTGTTCAAGCTGTCTGTAGTTGTACGGGCTGATGCTTCGCTTGAAAGATGGGACGATTAGAACTGGTTTAAAAGCGCCTCTTTTCATATGATTCTGTCTTCTGCCGTAAGCGATTTTTAAGTTTGGAGTTATCAGCCAGTGACAGAATGATTTAAGATTCTTATGTGGAGCCTGCGTGAATTATTAAAATAATCTGCTGGTGGAATTATTCCAAGTTCGTCTCATTTCTTCTATTTTAGGCTAGAAACACTATAATTTGTGTTGATTTGGTTTTTGTATTGCAATCTTTTTAGAGCGCCACACTTCTGGGTGACTGTGATTTTATTTTTTTACTCATCTTCTGTTGGATTTTCAAGTTGCATGGTCTTGAAGTGCTTTAATTAATGTTTTTGGTTGTGAAACTTCATGATGAAGGTTTTTTAATCTGTAAAAGGTAGTTTGATTCTGCATTTTTATTGTTTGGTCACTAAAATTCCTATCCAAAGTAGTAACTTGTTTGAAAAGACATTCCGCATCCTTAGAATACCACTCCAGGTGTTGCATGTCCTTAGAAATTGAATGCGCACTTTGAATATCCAGTCGATTACAAAATTCTCCTCTAGATTTTAAGTCATGCATCTTATGACCATGCATTTTTACATTACCAGTTTGCCGGAGGTGCATATACGAGAAGATAACAGATGATGAAGTGGATTCCTGTCCGGTATGCAACAGAGACCTTGGCTGCACTCCACTTGAAAAGCTAAGGTTGCTGATCTTTGAGATGTATACGTATTAATCATTGAGACATTGTATATACATATTGAAGCTAAATGCCTTTTTATGATCACTGATAATTAAGTTTTCATCCCAAAAACTAGTTTTTCTACTAGTCAGATAGCAATGTATATATTGATGATGAAATCAGATTTCATATGGGTAACCAAAGCTAGCAAACTTGTGAAGATGGAACTGCCTTTACTAACTGTATAATAATATGAAGTTACAAGATTTGTAGTTGGTATTTGACAGATGGTGATCCATTAATTGCACAGATAAGGCATGGATATTATGGCCTCCTATTTGAAAACTTAAGCATTTCATAAAAATATAGAACACAATGTACAATTGATGAATTATCTAGTACATCTCCCCCTCCTTCCCTTCCTCTTGAATGGTTTTTCTAGTAGCTTTGCCTGGCCTAGGATTGTATTATATGTTTGGTAGTAATCCTTGCACCGAATATGACATATTGTTAAATTGGTAAACAGATATCTTTATGCATGGAAAACTCAATGTCTTTCTTTAGTGGTCTTTTTCTGATCTTATTCTATTTATCCTTGCTTGAAAGTATGATGGGTGGAATATTGCATGCATGCAGTTTGACAGAAATTGTTGAAAACGGCTTACATCGCTTATCACTTATGATGAGTGCGTCTGTATGTTCCAGATTGCTTATTTAAAAAGCGTTTTTCTGCCACTTTTTTATGTGCTTTGTTTCTGGAATTTAGGTGTGAGTTTTTTTCTTGATAACCCGGAGTTGATTCCAGATGTTTTTTCTTGGAAAAATGTTTTCATTCCAAAGGACGATCAAATTAAGTTTTATTGGGAAGAGGTTGAAGACTGATTAATTTAATGGAATGTGTTGATGGGGTTATGGTCATTGCGGTTTCATTGTTTTTTATTGCTTTGTCTGCTTGCTGGTTCTTGGACATGCCTGCTCTATTGAGAGTGCTTTTACATTAAGGTTTTCCCCTTCCACAAGAGAGGCTTCTATTTTATTTTCCCTTTTGCTTAAAAAAAAGTGAGTTTTTTTTTTCAGAAACAGAACAACCACTACATTTTTTTTTAACTGCCTATCGTAAGTGATAAGTGCCATAATCAGTTTTCCGTAAGTGTTCTCAAACAGACCCTACACCAATTGCTCTTCTCTTATTAGAGCTTCTAATTATTTTGGCAAACTGCAGGGCAGATCACAATCTGCAAGATTTAAGGGCCAAGATATTCCCTTCCCCGAAAACCAATGTGGCAGTAGATGAAGCGGCTCTTCCAGCTCCAACCCCTGCAAGAAGGAAGGAGAGATCTCTCTCTTCATTAGTGGTCATCCCACCTAAAGTACCATCCCAGACTGGTATCACTGGGAAGAGAACAAAATCATCTGGAAGAAAGGTTCCTGGACTACGAGATCCCGCTTTTTTCATTGACGAACCATCTAAGACTGTCAAAGATCATCCAGAGAGCTCAAGCTCACCCGAAACACTGAGCAAATTTACCCAAAATCGGAGGCTGGTAAAAATCTTTCAAGCCTTCTTTCACGTACTTGGGATCTGTTTGACATTACTTACTGAAAACTGCTTATGACAAGTGCTTCTGTAGAAGTGTTTCCAGATTGCTTATTGAGAAAGTGTTTTTCTACCACTTATTCAAGTGGTTTTCTTCTGGAATTGAAGCTTAAGTGCTTTTTCAGAAACAGGACAAACACCACTTGTCTTTTCAAACTGCTTATCATAAGTGCTATAAGCAGTTTTCAATAAGTGTTGTCTAATAGTGCCTTATTATGATATTTCCTTGATTGGATCAGTGTATGGCTGATCTTCTTAATGCTGTAGAATCACATCTCTACGGCCGAGTCATCCAAGCAGCACATGCCTGATGCAAGTAGAGAAGGTGTTGAAGCATGGGTGGGGAAAGCTGATTTATGGAAGCCTTTAAATTGCCTGGTAGAGGCTGCAAGCAGAACAAAATCTGCTAAATCTAACTCCCAAGGGTCTCCTCATCTCCCTGATCATGACACAAATGCGCAGAAGCTCAAGGTTAGAGAACGCAGCTGCAAAAGAAAAATCCAGGATGATGAAAATGGCCCCTTGCCTGCTTGTTCTAGTTCACTTAAACCTAGAAAATCAAATGGGGTTCGGCAAAAGAAAAATACCGTGTCAGAGGGGTTAAATATCACAGCACAAGCTGTCGTTGATGCTGCCAGCACCAGATGTGTGAGAAGAGTTGGCCCAATTTGGTTCTCATTGGTTGCTTCCAATGACCAGTAAGTCCATACTTAATTTGTGTATTAAAGTTGGAATTTTTATTTGGTATTCATGTTTGCTTCGCATTAATTAATAAAAAATTGTAACATTATGAATATTCCAGGGAAGGAGATGCACCTCTGCCACAAATATCATCTCACTTTCTGAGGATAATGTAAGTTACTTTTAGACTACGGAATGTGTGCTCTTAGCATTGATATGATGCAATCACTGTGTTAGGGCTAATCAATTGTCTGTTAATTTGCTAATGTTTCTGTTTTAGTGAGTGATTTTGGACCCTTGGGTTGCAGTGCTAAATGTCTACTTAGTTATGATTTGACACTCAATTTGGATTTGCTCATAGGACCTAGATATCCATTTTGAGAAGTATTTAACAGCTGATGAAGAAAATATCAACTGCTTCTATGAAGTCTTTTTTGTGATGAATTGGATCAAAATCCTCTCCATGGTCATGTTTGGTCCTTGACCATGGTGGAGATTTTTTCCCATATCTAACTTTTGATGGAGTTAATATGCTTGAGAATAAAATATTTGTTCTTCAAATCTGTATCTATGGATGGCGGTCAGGATTGAAAGGTTGCTTTTAAATTTGGAAAATGTTTTTTGTTTTCATTTTTATTAAATTATTAGAAAATGCATTGGATCATATAAATGATTTTAAAAAAATGGAAATAGAAATGGTATATGTTTTAAAAAACAAATGAAACTTGTTTTCATATTTTCAAGAAAAAAAGTGCTTGAATATTAACTCACACTTTCTTATCATTCATCTACTTTGCAAAACATTTTTTAACATAGATTTTAATACAGATATCGAAAATAAAAACCTTGAATGTTTTCATAAGCAAGTTACATATAGTTTCATAAGATGTTTTATGTTTTCATTTTCCAAAAATGTATGTGAAAATATGTTAGAAAATGTTTTAGATGGCAAGGAAAAACAAGAAAGTGTGTGATGTACCCCCTTTTCCATTTTCATTATCTAGAAAACATGAAAACATGTTTTCTTTTTTTTACAAAAAAAAACTCTCATTTCCATTTTCATTTTCCAATTTTTTTCCTTATTTACATAATTCTATATATTTTCTAATACATTTTTTGGAAAATGAATACAGTAAATGTTTTTCCAAAATCAAACGCTGCGTAGTTTTCCTGCTTAAAATTGCAGCTTAGCTATTTTTCTTGAGAAAAAATGATATTTGGAAATCAAACAACGGGGACCTATCTCGGGCCAATCATGATGTGGGCCAATCATCAACTCCAAAAAAAACAAAATTAAATTTCAATGCAAACAATGGGGAGGATGTGACAAGTGACCATGTTATTTTCCTAGAGCCGTAACTTGAATATTTCAATCCCCATTATGGATTTTTTGGAACAAATTTAATGAGTCCATGATCCTCCTGCAAATATTTACAAATTTTATCATCAGTACAGTTCTCGTAGGAAAAATCCATTATTACTGAATAAGCTGCCCCACCGGTATTTTAATTATTATGTTGGCTGAATGCCACCATCTGAACTGAAATTTTCTTTATTCGGATACAAGTTTTCAGTTTTATGCAATGATGTAGAAAATCAGGGCTTGTTTGGTATATGGGAACGTTTTTTGCTATCCTTTTTTTAAATGTATTATAAAATGTGTTGGATTGTGTAGAAAATGAAAATGATTGTAAAGGAAACTCCTGTGAATTTTTGTTTTAATCATTTTTCAAAACATTTTATCACATGTTGTCTAATATATTTTTGAAAAAACATAATAAAAACAATATTTTCATGTACCAAACGCACCATTACTCTCTTCACATTTCTTGGTATCCTTATTCATTTTATTGGTTTCCCGGTGTTATTTGTCGTAGGGATGACAATATGCCAGTATCATTTATCAAAAGGTACCTTGTGAAGAAACTGGACCTTCAAAGTGAATCCGAGGTAAGGTTATCTTCATCGGTTAGTCGTTTGGATTTGTCTTTTACCAATCCATGTTTATTGTTATCTGACTGCATAGCTATTGGATTAGTTGTATCTTCATCTGTTCTCCATTGTCATTTTCTCTTTAATTTACAAATGACCTTAAGTTTGGGTGTTGAAATGGGAGTGATTGATGAGCAGTCAATAATTTGTTTCGTATGCATGAGAAATATGTGATTAAATATGTTAAATAATATGAATATTTTAAAATTAAAAAAATTATAAAATATTTTTTCCCATGGGTTGAGGGGTATTCCTGTCAATAAAATATAAAATCAGAAAAAATTATGTCTGTAAAATATCTTTTCCAATTAAGGCTCTGACCTTGTGCGGTTTCAATCTTGGTAGGTCCAAATCACATTGCAGGGGCAGCCGTTGCTGTCGACAGTGCTGCTGCATGACCTAGTGGATTGGTGGTCTCAGACCATCGCCAAACCAGAAAGGGTGGCGGCCACTGTTGGCGCTTCTGCCAAGGATTTTGTCATGGTATTGTCATACGGTCGCAAGCCCCACCACCCATGAAAACTCCCCCATAACTGTAAGCTTTTTCCAATGAATAACTGCGTCAGTTACTTTTCTAGATGTATGTGGTTCATTGGAATAAACTTACAGTTTTGGTGAACGGTTTATCATTTTTCCTTTATATTCCATTCCTGTTCTTTTACATGTAATTTAGTGGAAATGCGCAAAATGGAACACAGTTTTTCCTGATTTCAATCTTCATTTGGCTGTTTGGTTTTGAGGTATTTTTTTTTGGCACTTCGGGTAAGCTGAAAGGTGCTTGTGACACTTAAAACAAGCTTTTGGGTTCTGAAAAAAGGTAAATAATACAATTTATTCACAATGAGCACAAGAAGAGCAGAATTATACAATTCATTCACAGCAGGCACAACCCAATCCTACTGAAAAAAAATGGAAATGCGCAAAATGGAACACAGTTTTTGCTGATTTCAATCTTCATTTGGCTGTTTGGTTTTGAGGTATTTTTTTGGCACTTCGGGTAAGCTGAAAGGTGCTTGTGACACTTAAAACAAGCTTTTGGGTTCTGAAAAAAGGTAAATAATACAATTTACTCACAATGAGCACAAGAAGAGCAGAATTATACAATTCATTCACAGCAGGCACAACCCAATCCTACTGAAAAACATGAGCGGCCTGTTTAGCTCAGAATACAACCATTCACGGATGGCCAAAACAAGACGGATCATGAAATGGGTCCAAGGAAATCACCATCCAAGCTGACCAATGCCTGGAACTCCCTTTCGAACTCTAGCCATTTAGTCCCCAAGACAATGACACGAACCACGACATCTTTCTCAATTTTCGACATCTTATCATTCATGAAGACTGGATTCTCCCCGGGCACATAATGGTAATCACGCATCTTTTGATTGGATAGATATATATTCTCAACAGGCCCGCTCCTCAGGATGACCCCATGCTTCATTATCTTATGCACAACCCCCGACACGATCTCACCCCTGAATAGCTTGAAGGTCAGGCAGCTGAATACCACAGGGAAAAGCACATCCCCTGTGTGCTCTCTCACTTTCCCTTCACCAATGCTGTCCAATGTGGTGACAGCGAGAAAGTAACCGAGATCCTTGGTGGCCTTCTTGCTTGCAAATTCATCCAGCAAGCGAATTATGATGGACCTCTGAAGCATCAGCCCTCTGGCATCAAGACTTTCTGGAGGAATTATAACATTCCATGGCTTTTGGGCTGTTAGAAACATCCTTCTCGCACCGACAAAACTGAAACTGTAAAACAAATAGGCTCAAAACAATACAAAGCCTGGAACAAGAAGCTGCTTTCTGCAGAAATTATAATATCCAAGGTTTTTTGAAATATAAGAAACACCCTTCTTACACTTGGCACAAGAACTGGAAGTGTTGACAAGAAAAGGCATCATGAGAAAACCACAAAGGGGTTGTCTATGAGACAAAACTAGAATTCCTCACCAACTAATTCCATGTAATACTTTCGCAGTCCAGTTCAATGATGGCATTCAAACTTACATGGGAAATCAATTGTAAAATATGTGATTTACATCTGTGAAATCAAAACCCTAAAAAGTTCTGCAGACTCAATTCCTACCCCACAGAACCACCGGCACAGCTTCATCCGTTTTTATTCTTCTACCGATGACAAATTTAAGATCAAGCAATCGGCATGTATAATGAATGTCATTAAAATGATGGACAGGCAGATTAGAATCTGTTTTGCTATATTCATATGCTTCCCAGGTTTTGCCTTAAAGCAAAACTCGTATTTCATTTACCATACATCTGGTTTTTCTCTGGCTATTGATAATGTGTGCTTGGAATTGGATCTGTTACATAAAAACATTGGAACTAAAGATTGGCAGCAATTTTTTTTTTTTTTAAATCTCAGCCTATCCTTAAAATTATATCTGTTTTCAAAACAGCTCCAGGTTAAATCAGTCAATTTAGCTTAATGCTTTAAGGAATCTTTCCATGTGAGTTTGAATGCCATCATTGAACTCATAGCATTGGATGCAGAAAGTATTACGTTGAACTAGTTGGTGATCAATTATAGCCTTTTCTCATAGAATGCCCCTTCATGGTTTTTTCTTAAACGAGAGTGTCGATGCCTCTTCTTGTTCTGACCGTTGCATTGTTTTTCTGCCACTTTTAACTTTTACCATGCAGCCTCAAAACAATGCAGAGCCCAGGACAAGAAGACGCTTTCTGCAGGAATTATAACATCCCATGGATTTTGGACTGAAAGTGTCGGCAGAGCCTCAAAACAATGGAATGCTCAGGACAAGAAATTTGCAACAGTTCTGTACTAACTGAAAATGTTATCAGTATGCAGCATAAATAATACGTAAATTGAACACAAAAAAAAAATTATAAGAATAAAATATAGATACAAAGAACAATACAGAGAACATTTCTTAAAATATAGAATTAACAGTACAGTGAACATTCATTAAAACAGTGCACAGTGCATGAGTTGAAATTGAAAGAGGGTTATAAAAAATTGGTACCTGTGCCGCAAATACAGATGAAATCTGAACTTTTCAAAAGACGTTCATCAGCCAAAATAGTAATAATATTAGGCAATATGGGAAAAAAATAGTGCTTAAATTATAGAAAAATAAGGCAACGGGAAAGAAAGGTGATCAAAATCAAAACAGGTGAAAAAAATGCCCAACATATAATGCGAATTTGGGATAAATATGAACCTAAAAATAAACAATTATGCACCATAAAGAAATATAACAATTTTTTTATGCAGCATGCAGCACAAACCATGCTGTAACGACTGTGCATCATAAAACATAGCATTAACAGTTATGAATTGACATTTGACATGCAGCATGATGTAATAGTTAGGCATCATTCGTCAAGCAGACATTATACTTTAATACAAATCAAAGATGCGGAAAATTTAAATATTATACCATCAATTTTGCGAAGCGATATGAAATCAAACATTGTACAAAATTATTTTTGGCCACTACAGTTAAAATAGGGGTTTTCAAAATATGTTAGTATAAACCGGATTTGTGTACAGCGAAACGACAGAGATATAAAGCAGTGAACTGGATCCCGAAAATACCTGAATAGGTGAGCTGGAGGTAAAAAAATCGAACGAGTGGGAGAAAATGGATGTTCGCCGACGGGGAGCAAAACGCCTCAGAGGGAAAAAAAAGGGGGGGAGCAAAACGCCTCAGAGGGAAAGTAACGGGAACCAGAAACGCCTTGGGTTTCTAAGCAGATGGAGTCGGACGCGGAAGGAAACGTGAAACCGATTTGAAGACGGATGAAGGACTGCTTCAGGTAAGGAAACCGGTTGGAAGGCAATGATGAAGACGAATCACGACTGGCACGGATTCGAAAGACGGGTGTAACGAGGTTGAAAGGAGGAGAAAGGGGAGACGAAACGGATTTGAAGTGTGGGATGGGGGAAAGGATTTGAAGGGGATTGGGTTGGAGGGATTCCAAGGCGGAGCAATCGGCTGCTGCGAGTGAGGGGAGTTTCGTAGGGTTTCGAAGGGGGGAGAGGTACGGCGAGTATAGCTGTCAAAAAAATCAGTATTTTGAATATTTAGAACCGTAAAATTTTTGGCATTTGATTCAACCATCAAAACCCGTAGCCCGCACGGATCCAAAAAAATTATGTTTTGAGAAATAAAATAATGTGATGCAATAAATTAACATGAGTGAGAAAAAAAAATAGTTCAAATTTAATAAAATCATATATAAATTAGAGTAAAAAAATCATGGGTTTTGAACTTGACGATCAAATTGGTTGATGCGTATGTTTATTTGGAATGACAATGAATTAATAAATAAAATTGATGTATTAAAACATTGATATAATGATATAATAATTCTAAAAATGAATGTACAAAACTATCCTTTTGTTTACAGTACAACGTTTTACTAATATTTTTTATTTATGTATTTTATTTTTATTATTATAATTTTTCATATATTAATATTTATGTATTTTTATAGCGTTTTATAATATAAAATAATGTCTATATTTTTATTTTAAAATAGAATATATGTTTACATAAGTTTTTTGTTTTTATAATTTTTGATAACATCATACTATTAAACAAATATAAATCCCATTATTCCATTTTAACAAAAAAAATATATATTACTATGAGTTTTTAAAAGTAACTTAGAAAATATTAATAAATATGATAAATAAAAATAATAAACAATGATAATAAATATATAATAATATTATGTATTTACATATTTGCATTCAAAATCTAAAAGTATATTTATTTTAAAATTTCGATAATCACGTCTCCAATACAGATTTTCGGTGTAAAAAATCAGTGCAAATTTTGAGTACAGATTTACATCATTGTAGTGCATAGAAAATATAATTTGGTGATTTACACTAGACATTTAAATGGAAGTTTTAATTACAATTTTCCAATGGAAATTTCCACTAAGAGTTTCCGATGTAATTTTTTATGATGAAATTTTAAAAATTTTATTTATGTATCAATATATTTTTTTGTAGTTTCAAGTCGATGTTTCTAGTGAAAGTTTACAGTAAAAGTTTATAATATAGATTTTAAATATAAAATTTCAGTGAACATTTACATTTCTCATTTTTGTTTGAATGTATCTACGTTAAAATTTTAAGTGAAAAATTGAACTGTGGATTTCTAGTGGAAATCTGCATAGAGAATTTCAAGTGGCATTTTGCACTGGAAAATTCCATTGAAAATTTACGGTTCAAAATTTTAGTGAAAAGTTATATTATTTACATGTAAATATATTTGAATTGAAAAATTTGAACATGCATTTATTTTAGAATTTTGTTAATCAAATTTTCAGTATAATCATAATAAAAATGAAATAGAAATCTGCACCGAAAATTTAAATGGAAATTTGAATTAAACTTTTTTAGTGAAAATTTGAATTAAACTTTTATAGTGAAAATTTGTACTAAAAGTTTTCCGTGCAAAATTTCCCTAAAAATTTCCAATTAAATTTTTTATTTTTATATATTTATTAATATATTTGTATTTTAGTTTTAAATGGTGAAATTTTAAATTTTGTATTTATGTTTTAATATATCCACAATGTATTTTAAGTGAAAATTTGAACTCTAAATTTCTGGTGAAAATCTGCAATGCAAATTTCATGCGGAGGTTTGCACTAAAAATCTCCATATAAAATTTGAAGTTCAAATTTTCTGTGAAAAATTAAATTATTTATTTATGTGTTAACATATTTAAACTGAAAATTTAAGCATGCATTTATTTTAGAATTCTGTTAATTAGATTTTCAATATAATTATAATAAAAATCAAGTATAATTTTACACTAGAAATTTAAGTAGATATTCAAATTAATTTTTCGGTGGATGTTTGGAGTAAAAGTTTTTCTGTGCAAATTTGCGGTGCAAATTTTCAGTGAAAATTGTTCTTTTTTATTTATGTATCAACATTCATTCATTGTAATTTTAAGTGAAATTTTTAAGTGTAAAATTTCTGTGAAAATTTACAAGTGAATTTTTCGGTAAAAATTTGCACAGGAAATTTCCAATGGAAAATTTCATTGGAAATTTTCCTATGCACATATAATAAATAATAAATATTATATATATGTAATAAATATATTATATGTATTATATAAATTTATATAATAAATAATATATATTATTATATGCATATGTAATAAATATTATATACATTAGTTGCAGCGTTGGCGAGAGGCGAAGGGTTATTGTTGTCCATAAATTGGTTTAGACGGTCAGGTTAAATGACCCACCTGAGACGATATTAATCCCATAAATCATCAAACAAATAATTTTTTAACGATTGTCGTTGTTATCAAGGTTATTATTAATTGAGAACTAAATATTTTCACCCAATCTCAAAAATTTCTATTTTCTTGCTCCACTTTATCACGATTCACCAATCAATTTTTTATATATATTATTTTCTTTAAGTTGGATCGACCCATTAGTCTGTGGGTCCCGCATGGATAGGACTGAACTTTTATTTTTTAATCTTGCATTCTTTGTGGATCGGGCCAGACCGCTCAATAAAATCTGCAACCTGCATGATCCGCCCTGTGGGCCAACCTACCCCGCCCCGTTAACACCTCTAATTGCGAGTGGCAGCTGCGAGAGATGAGTATGCAAGATTTTTTAGGGTTTGAATTTTGAGAACATGAATCACTGTTTATTATAATGTACTTCAAATGTAAATTATTTTATTAATAAATTATATAATTTTTTTAAAAACAAGGACATCGTAGCGTAAACCAATATTAGGGTTATCATAATATATATATTTTTGATTGTTTATTAACAAAATTGTTTTTGAATTTAAATGTGATTTTTAAAATAAAATACATATAATTATCGGTTTTAAAACAAATTGTTGATAAAGTGTTCAGGATATGTTTTTGAACATTCTGGAAACACTGTTCATACCCTATGTGGTTTAACGTAACTTATGATATCAACTCTACGCTGTGTACAACACATATGAATCGTGATCCCTACGTTTGTCTTCAACCTCACGCTGGAAGAAGAAAGTATGATTTCTCAACCCAACGTTCAGATCAGTACGTATGGTTAATCAACCTTACGTTATTAGAAAAGTATGGTAAAAGAACACTACGTTTGATAAGAGAAAAAAGTATGATTAAAGAACTGTACGTAATTAATGAACCTTACATTCTAAAGAGAAATGTATGAATCATCAACATTACTTTTATGATCAACCCTACATTGTCAACCTTACATTCAAAAGATGAACACTATGTAGTTGAACCCCACGTTCAGTATTTTGTCACTTTGTAAAGGAACAATACGTTTGACTTTTCAACGTCAGAGATTTATTTTCGTGATATTTTCTGTAATTTCTGTAATGGATTTGACAGAGTTACAGGCTGTTTTAAAGCTCGTTTTCGACCGTTTTTAAGGATCATTTTGACTGTTTCAAAGAACCGATTTTATCAGAGAAAATCATTCCTACTTCTAAGGGAAGTTTTGACTCATTTGATCAATTGAAATTTGAATTTCTAAGACCAATCGGGATATTCTTTTAGATCTGAAATATCGAAGCAAGTCATCTGTTCTATATATTCCTTCAGAATATCTATTCAAATATATGTGTGATAAGTGATTCACATACAAAATTACATTTTATTGAAATTCTTTTCAAAGTGCTACAACAAACGAACGACTCAAGAAGAGGAATACATTTTGGAGATATACATGTTCTATCTTGTTCTACTGTAAGTTTGCGACTACTCTATTTTTGTTGTTATTCTTAAAATTGAAGATCTCTTTTACAACCGGATCTCTTCAGACTTATTTCATCTTGAAGATTGTATTTATGAAGAAGAAGATCCATCAATTGTCAGTTGAGTGCTGTTGCAACTATGAAGATCAATCTGTTTCAACAAATCAAATCACTTTTTGATTTATTTAAGTTTTGACTGCTCGTACTCAGTTGAAGTGGAGTTCCAGCTTATTGATCTAAGCTGTGGATAATTGGTTCTCTGTTTTGAATCAGAAGACATTGTTTTTAGTCTTAATTGTAAATGTGCCAGCTGCCTGCACTCAGTTGTTGGAATTTCGGTCTTGTGATAAGAGGATCAGACTAGTGAAATTTACCAAGCTCGCAGAGAGAGCTTCTAGTGGAGTGGACTAGAAGATATTTATGCCCCAAACCACTATAAAAAGCTGTGTCTTTTATTTTTGTTTTTCCACTGCTTATTCTTTGATTAGAAGTAAAAACACTGCTTATCTGCGCTAATTAAAAGAGGGTGTTTAAATCCAGAATTGTGGAAGAGTTTTTGAAAAGATGTAATTAACCCCTCTCGTGTGTTTTGTATATTCTGACCTAACAATTGGTATTGATGAAAGATTTTGGATAAAGCTATAGCAAGCTGAAAGTTTAAAGGTCTATACAAAGATGACAATGGCTGATCCTATAGAAGGGATGTCCATGGTTCGTGCTCCATACATCAATGGTGAAAATTATGGGTGCTGGAAATCAAAGATGATCATTTATTTAAAAAATCTTAGATTTAGAGTTTATTCGAAGATTAGTACTCCCTATAAGATTCTTGAGAAACCAGAAACATAGGATCACTAGTACAAAAACACTTTTTTATATCAGTTTTTTTAGCTTTTTAACGTTGTTTTTGAGGCGACGTCTTTGCGGGCGACGTTATAAATATGTTTTTTAACATCGATTATCAAATAAATGTCATTACAAATGTTTTTTTATGATTTTTCACATTGTTTTTTAAAAATTGACGTGAAAGGCCATCCGTTTTACAAAAAAATGACGTGAAAATAGACTTTTAACGTCGGTTTAAAAAAAGATGTTAAAAGTCATTATTTAAAAACCTGATGGTAAAAGTCATTTTTAACATCAGTTTTTTAAAAACTGATGTGAAAAATGTTTATAATATTGTATTTAATTTTCTAAGCTTCTATTTGATGCGTCGTAGATCTCAAACGAAGTTACAGATCAAAAATTATGACCATCATAAGTTTGATATATTTTTTCTGAGGAAAGATCGAATGAGCCAACCAAAGCTTCGTCTTATAAGGAATTTTAGAATCTGAAGGAGGATTTGTAGTTTTACCATGATACGAAGCATTATTCTTCATTATAATAAAAGAAGAATCATTAAATGGTATATCAATTAAGAAAACTAATCATAAAAAATATAAATCATGGAAAAATAATTACAAATACCTTGACAAGATCACGAAAAGAAAAAATAGTGGATTCACGTTGAAGATCATACAAGTTGAGTTGGTGGAACGATGATGGTTTAAATAAATGATCGTTAAATTGTGATATGTGTATAATGAAAATATATAAATGAGATGGTAAAAGAAAACACAGTATTAAAAATTTTAGATGACAATCGAAAATTTTGATGTCGCACTGTAAAAGAATTGAAATTCCGCATTTGTGGGATATTAAAATTATCTTTCACATCAGTTTTATGATAACTGTCATGAAAATATATTAAATTTTTTGCTGTTTTTTTACGTCGATTAAATAATAACCAATGTGAAAAACCAATTTTCATGACTTTTTCACGTTAGTTATTTTACATCCGATCTTAAAAGGCCTTTTCATGTCAATTTTCAAATAAATGACATGAAAATTATTTAAAAACATGTAGTTCATTTCCCAAGCTTTGATTTGACTGGTCTTGGAGCTCAAATGGAGTTACAGATCAAAAGTTATGCCCATCGGAAGTTGGCCTTCTCTAAGACTTCGTTTAAAGATGATCAACTTCTGATGGCCATAACTTTTGATCCGTAACTCCATTTCATCTCCAAAAATAGTCAAATCAAATCTTGGGAAATGAACTACACGTTTGTAAACATTTTTCACATTGGTTTTTATATAACTGATGTGAATTTTTTTTAATGTCAGTTATAAAATAATCGACGTGAAAAAGTCATGAAAATTGATTTTTCACGTCGGTTCTTATATAACCGACATGAAAAATCAGTGAAAATTCTTTTTAACGCCAGTTATATAATAACCGACGTGAAAAATCAATTTTCAAAGATTTTCAAGTCAGTTCTAAAAATCCTAACGTGAAAAAGGTGGCTTTAAAAACAGTTTTTGTACTAGTGGATGCTGCAACCGAAGCTGAATATGATATGAACTCACAAGCTATGAATGCAATTATTTGCTGTCTTGGATCAGATGAATTCAATCATGTTTTTCAATATCTTACTACTTATGAAATGTGACAAACTATTGCAGTTTCCTATGAAGGAACATATTATGTAAGACAGATAAGGTATGCAACAACAAAGCTGAAATTTGACACATTTAGATTGTTTGATGGAGAAAGCATCACACAGATGAATGAAAGACTTAAAAAAATTATCAATAATATCATAGCTTTAGGAGAACCTATCAAAAAATATGAACAAGCATTGAAAGTACTGAGAGTGCTACCTTTTAAATGGAATGACATATCTGCTGCTATTCGACAATCATTACCTGTCAAAGACCTGACCATGAAAGAACAAATTGGGACTTTGATGATGTATGAAGCTGATATGAAATCTGAATCTGAAGATCATAAAATAATTGTGAAAAAGGAGAACACTACTCTAAAGATAACATTTCAGAAGCCAAGAAGAAAAATGAAACAATACTTCAGAAAAGAAAAGAATTCAGATTCATTTAATTCTGAAATGGAACTGACTCAATTAGCAAAAAAAGTTTAGTAAGTTTTATAAAAAGAAAATAGGATTCATAAATCCTTTCAAAATGGATGAGAAAGACTCAAGAGAAGTCAAATGCTATGAATGCAAAAAATTGGGTCATATCAGACCTGATTGTCCTCAGCTAAAAGATGAAAAGAGAAAGACAAATAAGAAATATTAGAAAAATACCGATTATGAACATAAAGATAGAAGAGCAATGAAAGCAACATAGAGTGTTTTTGAAGGCTCCAATAGTTCATATAAATCTAATTCATAAAAAGAACAATCAAATTTGAAAGCCAATATGTGCTTTATAGCCGAAGAGGAAAAAGTAAAAACCTATTACTCATCCAATTCTGATTCTGGCAGTTACTCAAACAGTAAATTAGCCACCTACTATTCTATGTTAGAAGAGAAATATGACTCTTTATTAAAAAAACCCAAATCTTTAAAGAATATCCATAATGTTGTTTTAGGAGAAAGAGATTCCATGCTGAAACAACAACATGAGTTAGTTGTTAAATTTAACTCATCTACTACAAACTATCTTGATCATGAGAATAAGATTAAATCATTACAAGATGAAGTAGAAACTTATAAAAGTGTTGCTCTTTTCTTTATAAAAGCAGAAAATATTCTGAATAAATTTCTTGGTAAGAATGTCATTAAAAAAAATATTTGGTATAGGAAGTAAGGGTGAAAAATTTAACTGTATAAGAATTATTTTGTTCTCAACTCAAAAAGTGTTACTTGCCATTTTTTTGGAACAAAATGACATATAACAAATAAATTTTATTTTA
The DNA here is from genome assembly GCA_963277665.1 of Viscum album. Taxonomy (NCBI): domain Eukaryota; kingdom Viridiplantae; phylum Streptophyta; class Magnoliopsida; order Santalales; family Viscaceae; genus Viscum; species Viscum album. The sequence goes on from OY728158.1 coordinate 1,507,118,067, forward strand.
AACATCCTCAAATAAGTTGAATTAAAAGTGCTTTTATTTCAAAAAGTTTATCTGAAGCAAATGATTTGAGTTATGGAAAAACAAAGCAGATTTGGATTTCCAGATCTCTGCTAGCTAACACTGCTGGCCCCAAGAAGATATGGGTACCCAAATTTTTTTTGTTTAAATTCTTTTGTAGGTAAAATACCAAAATAATAGAAATGTTATTTGGTATATGGATATTGGATTCTCAAGGAATATGAGTGTAGATTCATTAAATTTTCACACATTGAATCAAATGGATGGAGGTTTTTTCACTTTTGGTGATAATGCCAAAGGGAAAATAATTGGAATTGGAACTATTGGAGATCAAAAAATCATATCCATCAACAAAGTACTTTATATGCAAGGATTGAAGTACAATATGATAAGTATTTCTCAGCTTTGTGATGATGGTTTTTATGTTTATTTTTCTAACAATTCATGCTCTGTGTTTAAAGATAAATTTCTTAAGTTTAGAGCACCAAGAACTGATAATGTTTATACACTGGACTCACATTCCTTGTGTAAAAAAAGTGAACTGTTTAACTGAAAATACAAATGAGTCATGAATCTGGTATAGGAGACTTGTTCATTGCAATATTTATGATTTACATAAATTGTCTAAGAAACAGTTAGTTTTCAATTTACCTAGTCTTAAATTTGATGATCACAGATTCTGTGATACATGCCAAATTGGAAAGCAACATGAATCTTACTTCAAATCTATTAACAAAATTGCTACATCAAAACCTCTAGAACTTATACACATGAATCTTTTTGGACCATCCATGATAGAAAGTTTGGCTATTAAATTATATGTTTATGTTTTAGTTGATGATTATTCCAGATTTACCTGGATTTATTTTCTAAAGCAGAAGAGCGAAGTTTTCTTTGTTTTTGATTTTTTTTGTAAAATTGTTCAAAATGAAAAAGGTTTCAAAATAATTTCATTAAGAAGTGATCATGGTGGTGAATTTTAGAATCAATAATTTAATTCTTTTTAATCAAATATGGGTATTAAACACACCTTCTTTGCACCAAGAATACCTCAACAAAATGGAATTGTTGAAATAAGAAATTGAACTATTCAAGAAATGGCTAGGACTATACTGAATGAATACAGTTTACCTACCTATTTTTGGGAAGAAGTTATAAGTACAACATATTATATCATGAATAGAGTTTTAATTCTGTCTATTTTCAAAAAGACACCTTATGAACTTTGGAATAACATAAATCTTAAAGTAAAGTAATTTAAAGTTTTTGGATGTAAGGTTCATATCCTGAACACCAAGGAAAATATTGGTAAGTTCGATCCAAAATCCGATGAAGGAATATTTTTGGGATATTCTTCTACTTCTAAATCTTATAGAGTGTTTAATAAAAATTCAAGGATTGTTGAAAAATTAGTTCATGTGAAGTTTTATGAAACTGACCATTTCATTAAAGAAAAAGATCAAACAGATGAAGTCATTAACTCTTTTGATAAATTGAGACTTGAAACCTCTAAAAATGATTTTGAATATGATATTAATAAAGCTTAGTTTAGTTTATAAGAATATAAAACTGAAGAACCTGAAAGTGTTCTGCCTAGAGAGTCTCAAATCCTAAAGAACTACCCTTTATAAACTATTATAGGAGACCTAAACATAAGAATAATAACTAGAAGAAATATAGAAAACCTAGCTGAATTATCTACCTTTCTATCTCAATTAGAACCTAAGACTATTGAAGAAGCCTTAGAAGATAAGATTTGAATGATAGCTATGCAGGAAGAGTTAAACCAGTTCAAGAGAAATAAAGTTTGGGAACTAATAGAGAGACCAACCAACTATCCATTCATAAGAACCGAGTAAGTTTTTTGAAACAAACAAGATGATCAAGGAATCATAACTAAGAATAAAGCTACACTACTAGAAATTTTAGTTTTACCAACGATTTAAAACTATTGGTAAAGGCTGGACAGCCGTTGGTATAAACTATACCAACGATTGTCCAAACCGTTGGGTCTTGAGCCGTAGGGATAGACATATCCCAACAGTTCTATGAGAACCGTTGGGATATGTCTGAAAAAATCAGTATATACCAACGATTATAGTAAACCATTGGTATATATGTTTTCCAATGGTTTTAAACCGTGAGTAATAGCATGAAGTATCTCTATACCAACAGTTCTATAAACCGTTGGTATAGAATTTTACCAACAGTTTGTGGCAAACCGTTGGTAAAGCTCAAGTAAAAATATCTATGCCAACGGTTTACAAATCGTTGGCATATAATTATACCAACAATTTTATGTAAACCGTTGGTATAAGTTCTGTTTTTACACATATACCAATGGTTTTGAACCGTTGGCATATCTTTTTTATACCTGCAGCAGCAAGCCAGCTTACTGGCCTCCCCTGTGCAGCTACATCAATTCCACCAGCAAGCCCCCTGTGGATCTGCATCAATTCCACCAGCAGGCCTGAAAAATTCATAGACGAAAGAATATCTACATAATACATACACATACAACAAGTAACACAATACACCATTAACAAGTATACCTGCATAATATATACAGAATTCATCCAACACATAATTCAAACATAAATATGAATACCTCCAATTCTGTATTTAATTACCCTCTACACACATACTGAATTAACACATAATTCATAAGGTAATTACAACAAGTATACACATACAAAAAGTATACCCATACACCATTAACACATAATTAAAAAGTTAATTAAATACATAAATAATTAAATTCAAAATTCAGGGGGTTGGGGAGGCTGTTCAGGGGTTTGGGGTGGATGTCAAAGGGGGTAGGGGTGTCCAGAGGGGTGGGGGTGTCTGGGGGGATGGGGGTGTCCGGGGGTGGGGGGGGGGGGGTGGGGGATGTCTAGGGTGGTGGTGGTGGTGGGGGATGTCCATGGGGGTGTCCTAGGGGGGGAGGGTGGTGTTAGGGGGGGGGGGCTGTCCATGGGGGTGGGGTGGTGTCTAGGGGGTTGGGGGGGCTTTCTGGGGGGGGGGTGTCTAGGGGTGTGTGTGTGTGGGGGGGGGGGTCCAGGGGTTGGGGGAGCTATCTAGGGTGGGTGGGGTGGTGTCCATGTGGGTGTGGGACTATCTAGGGGGGTGGGGTGGGGTGGGGGTCCACGAGGGTGGCAAGGCTATCGAGGGGGTCAAGGGTGTCCAGGGGGGTGGGAGGGGCTGTCCACGGGGGTGGGGGTTGTCTAGGGGGGGTAGGGGGTGTCTACGGGGGTGTGAGGGACTGTCCAGGGGGTACAAGGTGTCTAAGGGGGTGAGAGGGTTGTCCACGGGGGGTAGGGGTGTCCGGGGGGGTGGGGGGGGGGGGGGGGGGGGCGTCCAGGGGGTGGGCGGGGCTGTCCAGGGGGTGGGGGGTGTCCAGGGGGGTGGGCGGGGCTGTCCAGGGGGGTGGGTGGGGCTGTCCATGGGGGTGGGCGGGGCTATCCATGAGGGTATGGGGTGTCCAGGGGTGGGCAGGGCTGTCTAGGGGGTGCGGGGTGTCCAGGGGGTGGGGAGGCTGTCCACAGGAGGAGGGGCTATCCAGGGGGTGGGCGGGCTGTCCATGGGGGCGGCGAGGCTGTCCAGGGGGTACGGGGTGTCCAGGGGGTGTGTGTGTGTGGGGGGGGGGCAGTCCAGGGTGGTGGTGGTGGTGGTGGGGGGGGGGGGTGTCCATCAGGGTGGTGGTGGTGGGGGTGTCAAGGGTGGTGGTGGAGGGGGTGTCCATGGGGGTGGGGTGGTGTCTAGGGGGTGGGGTGGTGTCCAGGGGGTTGAGGGGGCTTTCCAGGGGGTGGGGGTGTCCAAGGGGGTGGCCGGGCTATCCAAGGGGGTAGGGGGTGTCCAGGGGGGTGGATGGGCTGTCCACGGGAGTGAAGAATTTTTTCGAGAGTTATCAAAAGTGAAAGTTAAAAAAATAAGAGTAACATGTTTTGAATAAATTGGTGAAAGGTTCTTAACATGTTACACAAACATGTATAACAACATTTTTCTATACTAATGACATGCATAGTTGTGTCCAGGGTGAGGTGGTGTCCATGGGGGTGGGGTGGTGTCCAGGGGGGTGGGGTGGTGTCCAGGGGGTTGGGGGGGGGGCTTTCCAAGGGGTGGGGTTATCTAGGGGGTGGGGGGGTGTCTAGGGGGTGGCCGGATTGTCCACGGGGGTGGTCGGAATGTCTAGGGGGGTAGGGGGTGTCCAGGGGGGGTGGGCGGGCTATCCACGAGAGTGAAGATTTTTTTTGAGAGTTATCAAAAGTGAAAGTTAAAAAAATAAGAGTAACATGTTTTGAATAAATTAGTGAAAGGTTCTTAACATGTTACACAAACATGTATAACGCCATTTTTCTATAATAATCACATGCATAGTTGTATTTATCATAGAGATACATATCTGTAAGTGTATATCAAACTTTCTTTTATCCACACTTAAGAATTTTTTTCTTGTGGATTGTGTGGTATTGGATTATTTCCAAACCATAACATGGATGTAACTATTCTTGTTGAGTAGTGAACCATTTAAATAATTTAGTTCATGTGGAAGTGTGATTTTTTTTGTTTTTATAAAAGTGATAATTCTTTAACATGAGGCAAAGCTTGTTTCAATAGAAGGGATAATTAAAAGAAAAAAATTTCATTGATTCCCCCCCCCCTCTCAGTGTGTAAGATCCTGACCTTATCATGGGTTGTCCAGGGGGTTGGGCGGGCTATCCACGGGGGTGGTCGGGCTGTCTACGGGGGATGGGCGGGCTGTCCAGGGGGTATGGGGTGTCCAAGGGGGGTGGGCGAGCTGTCCAGGGGGGTGGGCGGGCTGGCCATGGGGAGTAGGGGTGTCCAGGGGGGTGGGTGGGCTGTCCACGGGGGGAGGGGGTGTCCAGGGGGGGTGGGAGGGCTGTCCATGGGGTGGTTGGACTATCTAGGGGGTGTCTAGGGGGGGTGGGTGGGGCTGTCTAGGGGGGTACGAGGTGTCCAGGGGGGCTGTCCACAGGGGGAGGGGGTGTCCAGGGGGGTGGGCGGGCTGTCCACGAGGGTGATCGGGCTATCCAGGGGGCAGGGGGTGTCCAGGGGGGGTAGGCGGGCTATCCACGGGGGTGGGCGGGGCTGTCCAGTGGGGTACGAGGTGTTCAGGGGGTGGGGGGCTGTCCATAGGGGGAGGTGCACGGGGGTGGTGGGACTGTCCAGGGGGGTACGAGTGTCTAGGGGGTGGGGGGGATGTCTAGGGGAGGGGTGAATCAGTCACAACAAATCATCAAGTCAAGTTTTATTATTTATAGATAAAAAAATAAAGATAACGTGACCTACCTAATCACACATATATTCAGGCACAACAAATCAATAAACATCAAAGGTCAATAATATTAGTAAAAAATGTAACTGATCAATTTGTACCTCATCACCATCACTATCATCACCATCATCATCACCCTAGCCCTCATCCTCATCGTCATCCCCATCATCTTACCCACCCTCCTCCTCGCCCTTATACTCAGCCTTGGCCTCCTTATCACCCTTTTCCTCCACCTCGTCCTCCTCCTCACCCTCCTCCGCCTCAGACTTCTCCTCGCCCTCCTCCTCCTCTGCCTCAACCTCCTCCCCGCCATCATCTCAACCACCACTAGAACTTCCACCTGGTGCACCATATATAGAACACATCGATGACATATATTCATCACAAGCAGTTCTGGCCTCTGGTGGAAGTGTTGGGCGTAAAACTTCCATCAGTTTCATAAATGCAGTGTTTTCCCTAACAGACTTTTCTGCCATCTCTGTAGCCCTTTTTTTCTTATTCTACCTATGCCTTAACTTTCTAAAACTCGGAGGCACTACAAATCATACCTGAGGAGGGCCAATACCTCGTCAGAACTATACTCTTCCCAGGTCAGCAACGTACTCTACCAGGGTGCTCATCTCCCAACAACTGATGTAAGTGATCATTTGGCCCAAAATTGTCAGGTTCCTGGGCATCAAGGGCCTCTAAATCAGACTTTTAAAAATATAAATATATTATTAAGTTACAAAATAGATATTAAAATTTTAAATCTACAAATTAAAACTTACAATTTTCTATTGAGTCGGTTCATTAACCGCACTTCATCTTTCTTCTTTCTACTCAAGCAAAGCAGTTTTGCTCGAGGCACATGTCCTTCTATATTCAATTTATGCCTCTACAATGACATTGAATGTAGGAAACCATAATTAAAAATAGGATACCAAAAAAACATTAATTTCATAACTAAAATTATATAACAACTTTAGAAATTGAATAAATTACGGAGGAAGCAATAGAAAGTGCAAGTCGTAAAGAAAGATTATAAATTGTCATACCTACTGACTCTCATGATCGGGCATCATAGTATGTCCCAATGTGTAGACGTATTTCTTAGCATCAATGTTTTTTTTATTTCTTCCAGATGAATCCTAAATAAAATTCAATAATTAGTATTAAAAAAAACATGAAAATTTTCATTTAAATACCTCTAATTTGATAATACCGCAAATTGTCTAGTCATCTAATAAGTAATCATCTATCGGTACTATTCTAACGGACAATCATCCATGATAGGGATCACCTCTAACTCTATTCCCACTCTAGCACACCATCCAATGTACAACTCATGATTATAAGCTCTCCAAAGCTCACCTAAATCCTTTAGACGTGCTGGCCGTGCACCCTCACTATTGGGGAAATTAAACCGTAGCTGACGCCAAAATATTAATTCATATAAATAAAAAAATTAATATATTGCATTAAATAAAACATATTTTTTTACACACATCTCTACCCAGGCTTTATCCTTGACTTCATTTGGAAGCTGTCTCCATGAGATCGGGCTGACAGGAATGACGTTGGATTATTTGGCAAGCATCGCCAAAAAACTCCAACATCACTGCCCTGATTTTTCAATCATCTAACTATCTTCATTATACTCCACCATCAACTGCATGCGGCAGTTCCACACCACACGCATGCGTGTACACCCTCTCCCCCTCCTCCTATCAGTAGATGTATCTGTTATGAAAGAAAAACAAATATTTTATCAATACATGTTATAATAAAAATAAATAATGGTGTAAAAATTTGTTAGGGTTGTACAAGTATACCTGCAGTAGTCTGATCAATGGGAGCCGCTGGATCCGCAGAAACTGAAGAGACACCCTGTACAGATGGAGTGAGTCCTAATGTATGCTCCACAGGGACAGACTCTGGCAGATCAAGAGTCAAAGAAGATGCAATATAAAATCCTGGAGAGAAGGAAGCATAAGTAAAATAAGATGACAGGGATGGCTGGCTGAATGATGGATGGGTAGTAGGAATCATAATCAGATATGGTACAGACGGGTGAGGAGGCTCAGATGTAAACGGTGGTGAAAAAATGGGAGACCTAAATATCCCGTGTGTCCCTAATGACACACCAGGGTCAGCATGTGGGATGGATGATATGTCAGTGGGAGGGGCAGGGTCTAATCGGGTACGCCGACTAGATTGTCTAGCTCTCGTACCACACCCCTCGTATGGACACCCCGAGTACTGGGACCAGTACTAGGCTGCTCATCAAATAACTGTCGCCTAATATATGGATCCTACAGAAATGTTTAAAAAAAATTAATCACATGACATTATATATTATTTAAATATATATATTAGAAATAAAATACTCACTGCAGGAACTAGTGGTGGAATGCCCAACTCAGTCATGTGACAATTGTTATCCATAATCTGTTTTCGCTGCCTCTCTTCAATTGGTTCCATTTCCTGAATTTGAAAACAAATATGGAATTAAATAGAAAATGATAACTAATGTGTAACCCAAAAAACAAAATAAATGAGAGGGAATAGAAGGATTCATAGATAATTTAACTAACCATTGTTTTAGGTGAGCTTGAACAAATATATAATGAAGTCAATAAATCATACAAGATGTAATAAAGAAATTTAATTTTTAGTAGGATGGTTATTTACTAAGTGTCACCAGTATATTAAAATCATGGAACATTGATTCCACCAGATTCATAAGTGGTAAAACAGTTTTCAAAATTAAGGAAAAATTTAATTTCTTTAGCTCAGGTAGATGATGCAGGTTTCAATACATGTTTTGCAAAAGAATACAAACCATCATGTTCATTACCTGGTAAAATGTTAAAGAGAGGTCTTAGAGTCATACAAAGTTTATACAAATCACAGTTGAAGCATTGAAATGTTCACCAATTTAGAAATGTTGGTTTCATAGGTTTTAATACAGTTCAATTCCAAATTAGAAAATGCAATTCAAATAAAATTACAACCAATAAACATTGAAAATTCACATAACGGTCAAGTCAGATACTACATATTTTTAATCAATATTAAATCAATTTGAATAGTAATAACCTTAACACCAAAGTCGAGGTAAACCAAAATAATTGAGAACATGAATATATGATTTTATATATTTCCCACCACAACTTCAAGTTCACATTCAATTCTGACAATTGAGCTATTGGAGTCATCAAAAGTAATAAATAGATCGTTTCCAATGGCAGTAAGAATGGTTTTAATTCCATCATATCCATCATCAAAAATATATCTTGGAATTACTTCAATAATGACACCAAATTCAGGTTGAATATGGTCTTTGACATAAAAAATTTGTTTCACCATTGATGCCAATACATATGGTTCATCGGTAGCAAGAGTGAGATTCATATCAATTAATCGAAATCCACAATCATTAATAAATGTGCCATGCCTCATCATCGAATCAAACCACTTACATTTCACCAGCATGACTCATCCATGAGAATAATAATCCAATATTATTATTTTTTCAACAACTCCGTAATAACCTACATTTTCAAATCATGGTATACTATCCGATGCACTAGCATAACAGTCTATTGTGGTAGTAACCATAACACCATCATGTTTTGTTCTCATGTTCTTTTCTCGTTCAGGGATAATAAATATATACCCATTGATAACAATTGATTTACAGTCACGAACCATGATATTAGGACCAAAAGCCAAAGATCTTATTTTCTCAGAGACAGAGTCATCAGACAAACTCAATACCTGAAATATAAATCAATATTAAACTTAATTAATTATTGTTTTAATTATTTTAAACAGTAATATTATTACCTTCAATTTTAACCAAGAAGAAAACTCTTTGCTATGCAAAGTCTCCCTCCTTCTCAAAGATAAAGAACGATTATTTCTATTTATCATCACTTTATGTTCCTTGTAGATAAAAATAGAAATAGTTTAATAGATATGTGTATATATGATATAAATATACAATTTAATTATAATATGTATTCATCGAACAAGTCACAGTTTAACAAAACTGTGTGATGTGCCATCTCCTGCTCTTTAAGGATTAATGTCGTCAATGTATATGATCCAAGAATTCTTCCTGTTTGAGGAAGTGATGAAAAACTAGGTTCAATTTTCTCATATTGTTCTTCTTCTTTTCTCATTGGTCTGTTCTTTCTTGTATTAAGATCAGACAAATACATAGATCAAAAATCCATACATTCTTGAGCCAAGTAACAGTTCACGATAGAACCTTCGGGATGATTCCTGTTACAGACATAAGACTTTAATGTGTACATATTTCTTTCAGTTGGATACATCCAACGAAAAGAAATAGGTCCTCCGAGAAGTATTTTAGTTGGAATATGGATAGTCAGATGCAACATGCATGTGAAAAATGATGGAGGAAATATTTTCTCTAACTCACACAAAATTAATGGGGAATCTTCCAAATTTTTTTACAAGAAAGACTTGGACAACTTATTAACACAAAGATCTCTAAACAAATGGAACAACTGAATAATAGCCACCATTACATTATTAGAAAAAAGATGACAAATTGCTATTGGAATCAACTCATGCATAAGGATGTGATAATCATGAGTCTTCAAAGATTTTAGCTTCAACTCTCTTCTGTTGACCCGTTTGGATATGTTGCTTGAATAGCCATCAGGAACTTTAATAGTCTCCAGTACTTCCAGACTTTTTTTTCTGTAGGTGTCATCACATAAGAAGCACATGGAAGTTTCCATTTATTTTCACTGATACACACAGGATGCAATTTTGGTCTGATGCCCCAATCCACCAAGTCACGCCGAGACCGTAAATCATCCTTTGTCTTTCCCTTAACATTTAGAAGAATTGAAAGCAACATTTCACACATATTTTTTTCAATGTGAATTACATCTAATAAATGAAATAACAAATTGGTTGACTAATAAGGAAAATCAAAGAAGATACTTCTCTTCTTCCAATTATAACAGGTTTCAATGGAAAAATTCTTTCTCTTTACCAATTTCATTTGACCTTTCCCATATGAAAAACTAAAATATTTTAATTCATGAAGCACATCAGTTCCAGACATATGCTGAGGTGGATCATCGGTCTCCATGGTATTGTCAAATCTTCGACGATTATTTCTATATGGATGGTCCATTGGCAAGAATCGTCGATGTCCCATAAAACTGAAACTACAATGATGTTTCAGTATTTTGGATCGTGTATTCTTCATACAAACAGGACATGATAGTTTTCCCTTCATGCTCCATCCAGACATCATTGCATAAGAAGGAAAATCATTGATCATCCACATAAGTGCAACACGCATATAAAACATGTCTTTCGAACATGCATCATATGTGTGCACACCCACATCCCAAAGAAGTTTCAACTCTTTTATTAAAGGTTTCATGTATACTTCTATATCATTGTCGAGATCAGAAGGTCCAGATATGAGTATACTGATGAAAGTGAAAGGTTTTTTAATACAAAACCATGGGGGAAGATTATAAATGTGTATAAAAATTGGCCATGTGATGTGCAACGTAAGAATCTTCCCAAACAGATTAAAACCGTCACATGAAATACCCAACCTCACATTACGCACGTCAGCTGAAAAATCAGGATATCGAGCATCAAATCTCTGCCATGAAAATCCATCTGTAGGGTGAACCAACTCATCATTAGTCTTATTTCTCTTGGTATCATGCCATAAAATTTTTATTGATATTTCATCAGACATAAAATGATTCTGGAGTCTGGGGATCAATGAAAAGTGCTACATTACTTTCAGTGGCACACGGGATGGTGTTCCATCAGCTTTTGGCTTCCAGCGGGACATCCACCCACGTGCTTCTACTGCACCCGGAACCTTCAAATGGTATCAGAGGAAGGTTACAATGTTGATTATATTTATTTAATTTTCATTGATAATTTACACATTTATATTTGATTCAATTCGAAATAAATCGTTCTATAAATCTGAATAAACGAGATCTATTCTTCCTCCTTCATTTCTCAATTCATATCACAGAAAAAACCTTTTAATTTTAATTTTTGATTAAAATAAAAACGAGGAACTCATCTGGAGGAGCCTCTCTTTCTGTCTGTACAACACGAGATTACACGGTGTGTAATTAAAACTACACGCCGTGTACTTAGGTTCAATGAACCGGCACTGGTCCACCAAACCACATCGTGTAAATTGAATATGCCTAAGTATTAATCACGCCATGTTGACCAGAATTGAACAGCACGTGGGAACCGGAATACACGGCGTGTATGTTAGAACAACACGTCGTGTAGTCCGATCCGGTCCAGGTAAAACCATGTACAAGGAGAAACCGTGTTCCGCATACACGAGATCGCCAGGCCGGTTACCGCGTAACAAGGAAGTACACGCCGTGTATGATTTATCTACATGCCGTGTACTCCAAAATTTCCAAAGTAAAGAAAACACGCCAAATCCCCCGGTGTGTACTTTGGATAAAGGCTGAAAATAAATACATGTCGTGTAATTATAAACTACACACCGTGTACTTTCCAGAAATGGAATTTCACCAGGTTTCCTCCAATGTACAAAGACCCGTACAAGGAATATGGATGAGAATAATCTCAAGTAAATTCATAAAGGAATTTAAGATAATGAATTAATTAATTATAAGATCATAATTAATTAAATTCAAGCGCGACTTATCTTAAATGAAAGAACGGTTAAAATAATTTGAATTATAAACATGCGTAAATGTCGTTGCATGCTATGGATGATAATGAGCTAGAAAAAAGACCCTTTTTATGTGTATGGTTTCATTTAAATTTATTTAATTTAAATTTGTTGGCCTGCGAGCCTTCTTCCAATAAAATGTAGGGCCTGCTTGCCCATGGTTTCTTTAATGTAAACCCATGTAATGAAGGATATCCCAAGCCAGAGGAGACGGTTCAAATCCTGAAGCTGAGGCGAAACTGACACAAGAAGATAAAAAGGTGGACAGGTGGGAGCTTCAAAACACGAACCATCAGGTTCAAGGTGTTTTCCCTAGGTCAGGGTTAGCTTATCAAAACCGCTAGATAAGCTAACCAAATAGAAGCTCATGATCATGCCATCTTATTTTATTTATGTCTGATTGCATGTTTTATTTATTATGTATGTGTTTTTGCGATCACATAATTAATAAAATGAACAAGCATGAAAAGATGGAATAAAATAAAAACCAAACTATGCGTAAACATTATCAGAACATGGTTAATCACTTAAGAAAGCATCACTTAATATTAAAAAGCATGTGATAATGCGAAAACTACGCATAAAGGACTAAAATCCCTCAATACCATATTAAGTCAGACCAAGCCTTCCGTTACCTGATTAAGGACAAGACTCAATAAAATTATGTGTTTGACCAACCCTTGTTGGGACACTTACTTTTATAAAGGAATCCCTTATGAAAGGTTTCAAGTTGACTTAACCATATTACATCAAGAGAAGTATCCCTTGCTAGACTTGATGTAATATTGGAGGCAAGAGTTGAGGAAATCCAAGTCAGGATTTCAGGATTGGGGAATCTACTCAACAGATCAAGGAACTGTAAGCTCACAGTTGGCAAAGAACTTCCTACTTAAATACCTTCAAATAGCTTGACCAACCCTTGTTGGGGTTATGCAAAGGGGAATATGGATCCTTGCCACTAGAATGTCAAAGAAACTGGACATTCCGAGTTCAATGGTGAGGGCCATTGGGACTTGATAAAATAGTGGGAGAATTAATTAATTCATTCATTATTTCTCATAAATTGTAATCAATAAAGTACTAATAAATCTTCTCTTTTAAATTGTAGAATCAAGATGAAAAACTCATCAAACAAATTTTCTCTGTGATCAATACTGGATAAAGACAATATCCTCACCGGCAGTAACTTTCAGGAATGGTTTAGGTGCCTTCGGGTTATCCTATGCCATGAACGAAAGTTGTATGTGCTGGAGTCCTCACTTCCTGATTCTCCTGCCCCAGGGGTGAGTGATGAAGATTTCATGGTCTATGATCAAAATTTGAATGATGCTCTCGACGTTCAATGTTTGATGCTATCATTGATGTCTAGTGAGATCATGAAGTCTCATGAAGACATGTATGCCTATAGCATGCTCGAGCACCTCCGTGGTCTATACCAGGAGAGAGCAAGACAAGAAAGGTTTGAGATATCCAAGGCTCTATTTCAGAGCAAGCTTGGAGAGGGTGCCCCATCCGAGCCTCATGTAGTCAATCTCATTGGATACATTGAGTGCTTGGAGGTTCTAGGGTTTAAACTCCCCGAAGAACTGGGTACCGATCTCATTCTTACATCACTCCCCCATAGCTTCTCAAACTTTGTTGTTAATTTCAACATGAACAACATTGAGAATTCTCTATCTGATCTTCTTATCCTTATTCGCTAAGTGGACAATGACATGAAGCGTGAAAAGCCTTCTGTCCTTATGGTGAATAAAAGGAAAGGGAAGGAGAAGAGATTTAATCCCAAAGCTTATTTAAGGACTTCCAAGAAAAGGAAGATCAAAGGGGAGACAAAGGAACATGATGCTGTTTGTTTCGCATGTGGCAAGAAGGGACACTGGAAGAAAAACAGCACCCAGCCAAGGAAGCAAGGGGAAGCTTCAGGTACGTTTGTTATCGAATACAATCTATCTGTTTCTACTAATTGGGTATTAGATACTGCTTGTGGTGCTCACATCTGTATCCAAATATAGGAACCAAGTAGATTCAAGAAGATTGATCGAGGGGAGGTAGATCTACAAGCAGCCAACGGAGCCAGACTTGCTGTTGTAGCTGTCGGAGACTACCACATCACATTTCCAATTGGAATGATCTTGGTGTTAAAGGGTTGTTATTATGTGCCTTATGTTACTAAAAACATTATTTCAGTATCCAGATTAGATACTGATGGATTCATGTTCAAGTTTGGAAATGAATTTTGCTACTTTTATAAAGATATCATTTGTTTTGGTAGGGCACATTTATATAATGACCTTTATGTGTTAGACTACACAAACCAAGTAATGGTAATCGATGACAAAGTCAATTCACATGACTCATACCACACCCAACTTTGGCATCACCGGCTAGGTCATGTCAATGAGAAACGTTTGACAAAACTACACCAAGATGGGTATTTAGATTCTTTCGAACTAAAACCACTTGGTGTATGTCATGCATGTCTACAAGGCAAAATGACCAAATCCCCATTTAGTGGGAAAGTTGAAAGAGCTAAAGAGCTTCTAGAATTAGTTCACATAGATGTGTGTGGGCCGTTTACAGTTGAGGCAAGGTGTGAGTTCTCATAATTCATAACTTTTACTGATGATTTTAGTAGATATGTATATATCTACTTAATGAGGTATAAGTCAGATTCTTTTGATCGGTTCAAAGAATACAAGAATGAGGTTGAGAACCAGCTTGGTAAGAAGATCAAGAAACTCTGCTCAGACAGAGGAGGAGAATATATTAATCAAGACTTCATTGATTTCTTACAGGAGTTTGGGATTCTATCTCAACTCACTCCTCCTTACACACCGTAGTGGAATGGTGTAAGTGAAAGGAGGAACCGCACCCTGTTGGACATGGTGAGATCAATGATGAGTCATGCGAGTCTTCCATTATCCTTTTGGGTATATGTATTACAAACAACAGTGCACATACTAAACCAAGTACCAATTAAATCAATAAATGGTATTCCATACGAGTTATGGAGTGGATGAAAATCCATGTTATTGAATTTACATGTGTGGGGTAGATAAGCATTTGTTAAGGCCTTTTAAGGTAACAAAATTGCACCCCAAGGCACAAAGTGTATATTTATAGGATATCCCAATAAAACAAGGGGATATTACCTATACAACCCCTCAGAAAAAAAGGTTACAATGGCAAGACATGCCATATTCCTTGAGAGGGAGAACATCTCCAAAAGAGATAGTGGGAGAGAGATAGAATTCGATGAAGTTGAGGCTCAAGATATACAAGAGTTGGTACAAGAATAGATTCCATAAAGCCCCGTGGAAGAACAATCTATTCCAGAGACACAAGAACTGAGTAGAAGCACGAGAGAGGTGAGAGAACCAGAATGATATGGTTTTCTTGTCACCGAGGATGGTGACTCATTATTGGTGGACAATGATGATCCTCTTACCTACAAGGAAGTAGTTGAAGGTACAGATGTTGCCAAGTGGCAAGAAGCCATGAATTCTGAAATGGATTCCATGTACCAAAACCAAGTCTGGATTTTGGTAGATCCTCCAGTTGATGTAAATCCTATTGGTAATAAATGGGTATTCAAGAAGAAACTGGACATGGAGGGGCAAGTCAGCACTTAAAAGGCACGACTGGTTGCAAAAGGTTTTAGACAACGTAAAGGAATTGACTATGATGAAACTTTTTCACCGGTTGCGATGCTGAAATACATCAAAATCCTATTGGACATTTCCACTTACCATGACTTTGAAATTTGGAAAATGGATGTCAAAATAGCATTCCTTAATGGGAACCTCCAGGAATATGTATACATGACACAACCTGAAGGGTTTGTGACTCCAAAGGATGCCAACAAGGTATGCAAGTTGCAGAAATCCATTTATGGATTAAAGCAAGCATCAAGGTCATGGACCATTCGTTTTGATTAAGATGTAACAGAATTTGTCTTTATTAAGAATGAATGTGAGCCTTGTGTCTACAAGAGGTTTAGTGGAAGTGCAGTCGTTTTCCTAATAGTATATATTGATGATATATTACTAATTGGAAATGAAGTACCTGTCTTACAGTCAGTTAAGGCATGGTTGCATAAATGCTTCTCCATGAAAGACTTGGGCGAGGCAACATATATTCTTGGGATCAAGATCCATCGTGACAAATCCAAGAGAATGATGGGCCTGAGTCAAAGTACATACATTGACAAGATACTGAAGAGATTCAGTATGGAACAGTCCAAGAGGGGATTGTTGCCAGTGTCACATGGAATTCATCTTTCCAAGAAAATGTGTCCTCAAACACATGAGGAAAGAAAGATAATGGCAAGGATCCCTTATGCATCCGCGATTGGGTCAGTCATGTATGCTATGCTATGTACGAGGCTAGATGTTGCTTATGCATTAAGTGCGGTAGGCAGATATCAAGCTGATCCAGGAGACCACCATTGGATGGAAGTCAAGACTATCCTTAAGTATCTGAGGCGTACTAAGGATATGTTCCTGGTTTATGGAGGAGATGAGGAACTAGTCATTAGAGGACATGTAGATGCTAGTTTCCAAACTGATCAAGATGACATGAAGTCACAGACTGGATACATCTTCAGTTTGAATGGAGGTGCAGTGAGCTGGAAGAGCTCAAAGAAAAGTGAGGTGGTAGATTCTACAGCAGAGTCCAAGTATATCGTAGCTTCTGAGGTAGCTAAAGAAGTAGTATGGATATGAATCTTAGTCCAAGAGCTGGATGTAGTAACGAGTAGTAAAGATCCTATCACACTCTATTGTGATAATATTGCAGTGGTGGAACTTGCTAAAGAGCCAAGGTCACATCAGCGGACAAAGCACATACTTCGGAAGTATCATCTCTTGAGGTATTTTTCTCAGAGAGGTGAAGTTTTAGTGAGCAGTATTTCCACGGAAGACAACATGGAAGACCCCTTGACTAAATCCTTGACTCAGCAGAAACATGATCATCATGTGAGGTCTAGCGGACTAAAAGTCGTAGGCAGTTGGCTCTAGTACAAGTGGGAGTTTGTAAGGGTTGGTGTCCTGAGAACCAACTATTTTGTACTTTGATTACATTAATGTTCACTTATTATATATTGTTCATTGTTCTGCATGGATATAATATAATAATGTCATGGAATATTTGTTTCATTGATAAGGTCATGGAAGATCCCCGCTATGATGAGAACCTTGAAATGCTATAACAATATTCTTAAATAAAGTTCTACGGTTGGATGACACACTATGATAGGACACATAGTATACAGACCGTCATGTAAAAGTATTCGTAAGAAGATGAGACTCTCTCTCATGGAGTTCACACTTGGTAATCTCCAAGATAGGGGATTATAAGAACAGACCCACCAGTAGAAATTCCACATGTCTTGGTGTCATCAGGCATTGCTATCTATGAGCACGTGTAATGGTCCTTAGACTGGAAGATTATCATTAACTCATGTCATGACTTGCACACTTAGATTTACTGACGAAAACTGTCACGCATACAGTTGGCGGGAAGTAGGGTACGTTGGGTGCATCACGAGTGACATGTTATTAATGGATAAGTCGGGGAAGGATCTGTCCCTTCCATTTATGGAAGTTGATATCTCGACCCTTTGATTGAAATAGAACTATCGCATTAAATTCCATGGCCATGGTGTGAACGATGAGTTTATTTCAGGTAGTCAAAGAATGACGGATAAAGCATATAGGTTTATGATACTGCCATGAAACCTGCTTGATGAGATATCGAGACAAAGGGATTAAATTACACAGTAACTGTTCGTATGTGGTGATACGTCAACGTGGCGTCAACTTCTTTCTCTTGGGTGCCTTGACCCGTTGCTAGACAGTAATCTTGGACTTTAGTCAAGCCCGCCTAATGCCAATGAGAAAGATTCCTAGAGGGTCACACACTAAGTGTATTCAAGTATCTCAAGTAGAATAAAGATTATTCCCGTACGTGGTTTAATAATTATTCAAGGAAGCCTAAATCATTTTAATGATGGAGGAAAAAGGAAATGAAAAACAATATATACACGCCGTGTATTAAAGATTACACGCCGTGTAGTTTTTTATGGAAAACAAGTACACGCTGTGTATTAATAATTACACGCTGTGTAGTTTTCTTTATGGAAAGGAAATGAATAAATTAAAACAAGATATACACGCCATGTACATTGAATGTACACGCCCTGTAGTTTTCAATGAAAAACAAGTACACGCTGTGTAGTTTTTCCAGTTGGGATTTTGAGGATATAATATTGTTTTAAATGATATTTATTATAATCAGTGTGGGAACATGTCAAGGAATTAATTATTCGACATGGGGTTTTCAATAAGAGTTAATGAAATAAATAAAACATGTAACGCTTTTATTTATTTTCATAAATCTATAACCCCACACACCCGATTATAAATATCCTCACAACCCCAACTCTTTTCTGACACACAACATCTCTGGAGAATTCTTTCAAGGCCGAAAGAATCTCTTCCTCCAAGAACGCTCTCAAGACCGAGAGAGATCCTCTTCCATCGGATCAAGATGATCTAAGGCGGACAACGCAAGAAAAGGTTTCTCCACACTAGCACCCGGAGAATCCTTTGGCGAAGTCCCGAGATATGAGGTACACGTGTGGATCACCGCTAGAGGAAGTCTACATTTGGATTCTGCAATGCAATGACGAATCACATCAGAACGTGATCAAGAACATCAATGAAGAAAGAACACCCAAAAGGTATTTCTTTTCAATTGATTAAATTAATTATAATCAACCTGTAACGATCCTACTTTGTGGTTTCGGGACTTTCTATTTCTTTTGTCTATTTCTTTGATTCGATCCGTAGAGACTGGCGTTTATCATCGTATTGATCCCGGATTGATCATTGATAATGAAAAAAAGCCAAGTGGGCACATCCACCCACGCGCTTCCGCTGTGCCTAGAACCTTCAGTAACAAGGGCAGTGTATGTGACCACTATCTGAAGTATTGTGAAATGAAAAATCTAAAAAGATCTCCAAATTGTTTTGAAAATTGCTTGAGATCCGATCAGTTTCATACATCCAAGTTCTATCTATTCTGTAAAAAAATTGTTGTAAGTCATTTCTTCAATAAGATTGAAGTTTCATCGAAAATATATTTAAGTAAACGAAAATTGTTCACTTTATATAAAACCATAATTGACACACTACTCTATATGAGAATCATAATATAAAAGACAAAAAAATACTATATTTATAACAAAATATCTTTGAAGAACTATACATGAGTGTATAAGATCATGTACACTTGTGGAGGAGAATTATTTAGGAGTTGACTAAATTTTAGATCGAAGAAAATTTATATTTTAGTAGATAATTTGAGTGATCACATACATTGCCCAAGGGGGTGGGCGGGCTATCCATGGGGGTGGTGTGGCTGTCCAGGGGGTCGGGGGTGTCTAGGGGGTGGGGGATTTCCAGGGGATGGGGGGCTGTCCAGGGGGTACGAGGTATCCAGGGGTGATCGGGTTGTCCAAGGGGTGGGCGGGGCTGTCCAGAGGGTGGGAGGGCTATCCATGGGGGTGACGGGGATATCCAAGGGGGTACGGGGTGTCTAGGGGGGTGGGCGGGCTGTCCAGGGGGTGGACGGGCTGTCCACGGGGGGTGGTCGGGCTGTCTATGGGGGTGGTGGGGCTGTCCAATGGGGTTAGGGGTGTCAAGGGGGTGGGGGTGGGTGTGTGTGTGTGTATGTGTGTGTGGGGGGGGGGGGGCTTTCCAGGGGGTGGGGGAATCCGGGGGGATGGGGGGTGTCCAGGGTGGTGGTGGGCAGGTGTCCAAGGGGGTGGGCGGGCTATCCACGGGGGGGGGGGGGGGGGGGCTGTCTAGGGGGTACGAGCTATCCAGGTGGTGGGCGGACTGTCCACAGGGGGTGGCAGGGATATCCATGGGGTCAGGGGTGTCTGGGGGGGGTGGTGGGGGGGGGGGGGTCTTTCCAGGGGGTGGGGGGGGGGTGGGCTGTCCAGGGGGTACGAGGTGTCTAGGGGGTGGGCGAGCTGTCCACAGGGGGTGGTCAGGATATCCACGGGTGTGGCGAGGATGTCCAATGAGGTTGGGGGTGTCTAGGGGGTTGGGGGGATTTATAGGGGGTGGGGGTGTTCGGGGGGATGGGGGTGTCTGGGGGGTGGTGGGCGAGTGTCCGAGGGGGGGGCTGTCCATTGGGGTGGGGGGCTATCCATGGGGGTGGGCGGGCTATCCACGGGGGTGGAGGGGCTGTCCAGGGGGATCGAGGGTGTCCATAGGGTGGGGGGATTTTCAGGGGGGTTGGGGGCAGGGGTACAAGGTGTCCAGGGGGTGGGCGGGTTGTCCAGGGGGTGGGCGGGTTGTCCAGGGGGTGGAGGGGCTATACAGGGGGATACGGGGTGGGTGGACGGGCTGTCCATGGGGGTGGCGGGGCTGTACAGGGGGGTATAAGGTGTCCAGGGGGGTGGGCGGGGTGTCCACAGGGGTGTGGGGGGGTGTCCAGGGGGGTACAGGGTGTCCAAGGGGTGGGAGAGTTGTCCACGGGGGTGGCGGGGCTGTCCAGGGGGTCGGGGGGGGGGGGGGGGGGTCCAGGGGGTGGGTGGGGGGGATTTTTAGGGGGTGGGGGGGGGGGGGGGGCTGTCCAGGGGGTATGAGGTGTCCAGGAGGCAGGCGGGCTATCCAAGGGATGGTGGGTCTATCCAGGGGGGTACGGGGTGGGTGGGAAGGCTGTCCACAGGGGTGGTGGGGCTGTATAGGGGGGTACAGGGTGTCCAGGGGGGCAGGCGGGCTATCCACAGGGGGTGGGTGGGCTGTCCACGGGGGTGGAAGGGCTGTCCACGGGGGTGGAAAGGCTGTCCAGGGGGGTGGGGGTGTCTAGGGGGTGGGGGGGGGGGGTGTCCAAGGGGGTGGGGGATGTTCAAGGGGTGGGGGTGTCCACCCCCAAAATAGGGTCGTAAAATCTAATATTTATCCAATTGTAGCATGATTTCAAGCCTATTATAGATGATCGAGAAGAATATTGGTGTAAACCACGAATATCATACATATAAATCACAACACACCCAATTGTAAACACACCACCAAATATCATACGTGGATCAGATTTTATGAGCCATGTTTCGATGGGACACTACTCATAGGAGTATGGGCCTTGTTATATCATTAGGTGATTTGGATTTGTACGAATGTTAAATTTATATGAGATCAATATGGATAGTGGATAAGAACCTGAGTGAGATTTCTTTGCATAGATCACTTCTTCTTGGAAGGGTAAGAGTGAGTGTTGGTGTGGAACTTCAAGAAAAGTCTTAACGTGTCAAAGAAACTATACATTGGTTATATTTGATTCCTATTTTTTTTGTAGATTATCAGAGTGGACAACCCACCCCCTCCCTGGATATCCCACACCCCCCACACCCCTACACCCCCTACCCCCCTGCACCCCCCACCCAGATAGCCCCCCACCCCACCTGGACACCCTACACCTGGAAAACCCACCCCTCCTCCCTAGACAACCAAAACTCCATCCCCCACCTGGACAGACCACCCCCCTCCCCCACCTGAATAGCCCACCCACCACCACCCCTATACAACCCACCCCCTCCCTGGACATCCCACACACCCTCCCCTATAGCCCCCCTGACAGCCCCCCTGAATAGCCCCCCCCACATGGACAACCCACACCCCCACCCCCCACTGGACAACCCCCCTCCTTAGACAACCCATACCCCACTCCCCCAACTGGATAGCCCCCCCCCCAAGACATCCCACCCCCTACCTAGACAGCTCACACCCCCTCCCCTGCACCCCCCACATGGACATCCCCCCCCCACCTGGATAGCCCCCCCATTTAGACAACCCACCCCCACCCCCACCTGGACAGCCCCCCCACCTGAACATCCCCCCCCACCTGGACAACCCCCCCACCTGGATAACTCACCCCCCTCCCTAGACACCCCACACCCCTCCCCCACCTGGACACCCCACCCTGATCCCCCTGGACATCCCACACTCCTCCTTGGGCAACCCATACCCCCCTCCCCCACACCCCTATAGCCCCCTACCCCCCTGCAGCCCCCTACCCCCTGGACAACCGACCCCCACCTGGACAACCCCCTACCCTTCCTACAGCTCCCTTAGGGTATTTTTATTTAAAATCGTTTTATTTATTAAGAAATCCAAACTACCATGCATTAGCCATTTCATTCCAAACAACCCATTCAATTTATCAAAACATAACAAATTCAATTTATCAAAACATGACAAATTCAATTTATCAAAACATGAAAAATTCAATTTATAAGTCTCTATGGGTCACTTAGAAAATGTCATTGGGAAAAGGGGAAATCAACTACATTGTTAATTCCAATTTAAAAATTGGGTTAGCCACTTAGAAGGTACGGTGGTGTCTAGGAGGCATGGTGGTGTCCAGGGGGGGATGTCTAAGGGGGTGGGGGGGGGGGGGGCTGTCCAAGGGGGTGGAGGGTGTCCAGGGGGGGGTTCTAGGGGTGGTGGGGGTGTCTAGGTGTGGTGAAGGTGGTGGTGTTGGTGGTGTGTGTGTGTGTGGGGGGGTGTCCATGGGGGGTGAGGGGTGTCCAGGGAGGGTGGGGGTGGGGGTGTCCAAGGGGGTGGGGGTGTCCAGAGGGGGTGGGGCTATCCAAAGGGTGGGGGGTGTCCAGGGGGGCGGGTTGTCCATGGGAGGTGAGGGTTGTCTAGGGAGGGTGGGGGTGGGGGTTTCCAGGGGGGTGGGGGGTGCAGGGGGTGGGGGGCTATCCAATGGGGGTGTCTAGGGGGTGGGGGGGTGGGGGGGTTGTCCAGGGGGGTGGGAGGTGTCCAGGGGGGTGAGGGTGGGGGTGTTCGCAATTCCAATCCATCATCCAACCAACACCAAAATCCAAATCCAATTTTCAACTAAACTAAAGTTCAAAAAACACAAAACAAACCATTTACACCCTGCACTAAACAAACCCCACTAAACAAACCCTTTACCATGTTTGAAGTGTAGAACAAAAAAAAAACAAACCAAAGGTTTCAGAACTCCAAATATAACAATAACTATAATTTAGTTGAAATCAAAATAACAAATAGAAAAAAAGAGGAATAACACTAAAACCAAGGTAAAAATTACTAATTTCAAGTGTAGAAATAAAAATTTGTTTTATTGAAGAAGGATCTATGGCTGGAAGGAGTTTCGTAGCCAATAATACTTTAGGAGGAGCTCTGGATTAGGTCTGTAATCAGGCCGAGTGGGAGTTGGGGCGCTGGGTATTTAGGGGAAAACTTTCCCAACGGTTTTTAAAAACCGTTGGGAAAGCCTCTCTTTACCAATGGTTTAGTAAAATTGTTGGTATATATTAGAGGAACTAAAGCTTTCCCAATGGTTTTTTCAAACCATTGGGAAATATTAACTATATTAACACATTTTCTAATGGTTTGGGAAAACCATTGCAAATGTGGATTTTTTACAGTATACCAACGGTTTCTTCAAACCGTTGGTATATATCCATTGGGAAAACCACCATTTCCAGCAGTGATAGATTAGTATCCAAAGGTTATAATCAGGAAGAAGGTATATATTATGATGAGACTTTTGCCCCAGTATCTAGATTAGAAGCTATAATAATCCTTCTAGCCTATGCATCTCATATGAATTTTAAATTATATCAAATGGATGTTAAGTATGCCTTTTTAAATGGTTATTTAATGGAGGAAGTTTATGTTGAACAACCTCCTGGTTTTTAAAATCCCCAAAAACACAACTCTATTTTTAAACTCACTAAAGATCTCTATGACCTTAAATAGACACCTAGAGCTTGGTATGAAAGATTAAGTTATTTTATTTTGAAAAATGGTTTTACTATTGGTTTGGAAGATCCAATAATTTTTAATAAAATAGTTTGTTATAATATTTTATTAGTTCAAATTTATGTTTATGATGTTATTTTCTGTTCAACTAATAAAAATATTTGTCATGATTTTTCAAATCTAATGCAAAAAAGAATTTGAAATGAGTATGATGGGAGAAAGAAATTTCTTTTTAGGATTTAAAATTTATCAAAAAGATTAGGGAAATGTTTTAAATCAAAGTAAGTATATTATAGATTTATTGAAACAGTTTGAGCATGAAAATAGTAAGACATATACAACTCCCATGCATACTAATATAAAAATTGATTTGGATGAAGCTAGAAAACCAGTAGAAAACAATTTATATAGAGGTATGATTGGTAGTTTGTTATATATTACTACTAGTAGACCAGATATTATATTCTCTGTATGTCTTTTTGCTAGATTTCAATCAAATCCAAAATAATTCCATCTTACTACTGTTAAAATAATTTTCAGATATTTAAAAGGAATTATTTTTCAATCTCTTCTTTACCCTAAAACTTATGATTTTAATTTAATTTCATATTGAAATGCTAAATTTTGAGGTTTTATATTATATATAAAAAGTACCTCAAGAAATTTTTACTTTTTAGGAAAATATTTAGTTTCATGGTCTGGTAAGAAATAACACTCAATTGCTCTATCAACCGCTAAGGCAGAATATGTGTCTGCCAGTAGTTGTTGTTTCCAAGTATTGTGGATGAAAAACACTCTACTAGACTTTGGACTAAAATTTAATAGTATTTCTATTTTATTTGATCATATTAGTGATATTAATATTTCTAAGAATCATATAAGTCATTCCAAGACTAAGCACATTGATATAAGACATCATTTTCTAAGAGATCATGTCCTTAAAAAGGATATATCTTTGGAATTTGTTAATTCTAAATATCAATTGACTAATATTTTTACCAAACCACTTCCAACTTCCATTTTTGATTTTATTAAGGGGGATTTAGGTTTATTTAATTTTTAACTAAGTGTTCTTTAATTTTATGATTATTTATCTCTATTAAATTTTGTTTGATGCTTTACTTATTTTTATTTTCACTGTTTATTTTGTTTAAATAATTTTAGTTTTAATTTTTAAAGTCACGTGTTTTCAAATTTTTTCATAATTATCTTACATAATGGCATGTGAAACAAGGCAATGTTAGAAACTTTTTTCCTACTAAAACCTTTCGACTTCCCTTACCTTTTTGTTTCTCAAACCATTTCACCTACCAAAGCCTTTGTCTACCTTAGAAACCCTAGAACCCGAGAACCTCAGTGCTTTCGATTTTTAGAAATGGGAAAAACCAAGTGAACTGATGAGGATGAACCTAGTGACCTGAAGCATTAATGAGTTTCTTCAAGAAATATTCCATACGGAAAAGTCATCAATTTTGAGTGGTTGTATGAGACCAATTTGTTGCTTAAGAAAACACTCACATTTCAAGGTCTAGAATTTATTTTTAATGAGGTAAATACAGAATTTGTTTATGAGATAGAGTTGAATTATCTCTTTAATAGTGTCCAGTTTAGTTTTGGTGAAACTGAAGACACTATTTCTGCAAAAATAGAGGATAAGGAATTTTTGATTTCCTATGTAGAAATAGATGAAATCTTAAAATTTCCCCTTGAAGGTGTTTTTCATTTTGAGATTCAATCTATTAGAAATAATGATCATAAGTCTATGGACATTATTTCATTTATATTTAGATCAAATCAAATCAGAAATATGTTTATTAAGGACCTTGAGGCTGATCAAAAAGTTTTAGTTAAATTTATTCAGACTGCAATATCCCCAAGAGTAGCTGAGATGGAGAAAATTTTATATCAAAAAATGTATGTTATGTTTCTGTTCATAAGTGAAATAAAGTTGAATTTTACAAGGTATATGCTGAGGTATTTGAGCTATTGTTTTCAAGCAGAGGATCGTATGTCTTTTTATCCTTATGGAAGGATATTGTATTTAATTTTGTTCAGAAAGAATATGGTTCGTGTGTTCAGTTCAAGAGTTAAATTTCATCACAGTAATGTATTTAATGCTGGTAATCTTAGAAAATTTGGTTTTTATTGGAGTATAATGAAGGAAAGATTATGAAAATTGGTGCATATGACCAAAAAAAGTTAGGATCATTTGTTTAGGGGGAGAAAAGTGCTGTTGGAAATAAAGGTATTGGAGAATCCAAAGCTGAAGGAGTTTCCAAACCTGCTTAGAGAAAATTGAGATTTGATGGTGAAGAAGAAAAAGAAGAAGAAGAAGAAGTTATAGAGGAGTTGGTTATGAAACCAAGGAACATAGAAGAACCACCTATTGAAGAACCTGTGTTGGGTTTAGGTGAAGATACTAGATCGGTTCATTTGGAAGAATCATTTTTTTAAGAAGATCAACGGGTTGAAAGCTAGGTTCAAGGATTGCAGGATGTTTCTATTCTAGTTGTTCAAGAATATGAGCTAGCTATTCATGAAGATTTTGTTCAAGAAGAAAATTTGGAAGTGGCTATTTAGGAAGATTAACAAATGCTCAGATCAGAAAATGTGGCTACAGAAGTTGTTGAGAATTAGGATTGCTCAGTTTTTGATCAATTGATTGAGAGAAAAGAATCTATTTTTGGAGAGAAGATAGAGGTTCTTGATAATGTATCTTTGTCCAGTGACAAATTAGTTGAAAAATTAGTAGATAAGTCTTCTTCAATTCCTTTAGCGATTGTGGCTGTTGGTCAGTCACAGAATCCAGATGAATGGACATATGATTCCCTAACTAATCAATTTGAAGATCTTATAATGAAATTTAATAAAGTTCAGGAATAAAATTATATTCTTAGACAGGATATGGAGTCCTCATGGAAATATTTTGATGATTTTTAGAATTCATCAATGCCAAGGTTGGAGTTTGAGTGTCTACAGACTAATCTTAGAGAATTAAAAGAAAATTTGGTCTCAAGGAAAGATTTTGATTCTTTTAAGAGAGAGATGTTAGATGAAGTTGAAAAAATTCGATCTGAATATGTTTCCAAAAATAGATTTTGTGGATATGAAGTGGTATTTAGAAAGCCAATTTGAGTCCATTAAAGGAAGTTTTTCTCAAGACAATGATTCTACCTCTGCCCCTTCAACCTCTCCAGATTTAGTAAGAATATTTCAAGCAATTACAACTTTTATGGATGATATGAATGACCGTTTGCAGAACCTTCAGTGAAATAGTGCTCCATTATCAGTTTTATTGGATAATCAGAGATATCTGATTGAGAAATTGACTTCAGGTGAACCAAGTATCAGGATTCTATTCAACAAATTCATAGATAAGTTAGAGCAATTTATGCCGTAATAGGAAAGTTTGCATGATTTTTTAAAAGTAAATATTTTTGAAAATCAACATGTTAGTCAAGATTCCGAAGTTTTGATTATGAAGTTGGGATATAGTCTTATGAAAATGTTGTGGGTACATATGGAAGATCTTAAAGAAGTGTTTCAAGCTGCTCAAATTCCTATAGAACCAAAAACCGATCCAAACCCTAACCAAACTCTTTTACCCTAACCACATCAGTTGGCTAACCTGTTTCATTGTCAAAATAAATATTGTATTTATACAATTTTTGATGAATGAAATCTATTTATTCTTATTTTATATGATTTATTTGATATTCTTTTATGTTTATGTATAATGCCAAAAATATAGTCTTATTTATCTAAACAGTATATTCTAACATTCACTTAATGTTATGTGTAAAATTAAAATTGTTTTAATCATTTTTCTATACTTTTTTTTTGATATCACAAAAGGAGGAGAAATTTGGATAAACACAAAATTTATTTTTATTGAAATGATTCTGTAAAATAAAATTATTTTCTTTAAAATATTTTAAAAATTTTAAATTATGTTAATAATTCTATGGGTTTTGTTATCATTAAAAAGGGGGTGATTGTTGGTCATGTATTGTCTCAACAATAATATATAATTTATGATGATTTTGATGCTCACAAATACCATTGTTTGTTTTATTAATGATTTTTCATTAAGTTTATTTCAGGGAATTAATATATTTTTTATTTATTATGAAATTATTTTCAAGATTTTAATTCACAAGAAATATTTATTAAAAGTGTTCAGGATATTATTTTAAACATTCTAGAAATATTTTTCATACCCTAAGTGGTTTAGTGTAATGTATGATATCAACCCTACACTATGTACAATGTGTATGGATCGTGATCCCTATGTTTGTCTTCAACCTTACACCAGAAGAAGAATGTATGGTTTCTCAACCCTACGTTCAGATTGCTACATATGGTTAATCAGCCTTACGTTATTAGAGAAGTATGCTAAAAATATGTTTGGCAAGAGAAGAAAGTATGGTTAAATAACCCTATATAAGAAATGAACCTTGCATTCTAAAGAGAAACATATGGATCATCAATATCACTTTTATGATCAATCGTATATTGTCAACCTTACATTCAAAAGATGAATTCTATGTAGTTGAACCCTACATTCAGTATTTTGTTGCTTTGTGAAGGAACCCTATGTTTGACTTTTCAACATCAGAGATTTATTTTTGTGATATTTTCCATTATTTCTACAACAAAATTAACGAAGTTACAGACCATTTTAAAGATTGTTTTTGACCATTTCAAGGATCATTTTGATTGTTTCAAAGAATCGATTTTATCGAAGAAAATCATTCTTATTTCTAAGGGAATTATAAACTCACCTAGTTAATTGAAATTTGGATTTCTATGACCAATCAGGATATTCTTTTGGATCTGAAATATCGAAGCAAGTCATATGATCTATATATTTCTTCAGAATATCTCTTCAAATATATGTGTGATAAGTGATTCATATACAATACTACATTTTATTGAAATTATTTTCACAGTGCTACAGTGAATGAACGACTCAGGAAGAGGACTACATTTTAGAGATATACATGTTCTATCTTGTTTTACTATAAGTTTACAACTACTCTATTTTTTGTTGTTCTTAAAATAGAAGATCTCTTGTGCAATCAGATCTCTTCATACTTATTTCATCTTGAAGATTGTCTTTCTGAAGAAGAAGATCCATCAATTGTCAGTTGCGTGGTGCTGAAACTGTGAAGATCAATCTGTTTCAACAAATCAAATCTTTTTTGATTTATTTGAGTTTTAACTGCTCGTAATCAGTTGAAGTGGAGTGTCATCTTCTCGATCTAAGTTGTGGATAATTTGTTCTCTATTTAAAACCAGAAGACTTTGTTTTTAGTCTTAATTGTAAAGGTTTCAACTGCCTGTACTCAGTTGTTGGAATTTTGGTCTTGTAATAAGAGGATCAGACTAATGAAATTCCCAAAGATTGCAGAGAGAGCTTCTGGTGGAGTGGAATAGGGGATATTTGTGCCCCAAACCACTATAAAAAGTCGTTTATTTTATATGGATATTACATGAAAAAACGTAATTAACATCGTATATTGTAAAAATGAATGAATAAATAAAACATAAAAAATAATGAATGCATGTTTTGTAATTAAAAATAAATAAAAAATTGAATATTCTATATGTTTTATTAAAAAAAGTCAATAAATTAATACAAAACCTTACCCCAAGGGGTGTCCCGGTGGTTAGGTTTGAGGGTTGTGACCATCAGGTCCAGTGTTTGATTCCCATTGATTGTAGGTTTCGACCGAGGTAATTTCACACCGTGCGATTTAACATCTCGATAGTGCATGGCATCATGGAGATTCCAGTTTTACTTAGTCAGGTTGTGGTTAGCATTCAAGACCTGGGGCCTAGTACACCTGTAGAGAAACAATCAATGATGGGAAGAACATTAATTGTATAGTTCAGCTAGGGTTTTTTTACAAAAAAAGAATACAAAACACATGTTTTATCCTTAATTTTATATGAAATTTATTTTAAAATTAAAAAACATATTGTATTGCTAAAAAAAGAACTCCTTTTTTGTCATTAATTTTATATGAAAATTGTAATAAAAAATATAAAAGATATTTTATGTTGTAAAATATTAACCAAAATAAAAATAAAACATTATTAAAAATAAACCAAATATTGAACAATTTGATTAAAGAATATAAATAGAGAGAACGAAGATAAAAAATGATTGACTCTATTATTATTCATGATTTTTTCTAAGTTATTCTGCAATAATCTCATGCATCACTTACTCCAAACATATGAATTTTTCAATTTTATTGTTATATTTTATGTTTTTGAAAACCATACACTACTATAAATTAATCCTTTAACACCATGCAAAATGAAATTTAATAGTGCTAATTTTTTTTATTATCCTAAGAACTGTTAAAAGGGAAAACCCTTTATCAATACTTTTGTTATCACTGCTAAAAAGGGGTCTTTATCAGTGTGATAAATAGTGCTGATAAAGACGCCACTACTGTAGTGTGCTATTTGAATTACAACACACTACACCAGTAACCTGTATATGACTATTTCATAATAATTTAATTGAAATAAAAACTATAACAAAAATACATAAAAAAGACTATATTATATACATTTAAAACAATGTTTTCCATAATTACATCAACAAGCGCTATCACAGAAATTAAAAAACATCAATGTTTCATCGTCTTTAGCACCTAAACCCCTCTAAAAAAAGCATGATCATGGTATTAGTTTCCCAAAAAACCACCTAAACTCAAGAAAAATAATCTACTTATATAGGAAAAACATTATTATGTTAGTGATACTATAAATAAATAAATTAAACATAATTTGAAAAAATAAATGAATAAAATGTTAATTTTAAATAAAAGGACACACTTATAGTCATATTGGTCACAACGTGCATCAGATTGAGGTGGGGCTAATTATTACAGGTCAAAAATGACTTATGGATCGTTTTCATAAAGTATCAAAATAATCCGAACACGTTTTCTCAACTTGAGTGTGTCACTTTTCTTTTTTACAAAAAATATCATTTCAAACTAAAAACACACACTTTTAGTCATACCGGTCACATCGTGTGTCAGTTTTATGTGATACTGATTCATACACATCACAAATGACTTATCAATCATTTTCCTAAAGTATCAAGACAATCCAAGTGCATTTTCTCAGTTTTTAGTTAGTGATGCATGTTTTGAACTAAAATGTCAATTTTAGACTAATAATGAAAACTTTGAGTCATACCAGGCACACCATGTATCAGATTGAGGTGAGACTGATTCCTAATTATTATAAATGACTTATGGATCATTGTACTAAAGTATCAAAACAATCTGAATGGTTTTTCTCAATTTTGAGTATGCCACTTTTCTTTTTTACTAAAATGTAAATTTTAAATACAGACACACTTGGAGTCATACCGGTCACACTGTGTGTTGGATTGAGGTTTGACTAATTCCAATATAACACAAATGACTTATGGATAGTTTTCCTAAAATATCAAAACAATACGAATGTATTTTCTTAGTTTTGAGCAGGTCACTTATTTTTTTACTAAAATGACATTTAAAACTGAAAGCACACACTTGGAGTTATATTGGTCACACAATGTATCAAATTGAGGTGAGGATGATTAATACATATTAAAAATGACTTATGGATTGTTTTCCTAAAGTATCAAAATAATATGAATATGTTTTCTCAGTTTTGAGTATGTCACTTGTGATTTTTACTAAAACGTCATTTAAAACTGAAAACACTCACTTTGAGACACAACAGTCACATCATGTGTCAGTTTAATGTGAGACTGATTCCTAAACATCAAAAATGAATTATGAATATTTTTCCTAAATTATCAAGATAATCAGATCATTTTTTTTTCATTTTTCAGTGAGTGACACATGTTTTGAACTAAAATGTTAATTTTAAACTGATAACAAACACTGAGTCCTACCAAGTACATAATGTATTAGATTGAGGTGAGACTGATTACTACACATTAAAAATGACTTATAGATCATTTTATTAAATTATCAAAACAATATGGATGTGTTTTCTTAGTCTTGAGCATGTCACTTTTCATTTTTATTATAATTAATGTCAATTTTAAATAAAAAGACACACTTGGAGTCATACCGGCCACAAAATGTGTTAGATTGAGGTGTGGATGATTACTACACATCAAAAATGACTTATAAATAATTTTTATAAAGTATTAAAACAATCCAAATGTGTTTTCTTGGTTTTGAGTATGTCACTTGTGTTTTTTTACTAAAATATCATTTTAGACTGGAAACAAGCACTTTGAGTCATACTAGTTACACGGTGTATGAATTTGATGTGAGAATTATTCCTACACATCATAAATGACTTATGAATAGTTTTTATAAACTATAAAGACAATATGAGTTCCTTTTCTTGATTTTTAGTGAGTGACACACATTTTGAACTAAAATATCAATTTTAAACTGATAAGAACTACTTTGACTCATATCGAGCGCACCATGTATCGTATTCAGGTGAAGATGATTCCTACATGTCACAAATGAATTATATATCATTTTACTAAAGTATCGAAACAATACAAATATGTTTTCTCAGTTTTTAGCATGTCACTTGTTTTTTTTACTAAAATATCAATTTTAAATAAAAAGACACACTTGGAGTCATACCGGTCACACCATACATTAGATTGAGGTGTAGATGAATCCTATATGTCACAAATGACTTAAAAATAATTTTCATAAAGTATCAAAATAATTCAAATGCGTTTTATTAGTTTTAAGTATGCGACTTGTGTTTTTCTACAAAAATGTCATTTTAAACTAAAAACATTCACTTTGAGTATACTGGTCACATCGTGTGTCAGTTTGATATGATATTGATTACTATATGTCACAAATGACTTATGAATTGTTTTCATAAATTATTAATACAATCATAGTGTTTTTGATAGGTTTTTAGTGAGTGACACATGTTTTGAACTAAAATGTCATTTTTAAACTGATAATGGACACTTTGAGTCATACAGGTCACATCATGTGTCGATTGATGTGAGACTAATTTATAAACATAAAAATATGAATCATTTTTTCTAAATTTTTAGGATAATCATAGCATATTTTCTTAGTTTTTTAGTGAATGACATGCATTTTGAACTAAAATGTCAATTTTAAATTGATAACAAACATTTTGAGTCATACCAAGAACACCATGTACCATATTGAGGTGTGGATAATTTATATACATAAAAAATGGATTAATGATTATTTTCCCAAAGTATCAAAAAAATCTGAATGTGCTTGATCAGTTTTGAGCATGTCACTTGTCTTTTTTATTAAAATGTCAATTTTAAATAAAAAGACACACTTGGAGTCATATCAGTCACACCATGTATCAGATTAAGGTGCAGATGATTCCTATACATCACAAATGATTTATGGATCATTTTAATAAATTATTAAAACAATATGAATGTATTTTATTAGTTTTGAGTACGTCACTTTTCTTTTTTACTAAAATGTCATTTTAAACTGGAAACCCACACTTTGATTCATAACTATCACATCATGTGTCAGTTTGGTGTGAGACCGATTCCTACACATCACAAACGACTTATGAATATTTTTCCTAAATAATCAAGATAATATGTGCGTTTTTTTCTCAATTTTCAATGAGTGACACATGTTTTGAACTAAAATGTCATTTTAGACTGATAACAACCACTTTGAGTGATACTAGACACACTGTGTATCTAATTGAGGTGCGACTGATCGCTACACATCGAAAATGACTTACAGATCATTTTACTATAGTATCAAAACAACCCGAGTGTGTTTGATCTATTTTGAATATGTCACTTATCTATTTTATTGAAATGTCAATTTAAAATAAAAAAACACACTTGGAGTCCCACTGGTAACACTATGTGTTAGATTGAGGTGTGGTTTATTCTTACATGTCAAAAATGACTTATGGATCATTATACTAAAGTACCAAAACAATATGAATGTGTTTTCTCAATTTTGAGTATGTGATATGTGTTTTGAACTAAAATTTAAATTATAAGCAAAAAACATACAGTTCGAGTCATACCGAGAACATCGCATATCATATTGAGGTGCGACTGATTGACACATATACTTGTTTCCATTATCTCAGTTACAGCCTTGAAGTTCAATAACTCATGTGCAAGAGCAACTTTGAAATAACCACCCCAAATTGAGTAAGAGAATACACCTGTATAAGAGAATAATTCCTATATCAGTAACACTATAAAGAAATAAATTAAACATAAATATAAAATAATACATTAATAAATTTTCAATTTTAAATTGAAACCAAAAAATTTGAGTCATACTCGGTACACCGTGGATCAGATTGAGTTATGTTTGATTCCACCATTTATTTTTATCCTACAATGAATTCAAAATTTTGGGTTATCTAACAATATTGTAGTTTGATAACCCGAAATGTTTAATGCATTGGAAAATAAAAAAGAAAATTGCATCATGAGTGAATCATCCTTGTTGGGTGAATGATCATAGTACATGAGTGAATCATCCCTATTAACTAAGTCATTTCTTCATGATCTATATGAAAATTAACAAAATAAGTATCAGATAAAAATAAAAAATAAATTAACTAAAAAATATAGATAAGATTATGAGAAAATAAACTAATAAGTAGTAGGAAGTCACATATTTATAATATATGTGTACATTTTGAAACCAATTATGTTACCTAATCATTTCTAAACAAATATATTTATTCTTGTGAATACGAGGAATTTTTAAGGTCATGAAAGTACTAAAAAAATAAAAATACAGTCACGATTAATAAATATTTTAAATGAAATTGTAATTATCTTCAAAAATACCTCTTTAGGGATGCTAGTTTGTTGATGGTATATAATATCTCTCATAAATTTTAAAACATAATAACTACAATGTTTTCTATTGGTTTGTTTTGGACACTGTAGAAACATTGAAAAAAATAATAATTAATTTGTTTTTTTATATGTTTTGATAGTGAAATATTATTATATATAGCCTAATACTTATCCACTTGTAGAAGTTGATAGACTCCTTGTACACATGGACTGTCCTCATGCCTTGATTTTGAAGAGATTTTAACACCGCCCTATCATAAAAAAATTCACATTAAAACATAATATAAAATATATAACTTGAAGTTTAGTTCTAAAATTTTTCATGTAGTGTATTAAAAATTGAAAAACGTTATCACATGTGGTTGGTTTGTTGGGTATCTATGTAGTAAATCCAAAAAATAAATCTTTTGAGTATCCAAATTGACTGTAATGAGTAACCAATGCTAGATAAAAAAGGAATAAGTAATGAAAGGAATGAAAATATATTTTATATGATTAAAATGTAGTGATTTACCCCTACATCATTATAAATAAGAAGAGTCCGTCATCTGTAAGTTTTCTTTCAAAAACTACAACCAAATTTTCCACTATTTCATCAATTTGATATGATTCTATTGAGGTTCATTGTATAGAAGTGATGTGAGGACTAATGAGTCCATATTTATGTTCCCAAGGTTTTACCTTTAAAGAATATTGATATATATGCCTGTAAAAAATATGAATTGTATTTATTCATAATTAACATAGTAGATCAGCTATTGAAAAAACAAATCATGAAGACACACCTCATGCATACATTTATAACTGAGGCTCCTAGCTATTCATACTTGAGTATTTCATTTACATTCTCAAGAGTAGTTAAGTCTATAATGGCCTCTACATACATTTTTTATTTAAAATCAACTATGAAATTACTGGCACTTTGTAACATTGTATCTGCATGAAACCTTCAATATTAGTATATTCAAAAATTGAACGGGTAGGGTAAAGGTTATTTGTAAAGATATTTTTTATTGGTTGGTTGATCCTTTAGATCATTTTGATTCAAACTTTCATTTCACCCCATTCCATTTATCTATTTATAATAACATTCATCAATTCAAACCTTTTTTCATTAATTGTTAATGGTTTTACATGAAAAATAAATCGAAAATGAATACCTCCTTATCAACATGTTTTTTATAAGATATAATGGCTATGCTACAAATGTTATAATAGATTCTTCAACCATATGAATTTTTGTATCATCAAGTGGAACAGATAGCTTAGTGCTCAACTCACGTGCTATGTTAATACCCACTCTCACATGACCTATTAGAAGTTTTCTATTGTGTAGAGTTTCTTATTGGATATTGAATATGGTATCCCTCACAACAAGGAAATGGGTGAATGTTGATATATATAAATCCCAATCATTATGATCCTGTAGAATATCAGTACAAGAAAGGTATCAGTGTCTTCATAGTTCACATTTCATAGAAACAATTATGAGAATATTGATTACCTAATATAAGACAACTCTTTGAGGGGAATGGCTCACCCTAAAGATGGTGGGGGTGGGGGGATCTTCATGTAGTGGTTGTTCTTGTTTTGTTTATTCTATTTGATTATTTACCATAACATTTTCTAGAAAATCTGATTTCCAATTAAATTTTTCTTCAAGATCTACTAATTTTTCCTGCATATATTCCATTTTTTATCTTTACCCCCTGTTCATTTCTTTTCTCAAAACATGTTTGGGGTGTCACCCCAAAACCCACACCTACAATGCAACCATACTATTCTAGCCACTTCAAGGCCACAAATAGTAGTTGTTCATTTAGTAAAGATGATGATGATTCCTTATTCTAATTTAGATTAAAAAATATAGGAAAATAAGTAATCATTGTTATATAATACCAATTTAAAGTAATTTTCTTTTTATTATGTCATACTTACATATGCTTCCCACACTTTTTGCGTGCTTTCATCTATTAGTGTCCCATATTTATTTACACATGCCTCCTTCCAAAGCACATAACATGGAATTGAAGTGGATCTGGATTCATCAATATGCATATAGAATGAGGAACACAATTATGTTGTTGTTTCATGTCACATAAAAGTATTATGGTAGATTTAAAATATGTACCAATTTTTTTTCAAGTGAAGTGTACCGCATCCTTGATTTACGGTAGGGGTGCATTGGTTTTGCTGCCCATTTCTTATTTTCACCACTCAGTTACTGTTTCACAAATTAACAATTATTAATCAAATTGATTAATATAAGTATTATCAAACAATGTATTACTAGTCCTAATGTACCTGAAAACATGTTTCCTCACGAAGACTAATAAACCCATCCCATGCTTCTTGGCTTATCAGGTGTTCATAAATTTGTGGTGTGTGTGGGTTTGTTTTCCCTTCAACATATTTTAGATGAAAATTTGTAAGAATTGTTCCAGAGCATCTGTGATACTTTCTAGCAAGCATTAATACAAATTTCATTCAGGATTCATCTACTATAAATGAACTTTATAAGGGATAATGATGAGTAAGTCAATGATTTTTTTAATTTTTTTAGTAAAATAAAGAAACTATATCATAATGTTACCCTAATATCTTCCCAAATCAGTGTCTTAAGCACAGAAACAACATTGTGCCATGAATATATATCAATTGGTACACACTACCAAGAAATGATCCCAATGAAACTACTGAACATAGCCTTATTGCGGTTAATAGCATGGACACATGTATTCCATAAAATCTCAAATTTGATGCATTTTATTCTCAACTTAATAATTTTTTATAACACCGTCATGATACGACACTCCTATTTTTCTAGGACACTGGTTTTCACCATCTACCATTTCCTCAGGTTTAACATTATCAATATGTTGTTCCTCTGGATTGGTAGCATCAGTATGTGCAAAAGGTTGTTGTTCCTCTGCATTGTGAGCACCAACAAGTTGAGAAACCTGTTGTTACTCATGATTTGGAGCACAAACATGTGAAAAATTCATTATCTAAAGAAGTGGTTGAACATTTAATTTAGATTATGTAAATGCAGTAGTGAAAAAATAATAATATGAGATAATACAATGTATATTGCAAAAAAATAACCCGATTACTGAAATCTATTTTTTTAAAAGGTTGAAAGGACTTGACCACTCTATAGAGTATCAAAATCCCTTAATTGTGGTCTCCTATGACATACAAGACCCTGTCCATATTAGTATTACTGCAAAATGATTGAAATTTTCCAATGAAAGGGCCATCCTTAGTTTAATTTTCAACTATCCCTTCAGTGATTTTTTTCAATAACAGAACAATTGACCACTTTCGGTTTGTGAGATCTAGAACAAAAAATACCCATACTACCTATGATTCCATTATAAACAGTTCATATTTGTACCCTTACTTACTAAAATTCACTTTCATGAATCCAAATTAATCCATTTTAACCACACTACTATTATCAAAACACTTTCATTGAAAAATCAATACCTGGGATGTTATATAATCCAAATCCTATAGTTGTTTGAAGATTTTAAAATAGGACATATTCTCATAAATTGGATTTATGTACTTAGTACCAGATATATTCATCGCTTCAGTCGCAAGTGTAACTTCACTATTTTTTATGGTACTACATTCATCATGTTCATTTTTATAGAATATATAACCATTAATTACATAACCATTATAAGATAATATATGCACACTTGGTTCTCTGGATATCCATCGAAGTTGTTTTGAAATTGAATCTATATTTTTAGCTGACTCCTTAAAAACATGGTCTTGAAATCATCCTATAAACTATTGATTATTTATATTTGATATCCATATTTAAACCCTTAATGGAATAAAATGCCTAATAATTTCTTTGCAGGCTTCAACATATGGGGAAACCTCTAAATTGTTATACAAAATGTAAGGGTGGGCCTACTCCCAATCTGTAATAGTGATTGTAACAACATCTATTCTATAAATTCATTTACCCAAAATTCATCCAATGTTATGATATTTCAATAGACCAATGCTTTCCACACCAGATAGGTAGTCAGTATAAAATTCAATGACTTTCTCAACAATATATCGCTCTGCAATACAATCTTATATTTGACTTTGATTTTTGACATTCCCTTTCAAAATCTTAATATACCATTCAATGAGGTAAATCCATCTATAATGTGTAGGACCACATAGTTGAATCTCTCTTACCAAGTTAACCATCAAGTGAACCATCATATTAAAGAATGTTGGTAGGAAGAACATTTATATTTCACATAATATGATGAGAATTTTCTTTTCTATAGGTGGAAATTTTGTTGGTTCTATAAATTTTCTGCGTATATCTTTGAAAAATAAATAGAGCTTGGTTAATGTATGATAAACATTCTTGGTCAAAATGCAATGTAAAGCTACACACATTATATCTTGCATCAAAACACGAAAATCATATGATTTCAGACCCTTTAACTTTAAATCATTCGTTGACATTATATTCTTGATATTTTATGAATACCCCTCTAGAACCTTTACATCATTCAAGAGTTGAAAAACTGATATATCTCCTACCTGGAAAGAGTGTAAGCAGATGGAGGAAGAAAAGCCTGTTTTTCACCCTTCACTAGTGCAAACTCTTCCCGTCTTCTCATGTTAACATGTACAACCTAGACTTAATTCCATCCTTTGTGGGGGGGGGGGGGGGCTGTCCAGGGGGTATGAGGTGTCCAGGAGGCAGGCAGGCTATCCAAGGGATGGTGGGTCTATCCAAGGGGGTACGGGGTGGGTGGGCAGGCTGTCCACAGGGGTGGTGGGGCTGTATAGGGGGGTACAGGGTGTCCAGGGGGGAAGGCGGGCTATCCACAGGGGGTGGGTGGGCTGTCCACGGGAGTGGCAGGGCTGTCCACGGGGGTGGAAAGGCTGTCCAGGGGGGTGGGGGTGTCTAGGGGGTGGGGAGGGGGTGTCCAAGGGGGTGGGGGATGTTCAAGGGGTGGGGGTGTCCACCCCCAAAATAGGGTCGTAAAATCTAATATTTATCCAATTGTAGCATGATTTCAAGCCTATTATAGATGATCGAGAAGAATATTGGTGTAAACCATGAATATCATACATATAAATCACAACACACCCAATTGTAAACACACCACCAAATATCATACGTGGATCAGATTTTATGAGCCATGTTTCGATGGGACACTACTCATAGGAGTATGGGCCTTGTTATATCATTAGGTGATTTGGAGTTTTACGAATGTTAAATTTATATGAGATCAATATGGATAGTGGATAAGAACCTGAGTGAGATTTCTTTGCATAGATCACTTCTTCTTGGAAGGGTAAGAGTGAGTGTTGGTGTGGAACTTAAAGAAAAGTCTTAACGTGTCAAAGAAACTATACATTGGTTGTATTTGATTACTATTTTTTTTGTAGAGTATCAGAGTGGACAACCCACCCCCTCCCTGGATATCCCACACCCCCACACCCCTACACCCCCTACCCCCTGCACCCCCACCCAGATAGCCCCCCACCCCACCTGGACACCCTACACCTGGAAAACCCACCCCTCCTCCCTAGACAACCAAAACTCCATCCCCCACCTGGACAGACCACCCCCCTCCCCCACCTGAATAGCCCACCCACCACCACCCCTATACAACCCACCCCCTCCCTGGACATCCCACACACCCTCCCCTATAGCCCCCCCGACAGCCCCCCTGAATAGCCCCCCCACATGGACAACCCACACCCCCACCCCCCACTGGACAACCCCCCCTCCTTAGACAACCCATACCCCGCTCCCCCAACTGGATAGCCCCCCCCCCCCCAAGACATACCACCCCCTACCTAGACAGCCCACACCCCCTCCCCTGCACCCCCCACATGGACATCCCCCCCACCTGGATAGCCCCCCCATTTAGACAACCCACCCCCACCCCCACCTGGACAGCCCCCCCACCTGAACATCCCCCCCCCACCTGGACAACCCCCCCACCTGGATAACTCACCCCCCTCCCTAGACACCCCACACCCCTCCCCCACCTGGACACCCCACCCTGATCCCCCTGGACATCCCACACCCCTCCTTGGGGCAACCCATACCCCCCTCCCCCACACCCCTATAGCCCCCCTACCCCCCCTGCAGCCCCCTACCCCCTGGACAACCCACCCCCACCTGGACAACCCCCTACCCTTCCTATAGCTCCCTTAGGGTATTTTTATTTAAAATCGTTTTATTTATTAAGAAATCCAAACTACCATGCATTAGCCATTTCATTCCAAACAACCCATTCAATTTATCAAAACATAACAAATTCAATTTATCAAAACATGACAAATTCAATTTATCAAAAAATGAAAAATTCAATTTATAAGTCTCTATGGGTCACTTAGAAAATGTCATTGGGAAAAGGGGAAATCAACTACATTGTTAATTACAATTTAAAAATTGGGTTAGCCACTTAGAAGGTGCGGTGGTGTCTAGGAGGCATGGTGGTGTCCAGGGGGGGGTGTCTAAGGGGGTGGGGGGGGGGCTGTCCAAGGGGGTGGAGGGTGTCCAGGGGGGGGGGGTTCTAGGGGTGGTGGGGGTGTCTAGGGGTGGTGAAGGTGGTGGTGGTGGTGGTGTGTGTGTGTGTGGGGGGGTGTCCATGGGGGGTGAGGGGTGTCCAGGGAGGGTGGGGGTGGGGGTGTCCAAGGGGGTGGGGGTGTCCAGAGGGGGTGGGGCTATCCAAAGGGTGGGGGGTGTCCAGGGGGGCGGGCTGTCCATGGGAGGTGAGGGTTGTCTAGGGAGGGTGGGGGTGGGGGTGTCCAGGGGGGTGGGGGTGTAGGGGGGTGGGGGGCTATCCAATGGGGGTGTCTAGGGGGTGGGGGGGGGTTGTCCAGGGGGGTGGGAGGTGTCCAGGGGGGTGAGGGTGGGGGTGTTCGCAATTCCAATCCATCATCCAAGCAACACCAAAATCCAAATCCAATTTTCAACTAAACTAAAGTTCAAAAAACATAAAACAAACCATTTACACCCTGCACTAAACAAACCCCACTAAACAAACCCTTTACCATGTTTGAAGTGTAGAACAAAAAAAACAAACCAAAGGTTTCGGAACTCCAAATACAACAATAACTATAATTTAGTTGAAATCAAAATGACAAATAGAAAAAAAGAGGAATAACACTAAAACCAAGGTAAAAATTACTAATTTCAAGTGTAGAAATAAACATTTGTTTGATTAAAGAAGGATCTATGGCTGGAAGGAGTTTCGTAGCCAATAATACTTTAGGAGGAGCTCTGGATTAGGTCTGTAATCAGGCCGAGTGGGAGTTGGGGCGCTGGGTATTTAGGGGAAAACTTTTCCAACGGTTTTTAAAAACCGTTGGGAAAGCCTCTCTTTACCAATGGTTTAGTAAAATTGTTGGTATATATTAGAGTAACTAAAGCTTTCCCATTGGTTTTTTCAAACCATTGGGAAATATTAACTATATTAACACATTTTCTAACGGTTTGGGCAAACCATTGCAAATGTGGATTTTTTACAGTATACCAACGGTTTCTTCAAACCGTTGGTATATATACATTGGGAAAACCACCATTTCCAGTAGTGATAGATTAGTAGCCAAAGGTTATAATCAGGAAGAAGGTATATATTATGATGAGAATTTTGCCCTAGTATCTAGATTAGAAGCTATAATAATCCTTCTAGCCTATGCATCTCATATGAATTTTAAATTATATCAAATGGATGTTAAGTATTCCTTTTTAAATGGTTATTTAATGGAGGAAGTTTATGTTGAACAACCTCCTGGTTTTTAAAATCCCCAAAAACACAACTATGTTTTTAAACTCACTAAAGCTCTCTATGACCTTAAATAGACACCTAGAGCTTGGTATGAAAGATTAAGTTATTTTATTTTGAAAAATGGTTTTACTATTGGTTTGGAAGATCCAATAATTTTTAATAAAATAGTTTGTTCTAATATTTTATTAGTTCAAATTTATGTTTATGATTTTATTTTTTGTTCAACTAATAAAAATATTTGTCATGATTTTTCAAATCTAATGCAAAAAAGAATTTGAAATGAGTATGATGGGAGAAAGAAATTTCTTTTTAGGATTTAAAATTTATCAAAAAGATTATGGAAATGTTTTAAATCAAAGTAAGTATATTATAGATTTATTGAAACAGTTTGAGCATGAAAATAGTAAGACATATACAACTCCCATGCATACTAATATAAAAATTGATTTGGATGAAGCTAGAAAACCAGTAGACAACAATTTATATAGAGGTATGATTGGTAGTTTGTTATATATTACTACTAGTAGACCAGATATTATATTCTCTGTATGTCTTTTTGCTAGATTTCAATCAAATCCAAAATAATTCCATCTTACTACTGTTAAAATAATTTTCAGATATTTAAAAGGAATTATTTTTCAATCTCTTCTTTACCCTAAAACTTATGATTTTAAT
Organism: Viscum album; assembly: GCA_963277665.1. Classification (NCBI taxonomy): domain Eukaryota; kingdom Viridiplantae; phylum Streptophyta; class Magnoliopsida; order Santalales; family Viscaceae; genus Viscum; species Viscum album. The sequence continues at coordinate 1,507,161,241 of OY728158.1, forward strand.
TTAATTTCATATTCAAATGCTAAATTTTGAAGTTTTATATTATATATAAAAAGTACCTCAAGAACTTTTTACTTTTTAGGAAAATATTTAGTTTCATGGTCTGGTAAGAAATAACACTCAATTGCTCTATCAACCGCTAAGGCAGAATATGTGTCTGCCAGTAGTTGTTGTTTCCAAGTATTGTGGATGAAAAACACTCTACTAGACTTTGGACTAAAATTTAATAGTATTTCTATTTTATTTGATCATATTAGTGATATTAATATTTCTAAGAATCATATAAGTCATTCCAAGACTAATCACATTGATATAAGACATCATTTTCTAAGAGATCATGTCCTTAAAAAGGATATATCTTTGGAATTTGTTAATTCTAAATATCAATTGACTAATATTTTTACCAAACCACTTCCAACTTCCATTTTTGATTTTATTAAGGGGGATTTAGGTTTATTTAATTTTTAACTAAGTGTTCTTTAATTTTATGATTATTTATCTCTATTAAATTTTGTTTGATGCTTTACTTATTTTTATTTTCGCTGTTTATTTTGTTTAAATAATTTTAGTTTTAATTTTTAAAGTCACGTGTTTTCAAATTTTTTCATAATTATCTTACATAATGGCATGTGAAACAAGGAAATGTTAGAAACTTTTTTCCTACTAAAACCTTTCGACTTCCCTTAACTTTTTGTTTCTCAAACCATTTCATCTACCAAAGCCTTTGTCTACCTTAGAAACCCTAGAACCTGAGAACCTCAGTGCTTTCGATTTTTAGAAATGGGAAAAACCAAGTGAACTGATGAGGATGAACCTAGTGACCTGAAGCATTAATGAGTTTCTTCAAGAAATATTCCATACGGAAAAGTCATCAATTTTGAGTGGTTGTATGAGACCAATTTGTTGCTTAAGAAAACACTCACATTTCAAGGTCTAGAATTTATTTTTAATTAGGTAAATACAGAATTTGTTTATGAGATAGAGTTGAATTATCTCTTTAATAGTGTCCAGTTTAGTTTTGGTGAAACTGAAGACACTATTTCTGCAAAAATAGAGGATAAGGAATTTTTGATTTCCTATGTAGAAATAGATGAAATCTTAAAATTTCCCCTTGAAGGTGTTTTTCATTTTGAGATTCAATCTATTAGAAATAATGATCATAAGTCTATGGACATTATTTCATTTATATTTAGATCAAATCAAATCAGAAATATGTTTATTAAGGACCTTGAGGCTGATCAAAAAGTTTTAGTTAAATTTATTCAGACTGCAATATCCCCAAGAGTAGCTAAGATGGAGAAAATTTTATATCAAAAAATGTATGTTATGTTTCTGTTCATAAGTGAAATAAAGTTGAATTTTACAAGGTATATGCTGAGGTATTTGAGCTATTGTTTTCAAGAAAAGGATCGTATGTATTTTTATCTTTACGGAAGGATATTGTATTTAATTTTTTTCAGAAAGAATATGGTTCGTGTGTTCAGTTCAAGAGTTAAATTTCATCACAGTAATGTATTTAATGATGGTAATATTAGAAAATTTGGTTTTTATTGGAGTATAATGAAGGAAAGATTATGAAAATTGGTGCATATGACCAAAAAAAGTTAGGATCATTTGTTTAAGGGGAGAAAAGTGCTGTTGGAAATAAAGGTATTGGAGAATCCAAAGCTGAAGGAGTTTCCAAACCTGCTTAGAGAAAATTGAGATTTGATGGTGAAGAAGAAAAAGAAGAAGAAGAAGAAGTTATAGAGGAGTTGGTTATGAAACCAAGGAACATAGAAGAACCACCTATTGAAGAACCTGTGTTGGGTTTAGGTGAAGATACTAGATCGGTTCATTTGGAAGAATCATTTTTTGAAGAAGATCAACAGGTTGAAAGCTAGGTTCAAGGATTGCAGGATGTTTCTATTCTAGTTGTTCAAGAAGATGAGCTAGCTATTCATGAAGCTTTTGTTCAAGAAGAAAATTTGGAAGTGGCTATTTAGGAAGATTAACAAATGCTCAGATCAGAAAATGTGGCTACAGAAGTTGTTGAGAATTAGGATTGCTCAGTTTTTAATCAATTGATTGAGAGAAAAGAATCTATTTTTGGAGAGAAGATAGAGGTTCTTGATAATGTATCTTGGTCCAGTGACAAATTAGTTGAAAAATTAGTAGATAAGTCTTCTTCAATTCCTTTAGCGATTGTGGCTGTTGGTCAGTCACAGAATCCAGATGAATGGACATATGATTCCCTAACTAATCAATTTGAAGATCTTATAATGAAATTTAATAAAGTTCAGGAATAAAATTATATTCTTAGGCAGGATATAGAGTCCTCATGGAAATATTTTGATGATTTTTAGAATTCATCAATGCCAAGGATGGAGTTTGAGTGTCTACAGACTAATCTTAGAGAATTAAAAGAAAATTTGGTCTCAAGGAAATATTTTGATTCTTTTAAGAGAGAGATGTTAGATGAAGTTGAAAAAATTCGATCTGAATATGTTTCCAAAAATAGATTTTGTGGATATGAAGTGGTATTTAGAAAGCCAATTTGAGTCCATTAAAGGAAGTTTTTCTCAAGACAATGATTCTACCTCTGCCCCTTCAACCTCTCCAGATTTAGTAAGAATATTTCTAGCAATTACAACTTTTATGGATGATATGAATGACCGTCTGCAGAACCTTCAGTGAAATAGTGCTCCATTATCAGTTTTATTGGATAATCAGAGATATCTGATTGAGAAATTGACTTCAGGTGAACCTAGTATCAGGATTCTATTCAACAAATTCATAGATAAGTTAGAGCAATTTATACCGTAATAGGAAAGTTTGCATGATTTTTTAAAAGTAAATATTTTTGAAAATCAACATGTTAGTCAAGATTCCCAAGTTTTGATTATGAAGTTGGGATATAGTCTTATGAAAATGTTGTGGGTACATATGGAAGATCTTAAAGAAGTGTTTCAAGCTGCTCAAATTCCTATAGAACCAAAAACCGATCCAAACCCTAACCAAACTCTTTTAACCTAACCACATCAGTTGGCTAACCTGTTTCATTGTCAAAATAAATATTGTATTTATACAATTTTTGATGAATGAAATCTATTTATTCTTATTTTATATGATTTATTTGATATTCTTTTATGTTTATGTATAATGCCAAAAATATAGTCTTATTTATCTAAACAGTATATTCTAACATTCACTTAATGTTATGTGCAAAATTAAAATTGTTTTAATCATTTTTCTATACTTTCTTTTTGATATCACAAAAGGAGGAGAAATTTGGATAAACACAAAATTTATTTTTATTGAAATGATTCTGTAAAATAAAATTATTTTCTTTAAAATATTTTCAAAATTCTAAATTATGTTAATAATTCTATGGGTTTTGTGATCATTAAAAAGGGGGTGATTGTTGGTCATGTATTGTCTCAACAATAATATATAATTTATGATGATTTTGATGCTCACAAATACCATTGTTTGTTTTATTAATGATTTTTCATTAAGTTTATTTCAGGGAATTAATATATTTTTTATTTATTATGAAATTATTTTCAAGATTTTAATTCGCAAGAAATATTTATTAAAAGTGTTCAGGATATGATTTTAAACATTCTAGAAATATTTTTCATACCCTAAGTGGTTTAGTGTAATGTATGATATCAACCCTACACTATGTACAATGTGTATGGATCGTGATCCCTATGTTTGTCTTCAACCTTACACCAGAATAAGAATGTATGGTTTCTCAACCCTACGTTCAGATTGCTACATATGGTTAATCAGCCTTACGTTATTAGAAAAGTATGCTAAAAATATGTTTGGAAAAATAAGAAAGTATGGTTAAATAACCCTATATAAGAAATGAACCTTGCACTCTAAAGAGAAACATATGGATCATCAATATCACTTTTATGATCAATCGTATATTGTCAACCTTACATTCAAAAGATGAATTCTATGTAGTTGAACCCTACATTCAGTATTTTGTTGCTTTGTGAAGGAACCCTATGTTTGACTTTTCAACATCAGAGATTTATTTTTGTGATATTTTCCATTATTTCTACAACAGAATTAACGAAGTTACAGACCGTTTTAAAGATTGTTTTTGACCATTTCAAGGATCATTTTGATTGTTTCAAAGAATCGATTTTATCGAAGAAAATCATTCTTATTTCTAAGGGAATTTTAAACTCACCTAGTTAATTGAAATTTGGATTTCTACGACCAATCAGGATATTCTTTTGGATCTGAAATATCGAAGCAAGTCATATGATCTATATATTTCTTCAGAATATCTCTTCAAATATATGTGTGATAAGTGATTCATATACAATACTACATTTTATTGAAATTCTTTTCACAGTGCTACAGTGAATGAACGACTCAGGAAGAGGACTACATTTTAGAGATATACATGTTCTATCTTGTTTTACTATAAGTTTACGACTACTCTATTTTTTGTTGTTCTTAAAATAGAAGATCTCTTGTGAAATCAGATCTCTTCATACTTATTTCATCTTGAATATTGTCTTTCTGAAGAAGAAGATCCATCAATTGTCAGTTGCGTGGTGCTAAAACTGTGAAGATCAATCTGTTTCAAAAAATCAAATCTTTTTTGATTTATTTGAGTTTTAACTGCTCGTAATCAGTTGAAGTGGAGTGTCATCTTCTCGATCTAAGTTGTGGATAATTTGTTCTCTATTTAAAACCAGAAGACTTTGTTTTTAGTCTTAATTGTAAAGGTTTCAACTGCCTGTACTCAGTTGTTGGAATTTTGGTCTTGTAATAAGAGGATCAGACTAATGAAATTCACAAATATTGTAGAGAGAGCTTCTGGTGGAGTGGAATAGGGGATATTTGTGCCCCAAACCACTATAAAAAGTCGTTTATTTTATATGGATATTACATGAAAAAACGTAATTAACATCGTATATTGTAAAAATGAATGAATAAATAAAACATAAAAAATAATGAATGCATGTTTTGTAATTAAAAATAAATAAAAAATTGAATATTCTATATGTTTTATTAAAAAAAGTCAATAAATTAATACAAAACCTTACCCCAAGGGGTGTCCCGGTGGTTAGGTTTGAGGGTTGTGACCATCAGGTCCAGTGTTTGATTCCCATTGATTGTAGGTTTCGACCGAGGTAATTTCACACCGTGCGATTTAACATCTCGATAGTGCATGGCATCATGGAGATTCTAGTTTTACTTAGTCAGGTTGTGGTTAGCATTCAAGACCTGGGGCCTAGTACACCTGTAGAGAAACAATCAATGATGGAAAGAACATTAATTGTATAGTTCAGCTAGGGTTTTTTTACAAAAAAAAAGAATAAAAAACACATGTTTTATCCTTAATTTTATATGAAATTTATTTTAAAATTAAAAAACATATTGTATTGCTAAAAAAAAGAACACCTTTTTTGTCATTAATTTTATATGAAAATTGTAATAAAAAATATAAAAGATATTTTATGTTGTAAAAGATTAAGCAAAATAAAAATAAAACATTATTAAAAATAAACCAAATATTGAAAAATTTGATTAAAGAATATAAATAGAGAGAACGAAGATAAAAAATGATTGACTCTATTATTATTCATGATTTTTTCTAAGTTTTTCTGCAATAATCTCATGCATCACTTACTCCAAACATATGAATTTTTCAATTTTATTGTTATATTTTATGTTTTTGAAAACCATACACTACTATAAATTAATCCTTTAACACCATGAAAAATGAAATTTAATAGTGCTAATTTTTTTTATTATCCTAAGAACTGTTAAAAGGGAAAACCCTTTATCAATACTTTTGTTATCACTGCTAAAAAGGGGTCTTTATCAGTGTGATAAATAGTGCTGATAAAGACGCCACTACTGTAGTGTGCTATTTGAATTAAAACACACTACACCAGTAACCTGTATATGACTATTTCATAATAATTTAATTGAAATAAAAACTATAACAAAAATACATAAAAAAGACTATATTATATACATTTAAAACAATGTTTTCCATAATTACATCAACAAGCGCTATCATAGAAATTAAAAAACATCAATGTTTCATCATCTTTGGCACCTAAACCCCTCTAAAAAAAGCATGATCATGGTATTAGTTGCCCAAAAAACCACCTAAACTCAAGAAAAATAATCTACTTGTATAGGAAAAACATTATTATGTTAGTGATACTATAAATAAATAAATTAAACATAATTTGAAAAAATACATGAATAAAATGTTAATTTTAAATAAAAGGACACACTTATAGTAATATTGGTCACAACGTGCATCAGATTGAGGTGGGGCTAATTATTACAGGTCAAAAATGACTTATGGATCATTTTCATAAAGTATCAAAATAATCCGAACACGTTTTCTCAACTTGAGTGTGTCACTTTTCTTTTTTACAAAAATTATCATTTCAAACTAAAAACACACACTTTTAGTCATACCGGTCACATCGTGTGTCAGTTTTATGTGATACTGATTCATACACATCACAAATGACTTATCAATCATTTTCCTAAAGTATCAAGACAGTCCAAGTGCATTTTCTCAGTTTTTAGTTAGTGATGCATGTTTTGAACTAAAATGTCAATTTTAGACTAATAATGAAAACTTTGAGTCATACCAGGCACACCATGTATCAGATTGAGGTGAGACTGATTCCTAATTATTATAAATGACTTATGGATCATTGTACTAAAGTATCAAAACAATCTGAATGGTTTTTCTCAATTTTGAGTATGCCACTTTTCTTTTTTACTAAAATGTAAATTTTAAATACAGACACACTTGGAGTCATACCGGTCACACTGTGTGTTGGATTGAGGTTTGACTAATTCCAATATAACACAAATGACTTATGGATAGTTTTCCTAAAATATCAAAACAATACGAATGTATTTTCTTAGTTTTGAGCAGGTCACTTATTTTTTTACTAAAATGACATTTAAAACTGAAAGCACACACTTGGAGTTATATTGGTCACACAATGTGTCAAATTGAGGTGAGGATGATTAATACATATTAAAAATGACTTATGGATTGTTTTCCTAAAGTATCAAAACAATCTGAATATGTTTTCTTAGTTTTGAGTATGTCACTTGTGATTTTTACTAAAACATCATTTAAAACTGAAAACACTCACTTTGAGACACACCAGTCACATCATGTGTCAGTTTAATGTGAGACTGATTCCTAAACATCAAAAATGAATTATGAATATTTTTCCTAAATTATCAAGATAATCAGATCATTTTTTTCATTTTTCAGTGAGTGACACATGTTTTGAACTAAAATGTTAATTTTAAACTGATAACAAACACTGAGTCCTACCAAGTACATAATGTATTAGATTGAGGTGAGACTGATTACTACACATTAAAAATGACTTATAGATCATTTTATTAAATTATCAAAACAATATGGATGTGTTTTCTTAGTCTTGAGCATGTCACTTGTCATTTTTATTATAATTAATGTCAATTTTAAATAAAAAGACACACTTGGAGTCATACCGGCCACAAAATGTGTTAGATTGAGGTGTGGATGATTACTACACATCAAAAATGACTTATAAATAATTTTTCTAAAGTATTAAAACAATCCAAATGTGTTTTCTTGGTTTTGAGTATGTCACTTGTGTTTTTTTACTAAAATATCATTTTAGACTGGAAACAAGCACTTTGAGTCATACTAGTCACACGGTGTATGAATTTGATGTGAGAATTATTCCTACACATCATAAATGACTTATGAATAGTTTTTATAAACTATAAAGACAATATGAGTTCCTTTTCTTGATTTTTAGTGAGTGACACACATTTTGAACTAAAATATCAATTTTAAACTGATAAGAACTACTTTGACTCATATCGAGCGCACCATGTATCGTATTCAGGTGCAGATGATTCCTACATGTCACAAATGAAGTATAGATCATTTTACTAAAGTATCGAAACAATACGAATATGTTTTCTTAGTTTTTAGCATGTCACTTGTTTTTTACTAAAATATCAATTTTAAATAAAAAGACACACTTGGAGTCATACCGGTCACACCATACATTAGATTGAGGTGTAGATGAATACTATATGTCACAAATGACTTAAAAATAATTTTCATAAAGTATCAAAATAATTCAAATGCATTTTATTAGTTTTAAGTATGCGACTTGTGTTTTTCTACAAAAATGTCATTTTAAACTAAAAACATGCACTTTGAGTATACTGGTCACATCGTGTGTCAGTTTGATATGATATTGATTACTATATGTCACAAATGACTTATGAATTGTTTTCATAAATTATTAATACAATCATAGTGTTTTTGATAGGTTTTCAGTGAGTGACACATGTTTTGAACCAAAATGTCATTTTTAAACTGATAATGGAAACTTTGAGTCATACAGGTCACATCATGTGTCGATTGATGTGAGAATAATTTATAAACATAAAAATATGAATCATTTTTTCTAAATTTTTAGGATAATCATAGCATATTTTCTTAGTTTTTTAGTGAATGACATGCATTTTGAACTAAAATGTCAATTTTAAATTGATAACAAACATTTTGAGTCATACCAAGAACACCATGTACCATATTGATGTGTGGATAATTTATATACATAAAAAATGGATTAATGATTATTTTCCCAAAGTATCAAAAAAATCTGAATGTGCTTGATCAGTTTTGAGCATGTCACTTTTCTTTTTTATTAAAATGTCAATTTTAAATAAAAAGACACACTTGGAGTCATATCACTCACACCATGCATCAGATTAAGGTGCAGATGATTCCTACACATCACAAATGATTTATGGATCATTTTAATAAATTATTAAAACAATACGAATGTATTTTATTAGTTTTGAGTACGTCACTTTTCTTTTTTACTAAAATGTCATTTTAAACTGGAAACCCACACTTTGATTCATAACTATCACATCATGTGTCAGTTTGGCGTGAGACCGATTCCTACACATCACAAACGACTTATGAATATTTTTCCTAAATAATCAAGATAATATGTGCGTTTTTTTCTCAATTTTCAACGAGTGACACATGTTTTGAACTAAAATGTCATTTTAGACTGATAACAACCACTTTGAGTGATACTAGACACACTGTGTATCTAATTGAGGTGCGACTGATCGCTACACAGTGAAAATGACTTACAGATCATTTTACTATAGTATCAAAACAACCCGAGTGTGTTTGATCTATTTTGAATATGTCACTTATCTATTTTATTGAAATGTCAATTTAAAATAAAAATACACACTTGGAGTCCCACTGGTAACACTATGTGTTAGATTGAGGTGTGGTTTATTCTTATATGTCACAAATGACTTATGGATCATTATACTAAAGTACCAAAACAATATGAATGTGTTTTCTCAATTTTGAGTATGCGATATGTGTTTTGAACTAAAATTTAAATTATAAGCAAAAGACATACAGTTCGAGTCATACCGAGAACATCGCATATCATATTGAGGTGCGACTGATTGACACATATACTTGTTTCCATTATCTCAGTTACATCCTTGAAGTTCAATAACTCATGTGCAAGAGCAACTTTGAAATAACCACCCCAAATTGAGTAAGAGAATACACCTGTATAAGAGAATAATTCCTATATCAGTAACACTATAAAGAAATAAATTAAACATAAATATAAAATAATACATTAATAAATTTTCAATTTTAAATTTAAACCAAACAATTTGAGTCATACTCGGTACACCGTGGATCAGATTGAGTTATGTTTGATTCCACCATTTATTTTTATCCTACAATGCATTCAAAATTTTGGGTTATCTAACAATATTGTTGTTTGATAACCCGAAATGTTTAATGCATTGGAAAATAAAAAAGAAAATTGCATCATGAGTGCATCATCCTTGTTGGGTGAATGATCATAGTACATGAGTGAATCATCCCTGTTAACTAAGTCATTTCTTCATGATCTATATGAAAATTAACAAAATAAGTATCAGATAAAAATAAAAAATAAATTAACTAAAAAATATAGATAAAATTATGAGAAAATAAACTAATAAGTAGCAGGAAGTCACATATTTATAATATATGTGTACATTTTGAAACCAATTATGTTACCTAATCATTTCTAAACAAATATATTTATTCTTGTGAATACGAGGAATTTTTAAGGTCATGAAAGTACTAAAAAAATAAAAATACAGTCAGGATTAATAAATATTTTAAATGAAATTGTAATTATCTTCAAAAATACCTCTTTAGGGATGCTAGTTTATTGATGGTATATAATATCTCTCATAAATTTTAAAACATAATAACTAAAATGTTTTCTATTGGTTTGTTTTGGAAACTGTAGAAACATTGAAAAAAAAAATTAATTTGTTTTTTTATATGTTTTGATAGTGAAATATTATTATATATATCCTAATACTTATCCACTTGTAGAAGTTGATAGACTCCTTGTACACATGGACTGTCCTCATGCCTTTATTTTGAAGATATTTTAACACCGCCCTATCATAAAAAAATTCACATTAAAACATAATATAAAATATATAACTTGAAGTTTAGTTCTAAAATTTTTCATGTAGTGTATTAAAAATTGAAAAACGTTATCACATGTGGTTGGTTTGTTGGGTATCTATGTAGTAAATCCAAGAAATAAATCTTTTGAGTATCCAAATTGACTGTAATGAGTAACCAATGCTAGATAAAAAATGAATAAGTAATGAAAGGAATGAAAATATATTTTATATGATTAAAATGTAGTGATTTACCCCTACATCATTATAAATCAGAAGAGTCCGTCATCTGTAAGTTTTCTTTCAAAAAATACGACCAAATTTTCCACTATTTCATCAATTTGATATGATTCTATTGAGGTTCATTGTATAGAAGTGATGTGAGGACTAATGAGTCCATATTTATGTTCCCAAGGTTTTACCTTTAAAGAATATTGATATATATGCCTGTAAAAAATATGAATTGTATTTATTCATAATTAACATAGTAGATCAGCTATTGAAAAAACAAATCATGAAGACACACCTCATGCATACATTTATAACTGAGGCTCCTAGCTATTCATACTTGAGTATTTCATTTACATTCTCAATAGTAGTTAAGTCTATAATGGCCTATACATACATTTTTTATTTAAAATCAACTATGAAATTACTGGCACTTTGTAACATTGTATCTGCATGAAACCTTCAATATTAGTATATTCAAAAATTGAACGGGTAGGGTAAAGGTGATTTGTAAAGATATTTTTTATTGGTTGGTTGATCCTTTAGATCATTTTGATTCAAACTTTCATTTCACCCCATTCCATTTATCTATTTATAATAACATTCATCAATTCAAACCTTTTTTCATTAATTGTTAATAGTTTTACATGAAAAATAAATCGAAAATGAATACCTCCTTATCAACATGTTTTTTAGAAGATATAATGGCTATGCTACAAATGTTATAATAGATTCTTCAACCATATGAATTTTTGTATCATCAAGTGGAACAGATAGCTTAGTGCTCAACTCACGTGCTATGTTAATACCCACTCTCACATGACCTATTAGAAGTTTTCTATTGTGTAGAGTTTCTTATTGGATATTGAATATGGTATCCCTCACAACAAGGAAATGGGTGAATGTTGATATATATAAATCCCAATCATTATGATCCTGTAGAATATCAGTACAAGAAAGGTATCAGTGTCTTCATAGTTCACATTTCATAGAAACAATTATGAGAATATTGATTACCTAATATAAGACAACTCTTTGAGGGGAATGGCTCACCCTAAAGATGGTGGGGGTGGGGGGATCTTCATGTAGTGGTTGTTCTTGTTTTGTTTATTCTATTTGATTATTTACCATAACATTTTCTAGAAAATCTGATTTCCAATTAAATTTTTCTTCAAGATCTACTAATTTTTCCTGCATATATTCCATTTTTTATCTTTACCCCCTGTTCATTTCTTTTCTCAAAACATGTTTGGGGTGTCACCCCAAAACCCACACCTACAATGCAACCATACTATTCTAGCCACTTCAAGGCCACAAATAGTAGTTGTTCATTTAGTAAAGATGATGATGATTCCTTATTCTAATTTAGATTAAAAAATATAGGAAAATAAGTAATCATTGTTATATAATACCAATTTAAAGTAATTTTCTTTTTATTATGTCATACTTACATATGCTTCCCACACTTTTTGCGTGCTTTCATCTATTAGTGTCCCATATTTATTTACACATGCCTCCTTCCAAAGCACATAACATGGAATTGAAGTGGATCTGGATTCATCAATATGCATATAGAATGAGGAACACAATTATGTTGTTGTTTCATGTCACATAAAAGTATTATGGTAGATTTAAAATATGTACCAATTTTTTTTCAAGTGAAGTGTACCGCATCCTTGATTTACGGTAGGGGTGCATTGGTTTTGCTGCCCATTTCTTATTTTCACCACTCAGTTACTGTTTCACAAATTAACAATTATTAATCAAATTGATTAATATAAGTATTATCAAACAATGTATTACTAGTCCTAATGTACCTGAAAACATGTTTCCTCACGAAGACTAATAAACCCATCCCATGCTTCTTGGCTTATCAGGTGTTCATAAATTTGTGGTGTGTGTGGGTTTGTTTTCCCTTCAACATATTTTAGATGAAAATTTGTAAGAATTGTTCCAGAGCATCTGTGATACTTTCTAGCAAGCATTAATACAAATTTCATTCAGGATTCATCTACTATAAATGAACTTTATAAGGGATAATGATGAGTAAGTCAATGATTTTTTTAATTTTTTTAGTAAAATAAAGAAACTATATCATAATGTTACCCTAATATCTTCCCAAATCAGTGTCTTAAGCACAGAAACAACATTGTGCCATGAATATATATCAATTGGTACACACTACCAAGAAATGATCCCAATGAAACTACTGAACATAGCCTTATTGCGGTTAATAGCATGGACACATGTATTCCATAAAATCTCAAATTTGATGCATTTTATTCTCAACTTAATAATTTTTTATAACACCGTCATGATACGACACTCCTATTTTTCTAGGACACTGGTTTTCACCATCTACCATTTCCTCAGGTTTAACATTATCAATATGTTGTTCCTCTGGATTGGTAGCATCAGTATGTGCAAAAGGTTGTTGTTCCTCTGCATTGTGAGCACCAACAAGTTGAGAAACCTGTTGTTACTCATGATTTAGAGCATAAACATGTGAAAAATTCATTATCTAAAGAAGTGGTTGAACATTTAATTTAGATTATGTAAATGCAGTAGTGAAAAAATAATAATATGAGATAATACAATGTATATTGCAAAAAAATAACCCGATTACTGAAATCTATTTTTTTAAAAGGTTGAAAGGACTTGACCACTCTATAGAGTATCAAAATCCCTTAATTGTGGTCTCCTATGACATACAAGACCCTTTCCATATTAGTATTACTGCAAAATGATTGAAATTTTCCAATGAAAGGTCCATCCTTAGTTGAATTTTCAACTATCCCTTCAGTGATTTTTTTCAATAACAGAACAATTGACCACTTTCGGTTTGTGAGATCTAGAACAAAAAATACCCATACTACCTATGATTCCATTATAAACAGTTCATATTTGTACCCTTACTTACTAAAATTCACTTTCATGAATCCAAATTAATCCATTTTAACCACACTACTATTATCAAAACACTTTCATTGAAAAATCAATACCTGGGATGTTATATAATCCAAATCCTATAGTTGTTTGGAGATTTTAAAATAGGACATATTCTCATAAATTGGATTTATGTACTTAATACCAGATATATTCATCGCTTCAGTCGCAAGTGTAACTTCACTATTTTTTATGGTACTACATTCATCATGTTCATTTTTATAGAATATATAACCATTAATTACATAACCATTATAAGATAATATATGCACACTTGGTTCTCTGGCTAGAAATCGAAGTTGTTTTGAAATTGAATCTATATTTTCAGCTGACTCCTTAAAAACATGGTCTTGAAATCATCCTATAAACTATTGATTATGTATATTTGATATCCATATTTAAACCCTTAATGGATTAAAATGCCTAATAATTTCTTTGCAGGCTTCAACATATGGGGAAACCTCTAAATTGTTATACAAAATGTAAGGGTGGGCCTACTCCCAATCTGTAATAGTGATTGTGACAACATCTATTCTATAAATTCATTTACCCAAAATTCATCCAATGTTATGATATTTCAATAGACCAATGCTTTCCACACCAGATAGGTAGTCAGTATAAAATTCAATGACTTTCTCAACAATATATCTCTCTGCAATACAATCTTATATTTGACTTTGATTTTTGACATTCCCTTTCAAAATCTTAATATACCATTCAATGAGGTAAATCCATCTATAATGTATAGGACCACATAGTTGAATCTCTCTTACCAAGTTAACCATCAAGTGAACCATCATATTAAAGAATGTTGGTAGGATGAACATTTATATTTCACATAATATGATGAGAATTTTCTTTTCTATAGGTGGAAATTTTGTTGGATCTATAAATTTTCTGCGTATATCTTTGAAAAATAAATAGATCTTGGTTAATGTATGATAAAAATTCTTGGTCAAAATGCAATGTAAAGCTACATACATTAGATCTTGCATCAAAACACGACAATCATATGATTTCAGACCCTTTAACTTTAAATCATTCGTTGACATGATATTCTTGATATTTGATGAATACCCCTCTAGAACCTTTACATCATTCAAGAAGTTGAAAAACTGATATATCTCCTACCTGGAAAGAGTGTAAGCAGATGGAGGAAGAAAAGCCTGTTTTTCACCCTTCACTAGTGCAAACTCTTCCCGTCTTCTCATGTCAACATGTACAACCTAGACTTAATTCCATCCTTTGTTTTTCCAGGTGAATTTAGTAACATTCCAATGACACTATCATATACATTTTTTTTCAACATTCATAACGTTAACAAAATGTCTCGCGTATAAACAATTTTAGTATGGTAATTCAAAAAAAAACTGATAACTTTTTCCAACTTGTTTTTATAAGGTTTTTTAAAAAAGGTTTACCAATAGCAGTGTCCATGTCATTTAATTTATCAAATAGATGATCAAGTGTTAGTGGAGACGGTGTTGTACATTCTTATTAACTCCCATCTAATGATGTTGTACAAGAATGATACTTATTTTTTCAGAGTATAAATCTATGATTTCCTAAAAACATAGTATTCTATGAATGTTTCAACCTAATTGACTGTGTACCTTGTCCAAAAAATGGGACACACTTGAGTTTCTTTAATGATATATCCTAAAAAAATCATAAGTAGGAAAGTTATTTATCATCCCATACAACATGACTCTCAACGCGATATCTTTATTTCTGTAAGCATCATACAACGTAACTCCTGAATCCCAAAATAATTTCAAATATTCGATCAATGGAGTCAAATAACCATCAATATCATTACTCATTTATTTTTTTACTAATATAAGTAGAGATAACATAATGTATTTTTGTTTTAATCATAACCACAATGGAAAGTTATAATTTACTAACATAACTATCCATGTACTATAAGTGATTCTTTGAAAAAAAAGGATTCACTTCAACTGTAGATAGTGCAAGATTAAGGTTTCTCGACTTATTTCCAAATTCAGGATACTCATGATCAATTCTATTTAACTGAGGAGAGTCTTATGAGTGATTGATTTTCCCATATTTATTTATTTCATCTGCACGCCATATCAATTGCCTTGTAGTCTCCTCACTTTCATATAGGCACCTAAACCTTGGAATGATTATAAAATACCATACAACATTCATAGGACCTGATTTATCTTTCTTTTATTGAGAATCACCACATTTTAGGAATTATTTAACTAATTTGTGGTCCTTGATAAATAGTATACAATAATTTAGAAAAACATGTATTCTTTTAGAGGTCATACCCATTGAATGTAGCATTCATTTATAATCATATGATCAACTAGGAACCTCATTATATTTTGGGAGCATATCATTAAAGAGAGCAATTAGTTTAGTAAAAATAGTTTCACTCCATCCATTTCTACCTTTTAAATTATACAACTTCAATACGACTGACAATACTATATATTTAGTACAACCAATATACAATGACGTCTTTTCACAACTCTTTAACTTCTCAAACAATTTTGGACAATCATGAAGTCCATATTCAACTTTCATTGTCATTTACTGAACATGATCTTCATCATTATTCACATCTGTAATCACATACTCAATACAACATTCTTTATTGGCACACTTGTAATCATATTAGATGATCCATAAAACATATTGTTACCCCAGTCATTATCCACATTCATTTTTCCCCATGTTTAGTCCAACATTTATAACTTCAATATATTTTGTGACATATCAAGTGTTCTTCGAACTCCTACGGACTAATTAGTCCTGAATAACAACATCATAAACACAAAAAAGGATTTTAGAAGGGTCATACGCACGATATTTTGAAAACTTGATGAACTATTTCACCCCATCCTTATACTATTTTGTTATATGATTGACATCCATACATTTTCAATTCATATCCATCCTATTTGAATCAATAATATTAATATTTAAAAAAAATAAATAAATAAAAAAGGGAATTTCTAATAAGGGGAACCCAATATTTTAATGTTTCAAATAATTCAGCATGTTTTAAAGGAAATGGGTAATTGAATTTAAGAAAATAATTAGTTCACTAATGGTAGGTGTTATCCTATGAATTCATCCACAATGATAACTGATACGTAGTTTAGGATGACTATTGTTCATAGAAGTTCAAACAACATAGGTGCATGTCTAAAAGATATAGGGGATGAGTCTTAGGCAAAAAATACAATAATAATTGTTTGGGAGATGAAGTTGATGAGGATGATAGTTATCTCCTTAAATCTAAATTTTCCTAGGTTGGGGAGTTAGTGAAGAACCAAACAATATTTTTTAGTTTTATATTTAAAGTTTAAAAAAATGAGCAACATTTTGATCCCTACAAGGGGCTCCTTGATTGGTGTGACTGTGAGAAGGCTCAACTGAATGGTCTTACACACACTCATGTTGATACAACCATTTAAGTTTCAATATTCAAATACAGTCTTCAATTTCCCCATAAAAAGGAAAAGTTTTTTGGTCTAAAGGATGAATTTCAGTATCACTTAGCTTCCTATGAGGCTAAGGTTGTGGGAGTGGGGTCATGATGGATATCCTATGGGTTGTATGGAGTTAGTGACATGACATTTATATGGTGTTATTGTCACATACATGACTTCTTTTAAAGTTATTTTTCATTTAATTTTCCATTCTTGCTTTGTTTTTGGGGTTTACCATGTATTTTGGTGGAAATGGTGGGTTTTCAAAATTTGGGCCAAACTGTGAGACCATTTCCAAATTTAAAAATAATTTTTGTTTCTTTTATAACTCCTTAATTTTTTAACATTTTACACCCATTACACTTCCCAACTGGAATCCCCTAGTATATTAAAATCACTATATCAATTTGGACCCCATAGGAATCCATAATAATGATGGATTTGAGTTTTTTATTAAGGTGTTGGGCTAGCCTGAAAGCTCATTTACTGCTTTAATTTTTTTAATTATTTAATATATCATTCAATTTTTAAGTTTTTTAGTAATTTTAACTCTCACATGATCCCAATTACCCAAGACATACTCAAATTCTCTCCTCCCCCTCTTTGGAGCTCATATTCATCGCGAATTAGGGTGAAACTTCTATGGATTTCTCAAATCATATAGATTTGAAGAGGTAAATTGTTTCTTTAATAACTCTTAAATTTTTACTATTTACCTCTATTTTAGTTCACACATGACCTACTCAGCCTTATTCAAACCTCACTTTTATTTTTGGCTGTTTTTAAATTCATCTACTAGTGTATTTGAGGTGTTTTATTCAAGATCTCTCAATTAAGTGAATTTCCTCTCATGTTCCTCCCATTTTCTTAGGGTTTCTTCCACTTTTATTGAGGTTATAAAATGTCCAGTAGCCATGGTTTATACCTAGGGTTTTATTTTGTGTCATTTTTTTGAAATCTTATGGATTAGGTCTTGATTTAACTTCCTTGTGGTTCGACGGTGGTGCGATTGATGTTTCGCACAACAGTTTGGAGTTTTTGGCACAAATGGTAGGTGGTTCCATGTGTAAGAATCCTAAGATGAGTTTTATTTGATTCATTTATATTTTTATCATGTTCCTCTTAAAATATGTTTTGTGAGAGAACCATTTTTGGTAATATTGATTAAGAGTTTAGTTTCAAAGTTGCATATTTTTTTTAAAAATATGTGTTTTTCATGTGTATCTTTTGTGGTTTTATTTGAGGTAATTTTATAGCATTTGAGAGTGGTTTTATAAATGTTTCTAGGGACTCCAAATCTATTTTGGATTGGTATTGGTGTGATTTTGGACTTGAAAGAGGGTTTTAAAATGGGTTTTGTGTGAAAAACATGGTTATACCCCTTGGGATTGTTTTATGAAAAATTGTAAATGATTTATTGAGTTTAAAAAAGTGGGAAAAGGATGTACATGTACTATTTTGGTGAGTGTGGTCACTTAAGATGGAGTTTTTAAAGGTAAAGTGGTGATTTAATATGTCAAACATATTTATAATGTTTTATAAATTATTGAAATGTTTTATCAAACTGCAATAAAGGTGTGAAACATGTTTGTGGGTAGTTTTGTGTGAGTATGATGTGAAAAATAAATTTTGTTTGTGAAAGGAGTATTATGTGATATGTTTGTGGGCTGTTTTCATGTGCATTTGACTTGGAAGTGGTATTTTCATGTGAAAATTGTATTTTATGGCTTGTAGAACTTTTTTGAGCACAAGAGGGAAAACTCTAGTATCTAGGTGGGTGGACGTGTACTAGTATGCTAGTGATCCCGTGGGGTTTTTCCCCCTATTTCATGTAGAAAGTTTGATGATGGAAACACTAACTAAACTATGATTATGATGATGATGATGATGATGATGATGATGGGGAACCACTAGGTTATGGGTATGCTCCCTACTATTAGCTTGTGTGCACGAGAACAGATATGTGTATGGTTACTTTCATGGAGATATGAGGTACCTGGGACCCACAACGTGCTAGTGCTTAGGGGTTATTTTCCCATTTCTTGTGCTCATTAGATACTTTATTCTTATTGTAGGAATACGATATTTTTGGATGTAAAATTTAGTATATTTTACATTCTATTTAAAAGTGTTGATTCTTTAAAGTATCCCACTTGAAAATTATTTTTATTTAAAGTTGAAACTCTTTAAAATTCTTATTAGCATTTCATGTTTATGAAAACTTGTAAGATTTTCATATTTGAATGTTTATCACATGGAATATTTTAGTGGTGGCATCCTACTGGGCTTTGGCTCACACCCTACTTACACCTTTGGGTGTAAGTAGACTTGGTTATTTTTTCGCAGGTTTGGGTAAATCTTTTAGTGCCAATGGTCTAGGTTTCTATTGGTCCATATTGGTGCAGTGTCATAGAGATGTCTTGAGGGCAGTTCCTCTTACCATGATGAGGTTATTGGGATATCCATTTTGGGTTTCTTATTTTTTATAGTCTTTGAGAATTGTTTTAAATTATGTAATTCAATTATGATTTTTTTTAAAGATGGTTTGTTTTGAAAAATCAGGATTTGTTATGTTGGATTTGTTTGTTGTTTGTTGTTTTATGTTTATAAACTCAGGTAAATCATTCCCAAATTTCATTTTGTGATACCTAGGAACTTTTGACAGCCTGTTGGGATCGGAAATGACATTTGGGAAATGCCACGGGCTGAGTTGGGTGCTAGTTTTGATGGAGACCAGATTCGGTTCATGGTAAAATGGTATCAGAGGAGGTTCACTCTCTTGGGTCATGTTATTTGGGGAAGAGTCAAGATAATATGGAGTTAGGATTTTCGGGGCTTGACATTCCAATTACGAGTAGTGTGCCTAGCCAGCACACCTCATGACGTGATTCAAGTCACAAGGGGAAGTCGATATTTATATGATTCCTTTGGTTTTCTTGGTTTGATGATGATTTTGGGATATGAAAAAAGAATTGGGATAATGGTATCAGTGAGGTTGTAGGGCCTAGAAAGCCCTGTGGATCTAGGTATATTTCCCTAGAACACTCTTCGTGATGATGAAGTGATTGGTGTATGGCCGCCAACCATATGTCCAAGTCACCCCCGAAACTAGTTTCCTCTCACACTGTCTTATTTCTCTTCATGTTAGAATCTTGGGACTTGGTTTTAAAAAAATGACTTGATTTAAGAAATGTGAACTTTTATGAAACAATTTTTCAGTAAAGTGGAAGTGGCTTGATTTCTGAAATGGTAGAACTGAATTTTCAGAATTGTTTTGAAATGGAAAATGGTGTGTTTACACCTCTTTTGAAAGTAGGAATTATGTTAAAGTTGGTTTTAAAAAAGTGTTTCCAATAGAGTTTTCTAAACTATTGACAAGTGTTTTAATGGGATGGAACGTTTTAGAGGTCATGTGTGGAGTTTGGAAATGGATTTTGATTTGGTAACTAGAGATCATTTGAAAAGTTTTATGAAATTTTGGAATCTTTTTTTAAAATGAGAAGAGTTGAGTTCCCAATTTAATAGGGATTTATGAAATGGAGTTTGTCATGAAATTAGAAGTGTTTTGAAATGGGTTGAAATGATTTGAAATTAATGTGTATGAATTGAAATTGAGTTTTATTGAATGATTTGCGATCTTTTGAAAAGTTTCATAAGACATAAATTGGGTTTTGATTTTGTGGATAACAGCCTTGAGAAAAATGAATTATCAGTTGAATGTTTTGGTTTTGAAAAGTGGAAGATTTTTTTTAACCTTTGGTATTTCTATGAGAGACCACATGCATGGGGTTATATGAGATGATGGGTGGTTAATGGAATGACTAGATGAGTTCCAAGATGGATACGATGTGGGTTCCTGGTGTGGCACGTAAAACATGCATGTGTGAGGCCCAAGGGGTACCATTGGTGGAATATTAATAAAATAATAAAAAATGGATTGTGGAAGAGATAATTTTAAAGGAAAACATGATGTCTTGATGAGTGGTTTGGGATGGTGTGTAATATGTGTTTTTAGAAATGTTGTTTTTGTGGGATGTTTTGAGTCCAAGAACCCCTCTTGTTTGAATGATGTTTTGGGTTTGTGTTTGGTTGGTAATCTGAGTTTAAGGGCTAGTTGGTGGTCTTCTTATGAGAAATGTTTTGCGATTATTTTACGGTGGTTCCCCTCATGTGTTCGGTTCTAGTTTGTGGTATTTCTTGACCAATGGACCAGCTTAGTTGGGTTCTTGGGTTCTCTCATTGGATAAGGCATGCCCCCATTAAGGGTTAGTGCACAACTGAAGTGCAACCCGGATTGTTTCACTATTGGAAGATCCTCCAGTTGATCAATATAAGGAATATTTTTCTCGAGATTTGGAGATTGAGTCTACACCATTTCCTCTCTTGGTTTTGTGGATCCTCTTGTAGTGGGAGAGTGTCATGAGAGGTTGAAATAGACCATAGTTTCTTAAGTTAACTAAGTCGTCAAAGGTGATAGTAGTATGGGGTTGTTAGTGTGGATGGTGTCTAAGAGGGACTCTGGGTCCTTCATAGTCTCTTCGAAGCAGGGGTTCACGTTAAACCACCAGTGTGGGAAATCTGGCCATGAGAGGCTGTTATGGCCACTTTCTGGAATCGTGTGATTTTTGGGACTTGATACACGGTCCCAATCCTTGTGTTTTTTATTAGTCTCAATGGTTATGTTCGGTTACACCTTGCGATGTCGTTTGTTCATTTGACTGTAAGGGTAAAGGTTTTTCAATCTTATGAGAGTCTCTGTTTTGTCAGATGCATGTCTCCCTTTAGGGAATTATGAAATCCTTTGTTTAGAGGAAGGTGTTTCCATGTATCCTTTCCTATTTATGTTTCTCATCCGAAGAAACAAGGGGTGATGTGTGTGTGTCTTATAAGCACTTGTTTCAGTGAAATGTCGGGTTAGGGTAAAGTGAGTTTGGAATGTGTTATGTCTTGGAAAACCCATCTGTGGGATCAGGGTATAGTTTTCATGGCACCGAAAGGAGAAGTTAAATTTGTGGGGTTTCCAAAGCATAACTATGAGGCCTAAGATGATTCAATCATTTGAGCTCCAGCCATAGGTCCCATAGTGAAGCTGGCACGTAGTCAGGGGAAATCCCGGGGTCATTCAAACCTTTGGTCAACGTTCTATCCTTACTATGAAATATAAGAATAGTTTAAACCTTCGATGTTGTCATCTTTTTTCAGTTGTTCCCATTCAGTGTTAGAGGTGGGAGGACCTATTTTTCATGTTATAACCTGATTTCATGTTATTACCTTGGGTTTCCTTTGAATTTTTAGAGAAAAGGATGAAATTTGGGCTAGGCAGATTGAAGAACATGGTTTGCGCACAGTTAGTAGTAAACATGCGCCAACCTAGGAAACTGTGCGATAAGAGACATTAGTTACCACATGGACTCCGCGCGTACATGAACCTCAGCCCATGTAACTACACAAAGATTCACCTTTGGAAATAATTCAATGCATGGTTAGCACATGGTTTCTCAAACCATGCAGACTAACCATGTGGTCATACCAACTCTTTAAATATTGGGATCTTTTCGTACCATCCCATGCTGGTCGGTTAAGATGGTTGGTTCTTATGGTGGGGAGACCCACTATGAGTCTCATGTAAGTTATTTTGGAAAATTCTAATGAAATTATACCCCTTATATCGAGATTCTGTTCGAGCCTCCACCTGTTAGTGTCCCAATTCTATCTCGAAAAAAAAACGAGTTTCCCCTTATGGTGGGGAGTTTGTTTGTGTCTCCCCTTATCAGTAACTTGGTCTTGTCCCTAGTGTTGGTATGGAAATAGGTAGTCTCATTTAGATTTATTTAACCTCTAACTTATTCCTTGATTAAATGTCAGGATTGGAGTGCACCCAATAGTTTTGTTGAAGTAAGATTGCGATGACCTCGTTCGTTTCATTGTTCGTTCCAGATAAGTTGCTTGAGTCTTTTTCAGATAGTGTTTGAGGTGTTTTGTTTCAAGATGTATTTTGAATATTCTTGATCATTTTATGAATTAGTGTATGTTTTGTTTGGTGAGAGTATTCCTTACTTGATTGATCAATTGGAGGTGTTTTGGCCTTTTGGGTGTGGGTAAAACATGGCAAAGGAGTCCATTTCAGACTTTCGGTTGGGTTTGGTTTTTTCTTTTAGCCTTGGTGTGGATTTATGAGGGTGGAAAGTTGTATGGTGGGGAGAATTGTCACATCCATGAATTATTTTAAATGTATTTTCATTTAATTTCCATTCTTGATTTGTTTTGGGGGTTTCCCATGCATTTTGGTGGAAATAGTGGGTTTTCAAAATTTGGTCCAAACCATGAGCCCATTTATAGAGTTAAAAATAAAATTTGTTTCTTTTATAAATCCTTAAATTTTCAACATTTTATACCCATTACACTTCCCAATTGTAATCCCCTAGTATATTAAAACCACCATATCAATTTGGATCCCATAGGAATCCATAATAATGATGGATTTGGGTTTTTTATTAAGATGTTGATCCAATCCGAAATCTCATTTCCTACATTTTTTAAGTTTATAATATCTCATTCAATTTTTAAGTTTTTTTGGTGAATATAAAACTCAACTGATCCCACTTACCAAAGGCACGCTCACATTCTCTCCTCCCCTTATTTGGAGCTCATATTCATCGCGAATTAGGGCGAAACTTATATGGATTTCTCAAATCGTCTAGATTTGAAGAGGTAAATTATTTCTTTCATAAATCCTTAAATTTTTACTATTTTCCATTCATTTCAGTTCTCACATGACCTAATCAGACTTATTCAAACCTCAGTTTTATTTTTGTATGTTTTTAAATTCATATAATGGTGTATTTGGGGCGTTTTATTCAAGATCTCTCAATCAAGTGAGTTTCATCTCTTTTTCCTCCCATTTTCTTAGGGTTTCTTCCAATTTTATTGAGGTTTTAAAATGTCTAGAAATTAGGGTTCATACCTAGGGTTTTATTTTGTGTCATTTTTCTTAAATCTTGTGTATTAGGTCTTGATTTGACTTCCTTGTGGTGAAATAGTGGCGCAATTGATGTTTCGCACAACGGTTTGGAGTTTTTGGAACAAATGGTTGGTGGTTCCATGTGTAAGAATCCTAAGATGAGTTTTATTTGCTTCATTTATATTTTTATCATGTTACTATTACAATATGTTTGGTTCATGAATCATTTTTGGTAATATTGATTAAGCGTTATTTTTAAAGTTACATATTTGTTTGAAAATGTGTGTTTTTCATGTGTATCTTTTGTGGTATTATTTGAGGTAATTTTATAACATTTGAAAGTGGTTTTTTAAATGTTTCTAGGGATTATAACTCTATTTTGTATTGGTATTGGTGTGATTTTGGAATTGAAATAGGGTTTTAAAATGGGTTTTGTGTGAAAAACATGATTATACCCCTTGGGATTGTTTTATGAAAATTGTAAATGATTTATTAAGTTAAACAAAGTGGGAAAAGGATGTTCATGTACTATTTTGGTGAGTATGTTCACTTAATATGGGGGTTTAAAAGGTAAAGAGGTGATTTAATATGTCAAATATATTTTTAATGTTTTATAAATTGCTTAAATGTTTTATCAAACTGCAAGAAAGGCGTGAAATACGTTTGTGGGCTGTTTTTGTGTGAGTATGATGTAAAAAATGAATTTTGTTTGTGAAAGGAGTATTATGTGACACATGTATGGGCTGTTAGAATGCGCGTGTGACTTAGAAGTGGTATTTTCATGCTCAAATTTTATTTTATGGCTTATGGAACTTGTTTGAGCACAAGAGGGAAAACCTGGGTATCTAGGTGGGTGGATGTGTACTAGTATACTAGTGATCCCATGGGGTTTGGCCCCTGTTTTCACGTAGAAAGTTTGACGATGACAACACTAACTAAACTATGATAATGATTATGATTATGGATAACCACTAGGTTATGGGTATTCTCTCTACCAGTGGCTCGTGTTTAGGAGAAAAAATATTTGTATGGTTACTTTCACCGATATATAAGGTACCTAGGACCCACAACGAGCTAGTACCTAGGGGTTATTTTCTCGTTTCTTGTGCTCATTAGATACTTTATTCTTACCGTAGGCATATGGTATGTTTGGATGGAAAATTTATTAGCTTTGACATTCTATTTAAAAGTGTTGATTATTTAAAGTAGCCCACTTGAAAACTGTTTTTATTTAAAGTTGCATATCTTTAAAATTATTATTACCATTTCATGTTTATGAAAACTTGCAAGCTTTTAGTATTTGAATGTTTATCACATGGAATATTTTAGTGGTGTAATCCTACTAGGATATGGCTCACACCCTACTTACACCTTTGGGTGTAAGTAGACTTGGTTATTTTGTCACAGGTTTGGGTAAAGATTTTAGTGCCAATGGTTCAGGTTTCTATTGGTCCATCTTGGTGCAGTGTCATAGAGATGGCTTGAGGGCGATGCCTATTTACATGAGGAGGTTCTTGGGCTATCCATTTTGGGTTTCTTCATTTATTATAATATTTGATAATTGTTTTAAATTATGTAATTCAATTCTTATTTTTTGTAAAAGACGGTTTGTTTTGAAAAATCCAGATTTGTTATGTTGGATTTGTTTGTTGTTTTATGATTATAAACTCGGGTAAATCATTCCCAAATTCCATTTTGTGATACCCGAGAACTCATTCCAGCCCTTGGGGATTAGGAACGCCCTTTGGGCCTTACCACGGGCCGGGTCAGGTGCCGGTTTTGATAGAGACCAAATTCGGTTTGTGATAGTTATTATTAATCTATATTATCAGGAGGTGAGATTATATATATTTAGAAGGTCTTTGAAAGTTAATATGATCATATAAATATAGATACCACCCTTTTTCCTTACACATGTATGCATTTATAAATATATATGTTTGATTTGGTGGCCTAGAACCAACTATTTTGTACTTTATTCATTAATAAATACCTTATCACATCTTGATTCTTCTTTTGCGTGACAATGCATGTGATAATGTCCTAAGGATAGCTGTTACATTAAAGGGTCATAGAGGACCCCCTACTATGATGAGAACCTGAAAGTGTCATAACACTATTCTTGAATATATGTTCTATGGTCGGATGATGTTATTTGAAGGACACAAATAATACAGGCCATTAGGGGTGAGGACTCATAAAACTTTGAGACACCTTCTCATGGTGTGCACCCTTGGTAATATCTAGGAAAATATTATGAGAACGAGACCCTCCAGTAGGAAATCCACATTTCATAGTGTCTTTGGATGTTCATATCTGCGGATGTGTGTATTGATCCTTATACTTTAAGATTATTATTAATGGGTATTACAACTCGCGCACTTAGATGTATTGATGAAAACTGTGACGACACACTATTCGTAGCGAGGCAGGACATGTTGGGTGTGTCATGAGTAATACTACATTAATAGATAATGTGAGAAAGTATTTTCCCCTTTTGTTCCATAACAGAAGTAGATATCTCATGCCCTTTTATGGAATTGATATAGCCTAAATAAATCCATGGCCATGGTAAGGAATGGGTGAGTTTAAATCTGGAAAGTCAAAGAAAGAATAATAGAGCACATGGGTTGATGACACTAGCATGAAACCCGCTTGATTCAAGATATCAAGACAAAGGGATTGCATTACACAGTAAGTGTTCATAGGAGGTGACACGTCATTGCGGCGTTATCTTCTTTCTCTATGGGTGTCTTGGCATGTTGCTAGATGCTAACCTTGGACTTTAGGAAGGCTCTGTCTAATGCCACTGAGAAAGAGGCCTAGAGGGTCACACACTAAGTGTGTCCAAGTATCTCAGTTAAATATTAATTTAACAAGTTGAATAAAGATTATTCCTGATTGTGATTTAATAATTATTCAAGGATGTTGGATCACATTTATTTTGACACTAGTTATTTGAGAGAATATATATTGTGGGTGAAATAATATATTTATTAGCGAGTAATGCAATGATATTTATTTGAGAGATAAATAACCATTATTCAAGGTCTAATAAATTTGGTGGAGGAAATAAAGAAAAGGAAAAAAAAGTACACGTCATGTATATTAATATACACGCTGTGTAATTTTTCTAGGGATTTGTGAGAAATAATATTATTTATTTAATTAAATAATATTAGGTGTAATTTTCTAGGAACATGTCAAGTAATAATAATAGTCAACTGTTATTATTAGACATGGAGTCTTACTAAGAATTAAATGAAATGAATAAATGCTTTCAGGTAATTAATTCATTTTATTACTCTAAGTAATTAAAATCCCAATTATATAATTCTCATTAGCCTAGATATTTTTGGGGGTTGTGAACAAAGGATCTAAAAAGCACTCAATCCAAGAGAGACTTCTTTTTCCACCATGAACATTCTCATGTTACGAGAGATATCCTCCTCTACCGGATCAAGGAGAGAACTTTAGAAGCAGCTCTCAGGGAAATCGAAAGCGGACATTGCAAGCGAAGTCTCTTCTGTGATAAAACCTAGAGATCCCTTCAGTGATGTCTAAAGATATGTTGAGCACATGTGGATCACCGCTAAAGGAAGCCTACACTTGGATTCTAAGACGCAATAACGGATCACATCAGATCGTGACCGGAAACATCAACGGAGAGAGAAATCCATCAAGGTAATTCTCGTCTTTTAATTAAATTAATTATAACCAACACATGATGATCCTCTCTATGGTTTCGGGACTCCCTTCCTTTATTTCATTATTCATTCTATTCCGAAGATCTGACATTTTATTATCATGATGGATCTCAGATTGATCATTGTTAATGGAAAAAATTAAAATTGGGTACACCCACCAACACACTTCTTCTGTACCCGGAACCTTCAAGTGGTATCAGAACGGTCATATCATCGATTATAATTATTTAGTTTTTTGTTGATGATTTACGCATTTAATAATTTAGTTGTTTCAATTCAAGTTAATCGTTCTGCAAATCTGAATCTCAAGATATGTTCCTCCTCTTTCTTTTCTCATTCACCTTACATAAATGATCTTTTATTTTAATTTTGATTAAAATAAAATAGAGGATCTCATATGAAGGTTTCAAAGATTCCTGGATGTACAAAACTATAACACACAACGTGTATTTGGAAGTACACATCGTGTAGTCAAGATTCAATGCATCATACCGGTCTGCCAAACTAAGCCATGTGTTAGAGTCTTTCTATGTCTTAAATGACTCTGTATGTTGACCAAGAACAGGTGTCTCATGGTTTTCATATTAGACACCATGTAGCCTACTGTACACGGCATTTAGTCCCTCCAGGTTAGGGTTGGACCGTGTACCCTGTATACGGCTTTCCCGGTTAGAAACCATGTAACGCGAATACTACACGGCTTGTGGCTCACTGAACACGTAGTGTACTCCAAATATTTCTAAAGTACATCTACACACCATGTCCTTGGGTGTGTACTTCGAATGGATGGTGAACGATAGTACACACCGTGTAGTCAGAACTACATGCCGTGTACTTATCCAAATTACACATATTTATTAAAATTTATTATTATATTATACAAACCCTTGAGATGCGTACCACATTGTAGGCGTAAAGCTGAGGCACAACACATGATAGGTGTTTTATATATATGTGTTTAATTTAACATCTATATAATGTTCATTTCTACTCATTGAGTAGTTATGAACAGGAATTCACCGGGTTTCCTCCAAGGTACAAGTTACGTACAAAGATAATTTTAAATGAATTTATTTGTTTAAAATTATGATGGATGACAATCTCAAGGAAATTCACAAAAGGGTGTAAGATAAAAGAAATGATTAATTAAAGATAATTAATTGATTCGAGCGTGATTTATCTTAAACAAGAATGATTAAAGAATAGAATTATAGTTTTATTTATGCATAAATATCATTTCATGTATGGATGATCATGAGCTAGACCAAGACCTTTGTATGTGAATGGTTTATTTTAATTAATTTATTTAAATTAATTTTTTTTTCTTGTGAGCCTTCTCCTTGTTAATATGTAGAGCATGCGTGCCCAAGGTTTATTTTATGTAAAAACCTATTTTTACCCCTCACCTGTGAGTGATTTTAAAAGCATATTTAATGGATGGAACTCCCAAGCTATTGGAGGTGGTTCAAGCTGGAGCTGAGATGAAACCAATCCTAGGAGATACAGAGGTGGATAAATGGAAAGATGTAAACACAAACCCAAAAGGTTCAATGTGTTTTCCCTAGGTCAAGGTTAGTTTATCAATTGCTATATAAACTAACCATTAGAAAAGATCATGATCATGCCCTTTGCTTTATTTTATTCCTATCATTTTCTTGGTTTATCATTATGGATGTGTTGTCGTGATCACCTAATTAATGGATTAAACAAGCATGCAAGATGGAACTAAAATAAATCAGGATTATGCATAAATGAGTGAATCATCCTTGTTGGGTGCATGATCATAGTACATGATTGAATCATCCTTGTTGAAGAATTCATTTCTTCATGATCTCTGTGAAAATTAACAAAATAATTATCTGATAAAAATAAAAAGGAAATTAATTAAAAAATATAGATAAAATGATGATAAAATCATCTAAATAAGTAGTAAAAAGTCACATCTTTATGATATATGTGTACATTCTAAAACCAAGTATGCTTCCTAATCATTTCTAAACAAATACATTTCATCTTGTGAATATGAGGAATTTTTAATGTCATGGTAGTACTGAAAAAATAAAAATACAGACAGGATTAATAAATATTTTAAATGAAATTGTAATTATCTTTAAAAATACATCTTTAGGGATTCTAGTTTGTTGATGGTATATGACATCTCTCATAAATTTTCAAACATAATAACTATAATGTTTTCTATTGTTTTGTTTTGGACATTGTAGAAACATTGAAAAAAAATAATTAATTTGTTTTGTTATATGTTTTGATAGTGAAATTTTATTATATATACCCTAATACTTATCCACTTGTAGAATTCGATAGAATCCTTGTATGCATGGACTGTCCTCACGCTATGATTTTGACGATATTTCAACACCTCCTTATCATAAAAAAATTCTCATTAAAACATAATATAAAATATATAACTTGAATTTCAGTTCTAAAATGTTGCATGTATTGTATTAAAATTTGAAAAACGTCATCACATGTGGTTGGTTTGTTGGGTATCCATGAAGTGAATCCAGAAAATAAATCTTTTGAGTATCCAAATTAACTGTAATGAGTAACCAATGCTAGCTAAAAAAATAATAAGTAATGAAATGAATGAAAATATATTTTATATGATTAAACTATAGGGATTTACCCCTACATCATTAAAAATAAGAAGAGTTAATCATCCATAAGTTTGCTTTCAAAAACTGTAGCCAATTTTTCCACTATTGCATCAATTTGATCTGATTCTATTGAGGTTCATTGTGTATAAGTGATGTGAGGACTAATGATTCCATATTTATATTCCCAAGGTTTTACCTTTAAATAATATTGATATATATTCCTGCAAAAAAATATGAATTTTATTTATTCATAATTAACATAGTAGATCAACTATTGAAAAAAAACCATGAAGATACACCTCATGCATACATTTACAACTGAGGATCCTAGATATTCATACAATTATCAAGAGTAGTGAAGTTTGTAATGTCCTCTCCATACATTTGTTCTTTAAAATCAACTATGACATTACTAGCACTTTGTAATAGTGTATCTTCATGAAACCTTAAATATTAGTATATTCAAAAATTGAATGGGTATGGTAAAGGTGCTTTGTAAAGATATTTTTTATTGGTTGATTGATCCTTTAGATCGTTTTGATTCAACCTTTCATTTCAACCCATTCTCTTTATCTATTTATAATAACATTCATCGATTCAAAACTTTTTTTTATTAATTGTTAAAGGTTTTATATGAAAAATAAATTGAAAATGAATACCTCCTTATTGAAATGTTTTTTTACAAGATCTAATGGCCATGCTACAAATGTTCTAATAGCTTGATCGACCATATGAATATTTGTATCATCAAGTGGAACTGATATCTTAGTGCTCAGCTCATGTGCTATGTTAATACCCACTCTCACATGACCTATTAGAAGTTGTCTATTATGTAGAATATCATATTGGATATTGAAAATTCTATCCCTCACAACAAGGTGATGGGTGAATGTTGATAGATATAAATCACAATCATTATCACCCTGTAGAATATCCATACAAGAAAGGTATTCATGTATTCTTAGTTCAAATTTCATAAAAACAATTATGAGAATATTGATTACCTCATATAAGATAGCTCTTTGAGGGGAATGGATCGCCTCAAAGATGGTGGGGGTGGGGGGATCTTAATGTAGTGGTTGTTCTTGTTTTGTTTATTCTCTTAAATTATTTCCCATAAAATTTTCTAGAAAATATTATTTTCAATTAATTTTTTCTTCAAGATCATCTAATTGTGTCTGCATCTCTTCCATTTTTTATCTTTACCCCCTGTTCATTTCTTTTCTCAAAATATGTTCGGGGTGTCACCCCAAAACCCGAACCTACGACGCAGCCATATTGTTCTAGCCACTTCAAGGCCACAAATAGTAGTTTTTTCATTCAGTACAAATAATGATGATGATTGCATCTAATTCAGATAAAAAAATATAGGAAAATAAGTAATCATTATTATATAATACCGATTAAAGAAATTTTTCTAGTATGTCATACTTACATATGCTTGCCACACTTTTTTGCGTTTTCATCTATTAGTATCCTATATTTATTTACACATGTCTCCTTTCAAAGCACGTAACATGGTATTGAAGTGTATTTAGATTCATCAATATGCATATAAATAGAGGAACATAATTATGTTTTTGTTTCATGTCAAATAAAAGTATTATGGTATATTTAAAATATGTACCAATTTTTTTCAAGTGAAGTGTACCCCATCCTTGATTTACAGTAGGGGTGCATTGGTTTTGCTGCCCATTTATTATTTTCATCACTCAATTACCATTTCATAAATTAATAATTCTTAATCAAAGTGATTAATATAATTATTTTCAAATAATGTATTACTAGTCACAATGTACCTGAAAATATGTCTCCTTATGATGGCTAATAAACTCATCCCATGCTTCTTGGCTTATCAGGTGTGCATAAATCTATGGTGTGTGTGAGTTTGTTTTCCCTTCAATATATTTGAGATGAAACTTTGTAAGAATTGTTCAAAATCATCTGTGATCCTTTACAACAAGCATTAATACAAATTTCATTCATGATTCATCTACTATAAATGCATTTTATAAGGGATAATGATGAGTAAGTCGATGTTTTTTTGTTTTTTTAGTAAAATAAAGAAAGTATATCATAATGTTACCTTAATCTCTTCCCAAATCAGTGTCTTAATCATATACACAACATTGTTCCACGAATATATATCAATTGGTACACACTACCAAGCAATGATCCCAATGAAACTACTGAACACGGCCATATTGGGGTTAATAGCCTAGCCGCGTGTATTCCATCCAACCTTGAATTTGATGCCTTTTCTTCTCGCCTTAATAATTTTTTCTAACACCATCATGCCATGAAACTCCTATTTTTCTAGAGAATTGGTTGTTCACCATCTACAATTTCCTCAGGTTCAACATTTTCAATATGTTGTTCCTCTAGATTGGTAGCATCAACATGTGCAAAAGGATGTTGTTCCTCTGCATTGGGAGCACCAGTAAGTTGAGAAACTAGTTGTTCCTCAGGATTGGGAGCATCGACATGTGAAAAATTCATTATCTACAGAAGTTGTTGAACATTTAATTTAGATTATGTAAATGAAACAGTGAATAGATAATAATATGAGATAATACAATGTATATTGCAAAAAAACACATGATTACTGAAATCTATTTTTTTTAAATGTTGAAGGAACTAGACCCCTCTATCGAGTATCCAAATCCATTTATTTTAGTCTCCTATGACATACAAGACCCCATCTATATTAGGAATTCTAAAAAATGATTACGATGACCCAATGAAAGGGTCATCCTTAGTTGAATTTTCAACTATCCCTTCAGTGATTTTTGTCAATAACAGAACAATTGAACACTTTCGGTTTGTGAGATCAGGAACAAAAAATACATGTACTTTCTATGATTCCATTATAAACAGTTTATCTTTGTACCCTTACTGAAATTCACTTTCATGAATCCAAATTAATCCATTTTAACAGCACTCCTGTTATCAAAACACTTACATTGAAAAATCAATACTTGGGATGTTATATAATCCATATACTATATTTGTTTGAAGATTTCAAAATAGGATTCTTATAAATTGGATTTATGTACTTGGTACTAGATATATGCATCACTTCAGTCGCAAGTGTAACTTCACTATTTTTCATGGTACTACATTCTTCATGTTCATTTGTATAGAATATATAACCATTATAAGATAATATATGCACACTTGGTTCTATGTATAGCCATTGAAGTTGTTTTGAAATTGAATCTGTAATTCCAGCTGACTCCTTAAAAATATGGTCTCAAAATCATCCTATAAACTATTGATTATGTATATTTGATATCCATATTTCAACACTTAAGGGATTAAAATGCCTAATAATTTCTTAATGGGCTTCAATATATGGGGAAACCTCTAACTTGTTATACAAAATATAAGGGTGGGCCTACTCCCAATCTGTAATAGTGACTGTGAAAACATCTATACTATAAATTCCTTCACCCAAAAGTCATCTAGTGTGATGATATTTTGATAGACCAATGCTTTCTGCACCATACAGGTAGTCAGTAAAAAATTCAATGACTTCCTCAACAATATATCTCTCTGCAATACAATCTTATATTCGACTTCGATTTTTGACACGCCCTTTCAAAATCTTAATATACCATTCAATGAGGTAATCCCATCTATAATGTATAGGACCGCATAGTTTAATCTCTTTTACCAAGTTAACCATCAAGTGAACCATCATATTTAAAAATGTTGGTAGGAATAAAATTTCCAATTCACATAATATGATGAGAATTTTCTTTTCTATAGGTGGAAATTTCGTTGGGTCTATAAATTTTATGCATATATCTTTGAAAAATAAATAGAGCTTGGTTAATGTATGACATGCATTCTTGGTCAAAATGCGATGTAAAGCTACATGAATTAGATCTTGAATCAAAACATGAAAGTCATATGATTTCAAACCCTTTAAATTTAAATCATTCATTGACACGATATTCTTAATATTCAATGAATACCCCTCTGGAACCTTTACATCATTCAAGAAGTTGAAAAATTGATATCTCTCCTACCCAGAAAGCATGTAAGCAGTTGGAGGAAGAAAAGTATGTTTTCACCCTTCATTAGAACAAACTCTTCCTGTATTCTCATGTCAATCAGGTATAACCTAGACTTAATTCCATCCTTTTTTTCTAGGTTCATTTAGTAACATTACAATGACACTATCATATACATTTTTTTCA
The DNA here is from genome assembly GCA_963277665.1 of Viscum album. Lineage (NCBI taxonomy): Eukaryota > Viridiplantae > Streptophyta > Magnoliopsida > Santalales > Viscaceae > Viscum > Viscum album. The sequence continues at coordinate 1,507,195,900 of OY728158.1, forward strand.
ACATTCATAACATTAATAAAATTTCTGGCATATAAACAATTTCAGTATGGTAATTAAAAAAAACAAATAACTTTTTCCAACTGGTTTTCATAAGGTTTTTCAAAAAAGGTTTACCAAAATCAGTGCCCATATCATTTACTTTCTCAAATAGATGACCAAGTGTTAGTGGAGACAATGTTGTACATTCTTCTAAACTCCCATTTAATGATGTTTTCCAAGATCGGTACTTATTTTTCTAGGGTAGAAATATATGATTTCCTAAAAACATAGTATTCGATGAATGTTTCAACCTAATTGACTGTGTACCTTGTTCAAAAATGGGACACCCTTGAGTTTATTTAATGCTATATCCTGAAAAATTTCCATAAAAAGGAAAGCTATTTATCATCCCATACAACATTATTCTCAACATGAAATATTCATTTTTGTAATCATCATAAAATGTAACTCCTGAATCCCATAATAATTTCAAATATTCGATCAATGGAGTCAAATAAACATCAATATCATTACTCATTTATTTTTTTTCTTGATTTAAGTAGAGATAACATAATGTATTTTTGTTTTAATCATAACCACAATGGAAAGTTATAATTTACTAACATAACTATCCATGTACTATGAGTGATGCTTTGAAAAAAAAAAGGATTCACTTCAATTTTAGATAGTGCAAGATTAAGGTTTCTCGACTTGTTTCCAAATTCAGGATACTCGTGATCAATTCTCTTTCACTAAAGAGAGTCTTATGAGTGATAAAGTTTCCCATATTTATTTATTTCATCTTCATGACACGTCAATTACCTTGTAATCTCCTCACTTTCATATAGGCACCTAAACCTTGGAATGATTAGAAAATACCATACAACTTTCATAGGACCTGATTTATCTTTCCTGTATCGAGAAGCACCGCATTTTAGGAATTCTTTAAGTGATTTTTGGTCCTTGAGAAATAGTATAAAATAATTTGGAAAAACATGTATTCTTTTAGAGATCATACCCATTGAATGTAGCATTAATTTATCATCATATGATCAACTAGGAACCTCATTATATTTTGGGAGCATATCATTAAAGAGAGAAAGTAGTTCAGTAAAAATGGTGTCACTCCATCCATTGCCATCTTTTAAATTATACAACTTCAATACGGATGAAAATATTGTATATTTTGTACAACTAGCATACAATGACATCTTTTCACAACTCTTTAACTTCTCAAACAATTTTGGACAATCATGAAGTCCATATTCAACTTTCACTATCATTTACTGAACATGGTCTTCATCATCATTCACATCTGTAATCACATACTCGATACAATATTCTTTATTGTCACACTTGTAATTATATTAGATGATCCATAAAGCATAGTGTTACCCCAGTCATTAGCCACATTCATTTCTTCCCCATGTTTAGTCCAATAGTTATAACTTCGATATATTCTGTGACATATCAAGTGTTCTTCCAACTCTTGTGGACTAATTAGTCTTGAATAACAACATCATAAACACGAAAAAAGGATTTGAGAAGGGTCATATACGTGATCTTTTGCAAACTTAATGAACTATTTCACCTCATCTTCATACTCTTTTGTTATATGATTGGCATCCATCCATTTTCGATTCATATCCATCCTATTTGAATCAATAATATTAATATTTTAAAAAATAAATAAATACAAAAGGGCCTTTCAAATAGGGGGAACCCAGCATTTGAATGTTTCAAATAATTTCAGCATGTTTTGAAGGAAATGGGTAATTGAATTTAAGAAAATAATTAGTTCACTAATGGTAGGTGTTATCCTATGAATTCATCCACAATGATAACTAATACCTAGTATAGGATGACTACTGCTCAGAGGAGTTCAAACAACATAGGTGCATGTCTAGAAGATATAGGGGATGATTCTTAGGCAATAAAATGCAATAATAATTGTTTGGGAGATGAAGTTGACGAGGATGATAGTTGTCTCCTTAAATCTAAATTTTCCCAGGTTGGGGAGTTGGAAAAGAACTAGACAACATTTCTTAGTTTTCTATATAAAGTTTTAAAAAAGGAGAAACATTTTGATCCCTACAAGGGGCTCCTTGATTGGTGTGATTGTGAGAAGGATCAGTTGGATGGTCTTACACACACTCATGTTGAGACAACCATTGTAGCTTCAACATTCAAATCCAGTCTTCAATTACCCCATAAAAAGGAAAAGTTTTTTGGTCTTAGGGATGCATTTCAGTATCACTTAGCTTCCCGTGAGGCCAAGGCTGCAGGAGTCGGGTCACGATGGATATACTATGGTTTGGATGGAGTTAGTGACATGCCCTTTCCATGGTGTTATTATCAATCTATATTATTAAGAGGTGGGATTCTATGTATCTAGGAGGTCTCTAAAAGTTAATATGATCATATAAATATAGATACCACCCTTTTTTCCTTACACATGTATGAATTTATAAATATATATACCACTCATCCCGTTGTTATTATAAATATACATACCACTCAACTTTTTGACACACATTTTAAGGAGTGTTTGAAAATGAAAAGAAAATTAGTAAGTGAGTGGATCAAGACTTTAATCAATAACAGAGGCTAATTTCTAAATAGTAATTGTAAAAGAAAAAGCGTATCACTCATTTATCTCCCCTTATTAAGGATAAATTTCCACTACTCTAGAATCTTCAATAAGGGTTATTCCTTAGAAAGGTAAGCCTATACGCTCTCCTATAATATTCTTCTTCAACTTTTTCTTTTTTATAGTATCCCTGTGCATTTAAATATGGTATTAGGCCATTGAATCTTTTTCTATCCTTAAATGTTCCTTAGGTTTGTATGGAGAGGATGGTTTTCTTGGATGATACTAAGGTAATACATTGTTTCCCTTTTCTAGTTTCATACTTCATATAAAAAACAAACCAATCCATAATTTTATGGATGTATTTTTATAAGAGGCCGATGAACAAAGTGAAAATCTAATTCAAGAGGGTGATGAGGGAAATTCCTTAAACTTATCTCTTAACTTAGGAAGCCAATTATGGAATAGACAACTTGACCATCTTATCCAAAAAAACATGAGTAGGACCACTTAAGGAGAAAATGTTTGTGACCTTCCAATACTAAAAAGAGAAAGGAATATGATGTTCTCAACATGCCTAAAGGGAAAACTTGTTAACTCTTAATAGAATAATTTAGAGATAAAATCTACCCAATAATAGAATATCATTTATTTATATAATTGTGGGACTATGAGGAAGTATTAAAAAATGGAGATAAGTATATTATTTTCATTATAGATAAATTTACCTGAATTAAATCTATTTTCTTTGTGATACATAAATCATAGTATCTAAATATGTTTAAATTTTTTAGAATAAAATTAGAGAAGGGTTGTAATTTTCCTTATAGTTGATCTGAACAGATAATGGTATGGGATTTATAAGGGGAACAACTGATAATTATTTTGAGAAGCATGTTATTCAACGTGAACTTAATGTACCATATACCGTATAATAAAATGTTATTTTTGAAAAGGAGAATAGAATTTTAGTTGAGATGGCTCAAATATTGATGATAGATCATACTACATTATAAAAAAATTGATGAATCTATTCACTCTAATTTTAAATATAAAAAAACTCAATTTTATAGTTAATGTGAAATTTAAAAGATTCTTTATTTAGATCATCATCAAAATCCAAAATATTATCCTCATTTTGAAGAATCATAGAAATCCAATTTCTTAACTTTAAAACCAATCATTTACCCTTAAAATCACATTTACATTATAAAAAACTCATGAATCTTGTCCTAATAAATCATTAGAAAACTTTTTATTAGTTTTTAAAAATGATTTTCACCGCTAAAAATCATGTTACCCTTTTTTTAAAATCACTTTTTAACAAAATGTTTACCCATTAAAAAAACATTTGTTGAAAAATCAAACACCAAATTCATTTTCAAACAGCCTTAGAAAACTCACTCACTATTTTCAAAACCAATCCCTTTCCATTTTGAACCAAGTTTTCAAACTTTTAAAATCACGCATCACCTAAATAACATGATCATTCTATAATCAAGATAGTTTGGAAACATTGAAAATATGACACAAAATCCAAGGATAATTAGTGACCGCAATTGACTAGTCCACATGGCTAGAAATCCATGTGTCAATCACATCATTGTCACAGGGAACCACTCAGAACCATGTACAAGAGCTCCATAAGGTTTACCAAACTCTGCTATCTCAGCATGTGTCACTAGTTCAACTCCCACTTCACCCTTAAAAACATGAATAGATTTACAAACAAAACAAATAATATTGAGGAGTTAATTTCACTATGTTCAATGTGATCTAAAAGAATGGAAGTGTGTGTTGTTGAATTACATTTTTTATTTATGGTAATCTTTGTGTTGTTTCATGCATATTTTATTTTAATCATTTTTCTTTTTCTTGTTTCATGGTCGTTTCATACCTGAATTAGGAAATTATATCAAAGCATCAAATAATTACCTTGAATCATTCATGTCCATTGAATAATTTAAAGTATTTATGCTTAAATATAGTATTAAGAAAATTAATTCATTAACCACTGAAAGTATGTGAACAAATGAATGGGGAATTATCGAGTTAGAGATAAAGAATACGAAGACCAAGGATTCTCTTAGTCCAAAATATGATAACAAACATCGATAACAGCTTCAATTCTTTAATTCACTAGTATTAAAAACATGGAAACTAAAGAACACGACACATCATCTGAATTTGATTTTTCAAAAAAAAAACATTTCTCAACCAATCAATTAATTTCTAAAGATTTATTTAAAACCATCTATAACGGTTCGACACTCCAACTTACCATGTAATACATTCACTAGATAGTAATTAGTTTGAGTCTTTTATAAATTTCATAATTTGACTGCCCTTTTGGAATTAACGACACCCTTCAAGGGATATCAATTTTTTGGAACCATTTCCAGGGATGGTTACATAGAATTCCTAGAATAATTATGAATTTTTCATATTGTTTTGGTTTTTATTCCAAGCAGGAAGTAACAATTAAATTAATGAGTTTTATCCTGAGCTAGAAATGACCTTCAGGAAATACAAGATCGAAGAAAAAATGGTTTGAGAAGAACAATATTCAAGTGAGAACCAAGTGATTGAGGTTGCACGTGTGGTGGATGGCATCGACATAACGATGAGGATGGGGTTAGTGGATGGAAACGACCATGATGGGTGGTGTGATGTGGTGAAAAGGTGCAGTACGTGGCTACACGGTGTAAAAAAATATGAGGAAACTCCATCGATATAATGTGTGGTTAGGGAACAGATCTGGAGAAACGAACAATTATGGACTATGGAAGACTCTGGAGAGCGGTGGCAGTAGTAGGGTTCTGTGAGAGCATGAACGACGTGAGAGGGGAGACTCTGTTAAAGTTCTTTTTATAAGATTGTGTTAAGATTTTATTAGAGCTTTCAAATATATATTTAAAAATATTTGAATATAATTATAAATATATTTGAGGAGGATGAATAGACGATTTCAAACCCGGTATGAGGAAGGATGCGTGAGAGCGAGAGGTGAAGGCAAACCCTAATCCGGTGATTCCAAACCCCGTTGGAGGAAGGCCGCGTGCGACAGAGGTGAAGGCAAACCCTAATCCAGGGCTTGTGGCGGCGGCGACCTTCGGTCTCCCGAGAAGAGGAAGACCTCACCGTGTGGCGTTGGAAGATTCAAAGCGATGGGGATTCATGGACTTTCCGACCGAACCAAACCTTGTCCGGGGAAGGCCACACGCAACAGTGGCGACGGCTAACCCTAATCCAGGGTTCACCGTGACCTTTGATGTCCCGAGAAGAGGAAGGGTGCGGCGTTGAATGATCTGAAGTTATATGGATCAGTGGACTCTGATCCCCTGATTGTTAGAAGAGGTATGCCCTGTGTTGCAGGCAAGGGAGATCTCCGCTTGATGCGGAGGTTGATGACTAAGGATGCTCCCTGCGATGGGGATTGGTGGACTTTCCGACCGAACCAAACCTTGTCTGGGGAAGGCCACACGCAACAGTGGCGACGGCTAACCCTAATCTAGGGTTCACCGTGACCTTTGATGTCCGGAGAAGAGGAAGGCCCTAGGGTGCGGCGTTGAATGATCTGAAATTATATGGATCAGTGGACTCTGATCCCCTGATTGTTAGAAGAGGTATGCCCTGTGTTGCAGGCAAGGGAGATCTCCGCTTGATGCGGAGGTCGATGACCAAGGATGCTCCCTGCTTGATCCAGGAGGCATTGACGAAATCAGAGGAGACATCCAATAGCTGGGGTAAGCCATCGGCGAGGGTCGAACGACGACATCGAACCCCCTGCATGATGGTGAGGTTGATTCGAAGTATGTGGTGGCAGATGACCTCCGAACGGTATGGGGGATGGAAGAGAAGAAGGAACCCTGCTCGATGGGGTGGTCAGTGCCGATTCGATTCGGCAACAAAGAGTGGGTTGGAAATAGGCGAAGGTTGCTCGCACAGAGTGGGCTTTGAGTGCCTTCTGATTGCAGGCAGAAGCAAATGCTTTGCTTGTCGGCCTGGAAGTGTGCAATAGGAGGGACATTCACCTTGCTGCGCTGGAAATGGACTCTCAGGTCCTCCTCAAGTCTTAAAAGGGCAGTCACCTACCCCATGGTCAATCATCTACCAAGTGTGAAAGAGCAGGAATTTGATTCATGATGACATGGATATAACTCATATCTGGAGAGGGAAATAGGGCGGACGACTTCCTCGCCTCCAAAGCTCCTATTTCTAATGGTGTGTCCTACTTTGACACGATTGGGTCCTTCCCTTATGATGGTGTAAGCATTGTTATTGGGAATGCTCTTGGTCTCCACTTTTATAGACCCTTGTGATCCTTCCGTCCTTGGACCCCATTTCTTCAGGGGATCCCTCTTTTTTTAATAAGAAGTTTTATTGTGGTGAAAAAAGTGCCTTCTGGAGGTTCACAGATATGATATGTGGCCTTTGGACGTGTATTGTATTGTTTTTAAGGTCTCTTTGTATGATTTATCTTTTTAATAAATTTTGGGGTTATGGATCTGAGTCTCCCTCCTCAAGGGATAGTTAACCCATCAACACTTATTTATTCAGTACACGGCCTGAAGAATCAGTGGGCATGAAACACATTACATGGCCTAAAGACGCACTAACTAGCCCGAAGGCCCAGCGCAATGTGTCTGCATCATACTGCCTACGTCGTTGCATCACGCGTCACCGCCTTTTTGTGTTATTGTCTGCACAATACTATAATAGTACCTGTGGAAATTCGTTCCCATCCGGATTTGAACTCTGGTGTGATGTAGGATTACAGGGAGCCTTTACCACTCGGGTAAGCTCACAACTGTATATATATTTATATACTAATATATATATTTTATAATTATAAATATATTTATTATTTAAATATATCCTACGCTGTGAGCATCCCCGCTCCTACTGAAGTTGATTTCTTCATAAGGGGCATATTCGACGCTTATAGGGCTTTTGGATCATGCTTGGAGGCTCTGGATTCGCTGAACGCGCTTGTTGCGCCTTCTGTTATTTGTGTTGCTTCCAGGAAATTGACCACCCGTGTGTCGAGTGATCCTTTCGCCATTGATTGGCGGGGGTTAAATCTGAATGTTGCATTAGAGGTGGTGAAGTATGATTCATCTCACTCTTTCTCGATTTTCAAGGGATCTGCTATAGGAGGTTTACACCAAAAGGATAGCGCTGCTTATGTCAAAGAAAATCCGGATGTTGTCTTGAAGTGATTGGAAATTGGTAAGTTTTCCTTAATTGTGTGATTGATTTTGCCCAAAGGTTCCAAACCTTTGAAAATTGAGGAAATGATCGAATGTATGTCCAGTATCTGGGGTTTTACCGATTAGAAGTGCGTCTCTTTAGGACGTGAGTTTTTTTCATATGTTGTTCCCTTCGAATGAACTGAAGACGAGAGCATGATGTATGAGTTCGATTTCACTCAAACCAAGTGTTATTCGCTTTTGTGAATGAGAACAGAGTTTCAACCCGTTTGAAGTTAGCAGCTCATGTTTCCAATTATGGGTCAAGGTCCACAGCTTGAACTGGTTTTTTTGGCATCTCATAATCTTATATGACATTGCCTCGGTGATTAGAATGCCAATAAGGATAGACAAAGAGACTTAATTGGCAAGGTATGGTCATTTCGCTCGCTTCATAGTGGAAGTTGATCTATGCTCTACTCCTGTCAATAGAGTTTATCTTTCAATAGATGAAGATGAATTCAATTTGTGTATTGAGTATGAGAATATGCCCCATTTCTGTTCTATTTGTAAGAGGATTGGTCATGTGGATTCAAACTGTAGAAGCCGTTTGTTGTGTTCATATTGCTCTGGTAAAGGACACGAGGAAAGCTCATGCTTTAAAAAGAATAAGATGGGTAAATCAGTTGGACTGATTAGACTAGGTGGGGCTGTGGTCTCCCCCATCTGATGGCTCAGACAACCGTGGAGACAGGATATGGTTATCCCGCTTCTTTTCATGTCGGTGGACAGGTTGACAGTCAACCTAGTGTGCAAGTAGGTGTTGAACCTATTTTGATAGTTTTGGAATTCTTAATTGGGACTCAGGGCAAGCGCAATAATGAGAAATCTTGGGCTGATATCTTTAAATATGATGCAAATGTCGATAAAGACGGTGTTACAGTCAAAGGACATGATCAGGCAGTGGAGCAAGTGAATGAAGATGAAATTCAAAGGGTGGTCGATCAACAACTCATGGCCGAGCAGGAGATTGCCTCAAGTCACCGCAAAGGCAAGAAAAAGGTGGATATTGCTCCTCATGTAAAGCCTCAAAAGAAAGTTCTCGTGGATGCTAATGGTTTCCAAATGGTTTCTTCTCAATTTTTTTTTTGTTTCTATACCCCTTACAGAGGGAAATAATGCTCTTATGGATTTTAGATCATTGGAGGATAACCTGGATGGTGAGCAAGGATCTTGTCTTCCAAAAACATGGAGACGAGGGAGACATCCCAAAGTTCATGGTTGAGGGCGTGGGCATGATGATTTTTCATCATGGGGGTGGTCCATCATCCATCCAACGGCCCGAAGGCCTTCAAATTTTTATTATTATTGAAAATGACCCCCTTTTAAGGGAGGAAGGGGGGAAACCCTAACATACATCATCGACTTAAAACAGATAACACGACCCGAAGGTCTAGCGAGACAAACCAAACTGACAATATGGAGCAACCCCTCCCCAGTAATTAATCGTGAAAAAACTCTCCATCGGTGCAAAGCTAAACGGCTAGCAAGTGTCCTATGTCAAAGCATATGCCCGATCCAATGGCACACACCATACCCTCTCAAACATCCAAATCCATAAAGCTCTGCAACGATGAGTAACTCGCTCTGAAACCTCCTCTGGGGCCAAATCCGCATGGTCACGTCCAGGTGCATCACCGTACCAACAGACTTCATAAAATGTTTCACCATTCCAAGAAGACAGAACTAAAAAACCATCAAAAATCAATCATCATGAACCAACCTCGTGATCTTCCACCCCTCCACCGTTTCCACAGAAGCCCAGAAGACAATCCAAAGAGCGCGAGTTCAACCATCGTCACCATGACTGGAAGGCCCAACCCTACGCCAAGGGACCACCACCAATGAGGGAATCGGGGTCTTCCTGAAACAGAAACGCCTCTCTGGGCATGGATCTGTTCCAATCAGAACCGCAGATGAACCCTCACCAGATTTCGGCACAAGCCACACAATGACAAGAACGAAAGACCATCGACGTCGAAGTAGGACAACCCAACCAAATCCAACCAGAAAACAAATCCACAACTCGGCGAAGCAGGGCAATCCAACCAAATCCAACCAGATAACAAATCCAAAACTCGAAAAAATTAAAAGCTTGAAAGAACTCACAGAGACCGGAGACCTCCCCCCTCCGGAGTGCTGCAGATCTGACCCTAAGCTGCGCCGGAAACGCTGGAAGCAAACCCTGATCCCGCCGGACAATCGGACATGGGGGGTGGTCCATCAGGCTTTCTATCAAGGACCAACTTACAACGGAGTAGCAAAGGGTCATGGAGATGTATACCACGCTTCTTAATCAGAAACATTCACGGTCTGAGTGGGAGTCAGCTGATGATGGTGCAACCTCTAGATATGGTCATGGTGATGAAATTGATTCTTTTGATATATATAACTTTTCCATTTGGGTGAGGATTTGTCTCGTTTTTTTACCCTATCTCTTTCATGCTTACTTGTTACTTTTCTTTTTTATTTTAATAAATAGTCAGGAGCCTTAGCTTCTGGCTAGACCGACTTCATATAAATATGATAGATATATTTATTATTTAAATATATTTATTAGAAGTTTATAATTATATATATACTTATAATTATAAATAAATATATTTATAAATATTTGTACATAATTATAAATAAATAAATAAATAAATATAATTATATATAATTATATAATTATATATCTATATTTATTAATATATATATATGTATATATATATATATATTTATAAAATTATAATAAATATTTTTATTATTTAAATATATTTATTGCTAAGGACACTATCTCATGTTGAGGGCCATAATGCAGATGAAGCCTCAAGCAGTAAAGGTAAACAGAACCTAGAGCCTCCAATGAATGCAACTCCTGATGAACCAGGGAATGCTTGGGTTCTTGATTGTGCCCTTGGTGGGAATGCAACTACTAAGGAGGATGCCACTTCTTCCAGCGCCTGGGGAGAGCCCTCTTTGTGATGCAGAGCATGGTGAGAAAATGCAAATTGATCTGTTGATTTGGGGAGGAATGTTTTGGAAGGGGCATGAAAACAACCCAAGTCTGGGAAACAGGGTCATCAACCAAAATCTCGTGGTTGGGGACATGGTTGTGATGATTGGGCTGCAACATGGGGGCGTGGCCGTTCTACGAGTTGACTCACTATGGTCCAACAAAAGCTTAGGGAGAAGTATTTTGGGCTCTTCAATAAGAGTAATTTATAGTTAGAGTGGGAATCTGCTGATGATGTCTCTGATCATGATTATGGGGATGCCTAAATCCCTTCATTTGTAGTTTTATTTATGGATGAGGGCTTGTATCTATTTGCCCCCATCATTACTTGTTTTTTTTGTCATTTTTATTTTCTAATAATTTTTTTAGGAGCTGGCTCGTCTGTCTCCTAAACCTTTTGAGTTATAATTATAAATAAATATATTTAAAAATATCTGTATATAATTATAAATATAAATATATATATTTATATATTTATATCAATATATAAATATATATAATTATAAATATAATAACTATATTTATTATTTAAATATATTTATTATAATTTTACAATTATTTAAATATAAATATATATATTTGTAATTATAATTATAAATAAATATATTTAAAAAGAATTTATATAATCCAAGACGGTGCGAACCATGGGTTAAAAACCCATGGTCCCAAAAAAACTATTAAGAAAAAGTAAATTAAAAGACAAGAGATGCAACAAAAAGCACAAACAAGTGCACCAACAAACAAAGAACAAGTCCTGCCATACAAATTCCATAAGACAAAACAAGCTTAACACCTATTACCAACATTCCACGCATTTCCACGACCCCTAGGATGACCCCTCTTCTGTTTGGGAGTAATCCAAGGGCCACCTCGATCATCCATGCTTTTAATGGCCCCTTCCTTAGACCCTCTTACCTCATGATCCAAAATCGCTTTCAGATTAGAGGATTATGTATCCTTAGATAAAGAAGCCTTCTTGATAGACTCTATATGTTTAGAGGTCACAAGATGCTCCTAAGGTGCAAACACCATACCATGTAGAGCTTGCAGCCTCACTTCTATTTCAGTACTGCAACTCTCTTCAAGATCCGAAAGGGCATCCCCACTTGCATGTACTTGTTTAGATCTATCAAATTTACCAAACAAGGTTCCACCAGTGTACTTATACATATATGAGATCCTTAGATCAATAACCACCAGTTCATAAGCCTCTATAGTTGCACCAAGAAAAACTACTGGCCTTGTGGCCTGATCACTTGCCATCACCTCCACTTCAATTCTGGTTCTACTTTGAATAGGTAGAAGGTCAGCCCCACCGGCATGGTCCTACCTAGAGACCTGTCCAGATATGCTCCCTGTAGGTTTCGAGCACAACAGAAGTGTGGTTGGGACGACACCCAACTTTAATTTTTACCATGATCAATGATTATTTCAGGATCAATACGACGATGAACGCCCATCTCCACAAAATAGAACTAATGATTTAAATAAAGAAAGAAGAGGCCCGAAACCTTTTGAGAGGATCTTGCACATTATGTTTATAATTAATTTAATTAATTTCATAAAGAAAAGAATACCTGGATCTTCAGTATTTTCTTCGTTGATGATGTTGATCGTCTGGAATGACTCTTCCTGATTGTCTCATTGAACTTGTGAGGATCCAAACCAGAATCTCCCCGGTGGTGATCTAAATGTGCTCCAATGGCCTCCGGTCGACACCACTCATTCTCTGGGTGCTAGCACGACGAAACGAGTGTCTTGTGTCGGTCATTCCTGATCGATTGTTCTTTGGTATTGAAGAACGTCTCTTGTTATTGAGAGGGGTGAGAAGATGATTTGAGAGAGAAATCATTTAGCTCAATAATTCTCAATTTACCAGGCGTGCAGTTCGGTACATGGCACAATTGACGTATGTGTCTATTTATTGACATGGGGCTTCGGTTACAATATTTAATTGCATAACAGTAATTAAATACATTCATAACCTTAGAGAAAACTCATACTTTTAATAATAATACCGTGTCATTATTTATGGTGCGCCAACTTGCGTAAAACAGAATAAATAAAATTCCATGTCACAAAATAATAGCATCATTATTATTATTTTAATTTGTGCTGACTAGTTAAATAATTATTTACCATTTTGAAAATAATTATTTTACTACCAGGCAAGCATTGGTCTTCTCGAACTCCACCTCCATTTATTGAACACCCGAATAAATAAATAAATAATTTATTCTCTTAAATAAATATTTTATTTACAAACTAGTAAATAAATATTTATTAAATGTTCAATAAAATAAATAAATATATTTTACCTACAATCCGGTGAATAAATATTTATTTAATTTATGCAATCATTTTAACTTGAATAAAATTATTCCATTTTCAGGAGAATAATATTTATTCCATTAATTAAATTCAAATAGAATTTAATCGATACCATCATAAACACTTAATGTATGACCCTTTAGGATTTTTTCTCGTTGGCATTAGGTGGGCTTACCTAAAGTCCAAGAGTACTATCTAGCAACGGGTCAAATCACCCAAGAGAAAGAACTTAAAGTCTCAATAATGACATCCACATACAAACGCTCACTGTGTAATATAATCCCTTTGTCTCAATATCTCATCAAAAAGGTTTCATGATAGTGTCATCAACCTTTGTGCTTGATACGTAGTTCTTTGACTACCTGAAATAAACAAGTCATTACACCATGACCATGGAATTTCGTGCGACAGTTCTATTTCAATCAAAGGTATGAGATATCAACTTCAATAAATGGAAATGAAAAATCCTTCCTTGACTTATCCATTAATAACATGCCACTCGTGACGCACCCAACGTACCCTACATCCCGCCAACTGTCTGCGTGATGGTTTTTGTTAGTAAATCAAAGTGCGTGAGTCGTGACACGTATTAATGATAATATTAAAGTCTAAGGATAATTACACACGCTCGCAGATAGGAATGTTCGATGACACCAAAACATGCGGAATTTCTACTGGTGGTTCTGTTCTCATAATCTCCCATCTTGGAGATTACCAAGTACAAACTTCATGAGATGAAATCTCATATGCTTATGAGTACTCGTACATGATGGTCTGTATGCTATGTTTCCCATCATAGTATGTCATCCAATCACAGAACTATATTTAAGAATATTGTTATAACATTTCAAGGTTATCATCATAGCGGGGAACTACCATTACATTATCAATGCAACAAATACTCTAGGACATTATTACATCATAGTCATGCAGAACAATGAACAATATGTAATAAGATGTTTAATATTTAAATATATTAAATATCCATGTAATCAAAGTACAAATAGTTGGTTCTAGGATACCAACTCTAACAAACTCTCACTTGGACTAGATCCAACTACCTACGACTTTCAGTTCGCTAGACCTCACATGATGATCATGTTTCTGCTGAGTCAAGGCTTTAGTCAAGGGGTCGTCCACGTTGTCTTCTGTGGAAGTACTCCTCACTGCAACTTCACCTCTCTGAAAAAAATACCTCAAGAGATGATACTTCCGAAGTATGTTCTTCGTCCTCTGATATGACCTTGGCTCTTTTGCGAGAGCCACTGCTGGGGTGTTATCACAGTACACTGTGATGGGATCTTTACTGCTAGGTATCACATCCGGCTTCTGGATGAATATTTGCATCCAAACTGCTTCTTTAACTGCCTCAGAAGATGCAATATACTCAGACTCTACTGTAGAATCAGCGACCACACTCTTCTTTGAGCTCTTCCAGCTCAATGCACCTCCATTCAAAGTGAAGATGTATCCCGTTTGCGACTTCATGTCATCTTGGTCAGTCTGGAAACTGGCATTTGCATCTCCTCTGATGAATAGTTGGTCATCTACTCCATAAACTAGAAACATATCCTTAGTATGCCTTAGTCACTTTAGGATAGTCTTGATTGCCATCCAATGACGGTCACCTGGGTCAGCTTGATTTCTGCCTACAACACTCAATGCGTAGGCAACATCCAACCTAGTACATAACATGACATACATGATTGACCAAATCGCTGATGTGTATGAAATCCTTTCCATTATCTTTCTCCCCTCATGTGTCTAAGGACACATTTTCTTGGAAATATGAATGCCATGTGACACTGGAAACAATCCCCTATTGGATTGTTCCATACTGAATCTCTTCAGTATCTTATCAATGTATGTACTTTGACTTAGACCCAACAATCACTTGGATCTATCACGATGGATCTTGATCCCAAGAACATATGCAGCCTCACCCAAGTCCTTCATGGAGAAGCACTGATTCAACCATGCCCTAACAGGCTGTAAAATTGGTATCTCGTTTCCAATAAGTAATATGTCATCAACATATACTATTAGGAAAATGACTGCACTCCCACTAAACCATTTGTAGACACAAGGATCACATTCATTCTTGATAAAACCAAATTTAGTTACGGCTTTATCAAAATGAATGTTCCTTGACCTGGATGATTTCTTCAATCCATAAATGGATTTCTGAAACTTGCATACCTTATTGGCATCCTTTGGAGTCATAAACCCTTCAAGTTGTGTCATTTAGACATCTTCCTGAAGGTTCCCGTAAAGGAAGGATGTTTTGACATCCATTTTCAAAATATCATAGTCATGGAAATGATAATGGACAATAGAATTCTGATATATTTCAGCATTGCAACTAGTGAAAAGGTTTCGTCGTAGTCAATGCCTTGATGCTGCTTGAACCCTTTTGCAACCAGTCGTGCCTTATAGATACTGAATTGTCATTCCATGTCCAATTTCTTCTTGAATACCCATTTACAACCAACATGCTTTACATCAACTGGAGGATCTACCAAAATCCAAAATTGGTTTTGGTACTTGTAATCCATTTCATAATTCTTGTCTTCTTGCCACTTGGAAACATCTGAGCCACTTACTACTTCCTTGTAGGTTAGAGGATCATTATTATCAACTAATAATGAATCACCATCCTTGGTAACTAGAAAACCGTACCATTCTGGTTCTCTAACCTCTCTTGTACCCTACACAGTTCTTGTGTCTCTGGAAGAGTTCTTTATTCCACGGGGCTTTGTGTAATCTGTTCCTGTTCCAACTCTTGTGTACCTTGAGTCTTGACTTCATCGAAGTCTATCTCGCTCCCACTATCTCTTTTGGATATGTTCCCCCTCTCAAGAAATATGGCATGTCTTGCCACTATAACCTTTTTTCTAAGGGTATGTATAGGTAATATCCCCTTATTTCCTTGGGGTATCCTATAAAGATACACTTTTTGCCTCGAGGTGAAAGTTTGTTACCTTAAGAGGCCTTAACAAAAACATCTCTTCCCCAAACATTTAAATTCAATAACATGGCTTTCTTTCCACTCCAGAACTCGTATGGAATACTATTTATCGATTTAGTTGGTACTTGGTTTAGTATGCATGTTTCTGTTTTTAATGCATATCCCCAAAAGGAAAATAGAAGAATCACATGACTCATCATTAATCTCACCATGTCCAACAAGGTGCGGTTCCTCCTTTTACTCACACCATTCCACTGGGGAATGTAAGGAGGAGTGAGTTGGGATAGAATCCCAAACTCCCGTAAGTAATCAATGAAGTCTTGATTAAAATATTATCCACCTTGGTCTGAGTGAAGTTTCTTAATATCCTTACCAAGATGGATCTCAACTTCATTCTTTTATTCTTTGAACTTATCAAAAGAATCCTAATTATACCTCATTAAGTAGATATATCCATATCTACTAAAATCATCAGTAAAAGTTATGAAGTATGAGTACCCTCCCCTTTCTTTAACTAGAAATGGTCCACACACATCAGTATGAACCAATTCAAGAATCTATTTAGCCCTTTCACCTTTCCCACTAAATGGGGATTTGGTCATTTTTCTTTATAAACATGCATGATAAACACCAAGTGGTTTTAGTTTGAAAGAATCTAAATATACATCTTGATGTAAATTTGTCAAGTGTTTTTCATTTACATAACTTAGCCAGTGATGCGAAAGTTGGGTGTGGCATGAGTCATGTGAAGTATCCTTGTTATCGATTTCCATTACTTGGTTTGTGTAATCTAACACATAAAGACCGTTGTATAAATGTGACCTACCAAAACAAATTCTATCTTTGTAAAAGAAGCAACATTCATTTCCAAAATTGAAAACAAACCAATCTGTATGTAATATAGATACATAAATAATGTTTTTATTAATAGAAGACACATAATAACAACCCTTTAACACCAAGATCATCCCAGTTGGCAACATGAGGTGGTAGTCCCTGATAGCTACAACAATAAGTTTGGCTTTGTTGGCTGCTCGTAGATCTACCTCCCCTCGGTCAATCTTTCTGAATCTACTTGGTTCTTGTATTTGGATATATATGTGAGCATCACAAGCTGTATCTAATACCCAATTTGTAGAAACATATAGATTTCATTCGATAACAAACACACCTGACGCTACCCCTTTCTTCTTAGGCTGGGTGCAGTTTTTCTTCTAGTGGACCTTCTTGCCACATGCGAAACAAACAACCTCCTATTCCCTTGCCTCCCCTTTGATCTTATTTTTCTTGGAAAGGTATGAAGAATCTTTGGGATTAATTCTCTTTGCCTTCCCTTTCCTCATATTCACCATAAGGACAGAAGACTTGTCATGCTTCATATCTTTGTCCACTTGGCGAATGAGGATAAGAAGATCAGATAGAGACTTCTCAATGTTGTTCATGTTAAAATTAATAACAAAGTTAGAGAAGCTATGAGGGAGTGATGCAAGAATGAGGTCAGTGTCTAGTTCTTCGGGGATTTTAAACCCCAGAACCTCTAGGTGCTCAATATAGCCAATGAGCTTGAATACATGAGGCCCAGCTGGGGCACCCTCTCCAAGATTACTCTAAAAGAGTGCCTTGGAGATCTCAAACCTTTTCCGTCTTTCTATCTCCTGGTAAATACCACAGAGGTGTTCAAGCATGCTATACAAATCCATGTTTTCCTGAGAATTCATGAGCTCACTAGACATTGATGATAACATCAAACATTGAATGTCGACCACGTCATTCATATGTTTCTCATAGACTAGGAAATCCTCATCACTCGCCTCTTTGGCAGGAAGATCAGGTAATGCTGACTCCAACACGTAAGACTTTAATTCATGGCATAGGATAACCCAAAGGCATCTAAACCATTCCTAGAAGTTACTGTCGGTGATGATGTTGTCTTTATCTAGAATTGATTGTAGGGATAGCGTGGTTGAAGAGCTTTTCATTTTTATTCTAAAATTAAAATAGAAAATCATTAGTAATTTCTTGATTACATTTTATTAGAAATAATAAATTTTATTAAGTCTCCCACTATTTTATCAAGTCCCAGTGGCTCTCACCATTGAATATAGAATGTCTAGTTTCCATGAAATTCTAGTGTCAAGGATCCATATTCCCCTTCGCATAACCCCAACCAGGGTTGGTCAAGATATTTGAAGGTATTTAGGTAGTAATGTATTTTCCAACTGTGGCCTTTCGTCTCCTTGATCTATTGATTGGAATCCCCAATCCTGAAATCATGAATTTGGATTTCCTCAACTCTTGCCTCCAATATCACACCAAGTCTAGCAAGAGATACTCCTATTGATGTAATATGGTTAAGTCAACCTAAAACCTTTTATAAGGGCTTCCTGTATAAAAGTAAGTGTCCCAACAAAGGTTGGTTAAACACATAGTTTTATTGAGTTTTTCCCTTAATCAAGTAACAAAAGGCTTGGTCTGACTTAATATTTCATTTGAGGTATTTTTATCTCTTATGCATGTATTGCTTATTATCACTATCACATGATTGTTAATATTAAGTTGAACTTACTTAAGTGATTAACCATGTCTTGATAATATTTATGCACAAGCCTGGTTTATTTTAGTTTCATCTTGCATGCTTGTTTAATTCATTAATTATGTGATCCCAACAACACATCCATAATGATAAACCATGTAAATGACATGAATAAAATAAAGAAAAGGGAATTATCATAAGATTTTATAATAGTTATTTTATCTAGAATTTGATAAACTAACCCTGACCTAGGGGAGAAACACCTTGAACCTTTTGGGTTCGTGTTAACAATTTTCCACTTGTCCACCTTTGTATCTCTTGGGATTGGTTTCATCTCGGCTCCAGCTCGAACCACCTCCATTAGCTTGGGAGTTCCATCCATTACATATGCCTTTAAAATCACACACAGGTGAGGGGTAAAATAAGGTTTTACATAAAAGAAACCTTGGGCACGTAGTCCCTACATATTAATGAGGAGAAGGCTTGTAGTCCGACAAATTTAATTTAAATAAATAAATTAAAATAAACCATCCACATACAGAGGTCCTGGTCTAGCTCATGATCATCCATACATGCAAAGATATTTACGCATAAATAAAACTAGCATTCAATTCTTTAATCGTTATTATTTAAGATAAATCACACTCGAATAAATTACTTATCATCTTTAAATAATCAATCCTTTTATCTTAAACCCTTTTCTAAATTTACTTGAGATTCTCATATATCATAATTTTAAAAAAATAAATTCATTTAAAATAATCTTTATACATAACTTGTACCTTGGAGGAAACTCGGTGAATTCTTGTTCATAACTACCCAATGAGTAGAAATGAATATTACACAGATGTTAAATTAAACACACATATATAAAACATCTATCACGTATTGTTCCTCAAATTCACGCCTGAACCATGGTACACATATCAAGGGTTTGTATAATATAATAATAAATTTTAATAAATCTATATAATTTGGATGGGTACACGACGTGTAGTTCCAAATACACAGCATGTGCCATTATTCACTGTCCATTCGAAGTACACGCCTGTGGATACGACGTGTGAGTGTACTTCAGAAATATTCAGAGTACACGGTGTGTCCAGTGGGCCACACGCCGTGTAGTATCCGCGTTACACGATCTCCAGCCAGGCAAGCCGTGTACGGGGTACACGGTCTAACCCTAACCCGAAGAGACTACACGCCGTGTCCAATGGGCCACATGGTGTGTAATATGAAAACCACATGCCACATATTCCTAGTCAACACACGGAGTCATTAAGACTTAGACAAACTCTAATGACACGTCTTGGTTTGGCGGACCAGACCCGGTGCATTGAACCTCAACTATATGGTGTGTACTGTCGAATACACACCATTTGTTCTGCTATTGTATGTCTAGGAACCTTTGACACCTCTAGATGAGATCCTCTATTTTATTTTAATAAAAATTAAAAGAAAATATTTTTTCTGTAAGGTGAACGAGAAACAAAAGAGGTGAAACAAATTTCAAGATTCAAATTTGTAGAATGATTAACTTGAATTGAAGCAACTAAATTATTAAATGCATAAATCATCAAAAAAACATTTAAATAATTATAAACTATGATGTAACCACTCTGATACCACTTGTAGGTTTCAGGCATAGTGGAAGTGTGGTTGGGATGGAACCCAACTTTAATTTTTACCATTATAAATTATTATTCTGGGATCAATATGACGATGAACACCAGTCTCCATGGAATAGAATCAAAGATTTAAACAAATAAAGAAGAGGCTCAAAAACTTTTGAGGCTCATGTTTATAATTAATTTAATTAATTTCATAAAGAAAAGAATACCTGGATCTTCGGTATTTTCTTCATTGATGATGTTGATCGTCTAGAATGACCCTTCTGGATTGTCTCGTTGCACTTGTGAGGATCCAAAATAGAAACCATCTAGTGGTGATCCACACATTCTCTGATGGCCTTCGATTGACACCACTCATTCTCCAGGTTCTAGCACGGTGAAGCGAGTGTCTTGTGTCAGTCATTCTTGATCACTTGTTCTTCAGTCTTAAAAAACGCATCTCATTCTTTAGAGGGGCAGGAAGAGGATTCGAGAGAGAAATCGTTTAGCTCAACAATTCTCAATTCACTGGGCGTATAGTTCGATACATGGAATAATAGACGTACATGTATATTTATCGACATGGGGCTTCAGTTACAATATTTAATTGCATAACAACAGTTAAATACATTCATAACCTTAGATAAAACCCATGATTTTAATGATAATACCATGTCATTATTTATAGTGCGCCAAATTGTGCAAAATGGAATAAATAAAATTCCACATCACAAAATAATAGCAGCATTATTATTATTTTAATTTGTGCCCACTAGTTAAATAATTATTTACCATCTTAAAAATATTTATTTTACTACTGGACCAACCTTGGTCCACTCGAACTCTACTTCCATTTATTGAATACTTGAATAAATAAATAAAAAAATTATTCTCTTAAATAAATATTTTATTTACAAACTAGTAAATAAATATTTATTAAATGTTTAGTAAAATAAATAAATATATTTTTCCCACAATCCAATGAATAAATATTTATTTAATTTATGCAATCGTTTTAACTTGAATAAAATTATTCCACTATCATGAGAATACTATTTATTCCATTAATTAAATTCAAATATAATTTAACCAAGACCACTAGAAACACTTAGTGTGTGACCCTCCAGGATTCTTTCTCATTGGCATTAGGTATGCTTTCCTAAAGTCCAAGAGTATTGTCTAACAATAAGTCAAAGCACCCAAGAGAAAGAACTTAAAGTCTCAACAATGACATCTACATACGAATGCTCACTGAGTAATATAATCCCTTTGTCTCAATATCTCATCAAGGAGGTTTCATGATAGTGTCATCAACCGTTGTGCTTGATACGTCGCTCTTTGACTATCTGAAATAAATAGGTCGTTACACCATGCCCATGGAATTTTTCGTGACGGTTCTATTTCAATAAAAGGGTCGAGATATCAACTTTTATAAATGGAAAGGACAAATCCTTCCCCGACTTATCCATTAATAACATGCCACTCGTGACGCACCCAACGTACCCTACTTCCCGCCAACTGTCTGCATGACAGTTTTCGTCAGTAAATCAAAGTGCGTGAGTCATGACACATATTAATGATAATATTAAAGTCTATGGATCATTACACGCACTCATAGATAGGAATGTACAATGACCCCAAAACATGCAGAATTCCTATCGGAGGGTCTATTCTCATAATCTTCCATCTTGGAGATTACAAAGTACAAACTTAATGAGAGGAATTCTCATCTACTTAGGAGTACTCCTACCTAACAATATGTATGCTATGTGTCCCATCATAGTATGTCATTCAACTACAGAACTATATTTAAGAATATTGTTATAACATTTCAAGGTTCTCATCATAGTGGGGAAGTTCCATTACCTTATCAATGTAACAAATATTCTTGGACATTATTACATCATAATCATGCAGAACAATGAACAATATATAATAAGATGTTTAATATTTAAATACATTAAATATCCATGTAATCAAATTACAAATAGTTGGTTCTAGGAAACCAACTCTAACAAACTCCCACTTGGACCAGAGCCAACTGCCTACAACTTTCAGTCTGCTAGACCTCACATAATGATCATGTTTCTATTGAGTCAAGGATTTATTCAAGGTGTCCACCATGTTGTCTTCTGTGGAAATAATTCTCGCTGCAACTTCACATATCTAAGAAAAATCCCTCAAGAGATGATACTTCTGAAGTATGTGCTTCGACTATTGATGTGACCTTGTCTCTTTTGCGAGAGCCACCATTGCAGTATTATCACAGTACAATGTAATGGGATCTTTACTGCTAGGAATCATATATAGCTCCTAGATGAAGCTTCACATCCAAACTACTTATTTAGCTACCTCAGGAGCTGCGATATACTCGGACTCTACTGTAGAATTTGCGACCACACTCTGCTTTGAGCTCTTCCAGCTCACTGCACCTCTTTTCAAAGTGAATATGGATCCCATTTGTGACTTCATGTCATCTTGATCAGCCCAGAAACTAGAATCTACATATCCTTTGATGAATAGATCCTCATCTCCTCCATAAAACAGGAACATATCCTTTGTATGCCTTAGATACTTTAGGATAGTCTTGACTGCCATCCAATGGCGGTCACCTGGGTCAGCTTGATATCAGCCTACCACACTCAATGCATATGTGACATCCAGCCTAGTACGTAGCATGACATACATGACTGACCCAATCTATGATGCTTCTAAATTCCTTTCCATTACATTTCTTTCCTCATGTGTCTGAGGACACATTTTCTTGGAAAGATGAATTCCATGTGATGTTGGAAACAATCCCCTATTGGATTGTTCCGTACTGATTATCTTTAGTATCTTATCAATGTATGTACTTTGAATTAGGCCCAACAATCTCTTGGATCTATCATGATGGATCTTGATCCCAAGAATATATGATTCATCGCCCAAGTCCTTCATGGAGAAGCATCAATTCAACCATGTCTTAACAAATAGTAAGAATGGTTTTTCATTTCCAATAAGTAATATGCCATCAACATATACTATTAGGAAAATGAATGCACTCCCACTAAACCGTTTGTATACACAAAGATCACATTCGTTCTAAATAAAACCAAATTCTGTTATAGCTTCATCAAAATGAATGTTCCATGACCTAGACACTTTCTTTAATCCATAAATAGATTTCTGCAACTTGCATACATTATCAACATTCTTTGGAGTTATAAAACCTTTAGGTTGTGTCATGTAGACATATTCATGAAGGTTCCCATTAAGGAAGGATGTTTTAACATCCATTTTCCAAATCTAATAGTCATGGTAAGAGACAATGGTCAATAGAATTCTGATGGATTTTAGTATTGCAACCGGTGAAAAGGTTTCTTTGTAGTCAGTGCCTTAACACTTCTTGAACCCTTTTGAAACCAGTTGTGCCTTATAGGTACCGAATTTTCCTTCAATGTCCAGTTTCTACTTGAAAACCCATTTACAACCAACAAGATTTACATCAACTAGAGGATCTACCAAAATATAGACCTGGTTTTAGTACATGGAATCCATTTCAGAATTCATGGATTCTTGCCACTTGGAAATATCTATGACACTTACTGCTTCCTTGTAGGTTAGAGGATTATTATTATCAACTAATAACGAGTCACCATCCTCGATAACTAGAAAATCGTACCATTTTGGTTCTCTAACTTCTCTTGTATCCTATGCAGTTCTTGTGTCTATATAATAGTTCTTTCTTCCACAGGGCTTTGTGGAATCTGTTCTTGTACCAAATCTTGTGTACCTTGACCCTAGACTTCATCGAAGTCTATCTCGCTCCCACTATCTCTTTTGAAGATGTGCTCCCTCTCAAGTAATATGGTGTGTCTTTCCACTATAAACTTTTGTCTGAGGGGTCATATAGGTAATATCCCCTTGTTTCCTTAGGGTATCCTATAAATGTACACTTTGTGCCACGGTTTGAAAGTTTGTTACCTGAAGAGGCCTTAACAAACACATCTCTTCCCCACACATGTAAATTCGACCACATGGATTTCTTTCCACTCCAGAACTCATATGGAATACCATTTATCGATTTATTTGTTACTTGGTTTAGTATGTGTGATGTTTCTTATAACGCATATCTCTAAAAGGATAATGGAAGACTCACATGACTCATCATTGATCTCACCATGTCCAACAAGGTGCGGTTCCTCCTTTTGCTCACACCATTCCACTGAGGAGTGTAAGGGGGAGTGAGTTGGGATAGGATCCCAAACTCCCATAAGTAATCAATGAAGTCTTGATTAAGATATTCTCCACCTTAGTATGAGCAGAGTTTCTTAATCTTCTTACCAAGATGGTTCTCAACTTCATTATTTTATTCTTTGAACTTATCGAAATAATCTGAATTATACCTCATTAAGTAGATATATCCATATCTACTAAAATCATTAGTAAAAGTTATAAAGTATGAGTACCCTCCCCTTAATTCAACTGGAAATGGTCCACACACATTGGTATGAATAAATTCAAGAAGCTCTTTATCCCTTCCACCTTTCCCACTACATGGGGCTTTGGTCATTTTTCCTTGTAAACATGCATGACGTACACCAAGTGGTTTTAGTTGGAATGAATATAAATATCCATCTTGATGTAACTTTTTCAAGCATTTTTCGTTTACTTGACCTTGCCGGTGATACAAAATTTGGGTGCGGTATGAGTCATGTGAAGTATATTTTTTATCGATTGCGATTACTTGGTTTGTATAATCCAACATGTAAAGACCATCGTATAAATATGCCCTACCAAAACAAATGGTATCTTTGTAAAATAAGCAACATTCATTTCCAAACTTGAAAAAAAATCCATTTGTATCTAATCTAGATACATAAATAATGTTTTTAGTAACAAAAAACACATGATAACAACCCTTTAACACCAAGATCATCCCTATTGGCAACATGAGGTGGTAGTCCCCAATAGCTACAACAACAAGTCTGGCTCCATTGGATGCTCGTAGATCTACCTCCCCTCGTTCAATCTTCCTAAATATACTTGGTTCCTATATTTGGATACATATGTGAGTACCACAAGATGTATCTAATACCCAATTTGTAGAAATAGATATATTGAATTCTATAACGAACACACCTGAAGCTTCCCTTTGCTTCTTAGGCTGGGTGCAGTTTTTCTTCCAGTGGCCCTTCTTGCCACATGTAGAACAAATAGCCTCATATTCCCTTGCCTCCCCTTTGATCTTATTTTTCTTGGAAGGGTGTGAAGAAGATTTGGGCTTAAAGATCTTTGCCTTCCCTTTCCTCTTGTTCACTATAAGGATATAAGACTTGTCGTGCTTCATATATTTTTACACTTAGATAATAAAGATAAGAAGATCATATAGAGACTTCTCAATGATGTTCATGTTAAAATTAACAACAAAGCTGGAGAAGCTTTGAGGGAGTGATGTGAGAATGAGATCGGTGCCCAGTTCTTTGGGGAGTTTAAACTCTAGAATCTCTAGGTGCTCAATGTAGCCAATGATATTGAGTACATGAGGCCCATCTGGGGACCCTCTCCAAGCTTACTCTGAAATAGTGCCTTGGATATCTCAAACCTTTCATGTCTTTCACTCTCCTGGTAAAGAGAATGGGGGTGCTCAAGCATGCTATAAGAATCCATGTTTTTGTGAGACTTCATGATCTCACTAGAAATTTATGATAGCATGAGACATTTAACATCGACCTCATCATTCATATGTTTCTCATAGACTAGGAAATCATCATCACTCACCTCTTTGGTAGGTGGATTAGGTAATGCTAACCCCAACACGTAATACTTCCATTCACAACGTAGGATAACCCCAAGGCATCTAAGCCATTCCTGGAAGTTACTGGTGGTAAGGATGTTGTCTTTATCCAAAATTGATCACAGGGATAGTGTAGTTAAAGATCTTTCCATTTCTATTCCAAAATTAAAAGATCAGATCATTAGTACTTTCTTGATTACATTTTATGAGAAATAATAAATTTTATTAAGTCTCCCACTATTTTATCAAGTCCCAATGTCTCTAATAATTGAACTTAGAATATCCAGTTTCCATGACATTCTAGTGGCAAGGATACATATCCCCCTTCACATAACCCCAACAAGGGTTGGTCAAGATATTTGAAGGTATTTAGGTAGGTAGGTATTTTCCAACTGCGGGCTTGCAGCTCATTGATCTATTGAGTGGACTCCCCAATCTTGAAATCTTAACTTTGGATTTCCTCAAATCTTGCCTCCAATATTATAGAAAGTCTAGAAAGGGATACTCCTATTGATGTAATATGGTTAAGTTAACCCGAAACCTTTCATAAGGGATTCCTGTATAAAAGTAAGTGTCCCAACATGGTTGGTCAAACACATAGTTTTATTGAGTTTTTCCCTTAATCAAGTGACAAAAGGCTTGGTTTGACTTAATATTTTATTTGAGGGATTTTCATCTCTTATGCGTGAATTTATTATTATCACTATCACATAATTGTTAATATTAAGTGGAACTTAATTAAGTGATTAACCATGTCTTGATAATATTTTTGCATAAGCCTGATTTATTTTAGTTTTATCTTGCATGCTTGTTTAATTCACTAATTATGTGATCCGACAACACATCCATAATGATAAACCACACAACTAATAAGAATAAAATAAATCAAAGGGAATGATCATGAGATTTTCTAATTATTAGTTTATTTATAAGTTGATAAACTAACCTTGACCTAGGGGAGAAACACCTTGAACCATGTGGGTTCATGTTTACAGCTTTCCACCTGTCCACCTCTGTATCTCCTGGGACTGGTTTCGTCGTAGCTCCAGCTTGAACCACCTCCAATAGCTTGGGAGTTCCATCTATTACATATGATTTTAAAATCACACGCAGGTGAGGGGTAAAATGAGGTTTTACATAAAAGAAACCTTGGGCATGTGGGCTCTACATATTAATGAGGAGAAAGATCACATACCAACAAATTTAATTTAAATAAATAAATTAAAAGAAACCATCCACATACAAAGGTCATGGTCTAGCTCATGATCATCCATACATGAAACGATATTTAAGCATAAATAAAACTAGCATTATATTATTTAATCATTCTTGTTTAAGATAAATCACGCTCAAATCAGTTAATTATCATCTTTAAATAATCAATCCTTTTATCTTAAACCCTTTTATAAATTTCCTTGATATTCTCATCCATCATAATTTTAAACAAATAAATTCATTTAAAATTATCTTTGTACGTAACTTGTACCTTGGAGGCAACCTGGTGAATTCCTGTTCATAACCACCCAATGATTAGAAATGAACATTACACAGATGTTAAATTAAACACACATATATAAAACACCTATCAAGTGTTGTGCCTCAGCTTCCCGCCTGAACCATGGTACACGTCTCAAGGGTTTTCATAATATGATAATAAATTTTAATAAATCTGCGTAATTTGGATGCATACACAGCGTGTAGTTCTAACTACACAGATTGTACCATTGTTCACCATCCATTCAAAGTACACACCCGGGGATAAGACGTGTGAGTGTACTTCAGAAATCTTCGGAGTACACAACGTTTCCAGTGGGACACACAACATGTAATATGAAAACCGTGTGCCACCTGTTCCTGGTTAACACATGGAGTCATTAAGACTTAGACAAACTCCAATGACATGACTTGGTTTGGCGGACCAGACCCGGTGCATTGAACCTTGACTACACGATGTGTACTTCCGAATACACATTGTGTGTCCTAGTGTTGTAGACTAGGAACCTTTAGCACCTCCAGATGAGATCCTCTGTTTTATTTTAATCAAAATTAAAAGAAAAGATAATTTTTTAAGGTGAACGGGAAATGAAAGAGGAGTAACAGATCTTGAGATTCAGATTTGCAGAACAATTAATTGAATTGAAACAACTAAATTATTAAATGCCTAAATCATCAAAAAAAATTTAAATAATTATAAAATATTATGTAACCACTCTGATACCACTTGTAGGTT
Organism: Viscum album; assembly: GCA_963277665.1. Taxonomy (NCBI): domain Eukaryota; kingdom Viridiplantae; phylum Streptophyta; class Magnoliopsida; order Santalales; family Viscaceae; genus Viscum; species Viscum album. The sequence continues at coordinate 1,507,224,170 of OY728158.1, forward strand.
TTGGGCACAGTGAAACTGTGGTTGAGATGACACCCAAATTTAATTTTTACCATAATTAATGATTATTTTGGGATCTATATGACGATGAACATCAATCTCCATGGAATAGAATCAAAGATTTAGATAAAGAAGAAAGAGGCCTGAAAACTTTGGAGAGGATCTTGCACATCATGTTTATAATTAATTTAATTAATTTCATAAAGAAAAGAATACCCAGATCTTCAGTATTTTCTTCATTGATGATGTTGATTTTCTGGAATTACCCTTTTGGATTGTCTCATTGTGCTTGTGAGGATCCAAACCAAAATCCCTCTAGCGGTGATCCACATGTGCTCCGATGGCCTCTGATTGAAAGTACTCGTTCTCCGGGTGCTAGTGTGGAGAAGCGAGTATCTTGTGTCAGTTGTTCTTGATCTCTTGTTCTTCAGCCTTGAAGAACGTCTCTCATTCTTGATAGGGGCGGGAAGAGTATTTGAGAGAGAAATTTTTTAGCTCAACAATTCTCAATTCACTGGGCATGCAATTCGGTACATGGCACAATAGACGTACGTGTCTATTTATCGACATGTGGCTTCAGTTACAATATTTAATTGTGTAACAACAATTAAATACATTCATAACCTCAGAGAAAATCCATGCTTTTAATAATAACTTTATGTCATTATTTATGGTGTGCCAACTTTCACAAAACGGAATAAATAAAATTCCATGTCACAAAATAATAGCATCATTATTTTTATTTTAATTTGTGCCAACTAGTTAAATAATTATTTACCATCTTGAAAATAATTATTTTACTACTGGATCAGCCTTGGTCCGCTTGAACTCCACTTCCATTTATTGAACACCCGAATAAATAAATAAATAATTTATTCTCTTAAATAAATATTTCATTTACAAACCAGTAAATAAATATTTATTAAATGTTCAATAAAAAAATAAATATATTTTACCCACAATCCAGTGGATAAATATTTATTTAATTTATGAAATCATTTTAACTTGAATAAAATTTTTCCACTTTCATGAGGATAATATTTATTCCATTAATTAAATTCAAATAGAATTCAACCGAGACCACAAAAAACACTTAGTGTGTGACTCTCTATGATTCTTTTTCGTTGGCATTAGGCGGGCTTGCCTAAAGTCCAAGAGTACTATCAAGCAATGGGTCAAGGAACCCAATAGAAAGAACTTAAAGTCGCAACAATGACATCCACATATGAACAATCACTGTGCAATATAATCCCGTTTTATCAATATCTCATCAAAAATGTTCATGATAGCATCATCAACCTTTGTGCTTGATACGTCGTTCTTTGACTACCTAAAATAAACACATCGTTACACCATGTCCATGGAATTTTTCATGATGGTTATATTTAAATCAAAGGGGTGAGATATAAACTTCCATAAATGGAAGAGATAAATCCTTCATCTAATTATCCATTAATAACATACTACTTGTGACACACCCAACATATCCTACTTCCCACCAACTGTTTGCATGACGGTTTTCTTCAATAAATAAAAGTACACGAGTCGTGACATGTATTAATGATAGTATTAAAGTCTAAGGATCATTACACACACTCGCAGATAGGAATGTCCGATGACACAAAAACATGTGAAATTCCTATTGGCAGGCCTGTTCTTATAATCTCATGTCTTGGATATTACCAAGTACAAATTTCATGAGAGGAAATCTCATCTTCTTAGGAGTAATTGTACCTGACGGTCTATATTCTATGTCTATAATAGTATGTCATCCAACCACATAACTATATTTAAGAATATTGTTATAGAATTTCATGGTTCTCATCATAGAGGGGAACTGCCATTACCTTATCAATGCAACAAATACTCTAGAACATTATTACATTATAGTCATGCAGAACAATGAACAATATGTAATAAGATGTTTAATATTTAAAGACATTAAATATCCATGTAATAAAAATACAAATATTTTGTTCTATGACACTAACTCTAACAAACTCCCACTTGGACTAGAGACAACTGCCTATGACTTTCAGTCCGCTAGACCTCACATGATGATCATGTTTATAGTGAGTCATGACTTTAATCAAGGGGTCTGCCACATTGTCTTATATGGAAATAGTCTCACTACAACTTCACCTATCTGAGAAAAATTCCTCAAGAGATGATACTTACAAAGTATATGCTTCATCCGCTGATGTGACCTTGGATCTTTTGCGAGAGCCACCATTGTATTATTATCACAGAACACTGTGATGGGATCTTTACTGCTATATATCACATCCAGCTGCTGGACAAAGCTTCACATCCAAACTGCTTCTTTAGCTGCCTCAGAAGCTGCAATATACTCGGAATCTACTATAGAATCTGTGACCACACTCTACTTTGAGCTCTTCCAGCTCACTTCACCTCCATTCAAAGTGAAGATGTATCCCGTTTATGACTTAATGTCATCTTGATCAGTTTGGAAAATAGCATCTACATCTCCTTTGATGACTAGTTTCTCATCTCCTCCATAAACTAGGAACATATCCTTAATACGCCTCAGATACTTTAGGATAGTCTTGACTTCTATCCAATGAAGTTCACCTGGGTCAGCTTGATATCTTCCCACTATACACAATGCATAGGCAACATCCATCCTAGTACATAACATGTCAAACATGACTGACCCAATTATTGTTGCGTATAAAGTTTTTTACATTATCTCTCTTTCCTCATGTGTCTGATGACACATTTTCTTCGAAAGATGAATGTCATGTGACGCTAGAAACAATACTCTCTTGGATTGTTCCATACTAAATCTATTAAGTATCTTATCAATGTATGTACTTTGACTTAGGCCCAATAATCTCTTGGATCTATCATGATGGATCTTGATCCCAATAATATATACTGTCTCTCCCAAGTTCTTCATGGAGAAGCATTGATTCAACCATGTCTTAACAGATTTTAATATTGGTATCTCATTTCCAATAAGTAATATGTCATCAACATATACTATTAGGAAAATTACTACACTTCTACTAAACCGTTTGTAGAAACAATGATCACATTTTTTCTTGATAAAACAAAATTCCGTTATGGATTCATCAAAATTAATGTTCTATGACCTGGATGCTTACTTTAATCCATAAATGGATTTCTATAACTTTCATACCTTATTGGCATCCTTTAGAGTCATAAAACCTTCAGGTGGTGTCATGTAGACATCTTCCTGAAGGTTCTTGTTAAGTAAGGATGTTTTGACATCCATTTTCCAAATCTTATATTCATGGTAAGAGACAATGTCCATTATAATTATGATGGATTTAATCATTTCAATTGATGAAAATGTTTTTTTGTAGTTAATGGCTTGACTCTGCTTGAAAACTTTTTCAACCAATCATGCCTTATAGGTACTGACTTGTTCTTCCATGTCCAGTTTCTTCTTGGATATCCATTTGCAACAAACAAGATTTACATCAAATGAAAGATCTACTAAAATCTAGACTTGGTTTTGGTACATGGAATCCATTTCAGAATTCATAGATTCTTTCCACTTGGAAACATCTATTCCACTTACAGCTTCCTTGTAGGTTAGAGGATTATTTTTATCAACTAATAATGATTCACCATCATTAGTAACTAGAAAACCATTCCATTCTAGTTCTCTAACCTCTATTGTATCCTATGTAGTTCTTGTGTCTTTGGAATCGTTCTTTCTTCCATGGGTCTTTGTGGAATCTGTTCCTGTAGAAAATTTTGTATAACTTGAGCCTCGACTTCATCGAAGTCTATCTCACTCCCACTATCCCTTTTGGAGATGTGATCCCTCTCAAGGAATTTGGTGTGTCTTTCCACTATAACCTTTTTTCTGAGGGGTTTTATAGGTAATATCCCCTTGTTTCTGTGGGGTATCCTATAAATGTACACTTTGTGCCTCAGGGTGAAATTTTGTTACCTAAAGAGGCCTTAACAAACACATCTCTTCCCCACGCATGTAAATTCAATAACATAGATTTTTTCCCACTCCATAACTCATATGGAATACCATTTATCAATCTAGTTGGTACTTCATTTAGTATGTGTGCCACTGCTTGTAACACATATCCTTAAAAGGATAATGGAAGACTCGCATGACTCATCATTGATCTCACTATGTCCAATAAGGTGCACTTCCTCCTTTCGTTCACACCATTCCATTGGGGCATATAAGGAGGAGTGAGTTGGGATAGGATCCAAAACTCCCGTAAGTAATAAATAAAGTCTTTATTAAGATATTCTCCACCTCGGTATGAGTGGAGTTTCTTAATCTTATTACCAAGTTGGTTCTCAAATTCATTCTCGTATTTTTTGAACTTATCAAAAGAATCCAACTTATACCTCATTAAGTATATATATCCATATCTACAAAAATTATCAGAAAAATTTATGAAGTATGAGTACCCTCCCCTTGCTTCAACTGGAAATGGTCCACACACATCAGTATGAACCAATTCAAGAAGCACTTTAGCCCTTTCACATTTCCCACTAAATGGGGATTTGGTCATTTTTCCTTGTAAACATGCATGACATACGCCAAGTGGTTTTAGTTCAAAAGAATATAAATACCATCTTGATGTAATTTTTTCAAGAATTTTTCATTTACATGACCTAGCCGGTGATACTAAAGTTGGGTATGGTATGATTCATGTGAAGCATATTTGTTATCAATTTCCATTACCCGGTTTATGTAATCCAACACGTAAAGATCATTGTATAAATGTGCCCTACCAAAACAAATGATATCTTTATAAAAGAAGAAACATTCATTTACAAACTTGAAAAAAATCCATTTACATCTAATCTGGATATAGAAATAATGTATTTAGTAATAGACAACACATAATAACAACCCTTTAACACTAAGATCATCCTAGTTGGAAACCTGAGATGGTAGTCCCCGACAGCTACAATAGTAAGTTTGGCACCGTTGGCTGCTTGTAAATCTACCTCCCCTTGGTCAATCTTCCTAAATATACTTGGTTCATATATTTGGATACATATGTGAGCACCACAAGCTATATCTAATAACTAATTTTTAGAAACATATAGATTGCATTCGATAACAAATGCACCTGAAGCTTTCCCTTGCTTCTTAGGTTGGGTGCAGTTTTTCTTCTAGTGGCCCTTCTTGCCACATTTGAAACAAACAACCTCCTATTCCCTTTCATCACCTTTGATATTATTTTTCTTGTAAGGGCGTGAAGAAGATTTGGGCTTAAAGCCCTTTTAATTCCCTTTCCTCTTATTCACTATAAGGAAAAAAGGCATGTCACGCTTTATAACTTTGTCCACTTTGCGAATGAGGATAAGAAGATTAGATAGAGACTTCTCAATTCTGTTCATGTTAAAATTAACAACAAAGATGAAGAATCTCTGAGGGAGTGATGCGAGAATGAGATCGGTACATGGAATAATAGATGTAGGTGTCTATTTATCGATATGGGGCTTCAGTTACAATATTTAATTGGGTAACAACAATTAAATATATTCATAACCTTAGAGAAAACCCATTCTTTTAATAATAATACCACGTCATTATTTATGGTGCACCAACTTACTCAAAACGGAATAAATAAAATTCAACGTCACAAAATAATAACAGCGTTATTATTATTTTAATTTGTTCAAATTAGTTAAATAATTATTTACTATCTTGAAAATAATTATTTTACTACTGGACCAGCCTTGGTCTTCTCAAACTTCACTTCCATTTATTGAACACCTGAATAAAAAAAAATAATTTATTCTCTTAAATAAATATTTTATTTAAAAATTACTAAATAAATATTTATCAAATGTTCAATAAAATAAATAAATATATTTTACCCACAATCTGGTGAATAAATATTTATTTAATTTATGAAATCATTTTAAATTGAATAAAATTATTCAACTATCATTAGAATAATATTTATTCCATTAATTAAATTCAAATAGAATTTTACCGAGACTACCAGAAACACTTAGTATGTGACCCTCTAGGATTCTTTCTCATTGGCATTAGGTGAGTTTTCCTAAAGTCCAAGAGTAATATCTAGCAACGAGTCAAGGCTCCCAAGAGAAAGAACTTAAATTCGCAACAATGACATCCACATATGAACACTCATTATGAAATATAATACCTTTGTCTCAATATCTCATCAAGTAGATTTCATGATAGTGTCATCAACCTTTGTGCTTGATATGTCGTTCTTTGACTACCTAAAATAAACACATTGTTACACCATGAATATGAAATTTCGTACAACAGGTCTATTTAATTCAAAGGTCTGAGATATCAACTTCCATAAATGGAAAGGACAAATCCTTCCTCGACTTATCCATTAATAACACGCCACTCACGACGCACCCAACATATCCTAATTCCCACTAATTGTCTGCATGATGGTTTTCCTTAGTAAATCAACATGTGCAAGTTGTGATACGTATTAATGATAATCGTAAATTCTAAGCATCGTTACATGTGCTCGCAGATAGGAATGTCCGATGACACCAAAACATGTGGAATTCCTACTGGCGGGTCTGTTCTCATAATCTTCCATCTTGGAGATTACCAAGTACAAACTTCATGAGAGGAAGTATCATCTGCTTACAAGTACTCATACCAGACAGTTTGTATGCTATGTGTCCAATTATAGTATTTCATCCAACCACATAACTATATTTAAGAATATTTTTATACCATTTCAAGGTTCTCATCATAGTGGAGAACTGTCATTTCCTTATTAATACAACAAATACTCTAGGACATTATTACATCATAGTCATGAAAAAAATGAAAAACATGTAATAAGATGTTTAATATTTAAATACATTAAATATCTATGTAATCAAAGTATAAATAGTTGGTTCTAGGACACCAACTATAACAAAATCCCACTTGGACTAGAGCAAAATGCCCATGACTTTCAGTCTGATAGACCTCACAAGATGATCATATTTCTACTGAGTCAAGGATTTAGTCAAGGGGTATGCCACGTTGTCTTTTATAGAAATACTGCTCACTAAAACTTCACCTCTAAGAAAAATCCCTTAAGAGATGATACTTCCAAAGTATGTGATTCATCCACTGATGTGACCTTGTCTCTTTTGATAGAGCCACTATTGTAGTATCATCACAGTACAATGTGATGTGATCTTTAATGCTAGGTATCACATCTAGCTCTTGGATGAATCTTCACATCTAAACTGCTTCTTTAGCTATCTCAGAAGCTACGATATACTCAGAATCTACTGTAGAATCTACAACCATACTTTTTTTTGATCTCTTCCAACTCACTACACCTCCATTCAAAGTGAAGATGTATCCCGTTTGCAACTTCATGTCATCTTGATCAGTTTGGAAACTAGCATCTGCATCTCCTACGATGACTAGTTCCTCATCTCGTCCATAAACCAAGAACATATCCTTAGTACGCCATAAATACTTTAGGATAGTCTTGACTGCCATCCAATGGAAGTCACCTGGGTCAGCTTGATATCTGCCTACCGCACTCAATGCGTAGGCGACATCCAACATAGTACATAGCATGACATACATGAATGACCTAATCACTGATGTGTATGAAGTCCTTTCCATTATATTTCTTTCCTCATGTGCCTTAGGACACATTTTTTTGGAAATATGAATGCCATGTGATGCTTACAACAATACCCTCTTGGATTGTTCCATACTGAATCTCTTCAAAATCTTATCAAAGTATGTACTTTGACTTAGGAGCAACAATCTCTTGTATCTATCATGATGGATCTTGATCCCAAGAATATATGATACCTTTCCCAAGTCCTTCATGGAGAAGCATTTATTCAACCATGCCTTAAAATACTGTAAGACTGATATCTCATTTCCAGTAAGTAATATGTCATCAAAATATACTATTAAGAAAATGACTGCACTCCCACTAAACCATTTGTAGGCTCAAGGATCAAATTTGTTCTTGATAAAACCAAATTTTGTTATGGCTTCATCAAAAGGAATTTTCCATGACCTGGATGCTTTCTTTAATCCATAAATGGATTTATGCAACTTTCATACCTTATTGGCATCCTTTGGAGCCATAAACCCTTCAGGTTGTGTCATGTAGACATCTTCTTGAAGGTTCTAATTAAGGAAGGATGTTTTGACATCCATTTTCAAAATATCATAGTCATGGTAAGAGACAATGGACAACAAAATTCTGAGGGATTTTATCATTGCAACTAGAGAAAAGGTTTCATCGTAGTCAATGCCTTGACGTAACTTGAACCCTTTTGCAACCAGTCGTGCCTTATAGGTACTGAATTGTCCTTCCATGTCCAATTTCTTCTTAAATACCCATTTGCAACCAAGAGGATTTACATCAACTGAAGGATCTACCAAAATATATATTTGGTTTTGGTACATGGAATCCATTTTAGAATTAATGGATTCTTACCACTTGACAACATATCTACCACTTACTACTTCCTTGTAGGTTAGAGGATCATTATTATCAAATAATAACGAGTCACCATCCTCGGTAACTAGAAAACTGTACCATTTTGGTTCTCTAACTTCTCTTGTATCCTATGCTATTCTTGTGTGTCTGGAATAGTTCTTTCTTCTGTGGGGCTTTGTGGAATCTGTTCTTGTACCAACTCTTGTGTACCTTGAACCTCAACTTCATTGAAGTCTATCTTGCTCCCACTATCTCTTTTGGAGATGTGTTCCCACTCAAGGAATATGACGTGTCTTTCCACTATAACCTTTTTTCTGAGTGGTAGTATAGGTAATATCCCCTTGTTTCCTTGGGGTATCCTATAAAGGTAAACTTTGTGCCTCGAGGTGAAAGTTCGTTACCTGAAGAGGCCTTAACAAACACATATCTTCCCCACACATGTAAATTCAATAACATGGATTTCTTTCCACTCCAAAACTCATATGGAATACCATTTATCGATTTAGTTGGTACTTGGTTTAGTATGTGCGCCACTGTTTGTAACGCATATCCCCAAAAGGATAATGGAAGACTCGTATGACTCATCATTGATCTCACTATTTCCAACAAAGTGCAGTTCCTCCTTTCACTCACACCATTCCACTGGGGCGTGTAAGGAGGAGTGAGTTGGGATAGGATCCCAAACTCTTGTAAGTAATCAATGAAGTATTGATTAAGATATTCTCCACCTCGGTCTAAGCATAGTTTCTTAATCTTCTTACCAAGATGGTTCTCAACTTCATTCTTATATTCTTTGAACTTTTCAAAAGAATATTACTTATACCTCATTAAGTAGATATATCCATATCTACTAAAATCATCAGTAAAAGTTATGAAGTATGAGTACCCTCTCTTTGATTTAACTGGAAATGGTCCACAAAAATCGGTATGAACCAATTGAAGAAGCTCTTTAGCCCTTTCACCTTTCCCACTAAATAGGGATTTAGTCATTTTTCCTTATAAACATGCATGACATATTCCAAGTGGTTTTAGTTTTAAAGAATCTAAATATCCATATTGATGTAACTTTTTCAATCATTTTTCATTTACATGACCTAGCCGGGGATGCCAAAGTTGGGTGTGGTATGAGTCATGTGAAGTATCTTTGTTATCGATTTCCATTACTTGGTTTGTGTAATCCAACATATAAAGACCATTTTATAAATGTTCCATATCAAAAAAAACACTATATTTGTAAAAGAAGCAACATTAATTTTCAAACTTGAAAATAAATCCATCTGTATCTAATCTGGATATAGAAATAATTTTTGTAGTAACAGACAACACATAATAACAACCCTTTAACACCAAGATCATCTTAGTTGACAATGTGAGGTGGTAGTCCCCGATAGCTACACTCGCAAGTCTAGCTCCGTTTCCTACTGGTAGATCTACCTACCCTCGGTCAATCTTCTTGAATCTACTTGGTTCATGTATTTGGATACATATGTGAATACTAAAAGCTATATCTAATACCCAGTTTGTAGAAACAGATAGATTTCATTCGATAACAAACGCACCTAAAGCTTCCCCTTGCTTCTTAGGCTGGGTGCAGTTTTTCTTCCAGTGGCCCTTCTTGCCACATGTGAAACAAACATCCTACTGTTACCTTGCCTCCCCTTTGATCTTATTTTTCTTGGAAGGGTGTAAAGAAGATTTGGGCTTAAATATATTTGCCTTCCCTTTCCTCTTATTCACCATAAGGAAAGAAGTCTTGTCGTGCTTCATATCTTTGCCCACTTGGTGAATGAGGATAAGATAATATAGATACTTCTTAATGTCATTCATGTTAAAATTTACAAAAAAGCTGGAGAAGCTCTGAGGGAGTGATGTGGGAATGAGATCGGTGCCCCGTTCTTCAGAGAGTTTAAACCCTAGAACCTTCAGGCGCTCAATGTAGCCAATGAGTTTGACTACATGAGGTCCAGTCGGGGCACCCTCTCAAAACTTTCTCTGAAAGAGTGCCTTGGAGATCTCAAACTTTTCCTGTCTTGATCTCTCCTGGTAAAGACCACATAGGTGTGCAAGCTTTCTATAAGGATCCATGTTTTTCATGAGACTTCATGAGATCACTAGACATAGATGATAACATCAAATATTGAATGTTGACCACTTCATTCATATTTTTCTCATAGACCATGAAATCATCATCACTCGCCTCTTTGGAAGGAGGATCAGGTAATGTTGACTCCAACATGTAAGATTTCCATTAATGGAGTAGGATAACCCGAAGGCATATAAACCATTTCTGGAAGTTACTTCTGGTGAAGATGTTGTCTTTATCCATAATTGATCGTTGGGATAGTGTGGTTAAAGAGCTTGTAATTTTTATTCTACAATTAAAAGAGCAGATCATTAGTACTTTATTGATTACATTTTACGAGAAATAATAAATTTCATTATGTTTCCCACTATTTTATCAAGTCTCAATGGCCCTCACCATTGAACTCGGAATGTCCAGTTTCCATGAAATTATAGTGGCAGGGATCCATATTCCCCTTCTCATAACCCCAACAAGGGTTGTTCAAGATATTTAAAGGTATTTAGGTAGGCATGTCTTTCCCAACTGCAGGCTGGTAGCTCTTTGATCTGTTGAGTGAACTCCCCAATACTGAAATCCTGACTTTGGATTTCCTCAACTCTTACCTCCAATATTACACCAAGTCTAGCAAGGGATACTCTTGTTGATGTAACATGGTTAAGTCAACCTGAAACCTTTCATAAGGGCTTCCTGTATAAAAGTAAGTGTCCCAAAAAAGGTTGGTCAAAAAAATAGTTTTATTATGTTTTTCCCTTAATCAAGTAACGAAAGGCTTGGTCTGATTTAATATTTTATTTGATGGATTTTTATCTCTTATGCGTGAATTGATTATTATCATTATCACATGCTTGTTAATATTAAGTGAAATTTACTTAAGTGATTAACCATATCTTGATAATATTTACGCATAAGCCTGGTTTATTTTAGTTCCATCTTGCATGATTGTTTAATTCATTAATTATGTGATCGCGACAACACATCTATAATGATAAATCCTGAAACTGATAGAAATAAAATAAATAAAAGGGCACGATCATGAGTTTTTCTAATGGTTAGTTTATCTAGCAGCTGATAAACTAACCCTGACCTAGGGGAGAAACACCTCGAATATTTTGTGTTTGTGTTTACAACTTCCCACCTGTCCACCTCTGTATCTCTAGGGATTGGTTTCATCTCAGATCTAGCTTGAACCACCTACACTAGCTTGGGAGTTACATCCATTACATATGTTTTTAAAATCAAACGTAGGTGAGGGGTAAAAAAAGTTTTACATAAAAGAAACCTTGGACACACAGGCCCTACATATTAATGAGGAGAAGGATTGTAGACCAACAAATTTAATTTAAATAAATAAATTAAAAGAAACCATCCACATACAATGATCCTGGTCAAGCTCATTATCATCCATACATGAAATGATATTTACACATAAATAAAACTAGCATTAAATTCTTTAGTCATTCTTATTTAAGATAAATCACACTCGAATCAATTAATTATCATCTTTAATTAATCAATAATTTTTTATCTTAAACCCTTTTCTAAATTTCATTGAGATTCTCATCCATTATAATTTTAAACAAATAAATTCATTTAAAATTATCTTTGTATGTAACTTGTACTGTGGAGGAAACCTGATGAATTACTATTCATAACTACCCAATGAGTAGAAATGAAAATTTTTTAGATGTTAAATTAAAAAAATATATATAAAACACCTATCACGTGTTGTACCTCAGCTTTATGCCCGAACCATAGTACACATCTCAAGGGTTTTTATAATATAATGAAAATTAAATTTTTTATTTCAAAAGAACTTTTGGGGAGAAAGTGGGAAACCAAAATGACATCAAATACATAAAACACAACCATGACTCCATGACTAAGATCATCAAGAAAAATAATCCACTTCAAAATCAAGGAAAAGCCCCACCCTAGAAACAAAAACAATATGATCAGCGTCCAACTTCCCAACGCTACTCGGCTAGATATCCCGCACAAGAATGCATGGGCTTAGTACCGATGGAAAGCGCCATACCCTATCAAAACATCCAATTTTAGATAGTGATGAAAAAGAGAATGGTCCCTAATCTGAACATCCTCTGGAACAGTTCCTTGAAAATAAACTGGATGCAATGTCCCCATGGACCAAGTCCATTAGTGACACAAGTAAATACACAAAATTCAAACCACAAAACCTCATCAATGATCAGAAACATAAACCAAACCAACCTTCGTCAAGTCAAAATAAATCAGAAGCTGCATCCTCTACTGACAACTTGCACCGCAGACTGTAGGACATCATCAAGAAAATCATACCTCAAAAATAGAAGATTGAACCAACAAAAAATTCACCCCAAACCATAATCCTCTTAAACCAAACAAAAATTTCTCTAGATTTAGTGCTTCATTGATCATCCCTGCCTTCACTGTAGCACCACCACCAGACCAAAACACACCAAATAAAATCACATAAATCCATACTAAAACCAACCAAAAAAGGAAACAGATGAAAAAATGAAGACCAAATAGAACCTTCACTAGAATACTGAAAGAGAACCCAACAATAATCCCGAAATTCAGAGACCAGTAACCAGCAAGCTTCAAAACTCCAGATCGCCAGAAGAGCATAACCCACCATCGTGAAACACACCAAACAACCACACAAGTAGAAAAAAAAATCCAAACTCTAAATAAAAGTAAAAAGGTCCAGTATCGAGAACCCCTCACCATGCTGAAGCCCACCCGAGCTTCGAAGACTCTGAAAAAACCATAAACCAGAACATATATCCCATCGCCTCCATCCAAAAACTCTTAGACTGCAATAGACCACCCAACACACACACTAACGATGAGGTTGCAACCCTCAAGCATGGAAACTGGAAACCGACCGCTGGAACTTCACTATTCCACCGAAATAAGCCCTATCCAATGTATGTGGAGTGAGGCAGGAGGCCGGCTAGAATCGATGAGGAAAGCTGAGGTATATGGTTCTACAAGGTCGCACGACATCACCGTGAGATAGAGAGAGTTGCCACAAGCTCACCAAAATGGCATGTAGTGTGTGAGAGTAATTTGGAAATATTTGGAGTGCACGGTGTGTCCAGTGGGCCACACGCCGTGTAGTGTCTACGTTACACGGTCTCCAGTTGGGCAAGCTATGTTAGTGGTACATGGTCCAAACTTAACCCAAAGGGACTACATGCTGTGTCCAGTGGGCCACATGGCATATAATATGGAAACTGTGTTCCACCTATTCTTGGTCAACACACAGATTCATTAAGACTTAGACAAAATCCAATGACATGACTTGGTTTAGAGGACCAGACCCTATGCATTGAACCTTTACTACACGGTGTGTACTGCCGAATACATGTCGTGTGTTTTGGTGTTGTATAGCCAGGAACCTTTGGTACCTTCGAATGAGATCCGCTATTTTATTTTAATCAAAATTAAAAGAAAATATCATTTTTATATGGTGAATGAGAAGAAAAATAGGAGGAACAGATCTTGATATTCTGATTTACAGAATGATTAAATTTAATTGAAATGACTAAATTATTAAATGCGCAAATCATCAAAAAAATATTTAAATAATTATAAACTATGATGTAACTACTCTGATACCACTTGTAGGTTATGGGCGTAGTGGAAGTGTGATTGGGATGACACCCAAATTTAATTTTTACCATGATCAATGATTATTCTGGGATCAATATGATGATGAACGCCAGTCTCTATGGAATAGAATCAAAGATTTAGATAAAGAAGGAAGAGGCCCGAAACCTTTTGAGAGGATCTTGCACATTATGTTTATAATTAATTTAATTAATTTAATAAAGAAAATAATACCCGGATCTTCAATATTTTCTTCATTGATGATGTTGATCATCTGAAATGACCCTTATGGATCGTCTCATTGTGCTTGCAAGGATCCAAACCAAAATCCCTATAGCGGTGATCCACACGTGCTCTGATGACCTCTGATCGACACCACTCGTTCTACAGGTGCTAGCACGACGAAGCGAGTGTCTTGTGTCGGTCGTTCTTGATCACTTGTTATTCAGTCTTGAAGAATGTCTCTCTTTCTTGAGAGGGGAGGTAAGAAGATTCGAGAGAGAAATCGTTTAGCTCAACAATTATCAATTCAATAGGCGTGCAGTTCGGTACATGGCATAATAGACGCACATGTCTATTTATCCACATTGGGTTTTGATTAAAATATTTAATTGCATAACAAAAATTAAATATATTCTTAACCTCAGAGAAAACCCATGCTTTTAATAATAATACTGCATCATTATTTATGGTGCCTCAACTTGCGCAAAACGGAATAAATGAAATTCCACGTCACAAAATAATATCAACATTGTTATTATTTTAATTTGTGACAACTAGTTAAATAATTATTTACCATCTTGAAAATAATTATTTTACTACCAGACCATCCTTGGTCCGCTTGAACTCTAATTCCATTTATTGAACACCCAAATAAATAAATAAATAATTTATTCTCGTAAACAAATATTTTATTTACAAACTAGTAAATAAATATTTATTAAATGTTCAATAAAATATATAAATATATTTTACCCACAATCTATTGAATAAATATTTATTTAATTTATGCAATCATTTTAACTTGAATAAAATTATTCCACTATCATGAGAATAATATTTATTCCATTAATTAAATTCAAATATAATTTAACCGAGACCACCAAAAACACTTAGTGTGTGACCCTCTAGGATTCTTTCTTGTTGGAATTAGGTGAGTTTTCCTAAAGTCCAATAGTACTGTCTGGAAACGGGTCAAGGAACCTAAGAGAAAGAACTTAAAGTCACAAAAATGACATCTACATAGGAACACTCACTATGTAATATAATCCATTTGTCTCAATATCTCATCAAGAAGGTTTCATGATAGTGTTATCAACCTTTATGCTTGATACATCATTCTTTGACTACCTGAAATATCCACATTGTTACACCATGGCCATGAAATTTCACACAAAGGTTCTATTTCAATCAAGGGTCTGAGATATCAACTTATATAAATGGAAGGGGAAAATCATTCCTCGACTTACCCATTAATAACATACCACTCATGACGCACTCAACGTACCCTACTTCCGGCCAAATGTATGTGTGATAGTTTTCATCAGTAAATCAAAGTGTGTAAGTTGTGGCACGTATTAATGATAATATTAAAGTCTAAGGATCATTAAACACACTTTCAGATAGGAATGTCTGATGACACCAAAACATGCTGAATTCCTATTGGTGGGCATGTTATCATAATCTCCCATCTTGGAGATTACCAAGTACGAACTTCATGAGAGTAAGTCTCATATGCTTATGAGTACTTGTACCTGACGGTTTTTATGCTATGTGTCCCATCATATTATGTCATCCAACCACAGAACTATATTTAATAATATTGTTATAGCACTTCAAGGTTCTCATCATAGTAAGGAACGACCATGACCTTATCAGTGCAACAAATACTCTAGTACATTATTACATCATAGTTATGAAGAACAATGAAAAATATGTAATAAGATATTTAATATTTAAATATATTAAATATCCATTTAATCAAAGTACAAATAGTTGGTTCTAGGACACCAACTCTAACACCCCCTTCAACTAAGACCTCCAGATCAGTAGTTTGCAGGCCCTCTTCATCCCTAGACCCTTGAATAAAAAATAAATTTTTATTATCAAAACAATTTTAAGGAAAAAGTGAGAAACCAAAAAGTACACCTAGGTAAAACACTAAAAGAAACTATATAATTATCAAAATATAACTTAATCCTATTAGAGGCATTCTTCCTAAATAATTTCCAAGAAAGAGTGCTTACCTGAGTTTCTAGATCATACTTTATAAGGTCTTCTAAGTGATATGCTAGTTTGTCCCAAGATTTCATGTACTCTTCTTTGTTAATCTTCCTTTCATTGAGGCATCTTATTTGTAGAAGGTCTTTCTTGTCAATCTATGCACTCTAGTCATGATTAGTGTCCACACGAATTATTCTTCCCATCACTTCTTCTGCCTCCTTATGTGTAGAATTAATCTCAAGAACCTCTTCCATTATAGTATCTTCCAAATTTATGATAAGATCTAATGATTGTTCATAGATCACATCTTTCTACCACTACATTATGGTTAAAATTACCATATAGGGAACTAACCCCTGAGCTACAGCCTCTTTCCGATTAGAATTTACAAAAATCTTGGGATCTCTTTCCATTACCTTAGCTTTCTAACTTTTTTCAGATCTAGTCTCATAGGTAGGGGTAGATAGTAATAGTCCATTAAACTTTTCCTATTTCCTCTCTGACCCTTCCTCATTATTGAGCTAGAAATCCCACTACCTTAACAATCTGCTGCACTTTCTCTTGAGTACTGACTATAGGACTCACCATTGGACTCATCTTTGGGGACTCCTTGTTCATTGGATTTCTCTACCCGAGATGCTGCATCCTAATCCATCCCTTTACACACCAAGCCTTCAAATTGGTTAACAAGCTTAATAAATTGAAAATCCATCCTTGGTCTTGGATAGATCAGAGACCCCCCTCTTTCACTGGACCCTTTTCACTTGATGGAGTACCCTCCCTTTCTGCATTGGACACATCAAGGCCCCACAAATACCCGAGCTCCTGGGATCCCCCTCATCCAGTGTTTCCACCTGACAGTACTGCATCTGCATAGGATGCTGCCTTGGGAAACCTTGAACCTTCCTCAACATCCACTTGAGTATCTACTTCAAGGTTGATATGGATTCCATCTCACCCTTCCCCACCATGGGAGATCTTAAAAAATTTACTGGATGAAGAAACCAAAACACCCACTTCATGTACCAACTCAGTACCCAATGGTTCTGAAGGGTCTTGCACAAAAGTCACAAGATCACTAAGGTCCTTCCTCAACTAACTAAAATTATTAACCACTAAAGGATTGCTTTCCTATGACACGCCTTGCACCACCTTCACATTACTAGGGGCGTTTGAAGCATCCAAATGGTGCTACCCCATCAAACCTTCACCAACACCAGTCTCCACTTCCTTTCCACTACCTCATAAGTATGTAATTTTCTACTGATCGATGCCCTTATTCCCATTACTACATGTTATTGATGAATGGACCAATTTCTTACAGGGATAGAAGCAGTCCACCCATGATTCAAAAACTACATCCTGCTTGCATCAAAACTCTTTCTCCATAGAAATCTAAACACACTTCACTGGTAATCTTGAGACATATACTTCCACACATATTCAGGGAGATACTGGATGACATAATGCTTGAGTCCTACTATCATAGTATAAGTATCTACTTATTAAATTTCATAGCATTCACATAATCATAGGTTTTTGAAATGGTAGTGGGAGAAGAGGAAAACTAACCCAAATCGCTACTATCGGAGTGTTGCGCTTCATGTGGAAATCATATGTACACCTATAGAGGTAGAACCTAGAACCATTGTAGCTATAAGGGGTGCTGGACCAAGCCCTGACTAGATCTACTTTGAGGAAAATCAAATCATGATATTATGATTATTAAGAAAACCCATAGTTGTGAGATCTTGAAAACCCTAGGACCCAAAAATTAACCCATCAAAATCATCCACTGAGGGATGCTACTGCTTGAACCGAGCGATCAATGTCAACTGTAGTAGAGATGAAACTTCATTGAACTCTACTGTTGAAATCGAGAGTTGAGGAACACTGTTGAATAAATCTGGGACATTAGGGATTAATTTTATTTGGGGAAAATAGGGAAGAAAATCAGGGTTGGAGAAATGGGAGAAAGGGTGGGTAGCTCCCTCGAGAGCCGACGAGGGTCCCCCCCACCAGGGGAGGAGGTACTAGTGCTTCTTCCATTGCTGTCATGGGAGGGGAGTCACCATCGACATAAGGTGGTCATCCATCCCTAGACCCATACACCACAATAACTTTTCCTACATCCGCACTGGATTTAGCTGAAGGGGTTCTTTTATTTCTCACCCCATATTTCTCCAGTCCATCAAGACAAAGTTGATCAAATTCCAAATTATTAATAGAATCAAGAATAGAAAATAAATTAACTTTCTTTTTCAAGGCACTGCAAGTGGATAAGATGTCAAATGATTTTCCAGAACTAGGAAAATCAACCTTTTCAACTCCCTTATCCACTAATAAATGATAAACATAAGATAAAAAAGTGTTCCAACCATGCCTAGCTGCATGTCCAGATTTCATACTTTCTTCTATGGCAGCATCAATAGTATTTTACTAACATGAAATTACAATTTCCTAGATTTTAGTAGAACCCTCCTTGCTCATTTGAGGAGTAACAAAAGAGGCAGGGGAACATGGTACCCCCTAACATTCATAGTAGTAGAAATCACCATATAAATAGAAATTTTATACACATTCTGATTTTTAAATCACAAGGAATTATTCCCCTTGTTGTTACCAGAATTCATGAAATCATCTGCAGTAACATCAATGAAGTCCCTCTCATCCTCAGAATTGGATGATACTACCTGATGTGAGTATTGGGGTATCAAACCACCAATGATAACCTCAATTCTTCCCAATATTTGGCCATCAACAACATCATCCTTCAAAATGTTGTCAGAACCACTCATAGTCAAATGGGATCCCTTATCATGGGACTCAAATTCAACACCATTAGGAGATGAAGTAGTGACTTCAAGAGGGGATAAAATAAACCCAGTAACTACTTTGGTGCCAATAACCACATCAACAAATGAGATAGAGTATTGAAACAGAAGACTCCTACTCTCCCTCATAGGTCTGTGAGGCCTTGTAACCTTTCTAGGAGGCAAAGAAGAAGCATCGACCCCCTACCATGCACCTTATCCTAGACACCAGCTTTCCATCCATGGGCGTTGTGTGCTTTTCAACTAGCGATTTATTCCCATTATTAGCAGGCAACTTGAAATTGTAGATATCAATAAGATGTATATATTTTTTACAATTCAAGCATCTCATATCCCTACGACAGTTACCTATTACACGTCCAATGCACAAGCAGTTAAAACAAAAACTAGGGACAAATTCATACTCAATATCAAGATCAAATTTAAATTCACCGGCAACCAAATACATTGTCTCAACAAGCATTGAGCTAAGATCGAATTCAACTAAAATTCATGAATAATTCCCATACCTGGCTATTTTAGTCTCCTTATCAAACTTGATTAGGGTGCCAACAACCAATGCAACATCCAAAAGTATACTTGGGTGCCAAAAAGAGTGAATTCGTAACATTTATGTGAATTACAGACATACATATGTACACATTCACATCGACACACACACACATGCAATTATACATGTACATATATTTTAAATTATTTAATATTAATATAAATATAAATCTAAATAAATATATTCATTTATATATTATATAATTGTTTAAATAAAATATTAAAATATTTTATTTATTTTAATTATATACACATTTTGTAATTAATGTCTATAAATAAACTTTTAAACATTTTGACTAATATAAATTTGATAATTTTTTAATATAAAATTATGAAAATAAGATTCATTTTTTAGTAAAAGATATATAAATCATATTTATATATACTTTAAATATATATATATATATATATACATATACTTATTGTAATATAAATCTTCTTTAAAAAAATATTTTTTTATTAATATATAAGTATATATAATTATAATTATAATAAATATAATAAATATAATAAATATAATAAATATAATAAATATATTTTTTATAATTTTATAATTATATATATATATATTTATAAATATTTGTATATAATTATAAATATATATAAAATTATAAAATTATATATAATTACAAAATTATATATAATTATATATTTATATATAGGTGACTGGGGGTACAATTACATTAAACATACACACACTACACACACAGACTGGAAAGACAAACCATACCCCCAAGAGATAGCCCACCCATCATGGCTTTAATTGACCCAAAGACTGAGTGGGCATATAGCTCAATACATGACCTAAATCCCAAAAATCATTGGAACCCTGCCTGAAATGTCAGACATCCTCCACAGTAGTTCACATCGGTCCATGATCCTTCTCACCGCTCTCTGTGCTGCAGACCAGAAGGTCACCCGATAGGAACCGCATCAGCACCGTCGTTGTTCATGCAAGCCCACAACAACCTTCGTCCGTTGATCTGCCTCGACACCGCATCGACATCATCTCCATCTGTGCTGGTCTAGAGACCTCGTACGCAGCAGTCCCGCTCACCCAAATCACACTGCCGTTATCCATACCGGGGCACAACGACCTTACTTTCCTATTTATTATAATTTTATAATTATAATTATATATATATATATTTATAATTCCAATTATAAATAAATATTTTTATAAATATTTTTATATAATTATATAATTATATGTAATTATATAATTATATATAGTTATATATATAGGTGTTTGTGGGTACAATTACATTAAACATACACACACCACACACACAGACTGGAAAGGTAGGGCATAGCCCTCCCAAGGGATAACCCACTCATCAAGCCTTTAATTGACCCAAAGACCCAGTGAGCATTTAGCCCAATACATGTCCCAAAGCTAAACATCATTGGCACCCTGTTTGAAACGTCAAATATCCTCCAAAATCATCCACATCAGTCTACGGTCCTGCTCTCCACTCTCTGCACTGCAGACCCAAAGGTCACTCGACATGCACCACATCGGCACCACCATTGTTTGCGTAAGCCCATAGCAGCCTTCATCCGTTGATCTTCCTCGACACCATCATTTACCGTGCAAGACCACAGCAGACTTCGTCAGTTGATCCACCTCGACACCGCATCATCATCATCTCTGTCCACACCAGTCCAACAACCCCGTACGCAGTAGTCCCACTCTCCCAAATCGCACCGCCGTCATCTGCATCGGGGAACAACAACCATGCTTACAGCTCCGTTGACCAAATACCACCCAAATCGCAACTCCAACACCTGTAGTGGGTCCCCGCTCACCCAAATTGCACCACCATCATCCACGCTGGGGAACAACGACCCTGCTCACTACTCCACTGATTAGATCTTGTGTAAAGACCTGGAAATTCTATGGATTTTTTTTAAATACATGACAATTTTACGAGCCCGCAGTTTCTGAAGGCGCTTTATTCTGAGGTCTGGTGTGTCTGAAATCAATTTCTGAAGTTTTTTTCAGGTACGTTCAGTAAAAGTACGAGTGGAATTTTATATCTTTTGAACCGGTGCTCAGAATTGAAATATGAGGGCACCGTTGAACTCACAGTGTCGATGATTTCTTAGAGATACCATCACCGCAATTGCGTTTTAACGAGAAAGGAAATTAATTTTTGGGGATTCTAAATAAATTAAATAAAAATGGGTGTAAATCAATTTTATTTTTGTGGTGGTTTAATCCTATAAGCGGAGGTTGGTGGTGGGGGCCATGACACCCTTACCTACCAAGAGAGGTTATGGTGGTGGGGCCCACCCGCACATAACCTCTCTTGGGAAGAAATTATTAGGCGGGGTCCCAACGAGCTTAAACCCCCCCATTAACTCCCCTTTATTAATTGGACACCTCTCCTCATTAATTGGAACTTCTCACCTCCTCTAAATTTTGAATTTGAACCATTCCTTAGCATTAATTAAACGAGTTGCCTCATTTAATTAAACACAACTTTGTGTTGTTGTGCGAAGGAATTAATAGATATCATCCTTTATTATTTTTTCGGTGGTTGGCATAATCTTTTGGAAAATCTTGAGAGAGGAGAGCTTCATCCTTCCAATGAAAAACCACCGAAGAATGACGAACTTCTCCTTCGATCTTCGACCAAGCCAAAAGAGAAGGATCCGCCTGTGAAGAACACCGACGACGCTTCATCCTCGGACGCTCTCCGACATCAACGAATTGAATTCTGCCCTTTTTCCATGACTTTGTCAACGTTCATCGAATCAAGGTAGGGGTTTGAGTTTTACTCTCCATTCTATGTTGTTCAAATTTCGGATTCAGAATTGACTTTTGTTATCATCATAACGCGGAGGGTGCGGTCCGAACGACCACGACCTGACCTCCCCTCCGTTTATCTTCTCTTGATGGTGACGGTGGCGGAGATACGCATGGCGACCGGCAACGAGTCGACCGTGAGAAGAACCGGCGGTGTAAGGGCCGCCGGGTCACCGTAGGAGCGCGGTGCCATCGCGCCGCGCAGAGGAATGGGCCGCGGCCAAGCGGGCCACGGCGGTGCTGGAGGGGCGCGATGCCGTCACACCGCATCGGAGGAGGAATCTGGGGCCACAAAGGCCGCGACAGTAGGAAGGCATGGGCGCAGCACCGGTGCGCCGCGCCGGCCTGTGGTAACGCTCCACAAGGCGGGACCCTTCAGGTCCTGCGGCACTTTGAACCAGTGATTAGCGTCAGTTCCTTCGGAAGCCGGGGGGCGTAGCACCCCCCCGCGGTGTGGCCAGCCTGGCCACGCGGGCGGGCCAGCCAGTCCACGCGGGCCAGCCAGCCAGGCCACGCGGGCTAGCTTCCAGTCATGTGGACCAGCCAACCGGCCAGGTCACCCATGGCCTGGCCACTCTCAGCCGGGCCACCCCTAGGCTGGGCCGCCTTCGGCCAGGCCGCCCACGACCGGGCCTCCGTAGGGCCGGGCCGCCCCTAGGATGGGCCACCTTCGGCCAGGCAGCCCACGGCCGGGCCTCCCTTGAGCCGGGCCGCCCTCGGGCCGTGCTGTCCCCTCGGCTCAGGCAGTTTCCTTAGACTGAGTCAGAACCACTGACCGGGTCGGGCCAGGACGGTCCGAGTGGGTCGGACCGGACCCGGACCCGTTTGGCCAGTTTACACCTTTTCACCCTCTCTTGGGCTACGAGTGTCCGTTTGACGAACCGCCTGCGGTGATGGAAGTATTGGAGTGAGAATATTCTTTTAGAATACTTCACTTGAGGTTTGGATACAGTTGGGGTATGGCTGGGTTGGTTTGAGCCTAAAAACCAATCGGGCCCCTGGAACAGAAATGCCAATAACTCATAGACCGAGCGTCCGATTGATGCGCCGTCTATCGAGATGGGTTCCTTATGATGAGACAGAACTACATGATACATAAACTCAAGACTTCGTGGTAGTTGATGTATCGACACTTGGCTCAAGGAGCGGATCCTCCCGGAATCGAGCGTACTGTGTGCAGGAACCATAGGGCTTGCTGCGACTGAGATGATAAGATCCTACCTGGACCTAATACTATACCAGGATCCTCCGTGGGTTCGACATCGACGATACTATACCAGGACCCTCCATGGGTTAGACAGTGATGACTTCTGTACTGGGATCCTCCGTGGGTTCGACAGTGATGACTTCTGTACTGGGATCCTCCGTGGGTTCGACAACGTTGATACTGTTCCAGGATCCTACATGGGTTCGACAGAGGAGATGATTCAGAGGCTACATCTAATCATCTCTACCCCTCTTCTTGAGTTGTATACCTGTGTGAGCTGAGTCTTGTCTTTCAGTTGTTATCATTATGATGATTGACTTTACTTCCTTTGTGGAATGGGTTGTGCTTAGGCTCGAGTGTTGGAGCAGGACTATGATTGGTAACTTAGGTATATGTATGGTCATATACCTAAGTAGGATTGGTTGATACTTCATGATTGTATATTTCTTCTGTGGTTTATCCTTAGTGGATTCTGGGAGACCTTTGGGGGTCTCGGGGTCCCCTACTGAGTATTGTTATACTCACCCCTGCATGGGCTTCGCCCGTACCTTGTTGTGTTCTGTGAAAACGACGGTCAGTAGTGATCGAGGTTGAGGGGTGATGAATGGGAGGCTGCTCGGAGCTGGACTAGATAAGACATACCTCAGGGATGATTTGTTTGAGTTCTGTACCTACCCTTCAGGTAGGATTTCCCAGTGGATGATCCAGGAACTGTTCTCCCCTTTTTAGTTGTACTTGTACTTTTTGTTATGTTGGGTTTGTATACTGACCCACTTACTTTCAGCACACCTTTCTTTTCTATATTAGTACTTGTTGCTTTTAATGCTTGTTTTCAGACTGTGTGTGTTATAGGTTTAAAGGAAATGCCTTCCCTTTTTATCAGGAATTCTCCTTTCATACTAGTCACCAGCCCCTGGCCTATGGAAGGCGGGCTTGGGGTAGTCACAACACGGGCCCCGAAGACGGGTCGTGACAAATCAGTATCAGAGGGATCGGTTCTACTGCAAAAGTTAGGACTCTGATATTTCTTTTAATGGTAATAGTGTTAAGTATTTTAAGTGTGGTTATCAGTTTAGGTAAACCGGTGTTGGTGCAACGACTGACGTATCCATACACTAGGTCTCTGACTTCTAATTTCCGACTCAGTGCACAAAAACACTGATTGTGTGTGTGTTTCTTTTGAAAGTTTTCTTCATGATTACTTTGTATCATCTCACCAGGTATATTGTTTTGATCGTGGAACACCTCTTTCTTTTCAGGATGGCCCCACGTAGGCAGCCATCTAGGGTTCCGAGTTTCGTACGAGATGGTAGCCCACCGAGAGATGAAGCCTTGGTGCAGGGCCACATCACAACGGAGGTACCAGCGGTACCATTACCCACTGGGCCACCGATACCACCAGATCCAGCAGCAGAGTGTGCATGCTGTCTGAGTATGTTGCACGAGTTCTAGTGCCAGAGGCCACCCAGATTCAGGGGAGATACGGACCCACAATCAGCTAAGGATTGGCTGGAGGCTGTTGTGAGAGTTTTCAGATTGGTAGGGACACCAGTCGACCTCATGGCGATCTTTACCGTGAGTCTCCTGCATGCAGCAGTAGGCATATGGTGGAGCCTGATGATCTAGGTGCATGATGAGGCAACATTAATCTGGGTAGACTTCGAGAGTTTCTTCCAGTCAGAGTTTGTTTCGGCCACCCTTCGTGCGGTGCAGATTCAGGAGTTACTTCATCTGCAGCAGGGAAACATGACAGTAGCTCAGTACTCAGCAAGGTTCACCGACCTCTCACGCTACTCCACAGATATGGTGTGAGACCCATTCTTCAGGGCTCAGACCTTCGAGAAGGGACTCAGACATGAGATCGGGGCTTTGATGGTATCCCTCATCATCCCGACACAGGCGGGGGTGTTGGAGTGAGCCCTTTTAGTGGATAGTTTTCTTGTTGATTAGTCACCAGCAGTGAGACCCACCACAGGGCGACACATAGTGGAGTCTTCTGCATCCGGTAGTAGACAAATGTCGCAGAGGTCCAAGCGGACTAGGCCATCAGGTGGGCGACCCCAGGATACAGGTTCGGTTGTTCGGGGCACATGAGATAGAGCCAACCATATGAGGATCATGTAGTGATATGCATGCAGTGGGCAGGGTCACATGGCTCGTGACTGCCTGAACCGCCATGTAGATGAGCAGTAGATAGTAGAGGGACCTCCCAGGCAGAGTTAGAGGTTCGACTGTGGTGGTCCTCCAGGAGCAGGAAGATGTGGCAGAGGAGCTGGCCGAGCAGCAGGTGGTGGACGACGTTTCGAGGCCCCACCACCACCACCACCAGGAGGTCTACCCCGACCATAGGGAGCTGAAGGATAGAGGTGGGCTCAGCTCCAAGAAGTCGAGGCCTATGACCACGGTGCACCTAAGATGATTCAAGGTACTATCTGTGTCTACTCCACCCTTACTGCAGTACTTATAGACACAGGTGAGAGTCATTATTTTATTTCCACTGCCCTCGTTTGGAGCTCGAAGATTCCGACGAAGCCATTGGCTCGATCCTTATGGCTAGAGACTCCTATAGGAGTAGAATCGACGATTACACACTAGTTACGATAGTGTGAGATTTCTCTAGGAGGTGAGAGATTCAGCTAAGATCTCCTTGTAGCGGCGTCAAGGCCTTATGACGTCATCTTGGGTATGGACTGGTTATCCACAGTTCATGCTCAGATTGACTGTATTAGGCAGAAAGTGCGGTGTGTCCACGAAGATGGGATGAGGTTTACCTTCTCCGGTGAGAAGGGAGTTTTTGCAGCACAGGATGGACTTACCCAGAGGAGGGGGAAAACGATCACACATCAGTTGGCTAGCCTCATTCTCGGAGCGGTTGATGTGAAAAGTTTGAGTTTTCCTATTGTGGTGGATCAGTACGCGGATGTTTTCCCTGACAATGTTTCAGGACTACCTCTTCGCAGAGAGGTGGAATTCTACATTGACCTGTACCCCGGGACAACACCAATATCTACTCCAGCATATCAGATGTCTCTTGACAAGCTTCGTGAGCTACGGGTACAACTGGAGGACTTGCAGGGGAAAGGATTTATCTGACCCAGTGTTTCACCCCAGGCATCCCCGATTTTGTTCACCAAGAAGGCGGATGAGAGCTTGCGTCTATGTGTTGATTATCAGCACCTGAATCAGGTGACTGTGAAGAACAAGTACCCACTCCCGAGTATTGATGACCTCTTTGATTAGTTGAAGGGATCACGTTGGTTCTCAAAGATAGATCTTTGGTCGGGCTATCACTAACTCATAGTATGGGATGTGGATGTGCAGAAGATGGCCTTCAGATGATGGTATGACCACTACGAGTTCTTGGTTATTCCATTCGGCATAACCAACACACCAGTAGTGTTCATGGGACTCATGAACAAGATATTTTAGCCATACCTTGATCACTTTGTGGTAGTATTCATCGATGACATTCTGATCTACTCAGCTACCGAGGAGGAGCACGCCTACCATTTGCGGGTAGTACTGGACACACTCTGAGAGCACCAAATTTATGGTAAGCTCTCAAAGTGCCAGTTCTGGATCCGAGAGGTACACTTTATGGGACATGTCATATCAGAGGCTGGAGTTGTAGTGGATCCAGCGAAGATTGAGAAAGTACTTTTTTGGGAGCCACCCAGGAGTGTGACGGAGGTACGAAGTTTTCTGAGACTGGCTGGGTACTATCGGAGATCTGTTCCAGACTTCTCCAGAGTTGCAGCACCGCTTTCAGTATTGATAAACAAGGGGAAACCCTTCATGTGGTTAGAGAGATGCCGACAAAGATTTCAGGAGCTGAGGCAGAGGTTGACTAGTGCCCCCATCTTGAGGCTTCCAGAGGAGGGCGTAGGGTACGTAGTTTACTGTGATGCATCAGGGACCGGACTCAAGTGTGTACTGGTGCAGGAGCGAGCAATGATAGCTTATGGTTCATGTTAACTGAGACAACACGAGCATAACTATGCTACCCATGACCTGGAATTAGTAGTAGTGGTCTTTGCCTTGAATATGTGGTGACACTATCTGATGGGAGAGCCTTTTATAGTATACTTTTACCACCAGAGTCTCAGGTACATCTTCTCGCAGAAGGACCTGAACCTGAGACAACAACGTTGGATTGAGTTCCTCCAGGACTATGACTTCAAGATAGTCTATATTCCTGGTAAGGGGAATGTTGTAGCCGATACTCTCAGTAGGAGACCAGGCATTCAGTTGCTAGGAGAGGCGACCGAGCAGCTGGCCGCGTTGTAGGTATCTTTTGTGGATAGAGACGAAGCAGCCTTTCTGCAGTCTCTTAAAGTCACACCTCCTATTATTCTGAGAGTCAGGGAGGCGTAGCGTGGGGATGTTGACTGCGAGGCTCGACATGCACATATATCCACAGGGAATGCACTTGATGGATTTTATGTAAGCGGGGAGCACGTCATTCTCTTCAGAGGATGTACCATGGTACCATTTTCACTTTAGAAGGAAGTGTTGAGAGAGTTACACACCTATCCTTTAGCGGTACATCTAGGAGTGGAAAAGATGTATCAGGACCTCCGACGACAGCACTGGTGGCTAGGTATGAAGAAGGCAGTAGCAGAGTTTGTCTCACAATGCCTCACTTGTTAGCAAGTGAAGGCGGAGCACCAGGTTCCAGTAGGATTATTTTATCCCTTAGAGGTACTATAGTGGAAGTGGTATGGGATATCCATGGATTTCATGATGGGACTTCCACGTAAAACCAGAGGACACGACTCTATCTGGGTGATTGTTGACCAACTCACCAAGTCGGCCCACTTCCTACCAACCAGGAAGTAGGGTTCAGTAGAGATCTTGGGATGCCTCTATGTACAAGAGGTCATACGACTTCATGGTGTGCCATCGACGATCGTCTCTGATCGAAATGCTCGTTTCACTTCTCTAATTTGGAAGGGGTTGCAGGAGGATTTTGGGACACAACTTCGCTTAAGAACTTCCTTCGATCCTCAAACGGATGGTCAGACTGAGAGGACCATTCAGACTCTCAAGGACATGCTCCGTGCATGCATCCTCGACTTTGGTCGCAGTTGGGAGGATCTCTTACCCTTGGTAGAGTTTGCGTATAACAACAGCTACCACTCCACCATCAAGATGACACCTTATGAGGCACTGTATGAATGACCTTGAAGATCGCCTCTGTGCTGGACTGACCCAGGGGATTCGGCACTTGTAGGACCATAGATGGTGCAGGCTACGATGGAGAAGGTGCAGATCATCTAGGGGCGGATGAAGACTGCATAGAGCAGGCAGAAGTCCTATGCTGATAGGATACGAAGACCACTGGAGTTTGAGGATGGTGACCACGTCTTTCTACAGGTCTCACCTTAACGAGGTCTACGGAGATTTGGCCGAGGCGGAAAGTTATCTCCGCAATTCATTGGACCATTCTAGGTCCTCAACAGAGTTGGCGAAGTGGCTTACCGCCTGGCTATTCCACCTCAGTTGCACCGGGTGCACGACGTCTTCCACGTATCTCAGTTGAGGAGATACGTGAACAACTCGTCCCACATCATCGACCATGGGGAGTTGGACATCGATGATGGGGTGACTTTCACAGAGGTTCCAATGGATATTGAGGATAGACAGGAGTGGGTCCTACATGGATGGTCGATACCTCTAGTGCGTGTTTGTTGGCAACATGGGAACCTCCAGGAGAGCACATGGGAGTGGGAGGCTCAGATGCATGATCAATACCCCCATTTGTTCCCTTAGTTCGAGTTGTAGCTTACGGGAATGTAAAGCCCTGAGGTGGGGAGAATGTAAAGACCTGGAAATTCCATGGAATTTTTTTAAATACATTGGAATTTTACGAGTTCGTAGTTTCTGAAGGCGCTTGATTCTGAGGTTCGGTGTGCCTGGAATCAATTTCTGAAGTTTTGTTTGGGTACGTTCAGTAAACGTAGGAGCAGAATTTTATATCTTTTGAACCGATGCTCGGAATTGAAATCTGAGGGCACCGTTGAACTCACAACGTCGGTGATTTCTTAGAGAGACCATCACCGCAGTAGCGTTTTAACAAGAAAGGAAGTTAATTTTTAGGGATTTTAAATAAATTAAATAAAAACGAGTGTAACTCATTTTTATTTTTGTGGCGGTTTAATCATCCAAGTGGAGGTTGGTGGTGGGTGCCACGACACCCTAACCTCACAAGAGAGGTCATGGTGGTGGGTCCCACCTGCACATAACCTCCGTTGGGAGGATATTATTAGGTGGGTCCCCCACGAGCTTAAACCCCTCATTAACTCCCCTTTATAAATTAGACACCTCTCTTCATTAATCGGAACTTATCACCTCCTCTAAATTTTGAATTTGAACCATTCCTTAGCATTAATTAAATGAGTTGCCTCATTTAATTAAACACAACTCTCTGTTTTTGTGTGAAGGAATTAATATAGATCATCCTTTATTATTTTTTTGGGTGGTTGGCACAATCTTTTGGAAAATCTTGAGAGAGGAGAGCTTCATCCTTCCAACGAAGAACCACCGAAGAACGATGAAATTCTCCTTCGATCTTTGAACAAGCCAAAAGAGAAGGAGCCGCCCGTGAAGAATTCCGATGATGCTTCATCCTCGGACGCTTCCCGACATCAACAAATCGACGTTTGGCCTTTTTCCGTGACTTATTCAATGTTCATCGAATCAAGGTAGGGGTTTGAGTTTTACTCTCCATTCTATGTTGTTCAAATTGCTGATTGAGAATTTCCTTTTGTTATCATCATAACGCGGAGGGTGTGGGCTGCATGAACATGACCCAAACTCCCCTATGTTTGTCTTATCTTGATGGATACGGTGGCAGCGATACACATAGCGACCGGCAACGAGCCAGTCGTGAGAAGAACTGGCGGTGCAAGGGACGTCGGGTCCCTGGAGGAGCGTGGTGCCGTCATGCTGCGCGGAGGAATGGGCCGCGGCCAGGCAGACCGTGGTAGTGCCAGAGGGGCGCGGTTCCGTCGCACCGCACCGAAGGAAGGATCCACGAACACGAAGGATACGACGGTCAGACAGTATGGGCGTGGCCCCATCACGCTGCGACCAAAGGCCGCGGCAGACGGAGGAGGGCGGCCGGATGAGTCGGCCACCGGCAGCGCTCCACAAGGTGGGACCCTTCGGGTCCTGTGACACTCCAAACCGGTGATTAGCGCCAGTTTATTTGGAAGTCGGGGGGGGGGGCACCCCCCCGCGGCGTGGCTAGCCAGGCTACACGGGCCGGCCAGCCAGGCCACACGGGCCGGACAGCCAGGCCACGCGGGCCAACCGCTAGCCACGCGGGCCAGCCAGCCGGCTGGGGCGCCCACGGCCAAGCCGCCTTCAGCTGATACGCCCTCGGTCGGGCCACCTTTGGCCGGGCCACCCATGGACGGGCCGCCCTTGGGCCGGACCGCCCATCGGGCCGGGCCGCCTCTTCGGGCCGATCCGTCCCCTCGGCTCAGGTTGTTTCATCAGACTAATTCAGAACCAAGGGCTGGGTCAGACCCTGGAATAAATCGGGTCAGGCCGGGATGGTCTGACTAGGTCAGACCGGACCCAGACCCGTTTGGCCAGTTTACACCATTTTGCCCTCTTCTTGGGCTATGGGTGTCCGTTTGATGAACCGCCTGTGGCGATGGAAGGCTTGGAGCAAGAATATTATTTTGGAATAATTCACTTGAGGTTTGGACATAGTTGGGGTATGACCGGGTTGGCTTGAGCCTAAAAACCAACTAGGCCCCTGGAACGGAAATGCCAATAACTCACAGACTGGGCGTCCGATTGATGCGCCGTCTGTCGCGATGGTTCTTTATGATGAGACAGAACTATGAGATACATCAACTCAAGACTTCATGGTAGTTGATGTATCGAAACTTGGATCGAGGAGCAGATCTCCCCTTAATCGAGCGTGCTGTGTGCGGGAACCCTAGGGCTGGCTGTGACTGAGATGATAGGATCCTATGTGGACATACTACTATACTAGGATCCTCCGTGGTTTCGACAACGACGATACTGTACTAGGATCCTTTGTGGGTTTGACAGTGATGAATTATATACTGGGATCCTTCGTGGGTTCGATAGTGATGACTTCTGTACCGGGATCCTCCATGGGTTCGACAGCATTGATACCGTTCCAGGATCCTACGTGGGTTCGACACAGGAGATGATTCAGAGGCTACATCTAATCATCTCTACCCCTCTTCTTGAGTTGTATACCTGTGTGAGCTGAGTCTTGTGTTTTAATTGTTATTATTGATATGATTGACTCTACTTTCTTTGTGGAATGGGTTTTGCTTAGACTCGAGTGTTGGAGTCGGACTGTGATTGATAACTTAGGTGTATATATGGGAATATACCTAAGTAGGATTGGTTGATACTTTGTGATTGTATCTTTCTTCTGTGGTTTATCCTCAGTGGATTCTGGGAGACCTTTGGGGGTCTCAGGGTCCCCTACTGAGTATTGTTATACTCACCCCTGCACGGGCTTCACCCGTACTTTTTTGTGTTTTGTGCAGACGACGGTCAGCATTGATCGAGGCTGAGAGTGACGGACGGGAGGCTGCTCAGAGCCGGACTAGAAGGGACGTAACTCAGGGATGAGTTGTTTGATTTCTATACCTACCCTTCAGGTAGGATTCCCCGGTGGAAGATCCAAGAGCTGTTCTCCCCTTTTTACTTGTACTTGTACTTGTTGTTCTGTTGGGTTTGTATACTGGCCCACTTACTTTCAACACACCTTTATTTTCTATATTAGTACTTGTTTCTTCTACTGCTTGTGTTCAGACTGTGTTTGTTACAGGTTTAAAGGCAATGCCTTCCATTTTTATCAGGAATTCGCCTTTGGTGCTAGTTGCCAGCCCCTGGCCTATGGAAGGCGGGCCTGGGGTAGTCATGACACGGGCCCGAAGATAGGTCGTGACAGCCTGACCAAATTGCAACTCCACCTCCTACAGTTGGTGGGAGTCATACCAGGGAATCCATACTCATAACATGCCACAAACAGGTATAGGACGAACTGACTTACACCCCATTGGCAACCACTATTTCAAGATGTTTTTTCTAAAAGTTTACGTACAATACCATAATAATCATTATAATTTTAAATATATATTTTATTTATTTATAATTATAATTATAAATAAATATATTTATAAATATTTGTATATATTTATAAACATATTTATATAATTATATATATTTATATAATTATATATATTTATATAATTATATATATATATATATTAACATATAAATATATATAATTATGAATATAATAAATATATTTATTATAATTTTATAATTATTTAAATATATTTTTTTATTTATAATTTTCTAAATACCTTTTTTCAACCATTATATATATATATTCGAATTAATAATATATATATATATATATATATTAATATATCATATTTATATTAATTATATGCATGAATTTTTTAATTAATGTATATAAATAAACATTATTTTTTGAATATAAATATGATAATTATATAGATATTAATAATTTTTTTATTAAAAATTTTTATGAGTGTTAAGAGTAGAGCTAATAAATTTCACCCTTTTATCAACGCTCTATGTTTAACGATGATAAAAACTGGTGTTGGGTAAAGCGTGATCTGTGGTAGTGATATTTTATTCAATTTTAACTTTATGATAATTTATTTTATTTTACCGCTAAATATTGTGTGAACACATGAAAAAAATATCAGTTCTTTGAAAATGAGGATAGTCTAGGTAAACCAATATCATGGTTATAATAATAAATATTTTTTCGATTGTTTAATTGTCACGACCCGCCTTCTTCAAGATGAGGGAAGGGGATAACAAGATGCCAAGACCATTCTTTCTCAAGATGAAGAAGAGATAATGAACCCCGAGTCCGACCTCCAATAGGCCCCGTGGTGGCGACCAACACCAAGGGTATAGAAATATCACAAAAAATGGGAGACATTACTCTTTTTATAGTAACCAAGATCGGGAGATAAGATGTATCAACCTCAAACAACTCCAAGACAAATATATATAAAGAAACCAAAATCCATCTCACATGCATGTTTAAAGTAAAACTGCTAGAAATATAAAGAAAACTCCAAATTAAGTACCAAAATAAAACTAAGTAGTGACGCAAAAACCGTACCCAATCCCCAATATAGTAAGGTCCAACACAGTCCATGTAATCTCTTTGGAAACCTGAAAATAGTTTTATATACATAGGGTGAGCATACAAGTATACTCAGTAGGGAAAACCAAAGTCACACATGCACAAGTCGGAGAAGTATACTAATGCCTCTGTGAGAAAACAATAGAAACTCAAAAGACCCTAACAAGGTAACTATCCACCCCAACCTCACCAAGGAACACTCAACAAATAACGCAAGTAAAGTAAAGTAAAGTAAAGTAGCAAGCACATCGATATTTGGGTACCCTGCACCACTTCCCACTAGTTAACTACTCATCCCTAATAAAGAACATCCTAACGCTACCACACTCTTCCACAATCCCCACTGTCACAACCTGCCCATACACACCTGAGCCGCACACCACATCACATCCTACCCACAAACACTTGGGCCACAACCACCACATGTCTCGCTCAAAAACACCTAAGACTCATCCCAAAGACACTTGTGAAAAAAATACCTCTCACATAGATAATACTATAAGTTTGGTATTAAACCTCAAGCCATTAAAGCCTGACCAAAGAGTCTTGGGCAGTAAATTCCTACAAGAGAGAGCATGGTAAAGTCAGTAACTATCCATCCATCCTCCCACCGAGATGTTGGGAAAGACACCCTCCCCCATAACAATGGGGGTGATTGCCACGTAGTGCTCAACATGGGTGGGGTGCATATAGAAAAAATAAGGAAATAAAAGTTTATACATATAGGTAACAAACACTCATCCCATCCTATGGGATTCCAAACATACAAACATCCCACTAAAAACCACCTTTGATGCTACCCCTACATGCATGTACCACCACGAATGACGGTCACTTGAATGCCGCTTCACTAAAATCCCCAATTTAAACCATACCCCCAACTGATTCATTTAACCAATTATCATTCTGCATTATCAAATAATTCATTTATTTATTTCCATCCCTACCTGGGTAACTACCAAAAAATGAAAAAATTATAAGGTGAAGAAACCATACAAACTACTACCCAGTCCAAACAAGGAAATAAACTTCCAACAACCTTCTTCAAAGTTATTCCGCCCAACTCATACTCTCACAACCAAACCCGGCAACCCCACTGCACAACAACACCACACCCAGCACACCCATAAACATGAAATCATGGAACAACCCAGTCCTGCAACCTCGCTACCCAACCACTACCTAGATGCAGTCCCACCGCATAATAAGTCCATCCATTCCACAATCAATCAAACTCTCAGCCTGAGATACCATCACACCACCCATACCACCCCGTAAACACAATAAAACTCCCATCCACAACACCAAACTACCAATACATATGCAAGGATGAACATAACCACACACAACACACAGTTACACCAATACGACAATGTTTATTCATATTTTTTCATCACTCATTATTTAATTCCACTTGATAAAACATGGGTGATAACAGAACAGATTCGATCCCAAGACATCAATTTATTTAACTAAATATATTTGATTAACTATATTTCAATTCTTATATAAGTAATTTACAAATCATATAGGTATGAAAGTAGAGACCACCAATGACCATGATTTTTAGAATAACACAACCCACATGATTCATGACATGGATCAAGGATAACATGTAAAATAAATCCATCACCATCATCTTCCTGCCTCATCATTTATTACTTCTTATTATCTTTATTAAATTTTGATTCATCCATTCTCACAAGGAGGCATCATTATACCCACCCCGCATGATACACAATTAAAATAGAGATGAAGAAAATCCCTACCTCGAACAACAGGTGACCAACGATTCTTCCTTGCGCCAAAACATGGGGTGCACGAGTATGAGACTCCAAGGAAAACCGAATAGGGGGGGGGGGATAAAACATAGGAACATGGATCATCTAGAAACAAAATTTCTCTATGCACTAAGAGAAAAGATAGGAGAGGACCTCTTCTTTAGAAAAATTTAAATCCTATATCAATGGAAGAGGAAATAGTTTCAAGGGCCATTAAAGTCGAATCTAGGCCCAGACCATGTAGTTAGACTATTTCAAAGTCCCTGGAGCATTAAGATATTAAAGATATAATTAATATCCTTTGAAATGCCTTTATAAACACCCAAACAAGGCTTTAAACTTAATTTACGTCAAATAAAATGTAAGAGGGGTGAAACTGAAAAAACTGGGAAAAACTAGAAATGAGTCACTGATGGGTGAGTCACCGACAACAAGCCACTGCCAACGAGCCACCGACATCTAGTCACCGATGTTGAGCCACCGACGTTGAGCCACTGATGCTGATCCACTGACATGACCTACCAACACCCAACTCACCGACACCCCGACTCACCGACGCCCCGACTCACCGATTCCCTGAATCACCCATGCCTTAGACCTACCAATGCCTCGACCTACCAATGCCTCAACCTACCAATGAATGAATATGAATCATTTATAGATGAATATGAATCACCGACATATGAATATGACTCACATACAGATGAATATGACTCACCGACATATGAAGATGACTCACCAAGAGATGAATATGACTCACTGATGGAACTGTTCATAGAACTGGAAATTTGTAAAAGTGTTGGAAATAAGTCATCTTGACCTCCCGGAACACCTAAAAAACCAGATTTCAGCAAGGGAATGGACTAGAGTGGTCCAATCCATTACATTAGAAACCTCAACATCCAAGAATAACTCCTCTAAGAATTTCCTACCCAAACAACCGCAAGACATACCACACAAGCACCAAAAGTCACACTTCCCGAACATATGAATTAGGGAATTCCTTCCCTCCATGTCAAGATACTATCCGCTTTGGGAGGCACTGACTCTCCCACACGAGTTTAATTTCATCCTTATTAATGAATCTTGATCAGGGATCAAGTCTTCCCCTCCCCACACGTCATGACTTTTTCATACATCACATAACAAGGAAAAAACTCATCTCATAGAAAACAAGGTTCAAGTATTACATCACAAAGAAAAAAACACATGAAAAACTCAGAACAACTCTGGTTACTGGGCATGAATCTGCGTCTCTCACTCCCAAGTACTCTCCTCCAGGCCACCATGCCTCCACAACATGTGGACCAAGGGAATGGTCCTTCCACAAAGCACCTTCTCCCAATGATCCTAGATCTCCACTGGTCACTCCATGGGTGTTGTGTCATCCTCAATATACAACTCTCCCCAATCAATGACATGAGATTCATTGTGAAGATACCGAAGAATCTGGGATACATGAAAGACATCATGGATCCTCCCCAACTACGTTGGTAATGCCAGCTGATATTCCACCTCGCCAAATCATCCCAACACCTCAAAAGGTCTGATGAACCTAGGATAAAGCTTACTCCCTCTATAGAACCTCCACTGCCCATGTCTAGGGGAAACCTTCAAGAATACGTGGTCCCCAACCTCTAACTCCAAAGGCCTTCTCCTACGATCAATATAAAACTTCTATCAGTCCTGTACTGCCTTCATCCTCTCACGGACAAGCTGCACCTTCTCTGTCGTACTCTGCACCACACCTGAATCAAGAGTAACTTGATGTTATTAATATTTTAATTACTTATAATATACTCTATTTACTTATTTTATATGAAATGTGCATAATTTGTGTGAATTATGAATGTTTAAATATTAAATATAATTTTTGATCACTATTTGAATTCATCCAGATTCAAGTCATTTTACTACTTTAATTATAACTATCACCCTAATTATCTAAATTGCATGGTTTTTTTAGGATTTCTCATGTAATATAAAAAATTTCATTATAAGGGATCTTGGACCACTTCTGCCATTTGGAGGATCATATGGTCCACACAAAAAGGACCAAATAATCTGTGAAGAAACTGGAAAATTCATGAAGATAGAATTACTGGGCTCACTCCAGAAGTCCAAATCCTTTAATTATCCTCCAAAGTTTAGGGGAAAATTCAATTCATCTTTGAAAAAAATTTTAGGGCCCAAATCAAAAAATAGGGGCCCAAATGAAGCTTTGAATTCCATCCCACCATTCTATCCAGAAAATGAAATCAACACACCAAAATTGACTTTTCTCATGATCTAGTCATCAAATCAAGATGATATTTTTCAGTGTGAAAGAGGAGATATATACGGCCAATTTTTTTGAATAAATAATTAGTATTTTAAGGAATATTCCTATTGATAAACCCATTCACATTTCATTAATTTAAAAAGTTTGGATTGAAATGGACAGATTACAATTGTTTAATAAAACCGCCATAACTTTGGATCCTTAAGTCCAATGGTCGCAAAATTTTCAGAGTAGAAAGAGAATATATTTATATAAAACTTGTAAGAAGATGATATCTCGAGATTAGGCTGTCTAATTTATCAAAGTGGTGATTCAATTTGAGTGGAAATTTTGGAATGCAAACAGCCCACAACATTGGGCTATAAATACATCCCCCTCCTCTCCTTGTAAGGGGTTGGAATTTCAGAAGAGAGGAGCATATATTGGCACGACCGAAGCCTTTAAAAAGGATTTTTAGGTCCTTCCATACTAAATTTTTCACTTGAGAGACCTTTCCTCCTCTCTTTGTTTTCATTTACTTTTGTGTTCTTCATTGTTTTAATATTGTAAGTCTTTTTTTTGTAATTCTGTTTTAATGAAAGTTTCTTCTTCAATATCTCTTATTCTCACCGACATTATGTATTTTAATATTAATTTTCTTAAAATAGTTTAAATCAAGTTAAAATCCCTTCCCTTATTTTGATTTCTCATTCAATCTAAAGTCAGTATTTAATTCCCTTCACTGTTTGTGTGTGTGTGTTCGACACACAAATATTTTCTTATCCCATTATTTTTCTTCACTTATTAATTCATAATAATAAAATTATAACCCAATTATTAACCGAAAAAATGGATGAGTAAATATCTCATTGGGGTGACTCATAATTTGGAGATATTAAGTGATTGAGAGCCTTCACTAAATGGATATTCTTTAAATTAATATTGTGTATGTTGAACTTAATATGTCATGGATTAATGACATGGTTTGTTTAGAATGTGGATTCCATGGATTATTGGAATCAAAAATACACTACCATAAATAAGTAATGGTAATTATTAGAACCCTAAGTTAAGTTACAGCTTACATTAAATCTTTAACACTTGAGAATTCCGATCAAAGTCATCTTGTTAAGTGGGTATTAATTTAATTTAATATAAAGCAAAGATCAAGGATATCATAAGATTAAATAACCAATAATGAAATCACCCCAATATTTATCAATTTGTTAAATCAAACATAATCCATAAATTATTTCATAATCTCTACAAACAAACTCCCTAATCAAAATATAATCAACTAAAAACAACCGACTATTAAAATGTATCATCACTGAGGATTCGACCAGAGTGTTGCTATACACATTAGTAGAGCACCATAATCTTGAATGGTTGATAGGAGAAAATTAGACATGCTTTAAAATGGAATTGTTTCTGGGTATGGTGCAATTAAATAGTCATTAGTTTCTGATTATTGTAAAAAAACTAGACGTTTAAATTTTTTTTGAAAAAAACACAAAGAAAAACCCGCCTTCTTATAAAAATCATAAACGGAAAAAACACAAAGAAAAAACCTTCTTCCTCTTTCTTCCAAAATCTCTCTAAATGCCCTGTATCCTCCCAAAAAATCCCTCAGATTTGTTTGAACCTGAAATTAAGTGAACACTTCACCAAATTAAGAGGAACATAAGAGATAATCAACTCATTCAAGAAACTATCCTTGCCCAACCAATTGAATTAGATATGGCCAATCCTAGGGAACAGACACTTAAAGAACTTTCTTCCCCTGATATGAATTACTAAACCCTTGGTATTCAATATCCAAACATAGAGTCTGACTTTAAACTCAAATCGGATTTGATTCATCTTCTCCCTCATTTCCACGGGTTAGCCGATGAGGATTCACATCTCCACCTTAAAGAGTTCCAAGTGGTGTGCTCTACCATGAAGCCTCAAGGGGTTTCTGAGGAACAAATAAAACTATGAGAATTCCATTTCTCCTTAGCTAAAACTACTAATTCATGGATTTACTACCTCCCTCCTGGTTCTATAACTACATGGAATGACATGAAGAGACTCTTCTTAGAGAAATTCTTTCCTGCTTCTCGTACTGCTTCTATCTGAAAGGAAATAATTGGTATCCGTCAATTCTAAAATGAATCACTCTACGAGTACTGGGAAAGGTTCAAAAAGTTTTTTTCAAACTTCCCACACCAAAAAATCCCTGACCAACTTTTGATTTAATACTTCTATGAGGGGTTATTGGCTATGGATATAACTCTGATTGATACCGCAAGTGGTGGTGCTCTTGTTGATAAAACTCCTACAACTATAAGAGATCTCATAAGAAACATGGTTTCAAACACAAAAGAATTCCATACTCGAGAACATGATCAAGTAAAATAAGCCCAAGATAATCAATCCATAGAGACCAACAAGATGATTGAGTGGATGAGTAAACTTACAGGTCTTGTGCGATAACTAGTTGTGGATTCCAAAGCCCCAACCTCATCTTCTCCACAATATATGTTCCCTAGACCTATCAAGAATTGTGGAATCTGTAGCTCCCCATCTCATACAACTGACACATGTCCACAACTTCAAGAGGATCAATCCGATTCATCCGAACCAATGGTGATCAATGTAGCATATGTTCAGTAGAACCCCAACCCTCAACAATTATGTCAGTTTGTTAGACACTTCAACCAACCCCATTCTGAGCCCTTATCTTGTACATATAACCCTAACTTGAGATATGGGAATCCCATTTCTCATCCCCCTCAATACCCTCATCAAAACCCAAACCAATTCCAATATGGTTAAGGTGTTGGTAACTTCTAAAAACCTTACCCTTTTGTTCATCAACCTCAAAGGATCAATCCTCATCTTCCTCCTCCTGGATTCCACTATCCTTGTGAGCCTTACCAATTCCCAAAACAATACAATCTCTTTCCCAAGAACCAAAATCAAGGTAATCCCAATCCGGTACAAGCCTCTTATTCTAAGCAACTGTGGGAAAGTTCATTGGAAGATCTTGCCTCTTTCACCCATTCCAGCCTCAAAAACATTAAAACACAAATTGGTCAAATTGCATCCCACTTGAGCCAGCAACAAAAATAAAATTCTTCCCAACTCCTAGATCAACCATTACCCAACCCCAAGGGTAATGTAAGTTCAATTTCACTTAGATTGGGGAAGAAAATTTCTATGCCTAAAGATAAGTCCTCTAACACCCCTTTAAACATTGACCTAGAAAATGAAAATAAAAAGAAACTTGAAAAGGAATTTGAATCCATTACCTCACCTCATTCCATTCCACTTAGTAACCCAATCCATTTTCTTCAAGCCATTTATAATCCAAATAAGTCTTTTAAACCCGATCATGAAATGTTTGACATGTTTAGATGTGTTGAAGTCAACATTACCCTCTTAGATTCCATAAAACAAATCCCTAAGTATGACAAGTTTCTTAAGGAATTGTTCACTCGCAAGAGGCAACTTAGGACCTTAGAAAATATTTCCACCCAACAGTCTATTTCCATAAAGTGAAAAGATCCAGGGACCTTAACGGTTCCATGCCAAATTGGAAGTTCCAACTTTGATGATGCACTCATAGACCTAGGAGCCTAAATTAATGTCATTCCCAAATCCATCTTCTCCAACCTTGGTCTTGGTCCCTTATATTCAACAGGTGTTTTTATTCAATTTTCCAATCGAATCATTGCTAGTACTGAGGGTATAATTGAGGATTTCCTTGTTCGTGTGAATGATATTATCTTCCCTGCTGATTTTTATGTCCTTGATATGGAAGGTGAGATGAAATCTTCTCGATCTCCACTAATTCTAGGAAGACCATTCCTAATGATAGTGAAAACCAAGATTTATGTCCATTCATGCATCTTATCCATGGAATTTGGTGACCAATTGGTCAAGTTTAACATTTTCCAAGCCATGTGATACCCATTTGAGGATCACTCTGCATTCTCAATCCATGTTTCTGAGGACACTTCTAAGAGTCAATTGAACCCCAATCCATCATGTTCTTCATGTTTTAATGACAAAGGATATTGTGAAATCTGAACCATGATTAACCAAGTCATAAATGGTGAAATTGATGTGGAACTTTCATTCATAGACTCCATCAATTTAGAGGATCTTGAAAACTCTATTGAATCCCACATCAACTCTGATCTCTACTGCTCCACCTTGGAAAACATTAAGGAAAATGAATCTAAAGAAACTAAAGTCCCTTCCTCCATTCCCGAGTTGTCTAGACCACAAATGAAAGATGAGACTGATCTGAAACCTCTTCCTGAACCCCTGAAATATGCATTCCTTTTCCATGATCACTCTTATCCTATCATTATATCTGCTTTACTTATTGAAAACGAGGAGTCCAAACTTGTTTAGGTGTTAGAGGAAAACAAAAAGAACTTAGGTTGGACCCTAGATGACATACCAGAAATCAACCCTAATATTTTCATGCATCACCTC
The DNA here is from genome assembly GCA_963277665.1 of Viscum album. Classification (NCBI taxonomy): domain Eukaryota; kingdom Viridiplantae; phylum Streptophyta; class Magnoliopsida; order Santalales; family Viscaceae; genus Viscum; species Viscum album. The sequence continues at coordinate 1,507,266,661 of OY728158.1, forward strand.
CATCTTGACGAATCATCCAAACTAATTAAACAACCACAAAGAAGACTCAATCCACTCATACTTGAGGTAGTTAGGGAATAGATCACCAAGATTCTTCAAGATGGTATTATCTACCCAATTTTTGATAGTGAATGGGTTAGTCCAATTTAAGTTGCACCTAAGAAGGGTGGGATAACTATTGTCACAAATGAACATGGGGAGGTAGTCACGACTTGAGTGAAGAACAAATGGCATGTTTGCATCGATTATTGTAAATTGAATGTTGAAACAAGAAAATATCACTACCCTCTTCCATTACTTGATCAAATGCTAGAACGATTATCCAGGAAGTCACACTATTTATTTCTTGATGGATACAATGGATACTTCCAAATCCCAATCACACCTTAGGACCAAGAGAATACTACTTTTACATGCCCCTTTGGAACATATTCATATAGAATAATTCCTTTTTTCCTTTTCAATGCTCCTGCAACATTCTAGAGGTGTATGATGAGTATCTTTTCTGAATTCATTAAACACTACATGGAAGTCTTCATGGATGACTTCACCATTTATGGTGAGTCATTTGAATCTTGATTTAATTCACTCTTTCTGGTCCTTCAAAAGTGTGTCAAGTGCAACCTTGTGTTAAATTTTGAAAAATGTCACTTCATGGTTGCAAATGGGATTGTTCTAGGGAACATAGTTTCCAAAGAGGGTATTGAAGTTGATCTTGCCAAAATTGAAGTGATCTAATCACTTCCTGAACCCACTTCTATTCGAGACATCTGTTCATTCCTTGGTCATGCCAGTTTCTATCGGAGATTCATCCATAACTTCTGTAGGATTTCCCTCCCACTCACTCGGTTGCTCCAAAATGATGTAACTTTCCATTTTGATGAGGTTTTAAAGATAGATTTTATTGAACTCAAAATTGCTCTTACATCTACCCCGATAATCCAACCCCCAAATTGGTCCTTATCCTTTGAGTTGATGTGTGATATTTCTGATAGAGCCGTTGGGGCTGTTCTTGGTCAAAGAAGGGAAAAGGTTCCCCATGTCATCTATTATGCCTCAAAAACATTGGATGAAACTCAATCTCACTACACTGTCACTAAAAAGAAACTTTTAGTAGTGGTTTTCACCTTAGATAAATTCTAGCCCTATCTCTTAGATGCCAAAATCATCATCTTCACAGACCATTCTTCTATAAAGTTCTTACTCAAGAAAAGTGATTCAAAACTGAGGCTAATAATATGGATCCTAATTCCCCAAGAGTTTGACCTTGAAATCAAAGATAGACCAGGAAAAGAAAACCCTATGGATAATCACCTGAGTAGAATTTATAATTCTTATCATTCATAAATCATTGATCCTGAATTCCCCATTGAGCACATTTCATCTCTCACTCCAAAGTTACCATGGTATGCCCCAATTGTAAACTACTTGGTTTCGGGTGTTTTTCCTGAATTTTTTTCAAAAGAACAAAATATGAAGTTGAAATGAGATTCAAAATACCATTTTTGTTAAGAAAATAGACTTTGGAAAACTGGGGCAGACATGGTAATTAGGAGATGTGTTGATAAAGATGAACATTCCTCCATCTTAGAATTCTGTCACTCACTTCTCAGAGGTGGACACTTTGGACCAAAAAGGACCTCCCGAAAGGTCCTAGACTCTAGATTCTTCCGGCCTTCACTCTTCAAGGACTCACATGAGTTTTTTCAATCATTTCATACTCGCCAAAATTTTGGCACACTTTCAAAGAGAAATTAAATGACCAAAAATACTTTAATTTTTTGTGAGATATTCAATGTTTGGGGCATAGATTTCATGGGACCATTTCCCCCTTCCAATGGATTCTCATAAATCCTTACTACGGTAGATTATGTTTCTAGGTGGGTCGAGGCCAAACCCCCTAGAAATGATGATTCATATATTGTTAGTGAGTTCTTAAGGACACACATCTTCCACTAATTTGGCACACCACAGGCCTTGATAAGTGACTTAGGAACCAATTTTTGTAATAAAACCATGGAATATCTTTTGAAAAAGAATGGTGTTGTACATAAAACTTCAACTACATATTACCCCCAAAAAAATGGCATGGATGAATTTTCTAATAGGGAAGTGAAAAGAGTGCTTGAGATAATTGTAAAACTGACCAGAAAAGACTGGCTTGAAAGACTTAGTGAAGCACTTTGGACTTATCAAACTACCTATAAAACACCCATTGGGATGTCTCTTTTTAGGCTAGTTTTTGGTAAAGAATGTGATTTACCAGTTTAAATCCAACATAAGACTTTTTGGGTTATGAAAACCTATAATTTTGGTTATGAAAAATATGGTGAAGAAAGATTGTTGCAATTGGCTAAACTGGAGGAGCTTCGACTTGATTCTTATGAGAATTACAATATTTACAATGAAAAGGCTAAGGCAGTCCATGAAAAACACATCCTGAGAAAGGTATTTCATGAAGGTGAAAAAGTATTGCTCTTCAACTCTCGATTTCTACTTCACCTAGGTAAGCTTAATTCTCTATGGGAAGGTCCTTTTATTATTTCTCATGTTTACCCATTTGGTGCAGTGCAAGTCCAAGACCCCTCCTCTAATAGAAAATTCATGGTAAATAGACATCGATTGAAGTATCACCATGAGAGGAAACACATCCTAGGAACCACCTTGACTTCCATCGGATCCATAACTTCCACCGACCCACCACCAGATAGAGACAACGACCCACCAAATCCAAACCAGGGGGTACCCCTTTCCCTTTAACTTCTCTCTCTCTCTCTTTTTCTTCCTCCCTCATTCTCATTTTTTTACCACTTCCCTCATCACAATTTTTTATTAAATATTTCTCTTTTATATGGGTGTGTATTTATAAAAAACTAAAAAAAAACCTAAAAAAAATGAAAAAAAAACAAAAAAAAAATCATTTAAAAAAAATGAAAAATCAAGAGTCATACTTACTCACCTTATAATTTTAAAATTTTGTCCAACTATTTTGGGGATTCAAAAGACATGGTTTCAAATTTAAAATTTTTCAATTTCTTCATAAATTTGGATAAATAATATTGTGTCAAAACCAACAAATTTTGAATACTCAATTTTTTTTGATTTGGAAAATGATTTTCCCCACCTGTGAGGAATTTTTTTTATTTCATTCCAAGGATACCTATGGTCATATTTTCAAAATGTGTGTTTTTTACCCCCATTTTTGAATCTTGAGTTTGTGGACCTTCGATCTGAATTTCCAACTTTGGTGTGCATTAGTAAGATAGAGGCATTTTCTGAACCTCATGAGAATCACAATAGCCAAATAGCCTCCCATTTCCCTTACATTAATCCTTATTTTTAAATCCCCTTAGAGCCTATGAAAACCTTTTCTTTAATATCCACATTACAAGCCCAATAACTTATCCCACCCAATATCAACATGGATTTTTATTGCATTTTTTTTTGAAATTTTAGTATTGGGGGAATGGATTTAATTTTGGGTACCCTTTTGTTGATTTTAACCATGTTATCATATGCTTGAGGGCAAGAATCCATTTTAGTGTGGGGGATAGGTTGTCAATCAGTGAGTTTTGGGGAATGTAATGTACTTTCATTTATGTAATTTTGTAAATGTTATTGACAAGTGTTCAAAAAAATCAAAAAATAAAATAAAAAAAGGGTTGTGTCTTGGGTAGGTCAAAAATAACTCTTCCTAAACCTTTGATATTGTTATAAATATTACAATTAGTGTCTTGAGGAGATCAATCATGGGTTGAGATATGAGCATGAGATCTTTTTCAAGTTCAACTTTTAAGAAATGAAAAAAAAGAAGAAAAAAAAAGATAAAAAGAACACTTATTTCATTGGGAGAAGTTATTTTTTTTGTAAATATTTAATCTTCTCATCCCCTTCAATTTTTCTTATTATATTGTGTCTTTATTCACACAATCATTCTTTTTTAAATATGTTTTTTCATTTCCTTCCATGTTTCATTTCAAAAAAAATTGTGAATTGTTTTACCCATGTTGGTGTTTTACCACTCTTCTCTTCTCTCTTGGACATTATATTACTACCTTCCCATAGCCACATAAAAAACCATTCAAAAGACCTATGGATTATTTTCCACTTTAGGATAGGGAATGGAAGTTGATATCTCTTTCAAACTCTAAGATTTTCACTTTTGGTTGGTGAATGAGTGAAGCTCCATAAATTAATTTTATCATCTTGAGAGGAGTAAGTTTTGTGCGCTACCATTTTCCATTTCTAAATTTGAGCATGAAAAAATGAAATGTTTTTGGAACATTTTTTCTATAACAACTTGTGGTGGAATTCAATATGGATGAGTGAAATTTACTAAACCTCCCCTAATTGGGGAAACAAAATTTTAATATTTTTTGGTTAGTGAACATGATTTTGTTATGTTTTTATATTTATTGCACATGAGGACATGCACAAGACTAAGTGTGGAGAAGTTTATGTTATTAATATTTTCATTACTTATTATATACTCCCTTTACTGATTTTATATGAAATGTTCATAATTTGTGTGAAATATGAATGTCTAAATATTAAATATAATTTTTGAGCACTATTTGAATTCATCCAGATTCAAGTAAGTTTACTATTTTAATTATAACTCTCACAATAATTATCCATATTTCATGTTTTTTTAGGATTCCTCATGAAATATAAAAAATTTCATTAGAAGGGATCTGGGACCAATTCTACCATTTGGAGGATCATATGGTCCACACAAAAAGGCCCAAATAATATATGAAGAAACTAAAAAATCCACGAAGATAGAATTAATGGGATCACTCGAGAAGTCCAAATCCAATAATTATCCTCCAAAGGTCGGGGGACAATTTAATTCATCTTTGATAAAAATTTGAGGGCCCAAATCTAAAAATAAGTGCCCCAAATGAATATTTGAATTCCAGCTCACTATTCTGTCTGGGAAATGAAATCGGCACACCAAAATTGACTTTTCTCATGATATATTCATCAAATAAAGATGATAGTTTGCTGTGTGAAATAGGAGATATAGATTAATGACTTTTTTGAATAAAGAATTCATATTTTAAGGCATATTGTTATTGATAAACCCATTCAAATTTCGTCCATTTAAATTTTTTGGATTGAAATGGACAGATTAAAATTGTTTAATAAAACCACCATAACTTTGGATACTTAAGTCAAATGGATGCCAAATTTTCAGAGTAGACAAAGGAAATATTTATCTACAACTTGTAATAAGATAATATCTAGATATTTGGCTGTATAATTTATCAAAGTGGCAATAAAAGTGAAGGGATAGTTTTGGAATGAAAACAACCCACAACATTGGGCTATAAATACATCCCCCTCCTCTCCTTTCAAGGGGTTGAAATTTCTGAAAAGAGGAGCATATATTGGCATGGAAAAAGACTTAAAAAAGTATTAGGAGGACCTTCCATCCTCAAGTTTCCACTTGAGAGACTTTTCCTACTCTCTTTGTTTTCATTTACTTTTTTGTTCTTCATTGTTGTAATCTTGTAAGTCTTTTTTTGTAATTCTATTTTAATGAAAGTTTCTTATTCAATATCTCTTATTATCATCCACCTTCTATAGTTTAATATTAATGTTCTTAAAATAGTTTTAATCAAGTTAAAATTACTTCCTTTATTTTTATTTCTCATTCAATCTAATGTTAATATTTAATTCCCTTCACTGTTTTTGTGTGTGTGTTCGGTGCACAACTCTTTTCTTATCCCATTATTTTTATTCACTTATTAATTCATCATAATAAAATTATAACCAGATTATTAACCACCCAAATGGCTGAGTAAATATCTCATTGGGGGTGATTCATAATTTGGGGATATTAAGTGATTGAGGGCCTTCGCTAAATGGGTATTCTTTAAATTAGTATTGTGTATGTTGAACTTAATATGTCATGAATTAATGACATGTTTTGTTTAGAGTGTGGATTCCATGGATTATTGGAACCACAAATACACTACCATAAATAGGTAATGGTAATGATTAGAACCCTAATTTAAGTTACAGCTTGTATTAAATCTTTAACACTTGGGAATTATGATCAAATTCATCTTGTGAAGTGGGTATTAATTTAATGAAATATAAAGAAAATCTCAAGGATATCATAAGTTTAAATACCCAATAATGAAATATACCCAATATTTATCAATTTGTTAAATCAAACATCATCCATAAATTATTTCATAAGCTCTGAAAACAAAACCCCCAATCAAAATACAATCATCTAAAAACAATCAATTATTAAAACTTATCATCGCTGAGGATTCGACCCGATTACTGCTATACACATTAGTAGAGGACTGGAATATTGAATGGATGATAGGTGACAATTGGCCACACTTTCATAAATACCTCCCCAACTTTCATCTAGCACGAGGGTGAATGACACGACCTCCTGTAAAAGGCCTCAAATAGAGCCATGCCAATGGAAGAGTGATAACTATTATTGTATGTAAACTCTACCAATGGAAAATATCTCAACCAGGACCTACTAAGGTCTATAAAAAATTCCTGTAACATATCTTCCAACGCTTGGATGGTCCTCTATGTTTTTCCACCTGTTTAAGGGTGGAAAGAAGTGATGAGGTGTAACTGGGTGCCAAAGGCATGCTTTAATCCCCTCCAGACTCATGATGTAAAATGTGTATCCCAATCTGAGATGATAGATCTTGGAACCTGATACAGCCACACCACCTCATCCACATACCTTCGTGCTAAGGTTTCCACTATGATCGACTCCTTGATCACTAAAAAGCGAGTCGATTTCGTCAACCGATCCACCACTACCCAAATAGCATCACATCCTCCCTAATCCATGGGTAATACTGTGATAAAATATATTGAGATGTCATCCAAATTCCACTCAGGGGCATCTAGGGGATACAAAAAACCCCTGGGAACATGATGTTCAATCTTCACTTTCTGTCACACTAAGAACTTTACCACAAACTCTACCCCTGCCTGATTCATCCCGGGCCACCAGAACTATTCTCTAAAGCCCCGATATATCTTGGAAACTCTTGGGTGCACTGTTAAAGGCGATCTATGGAACTCATGGATAACTTCCTCATGCATTTCCATTTAAAAAAATAGCTTCCCATGGAAAAACATCGAATTCTGACCATCCTATGACCGTACCTTCGGAGCATCACCCTGGTTAACACGATTACACATCACCTTTACCTCTGAGTCTCCCCATTGATACTCCTCCACATTCTGCCTCATAGATGACCATACCATTATCTGAAATAGATGGCCTCTGCCACCATTCATTCCTACATCTAAGTTCAAGGAAACCAACTCCTCCATCACCCTCCAAGAATCTATAGATTCCCAAACCACTCCTTCTATGACTTCCTACTCAAAACATCAGCCACAACATTACCCTTTACTAAGGTGCAAGATATCTCAAAATCATAATCCTGGAGAAACTCTATCCACCTCTGATGCTGTAAGTTCAGGTCTCACTAGTAAAATATGTACCTAAAACTCTTGTGATCCATGAAGACTATAAATCTCTCCCTAATGAGGTAATGTTGCCACATATTTAGTGTGAACATGACCGATACTAATTACAGATCATGGGTTGAATAGTTATGTTCATGGGGACGTAACTTCCTAGACCCATAGGAGATCACTCCCTATTGCTGCATTAGCACACACCCCAAGCCTAGATGGGAAGTATCGAAAAACACCTCAAACATCACCCCTTCCTCTGGAAGCCTAATCACTAGAGCACTAACCGACTTACCATTTATATATATGAACACTACCTAGAACTGCTTGCCCCACACAAAATCTTGGCCTTTTTTGGCTAGATCCATCAATAGAGCTGCTACTCAGGAGAAATCTGGTATGAATCTTCAGTAGTATCTTGTCAGACTAAGAAAACTGCAAATCTATACCAAATTCTTGGGTGATTCTCAAGAAAAAACTTCCTTGACCTTTGATGGGTCCACTACCATTCCCTATTGAGACACCACATGCCCAAGAAAGTGGACCTCTCTTATCCAAAACCTGCACTTGGATAACTTTCTGTAGAGTCAGTGGTGCTAAAGGTTCTCTAGGACAGTCCTAAGATGCTTGATACGATCCTTCTCTAAATTTGAGTATATCAGGATATCATCAATGAATATGATGATGAACTGGTCTAGGAACTCATGAAATACAGAGTTCATGATCCCAATGAACACGAATGATGCGTTCGTAACACTGAACTGCATAAATATGAACTCAAAGTGCCCATACTTACACCTAAAAGTAGTCTTCAGTATGTCACCCTCCTTAACCCTCAACTGGTGATATCCAAACCATAGATCGATCTTGGAAAACCAACTCACTCCCCTCAGCTGGTTGAAAATATCATCAATCCTCAGGAGAGGGTAACGTTTCTTGATCGTTACCTAATTCAGTCTCCAGTAGTCTATACACAGACTCAAACCACTGCCTAACTTCTTTGAAAACAAGACCGGAGCACCCCAAAATGACACACTAGGTTAGATGAAACCATTATTCATCAGTTCATCAATTTAGATATGCAAATCCCATAACTCATAAGGCACCATCTGATAAGGAGCCATCAAAATCGAACTAGCACCTGGTTGTAAGTATATTCTGAAATCAATGTTATGTTGAGGGGGAATATTCACAACCTCCTCAGGTAAAACATCCAAAATATATCTGAAAACTCTTATAACCTCCACCATCTCATCATCCATAGACCCCACTAACAACTTTGATAATAAGGAAAGAAGAGGCTCCATATGCTGACTTCCCACCTGACAGCTCCGCTCACCAAAGAAAGTTACATGCTGGCCTTTCACCATTTGAAAACACAACTCTTCTGTAGAATAAGTTGATAAAATCATGAACCTAAAACAATCATTCGATGACAACGACAAACTCATATGGCTGCATTTATAGTATAAAGAGATCCTCACTGGACTAATGCGGCCCCAACATCAATCTACATCCCTAGAAAACATAAAACAAGCTATTCTGAACTCTGACTGGTATACTCAACACTAGGGGAATGAAGAGTATCTTATGTACAATACTAGAGCATGGGATAGAGTGGGTGAAACAAAGGAGTGAGAATCTTCTGAATCAAACAAGGCACAAGCAAGTGTACTAAACAAACTGATCGTACCTCGAACGATCTCCATACCTGCTGGAACAGCTGCCTCTACGACATGCAACTGCCCATACCCGGATCCTTTGACCCTTGTATATCGAGAACCTCCCCATCCATGCCCTGGTCAAGGTTCTTGAGGATCACCCTGAGGTTGGATTCCTCCTAAACCATTTTCCATTGGTGGAGCAGGGGCTTACTGTCCCTACTGATGGAAAGGCATGGCTAGAAGCTATTGCTGATGTGGGCACTAAACCTTCCCACCTCTACTGTACTAAACTCAAACTGTGAATTGACTCTGAAGGTGCCCATGAACTCCATAAGAAAAACACCTTGGACCCAAGCCTTTGGGAAAAGGGTGAGGACCAGAGGATCAAAACTGAAACTGTCAGGGTCAGCTCCTCGCTGGCCAAAACCTAGAAGGACCTGATGCTAGAGACTTACTACTGATGGACTTCCCATTTAAATAACTCAGATGACTTCCCTCTCACAGAAAACCTCCTCACGAGTTCATACTTTTCACCACCTCAACCTTCTTCTGAACCTCTAAGTATGTCGGTAGGGTGAAGGGAGTAACCACATACTGAAGAGAAGGATGAAGTGCCTCCTCTATGAACCTCACCCAAGAATCCTCATCTGAAAAGGGATCCAGAGTAAAAAATAGGAAATCATTGAACTTGATCCCAAATTCCCTCACCAACATACTCCCCTACTGGAGGGAGATTATCTCCTACCTATTCTCAGCTGTCATCAGTGAAGAAAGAAATTATGCCTAGAATTCATTATCAAAGTCAACCCACAGAACATCGGTCTACCTCCTCTCCCTAAGGTAAAGAGTCCACCACCATCATGCTTCTCCCCTCATATGGATCACTTCTAGAGGGAACTAGTACTATTTCGAAGCCCGAATCAAGTTGAAAGTGAACAACAACTCCTCAATCCAACTCTCCAACTCCATATCTAAGACACTACCATCGTACTTTCCCAAAGTCTACCATTGGAAAGCATGAAGCGTCTTCTGCCACTGATCATCCTCCTCTATTGGGTTGACCCTCCACTGGTCAATCGGGTCAGCCTTCTGACCCTCTACTACTTGTACTACATGCGGGCAACATCTGGGATCCATAGCTGAAAGGAAAACAAGGAACTCCTAATCCCGAGTAGTATGCAATTTTCTCTTAAGATTAATTTCAACTCTTTATTTATTTTAATTTCCCAAAAACTCAAAAAAAAAAAACACAAGTCATCATGATTAATGTACCTTTCCTAGGGTCTCTACCCCATAAACGGTGTAGCCTCACTTGGTTGTTTGGTAAGCTCAGAGTCCTTGAATCAGATCATGGGGGCCCTAAAATATCGTGTCTTATCCGGTATTCCCTAGCCTATATCACACACCAAGATCACCTAACACTATTTCCCTACCAACCTATAAAATCCTCACTGTGCCTAACTCAAAACCATATCCTACCTCTCAACCATCACCTCTGATACCATTCTATCACGACCCGCCTTCTTCAAGATGAAGGAAGAAATAACAAGATGATGAGACCTTCCTTCCTCAAGATGAAGGAGAGATAATGACCCCCCGAGTCTCACCTCTAATAGGCCCTGGGGTGGCGACCAGAACCAAGGTTATAGAAATCTTACAAAAAATGGAAGGCATTACCCTTTTTATAGTAACCAATATCAGGAGATAAGATGTATCAACCTCAAAAGACTCCAAGACAGATATATATAAAGAAACCAAAATCCATCCCACATGCATGTTTAAAGTAAAATTGCTAGAAATATAAATAAAAATCCAAAGTAAGTACCAAAATAAAACTAAGAAGTAACATAACAACCGTCCCTAATGTCCAGGATAGTAAGGTCCAAAATAGTATGCATAATCTCCCTAGAAACCTGAAAATAATTTCATATACATAGGGTGAGCATACGAGTATAATCAGTAGGGAAAACCAAAGTCACCTGTGCACAAGTGTGAGAAGCATACTAATTCCCCTATGAGAAAACAACAGAAACTCAACAGAACCTAACAAGGTATACTATCCACCCCAACCTCACAAAGTTACGCTCACCAAATAACACAAGTTAGGTCAAGTAAAGTAGTAAGAACATCAATATTTGGGTACCCGACACCACTTTCCACTGGTTAACTTCTCATCCCTAACTATGAAGATCATGATGCTACCACTCACTTCCAAAATCCCCACTATAATAACTTTCCCACACACAACTGATCCTCACACCACATCACATCCTTCCTACAAACACCTGGGCCAAAACCACCACATGTCTAACCCAAAAATCATGGTTGTTGGTGTCTCTCCAAGGAACGCTCGCCAAATAACACAAGTCAAGTAGAAAATCATGGTTTTTGGTGGCCACAACCACCACACATCTCACCAAGGAATTCTCACCAAATAACAAAAGTAAAGTAAAGTAAAGTAGTAAGTACATCGGAAGAGAAAACGGTTTCAAGGGCCATTAAAGTATGATCGTGGCCAAGACCATGAAGTTATAATATTTCAAAGTCCCTAGAGTGTTAGGATATGAAGGATATAATTAATATCCTTTGAAATGACTTTAGAAATTCCCAAACAAGGCTTTAAACTTAATTTATATGAAATAAAATTTAAGAGGGATGAAACTAGAAAAACTGGAAATTAGTCACCGATGGGTGAGTCACCAATAGAAACCCACAAAAAGTGATTCACTGACACTAATCTACTGACACTGAGCCACCAATGCTGATCCACCAACATAACCTACATATTCCTAACTCACTGACACCTTGAATCACTGACGCCCTGACTCACCGATGCCCTGACTCATCGACACTCTGAATCATCAACGCCCTGACTCATCGACGCCTTTGACCTAATGATGCCTCAACCTGCCGATGTCTTGACCTACTGATGTATGAATATGAATCACTGATAGATGAAGATGAATCATCGATAGATGAATATGACTCACCTACAGATGAAGATGACTCATTGATAGATGAAGATGACTCACCGATAGATGAATATGACTCACCAAAAGATGAATATGACTCACCTACAGATGAATATGACTCACCAATAGATCAAGATAACTCACTGACATTTGAAGATTACTCACTAAAAGATGAATATGACTCACCAAAATATGAAGACGACTCACCAATGACACTGTTCACAGAACTAGAAATTTGGAAAAGTGTTGGTAATAAGTCACCTTGACCTCCCAGAACACCTCAAAAACCATATTTCAGCAAAGGAATGGAACGAAGAGGTCAGGGCCATTAAATCAATAAAAAAATTATTATTTAATTTAATTTTTAAATAAAAGACATTATTATTGAGGAAACCCAACCATAACATAAATACATAATACATAATTTTACATTAAGATCCATTATATCTCACAATCAATCACACCCCCAAAACCTATAGACTTAATGAATTTAGATATTATATACATAAATGACTTATTTTACAACACTGTGAATATTTATCCATAGTTTCACCACATTTGACCCCTTTTGCACATATCATATGTTATAATATTCTTTATAACTCGAGGAATTGAAACATAATAAAGGGTAAAATCAGATTCCTGCTAAGAGGTAAAATATGTGAGATATAAATTAACGACTATAAGTGAGCATTAGATAAACATGTGGGTATGAGAACATAATAAAGGTATATGAATATAGCATAAGAAAATCACAATCAATGAAACATGAATCATAAACATGAATATAACTTAATAATTTTGACATAAATTGAGAATATAACATATGAATGCATAAACATGATACAATAATCACAATTCATGGAAACATAACATAGAATGTGACATAAACATAAGAAAAGAAGTCACTTCTTATGTCAAGGTTCACTTCCAAGACCATTATCACATAGTGGAAAAACTTGTCCCATAAAAAAGTGGATTAGGATAACTTATCATGCCCTATAACATAAAATAACATATCATGAGATATTATTTTTACCTAATGAATTATAGGGCTATATAATTATGGGTCCACCCATCGCATAATGATAATCTATATATATATGTTGGAACCAAGGTGTTTCAGGATGGTGTTTTGTGTTGAAGTTGCGTTTTTTTATAATCCATTTACGGGTTGATGAAGGAGTTTGAAGACCTAAGAATATGGTTTATATAAAATACAATCCCAATGAAGTAGTTGATGAAGTTTTTTCATTGGAGTTATTTTTCAGCATTTTCTAAATTTTTGGGTGTAAAAATTTGAGGTTTTGGAGAAGTTTTTCTAAGGTTTTAGGTCCAAGGAAGGCGGTTCATGTAGTGAGTATGTAGACCGCATAGTAAATAGGCATTCCGCCCCATGTGACAGTGAGATGAGTACATAGTTCACTTGGCTACATAGGGATTCCACTGACTATGAAGGCAATACAAAGTTCACATGTTTGGTTCACAATCTTGGAATAGAGATCTTTGGATGAATATGAAGGAAGCATCTGGTTCACATGGGAGGTCCATGAAGAACGATTCATGAAGGAGGTTCATGATGGAAACACTATGAAGGGACTACATGAAGGATTTTTATCAAAGGGATGGATAATAATTCCAGTGGTTAACAATTTTCTTGGAGAAATTGTCCCATAAATACCCCACTAATACATTCATTAAGTATTAATCAGAGGTTAAATAAGATTTAAAGACTAGTATAAAGATTTAAGAAGGAAAAAATTGTCTGTGAAGTAGGATCCATATAGTGAGTACGTAATGATTTTTTTATGAAACCACCATGAAAAGAATGATGCAGAGAAATTACTGTGAAGTTAATCCACAAATAGGAAACAATACATGAAAAAAGTTTGTGAGGTGTAGTTCATAAGGGAGGTCTGTAGAGGTGTCTATGAAGTCTGTTCGTGAGGAGGAAGGCAACTCGTGAGGGAGATCTACAAAGCGTAGTGCATGTCCATATAAGGTTAGTATGTGGTTTTCAAGGTTGGTACTTAAAAAACAGTATTCCATGTGGTTACTTCATGGTAAGGAAGTTTTAGGAAGGTGTTTTTTACACAAAAAAACTTAGGTGGGATTTTGGAGGCTGTGAAGTACATTAGAGAATAAAATTAAGTCTTTTAATAGGTAAATCAAAGTAGGCACTATTGATAATGGGGAAATGACCTTTAAGTTAATAAATTGAAAAAAAATTCATCCAAAGTAGTTTATAAGGAGGAGTTGATGAAAGTGATCCAAGGGAGGCAGTGTTTCATCCTTGAATTCAATGTAAAGGTAGAACACCTGATATTGAGTGACCGTGTGTTGAAAATTTTATTCCATAAAATATAGTGAATTTTAGTGTATTCTAATACAACTAACAAATTTTTATCATATACTACTTGGACCAGCCTTTAGTGGTAAACTGGGTGAAAATTGTTGTGTTATATTTTATTTACGCATTTGCATATTTGGTGAATGTGAATTTCAATAAAACAAGTCTAACAAGATTCTACTAACATGAGGAAAAGATAAATTTAAAGAAAAATCAAAATTTGACACCCTAATTCACCCCTTCTCATCTGGCTGTCCTGAGGTATAACAATATTTGTACCACATGAGCATTATTACATTCATAAATCAATTATAGCATAAATAACGCATGAGAAATAAATGAGTTTCATGAAAATTCCATCAAGGTATAAATAAATCATCTAGAAAAATAAATTTAATGATTTCATTAAAACACATTCCCAATGAGTTATGAAAACTTTTAAATGATTATAAAAGGATAATTATAAAAAAACCTCAAAATATAATAAAGATTAATTAAATATTAAAAGAAATACCCCTTTTAATTTTAACCTTTTTTCCTTAAAAAAAGAATATGAATACATGGTTAAATATGGTAAGAATAAAGGTAATAAAAATATTTTTAAAATGAAAATAATATAGAGGAATGTGATAGAAGAAAGTAACCATATAAAAAATTAAAGAAGAGAGTTAAAAATATTCCTTTTATAATTTTGCAAATAATTCAAAGTTAATAGAAAGTGATCATAAGAAATCATATAAGTAGAGATAATTATATGCATGAAATAATAAAATGCACATGAAATTGGAATAAAAATATTCCCAGCTGAAAAGAAGAGATAAGGATGCTTCCACTTACAATCATCATTTTGGGTGAATTATAAACCAATAGGAGGGGAAATGGTAAGAAGAACCATAAATCCCAAAAATAAATAGAGTAGAATAAAATAGATGGAATTTTAGATATAAATAAAATACAATTTCCCCAATGTAAATTTATATATATACAATCTCAATTTCAAAGGGAAACTGAAAAAGAAACCCTTACCATTACTCCTGACTCCCACAAATGGGATTTAATCCACTGTATAGTAAACATAAACATCTTAATTTATTTTTTATAAAATTATTAATATATATTACATTTTATAATATTAAATTATATTTCTTTATTACATATATATTAGTTAGTTATAGTTTATTTTCATCATCAGATGCTACTAGTTTTGATTGTTCCATAAAAGTTTCAGTATGATGATACTGATCCTCATCCTTTAATAACAAGTTCATCATTCAAAAATTAGTCAAGGTAGTGGAATTTTTGTGTTAAAATTATTCATATATTACTCTATTCTTTTTATGTAACATACGGGTATAGTGCGTAAGAATGGAATTCATGACACACATGTTTTGATTAATTTTACCGATAACAATGAGTTACTTTATAACAATCATTCATTTTTGTGTCACCCTTAATGAATCATAATAAAAACATAAATTAATACTTAATATCATATATTACCATGTTTTATGTTTTTATTATTACCCATGATGGAAATTATGAAGATAGTATAACAACGTTCATGTAGGTGGTTGAATCGATCCAAACAAGAACATGTTATACCAATGAACAAGAGTATAGAGTTATATTATAGTAATATCATTTTTACATAATAATTATGATTTTAATAGTAAATAATTATGTTGGTTAATGATATTTTAGAATAGTGGATATGTGAAGGTAATTGTAAAATATAGAGAATCACTTTATACTTTGATGAATTCTCTCCTCGAAATGGGTGCCTTCATAATGAAAGATCTAAGCCTCCTTATTAGGACTATAAGCTACCAAAAATTGAAGAGAACTTTAGGAGATTTATTTTGAGTAGGTATTAAAAATAAAAACAAATGATATAATTGGTTTGGAGTGGGTGTAGGATATCTCCTTTTATAGTTGAAAATGACAGACATTTCTTTATAAACTTGAGTTAAGTGAAAGACAAACATAAAATCACATGGGTGATATGTGAGTTTGGTAAGGAAATATTTATTATAATTGTAGTATTAACTCAAAAACCTAAAAAAATATTTCTAAAATGTATAAATATAAAATTAATTATTAAAAATTCAAGCAATGTCATTTTATTCCTTTTACTCTATTTTAATCGATTTAATTATTTAGTGTGATAATTATTTTTTTTACCAACAATCAATATGAAAACTCTTACCTAATTTCAACATGGTAATTACCAATTTTATCACTATTTAATAAAATTAAAATTTTAAATATGATAAATTCATCTTTTGAATGAAAACACATAAGATATAGAAAAACTATTTTCGTAAAAAAACAACTTTTTAAATATTAACTATTTTTATTCTTATTTAGTATCAATTTATAATAATTCCACGAGTACTAGTATTATATATATATATAAATAATAAATTTTATTAAAATAACCCTTTAAATAAGATATATTTAGCTTATGTAGAATATATAAAAAGGTATTTTTTAGAAAAGTATCTTTTTTAAACATTAAATGATTTTATTATAAAAACTAACCAATTAATAATCAATATATGAATGTTTATTAATTTTATTATATATATATCAATAATAAATTTCATTAAATTTCATAATCCAAATATGAGAAACTAAAATTTTAAATAAAAACACAATACATTAGAAAAACAATTTTTTCTTGAGTAAAAACAATTCCTTATGTATCGAATGATTATATTTTAGTTATTTTTCATTCCTTAATTATTTAATAGGTGTTAAATATTTCTTATACATGTTTAATATATGATTTAAAATATATAATTCATTTTTTATAAAAGTATTATATTCTCATTATAACATTTTCAATATAAAAACTGGTTATATGCATTCCCAACGATCATATATATTTCCAATGGTTACATAACGATCATAATACCCATTTTAACTCCCATATACAACCTTACACACTTATCTAAAATTCATTCATACCACTCCTTAATTTATTTCTCAAAATGTCTATTATATTTCTAGTGTTTTTCCTTCTTTCCATAGTTATAATCGGTGAGATGATCTTTAAGGAAAATTATGAGGATAGAGATTTCATTTTCACAGTCTTTTTATTTACTTTTGATTTTATTATTTTTCTAATTTTCATAATGAAATTTAATATTTATTTCTAATAATGAATTAATATTTAACATGAATTGTAATATTTTATGTTAATAAAATATAACATTTGTTCATTTTTACTTAGTGCCGTGTACTACAAATTATTCACAACATTCAAGGGATAAAAACACATGGTGTTGAAATTATCATAAATAATAAATATTATAATTAATTTTTCTAACTCAATTAAATATAAATAAAAAAATGGATTTTAAAACACACACACACATACACACACGTATATTTACACTTAATTTTTTACATAATAAAATGTAATTATGATTCACATGTATCATATTGCATTGGAAGATTATTTGAGTTTAAAAGGGATAAGCTGAGAATTAAAAATTTTACATTTTAAAATCCTTTTAAAATAATATCACACAAAATAGTAGATTATGGATTTTAAAATATATACAACAGAAGTTAAAATATTTTGTGTGAAATAAATAATGTTAAAAAATAAATAAATAACTAGAAGGTTAAGGAAATGTAAATAAATAATTGAAATATAAATCGATGTATCTATCGAATCTATATGAAAATACTGATCTACCAATTTTACTTTTTGTTTACTATGAAACTCATGTTAAGTGTTCATGTGCCCGACTAAAGTATATGACTATTGGATTTTGGTGTCTTATTTCCTAAAACTAATGAAAAGGAATTTATAAGAAATTTTGCATTAATTTTTTTGGGAAAGTACACGTAAAGACTTAGTTGATATCATATAATTTAACCCAAATAGCCATAAGACCTTGGGCACACTTCCCAATCACTCGATATTGGAAAAAGTGTTGAGTGATAAAGATAAAAACATGAGAAGAGATTTACCCTCATCATGTTACATAAATAAATAACTAAGGAACAAGTTTCAATAACATAAAGAACATATAAAAAATTTACAAAAAAGGATACAAAATAAGTTCCATAAAATTTAATTTTTTTACATGAAAAGCATACCCACATCACCATGAGAGTATCAAAAGTCAAACACCAAAAACATACATATAAACATTAAAAATACCTTATACTAACTTAATAAAAGAGGGATCAACACCTACTACCAAATCCTCATACTCCACCCATATTAAAAAATCCATTATTTATATAATTTCATGAAATATAAACAATAGAGTCTACACATATCCCAAGGGTTGTATATAGAGTGTGAGTAAATTTTATCCCATAGGCAGTCACCATATAACCCTAACTATACTATCATAAATGAAAGTATATGAAGAAGAATCACAAGATAGCTAAAAAATAATACAAAAATAATTATCAATTCACATACCAATATCATAATAAATAATAAATACTTTTACCTTTTTCATTGGGTTCCATGTGCTAACTAGGTATATATGGAAATTAACCTTACCTATATCGAGCTGTGCTCATAATCCTATCAAAATAAGTTAAAAAACCTTAATGTAAATACCATTAGGGGAATAAGCATCTGGATATCCTCAATATTTGGTAAAATAACCATTTTAACATCCCTACTTTGAGGGAAAATAACCATATGAACATCCTCACCATGTGGGGAAAATGATAAAACCATAACACATTATAACATAATTCTATTCATTGTCCATCATATACTATAACCAATGAATATAGAAATTTTTATCTATCACATCCCATACAAAATCCAAAAATACCAGTGAAATTAAATTAAGCAACCACCAACCATATAGTTTCTTTTTGAAATCCACTATCATTATTAAAAATTCAAGAAGAATGTTATGCCCAAGTTGTGTTGGTTGCATTTTTTGTCAATATGTGTTGGTAGGAAAAGTTTCTTGATAATTTGAAGAGAAGATTTATTTCTAATCTTAGGGAAACATTACGAAGTTTGATGATGATATGATGATATTAAAAGTAACAAACTTCATGATTACTAAGAGTTTTCATGGTTCAATATTAATTACAAAATGGGGTTATTAAAGCTTATAATCATAGATGAAGTATATAAAAAGTTTGAGTTAAATATTTCAAAGATAGTACATTGGAATAAGTTGAAAAAAGTGAGTCTTTTAGATGCATATAGATCAGACTGATGTTTTTAGATGGAACAAATTTCAAGTTATAAAGTTAGAGGTGAAAATGTACAAAGTTCAAGTCATAAATATTGTATAAATTTTAAGTTATTAAGTCATATATTTTTGGATATAAAAATGTTGTGTTACAATGTTTATATGAAGGATGAACATACATAAAAGTTTTTTATCTTATGAATTCCATCAGACACACCTTTACAAAGTTCATCAAGAAATAAGGATTTACTCTAGATAGATAAAGGGTGTACAAAGTTCAATATGGAGTTGAGTTGTATCAGAGAGATAATTCTAAAGTCATAAAAAAAATATATACTGAGATCATCAGATAGAGGTTTCCTAATGAAGTGGAATTAAATGAAGGTATATCAGACATAGATTAGATCTATGAGTATATCAAATAGAGAAAGTTGAAGGTGTACCATCATACAAAGGAGTTCTTAAAAATACTCATTAGACATAGCTGCCTTAATGTTTTTACACCAGATGGAGGTTTGAGGATCTTTACAAAATATTATAAAGTTGGTAAATGTGATGATGTTGAGATGTTCTTTCAATATTTATAAATGTATCCAATCTTTAAGGAATATTTTAAGATATTGTTGAAAATAAGATTTAATAAAGTTATTGGACACCAATAAGAATTGTTTTTTACCATGTGTTTTGTGTTGGATTCATTATCAACTCTATAATTATCAATCTTGGTGAGTTGGTGAGTTGGTGAGTTGTATGTGGTGTTTCCATTAACATGGTGTGGTGGTGCACATTGGATTTATTATTAACCATATAAAAAACTATAAGAGAAGATGGTGTTACTAATAAAGGTAAACTGGAGGATTACATGAAGCACTGTGTGAGCCTAGAATGTTGATCATGATAATATTGAGAGACAAGTTGAAGCTATTGAAGAAATAGTATCACCCAGACAATGTTTTATCATTAAAAGTTTATGGATAAGTTCTAGGATCATGAATAAATTTATGTATTCATGAATAAATGGGTATGAAAGTGTTTGAGTTGTGAGAATTTAGCACAGGAAAACAAAGAAAAGTAATAGGGCTCATACAGACTAGAAGTTGCACAAGCATGGTGTTTCTGAGTCACCTTATGAAAATATGGTAAAGGAAATATCTGATCACAAGTGATTTTTTTTCATTAAAGGTATGAATTGTTTCATGAAGTTACATAAAAGAAAATATTCTAGATGGTATCATCAAAATATGTAAAATGCATGAAGTTCACAAAAGTGTTTCATGGAGAGGAAAGTTTGTGTGAACATAGAAAAAGTTTCATGAAATTGGATTTTTAAAGTTTATTTATTTATATTTAGATAAGGTAATGTTTTATTGAAAGTCTATAGAATTCATGATAGTATAGTTGTATGAAGTAGACAGAGTTGTGCGAACCCTAGAAATATAGATGGAGTTATGTGTAAAGAGAGACGTGAAATCATGGAAGTTCAGTGAAACCAGAAAAGTTGCGCAAAAGGTTAGTGGAACTCAAGGTTGTTACATAAAGGGTTTAAAAAATATATAAATAGGAGGATAACTACCTCATTTTAAGCAACTATACTTGTTTAATATTCAAAGGATCTGATTTGTGAAAGAGTTGCATGGAGGTATTTATTGCATGAAGCATTTATGCCAACATCATTTGTAAAAAGAAAATAAATTATATCCATATAGAACAATTACTATTTATGAATGTATGAAAGTCTCATGAATGTTGGTAGTTTCATGAAACAGTGAAATTTATGTGAAATTAAAGAGTTTCATGACACAATGGTAGGTGTTTAAATTGTGAAATTTATGCGAAAGTGCAAAATTTGTGTGAAAGTGAAAGATTTTTGTGAAAAAGTGTAGAGTTATGAGAAAGTGAGTATTGGGTATTCAAATTAGTCAAACAATATAAAAATTAATTGGCACTTATTACAAACCTTACAAAAGGATATATTCCACAAAGACCCAGTGTCTTCAATACTGTGAATCAAACATACTGATTAAAGAGTACCACAAAAATGGTACTCTCCCCATAGTGGAGGTCACAAGACAAGCCCTCCAATATGAAAAAACTCACCATCCACCTCCTCATCCATGACCGGTTCCCCAACCCAAGGCGTCCCTGGTGGTTGTCTCAGAACGTTTCTAGAGCCTGTCCCCATAATGTGACAACAAGTACCTCCCTTATCTTAGGTAGGTAGATGAATTCGATGCTGGTGACTTCATCCCAGATGCACAGGGGTCTTACTCACGGGCCCCTATCAGAGAGTTTCGCCACCAACACAAGTCGGCCAAGTATCCTCACTCTGAAGAGAACCTAATGCCGAGGGAACCTACTGAATTCCAAAGGACACGGGCCCCTTGGTCCACCCACAGAGGGTGGAAAACATGTAACCAAGAGTAGTTATTCACCCTGATTCTTGAGGAGGAAACCCATCGTACAAATGCAGCAGTATTCAATGGGAATGCATTCAACTCTACCCCCTCCACTCAAGCCTACCACAAAAATAGGGTAGCATAATACGAGCATGTGCACATTCCTACCAGTGCTCGATGGTCCCTCCATACAGACATATCATCTAATTATAGGAAGATGTAAAAATCTATCAATTTTCAAGAAACCCATCATCCAAATAGTATGACAACCAACTACATGTAGGCACAAATACCTGCTGACATGCATCAAGCCTACCATCAAAATAGGGTGACAAAAAAATATGAGCAGAGTCAAATTTCTACTGATGCATACAAATCTCGTGAGACAAACACAGCTTCAAGCGATCATATGTAAATTCCTTCTTGTAAATATGAATCCCACCAGTAAACTATAGTGGAAACCA
Source organism: Viscum album (assembly GCA_963277665.1). NCBI lineage: Eukaryota > Viridiplantae > Streptophyta > Magnoliopsida > Santalales > Viscaceae > Viscum > Viscum album. The sequence goes on from OY728158.1 coordinate 1,507,289,175, forward strand.
GAGAAGAAAACTGGAGGAAGACTCATTTATCTATCCCGATATAGGAAATCTACCAGTATCCACTAGAAACCTATGGATGACTGGAGAAGGCACAAAATCTTTCTTCGACATCAGAACGTGCCTTCATAACCATTCTATCCAAAGATGTATCTCATAATTTCCTGGAAATTATGGAAGATCAGACATCAATTCCAGACCATATCCTCTAGAAATGTCAAATATCATTGCATTGTTGGAAAAGGCGAGGAACCAGGCCCATGACCCAGTTTCCTCGAATGGAATGACTTACCTGCAAAATGGGTTGGTCACTCCGGAGCAGTTATGCATCCATACTCTATTCCAAGAGGGACACCGGAAATATCCTGTGATTCTCAAACAACTGGATCAGGAACAAATACTAATTCCAACTGGGGGACGCCGGTCTAACATGGTGTCCAATCTAGGGTAGGCATATATCCATACCAAAACTCAAGATGTCTGTCAACATATCCCAATGGAATCACAAGAACCAACAAAATAGAGACCCATATATGAAGGCTATTACCAATAGTAGATGACCCCAGTTACCTGGAAGAGAGCGCCCAAAAATGAAATGCACCAAAGGAAACCATAAAATGAAGAGCATATACATGATTCCGCTCTATTGGAAGCTAGAGTTCTTAACACCCTCGAGCACATATCAATAGAGGCCCAATATAATGTTAGTCCATTACCAAAATATAAAAGTGGTAGTATCAGTTTTGATGGCCCTCCTTGCAATGCTGCTACCAGCATCTATGAAGGTCCTCCCAGAGCACCCATGAGGGCTTACTTTGTGGGCCAAGAATGATCGATCATGATAGCCTATCTACTGATGCGTGTTAGGGTAGACCTCCCCTTGACCAGAAGATCATATAGAAAGAAGGACATCCCCTTGTTGTCGTCCCCCCTGATGGTCCTCCCCAGGGTATACACTATAGATATGCTTCTCCCTAGAATTAACACTGCATAAATTTTCCCTATAGCTTGATATCAAGTCGTGATAGTAGTCCTCTCCATCATAGCAGTCATCAAGGAGGTCCTCCCCTCAGTAACATCAAGCAATAAGAAGTTCCTCCTATTGTAGCCTTCCCTGATGGTCCTCCTCAATGCATAATCTATAGGGATATTCCCCACGGTCGGGAATCAAGTTGAAATGGTATCCCTCACCATTTTAGCACCAATTGCGAAGGTCCTCCCAAAAATCAAAATTCACACTGGAAAGAAGGTCCTTCCCTTTCCGGGACAAATGTGAGAAATCCCTCCTATGATGAGGCACTCAGAAAGATGGAGTTGGACATGTTAGACACTCTGTCTATGATGATTGGTATACTTTCTCAACCATAGGATGGTACGAGGCCACACTCATCTTTCAAGCCACCCCCACACCGCTCACATATCAATGAGGCTTCTACTAGCCCGGCCTTTTGGAATGAAATCATTAACAAGCAGTCAATCTAGGAATATCGAGTAGAGGATTCCCCAGAAGAACAACAATAGGATATGTTGCTCACAAGAAGAAAAATAGATAAGGTTGATATAATAGTGATGTATTGGAACACAACCACTTCTCACTTCAACATACCAAGGGAGTTGTTTGAGGAATGTATACATAAAATTCACCTCAATATCTTTACAAGTCTCCTCTAGTTAAAAGAAATGTTATTTCCCTATAAAGGGTATATAGAACATGTTAACATATTAGGAGAGATTTGTTGTCTAATCGACCTAGAATCCCTCCCATCTACACGGTGGCCACAATAAAAAAGGTGAAATAAAAACATTGAACTAGCCTACCTCCACGTGCTGCACAAGTTACGTTGCCTCATCAGTGAGACCCCATTTGGAATTCATATCCAGGGATAGGGAGAACATGGAGATCTACACTTCACCCCACTTTCCATTCAGCAGACCTCATCATAAATGACATCATGAAATTTCATTACCCATAGGCAGAAATCAAATGAAATCCTTGCTCAAGAAAGGTGGAATGCTCAACAAGAATTAGCCTTGAGTAAGTCTCAAAAGTTTCAGACCCGACAAGATCAAGTCATCGAGAAGCTTCAGAGCCAGGAAACCAAGAACATCTAAAAGGATTCCTGCCTAAGGTAATCCAACCAAAAATAAGTGCTCATTTCCTCAAAAGTAATAAGTCACATATAAACCTAGCACCATAACCAGCTGACATCCACACAAGAGTGCATGAAATCAAGAAGGTGGTAATAGCGGTAGCTACCATCGTGATACGGGAACATCCCCAACCCGTAGGGATGGGGGAATTTTTAACTACAAATTCCCCCATAAGACCAATGAATCGAAAAAATAGTGCATCAATTTAAGAACAGGAGAAACCCTGGCCCATAGGGTTGGGGGCATTTTTACCTCAAATTCATGCATAACAGACATCTATCGTCACTCACCTGGGAAGAAAAATGAGCATATAGGTCACCCGTTCAGTCCTGTCTTGTGGTTTATACCCCCTAGGATGAAGGAATATTATGAGGTAATATCAGGGCTCCCTTAAGGTCGATCTTCTCCAAGAAATCTAAATAATACCACATATTAGAAGGAGAAAGTCCAACAAAGGATGCAAAAATATAACCTAGCATACGACACCGGGTACACCGCACCCAATGCGGTATAAATTAGTGAATGTGGTGAATGTAAGTACCACAGATCTCATAGGGAATGATACAAATGGATAGGATGAAAGAGAAGATGTTTCCCTCCCAAAGGTGGCCCACACTGATCTTTATGGCATACATACCTGTAATCAGAGAGCTGGCCTAAATTTGGGTGCATCCTTAGAAAACCCATTACTACATCCCTCATGAATCCATGACAAGGAGAAGAATAAATCTTAGGTATTATTTGACCCACCTCCTCCTCCCCTTGATAATGTGTCCCTCATGATTGAAGAAATATTCTCCAAGAAGGAGGAATAAATAAAAGAGATCGTTCAAATCAATGTCGAGCTGCATTGAGGAAGCTATCCTTCCAGATGTGTTCCTCAAGTGGAATGTTGAAAATTATTCCCAAAATAGGTACCTCTACCATAGGCACTCATCCTAGTAAATGAAACGAAGCTTGGATGACCGTCCAATCCAGCACTGGGACCATCTCTCTACTTAAATATAGACCTGGAAGGACATCAAGACTTCCCTCCACTGGGAAATAAGCTAGAATATATTCAGGAAAACCCACAAAGAATACCCCTGGATGGGTATTCGTCCCAAATTACAGCAGTTCCGAAACATCTAGTTTTTTTACAACTGCACCATCCCAAGCTCAAGTCTAGCAGGATATTCATCAAGAGATCTTGAATATAATCAAGCAATTGAAATCCTGAATAGAATCCATGGAAGGGAAGAACACTCTGATTCAACTAGAATGTAAACCATACCTTGATTGGATGAGCAACATTCTGTCACTGCCAAAATTTGGAAACCTCATACTCTCGGTGTTCAATTGTTCAGGAGACCTGGAACACCATCTAATGAACTATGAATCTTATTGTGACCCCATTATGGGAACCCCACAGAAAAAATAAGTAGTAAAACTCAGGTGCTTTCTGAAAATTCTACAGGTTTCAACCTTCATGTGGTATACCAGTTTTCCAACTAACTCAATCACAGGCTGGGAGGACCTCCGATTAAATTTTCTCTTCCAGTTAAGTTCAACATTTCCTAAAACAATAGTTAGCGATCTCATGAATTTCAAGTAGTGATAGAATAAAAGATTTTCAGACTTCATCGCCAGATGGAAAGGTCTGACTTACTCCCTGAACTAGCCACTCCCCTAGGATGAAATGCTCGCTATGTGCATCGATAATCTCTATGATGAATTGCAGACACCACTCATCCCATTGAAGTAAAAAAGTGAGTTACAATATTTCTCTGCCATTTCCAAAAGAATATAAGAATCCTTGAAGCAGACAAATCTCAAGTCCTGAGTGGCCCCATCAGCCCCAGGAAAAAGAATGGGAAAACCTAAAGTGACTTTTGTCATTATTAAGACACCCTCGGTACCAGCTTCAGTTTCTAGGCCACCACCAAACCGTGCATGACCCCCTGGATTCCAACATCCACCACCAATTCAGTAAGATGAGGAAAGGGGTGCTAAAAAAATAAGTTTGAGGAATGCAAAAATAAATTCTACTCATTCCGAGATGACCAAGTTTGTGGATACTTCATAGTTTCCATGAACTATAACTTGCTTTGGCTACCAGATTCGAAGCGATATAATGAAGTGGGTGTTGATGACTGTCCAAATTATTGTCCCTACAATCAGATATTATGACACTATATCTAGGATTGCTTCATATTCAAGGATCTCCTACAAAATATGGTGGATTCAGAATAAGTCAAGTTAGGTCCGTTGCTCGCAAAATTGGTGTATGTCTCCACCTTAGAACCAAGATAGGAAGAGGAGTGGAAAACAATCACCAGAAAAAAGGAGAAAAAAATTTGATATTTGGATGGATCAGAAAATAGTCAACCAAACTCATGGAATCCTCTAGGCACAGCTGAAGCATGAGACCATTCCACCAATAGCTCCTGATGCAACACAACCAACATCCCCAGTCCCACAATCCTCAGAGGTTCGAAAAGTCAGAAAGAAGAAGAAAGAATATGAGCCTACACCCAAGCCGAAACTGGTCTTGACACTTTCAGACTTCATGATAGTAGACTTGAAAGTATGAGCACCGCCCTACCAAACAAGAAAATGGGTACCTCCCCGCCAAACAGGACAACAGGAACTGCCCTGCCAAACTGCACCATTAGAAGAATATAGGAAGACCAAATTATTGTCGGATCAAGAACTGATCTTCATCTCCATTAATGCCATTCACTTGATGGACCCCTTCTATGATGGTGACTATGGAAATGAACCCGAATTACCTGTATCTAACTAAAGAGTTGGAGGAAGAGGACACATAGGCTGAGGGTTTCCAAGAAGTCATGATCATGGAAGGAGTCAAATTCTTAGCCACACTTTAACTCGAACTATTAATGTTGCAGAAACTCATAGAAGGAACCTCCAATAGACACAATAGGAACCAGAGTGTTTCTCTGCCCTGCTGAAAGAAATATGAGCCCAATCATCTTTGAGTATTCGTTGGAGGAAGAGTAGATGTCTAATCACCCAAGGAATATAGGCAGACCAGTTCAACCAAACTTAGAAAGTACAGAAACACCATCAAATCCTGTCATAGAGGCAGGACCATCTACAATCAAAGATCAAGCCCCTAAAGTGCCCATGAAAGAGCATCCCCAAGCTGGGAAGTGTTGTCCTTTAGAACAAAAATATGATATTTTGAAGTAGCTATCCTCAGTACCGACAAAGATATCGATCCTAGATTCCTTGAATCGGTCAGTAGACCTTAGGGAGGTAGTTATCGAATCTTTAATAAGTCCCCAATAATTCAAGGCCGAAGTAGCATATTTTGAAGTCTACTAGATAGATACCAATCCCATATAATTCCATGATATCATCTACTTTGTATATCATGATGAATAATCCATCATGTAGGGACACATCAAAACCTTATATGTGTCTGAAAAGATAAATGGAATTGATGTCCAAAGAATTTTCATCGACAATGTCTCTAGAGTTAACCTCCTCCCACTACAAACACTTTTTCAGTTGGGCTATGATGAGGATAGTCTGACACCCTGCACTAAAACTCTAATGGGGTATGACAAAAGTGATCAGAAGTCGTTGGGATAAATCAAGCTTAAAATTTGACTTGGTGACCTCATTTCTGATTCTGAGTTTTTGGTAGTGCAGCAAAGTACGACCTTCGATGTCCTGTTGGGGAGGACTTGGTTTCATTAGAACGCTTTGATTCCATCATCACAACACTAGTGCATCAAATATTGAACTAATGGGTGAAGAGGGACATTGCATGTTGATAAATCCCCATTTTAATTTTTTGATCCGAATTACATCAATGTTGGGTTCTATGAACCAAAAGAGAAGTAATCTTTGGCCGACGATGTTGGTTGGATCACTACCCCAAATAGACTTGAAATTGCTCCTGCTGATCCCCTCAAATAGCTTGGGGAAGAGTATGTATTACCCATGAACCGGGTTGAGTACATAAGTTCAAGCTTAGACGTGGACTCAATCATATGCATGATCTCCATTATAACCACCAAGTCCAAGGACACTAAAAATCACACTAACCCTTATGATGATGGTGAGGGATCAAATAAAAATTCTCCCAACCCATCCTTGGGTCCCCAGATAATTCTTTACTTACTCACTAAGTATTAAGATGTTTTCTTGTCACTAAAAGAAATAAAGGAAAATCCTCCACCCCCATTCCATCCTCTTTAGAAAATTCCCCACAATCAGCTGGGAAAAAATGAGCTGTTTCAATTTCCATATTTTTTATTCCTTTCCCAACCCTGGAGAGTTCATCTCGATAATCCTCTCCCCATCAGAATAGGAAGAAGATGACAAAGGGGATGAAGAGGAAGAATATGACTAAGATCTTAAAGATTCCCCTCATATTTTCAAAGAAGGTGTCTCCACCATGATCGATGAACTTAGAGAGATAAATCTGGGCACTAAAGATAACCTGTGACCCACTCTGATTAATGTGGCTATTCCTTTAGAGGAGCAAGAGGCATATACCTCCTTACTAAATAATAATCGAGATGTTTTTTCCTAGAACTACACTGAAATTCCAGGCCTCGATCCTAAGGTTGTCACTCATCACTTAGGCCTGCTAGAAGATCATCATGGTTAAAAGTAGGCTTCCAGAAGGACCCACCCAACACATACTGCCAAAATAGAGGCTAAATTTGATAAACTAATCAAATCTAAATTCATTTGAGAATTATAATATCCAATCTGGCTGGAAAACATAGTCCCTATCAAAAAGAAGAATGGACAGATCATAGTCTGCATTGAATTCAAGGACCTCAATCGACACTACCTGAAAGATGATTTCCCAGTCCCTATCACAGAATTGCTGATCGATGCGACTGCCGAATATGAGGCCCTATCTTTTATGGATGGATATTCTGGATACAACCAGATCTGAATGGCCATACAAGATGAATAATCAACTACTTTTAGGGCCCCCAAGGAGTATTCTACTATAAAGTGATTCCATTTGGTATGAAAAATGTCGATTCTACATATTATCACACCATGCATCTCATTTTTAAGACCTTATTTGGAAAATGTGTCGAGTTCTATTTCAACAACCTAGTGGTTAAATCAGGACAACTTTCAAACCACCTGACAGATCTCGAAACTGTCTTCAATAAACTGTGACAACACAATTTAAAGATAAATCCCCTAAAGTGTGATTTTGGTGTTACCTCCAGGAAATTCCTCAGCTTTTTCGTATACCATCATGGCATTAAATTCAACCCTGATAAGTCAAAATCCATCCTTGGAACGTCACTACCTCACAAACTCACTAATTTGAGGGGTCTATAGGGGCACCTAGCCTACATTCGGTGCTTTATATCCAACCTGGAAGGTAAGTGTTTTCCTTTCACCAGGTTGATGAAGAAGGGGGTTGCATAGCAGTGGGATAATGATTATCAAGAACCATTCGACAATCTTAAAAGGTATATTCTAAGACCACCAATGATGATTCCACCAGTTGAGGGAAGACCACTCATTTTGTATGTAACCACCTTGGAATGGTTTCTAGGAACTTTCCTCACATAGAATAATGATGTTGGCAATGAGAATAATCTCTATTAACTTATCCAAACAATGATCGATACTGAGGCTTGATATTCAAGAATAGAAAAGAACTACCCAGACTTAATCTTTGCAATTCAGAAACTCAGGCATTACCTACAACACCATGAGGTCCATCTAGTCTCCTATTTCAACCCACTAAAGTATATCTTCATCCATCCTATGATAACCGGACACCTATCATGGTGAGAATTCATCCTACAATAGTTTGACATATGGTACATGCCCCAGAAATCCATTAAAGGCTAGGTGTTAGGAGATTTCCTAGAGGATCACCCCTTTAAAGAAATGAACCCATTGGATACTGAACTTCTCGATGAAGAAGTGTTCTGCACCCAAGAAGGCCCCCAGGCATGGGAAATGTATTTCAACAGTGCCTCCCAAAGCTCGACAAAAAAAAGGATGGAGGATCACAAGATCAAAAAACTAGGGATGGGAGTTGTACTCATATATTCAGAAAATGACGTCTTTCCCTACTTCTTACTACTTTTAGAGGGGTGCATAAATAATGAAGTTGAATACCAGGCCCTCATTGTAGGCCTAGAACTAGCACTTCATGCACAAGCCAAATTCCTAAAGATAAAAGGTGATTCAGATCTAGTCATCAAGCAGGTCAATGGTGACTATTCCATTAAGAAATAAGTATTGGTACCTTTGATGAACCATGTCTGAGATTTGATAGAAGAATTACCACCAGAACCAACACTAACTTACATCCCTCGATCACAAAATTCTCAAGAAGATGCAATGGAAAATGCAGCCATAACCCTGGCTGATCCAGACCAAGATGAAAAAATCATCAGAATTTCCCATCATCATATGGTATTGTTTTTCATTCAAAACAACATAAAATAAATCGACAGGATTAGCCCCATTCCTGAGCCTTATGGTCACACCACCAACTGTATGACTCCCATTTCAAATTACCTCTGGAGGGGGGGGGGCTTCCACCAGATAGGGGTCGAAGATAATAGATTAGGAGGTGGGCAGTCAATTTTGTTTTGTAAAATGGTGAAAACCAAGAAAAGGTTATCTATAAATGAGGTCTTGAGGGAGTCCTTCTTAGGTGCATAGATGGAGAAGAGACAATTGTCTTTATGAAAGAAGTCTACACCAGTACTTGTGGAGAACACCAATCAGAAGCCAAGCTCTCCCATCAAATTTGATGGCTTGGATACTATTGGACCACTAAAATATAGGATTATTCCACATTCAATAAGAAGTGTCATCTCTAACAAGTCTATGAAAATTTCATTCAATAAAACCTGGAACTACTTCACACAGCTAAGTACTCTTAGCCCTTTTTCATATGGGGGATGGATCTTCCCGCCACAGCCAAGAAATTTAAGTTTATTCTCATAAAAACTAGCCTCTTATCCAAATGGGTTGAAGTTATACCCCTTAAATAGGTTGAGTAAAGAATCATTGTTATATTTGTGAAATCAAACATCATTACTAGATTTGGTATCCCTCATAAAATACTAACGAACAATGGAACCAACTTATGCTCTACTGAGTTGGACAAGTTGTACCAGGAATATGAAATCAAATCCAACCATTCATCCTGATACCATGTAGCGACCAATGGGTAGATAGAGGCTTTCAACAAGACCTTGTCCAACATACTGAAGAAGATAGTAGACAAGGACACGAAATCGTGGCTAGACAAGCTCCTCCATGCTTTATGGTCTTATCAGACCATGACTCATACTGCCACCCAGGAAACCCTGTACTCACTCTTATATGGCACAAAGGTGGTTTTTCCCATCAAAGTTCTAGTGCCATTGCTTTGCATTGCTGTTTGTGATAAACTGTATGTGGATGAGTAATCCCAGAAACGGTTTGATGAGTTGGAGCGACTGGATGAGAAAAGGTTGCACACTTTTCACCATTTTTAAGTCTACCAAAGTCAGATCACACAAGCCTTTAACAATTTTTTTTCCTTTGGTCTTTCCTCGAATGAGATATGGTTTTGATCCTTAGAACCTCGATGATACTTGGGAAGAAACCCCTAAATCTTGAGCCAAAATGGGAGTGACCATATTTTATACATAATGTCTACTCTAATGAAGCATATTCCTTAATATAAATGGGTGGAAATATCATCATAGATCCCACCAATGAAAGGTTTCTGAAGAAATATTTCTCATAATAGTGACACACATGTCTTAGCTGCAAGATGTTAAACTACATATCGACATAAAACATCCCAACTGCAGGACGTAAAACTGCACAACATCTTCATCCTAACTGAAAGACATTAAAATGTATAGTAGGTATTGTGTTCCAGCTAACAATCTATTGTGAATAAGTCAAATTAATGTGAGGAAAATATAGAAATACCCTCCCCTTTTGTGCACTAGTCAAACCAACACAAGAATGGAATTCTAGAACTACGTGTGGCTTTATTCCCATTCATCAGTGGGACACATAGCGATGCCTCGACCCTTGATCCTGGCCTAGCCATCAGAGGAAACATAATGCCCCTGTTATATCCTATATCTCCCCATACTATGAGGGAAATCCTTATCACTCCTTGTTTCTCATATCGAGTATAACTCATGTGATCTTAGTATCAGTGATAAGGGTTCCCTTGAGAAAAAAATAATAGAGGAATATGATAGACCCAACACCCATAGAGGATGAAACCAAAATTCCCATACACCTACGCCTGAGTCAGATCGGTACAGGGAGAATATTATTTACAGAACTATGTATGGATTGATTCCTTCCTTTCTAGGATACGTAGTGATGCCTGGAATTAACATCCTGACCCATCTACAAAACAAAGAAAAAATGACCTCTCATTTCCCTTACACTTGGACCAGACCTCTGTAGGGAACTTTTAGAACTACATATGGCTTGATTCTTTCCCTTTCAAGATACGTAGTGATGTTGGGATCATCTATCCTAGCACAATCATCAACACTAGATAAAATCCCCCCATGTATGGACTGAACATATAGAGGGAGAGAATATGCTAGAACTATGTATGGCTTGATCCCTATCTTAGTGGGATATGTTGGGATTATTGAATCCCAAGTCTCGGGCCCAGCCGCAATATGGTTATAATTGATGACGCTTTACCTTTATCCAAACTGTATGACGTTAAAATGCATGGAATGTACTAGAACTATGTATGGATTGATTCATATCTCAGGGGGATACGTAGTGATGCCCGAATCTCATATCCCGATTTAGCCATCATTTAAAATGCCTTCCCCATTCCTTTGCATAGACCAGACCTTTATAGGGAGTATATGTCTATAACTACATGTGGCTTGATTCCTGTCCTTGTAGGATACATAGTGACACCTTGACCCCAAATCTTGGTTCAGCCAACAGGAAACAAAAATCCCCATTTTCCCTACATACGATCCAGACCTATATAGGGAATTCCTTTCTAGAAGTACGTGTGGATTGATTCCTGCCCTTGAAGGATACGTAGTGACAACCGAATCCTCCATCCTGATCTATCCACCATTTAAAGAAAAAGGGGAATTCCCCTTCCTCTATTTAAAGGTCATAATTGCATAGGGGAACCCATGAAAGGTCCTAACCACATGACATTAAACTGCAAGGTTCTTCAAGAATCATGTGTGGCCCAATTCTTGATGTTACGAGATCCCAAACATGCCCCTAATTTGCTACACAAAAAATGTAAAGAGATGATAAATGCTCAAAGTATAAATTATGACTCCTAAAAGGAGTCAAAATATCATGATTCCCTCTATATATGAGTCATATCTAAGTAGAATATTCCATAGTTCATGGATAATCATGGTCTGGATATTTATTACATTCCTAGACACATATTTTCCATTTGTAAAAATCCATAGTCTGGGAAATCTTGGGTCCCCATAAACATTCACGACCATCAGAGATATAAGGCCTGTGTCCTGAAGACACCTTTTTTTGACTATACACATCATGCCCCGGTGACTCTACATATGTTACCTACAAAACAATCATCAATCAAAGGAAAATTCATCCTCAAGAGAGTCCACTCTAGCCTCCATATGCCCAATAGCTTCCAAGCCCCATGTCATTCCTCCTGATCTAAGGGCCCCTCAGGACAATGGTTTACACCTTCTATCATCACTCATGTATAAGGAATAATAGAATATACCAACCATAATTAACTCAAAGATATTTATAGTCTTTGTGACATGTTGTCTCTATAACACGATGGTAAACTATGCTACCAATGTCCTTACCACAAGATGCTAAACTACAAGTCTAGAAGTGTCCTGACTGCATGACATTAAACTTCACCACACAATGCCAATGCTTATATTATTATCTTGGATCAACCTACTCAAAAAAATGTCTTTCCTTTCTGGGTATGGGCTAGAAATTTTCAAGGAATGTTCATTAGGAATCCTTTGTAACTCGGTTTCCCTTTGATAAATGTGTAGTAGACTCGAATCCTACGATCCGAACTCTGCCATAGAAAGTATTGAAATGTACCCTTCTTTTTGCATGAATTGAATCAAAGAAGATAATCACCAAACAAGACCCATTTATAGGTATGCGTAAGGGTAATCATATTTCCATTCTTTCTCATCAGGATTACCCTACGTCCACCCCACATGATGATAAATTTTGTGGAATTCATCCTTACTGTACAACATTAAACTGCACAACGTTGGTATAAGCGTAAAATGATCTCTTCCATTGATTACTCCTTTCTTAAGTGGTGACCCAAAATCCTTATAATCCCTTGTTTCTCACACCAATCATAGCTCACGTGAGCTTATGGACCTCAGCAGAAGATCTGCCATGACGTCATGGCCAATCAGTCTAGGATTTTGGTCTTATAAACACAGCCCTAAAAGGCATTTTATGTTTCCCTTCCCCATAAGGAACCCTATTTCTTGGATGGACAACATTAAACTGAAGGATTCTCCAAAGATGGGATACATGCCTCACCCTATGTATGATCCAGATCTATATAGGGGATTACTTGATCCCATGAGCGAATCATAGACCGTACATTTCTAATGTATCTGGATACACTCCTTCCACACATCAAACTTCGTGATTTGAGTAATCTTGGATCCCTATAACCCTCCATGTCCATCATATATAGAAGGCTAGTGTCCTATAGACACATTTGTTTGACTATGCACATCATGCCCAGATGGATCTGCATATGTCACGAACCAAATCTGGTCACCGCCAAAACCGGCACCAAACCCAGCCTGTGACATGACCCGAGGAGCGTTCCTGATCCCCACGGGCTGGAACAAGTGCCTGGGTATCATATCATGATGATTGGGAACGATTTACCTGATTTTATAAACATTAAACAACAAACAAACTCAATAGAACAAATCTGGATTTTTTTACTAAAACCGTCTTTCAAAAAATTTCAGAACTGAAATGCATAAGTTAAAACTATGTTTAAAGAACATTACAATGGTACATAACAAAATAAAGACATCCCAAGAACCTCCACAAGGAAAGAGGCACCACCCTCAAGCTATCTCCACGACACTGTATCCCAATGGACAACTAAAAACCTGAATCAATGGCATAAATCCTGTACCCAAACCTGTGACATAAAAGAAGCAAATATACTTACACCCAAAGGTGTAAGTAGGGTGTGAGAGAAAGCCCAGTAGGATACCACCACTAATAGATTCCATGTGATAAACATTTAATGGCGAAAAGCATGCAAGTTTTCAAAAACATGAGATGCTAGTTAAAATTTCTAAAAGATGCAACATTAAATAAAAACAGTTTTCAGGTGGGCTAATTTAAAGAATAAAAACATTTAAAATAAATACCATATCTACTGAATTTTCCAGCCTCTCATACTGTATACCGACGGTAAGAACAAAGTATCCAGTGAGCACAATCAATGGGAAATAACCCCTAGGCACTAGCTAGCTGTGGGTCCCAGGTACCTCGTATCTCGGTGAGAGTAACCATCACAAATATCCATTCTCGTGCACGAGCCACTAGTAGGGAACATACCCATAACCTAGTGGTCCCCAATCATCATCATCATAGTTTAGTTAGAGTTGTAAGCGTCAATCTTGCTAAGTGAAACTGAGGCCAAACCCCACGGATTCACTAGCATACTAGTACACGTCCACCCACCTAGATACCCGGGTTTTCCCTTTGTGCTCAAACAAGTTCAGCAATCCAAGAAGTATAGTTTTCACATGAAAATATCAATTCCACATCACAAATTAACCAAACAGCCCCATGTACATCACGCAAGTCAAAAATTCCACTTTTCATTCTAATGCATTTTGAAATCAAACTCACTCCAAATTGCCTACAACACTTTTCAAATTTCTTTAACACTTCCACAAATCCATTAAACAATTTTATAAAACCATTACAAGATATTCAACTCACATAACATCCCCCACACATGTCACACAATACCCTTCTCACCTTCACAATTCATTTTATAAATAAACTCACATGAAATATCTCACACCAGTGTTTCGCACACAAAACACAATTTAGTAAAACATTTCAACAATTTATAAAAAAATTATAAAAATGTTTAACATTTCAAATCACCACTTTACCATTCAAAAACCCACATTATGTGAACACACTCACCCAAATAGTACATATACACCCTTTCCCAACTTTGTTTAACCAAATAAAACATTGGCAATTTTTATAAAACAAACCCAAGAGGTATAACCATTGTTTTCACACTAAACCCATTTCAAAACCCTCATTTAAAAGCAAAATCATACCAATACCAATCCAAAACATAATTTTTCAGCCCTAAAACAATTATTAAACCACCACCAAATGTTATAAAAATACATCAAATAATACCACAAAGATACACATGAAAAACACACGTTTTCATAAATCACCTTCAAGAAGTACAACATGTTTTTACTCCTTAAACTCATAAAAAAAACCTACTTTCAATGCCATCATGACAATAAGGAATTAACAAACCAGAATTGGCATCCCCTTTTAAGACTAATAAATCACTTTCATATGTTATAAACTAAACCCAAACATTACCCCAAGAGTCACACATGAAAAGTACCCAATTTCAAGCTATAATGCAACTAAAAATTAAATGTTCAACCAAATCCATCAAAACTGTTTTCACAGCACATAAAACAGATTATAAACATGCTAAATTAATAATCCATGCAATCTAACTCATCATAACATGGCTACACATGGAATCACCTACCTTTTGAGTCGAAATCCTCAAAACTTGGTGCGAAACCTTAAGCGCACCACCGCCGCACCACAAGGAATATAAATCCATACCTAGACCACCAAAAATTGACCCAAAAGATACCAAATCAGACCTCAGGATCTAACCCTAACTTCTGGACATTTTAGAACATAATGAAAGAGGGAGGAAACCCTAAGGAGAATGAAAAATTGAAGAGAGAAACACTTACTCAAAACAATCATGAATAAAACGACCCAAAATCCACCAGATTCTGAATCTGAAAACATCCAACCATTCAAGGGATGTTCGAGAAAGGATTATGAGACCATGTAGGAATTTTAATGGGAAAAAAAGAGTGAGAATTGAAGGATTTATGAAGGAAACAAATTACCTTTATTAATCTGCCCGAAATGTGAGTGCTTCAGAAGTTTCGACCAAAACCTCGATGCAAATCAGCTGCAAAGAGGGTGGGAGGATATGGGACGCGCGGCTAGGTTCAAGGGGAGTGTTTGGGGCTTGGAATCACCGAAAAAGCCTTAATATTGGATAAGTTATTAATTAAAAAAAATTTATTTTTAAAACTGGAATTGGGATTTCGGGCAGGCCCAATCCCTTAAATAAAAACCCATATACAACTTGTTTATGGTTTTCTAAAGGCTCCAAACTATAATGGTGGTGTTTCTATATCAGGGTAGACCATTTAGGAACTTTAATGGGTGAAAAATATTAAAAATTGAAAAAGTTATAAAAGAAACAAAATTTATTTTTAAATCTGGAATTGGGCTCACGGTTTGGCCCAATTCATGAAAACTCACCCATTCCACCATAAAAGCTTGACAAACCCCAAAAACAAATCATAAATGAAAATTAAATGAAATTTAACTTTAAAATAAGTCATGTATGTGACAGCATATGTTTCCTACAAAATGATCATAAATAAAAAGAAAATTCATCCTCATGAGATTCCTCTCCTACCTTGGTGTGCCTAATGGCTCCCAAGCCCCATGAAATCCCTCCTGATTTAAGAACCCTCAAATTCATGGTTTATATTCTCTTTACTACCCACATCCTAGATATATCAGAATGTCCTTGCCTCATTAAACTCCGGTCTCTTAAGGCTTCTACAAAATAAAGATTCCCATCCATATGTGTGAAGTTGATACACATATGAAAAACAAAATTTTCCCACTTATTTCTGATCTTTCTAGTACAGTTCATCCAAAGAAATGCCCCCTTTCTTATTTAGGAACACCCCCTTTAATAATCCATAAATTGTGTCCAAAAAGGTCCCAATCCCTATAAATCCCCTAGGCCATCGAAAATGGATGGCCAGTTTCCTGTGTACACCTTTGTTTGAATATGGACATCATTCCCCGGTGGCTTTGCATATGTCACCTATGAAACGACCATCTACCAAAGACCAAAGTTGTCACCAGGAGATTCTTTTCCTATTTCCATATGCTTGAATGACATTAATGTCCCATATCACTCCCTAGATTCCAAAACCCCCAGGATTACGGTTTACATAATTATCCCCTTTAAAATTTCCAAATATGAAAAGCATTTCTAGTTGAGATGATGAATCATTTACTCTCTCATGGTTAGAGTAAAATTATCTCCCATAATAAGTTTCAAGTGTCCTAGTTGTATGATGTTAAACTATACCATTCATCAGCTCCCCCTTACACAAGATAAATCCATATGGGAGCGTTTTCCTATTCAAATCTGATACAAATGTCCCTAATACTTTCGAACATCATCCCACAGATAGGACACCCATTGTGGTATCCAACCTCAAAACAAATCAAAAGTGTTATAAATCTCCCAGGCCATCGAAAATGGATGGTCAGTGTCCTATGGAAACCTTTGTTTGACTATGAACATTATGCCTTGGTGGCTCTACATATGTCACCTACAAAATGTCATCAACCTAAGGAAAATTCATCCTTAGGAGAGTCCTTTCCTACCTCTGTATGCCTAAAATGGACCCCAAGTACCATATACCTACACAACTTGCAAATTCAGGGTCAATAAAAATACCTCATTCATGCCTGAGAGTTATTAAGACATTCCTGGTTGATGAATCTCAAATTTGGTACCTTTTACCGTTAATTTTGGTCAAATATATTCTACCTAAAACATCAATAATAATTCTGATTAGCAATACTATAAACCATCAACGAAAAAGATGCAATACTAGCTAGAGTGAAAACCCACAAAGGGTTCCCCTAGATAAAAGTTTATTAATAGCTCATTAAACCTATAATATGTATGGTTTAGGAAAAAAATGTTGAGTTGTCAAATATTCAAAAAATACATAACATTTTTTGGGTCAAAAAATAATAAAGGGAGGCCTAAACAAAAGTCAAGTTATACCCGCTAATCCTGTACGAAACATGCTTAGGAAAAAAGTAGGGAAATAATAAAAAAGGAAAAAAATTTGGTGATGGTTTCCATGTAACCATAGAAATAGCTAAACTACGGTTGATGAGTCTTGTGGATCAGGAAAAAATTAGAGCCTGATTCGATTATTTCAATTTACCGGTTTCGAATCACAGTTTAAAATAATACCTAATTGAAATGATGTTTATATGGTCGATTGTGATTGATTGACATTATAGGAAAATTAAAAAGTAGGATCATTGGAGGGTGAAATAATTATAATCTATTCCATAGAGATATGGAGGGTGTCCACATCTTGGAGCCTATCCTTGCGAGTGGGACATGATCATTATAAGAGACGTTCAATGGACTTGAAAAGTTGCATCAATAATTGATATGACTCCTCAATGGCCTGAAAAAGTTTTAACAACTTTGCAGTCTAAGCCTCCTCGCTTGCCCGCAGTGCCTCTACGTCCCTCATGGATTCAAGGCATGTTCTTTCTCCTTCTTCCATCTTCCATTACCCCTTCTCAACGATGACCACGACACGGGCCCACTCCTACTTAAGTTACTCCAACTTCTGGATCTTCTACTCCACTTCCTAGTCAAATTGTTCCACTATGAACTCTTGCTTTTTGAGCTCATTTTGCAGCCTCACAACCACTCCAGCTTGATTATAAGCTTCTTCCATTAGGATTTTCCTTGTAGTAGCAAGATGAGCCATCGAATATACAGTATAAAGTTGAGATTAAAGTGTGCCAGTCACTTCCTTGGTAGCGACCACTTGTATCACTATATCATAGATTCCATGATAGTTGAATACACATAATCCCAGGACCAAAAACTCATGGTGTAATTTTGGAAACTTTTCCAACATCTCATCCAATGGAGTCCGAGAGATTAATCTCCAAAAATTCTTCCATGCCTTTTGGATGATGGGATGAAGGTCGAACAAGCCTTATCGGTCAATATCAAATTCACTCCCTGAGGATAAAATATAGTCAGGGATGAATGTCACAAGAGAGGGACTCAATTCAGTGGCTGAAACATGACTCAACCCATCAGTATCCTCGCCTCTGATGATTGCAGTGGAAGACGAAGTGGTAGAATCCGCCACAATTGCTAACGCTTGTGGTTTCAATTCTAAAAGTAGAAGAAAGACAGATAAATATCCTTAACTCCTAAAAAAATGTAAATTATAATTGAAATATTGGATAACTAACCTCCATATACCAAAGCTTCAATGCCTCCCACCTCCTTGGAAATATCGCTACCTCGTAAAGGTGTCACCACATCTTCAATTAGCAGTCACGCCCTGCAATCGCTCAAGGGCACCAATGGCCCAGGACCATGCCCAAATGGAACAAAAACCTCTAGGAAAGCCCCCATAAGGCCACTCACCAATATCAGGAATGCGGGGATGATTAGTTTGGAAAAGGGTACTGGTCTTGAAATTATGGGGGGTGATACCACAACTTCTCTCAGAACTGGAGAAAAATCACAATAGACCACTCTAAGTTTTTAAGAGCTAGGAAAATAGCCTCCCCTGTGGTTGTGACTGTTACAAAGTCAGAGTTGAAATGTGCAAGTAGAACATCAACCTCTAGAGAGACTCTATCTATAGGGGAAATTTCCATTGGGTTAGGAATGATTGGTTCCTCAAGATTTAAAGTCCCACCAATATCCTATAGGTCTTGGAAATCTTAATTGGATTCATCCCCTTACATAAAGGTTGTCCTATATATCTCCTTGGGAACATTCTCAATGTCTTAAATCGAGTCCTAAACTTTTGGATATTCTTATATAATTGAGGCAGAGTTTGTTTGATCAGGGGAAGGCATGCCTAAATGTTCAACAATACCCCTAGCCTCCTCAGTTACCCCTATTCCTCTACTTTTATCAATCACAATTAATGGCGGAGCTCCCTCTTCCATAAAGGGAACAAGATCTGAATATGCTTGAGAAACAACCACCTGGTTATTGATATGTTATACATCAAAAAATACACATAATAGTGAGTTAACAAGATAAGGTCACTCGACTCAACCATCAGGTGAACATACAATTACTTTTTATTCCCCTGCTAATGCGTCTTGACAATTGGGATGCCTGTTTGCGTTTCTTGGTTTTCCATGGAGATGGTTCCTGAATAAGATCACCCAGGGTAGCTGGAGGAGGAAATTCCCTAGAAGGGTCTGAAATTATTACATCCATATGCTATTGGGATCCAGGAGATCCTTCTGTAGTACCACCCACAATCAGAAGGTTATACTTCCCAGCTACAATGCTCTTAGGGGAATAAACTGGGGAATGAACCATTTCTAGAGACCCTTAAAGCTCCTACAAAGTAAAGGGGGGTGGGGGCTTTATAATCTTCACAATAAAGAAAATTAAATATGAGGTTTGTAGATAGAACAACCACTCCCTCGATGGTCATCAACTATGGTAGTACTTCTTTCAATTCTACTTAGTCGGACCAGTAATGCCTGTCTTTAGAGGTGTGAAGGCACTTTTACATTTCATTCAAATAATAATACACCTCATTAGGATATTATTTAGTAGAAATATAGGTGGGGGTAATGGTTCCTACAAAACAAATAAGTTCAATTCATCCTCCTGAAAGTAGTCTCCAAATGTACTCATCAAAAGAGTTTTCCCTCAGTTCATCCCAGACCCTCCTAGCACCTGGAAATGTAATTGTGACTGGGATGTACAGTGCTGTAGGATTGGAATGGGGGAGAAAAGTGGGTCTCGTCAACCGTAAATGATTCCTAGTAATTTATAAAGTCTTGGAACCCCCAGGATTTTAACCCTTATGAGAATTTGGGAACAATTAAGAAGTATCTCCCATTGTAGATGCAATGGGCGAGCCAACAACATCGTCGTCCTCATCATCAGTTTCTGTTCACAACATGGAAAGTACCCGATGCAAGTATTTACGGTGACCTATCTAGAAATGGATTAGGGTATCGATATCCTCAAGTTAATGACCTACCTTCTTAGTATCCTCATCAAAAGAGATGTCCACAGTTTCTGATACATAACCAATGTTGGTAAGGGTAGCCTCCCCAGTTTAGAGGAACTGCTATAAGGCACAAGGGGACTAGTCACAAGTGGATTGATGGCCTCTCAAAAGGTCCCATTGCCTCCAAAACACTGGAAAATCAGCCTCAGGTGGGATGGATGGTTGACTCTCAGCAATAACTTTGGCTGCTCGTTCGTCCGCCCATGAAGTCACAACATCGTCTTTCACAACCTTCCTTGGGGGAGAGCCAAGAGGCTTTCAAAGGACTTTTATTAGATGAGAGTTTCTAACAAATTCCTTTTGCTTATCCTCCCCCTTGGACCTATATTCCTTGGGAGTTGTTATAATAGGAACCAAATCATCTAATTGGCCATCTGGATATGATTTAACCTAGGCCTCAACATAACTTCTGATGAGGAAGGGTACAGAATCCCCAGAATCTAGAAGTCTGACCTGGCATTGGGTGTCCTCCCAGGTAAATATCAGCCACAATTGATGTTCTATCATAAGATGTTTATCTTGACATGCACTATTGAGAGTAATAAGACAGAAATTCTGGACACAATTAAATTGATGACTGAATCTGCAAGGTGCATATCGCTCAAAAATAAGCCCCCCTCCGATGTAGAAAACCAATATGACTTCTCCTAAATAAAAAAAGTAGCCTCAGTTGATAAAGTCTTCAGATTAATTATTCATAATAGTAATAGCAGGGGAATCGTGAAGATGATAAGAAAAAAATTCATGGATGTTGAGATGATCCACTAAGTCTTGCTCATTCTTTTCAGTATGCCCCTCTTACTTATCCCGTGAGGCTAAATCCAGCAGCATAACCCTGCTAGTAATCTAAAATTATGGTAAGAGGATGGAATGGGGAATCATCAAGGAATTGATAAAGTAATAACCTTTTATGTGAGCTCTTATCCATCCCAAAAGGATTTTTAAGGGCCCAATAATCTGGTAAGGTGGCCTCCATTCACTGATCTAGCCCAACAAGTGATAAATCTTGGCCAACACTAGAATATCCAAATTGATACATCTACTAGTGGCTAGCTGAGTGGTGAGGATGAATGTTGAGACTCTCACACCACCAGAGTCCCATACTAATAAGATCCATCAAATCAAAAACATGGCCAAGAATGTCGCTAGTTGAAATAATTAGTCAACATCAGGGATGAGCTCCCATCCCCATTCACAAAATTTATCCTATTTCAAGGTGGGCCCAGAGGTACCTACTAGTCACCAATTTTCCTTAGCAGGAAAGGCCCTGGGTCTACATGGGTGGGGATATAGACCATTTTTACTAACAAACACACCAAACCACTCAATGAAAGGAATGACCTACTTTGAATAGGGATCGACTTCCTCTAAAAGTGCCTTCACCTAAATAATGAGTTTCTTGGACAAAGGAGGAGTCTTATCCTCATTATCCCAAGTAGAGGAAGGTGGTAGGAATTCATCATACATTTCCCAAACAATAGGGACTCCTAAAATTAGTCGGATGTCCCAAAGGCTTATGATAACTTCCCCTTGGGTTAAATAAAAGGTATTGGTGTTTGGGCTTCACCTTCTTAGGAGTTGTGAAATAAGGGTGTTTGGTCGATGAGTGTATGTCTAAGATACCCAGGCAGCCTAGTATAGTTCCAAAACCTATATCTCAGTCTGAAATTCTTCATAGCTCTGATGAACCAAGAAAGGACACCCCCATTCTAAGCTAAATGATCCCCCATAGTGAAGGTCCCACTTAGATGACCATCCATGTTGTTTGTTTGTTGTATCCTTCTGCACAATGTTTTGATAACAATGGGTCATCTTGTCTAGCTTCTATTCCACCTCCCCTAAGGTTTGATGTATATAGCTCATTAGGACCCAACATTGATATCTCTCTAGAGTTATCATTCTATGGAAGAGATCAAGGCCTTTGTGAAAGAGGTGTTAATTATCTAGGAAGTAGGCTGATTAGCCTGATTTGGTGCTAGAATCGACGTGTCAGACAGTAGACTAAACCCATAAGGTGGAAGACTATCTGAATCTGGATACTCCAATTGCCTCATCGTAAGCAGATTTTCCAGATATTGATGTAGTAGAGTAACTAGAATTTTTTCATCAACCGAGTTTGCCAGGTTCTTCAATATTTCATTAGTAGTAGAAAGAGGGGCAGTAACGATAGCCTCAACAGGAACAACAACATCGGTAGTAGTATATGGAAGATCCATTGAAGTCTACAAAAAAATATCCAAAAGACCATGAAAAAGTTATACCAATGAGAATTTTTTTTGACAAAGGCCGCGCAAAAAAATGACCAAGGGACTTAAAAAAAGGGTTGCATGGGGCTCTGTGTACTGATCTCAGAAACGGTAAGCAGAAGTCATTTCCAACATACTGCATCGGTATAAAGAATCCATATCCTGCATATGACCTTGATATGTATAAGTTCCATGAGGTGTTGTCCCACAGAGCATTGGCCAACAAACTAAGTGGTTCAAAGAATGAAAAAACCGCAAACTAAGGCATTGAAATTCAGATGTTCAAAGTTTTGAAATTGAAATTTTAAGTTCGGTTTAACAAATTTTAAAGTTCAGTTCGTTGGTTTAAAGTTCAGTGTGTGGAGAGGAGGTCCGGACTAAAGTTCTAAATTCCACGGTGTAGTTCATGAACCAAAAAATCAGTTCGTGGGAAGAATCAATTGTGAAGAGTTCGATTTTCTGAACCTATGGAGTGGTTCGAGAATATAGATTTCATAAAGGAGTTGGTATGAAAATGAAAAGGAATCCAAGGAGAGGTTAATAGTGCTTTTATCCATGAGAAATGGTAAAAGAAAAATGACATGGGCCCCTATAAATAGGCTTGGTCCCCCCTATCGGACCTACCTGTTCTACCACAAACCACTTCAGTTCAAGACCACTTCTACATCGGAATAGCCTCCCCTTCATTTTGATCAGACCCCATTCTAATGGGGGAATTTTTAGTGTCCTAAAAACTTCACAAAGAGAAGTAAATACTCCCACAAGCACTTTTCAGAGGGAAGAAAACATTCCTATAGGACCAGTAAAGAAAATGGATGAAAATTGGATTGAAAATTTTAAAAGAAAGTTGAAGAAATAAAATTTTGAAAGAGTTTTTAGTGTACTGAGTACCATCATTGAGAATGGTTTGCAGAGTGCATGAACCGCGAACCATAGGTACATGGATGTACCCACAAGGTTCTGGCCCATAGGGCAATGTCTAGAAAACCTAGGATGTTGCGACCTATGTCGTTGGAGAAATAAATCATAGAAATTCCATTCGCATACCATCCCGTGAACTAATAAGTTCGAGAAATGAAGCAAGTTTGTAGGGTTCCGCAAACCACCTCTCACAAACCACAACCTCTAAAATCCCTAGTTGACCAATTCTTCCATAGGTTGATATATATATTTATGGGATTCTGCTAATGGTGTCGCATTCCCAAAGATATGATTTCCCTAGTGATCTATAAAATGAGCACAAGAGGGATTAAAGAAACAAAATGAGGATGGGTGGAAGAGAGAATGAGGAGACCCTATATGATGGAAGTAATAATTAGAATAAGGAGAATATTATGACTTCAGTTTCAAGTCATCAATGAAGTATGAACCGAGAATCACTTTTCCGCAGGTATAACCGGCCGCGAACAATAAAAAGAAGGAAATTAATAATAATTGGTGGACTGTGAATATAATTGGTTCCATAACGAACCATAAATTTCTCACAGATGAACTCCCTACGAAACACATGATCCAAGACCCTTATTCAATTCGTCGTTCCACATAGCGCATCACTATGAGGATCGAACCCGGTGCCACGTACTACATCTGTATGCAGATGGAACCCAAAGCAGTGTGGTGAACCACATCCAGGACCGCGTACCACTTTGGTACACAGTGGTCCATACCCACATCTGCATACTACTTCGATATATGGAAGACCCCTCTACCCACATAGCATTATAATATGTGAGTCTACCCCCATACCGCATGAGAAAATAGTACATGGAATTGGGTGACTTTATGTGTCCTTCCCTCTTGCTATAATCATGCCCCTCCTTACCATCAAGCCCTCCATAGCTCCTCTGCAAACCAGTCAGCCGACATCAAGACAAAGCCTCCTCCAAAGCCACCAGACCCATATGATCAGATCATCAGGTGCAAAAACGTGACTTTCTAAATCTATACACCTAAGGTAAGAAGAGTCACAAAGGTTTTCCCCACAACGGTTTGGACCCCCAGAATGTCTCTAAGTCTACATACCTAAGGTAACACAAGGACTGACTTCAGGATTCCAATGTGAACCCCCCTCCTTCTTGGGTTTAGAGGAACCACTAGCCTTTCCCTTCAATGAGTTCCAGTGATAAGAAAAAAGTCCACTCTTTCCTTCCACTTTGACCAGGGATGATGCTCCTCCCTTTTCCCAAAACTTGAAAAAGGGAACTCATCATGAGGTAATACCCTAGCCTTTTGTGATAGGTATCACTCTTCACCCTCTTCACCTTAGCTCGAGATGTGTCTGGATAGATCACCAAGATATGACCATCTTAGATATCAACATGGGTGAGGGTTTCATGCTTAAAGATCCCCTTTCCCTCCCCCATCGGGCTTGTAGCTGTGGCCTCTTCCTCTGTGGTTGTTCTTCTTTTCCATTAATAGAGAATAGAAAGTGTTCCTTTGTTGAATATTTTACATCCTCTTATTTCTCACACCAAGAATGACTCACATGGTCTTAGGGGTTTGTGACAACACAAAATTATCCCACACAAAATGAACTACAAGAACTCTGATTCCTATTCTAACCAGGATATATAGGATGCCTTATTTAAGGCCTGAGCTCAAATGGGCGCCCTTCTAAAAGGTTCACCCAATTATGGCCCAACAAATGGGCCTCCTCCTAGGTGTAATCCCCAAGATAATGAACTATGAGAACTCTGATTTACATCATAATTGGGATATGTAGGATGTCTATCCAAGGACTTATCTCAAGGGACATTCTCCTTAGAGGGCAATCCCAATAAAATGTTCCCCTAAATTAAAATGGGATTCCTCTTAGGTGTAAGTCTGGATAACCAAACTATGTGGGCTCTAATTCCTCTCTCGAGGATATGTAGGAAGCCCATATTATGGGTCTAAACCCAAAATCAAACCACCTTATATCTCTCCTGGATGATAATAAACTCTAAAGTGAATTATTTCATGGCTTATGTCAGCATTGCCTCCATAGCATCAGTTCCATGTATATCCATGATGATCTTGAAACCCAGGGGTAGCTCGTGGATACACTCTTCGGGAATGAACTTAGGATTCAAGAACATATGAACACGACTTAAATCTATAAGAGAGTCCAAAAATTGGAAATAATTCCCCCCAAAAGGGTGTGATGAGCCTAAACTCCCATCCTCTCAACCAATGGAGTCCTTAAGTGTTGTTGGCCAAATAATCATCCAACAAATTCCTGCCTTTGGAAAGCAGGTCCATGAATCGTGGATACCAAGGTTGTTGGGTGTTTCTAGCTCCATGAATAAAACTGTTGGAGACCATCCAAAGAAATAATATCCTAATAGGACCGATTACACAAATACTTAACCCCATGAAATCACCTTCTAGGACCATTTGACTCTAGCACCTCCTTTATAATGTAGATGGGATAAACTACCCAGTCCCCGTAGGGTCAATCCAATTCCCACTAAAGGATAACGGCACAAATTGTGAAGAATAAAAAAATGGAGACATGAAACTATCTAACATAAAATATGAGTGATTATTCCTATCAAACCATTTTTCATACCCCCAAACACATCACCTTTGGTTGAAACCAAAACACCCACCTCAGGTTAAAATAACATCATTAGGAAAATGAAAAAAAGATTCATTTTAAACCAGTTAGTAAAATTTTACACATGGGTAAAAAATGACTTTAACAATTGTATAATAATAGTAAAAATATTTTGGAAAACATTTTTAAGAAACATAAACATGGAATAAAAATATTCCCTAGTATATACTTACGTATAAACAATCCTGAAAGATAAGGGGATTATGAAATTAACCCTCACCTTAGGTATGATTTTCTTCGTACGTATCTGAAAAATTTATATAATGGTTTAAAGAATGCTATTAAATTATTATAGAGACATATTAATAAATATTATATCATATATAATCATATTATATCATCTTATCACCTGTTTGTTAATTATATTTCATTATTACCCATCTTTCGGGTGTTAACTGATTCATTTTACTATGCATGTTTTTTCATATAAGTTCTAGATCATGTGACTAGGATATAGTTCCAAAATTTATAGAATGATATTAAGGTAATATATATCATATTTATTAATTATATACATTAATATAATTAGTCTTGAATGATGAAAATGGAAAATGAATCACATCATGTCGTGGAGACAGTAGGTCGTACGTACGTACGGGCGATGATATCATTTCCTTAATGGTAAAATGGGATGGAAGTTAATGGTATATTAATTTATAGAATAAATATAATGTTATAATTATAATATATATATATATATTATATCTATAATTATAACCATCCAAATAAAGTGGTGATGAAAAATTGATTACATCACGATGTGGAGATGGTAAGCCATACGTACGCACGCGCAATGATTTTGTTTTTCATAGGTTGGATTAAAGATGGAATATGATTGTTCCATAATAACTGTTGAAAAAACACCCTATACCCATGGTTTAGAACCATGGTTATAGCACTAAAACTGTGGGTATATGTCCTTATTTAAAAAATATCCTCTGTCGGGATTTGATTCCAACACCTTTGGATTACACTCCACCGACTTTACCACTATCCAACAACATGTTTCTTGTTCTAATATTCATATATATATATATATATATATTTATATTAAAATATTTATTATTATTATTATTATTATTATAGAGAAATAATAGGCCAACCTATACCCATGGGTCAAACAATGGATATGGGTCCTTATTAAAAAAAATCCTCCACTGGGATTTTATCCCATCACCTTCCGACTACAGTCCAATGACTTTACCACTATCCTAAAACACATTTTTTGTTCTTATATTCAATATATATATATATATATATAAATGTAAAAATTTATTTATATTAAATTTATTTATTATTATTATTATGGAAAAATAATGGTCCAACCGATACCCACAGTTTGGTCAAACTGTGGGTATGGGTTTCGTCGTAAGTTTTTTTTCCTCACGTAACATATTTCTATGGTTTATAAAAAATGTGGGTATAGGGGTGACCTATACTCAATATTTTTGGAAAAATATGGGTATAGGTCCTTCCTAGAAAACAAAATTCATGTGAAACTTATTACCCCTATTTACAAGAACCATGGGTATAGGGGTGAACTATACCCATGGTTTTTTTTATAATCATGGGTATAAGTCCTTACTATAAAAAATCCCTATGAAACATATTCCCACGATTTACAAAAAATACCCATGGTTTTTTTGAGAACTATGAGTATAGAATTATTTTCCAGTAGTGAATCATAATAAAATATCAGCTTCTAGGTAATACTTGTAACACCCCAAGATTTCATAGAGTGTTATTTCTTCAAAATAATTCAATAACTTGCACTACACGCAACACCGAGTTCAATCACACCATGAATTACAAAAAAAAATCCATTCAAAAGAGGTTATGAATAGTATTATCTAAATTTTAAACTTTATATAATCCTTATAATTTTTGAATCCATATTATGAGTTTCTTAGATATAATGCAAGAACAAATTCATTTTCAGTATTGCACTTTTATCAACTTTTAATTGTGAAACCTTTTTAAGTACAATATTTTAAACTTTTTGACTAAATAGGGACATCAAAAAATTTAAAATGAAACATCCCAAGCTTCCACGATACGCTTTCCTTTGAATAATACAGTAGCGTGTGTTGTACGCAACTTCGAGTTTTAACACACACCACAACCGATCAAACTAGCCATTATGAATAGTAATACCTACTTTTCGAAATTATATATATTTTATATTTTAAAATGGACTTCATTTTTGGATTCGGAATAACGAATTTAGCCTAAGGTGAAATTTTGGTACTTTTCAGATAACTTTCATATTTTGATGAATAGTAAAAATTACTAAATTTTAATTAAAAAAAACTTTTTTAATCAAAATACTTAATAGTGATAAATTATGAATTTGAGTGGTTTTAAAGTATATTTAGAATATATTTTTACCATTTAATATAATGTTGTTCATTGGACATAATTTTACAATTAAACCGAACATAAACAAGTGTCAATCTTTTGATAGTTATTACCTCTTAAAAACACGCTTTTTGTTTTGACAGCGGGAATTAATTTTAAATTAATTTCTGCCACTTCTGTGTTTTGAATTTAGAAAAATGGATTCCATATTTAGAATCAGGATGTCCAAATTGTGTAAATAGGTAACTTTTATTTTTAGACATTTTGAATAATTACTGTGGTAAATATTTTATTTACCATGGTTAAGGGTAAATCCGGTAAATAAGGGTTAAAAATAATAATATTATAATAATAAAAAATTACCCTAAAACGTGTCCTAACCTTATTTGTGGACACATACCCGACCATGGGCATCCTTGGGTTGATTTGGGGACCCCTTGGAGCCACTTGTATGTGGTAGGGACACATTATATTAATAAAGTTAAAATAAAAATAAAAATGGCATAAGCTTACATCTTTTAGAAGAACAATTTTTACATAGGGTTATACATGTTGGATTTTCGATTATAAATATTCATTAGAAAGCCAAAACGATTTCCTACATAATTATATTTTAATTATAATTTTTAGACATCAAATAATTTAAATTATTAATGACACAATAATGATGCAATGTTTACCTCATTAATAAATCATTTAAATAAATAAGATTATAATGATTAAAATATTATCTAAAACCTGTCCAATTCTTATTGGTTGATGTTATTTAGAATATGAGTCATATTATCTTCGACCTCAATTATTTTTGGACCATTATAAACCGAATTTAAATATATTATAAAGTAATACTTTCACTCTTTCCTAAAGAGCCCCTCCTCTCCCTTATAAAAGGAGACCACTTCTACTCATTCCTCACACCTCTCAAGCCACTTGACTCGTCCAAACTCTGCCAAAATACTCTCCCAACATCCCTCACTACAAACTAGAGGCTTTAGTTTGATCAGAAAGAAAACCTAAGGATCCCTTTTGATCACATCAAAAGGAAGAACCCGAAGAAGAGGTAATGTTTTCACCACCACTTTTCAAGTTCCTTTCTTCTTCCACTTCTTCTTCCTTTGTTGTTACCATTCTAAAATAATAACTCCAGTATCATATATATACTGTGATGTTATTATAAATATGGTACAAACATATTCAGTATTCTATCCACCCTTTGAATAACATGTCACCATACGTGCGTACGTACGGCTTACCGTCTCCACGTCGTGGTGTAATTGTTATTCAATATATTATTATTTTGGATGGGTATAATAATGATATGTAACTCATGTAAATAATAAATATAACATGTTAATGATTCTGTATATATGATATACCATCCATTTATATATTATTTTAATATCAAAAGAACGATATTATCGCTCGTGCGTACGTACGGACTACCGTCTCCACGAACGTGATGAGATTCATTCTCCATCGTATCCATTCAAGTATAATTATCATTTGATGATTTAAAAATGATGTTTAAGGACTTGATATCATTTTGGATATGAATAATATACAACCTATCCTTTACAAACATGTCTTACGTAACAAAACATACAAAAGAAAACAAGTAAGTTCACACCCGAAACAACGATAATACTAAGATATTATTATCAAATCAATATTAAAAGATCATATATGATATCATATTAATGTATATGATTCTTGTATAATTTAGTAACAATTATTTCACCATTATACAGGATGTTAACCTACCCCAACCAAGGAAAAGTACAAGGTAAGGGATTTTCTTATCTCACATTCAATTCCGTGAGATTTCCATTATTCGCCACTAAATTATTGAAAGTGGTGTATTGTGTACTGGAATTTGATATATATTATCATGATTATCTTTATATTCATGTTATTCTGTAAATAATTTGGTGGTTATTAACTTTTGGCCATACGACTCAGTTGATTAGCGTGGTAAGGGATTTTCTTATCTCACATTCAATTCCGTGAGATTTCCATTATTCGCCACTAAATTATTGAAAGTGGTGTATTGTGTACTGGAATTTGATATATATTATCATGATTATCTTTATATTCATGTTATTATGTAAATAATTTGGTGGTTATTAACTTTTGGCCATACGACTCAGTTGATTAACGTGGTAAGGGGTTTTCATCTCACTCTTTATTTCCGTGAGATTCATGCCATATTTCCACTATTATCTTTTGTGTGGTGTATGTACTGCCCATAATTGTATTCTTTGTGTAATACACTTTACCTTATGTGTATTTACATTTTCATTGTATGATAACTCTTTCATGGGTTGTATGTTTCATAAGTTACCAAATTGGTAAGGGTTATTTCACAATCTCTTCATTATCCGAGGTTGTTTATACGTAATAATCTACTGGGATTTCTTTATCATCCACATCCATGTTTCTTAATAATGTATTTCAAAACATTTTTACTATTTACAATAATATGGGTTAAAGTAATTTATACCCTTATGTGTTTCGAAAGGAATCTTTCCGTCGTTTTCCAAACAAGGCACTTTTAAACTTTTCGACAAATTTAAGGTAAGAATGTTTTTTTTAACTTATACGGCGGGTGCGGCTATTTACCGCCGTTATAAAATCGTCAAAGCTTCCCTTACAAGCTTATAAGAATAATTTCAAATTGAATGTATTATTTTATAATTATATTACTTTTAAAATGATTTAAAAAAAAGAGATATTTCTCTAAAATAGTTTTGATTTCATCTATGTCAACATCCTTTGATGGCTTTTAAGCTTATTTGAAGTTGATTTATTATGATACAAAACATCCATATTTTATTGAAGGTTTTTTGATATTTTTGACTGTGGATAAGCTATTCTTATGTCACTCATGGTTTTTTTAAAGTATTGACATTTCAGAAGTTATTTTTAATCCGAATGTTTATGTTATATTTCAACCCTTCATTCAGATGAATGTGTTAGACAAGTATGTTACGGGTTGGGGACCGGTAAAAGTAAGCCCTCCGGTTTGGTATCCGGTTATTAGAGGAACTCCGGTTTGGTCTCCGGTTATTAGAGGCACTTCGGGTTGGTGTCCGGTTATTAGAGGCACTCCGGGTTGGTGTCCGGTTATTAGAGGCACTCCGGGTTGGGTTCCGGTTACAGTTAGCCCCAAGGTCTTGGGACGAGGCCTTGAAAAAGAAATTAAAGTTCAAAATTATGCATTACAACATTATGAAAGTGGTTATTGATATTGCATGTGATTATTCGATTAGTAGAATATCCATGTGAACAAGAAAATGACATTATTTCATTTTACTTTTGCCATACTATGTTGAAGTTCAAGTTTAAAAGGCTTTTGTTTTATTAATTCATTGCCTTAAATGTTTATGCTTATTTTTGAATGTTCCGCTATATTGTTATCCTTACTGGGCATTTGAGCTCACCCCTTTTCTATGTTTTATTTTTCCCAGGAAGTGAAGAAGTAAATTATGAATGACCTGCAGGGATATTATGTGGGGATATGAGTGTGAATTATGGAGACATTATGTTGTTGTAGAAGTTTTTCATTTTATGATGTAATGTAAAACTTATGAATATATCTAGTGTTTCCAAGGCTACTAAACCAATCGGTCTTTAGAGATTTTATCTTTCTTATGATCATGCCAATGTTATGTAATAATGCACCGACTCTGGGTAACTAGGGTCGGGGCGTTACAGTTGGTATCAGAGGAAGTTTAGTACAAACCTTGGAAGCTAGATTTAGATAAACTCTGATTAGAGCACGTAGACCTAAGATAAACTTTGAGGATTAATATAGAAGAACTTCCTAGAATTTTGGTATTGTAGAGATTTTGTGAGTTTTCCGAGCAATACATCCCTGTCTGGATACGAGCAGGTAGAGGCGGCTCTGGAACAGATGTACCTAGGGGTAAAACCCGAAAACACCTCTTTGAGCTAGACTCGAACGGGAACTGGTGCACGACAACGGGCCTTGCTGCACTCTTGGTTACGACACTCCCGGGGGATATGCTTAGGATAACTCTCATTTTCTTTACAAATCATTATGAAGGGTTTATGAGTATATACTTCCTCAAAGAAAACATTTTTATGATTATGGATTATATCCATAAACTATTTAATTTATGTTATGTGTTTTACAAGTTTGGGATTAGGTATTGTTATTCATAAACTAATCTAGTGTATGCCATTGTTTAGAAATGGCGCCCAGTAGAAGGAATGAGAACTCCAGTAATGCACATGATCCAAAGAGAAGGAAGGATCATATCTTTTATGGTCTTAAGCTAGAATTTATAAGAGAAATAGTCTCCCATGTATTATCATCATATGAAGAGATAATATCATGTGTTGATAAGATAAGTAAAGAGTTTACTGAGTCCTATGGCTTTGAAGGGAAGTAAGAGAAGAAAAGGATAGAAGAGAGAAAGATGGATAAAGGGAAGAGGAAAAAGAAGAATTTTCCCATATGTGGTAACTGTGGAAAGAAACACCCTAGAACTTGCCTGAAAGGAATGGTAGTTTGTTATAAGTGTGGAGGAAAAGGGCACAAAGTACATGACTGTAAGGGTAAGAAAATGGTTTCAAATGTACAATGCTTCATTTGCAAGGAGTTTGGACACTACGCGAACCTATGTCCCAGTCATCAGACTATGCCGCAAATGATGTTATTGGATAATAATCAAGTTATGATACTACCACAGATGAAGAGGAATGATTAGAGTTCTTATGTTGATTATGTCAATTGAGTGTTGTATCAACAATGTACTTGTTATAATGATTATGGAGTATATAAGGATTGTACTGTAGTACTATTTCATTAAGGACTTGAGATTGTGTGGAACAAAGAAAAGTGACTCAATAGCAGGATAAATTTTTGGAAAATATATGGTTGAGAGAATGATAAACCATAATATAGTTCTGATACCGAGGTAGTGATTTTCGAATAATACATGATTATTTTGGAAAAATTATATTGGATATTCTTGACTATCTTGGAACTGATTAATGATTTGTATATTCCATCATTGTTGGGGTTTAATTTTTTTTTGGATTGATGAAGTATATTCAGCATTCTCTATGGAATAAGGGAGCATGAATGTAATCAATAAAAAAATATATGGTAATTCAGGATGTTTCAGTGTATTAAAAGAATACATGATGAAGGTATTCATATGCTCTTACGGGGTAAAAAGGATCTACATTATGTTTACCTTTCTTATAAATGTTGGACTGTGAGTTTGGACAGAAGTATTTTGGATAGTTCTAGTTTGGATTATTTTGGATTGCCATAAAAGGACAACCCAGAGGTCGGGCGGCAACCCGTCGCGTCCGGCAAGGCTGCGAGACTTGAACCCGCAACCGAAGGGCGACAAGGGTGTAACACCTACCACTGGCCCACGAGATGTCCTGGATTAAATAATGTAGTTTTTTTTAAAAGATCTGGTAGATGAATTATAAATTCATTTATTTTGGAACCCTGTACGAATAGTATAAATAGAAAAAAAAATTACATTCTATTATCTTTTAGAGTGAAAGATGAGTTTGTGGTAGGAATTTATTAATGGATAAAACTTTAATTATAAAGTAAGTATATCTCCTTATGATCTTATCCAATCTCGTAAATAAATTCCTCAACATTAATAAAAGGAACTTAGAACAAAAATGTTGTCCTAGATGGTACCTTAAATCATCACTAATTTATGGCTTTGGGATTTTTGGCCTTTTCATAGCCATGTTCTCTACCACTCTCCATCAGATAATTGATGGTTAGATTTCTCCTCCATATCCATATTTTCCTACATGAAACCCTAGTATGTGTTATTTTCGGTAATCTTCATACTTTCCACTCTTTGTTTTAAATAGAGGCCTCATTAATTCATTTTTCGATGTGGGATTTCAACTAAGATATTTTGAAACGTCAAAAATGTGTTATCCCAATACCCTATGTGTTGTTGAACCGATGGTATTTCAAATCATCATAGATTGATGAGTTTAAGGACCTCAATTTTATACTTGTTTGTGATTGATGACCTCAATCACTACCTATAAATATTTACGTTTTTCCTCCAATTATATGTCTCTAATTTCCACCAATGTTCTCCTAATCGAGATCATAATTTGGTGGTGACCCTTTCATTTCTCTTTTTCTCATATTAAGACTAAATTTTAGTAACCCAATTTCCGATGTGGGTTTTCCCACAAATATATTTTCTATTTTCAACCTTTTATTTTCGAAGAACAATTTCAAATTGTGAGGACGCAATTTATTGAAGGAGGGGAGAATGTAACACCCCAAGATTTCATAGAGTGTTATTTCTTCAAAATAATTCAATAACTTGCACTACACACAACACCGAGTTCAATCACACCATGACTTACAAAAAAAAGCCATTCAAAAGAGGTTATGAATAGTATTATCTAAATTTTAAACTTTATATAATCCTTATAATTTTTGAATCCATATTATGAGTTTCTTAGATATAATGCAAGAACAAATTCATTTTCAGTATTGCACTTTTATCAACTTTTAATAGTGAACCCTTTTTAAGTACAATATTTTAAACTTTTTGACTAAATAGGGACATCAAAAAATTTAAAATGAAACATCCCAAGCTTCCACGGTACGCTTTCCTTTGAATAATACAGTAGCGTGTGTTGTACGCAACTTCGAGTTTTAACACACACCACAACCGATCAAACTAGCCATTATGAATAGTAATACCTACTTTTCGAAATTATATATATTTTATATTTTAAAATGGACTTCATTTTTGGATTCGGAATAACGAATTTAGCCTAAGGTGAAATTTTGGTACTTTTCGGATAACTTTCATATTTTGATGAATAGTAAAAATTACTAAATTTTAATTAAAAAAAACTTTTTTAATCAAAATAATTAATAGTGATAAATTATGAATTTGAGTGGTTTTAAAGTATATTTAGAATATATTTTTACCATTTAATATAATTTTTTTCATTGGACATAATTTTACAATTAAACCGAACATAAACAAGTGTCAATCTTTTGATAGTTATTACCTCTTAAAAACACGCTTTTTGTTTTGACAGCGGGAATTAATTTTAAATTAATTTCTGCCACTTCTGTGTTTTTAATTTAGAAAAATGGATTCCATATTTGGAATCAGGATGTCCAAATTGTGTAAATAGGTAACTTTTATTTTTAGACATTTTGAATAATTACTGTGGTAAATATTTTATTTACCATGGTTAAGGGTAAATCCGGTAAATAAGGGTTAAAAAAAATAATATTATAATAATAAAAAATTACCCTAAAACGTGTCCTAACATTATTGGTGGACACATACCCGACCATGGGCATCCTTGGGTCGATTTGGGGACCCCTTGGAGCCACTTGTATGTGGTAGGGACACATTATATTAATAAAGTTAAAATAAAAATAAAAATGGCATAAGCTTACATCTTTTAGAAGAACAATTTTTACATAGGGTTATACATGTTCGATTTTCGATTATAAATATTAATTAGAAAGCTAAAAAGATTTCCTACATAATTATATTTTATTTATAATTTTTAGACATCAAATAATTTAAATTATTAATGACACAATAATGATGCAATGTTTACCTCATTAATAAATCATTTAAATAAATAAGATTATAATGATTAAAATATTATCTAAAACCTGTCCAATTCTTATTGGTTGATGTTATTTAGAATATGAGTCATCTTATCTTCGACCTCAATTATTTTTGGACCATTATAAACCGAATTTAATTATATTATAAAGTAATACTTTCACTCTTTCCTAAAGAGCCCCTCCTCTCCCTTATAAAAGGAGACCACTTCTACTCATTCCTCACACCTCTCAAGCCACTTGGCTCGTCCAAACTCTGCCAAAATACTCTCCCAACATCCCTAAATACAACCTAGAGGCTTTAGTTTGATCAGAAAGAAAACCTAAGGATCCCTTTTGATCACATCAAAAGGAAGAACCCGAAGAAGAGGTAATGTTTTCACCACCACTTTTCAAGTTCCTTTCTTCTTCCACTTCTTCTTCCTTTGTTGTTACCATTCTAAAATAATAAATCCAGTATCATATATATACTGTGATGTTATTATAAATATGGTACAACCATATTCAGTATTCTATCCACCCTTTGAATAACATGTCACCATACGTGCGTACGTACGGCTTACCGTCTCCACGTCGTGGTGTAATTGTTATTCAATATATTATTATTTTGGATGGGTATAATAATGATATGTAACTCATGTAAATAATAAATATAACATGTTAATGATTCTGTATATATGATATACAATCCATTTACATATTATTTTAATATCAAAAGAACGATATTATCGCTCGTGCGTACGTACGGACTACCGTCTCCACGAACACGATGAGATTCATTCTCCATCGTATCCATTCAAGTATAATTATCATTTGATGATTTAAAAATGATGTTTAAGGACTTGATATCATTATGGATATGAATAATATACAACCTATCCTTTACAAACATGTCTTACGTAACAAAACATACAAAAGAAAACAAGTAAGTTCACACCCGAAACAACGATAATACTAAGATATTATTATCAAATCAATATTAAAAGATCATATATGATATCATATTAATGTATATGATTCTTGTATAATTTAGTAACAATTATTTCACCATTATACAGGATGTTAAACTACCCCAACCAAGGAAAAGTACAAGGTAAGGGATTTTCTTATCTCACATTCAATTCCGTGAGATTTCCATTATTCGCCACTAAATTATTGAAAGTGGTGTATTGTGTACTGGAATTTGATATATATTATCATGATTATCTTTATATTCATGTTATTCTGTAAATAATTTGGTGGTTATTAACTTTTGGCCATACGACTCAGTTGATTAACGTGGTAAGGGATTTTCTTATCTCACATTCAATTCCGTGAGATTTCCATTATTTGCCACTAAATTATTGAAAGTGGTGTATTGTGTACTGGAATTTGATATATATTATCATGATTATCTTTATATTCATGTTATTCTGTAAATAATTTGGTGGTTATTAACTTTTGGCCATACGACTCAGTTGATTAACGTGGTAAGGGGTTTTCATCTCACTCTTTATTTCCGTGAGATTCATGCCATATTTCCACTATTATCTTTTTTGTGGTGTATGTACTGACCATAATTGTATTCTTTGTGTAATACACTTTACCTTATGTGTATTTAAATTTTCATTGTATGATACCTCTTTCATGGGTTGTATGTTTCATAAGTTACCAAATTGGTAAGGGTTATTTCACAATCTCTTCATTATCCGAGGTTGTTTATACGTAATAATCTACTGGGATTTCTTTATCATCCACATCCATGTTTCTTAATAATGTATTTCAAAACATTTTTACTATTTACAATAATATGGGTTAAATTAATTTATACCCTTATGTGTTTCGAAAGGAATCTTTCCGTCGTTTTCCAAACAAGGCACTTTTAACCTTTTCGACAAATTTAAGGTAAGAATGTTTTTTTTAACTTATACGGCGGGTGCGGCTATTTACCGCCGTTATAAAATCGTCAAAGATTCCCTTAAAATCTTATAAGAATAATTTCAAATTTAATGTATTATTTTATAATTATATTACTTTTAAAATGATTTAAAAAAAAGAGATATTTCTCTAAAATAGTTTTGATTTCATCTATGTCAACATCCTTTGATGGCTTTTAAGCTTATTTGAAGTTGATTTATTATGATACAAAACATACATATTTTATTGAAGGTTTTGTGATATTTTTGACTGTGGATAAGCTATTCTTATGTCACTCATGGTTTTTTTTAAAGTATTGACATTTCAGAAGTTATTCTTAATCCGAATGTTTATGTTATATTTCAACCCTTCATTCAGATGAATGTGTTAGACAAGTATGTTCTGGGTTGGGGACCGGTAAAAGTAAGCCCTCCGGTTTGGTCTCTGGTTATTAGAGGAACTCCGGTTTGGTCTCCGGTTATTAGAGGCACTCCGGGTTGGTGTCCGGTTATTAGAGGCACTCCGGGTTGGTGTCCGGTTATTAGAGGCACTCCAGGTTGGGTTCCAGTTACAGTTAGCCCCAAGGTCTTGAGACGAGGCCTTGACAAAGAAATTAAAGTTCAACATTATGCATTCCAACATTATGAAAGTGGTTATTGATATTGCATGTGATTATTCGATTAGTAGAATATCCATGTGAACAAGTAAATGGCATTATTTCATTTTACTTTTTCCATACTATGTTGAAGTTCAAGTTTAAAAGGCTTTTGTTTTAGTAATTCATTGCCTTAAATGTTTATGCTTATTTTTGAATGTTCCGCTATATTGTTATCCTTACTGGGCATTTGAGCTCACCCCTTTTCTATGTTTTATTTTTCCCAGGAAGTGAAGAAGTAAATTATGAATGACCTGCAGGGATATTATGTGGGGATATGAGTGTGAATTATGGAGACATTATGTTGTTGTAGTAGTTTTTCATTTTATGATGTAATGTAAAACTTATGAATATATCTAGTGTTTACAAGGATACTAAACCAATCGGTGTTTCGAGATTTTATCTTTCTTTTGATCATGCCAATGTTATGTAATAATGCACCGACTCTGGGTAACTAGGGTCGGGTCATTACAATACTAGAGTTTTTTCTTTAAAAGGGAAATAACACATGAAGAGGAATAATAAGAAATGATCTTGAAATAATCATTAAAGATGAATAAATCCTCTTTGGAAAACTTCCTTTAGATCTATTATTATGGATACTAGGGTTAGTATTTTGAGAAAACCCAAACCTCTAGAATGTGTCCAGGGAAGTTGAAAATAGAAATTGGCAGGGTATGGTCGATCTTGAAGGCTCAATGTGATGTGAATAAGTGAGGGAGGAGGTTCCATTTTATAACTGAGGTGAGGGGAACTTTTGAAATTTTCTAAAAATATTAATTTATAATAAATTCAATATCAATCAAAATAACTTCAAAAGGCCATGTATTCAAAAATAAGATGAGATAAGGTTATAATTTCATTAATCAATATATTTTAGAAAAGTTTTGGTATTATTTTAAACCTTATCATTTTTATTAACCCTTAGTTGACCTATTTTAATTTTAACTATGGTAACAAATTTTTCAAAATTAAAAGTTTGTGAATTTTACTTGTATTATTTAAATTAAATCATAAATGAACAATTTATAACATTTTAGACCATATTATATTTTTTTTGTATTTTTAAAGTTTTTTAATATTTTTAAATAATTTAATAAATATTATTTTGATAATATACCATTAGTGTCAATTTTGACACTATTTATTACTTAGACTTTTCGAAATATTAAGACAAGAAGTTAACTTTGACAAAAATATTTTATTATATCCCTAAGTGGTCAAGGTAATATATAAAATTAATTTATTACATCAATTATCTCAAATTATATTTCTTTTTATATTTTTTATTAACATTTATTTGATATTTACATTAATAAAATAATTACTACATCAGCATTGTATAATTATTTAATATAATTATTTTTTACTAAAAATTAAAAATAAAACACCGTGATGAAGATAAATATTATAGATTTTATAGGAATAATTATAGTCTAATATACCATTTAGTTAACACTATTTTAAAAATGATATAGTATTTAAAAAAAATGTGACATCCTTAAATTTTTATTAAATAAAATATTATAAATATGATACTCTCATCTAAGTGGCCCAAAAATTCAAAAATAAAATTTTATCACGAAAATAAATTTTTTAATTTACAAATTTACATTTAAATTCATTCATAACATGTCTTTGTCCCCATGTGGACACATAAGGGGTATTTAAGACAAAGAAAGTGAAATTTCTTTTACTTTCTTTGATTTAAATATTATATAAGTCATTTTCATCAACAATTATCCATTAAATAACTTTATTTAGACCCTTATGTGTCAAGGGTCAAATTATATTCATCTAATAATATTTGGGCATGTTTTAGGGTCATTTTATATTCTTTCTTATTTTATTTTAACCTAAATTACCCAATTTACCCTTTACCATGGTAACAAAATTTACCTTGGTTACTATTCATACTGGAAAAAAATAAAAGGAAACTATTCAATAAATTTGGACCATCTGAATCCAAATTTGGAATCTATTTTTAAAAATTCAAATCACATAAGTTTAAGAAGTAAATTTAAAATAAAACTGGTAAAATGCCATGGAAAACGTTTTTTTGAAAAAATGTCCTTTTAAAACATAAAATGTTTTTATAAAAAATCAGTTTATAAAATCATTTTCAAAATCCATAATTGTTTTATTTTCAATTAAAATTAACTAATTAAATTTTAAAATTAATAAAAAATATAATTTTACTTTGTAAAGACTTTAAAATAAAATACAGTTTTCAATAAAAATTAGTATTTTCACTATTACTTAAAGTAAATGTTTTCCAAAAATTATATAAAAGTAATAATTTTAAGATAATTTTGACATGATGAAACTAATTTTTTCAAATCCATTTTTTATAAATTCTAAAAATTAATATTAACTCATAAAAATAAAATAAACTCATTTTTGAAGAAAACATATTTTTGAAGAATAAATCGATTTTACTAAAAATTGTGTGATTATTTTCTAAGAACTTACCAATAAATTCATATTTTGTTGGACCTTTATTTTTATTTCATTAATTAGTAATTCCTATTCATTCCCTCCAATTTAATGGTTATGTTATAATGGTCATTTTATACTAATAACATCTCATGATTCGTTTAAACTCACAGTTGTATGCAATGCATGCTATTGAAAAATTAAATTTATTTAAAGAGAAATATTTCATAAAAATATTAGGTTGTAACATTATAACTCCATATTTAGAAAATTTGAACTCTGGAATATTCACTACCATTTCTGGAGCTCCACGTCACCTTTTTAGGCCTCTTAGATCCTCTTAAAATTGATGGTTGGGCAATTTTTTTAAGGTAGGATAAAGATCCTTTTATAATTATCATGTCCATAATTTACATGACCAAGAAGATTTGATCCCTTTCAATCATCATCATGGATAGGGTTTCAGGATCCTTTCTATTCAGAACATCTTACACTTTTTCACCTTTTTAGGATGGTAATGGATCGAATAATCATAATCCTTTATCAACTCTAACCACCATCATTGGTGTATATTGAGCTCCTTTTGTGTGAATATATACTTGAGGATTTTATGATCCGTATATATGTCATACTTTTCCCTGTAGAGATTATGTTACCAAATATTAATCATGAAGATCACTGCATCCAATTCCAAATCATGCATTGGTTAGTTTTAATCATGAATTTTTAATTAATTAGAGGCATGGGATATCACCTTTTCATATTTAATGAGTACACAACCAAATCACTTTTTTGATGAATCATTGTAAATTAAAAATCCTTCCCCACTTGTGGGTAATATGAGAATAGGTGTAGTGATTAGCCTATTCTTTTACTCTTTAAATCTATCTTTATATTCATCATTATAGAAAAACATCACCCCCTTCAAATTTATCTTAGATAGTGCACTTGAAAATCATGAAAAGTTTCACAAAATTCAATGATAATACTTAGCTAATCTAAGGAAACTATGGATCTCCATCATAAATTTTGGTCTAGGCCATCCTTCAATTGCCTCTTTTTTTTAAGTATCCACAAATATATTTTTACTAGAGATAACATTCCCCAAAAATGTTACTTTCTATATCTAAAACTCACATTTTATATAATTTTCATATAAATTTTCCTTTCTCATGGTATTCAATATAACTTTCAAATGCTCCGCATGTTTCTCATTTCTTTTAGACTAGATAAGAATATATTCTATAAAGACTACTAAATATTTATTGAGGTAATCCCTAAAGACTATATTCATTAATTCCATGAATGTATCTAGAGCATTAGTGAGTCTAAATGGAATCACTATAAACTCATATTTCCCATACATTGTATGAAAACCAGTCTTGGGGATATTTGTATTCTTCACCTTTACTTGATAATATCTCGATCTAAGATCAACCTTAAAGATGTAATGATCTCTACATAGCTTATGAAATAATTCATCAATCTATGGTATAAGATAATTGTTCTTTATCATGATCTTGATGATATCATGATAACCAATACAGAGGCACATTGACCCATCCTTTTTCTTGAATAAAAGGACTAAAACACCCCATGTTAAATCATTTGGGCATATAAACACTTTATCCATATTATCCTTTAGTTGATTCTTTAGCTCTTAAAGTTAAATAATGTTCATTCTATATAAAGAATTGGATATTATAAAAGCAGTAGGTATAAGCTCAATTGAGAACTCAACCTCACAGCTAGGAGGAAGAACAATAATTATTTAGGAAACACATCATCATATTCCCTCACAATTGGCATGCAATCAAGGATGATCTTTTCCTTAGTATTAATCATTTTTTCACATAAGGAAATAATATCCATGCTTGATATGATGGTACCAAAGGATATTCATCCTCCTCCTTGAACTTGTATAGAATCATAGGGTGACTCAAGATATGAAGGGTGATTTTCATCTCTCAAAAATGTATTTTAGATATATATATATATAAATACAATCCATACCTATAATTTTATAAAGATCATCTAAAGGAAGTATCACAAGGTTTCCTGGGATGGTCATCCTAAAAATATATATATTGGAGAAATTATATATCTATGATGCAATAATTTATCCATTTTACATTTTCACAGATAAACCCACTTCTATGTTTTGTGGTGGTGTTTGAATAGGTTTACTAAACTTGAATGGTGTGAATGAATTCATAGAACTAGAATAAAATATTATGTTTGCTATTATTGAATGAATAACTATAGTACCATCCACCATGTGATTTTTGGATAAACCTAAGTCTTTTGATGGAATAATATCTCCCTTTATCTCTAGAAATTTGTGGTTGTTGTCATCATTTATCATCGAAAAACCTTGGCTTAGTGCATTTATTTTCATAGTTTCCTTGTTCCTTGAAGTTAAAACATTGGACAATAGGTATAGGGTTGACTGGAGAATTCCTTTCTTCCATCACATTGGTGGGTGTACCCCATTTAAATTTTCTATCATGATACCCTTTCTTACCACACTGAAAGTATTTCCTTTCCCCCTTTAGTGAATTTTTGGGATGCTTCTTCCCACAATTTTGACAAGGGGAATGTTGGAATTTATTACTCCTATGATATTTCTCCATCACACCAATATAATTAAAATCCATT
Source organism: Viscum album (assembly GCA_963277665.1). NCBI lineage: Eukaryota > Viridiplantae > Streptophyta > Magnoliopsida > Santalales > Viscaceae > Viscum > Viscum album. The sequence continues at coordinate 1,507,332,985 of OY728158.1, forward strand.
TTATGATTCATATCCCTTGACCCATGAGACCCATGATATTCACTAATCTTTATTTAAACTTTGAGGTAACATCATACAATTTCCTCATAGCTTTCCCACTAAATAAGTGGTCAACTTTAATTTTAGGGTTAATGAAAACGTTGAAGGTTTATTGTGAAAGTAATTTGAAGTTCAAATCATACATCATTATGGTTTCATAATCCTTTTTTAAATGATAAGTAAGTCCCTCTCCATTTTTAGTTAGAGATAATATTTATTAAAAAATATTTTCCATAATTATTTCCAATCCATCTCTTTGATATCCTTCTTAGAATTTATATTTTTGATCAATGATAATAATTGATTAGATTATCCCTTCTATGATAAATATCCAGCACACTATTCTCTTTATTAGAGCATATAAGGATGGTGAAGATATTTTCAATGGATTTTATCCATTGTCCCATGATTAAAGTATCAGAAGACCCACTAAAATCTAGAGGCCTTTATAACATAAAGGTCCCAATTTTAACTCACTATTTATTAGGGGGTGTGGGTTTTCCCCCTAATTAAATTTCTATTTATAACTTGAGATAATTGAGTAAGTATTTTCTTTAAGTTCCTGACTTATTCTCCCATTATGTTGGGCATCTCATTTGGGAATTTCCCATCACATTGGTTATTGAATCGATTCCTCCTATTTTCACCCATTTAGATAAATGAAGGAAAAATTAGGATGGGAATAATTAAACTATTAAACACATAAAATTATGACTATGAAAATTATAGGTATAACTCATAAATTAAATATATTCCTTAACCTATGAACTTCTATGTTTTAAGATTAGTTACCCATGGTATATTTTCTAATGTAAACCTTTATGGGAATTTTTTGTTCCCTTTATGATGGTTCATAAGGAGATTTAAAATTTACCAAAGTATATCCCCAAAGAGTATTAAACTAGGTGTGAAAGAAGGCGTACTTATCATGCACTAGTTGACTATTAATTTAATTCCCATTGTGCCCTTTTTTGGGTTATTACTCCTAGGTACAACTGTGTTAGAGCCACATGCACTTGTAGTATCCATACAAGGTTTTTATTGCTTGGAAAAAACTTACTCTATACTTTACCATAATTTAGTGATGTTTTCCAATGTTTAGTGATATACATAATGATTTCAATAATTTTTTTAATACGAATCCCTCAAAAAAACTAAACCTTTCTCTAATACCAACTATGACAACCCATTTCTTTAATACACCTTAATTCATGATTTATTACATAAATACACACATAATACAATCCCAAATGATAGAAAGGCCTAGTATCTTTTGGTAATTAGAGATATAAAACCCTAACTTGGAATAAGGATGCAACAAAATTATTTAAAAATCCCATAACATTCTCTTAGATTCTTTTGATCTTCTAAAACTACACGGGATAAGTTGCAGATGTGCATAAGAAAGGGGTGAGATATAAATAACTATATGGGAATAATCAAATAATAACATGATGAAAGTAATAAATGATAGTCAAGATTCATATAAAGGTGACATAAAAGGTTTTATAATTATAAATATGATCATTGAATCATGATATAAGATGATAACATCAAGGAAACATTGGAATGTGACAACAACATAAAACATAACATCATAAGCATAAGTTAAGGATAATTGCCAAGAAATCATAACCTAGTGTTCTTATAATAACATCAGATTTACCATACATGGTATATCATGGGATAAAAACATTACTAAATTCATTGGAGGTCTATATAATTCCAGGCTCTCCTGTTATTTTCATATCATGTACATGCATTTGTATGCCACATAGACTATACAACATAAGGATTTATTTCATAACTTTTGATCCCATGATTAAGGATTTAGGGGTCACATAAATGGAATTTACTAATAAATGAAGGATAGGTATATCTAGGTGAATACTCTTGAGAAAAAAATGGGTGCGGTTATTCACTACACAAATGTTTGGCATGAAAAAATCATAGGATAATTTCAACAGCATAACAAGTGTACATTAAGATTCATGGAAGGGTTTAATGAGAGTGATATGTGGTCATTAATTAAATTATAATAATAAGGACAACATTTTAATTTTTAAAAAAACATTAAAATATTAAAAATTTGAAATTAAAATGGCTTGGTACAAAGAAAGTGCTTGAAATAAAAAAGGAAGAGGAGAGAGTCCCTTACCTTGAGAGGGAGCTTCTAAAATATTGGGAGGAGATTCTTAAGATATTAGTAATACCTTGGGATATATTTAGAGATATATAGGGAAATTAAATTTTTGTTAAATGGGTTTTGAGTGAAGATTTTAGGGAGTTTGGGTGGGTGTTTATAGAAAAAGATAGGGGATTTCTTTATTAATTTCTAAACATAGGTTTTGAACTCTATATGATAGAATAGTCAAAACTACAAACCATTGTATGGTTTTGGCCATGGTTTATTAAAATTAAGAGTGGTTTTAAATATTTCATAATTAAAAGAATCAATAATTTTAAAATAATACCCTTGGTGATGTGTAAGTGAGTCATGTTTATAAAGAATTGATTTTAAAACCTTAAAATATGTTATATATTTTGGAGGATTCATTAAAAGATTATGAAATTAATAAAATAAATTTAAAAACTAATTATTTTTAAGGTTAAATATATATTTGTTTGTTTATTACTTTTATATAATTTATTACATCACTTTTGGACTATTTTGATGTCATAATACAGACTGTATATTTATAATATATTTAATTTGTATAAAAAATTTGACTGTCTCAAAAAATTATGAAAAATTAACCATTGGATAATTTTTATGTGATTATTTCAAAAATAATATTTATTTTACCAATATAATTCTTTAAATATTATAATTTACACTTTTAAATCAAAATCTCTATTTATTGAAAAATACTAGTTTTTACGACAATAACATTTTTATAACCCTTATAAAAATTATATTGGACTTAATTAAATTATATTATAATTTGTATATAAATAAATATTATTTAATAAATATATTATATAAAATTTTTATTTATTTCAAAATTATCGAATTTATCAAAAAGTGTGTTAAAATTATATATTTTCTAAAAATAAAATTTTGGTTTCTTCGTATCAAAATCTAATTTTTATCAAATCATATAAAATTGTAATAATGAAAAGGGATAAATATAATAATTATTTTATTAAAATAAAAATATAAAAATTATACTACTGGGGTCTAGATACATAACCCCTTATTACACCAAATGTATTTCCTAAGGGTAAGGTGTGTGATGGTGGGGATTTCTTAGGGTGGTTCAGCAAACATGGTTTGGGTCATAATCTTGATAAGCTTGAACATCTACCATAAATAGTTTCATTAATTCTTCAGTTATTTAATTTAAGCTTGGTCTTGGTCAAGGAAAAATACCAGTGACAGAATCTCCCTCAGAAGGTCCGGTTAATGGGATTTATAGGGTATGATCCTACTGGTCAAGTTCATTTATCCTTCCGTCTGTGAAAATTAGACTTCATCATAACCCTTAATATATACTAATATTATTGGTAAATTCATAAAGGATATATTATCAATGGTTGATATGATTAATATTATTTTAAAACCAATAATATTTATTTTATAATTAGTCTAAAATAAGTAAATTAGTCCATGGGTTTTATATAACTATATTGCTTAATATGTCATTTATTCATTCAAAAGGGAATTTCATTTATAAAAGTTTGGATCCTAATATTATAGAAAGAAAACAAAAATATAATAGAATATAGATCTTTGACAAGAAATATATAAACCTCAAAGATATATTCCCTTGAATTTTTAATGTAAATGGAAATAAAACCAAAGTCCCTCACTTTAATGGTAGTGAGCACCAAATTTAGAAGAAAGAGGATGCAGATAGGATTAATAGAAAGAAATAATGTTTTATATTGGTCTCAATTATCTCAAAGAATATAAAGAATGATAGGATATAATGAGAATAAATAATAGGGTGAGAAGATAATACAATTTTAACACACTATAGAATAAAGAAAAGATGATTTAGAAAAGATAGCACTTCGAGAGAGGTTTAGCGATCATAGAACGTTTGTATTGGATATTGGATGAGAAGGAAAGTTTCCAAGGCATCCAAGATCTATATTTATATCCTCAAAATACTTTGGTAATCTTATGTAATTCATCAGGGGTCTTTAATCTATCAAATACCACATTCAATTCGAATTGACCATCATAAATGTTGGGCTCATAGTTGCTAGCCTAAGGCCACCGAATACCTGATAGCCTCCACCGGGTAGTCAGTGGACTACCTAGAGATACCCGCACACTTCTTAATTCCATTGGATGGTCAGTGAACCACCACAACCTAGATTGTGTAATTTTGAATATTTTATTGGTTCTTTCCATCAGCACCAACTAGTGGGTGCGCCTCTACTGTGTAGCCGGTGGGGTTTCTCTGGATGAGGATGTTACTAGGAATTCCACCAACAACCCAGTAGCACCACACTGATTTTTTGGTGCTTCCTACAACCTTAGGTTTCACAAAATAGATCGTTCACTTTGTTAAAAATCCTTCTATGGTCCTTTAATCATTCTTCCAATGCTTAAAAACTTCCATTAATACTTATTTAAGGATATTTAAAGGTTATTTCAAGATTATAATAATATTTCATCAATATTATCTTCTAGACAATTAAAATAAAAATATTAAACACTTTTAAGAGTGTTTTTTATCATTAAAATATAATAATGGTCAAAAGCACAAAAATACCCCGTTTTTATGATCACAAACACTTGAATAAAAATAGAATTAAAACAATAATATAATAAGAAAAAAACTTCTTCCTCTTAACATAAAAATTTTACCCCTTTGAGATAAGGGATACAACTTCTCCCCTATTAAGATTATCAAAAAGGAGTCATGGAAGAGGTTAGACAATAAAGAGAGATAAAATTTAGAACAACATTTATCATTATTAATGATCTTTTAAGAGAGTTAGAAATAAATTATTAAAAAGTTAAATTAAAAAAAAATTAAATTTAGAGAGATAGATTTTCAATAAATCTAGAGATAAAAGAAAAAAAAATCAATTTTAAAATAGATATAAAGAGATAAATAAATATTTAAAATGTTTTTAAAAAATATCAAGAGTGAAATAAAACTTTTGAAAATAAATTTAGAAAAAAAAGTCTCTTCTAGGATTATTTTAGTATTATCAAGGTAAGTTCTCCATCAAATAATGAATTAGATGAGATAAATGGATCATATCCATTAAATAGAAATAAAATAACGAAATAAAATAATTAGAAAATATTTTTTGAAAAATAACTCCATCGTTAATGTTTAAAAATTATTGTATTAATAAACCATAGTAAATTCCTTGGGAATGTCAAACCAAGTGTGTAGTAAAATCCCAGCACTCATTCCCGGGATAAATAAGGGGTTAAACACCAATAAAATATTTTTAGGATAAAATAACTTTATTAATTTTTACCAGAAACACAACTAATTTTTTTTATCTGGGTATGAATATTTTTCTTAGAGTGTCATGCCCACTTAAATTTTCCAAAATTATGATTTTTTTGGAAAATATTTATTTGAAATCCATTATGGAAAATGATTTTTATAAAAAAAATTGAAAAATTATAAATCTTTCCAATGATTAAGAGATAATAATCACAAGATAATCATTCATATCTAGCCTTTAATAAAGTTGAAATGATCAAGAGTAAGATTTTTTAGTGAAGATATGGATATTTTAAAGGTTGGTGAAAAAAAATCAAGAATGACATCACCTTTTTGAAAGTGATCTCATAGAAAATGGTGTCTCAAATTAATTTTCTTAGTCTGAGAGTATTGGATAATATTTTTAGAGATACTAATAACACTAGTGTTATCACACTTTATAGGTACAAGATAATATGTTAGACTAAATTCTAAGAGTGTATGTTTCATCCACAAAACTTGGGCACAACAACTCTTAATGGATATATATTCTGTTTTGGCTGTAAAAAGAGAAACATATTTTTTCTTCTTACTAATGCATGAGACATGGGATTTTCCAAGTATATTAAAAGTTCCAATAGTAATTTCCCAATATATTTGTAATCTTCCAAAATCATCCTCATACAAACAAGTAAGTTAAAAATATGTTACCTTAAGATAAAATAATCTGAGGTTTTTAGTTCCTTTAAAATAATGGAAATATATTTTGATGGATTTTAAAAAATATTCCTTTATATTAAATTGAAAATGATTGATAATTTACACACTAAACATGATTTTGGTATGGTTTGTAGTAAGTTAAAGTAGACCTCCAATCATACTTTTATAAAGCTTGTTGTATAATTATTGAAAAACTTCATCCAAAATGAGATTAAAATTTGTACTCATGGGAGTTCAAATTTAATTAGTATGATCCATGAAAAAATTCTTTATAATTTTATTAGTGTATTTAATTTAGTTTAAAAAAATCATCGGAATTTTGGGAAAATTGAAAACCAAGGAATAATTTGAGTTCTCCCATAAAATTAATTTCAAACTCTTTATTAATTAAATTACAAAATCTATTACAAAGAGTTTATTTAGTTGATCTAAAAATAAAATACTTTATATCTATTTAAATGATTAATAAATTATTTGATTTTTTTTGAGAAAAAGGGTAGAATTATAATTTTCCCATTTTGGAATCATTTGATAAAAGAAATTTAGTTAACCTCTCATACTAATACAAATGGAATTTTTTAAACCATATATAGTTTTGGTTAACTTGAAAATAGATTTTGGAAATTTAGTATTTTCAAAATTGTTTGGTTGGTCCATAAAAACATTTTTATAAATAATTCCATTTAAAAAATAACTTTTTACATCCATTTAAAAAGCTTTAAAATTAAAATGAGTGGTGGATGATAATAAGATTATAATGGATTATATATGAAAAAGGTGAAAATTACTCACCATAATCAATACCTTCTTCTTGATTATATTATTTTACAATAATTTGAGACTTGTTATAGATGAAATTTCATTGTTTGTCAAGTTTAAAAAAAAACCAATTTGGTTCCAATAATAAGATAATTATCAGGATGTTCAATAAGAGTCCAAATATTGTTCCCTTGAAATTGGTTTAAATCCTATTTTATGTAAAGTATCCAATTATCATCATTAATAGAATCATCATGGGAACGAGTATCAAGGTAAGATAGAAAATGTTTATGTCCATACTCATTTAAAATTGACCTTATAGTGTGAGTTCTAGATTGTCATTCATCAATATCATTCATAAGAGGATGGTTTTTGGATTGGATCAAGGCCTTGGGTAAAGGATTAGAAGGGTTTTCTATAGATTATTTAATCACTTTAAAATATTTAGTTTTAGGTAAGGTCAATTTAGGTTAGTTAACATCATCATTAATTTAAGGATGTGATTATGGAAGATTCTCATCAAATTTGATGTAAATTGACTATTCTATGGTCTTGGTATTCTTATTGAATACTTATTTCGAATTAATTGAGTTTGAGTACCCAATAAATATACCTTAAATAGATTTAGGGTCAAACTTTACTTGATTATCCTTAGTATTAAAAATAAATCATTTAAAACTGAATATTTTAAAGAAACTAACACTTTTAATTTTTCCTTTCCAAAATTCACAAAGGGTTTTTTCCAAAGATGGGTCTTATGAGGAAACAATTAAGGTTAAGATTGCGTTATTTAATACCTTGGCTAAAAATAATTGAGGAAGGAAAAAAATCATTCAGGAGAGTCTTATACATTTATTGGAGGGTCCTATTTCATCTTTTGAAAACCCCATTTTCTTGAGGTGTTCTAGGAGCAGAGAAAGAGTGATGATATCCTTGAGAATCACAAAACTCATAAAAGTATTTGTTATAAAATTCTATATCATGGTTACTTATAAGGTAAAATAGTTAGTAGCCTTTTCGTTTTAACATTCCTTGAAATGTTTATAAATTCATTATAAAACTCATTCTCATAGGATAAGAAGAAAACCCATGTAAATCTAGTACAATCATTGATAATTACAAAGGTCTCATTTTTACCTTTGATACTAGCAACTTGAGTTGGTCCAAAAAAGTTAAGGTGATATAGTTATAAGACTTTAGAATAGAAATAAGGTCTTTATATTTAAAAGAGGATTTTTGTTGCTTTATAAGTTGTTAAGGTTCACAAACTAAATTATATTTAAAATTTAATTTCAGTAAATCTCGTACTAGTTGGTTACAGTTGATATTGATAAGAGAGTGAATATTACGATGGCTAGGTGTCAATACTAAATCCAAGAATAATTATATTTTTCACTTAATAACTTAAAATTTTTAATTTAAAATTATTTTAAATATATAATATAAACATTTTGTAAGTGGTATTAAAATATACTATCACATAATTGACCAATAATTAGTAAATTATGATTCATTATTTGAAAAAATAGAACGTATTTAATTAAATAAGAGTTATAGAAACAAATCATAGCCATAATGATAATTTTTCCTTTTGAATCATCTCCAAATATAACATATCCCCCATCAATGTTTTTGACATGATTGAATTCAGAAGGATCACCACACATGTACCTTAATAACCAACTATATATATACCATGTATCTTCTAAGGTTTTTATCTCAAGGCCTTTTCCATATAAATTATTAAGAGAATAACGTTTTTGGAACACATATCTTGGGCCAACTTAAGTTAGTTAATAAAGATTCTTGAATCCAAACTTGTTTGAAACAAGACATTCCATTAGAAATATGAGAAATGAGATGAATTATTTTTGGTCTAACATTTCGAGAAATTTTATAATTTTAGTCATAAACAAGATAACCAATTTTATTACAATAATTAAAAAATTATTTTTTTAAATTCCTTTCTCAAAAGCAGTCTTTTTAGAATTTTGGGAAAATATATTGTTTTAAAAAACCATAATCATAGTGATTATTAACCAGTTATTGAAAGCCTAAAATTTTATTTAAATTTTCAGCCCCATGGGTAAAATGATAAATAGAATTTTTTATATCTTCAATTTAAATTTACAAATCCTCAACATTTAGCTGTACTTTTAATTTTAAGACCAAATAATTTTTTTTTGTTTTGAAAATTGATCTTTTTCAAAAGAAACTTGATTGAAATTATTTTCAAGATATTTAAATTTTGAAATAAGTTACCAAAAAACATCTTGAAGTTTATTTATATCATAAATAATATCTTCAAATCTTAATGAATATGTAGAACATGTAAATGAGTAAGAACTAAAGTAATTAGAATTTACTTCATCACACACCTTGGCATTGGCTATGAGGCACTTTGGAATTTCGTCACTTGATTCGTATGTTGAAATTGAATCCTCGATTGCACTCTAAGATGATAAATTTATATATTTACTACCCTTATTCTTATTTATGGACAATTTTTTCATGGGAAATTTGTCTTTATGTGGCCCTTCTATTTACAACCGAATCAAGTGAAATCTATTTCTTGTTTTTTATTTTTGAAGATTTGGGTAGCTCTTTTATTGTTCATGTAATTGTTTACTGTAACAATTGGGGACCATTGACAGTATAGAAACCCTAAAATGACATTACCATCGGGTCCTGGAACTCTAAGTACCACCAGTTGCCCCAAAGACAAGTGGTCCCCACCCTAGGGACCACCCAGGTGCCCGAACAGACCATCTGACTAATGATAGTCCCTAAATTCCAACACATGTCATTTATAGTGTGCCTTTTCCTCACTCACACACACCCTGAGAAACTTCCAAGAAGGTCACCCATCCTGATCACTACTCTATGCCAAGCACAATTAACTATGGAGTTTTAATCATGTAGGCTCCCAAAAAGGAAGGTGCACCTTTTTGACATGAGTCGTTTCATTTAGTCATTTAACCCTTTATAATTCTAGGGGGTAATATTCACCCCCCCTTTAGATCACAATGTCATCATTATGGGCTCTACATATCAACCCAGGAAGTACAATTCACTTAAGGCTGGGTACCACCTATGATACCAAATGTAACAATTGGGACCCACAAAAGGAAGGTGCACCTTGTTGACATGAGTCATATCATTTAGTTATTTAACCCTTTATCATTATAAGGTGTTACATTCACCCCCCTTTAGAGCACAAAGTCCTCATTATGGGCCCTACATCTCAACCCAGGTAGTTCACCACACTTAAGGTTGGGTACCACATCTGATACCAAATGTAACAATTAGGCCCCACTGATAGCACAAAAACCCCTCCTTAACACAGTTATCGGGTCTTGGCCCACCAGGTACCACCAGTTTCCCCACAGACATGTGATCCCAACCCTAGGGCCCACCTACATGCCCGAACAGTCATCTGACTAATGATAGTCCCCAAAATCCAACACATGTCCTTTCCAGTGTGCTTTTTCATCACTTACACACCCCCTGGGAAACTTCCTAAAAGGTTACTTATCCTGATCACTACTCCAGGACAATCATGCTTAACTATGGATTTCTAATAAGGTAGGATCCTTAAAAGGAAGGTACACCTTGTTGACATGAGTCATATCATTTATTCATTTAATCATTTATCATTATAGGTTGTTACATTTACCATTTTAGAAATTTTACTAGTCTCAAATTCATTTTTAGATGATTCATTATTTATTACTTTGAAATAAATAGTCTTTTTAGTTTCCTTGACCTTCTTAGCTTCCTTCTTAAATTTTATTCTTATAGTTATCACATATGTCATGAGAGAACCAATGAGTTCCTCAACCATAATGTTTTTTCACACCCTTATCTTCTTGGATCATGATAACTTTAGGTTCCCAATTTCTTGGTAAAACCAAAAGTATTTTCTTAACTAAAGTTTCTAAAAAAAATAACTAGTAAGATATTTTCATCCATTACAAACATTAGTAAATAAATTAAACATTTCATTAAGTTTCTAAGGAACCTAAGATATCGATTTATAGCCTATAAATGATTTAGTAATCTTCTATAATTTATTGAGGGTATTTAAGCTAATGAAGACCATATTAAATTAAAATGGACCATCATAAATTTCGGGCTTAGTGTTGCTAGCCCGATTCCACTGGATACTTGGTAGAATCCACCGAGTAGCTAGTGGCCTACTTGGAGATACTAATATGCTATCTACATCAACTAGCTATCTAGTGGACATATTATAATTGCATTGGTTTTTTTCTATCAGTACCAACTATACATTACTCCTCCACTAGGTAGTTGGTGGGGTTTTCTTGGATGAGGATTATATTGGGCATGCCACCGGCTGGTTAGTGGAACTACACTGGCTGGATAGTACTGCCTACATACTCGGGCTTCAAAAAGCGTCTCTTCTACTTTGTACAAAAGCATTATATGATTCTTTAAGACTTATTACAAGGATTTAAATCTTCTACTAAAACTTCTTTAAGGATATTTCAAGGTTCTTTAAAGAGTCTAACAATATGTAATCAATCATAGATTCCAAACACTTAAATGAAAATGTTAAACACTTTTAATAGTATTTGTGATCATTAAAATCAAATAATGGTGAGAAATAAAATATTTATATTATCCATAGAAAATAGGATTCCAACTCTAGGCCTTCATAATAAAGCATTTATATGTAGTAGAATAGTGTCTAATGAAAGTTGATGTGGGTCCTATGACTATGAGAGGTACCATTTTTGTTGCTTTGGCCTTAGTGACTACTTCATTTGATACAAGTGTCTCTCACTATTTCATGTCAAAATTCATTATGGATATTTTAAAACATATAATATAAATAATTCCTTTCATTATGAAGTTTACGATGCTTCTGAAAAATAAGGATTATGGTTTCTGATTCCCCTCTTGCTCTTTATTTATGTGCAACTTTGAGAAATTTTGAGATTTCTTTGAGCTTGATTTGTAACTATTCGATGTTATTATAAAGATGGATTAGTTGATTTATTACAAATATAAAATCTATTTTTATCATAAGTGGGTGTCCTTTACTTCCCCTGATGGGATCCCTCATGTGTTTTAAGGAGAATTATACTCTAAGTTCTGTTGAGCGGGTCTCCCCTTTTAGAGATCAGTAAGTTGGTATCTTTTTTATGATCGATCTAGGAAAATAATATTTCAATGGTGAGATTCCTTAGGCAGTCAATAAATTCCCTAAGGTGTTTCTAGATTATATTTCTAGTTTACCTCCATATAGGTAAGTGTATTTCTTGATTGATCTAGTGTTAGGAACTCACCCGATATCAATGTCATCTTACCGTATGGCTCCAGTTGAATTGAAAGAGATAAAAACTCAATTGAAATATTTAAGAGCTAAGGGATTCATACATCCAAGTGTATCAACCTGAGAACCCCTTATTCTATTTTCCAATAAGGCAGATGAAATTATCTACTTACACATTGATTATCATAAGCTCAACTAAGTAATGGTCAAGAATAAGTATGCATTGCCTCACACTGATGATTTTTTTGATCAAGTGGGGTAAAGTTGTTCCAAAAAATTAATCTTCCATATGGTTACCATAAAACCATAATCAAGGAGTCATATATTCGTATGACCACTTTCAATATAAGATATGTCCATCTTGAGTAACTTATAATGTCATTTTTCCTGACTAACGCTCCCATGATCTTCATAGAACCGATGAGCCAGATATTCCACCATTATCTTGGCACTTGTTTCATGGTATTTGTGGATTGAATTTCAGTATAATAGAACACCTAATAATATCATATGCATCATTTGCGACTTGTTTTATAATCCTAAGGGATCATCACCTATATGAAAAATTATCATAATTACAATTCTAGATCTGAGAAGTTAACTTCTTGGGAAACATGATCCCAAAAAATGGTATCTAAGTTGATCCTGATAAGGTGATGTTTTTCATGTCATGATAAGATCTACATAATTTATTTTAAATTTGAAGCTTCTTGGGTTTGGTGGGATAATATCAATGGTTCGGGAAGGATTTCTAAAAACTTGCATCACCTTTGACCGCTCTCATTCAGAAATGGGTGAAGTCCTTGTGGGAAATTAAATGTTAGGTTTCCTTTGATGAACCAAAGTGGTTTTTGAAAATTTCACATATTATGACTCCACTAGACTTCAGACAGGGCTACGTATTTTATTATGATACTTCAAGTGCTGGTTTGAGTTGCATCCTTATACAAGGAGATCGTATGGTGGTTTATGGATCTCATCGGTGTCGATTTCATGAAAAAAATCACCCCACTCATTATTTTTAAATCATAACTATTTTTCATGTCCCTAATAGTTAGTGATACTATATTTTTGTATATAAGTTCATAATTTACTTTGACCATAATATTTTGAGGTAAATATTCTCTCAGAGAGAATTAAATATTCGATAGAGACAATGGGTAGAATAATTTTAATTGTTCAAATTTGATATTTCTTATACTCCATGAAAGGGTAATGTGGTCACTGATTCTATTAAATGGAATTTTCCCTCTTGATCTATAAAGGAAGTAAAGGATGAATGTAAATTTATGGGACTCTTTGCTCATATGCACTTGGGTGTTGGAGAGGAAGAGTCTGGTAATGTTATGGTTGGTGTTCATTTGATATCCACACTTCTTTATATGATTCTTCTGGAAATATAATGAGTTCTAGAATGTCATAGATTCTTTATATTTTTTGGATACCATCAATGAATGGTCTCTCTCCTTGGAAGTTGTCCTTTGCTTCAAGGACTGGTATGTTGTTCCTTGATCCTTGAGAAAATATGTGAGGGGTGACTATCATTTTTCCCAGTAGGATGTCCACCATGGAACTACAAAGAATTTTTATGACATAAAACACTGGCTCTAGTGGACTAGTATTAAATGGGAAATATTTGACTTTGTATCCCAATTATACACTTGTAAAACAAATTAAGGATGATCACCAAAATACTTATGGTTTACTTGAACCTATCCTCATGCCAACATGGAAATGGGATGAGATATCTATGGATTTCATTGTTGGATTACCTCAAAATCTAAAGGGAAATAATTCCATTTGAGTGGTGGTTGACGAGTTAACCACTTTGGATGATTTCATACTGATTCATGACACCGCTAAAGTGTAGGACTTAGGGAAGTTGTATATGCATGAGATCATAAGGTTTGTTGGGATTCTAAAGGTCATTGTCTCAGATATAGATCCTAATTTTAACTCTTAGTTTTGGAAGGTCCCTCTGGAGGTGATGGGATCTCATGTTAGGTTTAGCACAACATATCATACTCATATGGATGGGAAAATAGAATGACCAATTCATATTCTGGAAGATATGATTCGTGTATGTGTCTTGGACTTTGGAGTTTCTTGAGATTACCATTTGGGGCTGGTGGAGTTCACCTTAATAATATTTACCATACTTCCATAAAGATGGAACCTTTTGAAGCTTAATATTTTTGACCTTATAACTCACCACTATGTTGTTTAAAGATGGGTTAAGCTTTATTGGTTAGACCAATTTTGGTTCCAAAAAATGGTAGAGATTTGGTTGATATGTTAATGTTTGGTAATGGCTCAAAGATAAAATCTTATGTGTATTGAATTCATCATCCTCTAGAGTTTTTGGTTGGTGAATTGGTTTTCCTAAAGGTCTTTCCCTTAGTTTTGTCATTGATGACTTGGAAATCAAGGGAATTTGACTTCAAGGTACATGGTTCTGTTTAATATCATTAAATAAATTATAAATGTGGCATATCACTTGGAATTACCACCTTATATAACTTTAATCCATAATTTTTTCCATGTATCTCAATTCAAGAAGTACCAAACCTGACCTGTCTCATGTTTTGGATTGGGAAGAAATCAAATTAGAACATAACATGTTAGTTACTAAGAAACTATTTCAAATTTTTTGATTCTCAAGTAAAGATTTTATATGATAATTCTATACCATTTTTCTGATTTCTATGGAAATATGGTTTAAATACTCATGAGATGTGGGATCAAGATTCTATAATGAGGTATAAATATCCTCATCTCTTTATGGATTATTCTTCTTCAACTTATCTTTCTAGGGACAAAAAGAAATGTGGTGGGGAAAATTATCACACTCTGGTGTTTCTTTTAGGTATGGTCACTATATTATTTCATTTAAATTTTTTTATTTCTAATATATGGGTTTTCTATTTGTTTTTAGTACTTTATGAGGGTCAAGTATGTTTCTTGAGTGTTTGGAGTAGGTTTGTACCTGATCCTACAACTAAAGAAGTTGTTAGTCGTCCACTTTCCCATTGGTGGGTAACCACTTGCTCGCCAGTGACACTGACGAGGTAAAAAAAAGTAATGTAAATATTGTATTTTTACACTATAACTCCTATTTTATTCTCAAATACTCCCCCATTAACCTAAAATTGACCTATAAAATCCTAAGGTCTCTCTTGGTATGTTTTTTTCTATCCCAACTTGATTCTTTGGCATATCAAAGTACTCATTGAAGTTGTGATCCTCTTTTGGTAAGTTTAACTCTTATTTCGTCTTGGATCCTATTCTTCCTTATGTTCCTATTGTTTTTTTGCTATGGGACAGCCATAAAAATAATGGGAATGAATTGGATTTGGGTTTTTATTTTTTAATTTTGGTTTTTGGTATATTCCTATTTCTTTATAAACCCTTCTCTCTTGCTAGCTTGTGGATCCCTTTCAGTAGTTGAAATTCCAAGTGTTTTGAGGAAGGTGGTTTGATGAAATGGTTTTGTTCTAAAACCCTTGGTTGATTAATCTTCTAAATTGGTTTCTATAATCCATTGAAGTAATGATCAATGTTTTGATGATTTATGTATTTATCTTGGAAATGGTTTTAAAGGAGTGATTTAGGAAAATATGGTTATTTTATTAAAACATAATGAAATATATTCTCCACTTTATATTATTGATAAATGGATTTTAAAGAATATTTTTCATATTCGAAAATTTTGTTTGATTAGATTTATGGAATTCCCTTTGAAATTTTTAGTATTGAAAATGGTAAACCAAGTGTTTTCATTGTTGAGGAAGAGATCCATTCTCGGTAATAGACACTTATCCCTAGGCCCATTTTTCTAGGGTAATGTGAACATCATGTGGATTGAGGTTGTTGTGGTATGGATAAACTCTCAGGATTGAACTCCAATACCCTATGGTTACTATTATAGGGTAATGTGTGCTCCATGTGTCCTTTAATCACATAAATCATGTGAGTATCTTTGCTAACTCAAACCCAATGTTACTCTTTGGAAATTTTATTTATAATTCTTTGATAAACTAATTATTATGGGAATGCATTGAAAATATCTTTATTTGGAAATGTTTTATAAGTTTTTTAAAAGGGTGGATTCACATGTTTTGAAATAAATGGTGGAATTATATCTCATTCTATGACTTTATTTATTTGAGAATAATTAATTTATATTATAAAGACTTCTTTTGAAACACTTGGTGGGGTCCAACCGATATTATTTTTCTCACACCCTGTATATGCCCTTGGGTGTATGTATACCTTATCAAATATAATATAGGTAAAGGAAAGGTTCTACATGGTGGATTTAGTATTTTCCTTAGCAGGTTTTGGGAGTTTGGTGATGACTACATTGCATGTGAAGATGGGGTTTTGTTGTACATGTTTTCCCTGGTTCGGTTTATGGTTTGGAATCTATTTTTCATTATTTATGTATATTTTATGATGTTGAATTGTATTATAATACTGAAATTATATTTATATACTTCATATTGTTTTGATATTTTTTTTTGTCAAAAATCATTCCCAATGGTATTTATTGATGCCAAGCGATTGTCACTAGCCTGCAGGGATCAAGAATGCCCTTCGAGTTTTGTTAGGGTCGACTTAGGTTCCTAGATAGTTGGATGATACAGGTTGGTTCATGAAAAATTATATAATTTTTTAATTTTAAAGAATCATAAATATTTTATAAATTATATATTTAATAATTATTTCCATTCTTATTATCATACACATGAAATAATAATTAAAAATAATTCACATCTCTTTATGGAGGCAGTATTCTACACAAGCACATGAGTGGGGTAATCATTTTCCAATGATAGAAGAGTAATAAAATATATAATATTTTATATTTACAGAATCATAATAATTTTATAAATATCATATATAAACATTAAATATATCATAATAACCATCCATGAAATGCTATAATAAAAAAATAAATACATCGCTTCGTGGAGATGGTAGTCTGTAAGTATGCACGAGCGATGCTTTCATTCCCCACTTTATAGAAAATGGGATGAATAAGGGTTGTGAAATCAATATAATAACATTTAAATATATAAAATATACTTATTTTATTATATTATCATGGTTATAAAGTATTTTTAGGAGTTTTAAAAAGAGATAAAATGAAAAAACTCAGTTAAGAGTTATACCTCTTCTTTGAAAAACCTCTATTGGATTACACCTTAAGCCTTATAAGATTGATACTTTTGTGAGATTAGGATATTTAATACATGATTAGTAAGTTTGGTAAGTTATTTGGGTAGTTCTTGGTTTATATAAAGGTCTCAATAAGTGTGAGTAAGAGAGAAGAATAAATTCCCTTTTATAAATGAGGCAGATGGAAAACTTATAAATACTTGAAATATTAATATATAATATCTATAAAAATCAAGAAAAATGGATAAAAAATTCCTAATAATAAACTATAATGAGTATGAGGTCTAAATAAAATCAACCAATAAATTTTATACAGGTTTATGTGTTATTTTAAACCTTATATTTCAGTTTAACCCCCTCACTAACCCTGTTTAACATTAACCATTGTAACACATTTTTCACTCTTTAAGGTCAATTAAAGTAATTTTAAAATTACAAAATAGAAAATAAATAAAACATGAATTATAGGATAAATAATGTTACATCCAATTGAGTTAATATATCATTTTTATAATTTTATAATGATTTAAAAATAATTTTTAAACATAAATTTCATTTAAGGTCATTTTCGGAAGTATTCACATATCTTGAATTTAAAGACATAAATATAACAATTTAATTCAAATATAAAATATTTAACCATATATAATACATTATAATTATCCAATAAATTCATGGGACACCATAATTCATCAAAAATTTGTTTATTTTAATGTTTTTAAAATCATTTTTTGATTTTTCTGTCGCTTGCACAAGTGTTGTGTTGGCATTGCATAAGCGTTAAAGAAGATTATACTATCTATAAAAATTAAAAAAATTAATATAATAAATATAATTTATTAATATTAAAAATACCCATTTATAATATTTTATATCTTATTTTTATCCCTATTAAAACTTATTAGAAACATTAAAAGAGAGAGTGATATTTTGTAATCTTCTTAACATGAAATAATATAAAGGTCATAATCAAAGTAAATTGGAAGAAAAATGACATATTTTTGAATTTTAGATGGTTATGGACATAAAAGGAATTAAATTTATGTTTTTGGTTGATTTTGTGACCTTATCCCATTGTTTAAACCATAATTAACCTATTTTACCAATTATTGTGGTGATAAAATTATACCATGTTTACTATTCATTATGACTAAAAATGAAAACTAAATATTTAAAAAAATTTAGAAATAATGATTCCAAATATTAAATAAATTTTTTATGATTAAATTTATAGATTGTTCATAAATAAATTTTAATATAAGTGCGTAAAACATAATGAAAAACAGTTTTTAGAAAAATGTATTTTAAGCATTGAATTGATTTTATACCAAATCAAGTATAATGTATTTTAATATTTAATTAATTATATTTTTTTAATAAAAAGGATATTATATTACTTTAAATAAAAATAAAAAACAGAATAGGACTTCTAAGTTATTTTATTTAAATAACAGAAATGGCAGTTTTGTAAAAAAATGACATTTCTCACTATTCGCTCAAAAATAAATATTTTCAAAAAAATATCAAAAATTAATCCCAAGAACATTATTAAATACTGATTTAAAAAATTATATCCATTTTTTCAAATAAAATTTATAAAATTATTATAAATTAATTACAATACCTACACATAAAATGAAATAAAACCCATTTTTGAAAAAATATATTTTTAAAGCATAAAATGACTTTATTCTCATTACTTGTACAATAAACATAATTAAATGAATTTTAATTCACTAAATTTTGTATATAATCTAATTGCTTAATTATAATCATCTATAAATGGTAATTAATTTAATATATTAAGATCAAAATACATTTCACACATAAAAATAGTTTTATGAAAAATATCTCTTTTATCTTCAGAGGATTTATCTTCATTTCCAACCATTAATTATAAATATATGATTTATTATTCATTTTTTGAGAAAATAATTATTTAATAATATTATTATTCATATTAATACCCTTCAAATCAACATTTATGTCATAATTTTTATATTTAAATTATTGTATATCGTGATCTGTTTAAGATCGATGTTAAGTATACCACACGCTATCGAATATATTACCTAAAGAAAATAAATTATAAAATATTGGGGTGTTATATTCTACCACCTTAAAGAAATTATGTCCTCATAATTTTATATTGTGTCTAATAAAAAGGGTTTAAAACTTTTTTTAAATCAATTCCTGGGAGTGGATGATAAAACATATGTTCATGAAAGGGAAAAACTTTTAAAAAAAAATATTTATTTATTGAAAAACCACATCATAAAAAGGGATAATAAAACATAATTTTTAATAGAGTATAATAGAAATATAAAGTTCACCTATAATAACACATAATTGAGTTCCCATGTAATGATAACATTCACAGAAAGTGAAAATGTTGTCCTGGAGTAGAAAAATAGCATCCAAATAATAATAGAGTGATATAGAACTAGATCATGAGAAAGTTAATATCCAAAAAACCATAAATTATTAATAGATAAAGAAAACCATAGATTCATTAGAAATTAAGTTAAAATAAAAACATTTTTTAAGATATATTTCTTAGAGTTGATGGATTCTTTCACCATCAAGATAGAGAACATAAGAAAATATAATTATTGATTTCTTTCCATTACATAATAATTTTTTCATCCTTTAGTTGTACTTATAGAAGTTTTTTCACTTTTATATCATCTCTTACTATAGTAAATGAATATTGAAGATATATTTTTCATGCCTAAAGAAATAAAATCAACTTAAAATGGATAAGAAGATCCACAAAGGGATGAAAGATTATTTCTCATACTTTTATCCATTAAAAAAAAATAAAAAATGGTTAGCACTAGTTAAGATAATATACAATATGAATAAACCTTCATATAAAATGATACTTTGATCTCAAAATACTCAACAATAAAACCCTAAGTTCAACTTAAATCATTCCATAAATAAATAACCTTAAAACTTTTTAAAATATTCCTGACCAAGTTCAAAATCCAAAAATTAGAAATATTTGATCACATATTTTTATGAAGTTGATTTAACATTTAACTCCAAAAAGAATTAATCACTCAAAAAGTCACATATAAAAAATTTATATTCACAAATCATATAATATTTAAAACATGCTAATATTTTCCTTAAATAACCAGAAGCACCATAATTCCAAAATAAAAATCATATTTGATTCTAAAATATAACTCAACATTTATTTCTAAAATAAAATATTATTTTATACAAAAATATTTCCATTTACCTTAATCATAAAAGTTCCCAATATAGTGTGATTTTTCCAAAAAATAACTATAATCACTTAGTCATAAGATCACTTTTCAATCCCATGGTTATATATACAATAAATCATATGTTTCTAAACTATAATAACCCTTTTATCCCACTTAACTTTAATTATCTCAATATAAAATATCATATTAACCCTAAATGTTATCAATACCTTTAAACTTATGTTCACAAAAATATAAAACCATCCTTCCTCAAATAACCTTTTTACATGTTAAACTTAAGGGTTATATATATAAAACATATATTAAAACTTAATAAATGCCTTTTAAAGTACTCCCATCATATAAAACCTACAAAGGGGTATATATAAATTTAAACTTATGATTAACCTTAGACTTATTAACACATGATAATATCTAACACTATTAAAATATACTCATATGAATTATCCTAACCTCTAAATTTATCTAAATTTTCCTATGATACCATCCATAACACCCCGCAATATAAACAAACAATGATTACAGATTTATAACAAGGGTTTCACTTTCTTACATTTTGAGGATATTTTAGGTTTATATTTTTAGAGAATTAGAGAAAAATATTAAATTACATAGGGAATAGTCAAACATGGTGTCCATTATTTTCCACAAAACAAGATTCTTAAATTTAAACTTTTGTTTCATTCAAAGCACTTCTTTATCTTTTAAGAATATTCGCTATAACAGAAAGATTGGCCTTGATATAGATCTTACACATCCTTATATCCTTTGAGGAATATTTTAAAGTGTGTGACAAGCAAAATAAAACTCATTAATGAATATATAAATAAATGAATCTCATTAGTCTAGTGAAAAACATGAAAACCCATGATAATGTTTACCTTTTCAACAATAAAACTTTTAGTATATAAATAAAGAATATAAACATGATAAAATAAAAATTTTCTCAAAGAAATAATTTTAAACCCATTAGTAAGAATATTAAACCCATGAAATAATCTTGAAAACATTTCTTTTAAAAATAAAACTTTCACCTTTAAAATCTCACAGACTTTCCTTACCTTATAAAATAAAAATATTTCCATAAAAACCTTCAGCAAAAATAAAATCAGAATCATGGAGAATTATATTAATAAATCATGTTCACTTGTGTTTAAATGGTGTTAGATGAACTTAATACTAGTTAATTACATAGAATTAACCAACCCAATTATCTACCTTTTTTACCTTCGAAGACTAAATTGTTACCCAATGCATTGGTGGGCATATTTCTCTCACCTATCATCATGAGCTATATCTGGCTCACCCGTCATCCTCTATAATTATCAAGTACCATATCAGGTACAAAAAAATTAGTCTTAAACTTTTTCATCATAAAACCCTTGAAAATATAATTTGATCCCATATTCAAAACACTTTCAAATTTCACATAAAAATAAGGAGAAATATTCTTTTATTTTGTAATATATTGAATCAAAATATTACAAGAAGAACATGAATAAGATCTTATTGAATAAAATATGAAAAAATTAGAAATATTTATAAATAATAAAAAAATATAACAAAGGGAAAAGATGATCAGGTTGTATATGTTAAAAAACATTCTTCTATACTTTGGTAAAAATGTCAAAATGACCCGTATGATAAATGATAAAAAAAATTAAATAAAGTAAAAATTAGTTGAAAATGACTTTTAAGAAGATTTTATATATAAATAAAAACATAATTTGAACATTTTTAATAACATAGATATGGAGGAGAAAGAATTTAATGGAATAGTTTAAAACAAGGTTTTAAAGAAAAATCCCTTACAATTTTAATAAAAATTGAATCATAAAAACATTGAAGGATGGAACTTGAAAATTATTTGTAAACCAATTTAATTTTAGTAAATTAATAATAAAATACATATATATAACAGTATATACAACACAAAAATAAAACATGTGATTAAAATGACATGACTCTCAAATAAAGAAAATCGAGAAATCCCTTACTTAGGGTTTGAATAACCACATACATTATTTAACTCTATATAATAAACTTATATTAATTATTTAATTTATTAATAACATCTTTAGGTTTATTTACTTATTATAATCCATTTTATTTCATTTATTATCATGTTTTATTGAGTTAATAAAATTGTTAAGTTCATGATATACCTTTTAAGGACATTCAGTTTGTAAGTCCAAAATGACTTCGGTAAGTTGACTGAAATAAAAGGGATAATTATTCCATCATATCCAGAATATTAATCATGAAAAAATTATAATTTTTATATATTAAATACCATTTTATAACCATCCATTTAATTTGGTCATGAAAAACGAATTACGTCATTTCATGGAGATAATAGTTCATATGTACGCATGAACAACTCTTCATTTTTATATAGGGTGGAAAAGAAATAATTAGATAATATTTTTCTTTTCTAGAAAAACTATCCATGTGACACGACAATGAAAAATTGATCACATCAATTTATGGATCTAGTATTCCACATGTATGCTCAAGTGACGTTATCATTTTCGTAAGGATGGAAGTGTAAGGAGGTAAGTAATATTTTATCTTTATAAAATCATAAATTTTTTATAAATATCATATATAAATATTAAATCCATCATAAAAACCATACATTAAAGGTAATGATGAAAAATTAAATACATTTCTTCTTAGAGATTGTGGTTCTTATGTACACTCAAGTGAAGCTTTCATTTCCTAATATATGGAAAATGAGATGAATAAGGGTTGTGACTATGATGAACTATTAATTTAACAAGAAATAAATATGATTTTAATATTAAGTATTTCACATTTTTACATTCCCATTATATTTTAGGTTGATAGTTTTAGATAATTTGAAAAAAACATTACATAACAAAGTGTATACTTCCACAAAGTGTACATTTTTTCCACAAAAACAAGACTTTAAGTTTACACCTTAGTTTCATTCAAGATACTTTATCTTTTTTTAAGATGAGTCACTATAATGTAAATATTGGCCTTTATAAAATTTATAATCATCCTTAGATTATATAAAAAACATTTGAAAACATGGGATGGAATAAAAACAAATCTTAGTAAGGGATATAAAAATAAATTAATCTTGTTAATCCAATGAAAAACATAAAAACCCATGAAGAAATTTTTCTTTTTTAGAATAAAACTTTAAGCACATAAATAAAAAAATTTACACATGTGAAAATTAATCTTTTCTAAAATAAAACCTTTAAACCCCATTAAAAATCATATTAAAACAATGAAATCATCCTGATTCACATAGGAACTCATGAAAACATTCCTTTTAAAAACAAAACTTTCAACTGTAAACTTTCCTTACCTCATGAAATCAAAATATTTCCATAAAAAACCTTTTTGAAAGAATAATATAGGTATCTTTGGGAATTATATTATATCCCATGTTCACTCATGTTTAACCCATTTTATAATAAATGAATCCCATTTAATTCCATAGGAGTAACCATCCCAATTGTATCCCTCATTTTTCCTTCACAGACTGTATAATGACTCAATTCATTAGAGAGATATATCAGGCTCTCCCATTGTCATGAGTTATATAAGGCTCACCCATTATAACAACCCTGCTCTTTATTACACATTAAAACATGATTTATTACATAAAATTTCACTTAATACAACCCAAAAGATTGAGAGGTCTAGTGTATTTGGGGATTAGGAACATTAACCACAAACCTTTTTTTTGGAATTTTATAAAATCCACTTTTTAGTAAGTGGGAACCATAGGATCAACATCATCAGGCATTTGAAAACCATGACATTCAAAATTCAAATTTCAAAATTCCACATTCAAAATTCAAATTGACCACCATCATCAACATAGAGCCACAAACCTAGATTCACGTACTCACCATGATCCACATCCATCAACTATCACACATTGGCCTCAAACAGCTTCAGACGATCATGTCACTACCTTCTGCCATCTTTAGTCTCATCGTCACTGTCCTCACCACCAGACTATCCGCACAAATGTCCTGTTCATCAATTTCCACCACCACAACCAGAAAACCATTGAATACCAACATCATCGCCATCTCTAACCATCTGGAAGTCATTCCACCGTCGTGAACAACACGGTCGGTAGACATCATACTCAAAAACGAATAAAAACAACTACCAGAGATGCAAATATGTTCACTGATAAAATTAAGGAAGAAAAACTGAACCAAATCAGAGCCATATTCACTGGAGAAATCTAAAATAACATTGAAACTAGAGAAAGACACCATAGTTTGCGCCTCCCATAAACTCTTACCACTCCTCAAACACATCCCAAAGCCTCATTGGAATCCATCGCACCTGACCGACTTGGAAGGGAGAAAAAGATCTGGAAGCCAAAGCCGGGAGGAGCGGCAGAGAAGGGGAATGGGAAAAAATGGCTGCCATGAAATGAGGAAGAGGATAAATGGGGTTGAAACCATAGGGAAAACTAAAAAAAAGGGTTTGGACCAGATCTGTTGAAAGAACCAAGTAACAAGAAAGGGAAAATCAGGGCTGAAACCCTAGAAGAATGAACTGAAGAAGATAGAACCAAGAAGATTGAAGGTCTGCCACTGAGAGAAGGCACCAAAACCTCCCAATCGGTCTTACTTACCATCGCATATCACCAAGATAGGGTCAAGTGTGATGGAGAATATATAAAGATAATTGGAAGAAAATCCGCAACATCAAGATCGGAGTGAAGAAGACCGTAATAGCAGAGAGGACCAACGCTTGAAGTTGGAGGCACCAACGCCTGGAGGAAGATGCCCTAGGAGGAGAATATCTCTCTCGAGAGAGATCTAGGAGATAACAAAGGCATCTTTCCACTTCTAGTAATTTTATTAGGAACATTACATGAAAACCTAAGACATAAAAATACAATATCTTTATTGAAAACTTCTTTTACATGACCACAACTTTCCATAGTACTTAGCATTTCATGGGATAACCTGAGGAAATATATAAGAAAAGGGTGAGATATAAATTCCAGTAAGGGAGTAAACATGGAATAACATGAAGAATACAATACATGTTAGGAAACAGGCATATCAATAAAGAATAAGAGAAACATGAACATAAAGGTATGATATTGCATGATTATCACAACATGAAGATGTGGAAACAACATTTATCACGCTATTAGAA
The DNA here is from genome assembly GCA_963277665.1 of Viscum album. Taxonomy (NCBI): domain Eukaryota; kingdom Viridiplantae; phylum Streptophyta; class Magnoliopsida; order Santalales; family Viscaceae; genus Viscum; species Viscum album. Next base: position 1,507,358,796 of record OY728158.1, read on the forward strand.
AGATCCAAGGATCATTGCACATGGAGAATGAGTAAAAACTCATTTAATTTGAATTAATATGAGTAAACCCTCATTTCACTTGATGTATCATGATACTAATCTTTACCCAATGCATTGAAGCGCTATCAGGGCACACCCTTCTTAATCATTTCATTTCATGAATAAATGTGCCACAAAGATCATACAACATGGATTCATTAAACATTATAATTTATTCCATGAATAAGAGATGTAGAATACATAAATGTAAGTCATCAATAAACAATTAAATGTGCATAAAGGTGAATACCCTTGATAGATAAATGGGTATGGTATTTACTTACACGGTGATTTTGGCATGGGAAATTTTGGTGTAACTTCGGTAGCATAATGACGTCAAATAGAAATCATAAAACAGGTTGATGAGAGAGAAAGGATTATCTCATCATTTATACATGAAATGGACAGTAACGGGGTTATGGAAGATAATATCCCAACATATGTAATGGAATTTAGATGCATAATATAAAATAATTTCTTGAATGTAAATGAGGAGAGAGGAATCCCTTATGGAATTTTGGCATCGTAATAGGTGTACATAGGAGGCATTAATGAGAGAGAAATGCGTATATAATAATTAAAAAATAATTAGGGAATTATAGTTGGTGGAATCATACCCCAACATTTCTAATTGAAAATAAAATGTCATAACAATATAAGGAAACTTGGATATAAATAAATAAGGAAGGAAAGTGAGGATCCCTTTATTGGAAGTGTGATCCCAAAAGCTTGGGAGAGGCTTGAGAGAGGATTCTTGGAAGATTTGAGTTCCTTGGGAGGATTATAGAGAGACCAGGTAAGAGTTTTTTCAAGCTATAAATGGTTTGAGTGAAGAGGAATGAGAGATTGAATGGGTTTATATAGGAAAGGAGAGAGAATTCTTTATTATTTTGGTTTTGGACACTACACATTAAACTAATCAAAACCGCAAACCATCCCATGGTTTTTTCCAATGGTTTTTTTTCTAAAGGGGAGTGGAAAACATTATTTTATAAGTTCAATTTCAAAAATTATTAAAATATTGGTCTTGATTATGTGAAGGTGAGTCACACTCTCAAGGAAATCATTTTAAAATGTTAAAATGTTTTATAAGTCTTGGAGGGTCCACTAAGGAATTGTATAATTAATCGAAAAAAATAAAAAATTACATTATTTTAAAGGTAAAACATATATTGACTTAATATATCTTTTATATTATTTTATTACATCACTTTTGGGTCATTATTATGTCATAAAACACATTATATAATTAAACAGTATTTAATTTTTACCCAAAAATTATACTGTCTCAAAAAATTATGAAAAATATACCATTAGATAATTTTGAAATCCTGAATCCAAAAATGATATTCATTTTATCTAAATAATTTTCTAAATATGTGAATTTTTAATTTTAAAATAAAAATGACATTTATCTAAAATTCACGGGTTTTGATAAAAACTGCTTTCAAACCATAATAAAAATTACAATTATATTCATAAAAATTATAAAATCATTTATATTTGAAATTAATTTAGTAATAATATTTTATTAAAATATTATTTAATTCAAAAATACATTAATTCATCAAAATATATTTCTTAATTGAATTTAAATATTAACTAAACAACTATTTATGTTTTAAAAACCATTTACAAAGTAACAAAAATAAAATGAATGTATATTATTTATTATATAAAAAAATAATGCACATAATCATAGTTCTAGGGTATTTTTACATAACCCCTTATAATACCCACATAAGAGCTAAGGGTAAGGTGTGTGATGGTGACAGACTCTTGTGACGGCTTAGATAACATCTCTCAGGTGGTAATCTCTATTAACTTCCACTTCTCCCATAGATAGTTCAGTTCAATCTTAAAGTGTTGAAGATCATATTGGGCTTAGTCAAGTGAAAAGCCTAGTGATTATACCTCCTTTCCAAGATCCTATAAATAGGCTTCGTATGGAGAAATTCTACTGGATGAGGCCATCACTTCCTTTGTCTAAGTAAATTAGATTTGTTAAAGCCCAATATTTATAATAATCACGTGATCACTATTAAACGACTATATTAGCAATGATAAAAATTCATAACGGTATTTTAAAATCCAATTACATAAAACTAAGGAAGTTCATATGTTTTATATAACCATTATACATAATAATACATTTAATTATATCAAGATGAATTTTCATTAATAAAAGTTTCAGTCGTTACAATCTTCCCCCCTTAAGAAATTTCTCCCTCGAAATTTAATTTTCCCACACTAAAACAGATGAGGGTAACTCTACTTCATCACTTCCTCTGATTCCCACATTGCTTCTTCAGACTTTTGGTTTCTCTATAACACCTTGACAAGGGGCATTGTATTATTTATTAGAACTTTTTCCCAATGATCTAAGATCTTCACTAGCTTCTCTTCATAGGAGAGGTAATTCTCCAATGGTACCACCTCAGGATTGAGTACATGAGATGGGTTAAGAATGTACTTCCTCAAGAGTGTTACATGGAATACATCATGTACTTGAGATAGGTTCGGTGGGAGTTCTAGTCGATAGGCCATTGCTCTAATGCGATCAAGGATCTCAAAAGGGAGAACGTACCTTGGACTAAGATTTCCCTTCTTACCAAATCTTATAACCCTCTTACATGGTGATATGTGGAGGAATAACCTGTCTCCAACATCAAACTCTAGGTCTTATCGATGATTATCAACATAGCTCTTTTGTCGACTCTGAGAAGCTTTAATATGCTACTGGATGGTCTTAACCTTCTCCACCATTTCTTCGACCATTTCTAGACCTAGGAGTTTTCGCTCCCCAGCTTCATCCCAATATGCCAGTGTTCTATAACTCTTCCCATAAAGGGATTCATAAGGAACCATTTGGATGCTTGAGTGGAAATTGTTATTTTAAGAGAACTCAACTAGAGGAAGATGTTTATACCATCCTCCTTTGAAGTCCATTGATCTTTCTCTCAACATGTCCTCAAGTGTTTGGATTGTACACTCAGATTGTCCATCAATTTGAGGATGATAAGCTGTGCTGAAGTTCAGCTCAGTATTTAGAGAATGTTGGAGACTCTTCCAGAACTTAGAGGTGAATATCAGATCTCGATCAGATATAATCGATATTGGTAATCCATACAACGTTACCACTTCTATGATGTATATATATGCCAGTTGATTCAGTGATAAATCCCCTCGAATTGAAATGAAGTGTGCAGTCTTTGTAAGATAATCCACAATAACCCATATAGAATTGTTTCCTTTGGATGTCTTTATAAGTTCAGTGACAAAGTTCATGGTGATGTTCCCCCATTTCCATGTTAGTATGGGTAATGGTTGTATCATCCCCTTAGACTTCTACCTCTCGTCCTTCACTTGCTAACATACCAGGCACTTTGATGTATAATCATCGATCTACTTATTTATGTTATCCCACCAATAATTCTCTCAGAGATATCGATGCATCTTTGTGTTTCCTAGTTTAATGGAGAAATTTGAACTATTTGAATTATCCAAAAGTTCTTTCTTTAACTCCAGATTTGATGGAACACATAGTCTTGTCCCAAATCTCACAATTCCTTCTTCATTTACATTGAACTTCAAGGATTTCCCTTTTATGATAGTTTCCACTTTCTTCTGAATTCCCACATCATCCTTTAGAGTATCCCTTAACCTTTCCAAAAGAGATAGTTGAGAAATAATTTGTGAAAGGATTGATGATGTTCCATTCTTTATGATTTCAATGTCCATATTCATCAAATCTAAAAATAATGAATTATTTTCAATTCTTATCAATGATATAATTGTTGGGTCCTTTATACTTAGAACATCTTTCACCTTTTTATCTTTCCTAGGGTGGTAATGGATTGAGCAGTTATAGTCTTTGATCACATCTAACCATCTTAATTGGAACATATTTATCTCTTTCTGTGTGAATATATACTTAAGGATTTTGTGATCCATATATATTTCACACTTCTCCCCAAAGAGGAAATATCGATAAATTTTTAAAGTGAAGATTATTTTAGCCAACTCCAGATCATGTGTTGGATAGTTTTTCTCATTAACTTTCAATTTCCTTGAAGCATAGGAAATGAATTTGTCATTTTTCATCAACACACAACCTAGGCCCTTCTTCTAAGCATCACTGAATACCAAAAAAAGTTATCCACTTGTGGTTAGTGTGAGAACGGGTGTAGTGATAAGCCTCATTTTCAACTCCATGAAGCTATATTCGCATTTATCACTCTAATAAAACTTTAATCCCTTCCAATTTATCTTAGTAATAGGGTTTTATGATCATGAGAAATTTCTCACAAATTGTAGATAATATCCAGCTAACCCAAGGAAGCTATGGATATCCATCATAGATGTTGGCCTCGACCATCCCTCAAGTGAATCTGTCTTGGAGGGTTCCAAAGATATCCCATTGCTTGTGATGATATGACCCAAGAATGAGACCTCCTTCAACCAGAACTCACACTCACTGTACTTTTCATAGATCTTATCATTTCGCAAGGTCTCTATTATAGTTCTCAGATGATCCTAATTCTCCTCCTTGGTTTTGGAGTATATTATAATATCATCTATAAAGATTACCACAAATTGTTTGAGGCAATATCTAAAGACTCTATTCATCAAGTCCATGAAGAGTTTTGGAGCATTAGTGAGTCTGAAAGGCATTACTACGAATTCATAGTGCCTGTACCTTGTACGAAAAACAATCTTGGGGATATCCTCCTTCTTCACCCTTACTTGGTAATATACTGACCACAGATCCACCTTGGAGAAGTATTGTGCTCCACATAGTTGATCGAACAAGTCATCAATTCGTAGTAGATGATACTTTTTCTTTATCATTATTTTTTTGAGATCACGATAATCAATGCAAAGGATCATTGAACCATACTTCTTTTTGATGAAGCAGACTGGTGCACCTCATAGTGAAGCACTTGGGCATATAAAACCTTTATCCAAATTATCTTGTAGTTGTTTCTTTATCTCCTCAAGCTCTACAATAGAAATTATATATATATTCTTGGATATTTTCAAAGCCCCGGGTATAAGATCAATTGAGAATTCAATATCTCTTCTTGGAGGAAGACTGGGAAATTCATCGAGAAACACTTCAAAAAATTCCCTCACAATAGGCATGTTTTCGAGGATGGTTCCTTCCTTATACTCAATCATCTGAGAAAGATACATGTTCTCATAGGGTAGTAATATTCACACTTGATATGATGGTGCTAAAGAAGATTCTTCCTCATCCTTGCACATGTACAGAATCAGGGGTCAATTCTCCATATGGAGAGTGATTTTCCTCTCACAGAAATTTATGTTTTCTCTATATAAAGAAAGCCAATCCATGAAAATAATTGCATCAAATTCCACTAGAGGGAGTATGAAGAGGTTTTCCAGGAAGTTCAATCCACAAATTATGATAGGGGAGGATTTATATTCATGGGATGCAATGATTTCACCATTTTCCATTCTAATCGATATCTCTACTTCCATGATTTGTGGTGGTGTTGGGATTTTTATACTAAACTTTCAGGATATAAAAGAATGCATAGAACTAGAATAAAAAAGTATGTTCTCTATTCTTGAATGAATAACTATCATACCTATCACCACTTTATTGTCGGGGTTCGCTTCGGTGGTAGTGATGGAGAAAGATCTCCCTTGATACCTTGGAGGTTGTTGGTTGACTCTCAAAACCCTTGGCTTAGGGAACTGATTTGAAAAGTACCCTTGTTCTTTGCATTTGAACCAATGAACAATGCATTGAGGGTCGAACATAGTGTTCCTCTCCTCTGTCATAGCAGTGGGTTTTTCTTACCGGCAATTAATGGCAAGGTTCCTTTCTCTTCCGCACTTAAGGAATTTCCTCGCCCCTTCAAGAAATTTTTGGGGGGCTTCTTTCCACACCTTTGGCAAGTGGGATGATGGAATTTTTTAGCACCGTTGGATTTATCCATCAGACCACCAGAATTAAAGTCCACTTTCTGCTTCTTATCCTCATGATACCTTTGAGATTCTATGATCTCCATTTCGACTTTGAGGGCACATCAGACAATTTCCTCATAACCATTAAAGTCACAGATCACCAAGGCTTTCCATAGGCTAGGTTTCATCCCACCAAAGAAGAGGTAAACCTTACATTAGGGGGTAATGACAAATCCAAATGAGTATCGTGCAATCCTTGTGAAGTTTTACTCATACGGTCCGATGGATTTGTCATCTTTTTTCTTGAGGGAAAGGAAGTCCCTTTCTATCTTAAGTCAGAGGGTGTGCAAAAAATATTTATCGAAAAACATTTTCTGGAAATCCTTCCAATCCAATGCCTTGATATCTTCCTTAGGCTTCGTATTTTTGATCAATGTCCACCATTGATCAGCTTCACCCTCCATAAAATAAGCATCCATAAGAACCTTCCCTTGTTCGGAACATTGAAGGATAGATATGAACTTTTCAATGGAGTTGATCCATTGTTCGATGATTGAGGGATCAGATGATCCATTAAAAGTAGTAGGCCTTTGTCTCATGAAGATCTCAATTGCGTCTTGTTATTTCTTGGGGGGGGGGGATGGACATTCCACTTGAACCATGTTTCTATTCAAAACTTGAGTTAACTGAGAGATTATTGTGACAAAGTTTGTGATTCCTACTCCCATCGGATTGGGAATCTCATTAGAACAGTCGTCACATTGGTCTTTGCATCGGTTGTTAGCTCGAGTCCTCCTATTACTGGCCATTGGATGGAAAAAAAGGAAAGTTAGGGGTAAAACATAAATGGTAATCTAAATACAAAAGGGATAACTTATAAATTACATTTATTTTCTTAACTTATGAATTTATAGGCTTCAATCTATGTTATCCATGATCTACTTCCCAACATATATTCTTAGGGGAATTTTTTATTCCCTTAATAATGGTTCATACTAAGCTTATGAATTCACCAAATCATATCCCCTAGGAGTGTCGTAAACAAAAGTGTAGTAAAGACCATTTCCATTCACTAGTTCCCATTCGAATCTAGCTCGAAGTAGTGTTTTCGGGTTTTACCCCTAGATACATCTGTTCTAGAGCCACCTCTACTTGTTCGTATCGATACATGGATGTATTTTCTTGATAAACCACTTACTATATACTCACCAAAATTTAGGGATGTTTTTATTATACTTATTCTTATTCCTAAATCTTTCACTAGGGTTTTCTAATCCTAATCCCAAAAATAACTAAACCTATCCTTTGATACCAACTATAACAACCCTGCTCTTTATTAAACATTTAAACATGATTTATTACATAAAATAGAACTTAATACAACCCATAAGATCGAGATTTATAGTGTATTTGGGGCTTAGGAGCATTAAATGACAACATAAAACATAAAAATACAACATCTTTATTGAAAACTTCTTTTACATGACCACAACATTCAATCATACATAGCATTGCATGGGATAACCTGAGGATATACATAATAAATGGGTGATTTATAAAGCCCAGTAAGGGAGTAAAAATAGAATAACATGAAGAATATAATACATGTTAGGAAATATTCATATCAATGGATCATAAGAGAAACATTAACATAAAGTCATGATATAACATGATTATCACAACATGGAGATGTGGAAACAACATTTATCATGATGTTAGCATGATCAAAGGATCATTGCACATGGAGAATGAGTAAAACCTCATTTCACTTGAATTAGAATGATTAAACCCTTATTTCTCTTGAAGTATCATGACACTAATCTGTTGACCTCACCTGTTTTGATAATATCAATTATGTTTTAATATTTTTTGATAATCCTATCTATATGTTAAATTATTTCATCCTACTATTGAGTTGACAAAAATATAAAAATAATCATTGGAATATGTTAGTCAATGTTTATCTATGTTTATACATGCTTTGAAATAATACTAACTCAATCAGGATATGATTTTCATAGAACATATAAGTATTAAGTTTTTGAGTCACTGATACAGACCTACCGATAGAGTAAGTCCACCGGTATACACATAGTCACCAATACAGACTCAGTCTACCAATAAGCAAAGATCCCCAATAGATAGAGTCTACTGTTATAATCAAGAGCTACTAATACAAATAAATAGACAACTACTGATATGAAGTCTACCGATACAGACAGACAAACAACTACTGATATGAAGTCTACCGATATAGACAGATAGACAGCTACTGATATGAAGTCTACAAATACAGACAGACAGACAGACAACTACCGATACAAACAGACAGACCTACCGATATGAAGTCTACCAATATAGACAGAGTTACCAATGGAGAGAGCCACCGATACAACAATGCTACTTATATAAGAGAGCCACCGATACAATAATGATACCTATACAGAAGAGATACCGATAAGAGGAGCTACCGATACAGAGTCACTGTCACTGATACAAAGTCTACCATTATAAAGAGTAACAGCCACTGATACAGACCTACTGACTCAAGTCCACTGATACAAGCTTACTGATACAAAGAGATCCTGATGGAAACCAGTCACTGTTTCTCTAAACTCTAGTTATATTGTTTATTTATCAATGATCATATTTTATATTTTTAATGAAACTACTATTAATTAATAAATGTCTGTTTAATGTTAGGTAATCGTACCTCATACCTATAAAAAGGTAATCATTACCATTGCCGGAGCTGAAGGTATATAAGGGAACCTCAAACTACTAAAGACAAGTGGTCGATCATTCCTTCCATGCACATACGAAACAATCTTATGGAGATACACAAGGACTTACATGTATAGAAGAAGAAGGAAGATTACATACTTAATCTATAGAACCTGAACATTCAAGGAGTAAAGAGCTTCAACGATTTCACCTACACTCAAGCTGATCAGGCTGATAAACCTAGACTTGGAAGTCAAATACAAAAACAACACTCTATTTTTCTTGACTAAAACCATAGAGGGACTCAAAGCTTCATCTACATTCAATCCAAGGAGTCCAGAGCTTCACTCAAAACACATAGAGCATTCTAAACTCATCTCTATTTGTTTATCTCTATTGTGTTTCATTTATTTACATTTTGAGCAGTGTGTGCTCTGTATTTTAAACACACCCTGTCTCTTGTGTTGAACTGGAGGATTTATAAATCCTCACTCAATCTTTCCCTTACACTCTTGTATCCCACTGTGGGTAGTGGTATAGGTCTGAGGACCTGGACAACCTGTGAGCTGTTGTTATTGTTTCTTTCCCACGTAGAACTGTGGTAGAGGTCTGAGGACCTGGACAGTCTGATTATTGTTATAAATCCTAATCCAAGGTGTGGATCAAAGTTTTATATAAAACTTTTTGAGAGGACTACGTCTCAGCTTGAGACTGAAGCTCTTGGTTAAAATTTCTATGCTTTTTTATTTTGGTTAAAACTATATTGAATATTCTGCTACTAAGTACTTTAAATTCAAATATATTTTAAAGTTACTCTGATAGTTAAACTAGAAAGTTTTTGTATTTATTGTAACCCAATAGGATAGTTTCAAAAGCTAGTCTAATATTTAGATTAGATTAACTGAGAACTAATCAATCTCTTGAGAACCTAACTGAACCTTTACTGTATTACAAATTCACTATAGTTTAGCTTGTTATTTAAATTGGGGGATTTTTCATATAAACCATTTAAATAGAATTTTTTAATTGTAACTCAATTCACCCCCCTCTTGAGTGTCCACTCTGACCAATATAATCTTTACCCAATGCATTGGAGCGCTCTCATGGCACACCCTTCTTAATCATTTCATTTCATACATAAGTGTGCCACATAGATCATACAACATGAATTCATTAAACACCATAATTAATTCCACAAATAATTGATTTGGAATACATAAATGTAAGTCCTAAATAAACAAGTACATGTGCATAAAGTTGGATACACTTGATAGAGAAATGGGTATGGTATTCACTTACATGATGATTTTGGCATGGGAAATTTTGGTGTAACTTCGACAACATAACGACGTCAAATAGAAATTGTAAAATTGGTTGATGAGAGAGAAAGGGGTATGTAATAATTTATACAAGAAATGGAAAGTAAGGGGTCATGTAACATAATATCCCAACATATGTAATTTAATTTATATGCCTAATATAAAATAATTTCTTGAACATAAATGAGGAGAGATAAATCCCTTACGGAATTTCAGCATGGTAGTAGGTGTAAATGGGAGGCATTGATGTGAGATAAATGAGTATATCATCATTAAAACATAAGGAGGGAAGTATAGGGGAGTTGATAAAGAATACCCCAACATTTTTAATTTAAAATAAAAGGCATAACAATATAAGGAAACTTGGACATAAATAAAGAAGGAAGGAAAGTGAGGATCCCTTACTTGGAAGTGTGATCCCAAAGGCTTGGGTGAGGCTTGAGAGAGACTTATTGGGAGATCGGGGAAACTTTAGAGGATTATAGATAGAGGAGGGAAGATGTTGGTCAAGATAAACATTGTTTGAGTGAAGAGGAATGAGATATTGTGTGGGTTTATATAAAAAATGAGAGATAATTGTTAATTATTTAGGTCTTGATTTAGGTTTTGGACACTACACATTAAAATAATCAAAACCACAAACCATACCATGGTTTTTGCCCATGGTTTTTGACAATGGGGATTTTAAAACATTATTTTACAATCCCAATGGCCTGAATTATTAAAATTTTGGTCTTGCTTATGTGGAGGTGAGTCACACTCTCAAGGAAATAATCTTAAAGTGTTAAAATGTTTTATAAGCCTTGGAGGGTCCAATAAGGCATTGTAAAATTAATCAGAAAAATATAAAATAACATTATTTTAAAGTTAAAACATATATTGGCCGAATATACCTTTTATAGTATTTTATTACATCACTATTAGGTCATTATTATGTCATAAAACACATTATATAATTATATGGTATTTATTTTTTACCCAAAAATTTGACTGTCTCATAAAATTATGAAAAATTCACCATTAAATAATTTCCATGTCCTGAATCTAAAAATGATATTCATTTTATCTAAATAAATTTATAAATATTTGAAATTTTACTTTTAAAATAAAACCCAACATTTACCGAAAATTCATGGGTTTTGACAAAAACAGCTTTAAACCTTAATAAAAATTATAGATATATTCATAAAACTTATAAAATCATTTATATTTAATAAAAAGTAATTTAGTAATAATATTTTATTAAAATTTTATTTAATTCAAAAATCCATTAATTAATCAAAATATATTTCTTAATTTAATTTTAATATTAACTAAAAATCCTATTTGTGTTTTAAAAAACATTTACAAAGTAACAATAATCAAGTGAATGTATATTCTTTATTATATAAAAAATAATTCACATAATAATAGTGCAAGGGTCTTGTTACATAAACCATTATAACACCCACATAAGACCTAAGGGTAAGGTATGCAATGGTGATAAACTCTTGGGGGGGGGGGGGTACTCAGATAACATCTCTCAGGTGGTAATCTTTATTAACTTCCACTTCTCCCGTAGGCATTTCCATTCAAAATTAACATGTTGAAGATTGGATTGGGATTGGTCAAGAGTGAAGCCCAGTGATGCTACCTCCTTTCTGAGCTCTAATAAATGGGATTCATATGGATCAATTCTACTAGATGAGGTCATCGCTTCCTTTGTCTGGGTAAATTGGATTTGTTAAAGCCCTATATTTATACTAATCATGTGATCATTGTTCAACGAGTATATTAGCAACGGTAACAAATCTTAACAGTATTTTAAAATCCAAAAACATAAAACCAAGGAATTTAATATGTTTTATATAACCATTTTACATAATAATACATTTAATTAGATCAAGAGGAATTTTCATTAATAAAATTTTGGGTCGTTACACCCATCATCATCTATAATTCTCAAATACTATACCATGAACAAAAAATTTGAAATCATTCACTTTTTCTCCCCAAAACCCTTGAAAAAATCATTTGAACCCATAATAAACACTTTTCATTTTCACATAATTATGGGAAATATACTATTTCTTTAAAGAATCTTAAAAATGAAAAATTCACAGAACAATGGGAATTAGATATTCTTTGAAAAAACATGTTAAATTTTAAAGGAAGGTTGATAATGAATAATTACTATAAATACAAGAAAAATGGTCAATCCATATATATTAAAAACATTCGTTTTGTGCTTTTGTAATGAAAGTAAAGAATGAATCATATGAAAAACATTGAAAATATTTATTTTTAGACAATTTTAATGAAATTAAAATATATTAAAAATTTAACTTTATAATTTTTTTCAGGTATAAATAATAACATTCTTGAAACATTTAAAAGAACATGGATATGGAGGAGAAATAATTTAAAACATTTAAAACTAAATTTTAATGGAAAATCCCTTAACTTAAGTCACATTTAGCTTTATAAATTCTCATTTTAAATGAAAATAATTTTACTTACTTTAATTATTATTAATCATTTTATTTCATTTATTATATAACTTATTTATTTACAAAAATGGTTAATTCCATATTGGACGTTTGGGGTCGTTCGATTTATAGCCTCAACAAAAAAAATGGTGTGTTGACTATGGTCAAAGGGTTTATGGTTAAACTAACTCCATAATATTAAAAAAAAGTTTAATTTTAATATTTATTCATTAAATAAAGTTATAAATCCAACCATGTAAGACGGTCATAAAAAACAACTTATGTTATTTCATGGAGATGGTAGTTCGTACATACGAATGAACGATGTTTCCATTTTTCATCTAGGTGTAAAAGAGATTAAGAATATAATATTTTAATTTTAAAGAATAATAGATATGATATAAATATCATATTTATTTATTATTTACATCCTTATGAACAACCATGTGAGACGGTAATGAAAAATGAGTCACATCTCTTCGTGGAGGTGGTATTCCATATGTATGTAAGAGCGACGTTATCAATTTACAACGGATGAAAAGGGTAATAAGGTAAGTAATATAACATATTTATAGAATAATTATTATGTCATAAATATCATATATATCCATTTTAACTAGATATATAATCTCGTGATGAAAAATGAAACACATCACTTCATAGAGGTGGCAGTCCACACGTACGCACGGATGATGTTTTCATTTTACATAGGATAGAAAAGAAGATTATAAATGGTTGTAACATAATAATAATAACATTTAAATATATATAATATACTTATATTATTATTTCTTCATTTACAGAGAATATTTGAAGGAGGTGGAAGAATAAATAAGCATGAAATGCTTGGTTAAAAATTATACCTCTTCTCTGAAAAACCACCTTGATTACACCTTCAGCCTTATTAGGTTGGTCTTTTAGTGATACAAGGACCTCTAGAACATGTGTATGGATGTTTAGAAGATATTTTATTAAGGTTTTTTTGATAAAAGGCTCAAAATGTGTGAAAAATGATGATAGGATGTTTTCTTTCATAAGTGTGGGGAGTGACACACTTGAAATTATTCAAAATTCTAAAATAATATAAATAATTAATCATGGGAAATTGGCTCCAAAAATAACCAAATTAAAATATATAGTGATAATGGTATAAATAAAATCATATAATAAGAATTAATATAATATTTTGTGGCCATATCACTTAGTTTTTACCATAATTAATTTGTCATACCCTTTACCATGGTATCTAATTTTACCATGGTAACTATTCATAATAACCAAAAATGAAATTGAACTTATTAAAAAAATTGAACCATGTGATTAAAAATATAAAATTCCTTTTTCAATATTCAATTTGTATAATTTTTATAAATTATTTTTAATATAAATACGCAAACTGCATAAAAGTTATAAAAATGTCTTTTTTTTAAGCATAAAAATGATTTTATACAAAAATAAAGTATAACATGGATTAATATGATATTAATTGGAGTTTTTTAGTAAAATGGGTATAATTTAACTTTAAAACCAATCTAGTATAGAATTATACTTTTAAAATACTTAAAATAAATGACAGTTTTAATAAAAATCAGCATTTTACTATTCACCAAAAATCATTTGTTTTCTGAAAAATCTAAAAAATTAATGCTAAGATAAATTTTATATACTTAAATAAAAAATGAATCCCATTTTATCAAATTAAACATATAAAATAAATAAATTTAACTTTTAAACAAAACCATGTAATACTTGGAAATAATTTAGTTAAATAAAACTATTCCCTTTTCAATAATTTTTGTTATAAAACTATGATGAATATGAATCAATAAAATGAATATTTATAAATCATAAGATTGAATTATTTATAGGAATAACTGGGTTTTTAAATTTTCATCAACATAATAAAATTTCAGTATATGGAATATACTAATTTTATTATATCAACATGGTTATATAAGATTTGAAGGAGGGGGAAGAAGAGATAAAATGAAAAAACTCAGTTAAGAGTTATACATATTCTCTGAAAAACCTCATTTGAATTACACCTTAGGCCTTCTAGGATTGGTCCTTTTGTGAGAAGAAGACCTATAATACATGGGGAGTAAGGTTTATAAGGTATTTGGGTAGGTCCTAGTAGAGATAAATGGATCAATAAGTGTGAGGAGGAGAGAAAAGGATATTTCCTTTTATAAATGAGGTGGGTGAAAAGGTTGTAAATACTTGAAATATTAATATATAATATGTGTATAAATGATGAAAAATGGATAAAAACTAAAATATATTAATATATAATGATTATAAGGTCTAAATATAATCAATCAATCAATTTTATACTTGTTTATATGTCATCTTAAACCTTATCTTTGGTTTAACCCCATCATTAATCATGTTTAACCTTAACCGTTGTAACACAGTTTTCACTCTTTAAGGGTCATTAAAGTAATTTTAAAAATACCAAGTGGCACATACATGGAATATTCATCATATTATCTCTAATTTACCTTAAAATTGATTAAATATATGATTTTTATAATTTTATAATGATTTAAAAATAATTTTTAAACAATAAATACCATTTAATTTCCTTTTCAGGACTATTATCATATCTTGACTTTAAAGGCATCAAGATAAAAATTAAATTCTAATATAAACTCTTTTACTATCAATTATACATTATAATAATTCAATAAACTCATGAGAACCATAATTCATCTAAAATATATTACTTTTAATGTTTTTAAAATCATTTATTTTATTTTTCTACTACTTGCACAAGCGTTGTGTCAGCGCTGCGTAAGCATTAAAAGAATTTATACTATCTTAAAAAAATTACTTTCATAAAATTAATTTATTAATATTAAAAAACCAATTAAAACCATTCATATCTTCATTATATCCCTATGACAACATGTTATAGATATTAAAAGAGATAAAGTGAAATTTTATAATTTTTCTTAACTTAAAATAATATAAAGGTCATAATCAAAGTCAAGAGGCACAAAAATGACATATTTTCAAAATTATGATGTTTATTTTTAAATTAAACAGATAAAAATTAAATAAAGGTATGTTTTGGGTTGATTTTGAGACTTTATCCCATAGTTTTAACCTTAATTAACATGTTTTACCGATTATCATGGTGGTAAACTTTTACCATGTTTTTTATTCATTATGACTAAAAATGTAACAAAACCAACTCCAATAACATAGGACCAATGAATAATTTATTATATTGGCATAATATTTAATGTATTAAATCACAAATAATCAATTAGTTTATTAATCTTGATTAACTAGATAATTATGTGATTTTTATTTTTAAATTGTAAATAAATTATAAAAAGTAGTAATAGAAAAAATTCATCATCCTTGAACTCATTAAAATAATTCTTCCTCATAATCCAATGAAAGGGAAAAAATAAGGTTGAGATAAACTTCTTAGTAAGGGTTACATATAGTTGAATCTATCATGAATAAATAAGGCATAATCAATATGGAAAGGTAAATAACTAAAAACACAAACCATTTAATCAATAATGTGATCACAAAATACACTCATGGATAATATAAATGAAATAATATCATGGATAATAATAACTAAATTCTAAATTAAGGAAATGCATAATATTGGATGTCATTATCTCATATATCATTATATATATACCATCAAATGCGTATGCCAAGATAGTTTAATCAATGGGTAGGTATACATAAGAAATCAGGTTACTTTGGCCAATTTATTTGCCTCATAAGACCTATTGATGCATAAATGGGCTATATACAACTGGTCACCACCATTAATTATATTTACAATTAATTATTAATATATTTAATTCTAAATTTAATTTATAAACAATATTTCTTACCAATTTATATTCAAATAGATTAAATAATATGAAATATTGATATCTCACCAGTCGATCAAATAACATTCAAATTAAACATTGTATGTATATATGGTATACGGTTTATGAAATAATTATATATATTATAAAAATAATATATATATATATATATATAATGGAGATTTAATGTCCATTTATCACAAGAAATTGAATGTTTCAAAAGAAAGTTAACGACTACAAAATCAATGAGTGATAATATAGGTTTTGTGATAAATTATTGTATTTTGGTGGATAAAATAAAATTTAAGTTAAATATTAAAATAATATTTATTAAAATAGTTTTATATTTAAAACCATTTAAAACTTATATAATAATCTAAATATCATAAAATATTTATGGCGGTAGGAAAGTTCATTAACGCTGTATACATTAAAATGAAACATTCCTTTTTGACTTTTTATAACGAAAGTCGAAAATGTACATTTTGGAAAATAATAGAAATATTACTTTTAAAATTTCAAAAAAGTAAACTATTAATTAAAATATAATTAATAAACCATTTTATTAAATAAAAAAACCTTTTTAAAACAATTTTTAAAATTATAGACATGAAAGAAAAATGCACCTGATTAAAAAGAGGAATAAAAAAGGATATTATTTTAAAAATTTCATTGATTGACTCAAATTTAGATGAGAGTTAAAGTTCTAAAAAAATATGGAAACTACTTAAATATATTGGTGATAATAAAATATATGGAGTTTATGAAGAATATATTAAAATATTTCTTCAATGAAAATTAAAATCAATCCAAAAATTGATATTGTAAAATAAATCAGTACCTCTTTGGAAACTTTTAAATTATAACCACATGAAATAATAAAGTTGAATTGAAATATTAACCATCATTAATAAATATATATTCATGTTATATGTATAAAAGGGTCATTATATACACCACATAAAAGTGAATAGGTGCATAATAACAAATATGTCTCAATGGAGTGTAAATTGAGACGAAATCTCTTACCTCATGCTTCCATTTAGTTGAGCATGATTAAACCTCCAGTATATTTTTTTTTGACTGGTTATAAATTTATAAAAAACAATATTTATATTTATAATATCATATATTATCCTCTTATAACATCTTATCACTCATTCATTAGTAATATTCCATTATTACCATTGTTTTGGGTGAAAAATGCTTCGTTTTCTAATGCATGTTTTGTCATAGAAGTTCATATTCTTATATATAGGATATATTTACATTATCTGAATAATTATATTAAAGTTATAAATATAATTTCTATTCATTAGATACATGTTTATAATCATTATTTAAATTTGAACATGGAAAATGAATCACATTGATTCGTGGAGATAGTTGGTTATACGTACACACAAGCGATGTTATCATTCAATTAATGGGTGAAAGGGTAATAAATTGGATAATATTTTAAATTTAAAGAATAAATATTATTTCATAAGTATTATATATTCATTTTTTCTATCATTATGACTATACATGTGTGTCGTTTATGGGAAAAAATTACATCAATTCGCGAGGCGGTAGTCCACCGTACACTCATGCAATGGATTTGTTTCCCATTTGATGGATAAAGAGATAGATAAATATTATTACATAAACATATTAACATTTAATTATATGTTATATATTGGTGTTATTATATTATAATTATTAAGACATAATTGAATGTGGTAAAAGAAGAAGTAAGAAGAAAGAGTTTGGTGAAGATAATTACCGTAACTTTGAAAAACATCCTTTGGATATATTATTCATGACCCTAGGGTTGATATTTTGGGAAGAATAACAAATCTATAACATGTATAAGGATGTTGGGTTGAGACTTTGGTAGTATTTTGTTGAACTAAATGGATTAAGAGGTGTGAATAAGTGAGGGGAGGAGGTGCCATTTTATAATTGAGGTGAGTGGCACAATTGTAATTTTTCAAAGTTTTAAAATAATTTCAAGTAATTTAAATTATTCATCATTGAATATTATTTTAAATAATTAAAAGTAAAAGTCATAATTCTTTTTAAAAATACATTTTTTTTGAAAAATATCCCTTTTTTACCTCCAAATGATCATATCTTTATTTTTATCAAATTAATAGTCAATAGATGGTTTATTTATACTTATTATAACACATTATTATAAATAAAAGTAGGAATAGTTAAATAATTCATTTTAAATTATTTATAGAAGATTAATTAAAATGGAAAATTTCAAAAAAAATTATTCTTGTCTTATTTTGACCTAGTAAGTTAAAAATCGATATTCATCCTTTCAAATTATAATTTTTATGCCATGAAATATTAAATTGTGCACTGTATTATATTGTATTAAAATAAAATGTTCACTTACTGTAATTAAAGATTTATTGTCACATTCTTACCTCTTATAAAAATTTTATCCTCAAATTTTTCAGGAATATTACTTTCTAAACAAATGAGGGTGGTTCTTCTTCATAACATCCTCAAGTTCCCATTTTGCTGCTTAAATTTTATGATTTCTCCAAAGTACCTTTTCTAGTCAAATCATCTAATTCTTCAATACATGACCTATAGTGTCATGAATTGGGATAGTCTCTTCATGATAAGACAGATCATATTCCAATTCTATTTCTTTATAGGTGATCACATGCATTGGGTTTGGAATGTACTTCCTTAATAATGATATATGGAACACATCTTGTACTTTAGAGAGACTTAGTGTCATTTCCAATTATTAATCCATAGATCCAATTATTTCCAAAATTTCAAAAGGACTAATGTACATGGGGATCAATTTCCCTTTCAGACTAAACCTTATAACACCCTTCCATGGAGATACTTTCAAGAAAACATGATCTCCCACTTGAAATTCAAAATCTTTCCTTTGATTATCAGAATAAATATTTTCCTTCTTTGAGATGCTTTAATATGAGTCTGAATAGTCTTTAACTTTGTCATTTTCTCCTCAACAAGTTATAATACTACAAGTTTCCTTTAACCAACTTCATCCCAAAACTTTAGAGTAAGACATCTCTTTCTATATAATACTTTATAAACCACCATTTTAATACTTGAATGGAAACTATTGTTATAGGAAAACTATACCAAAGGTAAATACCAATATAACATAACTTGAAATTAAAGTTACTACGATATCAATATATCTTACAATGTTTGAATGGTCCTTTTATACTTTCCATCAGTCTGATGATGATATGTGGTGCTCATATAAATCTCAGTATCAAGAGCCTTCTAAACAATTTTCTAAAATTTTGATGTAAATCATGGATCATGATAAAAAAATTGAAATAGGTGCACCGTGATGTATTACAACATCATTAATATAGATATTTGTAAGGTACTCAAGAGGTAAATATTCTCTTATTACAAGGAAATGTAAAAATTTGGTTAGGTGATCAATAATAACCAATATTGCATCATTATTTCTTGGAGTCATTGGTAATCTAGTGATAAAGTCTATATCAATGTCATCCCATTTCCATATAAGAATAGTTCTAGGTTGCATGAAATCTATAGGATGTTGTCTCTCAGCTATAACCTATTGAAAACACAAGCATATTGATACATAATCAGTAATTTCCCACTTCATATTATCCCAAAAAAATGTTCCTTCAAATATCTAAACATCATGGTGTGACCAGAGTGTATAGATAAATTCGAGCAATTGGAATAATTCAATAATTTCATTTTTATCTCATGTAGAGATGCAACACACAACCTATTTCCAAATTTTATAACACTATCTTCATATATGAAGTCTTCTAATTTCCTATCATTCATGGATTTTTTTTGAAAGTCCTCATCATTAGATTAAGAAATTTTTATCTTTTACAACAAATATGGTTTCAAAATCATTTGAAAAAGGATTGATATATCCCATTCCTTAATAATTACAAAGTCTATATTTAATATAACTATAAACACAGGTTCTTTATAAATCCTTATTTTGGTTAGAACTCCATGTTATTTCCTGATCAATGAATCCTCTTACTTATTTTCCTTCCCTAGGTGGTAGTGTATTGAGAAATAATAATCCCTAAGTAACTCAATACATATCCTTTGCCTCATATTGAGTTTTTTCTATGAAAATATTTATTTTATTCTCGTATGGTATGTATATATCTCACATATTTCTCCATAGAGATAATGTCTCCATATCTTCCAAGTAAATATTATATCTAACAACTCAAGATCATGGGTTAGATAGTTCTTTTCATGAGTATTTAGCTACCTTAATATATATTTAATAACTTTATCATTCTTCATAAGGACACAATATAGCCCCTTCTTTGATACATCAATATATATCACAAATCCATAATTTCCTAATGTTAGAGTCTAAATCATAACATTGAACAATTTTGTCTTCAATTCTTCAAAATATTATTTACATTCTTTTATCCATATGAACTTAACCCCTTTACGTATAAGCTTGGTTAACAGGTTATCCAATTAGTAATTTTTTTAACAAATCATTGATAGTAAACTACAAAAAAATTGAAACTATGTATCTCAGTTATGTTTATTGGTGTAGGATATTTTTCATTGCCTATGTCTTAATAAGATCAACTGAGATTCCACCCTTAATGAAAATATAGACAAGAAAAGAAAATTTCTAAATCTATAATTATCACTTGATAAATTTTTCATATAAAATTTTTCTTAAAAGAGTCTCAAGAATGATACAAAATTGATTCCCATCCTCATATATTTTATAATATACTAAGATATCATCAATAAACACCAAAACAATTATCAATAAATTCATTTAATACTTCATTCATTATATAGATAAAAATAGATTATGAATTAGTCAATCCAAATGGAATTACTATAAAATAACATGTTCATACCTCATTCAAAATATTTTATTCGAAATATCTTTTTTATTTACTCATAATTGATGATACCCAAAATTAAGTTCAATATTTGAAAAATATTAAGATCCATGAAGTTAAACGAATAAGTCATCAATGCAAAGAAAATCATACTAACTGCTTATCAAAATAACATTGATTTCCCTATAATTTATACAAAGCCTCATAGATCTATCTTTATTCTTAATGAAAAGAATAGGGTATCCCCAAGGTGAAATGCTAGGGCATATAAATCTATTATCATGCAACTACTTTAGTTATTTCTTCAACGCTACTAATTCCACAATAACTATTCTATAGGGTGTCTTTGATATAGGTCTTGCATCATGGATTAAATCAATGGAAAACTCAACTTCATACATTGGTGGATATCCAGGTAATTTCTCTGGAAATACATCAATGTATTCATGTACAATAGGTACATCCACAATTTTAAGATTACCTTTTCTACCTATAGTTTGTTTATGCTCTTATTTCCTAAGAATACCATTCATAAGAGCCATTAGGGGTGGATCTATACATGAATCTGATGATAAAGTCTCCCCTCTAAAGATAATAAATTCCATACCTTCATCAATAATCATAATTTCTTTCTATTTATAATAAATTTTTTCATTATATTTTGAAATCTAGACTATACCAAGGATTATATCAAAGTCAACCATAGGTATAATAATAAAGTTTTCAAACAGGGCATGTTTATGTTTCATAATGGGAACAACCTAACATATCCTTGTTATAGTGGTATTTACTCTTAGATATTTTTCTAAAAAATACCTTCTTAAGGTGCTAGGAAAATATCCAATTTTCTTGGAAAACATGGAAGATATAAAAGAGTGTGAAGATCTAGGATAAAATAAACCATTATCTAAATTTGAAGATATGGTTAAATCACATGACACTATATCTTTAGAAACTTCAAGGTCAGTTGTAATGATCGCATAATCTTAGCCTTCTCCCCTTAGCCTTTTTTTCAGTAAGTTCCCTCGATACTTAGGATATTGGTTGGAATAATGACTCATTTATTTACAGTTAAAGCAATAGATAGTAGTAGTCTATTTATTTCACTTACATTAATTATCCAGATGACCCTTATACCTATGATCATAACAAACTCTCATGTCCTTCAATCATTTTCTAGGATGTATCTTTCCATAATTTTCAAATTATGAAATTTGCTTCATTTTATTCTTCTTCTTAGATTCATTCCCATTTTATTAGTGTTCAACTAACCTATTATTCTCTTGATTCCCATTGAATATATAGGATCTAGAAAATCCTTTATCTTTTTTGATGGAGCATAAAACTATTTCATCATATGATGATTTTTTTGAGAAACTAACACCCTTTGGAGACTCAGATTAATCTCTTTAAAGAAATGGTTGATCTTGATTTCTGTATTACACATATAATATGTACCAAACATGGATAGTCTTGAAAAATTATCCTCATACTTCAAAATAGTTTCTTCTTCCTTTTTATTTAAGTAGAGGAACTTTCTCTTCATTTCAGTTCGTTTCTCATGAAGTAAATATTTATCAAAGAATATTTCTTTAAAATATCTCCATTACATGTGTTATATTTATTCTTACTCACTAGTATTTTGAACTAATGAACACCATTAACTATCATCTACCTTGAGAAAATTTACCTCTAGTATAACATTTTCCCTTTCATCAAATCCCAAGGATATAAATATCTTTTGAAGAGACTTAATCCATTGCTCAGCTACCACTGGGTTTGTAGTTCCACTAAAATATGGGGGCTTCTGTTGCATGAAACAATCAAATATAAGTGTATCATTTCATTTTACATCATGCTAATCTATATGTACATGGTTATTAGTCATTACCTAGGTCATCTCCCCTAATATGGCTATGGTCTACTCATCTAGAACACCATTTGTATTATATTTCTTAGCTGGGAAATTTCTACATTGGACATGAGTATTGATACCAATTTTTCTACCAATTGATATTTTTAAAAAATGGTATATACCAATTTAGTTCATAAAATTATGCATTTTAAATCATAACATATAATTATAAATATTTAGTAACACTTAAAAAAAATTAAAAATTCATTCATTTTTAATATCAGAATCATAAACTTGGTTTCTTTGAGGATATCTTTAAATCATAAAAATATTTCCAAATCTTTCATAATGGTTTGTAAATAAAATGTGAATTAACCCAAGAATATACCATGGGAGTTTCAAACCAGGTGCATAGTAAGGGAATACTCACCATGCACCGGGATGATGGTCGATATATACTCGACCAACTCTTTTCAGGGTTATTACCCCTAGATGTATCTATGCCAAAACCATGTCCACTTGAATTATCTTGATAGGGATCTATTGATATGAAAACCACATAATCTCTACATTATCAAAACATTTATGATATTATCCTACAATTAGATATATCCTTAAATTCTATTATAGAGTTATGTTCCATAATCTATTTTTCCTAAATTTAGTTCTCAAGGTTTCTACTTAACATTATATGATACCAACTGTAACAACCCTGAATCCGGTAACCCAGAGCTAGTGGTTACTTTATTACATTAACATAAGATACAAGGGATCACATCACAAAGTATCAGTTAGTTTAATAATATTTATAAACTAGATACATATATGTAACATATATTTACCCTTTTTTAGTTACTTATTTTGTCTTTTCTTTATCACCCTTTGTTTGGGTCTTACCTTGAGGTGTTTCGGGTGAAATTTTGAAACTTTTTGAGAAGTTTTGGGAAGTGCACAATTGGTGCATGATTTTTCCAAATTTTGTGCCCCTAGTGAAAATTGTGCACACCAAATAGTATGGGATGCATAGTTGGTGCATGTTTTACTAAACTATGTGCTCACCTATGGGAAACTATTTTCCCAAAACATTGGGTGCACATGATTTGTTTAACTATTTGACACTCTCTAGAAAACCATGAATATGAGATTTTAACACCCTAAAAATTGTTTTAAAAATACTGAACCCCTTGGTTTAACCCATAATCATCCCAATTTGACCCTAATATGATTCCTTGGAAATTTAAGGCTCTCAATAAGTGAAATTGACTCCCCCAACCTCTTTTCTTTGTCAATTATAGCGTTATTGATCTCATTGAATCTCCTTCCAATAAGTGAATCTCCTCTTATTGGTTTCTCCTAATATTTTTATTTTATACCATTTTGATAGTGATATATAATTATGTTATTGATAGATATAGTCTTAGTTTTTATGGATCTTGATCCTAGGTTTGGTTCCTCGATCTAATAATCCTTCGTTCTTCATGGGTAGATCTTGTTGCAGGTGTTGTGTTGATTTGATCATGCGATTAAAGGTAAAAAGTCCCATAAGACTTTACCCATCAATTGAAACCCTAATTTGATTAATTGATTTTAATTGAGTTTCTAAATGATTTTAAAACCTATATTTGAGATAATTTATGTTTGATTTTGAAAAGGGAATAAAAATTGTGAAAAAACCCCATTTTCAATGAAATTGAAATTTTTGGGTGGATTTAAGAAAAATTGATGGCTTGGTTTGGAAATTGATTCGATGTTGGACCTTGAGATAAATGAATTATATTAAAATATGATTTAAAAAATGCATTAATTGATAAAAATAGATGATTTAGTTTTGAAATGAGAATGACATATTGAAAACTGAAATTGAGAAACTGTATTTTGAATTGATTTGAAATGTTTGATTTTCCCATGAGTGATTTATTGATAGATTTAAGCACATGTGAGATAGGGTAGTTAGTGGCTAATTAAGGCAAGCACACTAGGATACAACACCCTTGAAATGTATTGATTATGACAACACTAACAACCACTTATTGCGGTATGATTTCCCTGATAGGGAGTTGAGTCATGATGGCTTGAGCCAATGAATGTGTACAGACATTGATCCAAGATCACTGATTCAGTAGTATGAGCATCCTATTTCTAAAAATTATCATACCATAGGGAATATTACATGGTGTTATGATATGTTTGATTTTATGATTACATTCCATTGATTATAGAACTGTTTTATTCATAATAATTGATTTTTATAAATGATTTTATATAAAATGTTCATTTAATCCTATTTCAATATATCTTCCCTTATTTGATTTGAAAGAATGTTTTTTTTGAAAATACATAAATGAAATTCCATATCTTTTTTTAATTGAAATTTAAAGAACAAATGGTTTATTGTTATAAAATTGATTATGGAACACTTGGTGAGACCCTACTCACCTATTTAGCTCACACCCTACCTTTTCCTTTGAGTGTTTGTACATTATCTTACACCAAGTCCTAGAAAATGTAAAGTTCCACTTGGAAGTGGTGGGTACACTTGATTCATGGTACCTAGAGTCATGGAGGTTATAGGTGTAGATGTGATTCACCTATTACATGGATTTTTCCAAGTTTTTACCTTTTTAGATGTTATGTATTTTAATAATGTATGTTTTGGGTTTTGTTATACCTATTGATTATAGTACTTTCTCCTTGGGGAGTGTTGATCATAATTACTTGTAAATTTTATCTTATATTATATTTTGGAAAGAACCCTTCCCACTTGATTCTTGTATGATGTTAGTGTGGGTTCCGAGCGCAATAGAAGTACGTAGATGGGTGTACCCAACTTTAATTTTACCGTTAACAACGATCAATCCTAGATCCATCGCGATGATAAAAATTTGGGTCTTCAGAATAGAATGAAGAAAAAAAGGAAATATGAAAGTCCCAGAATCATAGAGAGGATCATCATATGTTGGTTATAATTAATTTAATTAAAAGATAAGAATTTCCTTAATGGAATTCTCTCTCTGTTGATGCTTCCAGTCACAATCCGATGGGAGCCGTCATTGCGTCATAGAAGACAAGTGCAAGATTATTCTAGAAGTGATCAACACGTGCTCCACGTATCTCTAGACATCACCAAATGAATCTA
This sequence comes from Viscum album, assembly GCA_963277665.1. Classification (NCBI taxonomy): domain Eukaryota; kingdom Viridiplantae; phylum Streptophyta; class Magnoliopsida; order Santalales; family Viscaceae; genus Viscum; species Viscum album. Next base: position 1,507,384,996 of record OY728158.1, read on the forward strand.
TAGGTGCTAGCATGGAAGAGCCTTCACTTGAAATGTCCGCCTTAGATCACCTTGAGAGACACTTACAAAGTGATCTCCTTGATCCAGTGGAGGAGGATCTCTCTCGTAATTTGAGAGCATTCTTGGAGGAAAGTAATTATCTCTTGGATTGAGACCTTTTTCCAAATCTGTTGTGAATAACCCCAAATAATGGGTAGCCTTAATGAGAATATTATAATTGGGATTTATAATACTTAGAATAACAAAATAAAATAATTACCCATAGGTATTTTTTATTTTATTTATTTCTTAGTAAGAACCCATGTCTAATAATAGCATTTGACTATTATTATTAATTTACATGCAACCAGTGAATTACACATAATATTATTTAATTAAATAAATAATATTATTTCTCACAAATTCCCAGAAAAAACACACGACGTGTATATTAATATACATAGCGTGTACTTTTGTTTTTCCATTTTCCTTTATTTCCTCCACCATATTTATTAGATATTGAATAATGACTATTTATTTATTAAATAATTATCACTATATTATTCACAAATAAATATATTATTTCATCCACAATATATTATCTCGAATAACTAGTGTCGAAATAAATATGATCAGGCATCCTTGAATAATTATTAAACCACAATCATAAATAATATTTATTCAACTTGTTAAATTAATATTAACTGAGATACTTGGATACACTTAGTATGTGACCCTCTATTCCTCTTTGTCAGTGGAATTAGGCAGAACCTTCCTAAAGTCTAAGGTTAGTGTCTAGAAACACACTAAGGCACCCATAGAGAAAGAAGTTAATGCCATAATGACGTGTCACCTCCTACAAATGCTTACCGTGTAATGTAATCCCTTTGTCTTGATATCTCTAATCAAGTGGGTTTCATGCTAGTTCCATCAAACCATGTGCTCGATTATTCTTTCTTTGACTTCTCAAAATTGAACTTACCCATTCCTCACTATGTCCATGGATTTATTTAGGATATATCAATTACATCAAAGGACTTGATGTAAAATTTGGTGTTCTAGAACCAACTGGTTGTACTTTGATTACATAGATATTTAATGTATTTAAATATTAAACATCTTATTATATATTGTTCATTGTTCTTCATGACTATGATGTAATAATGTGCTAGAGTATTTGTTGCATTGATAAGGTCATGAAAGTTATTCGCTATGATGAGAACCATGAAATGCTATAAAAATATTCTTAAATATAGTTCTATGGTTGGATGACATACTATGATGGGACACATAGCATACAGATCGTCAGGTACGAGTACTCGTAAGCAGATGAGACTTCCTGTCATGAAGTTCTCACTTGGTAATCTCCAAGATAGGAGATTATGAGAACAGACCCGCCAGTAGGAATTTCACATGTTCTGGTATCATTAGATATTTATATCTGTGAGCATGTGTAATTATCCTTATAATTTAATATTATCATTAATACGTTTCATGACTTGTGCACTTTGATTTACTGATGAAAACTGTCACGCAGATAGTTGGTGGGAAGAAGGGTATGTTGGGTGCGTCATGGGTGACATGTTATTAATGGATAATTTGAGGAAGGATTTATCCCTTCCATTTATGGAAGTTGATATCTCGACCCTTTTATTGAAATAGAACCGTCGTATGAAATTCCATGACCATGGTGTAACGATGAGTTTATTTCAGGTAGTCAAAGAATGATGTATCAAGCATAAAAGTTAATGACACTGTCATGAAACCTACTTGACGAGATATTGAGACATAAATATTATATTACACAGTGAGTGTTCTTATGTGGATGTCGTTGTTGCGAATTTACATTCTTTCTCTTTGGTGCCTTGACCCGTTGCTAGAGAGTACTCTTGGACTTTAGGCAAGACCACCTAATTCCAATGAGAAATAATCCTAGAGGGACACACACTAAGTGTTTTTGGTGGTCTCAGTTAAATTATCTTAGAATTTAATTAATTAAATAAATATTATTATTCAAGACTATGGAATAATTTATTCAAGTTAAAATGATCACATAAATTAAATAAAAAAACTACACACTTGGTGAATTGAGAATTGCTGAGCCAAAAAATTTCTCTATTGAATAATCTTCTTCCCCCTCTCAATAACAAGAGACGTTTTTCAAGACCGAAGAACAAACGATCAAGAATGAATGACTCAAGACACTCGCTTCACCGCGCTAGCACCTGGAGAATGGGTGGTGTCGATTGGAGGCCATCGAAGCACATGTGGATCACCGCTAAAGGGATTTTGGTTTGGATCCTCACAAGCGCAATGAGACAATCCAGAAAGGTCATTCTGAATGATCAACATCATCAAAGAAGAAAATACCGAAGATACATGTATTATTTTATTTATGAAATTAATTAAATTAATTATAAACATGATGTGCAAGATCCTCTCTAAAGTTTTAGAGCCTCTTCCTTCTTTATCTAAATCTTTAATTCTATTCTGTGGAGACTGGAGTTCATCATCATATTGATCCCATAATAATTATTGATCATGGTAAAAATTAAAGTTGGGTGCTGGCCCAACTGCGCTTCCGTTGTGCTTGGAACCTTCAAGTGGTATCAGAGTGGTTACATCATAGTTTATAATTATTTAAATATTTTGTTGATGATGTACACATTTAATAATTTAGTTGTTTCAATTCAAGTTAATTGTTCTATAAATCTAAATCTTGAGATCTGTTCCTTCTCTTTAATTTCTCGTTCACCTAACAGAAATGATCTTTTCCTTTAATTTTGTTTAAAATAAATCATGGGATCTCATATAGAGGTGAAAAATCTTCTTTTCCACACAACACCAGAACACATGACATGTATTCGACAATACACAATGTGTAGTCAAGATTCAATGCATCGGACCGGTCTGCTAAACCAAGACATGTGCTGAAGTCTTTCTAAGTCTTAAATAACTCTATGTGTTGACTAGGAACAGTTGGCACACCGTTTACAAATTACACATTGTGTAGTACACTGGACATGGCGTGTAGTCTCTTCGGGTTAGGGTTGGACCGTGTACCACATACATGGATTTACCAGCTAGAAATCATGTAACGTGGATACTACATGACGTGTGGCCCACTAAAAATGCTGTGTACTCTGAATATTTCCAAAGTACATCTACATGCCATGTCCCCAGGCATGTACTTAGGATGGATGGTGAACAATAGTACACGTCGTGTAGTCAGAACTACATGCCATTTACTCATCCAAATTAAGCATATTTATTAAAATTTATTATATTATACAAACCCTTGAGACATGTACCATAGTGCGTGCGTAAATATGAGGCACAACATGTGATAGGTGTTATATATATATATGTGTTTAATTTAACATCTGCGTAATGTTCATTTCTACTCATTGGGTAGTTATGAACAGGAATTCACCAGGTTTCCTTCAAGGTACAAGTTATGTAATAAGATAATTCTAAATGAATTTATTTGTTTAAAATTATGATGGATGAGAATCTCAAGGAAATTCAGAAAAGGGTTTAAGATAAAAGGATTGATTTATTATAGACAATTAATTGATTTGAACAGGATTTATCTTAAATAATAATGATTAAAGAATTGAATGCTAGTTTTATTTATGCATAAATATTGTTGCATGTATGGATGATCATGAGCTAGACCAAAACCTTTGTATGTGGATGGTTTCTTTTAATTTATTTATTTAAATTAATTTTGTTGGCCTGCGAGCCTTCTCCTCATTAATATATATGGTCTGCATGCCCAAGGTTTCTTTTATGTAAAACCCCTTTTATCCCTCACCTATGTATGAATTAAAAAAGGCATATGTAATAATGGAGTTAGTTCAGGCTGGATCCAAGAAGAGACCAATCCCGAGAGATACAAAGGTGGATATGTGGAAATCCATAAACACGAGCCCAAAAGGTTCAAGGTGTTTTTCCCCTAGGTCAAGGTTATTTTATCAACAGCTAGATAAACTAACCATTAGAAAATCTCATGATCATGCCCTTTTATTTATTTTATTTCTGTTGGATGCAATGTTTATCATTATAGATGTGTTTTCATGATCACATAATTAATGAATTAAATAAGAAAGAAATATGGAACTAAAATAAAACAGGCTTATACGAAAAATATTATCAAGACATGGTTAATCACTTAATTAAGTTCCACTAAATATTAACAAGAATTTGATAAATATAATAAGAAATTTATGCATAAGAGATAAAAATCCCTTAAATAAAATATTATGTTAGACCAAGCCTTTCCTTACTTGATTAAGGGAAAGACTCAATAAAACTTTGTGTTTGACTAACCCCTGTTGGGACACATAATTTTATACAGGAAGCCCTTATGAAAGGTTTTAGGTTGACTTAACAATATTACATCAAGATAAGTAACCCTTGCTAGACTTAGTGTAATACTGGAGGTAAGAGTTGAGGAAATCCAAAGTCAGGATTTCAGGATTGGGGAGTCCACTCAACAGTTCAAGTAGCTGCAAGCTCGTAGTTGGAAAATAATTTCCTACCTAAATACCTTCAAATAGATTGACCAACCCTTGTTGGGGTTATTAAAAGGGGAATATGGATCCTTACCACTAGAATGTCAAGGAAATTGGACATTCCAAGTTCAATTGTGTGGGCCATTGGGACTTGATACTACTGGAATGTGGGTTTTTCCCAACACTTCTTTACCAATGGTTTCATAAAACCGTTGGTAAAGAAGGGATTTTCCAATATTTTCCTAAAACCGTTGGTAAACCACATCCTAAGAAACCTTTACCAATGGTTTAAATAGAACCATTGGTATAAGGATGGCTTAGGGGACCTTTTACAAACGGTTCCTTAGAACCTTTGGTATAAGTGTGGACCTAACATTTTTACCAACGATTTTTAAAAACCGTTGGTAAAAGTTTCCAGCAAATTCACAGTAGCCCCTCCTCTACCCCATTCGCAAGACATAACCCTAAACCGGAGCAATTCCCCCAAATTTGCAGTAACACCCTCTCTCTTAGCAATCTAGGAGCTCCTTCGGCTTCTTATTCCTCCATCCCATCCAAGATGCTGAATCTCCTACTGAATCTCCATCCGACCCATCCCAGATTAAGTATTTTCTTAAGTAGTACCCTATTTTTATTGAAGTTTATCTAATATTTCAGTTTTTAGTTTTGATTTTGATGTGCATATGTGTTTTTTGTTTGGATTTAACCTATAATTTCTTCATTCGAATCCATTTAATTAATTAAATCTTTAACCCTCCATCGAAGATGAAGGGATTTTTTCTCCGGAACCATAGAAAACCCTTTTATATTTTTTATTTGTTGCTTTAATTTATCATATCATTATATTAAAATGTTATATAAATAGAATGGATAGTTATAGATTTATCGGTGGTCACCTATATGAATTGTATCTCCCACATTGTTCGAGATGCCATTGGGTACCCAGATAAACTACATGATTATATGTTTAAATAAGGGAAATCACCATCTTATAGATGCATGAATACTAACATGACATAGGATGGAGCATGTAGTAGATGATTGGGTTTTATATCAAGAAGCTAGGTCGAATTTTAGTATTTATTGAGCCTCTTGTATAAGACTACTTCCTACTAGTTGTAACTATGTTTTTATTCTTGATACATGACATATATTACCATAATCTGGTTTATGATTTTTTTATTAGTTGGTATTACTGATTTGGTTATTTTCATCCATTTCCAATATTTTCCCATTGTTATCTTTCTTCAAATTTTTAACTGATAATATTAAAATTGTGCAACTTAGGTAATGAGGGAATAGTCTCCCCCCAGACACACCAAAGGCTCTCACTATTAGTCAATAACATTTGAAATTTTGGTAGATGTGCTTCAGGCCATGTGGCCATCTGGGTTCAGGTTACTAATGAGTGGCTTTCTGGTTTGGGATGTCACAATTCCTAGATATCCTTTTTATAGGTGTTTCTAAATAATAAATTTACTAAATGAACCAGCCAAATTGATCAGAAACATTGAAACTGAATCATGTTTCTAAGTTATACCCAAGACATAAGTGCCTCCTCATTCTTAGAACCACACCTACCATCTATGCCATAATTGACCCAATCATGGCTAGGCATGGACATGCTCTACATACCTCTAGGTTTCAATCCCAAGTAATAATGTACTCCAAGTCATTAGGGGAGGTAAAATAAATCCACTTATTATAAAAATCAATGTGATATTTATAATATGTAAACTCTCTCGTACCAAAAATAACATCAACGTTCTTAATATATTGGATCATGATATACCATTGATATCTATAACATACAACCACTACAGGAAACATTGGTCATTTCTAATAATGATCCATCCTCTTCTAAAGGCTTGTATTAAGGCCCTGAAAAATAGGGGGAAAATCTATCAAGAACCACAAAAAAGAAAAAATGAGATAAAAAATAAATGAATATGAAGACCGATTAGTACATTAGGGAACTAATAACATTAATATAATAAAATCCATACCTATAACTATTGAAGGTCCCTCTCCAAAATCAATTGGGACATAATTCAATGAATACACCCTACCAACCTATGATCGATGGCCCCAAACCTAGGATCCTTTAATCAATGGTTAAGGTGAAACTTGATGAGGCCATTATTACTTTTGATGTGATCCTCATCCTACTCCTCATCCTGATCTCCCTGAAGAAGTTAATGTATAAAACTCATGTACTCCCAACAAGACCCTTAAGGATTATGTATTCCTTGATCCACTTCCAATATCTTTCTAGGCAATCCTTGAATATAGGCATTAGAAATTCTGTATCTTATTTTCTTATATACACTGTATTTTCTTTTGTTTATTAATATGATTCTCATATATAGTAATGTGTCTGTTATGATTTTATATAAAGTAAAATTGTCATTAACCTAAATATTTTTTTGATTGAACTTCAATATTATTGAATTTCTTTGAAATGACTTATTGCAATTTTTTTACCTATATATTTTTTTTTGTTTTTTGGGTTACACATTAGTTATCTATTTTTAATTACTTCCATATTTGTTTTCATTGTAGGAAATGACACCCGTTGAAGAGATGCGATGGAAAAAGATGACATAAAATAATTGTCGCATGACACAGATGGGAGTTCCTCCACTCATCCCTGTTGTGAGTATTTTATTTCATATATATATATATATTTCAATAACTTATAATATCATGTGTTTACTTTTGTGTTAAACTTTTTTTTTCAGGATCCACCCCCTAGTTGAGAGATATATGATGAGGAGCCTGATATTTCTCCCAGTACAGAGGCTGATGGTAGGAGCGGGTGGTGTCAGAGTTAGAGGATCATCTGGTGGTCCCGGTACTGAGGCCAGTGGTACGAGGGATCCTGGTGCGAGAGTTAGACGATCCACTGGTCATACCCGATTGGACTATTCCCCTACCACAAACGTATATTCTACGCCCCATTTTGATCCTGGTGTGTCTTTAGGGACACACGAGATATTTAGGCCTCCGATGTTTACACTAACAGTTGGCTGGACATCTGTGCCATCATCTTTTTCTCTCGGTTCATTATCTCCAAGCTATTATATTCCACCTTCTTCGGCTCCTGCTCCAACACAGTATGTAGATGAGGAGCATACACTGAGGGACACTTCACCTGTATAGGATATTTCTTCAGCTTCTGCACATCCAGTGATGCCCATTGATCCGTCTACCATAGGTATATTTATATAACTCTAACAAATTTTTATACAAAAATTTATTTTTATTATAACTTGTACTGATATATTTTTTCTTTAATAATAGATTAATCTAATGATAATAGGCGAGGGAGGGGGTGTACTCGCTTGCGTGTGGTATGGAACCACCATACACAATTGATGGTTGAATACAATGATAATGGACATATGATTGATAAACCTGAGCAGGAATGTCAGGGTTTTTTGGCGACGCTAGCCAAAAACTATGACATCATTTCGGTCATCCCTCTCTCTTGGAGACAACTGCCACATGAAGTCAAGGATAATACATGGGCAAAAATATGGGTAAAAAATCTATTAGATTTAATGTAGTATTTTTTTTTGTATTTATATGAATTAATCTATTGGGTGTCAGCTTTGGTTTAACTTCCCTGATGGCGAAGGTGCATGACCGATACATTTAAAGGAGCTAGGAGAGCTTTGGAGAGCTTATAAGCATGAATTGTATGTTGGATGGTGTGATATAGTGGGAACAGAGTTGGAGATAATACCTATTGTGGATGAATGCCCAATAGAGAAATATCGCCAAATGATTACCCATTGGCCGACTTCCAAATTTAAGGTATTAATCCCATTTGAGGTATTTAAATGAAAATTTTAATATTTTGAATTAATATTATCTTATTTATTATTAAACATTATATAGTAATATTCTGAAAAAAAAACATTGATTCAAAGAAATACCTCTACACTTTGGGGTGCACTACTATGTCAGATCATGAGAGGCAGCTGGTACGATATAGTTGTTTATAATTTATCTTTAGGACTTTCCATTTTTATTGTTTCCTACGTAAATTATGTGATTGATTGAATATTGAATATATGATTAAACTTGCACTTTATATTGTTTTAATGTCATTACAGAAGCACAAATTGAATATTGAAGGATGTCTCCCTCGAGAAAAATTGTTTTGCTCGAGTAGAAGGAAAAAATATGGAACTACGATTAATGAACCAACACAAGAAAATATTGTAAGTTTTAATTTGTTTATTTCAAAGTTTAATATCTATTTTGAAATTTCATAATCTATTACTATTTTCAATAGGCTTCTTTAGAGGCCCTTGATGCCCAGGAGCATGGTAATTTAGGGCCACAAGATCATTTATATCAGGTTTTGGGAGATGAGCACTCTGGTCGAGTACGCTGCCGACCTGGTAAGAATATAGTCCTGATGAGGTATTGGTCTTCTCCAGGTATCAATTCTAATACCATCGAGTTGGAAAAGGTCAAGGAGCATGCAAGACAGTCAGATAAAAGGGTCACAGAGTTGGAAGAACAGGTTCAAACGAGGGAGAACGAATTTATGAATCTGATCAAAGCTTTATATTCATCACTTCCACTAGAGGACAGTGCGGATTTTCAGACATATTTGTCGTTGATGGGTGCATTATCCAATACATGAGGTAGTAGTTCTAGTGGTGGTCAAGATGATGGAATTCCTGGTGATGATGAGGATGCTGAAGAGAATGAGGGCGAGGATGAGGATGAGGTTGAGGATGAGGATGGGGCCAAGGGTGAGGATGGGGTCGAGGGTGAGGATGGAGACGAGGATGAGAATGAGGACAATGATGAGGATGAAGATGAGGACAGAGATGGCGGCAAGGATGAGGCTGATGATGACAGTGGTGATGGTGATGGTGATCAGGGGCATGTTGATCCATTACATTTTTGAATTTAGTATAAATATTTATTTTTGAACCTTAATTTTCACACTGGTATGGATATTTTTTAATTCAATATAACTCTTTATTTTTGACCAAATATGGAATCCTAATGATGTTATAATGGTTTATGGGGCTTCTGGGGCTTGTTTGGAGCTCGGAACCCCGGTCGGCGTAGAAAAACACTATGCCTCACGGTTAGTAAAAAATTTAAGTCCATACCACAAGGTATCTACTAACTATATAGGGATATATATTAGAAGAAATGTGCATGATTTTACCTAACCATGCACCAGGGGATGCACATCATGCACAATGTCTATAGTTTTAGTATAAGATATTATCACTGTTGTTGCACGATTTACCTAACTGGCATACGGAAAACTGACCAAACACATTCGGACTATGTTTATACTTTAGGAAAATGATACATGAGTCATATGTGATGTGTACGAGTCAACCCTGTTTCAATCCGAGGCACAGTGTGGCTGGTATCACTCAAAGTGACTCTCTTTTGTTTAAAATGGACACTCTTTTAAGTAAAAAAACTGGCATACAGAAAACCAACCAAACATATTTGTATTTTTATGATACTTTAGGAAAATGATCCATGTGTCATATATGACATGTAAAAATAAACCCCGCCTCAATCTGAGGCACAGTGTGGCCGGTACCACTCAAAGTGTCTCACTTTTATTTGAAATGGAAAACATTTTAAGTGAAAAATACAACTGACATACGAAAAATGGACCAAACGTATTCAGATTCTATTGATACTTTATAAAAATTATCCATGTGACATTTTTGATGTGTAGAAGTCAACCCCTCATCAATCCGAGGCATGGTGTGGCTTGTACCACTCTAACTGTCTAACATTTATTTGAAATGATCAACATTTTAAGTGAAAACAACAACTGGCATAAAGAAAACCAACCAAACACATTTGGATTGTGTTGATGCTTTAGGAAAACGATCCATGGGACATTTGTGACGTGTATAAGTCATCTCCACTCTAATCCAAGGCACAGTGTGGCCGTTACCACTCTAAGTGTCTCTCTTTTGTTTAAAATGGATAATTGTTTAAGTAAAAACAACTGGCATATGGAAAACTAACCAAACGTATTCATATTTTGGAGATAATTTAGAGAAATGATCCATGGGAAAATTTTAATGTATAAGAGTCAACCCCACATCAATATGAGGTGCAGTGTGGCCAGTACCACTCTAAATGTCTCTCTTTTCTTTAAAATGGACATCATTTTAAGTGAAAACAACAACTGGCATACGAAAAACCAACCAAATGCATTCTGATTGTGTTGATACTTTAAGAAAATTATCTATGGGACATTTTTCATGTGTATGAGTAAACCACGCATCAATATGAAGTATATTGTGGCCGGTACCACTCTAAGTGTCTCTCTTTTTTTTAAAATGGACAATGTTTTAAGTAAAAACTATTGGCATACGGAAAACTGACCAAACCTATTCAGATTGTGTTGATACTTTAAAAAAACGATCCATGGGATATTTTTGACGTGTATGAGTCAACCCCACATCAATATGAGGCGCGGTGTGGCCGATACCACTCTAAATGTCACTCTTTTGTTTAAAATGGACATCATTTTACGTGAAAAAAACTACTGGCATATGGAAAACAAACAAAACACATTTTGATTGTGTTGATACTTTAGGAAAACGATCCATGGGATACTTGTGATGTGTAAAAGTCAACCAATCATTAATCTACGGTACGGTGTGGCCGGTACCACTCTAAATGTCTCTCTTTTGTTTAAAATGGACATCATTTTAAGTGAAAACAACAACTGGCATACGGAAAACCAACCAAACACATTCTAATTATGTTGATACTTTTGGAAAACTATCCATGAGCCATATGTGACGTGTATGAGTCAACCCCGCCTTAATCTGAGGCACAGTGTGGTTGGTATCACTCAAAGTGTCTCTCTTTTGTTTAAAATGGACACTCTTTTAAGTAAAAACAACTGGAATATGGAAACCAAATAGATTTTTATTTTGTTGATACTTTGGGAAAATGATCCATTGGTCATATGTGATGTGTAAGACTCAAACCTGTATCAATCCGAGGCGCAGTGTGGCCGGTACCACTCAAAGTGTCTCACTTTTATTTGAAATGGACAACATTTTAAGTGAAAACAACAACTAGCATATGGAAAACCAACCAAACACATTTAGATTGTGTTGATACTTTAGGAAAACCATCCATGTGACATTTTAACATGTATGAGTCAACCCCACATCAATACGAGGCACGGTGTGGCCGGTACCACTCTATGTCTCTCTCTTTTGTTTAAAATGGACAATGTTTAAAGTAAAAACAACTAGCTTATGGAAGACCAACCAAACGTATTCCGATTGTGTTGATACTTTAGGAAAAAGATCCATGGAGCCTTTTTGATGTGTAAAAGTCAACCCTGTATCAATCTGAGGCACAGTGTGGCCATTACCACTCTAAATGGCTCTCTTTTGTTTAAAATGGACATCATTTTAAGTGAAAACAACAACTGGCATACGAAAAACCAACCAAATGCATTCAGATTGTGTTGATACTTTAGGAAAATGATCAATGAGAAATTTTTGATGTGTATGAGTCAACCCCAAATCAATCCAAGACACGGTGTGGCCGGTACCACTCTAAATGTCTCTCTTTTGTTTAAAATGGACATCATTTTAAGTGAAAACAACAACTGACATATGGAAAACTAACTTAACGCATTCGGATTGTGTTGATACTTTAGTAAAACGATCCATGAGTCATATGTGACATGTAAGAGTCAACTAAACCTAAATCTGAGGCATGGTGTGACCGATATCACTCAAAGTGTCTCTCTTTTGTTTAAAATGGACACTCTTTTAAGTAAAAACAACTGGCATACAAAAACCAAACATATTCAGATTATGTTGATACTTTGGGAAAACTATCCATTGGTCATATTTGATGTGTAAAACTCAACTTTTCATCAATCCGAGGCGCGGTGTGGCCGGTACCACTCAAAGTGTCTCACTTTTATTTGAAATGGACAATATTTTAAGTGAAAACAACAACTGGCATACGAAAAACCAACCAAACACATTCAGATTGTGTTGATACTTTAGGAAAAAGATCCATGGGACATTTTTGACATGTACGAGTCAGACCCGCATCAATCCAAGGCACGGTGTGGCCGGTACCACTCTAAATATCTATCTTATGTTTAAAATGGACATCATTTTAAGTGAAAACAACAACTGGCATACAGAAAATGGACCAAACATATTCTTATTCTATTTATACTTTAGGAAAACGATCCATGAGTCATTTGTGATGTGTAAGAGTCAACCCCACCTTAATCCTAGGCATGGTGTGGCCGGTACCACTCAAAGTGTCTCACCTTTATTTGAAATGATCAACATTTTAAATGAAAACAACAACTGGCATATGGAAAACTAACCAAATGCATTCAGATTATGTTGATACATTAGGAAAACGATCCATTGGTAATTTGTGATGTGTACGAGTCAAACCTGCCTCAATCCGAGGCACAATGTGGTCCGTAGAACTCTATGTGTCTCTCTTTTGTTTAAAATGGACATTGTTTTAAGTAAAAACAACTAACATACAGAAAACCAACCAAACGTATTAGGATTGTGTTGATACTTTATAAAAACAATACATGGGTCATTTATGACGTGTACGAGTCAACCGATCCTCAATCCGAGTCCCGGTGTGGCTGATACCACTCAACGTGTCTAACTTTTATTTGAAATGGACAACATTTTAAGTGAAAACAAAAACAGGCATACGGAAAACCAACCAAACGCATTCAGATTGTATTAATACTTTAGGAAAACTATCCATGGGTCATATGTGATGTGTAAGAGTCAACCTCACCTCAATCCGAGGCATGGTGTGGCCGATATCACTCTAATTGTATCTCTTTTGTTTAAAATGAACATCATTTTAAGTAAAAACAACTGGCATACGAACAACTGACCAAACGTATTCGGATTGTGTCGATACTTTAGCACAATGATCCATGGTCTAGACTCACAAAATCCACTTCTCATGTGAGGAACTCCTACCCCTATTCTAAAACACATGACATTTAATACGCCAAGGACAACTATATTCCCTAAGTCACACAAGCTCATTGATACACACCCATTATCACCGTCACTAAGTTCAAAGACACCTGCCCCAAGCCATGACATTATATTTGTGCTTGGTTGAATTCATTTATTCATTTCCTTATTTTGGGTTATTAGCTTATAATTTCTGAATTCAATCATGTACGTGTTATAAAAAATGAAATTTCGTATGTATTATTAATTTTGTATCACATATAATTACGTATTCAGTTTTTAATGAATTGTATTCATAATTTATTATTAAATTATGTATCCTTATAATTATCAGTTTTTAATTATGTATCCTTATTATTTATTGTATTGTATGTATTCTGTACAATTCACACAATAACACACAGAGCAGGTTGCTGTGTGAATTGTATAGCAAAGCCTATACCAATGGTTTTAAAACGTTGATATAGGTTCTGTGTGTTTTTTTACCAATGTTCCAGAACCGTTGGTACAAAACCTTTACCAATGGTTTAAACCATTGATATAGTGGTTAATGGAATACTAAAAAATATATGCCAACGGTTTTGAAACCATTGGCATATGTGTTGTATAAGAACTCTATGACAACAATGTTATAAAACTGTTGGGATAGAGCAGATTTCTTCACATATACCAACGGTTAATATCAAATCGTTGGTATATGTCTATTGTCACGGCTTAATGGGCTACAGTTTCTAAAACTGTTGGTATGATTTATACTAACGGTTCTCTACCCTATACCAATGGTTTTCAACCGTTGGTATACCTTAAATTTCTAGTTGTGTGATAAAATAGTGGGAGACTTGTTAAAATTAATTTATTATTTCTCATAAAAATGTAATCAATAAAGTACTAATGATATGCTCCTTTAATTCTTGAATAAAAAAATGATGAGCTCATAAAACACACTATCCCTGTGATCAATTCTGTATAAAGACAACATCCTCATCGACAGTAACTTCTAGGAATGGTTTAGACACCTTCGAGTTATCCTATGCCATGAAAGAAAGTCTTACGTGTTGGAGTCAACATTACAAGATCTGCCTGCCAAAGATGCGAGTGATGAGTATTTCCTGTTCTATAAGAAACAAATGAATGACACAATATACATTCAATGTTTTATGCTATCATCAATGTATACACTACTAGAAAACTAACCTATACCAACGGTTTGGAACCGTTGGTATAGGCCTCTAAACCGTTAGTGTAGCCTATACCAACGGTTTGGAGAACCATAGGCAAGTAATCCATTGGGATAGGTCTATACCAACGGTTTTGAAAACCGTTGGTATAAGTAATATGAAAATCTATACCAACGGTTCCTTAAAACCGTTGGTATATGTATTTCCAAAAAAAAAACATTCGCTGGGATTTGATCCCAGGACCTCCGGTGTATCATTCAATGACCTAACCAGTAACCTAACGTGACTTTTCTGAACATCATTTCATAAATATATATATGTATTATCATAATTATTTTAAATTTTTATTTATATAATGTTCTGGTTAAGAGGATCCGATAAAAAATCAAAGGACCTATACCAACGGTTGCCAAAACCGTTGGTATAGGTCTATACCAACAGTTAGGAAGGGATGTTGAAATATTGGGGACCTTTCCCAATGGTTTGGCCAAACCATTGGGAAAAGTGGCCAAAAATTGGACCTTTCCCAACGGTTTGGCCAAAACCGTTGGGAAAAGTGGCCACAAATTGGGCTTTCCCAACGGTTTGGCCAAACTATTGGGAAAGGGGGTATAGAAGTGTTGGGAAAGGTCACATTTCCAGTAGTGATAGTGAGCTCATGAAGTCTCACGAAAACATGGATGTGTATAGCATGCTCAAGCACCTCCATGTTCTTTACTAGGAGAGAGAAAGACATGAAAGGTTTGAGATCTCCAAGGCACTCTTTCAGAGTAAGCTTGGAGAGGGTGCCCCAACTGGGCCTCATGTAGTCAAGCTCATTGGATACATTGAGCTCTTAGAGGTTCTAGGGTTTAAACTCCCTAAAAAAATGGGCACTGATCTCATTATCACATCACTCCCTTAGAGCTTATCTATATTTATTGTTAATTTTAACATGAACAACATTGACAATTCTCTATCTGATCTTCTTATCCTCATTCTCCAATTGAACAAAGACATGAAGCACGAAAACCCTTGTGTCCATATGGGGAATAAGAGGAAGGGGAAGGCGAAGTGATTTAATCCCAAATATTCTTCACGACCTTCCAAGAAAAGAAATATAAAAGGGGAGGCAATGGAACAAGAGGTTGTTTGTTTCACATGTAGCAAGAAAGGCCACTAGAAGAAGAACTGCACCCAGACTAAGAAGCAAGGGGAAGCTTCAGGTGCGTTTGTTATCGAATACAATCTATCTGTTTCTACAAATTGGGTATTAGATACAGCTTGTGGTGATCACATATGTATCGAAATATAGGAACCAAGTAGATTTAGTATGATTAACTGAGGGGAGGTAGATCTTCAAGCAACCAATGGATCCAGACTTACTATTGTAGCTGTCGAGGACTACCACCTCATGTTGCCAACTAGGATGATCTTGGTGTTAAAGGGTTTTTATTATGTGTTGTATATTACTAAAAACATTATTTCTATATCCAGATTAGATACAGATGGATTTTTTTTTCAATTTTGGAAAATAATGTTGCTTCTTTTACAAAGATGTCATTTGTTTTGGTAGAGCACATTTATACAATGGTGTTTACATGTTATATTACAAAAACCAAGTAATATAAATCTATAACAAAGATACTTCACATGAATCATACCACACTTGACTTTGGCATCACCGACTAGATCATGTAAATGAGAAATTCTTGAAAAAAGTAAATCAATATGTAGATTTAGATTATTTCGAACTAAAACCACTATGCGTATGTCATGCATGTTTACAAGGAAAAATGACCAAAGCCCCATTTAGTGGGAAACGTGAAAGGGCTAAAGAACTTCTTGAATTGGTTCATACTGATGTGTGTGGACCATTTCTAGTTGAATTAAGGGGAGGGTAATCATACTTTATAATTTTTACTGATGATTTTAGTAGATATTGATATATCTACTTAATGAGGTATAAGTTGTATTCTTTTGATAAGTTCAAAGAATACAAGAATGAAGTTTAGAACCATATTGGTAATAATATTAAGGAACTCTGCTCAGAATGAGGTAGAGAATATATTAATCAAGACTTCATTGATTATAAATGGGAGTTTGGGATCCTATCCCAACTCACTGCTCCTTACACGCCCCAATGTAATGGTCTGAGCGAAAGGAGGAACGAAACCCTGTTGGACATGGTGAGATCAATGATGATTCATGTGAGTCTTCCATTATACTTTTGGGGATATTCATTAAAAATGGAGGCACCCATACCAAAAAAAGTACCAACTAAATCAATAAGTGGTATTCCATATGAGTTATGGAGTGGAAAGAAAGCCATTTTATCAAATTAACATGTGTGGGGAAGTGATGCGTTTGTTAAGGACTCTTCAGGTAAAAAACTTGCACCCCGAGGAAGAAAGTGTAGCTTTATACAATACCCCAAGGAAACAAAGGGATATTATATATACAAACCCTCAGAAAAAAAGTTTATAGTGGAAAGACACACCATATTCCTTGAGAGGGAGCACATCTTCGACAGAGATAGTGGGGGTGAGATGGACTTCAATGAAGTTGAGGCTCAAGGTACACAAGAGTTGGTACAAGAGCAGATTAATGACCAATGTTTTTCAATGGAAATTCCCTTCTCATAAATATGTCATAAAATCACATGAAAACAAAACATAATGAACTACTAAGTTCTAAGTGAACTTTAAACATAAGTTTGTCACTTATGTGTTTGGAATTTCAAAAATCTAACATACACGGTTGAAATCAGTAACTTATTTGGAGTCTGATAAGAAAAACTTAATTTTTGGTGAATAGTAACATACCCTTATGAATAGTAACATACCCTTATGAATAGTGATATACCCTAATGAATAATAACCTTACCTATGATATTATATAAATAATATTGAAGTTGAATTTATGATATACCTATATTTTAGAATAAGTAAATGAATGTTTTAAAATTGGTTTTTAATAATAAATTATGATTTTAATTAAATATTAAAATAATAATATTTAGAAAATTATTTTAAAAAAATGGAATTCATTTTTTGATTCTATACGTCAAAAAATGGCTAGGATGAATTTTTGAGATTTTTCTGAAATACTTGAATTTTTAGTGAATAGTAAAATACATTAATTTACTGTATAAATACACTATAGTGAAAATCCAATATTCCTAACATCACAAGGGATGTAAGCACCCAAATCTCAAACTCATGTGAATTTATTACTACTCTTTTTCATGGAATACTTACTATTTCTTGTCTTGTGAAGAAATAATAATCTAATGATTAAAAAATTATGAAAACCCTCCTCTCCTCCACTATAAAACCCCCCTTCACTCCCTCTTCTCTTCACTCCCCTCAAGCCTTGTGCCTTGACAATATTCTATCTAAATATCTCACCAAGCTCCTCCCCCACGTCCAAAATCTCCTAGCTTCTTGAAAATACCAAAACCTCTCCCCTTAAGAGGTTATCAAAGGAGGAAGTCTCAAGAGGTAAATTCCTCTTTCCAATTCCTTCATTTCTTTTATGTTCTTTTCTTCTTGTTTCTTTCATCACCTCCCTTCACCAAAATAGTATGATAACACCAGTAAAATACATGTAATTTATTTTTTTATGATATTGAGATATTTCTTTATCTTCTCTCCTTTCCCCACCTTTTTATTTGAAAGAAATTAAAGCACCATTTGAGATGCGCTAATTTAGCACATTCAAGGACAACAGTTTATCAATTTCTATTATTATATTTAATTATGGTCATGAAACCATTTGTGTTATGGTTGAAACAGATTATTATATAGGTAATATATCCTATTTTGGTTCTATAATCCTTTTTTACAAATGGTATTAATTAATAAATCAAAAACATGTTCTTTGTAATCAAATCCAGCGATTAACAAAAATGGTTGTCACTGTGGTTTTATATAATAATTCGACTTCACTCGAAGTAACCAAATTAAATTTAAAACCACTTAATCTATTGGATGTTAACTAATATAATATAACTTATATTATGGACAACCACTTTCATCTTATATGTTTATCCAAACTTGAATTTAAGCGAACCGGTCATTATAACCAAGTAAACAAACAAGCCTGAACAATGAAATTGAACCTTATAACCAATAAAAATGGTTATAAATGAACTTAAAATGATTATAATAAACCAATTAAATATATAATAGGTTCTGGAATTATTAATTAATAAACCTAATTTGTTTATTCAGGTCTTTAATAACAAGTGGAGAACACAAACGGATTTAAGGTAAGGGATCCTCTCCATTTCTCTCTTAATCAAGATTGTACTCTATGTTATGCCTTTTATGCGTAATCAAAAATGATGGGGTATGTTTTTTCACCTCTCCCATACCTTCCTAATGATGTATAATTGATTAGAAACCCATTTTCTCTCTCATCAAGACCTCTTAGGTACACCCGACACCATGCTAATAAACCGTAACAAATTCTACTCGAACCCCTTTTGTTCATTCGGGATGCCTTATCTTTCTTTATATAAAAGTAGAGTTATCTTATCTTTTTATGTAAATATTAAAAATTCTGTTTATTTTAAATAAAATTTATTTATTAGGACCCTTTAATCATTCTCTTTTGGGGATATACATGTTTTTTTAAAAGATTCCCACCTTAGAACTTTCCAATAAGCAAACCTGTTTTAAGGGAACTTCCCAAATTTTTACCCAATTTAAAATGTACTATATCATAATATTTAAGCCACAATTTTATTTATAAAATCAGACTTTTTATTATGAAAACATTCTTTGTTCAATTATGGGTTTTATATAAAATATTTCCCTCTTTTCTATTTTTAAAATCTCTATAGTATTTTCCTTAAAATCGCACAAAAATGTTTTAATGCTAATGTTTCTCAAATACATTTCTTATATGTTGTCACTTATATTTGACACCACATACCATGTTATATTTTTATTTTACCTTATGAACATCCATGTATGTTCTAATCCCTTTCTTTCCTAGACACGTTCATGATACGCTCATTGGTTATGCTTTAGGTCATGATTGTGGTACCCAATTCTTTCCATGGGTATCCTTATGTTTATGAATGGTTGATTATATAAGATTATTTATATGGCAAGAATAATCATGAAAATTTTGATATGGGTGTTCCCAGATAGATCTCCAATGCATTGGGTAAAGTTAAGTCTCATGAGATGCGATCTGAAATGAGATTGGTGGTTAGCCTTGACCCGTACTAAAATGGGAAATGAGATTGGTGTTTAGCCTTGACCCATACTAAAGAAATGTTTAATAATTCTTCCAAATTTATATGATTCCATATTTATATGATCACATTATTATATGATACGATTTTATATGTTCTATTCTTTGGATATCATTATGTCATGCCTCCTAACTCATGTGCTTAAGACGTATCCCTTTGTTCTCTCCCTTACTAGGCTTTTCAGCTCATCCCTTTGTTCATGTGTTCCCCAGGGTACCCTATGTAGATGTAAGAGCTCAAAGTAATTTAGGATCTTTTTATGTAGATTAAATAAAGAAGTGTTTTTTAGCCCCATGTTTTATGTTTTATGTACCTAGTCTTTGAAGACACTATAATTAATGATCCTTGGCTTGTACTCTGCTGATTAATTATTCTTAAAATAATTAAATGTTATATGTAAAAGGCTTAGGTCTATATAGTTGGTATCATTGGATGGTCTAGTTATTTTTGGAGATTAGGAATAGAGCACCTTAGTGAGAACATTAAGGATGAGAATAAGTATAAGAAAACATTTTAAATTTAGGTGAGTATTGAGTAAGTGGTTTATCAAGAAAATACATCCTTGTCTAGATACGAGTAGGTAGAGATGGATCTGGCACAAATGTACCTAGGAGTGAAAACTACGACAAGAAGTTTTGGGTTTGACCCAGGGTATTATGGTAAACAACAATGGGCCTTGCTGAACTCTTGGTTAGGTCACTCCCAGGGGATATTCTTTGGTAGATTCATGATCTTGGTACAAACCATTATTAAGGGACAAATAATAAAAAAATCCTATAAGAATATAAGTTAAGAAATAGATCAAGGATAACATAGATTTAAAACTAAGGAATCACAAGTTAGGATATACTTCTTCTATATAAGTTTATCCTTTTATGTTTAAATTTTCCTTTTTATGCTCAATAGTTAAGTATTCAAGACCTCTAATTATATATTCTTTTTCTTAGTTAATGGTGGAAAATATAAGAACATGTTCCAACAACCAATATGATAGGAAATTTGAAGATTGCCCTAATGATATGCCTGATATGATGGGACCAGGTGCTCAAAACATCATGAAAGTACTTTCTCAAGTGGCTCGAGTTTTGAATAATATCTTGAATCATGTGGAACGCCCTCCTCCTCTAAGGAAAGAGAAAGTTGTCGTAGAATCCTTCATATGGAAAAGGCCTCCCATGTTTAGCAGATCTTCTGATCCCCTCCTTGTGGAACAATGTATTAACTCCATTGAAAAGATATTATTCATCCTCCAGTGCTCAGAAGAAGAGGAGGTTGTACTAGCGGTCTATCATTTTGATGGGGAAGCTGGTCAGTTGTGGACACTGATCAAGAATACAAAGTACCAAGAGAAAATTGATTCCATGGATTGGGAGGAATTCAAGAGGTTGTTTTTCAACAAATATTTTCCTCAAACCCTCTCTCTCAAGATGGACAGAGGGTTCCTTAGACTCAATCCGAAGGAAGAAGAGTCCATCAGGGCGTATGAAGAAAACTTTACAAGGCTTTCAAGGTATGCCTATGGCTTTTTCATGAACACTGAAAGAAAGGTGGATCACTTCTTTAGCGGACTAAAGCTGATTCTTTGAAAAGAATTGGCAATTTGAGACTTCAAAAGTTATGAGGAGATTTTCTGTTGTGCACTCAAGGTTGAAATGGAGATTGGAGACTCTCAGTGGTCTCATGGGCCCAGTGACAAGAAGAGAAAAATGGAGAACAACATGGGTGTTTCATCAAACAAATCCTATGATAGAAGGAAGCCTAACTTTTCCCCTTATAAATATTGCAGGAAGAAGTATCATGGTAACTATCTAAAAGGAACCAATAATTGCTTCAAATGTAGAAAGTTTGGTCATCTAGCCAAGAATTTCTGAAGGGATATGAAAAATCCCGCTAATGTGGAAGAAGAAAGGAAGGTTCAGATCTACACTCAGCCTGTGGTGCAGTGTTACAACTACAAGGAGCATGGGCATTATGAGAACAATTTCCCTAAGATGAGGGTTGTCAGAGGTAATCAACAACAACCTACAAGTAAATAAGGAAGGGATTATGCTATCACTACTAATGAGGTGGATCCGGAAAATGATGTGGTGACAGGTACGTTAGTTATTCATTCAAGAATAGCGAACGTACTATTTGATTCTTTTTCTACGCATCATTTCATATCTTGCAAGTTTAGTAGAACTATTCACACACCACCTAAAAATTTGGAGGAAAAGTTATATGTGAAAACAGAGAATGGGGAAATCATTGCATCCATGGTTTATAACTCCTCCTCGGTTAATGTTTGTGGACTAAAGCTCCCAAAAAATCTTGTTATACTTTCTTTAGTGGAGTTTGACACTATCTTAAGCATGGATTGACTATCTTTATACAAAGCCAACATCAATTGTTGGGAAAGGGAGATCACTTTTCACAACCCAAAGAATCATCCGATTCTTTACAAGTGTAAGGAAGAAGATGAGTCACCTTTAGAATCTTTGTCTCACGTTTATATATTTCCTCCTTGTGAGAAAGAATATCTAGCTCAAATGATTGAGACAAAGGAGAGAATCATTCTTGAAGACATGGCCATTGTGAGGGATTACACTAATGTATTCCCTGAAGAGTTTTCTAATCTTCCTCTGGACCGAGAGGTTTAGTTATCAATTGAACTTATCCCTGGATCTCTACCTATCCCAAAGAAACCTTACAGAATGGCCACCATAGAGCTGTAAGATCTGAAGAAGAATTTACAGGAGAATACGGAGAAGGGATTTATAAGCCTGAGTGCTTCACCATGGGGTGATACGGTCCTCTTCATCAAGAATAAGGATGGATCAATGTGCCTATGAATTGATTATCGTGAGCTCAATAAAATCACTATAAAGAAAAAGTATCCACTTCTACAAATAGATGAATTGTTTAATCAGCTTCATGGGGCCATATATTTCTCTAAGGTGGACCTTCGGTCGGGATATCACCAATTAAAGGTGAGGAAGGAAGATATTCTCAAGACCGCCTTTCAAACGAGGTATGGACACTATGAGTTCATAGTGATGCCCTTTGGACTCACTAATGCTCCATAAATTTTCATAAATTTAATGAATAGTGTTTTTAGAGATTACCTCAACAAAATTTTGGTAGTCTTTATTGACGATATTCTGATATACTCCAAGAGCAAGGAGGAACCCGAGAAGCACTTGAATACTGTGTTAAAGAATTTTTGAAGGGAGAATTTGTATGAAAATTATAGTAAATATGAGTTCTAGATTGAGGGAGTATCATTCTTGGGGCATGTTATCACCAACAAAGGGATATCTATGGACCCTTCCAAGACAAAGGCAATTGAAGAGTGGCCCAAGCCAACTTCAGTAACGGAGATCCGTAACTTTTTGGGTCTAGTTGGGTATTATCGACGATTTGTGAATAACTTTTCATGATTTTAAAACCCAATGACCAAGATGACATAGAAGGGAGTAAATTTTGTCTGGACACGGGAATGTGAAGACTGTTTCAAGGAGTTGAAAAGGAGGCTTATCACTGTGCCAGTACTCACACCCCCTAAAAGTGGAGAACTCTTTGTGGTGTATACTGATTCTTCTAAGAAGGGATTAGGTTGTGTTCTAATGAAAATGATAAAGTGATAGCCTATGCCTCAAGGTATATGAAAATCAATGAGAAAAACTATCCCACCCATGATCTAGAGTTGGTGGCAGTGATCTTTGCATTGAAAATCTGGCAGCATTATCTCTATGGGGAGAAATGTGAGATATATACTGACCACAAGAGTCTCAAATATATATTCACCTAGAAAGAGCTTAATATTCTCTAGAAAATATGGATAGAGCTCATCAAGGATTATGACTACTCAATCCACTACCATCCTAGTAAGGCAAACAAGGTGGAAAATGCTCTAAGTAGAAAGGATCCTACATCTTTATCAATGATGAGAATTGAAAAGGATCCGATATTACTAGATTTTAAAAGGATGGACATGGGAATCATTAAGGGAGGAATATCATCAATCCTTTCTCAAATTATTGCTCAACCATCCCTCTTAGAGAAAATAAAGAATTCTCAAAGAAAAGATGTGGAAATTTAGAAAAGGGTGGAAGCTATCAGAAATGGGAAATCCTCTGATTTCAAAATCGATGACGAAGGAGTTGTAATATTTGGGACATGATTATGTGTACCAACTGATCCAGAGATAAAGAAGTATCTATTTAATGATTCACATAGCTCGACCTTCTCTATCCACCCAGGGAGCACAAAGATGTATCGAGATCTTTGCGAAAACTTTTGGTGGGACAATATGAAAAGGGAGATTGTTGAATATAAATAAAAGTGCCTGGTATGTTAGCAAGTGAAGGATGAGAGGCAAAAGTCTAAGGGGATGATGTAACCACTACCCATACCAACATGGAAGTGGGAGAACATTACCATGGACTTTGTCACTGGACTTCCAAGGACATCCAGAGGAAACAATGCTGTATGGGTCGTTGTGGACCGTCTTACGAAAATAGATCACTTTATTGCGATTCGAGAGGACTTCTCATTGGATCAACTTGCAAGGATTTAAATCAAATAAGTAGTAAGGATTTATGGAGTAATACTATCTATTATATCTGATCGTGATCCAATATTCACCTTGAAGTTCTGGAAAAGTCTCCAACATGCTCTAACTACTGAACTGAACTTCAGTATGACCTGTTATCCTCAAACTGATGGTGAATCTGAGTGAACTATTGAGACACTGGAAGACATTTTGAGAGTGTGTTATATGGAATTCAAAGGAGGATGGTACCAACATCTTCCATTGGTTGAATTCTTTTACACCAACAGTTTCCACTTGAGCATCCGAATGGTGCCATATGAATCCCTTTATGGGAAAAGGTGCAGAACACCGGTGTGTTGGGATGGAGTCAGTGAGCGTAAGCTATTTGGACCTAAAATGGTTGAATAAATGGTGGAGAAGGTGAAAACCATTCAATAACATATCAAGGCAACCCAAAGTCAAAAAAGAGTTATCCAGATAACCATCGACAAGACCTTGAGTTCAAAGTTGGAGAAATAGTATTTCTACACATATGTCCATGGAAGAAGGTCATGAGGTTTGGGAATAAAGGGAAGTTAAGTCACAAGTACATAAGCCCCTTCGCGATCCTTGATCGAGTCGGAGCTATGGCCTATTGACTGGCACTTTCACCTACAATGTCAAAAGTATATGATTTCTTTCATGTATCCCTCTTAAAGAAGTACATACCAGACCCTTCACATGTACTCTCTTTAGAGGTGGTATAGTTGGAGGATGATATTTCCTATGAGGAGCAGCCAGTGAAGATCTTGGATCATAGGGACAAAGTTCTATGCACCAAGACTACTCTTCTGCTCAAGGTAATATAGTGAAACCATAAGTATGAAAATCTGACATACAGGGTTGAAATCAGTAAGTTATTTGGAGTCCAATAAGAAAAACATAATTTTTGGTGAATAGTAACATACCTTTATGAATAGTAACATACCCTTATGAATAGTGATATAACCTAATAAATAGAAACCTTACCTATGATATTATATAAATAATATTCAAGTTGAAAGCATGATATATCTATATTTTAGAATAAGTAAATGAATGTTTTAAAATTGGTTTTTAATAATAAATTATGATTTTAATTAAATATTAAAATAATAATATTTAGAAAATTATTTTTTAAAAATGAAATTCATTTTTGTATTCTATGCGTTGAAAAATGTTTAGGGTGAATTTTTGAGATTTTTCTGAAATACTTGAATTTTTAGTGAATAGTAAAATACATTAATTTACCGTATAAATATACTATAGTGAAAATCCACTATTCCTAACATCAAAAGCGATGTAAGAACCCAAATATTGAACTCACATGCATTTATTACTATTCTTGGTCATGGAATACTTACTATTCCTTGTCTTGTGAAAAAATAATAATCTAATTATTAAAAAATTATGAAAACCCTTCTCTCCTCCACTATAAAAACCCCCCTTCAACCCCTCTTCTCTTCACTCCTCTAAAGCCTTGTTACTTGCCAATATTCTGCCCAAATATCTCGCCAATCTCCTCCCCCATTTCCAAAAATTCCTAGCCTCTTCAAAATACAAAAACATCTCCCCTTAAGAGGTTCTCAAAGGAGGAAGTCTCAAGAGGTAAATTACTCTTTCAAATTCCTTCATTTCTTTTAAGTTCTTTTCTTTGTTTCTTTACTCAACTCCCTTTACCCAAATAGTATGATAACACCAGTAACATACATATAATAGAATTTTTATATGCTAATGGGATATTTCACTATCTTCTCTCCTTTCCCCACCTTTTTATTTGAAAGAAATTAAAGCACTGTTTGAGATGCGCTAATTTATCATATTCACGGAAAAAAATTTATCAATTTATATTATTATATTTAATTCTGGTTATGAAAACATTTGTGTTATGGTTGAGCCAGATTTTTATATCGGTAATATATCCTATTTTGGTTATGTAATCCTTTTTTTCAAATGGTATTAATTAATACATAAAAAACTTGTTCTTTGTAATCAAACCCACAGATTAACAAAAACAGTTGTCACTATGGTTTTATATAATAATTAGACTTCACTATAAGTAACCATATTAAATTTAAAACCATTTAATCTCCTAGATGTTCGCTAATAGCATATAACTTCAATTCTGGAAAACCACTTTCATCTTACATGTTTATCCAAACATGAATATAAGCGAACCAGTTATTAAAACCAACTAAACAAACGAGTCTGAATAATGAAATTGAACCTTATAACCAATAAAAATGGTTATAAATGAACTTAAAATGATTATACTAAACTAATTAAATATATAATATGTTATGTAATTATTAATTAATAAACATAATTTTTTTATTCAGGTCTTTAATAACAAGTGGAGAACACCAACAAATTTAAGGTAAGGGATCCTCTCCATTTCTCTCTTAATCAAGATTGTCCTCTATGTTTTTCCTTTTATGCATAATCCCAAATGATGGGGTATGTTTTTTCACCTCCACCATACTATCCTAATGATTTATAAGTGATGATAAACCCATTTTCTCTCTCATGAAGACCTCTTAGGTACACCCGACACCATGCTAATAAACCGTAATAAATTCTACCCGAACCCCTTTTGTTCATTCGAGATGCCTTATCTTTCTTTATATCAAAGTGGAGTTATCTTATCTATTTATGTAAATATTCTAAATTCTATTTAGTTTTAAAAAAATTCATTTATGAGGACCCTTTATTCATTCTCTTTTGAGGATATACATGTTTTTGTAAAGATTCCTTCCTTAGAACTTTCTGATAAGCAAACCTATTTTAAGGGAACTTCCGGAATTTTTACCCAATTTCAAGTGTAATATATTCTATGTTTTGAGACATAATTGTCTTTATAAAATCATTATTTTTATTATGAAAACATTCTTGGTTCAATTATGGTTTTTATATAAAATATTTTCCTCTTTTCTTTTTTTTTTTAAAATCTCTATAGTATTTTCCTTAAAACCGCACAAAAAATGTTTTAATGCTAATGTTTCTCAAATACATTTCTTATATGTTGTCACTTATATTTGACACCACATACCATGTTATATGTCTATTTTACCTTATGAACGTCCATGTATGTTCTAATCCCTTTCTTTCCTGGACACTTTCATGATACGCTCATTGGTTATGCTTTAGGTCATGATTGTAGTACCCAATTCTTTCCATGGGTATCCTTATGTTTATGAATGGTTGATTATATAAGATTATTTATGTGGAAAGAATAATCCTAAAAATGTTGAGATGGGTGTGCCCAGATTGTACTCCAATACATTGGGTAAAGTTAAGTCTCATGAGATGCAATGTGAAACAGGATTGGTGGTTAGCCTTGATGTGTACTAAAATGGGAAACAAGATTGGCGATTAGCCTTGACCCATACTAAAGAAATGTTTAATGATTCTGACACATTTATATGATTCCATGTTTATATGATCACATGCTTATACGATATGATTTTATATGTTCCATGCTTTTGATATCATTATGTCATTCCTCCTAACTCATGTTCTTAAGACGTATCCTTATGTTCTTTCCCTTACTAGGATTTTCAACTCATACATTTGTTCATGTGTTCCCCTGGGTACCCTATGCAGATGTAAGCGTTCAAAGGAAGTTAGGATCTCTTTATGAAGATTAAATAAAGAAGTATTTTTTATCCCCATGTTTTATGTTTTATGTACCTAGTCTTCAAAGATACTAGACTTAATGATCCTTGGATTTTACTCTGATGATTAATTATGCTTAAAATAATGAAATGTTATATGTAAAAGGCTTGGGTATCTATAAGAAAATTCCACAAAGCCCCATGGAAGAAATTACTATTCTAGAGACACAAGAATTGTGTAGGAGTACAAGAGAGGTTAGAGAACTAGAATGGTACAATTTTCTAGTTACTGAGGATGGTGACTCATTATAAGTTTATAATAACGATCTTATAACATACAAGGAAGTAGTAAGTGGCATAGATGTTGCTAAGTGGAAAGAAGCCATGAATTCTAAAATGTATTCCATGCACCAAAACCAAGTCTAGATTTTGGTAGATCCTCTAGTTGTTGTAAAGCCTGTTGGTTGCAAATGGGTATTCAAGAAGAAACTGGACATGGAAGGACAAGTCAGTACCTATAAGGATTGACTGGTTTCAGAAGGGTTCAAACAACGTCAAGGCATTGACTACGAAAAAACCTTTTCACCAGTTGAAATAATGAAATCCATCAGAATTCTATTGTCCATTATCACTTACCATGACTATGAGACTTGGAAAATGGATGTCAAAACAACCTTCCTTAATGAGAACCTTCATAAAGATGTCTACATGACATAACCTGAAGGATTTATGACTCCAAAGGATTCCAATAATGTATGCAAGTTGCAAAAATCCATTTATGGATTGAAGCAAGCATCCAGGTCATAGAACATTCATTTTGATGAAGCTATAACGAAATTTGGTTTTATCAAGAATGAATGTGAGCCTTATGTCTACAAATAGTTTAGTGGGAGTGAAGTTGTTTTCCTAATAGTATATGTTGATGACATATTACTTATTGGAATCCAGATACCATTCTTACAGTCTATTAAGGCATGGCTAAACCAATGCTTCTCCATGAAGGACTTGGGAATGGGAGTATATATTCTTGGGATCAAGATCCATTGTGATAGATCCAAGAGATTGCTGGGCCTAAGTCAAATTACATACATTGATAAGATATTGAAGAGATTTAGTATGGAAAAATCCAAGAGGGTATTGTTTTTAGTGTCACATGGCATTCATCTTTCCAAGAAAATGTGTCCTCAGACATATGATGAAAGAAAGATAATGGCAAGGACTCTATACGCATCAACAATTGGGTAAGTCATGTATGCCATGTTATGTACTAGGATGGATGTCACCTATGCATTGAGTGTGGTAGGAAGATATCAAGCTGACCTAGGTGACCTCCATTGGATGGAAGTCAAGACTATTATAAAGTATCTGAGGCATACTAAGGATATGTTCTTGGTTTATGGAGGAGATGAGGAACTAGTCATCAGAGGATATGAAGATGCTAGTTTCTAGACTGATCAAGATGGCATGAAGTCTGAAATGAGATAAATATTCACTTTTAATAGAGGTGCATCTAGTTAGAAGTGCTCAAAGAAGAGTGTGGTCATAGATTCTATAGTAGAGTATGAGTATATCGCAGCTTCTAAGGCAGCTGAAGAAGTAGTTTGGATAAGAAGCTTTGTCTAGGATCTAGATGTGATACCTAGAAATAAATATCTCATCACACTATACTATGATAATACTATAGTGGTGGATCTCGCAAAATATACAAGGTCACATCAGCGGACGAAGCACATACTTCTAAAGTATCATCTCTTGAGGGATTTTTCTCATAGAGTTGAAGTTTCAGTGAGAAGTATTTCCATGGAAGACAACATGGTGGACCCCTTTACTAAAGCCTTGACTCAGCAGAAACATGATCACTATGTGAGGTCTAGTGGACTGAAAGTCATAGGTAGTTGGCTCTAGTCCAAGTGGTAATTTGTAAGATTTGGTTTCCTAGAACAAATTGGTTATACTTTTATTACATGGATATTTAATGTATTTAAATATTAAAAATATTATTACATATTGTTCATTATTCTTTATGATTATGATGTAATAATTTCCTAGAGTATTTGTTGCATTGATAAGGTCATGGAAGTTCCTCGCTATAATGAGAACCTTAAAATGATATAACAGTATTCTTAAATATAGTTCTATGGTTGGATGACATACTATGATAGGATACATAGCATGTAGATCATCAGGTGAGAGTACTCGTAAGAAGATGAGACTTTATCTCATGAATTTCGCACTTAGTAATCTCCAAGATAGAAGATTATGAGAATAGACCCGCTAGTAGAAATTCCGCATATTCTGGTGTCATTGAATATTTCTATCTGCTAGCGTGTGTATTGATCTTTGGAATTTAATATTATCATTAATATGTGTCACGACTCGCGCACTTTGATTTACAAACGAAAACTATCACGTAGATAGTTGGTGGGAAGTAGGGTACGTTGGGTGTGTCACGAGTGGCATGTTATTAATGGACAATTCATGGAAGGATTTGTCCCTTCCATTTATGGAAGTTGATATCTTATCCCTTTGGTTGAAACAGAACCATCACACAAAATTCCATGGACATGGTGTAACATTGAGTTTATTTTAGGTAGTCAAAGAACGACGTATCACACATAAAAGTTAATGACACTATCGTAAAACCTTCTTGATGAGACATTGAGACACAAGGATTATATTACACAGTGAACATTCGTATGCGGATGTCATTGTTGTGACTTTATTCTCTTTCTCTAGGGTACCTTAATCCGTTTGTAGAAAGTACTCTTAGACTTTAGGAAAGCCCACCTAATGCCAATGAGAAAGAATCCTAGCTAGTCACACACTTAGTGTTTTCGGTGGTCTTGGTTAAATTCTATTTGAATTTAATTAATGAAATAAATATTATTCTTCAAGACCATGGAATAATTTTATTCAAGTTAAAATTATTTCATAAATTAAATAAAAAAATAAAAAAAACTGCATACTTGGTGAATTGAGAATTGTTGAGCCAAAAAATTTCTCTCTTGAATCCTCTTCTTCCCCCTCTCAAGAACAAGATACATTCTATAAGACTTAAGAATAAGAGATCAAGAATGACTGATGAAATACACTCACTCTTCTATGCTAACACCCGAATAATGAGTGGTGTTGATCTAAGGCCATCAAAGCACATGTGGATCACCGCTAGATGGATTCTGGTTTGGATCCTCGCCAGCGCAACAAGACAATTCGTTAGGGTCATTCCGAATGATCAAAATCATCAACTAAGAAAAGACCAAAGATATAGGTATTATTTTCTTTATGAAATTAATTTAATTAATTGTAAACATTATGTTAAAGATCCTCTCTAAAGGTTTTGGGCCTTTTTCTTCTTTATCTAAATCTTTGATTATATTCTGTGGAGACTGGCGTTCATCGTCGTCTTGATCCTTGAATAATCATTGATCATAGTAAAAATTAAAGTAAGGTGTCGGCTCAACTGTGCTTACACAACTCCTAGAACCTTCACTTGAGATATCAACTTATGTTATGGAACAAAAGGGACAAATACTTTCTCGCATTATCTATTAATACAGTATTACTCGTGACACACCCAACATGTCCTACCTTACTGTGAACAATGTTTGATCACAGTTTTCTTCAACACATATAAGTGCACGAGTCATAATACCCATTAATAATAATCTTAAAGTCTAAGGACCAATACATACATCTGTAGATATGAACATCCAATGACACTATGAAATGTGTATTTCATACTATAAGGTCTCATTCTCATAATATCATCTTGGATATTACCAAGGTCGAACACCCTAAGAAGGTGCCTCAAAGTTTTATGAGTCATCACCCCTAATGGCCTGTATTATTTGTGTCCCTCAAATAAAATTATCCACCCATAGAATATATATTCAAGAATAGTGTTATGGAAATTCTGGGTTCTCATCATAGTAGGGATTCACTATGACCCTTTAGTGCAACAACTATCCTTAGGACATTATCACATGCACTGTCACATAGAAGAACAATCAAGATGTGATAAGGTATTTATTAATATTAAAATCCATGAATACAATTTTATCATAAAGTACAATGTAGTTGTTTCTAGGCCACCAACTCCAACAGTCAGGTGCTAGTCACCAACCTATGGGGATCAAGAACACCCTTCGGTCCATATTAGGGATGACTCATGTATCAGCATATTGGGGTATCTGGGCTAGTTCACGGAAAAGTGGCATCAGAGGGAGGTTGTGAATTTTTTCCTTCAAGTTGGTATATAGTTGAGTTATCCTAGTTGATAGAAGATAGGATTGATGGGACTTAAGAGGTGGTTATGAGTTAGTGCCCGACTAGCTCTCATCACTAAGGGTTATGTACAATAGAAGCTATTATGAGTAAATAGGACATAATCAATATGTAAAGGTAAATAACTGAAAATCTATGTTATTTAATCAATAACTTGAATATTAAATACAATCATGGATAATATTAATGCAATAATATCATGGATAATAATAACTAAATTCTCAATGAATGAAATGCATAATATTGGATGTCATTATCTCAGACATCATGATATTTAAACCATCAAAACCTTATGTTAAGATAGTTTAATCGATGGGTATGAATACACCAAAAACCCATTTAATTTAGCCAACTTATTTGTCTCGGGGTACCCATTGATGTCACTGCATAACCAATTAATTCCTTATATATTAAATAATCAGTTTAATTTATAAACAATATTCCTTATCAATGAATATTTGTATTGAGTAAAGAATATCGAATATCAATATTTTCCCAATCAATCAAATAATTTTTAAATTAAACACCATATGTAGAAATCGTATAAATTTTAGGAAATAATCATATACATGATACAACTAATATGGATATTTAAGTTAAATTTAATTTTTAACAATCACAAGAAAGTGAATGTTTTAAGAGATAGTTAATGATCACAAAATCAATGAGAGATTATATGGGTTTTGTGATAAATTCATGTATTTTGGAGGATAAAAGAAAATATACGAGAAACATTAAAATAATATTTATTAAAATTGTTTTCTATGTAAAACCATTGAAAACTTGTAGAATAATCTAAATATTATAAATTAGTTATGGCGGTGGAAAATTTCATTAGTGCCGTATACATTAAAATGAAATATTCCTTTTGACTTTTTATAGTGAAATTTGAAAATTTACCTTTCATAAAACATTAGAAATATTACTTTAAAACCTTGTAAAAATTCAAGGATAACTTAAAATATCCTTAATAAATAATTTTAGTAAATGAAAATAACTTTTTTAAAACAATTTTAAAAAATATGGACCTAGAAGAAAATTGAACTCGATCAAAAAGATTAATAAGACCGACTTTTCTTTTAAACAATTCATTGCTTGATTAAAGTGCCAATGAGGGGAAAATTTGGAAGAAAATATGGAAATTATTTAAATTTATAGGGGATAATAAAATAGATTATTTTTATGAAGAATAAATTATAATATTTATTTAATGAAAATTAAAGAAATCCAAAAAAATGATATTGTAAAATAAATCCTTACCTTTGTGATATCTTTTAAATTGTAACTGATTGAAGGAATAAAATTGAATTGATCCGTTAATCATAATTAATAAATAAGTATTCATGTTAAATATATAAAATTTATGGTATATACACCTCATAAAAGTGAATAGGGTCATAACAACAAATATGACTCAATGGAATGTAAATTGAGATGAAATCTATTACCTCAAGCTTCCCTTTAGTTGAATGTGCTTTAATTTCTCATATAATGGTTTTAAAAATATTATAAATTTATTCTAGAATAAGATTAATATTTATAATATCATATATAACCCTCCCATAACATCTTATGACCCATTAATTAATAATATTTCATTATTACCATTGTTTTGGGCCTTAACTACTTTATGTTCTCATGCATAATTTGTTCTGGAAGTTCCAGTTATTGTTCATGAGATATAGTTATATCATCTACATAATGATATTAAAGTTATAAATATAATATTTATTCATTATTTACATGTTTATAATCATTATTTAAATTTGAATATGGGAAATTAATCACATCACTTTGTGGATATGGTATGTCATACGTACACATGAACAACATCATCATTTCCTTAATGGGTGAATGGGTAAGGAAGTTGATGATATGTTAAATTTTAAAAATAAATATTATGTAGTAAGTATTGTATATATTCATTGGATCCATCATTATTACTATCCATGTTAGTCGGTGATGAAAAACAATTTATATCAGTTCGCGAGGCGATAGTCTACCGTACACACGAGCGATGGTCTTATTACCCAATTGATAGAGAAGGTGATAGATAAAATTATTTCATAAACACAATAAAATATTAGTATATGTTATATGTTGGTGTTTTTATTGGGTTTATTAAGACATAATTGAAGGTGATAAAAGAAGAAGTAAGAATAAAGAGCTTTGTGAAGACAATTACTTTCACATAGAAACCTCTATTTGTATCTCTTATCAAGGACCCTAGAGTTTGTATTTTGGGAATAAAAATAGATTTATAACATGGATAAGTATATTGGGGATATATTTTAGTAGATTTTGGTCAATCTAAATGTCTTAATAGGTGTGAATAAGTGAGGGGATGAGGTGCCCTTTTATAATTGTGGTGAGTGACACACTTGTAATTTTTCAAAGTTTTAAAATTATGTCAATTCAATTTCTTGAAAAAATGGATCCAAAATGGATCATATTAGAATTTGATAAGGTTAAGTTCAAAATATAACCAATAAATTTGGTTTCAGAAAGTTTATAGGTCATTTAAACCCTTATATTTTTAGGTTAACTCACTAATAAACTCGTTTTAACCTTAACTGCACTGACAAATTTTTACTGTTTTTACTATTACTTATGACCAAAAATGAAAGTGGACTTATTACTAAATTTGTAAATGATGATTACAAATATGAAATCCATTTTATCCAATTAAATTTATTGGTGAGGCATTATTTAATTTAAAAATAAACCTGAAAAACAGTTTTTAAAAAAAATCATTTTCAAGCATAAAATGATCTTACATTAACTATATGACTACTAATAATGATTATATGGATTTAAATTCATATATCTAGATATATAATCTATAAATTTAATTAAAATAATTCATCATTGAATATTATTTTAGTTAATTAAAATGGAAATACATTATGTTTAAAAAAATAGTTTTCTGAAAAGTATCCATTTTACCTCCAAATGATCTTATCTTTATTTAAATCAAATTTATTGTCAATAAATGGTTAATTATACATATTATAACATATTATTATAAATAAAATAAGTAATAGTTAAATAATACCTTTTAAATTATTCATATAATCTTAATTCTAAGGGAAAATTTCTAAAACTCATTCTATGATTATTTTGACCAGTAAGTTAAAAATCGATATTCATCATATAAAATTAGAATTTTGTGCCATAAAATGTTAAAATGAACATTGTATTATAGTTTTATTAAAATAGAATGTTCACTTACTATAATTGAAGATCGAGTGTTACAAAAAATAAAATCGACCTATTTACCAAATTTGAACCTCCTAATTCCAAATATGAAATCCATTTTTCAAGATTCAATTTATAGAAGTGACATAAATCAATTTTAATATAATTTCAAAAAATTCAATGAAAAACAATTTTTAGAAAAATACTTTTTTAAGAATAAAAATGATTTTATACAAAATCAAGTATAATATTGATTCTTATGAAATTAATTACATTATATTTGATCAAATGGATATTATATTAATTTAAAACCAAATCCCAAATTTAATGATACTTTTAAATTACTTGATTTAAGGAAAAGAAATGATAGTTTTTCAAAAGAGTACATTTTTCTCTATTCACTCAAAAATCAATTTTTTCAAAAAAAAAATCCTAAAAATTCATCATAATCATATTATGAAATTCTAATTTCAAAATTGATATCCATTTTTTCAAATATAATTTATAAAAGTGGCAGAAATTAATTATAATATTCTCACACAAAATGAAATAAAACTCATTTTTGAAGAAAATTAATTCTTGAATCATAAAATGATTTTATTCTCATTACTTGTATAATAAAAATAGTTAAATGAATGTTAATTATTCATATTAATACTCATAAAACCAACTACCATACCACAATGATTTTATTTTAATAATATTATATCATGATTTGTTTAATCTGGATGTTGCACATACCACACACTATCGAATATATTATTTTAAAAAATAAATTTCAAAATATTTGGGTGTTGCAATGTATGTGTGTTTATGTTTATTTTCATATATTAATATACTTGTGTGTGTGTGTGTTTGTATGTGTGTGTGTGTTTACACATCTATTGTAACACCCCAAGCTTCTACGGTATGCTTCTCTTTGAATAATGCAATAGTGTGTGTTGTACGCAACATCGAGTTCTAAGACACCACAATCAATCAAACTAGCCGTTATGAATAGTAATACATACTTTTTGAAATTTTATAAATTTTATTTTTCAAAATGGACTTAATTTTTGGATTCGGAATATCGAAATTAGCCTAGGGTGAAGTTTTGGTATTTTTCTGAAAAACTTCATTTTTTGATGAATAGTGAAACCACTAAGTGGTAGTAAAAAAAACTGAATTTTTCATAAAACTTAATTTTACTGCTTCTGTGAGTGGAATTTTAAAAATCCGAGAGACACAATTAATATCAAGGAGTAAAATGTGGTTCAATGAGATGAAAATAATTTTTGGTGAATAGTAACTTTTTACTTTTATTTACCACAGTTAAAAGTAAATAGGGTAATTAAGGGTAAAAATGATATTAATATTACCCTAACACATGTACTAATTCTATTGGACAAGTTTATATCGACCAAAAACAACCTTAGGAATAAAATATTATCATTTAGGTCCACTTGGATTAGATTAGGACATTTATTATTATTTAATTCAAAGAAGAGTTAAAAGAGTTAAAATCAAAGTTTATTTACTAAAACATTTTTAATATAGGGTTAAACATAAGATAAATTCGATTATAAATATTAATTAGAAATATAAAAATATTTCCTACATAATTATAGTTTATATATAATTTTTAGACATTAAATAATTTAATTTATTTATGAAACAATGATGATGAAGTAATTACCATAATAGTGAAAAATTAAAATAATTGATATTATAAATACCCAAATATATATAATTTGAGATTTTTTATAAATTACAATAATTTTATAGGTTAATATTAAATTTTAGGATCGACTTAATTAACTTTGTTCGAAGTAATCATTCTGTTATGATTTTCACAAAAATCAATTATTGAATAGTGTCAAAATTGACATAAAAGAGTTTTTAAAACAAATATTATATTATTAATTGATATTAAATTCTTAAAAATCTAAGGTTCGTCCAAGAGACTTATATCATGATAGGTGTATCATTGATGGACCACTTGGGGGTCTCTTGGAGGTATATAGTAAGTTTATTAACCATATAATATAAAAATACAAAGAGACATTGTAAAAGTGAAACTAATTAACTAAGAGTTTAAACTAAAAGATAAGGTTAATATAATGACCCAAACCTGTCTAAATTCTATTGGTTGAGTGTTTTGCGACCCATACCCACCTTAAACGTTAAATAATCCACTTTGGAGCCATTATAAACCGAATATGAATTTATTATAAAATAATATTTCTAGCTTTTCCAAAGGTGCCCCTCACCCCTCTTATAAAAGGGAACCCCCCCTTATCACTAGTTAACACATTAAAAGCCTTTTGGTTTAGCAAAACACTACCCAAATACTCTCTCAACTTCCCTCACTACAACCTAGAGGCCTTAGTTTGATCAGAAATCCAACTTAAGGAGCCCTTTTGATCAAATCAAAAGGAAGAACCCGAAGAAGAGGTAATGTTTTCACCACCCTTTTTTCAAATTCATTTCTTCTTCAACTTCTTATTTCTTTGTTATTACCATTATAAAATAATGAATCCAGTATCTAATATATAATGTAATATTATTATAAATATGGTACAACCATATTCAGTATTCTATCCATCCTTTGAATGACATGTCACCATACGTGCATACGTACGGCTTACCGTCTCCACGTCATGGTGTAATTGTTATTCAATATATTATTATTTGGATGGGTATAATAATGATGTGTAATTCATGTAAATAATAAATATAACATTATAATGATTATGTATATAATATATACCATCCAATTAAATATTATTTTAATATCAAAAGAATGATATTGTCGCTCGTGCGTACGTACGGACTACCGTCTCCACGAACGTGATGAGATTCATTCTCCATCGTATCCATTCAAGTATAATTATCATTTTATGATTTAAAAATAATGTTTAAGGACTTAATATAATTCTGGATATGAATGATATACAACCTATCCATGAAAAACATGGCTTACATAACAAAACATATAAAAGAAAACGAGTAAGTTAACACCTGAAACGACGATAATACTAAGATATTATTAACAAAGCAATGTTAAAAGATCATATATGATAAAAAAATAATGTATATGATTCTTTTATAATTTAATAACAATTATTTCACTATTATACAGGAGGTTAACCTACCCCCAACCAAGGAAAGGTACAAGGTAAGGGTTTATTTCGCAATCTCTTCATTATCCGAGGTTGTTTATACGTAATAACCTACTAGGAATTCTTTATCATCCACATCCATGTTTCTTAAAAATGTATTTGAAAACATTTTTAATATTTACTAGAATATGGGTTAAAGTCATTTATACCCTTGTTTTACTTTTTATAAGAGGTTTATAAAGTAATCTTTCCGTCGTTTTCCAAACAAGGTGCTTTTTAACCTTTTCGACAGAATTAAGGTAAGAATGTTTTTTAACTTATATGGTGGGTGCGGCTATTTTCTGCCATTATAAAATCATCGAAGCTTTCCTTACAAGCTTATAAGAATATTTTCAAATAAAATGTTTTATTTTATATGACTCTTAAATGATTTCAAAATAAAATGAGATATTTCTCTAAAAAAAGTTTTGATTTCATCTATGTCAACATCCTTTGATGGATTTTAAGCTTATTTGAAGCTGATTTATTATGAAACAAAACGTCCATATTGTATTGAAGGTTTTGTGATATGTTTGACTATGGATATGTTATTTTTATACCCTTCATGGTTTATGGTAAAAGTATTAACATTTCGTATGCTAGTTTTAATACGAATGTTTATGTTATGTTTAAATATTTTCATATGGGAATGCATTAGACTTAATATGTGACAGGTGGAGCCCGCTATAGCTCCTCGATGCATTAGTAGGTCTCATGAGACAAACTTGTGTCTTGGCACAAGGCCTTGGCAAAATCTTATTTGTAGTCTTGGCACGAGGCCTTGACTATGTGGTTATGATAGTCTGGCATTATGCATTCCATCATTATAAAAGTGGTTATTGATATTGCATGTGATTATTCGATTAGTAGAATATCCATGTGAATAAGTAAATGACATTATTTCATTTTATTTTTTTCCATACTATGTTTAATTTCAAGTTTAAAAGGCTTTTTTTTAGTTATACATTGCCTTAAATGTTTATTATTATTTATGAAAGTTTCCGCTATATTGTTATCCTTACTGGGAATTTGAGCTCACCCCTTTTCTATGTTTCATTTTTTCCCAGGATGTGAAGAAGTAAATTATGAATGACCTGCAGGGATAGTATGAGGGGATAAGAGTGTGGAATATGGAGACTATGTTGTTGTAGTTTTCATTTTTATGATGTAATGTAAAATTTTATGAATATATCTAGTGTTTCCAAGGCTACTAAACTAATCGGTCTTTCGAGACTTGATCTTTCTTGTGATCATGCCAATGTTATGTAATAATGCACCGACTCTGGGTAACTGAGGTCGAGGTGTTACATCTATAGACACTTATATATTTACTTATAAAAATTTATACTAATTCAAATACATTTGTATATTTATATATTTTATAAATTTTTATAATTTATTTATATAAAGTATTTATGTGCGTGTGTGTTTATATAGAATACTTAAATACATTATAAAATATACATATCATTTAATATAAATTTAATAATAATTTTTGGCATAAATTATGAAAATAAAATTGGTAATATATTTTTATTCTGATATGATTTATATATTTGAATACTCATTTTATATTTTAAATATATTTTAATATATTTCCCCCAAGGTGAATATGGGTTGGTCTCATCCCTACAGGGTCTTGGGGATGTCTCAAGTTACATATGTATTTTTCTAATTCATTTAAATACATTATAAAATATATATATTACTTAATATAAATTGAATAAAAAATTTTAACATAAATTATGAAAATAAAACTGATTATATTTTTATTCCTATATGATTTATATAACTAAATATACATTTTATATGTAAATATAATTTAATATTTATATATATACTTAATATTTATCTATTTTAATATATATATATATATATAAACACATGTATAATTATAAATATATATGTATGTTATAAATTATACAATATTAAAATGGATATATATATTTAAATATTAAATATATGTCATATTTATAATAAAAATAGTAATTATAATAATATATATAATTATATATATGAATAAATAAAAAAATAAAAAAATAAATTTTTTATAAATACATATGTTACAAATGGTCGGGGAAGGGGAATTACAAAGCTACAAAGTAAACATGTTTGACACCAAAATCAAGGAAAAGAAAGAATAAAAGGAGAGGATAAGGGGCTACATTGTGAAGACTGGTCACGAAGACCCGTAGCCCTACGGCCAGCGCAAATCTCTCCCTTCGCGAACCCACCATGGAGCAAGGAGGTAAGATTCTCCGTAAAACCCTTTGACGTTCGCGAACCCGCCACGGAGCAAGGAGGCGAGATGCTCCACGAACCGATTTGATGTTCATGAACCCGTCGCGGAGCAAGAAGGCAGGATGCTCTGTGAATCGATTTGACGTTCGCGAACCTGCTGCGGAGCAAGGAGGTGGGATGCTCTGTGAACCCCTTTGACGTTCGTGAACCCTCCATAGAGCAACCTCCGTCTTCATGCCGAGTGAGAAATACTTCGTGGCACCTCTTGCCTATAAATACTAGGCTCCCCTGGATCCCAAAGGATGGATCCTCTGACCTTTTGCCTTCTGAGACCCCAAATCACGAAGAAATTTTTGCTCTGCGAACCATGAGCTTTTCAAGGTACTTTTACATCATGAAGTGTCTTCCCCTTTGCATAGATTCCACCCCTCTTCAAAGAGGGATGCCCTTCGCAGGGCCCATGGGCCTCCGTGAAGGAAGGATATCCCAAAGGGGATTCGGGTCATCGCAAGGCATTTATGCTTCGCGAAACACCCTTCATACACATGTGATCCACATGATAAGGCATGGTCACTATGCTTCGCAAAGCACATTGCTTCACAATGTTATGATTCGCAAGGAACCCTTGATTTTCAAGGCATTCCTCCATGAATTCCTTTTCACTTCATGAATCACCTTTCATATTCACTTATTCCCTATACCTAGGCTAGGTGACTTCACTTCTCAAATCACATCCCTCCACGAAGCCCCTCCACTTCATGGAGCACCAGAGCTTCACAAATATTCTACCTACAAACCCCTTTGCTCTGTAAC
The DNA here is from genome assembly GCA_963277665.1 of Viscum album. Classification (NCBI taxonomy): domain Eukaryota; kingdom Viridiplantae; phylum Streptophyta; class Magnoliopsida; order Santalales; family Viscaceae; genus Viscum; species Viscum album. Next base: position 1,507,426,780 of record OY728158.1, read on the forward strand.
TCCTTTTACCATGCGGCCCTTCAAGTTTGCTCAAATCAATTTCAAGGTCCCTTGGGTGGTGCTTCCCATTGCATTGTTTCGCCTCATGCTTCTTCGCATAGGCACGCTAATGGATATTGCTTATTCACAGAGTCACGCTAACATGGACCCTCAATGGATCGCTCCATAACACCCCCATTTCAGGGAATTTTCGATGCATTCCTTCCCTCAAGGGTGGGAAGGTATCGGTTATGTAAGTCCTAGGGGTGTGGAGTGAACCCACCTCATTCGAGCTGCAGGATGTTAAACTGCCAAGCGCCATCGTCCTCAGCACATGACGTTAAACTGTGACCTCACCCCATGCCTTGCATGTGGGGTGCCTCATCTCTGACATTATCTACGCCCACTAGTATCCACGGGAGTGAGATAATTCCTTACATGGAATGTCATCTTCTTTATTGGAACGACGTTCATCCGTGGGTAAAGGGCAACCACCCTGGTGTAAGCTCCTAGCTTTTCTTGTAGGAGGCAGCATCCCTACTCCTACTATCTTCCTAGGTGCCAAATCCCTCTCATGCTGGGATTTTTCACCACCTGGGCCTCCACCCTAGAGTAAGTCCCAATCTCCATCAACATGGGCTTCTAACCACGCATAATCCCCTATTTTCTATTTGGGTTTCTAACCACGTGTATGCCTCACTACACTCCCCACAGATGCACCTTCTATGACGTGATCTTCAGGCCTTTTCTTCCTCTTATTTCTCACACTGAGCATGACTCACGTGAGCTTAGAGTAAGCATCAACCATGACATCCTATATGGGCAGCCTAGAGTGTAAGCCCTACATTCGCCACCCTAAACTACATGGACTTTGATCCTTGCCAAGGCAAGGTACATAGGAAGCCTCCCTGAGGTTCAATCCCAACAACCATTGGCCTCGAATCCCTTCACATCAGTTCACCACAAACATTACGAACTATGTGGACTTTTATCCCTACCAAGGCAAGGTACGTAGGAAGCCTCCATGAGGTTCAAGCCCAAAAACCACTAGTTCTTCCCCCCTTCACGTCAGACCACCTTTTTCCCGCATGATGTTAAACTACATCCCGTCTCTCATCCTACATGATGTTAAACCACATCCACCATCCTAAACTACCTGGGTTTTGATCCTCATCTCCTAGATAAGGTACGTAGGAAGCCTCCATGAGGTTCACCCCCATCCAGCAGTAAGCCGTTGTAACCCCATCTAGCGGTAAGCCATTGTGACCCCATCCAGCGGTAAGCAGTTGGGACCCCATCTAGTGGTTAGCCGTTGTGACCCCATCCAGTGGTAAGTCATTGTAACCCCATCCAGCGGTAAGCCATTGTGACCCCATCCAGCGGTAAGCATTTGTGACCCCATCCAGTGGTTAGCCGTTGTGTCCCCATCCAGTAGTAAGCCGTTGAAATCCCCAATCGACGGTAAGCCGTCATTAGATGAACTATGAGGACTTTGATTCCCTACCACAAGGATACGTAGGAGGTCTTTTCAAGGCTCAAGCCCAGCATCATCATCCTTAAGTCGACTCCATCTCATTCTCCACCCGCTTCACTTAACCATCCATCATCCATTTTTATTCTTACCCAGGCCACCACATCCTGGTGGTATCATGCCACCTCATTCTCGATTTCCTTTAACAACAATCGGGTAACTAACCATGTTTTAGCCCCAACATCAGTGTTCCCTCCTAGGGTTTCACCCACCTGATCCACTCTAGATAGTGTTCTGATCAGTCTGATCTATCTCAGATAGACGTTAAACCTACGACATACCCTGTGTTAAACATATGAAGTTAAAGAAAAACTCAGATACATGTCTATGGCATATAATTCACCGCATTCGACATGGTATACCTCAGTCTTATGTGCCCTCAAGAAGCCCTATAATAAGGGGAAGAAACCCAGACACACTAGTGTCCCTGCATCCAGACACGCCAGTGAAGTCCAACATGACTACTCCCCCGACCGAAGGTTTATGCCCTGACCAGAACCTTTGGAATGTCTTGACAGAAGTAGTGTAATTAAATGGTGTCCATAAAGATATGGAACTGCGAAGAGTTTCACAAAAAACGTCTTAAGTCTATAAGGGAGACCCAGACTAGGTGACGAGCTCGGAGGAGGAATCCACGGAAAGAAGAACTGATATCCCATCATCCCATTTTGATCAAGGAGCAAACATCCTTGAATAAGGAACATATGCTGCCCACCTTTGGAAAGTGGGAATGTGGGGCAACAAACAGTGTCACCGTCCTCGAACAAGAAGAATTCACGCGCCCCAACTAAAGCATCAGAAACAGAAATGGTGGACTCGACGTGAATGTATTCTCCTCAATATGGAGATTAGTAGTGTTCGAGACCTCAGTGGATTAGCATGTCACCAGATCCAGCTATCCAGCACTAGGTCCTGCCAAGAAAATAGAGGGCCTGGCATGAAACTCACCAGAAGATAGTGAAGTCAAAATGTTGGAAATCCTAGTTTGTGATGTTGTCAGCATGGATCCATCTTACCAGCCATAGAAGATGGAATGGAATTGGGGCACTGGTCGTCGATTCCTTCCGTTTCAGCACTAATGGGTTAACCTCCCTACTTTTCAGGAACCAAGATGCTACAGAAATTTGATCACCGCCCACCCATCGACATAAGGGTAGGTTCAATGCCAACACGATAGTCCCACGTGACACCACTACTTCAGTGACAATCTTCATGTCTACAAACACCGGGCACCCACTCACCATCTCCCCATATGAATTTATTCAGCTAAGAGTGATCAATGACCTCATACGCCGGTACGAGGAGGAGGGGATTATCCTGACTAGGGATATGGCCCGCCAAGATCTAGAGGCGTCAACACCTCATCACCAACATCGGTCTCAAAGGTTGTGTAGGGAGCCAATTCACCCCACTCCAACGTACAATCGTTTCGGGAGCCTCTCGCTGAAATAAATCGATGACTCTCTCCCCTATTCCTATGAGGTAGGGGATGTTTGGGCCAGCCCGATTGGGATCCCGATTTAGGGGCCCCCAAGGAGGGCTCCCAATAGGTCATACTAGCACTGCCACCTAGCCCCACAAGTCGAGGAGTAGGTAATCCATACGCCTTCACCATTAGCCCCAGTCCAGTTGACCCGACACCAGCGTCGGGCACATGCCGAGGAGGATGCCTGCCAAGGGGTGTCAATGTCAGCAACTACTATGGATCAGGCCATCGCCGACGTATATCATCAACCCCTTGTGTATTATGAGCATAGGGACTTGCATACCCGGCTCGGATCGAGGCACCAACTGCCCCACAGGTAGGATGAGTCAACTCTCTCAACCATCGGTGCAGGTAGTGGCACTGCTAGTATGGAGGCCCTCCCTATACTACCATCATAAAAAATGTGGGTCTTCCCTAATTCCAAGCTCAGCATGGAGGTCCGCCACATGCTACCCTTAGTCTGAATGAGGGACCTCCGCATAATGGTGAAACTCATCATGGAAGCCTCTCCCATGCTCATTACATCGGGTATGGAGTCATCCCTCCTGCCACAGACCACCAGTGTGGGGATGTTAAGAATCTTGTTAATCTCCAGTGTGGGGGCCCTCCCCATGTTCTTATAGCAGATGGAGAAGGTCCTACTCACCTCAGCAACCAGAGGGGTGAATTCCATCCTTGCTTCACCAGCACCCAGCATGGAGGCCCTACCCGTGTTTGGCTCGACCAGTACGACGACCTTCCTCGCACTGTTGTCACAATGGAAAACAAGCATGGGGGTACCACCTGTGATCTTATGGGCTCGAGCGAAGGTCCTACCCGCTCCATAGCTTCCCACATAGGTCCTCCCCATATACCCTTTGATATCTATCTTGGTTTTCCTTGCACCCCGGCTTACTCAGGTAGAAGCCCTCTCCTCCCCTGTACCAGTACGGCCGAAGGACCTCCTCGTGCTGGAAATCTGCCCTGTCTTGAAGAACCATCCTAGGGAAAGAGGAAGGGTCATCGCCTCCATAAAAGGAACACTAAGAAGACTCAGACTGAGATCAAACTAGTTTGCTTCTCAGATTCCGAAGATGAATACGAATCAGTGATGGAACCTTCACCCAGATCCTCTGTGTCGAGGTCCGGGACAGGAACAAGGTCCATCAGCCTAGTACTCCCATAATACATGGTCCATTGAATTCCCACATCCCTCTGGAGGTATATCCTGGAGGATGAAAATTTGGCAACTCCACAGGTTACGGTCATGCAATCGCCATCATCATCACCAGAAGCAGTCTCTACCTCCACTAAGGATCACAGAGAGCTATTCTGGGGGCCAATGGTGGATGAATGGCAGCCTGATCTATCACCATAAGTCGTAGTACCTTAACCATAAAATATGGTAGTAATCCCTTCTTACCACGATTTCATGGATAAGTCACTTCACTTTTCGGAGAATAGCCTGAGATGTGGAGGTTTATCAGCTCGCTCGCCGTATTCTCCACCAGCCTGCCTGCCGTCCCAGCAGTCTGCTTCGGTACCGCTACCCATTCCACAGCCACCTCCAGTTGATGAGTGGGGAAATGATGTGCCAAACCCTGAATCCAAGCTTAGGATCTTTTGGGATATCCTTGCGGTAGACCACTTCCCTGAGATGTTTTGGCCGGTTGTAGTGCCGAATTTTTGTGCGCTAGAATCCCTCACCCAAGAGGAAGTTGAGTGTTTCCACCAGACCCTCTGGGCGACTCATTTCCATATTTTCCATTAGCAAGTGACTTATCCTAAAATCCAAACGCATTTTTAAGATATTTGAGAACAATGTTGTCTGGTTGATTTGGGCACACTCCCTACGACCCAACGGCCTGAGTCACCAAGTCACCATAGGGCCCTCCAGCAATGGTGCATTCAGAGCTTCCGGGTACTACTCAGGATTATCAAAGAGGATTCTCCCCACATACAGATCCATGTCTAGGGACAATATGCTACACTCCTCTTCAGTCCTATCTAGCAACAACCTGATTTGTCAGGTGACATAGAGGATATGCCTATAAGTAGAGTCACGGTTAACATGGCAGACCTTCTAGAGGGTGAGAACGAGCTAAAGATTATTGGAGAGGACTTTCCCCCCGAGGCAAATTCACACTTCTTGGATCTATTAGGAATAATTAATCATCAATAGAGGAACCTACTCGGTCTTCCTGTGACCACCAAGGCACTAGTCCTTAACCGAAATCCCAACAAGTGCAAGTAACTCCTTGGATCTGTCAAGCCCTCCGACCCATCTGGCTCAGTACTGAAGGCGGAGGATGACCCCGTGAAAGTCGCGTTGCATCAGAAACTCACCGAACAGAAGAATGTAGTCAAAGAACTCCTTTTTGAATGCGCTGTAGAGCGATGGATGGACTACGGTGATCCTAGGCTAGGGCAGCAGGGGCAGGCATAACTTCCCCTCAGCGAATTGCCTTTAGTTGACCCTAACCATCTTTCCCACACAGATAGGGTTGAGTTTAGAACCGATAGAAATAGGGCGCGTTATGTCTCTCCCAATCCTCCTAAACGGTGTGACAACCCTCGAGACCCAGCTCGGCTACCCCCAGTTGTCCCGCAGGTTGTTCCACTAGCCGCTCCATGAGCTGCTGGGCTGCCTTATCATGTTGAAGAACCTGCCAACACACTGTTAGTCAGGGATCCCCATCAAGACAGGAACCCCACCTAGATGATCCAATAGCGACACTCATTTTCCATCTCAATACATTAGATATAAGATAGGTGGAGCTCCTGCCCGATGGCAAGCCTTATTCGGTGTGGGTGGATGATATACTAGCCCCACCAAGTTTTAGAAATCCCAAATTTCCCCCTTCAACAGGATAGGGGACCCACCAAAGCCCCTATACCACTTTACCTCAAGGTGTGGCCCCATGTTGGGAACTCCATCATAGCAAGAGGCCTCCAAGATCTGATGTTTTGTGAAGACATTGGAAGGGCCTGTGTTTGTCTGCTACAACCAACTCCCCATCGGATTAGTAACCAGCTGGGAGGACCTCTGTAGGCAATTACTATACTAATCCAGTTCCACCACGCATAATACTACTATCGCATACCTCTTCAAGTGAAATTACAGGGCTGATGAGTGCATCGTCAACTTTATCGCCTGGTGGAAAGGACTCACGTATTCCCATGGCATGCCGCTGACTCAGGAGAAATTGCTGATGATGAGCGTAGGGAATGTAAAGACGGATCTGGTCCCCTCTCTAATCACCCAGAACTATCTCAGGGGATTCCCAGACTTCTCTGATAATCCCCAGTGCTTAGAGGAATCCTTACAACAAGCTAAGTAGGAACGCCTATTGCCTCCTGCAATCCCCGCAAGAAGGGATGCCTGGGCCAAGCATACCGTAGGGGCCCAAATAGAGGACCCCATGTGATTAGAGTTGTTACCATTAGATCCACCTCCAAAACCTCACAGAGGCCCTCCACCTTAGGCACAACCATTGGCCCATCAACGCGCACATCAGAATCGACAGCTACCCCCGCGCAACGCGCCACCACCTCACAGGCAAGATAATCGAGTTACACCTCCTCGAAAGGCACCTCTAGCCCCTCGTCAGATTCAGGCTCCAAGGCCCCCCTTTTTGGACTGGAGAAACCATACCAACTCATTCAACGAGGCATAGGTCCCAATTACTTCTGCAGTGAATTGGAGCAGGGGATTCTATGTGTTCTTGAGTGTAGAAGGCCAGAAGAAGCAAACCTCACTGATCACCGTAATTACCACCCATACCACCAGATCCCAGGGAGCACTCTCAAGAAGTTTTATGTGTTCAAAGACTAGCTTCAAGACCAGGTAGATAACTACATAGTCGGTTTAGGCCTAGCTCCGACAAAGGTGCCATGAATCTTCGTGATTCCAGACAGCAAAAGTTACAGCGAGGGCGAGTAGCATCAGGTTTCCAGTTGCGGATCCCAGAAGTTTGAAGACTAGATGGCTCGAAAAATAGTCACCCATGCCCATGGTATCATCCAGGCATGCATGAATTAGCCATAGCCTTCAGAAGCTGCAGCCACCACATCTGCATCGTCGTCTCAGTCATCCTCTTACTAGAAGAGAAAACACCGGCGACGCAAGGTAAAGGAAAGTCCTCCGCCGATGCCATCGTCATACCATAATCTCGGTGACTTCATTCTCCCAGAGATGGATATTCCTTCAAGAATCCATCCATTAGTGGAGGAATATTCAACTGAAGGTCAATGGTATTCCACAGTTAATGTTGTAGAGCTAGTAAATCCCAACATGATTTCTGACGATGAGAAGCACCAGGCGAATCCTCCCAACGTCCCCATCCATCGCCAGCATCAATGGATCCATGGCTATATGGGCCATCAGAGTGCCTTGGTCAGCACTTCCAGCTAGGTTGTGCATGATACTAAAACTAGGCAATAAGATCTGCGTAGAGCTCAGTATACACAACCTTCTCATCTAGTGGCATTAGGCTCACCTTTGCTGCCATTCGGGTTGCTGGATCAGGCAAAGCCACCCTGACCATGCCGTGACCAGCCACTCCCTGCTACAGGCCGGTCTCAGTCATCTAGACATCATCCGGTAGACACTCCACATGCTTCGACTAGTGAGCAGCAGGATATTCCTAGTACTAGTTAGCCACCGGTCCAGTCGGAAGGGCCCACCATACCTCCTGTCATAGAGCGACCTCCTGCAAGCAGAAGTTCATGCCTGGAACAGAAGTAAAATGTTCTTCAGCATCTTTCCATTATTCCCGCAAGTCTCTCCATCCTTGAGGCCCTTCGCCTGTCATCAGATATGTATGATTCCCTCACTGAGGCTTTAAGAAGCCCCCTCCAGTTTGAGATGGAAGTAGCAGTTGCAAAATCTTTTCATGCTGAATCAATCAAGAATGCTGAATGCCAGACCATTATCTCATTCTCTGAAGAAGATGAAGTCTATCCCATACAGGGGCACATTCGACCACTATACATCACTGGACAGTTCAATGAAGTGGAGGTTCGTCATTGTCTTGTCGACATGGGATCTGGAATTAACCTAATCCCAACTCGGACACTGCAAAATATGGGGTTGTCTAAAGATAATCTAAGTCCCTCTGACCTAATAATCCAAGGGTATGATAGGATGGAACAGACACCAGTAGACAAGCTCCACTTGAAGACCGAGTTTGGTGGCCTAGTTGCTAGCACCAAATTTATGGTAGTCTCCCATGATACCATCTACAATGCATTGATGGGAAGACCATGGCTCCACCTGCATGCGGCAGTTCCCTCATCATATCACCAGTGTCTCAATTAATCCCTTAATGGTTGAGTGGGCATGATTTAAGGTGATGCATCTCCCTTTGCCTCTTGTGAATCCCGCTACCTAGATGCCAACTATTACAAGATCAAGGTCAAGAAGATTCAGACTAATGAGGTTGAGCATGTCGCGAATGCGACTGACCCATGGACAGATCTAGATGACGCCTACGTCTTTCGAATCCACCAATTGGAGGCTATGACCCCAGTCATGGGAAAATTCATCGTTGTTTCTGGGACAAGGGGGGAACAGATTCCTAGGCCTAAGCGACACTATAATATCACCTCGTACTTATATAAAAATCAGGCTCAGGTGATACCGGAGCCTCCTACCCTCATAAGGTATCGGGATGTCCGCGCCATGGAAACAAAAATATGTCATACTTTCTTATTCCGCTAGTCTGGAATTAACCGGATCAAGACGACATACCAATATTGCTTCGATATCATCAAGTGTGGCCCCTTTGGATGAAGTCTAGATGGGATCAGTTCAACATCCTTCATCGTTATGGTTGTGGAAGCACAAGAGTCCTTTGATGCAGTGACCACTGCCACTCAGGCTGGTACCAACCTCCTGTCGGGATCTGCCAACTTAGAAGAAATTACTCCCACCGATGATCCCTACTCTATAAGTGTAGAATAGTATTTGGAAGATGCTCCCACCATTTTTTAAGAGGGAATCTCTACCAAAGTCGATGAGTTGGTACAGGTGAACCTCGATAGCAAGGAAAACCCAAAACAAACATTGATCAGTGCTGCCATGCCCCTTGAGGAGAAACAACAGTAAATAGATTTTCTGAAACAACACCGTTATGTATTTTCCTGGAGTTGTGACAAGATTATAGGACTATATCCTTAGGTAGTCGTCCACCGCCTTGGTCTCCCAGAAAATCATCATGGGTTCAAGCAGCCTCCCATAAAGATGCACCCTTCTCATGGTGTTGTGGTTGAGGGAGAAGTCAACAAACTCATCAGAGCCAATTTTATTAAGGAGGTCCAATACCCAAAATGGATGGCCAATATTGTGCCAGTAAGGAAGAAGAATGGACAAATCAGGGTCTGTATCAAATTCCGAGATCTCAACCGTCACTGTTCAAAGGATGATTTTACCCTTCCTGTGATGAAGTTGTTGATTAACGTTACAGCTAGATTCCAAGCCCTCTCCTCCATGGATGGGTACTCTAGGTACAACCAGATCTGAATATCCCCCGAGGTTGAGGAGTTCACAACCTTTAGGGCACCATAATGTACTTTCTGTTACCAAGTCATTCCATTTGGTTTAAAGAATGCAGGTGCCACCTACCAGTGGGCTATGCATCGTATATTTAAGCCGATCCTTGGAAAATTGGTGGAATTATATGTGGACGATCTGGTGGTCAAATCTCACTAGCATTAGGACAATCTCAAATACCTTGAGATAGTGTTAGAATTCCTATGTTCTCATCACCTGAAGATGAACCCATTGAAGTGTGCCTTCAGGGTCACCTATGGAAAGTTTCTCAATTTCGTTGTCAGATACAGGGGAATTGAGATCGACCCAGAGAAGATCAAGGACATTATCCAGATGTCTCCTCCGAGCAACATTTGGTATATTCAAGACATCCAAGTCCACATTGCTTATATACATCGATTCATTGCGAATATGGTGGGCAAGTGTAAGTCCTTTTCTTGGCTCATGAAGAAAGGCACCGTATATGAGTGGTATGAAGAGTGTTAGCATTCTTTGAGGAGATCAAGCAGTATCTTCTCCAGCCCCCGGTATTAATGCCACCCATCTTCAGAAAGCAATTGGTCCTTTATGTGAACACCCTGGAATGATCTCTCAGCACCCTTCTCACCCAGAAGAACAATGAGGGGACAGAGAACAACCTTTACTACCTCAACCGTATACTCCTCGATACAAAGAATAGATACCCCCCATCAAAAAGAGATACCTTGTGCTGGTATTCTCATTATAAAATTTGTAACATTACTTGTAGCACCATGTGGTACAAATGGTGTCCCGAGTAGACCCACTGAAGTAAATCCTGAACCGCCCCATATTGTCAGGTCGTCTAGCTCGGTGGGAAGTGATTCTCTAGCAGTTAGATATTAGGTTTGTACCTCAGAAAGATATTAAGGGGAAAGCATTGGAAGACTTCCTTAATGCCCATCTGGCTCCTACTAACCAGTCCTTGGATCTCAATTTCCCCGATGAGGCGATCATCTCAGTAGACCAAGCCACACCGTGCTGGAAGATGCACTTCGATGGTGATTCCCAGAGCCCCACTGGCAGAAGTCTCAATGACCCCGGGCTCAACAGAGTAGGCCCGGGTATCATCTTCATTACCCCAACACAAGCCATCCTTCCATACTCATTACTATTGTCAGAAGGCTGTACCAACAATGAGGTAGAGTATCAGGCTCTTATCACTGGCCTCGAGCTGGCTCTCGAGATTGATGTGCCCCATTTTCATGTGAAAGGGGACTCTGAACTAGTCATCAAATAGATCAACATTGACTACCTCGTTAGAAATCCAGATCTTGTACCATTGTTGGAATGCACCCTCTAGCTAATGGCCTAGTTCCCATCTCGGCCAGAAGTTACTCATGTTACTCGATCTCAGAATGGTCGAGCTGACACCCTGTCCAGCCTAGTTGCATCACTCGCAGAGCCCGAGCAGGATGATATAATTATCCACATGGCACATCAGAGATTCATTTATCCTATCAACCCGAATGAAGATTAAGGATCGCGGGTAAGCCACCTTACAACCGAAGCCTCCACGTCAGGACCCCTAGGTCCCCTGGATGCGATGATAGAAGTGACTCCTGACTAGAGAGCCCCCTTTGTTGAGTATCTCCAGAATGGTAATCTCCCAACTTATTGGGCCGAGCGCGAGTGAATCAGATGCCGTACGTTGCACTTCACCCTCTAGGATGGCCTTGGCAATGATCATATCCTCTAAAAGAATGGGTTTGATGGGTTTTTCCTCTGTTGTATTCAAGGAGCTGATATTTCTCAGGTCATGCAAGAGGTTCACGCTGGTTCCTATGGGGATCATCAGGTCGGGCCAAAACTATCTCACCAGATCCAGAGACTGTGGTACTTTTGGACCTCCAAGATCCATGATTTCATCGAGTTCTCCAAGAGATGCCATGCATTCCAAATTCATGGGACCATATCCACCGGTGAAAGCTCACCAGTGCATATTCATCTTTATGGCTACAGATTTTTTCTCCAAGTGGGTAGAGGCAGTTCCACTCAAGGAGGTCAAGTCTCGTTCTATCATTGACTTTGTGAGTTCCAAATTCATCTACCAATTTGGAGTCTCTCACACTGTCCTCACCGATAACTGCACGAACTTCCAAGCAGCTGAGCTGAAGAAATTGTACACTAAGTACAACATCTGTTCTAATTGTAACTTCCACTATCATGTGCAAGAAAATGGATAGATCGAGGCATTCAACAAAACCCTCTATGACATTCTGCAAAAAATGGTTGGTCAGTATAAGAAGAGTTGGCCGGACAAGCTCCCCAATTCCCTCTGGGCTTATCGGACAATGAATCATAATTCAACCCAGGTGATCCCATATTCCCTAGTGTGTGGGATAGAGTCCATCCTACCCATCGAGATTCAATTTCCCTCATTGTGCACAACTATCTATGATCAACAAGTGCCAGATAAAATAGCCAAAATCTGTCTGGCTGAGTTGGAATCTCTCAACGAGAACAAGATTCATACCAGGAACAATATAGAAAGTCATCAGAACAAGATATCTAGATATTTCAACAAGAAAGTTTTCCTCCTCTACTTCTTGCAAGGTGACTTGGTATTGGCCTTGAGGGCACCAATGATACCTGGCAAGAAACCACCCAAATTGGAACCCAAATGGGAAGGACCATATATCATTCACAAGGTTTACTCCAATGGCGCGTACTCGCTGGTTACAATGGATGGTGAGCGTATAACTCCTCCAACCAATGGCAAGTTCCTCAAGAAATACTTTGCCTATGTCATGATGGTTCTGCATGACACTAAACTGCATTATAGTCCTACGCGACCTTAAACTGTATGGTCCTGCATGACCCTAAACTTCATTAAGGTCCTACACGACTTTAAACTGTATGGTCCTGCACGAACCTAAACTGCATTACGGTCCTACACAACCTTAAATTGTACAGTCTTGTATGACCCCATGCTACATGATAGTCCTGCACAACCCTAAACTGCATTACGGTCCTGCATGACCTTAAACTGTCTGGTCCTACATGACCTTAAACTATGCAATGTACCACATGACATTAAACTATGTGTCATCCTGGAAGACGTTAAACTTCATTTCATGAACTACATATGGCTTGATTCCCATCCTCATAGGATACGTAGGAATGCTCAGATGCTTTGTCTTGAGTCCAGCCCTAACTTCCTCTTTGATTATCCCCTCTTGTGAATAGTTCTTTTGGAGGATCTCACATGGCATCGTGTAGGATTCTTTGGCCCCACCCATGTTATAGTTATGATGATTTAACTATGTTCCATCCTTAGTTCTTCTAATCCTCCTACGTTTTTACCACATGATGATAAACTACATGAACCTTTCAGAACTACATGTGGCTTGATTCCCATCCTCATGGAATATGTAGAATCGCATGGACATTTCATTCGTAGGCCCAGCCCTAAACTTCAGGACCTCCCATTGGGACGAAACACATGGTGTGGTGCGGTCTTTTTCCCTTAGTCACGTCAAGTTCATCATGACCATACCATGTATCCCTCTCCCCTGAAGATCTCTATATCTTCTGATATCTTACTTTATTTGAGATTTCACGGGTATATTCATGCTCCACACACCCCATCATTTGGGTTCTCATTATCTTTAACATCTAGAGGGGCCCCCGAACGATAAGGATACTTGGCCTAAGGGCTCCCCTACCATTACGGGCCAACGCCCTCAAGGGTTTTAGATAGAAAATAGATACGAGTCCCATATTGTAAAATGGTCAGCGGTCGACGCTTCTTTTTTGTTCCTATTTCAGGTCACATGATATAGATGTTGTGTTTCATGTCTGGTCAACAGCTATCCTTTTTCATTGTCACCATCCCCATATGTCCCAAACATGGATTTTAGTGGTTCATTCTGCTCCACTATCTCTAAAAATCTTGGTCTGCTTTGAGCAGGAGTGTAATTCCATCTATTGGACCGTTATGTGATGGAGGGAGAATAATCCTACTCCTTGTTTCCCACACCAAGCATTGCTCACGTGGGATTAGAAGTTATGAAGGAAATGCCCGAATGAGAGGTTATATGGATACAATTGGTTGTGACTCTTAGCATCAAGTCCTTCGACCCCTTTAGGCCCCTGGATCAAGTTCTCATTTAAGATTGTGTGGTGCAGTATGGAATCACGTCCTCATTCATGTCAAGTTATTTCTCCACACCACACATATCCCCTTGAGACATCCCTCCTTTCATTTATCGTATGTCCCATGAGCATGGGATCTTCCATGCTTCGCAAGTCGCATCATTTAGGCTTCTATCACCTTCTATATTCAAAATGGCCCCTGAATGGCATGGATTCTCAGAACAAGGGATCTCCTACCGTTATGGACTAACACCCTCGAGGATTGTGAGTGACAAGTTGATACAAGTCCCGTGTTGCAAATATGGTAAACAGTCGATGCTTAATTGTTTGCCCCAAATTATGGTCACATAAGGATGGATACTGCGTTGCGAACCTGGTCAATAGTTTTCCTCTATCATCATTGCTTCTTTGTGGTATTTTATAAGCACAATGATTCTCCCTCTCTGTCCCATGAATACGACATTAAACTAGGCATATACAGTCTGAGATCTATGAACCTAAACTAAGATCACCATTTTCCTCCTTGCAAGACGTTAAATTGCAACCTGGCCATGACATTCTTCCAATGGACTAGCCTCAGGCCCCTCAGCCTCTCCAACCCCCTATCCCAAGTTCTCACTTAGGATTGTACGATGTGGTGTGGGATTATGTCCTCATTCACGTCGGGTTACTTGCTGTGCCGTACACAACCCCAGATGAGATACCTTTCCCCTACCTTCATTCACACTACAAGACGTTAAACTGCAAGTTGTCCATGACATTCTTTCCATGGCCCAGCCTCAAGCCCCTGGCCCAAGTTCTTACTTAGGGTTGTATGGTGTGGTGTAGGATTATTTCATCATTAATTTTGGGTTACTCACCATGTCGTACACGCCCCTCGTTGGGGTATTTATCCCTTATTTGTGTCATCCCTTTTCTAGAACTACATGCGGCTTGATTCCCATCCTCATGGGATATGTAGGTCTTCCTGAACATCTAGACATCAGGTCCAGCCCCATCTATTTGAAACATCCCTATCATTTTGTACCCATGGACCATATTCTTCTAGAAGAGGGGTATATAGTGTAGGATGGGATTATGTCCCCATTCATGTTGGGTTTATAACAACCATGCCACATACCTCTCTCTCTTGAGCGGCCTTTGCTCCCTTTCCCTGCTTTCATTTATTTGAGTCGGATACCCTTAAGTCGAGTCCCTCTGCCCTCTTTGGTGATTCATCAATTGGACCATGAGTACTCTAGTCTATAACCTGGAGTGTCAGACTCTATGTGGACATGCTTTCACCCACTTTTTAGGCTTCGTGTTCTTCTTCATTTGGGTTTCCATTATCTTTCACACCCGAAGGGACCCCCAAATAGCATGGATGCTAGGTCTAAGGTATCTATTACTATTACGGGTCAAATTCCTCAAGGGTTTTAGACAAAAAATCGATACAAGTTCTGTGTTGCAAATATGGTCAGCGGTCGACACTCATTTGTTGTTCCCATTTCAGGCCACACGATATTGATGTTGTGTTTCGAAAATGGTCAACAGTTATCCTCCATCATCACGCCAGCCCCTTCAAGCCTTGAATTTTGGTTACATGATTCACATTATTTTCCACCCCATTAGGTCCAAATGGAATTTCAATACTCCTAGAACTATCCCTCAGTGCACATTTTCATGTTAGGGGGACAAAAGTTGTGGTAAAGGCATCATTCGGGGCTCCGAACTGACTTGCCTTTAGCGTGCATTCTTGGTATAGAAAAAACCTCTTTTTTCCCTTTGTTTCCCACACCGAGTTTGACTCATGTGGGATTAGGGATCAGGTTGAGGTCTGCACTTACTTGGAAGGTTTCTACTTCTCTTTAGTCTGATCTCTAAGACCTTAAACTAATATCTCTTTTAGAACTACGTACGGCTTGATTCTCATTCTCATGGGATACATAGGAATGCCTAGAAATATCGTCTTTCGGTCCAGCTCGATTTCCACTAATTTTTCTCTTCTGTTATGCCTTTTGGGATCTGACTCTTATAGGACCGCATGGTGTAGAATATGTGGGCTTATTCCCTCATTCACATTGGGTTTACAATAGCCGCACCACATATGCCCCTTTCTAGGAGTTATCCATCCCTTAATTTCTATTCAGCATGACATTAAACTATATGTTGTCCCACACAATGTTAAAAGGCACCTCCAAGAACTAAATATGGCTTGATTCCCATTCCCATGGGATACATAGGAACACCCAGACATCTCGTCTTCGGGTCCAGCTCAACTATGGGCTAGCCTCTCCTGTCCCACATCCTCTAACCTTTTCTGGCCCCTTGGCCCGAGGTTTACTACTCAGAATCATTCACGGTATGATGTGGACCTCATCTTCATTCACATCGAGTATGTTTTATCATGCCATGAACATTCCCTATGAAACCTCATCTCTCCTATATATGTCTGATCCATATGACTTTAAACTATGATTCCTAGTCCCACATGACTTTAAACTGTTACATTTATACTGCACGACATTAAAATGCATGGATGGTCTCCTCACATGACCCTAAACTATGATATTATTGTCTTGGCCGCATGACAAAAAATGACACTGCACCATGATATCCTCACTCAAGGGGGCATCATGTTTGGTATCGGCCACACACCATACCATTTTTCAATTCTTGCATATGGATTGATTCTTGTGGCTATGCCTGGACTTTCTATCCTAGATCCATTGCTTGACCAAAAAAACAGCGCTCATTCATCCTAAAGGACAAACAAGATCTATCAAATACCACTTCTTTTGGTGCAAGGGCCCAACCCACACAACCTTATTATCTATGGAACTGGTATCTTACTGTGCCACACCCATAACTACGTACGGTTTGATTCCCATCCTCATGGGATACGTAGGACTGCCCAGACACATTGTCTCTGGGTCTAGCCTCAGGAATCTAAAATCCAATCCTCTATTTCGACCCCTTGGCCCGAACTCTCTTGGGAACATGTGGTGTAGAGAGTACCTCATGGGTCCTCATTCATGTTAGGTTTTGAAAAGCCCGCACCATGTGCATCCTATTCCTTTTCCCCACTTGGTCTGAGTTCTATAACCCTAAATGAAGATCTACCTATGGGAATCGCATGTCATGTTTGGCCACTTCGCCGCCCTGTGCACAGTACATTAAATCAAGCCCCATTAATAGCCCATCCTACGACCATTAAGTTAGAATCATGCAACCTCAGGACCATTTTCCTTGGAGGGGGACTCGACTCCCTCTATATGATACGTTTTACTATCATACTTAGATGCATTGTGGCAGTGTCCGTAGTGTGGAATTTTTATAGGGACATTCCCCCATTCCATGTCCAAGCTTCCTGAGCTCGTTATTTGGATCCTCATCCTCTTCCATGCCTAGAGGGCCCCCCTTTACAGCCTGGTCTCATGCCACATTGGCTTACCTACCAATTTGGGCCAACGTCCCCGAGGACCCAGGATGACATTTGTGATAGGTCCCGTGTTTCGAACATGATCAGTGGTCAACCCTCATTTGTTTTTCCCCATTCAAGGCTAACATGATAAGGATACTATGTTTCAAACGTGGTCAAAAATTATCCCCTATCTTCATGCAACCATCATTGTGGTCCAGATCTCGAGCATCATGATTCACATATTTCCACTTCCTTATGTTCAAGTGGAATTCTAACATACTCAGCTTTACTCCTTCATGAATCTAGGTGCGTTACATAGGCAGATCAACATCGGTGGGACGTCATTCACCAAGTTTCCCATCTCCCCTGACATGTGCCTTCATGTGCTAGAAAATTCCCATCACTACTCCTTGTTTCCTACATTGAGCACGACTCATGTAGGATTAGTAGTTCTGGTAGGACATGTACTAGCACAACCATGAAAAACATGCCTTTCATCATCCCACATGATGTTAAACTATGACTTCAAAACTACGTATGGATTGATTCCCATCCTAATGGGGTACATAGAAATGTCCAGGCACCTTGTTGTGGGCCCAACCTAACTTTCACTTTTTGTCCCTTGACTTAAAAAAACCTTTCTATGGGGATACGTGGTGTGGTGCGTACTCCTTATGTCCTCATTCACATTAGTTTTATATCTACCGCACCACATACTCCCTTCCTGGGATCTCCCCTTTCACCCTTCATCCTATCGTACAACTCTAAACTGCATTAGTCCTTATGTCCTCAGTGCATGACACTAAACTGCGATTCTACCCTGAACAAGTTCAGGATGCCCCATGTTAATCATGGGATGCACTATATCCCTTGCCAAAGAGGTCCTGATCAGAAGTACGTTTGATCCATGATCAGACAGATAAGCCCACCTAAAGTTCCTTCATCACAGTGGCATGATTTCAAGAGTGTTGGACTCTATTTGAACAACCCATCACTCCAAATCCATGCTTTGTGTTCCCCTTATTTGGACCCTCGTACTCTTTCATGTCTGAAAGAACCCCCTAACAGTTTGGATGCTCAGCCTATGGCTCACCTATAATCCTGGATTAATGTTCCGAAAGGCTAATGGATGACATTTTGAGTCAGGCCCTGTGTTTCAAACATGGTCAGCGGTCGGCCCTCATTTTTTATTCCCATTATAGGCTAACACAATAAGGATACTGTGTTTCAAACATGGACAACAGTCATCCTTTATTGTCACGCCACCCATACATTGTTCTGAACTTTGTCTATTGTAATTCACAATTTCCATTCCATGATATTCAGATTAAGTCAGAAACCCCTGGAGTTACCCTGCTCATGCACTAGAGCACATTTAGAAGGATGACATATCGATTGTCCTAATGTCCTCGTCCTCCAATTGGTCCTCTCCCATTTCTTCTCAAAAATCCGAATTGGTTGTTCAAACCCCGAATGCCCAAAGCATGGTCGACACCCTTATGTTCAGATGGAATAACATGGTGATCATCCCTTGTTTCTCACATTCGGCTCGACCCGCGTGAGCTTAGGGATTGATCACTGGGAGTTTCATGAATATAATAGATGTGTGTAAAACCAATAAAAATAACGAAACTCATGCATGCATCTGGCATAAAAAAAATCAAAGCATGAAAGTATGTTCAAGGGTTTGTAATCCTTACAACACCCGAGGGTCGATCCCTCCCATGGACGGATTAACCCCATCAAAAGAAAGTTGCAGCTCTGCCACCCTATGGCTTCTGGTGTCTAGGATTTACTATCGCTTGTTCGGCTCCCACTCCTCCTCGATAGTGATGGGTAAAAATTCATCAGCCGCAATATGGGCCCGCTCTACGTCGGTCCAGATGGCAATCATCTCTTCGTAGGCTTGCTTCATGTGCTCTTCAGCCTTTTCCACATGGACCTTCAATCTCAATATTAGCTCCAATTGTGCATCGAGGGAGGCTGAGTGCTCATCCAATCGGACCTGTAGCCGCTGAATCTTGTCTTCAGCCTCCCGGAGCCTCTTGATGTTCACCTCTTTCCTCCACTGCTATCCCACACTGAGGTGACGATCATACTCCCGAATCTTCTTCACCATAGGATCTTGAACGAGTATGTGGGGACTTCAGACATCCAGTCCCCCAACACATAGTTTATGCAGCCACGAGCGAGGTCTATCCATCTCGTCCAGCCATTTCATTTGGGGGGATGTCATCGATGAAGTGTTTGATCAGCTTCCACGATCAGTGATAAACTATTTTTCTATCCTCTTTATCAGAGGTCATGTCGTCCCAGTCGGTGTAGTTGACAGGCTCATATGCGGGGAATGACCCTAGGAACTCATCAGCAGGGTCCACATCTGGTGTTTGATTGGGTTTAGTGGGACCCAGGCTGTCTGATCGATCCTCATCATCGGACCCCACCTCAATAATCTCAGGCTCATCCCCATTGATGGTCCCACCAGTGATTGGGAGCATCGTAGCTTGGTCGGTCTGGATATCCGCTTCCAAGATCACCAACATTACCCTGGGAAAGGCACCGCCAGAAGCCCTAACCAACCTCGCCAAGGCAGCCCACTCCATTTGATGTACTGTGCACACCAAAAAGGGGAAGAGATGCCAGTTGACATAGTCAATGGGTGACAGTCATGAATTTAGTAGAAGAGACTTATAGAGATCGAATTCCTGGTCTCGTTCTTGGGTTGACGCCGTTGGGACCCCAAGGCGTGGTCCCCCATATATTATCAGAAGGTCTAAAAGCTCTGTAGGATCCACCTTAGGTGTCCTGGTCCCACCAAATGCGATAATCAATGTAGTCTCAAGTGTAGATTCCGAAGGTCCTGCATATGCATCTGTTGAGGGGCAAGAACGAGTTCTGTGTATGAGACTCTCCTGTACAGTTCAAGTATTAGTAAAGAGTCCAGAATGTCCTGGAAGTATACCCTAAGGAAGGGGCTTGGGATTTTACCTCAAGGGCCTATAAAAATTATTCAAGGTTTGAGTCTTGATCACAAACTTCGCCCTCCTCCAATGGTCTCCCTCTACTGGACTCCTTCCCCCAGGAGGACTCATCTGATTCCCCCAACAAAGGAAAGTGCTCCCTCAGTTCGATAGCTGACAACTGCGGGGGGATGTCTGATTCAAAAACACCTTCACCCGATCTATCATTGGATGCAGGAAACCTAGGGAGTGCACAAATTCCTCCAACTCTTCTAGGTATTACTCCGCCTCCTCCTAAGATACTGCAAAGCTGTCCCTGATAGGGCCAATTCCCATCAAGTCCATCCTGAGATAGTTCAAGTGTTTCCACATATCGGACGAGACAAGGAATTTCCTGTTGACCTCTCAGATATACTAGGACTCGAGGAAGGCATTATTATCCAACATGTCTATATGGCGCAGCTGCTTCCCTGGAGCCTGGGTGGATATTCTACGGAATCCTCTCAGTGGCCTCTCCTATGGATAACTCTATTCTTCTGGGACCACCAGGTCTGCTGCCATTGCTGGATCCACTGCTGCCGCCTACCCCTCAGCCGGTACAGGCCTCACTGTCATGGCAGCCCCGCCACCGCGGGATTTCCTTACTGTCTTCTGGCCTCAGCCTTGAGGTTCGGCAGACACACCATCACCGGTCCAAACGGTCAGCTGTTTTAGCATCTCCCCTGGGTAGGTCGTCTCCCAGCTTTTTGCATACTCCTTCACCAGCCCAAAGACAGCTTTGGGAAGAGGAAATTCATTCCGATTCATTCAATCTTCCCATGTGAACATGAGCCACATATGCCTCATCACAAATGGATGTTCCTCGTGATGCACCCCTAGATAAACCCGTGGGTTTAGCCGCTGCATACACCAGAATTTCATGGAAAATTGGTGTGGGGTGTACGGCTCACAGAGAGGCTCACGGTCTACTCTTTCCACCAGGACTCCTCCTCAAAAGGCTTTGAGATAGAACCGATGCTTGTCTGTTCCTTGGACATCATCAGTAAAAGAACCTTTTGGCAGTGGGAATAGATGAAAGTTGAATTCCTCTATCTTCTAGATGCGGTTCAGTACCGCTTGCATAGTCAATTTGGCTTGAAAGCTCCCCGAGGCATTAAGAATAGATGGGCGAAAGTTAGATCCGGGAGGAGATATGGGGTTTTGATATTCATAGACCCCCCTGACGTGCACCTCTATCCACCCATACAAGAGGTGGAATGGCCCACATATCCTCTATGGCCTCTTCTACTCACTGATATGCCACAACATCTTGTACAGCTTGGCGGGCATCGAGATTCTGAGGTTCACCCGCCCTCATGTATCCAACATGGAAGCTATGATAAATGTTCTTGGTCGAATGCCCATGTTCATATCCCTCACCGGTAGGATCCAATCACAGATGAGAGCCATGATGAATGCTTCCGGCCTGAATACTAATTGCTGCTCAGTGCTGACACTGAACCCCCAGGTTTTCCACTAGTTTTCCTCCAGGAGCTGCCAGTACAAGTGCTCCTTACCCCGTTGAGCCCCCTTAGGGAAAGTACGAGGCCTCACCGAAAACTACCTATTTTCCAGGAAGTTCATAAATTGTTTGAACCACCATCTGAAGTGGATGTCTCTCACTGCTTCCTTGTCCTCTCCTGGTACTAGCTCCATCAGTGCCATCTCCAATGGAAACATTTACTCCGAATCCTCCCACAGACCCATAATAGGACGGAATTCATCATACATTTCCCCCAGTATCAGAACCCCTGATATCTGATTCATGTCCCATAAACTGATGCCAACCTCCCCGTGGTGTAAATGGAAGGTATTGGTCCTCGATGGTCACCTACTCGACAACTCCGACATTAGCTATTTCGGTTGATAGATGTGGAATTGGGAGGCACAAGACACCTCATATAGGCCCACTCTCCTCAACTCAGCCCCAAACTCTTCACATGAGGAACCTACCAAGTAGGCCCAGGTCCAATCATCGGTGAAGTTTCCACCCTGGCGCAAGTCCCACTCATCGGACCACCCCTTCCCCAGGTTCCCCAAGAATTCCTTCAAGATCGTCTGGTATAGAGGGTGGATGTCTCTGGCTTCAATAACTTCCCATTAACATTGTTTAAATGATTGTAAAAACAACCAAAAATGAAGAGTGTAATGTCCCCCCAGGCATGGTTGTTATCCACCCTGAACTACTGCCACTGACACGACGTGCTTTGGAACCAGTAAGCTGGCTTGTCCCTAATGGCTTCAGGGATGAATACATCATCCCTTATCCCAAAGCCATATAAAGGCAGCCTCTTTCATAGTATATAGTTCCTTTGGTTTACCAAAAAGAGCTCCACCAAAGACTCATGGATGGAGTGGCTATGTATCAACTCCCTTAAACCCAATCTATTTTCCATCTCCTCCCTTCAGGTAGCGTCCGCAAGGACCCCCTAACAACCTCCTAGTGAGCCATTCAGTCTTGAAGTTTGGGCATTCTTTGGGTTCGGATCGTGAAGCTATTTCATGAAGCAAGTTCACGGAGATCGGTCATGAAGGATGTTCGTGGAGGCCTACCCTGACCTTCAGAAGCAAGTTCGCAGAGCATACTAATGTGAAGTCAAAGACTCACTGTGCGCTGTGAATCAGAAGGTCCGATTCGTAGAGAGAAATCACGGAGTACTTGGATCTTCATGAATCGAGAGTGCTACGGGCCAAAAACGTGGAGAAGAGAAAGGAAAAAAGAGAGTTATTCTCTCCTATTTATAGGATAGGACCCCAGGTGATTTGCGGTGCATCCAATCCGCGGTGAGCTTCATGGCGTGCCATCCCGTGCACGCCGCTCCACCTAACGATCCCCCTTGCAAGTCACCTTCGTGATTGACTGAGGAATTTTGGTGGTTAACCCTTCGACTTTGACCATCATTTTCTCCTCGGTTCTAAGTATGAGGGGGGAATTTGTTGATGCCAAAATCAAGGAAAATCAAGAACAAAAGGAGAGCATAAGGGGATACCTCGCGAAGACCATTCATGGAGCCCTGTAGCCCTACCACCGACACAAAGCTCTCCCTTCGCGAACCCACTGCAGAGAAAGGAGGTGGGATGCTCCGTGAACCCCTTTGACGTTCGTGAACCCAACATGGAGTAAGGAGGTGGGATGCTCCATGAACCAATTTGATGTTAGAAAACCTACCATGGAGCAAGGAGGAGGGATACTCCGTGAACCGATTTGACGTTCGCGAACCCGCCACGGAGTAAGGAGGCGGGATGCTCTGTGAACCCCTTTAACGTTCACAAACTCACTGCAGAGCAAGCTCCATCTTCGCACTGAGAGATATCTGATTCACGGTGCCTCTCACTTATAAATACCAGGCTCCCCTTGAGCCCAAATGATGGATCCTTTGACCTTTCTCCTTCTGAGCTCCCACATCGCAAAGCATTTTTTTCTCTGTAAACCACGAGCTTTTCAAGGTACTTTTTCATCGCAAAGTGCCTTCCCATTTTCATGAATTCCGCCCCTCTTCAAAGGGGTATTCCCTTCATGAAGCCCAAAGGACTCCGTGAAGGAAGGAGATCCCCAAGGTAACTCGGGGCTTCATGGAGCATTTATGATTCACGAAATACCCTTCATACACATGTGATCTGCATGCTAAGGCATGTTCACTATGCTTCGTGAATCACATTGCTTCACAATGTTATGCTTTGCACGACACTCTTGATTCGCAAGGCATTACTCCACGAATGCCTTTTCACTTCATGAAGCACCTTCCATATGAACCTATGCCCTATACATAGGCTAGACGACTTCACTTCACGATACACATCACTCCACAAAGCCCCTCCACTTCATGGAGCACCAGAGCTTCACAAGGCTTCTACCTATGAACCCATTTTCTCTGAAAATCCTTTTCCTATGCGGCCCTTTAGGTTTTCATGAAGCAATTTCAAGGTCCCTTGGGTGATACTTCCCATTGCATTGCTTCGCCTCATGCTTCTTCACATAGGCACACTAATGGCTATTTCTTCTTCACATATCCACACTAACGTGGAACCCCCAATGGATCACTCCATAACACCCCCCTTTCACGGAATTGAAAATACCTTTCTTCCCTCAAGGGTGGGAGGGTGTCAGTTATGTAAGTCCTAGGGGTGTGGAGCGAACCCACCTCATCCGAGCTGCAGGACGTTAAACTACCAAGTTCCATCATCCTCAGCACTTGAAGTTAAACTGTGACCTTGCCCCATTCCTTGAATGTGGGTGCCCTGTCTAGATCATTCTCTATGCCCAATGGTCTCCACATGAGTGAGATCATTCCTTACATGGAATTACATCCTCTTTATTGGAATGATGTTCATCCGCGGGGAAAGGGAAACCACCCTGGTTTAAGCCCCT
This sequence comes from Viscum album, assembly GCA_963277665.1. Lineage (NCBI taxonomy): Eukaryota > Viridiplantae > Streptophyta > Magnoliopsida > Santalales > Viscaceae > Viscum > Viscum album. The sequence goes on from OY728158.1 coordinate 1,507,451,195, forward strand.
AACTTTTCTTGCAGGAGGTAACATCTGTGTTTCTACTCTCTTCCTAGGTGCCAAATCCCTCTCCCGCTGGGCTTTGTCACCACTTGGTCCTCCACCCTGGAGTAAGTCCAAATCTCCATCACCATGGGATGTTAACCATGCGTAATCCCCTGTTTCCTATTTGGGTTGCTAACCACATGTAAGCCTCACTCCACTTCCCATGGATGCACCTTCCACGACGTGATCATCAGGCCTTTGCTGCCTCTTGTTTCTCACACCGAGCATGACTCATGTGGGATTAGAGTAAGAATCGACCATGACATCCTCTTTGGGTATCCTAGAGTGTAAGCCCCACATTCTCCACACTGAACTACGTCGACTTTGATCCTTGCCAAGACAAGGTACGCAGGAATCCTCCCTGAGGTTCAAGCCCAACAACCATTGATCCCGACTCCCTTCACGCCGGTTCACCAAAAACATTCTGAACTATGTGGAATTTGATACTTTCCAAGGTAAGGTACGTAGGAAGCATCCTTGAGGTTCAAGCCCAACAACCACTGGTTCTGACCCCCTTCATGTCAGACCACCTTCATCCCGCATGACGTTAAACTACATCCCCCCTCTCATCCTGCACGACGTTAAACTGCATCCACCATCCCGAACTACGTGGTATTTGATCTTTGTCTTCTGGATAAGTTACGTAGGAATCCTCCCTAAGGTTCAACCCCATCCAACGGTAAGCCGTTGTGACCCAATCCAGGGGTAAGCCGTTGTGACCCCATCCGGCGGTAAGCCGTTGTGACCCCATCCAGCGGTAATCTGTTGTGATTCCAGCCAGCGGTAAGCCGTTGTGACCCCATCCAGCGGTAAGCCATTGTGACCCCATCCAGTGATAAGCCGTTATGACCCCATCCAGTGGTAAGCCGTTATGACCCCATCCAGTGGTAAGTTGTTGTGACCCCATCCAGTGGTAAGCTATTGTGACCCCATTCAGCGGTAAGCTGTTCTCACCCCATCCATGCGTAAGCCATTGTAACCTCATCTAGTAGTAAGTCGTTGAAATCCCCAATTGACAGTAATATGTCGTCAGATAAACTATGATTACTTTGATTACCTGCCACATGGATACATAGGAGGTCTCTTCGAGACTCTATCCCAACATCATCGTCATCCTTGAGTCAACTCCATCTCATTCTCCAGCCACTTCAGTTAACCATCCATCATCCATTTTGATTCTTACCGGGGCCACCACATCCTGGTAGGATCATGTCTCCTCATTCCCCATTTCCTTTAACAACATTTGGGTAGCTAACCATGTGTTAACACCAACATTAGTGTTCCCACTAGGGGTTTCACCAACCTGATCCACTCTAGCCAGTGTTTCGATCAGTCTGATCCATCTCCGCTAGACGTTAAACCTGCGGCATACCCTGTGTTAAACATAGAAATATAAGGAAAACCTTAGATACATTCCTTTGGCATATAATTCTCTGCATTTGACACGGGATTCCTCAGGCTTCAGCTCCCTCAAGAACCCCTATAATAAGGGAAAGAAACCCAGACATGCTAGTGTCCCAGCGTCCAGACACGCCAGTGATGTCCAATGTGACTACTCCCCCGACTAAAGGTTGTTGCCCTGAACGGACCCTTTGGAATGTCCTGATAGAAGAAGTGTAATTAACTTGTGTCCATAAAGATATGGAACTGGGAAGAGTTTCACGAATGACGTCTTAAGTCTATAAGGGAGACCCAGACTAGGTGACGAGCTCCGAGGAAGAATCCATGGAAGGAAGAACCGACATCCCATCATCTCGTTTTCGATCAAGGAGAAAACGTCCCTGAACAAGGAATGTATGCTGCCCACCTTTGGAAAGTGGGAATGTGGGGAAACAAACAATGTCACCTTCCTCGAACAAGATGAACATGTGCGCCCCGACGAAATCTTTGGAAACAACATGCCAACACACACATGCAAGAAGACATGAAGACTTGAACCATAGACCTCTCTAACACCCCCACATGGCCTTTTGTCGGTACCCTAATCCCTAGGGTATTTTCATAAATAAAAACATATTTATTTTTATATATATTAGGTGTTTTGGGGGTACAATTATAGTCAAACACACACACACCACACACACACAACCCTAAAAGGCAGGACATAACCCCCCCCAAGTTATAACCCAACCAACCAACCATTTTTATTACATCATATATTTTTGACCTGAAGGACCAGTGGACATGAAACCCATTACATGGCCTGCATGCCCCAATTTTTTTGATTAAAGGCCCATTTTGTGAAAAGTACCTGGTTGCTACAGTACCACCACCACTGTAGTACCTTCCACTACAACAGTGTCTCCTGCCACTACTATTGTTCCCACCAGTGCTATAGTGTCCACCGGTGCTATAGTCCTGCTACAGTACCTCATGCCCAATGGGTTTTGAACCCCAACCTCATGTAGTATTATGGGGTTGCTTTACCACTAAGACAAAAACCAACTATAATATTTATTTATATATATATATTAATAAGGGGTCTCTATTTGCCTTTACCAATTTTGATTCTCCTATTTCTCTAGTTTAAATGATCCTCAGGGGGTTTTTGATTCACCTCTTTCATGATTTTTTGCATCACTCAGGTGATTGGTTTACAAATTAAGATTGATTCACCAATGAAGAACATATCTTGAACTTCTATTATAAGGGTATCCATAGAAATACCTGTTTCAAAATTCCCTCATCATCAAACCTAATTTAGGAAAGGTAATTATTGTTTCCTTCATTAGGGTTTCTAGGAAAATTTTACCCTCTTTCTGCTTAAATTATAGGAGACGAGGTAATTCAATTAGATCATGTGTTTATTTAAGGATCCTAGTGCCTAATAAAAAGGGAGGAAACATATATGTGTCTAGTGTTGGGTAGAGATCTGTAATCACAAGTTTCTAGTGTTGTTATCAATCATATTGACACCCTACTCCTACATGGAACTTAGATTAGTAAGGATGGATCTCAGGCTATCAGTGGGTAGTGGAGTCAATTTTCTTGCGACCAAGATGTTGATGCCAAGCTTGCAGGTAAAAAAATCTATGAACTAGTTACCTATGAAGCTAAAAAAAATCCTTCATTAGAAAAGGAAAACTTCTTTCATTTATCTTCACTCAAAAAGGATAATCCAGCCGCTATCAAGACTAGTTTTTATATCTAGGATTTGTTGAATCTTACAGAGGTTTAAGAGGTGCTGCTTTGGTAGGGAATAACTTATTCAATGGTAGTAGACTTTTCTTATAGATTAGTTGAAGTATCCACTGAATTTGAATTCCAGAACATAATAGTTATAGGGAAAATTTATTTGGACTAAAAAATTATTGACCCACAGTGCAGTCATAATCATGAGATAAAATAAAGTTCAAAATGTAGAAGTAAAATGGACACCATATGTAATGTGGAAAACCCCATAAAATGAAAGGGGTAAAAAAACATAGGAAAATAGAAGGATCACTCTATATATATAAGTGGGTATGCACTCCCTCACTATTACAATGAGAAAACTCACATAATATTATCTCTTGAATATGTAGGGAGAACACCTCATAAATACCGCACATAAATGATGAACCGAGGAAGAGATGATCATTGAAGCTTATGATGGAAACATAGGGGGGCTCTCAATTTATATACTCCCCCCTATTTATCTTACTTACTCCACTGTAGCCTGGTAGGTGGGGTTGGCCACCGACCACATCAACCACACCTTCCCCCTTTGACAAAGCAATGGGGGGGGGGGGGTCCACCATCTTGGAAAAAAAGAATTTTTTTTGACACATATCCCACTTTGAGATTTGATTAAGAACCAACCACATCTCTAAAAATACTTTATATATACAAAACCATGCTACTCAAATCTATGCAAAATGCTCGAGGATCTGCACCATCTAAACTTATCATAGTCTATCGCCTTTGTCAAGAAATCTGTCATATTTTCTTTAGTAAGAATTTTCTGCATATCCACACTTCCTTTCTCCACCACATTTCAGACAAATTTATATTTTACCCCAATTTGATTCAACATGGAATGAAAAGATGGACTCCTTTCAATGTGAAAGGCACTCTGACTATCACAAAATAATGGAATTTTCTCCTGTTTGTGCACAATATCCTTTAACAACTTTCTCATCCAAATTTCCTCTTTGCAAGACTTTGTATATAGTATGTACTCTTCCTCCATCATGGATAAATCCACAACAAACTATAACTTTGAAATCCAACTAATAGCTCCTCCTTCAAGAGTAAACACATAACCATTAGAGGATTTCCTCTGGTCAGAATCACCGACAAAATCTGAATCAACATAGCCTCTGATAGTGAAATCTGATCCTCCATAACATAATACAACATTTGAGTTCTCCTTGATGTATCTCAGGATCCTCTTCATTATGCTCCAATGCTCCCATCCTAGATTTTCCATGTACTGACTAACTAGTCCCACTGTATGCTCAATTTTTGGTCTATTAAAAACCATAAAAAGAATCATACTTACCACTATTGATGCATATAGTACTCAATACATTTTCATCCTCTTTGATTCACTACTAGGACTCATCATTGAGGATAAATTAAAATTAATGGTAAGAGGGGTAGAGATTGGATTACAGTCTTACATGTTGAAGCATTTAAAGACTCTATGTAAGTAATTATTCTATGATAGCCAAATCTTCCCATTATTTCTATCTTAGTAAATATGCATCCCAATAATCTTGTTTGTTGGTCCCAAGACCTTCATATCAAATTCCCTAGACAACTATACCTTCATCTCTTGGATCTAATCATTTTTGGGGCATGCAACCAACATGAAATCCACATACAACAAAAGAATAATGAAATCATTACCATACTAACCCTTTAAATATGCACAAGGATCTGAATAAAGTCTATTGTATCCATGGATCATTATATAGGAATCAAATATTTTGTAATAACACATCGGCGCCTGCTTGTGATCGTACAAAGATATGTTCAACATGCAAACCAAGTTCTCTTTTCCTTCTTATGCAAAACCTTCTAGTTAGAGAATATAGATCTCTTCATCAATATCACCATGGAGAAAAGAAGCCTTCACATCCAATAGCTCTAAATGTGAGATGTATGTAGCACACATTTCCAGAACTATCCGAACATTTTTCAGTATAACAATAGGAGAAAATATTTCATTGAAATCAATACCTTCCTTCTGAGCATATCCTTTGACCACCAGTCTTGCATGATATCTTTATACCTAGTCCTTTCCACCCCACTTGATCTTAAAGACCCATTTGTTTCCAATATCCTTACTTTCATGTGGTAATGGAACAAGATCCCATGTCTTGTTCTTGTGTAGGGATTCAAGTTACTCCTGCGTCACTGCTATCCATGAGGATAAATCTAGTCTCTGGGTCTCCTCTAAAAAATAATATGTCTCTCCATACTCTATCAATAATCAGTACATGATACTGCTCTTAGTCACATAGTCTGAGTTCTATGTTGGTTCTCTTTTCTCCTAAGTTGACCATCATGGTCCAGACACAACTAGTACTTGATCGTCGTTCTCTGGTAATGCCTCATAGAAAAATGGTTCTTGCTTGGATTTTTCCTCTACATAGACTATTGTAGTTTTTGTATTATCCTTCTCTATGTCTCGATCAATTGTCATTTTCACCTTTTCTTCTACAAAAATGATAGCTTTGTTGATGATAAGTTTGTGAGCAGTGGGGTCCCATAAATGATACCCCTTCACAACATCATCATACCCTAAGAAGATACATTTTATTGATCTTGAATCCAACTATGATATTTATTGGTCATTAAACAATGCATATACAGAACTTACAAAAGTATGTAACTGAGAATAGTCAGTGGGTTTACCAGTTTACAACTCCATCGGTGTATTTAGATCAATCTCCATTGAAGGAGATCCTTTGATCACATAACTGGAGGTATTCACTGCTTCTTCCCAAAACGTTTTGGAAATTCAATCAGTCTTCAATATTTCCCTAGTTCCATTCAAGAAGGTTTTGTTCATCTAATTTTCCACTCCATTCTACTAAGGAGTGTACGTCACCGTGAACTATCTCTTGATTCCTTCCAATTGACAAAAAGTATCAAACTCCTCGCTTGTATATTATCCACCATTATCAGTCCTTATACACTTGATCTTCTTTCCATATTCAAGGTCCTTCCGTGCTTTGAATGTTTTGAATACTTTAAAAACATTCTCATTCCTCTTGATTGGGTATAACCAATATCTCATAGAATAATCATCAATGAATGATAAAACGTACCTTTGTCCTCCTGAGGATATAACCAGTGCTTTAAAAACATTGGAATATATCAACTTTAAGATATCTTGACTTCTTGATGTTGACATCCCAAACTTTAACCTATGTTGCTTTCTCAAAAAAAAATTCTCACAAAATGGTAAGAATACCTTTGTTAGCTCAGGCAGAAACTTCTGATCTACAAGAATCTTCAGGACTCATTCTGACATATAGCCAATCTTCTGATGCCATAACGTCATTAATGCTTCCTTTGAGATAGTTGACGCAACAACTATCTTTGCCTCCTTGTATGTTTCACCCATAAGCATGTACAGGTTTTTTGATATATTTTATGCCTTCATTACCACATGCACGACCTTCATAATTCTCATCACTCCATTCTCAGTGCGAGTCTTTCATCCGATGTCATAAAAGTTTCCCAAATACAATGTGTTCTTCTATAGGCCCCTCACATGACACAATCCTTGGATGGTACGAACAATACCATCATGCATATTCAATTTGATGGTACCGACTCCAACAATCTTCAAGGTGTTATAATTCCCCATTTAAAAAAGTCCTTCCTGAATAGTTTCATACTGGTCAAACCATTTTTATCAAGATAGCATGTACCATGTTGCTCCTGAGTCAATTATCCATGCATCATTGAGATGCTTCCTACTTTCAGCAATCATCACTTCTTCACTGACTAGTACATCTCCACTTCCAGAAGTACTTGACACCTTTCTTTCCATGTCATGATTCGAGCTCCCACTGGAAACACACTCAATCTTCACATCTTCCAGTCTTTCACCAATTTTTAGTTGACAATTATCCTTCTGCATAACTACATGCATCTTCATTTTCCGCAATCAAAAATTATTCCTATTGAATTTCTTGATCTCAAATTTCATCTCCATCTAGACACATTTCTAGTCTGGAACCTCCTATGTTTTAAAACAATGTATTTAATAATCTCAATAATTTTTTTTGATATGATAGATCAACCGGAGTTGAAATCACAAAGAATACTCAAAATATACTATAATTATTAATACCCGAAAATGTGAAAAAAACTGGTCTAGAACCTTACCTCTAATAACACTTGTTGGGAATGAAAAATGATTGACCCACGGTGTAGAAATAATCACAAGATAAAATAAAGTGAAAAACGAAGAAGTAAAATGGACACTATATGTAACGTGGGAAAACCCCCAAAATGAAAGGGGTAAAAAAACATGGGCAAATAGAAGGATCACACTATAGATAATGGTTGGTACATAATCCATAACTATTATAAATAGAAAACTATCATAATATTATCTCTTTAATATGTAGGGAAAAAACCTCACAAATACCACACATAAATGATGAACCTATGATGAGATGCTCACTGAAGCTTATACTGGAAACATAGGGGTGGATCTCAATTTATAGACTACGTATCCCCTTCCTGCTCTTCCTTTATCTACTTTATACAAATAGGTGGGTTTGGCCACCCACCACATGAACCACACCTTCCCCCTTTGACCAAGCAATGGGGGGTGACCACTGTCCTAGAAAAAAAGCAATTATGTCGAAAAAATTTACATATTCAACTGAAGAACTATCAAATTAGAGTTTTCCATCACCTCTGATTAGAAAAGAAAAAAATACATTTTTTGATGAGGATGGTTTCACTCTCAAACTTTTAAGGATTGTCTACCAATAAAGGAAACATTTACACAATAATTGGAAAATGCTCAGGTGATCTAAGTCCTATTTTGTGAATTTGAATCTAGTTATGCTTAAAGACTAGTATTATTTTGGTAATTTCATATAAGAAGATTAAAAGAAGGCTGTAAGTATTAACATGCCTCTGACTAAGTAGGAAAATAAATAATTATTGTCACATAATGATCCATTAGATAATTCCATAGAGGAAAAACATAAATGGATTTTGGAGGAATATTTTCTATTCATGCATGGATGGAAACTGACATGATCTCACTAGATTACTATATTCAAGTTATAGAATTTATATTTGAAATAATGTAGATACATGTTAGTGTTGATTATTTAATTGATATCTTAGAATTTAAATTGATATAATCTTCATATGTGTTGATATGGCATGTTTGGTGTATCTTTATTTTTTATTTCTTTCACTTATGTTTTAATATTTTCCTCTACGCCAAGTGATTATTGTATAAAATAACAACTGTGACCCAATTTCCAGAATGGTATTGAACAAGGCCACCAAAATACCTAAAACATGCCTCTCAATCACCAAAGGCTGACATAAATGCTGAGGGATTAAAGATACAAGTGAGGGAGATAGTTTTTCCTATTTGAGTGATAAATTATTAATATAAGAGTTGCATTGAAAATTTGAGGACATTATACCGAGTATATTGCAACTTATGAGGTGTCTATGAAGTAGTTAAACACAAAAATTTGTTCCACCTCTTGGAATCACACCTAGCAAGTGAAGTATTATCATAATGTAAATTATGATTCTCTTACTAGACAAGATGTCAAGTTTTGACAGTGGATAAAATGGATATACCCAGGGATACCATCTCTTGAGAAGTTTTCCTCAAGGAGGTGAGGTAAAAAATAGTAGAATAACCATGCAGAAAAATCTTGGTAGACCAAAAAACTAAATTCGTGACTCAGTAGAAACATGATCTTAATCACGTGATATCAAAAAAGGTTGGTTAGCAAGTTATCTCTAGTGCAAGTGGAAGTGTTGTAATAGTGGGTTCCCTAGACCCAACTATGCAGTGATTTTGATTACCATATAATGTGTATAGTTAGATATACATGATATTTACTTAGAATTATAGTGTATATATTTCTACATCCACTATTTAATAGTAATTTACATATATTAATTGTCATATCAAAAGGTTATAGAAAATCCAAGGCTATAATGACAACCTCAAGATACTATGTCATTAATATTAAACAAAGGTCCTATGGTCTAGATACATCTTACTGACTGGACACAGTAAATGTTTGACTATCAGGTGTTGGGGGCTCATAATCATTGAGACTTCTTCTCATGAAGATTTCACTTGGTGATCTCTAGTAGTGAGATCATGAGGACATACCTGCCAATAGGAACACCACATGTTTTGGGTGTTATTAGATGTTCCTATCTACATACATGTGTATTGGTCTCATAACCTGATATCATTAGCAATGTATGTCATTTGATTGCGTACTTTGGTGCAAGGTAAAAACCATGATAATTAAATTGTGTCAAGGTAGCTTGTGTTGGGTGCGTCATTGGTGGTATGACATTGGTTGAACGATCAAGAAATGATTTGTCGCTTCTAGGTTAAGAAAGTAATAAATCTCGAACCTAGTTGATTAGGATGATAGTCCCTTCATAAGACCATAGTCATAATAGTTGAGGGTAAATTCATCCAGTTCGATGAAAAAATAGCAAAGAAAAAAAAAGGATGATGACAATGGTTGCATCCTACTTTATGAGATATTTAAAGACAAAAATATTGTATTACATGGTGCGTGTTTGTAGGCTGGTTGTTGTTGTTGTTATGATTATACTTATGGATTTAGTAGTCATGATGAGTTTCTAGATTACTCTCTTGGTCTGTGAATAATATTCACTGCTATCGATATAAGGGCCTAAAGGGTCACACATAATAGTTTATTAAAGAATATTCCCTATTTAGTTGAATAGGTATATGGGACACGGTGGATCCCACCATTGGGGTCCGAGTTTTGTCAAGGAAATATGATCACCAAAGAAATAAATAAATTCATATTATTCAAATTAATAATAATTTACCTTGAATTTATTTATTAAATTTATTTACAGGTTTTAAAGTAAATACATGGAAAATATTAATTAAATGAATATTAGTTTAAAATATTCAAGGTTCATTTATTATTTGCGGGAATGACAAGTCAAGTTTATGGATAAAATATTATCATGTAATATATTTATTATATTACATGAAAGTGATAATAATATTTATGACTAAGTACAATATTCATAATATTTCATTTATAGTTTTAATTATTTAGGGGTCAGTGACGTAATTCTAGGTAATTGCAAACACACTATAAATAGAGGAGGAGAGGGACTCACCATACACTATTGTTTCCACCCCCTTTCTTTTTCTCTCCTGCATTTTAGAGAGTGTGAGTCTCTAGATCCAGGAGTTCGGATCGAGCTATCTCTCATGCATTTCTAGTAAGGCAATGTGGTGATCTTTGGAGCGTCAAAGACATCATCAGATTTCGGTGATAACACACAGAATTCGACAATGATTGTTCCCTCAGTTTCTTGAAGAATATGTGGATGATCTAGAGGAATTTAGCTTCAAATTAATTGTGCCATGATTGATGATGACAAGAAGAAATCAAGCATGATTTCAGATCTAACTTAGTATTTCGGTTTATTATTTTGTACTTAAAATTCCTCATATGAGACCCTTGGGAGGTAATCGGGAAGCATTTCACCGATGATGATGAGCTAATATCGATAGTTGGTGGAAAAACATTAAAATACCATCTTTCAAGGATTCCGGTGCATGCGTAGTACCTTCAGGTTTTGGTGTGGATTCTTCAAGAAATCATCATGTAAGTCCTTTCTCCCTTGGGGTTTTCTCTCTTCTTGTGTTCTTCTTCCTCCCTCTTGGGGTTCTTCTTTTAGAGCGGGTTGGTTGATCTAATAAGGGTTCAATCTTGAATTTTTGGGTAAAATATTAATTTTTGTGGTTCGATATTTCCTTTATAAGGTTACTTTGTGTGGAGGTTGTGGTTTTCCACCAGATTCTAGAAGTTTCCAAGCTTGAGGTAGGTGGTTTCATGTAAGGCCTTGGTCTAATTTAGTTTGAAATGTGAAATCCCACCACTAACATGCAAGATCATCCAACATATATGTCGTTAGCTTTAATTTATGCTCTACTAGTGTGCCAAGAAAATAGAAGATATGATTTATACTATTCAGCCACCCCTCTTTCCCTCTCTGGTTTCAAATCACCTTGGAAAATGGGTGGATTCTGCTTCTTTAATTGGATAGAATGATCCACTTGCCTCTGTTCATCCCTCCCATTCCCTCTGTCCATAGTCTGAAAATATTGGACTATACTCTAAACTAGTTGTTGGTTCATGAAGCATGGCCGATTGTCGCCTATCGACCGTTCAAGGATCTGATACTCTGTTAATGTGTATAGCAGCACTCAGGTCTAATCCTCTGCGCTGTTATTTTTTTATAATCGATTGATATTGTGATTTGTCTTTTTAATGGGGGGGAGTTGTTTGCAGAGATTAATTAAATTTATTAATAGATGATGTTTGATTGATTTAAAAATTTTATAAATATTGAGGCAAGTTCATTATTGGGGATTTAATCTTATGATATCATTGAGCATTACTTTATATTGCATTAAATTAACACCCACTTCACAAGATGACTTTGATTAGAATTCCCGAGTGTTAAGGATTTAATCCAAGCCATAACAGAAATAGGGGTCTAATTATAATAAATACTTGTTTATGGTAGTGTATTTATTGTTCCAATAATACATTAAATACACATGTTAAACAAAACATGTCATTAATCCATGACATTTTAAGTTTAACATACACAATGTTAACCTTAAGAATATTTATCAGGAAAAAACTCTCAATCACTTAATATCCCCAAATTATGACTCACACCAATGGTAAATTTACATAGAAATTTATATGGTTATTAATATAGTAACATTTGTTTAGGTTGATTACTTATAAATAGAATGAAAAGAAAGATATAAGAAAATATTTGTGCGACGAACACACACAGGAACAATCATTAGAATTAAAAACAGACTTTCGATTGAAGGAGGAATTAAAAGAAGGGAAGAGGTTTCAACTTGATTTAAACTATTTTAAGAGAAATAATATTTAAGAACAGAGTGTGGATGATTAAAAGATATTAATAAGAATAAACATACATTAAATTTCTATTGAAATGAAAAAAAACTTACACGATTACAAATAAGAATACAAAAGAACATGAAAAAAGAGAGAGAAGGAAGGGTATCTCAAGTGAAAAATTTAGTTTGGAAGATCCTTCCAAGAATTTTGAAGATACTTTTTCATGCCAATATATCCTCATTTTTTTAAATTCCAACTCCTTGCAAGGATAGGAGGGAGATGTATTTAGAGTCCAAGGTAGTGGACAGTTTGCATTCAAAATATTCCCCTCCACTTGGATAGCCAATATGGACATCTATAAAGTTGAATATAGAGATATTATCTTCTTAAAAGTTTTATATATTAATGTTGAAAGTATGCCATCAAAAATTGGAGGCCATTGGAATTAAAGATCCAAAGTTATGATGGTTTGATTAAACAATTTTAATCTTTCCATTTCAATCAAGTCTTTTTCAAAGTACAAAATGTGAATGAGTTTTTGAATAGGAATATTCCCTAAAATCAATATAATTTAATATAAAAGTAGTCCAAATATATCTTGTATTTTAAACTATAAAATATCAGCTTATATTAGGAGAAAATTCTATAATTGTGTGCTGGTTTTAATTCCGGAACAGAATGGTGGGATTTACTTTATAGAATCATTTGGGCCCCCTTTTTGCAGATTTAAGCCTTGAAATTTTTATCCAATATGGATTTTATTGTCCCCATACTTTTGGGGGAGACTAAAATTTTTTGGACTTCTGGATTGAGCCCAGAAATTCAATCTTTATGGATGGCCCAATTTCTTCACAGATTCTTTGAGCCTTCTTGTGTAGACCATATGACCATTCAAATGGATGAATTGTCCAATGATGCCTTCAAATAATATGTTTTAAATTAAATAAGGAATCCTAAAAAACAAGAAACATAAAATTTAGATAAGTAGGGTGATATTTATAATTAAAATAGTAAAATAAATCGATTGAATTACTTCAAATAATGCTAAAAAATTATATGGAGTATTAAAACATGAGTATCTCACACCAATTATGAACTTTTACATGAAATTTACTAAAGAGAGTAGATAATAAGTTATGAATAAATTAATAACATCAAATCCCTCACACTTAGTTTTGTGCATGTCCTGATGCGCAACAAATATAAAAACATAACAAAATCATTATAACTCACCAACAAATATTAAAATTTAGTTTTCCTCAATAAAGGGAGGTTTAGGCCATTTCACTCATCCATATTGAATTCCACAACAAATTGTTACATAAAAAATATTCCAAAAATAATTAATTTTTCATGCTCAAATTAGAAATGGAAAATGTAGGCACTCAAAACTTACTCATCTCAAGATGAAAAAATTTATTTCTAGAGGTTAACTCATTCCCCAACCAAAAGTAAAAATCTTAGAGTTTAAAAGAGCTCACAGCTTCCATTCTCTATCCTAAGGTTCAAAAGAATCAACAGTTCTTTTTTAGGGGTTTTTTTGTGGCTATGGGACGATAGGAATTTATTATCCAAGAGAGAAGAAAATAGAGGTAAAACACTAACATGAAAAAAGCAATGCACAATTTGAAATAAGACACGGAAGGTTATAAAAATACATATTTATAAGGGAATAATCATGTGAAGGATGAAATAAAAGATATGGATAACATTTTAAGGGGATGAAAATATGAAATATTTACAAAACACAAAACTTCTCCCAATGACATATGTTTTTTTCTTCTTTATTTTTCATTTTTTTAAAAGTTAAACTTGAAACAGATCTCAAAATCATCTCCCAAACCATGTTTGATCACCTCACGACACTAATTTTAATAGTTATAACAAGATAAAAGGTTGATAAAAAGTGATTTTTGACCCGCCCAAGGCATAACCCATTTTTTTTAATGTTTTTTCAAAAAATTTGACTATTTTTCAATAACATGTAAAAAATTAAATAAAGGAAAATCCATTCCCAAAACACACTGAATGACAACCTATCCCCCACACTTAAAGAGATGATTTCCCTCAAGCATATGATAACACATTCAAAATCAAGAAATGTATACCCAAAATTAAATCCATTCCCCTCGAACTTAAATTTAAATAAATTATGCAATGTAATTCTATGTAGATGTTGGTTAAGACAAGATATTGGGCCTGTAATGTGGATATCAAAGAAATGGTTTTTATAGGATCGAAGGGAATTTTAAAATGAGGATTAACGTAAGGGTAATTAGAGTCTATTTGGATATTTTGATTCCCATATGGTTAAGAAAATGCCTATATTATATTAATTCACACCAAAGTAGGAAAATTCAACTCTAAGGTCCACAAACTCAAGACTTAAAATCAGGGGTAAAAAACACAGAAAATGAAAAAAAGTCATAGGTGACCTTGTAATGAAATATAATGTTTCCCTCATGGTTGGGGAAGAATTATTTTCCAAATAGAAAATTGAGAATTAAAATTATTTTGGTTTTGACACAAGATTACTTATCCAAATTTATGATGAAAATACAAAATTCTTGAGATTAAAACATGTCTTTTTACTCCTCAAAAAGGTTGGAAAATTTTTCAAAATTCGATGGTGAGTAATTATGACTCCTTTTTTTTCATATTTTTTAGTTTTTAGTGTTTTTTTAAATACACACCCTCACAAAAGAGAAAGAGGGGGGGGGGGAGTTTGATGAATAAAGTGATAAAAAATGAGAATGAGAGATGAAAAAGAAGAAAGAGAGAAAGAGAGGAAGAGGGAGAGAGAGACAGATATAGGGTTAAAGAGAAAGAGGTGCCCCATGGTTTGGATTTGGAAAGTCACCTTCTCCATCCAATAGTGGGTTAACTATAGAAGTTGGGGATATGATGGAAGTTAAAGTGGTTCTTGAGATGTGTGTCCTCACATTGTGATTCTTTAACTGATGATCGTTAACCGTGAATGTCTTTTTAGAAGAGGGTCCTTGGACTTGCACTGCACTAAATGGGTAAAAATTAGTAATAATAAAAGGAGCTTCCAAATGAGAATTAAGCTTACATGGGTGAAGTCTAAAACATGAGTTGAAGAGTAGTACATTTTCACCTTCATGAAATACCTTTCATAGGATGTGTTTTTCATGGAGTAACATGGACTTTTCTTTATAAAGATTGGGATTCTTATATGAATCTAGTCGAAGCTCCTCCAATTCAGTCATCTATAACAATATTTCTTTACCATATTTTTCACAATCAAAATTACATGTTTTTACAGCCCAAAATGACTTATGTTGAATTTCAACATGTAAATGACATACTTGACAAAAAACTATCCTAAATGGATACATCCCAATGGATGTTTTATAGGAAGTTTGATAAGCCCAAAATGTTTCCCCAAGTCTTTTAGGCCAATATTTTCTACTGGGATTTACAATTCTCTCAAGAACTCTTTTCACTTCTCTATTAGAAAGTTCAGCAGTGCCATTTTTTTAGGGGTGATATACAGTTGATGTTTTATGTAAAACCCTATTTTTTTCAAAAGAGATTCTATGATCTGATTATTGAAATGAGTTCCCAAGTTACTTATCAAGGCACCTGGTGTTCCAAACCAGTGGAATATGTGGGTTTTTAGGAACTCACTAACAGTATGTGAATCATCCTTTCTAGTGGTTTTGGCCTTAACACACCTAGAAACATAATCCACCACAAGAAGAATGTATGAGAATCCATTGGAGGGTGGAAATGGTCTCATGAGATCTATGCCCCAATCATCGAAGATCTCACATAAAATTAAAGTCTTTTGAGGCATTTCATTTCTTTTATAAATTGTGCCAAACTTTTGGAAAGTGGGACATGACTGACAAAACACATGTGAGTCCTTGTAGAGTGAAGGCCAGAATAATCCATAGTCTAGGACCTTTTGGGAGTTCCTTTTTGGTCCCAAATGGCCACCACCTGACATTGAGTAAAAAAATTCCAAGATGGAGGAATGTTCATTTTCATTGACACATATCTTAAACACCATGTTAGCCCCAGTTTTCCAAAGTTTATTGTCTTCCCAAAAATAGGATTTTGAATCACATTTTGGATTCACTTTTTGTTCTTTTGAAAAAATTTCAGGAAAAACACCATCAACCAGGTAGTTTACAATTGGGGAATACCATGATAAATTTGGAGTGATAGATGAGAGACGCTTAATTGGAAATTCAGGATCAATTATTTCAGAATTAGAGGAATTTGAAATTCTTCTTTGGTGATCAACTATAGGGTTTTCTTTTCCAGCTCTATATTTAATCACAATTTCAAACTCTTGGAGTATCAGGATCCATCTTATTAGCCTCGATTTGGAATCAACTTTCTTAAATAAGAACATTAATACTGAATGGTTCATAAAGATGATGATTTTTGAACCTAAGAGATAGGTCTATAATTTATCTAATGAAAAAATCATAACTAAAAGTTCCTCCTCAGTCAAAGTGTAGTGAGATTGAGTTTCATCCAATGTTTTTGAGGCATAATAGATGACATGTGGAATCTTTTATCTTATTTGGACAAGAATGGATCTAATGGACTATTAGAAGCATCACATATCAATTCAAAGGGTAAGTACCAATCTGGGGGTTGGGTTATTGGGGAAGATGTAAGAATAGTTTTGAGTTCAATGAATTCTCTCTTGCAAGACTCCTCAAAATGGAATGAGACATCATTTTGGAGAAGTCGAGTGAGTGGGAGGGAAATCAAACAGAATTTAAGGATGAATCACTAATAGAAACCACAAGGACCAAGGAATGAACAGATGTGTCAAACTATTTTGGGTTTAGGGAGTGATCAGATCACCTCAATTTTGGCAGGATTGACTTGAATACCCTCTTGTGAAACTATGTGCCCTAGAAAAATTACATTAGTAACCATGAAGTGACATTTTTCATAATTTAGCACAAGGTTACATTTGACACACTTTTAAAGTACTAGAGAGAGTGAATGAAAGCTGAATTCAAATGACTCACCATAAATGGTAAATTCATCCATAAATACCTCTATGTAATTCTCAATGAATTCAGAAAAGATACTCATCATACACCTATGGAATGTTATAAGAACATTTCAAAGGCCACAAGGAATTATTCTATATGCATATGTTCCAATGGGGAAAGTGAAAGTAGTCTTTTCTAGGTTCTGAGGTGATATTGGGATTTGGAAGTAGCCAATGTATCCATTAATAATTCAATATTGTGACTTTTCAGCTAATCGTTCTTGCATTTGATCAAGGAATAGAAGAGGGTAGTGATCTTTTCATGTTTTAGCATTCAATTTTCAATAATAGATGCACACATGCCATTTGTTTTTCACTCAAGTTGTGACCACCTCTCCATGTTCATTTGTGACAACAATTATCCCACCCTTCTTAGGTACCACTTGAATTGGAATAACCCATTAACTGTCATAAATTGGGTAGATAATACCAGCTTGGAGAAGCTTGGTAATATCTTCCCTAACTACCTCAAGGATGAGTGGATTTAGTCTTCTTTGTGGTTGTATGATTGGTTTGGATGATTCCTAAAGATGTATGTGATGCATGAAAAGGGAAGGTTTGATTCCTGGTATTTCATCTAAGTTCTAAGCTAAGGACTTTTTGTTTTCCTATAACACCTGAATAAGTTTGGACTCCTCGATTTTAGTAAGTGTGGTAGAGACAATGACTGAATAAGAGTGATCATGGAAAAGGAATTATATTTCATGTGTGTAGGAAGAGGTTTCAGATCTGTCTCATCTTTCATTTGTGGGATAAACAAATCAGGAATAGAGGAAGGGATTTTAGTTGGATTTGATTCACTTTCCTTAATACTGTCCAAGGTGAAATAGTAGAGATCAAAGTTGATGTGAATTTCTAGAGAGTTTTCAAGATCCTTTAGATTTATGAAGTCTATGAATGAAAGGTCAACATAAACTTCCACACTAATGACTTGGTTAATCATGGTGAAAATTTCACAGGATCCACTCTCATTAGAACATGATGAACATGATGTAATGGGGTTCAATTTAATCTCATAAGTATCCTTGATAGTATGGATTGAGAAGGTGGAGTGATCCTCTAATGGGTATCACATGGCTTGAAAGATATTGAACTTGACCAGTTGGTCACTAAATTCCATGGATAGGATGCCTGTATGGAAATCAATATTAGTTATTGATGTTAGGAGGAATGTTCTTCCTTGAATTAGGTGAGATCGAGAAGAGGTTGTCTCACCTTCCATGCTAAGGACATAAAAATAAACTAGGAAGATAAGATCATTAACTCAGACATGGACATCCTCAATTATTCCCTTTAGACTAGTTATGCTTCAATTGGCTAACTGGATGACAACAACCATTGGGTGTAAGGGACCTAGACCAAGGTTGGAGAAGTTGGATTTAGTAATGACATTTATCAAGGGTCCTAGTTCTATGAGTGCATAATCAAAGTTGAAACTCCATATTTGGAATGGAATTGTAAATGTACCTATATCTTTGCACTTCATGGGTATAGACTACTGGGTTGAAACATTCTCAATGGTCTTAAGTTGTCTCTTATGGGTGCACAAATCCTTAATAAAATTAGAATATTTAAGAATTTGTTTGATGAAATCTAAGATGGTTATGTTCACTTCAACACATCTAATCATGTTGAGCATTTCTGGATCAGGTTCAAAGGACTTCCTTGGCATAGAAACAACTTGAGGAAAAGGAATTTAGTTCCTTGGAGGAATGGAAGGAGGTGAGGGAGTGACTTTAGGTTCTTTTTCAGGTTTCTTTTTCTTTTTATTTTCTAGTTCAATATTTAAAGGAGAGTTCAAGGACTCATCATGAGGCATGGAAATTTTCTTTCCCGATCTAAGTGAAATTTCACTTACATTACCCTTAGGGTTGGGTAATGGTTGAGTTGGGAGTTGGGAAGAATTTGGTTTTTGCTGTTATCTTAGGTGGGATGTGAGTTAACCAATTTGGGTTTCAATATTTTTAAAGCTAGAATGGGTGAAGGAGGTAAGATCTTCCACAACAGCTTCCCATGGTTGCTTGGAAGAGGAGGCATGTCCTGTATTGGGATTAACTTGATTTTGGTTCTTGGGAAAGTTCTTGTATTTAGTTGGGAATTGTGAAGGATCATTAGGATAGCGGAATCCATAAGGAGAAAGAGAAGGATTGATCCTTTGAGGTTGAGGTACAAAAGTATAATGTTGTTGTAAGTTACCAACACCTTGACCATATTGGAATTGGTTTGGGTTTTGAGGAGGTATTTGAGGGGGACAATAAATGAGATTACCATACCTCAATCCTAGGTTAAAGGTAGAAGAAAAGGGATTAGAGTGTGGTTGGTTGAAGTTTCTAATGAACTGACATGATTGTTGAGGGTTGGTGTTCCTATGAGCACATGTTGCATTCAACTCCATTGGTCTGGATGAATCTGATGGATCCTATTGAAGCTGAAGACATGTGTCAGTTGGATGAGATGTTGAGCTACAGATTCCACAATTCTTGATAGGTCTAGGGAATAGATATTGTAGAGAAGATGAGATTGGGGCTTTGGCAGCAACCACTAGTTGTCTCACAAGACCTGTAAGTTCACTCTTCCACTCAGTCATATTGTTGGGATCTATAGATTGATTCTCTTGGACTTTTTTCACTTGAGCATGTGCTCGAGTATATAATTGCTGCGTGTTTTTAGCTATCTTACTTATGATATCTCTTGAAGCTGCATGGATTTTATTAACAATATAACCACCACTTGCAGCATCAATTAATGATCTCTACAAAACCAATAACCCCTCATAGAAGTATTGGATCCAGAGTTAGTTAGGGATTTGGTGATATAGGCTTATTGATATAAGCTTTTTGAATCTCTCCTAGTAATCATGGAGTTATTCATTAGGGAATTGATGGATACCACTTATTTATTTTTGGATAGAAGCATTATGATAAGTAGGAAAGGATTTTTCTAAAAAAAAGACGCTTCATGTCAATCCATGAGTTTATAGAACCAGGAGGGAGGTAGTAGAGACATGACTTAGCAGAGTTAGCTAGAGAGAAAGGGAATGCTCAAAGTTTAACTTGTTCTTCAGAAACTCCTTGAGCCTTCATGGTAGGGCACACCACTTGGAACCCTTTGAGATGAAGATATGGATCCTCACTAGCTAGCCCATGGAAATGAGGTAAAAGATGATTCAAACCCAATTCGAGTTAGAAAAATATCTCAATGTTTATATATTCAATACCAAGGGGTTGGTAATTAATATAAGGGGAAACAAGTTCTTTTAAGGTTTGTTCCCTTGGACTGGCCATTTCTAGATCAATTGGTTAGACAAAGAATGATTCAAGATGATTTGATTATCCCTAATGTTCATCCTAAGTTGGCGAAGTGTTCGCTCGATTATTTGGTCAAACAAACCCTATAGATTGTTTGGGAAGATATGGGGATTTCAAAGAAAATTTGAAAGGAAAAGGTAGGTGTGTTTTTCTTTGTAGTTTTTTTTTCATTTATGATTTTTATGAATAGGTGGGTTTTTCTTTTTGTTTTTTTTCACAAATTTTTTGTGGTTATTTTTTTTACTTTTTTTTTGTTTTTTAACAAAAAACAAAAACTAATAACTACTTAATGCATCATCCTTGGAAATGAAACTATTTTAAGAATGGATGATTTTCACCTATTGACTGTTAGAGGGTTCAATGCTTTGATAATGTGTATAGCGGCACTCGGGTTGAATCCTCAGCGATGGTACTTTTTTTTATAGTTAATTGTTATTGTGATTTGTCTTTTTAATGGGGGTGGTTGTTTTTAGTGCTTAATTGAATTGATTAATAGATGTTGTTTGGTTGATTTATCAATTTTATAAAGATTGGGTCAAGTTAATTATTAGGATTTAAGCTTATGATATCATCGAGCTTTGATTTATATTGCATTATCCCACTTCACAAGATGACTTTGATCAGAATTCCCAAGTGTTAAGGATTTAATCCAAGCCATAAATTGACTAGGGGTATAATCATAATCTGTAATTTTTTATGGTAGTGTATTTATGGTTCCAATAATACATGGAATCCACATGTTAAACAAAACATGTCATTAATCCATGACATTTTAAGTTCAACATACATAATGTTAACCTAAATACTTTTCATCGAGTAGAAGCTCTCAATTAGTTAATATCCACAAATTATGAATCAACCCAATGGTAGATTTACTCAAACATTGATATGGTTATTAATCTTGTAATATGTGTTTACGGTGATTAATTAGAATTATAATGAAAATAATGGGATAAGAAAAGAGTTGTGTGTCGAACACACACACGAATGATGATGAGAATTAAAAACAGACTTTCGATTGAATGAGGAAGCAAAAGAATTAAAGGGGTTTCAACTTGATTTAAACTATTTTAAGAGAATTAATATTTAAAAACATAGGGTGGATGATTAAAAGAGATTAAGAAGAAGAAACATTCATTAAAATTCTAGTGAAATGAAAACAAACTTACACAATTACAAATAAGAACACAAAATAATATGAAAACAAAGAGAGAAGGAAAGGTATCTCTAGTGAAAAATTGGGTTCATAAGATCCTCCAAATCCTTTTGTAGGGCCTTGTTCATGCCAATATATCCTCCTTTTCTCTGAAATTCTAACTCTTTTCATGGAGAATAGGGGATGCATTTATAGCCCAAGGTGGTGGACCATTTGCATTCCAAATATGCCCTTCCACTTTTCTTGACAATTTGGCCATACAGACAACTGAATCTAGAGATATTCTCTTATTAAAAGTTTTATATATTAATTTTTACAATCTACCCTCAAAATTTGGAATCCATCGGACTTAAGGAGCCAACTCTATGGTTGTTTGATTAAACACGTTTAATATGTACATTTCAATCTTGACTTTTTTGAAGGACAAAATGTGAATGGGTTTTTCAATAGGAATATGACCTCCAATACAAATAATTTAAACTAAAAAGTTTTCCACCTATATCTTGGATTTCACACTGAAACATATCAGCTAGAATTGATGTCTACATCATGAGAAAATTCCATAATTCTGTTCTGGTTTTAATTCCCGGACAGAATGGTGGGCTAGACTTCATAGAATCATTTGGGACCCTTTTTGGTGGAGTTGGGCATTGAAAGTTTTACCCAAGATGGATTTTATTTTCCCATGACTTTTTTTGGAGAATAAATGATTTTGGACATCTGGATTGAGCCCAAAAATTCAATATTCTTGAGTGGACCAGTTTCTTCACAGATTCTTTGGGCCTTCTTGTGTGGACCATATAACCATTAAAATGGCCGAACTAGACAAAACTTTATTCTAATGATATTTTTTAAATTTAGTAAGGAATCCTAAAATTCAATAAAAATAAAATTTGGATAAGTAGGGTGAGATTTATAGTTAAAATAGTAAATTATTCGATTGGAGTACTTCAAATAATGATAAAAAATTATATGTAGTATTAAAACATGACTGTCTCACATCAATTATGCACTTTTACATGAAATTTACTAAATAGAGTAGAAAAAAATTTATAAATAAATTAATAACATCAGTTCACCTATGGATCATGTAAAACCACATTATCATCAGCTTATTCTTGTTAGTTTTTATGATTCCTACTAGGTGCCATTTTCTATATAGACAACTAATTCCACAAGTCTCACTCTCTAGAAACTGAAGACGTAACATTTCAAATTCCACCACATCATAATTATCACAAAAATGATTTTCAAAATTCAAAATTTACCATATTGAACCATTTTTTAAAAATTTCAGTTGGCTTTTGAAAATCAAACCATTTTCAAATTACCACAACCATGCTCTTTTTGAAAATCTTTCATTTGAAAATAATTTCAACATTTTTCAAAAATAAACACATCGTACCAAATCATATTTCATTTATCAAAATGAAATATTAATTCCTACTGAGAAATTATTTATACAATTCATGTCATGATCATATTATTGGATAAATCCATGACAATGATATTTCAAGTCCTATAAGTGTCTCCAAAATACTTATGTACCCAACTCCCTCGTAACTTGAAGTTCAACATAAAAAGGTTAGCTACATATTTTTATGCTCTGCATTTCAAGTCTTGAAAATCCTAATATTTTCTACCAACTCAACACAAGGAATATACTAGAATCAATTTCAACTCTAAGACCAAGAGAACTGAAGATCACTTGTTAGTCAAGGACCGAAAACACTGATACCACTTGTTCCAGAAAGATATTTGGAAGGACCAAGAATGATAGAACTTGTAACATCCCGCCTTATAGAGTTAATATTTTCATTATTTTTCATGTGCATTTCAATGATTTAATCCATTTAAATTAATAAATGTGATCTTATTTGCATCATTTTTGTATTTTTGGTGAATTTCTGGCTTAATTTTGAAAATTCTTTAATTTTGGAAATTTAATGGTTTTCTAGATCTTCTGTATTTTGAGCATATATTTTACAATTTTGATACAAATTGCATGATTATTTTTTTAGTATTTCCATTATTGTCGGATTAAAATATGTCTTATGGACCCAGATTTAATTCGTATCACACATGCCCAGAAAAATCAATCAAGTAGAGAAAGTTTTCTAGCCAATAGAATGGACCCCACCTCAGTAATGGAGGCATATCTCGGCCTAGAGACATCCAAATGAAGTTATTCCAGCTTGAGTAGAAAAAGGACTTTTCACCACATGTAAAAAATTAAATTTCATGAAGAAATTATTTTATTAAGCCATCCATTTAATGAGAAAAGTGGAGGGAGTTGAGAAGTATGCTCATCCAGAAAAAGCAGTCTTCAATAATTCAAGTATAATTTTTTCTACTTGTACAAATAATTTTAGATTTTGTGGGAACATGAAAAAGAGAGGGAGTAAAGACCATTATGAAGACAACTACTCAATATTAGTCAATTTACTATGCTAATTTAACTTAAAATTTCAGTGTAATGAATATGGAGGAAAAATTTTCCACCTCTAAACTCTATATATATGAGTGTTTACTTCCATTAAAGGGTGTCTAAGAAGGTGAAAGTGGGGATGTGAAGGAGGATTAGAGACTTGAATAGTTTTGGATTTTATTCTGTCTATTTTTCTAGTTTCATAATTCCCTCTTCTTCCCCTTTCATCTCTCTTACCCTTCACACAGAGGGGTAAAACCTTTGAGTGACCAGGAAAGGAAGAGTTTCACTTTTGTAATGTCAGAGTATTGAACTTTAATTAGAAACCCTATTTTTATATTGAATTATTTCCATTTTTAGTGGTGTGTAATTATATTAATAATATTGTATTTTTGGTTTTTGTTTCATTCATTTTTTATAGCTTTGGTTGATGAAATTTAAACTCCCTCTAGCTGGTGCAGTTTGTCTTGATCGAGTAGATTGTGTTAGGTGGTGAGTGTCCAGAGATCATTGGAACGTGTGTGGAATAAGAGAACTTTTTATATATATATAAGGATCAAAAAATCAAGTTCAAGACCTTATTTATTTATTTGGGAATGATTTATGAATTTTCATGCACATAGGAGCAGTTTCCATTGCTTCCTTCTACCAAGGGTGATTAATAACTCGACCGAGGAGTTTTTCAATTATCATTCCATATGAAGAGAGGGGGGATTATCTTTACGATTATGATGACATTGAAAAGGTGATCCTACCCTGACCCCATCATTCTCTTCATCCACTTATGTTCAAACTTTTTTTTTAATTTCCTTCTTTCTTTTCAAACTCAAACAATTTCAAAAACAACCTCCATTCTTTCTCAAATTTAAGTGAAAACATGATTATTGTGAACTAATCTATGGAGATATCTTAGGTAAACCACTTTAATTCATTTTAACTTAGGAAGTATTTGTTTTTATCACACCCCATGACAGGCACATGTCAAAACTTGTTTCCGTTTTTGGGGAGGTAGTACAAAAATTTAATTTTAAATATTTTTCTATTTAAAAAAACCATAAAAATATTTATCCATGATGTTTTAAAATGATAATTTATTTAATTTATGGTACAATTACCCACAAGTGTAAGAATAGATGTTTAAATCCCCATGGTATATGAGGGATGCAGTTTATTTCTTTTCTAAATAGATCAGGGGAGCTCGAATCCAAAATCATCAAGGTAGATGAATTCAAGGATCTCATTAAAGAACTTAAAGTGAACCTTAAATACTCAGAATTGAAATGATTGAACATATAATTAATTGAATTCAACAAGTATTTTTCAGAATTTTATAAAGAAATGGCCAGGGTACAAAAAGAGATTCCCTTGTTTCCTAGAAATATTTTTGGAGAAATTTCACAGGTGCAACACAAAGAAGAAGAAATTCAAAATGATCTTGAAGACTGATTATAAAGGATTATTCAAATAGTGAAAAATTTGGAGAGAAAAATAGAGTGGATAACAGAATATGTACATACATCCCAGGAGCATCCGTTTGAGCCGAAATAAGAACCAAAACAAAAAAACGTGGTGGAAGTGGATTCCCTGTTCATCTTTGATGTTGAATAACCCATGGAGGACTCAATGAAATTAAAATAAGATCCATTCATCCTAGATAAATATATATTGGAGGATATAAATGAAGAAGATTTTTCTACTGAAGTATTCATGAGAGATCAAAAATATTTGGATGACTTCTGGAATGAGTGTGAGGAACTACTTGATCCCTTTATTCCTTACAAAGTAGAAGATCCAACACCATTGAAGGAAGACACCACCAAATTTGTGGAATTTGAAGAAAAGATGGAGGAGTATGACTACCTATATCTACCTAGTGAAATTAAATTACAAGAACTAACTCCCACTAAAGAAGCAATTGAATTTGAACAAACTCAAGGAGACGATATTTTCATGAAATCATTATCTCATAATTTTGTTAAAATTGGATTGAGTATTAGTTCCCCTTGATTGAAATTTTCAGATTTTTCCAACACATGTATTACCTTGGTGGATGAGGAAGAAATGGAAGAAACTCCTAATGAGGAACTTCTAGATCTCCCTGAACTTGTTGAACACTTATTGAAGGGAGTACATGAGAAGATAAAAGTGAATTTAATGGAGGAAAATGAGACACAAGATGATTAATTTGAAACAAAATAATTTGATATTAATTTTTCATGATTTATTTATTTTAAATAGAATTACACTCTGACTTTTTCTTTTATTATTCCATTGATGCATCATACCTTGAGAAATCACCAGATAATCAAGAAGTTATGAAAATGGAAACCAAGAAAGTGGATGACTCTTTCAATATCCTACCCCCACCATGAAAGTTTTATCTTATTCCCATAGAGGTGGATTTAGTGTATTATATACATGGAGTGATAAAAAAAGGAATAATTTCATGATGGAAAGAAGATTTTTTGTTAGTTCAAATTAAAGAAACTCCACCCACCATCAGATTGAGGATAACCAACTAGAACTTCCCATCTAGAGGCAGTCAAAACCTAGGGCCCACTTGGGGGATTAAACCAATATATATCCTTATTTTCTCATTATCATTATATTTTAATTTCTTTTAATAAATTTCTTATGTTTTCTTTTGTATTTATTCAAATAGGTTTTTAGTGTGCAACACTTAGGAGCTTAACTCAATGTTTCAATACCAATAAGTCAGGTTGTACCTCTTTTTTAAACTTGTTTGACTATTGTGATGTAATTTCAATTTTTCTTACATGTTAAATCAAATTGATTGAATTAAGGACACTGTATAATTTAAGTAAGGGGGAGGGAACCTTGGTAGTTTAGGAATTTCAATTTTTTTTCTGTTAGATTTTTTTCACTTTTTCCATTGTTTTGTGTTTCTTTTTCAATTTTTATGTGTTTTTGAAACTTTTGAGATGAAATGATTATCATTTCCATTTTTTAAACCCATTTCAATGAGTGGAACAATTTATTCCATAAAACTAAGCCTAAATGAATTTTGAAAATAATTTTGTTTCAAGTTAAATTCTTTAGGAATTTCATGAAATGTTCTCTGATTTTTGAATCTCATGACACATCTCACTGTCTTTATCTTCGAAATCAATTTCCGGTGAGGCTTATGAACTATTTTTTCCATATTTATTTCATTCACATCACTTATGTAGAGAACCAAATCATGATTTATTTAAACTGAATTATATTTATTCCGGTCAAAACTTAAGGGTTTTAGGTACTTGTTATTTAAATGATTGAGACATTTCTTTGTTTTTTAACGCCCAATTTTCAAGAGATTCTATTTCCTTATGGTCTTCCTTGTACATTAAATACTTTTATACCTTAGAACCCATGAACTTTTAGTTAGGTTATTCACATTAAAATCCAATTTTCTCTATCCAAACTTCTCTTGAAGTGAAATTGCATGATCTAATTAAACTTAAGTGTGGGTGTAATGTGTCTTGTGTTATGAAACCTCATTTGGTGAAACTTTTCATGGAAAATAAAATTATTAATAGATGTTTTTCTTATAAAAAAATCATTCTATTGAAACTTGTGCCTTTTTTGGAGCTTTCATGATAAGAGAAGTTGTGTTTTTATGAATCTTCCATATGAGAAATAAAGTTGTGCCTATCTCGAGTTTTCATGAAAAATTATGCTTGAGAAGATTGAAATTTTTTTTGATGAAGTTTTGAATGATGTTCAATTTATTTTAGATTTCATGATGATGAATATTATTTACTACAAAGGGATGTGAGGATGAGACCATACTAGAGTTAAAATTAGAATCTTACAATTTTGATTAAAAAAGAGCAAAGCCCTCCTTATTCGGCCTCCTAATTTTTAACATCTAAATCTTACCAACCAGAAACCACATAAAACCATGAAAAGTTCTCAGGATAAAAACATGTCCTTCAATCACATCATGTGGAGAAGTAGGAATTTATCAATCTTATGGTGACCCTTATATTATTTTGGATGAGAAAAGCATTGTTGAAAATTAATATTTGTGAGATGAGAGAAAATTCATGCGAGGTAAGTGTCTTGTGTGCATGAAAGGAGAAATAAAGAGGAAATATATTTAATGGTTTTGTTTGAGAACATGAAATAATGGTTTTTTAAGGTATGTTATCTTTTGTTTTTTTGGTATGGAATTGGTGGATCTCATGAGCATGTGTTTTGAATTTGTATTGATTTGATTTTAATGCTTACTTGTCCAGGAGTCCAAGTGATAAGTGTGGGATAATTGATAGAGTTAATATTTTAATTATTTTTTATGAATTTTTCAATGATTTAATCCCTTTTAATTAATCAATGTGACCCTATTTGCATCATTTTTGTATTTCTGGTGAATTTATGGCTTAATTGTGAAAATTGTTTAATTTTGGAAATTTAACAGCTTTCTATATTTTCTGTATTTCGGTCATATATTTTACAATTTTGATCCAAATTTAGTAATTATTTTTTATATGCTTTTGTTTCTCACGGGATTCAACGTTTTCTTCTGGACCCATATCCAATTAGAATCACAAATTCTCAGAAAAATCAATCAATTGGAGAAAGTTTTCTGGGTGACAGAATGGACACCACCTTAGTAATGAAGGTACATCTTGGACTAGGGAAATCCAAATTAATTGATTATAGATGGATTAGAAAGAGGAATCCTAAAGTAATGTAAATATTAAATTTAATGAATAAATTCACTCATTAAGGAATCTATTTAATGTGTAAAAGTGAAGGGAGTTTAGAAGTATGATCGTCTAGAAAAAGTTGTCTTCACTAATTCAAGCATAAATTTTTTTCACTTGTCCAAATAATCTAAGATTTTGTGGGCTCATGCACAATAGAGTGGGGAAAGAACTTTTTGAATAAAAATTCCTAATATTCATCCATTTACTATGTTAATTTTACTAAAACTTTTCGTGGAATGAATCTGGAGGGAACTATTTCCACCTCTCAACCCAATATATAAGAGTGTCCACTTCCATTCAAAGGTGTTGAAGAAGGTGAAATTGGGGATATGCTATAGGATTTTATACTTGAAGAGCTATGTATTTTCTCTTGTCTATTTTCTTAGTATCATAATTACCTCTTCTTCCCCTTTCAACTCCCTTACCCTTCACATGGAGGGGTAAAACCTTTGAGTGATTGGGAAAGGTGGAGTTTCACTTCTATAATGTCAGAGTCTTTCACTTTAATTAAAAACTATATTTTTCTATTGAATGATTTCTATTTTCATTGGTATCAAATTCTATTAATATGATTGTATTTTGGGTTTTGGTTTCATTAATTTTTTATAGCTTTTGTTGAAGAACTTTAAACTCCCTCAACCTGGTGTAGTTTGTCTAGATTGAGTAGATTGTGTTAGGTTGTGAGTGTGCAACGATCGTTGGAATGTGTGAGGAATAAGTGAACTTTTTATAGATTTATAAGGATTAAAAATTCACGATTGAAACTTTCCTCATTTATTTGGGAATGATTTATGAATTTTCATGTACATAGGAGTGATTTCCATTGCTTCCTTCTACTAAGGGTGATTGATAACTCAACCGAGGAGTCTTTCACTTATAATTCAATAAAAAGAGAGGGGGAATGATCCTTAAAACTATGATGACATTGAAAAAGATGATCCTACCCTGTCCCCATCACTCTCTTCATCCACTTGTTTTCAAGATTAATTTTTAATTGCCATTTTTCTTTTCAAACTAAAACAATTTCAAAAACAACCTATACTTTTTTCTAAAATTTAAGTAACAAACGCGATTGTTGTGAAATCCTATTTAGATTCATCATAGGTCAACCAATTTATTTCATTTTAAATCAGGAAATATTTGTTTTTGTTACACCCTACCACCCCTCCTCATTGGCTTGATAGGGTGGAAGGACATTACTTGGCCTTAAGCAACATCCCCAAGGCGCCAAAGACTGACAATACATGCCAAGGGTTTCATTACCAGATGAGGGACTATTTTCCATTTAAAAATATTACAATCCAACCAAACATACCATAACAAAATACCACTACATGATTCATGATAAACATGTAAAAAAACTCAAAGTAATACCATTTATATCAAAAATCAAACTACAACAAATTCCCATAATGGAAGACAACTAACATCAAAGTACACAATAGAAGACACAACTAACAAAAACCACAAATATCCAAGGACATAGCTCCATAAATCCAAAAATGATCTATTCTCCATTACCACAAAACAACCCAAGTATCACCAAGGTTAATTAGAGAAGTGTGATACTTTTCCTTTTTCTGTGTCTTGATAAACAAAATCCACAAAAGCACAAAAATACCGAAGTAGAGGTGAGTAATGAAACTCATTAGGGTTTCCTCAAATGAATTACCTCCTCACGCCACTAGGATAGAACATGTTAACACATTTATATAAAATAATTTATATAAAAAACTTTTAAAATAGTATAAAAAATGATAACCAAGCGAACCAATTCTATACCAAAACAGTTTTTTCAAATAAAACAATTTCCATGGAAAGAAACCAAACAAGTCATTCTAACCATTTCATGAATTCAATTGAAATTACCCATTCCATATAACACAACCACACACACCCACACACACAAACACACAAGAATGGTATTAAAATTTATGGTGGAACTTCACATCTATAATCTTTACCCTTTGACAGAGGTCATGGGTTAGATAACTCTTCTCATGTGTCTTAAGATGTCTAGTGACATAGGCTCCCACATGATCACCCTATATAAGAACGCATACCAAACCCAAACATGATGCATCACAAAAGATCACATAGCCTCGCCTGGCCTTTAGAAGCATCAACACTGACACAAAAGTCAAAATACATTTCTTCTCAACAAAAGATCTTTGAAATTTATCATTCAACAGAACTTTACTCCCTTCTGAGTGAGGGTAGTCCTTGGAGAATCCAACATTGAGAAATATTTAACAAACCTATAATAATACACCATCAATCCAAAAAATATATAAATATCAAAAGAATTCCATGGTTGTTACCATGTCATAACATCTTTCACCTTCTCAGGATCAACTGAAACACCATGTTCAAAAGACACATGTCCCAATAACATCACTTCCTGAATCCCAAAATCCCATTTTTATAGCTTGGCATAGAGTCAGTGATTTTTCAATATTTCCAGAACAACTCTCAGATGACACACATGATCCTCC
The DNA here is from genome assembly GCA_963277665.1 of Viscum album. Taxonomy (NCBI): domain Eukaryota; kingdom Viridiplantae; phylum Streptophyta; class Magnoliopsida; order Santalales; family Viscaceae; genus Viscum; species Viscum album. The sequence goes on from OY728158.1 coordinate 1,507,482,487, forward strand.
TTGGACTAAGAGTAAACCAATTTGTCATCCAAAAAGACAACCACAAATGTATCAATATACCCATGGAATATTCTATGCATTGAAGCCATAAATACTACATGATCATTAGTTAGATCAAATGACATGACAAGATACTCATAATGGACATAACATCTCTGAAAGGCTGTCTTTTGAATGTCAAATTTATTTATTCTCAATTGGTAATAACTAGATCAAAGATCAATCTTTCATAACCTCTTTTCCCCTTTCAATTGGTCAAACAAATCATCAATCTATGGTAATAGATACTTGTTCTTTATTTCAACTTGATTGAGTTTTTGGTAATCGACACATAAGTGAAGTGTTTTATCAGCTTTCTTCACAAAGAGAACAAGAGCCACCCACAGTGACACACTTGGTCATATAAATACTTTCTATAATAGATCATCCAACCGAGTCATTATCACTTTCTATTTAGATAATTCCATGCAGATTAAGGAATAAAAACCAGTTATGTACCCAACACTAAATCAATAGAAAACTCTACCTCTCTTATTAATGAAAAACTAGAGAAATCAGAGGGAAAAACATTCAGAAACTCGATGAAAACAAAAGGGAGATAATCACTCTAATATTTCCACTCCAAATTAAAATAAAACATTTATATTACTTTCCCCAACTTTGGATAAGAAGGTACAACTCTACTCGACCTCAAGTCCCATTCTCCCTGAAAAACACAGAACACCCCATCAGGTCCAGTAAAGGAGACCCACTGAAGATAACAGTCAATTTGAGCTTTATTAGCGATGAGCCAATCCATCTCAAGAATTATTTTAAGAGGTTTCATGTCAAGAACCATAAAATTCTAGAAAAGATCAATTTTTGATAAAGAGAGACCACAAGTATGATAACAGATACCCAGTTCTCTCTTCGTTCCAAGGGGCGTAGTAATATCCATTATATAAGAAAAATATTCATAGGAAGATTTAGTAGGTTCACAATACAAGTCAATAAAAAAGAGTAAGATTCAACAATATCAAATAAGGAAGTCAAGAAAGATGAATATATAGTGATGGTACCCTCACAGTCACTGTACCTATATCAACTTTCTCTGAAGACTCTTCTAATATGTGAAGAAGCTTTGTTTCAGATGCCTATAGCCAAAAAACCTTAGATATTGAATCATCTGGTCACATCATGTTACATTTAGGTGTTTATGGTCCCATGGAACTGTGTGGAGTATAAACAAAATGGAATAATTTCTTTAGGTGTCTTAAGTGACCATAAGAACTGTAGATCTTTGGCACCTCAGTACAAACCCTTTTTGAATGCTCAACCTTGCTATACTGGTAGTAAGTCAAAGGGCCTATACTAGGCATTGTAGGATTTCTAGAGGATGCCTACTCTCGAGAACCACTATTAGACTAATCACACTTTCTATTCCTTTTAAAGGAACCCATAAAACTTCCACTTGAAGAAAAAGGAACACTCGTTAACCCTGACTTACCAGCTAAGTCAAGCCCAACCATCAGTTCCCTCCAGTACATCATCATATGAAGTGATATTCAATATGAAAACTTGTGAACTAATATCAGGAAAAAAGAACAATCTAGAACCATTGATCCTTTATCTTCTCATTTTTTACAATCTCAGGTGAAAACTGCACAACCTTAGCAAAGTAATTCGCATACTGCCTCAGAGTCTTGTTAGTATTCTAGAGGTTAAAAAGATCCATATATTTATCCATTACCATAGATTCTGGATATAAATGATCAGTAAAAAGAACTCTAAAATCATTCCACTCCAAACCCTCATGTTTCTTTTCTTTTACCATCAAATCCCACCATCTCCTACTAGGCCCTTCCAACTTGAAGGCATCACATTTTACTTTAATACCTTCAAGAATTTCCAAGAAATGAAACAGGTTCCCTATCTTGTTCAACCAATCCTCATCATCTTGAGGATCATTAGTTCCTTGGAAAGTAGGTGAATTTTGGTGAAGAAACACTTGAGAATGATTATGAGATTAATCCCTTTGAGGTTCCACTACTGGTTCCTGAATGAGAACATGTGTAGTTTCTTGTCCTAGATCTTGGACAACACGCACAACAATATCAACAAGATTTTGGTCCATTATAGGATCTGCTTTATATGGTTAACTAGTAGCTTCCTCATGGGGCCTATTCACACATCTTCTCAAAGGAATGATGCTACACAACCTTAATAAATAGCCCTAAAGACATCAAAAGATGTCTCAGATCAACAACTTGAACAAGAGCAACAAAAATATCAATCCCATCATATAAGATTTCAAGAAATGGATTTCAACATACTTAAATAAAAGGGTGGGAAAATACTAGAATTGAATCAAATTATTCCTCAAGATTACTTTCTCAAATCACCCATGGTGACTTAAGTCTCATTATGACGAGAGAGAGTCATACATTCTCTCATAAATACCTCCCAAGTCTTGAAAATTCCACCTCCTATCTACCAGGACAACCCAAACTGCATAATGACTTCAAGTAAAGATGATTAACCTCCAATTGATACCAATTTGTCATGAACCATCCTAGATACCCTAGTACCTTGATACTTGATCCGACACTGACATAGCTCTAAAGGAATTCCCGATCCCCATGAGTTGAAGACTAGCACCTGACATCATACAAGATCAAGGATAGAATGTTTTTTAATCAAAATAGAAGAAGATAAAAAATAAAAGTCAGTATGCTCAACACTCCAAAATAAGAAGGTACCAGAAACAAATTGGTAAAATAGTACTGGAATAGATAGATAAATATCTCAAAAAAACTACAACACCAACCAGACTAAAGTCTCAGAATCCCTATGCAACAAGTGGACAACATCTCCACTAGTCACCATCACCACTCCATCGTCCAAATGATCAAGAACATCCACCATCTAAAAGTGTCACTTTTACTTTTCTCACACCTAGTAAAATATAACCTATAAACACCTGAATTAAAAGGTAGGCTGTGAGATATAAAGTCTAGTAGTGTCTCACCATGTTTTCCATAGTCAATTTCATAACAATTTACCATTTTTTCTATTAGTTTAAATAAGACAATGCATGAAATTTCATTTTTATATTTTGAAGAAAAAGACATTTTCATTAAAAATGATGGAAGATTTGTCAAAACAACTTTCAAACAATATTAAATAAACATTTTATATAAAACAATTTGTATAAATATGTTGGCATGGATAAAACAGTTCAACTATCAATGACATGTATAATCAAATCAAGTAAAGTAACATCCTTGAAAATAGACCTTCAGTATGTTATTTTATTTAGTAATAGGATCCTCACACTTCTCATTTATCAGCCTAGATCTAGATATGTGTGCATACTCAAATCAACACCCCATTCAGGGATCCACTATGAGTAATCAATCTACACCCCATTTGGGGAGCCACTACAGATAGTCAAGATGAACTTGTTTTTGTTATCATTGTCCTCATAAATCTAGTTTCTAGGGGATAAAGATCCAAGAACGCTTTTCCTCATTACCTACTAACAACCTGGTCTTATATGTTATTCAACAACAATCAATCAATCAATCAATCAATCAAATTTGAAATTAATCATTTCAGATTATTTGAAAATATAATTTCCCAATTTCAGTTTTAACATGGCTTTCTCATTTCAAAACGAAATCACAGGTTTTCATAATTTCATGAAATTTTAAAACATCATTCAATTTAAGTCATTTTATGAAAATCTAAATCAAATTATTTCATCAAAATGATTTCCAAATCAATCCATCATTTTTCATAAATTTTCCTAACAATTTCAATTCCATTGAAATTGCAGTTTTTCTTAAATATCCTACCCATTTCAAATCAAAGATAAATAAAAAAAATCCATCTTTTTAAATAAATTAAGAAATAATTTAAATTTAATCAAGAAATTCAAGGTTTCAATCATAGGGAAAAGAATTATGGCACCACTTACCTTTAATCAAAGATCTAGAAATTAATACTCGCAACAAGACTCACCAATGAAGAAGGAAGATGAAAAAGATATAGGAACACAAACTAGAATAAAGATAAAAAAACAGAGTTTAAATACATTAATTACATGATTTTATATCAAAATATAAGGAGGAGATAAAGAGATACTTAAAGAAAACACTTGAGAGAATATCTACTCACCTGGTGGAGATTGGAAGAGATCAATGATGATTCAATCCACCAAGAAAAGGGTTTGAAGGAGTCAATTTCACCTATTGAGAGCCTCCAAGATCCAATAAAGCATGTTAGGGTCGAATGGGGGGATTAGAAATTTTAAACTAAGGGTTTGATATTTTTAAATAAATTTTAGAGGAATTAAAAACAGTGTGCACAGTTTTCTGGGAAGGGCCACACTATTAGACAAACCGTGCACCCCTACTGGAATTCTATTTGGGGTGCATGGTTTGTCCACATAGTTAAACTTACCATGTGTCAACCATGCATTCCCCACCACCCATGGGGTGAGCGATTTTGGAGGGGTGGATGCATGGTTTGGACAAACCATGCACCCCCTTCTAGTGGCTTACAACATGGCACATAGTTTGTTGGGACAAACCATACGATTTTCCCAAACCACGTGCCAACTATAAACATCCCCTTGGGCATCCATAATTTTCCAAACTCTCTTGAAATGAACCCAAAATAAGACATGAATTAAAAGGTGTAAAAAAATGGTCAAGGAATACCTGAAAAAAGTAACATGATGTTACAAAGATACATGGAAGACACTGTGTATGACTCGGTACCTCTGAGGAAGTTCTATCTGATTGGATACCACCCTAACTCTCTCCAAGATATCAAAATTTCTGAAATAAAAAGGTGATAAATTACATAGTCTCCGAATCCATTTATGACCCAACCTAGAGAAAATATGCAAGAATACCTAATTTTCCACCTCAAACTCCAGAGGGTGAAGAAGACCATCAACATAAGACTTTTTCCTAGAATGAGTTATGACTATAAAATTTATGATAAGATGCACATGATTCAACGTCTCATGAATGAGATGAGGTTCCAGGAGTGCCACCTCTTCTACCTCTAACTAGAATAGGGGTGAATGTAATGAACTACCATAGAGGGCCTCATAAGGATCCATCTGTATAGTTTCATGAAAGTTTTTATTATAATAAAATTCAGAAAAAGGTAGGTGTTTATCCCAAGAAATTCAAAAATCAAGGATACATACTCAGAGCTTGTCCTCTAATATTTGTATCATACACTAAGATTTCCCGTTGGTCTGAGGGTGGAAGGTTGTGCTCAAAATCATCTGCATACAAAGAGCCTTCTGCAACCCTTGTTAGAAACATGATGTAAAATGAGTATCTCTATTTGATACGATAGTGCATGAAAATCCATGGAGGCATGTGATCTCAAGAAAATATATCCTTCCAAGAGCATCCACTAAAAAGGCCATCTGAATAGGCATAAAGTGGTCGAACATCATCAGTGTATCAATAATAACTGACATTGTATCACTACCTTGAGGGGACCTCAGTAAACATGTCACAAAATCCATGATGACGTCACCCCATTTCCTCTCAAGAATGGGAAACTTTCATAGAAGCCTTGCTTATTACAGGTTTTCTACCTTCATCCATTGATAGGTGGAACAATGAGAAACAAAAATCAGTTATCTCTATTTTCATCCTTGACCACTAATACCAATAGCATAATTCATAATACATCTTGGTAACATGTACTGCCCAAGAAGAGGCATGATACTCTCACATCAACTCCTCTCACGCATCAGTATGAACCCAGACATGTCTATGAATGTGCAAGATCTCATCCTTGTCAATAACCCATCCATGTGGTGGGTCCTCACCAGAAGAACTTTACCTTAGGACCAAGCACTCGAGGTATGAAAGTTTCCTCATCTTCACTCTATCTATAAGTGAAGGGGTCACTAATAAACCTGGAAGAATAGGCTATCCATGATACTCCTATACCTCTAAACACATCTAGAAAAAGAGGGTTATCAACTTCCACCCACTACTGGCCTCCTATACTGCCTATGCGTGAGTCTTCTGGCTTAGAGAATTAGCAACCACGTTACCTTTCCAAAAAAAATAAGCAAACTCAAAGTCAAAGGACTGTAGGTATTCAAACCACCTTCTCTATAAGTGGTTTAAGTCATGCTGTGTAAAGATGTATTTGAGTATTTTTTGGTTTTTATACGGCACAAGATTCTCTCCCAACATGTAATGCCTCAAAAAACATAAGACATGAATCACACCATCCAACTAAAGATCGCGTGTTGGGTAACTCTTCTTATGAGACCTGAAATGATGAGACCTGTATGCCACAACTCGATCATCCTACATCAGAATGACTCCCATTACAATTCCCAACGCATCACAATGATATGTATAACTTTTTCCCATATCTAGAATAATTATGATCAGTTCTCAATTCAATCTTAATTTTAAATATTGAAAGGATATTTCATAAGCTTCATAACATATAAACTTAACACCCTTTTTAGTCAATCTAGTAAGAGATGTTTCTAGTAATGAATAGTATTGAATAAAACCTCTATAATACCCATCCAACACCAAGAAACTTTGAACGTCAAAGAAATTCTTGGTACAATTCTAGGAAACTACAACTCTCACCTTCTCTGGGTCAATAGACACTCCTGCCTCTAAGATGATGTGACCCAGGAAGTGAACCTTGTTGATCCAAAATTGTCATTTGGTGAGCTTAACATAAAACTTAGTCTCTCTCAGTCTATTTAGTATGATCTCAAGATGTTCAGCATAGTCTTTTTGACTATTAGAATATGCCAAGATTTAATCCATTAATAATACCACAAATAAATCCAAATACGGGTGGAAAACCTGATTCATTGAGGCCATAAAGGCCACGGGTGCATTCCTGAGACTGAATGACATGAACAAATAATCATACAATCTATATCTAATATGGAATGTTATACATGGTTTTTCTGAGGGTCTAACATTCACCCGGTGATAGATCGACCTCAAATCAATATTCAATAAAACCCAAGATCCTTGAAGTTGGTCAAAGAGGCCATCTATATGTGATAGCAGATACTAGTTGTTAATTGTAAACTGGTTCAATTGATGGTAATTCACACAAAGATTGAGGATACCATCTGCCTTATTAGAGAAACGGAAAGGTGAACCCCATGGAGAGGCACTGGGTCATATGAAACCTTTAGCTTCCATATCCTTTAGCTACTTCTTAAGTTCCTACAGCTCGATAGTAACCATCTTGTAAGGAGGAATGGATACTGTTGTTGCTCCTGAAACTAGATCAATAGTGAAATCCACCTCTCTCATAGGAGGTAACCCATAAAATACGTCAAGGAAGATGTCCTTGAAATGATCCAATATAGGAGATAAATCTATACGTTGCATTCCCTGATATCTAAAAAAATATTAGCAATCTGGGATATCACTTTGCTCATCCCCCAAAGCCTTGGTCCAGCTTGATTTTCCTAAACATCCCATTAATCCTTATGAATATAATTACCACCCTCATGTGATGTGAAAGAATACCTATCATGATATAAATTGATGTGAACATGATATGATACCAATTTTTCCATCCCAAGTATGATGTCAATGCCCATCATCTCAAGTACAAGAAGTTTAATACAAAAAGATAGCCACCTATCTCAAAGGGGGAATTTCGTACATCGATATATGACCTCAGATCGGATCCCCAACAGTGTTTCAAGAGTCATCATGCCACATATGTATTCTATCTCTAGGCCAAAACTTTCCATAATTGTTGTAGATATAAAATAATTCAAAAAACCTGCATCGAATAAGGAAAATTCTAAAGTAGAGGCTACTAGAATAGTACCTTGAACTGTAGAGGGCCCGACTCTCTTCTCCTATGGTACATGTTCTACTGCATGTAGATGGAAAAATCCGCGGCCCTATGCTACATCCTGGATACCCTGGGAAAACCCGCTCTATTGACACTCCATATCATACGACTATCCCCCACATCCACGCCCACCTCCTCAACCTAATTGGACAATAGTAGTCCATCTCCCTGCCTAGTTTGGAGTTGTCGATCCTATAACTGAATGTGGAGTTAGTGAATATCCCTTCTCACTAGGAACTAGAGGGAAAGATTTGAAAAAACACTTATGGTTTCCCATCTTGTTGAAAGTTTGACACTCAATTGGGTCCTTAGTACACTAGGGCTTCCTATGGCCCAACCTACCACACTGATGACATACAACATAACTATTAGTACACGTCACCTGATTGCTGCTACCCCCACGGGAAGACTCAAAGTGACGTTTCCCATTGTTAGTAAAATCACTTCCTTATCTCGTTACTGAACTTCCTTGGCCTACACTACCATCTTCCCTTAGGTTTTTCTCGGTGATAAAGGTTTGGTTCATTATTTCTGAAATAGTGGTAAAAAAGGCATTCACACAGGATTAGATGACATACACTAACCCATCCTCAAAATGTATTTCTGTCATCAAATATTCACCAGAAAGTGTTGGTTTGAAGTTCTAAATATCAGTGAAACTAGTAAAATACTCCATCATAAACATAGTACCCTACAATAGGTGCATAGATTCCCTGGCGTGGTCTGCTCTCAACATCTATGGAAAGTAGTAATTATAGAATGCTACATGATAGTCCTCCCAGACCATACCATGATGACGAATAGCCTAGGTAATCACACCCCACTAATATTTGGAAGAATATTGAAGAGCATAGGTCATGCACTTGACCCTCCTCTTCGAAGGCATCTCCAGATTCTCAAATATAGATAAATTGACCTCTATCCATGACTCTATAGCCTGAGGACAACCATCATCTGAAAGGGGGGGAGGGTGCTGTTTTTTGGAATTCTCGCATCAACTCTGCCATAGTAGGGATAAATCATGGGGATCCCTATATAGTCTGCACTATCCACCTAAAACCCTCTCAAAACTAAGCATCTACACCTAGGTTTTAAGCACCCGATCTTAATCATTACATATTCTAGTGTTTTTGAACTATAATTCACTTTTTTATATTCCCAAATATATTTTTTGTTTATAGATTTAGATAATTAGGAAAAACCCTTACAAATTAAACATGTACATTACAATTGGAAACTTTTATACAATATCCATTTTCTCCATAACATAAAAGTTTTTAAAATAAAACATGATTTATTTTCATGATAAATCTTCACAATTTTCTTTATGACACCATCCTTGTTCTTACTCTCCTTTAAACCATGTGAAAAGCAATTTAAAATATGGGATGAGTATAAAAATATTTTAAAGGTAGATAAAATAATGGAAACTATTAGTCTTGTAAAAACCCATAAAAATATTTCTTAAAAACATATATTTTTACATTAAAAATGAATCATTTTTCCAAAATATCATTATCTTACCTTTTTTAAAATTAAGTGATTTTCATAAAACATCATAATAAATCATATAATATTTAAGTAGGAAACTTAGGACATCATTTTTCATACCACTATTACAAATGGAGTAAACAATATGGCCAACCTCCAACTTTGGAGTACCCAATTCATTGGAGGTTATAACATGACCACCCATCATCGGTTTGTCACATAACCACCTATCATTGGTTTATCACATAACCACCCATAATTGTTTTATAAAGTAACCACCTGTTATCATAAACAATTCCCAAGAACCCTAACAAAAACATAAATCATGTAAACTTGCCTCATAAAACACCTTTCTGAAGAAAATAAACTTTCTATTTTGAAATCACTTATTTTGAAAAACTACCCACATACAATGGAAAAAAATTTATTTTAAAGTAGCCATATATACTTGTAAGTTAATCTTCAAAATATTAAAATGACACAAAATCAGAAAATTCTGTTCATTCCATATATATAAAAAAAACTTCCTTTTGACTTTTGTAAAAATATTTGAAAGAGTTCCTAAATAATAAACATAGGTTAATTATTTAATTTATGATAACTTTTTTAATGTTTATTATTCCTTTTATATCACTTATTATCATGTTATAACAATTACCTAATTATTTAAGTTCATCACGAATGCTTTAACATTATTTGGTACTTGAGTCCAAAATGACTTTGATCGGTAGACTATGGTCAAAGTGATAATCATTAAATAATATATATAATTATAATCAAAACATAATTATTATTTTTATACATAAATTATATTTTAAATCCATCCATTAAATATGGATATGAAAAATAAACTACGTTACAATTATGGAGACAGTATGTCGTACATATGAACGAGTAACGTTTCCATTTTTCAATGATCATTATGGAAAGAAGTTAAATATAATTTTATATTTATATAATGATAATAATATCATTAATTTAATAGTAATAGTTTAAATATGCTTATATATATCATCCATGTGATGTGGTGATGAAAAACGAATCACATCACTTTATGGAGGTGATAATTGACACGTACGCACAAACAACATTATCATTTTTCTATGCATGTAAATCTAAGAACATAAATGATATATTATCTTTTAATAATAATAAATATACCTTTAATATCATATATAAACTGTAATTCCATCATTATAACTGGTATTTAGAGATGGTGATGGAAAAAAATTACATCGGTTCGTGAGGAGGTAATCCACCGTATGCACAGACAATGAATTCTTTTCCCATTTGGTAGAAGATGAGAGGAATATGGGTTATGACACAAACATAATAAAATATAATTATATGGATTATATTGGAGTTATTATTTTATCATTACTGAATAATATTTTAAGGAGGTGGAAGAAGAAATAAAACAAAAATACTTGATTAAAAACGATACCTCTTCTTCGGACAAACTCCATTACTTAACACCTTGAGACCACTAACGATTATGTTATGCCTAAAAAAGACCTATAGAATATGGATATGAATTATAGGAAGATATTTGGATAGGTATTGGATGAACCTAATTGATTTTAAGTGTGAAGAAATGAGAAGAAGGGGTGCCCTTTTATAGGAGAGGGGAGGGACACTCTTGAAATTTATCAAAATATTAAATTAATATAAATTAAGTTTCAATTCCAAATGGGTAAAAACTTATTAACATGAAAGATAAGATAATTTTGGGACGAAATAATCACATAAAATAAATTTTATATAAGTTTTTAATAAATTTATACCCTTATTATTTTGTTTTAACCCTTATTTAACCCCTTTAACGCTTACCGTGACAACTTGGATTTTTTAATCTTTAAGGGTTAATATAGTTACTATAAAATGTAAAAATACTAATAAATGAATCATGGATGAAATGTTAAACATTATTCCAATAATTTGGACAAATTAATTATTTTTATGTTTCTTAAATCATTTATTAAAATATTATTTATTTCAAAATATCATTAATGTCAATTTTGACACTAGTTATTACTTTGAATTTTAAAAAATATCAATACCACAAGATATCTATGAAAAAAATATATTAATAAATCCCTAATATTTCAAAGTCATATATAAAATTATTTTATCACAATATTTATATCAAATTATATTTATTTTAATATTCTTAATTACATTTATTTGATATTTCCATTAATAAAATAATTATTGCATCAACATTGTGTAAGTATTTATGGTAATTAATTATACACTAAAAATTATAAATAAATTTTCATGATGAAGATAAGTCTCTTATATTTAAAATTACTATTCATAGTCGAAGTTATCTTCTTAATGAATCAATATTAAATATGAAATATTTATTAAAAACATGAGTATGACATCTTTGATTTTTCTTTAAATAGAATATTATATATGTCATAATCTCATCCAATTGTCATCCAAAGGTTTTAATTCTAATCCTTAGATTATTATGGTTGAACATAACTCATAAAATAAAATTTGGGAAAGCGGTAGTGTCATTTTCTAGCCTTTATCATTTTATTTTTACCCTTAATTATCATATTTACCCTTTATTGTGACAATAAAAACTACTAAATCTACTATTCATCTTGGTCAACAATAAAAGGGACCTACTTATTAAATTTTAACCTTATGATTCCAAATATTGAATCCATTTTTCAAAATTCAAAACACATAAGCTACAATATTTAATTTAATATGAAATAAAAAAACACAATGAAAAACAATTGTTTTGGAAAAACTGCCCTTCTTAAACATAAACTATTTTTATAATAAATTCAAGTAGAAAATCTATTTAAAAATCTATAATTGTATTATTTTAAATCAAACTAAAATAATTAAAATTTGAAACTAATACAAAACATAATTTTTACTTTTTAATACTTCAAAAATATAATTTTGTTTATAATAATCGGTATTTTTCACTAATCATTGAAAAACCATACTTTTCAGAAAGTTATCAAAATTTCACCATTATAAAATGTTGATAATATGATTTAAAAATGAAGTTAATTTTATAAAATAAATTTTCTATAATCTCTAGAAATTAATTTTATTATTTTTTCTCAAAACTAATAAAAACCATTTATGAGGAAAATATGTTTTTGATGAATAAAATGACTTTACTAAAAATATAATACTTATTTATAAATAAATAATTATTATAAATAATTATTACCATTATATATTTCATAATTACATTAACATTATTCATTTATTTCAATTTAATGGCTTGGTTATAACGATCACATTTAAATGGTAAAATTTAGCTGTTCATTTATGCTTGATGTGCCATATCTTATACACTATCAAACATAATGTTTCATTTTAAAAACTCAGGATGTTACATTCTACCCCTCTTTTATAAATTTGATCATTAAATTTTTTAATTTTTCAAAACACCTTTATTGAAATCCCACATCAAAAAAGGATTAATAAAACTTTCACTTAATAAGAGAGAAAAGAAAAGTACGAAGGTCGCCTAAGGTAGTACATACTTGGTTTCCATGTATAAAAACATGGACATGGAAGAGAAAAATAACAATGAAGTTCTTATGGAGAGTGATAGAGAATATGATCATTATAAAGTTAACCATCACAAAATAATAAATCTCTGATAGGTTAAAAGACCATTGACTTCTAAGTAAAAAAGTAAACAGATAACATTTTTATTTAATGTTTTTATTTTAAGATTATTTACCTAGAGTTGAGGAATTATTTTACCACTAGAACTATGAATATGATGAAATATAATTACTTTACAAGTATAGTTTCATCCTTTAATCAATTTCCATCATAATTTCTTATTTTTCTCCGAATGATGAATATTTAAGAGAAATTTTTCATGCATGAAGCAGTGGAATCACCTTCTATGGATCGCTAAATCCACAAAAGGATGATAATATATTTCTATTATCTTTAAACATTAACTAAAACCAAAATTGTTAGGATAAGATAAGTTAATTCCCAAAAATAATTAATCTCCAAAATTCAATAGTAATACCCAAAGTTTAACATATATCATTCGAAAAATAATTGTCATTAAAATTCCTAAAAATAGTACAAACTAAGATTGAAACCTAAAATTTAGAAGGATTTTATTACATAGTCTTCCAATATAATTTTAATATTTATCTTCAAATAACATCAATCAATCTTAAAGTATCATACCAAAAATGTAATTTACCTAATCACATAATCTACAAGATGTGTTAATTATTATATAAATCACTTTAATCACCATAAATCCACAATAAAATCATATTTAACTCCAAAAGACAATTAAAAATTTATTACTAAAAAAATCCCATAATATTCTATATAACTTAATCTTATGGATTCCCAAAATAGTGAACGTCTTCCGAAATAACTTAAACCACTTAATAATCAAATGGTTTTCCATTACCATGGAAATCTATTCGATGGAACATGTGTTAATAAAATAAACTTATTCTTCATCCATAAAATCATTTAATTAAAAACAATAAGTTATACTAACTACGACTTCAAATAAGCCAGTAATAGGCGATGCATCCTTGTTGCCCTTCAGTTGCGGGTTCAATTCCTACAGCCTTGTTGGACATGAAGGTCTGTCACACGGTCTACAAGTTTTCCTTTTTATAAAACTATATTAATAGAATTATTTTTTTAATTTTTTTTGTAAATGTGAGAAACATCCTAAAAAATAACCTTAATATGTTTTATCCTAAAATGTTATCTCATAACTTTCATTTTGAATCCAAAAATTTAATAACCCATAAATACCTCAAAATCAAAGATCATATAAACCCTAAAGGTTATCTATACCTTTATAACTATGTCCACAATAAAAAGACAATTTTCCTCAAATAAAATTTTTCACATGAAAAACTTATAGATTACATATAACTCAGACTCAATAAAAGTACCCCAAAGAAATCCCATCATCAAATGAGTATTAGTACTTTTAAATATTTCATCATCCTTAAATCTACCATAACTCTTGAATTCCATATATGTAGACATCCTAATCATTAAAAGTTATTAATAATCCCTTAACCATGATTTTCTATCTTATTCCTTAATACTTCTTTCCTATAAATAAAATTTTAATTATTTCCTAAGATTCAACAATGTCAAAATGTGTTTCAAGAGATAATCTATACCTTGATCATGATGTACACTTGATTTCATTGTCATTTTGTTCACATAGATAGAAGGTACATGCATTTAAAAAATGATTGAGAGCTTCTTCAAAGTACCTTGATTAATACAAATTTACAATGTAAAACTAGGGTTTTATAGATGTTGATAGAGAAATAGTTTCAAATTTTTTTTATGACATATAATTTCAAAACATCTAATAAAATTTGATTTTTTATAAAACATGCAGATTGAGTTTGTTTTGAAACTTTCAATCAAGGGCCCATTTAAAATACCATAAGTATGTTCTGAATGACTATAAGTTAAAACCAAATATAAATATGTTGAACAAGTGTATCGTTATTCAGTATGTGTTTTAAAATCATAATATACTTAGAAATATTGTAATAAGATAAAATATTTGAAAATTCCTTGATGATATTTACTTTTTTTTTAAAAGATGTGAAAATTATAAAATTGGGGTTTGATTAAAAAAACCCATGAAAAATGATGGTATTGAGGTATAGAAGATGTGTTTGATATTTCATACAACTATTTTCAAGAGATTTTCATGTTATAATTTTTTTCCAAATCATAAAGAAATGATTTTGAAATAATTATTGCAAGAAAGTCATCAAGAAGAGATATAAATATAGTTTGAGATCCTCCTCCTACCACTTGTAACTGATTTTCTTCGATCTGAAAAGTTAAAAAAATGATTTTATTAAAATAGTATACATATAAACTTAACCTACGTTTAACCAAAATTCCTAATCTATAAAGTTGTCTAAACCTCACTCTGATACCAACTGTAAAGAATCGACCTTAATCATTACATATTCTAGTGTTTTTGAACTATGAATCACTTTATTAAATTTCCAAAGATATTTTAGGTTTGTAGTTTTATAGAATTAGGACAAAATATTACAAATTAAACTAATACATTATAATAATAAACTTCTATAAAATATCGATTTTTTCCATAACATAATTGTTTTTTAAAATAAAACATGATTGTTTTCACGATAAATCTTAAAACATTTCTTCACGACATCATAAATTTATTAATCTCATTTAAACTCTTCAAAAACATTTTAAAACATGGTATGAGTACAAAAATCTTAGTAAATTACATAAAATAAAGGAAACTATTAGTCCAACGAAAACCCATAAAACATTTTCTTAGAAAATACATTTTTACCCTGAAAAAGGAATCATTTTTTCAAAAATATTATTATATTACCTTTTTAAAAATAATTGATTTTCCTAAAATATCATAATCAAGAGTATAATATATAACTAGATAACTTGGGAAATCATTTTTCATATCAATATTACAAATGGAGTAACCAATATGGCCAACCTCCAACTCTGGAGTATCCATTGCATTGCAAGTTATAATGTAACCACCCATTATTTCTTTATCACATAACCACTCATCATTGGTTTATCACGTAACCACCCAAAATCATTAAAAATTCACAATAGTAATAACATAAACATAAATTATGAAAAATTTCCTCATAAAACCCCTTTCTGAAAAAAATAAACTTTCCATTTTGAAATCACTTATTTTGAAAAACAGCGCACGTCCAACCGAAAAAATTTTCATTGAAAGTAACCATATAAAAACTTGTAAGGTAAGATAAAAAATAATAAAGTGACATGAAATAGGAAAATTATGTTCTTTAAATATATATATATATATATATATAATATTCCTTTTGAATTTTTTAAAAATAGTTGATAGAGTAACTTTAAAAGATAGTTTTTAAAATAAAATACATTACCTAGAGTCTGAATCCTTGCATATAAGTTTATATTACAGAATAATAAACTTATATTAATTATTTAATTTATTTAGAACCTTTTTTATTTTTATTATTCCTTTTATATAACTTATTATCATGATATAAAAATTACTTAATTATTTGAGTTCACGATAGTTGTTTTGATGATATTCGGTACGTGAGTCCAAAATAACTTCGGTCGATAGACTATGGTCAAAGTAGTCATCATTAAATCATCTCCAAAATGATAATAATAAAATAATTATAATTTTTATGCAAAAATTATACTTTTAAATCCATCCATTAAATATGGATATTTAAAATGAAATACGTTACAATCATGAAGACAATAGACCATACATACGCATGAGCAACGATTCCATTTTTTAATGATCATTATGGAAAGAAGGTAAGCATCATTTTATATTTATATAATTATCATAATATCATTAAAATAATATTAATAAATTAAATACAATTATATATATCATACATGTGATGTGGTGATGAAAAACGAATCACATCGCTTCATGGAGTTGACAATTCACACGTACTCATGAACAACGTTATCAGTTTTCTATGCATGGAAAGATAAGAATGTAAATGATATATTGTTTTTAATAATGATAAATATGTGATGAGTATAATATATAAAATTCAATTCAATTATTATTACCAGTCTTGAGAAATGGTGATGGAAAATGAATTACATCAGTTCGTGAGATGATAATCCGCCGTACACACAAATGATGAATTCTTTTCCCATTTGATGGAAGAAGAGATGAATATGGATCATGACACAAACATAATAAAATATATGTATATTTAGGATAATGTATTTATTATTTTGGAATGTTTTAATAAGATTTTAAGGATGTGGAAGAATAAATAAAATAGAAATACATGATTAAATACAATACATCTTCTTTGGACAAACTCCTTTTCTAAACACCTTATGACCACTAACTGTTGTGTTATGCCTAAAAAAGACCTCTATAATGTGGATAGGGATTATAATAAGGTATTTGGATAGTTATTGTACGAAATAAAAGGATTTTAAGTGTAATGAAATGATAAGAAGTTACCTTTTATAGGAGAGGGGAGGGCCACTCTTGGAATTTCTCAAAATATTAAATTTATATGAATTAATTTTCAATTCCAAATGGTTAAAAACTTATTAATTTAGAATATAAGATGATTTTTTCGGGTCTAAATACCTCCATAAAATACAATTTAGATATTTTTTGACTAAATTTCTATTCTTATCTTTTGGTTTTAACCATTACTCAACCCCTTTAACTCTTACCGTGACAACTTGGATTTTTACTCTTTAAGGGTTAATATAGTTACTATAAAATTCCAAAAGACCCTTAAATGAATCATGGATGACATGTTAAGGCTTATAATAATAATTTTTATGAATTTAATATTTTTAAGAATTCTATTTCATTAGATAAAATATTATTTATTTTAAAATATCATCAATATCAATTTCGACACTATTCATTACTTTGAGTTTATAAAAAATAACAATACAATAAGATATGTTCGAACCAAATATTTTAATACATCCCTAAAATTTAAAATTCATCTAAAAAATTATTTCCTAATATTAATTATATAAAATTATATTTATTTTAATATTTTTAGTAATATTTATTTGATATTTCTATTAATAAAATAATTATAGCTTCAACGTTGTGTAGCATTTAAGGTAATTATTTTTCACTAAAAATAAAAAATAAATTTTAATGATGAAGATAAATATTTTATATTTTAAATGACTGTTTATAGTCGAAATTATCTTCTGGATAAACCTATATTAAAAATGAAGTAGTTATTAAAAACATGAGTATGAAATCCTAAACCTTTCTTTAAATAAAATATAATATATATCATAATCTCATAAAAGTGGCTCCCAAAGGTTTTAATTTAGATCCTTGGATGATTATGGTAGAACCTAACTCATAAAGTAAAATTGGGGAAAGTTTTAGAGTCATTTTATAGTCTTTATTATTTTATTTTTTACCCTTAATTACCTGATTTACCCTTTACCGTGGTAACAAAAATTACTATAGTTACTATTCACATTGATAAAAAATAAAAGGGTCATAGTTAGTATATTTTACTATCATGATTCAAAATATGGAATCATTTTTTCCAAATTCAAAGCATATAATTTTCAATAATTAATTTAACATTAAAACGGAAAAACATAATGAAAAACAGTTTTTTTGGAAAAATTCCCCTCTTAAAAATAAAATGTTTTTATAATAAATTATTGTATAAAATACATTTAAAAATACATAATTGTATTATTTTAAATAAAATAGAACTATTTAAAATTTAAAACTAATCCAAAACATAATTTGAACTTGTAAATACTTAAAAAATATAATTTTTAATTAAAATCGGTATTTTTTACGATCCATTGAAAAATCAGAATTTTCAGAAATTTATTTAAATTTCACCATAAGAAAATTTTTGATAAGATGATTTAAAAAATAAAGTTTATTTTGTCAAATAAATTTTCTATAAGTTCCAAAAATTAATTATAATATTTTTACATAAAAAGTAATAAAAATCATTTTTAAATGAAATATGTTTTTAATGAATAAAATGACTTTACTCAAAATATAGTAATTATTTAAAAATAATTAATTATTAGAAATGAGTATGACCATTACATATTTCCTAATCCCATTAATACTATTCATTTCCATAAATTTAATGGATAGGTTATAACGATAACATTTAAATAGTAATATTTAGCTATTCATTTAAGTTTGATGTGGAATATCTTATACGCCATCAAAAATAATGTTTCCTTTTAAAAATTGTGATGTTACATAGTTTAGGGTTAGCTAGAGGTGCCATAGGAGGCACTACAAGAGGTAATACTAGTGGCTTAGGGCCCACCACCACCGAAGCATGGTTGTCACCACCTTCCTAGTGCACAACTCAAGGCTGTCATGGTGGCATATCTCTATAATGCCAAACACACACATTATAAGAGAAATTGATAATATAAAAAATCCCAAGATACAAGACAGGATGAGTACACATCCTTTCTATATAATATTAAACCCATCTGCCTGCTCCTAAATACCATTCTATTTGACATATAAGACCATAAAGAATCAAAAGAGGCACTGCCTACTACCCTCTACTAAGGCCAGGTTTGGGTCAAGGTCTCACATCACACAATAGTGGTCATTGTATATAGAGTGTCAATTTCAAGGTATAGAGGAAAACACCCTTTGCATTGTAATTAGAATTCCCATTTAATAGTAACCATTTTATTTAAAAATTTAAATTCTTTTAAGTTTTTACTCATTTATATGTATTTATATATCACTATCTAGTTAGATGATTCACCATTCTCAGGTTATAAAGGAATAATATTTATAGGTTTCAATTGGTATATCATGTAACTATGACCTGCCCTTTACATTTGGCATTAGGGCATAATTGGTCATATAAAGTTATTTGGTTAGATGAATCCCCATTCCCAATTTAGAGAAGTACATGCTTCATAAATTACAATTGAAATTAATTTAATAAAAATCAACTAACGTTTTAACCTACATGACAAGTGATACATGACTCAAATGTGGAATAATTGGTTAATTAAGGTTCCACCGTCAAGCTATACAGGAAAATAGCATTTAGGTTGATGCTGATAATTTAATTAATCCAATTATTCTATTTGTATAAGAAATTTTATCACTTTTCTGAATATAAAAATCAAGGCACTATTAATATGCAATAAAAAATGCGTGAAATAATATAAATATCACTACAGGAAAACGGGCGTTTCACGGCGGTTTAAAAACCGCAGTGAAATGTGATAATTTTTTTATTTGTTTTTTTTGAGGATTAGCAGTGGTTTTTTAAAAAACCGCCACAAAATAGTAGTGGTTTGGGTAAAACCTCCGCGAAATGAAAGGAAAAAAAACATGAGAAACCCCGAAATCACTAAAACGACGATAACTTTTGATCTGAGCGTCTGTTGGAGTGCCACGACCAATCAAATAGAAACTCATGAAGAGAGCTAGAGTCACGTATAATCGAAACCGTGAGATGGTCTAAGGTGCGGAAGATATGAGAGTTATAAGAAAGTCGAGAAAAGTTCTCCAACTTCAAACGACCATAACTTTCGCTCTGCGTGTCCGTTTGGGCTCTACCACATATCAAATTGAAGCCAGCGAAGAGAGCTACGCACTGGTTCAATACAAGAAAGCCTTTTTTATGTTTTTAGACCCCATAATTTTCTCAGAAGGCCTCTGAAACCCTGTTTCCGTCACCAGTGTCCCATCAAATTTGTCTTCAAACGGACCTAACTTTCAATCCGTGTGTCAATTCAGACTCCTCCACCTGCCAGATCATTGTTCGTTCCATGAGCTTCAGTTTGACTAGTCGCAACGCCCACATGGTCTCCTTGATCATAAGTTTTGGTCTTTTTAGTGGGTACCGGGTTTGTTATATTTTTCGATGCCTCGATTCTAGCACCCGTTCCCCATCAGCTTTTTTCTAAAGGGTCGTAACTTTCGATCCGCCGGTCCATTCAGTCTCTTTCACCTATCAGCTCGAAGTTCGTTTTAGGATCTTTGATTTGACTAGTCGCAGATCTAGAATAGACTCTCGGATCATAAGTTATCTCCGTTAATGTGAGTCCAATGTTTTTGTCACTTTATGACCATTTTGACGAGTTTTAACTGTTGCTCCATTTATTATTATTTATTTGGGTTTCTATGACTTGTTATCTTTATCAATGGTTTTTGTCGGTTATTATGATGATTTTGTTGAATTCTTAAGGGGTTTCCCAGAGTTGTCACGAGTTTTCATGAGTACTCATGCTTTCTAATTCTTCCTTCTTCATGCTTCTCCATCCGTTTTCATGCGTTTTCATGATTTTTCATCCCTTATCACGCCTTTTCATACTTTTTCATGTATTTCATTTATTATTTATTATTTATTATTTATAATATACTTTAATTTATTTATTATCTATTATTTTTTAATGGTTATTTATTATTTATTATTTATATTTATTTATAATTTATAATTTATAATTTATTATATATTATTTATTATTATTAATAATAAAATAGTAATAATAATAATAATATTTGTTACAGGTTATTTATTATTTAATATTTATATTTATATTTATTTATTATTTATTATTTATTATATATATTATTTATTATATATTATATATTATTTATTATTTATTTTTATTAATAATAATATTTTATTTTTTATATTATATATTATATATTCTATATTATATATTATATACTATATATTATATGTTATATATTATATATTATTATTTATTTATTATTATTTATTGTTTATTATTTATTGTTTATTATTTATTGTTTATTATTTATTATTTATTATTTATTATTTATTATTTATTATTTATTATTTATTATTTGTTATTTGTTATTTGTTATTTATTATTTATTATTTATTATTTATTTATTTATTATTATTATTATTTATTTATTATATATTTATTATTATCTATTATTAATTGTTGTTTATTATTTATTATTTATCATTTATTATTTATTTATTTATAATTATTAATTATGTGTTATTTGTTATTATTATTATTTATTATTTATTATTTATTATTTATTATTATATATTTTTTGTTATTTATTAATATATATTATATATTATTTATTAATTATTATTTATTAATTACTATTTATTATTATTTATTATTTATTATATAATATTTATTATTTATTATTTGTTTATTATTATTTATTATTTATTATTATTTATTATTTGTTATTTATTATTATTATTTTTTTATTTTTTATTTTTTATTATTATTTATTGTCTATTGTTTAATTTTTATTATTATTTATTATTTATTTTTTATTTTTTTAATATTTATTCTTTATTATTTGTTTATTATTATTTATTACTTGTTGTTTATTATTTATTGTTTTTTGTTTTTTGTTAATTATTAATTATTAATTATTTAATATTTAATATTTAATATTTAATATTTAATATTTAATATTTATTATTGGTTTATTATTTATTATTTATTATTTATTATTTATTGTTTATTGTTTATTGTTTATTGTTTTTTATTTATAATTATTTATTATGTGTTATTTATTATTTTTATTATTTATTATTTATCATTTATTATTTATTATGTGTTATTCATTATTTTTTATTTATTATTTTTTATTTATTATTTTTTATTATTTATTATTACTTAATATTTAATATTTAATATTTAATATTTTTTTTATTTTTTATTTTTTATTTGTTGTTTATTGTTTGTTATTTTTTATTTGTTATTTATTATTTATTATTTATTATTTATTATTTATTATTTATTATTTATTATATATTATGTATTATTTAATATTTAATATTTAATATTTAATATTTATCATTTTAATTTCGTTATTTTATTATTTTATTATTTTATTTTCATAATTTTATAATTTATGTAAGCATTATTATAATTTATTTGTTATCTATTATAATAAACAGTAAAAAATAATAAATAAATAAATAAATCAATAAATTACTAATAAATCAATAATTATTAATTATTAATTATTGATTATTAATTATTGATTATTGCTTATTGTTTAATTATTATTGGGTTTATATCTATTAGTTATGTATTATTTGTTTTTTCAATTAGTATATATAAGTATATTAAATTCTGTTTATTAACCACAAGACGAGCTTGCTAGAGTGGTAAAGTCTTTGAAAAATATGCAAGAGGTTAGGGGTTCAAATCTCACCAAGTGCGGTATTTCTTTATATTGCATGGGTATGTGCATGGGCATGTGCATGGGCATCTGCATCCATGTATGGATAAAGTAAAGAAAGTAATACGAATTAAATAAAATAAATAAAATAAATAAAATAAATAAAATAAATAAAATAAAATAAATAAATAAAATAAATAAAATAAATAAAATACGAAATAAATAAATAAATAAAAAATAAAAAAAAATAAAAAAATAAAAAAATAAAAAAATAAAAAAATAAAAAAATAAAAAAATAAAAAAATAAAAAAATAAAAAAATAAAAATTAAACAAAATAGAAAAAATAAAAAAATAAAAATTCCAAAAACCGCCGCTAAAAAACCGCCGCAAAACGTTCTACAACGATTTTGAAAACCGCCACGAATAGTTTCTTGACGCACAATTTAGCGGCAGTTTTTCAAAACCGCCGCCAATCGATTTTGCGGCGGTTTAAACCGCCGCGAAATGAAAAAAACCGCTGCTAAATCCGCATTTTGCCGTAGTGTATGACATGACATATGCATGAGATGTGAATCATCAGGTGCCTATTACGACACATGATCAATTCCCCCTTGCCTTACAGGGATAAGGTAAAACTGAATCTATAATAACAATAACAATGATAATGCTTAAAATAATGTGCATCATACAATGGTGAAATCAATATAATTGTAACAGGAAAAAACAGAACAAAAATTTCATATCCCTGGTAATTTGGATTTTCCTTACACATGGGTTAGTAACTCCCAAACACTGAGTCATTACCAAATTCCAACATGAACCTAGTATCCTTTCTACCAACCCCAAAATAGCGAGACAAAAGGAAAAAGGCTATGAGAACACTTTGTAACATCCCATAACTAGTTCACTCATAATTAATCGAACCTGGTTAGTCACATGTCTTTAAGCACACCTCCCCAAATGCTAGTGGCTGCCGACTAGTAGCGAGGGTTTGCGAAAATATGATGGGGAGACTATACTCTCATGACTAGAGTGTAAGGCATCAATAAAAAAATAATAAACAATGGAAGCATAATATATATCCATCAACAGAATAATAAATCATCTAGATAAAATAAACAGGTAGAAGTATAATTAATAACATATATAAAATAATGTCATGTATGTATGCTATATGAAAATGGAATACTTGGAAACGGAGCAACAAACATATACAAAATGATGTAAAAAAGAAGAAAAGACCAAAAGCTATCTCCAATGGCATTACAAGAATAATATTGGTCCTATGCTCTCATACTCCATCATAGTACAGTAAATTAGGCATCCAAATCTGGATGCTTCCCTTTGACCCTACTTGCATCTATAAAGTCTATTCAGGTACCAATTGGCGGCCTGAATAGGGTGTGAGATACACTCAGTAGGCCACCACCAATAGTGTCTAGAGTTATCCAGTCTATGTATTGAAAATGGGAAGTGTGCAGGTAATAATCAATATATAATAGTTAATAAAATAAATCACATCGGTCCAGGTTCCTCATGGGACACCCGACAGAAACTACCTGTTTCAGCCTAAGATGGAATGTCTCTGAAAAAATGTCATCCCCCCCCACATATATATATTAATATAAATATAAATACATTTATGTACATATAAAAATCATATATGTATGAACACATATGTGCATATATAAACAAAAAGTTATACAAGACCCAAGGTGTACATGCATAATCATAAGAGATTTCATGATACTCATGAAATATATGATTATTAAGGAAATCTAACTAGGCCGTCATATAATAAAAACATAGAAAAACTCTAATAATGTTCTTTGACTTTTCATATATGTCAATTGGATTAATTAATTGGAATTTCATGCATGTCCAAGTCATTTCATGAAAAGGAACCTAGGTATCACTCCAGAAGAACTATAAAAACCTATCACCATAGGAGTTCATCCAAATAATTCCATATAAGGAACCCATGTATCACTCATGACATGGTTTAAAGGTATAACCCTCTAATATTGTCAATTTTATACCACATAGGGAACCAGGTATCGCTTTTATAATGACATAAAAACATTCCCCATCGAGCCCATCCAAGGAAATCCATTAGGGAACCATCTACCGCTCATGGGTAATATAAAAGCATTTTCCTGGTGAGATCATCCAAGGAATTCAATGAAGAACTCATGTATCTATCCCGACATGTTATGGATCATTTATAGACTTCTATTTATTATGTCCGATGAGCTCATCCAATGTGTTATGAATTGGAACCCAGGTGTTGCTCCTAACATTATATGCAGGGATAGTCATGGGTGAAATTTAACCTATACCTTTAAAAATTTAATTAATGAAAACTTTTCCAAATTCAAATTCACAATGATAACTTAGGATATAGCTTGAAAATAAAGGGACTAAGTACATGGCCTACAATTTACCTTTGATTTATTTCAAATTGCATTTCATTTACAAAGTCCAACTCAACAAACCTTAATTGGTGGTTCAAATTAAATCCAAGGCATAAGGTTCATGGATGTTAAAAGAAATGTACATTAAGGGATGGATTGCATCAAGGTAGTCATCCTTAGATGATGAAATTTAGGTTTCTAGGACTACCCTCAACAAGTCATTATACATTCATTTAATTAATTTTATATTTAAGAGGCGTCACATGGATCATCTGGTACATGACATAATGATGCACAATATAAACATCGAGACTTTATGGAAAAGGAATTATACTGCCTAACTTAAGGAAATAAATGAATCCTCTTATAATATTAGCCTATAATATGGTCTTGAATGGTAGAAATCAAATAAATTCATCAATACCCTAGAAATAGGGAATATTAGCTCGCATGGAATTATCATTCCATACATTGGGGGAAATAGATAAAAGAAATAAGAGGAATGGATATATTGCTGATGGATATACAACACAATAGACGACAGAAGATTCAAATTCTAGATGCAGGTGGGAGATCAAAGTCTTGGAGGGGATGAAAGAAAGCTCCCAGGCATGCGTTCTTCTATGAAAAAGAGAAAGGAGGAGGGTTAAGAATATGGTTTGGAAAACCATGTTCAACCCATGCATATCCCCTCTGTAATTACTTTGTAGTTTTTTCACACAGCCATGTGGCCTCCCTCACATGGTTTATCAAACTATGGTCTTCTATATATGGGTAACACAGTTAAGTCATACGGTTACTACTAACCATGTTCTAACAATGCACCTAATTACATTCCTAAAAAAACCCCATAGCTATGGGATTCAGACAATCCCCTAACACTCCTCAACCCTTTCTCAATTCCTTAGAAACATCCACAAGTATTAAAGAAGGGTTTAAACTGAAATTTAAATAATCCATACCTCATTAGAACATCCAATATCTTATATCATTCGTATAAGGTTGTATGTCATTATGACATTAACTTTTTTCTCTACGGGAACCTTTACATGTTGTTAGATGCTATCATTGGAATTTGGGTGGATCCACCTAATACTAATGAGAAAGAGGCCCAAAGGGTCACACACCAAGTGTAACTAAAACCCTAGTTAAATGTTAAATATTATTTATTATTTAACATGTTGAATAAATATTATTCCCGTACATGGTTTAATAATTATTCATGTTTTCTTAATCATAGATATTCAGTCACTAGTTATTCAAGAGAATATTTTGTGAGAAGAATATTTAGTAAATATTTATTTACTAGTTAGTGAATATAATATTTATTAATTTATACAAGAATAATGCATTGAAATTTATTTATTAAATAAATAATCATTATTCAATGATCAATAAATATTGTGGAAGAATGATAGACCGAGTTTAATTATTCGATGAGAAATAATATATATTAAATATTATTTGAATAAATTTTAAACAATTTATTCATGAAATAATATGTAATTAATTCACTAGTTCTAGGAATGTTACGAAATAATAATAATAATAATAATAATATTATTATTATAGGCATAAGGTTCCATGAGTATTAGGAAAATAATAAGGATACATGTGCAATTATTATTTTTTAACACTAACACTATTTAAACCCAATTATATTATTTCCAAACCTAATACTATCCATTGGGTTGGTTGGTCGGAGAAACCTATCAAGCCATAGAGAGACCCTCTCCAAGAACGCTATCAAGAATAGAGAGAGATCTTCCCCCACCACCCCTCACTATTATATCCTAGAGAGATCAAGAAGAATCCTCATTGGAAGTGATTCTCATGGAAATCAAGGAAGAACAATGAAAATGTTAGGTTCTATCACACGAGAACCTATATATTCCTAAAAAAAAACTCATAGGTTCATGGTACATGTGTGGATCACCATTAGAGGTAATCTATATATGATTACTATGACACAATGACAATATGATGTAAATATGTTGTCAGATTCATCAATGGAGAAAGAATTCATCATAAGGTAATTCTTTAATTACTTAAATTAATTAAAAATTTATTATGTGATGATATTACATTTTGGTTTTGACATTCTCATATCAATTAATCTTTGATTTAATTCCTTTGGTCACACAGTTCTTTGTTGATGCACATCTCAGATTAATCATCAATTATGACAAAAAAACTGAGTTGGGAATGCCCCATTGCTTCAGCAATGCCCCAAACCTTCAAGTGGTATCACCGTGATCATATAATAATTTATAATAATTTAAATATTATTTAATTATTTATGAATTTATGATTAATTTTCTATTCCGGTTAAATCATTATTTAATATGAATCATGAGATCTTCCATTATTTCTTTTCATTCTTGAAAATATATTAATAAATGGATGAATTTTAAATGAAGAGCATTTAGAGAACTCATAAAAAGGTGATATGGACTTTGGCCGAATAACACAAGAGTACAGTGCATATAGCCTATTGGTACATGCTGTATACATGTGTTTAATGCACCAATAAAACTCATGGATTATTTTATAATTAATTCAGAGCATGTGCATTTATTAAACAAGGAGTGTTTTTAATACACCGCATATTGATCAGGCCAGCCTGACACATGGTTAGCTGGACTACATAGTCTGTAACTTTCATAAACCACATGTATTCTATTAGTCAATGACAAGCCATGTATTTTTTACATGGCCTAAATGACGGGTGACCATGTAACTCAGAGACAACATGAATTATATCTCAAACATACACACCATGTACTCTATTAATTTTCATGAAACCACATTCTTAGTCCCTAGATGTGTGTCATGGATAGATGTTACCGATTTATACATGAAATATATCTGGTTTTTACATTCCATGTATATTACCTATTTACATTGAATTAAAAAATTAATTTAATATAGTATTAAAAAATCATCAACTTGTGTTCTGTGTGTAATTCAGTTGACTCATACACACCATTTCATGTGTTACACACACACACACATTAAATATCTATTTATTTTAAACATAATATTTAAAATTGAAAATCATTTATAAATAATAATATAACAATTACTCAATGCACAGAAAAACATAACATGATATGTAAATAACATGTGTTCCTTGTTTCATTTAGTTGACTCATATATTCCATGAAATTATGTGATAAAACATGTATAATACATCCCACATGAGTAAATGGTATATTAATATCATACACACTGGGTAGTTTGGAAAATTACTCGTTGTGTAGCCTCTAAGGTAATTTTTTTACATTCAATTTTAAATAAATTTATTTAATTTGTTTTAATCTGTGATGGATGAAAATCTCAAGAAAGTTTGGACAGGATTTAAGACAAACGAAATGATTAATTAATGAAGATAATTAATTGATTCAAACATGATTTATCTTAAATAGGTATGATTTTTATTGAATTCTATTTTATTAAATGCACAATTCATTACATTAATGTATATGACCATGAGTATAGACTAGACCTTTGTATATAATCGGTTTAATTTTAATTTATTAATACGTTAAATTTATTACATGTACGTCATCCCTCTCACTATGTAAGGGTTTTCATGCCCATAGTTTTCTTTTATGAAAACCCCTTAACCAATCCTTTGGTTCCCCTCAACTATGTGTGAATAAAATCTTATCTAATGGATGAAGATCACATATGAGTGGAGGTGATTCAAGTTTTGATCCAAGATTAAAGTAATCTAATAGATATATGGGTGGATGGGTGGAATACTGCAACATGAACCAAGCCATGTTTCAAGGTGTTCACCCCTAGGTCAAC
Source organism: Viscum album (assembly GCA_963277665.1). Classification (NCBI taxonomy): domain Eukaryota; kingdom Viridiplantae; phylum Streptophyta; class Magnoliopsida; order Santalales; family Viscaceae; genus Viscum; species Viscum album. The sequence goes on from OY728158.1 coordinate 1,507,511,789, forward strand.
GATTAATTTATCATCTACTAGATAAAATAACCATCAGTAAAATATCAGGATCATACTGTTGGGTCGGAGAGTGGTGGAAAGAGGGGGGGGGGGGTGAATTGCCTTTTAAAAAATAATTAACAATTTAAAAACAAAGTTAAAAGTGCAGCGGAAATAAAAGAGGCAAGACACAAAACTTGATAACGGAGTTCGGATTAAACCAAAGCCTACGTCTCCGCTCCCAACTCAACCGTTGAGAGATTTACTACTGCTTTCTTTTTAATGGTTTTAGCAAGAAACCCACTAGACTTTAAGGTAGTCTAGAACCTATTACTGCTTGCTTTTAATGGTTGAGCAAGAACCCACTAGCCTTCTTACAGGTGAAGGCTAGCTCACCTATGACTCAAGCCTTTTAAAGGGAAGGCTTGACTAACCTCTTCACACCTTGAAGGTGGTGTGAAAACCCAAACAAATAGAGGATGAGAGAAAGAGGGGTTTGTAGGAACAAACCCAAATTGATGCTCAAAATAATAAAACAAGAAAAACCGTAATGTAGAGAAGTCTTGGGCGCCAAAGGATTTATGAAGTTGATGAAGAGCGCTCCCAAGCTTCTTTGATGGTGCTCCTTGGATGTGGAAATGGGTTGGAGTAATTGAGGTTCCTTGGAGGAATGCGCCGGTGGTTCGCCAAGTGATCGAAAAATGTTCCCATGGGCTACCATACGTTTCCGGGGCTTCCTAGTCCTTTATTTATAGAGGGGGAACCCTCAAATGGCCTTTGGGGGTCTTCGGAGCCGTTGGAGAGGCCTTCGGAGCCGTTGGGAGTCAAGTGGACAAGTCTGGTCAAAGCCCAACGGCTAGTTTGACTAGCTCCACCGGCTGACTGGTACAGATCCACCGGTTGGCCGGTGCTTGGAAAATGGAGAGGCCTTCTGCCCAGGCACCACCGGCTGGCCGGTGAGGAGGCCACCGGTTGGCCGGTGCTGAGACAGTAGGTGTCCCTTCTGTCTGGGTTCCACCGGCTGGCCGGTGATGGGACACCGGTTGGCCGGTGGTCTGGACAGAGGGGATGCCTTCTGTCAAGATTCCACCGGCTGGCCGGTGGTCATCCACCGGTTGGCTGGTGTACTGAAATCAGTCCACTTTTGCCTTCTGGCTTTCTTGGCCCAATTCCTTGGCAACCTGAAATCATGCCTATCATCCAAAAACACTTAAAACAAGATTAGATAAATAAGAGAGTGATTGTGATCATGAAAATTAAACCACGAGGGGTACGAGAGGTACAACAATCTCCCCCTATTTTGATGATCACAATCACTAAAACAAGAAATGTAAAAGACTGAAATGAAAGGTATGCTTTAAAGGATAAATTGAAAAGTAAATCAAAGCATGAGAGAAAGATTTCTCCCCCAATCAACCAAGAATTTCTCCCACTTTGTGATTATCAAAATAGCACGGGGCATAAAACTTGATTGAGGGAAAGGTTGAAAAACAAGATAGAGTTTTTAAATCAATTGAAATTTTTGAAATTTGAATTGAAAGTTTTGAATTGAAAGTTTTGAATTGAAGGTTTTGAATTGAATGTTTTGAATATAAAGCAAAAAGGCTTAAACAATCCTAACTCCCCCTAAATAAAAACAACAAATCACCGGGGAGAGGTTTTTAGAACCGAGACAAATTTTGGCCCGGAGAGACTCGCTAAAAGGGATTTTTCAATCCAAACTTGTCTAGTGGCGGGTCTTCTCCTATGAAATTCATCATTAAAGGAAATGGTTTTGGTCCTTCCATACCGGACATTTTTGCAATTGCACTCATAAATTAAGTGCCCGGGTTTTTTACAATAGTTGCCCAATTTATATTGGGAGCTCCCCCTTACAAAAATAGTAGGAGCATGGGAAGAGGAAGCTTGCTTGGAATAGCCAAGCCCTTGGGTGGTTCTAGATACGCATTGGGAACCAAAGAGCTTCGAAAGGTTATGTTCACCTTCGGTGAACTTAGCTAGGGATTTCCTTAAATCCTTGATTGTTGATTCCATAGAATCAACATCGGGAAGGTTTTGGATCTTGAGGGACAAGTCTTCCTTCTCTTTGAGAAGTTGATCCTTTTCGGAAGAATGTTTTTTGAAATTCTTTTTTAAAGCAATAAATTTGGAAGAAAGTTCATGAAAGCCTTCCTCCAATTGATCTCTTGCATGTTGGAGATCCTCGTAAGATAAATGAATGAGATAATTTGAAGAACTGGAGGATGAGGAGTCAGAAGAGGTTACCTCATGAAATGCCATTAGACATTTTTTACCGTCGTCACTTGAGGAGGAGGAGGAGGAGGATGTAGAGCTATCACTCCATGTGTCCTTGAATGCCTTCTTCTTTTCCTTTTGCTTGGCCTTTTTCTTGTTGAGTGGACAATCGGGCTTGTAATGGCCTTTCTTGCCACACCCGTAACATGTTACCTCGGGCTCGGATTTTTCGTTGGGTTGAGCCTTGCGGGATTTCTTCTTCTTGTGCTTCTTCATGAATTTGTGCATTTTGCAGGCAAGATTCTCCATTTCTGAATCGCCGCTTGAAGAGGAAGACGATGAGGAGGAGGAGCTTTCTTCTTCTTGAACTTTGAAGGCGATGTTCTTTGGAACTTTGATCGGTTTGCCTTCCTTTTCAGCTTGCCTCCTCATGGTGATCTCGTAGGTCATGAGGGATCCGATGAGCTCTTCAACCGGCATTTTCTTGACATCTTTTGCTTCTTGAATTGCCATGACTTTTGGTGCCCATGAGCTTGGTAGGATCCAAAGGATCTTCTTGACCATCGTTTCTGCAGACACATCATCACCAAGGGACTTTCTCCCATTGAAAACGTCAGTAAAATGACTAAACATTTCAGTAATATTTTCAGATGGATGCATGGTAAAAGAATCAAAATCTTGACGGTACATATCCAATCGAGTATCCTTGACTTTGTTGGTCCCCTCATGGGTAACCTCCAATAGTTTCCAGATTTCATGAGATGAAGTGCATGAGGAAACTCGATTGAATTCATTACGATCAAGGCCGCAATGAAGAGCGTTCATGGCTTTGCCATCAAGCTCGAAATTTTTAATATCGGCTTGAGTCCATTTGGATTCATCGGGAGAAGAAAGAGAATAAACATGCATGACAATTCTATAAATAGGATAACCAATGCTTCTAAGAAAAGTAGTCATGCAGGTTTTCCAATAAGTGTAGTCGGTTCCGTCAAAAAAAGGAGCACGACCCAATGAATATCCTTCGGGGGCGAAAGAAGATGAAGCCATCACAATGGATCTTGAATTTGAAACCGGTGAAGGTATTACTCAAATTTTCCTCTGATACCAATTTTTGGGTCGGAGAGTGATGGCAAGAGGGGGGGGGGGGGTGAATTGCGTTTTAAAAAATAATTAACAATTTAAAAACAAATTTAAAAGTGCAGTGGAAATAAAAGAGGCAAGACACAAAACTTGATAACGGAGTTCGGCTTAAACCAAAGCCTACGTCTCCGATCCCAACTCAACCGTTGAGAGATTTACTACCGCTTTCTTTTTAATGGTTTAACAAGAAACCCACTAGACTTTAAGGTAGTCTAGAACCTATTACAGCTTGATTTTAATGGTTGAGCAAGAACCCACTAGCCTTCTTACAGGTGAAGGCTAGCTCACCTATGACTCAAGAATTTTAAAGGGAAGGCTTGACTAACCTCTTCACACCTTGAAGGTGGTGTGAAAACCCAAACAAAGAGAGGATGAGAGAAAGAGGGGTTTGTAGGCACAAACCCAAATTGATGCTCAAAATAATAAAACAAGAAAAACCGTAATGTAGAGAAGTCTTGGGCGCCAAAGGATTGATGAAGTTGATGAAGAGCGCTCCCAAGCTTCTTTGATGGTGCTCCTTGGATGTGGAAATAGGTTGGAGCAATTGAGGTTCCTTGGAGGAATGCGCCGATGGTTCGCCAAGTGATCGAAAAATGTTCCTATGGGCTACCATACGTTTTCGAGGCTTCCTAGTCCTTTATTTATAGAGGGGGAACCCTCAAATGGCCTTTGGGGGTCTTCAGAGGCGTTGGAGAGGCCTTCAGAGCCGTTGGGAGTCAAGTGGACAAGTCTGGTCAAAGCCCAACGACTAGTTTGACTGGCTCCACCGGCTGACCGGTACAGATCCACCGGTTGGCTGGTGCTTGGAAAATGGAGAGGCCTTCTTCCCAGGCACCACCGGCTGGCCGGTGAGGAGGCCACCGGTTGGCCGGTGCTGAGACAGTAGGTGTCCCTTCTGTCTGGGTTCCACCGGCTGGCCGGTGATGGGACACCGGTTGGCCAGTGGTCTGGACAGAGGGGATGCCTTCTGTCAAGATTCCACCGGCTGGCCTGTGGTCATCCACCGGTTGGCCGGTGGACTGAAATCAGTCCACTTTTGCCTTCTGGATTTCTTGGCCCAATTCCTTGGCAACCTGAAATCATGCCTATCATCCAAAAAACACTTAAAACAAGATTATATAAATAAGAGAGTGATTGTGATCATGAAAATTAAACCACGAGGGGTACGAGAGGTACAACACATACCACTCTAATTGTTTTATTTCTATCAAGTTTCATGGTTAATTTCATTATGAAATTTTTATCATGATCACATGAATTAATGAATTAACAAGAATTCAAGATAAAACTAAAATAAATTGGATTATATATAAATTTTGTCTAATGAATGGTTAACCCCTTAAGTAAATCCACTTAATATTAACAAGAATTTAATAAATATAAAATAGAAAAATTAATCTTAAAAAAATCCCTTAGTTGTTTATATTAAGTTGGTATATACTTCTACTACTTATGTTAAAATAAACCATAGTCCAAAGTGGTTGACTGACCAAATTTTGGATGATTTCAATTATCAGTAAATTATAACTTGAAGTTTTGATTCAAATTAACATAGTTCACAATAATGGTTGACTTAAAAAGAATGAATTAGTTTAATTGAGAGACAATGGTTGATGAAATCCAAATCAATATTTTTGGGATTGGGGAGTTTACTCAATAGACCAAAGAACTATGAGTTTATACAGTTGAGAAAAATTATGCCTACCTAAAACCCTTCAAATAACATGTCTGACCAAAGTATGTGTTGTGAGAGGGAAAATATGAGTCCTTGACACTAGAATATCAAATATATTGGATTTAGTTCTCTATAACTGACTTTCTTAATACTTTATTATATGTTTTCACTATTAAGGATTTTTTATATCATGATTTTTTTCTCTTTAGGACATTTGCATGTGATAATGTAATAATAATATATTTCATTCTAAGAGGTCATACTAGTTATATACAATGATGAGAACCATGAGGTTTCATAATAATATTATTTAATATATGTTCTATGGCCAAATGATATCATTTGATGAGACACATATGATATAGGCTATCAGGGGTGTTGACTTATAAGACTTTGATGCACCATGTCAAGGTGTACACCCTTAGTGGTTTCCAATACAATAGATTATGATAACATAACCATTAATAGAAAATCCACATTTTTATATCTCATTGGATATTTTTATCATAATATCTGTGTATTGATCCTTAGGGTTTAATATTATCATTAATGTGTATGATAACTCATATACTTTGATTTATTGATAAAATATTTGATGAAACATACTTGCAGAAATGTAGCATGCATTTGGAACATCATGAGTGATATTTCATTGGTGGATAATGCGATAAAGGATTTATCTCTTCCATCCCTTGATATAAGTTGATATCTTATATCCTTTGATGAGAATTAAACTGCTTGACTAAATCCATGGCCATGATGTTTAGTGGGAGAGTTCATTTATAGAAATTCAAAGAAAGAGACATAGATCATATGAATTGATGACACTGATATGAAAACTTCTTGGTTTCAGATATCTCAATCAAGGGATTACATTACATGGTAATCATTCATCAGGAGTTTAAATTTCATTTCAACATCAACTTCTTTCTCTATGGGTGCCTTAGCATTTTTTTAGACACTAACCTTAGAATTTAGGCAGTTATTCCTAATAAAACTGAGAAAGAGGCCTAGAGGGCCATATACTAAGTATATAAATAATATTAGTTAAATTCAAGTGTTGAGTTTAACAAGTTATAATAATTGATATTTATTTAGATATAGTTGATCACCCAGATTTAATCACAAGTTATTTGAAGGGATAAGTGATTTAAATAATAATAATAAAATTTATTTACAAGGATTAGGTAATTTAATATTTATTATATTTATCGACTAATAATTTAATGATATTTATTAAATAAATAGTAATAATTCAAGGTTTTGTAAATACCGAGGAGTATAATCATATCGATCTTAATGGTCTAGTTTTAAATGGTATAAATGAAATTTATTTATATATTCTTAAATGTGTTTCACATATCAAGTAAATAATAATATTATTTATATTTTTTTTATTTTATATGTGGTCTAATAATAGTTATAGAGTTGGGAAATTCCTTGTGTATAAATTTACAATCCTAAACCTGTCATATAGATATCTAATTATATCAATTTGTAAAACACTATTGTTGTGCACACTAGATTGATCAAGGATATCTCTTAACCCATAGAGAGAGATCAAGATATAAAGAGTGATTTTATGTTATCCTCTCTTATGATATCGAGAGAGAAATAATAGTTCTTCATTTTCAATAATAATTCTAGTGCGATCAACCATGAACAATGCAAGTAATAAGGATCAGTCGTGCTAGGACCTGAAGATTCTACCATGATGTTCAAAGATTTTGGTGTATGTTTAGATCACTGATAGAGATATTCTACACTTGAATATTGTATCACACTGATAGTTCAATGAGATATAGTCAACCAAATCATCACTAAAGAGGGAATTACAAGTTAAGGTAATTCTATATCTACTCATAAATGAATTATAAATTACATGTGAGTATCTTCCTATGTTGGTTCCAGTATTTTTCTCTAGTTAAGTAATTTTTGGTTTTTGTTGTACATGATGTTATTTTACATGTGCAACAACAATTATTCATAAATTAAGACTAAAAGATGAGTTGTCCATGCCATCTAGGTGTAGGTTCTGGGCCTAGTGGAAGCATCATTTGATGGCATAACCAACTCAACTTTTAGTCATAAATCATGTGTAATCGTTGCTTCAAATTATCAAAATTTCATGTCCAATGAAAATAGTAGATTAATTGAATAGATTAAAATTCTATAAACTAAATAGATGAATCTTTACATGTAATTTATAATTAATTTATGATCATATATATAATTACCTCAACTTGTAATTACAATTACATTGATGATTCAATGGAATATATCTTGTCACACCATCATTGTGCTATATTATCCAAGTATAGAATCCCTATAGAGGTGATCAACACATGCACCAAAATATATGAATGACACCATAGAATCACTGGGTTCTAGCACTATAAATCCTGATCACTTATGTTATTTGTGGTTGATCGCTGCAAAATTCTTATCAAGAGAGATAACTCTTTATGTTCTCTCATTAGCTCGAGAGGAGAGGATAAGAGCATTCTATATCTCTTGATCACTCTCTATGTATTTAGAGAGTCTCACCCTATCCATTGTGTACAAAAATTGTGTTTTTATAAAATAATATAATTAGATATTTATTATGAAAGGTTTAGGGTTGACTAATTTTACACTAAACCCTTTACATATTTATAATTCTTGATTAAAACCATGTAATAATATTATCAATCACTTAGAATATTCAACACCTTTAAGAATATATAAATAAATATCATTTATATTATTTCTAATAAAAATATTAATCCCGGTCTTCTTTCCCTTGCTGAAATTTCTTGATCCTCAAATAATGAATATTTAATAAATAAATGTCACTCCATTATTATATGATAAATATAATAAATATTACATTCAGTAAAATTGTAAAAAATATTAATTATTATTATTTAACTCATTCATTCTTTCAAATAACTTGAGATTAAATTATGGTGATCAACTAAACCAGAATAAATATTGTTTATTCTATCTTGTTAAATTCAATACTAGAATTTAAGTATGATTGTGGAAAAATTTCGTGTGTGATCCTCTAAGACTCTTTCTCAGTGGAATTAGAAATAACCACATAAATTCTTAGGTTAGCGTCTAAAAATTTGATAACACATCCATATAAAAATAATTTAACATCAAAATGATGTCCAAACACCTATGAACATTTACCATATAATATAATCCTTTTATCATAATATCTAAAATCAAGAAGATTACATGATAGTGTCATCAACCTATATGCTCAATGAATCTCTCTTTGACTTTTAAAAAATGAAATCACCCACCGAAAACCTTTTCCATGGTTTTATTCATGTAGTTCCATTCCCATCAAAGGCTTTGGGATATCAAATTTCATTAAGAGACAAAAATAAATAAATTCTTTATCACATTATACATTATTTGAATATGACTTGTGATGCACCCAACATATCATAATTTTATGTGATTATATGTTATCATGATTTTCATAAATATATAAAATTATGTGATTCCTAATATTTATTAATGATAATATTAAAGTTTAAGGATCAATATACACATCTGTAGATAGGAACATCCAATGACATATGGAAATGTAGATTTCCTTTTGATGGACCTGTTCTCATAATCTTCTATGTGTGATATCACAAATATATAACACCATGAGAAGTTATATCAATGTATTATGAGCCTCCTACCCCAAGTATCCTGTATTTCTTGTGTCCCTTCAGACAATATCATATGACTACAGAATAAGATTCAAGAATAATGTCATGATACCTCCTGATTTTCATCATAGCGGGAAATCACTATGAAATTTCAGTGAAACATATATTCTAAGGACATTATAACATATAAATATCATATATAATAAGAATAATTATGTGATAATAAAACTTATTTAGTAATAAAAACATGTAATCAAGTAATAAGAAAGTCAGTTCTAGGTCACTAACTCCAAAAGACTCCCACTTACATGAGATCCCACTAGAAAAAACATTCAATCCACCAGCTATCACATGATACTCATTATTCTATTGAAATAAAGCATTCATTAAGGGTTCCACCACATTTTTATTCATGTATACTTTTCTCACCACAACTTCACCTTATTGAGAAAAATCCCTCAACAAATGAAACTTTTGAAGTATGTGCTTTGTCCATTGGTGTGACCTTGTCTCCTTAGAGAGAGCCACTATTGCATTGTTTTCATTGTAAAATGTGATAGGGTATTTACTGATATTAACCACTTGAAGCTCTTAGAAAAATTTACAAATCGATACAACTTACTTCCTACATCAGCACCCAAAATATACATGGACTTTGCTTTAGAATAAAAAAACCGGATGATTTGAACTCTTCCATCTCACATATCCTCCATTGAGACAAAATTTATATCCATACTATGACTTCATATCATTCTAATCTATCTAAAAGTTATCATCTATATAACCCCTGATGACTAAATCTTCATCTCCTTCATACACCAAGGACATATCCTTAGTTTGCCTGAGATACATAAGGATAACATTAACAACCATCCAATATTGTTTACTTGGATCTGCTTGATATATTCCTACCATGCTCAAAGCCTAGGCAACATCAATACTCATAAATAACATAGAAGACATGATATATCTTATTGCGTAAGCAAATGAGATATTACTCATTTTTCATCTTTCCTCTTACGTTCGAGGACACATTTTCTTGAAAGAGGTATGCCATGTGACAGTGGAACCAATCCCCTCTTTGATTGTTCTATACTGAACCTATTCGTTATCTAGTCAATTTATTTATGTCAACATAGTATAAGAAACCTCTTTTATTTATCATGCATGATCTTGATCCCTAGAATATAGACCGCTTCACTTAATTCCTTCATAGATAATCACTAGATCAACCATTCTTTAACCTCTTGTAAGCCTAATATATCATTTATAATTAGTAATATGTCATCAATATATTCTACTATGAAACAATATACTACCACTAAACTATTTATAAATACATGACTCACATTAATTCTTAATTAAATCAAAATCCTTTATGGATTCATCAAATCAAATATTCCATGACCCAATTGCATGATTTAATCTATAAATGGATCACTGCAACTTGTATACCTTTTTAGCATTTTATGGAGTCAAATACCCTTCCATTTGTGTCATATAAACATAATATTGAAGTTTATCATTAGGAAAAGTAGTTTTGACATCCATTTTCCAAATCTCATAGTCATGGTGAGCAATTATGGAAAGTACGAGTCTGATGTATTTAAAGATGAAAACTGAAGAAAAATTTTCATCATTGTCAATGCATTGACAATGTATAAACTCTTTGAACACTAGGTGTGGTTTATAGGTATTTAAATTACCTTCCATGTCTAGTTTTCTCTTGAATACCCATTTACGCCCAATAAGTTTTACATCAATTGGAGTATTGATCAAAACCCAAACTCTGTTTTGATACATGAAATACATCTCAGAATTCATGGATTTTTTCCATATTGTAGATTTTTATCTCTTTACTACCTCCTTTTAGGAGTGAGGATCATAATTGTCAACCAATAATGAGCCACCATCATTAGTGACTATAAATCCACATCTCTCTATTTCTCTTACCTCTATAGTAGTTATATATAGTACTTCTGTTTTAGGGAAAACATCTTCCATGGGAACCTGTGGAATTAGTTCCTATACCAAATCTTTTGTATCTTGATAATGAAGTTAATTAAAGTCAATAGTAATCCCACTATCTCCCTTAAGGATGTTTTATCTCTCCAGAAAGATGGATTGTCTGGTGGTGATCACTTTCTTTTCTAAAGGATTTTATGGATAACACCCCCTATTTCCTTAGGATACCCTATAAAGATACACTTCATGCCTTAGGGTGCTAGTTTGTTGTTTGAACTAGCCTTAACAAATTCCTCACAACCCCATGCATAAGCATGTGAGAAAATGAGTTTCTTTCCAATCCATAACTTGAAGGGAATAATTTTTCCCACTTTGGTTGGTACTCGATTTAGTGAGTATAATTTTTTTTGTAATGTATATTCCCAAAAGGATAATGAAAGGTTTTCATGGCTCATTATTGACCTTACCATGACTGACAAGGTATGGTTCTTTCTTTCACTAACACCATTCCTATGTGGTGTATAAGGTGGAGTGAGTTGAGATAAAACCCCATAATCCTGTATAATTTTGATAAAGTCATGGTTAATATATTCACCAACTTGATATGATCAAAGTTTTCATTATCTTCTTACCAAGGTGATTCTCAACCTCATTCTCAAAATCTTTGAACTTCTCAAAAGAAATAAACTTATAAATCATCAATTAATTATAACCGTACCCACTTTAGTTGTTAGTAAAAGTATAGATGATGAGAATCCACCTCTAGATTATACTTAAAAAATTTTGTACACATAGGTGTGCACCAATTATAGAATATTTGTAGCACTTTCACCTTGATTGTTGAATGCTATTTTGGTCATCTTACCTTGTAAACAAGCATGACATCTTTCAAGTGGATCTAGCTCAAAACAGTCTAAATAACCGTCTTGATTGAGTTTTTTCAAACACTTCTCTTTTACCTGATCAACACAATGATGCCAAAATTTGGTGTCATATGAGTCGTGAATATTAATTCCATTATCAATTTCCAATATTTGGGTTTTGTAATTTAATACATAAAGACCATTATTCAATTGTTCCATACTATAACATATGTTATATTTATAAAATCCACAACCCTTATTTCCAAAGTTGAAAATAAATCCATCCATATCTAAATAAGAAATGGAAATAATTTTCTTTTTAAGACCAGACACATAATAACAGTTCTTTAAAACCAAAATTATTCTCGCTAACAATGTGAGGTGGAAGTATCCAATGGATAGAGTAGCTAGCCTCACTCCATTATCAGCTCATAGATCCACCTTACCTCTTGAAACCTTATAAAATATACTTGGTTTATGTATTTAGATACAAATATGGGAACCAAATGAAGTATCTAATACCCAACTTGTAGATACGTAAAGATTACACTCAATAATGAATGAAACTTAAGTCTCCACTTTCTTATTTTGATGGGTGAAATTATTCTTCTAGTTTCCCTGTTTTCCACATAAAAAATAAACCACATCCTATTCCTTTCCTTTCCTTTAGATATTCTTCTTATTAGAAGGATGGTGCCCCAAAGCCTTAGAATTGGAATGAGTCTTCAAACCCTTTATCATATTCTTACTCTTATTATTCATTATAAGTATAGTGGGATCTTTACACCACATGTATTTATCAACTTGGTAAATAAGTGTAAGAAGTTTTAGAATTGTCTTCTCACTGTTTCTCATATTACAATTGAAAATAAACCTAGAGAATTTATTAGTTATAGGGAACATAATGAGATATGTGTGTATCTCATCAAGGATACTAAAACCCTGTATGTATAAATGATTAATGTATCCAATCATCTTGACTACAAGTGAACCAGCTGGCACCGACTCTCCAAGCTTGAATGTGAATAGTGCATTAGAGATCTCATATCTCTCAAATCTGTCCTCATTATAGAGATCCTAAAGGTGAGAAATTATTATTTGAAAATACATATCCTCGTATTTATTTATAAGCTCCTTGGATATAGAGGATATTATGAAATAATAGACATCCATAGCATCATCCACACGATTCAAATAGACGAATGTTTCTTCCTCATTAGCCTCTTTGGAAATGAACTCATGAATTGAGTCTCCCAATACGTATAATTTCTATTTTTGGATTAGTATAACATGAAAGAATTTGTATAAAACCTGGAAATTCACTCTGGTGAAAAGGTTATCATTCTCAAGTATGGATCACAGTGATATTTTCAATTTCCTATGGTTTTCCATTTCTACAAATTAAGAGAAGATAATTAGTAGTTGTTTTTATTACAAAAAGAGATTAATAAATTTAAAATTTAATTAAATTCCATTAACCTCCCATTATTTTTTTAGAAACCACTTTCAGTTTTAGAATAATTTTTAATTAGATATTCTAGTTTCAAAGATCCATATTCCATTTCTCATTACTTATACTTGGGCCTAACAAGTTATTTGAAAGGCTTTAGGCAGGTGTAACTTTATAAATACAATAACTCACAGTTTCTCGATCCATTGAGTGGACTCCCCAATCCTAAAATCCTGTTTAAATATTTACTCAACCTTTTCATCTTAGTTACCCTAAGTCTTACTTAGGTAGTCAGCCCTTGATGGAAACTAAGTTATGTGAACCTAAAAATTCAATATAAACTTCCCCTTATAATTTAAAGCACTAAAACTTGGGTTGGTCAATCACTTTGAACTATGAGGTCAATTCTAACTTAATTAGTGGAAGACTAAGCCAACTTAATATTTTTAATTCGATGGGTTTTTATCATTATGCATAAATATCATTTCATCTTCCCATATTGTTTTTTAATATTAAATGTATTTTATATAATTTATTAACCATGTGTGATAAAACATTTACGCACAATCCAATTATATTTTATTCCATATAGTATGCTTGTTAATTCATTTATTAGGTGATCATGCAAACTTTACTAAAATAAATAATTGATCATGAATCTAGAATAAATAAAATATAAGTGGAATGATAATGATATTATCTAATGGTTAGTTTATATAGAAGATAATAGATTAACCCTCAACCCTAGGGGAGATAACACCTTGAACCATACATTGGTTTGTGTTGTAGGATTCCTCTTCTCATGTGTATTGTCTTGATTCATTTCACCATGACTCCTTGACACGAAATGCCTACACTCTCTTGGGAGATCCATCCTGAGATAATCTTTTACTCACATATAGGTGAGGGGATCCAATGGATTAGATAAATGGATTTTATATAAAAGAAAACTCAAGAAGACATGCCCTTAGATAATAAGGAGTAGGGGATGACTCATAATCCATCAATAATAATTTAACCATAATAAATTAAAAGAAACCAATCACATACAAGGTCTATTATAATATCACGATTATATACACATCAAGCAACGAGCATAAATTTTCAATCCATTTATCGATTACGTCGATTAATTATTTAATTAATATAATATTCCATGAATTAACCCAATTAATTTAATTAATATTAATTCCATCCATCCATCATTAACTCAATATAATCTATAATTTCAAATAAAACCATATTCATTTTAAATTAATGTAGTACACAAGTGTAATTGGATACAATGTCTTATATTCATTGAAAATTTTAATATGGAAATTAATTTAATATATAATTGTTAATCCAATGACATGGATTGTACTTTCAAATGAATGACACATTGAACACATAATCAATAGGTTTAATTATAAATTTAATCATTATTTTTGTGAATATTTGAGAACACTACCGATATCAGACTATACAACGTGTAAAAAATTACCCAATGTGTACTTGTCTCCTGCCCATATCTAAAACACATGCCTTGGGACTGGGTGTGTTCCCTGCTTGTGGACAACCTTTAGGTACACAAAATGTAATCCAACTTAAATGGTGTGTAAAATCATTTTTCATGAAATGTTAATAATAGTTTCATGTATTTAATAAACTATATGTTTGGGACACCCTGTGTACTCGGTCGCGAGATAATGGGGACTACACATCACATATAGTTGTTACACGACAAGTATTTCTTCATTCCATCTGCTAGTATATTTGGATACACACACTGATCTGATGTATTCAAACATTATATCTGATTTTTTCAAATTTAACAGGATAAAAAAAGATCCAGGCGAGAAAACATAATACGGGGTGTGTATATGGGAAGTACACCATTTGTACTCTAGTTTTGTCTAGGAATAACCTTTGGCACCTCCATATGGTGTTTTTCAGAAATTTCTTTGTTTTTAATTCTAAATTATTCCCAATTTATGTTTGTAAGAATGAAGAAAGGAAGATATGATGATATAAGATATTAAAATGAACAATTATAAGTAAAAAGAACACAAATTCATACAATATAAGTAAAGATTAAATAATTATAAACTAAACATGTGACCACACTGATACCACTTGTAGGATTTGGGTGCAACGTAAGCATCCTTTGAGGGCATGAAAAACTCTAATTTCAGTAATAAATCACATGTAATCATTTCTTCACATGATGCAAATATCATGTGGAATAAAAATAGAAGATTAATTGATTAGATTAAAACATCGAAACTGAAAGTGAAGGATATTCACATTTAATTTATAATTAATTTATGAATAGATATAGAATTACCTAAGCTTGTAATTCAACTTTTGTTGATGATACAGTGGAATAGAACTTATTGAAGTGTCATTAAACTACAATATCCAATTGTAAAATACCTTTAGTAGCGATTCACATGTGCACCACAATCTATAAAAGATTCCATAGAATCACTAGGTGCTAGAATGAATGATCTTGATCACTTGCATTGTTCATGGATGATCACAACAGAATTCTTATCGAGAGAATGAACTCTTGATGTTCTCTCATTAGATTCAGAGTACGGGATGATAGTGCTCTATATCTCTTGATCTCTCTCTATTTCTTGAGATAATCTCACTCTATCCACTGTGCACACCAATTATGTTTCTGGAAAGTGATATAATTAGATATTTATTATGGAATATTTAAGGTTGGTTAACTTCTCCCTAAACCCTTTAAATATAATTCTTAATTAAATCAATGTAAAATAATGATAATAACACTTGATATGTGAAAAACCATTATGAATATATAAATAAATATAATTTATATTATTTCCAATCAGACCATTAAACTCAGTCCACTTTCCCTCATCAACATTTACTAATCCTTAAATAATTACTATTTAGTAAATAAATGTCATTGCATTATTCTATGATAAATATAATAAATATTACAGTAACCAAAAGTGATAAAAAAATTATTATTATTTTTAAATCACTTGTTAAATCATATAACTTGTGATAAAATTATGTAAATAAACCAAAACCAAATAAATATTACTTATTCCATCTTATAAAATTCAATACTAGAATTTAACAGATATTGCAGATACACTTAGTGTGTGACCCTATAGGCCTTTTTCTCAATGGAATTAGGAAAACCCACCTAATGTCCAAGGTCAAAATCTTGCAACACACCGTGATATCCATATAGAAATAAGCTAACATCATAGTGAAACCCAACCTCCTATGAATGTTTATTATATAATATAATCCTTTTATCCTAATATCTAAAATCAAGTAGGTTGCTTGCAGATACCATTAACCAATATGCTTGATGTCTCTTTATTTGTATTTCTGGAAAAGAACTCACCCACTGAACACTATGGCCATGGTTTTATTTAGTTAGTTTCATTCCTATAAAAGGGAATGAGATATCTTCTTTTGTCAAGAGAAAAAATGGATATATACTTTCTTTCATTATCCATTAATACAATATCACTCATGATGCACCCAACATATCCTACTTCACCACGAGCATATGTCATCATATTTTTTCCTTAATACATTAATGTTTCTGAGTCATGATATCAATTAATGATAATATTAAAGTATAAATATGAATATACATGTTTGAAAATAGAAACATTCAAGGACACATGGGCATGTAGATTTTCTATTAACAGATCTATTCTCATAACATCATATCTTGAAGATTATCAAGGGAAAAAACTATGAGATGGTGTATTAATGTATTATAAGCCTCCCACCCCTAAGATCCTGTATTTTATTTATCCTTTAAAACAATATCATCCAACCAAAGAACAAGATTCATGAATAATTCCATAAAACCTCTTGGTTCTCATCATAGTAGGAAACTTCTATGACCTTTCAGTACGATATATATTCTAAGAACATTATCACATATAAATATAATGCTAAATAACAATCATAATTTGATAAGAAAACTTATTTAGTAATAAAAACATGTAATTAAGTACTAAGAATTTTGGTTATAGGGCACAAACTCTAACACCAGGTGCTTCTGCTGCATCTAGAACCTAAAAATGGTATTAGACATGTCACATGATTAATTTATAATATTTTATTATTCATTGATTATTTGTGTGCATTTTCCATTTATTTTACTTTATATCTATTCATTTTATATATACAAACATATTATTCTCTCACTTTATTGGTTCTTGCTAATATAACTAGTAAACATTTAATATTAAAATGGAAGAAACATTCAAAAAACACTATTTGGAGGTGCCAAAAGTTCTACTTGGAAAAAAATAGAGTACAAGACATGTACTGATCAAATACACATCATGTATTAGTGTTTTCTCCTGTATATTTAAATATCTAGTCATATACGATAAAATTGGATCTTAGATATGATAAAAGTGGATTGGTGTGTAGATTCGGACATACTGGCACATAGTTTAAAGAACTAAACATCGTGTGACCTTTGTAAACGACATGTAGCCCTTATTTTCTCACAGTTGAGAATAAGATGTGTCTTAACATGCTGTATATCAGATACATGACATTTGGAATGACATTACATGTAACTCCAAGGAAAATTTCTGTATAAGATGGAAAATACACCATGTACCTCAAACATGTCCATGGAAGGCAACACAACCAGTCCCTAGGTGTGTGCTATAGACACAAATAGAAGATAGTACACACTATGTTACTAGGTACATGATGTGTAGTCTGCTATATATAGTGTACTTAATTTAACGTGGAGATAAAAATTAAATATATGATTAATCTTATTTACATGTGTTCTATGTGTCATTTATTTGACAATACATGCCATGTCATAGGATTTATAATTTTATATTGAATTGATTTCCATATTAAATTCCAAATCTACAAATGATAATATGTCGTTGCCTCCAATTATAATTTTGTACTTTTATTATTTTAAATATTTTTTTTTAAAATTATAGATGGTGGTGAGTTAAGGATGTTTGGATAAAAGTAAGATAATTAATTAGATTAATTCATGACACATTATCTTAATTAATGAATGAAACAAAGTAATTAATAAATAGATTGAAAATGCTTGCTCGTTACATGTTGCATAGATGATCATGATATTATATTAGTCATATATATTTTGTTGGTTTCTTTTAATTTATTATGATTAAATTAGAATTTGATGTTCTATGTTGTACATTTCTTTATTATGTAAGGGTCCGTGTTCCCACAGTTTCTTTTATATAAACCCCCTTTATTCAATCCATTAGACCCCTTTTCCTGCATGTGAGTAAAATACTACATAAGGATGAATCTCCTAGTTGAGAGGAGGTGATGCAAGTCCTGATTCCGAGACAAAAACAATCAAAGAAGTACATAGGAACCGGGGTGGAGTGCCGCAACATGAATCAAGCTATTGTTTAAGGTGTTTTCCCATAGGGAAAAGGGCCAGTTTTTCATATGATAGGTAAACTAACCATTATAAAATTTCTGGTTCATGAAAATTTTTATTTATGTCAGTTTCATGGTTAATTATTTATGTTTGTTGATTCTATGTGATCACATAATAAATGAATTAATAAGCATGAAATATGGAATAAAATATAATTGGATTATGCATAAATATTTTATCAGACATGGTTAATCACTTAAATAAAATCAAATAACTATTAAAAAGGAATGTGATAAGATAAAATGTTATTTTACACATAAATATAAACAATCATTAAACAAAAACATTAAGTCGGTATAGCCTTCCACTACTTAAGTTAGAACTGACCTCATAGTTCAAAATGATTGACTACCCCAAGATGGGGTGATTTCAACTATCATTGAACTTTTAGATTGAAATTTTGGATTAACATAAACTAGTTCACATTAAGGGTTGAATGCTCAAGAAGGACTTGGTGTAACTAAGATGTAAGGGTTGATGAAATATTTATTCGGGATTTCAATATTATATAGTCCATTCAACGAATTAAGGAACTGTGAGGTATTGTTGTTGGAAAGATACATCTACCTAAAACCCTTCAAATAACTTTTTAGGAAAAAGTATGGGTTATGAGAGGTAAATATGGACCCTTACACTAGAGTTTCTATGAAACAAGATATTCGAAATCTAATGGTGAGAGTTATCATGTTTTAAAAAAATGGTGGGAGATTAGTGGAATTTAATTTGAATTTGTTAACATATTTTGGTAATCAAGTAAAGTATTAATTATCTGCACTTAATTTTTAGAAATGACAATTCAAACAACTTTAAGAACATCACTATGAACCATACTAGATATAAATATCCTTTTTATTGGAAAAAATTTACATTATTTATATAGGCTATTATGCATTATACTATGCATTGAATAGAAATTATATGTGCTGGAAACCCCACTTCTCGAGACACTTCCTAAAGAGGCTAGTGGGGAAGAAGTAGCTATCTATCTAAATCATGCGAATGATGCAATGAATGTCCAGTGTTTCATGTTATCCTCCATGTACAGTGTGATTTTAAAGTAACATGAGGATATGGATGCGTATACATCGTTTCTAAAATTTGAGATCTATATCAAGAGAATGAAAGATCACAGTGATATGAAATCTCTAATGAATTGTTCATGTGTAGGATTGGAGAGTCAGTGGAAGATGAGTCTGATGTAGTCATGATGATTGGATACATATAATTCTTGGAAATCTTGGGGTTTAAGATCCCGGATGAGATACACATAGATCTCTTTTTTTACCTCACTATCTAAAAACTTCTCCAGTTTTATTATGAATTATAATATTAGAAATAGCAAGAAGACTCTTTAAAAAACTATTACTCTTATTTTCCAAGTTGATAAATATAAGACATGTGAAAAACCTACATTATTTATGGTAAATAAGAATATGAGGAACAATGAAAAGATATTAAAGACTCATTCAAAGTCTAAGGCTCTATAGAACCATCCTTCCTAGAAGGAAAATATCTAAAGGAAAGGAAAAATAATATAGTGTGTTTTTCATGTAGGAAGAAGGGCCACTAAAAAGGAATTGTACCCAGCCAAAGAAAAAAGGGGAAGCATTAGGTGCATTCATTATTGAGTGTAGTATTTCTATATTTAAAATTTGGGTATTTGATACTGCATGTGGTACTCACATTTGTATCTAAATATAGTAACCAAGTAAATTTTATAAGGTTACCAGAGGTGATGTAGATATATGGGCTGCCAATGGAGTGGTTATAGATGCTCTAACCATTTAAAACTTCCATCCCACATTTCCAACAATATTGATTTTGGCTTTAAATAATTTTTATTATGTGGTTAGTGTTTCCAAGAACCTCATTTCCATTTCTTATTTAGAAATGAATGGATTTATTTTAATTTTTAAAAATAGCTATTACTGCTTTTCTAAAGACAATATATGTTATGGTTTGGAATAGTTAAATAGAAATATTTTGTTATTGAATTATAAAAACTAGATATTGAAAATTTATAATGAAACAAATATGGACAACTCATATAACACCCAACTGTGGCATCACCATCTTGGTCATGCAAGCGAGACACATTTGAAAAATATCTATCAAGATTATTATTTAGACTCTTTGAGCTTAAACCACTTGAAATATGTCATGCTTCTTTACAAGGTATGATGACCAAACCACCATTTTGTGGTCAAGGTGAAAGGAACACAAATATTATAGAATTGGTACACACTTATGTGTACAAATATTTTTAAGTAGAAGTTATAAGTGGATTCTCATACTTTATAACTGTTACCAATGAATTGAGTAGGTATGGTTATATCTACCTGATGAAGTATAAGTCTGAATCTTATGATAAGTTCAAAGTGTTCAAAAATGAAGTAGAAAATCATCTTGGTAATAAGATAAAGAAACATTGACCAGATCAATGTAGTGAATATCATCACTAATATTTTATTGACATTATTTTTGAGTATGGGATTTTATATCAATTCAATCCATCTCAAACATCATGGTTGAATGATGTTAGTGAAAGGAGGAACTGTACCTTGCTGGACATGGTAAGGTTGATGAAGAGTCACACAAGTCTTCTATTATTATTTTGGGGATATGAATTAAAAAAATCATACTTACTAAACCGAGTTCCAAAAAAAGCATCAAACAATATTCCATTCGAGTTATGGAGTGAAAATAAACCCATTCTTCCATATTTATATGCATGGAATTTAGAGGAATTTGTTAATGTGATCTCAAGAAATAAACTAGCACCTTGAGGTAAAAAGTATGACTTTATAGGATATCCTAAGTAAATAGAGGTATAATATCTATATAACCCCTCATACAAAAAAGTAATCATAAAAAAACATGCCATATTTCATGAGAAGGAGTACATCCTCAAGGAGGATAGTGATAGAAATATTAAATTTGATGAAGTTGATGATCAAGATTCACAAGATTTGGTGCAAGAACAAAATCTACAGGTCCCCATGGAAGAATGTTTTCTTGAAACAAAAAAGTTACTTATGAGTTCTAGAGAGGTAATAGAACTAGAGAGATATGGTTTTCTAGTCACTGATGATGGTGACTCATTACTAGTTAACAATAATGTTCCTCTCACCTACTAGGAGTTGGTGGAGAGTTCAGAAGACGAAATATGGAGAGAAACCATGAATTATGTGATGGAACCCAAGTCTCAAAACAATGTTTGGGTTTTGATTGATCCACCAGTCGATGTAAATCCTATTTAGAGTAAATGGGTATTTAAGAAAAATTTGAACATGAAAGGTAAAGTAAATACCTATAAAGCATGACTAGTGGTTAAAGGGTTTATAAAAAATTAAGTAATTTACTATGATAAAACATTTTCTCCAATTTCCATGTTTAAATCCATCATAATTTTGGTTTCCATAACTGATTACCATGACTATGAGATTTTGAAAATGTATGTCAAAACTAATTTCATTAACGGGAACCTTCAGGAGGATGTATACATGACATAACCAAAAGAGTTTTTGACTCCAGGAAATGAAAAAAGGTATAAAAGTTTTATAGATCCATTTATGGATTAAATAAATCATCTATTCTATGGATTATTTATTTTTATGAAGCCATAAAATAATTTGTTTTCATTAATAATGAATGTGATCCATGTGTTTATAAGTGATTTAGTAGGATTACAGTTGTTTTCATAGCAGAATATGTTGAAGACTTATTACTAATTAGAAACGATATACCATAATTACAAGTGGTTAAATCATGGTTGATAAAATGGTTCTCTATGAAGTATTTAGGTAAAACGACATACATTTTAGGGATCAAGATCAGGCATGATAGATCTAAGAGGCTTCTTGGACTAAGTTAAAGTATATACATTAAATAGACACTGAAGAGGTTTAGTATGGAATAATCCAAGAGGAGTTTGGTTCAAGTGTGGCATGGTATAAATATTTCTAAGAAAAAGTTTCCTTATACACAAGAGTAAAGAGAGGGAATGAGTAAATTCCAATAAGTTTCTATTATAAGATCTATCATATATACCATGTTATATATGAGGCTTGATGTCAACTATTATTTGAGAATAGTAGAAATATATCAAGAAGATACACGTGAACAACATTTTAATGCTATTATGGAAATCCTTATGTATCTGAGGTGAAATAATGATATATTCCTAGTGTATGTTAGAGATGAAGGGCTAATCATTAGGGGTTGTACGTATGTAAGATTTTAGATAAATCAGAATGATTTGAATTCAAAGTCATGATATGTTTTTTATCTCAATGGTGCTATAAGATGGAAGGGTTCCAACAATCTATATGATTCTATAGTGGAGTCCAAGTATATTTCGGCCTCTTATGTCGTCAAGGAAGTAATTTTTATTCAATTTTTTTCTAATATTTTGACGTGTTTCCTAGAATTCAAGACCCTATCATTGTATACTATGATACACTATAGTATTTATCCTTTCCAAAGAGCTAAGGCCACCTCAAAGGACAAAGAACATACTTCATAAGTTTCATCTCTTGAGTGATTTTTCTCAATGAGGTGAAGTTGTGGTGAGTATAGTATCCACATAAGAAAACATGGTGGACCCCTTGAATAAGGATTTATCTTAGTAGAGTCATGAGTATATTCTGAGAGCTTGTATATTGAGAGTTTTTGTCAGTTGGATCCAGTGAAAGTGAGAGTCTATTGGATTTGGTGCCCTAGAACCAACTTTCATAGTACTTGATTACATGTTTTCATTATTAATAAAGTTTTCTTATCACATCATGATTGTTCATCTGCATGAAATTTGTATATGATATTTTATTAAGAATATATGTTGTACTGAAAGGTCACAATAGTTATTTTCTATAATGACAACCAATAGGTTCCATGACAGTATTATTGAATATATATTCTATGGAAAGATGATATCATTTGATGTGACACAAGTTATACAGGCTATCGAGGGCAGATATTCATAAGACTTTGAGACACCCTCTTACATGTGCACCCTTGGAAATTTCTTGTAAAGAAGATAATGAGAATAAACATGTTAACAAGAAATCCACATTTCCATGTGTTATTGGATTTTCCTACTTGAAAATATATGTATTGATCATTATAATTTAATATTATAATTAATGGATATCATAACTCATGTACTTTGATGTATTAATGAAATTTATGATGACATATTCTTATAGAGAGGTAGGATGCATTGGGTATGTCACAAGGGATATTACATTAATAGATAATATAAAAAAGGATTTATCCATTTTGTTCCTTGACAGAAAATTATATCTCAAGCCATTTTATGGGAATAAAACAGCCTAGGTAAATCCATGACCATGGTGTTCAGTGGGAGAGTTCATTTCTATAAAGTTAAAAAATATACATAAAACATTTGGGTTGATGGAACTAGTATAAAACCTTCTTGATTAGATATATCATTATAAAGGGATTATATTACATGGTAATTTATCACTAGTAGGTTGAATTTCATTGCAATACAAACTTCTTTCTCTATGGGTGTCATGGTGTGTTTCTAGATGCTAACCTTATACTTTAGGTAGTTTTGTCGAATGAAAATAAGAAAGAGGCATAGTGGGTCACACACTAAGTGTATCCTCAATGTCAATTAAATTCAAGAATTGAATTTAAAAAGTTATAATAAATAATACTTATTCACGTTTTGTTGATCACCAATATTTAATTACAAGTTATTTGAAGGGATAAATGAGTTAAATAATAATAATAAATATTTTTTTGTAAGGTTCTATTAATATAAAATTTATTATATTTATCTATGAATAATTCAGTGGTATTTGTTAAATAAATAGTCATTATTTACGGTTTGGTAAATACCAAGGAGGATAAGAGGACTGAGTTTAATGGCCCTATTTTAAATTCTATAAATGATATTTATTTATATGTTCTTAAATGGGTTTCACATGTCAAGTGACTAATAATAATATTTATATTATTATTATTATTATACATGAGGTCAACTAAGAATTATATAATTGATAAAGGGATTGTGTGAAAAAATTTCAACCCTAAACCTCACATATAAATATTTAATTATATCACTTTCCAAAAAATAAGTACAATAAATAGATCAAGGATCATTCTCAAGACCTGGAGAGAGATAAATAGATCTAGAGTGCTACTATCTCCTCCCATCTTAATCCATCGAGTGAACACAAAGCATTCTTCATTATTTAATAATAATTCTACTGTGATCAGCCACGAACAACATAGGTGATCGGGATGATCCATGATAACACTCAATGATTATACAAAGATATTCATATATTTTGGTGCACATGTGGATTACAACTAATGGGATTCTACACTTGGATCCTATATCACAACAATGGTCCGATGTGATCCAGTCAACCAGATCATCAACAAAGAGGTAATTATAAGTTAGGGTAATTATATATATACTCATAAACTAATTATAAATTACATTTCAAGATACCCATGTTCTGGTTCCAGTTTTTTTCTCTAGTAAAGTAATATATGGTTTTCATTGGGCATGAAATTATTTTACATGTACAGTAAAGATTATTCATAAATTAAGACTAAATTCCTAGTAGGCCATGCCTTCTAGGTGATTCCACTATGTATGGAACCTACACAAGAAACGAGATGTTCTAAAACTAATGGTGAGGGATATTGATATTTGATAAAATAATGGAATATTAATAAATTAAATATCTATTATCTAATTTTATGAGATAACATTATAAAATTATTAGCTTCTTAATTGTAAAAATTACAATATACACGACTCAAACATATCAGTGTGATCCATATTGGGAAGGATAACCTTCTCAATGGAACTAATTTACAAAAATGGAAAAAGTCCCTTATGAATTATTCCATTGCATGAAAGTAAATTATATGTGCTTGAAAACCCCATTTATGAAGCACCTGGACAAAGGGATAGTGATAAAGATTTATCCCACAATGATAAAATTTTGGATGATGCCATAGATTTCCAATGTTTCATGCTATATTCTATGCCCAATTAGATTCTAATATAACTTAAGGACATGAATGTGAATAACATGATGTCTCACCTTCATAATGTCTATCAAGAAAAAGTGTGATAGGAGAGATATGAGATCTCCAATGAAATTTTCATTTACAATCATGGGGAGTCTATTCCTTATAGAAGTCATGTAGTCAATATGATTGGCTACATAAACCACTTAGAATTTATGGGAATTAAATTCCATGATGAGTTGTGCGTAGATATCATTATGTACTTACTACCTAAATTCTTATCTAGTTTCATTGTGAATTACAATATGAGTAGTCGTTAAAGGAATATTTTATTTTATAACTTCTTACTCTCATTCTTCAAGTTGACAAGGATACGATGTGTAAAAAACCCACAGTACTTATAGTGAATAAGAAAAGGAAGAAGAAAGAAAAGGGTCCCAAGTCTCACTCAAAGAATAAATTTCTCAAGTACTATGCTTATAAGAAGAATAAGATATAAAGGTATGAAAAATAAAAGGAATAAGTATGTTTTTCATGTGGAAAATTAGGCCACTAGAAGAGGAATCGTAATGATAAGTAAGAGAAATCTAAAGGTGCATTTGTTATTGAGTGTAATATTTCTATTTATATGCATTGGGTATTAGATATATCTTTTTTTACTCACATTTGTATCCAAATAAAGGAACCTAGTAGATTCCAAAATATTTCCAGATAAGCGGTGGATCTTTGATCAATAAATGAATCATGACTTGTTTCTTTGGCTATAGAGGACTACCACCCTCCATTCCCAACCAAAATGATTTTGGTTTTTAAGAACTATTATTTTTTCCAAGTGTTACTATGAAAATAATCTACATTTATTTCCTTCACATGTATGGTTTTATTTTCTAGTTTTTAAATAAAGAAGAACTAATTTATAAATATTCTTTTTCTATTTTATGACACTAATAAATAACAGTCTCTATGTATCAAATTATGAAAAACAAGTATTGGTAATAGACAATGATTATGTTCACACAACTCTTATAATATGGGTTTCTAGTAAATGAAGGTGTTAACTCATTATTGGATTACAATAATAAACCTCCTCCTACAAATATTTAGTAGAGATCTCATAAGATGCAAGATGACAAGAATCCATGAATTCTGAGATGAATTCCATGAATCAAAACCAAGTTTGGGTTCTGGCCGATCCATCGATTAATATAAATCTTTTTGGGTGAAAATGAATATCCATGAAAAATTTGGACATAAAAGGTAAATTAAGAACCTATAAAACAAGACTATTGGATAATGGGTTTAAACAACATCAAGGAATTGAGTACAATAGAACCTTTTTTCCACTTTCCATGATCAAATCCATCAGAATTCTACTTGCTATAGAAAATTTTAATGAATATGATGTTTTAAATATGGATTTCAAAAAAACCTTCCTTAATGGGAACCTTCAAGAAATTTATATAAGAAACAAATAGATTGTTTTGTGACTCCAAAAAATTCCAAAAATGTTTGTAAGTTGTAGAAATCCATTTATGGATTTAAGAAAGCATCTAGATCATGAAATATTTAGTTCAATAAAGCTATAAAAGAGTTTGATTTCATTAATAATAAATGTGAGATGTTTTTTTTAAAATAGATTTAGTGGGAATGTAGTCATTATCCTAGTAGTATATGTCAATAATATATTAATTAATGGAAATGATATACCATTATTATAGTTAGTTAAGTACTGGCTGAAAAAATTCTTCCCTATAAAGTACTTAGTTTAAAAATTCTACATTCAAGGGATCGATTATTTTTGATAGACCCAAGAGGATTATTAGACTTAAGTCAAGATACAGACATTTAATAGATGCTAAAAAGATTCAATATGGAATAATCTAAGATAACATTGGTTACAGTTTCACATGGTTGCTGACACCAGAGAATTTTTTTCATTAAATTTGCCAAAAAATTCATGGTTATATTTCCATTTTCTCTGAGACTTATCCATAATGAGGGATAAGATAAAAGACCCCCCTCTCCAGGAGTCGGCCTTGGATTTCCAGATCGATGATTAAAAGGTATTGATGCATCAAAATTCTATTACCAAGTTCATTTGGAGAAGACTTGATGTGTTCAATATCTAAATAAGTGTAAATATCTTCAAGAGCTTCGATTTGACTGATCATGGAGCCAAAACAGATTTAAGGATCAAAAGTTATGGCACTTAGAAGAAAAAAAATTTACAAAGGGACTCGAAGGACCTACATGGAGGACCTGCATGGAGGACTTATGAAGAGGACCTATACAAAGGACCTATGTAGAGGATCTACATAGAGGACCTGTGCTAAAGACCTGTGTAGAAGACCTATGCGGAGGACCCATGTGGACAACCTCCCTTAGAACAGGTCCCCTCCTTGCCTATAAATAGAACCCTAGGGATCCCCATTTGATAGGTTGAAAATTCTAAAGATGTCCCAGAGCTCTCATTATGTATCCCCCCTTCACCGAGGTCCTAAAAACTCTCAAGTAACTCTTCAAAACATGAGAGATGAGATAATTAAAGGGGACAAACTGGATCATAGTCCCATTAGGGCGTAGAACATGACACCTGAGCCCATGACTTGATCTAAGGACCTATACTGCAGACCTAGGCTGCAAAACTACACTAAGTGCCTACACAAAGGAACTACGTAGAGGACCTATGTGGAGGACCTGTGCAGAGGACCTATGCGGAGGACCTGGCCTAAGGACCTACCATAAGCACTGAAGATAAGGACCTCCTAAGCTAAGAACCTGATCTACAATGGGTATCCTCTTTAAGAGTAAGCCCCAACCAAACCTCAATGAGAATCTTCTTAAGGAATATGCCCTAACCAAAACCTCAAATGGAATCTTCCTTAGAAATAATCCCCAAACAATACCCAAATGGGAATACTCCTTAGGAGTAAGCCCCAACTAATACCCAATTGGGAACCCTCCTTAGGATTAAGCCCCAACCAAACCTAAAATGGGAATCCCCTGTAAGAGTAAGCCCCAACAAATACATGGGAACCCCCCTTAGGAGTTAGCCCCATATAATACAAGGTAATCCCTCTTGGAATAAGAACCTATCCTTTTAGGCCAGACCAAATGAAATTCACCTTAATTTCACATTGAAGGGTTCATTTCTCTGTTACCTCATCCACCGTCACCCCAAATTCTTTCTATGTAGGCCCAACTAGCCTCTTCTATCTACATAAGATAAAGTGTTTGGTTTTTCAAATCTTTCAAATCCTCTTTTTTCTCACAAAGAGCATGAATAATGTGGGATTATAGATTTGTGATGATCACAACATCCCCACAATACACCTCATATCATGAACTATGAGAACTCTGATTCCTACCATAACTAGGATATGTAGGATGCCTACCTATGTCCCAATATCAGGGGACCTTCTCCTTAAAATATCATCCTAATCAAAACCCCCAATTTATTAGGTCATTATTTTTAGGAGTAAGCCCCAACATTACCATCTTAATGGGCCTCCTCCAAGGTGTAAGCCCCAAATTGAATGAACTACGAGAACTCTGATTCCCACCATAACTAGGTATGTAGAAAGACTTCACATAGGGCCCAAGATCACTGGATATACTATATAGGAATCCAACCCTAATTCCCTTAATCCGGACATCCTCCATAGGAGGAAGCCCCAAATTAATCCCCCCTTTACTATCTATGAGTTAAGACATATCCTGTGGACCCTATTACAAAGGCATCATATTTTGGAGTAAGCCCCAAAATATTTATCTCAAAGGTCCATACTCCCTTATGAGACTTAATGAACTATGGGGAATCTGATTCCCACCATAACTAAGATACATAGGAAGCCTTCACTTAGGGCCCAAGCTCACTAGATATGCTCTTTAAGAATACAACCCTAATTCCCTTAATCCGAGCATCCTCCTTAGAAGTAAGCCCCAAATTAATTTCCCCTTAATCTTTATGAGTTAATAAATCTCTCATGGACCTTGTTACAAAGTAATTCTATTAAGGAGAAATCCCCATCTTATTTCTCTCAAAGGGCCATACTCCACTAAGAGACTTACCGAACTACACAGTCTTTGATTCTCATCCAAACATGATATGTAGGAAACCTCCCTGAGGTTCAAACTCAACATTCTAAATCAACCCTATTCTATTTGATTTATATCCCCAGTAGGGTCAAATTCAACTTGGGAGTTTATATTCCTTCCAAGTTACTTGGTATGCTTAAGCATAAGTCCCACACCAAGAATTAACAAGACATTAAACTATACAGTTAGGTTTTTATCACATAACCTTAAAAGGTATACCATTTCCCATTAAGTGGAACCGAACTACAATGGTTCTAATTCATTTCACAAGGATACGTAGGTATCCCATCTATGGGTACCATCCCAATATCAAAACAACTTCTGTTTCTCTGAGTGATGATAAATTCCCAAGTACCCTATTGAGTGACTTAAAAAACTACAAAATTGTCATAATAATGACCCAAGAATCTTTAAGAAGTATATGAGAGGATACCATTGATGGAGAATATTGAGTACATACAAATATATCCATTGATGAAAACCCTCGAATACATACAGATGATTCTAATTTCTATACATGATTATAATTGATTGAAAATTTCTAGGGAAACCTACATTATTCTTGGTAAATTAATTAGGATTCCTGAAAATATATTAAATCTATAAGAGAGTCTCAGAGTAGGTTATAACTCCCCCCAAAAGGTTGTAATGATCCCGACCTCCCATTATCTTAACCAATACGAGTTATTAAGGATCATAGGTCAACAAAACTAATGTACACCTTCCTTGGAAAGCAAGTACATTTGGATATATAACCATTGGGTGTTTCCAGTTCCATAAATAAATCCAATGAAAACCGTCCAGAAGTAGTGATTCCTAAACAGAACACACATTCCAAGGAAAAAGATGGTGAACCTGACATGAATCCTTAACCAAGATGGTTGTGTTACCTATTTATTAGGCCCCTATCAATTGATAAAAAAGGTCTAGACAAGGAAATCAATCATGCATGTGTTAATCTAAAATATGCTTCATTTATGGAGTTAATTATTTTCATTTGTCATATATACAGTCACTTTCTTTCCAGGAACTCCCTTCATTTCAATGGCCTCCTTCAAGTGTTCACCCATGAATGACCGAGATGCTACTCAAGATGGATCCTCATCTACTCAAAGGATGTCATCACCAAATCAGTATTGTCAATGCTGGGCCTCTAAAGAATTAGTCCTAGAGTACTGTCAACATGGTATTATATTTAGCGTGGAGGCTACCTGAAAGGCCCTCCAAATCAAGAATAACCCCCGATCGTCTAGTCAATGATGACCTATGGTCCAAAAGTAGACGACCCCAACCACCTTATTAAAACATTTTGGGAGTTTATCCCTAGAATGAAATAAAAAATCCCTCCTCTAGTCTATGGAGGTTGACCAAGTGTCCACCCATGGCCTCATCCTAAAGACACAAGGGACCTTCCCGAAGGCTCCTGCCAATAATCGCTGCATCCAACGTCGCATGGCAGTAAACCCTCAATATGATGATGGTGTTATTTTTGTCTATCCAACTCTGGTTCCTCGGACCTGGGCATTCAATACAAACTTCTTGGTACAAAAATTGGACAATAGGAAACAAGTTACAACCTTTTCCACCTCTGTAGAAGTCCATCAAACTAGATTGGTGGAAAATTGAGAACGAGCACATACACCCATCCACATTAATTATGTAAGTAAGTAGAATCATATAGATACATTCAAGGAAGCCTACAAACCAAATTTTGTGAAACTTATCCAACATGAACATTCACCCACCTACATTTATCAAGCCTTCTAATAGTCTCATTTGGAAGAACCTAAGGAAGTCAGTCAGAAATCTCTGAAAACCAACCTGGGGATGACTCAACTCTCTACCCCCATGCATAAGTTCTATCAGTATCCACTAACAGGAAAGGGAGGATAGAATAAGGTCATAAATATACTCTAGATACATAATTAACATATATTTCCATTCTGGAAGCTGAATTCACCAAGCACATTTTGGAAATGGTGAAAGGGTAGATGCAAATACCTGTCCATATTCTTGATACTTACCAGAATATCATAATGGAAACTTTCGTAGTACCAGAGGGACATACGCATATTTCCGTCTCCATATACGGTATTACTCATCAACATGCCTTCCCAGAGGAGACACAAACCTTTGTTCCAATATAGGGGGTTGTGGGGGAATACTCCCCCATATCATACAGACAACCGTACCGGGCACATAAAATCATTCTAATTAGAGATTATCAGTCTGTTTGGACATCCACTCCAAAGTAGGCACATACACCTACTCATGATAACCACTTTTCTAAGAAAGTGGCTCTAACTACGTATAAGAGAGCATCTAAAAAGAACTCTCACTATGCATAGTTGAAGAATAAAGAGTCAATCTATGATATGGATCCTCTTAATGCTGGAGTTATAAAAGCCCTCAACATTTATTTTTTGTAGCTCAAGATCCTACCCTCCCATTAACAAATTATGGGAGTAATAGCAGTAATTCTGAAGTTCCTCATCAGATACTTCATTATGAAATCTTGATTCATGAAAAGTAGGTCAATCTTGAGAACCTATATCTGAATGAAATCCATGACAACCCTTTGGGTGACCAGAAGAACAAGGAGAAATAGGATTTATCCCTTGATATAATCCACCCTAGTGGTCCTCCCCATGATGGAATTTGCTACAAATGTTATCTCTATAGTAGTGTTTCATATTATCAAGAAAATTACCGAACTAACATTGTAGTGATGATAAAGCCCTCTTATATTGAGGAACTTGAAAACATAAGGCTAGTAATGTTTGATTCCTTGTTACTAGCAGGTGAAATACTTTCTCATCCAGAATATATCCCAAGGTGAAAATCATTCTTTGAACCTACCTTAGGTCATTTGCCTTCTAATATAGTAGAGGAAACACCAGATGATCCCATTTATTTTGATAAATCAATCAGTAAGTGTCCACTCTGGCCTAAAAAAGTTGAGAAAAATATAGAAAAATATGAAGAGGATATGTTGAACATGAGATAAGAAATGGATAATGGTGAAATATCAGTCATGTTCTAGCCTTTGGAAACCTCTCAATACAACATTCTAGAGATGTTGGTGGTAGATTGTATTCATGATATCTGCCTCAACATATAGAGGACTGTTCATCATCTAAAAGCCAAAGTATTACCATATAATGAATATAGAAGTCATGTCAAGGTAATAGAAGGGTTGTCATGCCAAATTTACTTGGTATCTCTCTAGGTTTCCCAATATCCAATGATCGAGAAGCAACATGAGGCCCTTCAATGTGCATGACTCAATGCATTAAAGTGGTTGCAACAATTGATCACGGAAACCCCATCTGGTGTTCATGTCAGAGGATGAGGTGCACATGGAGCATTTCATTTTACTATACTCAAAAATCATAAAATCCTATATGAAGTGGTCTTATGCAATGTTATTTCCCCAGGACAGCTACAAAATAAAAATTCTATTCATGATTGAAGAGATTCTCAGAAATAATAATCCTCAATCGGTTTTCACCAAAGTCAATCCCAAAGAGAGAAATCTATTAAGATTCTTCTACATCAGGAAACTGAAAACATCAAAAAAGTTTCCTTCTTATAGAATTTCAGCCATCAGATCGAAATAATGTTTGAAATAGTACAACCGTCTTTCAAAAAAGGTAATTTAAGTGGGTATAGATAATGCACCCAACCAATGTTTGGACCAACCTTTGTAAAATCAGAAGAATAGCTCCAATGATATCAGCCATAGCAGTTCAGGAACCACCCCATCCCACAGGGTTGGGGGATATTTTAAACCAACCTTAGGATTCATGAAACAGAGCCTGAAGGGTTGAGAGAGAATAAAAAGAATATCCCCAACCTTAATGGCCGATAGATTTTTCAAATCCACAATCCCCTCTTCAACATAAGTCAATTTCTCCCAATTAAGGAAGAAGACACAAAGTGAATGCACAACTAAACTATATGAGGATTCCCTTCAGATTACTGTCTGTAAAACAGCTCTTGGGGAACCAAAAAATAGGAGAACAAAGTCTCATGGAGGGAAAATAAGAAGACAATCTCACAAAGATACTGATATAATTCCTTCAATGCATTATGCATTAGTGAATTTCATTAATACCATCATGGAAGATCCTCTAAAAAATGAGTTGAGTTTGGGGGAGTCAGAGGATGAATTTATTATTCATAATATGGTACACATCGAAGTAAATGAAGGAGGTGCGCATACCCAAAATCAGAGGCTTACCCAAAATATATGTATTCCCTCGAATAATCAACTTCTACCTCTTCAAATGGCACCTAAAAAGTGAAAGGATAAAGGTCAGATCATGTCTCAATTTTCCACTGGAGAAGGAAAATCTCTTTCACTTGAAGAAAGATATTCCCAATAATAGGAGGTGATTAAGGATTTGAGAAGACTCAATTCAAAGTTACTCCGAAGCATCATTCTTTCCAGACATGCTCCACAAGAAAATCCTCAGCTTACACTTTGAGTAGGAGCTCCCCAAAAAAGAAGGTTTGTTGAAAATATTTATGTGGATAATGAATTACCTCCATTGGGTACAAAAACAAAATAGGGTCAATTGCATCCTTATAGAACTGTCCTCATGGATTATCCAAGACAAATACCAATAGTACCACCACCAGTGTACTTTCAAGTTGTTGCACCTATTCAAGCTCCAACTACTACACCTGTTCAAGTCCTGGCTCAGCCTAATGTTACCCAAATTCTTATTAATAAAATTGAGTAATTAAAAACTTTATTAGAAGCTATGGAAGGATTTCGTGCACCAGTAAAACTAGAAAAGAAGGCTTACCCTAAATGGTTAGATCCTATTCCTCCCCCTACAAAATTTTTGAATACCACATTTCCAATATTTAATGGTTTGGAAGATCCATTGAAGCATTTGAGACATTTAATTTCTCACTGTGATCCCATGATGGGACCCCTCAACAACAAGAAGTATCAAATCTCAAATGTTTTGCGCAATCACTTCAGGGGATAACCTTTTTCTGGTATACAAGTTTATAGTCACGATCGATTACTAGATGGGAAGATCTCTATCAGAAATTCCTTTTCCAATTCAGCACAATGCTATAAAAGTCAACTATTTTTTATCTTATGAACTGAAAACAACGCTATAGTGATATAGTTTCAGATTTCATTGCTCGATGGAAAGGACTAACATATTCCTTAAAACTACCACTCCCTCAAGAAGAGTTGATACCAATTTGTGTGTTAAATATCCATGATGAGTTGTGCACACCACCACTCCCTATGAAATACATAGGAGAGTTTTTAGACCTTGCATAGATCACCCAAGAAGTGGATAATTCCATCATGGAATCCAAAGCCATGTCTTGGTAATCCCATCAGCTCTATGAAGGAGAATATGAAAATATGAGACTGCTACAATTACACTCAAGCAAGAACTTATACCTACTTATAATTCAAATCCCTCATCATACTATAGGGATACACCTATCGTGCGTCATCAACAATGAATTACTTGTTAAGATGATAAAAAAGACCAAAGGTAGAGACAGTTAGAGGAGTTGAATAATAAGGTCTATTCTTTTGGAAATTACCAAGCCCTCAGATTATTCATATCATATTTTCAAAACAACATAGTTTAGTTTCCAAGGCTGAATAAACCTAATAAAGAAGGATATGAAGACCTCACAAAATACTGTCCCTTCCATAAAATGTTGGGGAACCCCATCCAAGAGTGTTTTTTTTCAAAGACCTTCTGAAAAATATGGTGGACTCTGGAAAAGTGAAACTAAAAAGTTCATCAGCCTAGGTATCATGTGTTACTGTTACTGATCCAGAGGAAGAAGGAGAATGGAATAAAGTCCAAAATAATAATTCATAAAATTTTTATGATTGGATGGTCAGGAAAATGATCAATCAAACTTCTATGAACATAATTGAAACAACCAAATGTGCCTCCTTCCACTTCCACTACAACTAGGACATCTTCATCAAAAGATAAGTCCACTAAAGGCTAATCCTCATGGAAGTGACATGGTCAGAAGGATAAATAGTAGTCAGAATAATATGATCTCATGTTAAGTAAAAATTTGTGATTGAATTGGGAAATTTTAATTCCATATAAGTCAAAAGAACGGGCACCACCCTGCCAAATGGAACAAAAAGAATCGACCTATCAGGAAAAATATTCATCAGCTAATTAGTTGATCTTTAATTCCATTAATGTAATCCAATTAATGGACCCCTATGAAAATGATGATTCTGAATATTAACATGAATTAAATATACTTGATTGTGTAATTAAGGGAAGAAGTCAACAAAGTTGAGGATACATGGGGAAGACATGGGTATGCTAGAAGCTATTATTTTAGTTACACCTCTGATCGAACCATTTATTCATCTGAAACTCATGGGAGATCCCTTCAGAGGTCTCATCAAGAACAAGGGAATTCTCCCACACATGATAGGGTCAGCTCTAACATGATAATCTTGGAATACCGATTAGAGGCTATACCACCACTTTCTTATTAGGTAGGAAGACCTTGTCAGCCTAATTCATGAAGAGAAGAAGTATTTCTAAAATGTTCCCCAACACATGCTCCATCTATATCAGGAGAATAACATTCTAAGGAACCTATAAAACTGTATCTCCATGCTGTAAAATGTAGACCTTTTGGATAGAACTATAATGTTTTGAAGAAACTAGCCCAAGTACCATCCAAGTCTCCAATCTTGGATGCTCTAAATCTGTAAAAAGATATTCGGAAATCACTTATTAGGGATTTATCAATTCCTAGAGTGTTTGAAATTGAGGTTTCTTCTACTGAGGTCTACCAAATAGAGAATAATCTTATAGAATTTCATGTAGTTATATCATTCACAGAGCTAGATGAGGATGATTTTGTACATGGAAACACCAGCCCCTTGTATTTATATGGAAGGGTTAACAATAAAAACATTTGATGATCCTTCATTGATAATATATCAATAGTCAACCTCATTACCATCTATACACTTTGTCGGTTGGGTCTCACTGAATTTGAATGATCTCTTTCCACTCTGATGTTTAAAGGTTATGAATATAATTGACAAGAACCTCTAGGCGGGATTACACTCAGAACTCAGTTTGGAGGTATTTCATCTAATTTAGATTTCATGGTTGTCCGGCATGACACAATTTTCAACATTTTTCTTGGAAGGCCATGACAACATCAACATATGACCATTCCTTCATCGCACCACAAATATCTCAAGTATTGATTTAATGATCAAATTGGGACACTGTATGGTGACAAGGCCCCCTTAAAAACTAGTGAATCTCATTATATTGAGGTAGAGTTCTATCACACAATGAGAACATGGTCTGTGGCAAAAGATATAACAAGAATCAATGCTCTGAATAGTCTAGAAAAGATACCAACTAACCCATTAAATAATTTTAGTGATTATTACATGCTTATTATCAATCAAATTGAAAGGGTGGACCCAAATCTAAGAAATGATTCAGTGGCTTCCATAATGTCAATTGTGGAAATTGAGCCTGATAGCACATGATAAATTATTGATTTTCTAAACAATGATGAAAGGCTAAATGGAGATGTCTTCATTCCATATACCAAAATTCAAAAAGTCTATGCTTTATCATACAGGCTATAAGAAGTTGTTTTATTAATAGAGAAATATATGGATGCTGATTACCAACCCATCACTTTCCCTTCAATGCTCCAAGAAGACCGTTCATCATTAGTAGGGTTAGAAATGGTTGCCTCTTCTTTAAGATGTCCAAATACTGACTCCTCCCCTAGATTTGAAAGTCTTTATTCATCACCTATCCATTAAGTAGAGATAGAAGAAGTGATGCATGAGGAAGAGGATGAAGAGGAAGACCTCAGGGATTCCCTTCTAGTATTTGAGGAAGGCATCTATACCACTATAAATGAGATTAGAGAAAGAAATATGGGTATAGAGGAAGATCCATGCCCCACTCTAATTAGTGAGACCATGAATTAAGAAGAGAAATAGGTGTATAATTCATTTCTAAAGATACAAAAATATGTGTTTTACTAGAACTATATAGAAATTCCAGGTCTTGATCCTGACGTGTCCACTCATCATTTGGTTTTTCCAGAAGAGAATTGAGGATTTAAGCATGCAACCAGAAGAACAAACCCAACCCATGCCTCCCAAATTGAGGTTGAAGTCCACAATATTATCAAAGGTGAAGTTATCAGGGAGGTGAAATATCCAAAATGGATGGAAAATATTGTCCCAGTGAAAAATAATAATGGGAAAATCAGAGTTTTCATTGATTTCAGAATCTCAACTTGCATTATCCTAAAGATGACTTTTTGGTTCCAATAAAATAACTTTTGATTGATGTAATAGCTATCTATGAAGCTCTCTCCTCCATAGATGGACAATATGGGTATAAAAAAACTCAAATATCCCCATAAGATGAGGAATATATAGTTTTTAGAGCCCCTCAAGGCATATTTTTCTATCGGGTAATGCCCTTTCGCTGGAAGAATGATGGTGTGACATATCAATGTGCAATACACCACATTTTCAAACAATTATTAGGGAAATTCATTGAATTCTATGTGGGTGATCTAGTGGTTAAGTCCATAAAAAATTCTGATCACTTGGATGATCTGGATACCATATTCAGAAAGCTTTGGAAACATAATTTGAAGATGAACCCCTTGAAATGTGATTTCCAGGTAACATCAGAAAAATTTATCAGTTTTGTTGTATTGCATCATGTCATTGAAGTCTATATCAAGAAGAATAAGGATATCATTGTCATGTCACCTCCTAAAAATTTATAGTTGAAAGGACTTCAAGGACACTTGGCCTATATCTGGCACTTCATAGCCAATTTGGAAGGAAAGTATTTGTCCTTCCCAAAATTTATGAAGAAGGGGGTCACATATCAACGGACCAATGAATTCCAAGAAGCATTTTATTCCCTCAAGAAATAAATCTTGAGACCACTGGTATTGATGAAACTTATTTAAGGAAAGCTTCTCATTCTTTATGTGACAGCCTTGGAAAAATCACTAGGCACCTTCCTTGAAAAAAAGTAAGATACTAGGAATGAAAACAGTCATTACTATCTCAGTAGAACCATGCTCAACACAGATAATTGATATTCAGATATTGAGAAAATCTGAATAGTATTAATCTTTGCAGTTTATAAATTGAGACACTATTTGCAGCATCATGAATTCTACTTGGTATCTCATAATAACCCGCTAAAATTTATCATCAGTAATCTTATGCTTACAGGAAATATGGAATAGTGGGATGTTATTCTGCAATAGTTTGATACATAGTTTGTGCCTCAAAAAACAATAAAAGTCCAATATTTAGTATACTTTCTTCCTGAACTCCCATATGTGGAAGAGACATAATTGAATACTGAATTTCCTGATGAATAGATATTCTCTATTAAAGAAAGTCCCCAAATATGGGAAATATACTTTGATGGTACTTATAGAAGTCCAATGGGTAAGAGAATGGAAGAATCTAAACTCAAAAAAGATGGGGTAGGAATCGTGATTATCTCACTAGAGGAGGCTGTGTTTCCATATTCATTTCTGTTATCAGAAGGTGGTGCCAACAATGAGGTAGAATATCAAGATCTCATTATAGGCCTGGAATTAGCACTCCAAGTAACAGTGGATTACCTAGATATGAAAGGTGATTCAGATTTGGTAATCAAACAAATAAACAGAGATTACTCCATTAAAAAAGAAGAAAAAATTACCTTGTGTGATTATGTTTGAGGGTTAATGATAGAATTTTCCATAGATCCAACATTTCCTTACGTCCCGTGGTCATAAAATGCCCAAGATGATGCATTGGAAAATGCAACCACAATCTTGACAGATCCAAATTAGGAAAAAAAAATCCTTAACATTTCTC
Organism: Viscum album; assembly: GCA_963277665.1. Classification (NCBI taxonomy): domain Eukaryota; kingdom Viridiplantae; phylum Streptophyta; class Magnoliopsida; order Santalales; family Viscaceae; genus Viscum; species Viscum album. The sequence goes on from OY728158.1 coordinate 1,507,551,229, forward strand.
AATGTTGAGTGGTTTCACCATGTTTCCAAATCAAAAAAGAGGAAATCAATGAAATCAGTCCCATTTTGATCCATATGGTAATACCATGAGATGGATGAAAACCATCATGGAATATCTCTAAAATTGGATGCTTCTATTGGATAGAGTTGAAAGAGAATATATCCGTCGATTTATAGTTAATTTCACTCTTTATGATGTCCCATATCACCAAAAGATCCTTCATAGACAAGGATTCAAAGGAATTATTCTCAGATGCATTGATGGGGATGAAACTGCAGTTTTCATTAAAGAAGTACATGCAGGAGCCTATGGGGATCACTAGTCTAGGCATACACAATCTGATCAAATCTGAAGGTTTGGATACTTTTGGTCTTTGATGATGCAAGATTGGAAATATTTCACTAAGAAGTCTCATCCCTCCTAGATGCATGCCAATTTCATTCATCAACCCCCAAAGTTTCTACGTACAGCTAAATACTCCTAGATATTTTTTACATGGGGAATGGATATAGTAGGACCCTATCCTCTAGATATAACTAAACAGGTCAAGTATATTCTTACTACTATTGATTTCTTTTCCAAATGGTTTGAGGCAATACCTCTTAAGGAATTTGGGTCCAAAATAATTGTTATCTTTGTTAAATCTAAAATCATTACCTGATTTGGTGTTCCTCATACCATATTGATGGACAACTACACGAATTTCTATTCTATTGAGTTAAAGAAGCTATATCAAGAGCACAATATCAAATCAACCATTCATCTCACTACCATGTAGTGACCAATGGACATATAGAGTCTTTCAATAAGAACCTATCAAATATATTCCAAAAGATGATTGATAAAGATAAAAAGTCATGGCTTGATAAGCTATTGCATGATTTGTGGGCTTATCGGAATACTGATAGTACTACTACATGGTCAACCCTGTATTCATTGGTTTATGGGATAAAATTAGTTTTTCCTATTGAAATTCAATTTCCTTTACTTTGAGCTTCCATTTGTGACCATTTATCTATAAATTAATAGTCTCAGAATTTATTTGATGATCTAGAACGACTATATGAAAAGAGATTTCATACCTTGTATCACTTAGAAGTCTATCAGAACAAAATATCATGTGATTTTAATAAGAAATTTCACCTCCACTCATTTCTTCTTGGAGAATTGGTATTAGTCCTTAGGACTCCGATGATACTAGGAAAGAAGCCTCCAAAGCTTGAGCTAAAGTGGGAAGGACCATATTCCATACATAAGGTCCACTCTAATTGTATTTATTCCATAATCTTAATGGATGGGTAAATTATTACAAATCTAACCAATGGAAGATTCTTAAAGAAGTACTTTGTGTAATCATAGAGAGTTATGTCCTAGTTTCAAGACATTAAAATTCATAGCAACCATATGCATCCATGATACATGATGTTAAAATGAATAACATCTTTGTCCTTATTGCATGATGTTAAACTACATGACATCATTTTTCCTTGCTACATGTCATTAAACTGTATGGTTAATATCTCCTTCATTTGACGTTAAGAAATCCCCCAATATACCAAAAATTGACAGTCCTTGTAGTTCTTAAAAAAATGAGTAGCATCTATGTTCAATCATTACTCACATCATTTATAATCCCTAGTGGAACATGAGCCCCATTTCTCCCTATGTTTGAATCAGATCTGTATAGGGACCCCTTTTCAAGAACTATGTATGGATTTAATCTTTTTCTTATAAAGACACATAATGACACCGAGGTCTTATCCCCTGGTCCAACTACAATGTTTATTTCACATTAGGTGACTTACATCCTCTCCAAAAGACATTAAACTACACGGTTCTTCTATAACTATGTATGACTTGATTCTTATTTGAATAAGATATGTAGATATTCCCAGATATACAATCTTGGTCCCATCCATGACCAAAATAAAAATCCCCTTCATCTCCTGTGTTTATGAATCAAACCTACATAGAGAATGTTTTAAGAACTATGTGTGTCTTGATTCTCATCCCATTGAGATACGTAGTGACGCCAGTGTTTTAACCCTTCCCTAGTTGAAAGAACAATGTTAAACTGCATGGACCTATAAGAACTATGTGAGACTTGATTCTAATTTATATTATATATGCAGCGACGTCCAAATTTTCAATCTTTGTCCCATCTACCACATGATATGAAAAAGTATATTTTCTCAAATGTTCGAGTCAGATCTAGATGAATAGATTAAGTACATGTTTTCACCTTATAGATGAACTTATATCTGATAGAACTACATGTGTCTTGATTCATGCTTCAAAAATATATATAATAACACTTGGTCCCTACACCCTAGTCTAGCCGCAATATTCAAATTTCTCTTCATATCAAAGCCTCTAATATCCTTGACGCATGACTCTAAACTACACAGCATAATGTCCTTACCACATGAATTTAAAATGCATGTTACATAAAGAAATATATACGGATTGATTCTCATTTCATTGAGATACATAGTGAATAACAGGCCTTATATACTAGTCCCATTCACGAGATAAATGAAAATTCCCCATCTCCTGTATATGATAAAAATCTTTACAAGATCTTTTATTTTGGGTCCTCTCTTAAGAGAACCCATAAAGTAAACAAGATATGTCCCCTTTTATACATATGAATAAGATCTATGTAAGGTATTCTAAATTCATGGCCATCATCAGTCCAAACACTTCCTTTATTCATTGGAAAATTCCCCTTTCTCATGTCATAATCATAATCTTAAGATACTTTCATATCTTCATAATATTTCTCTAGTTTTTGGTGACAGAATGTCTGATACCAGAGGGATGTTTTTCCTAACTATACATCACATTCCCCTAGGTGTCCTTGCATAAAATTCACCTACTTAATGGGTTTGTCAGCATAATTATGCCACTGTTTGACTTTACAACACATTCCCTAGTTGTCCCTGTATAATACAACCCCCATAACATGTTTTTCAAATAGAGGTAACTTAATTCTTAGTAGAATCCTCTTCTGTACCTTTAAACTTTGATTATAGTATGCAGTAACATGATAGTAAAAAGTGTTCCTCCTTTGTGTATTTGTCTCATATCCTTTATCTCGACCTGAATGTCTCCAAGACTATGGTTAACATTTTTCATATCCATACGTTCAAATCATATTGGAATGACCTTGGGCCATTCAACCACATAATTCACCATTTTTTCCATAATATTATGGTCTTAATCATATGACCTAAAACTATAGGCACCATACTTCCTACATTTGGGTAGAATTTCATAGAGATAATATTCCTTTGATTCTATAGAAATCATGATTAGAAATAATCCTTTTTTATTCTAGTAATTTTCTCCATAAAACCAAACTATATGATTTGTAATATTAAAATATATTTAACAATTCATCATCTTTTAGAAAAAATAATGTTATAATTATTGAGAGATCCTTTAGCTACCTATGTAGTACGTGCCCCAGTTGGACTTGTAGAAAATTCACCTACATAACGGCCCTGTCAGCATAAGGATGCCACTGTTTGGCAATACAACACACGCACTAGTTAGATCTACATAATACATTCCCCATAATGGGTTGGTCAAATTTTTTTTAACTTTGTTCTTGGAAGAGATCTCCTCTAAATTCTATTTATCCATTTTTCCCATATCATTATTTTGATTCAGAAATCTGCAAATCACATCTTAAAATTCTCCCTTTCCATACATGAATATGGTTTCCCATTTCCAAAAAAATTACCAAGAATTGGAAAACCATCAAATATTTGGTCAGAGAAAAAGACCTTAAATTACATCCACATAATGTCCTTGTTGCATGAATTTAAACAAAACAACCCCAAAATGTGTTTGCTGAATGACTTTAAACTAAAAATCCCCATAATGTCATTTCAACATGACTTTAAACTAAAAATACCCAAAATATCCTTGCTACATGACTTTAAACTACACAACTTATTATCCAAAAGACATTAATTCCCTTACTACATGACTTGAAACTGCACAACATAATGTCCTTGCTGTACGAATTGAAACTACACAACATAATGTCCTTGCTATACGACTTGAAACTACACAACAAAATATAAAAATACCCTTTCTAAAAATATGTACCATCATTGAAACATAAAATTCATGTAGGAGTGGTTTCTCATTCATGGATTATGTCAGTAGAGATGGACCCTTTTTATTCTGAGAAATATTTCCTAGGCAAAGCCACTCACTGTGGTCTCGAGACATCCAAATATTAACCCCCTTTTTCTATCAGTAATAGAATGTAAAAATTACTAGGAACTCCTTTAATTATATATGTAGTACATGCCCTAGAGAATGTTGGGACCTTCCCAAGCCATCAAGACTTGTTTGGGTTTTAATCTCAAAATCCATGTTCAAAGATATTTGACCTAAAAAACTAGCATTATTAGTCCAATTTTTATGACTTTAAAATCCCTAAAATAAGATACATAGTACTCACCGGGATGAAAACCCACAAAAGTAATTATGGGAAAAAGTTTAGTCTCATCTTTCTAGACCTACACTCTGTATGGTTTATGCAATATCAAGAAATAAAAATTCAAAAGCCACAAAGTTTTTAGGGTTTTACATATGACCCTATAAATAGTAAAACTATGCTATCTCAGACCCATAGATTAAGAAAAAAATTATATCATCCTTCCAAACTTGATGTAGCTCTAAAATCCAAACAAATAATAATGGAATGCGTAAAAGTTCCCTAAAGTTACCTTAGAATCAAATTCTTTTCATTATGAATGAATCTAATTTTAAGGGGGTGGATTTTGTTGACACCATAGAATTTGTTTCATGAAATTTTCTATATAATTTATGGTTGGATTTCAATTTTTTGTGATATTTCTCCATCATGAGGGATAAGAAGAAAGACCCCCTCTCTAGGAGTAGGATTTGGATTTCCAAGATCGATGATAAAAAGGTGTTGATGCATCAAAATTCAATTAATGAGTTTATTTTGAGAATAATTAGCATGTTCACCATCTCAAGAAGTATATATCTCTTTGAGATCTTCTATTTGACTGATTTTGGGGCCCAAACAGACTTATAAATCAAAATTTATAGCACACAGAAGGCAGAAAAAATTTATAAAGGGATTCGAAGGACCTGCACAGAGGACCTACGAAGTGAACCTCCACATAGGACATAAACAGAGGACCTATAAGGAGGAACTATGCTGAAGAACTATGTAGAGGACCTACATTGAGGACCTACATGGAAAACCTCCCTTCGACCAAGACCTATCATTACCTATAAATCGAACCCTTGGGATCCCATTTAAGAGGTTGAAAATTTGGAAGAATCCCTAGAGTTCTCTTTGCATAGACACCCTTTTCCCATGTCCTCAAAAACTATCAAGTAACTCTGCAAAACATGAGAGATGAGAGAATTAAAGGGGAACAGTTGGATTATAGTCCCATCAGGGTCTAAAACATAACACCTGATCTTAGGAATTGATCCAAGGACCTACACTATGTACCTACATAGAGGACCTATGCAGTGGACCTACGTAGAGGACCTATACTGAGGACCTACGTAGAGGACCTAGCCTAAGGACCTAGCCTAATAACATGGACTAAGGACCTACACTAAGAACATGAGATAAGGACCTCCAAAATTAAGAACCCAAGCTATAATGGGGATCCTCTTTAGGAGTAAACCCCAACCAAACCTCAATGGGAATCCAACTTAGGAATAATCTCCAACTTAAACCTAAAATGGGTATCCCCCTTAAAAGTAAGCCCCAAAAAATTCCCAAATGGGAATAATCTTTATGAGTAAGCCCCAAATAATACCCAAATAGGCATCCTACTAAGGAGTAATCCCCAATCAAACCTAAAATGGGTATCCTCTTTAGGAGTAAGCCCTAACAAATACAAAAGAATCATCCTTAGGAGTAATAAAAATTCCAATACAAGGGGATCCATCCGAGAATAATCCCCTATCCTTTAGGTTCATACCCAATGGCATTCACCATCATTTGATATTGAAGGTTTCATTAATCTGCGCCCTCATACACCATCACCCTAGCTTATTTATCTATAGGTTGGACATCTATCATCAGCGTGTGGTTTGTTGAATCTTCCACATCCTCTTGTTTCTCACACCAAGCATGACTCATGTGGGATTATAGATTTGTGATGATCACAAAATATACACAATACACCTCATATCTTGAACTATGAGAACTCTGATTCCTACCATAACCAAGATACGTAGGATGCCTACCTAAGGCCCAAGATCAAAGGACATTGTACTCAAAATATGGTCCCAATAAAAACCCCAATTTATTTGTTCATTATTTTCAAGAGTAAGCACTAACTTAACCCTATCAATGGGCCTCCTCCTAGGTGTAAGACCCAAATTGAATGAACTAGGAGAACTATTATTCCCACCATAAATGGGATACGTAGGAATCCTTCACCTATGGACCAAGATCACAGGATATCCTCTCCAGGAATCCAACCCTAATTCCTTTAATCTGGGAATCCTCCATAGGTGTAAGCCCCAAATTAAGTCACCCTTTAATGTCCATGAGTTAAGACATCTCTCATGGACCCTGTTACAAGGGAATTATATTTAGGATTAATCCCCAACCTATTTCTCTCAAAGGTCCATAATTCCCTACGAGACTTAATGAACTATGAGAAATATGATTCCAACCATAACTAGGATACATAGGAAGCCTTCACTTGGGGCCTAAGATCACTAGATATCCTCTTCAGGAATCCAACTCAAATTCCCTTAATCCGGAAATCCTCCTTAGGAGTAAGATCCAAATTAAGTCCCCCTTTAATCTCCTTGAGTTATTACATCTCTCATGGACCATATTATAAGAGAATCCTATTTAAGAGTAAGCCCCAAACTATTTCTCTCAAAGTGCCATACTCCCCTAAGAGACTTACTGAACTATATGTGATTTGATTCCCAACAAAACAGGATACGTAGGAAGCCTTCCTAAGGTTCAAACTCAACATTCCAAATTAACCATGTTCTCTTTGAGTCATATCCCTAGTAGGGTTGAATTCTACTTAGGATCTCATATTCTTTCTAAGTTCCTTGGGCTGCTTAGGTATAAGTTCCACAATAAGCTTTGACTAGGAACCTTACACCAAGATGTCCTTAAAACATGAAATTAAACTATATGGTTAGGTACTTATCACATGAACTTAAAAGGCATGATGTGTCCCATTATGTTTCACCAAACTAATAGGGTTCTAATTATTTTCATGAGGATCCATAGGTAGCCCTTTTATGGGTATGATCCCAACATAAATACAACTTCCATCTACCTGGGTGATGATAAATTCTAGAGTTCCCCACTGAGTGGATTAAAAAAAACCAGAATTGTCATAATAATGACCAGAGAATCTTTAAGAAGTATATGATAGGATATCATTAATGGAGAACCTCGAGTACATACAAATATCTCCATTGATGAAGAAACTCGAATACATACAAATGAATCTAATTTCCATACATGCTAATAATTTATTACAAATTTCCAGGGAAAACTATATTATACTTGGTAAATTAATTAGGATTTAGGAACATATCTTAAATCTATAAGAGTTTCCCAGAGTAGGTGACAACTCCCCCCAAAAGGGTGAGATGAGCCCGACCTCCCATCCTCTAGACCAATGAGAGTTCTTAATGATTGTAGGTCTATAAACCTAAAAAATTACTTCCTTTGGAATGTAGGTAAATTTTGATATAGAATCATTGAGTGTTTACGGTTCCATAAATAAATATGATGGAAACTGTCTGGAAGTAGTGATTCCTAAACAGAACACACAATCTAGAGGAAATAATAATATACATCTTTCTAAGAAAATGTGTCCTCAAACACAAGAGGAAAAATAGAAAATGAGTATGATCCCATAAACTTATAAGATAGTATCAATCATGAATGACATGTTATGTACTAGGATTGATGTTGTATATACCTTGATTATGATATAAAAATATCAAGCTAATCCAGGTGAACAAAATTGATTTGGTGCTGAAGAAATCCTTAAGTATTTGTGAAGAACTAAGGACATGTTTCTAGTGTATAGAAGAGATGAGTAGCTAGTCATTAGGGGTTATATTGATGATAGTTTTCAAATATATTACAATGATTTGAAGTCAAAACCAAGATATTTATTTAGTCTCAACAAAGGAGATATGGGCTATAAGAGTTCAAAACAGATGGTTTTAACCAATTATAAAATAGAATTTGAGTATAGAACGACTTCCGATACAGCCAAAGAAGACATTTAGATACAAAAAATTTTCTAATAGGTTTATGTGGTGAATATAAGTTAATAGAATATCCCATTATATTATAATAATACCATAGTGGTGGTTCTTACAAAGGTTCTAAGGTCACACGAATGGACAAAGAACATACTCTAGAAGTATAAGCTCTTACAGGATTTTTCAAAGAGGGGTGAAGTTGCAGTAACCAAAGTTTCCATGGAGGAAAAGATAGTGGAAACCTTGAATAAAGACATATATCAATTGAATCATGAGTATCAAGTGAGATCTATGAGACTAAAGATTTTTAATAGTTAGCTCTAGTCCAAGTGGGAGACTGCTGGAGTTGGTGACCAAGAACCAACTTCTATGAAATTTATGATAACTTATATTCTATATTTTAATTATTAATATACTTCTTATCACATAATGATTATTATTATACTTTAAATAGTTTGTGATAGTGTCTTAATAATATTTGTTTTCACAAAACGGTCTTATAGTTCCCTGCTATGATGATAACCCATAAGCGCCACAACAGTATTCTTAAATATTTTTTCTATAGCCAGATGATATCACATGAAAAAATAATAATACAGAATATTATGGGTGGAGACTCATAAGACATTGATACACTTTCCCATAGTGTACACCATTGGTAATTTCTAGTGTAGGATATTATGAGAACACAACCCTCTAGTTGTAAGTCCACATTTTTTGTGTCATTGGATGTTCCTATATGTAGATGTGTGTTTTGATCCTTAAACTTTAAGATTATTATTAATGGATATTATTAGTCATGTACTTTGATTTATTTATGAAAACCATAACAACATATGTTCATGGTGAGGTATAATACATTGGGTGCGTCATGAGTAATATCACATTAATAAATAATGTGACAAAGAATTTGTCCATTATATTATTTAATTCAAGTTTATACCTGAGGAATTTTGATGAAAATAAAATATCCTAAACAAATCTATGTCCATGGTGTTTTATGGGAAATTTTATTTTAAGAAATTAAAAGAGTAAGAAATTGAACATTTAGGTTCATGACACCAACATACAACCTACTTGATTAGATATATCATGATAAAAAGATTATATCACATAGTAAGTGTTCATATGAGCTTGTATGTCATTACGACATTAACTTCTTTCTCTATTGGCGTATTGGTATGTTACTAGATGATAACCTTGTACTTTGGGAGGTTCCATCCAATGCCACCGAGAAAGAGGCCTAGAGGGTCACACATTAAGTGTATCAAGAATATCAATTAAATATTAAATATTATTTTTATTCAATATTTTGAATAAAAAATATTCCTATACATGGTTTTATAATTATTTATGTTTTATTGAACCCAAATATATAGTCTCTAGTTATTTGAGAGTATATTTTTGAGTATAATATTTAATAAATATTTATTTTATAATTAGTGAATATAGTATTTAGTTATTTATTAGTGAATAGTGTTGTGATATTTAATTAGTAAATAAATAGTCATTATTTAAGGCTTGATAAATATTATGGAAAAATGATAGACCAAGTTTAATGGTCATGTGAGAAATAATAAAAATTAAATAATATTTGAACAAATTGTAATCAATTTATTCAAGAAATAATATTCAATTAATTAACAGTTTTTGTTCCTGTCAAGAAATAATAATAATAATAATAATATTATAGACATGAGGTTTTATTGGGATTGAGGAAATAATAAGGGATCATGATCAATTATTATTTTCTAACCCTAAAACTATTTTAATACAATTAAATTATTTACATACCTAACACTATCTGACTGAAACACCTGAAGGCTTCAATTTTTATTAATTTTGGATAAGACCCCTTTTAAGGACAAAGGGGGAAACCTTACATGACTTCAAGGACATACAAACATAAACATTAAAAGAATGTCAAATCCCAAAACAAAGCAACTAAGAAATACCCCTCCCCAGCATCATCATCAGTATGGAACCTCCACCAGTGCCTGACAGTTCAGCAAGCTATCCCGTGTAGAGGTGCACGAGTCCGGTACCAATGGCAGAGCCATACCCTCTCAAACTACCAAATCAGAAAGGTACAACACGATGAAAGAACCTGATATAATCCTTGTCTTGAGAAAATCCTAGTAGAAAGTCTCAGAGAAGTATCCAAAATTCAGAAAAACTTATTGCTCAAATCCCCTCATACTGCAACAGCACCAGAACATAGTATCCATGGAAAAAACATCACTCCACATACTTCAGACAAACAACACACAACATCACCTTCACTGATAAATGAAAATTGTATATCCAATCACCTGAATGCTAGTAGCTCAACCAAGAATAACGAAATCTAGAAACAAAAGTTCACTAAGACCAAATTCCAGCATCAATCGGCCACTAACCGGTCCAAATCAGCAGCCAAAACAACTAGAAACTAGAAGGAAGCAAATATTGAACCTAACACTATCCATTGGATTTTATATACACAATGAATCTAGAAAATCCTCCCAATCCTTAGAGAGAACCTATCTAATAACTCTCTCAAGAATAGAGAGTGATCATCCTCCATCACCCCTCTCAATCCTAGAGAGATCAAGGAGATTTCTTCTTGGTAGCGATTCTCATGGAGATCAAGAATAAACAATGAAAATATTGGGATAAACCATTATAGCACACAAAAATTCCTACAACAATACTCAAATGTACATTTAATATATGTGGATCACCATTAGAGGGAATATATACTTGATTCTTGTGACACAATGATTGTACGACGTAGTGATGTTGTCAGACTCATTAACAAATAAAGAATTCATCATAAGGAAATTATTTAATTATTTAAATTAATTATAAAATTATTATGTGATGTTACCGTGTTTTAGTTCCAAAACACTCATTTCAATTTAAAATTTATCAAATTACATTGGTCATGATGGTCTTCATTGATGTAAATATCAGACTAATCATCTGGTATGAATAAAAACCAAGGTGGGCATGCCCCTCCAACACTTCCACTAACCCCAAAAAATTTACCCTGATCATTGTTGTCCCAACCCCTTAAGCAATCAATTTAAATATAACTATTATAACCAAGATTTTTAATTGAAGAAATATTTATATAAAATGGTCATACTCAATACAAATACATTGACGAATTCATAGGAAATAAGCACTCAATTTATAGTGAGCTCATTTTTTGCATCAAAAATAAGTTTTCCTCAAAAAATAGAGTTATTAGTTTTTGGGAGAGAATATCATAATTACTATATTCCAAGTTCAGAAATTTTATTTGATAAAAAATATATCATTTTTTAAATCAATATATCAAAATTATCTTAGGATGACATCTTTAGATTTTTTGGTGAATTGTGAAAATACAAATTTTATAGAAAATTCTATTTTCATTTCAAGTATTTAAAAATTAACATTATAGTTTGAACTTATTATTTACTTTTAACAAAAAATAACCCATTTAATGTCATAAAAATTTATATTATTCTTAATTTTGGTATAAAAACATTTTTATAATTAAAATTCATTTCTCTGGAAAATCATTTTCATCGAGTTTTGTGGGTTTATTTTAAGAATAATTTTTTCCATTTAAAGGAATTTAATTTGATAAAATGGATTAAATATTTGAAATTAAGATTTTCAAATTTATTAAATAGTCTCATTTTATTTTTGGTCATAATAAATATTAACCTTGGTAAATATTTGTCACCACTGTCCATGTAAATCAGGAAATTAAGGTTAAATATAATGCAATAAGTCTTTAAAAATATATCTAAAATATGAGTTATTTATATTGGATGAGTTTAGTTTGATCATAATAATAAAATATTTGAATATATGAAAATTTGGTTCCATTTTTCTTTGACAATGACCTTAATATTATTCTAAGTAAAGAATAAAAACAAAATGTCACTCTCTTTGTTTTAATATCTATAACATTTTTTCATAAGGATAAAAATATGATATATTTAGTTATAAATGTTAATTTTAAATATTAATGATTTTTTATTATGTTAATTTATTTTTAATTTTTAGTGATGAAATAATTAACTTAAATTCTTACACAACACTGATATAGTGTTTTTTGTCAGTAGTAAAAAAATCTAGTAAATGATTTTAAAAACATTAATATTAATACAATTTGGATGAATTATTGTGTTTAATTTTTTTATATATATGCAACATATTAGTGACGTGTTAAAAGTTTATATTCAAATTATATTACTATATTGATGTCTTTAAGGTCAAACTATGTTACTAGTCCAGAAAATGACTTTCATGGTATATTATGTTAAATTGTATTTTATTAAAATATTTAAAATTATTAAAAATATTATCTATGAAAAAATGATTATATGTGGTCAAATATATATACCATTTTCCATCTATGGGTCACTTTTCCTTTTATAGTTACTTTCTTGACCCTTAAAGAGTGAAAAACATGTTATCATGGTAGTCGTTAAATGGGTTAATGAGGGATTAAAACTAACACATAAGGGTTAAAACATCACCTAAACTTGTCTATATTTTATTTTATGATAGTATTTAAACTAATACTCATTATATATTTTGAATATATCAATTTAAATCCACTTTAATATGAAAATTAATTTATATTAATTTATTACTTTAAGTAATTCAAACGGTGCTCCTCTCATATCTTATACAAAGACACCACATATCCTCTCTTCCTCACATTTCATGAGATACTTATAATGAATAAACCATATAAAAAATATTACAAAATTAATTATATAAATTATAGAGTCTCTTATCATCTTAAAAGTCCTTCCCTAGAGTCCTTATGGAGTGATCTAAATGAGGTTCTTCAAAGTGGAGGTAATAATCTCAACTAAGCATTTTAATTTTACTAATTATTAGACATCCTTAAATTCAATCCTAAACATTAAAATATAATAAAATTAACATCTTAAATATACTAATATGTTATTATTTCAATTAAATAACATTTTTTAATCTCTTTTACATCCCATGGGGAATGAAAACATTGTCCGTGTGTATGTTTGGACAACCACCTATACAAAGCGATGTGTTTTGTTTTTCATCACCACCTCACAAGGAAAGTAATTATGATGATTTTAATAAGTATATATGATATTAATTACATGATTATAATTATAGATATATAATATATCATTTAACTTCTTACCCTTCCACCCATTAAAAAATGATAATTTCACTTATGCGTATGCGTGCAATACCACCTCCATGAAGTGATGTGATTCGTTTTTCACTTATGACTTCCATGAGTGATTATAAAATTTTATTTCATGTATAAAAATGATAATTATATCATGATTATTATTTTTGATATTATGGAACAATGAACCCTTTGAACATTTTCAACCTACCAATGCCATTTGCAATTATGAACTGAACATTCTCAAAATACATGATATAGACTTAACCGAATAATTAATTAAATATTTCATTAAAATAAATGAAATAAATAGTTTAATGATAAATTAATAAACCTATAAAATTTTCTTAAACAATTAAATAATTAAAACATGTTTGTTATATAAAAGTTAAAGAACATATGTAGTGGACCATGACTTGAGGTAAGGGGTTTCTTAACTCAATTTACATTTATTGAGTTACACTTCTAATTCATTAACTATGTTATTCCATGATTATGTGTGAAATTAACTACTATTTTATTATGATTTATTTACACTTGTTTTGATTTTTTGTACATTGTTTACAAATAATCACTTCATTAATTAATTCTAACCTCAATGATATGATCTTTGTAAGGACTCCTTATCTTAATATTGTTTATTTGAGACATGGCTTGTAATATGCACCTACATACTTTTATAAGGTGTATATGATTCCTATTGAGATATTATATCACTAATGACTCTTTTATTATTATATTTAAAGTTCCTATTAATTCATATCTTTCATTATATATTGATACAAATGTTATAAAAGTTTCGAGGGTTTTTGTGGTCTCAATTTCAATTCTTTGAGACATAATTCATGTTATGAACCATGATTTATTTTATATGATGTACTTATTTACCAATTAATATTATTTAACATATTGTTAAATATAAATTATGGGTTTTATATAATCATGTTACGATCCTCTATTCAATTGGTTTTTTTGTATTCAACTATTACCCAAGTTGCAAGAGTTTATCATATCAAAAATCCTTCTTTGGGACATATTTTTTTATTAATTAACCTATATTCATTTATATGGTGTATAAAATTAATATTGACATATAATATCAAGAAACATTTTATAATAATGTAATTTTATGTTACTTTATATGTTTTTTCTTTCAAATAATATTTGTTTTTAAAAGGATGTAAAGGGGTATTTCTTTAAAATATTGTTTTAAAGTTTTTAAAGACATTTAAAAAAAACATTCCTCTATATTATTTATATTTTTTAAATTATTTTATTTTATAAATATAAATTATTTACTAAAGTTATTTTCCATAATATTTGACCTTATTTTAAAAGTTTTAATACGAAACTTCTTAACGTTTTCTATATAGGTCCCTTTTGACTCACTTTACAAACATTTGAAAAGAATATTTATTTTAACATTTATGATATGAGGTGATTTTCCCACCATCATGTCCATTATTTTATTTTAATCTTTATTTATAAGTTTCCATGATTATTTACAAAGAAAATATTTTTCCAAATATTTTTGGATTTTTTATAAAATATTATAAAAATTGTATTTCCCCTATTTTCTAAGAAACATTTTTGGTGTTAATTTAAATGCATTTTCATCCATGTAAATATAATTTAAGTATTCCCATGATTCAATAGGGATTTGATCTTATGATACCATTCACATTTTTTTGAATATTTTATGATAATATTTTAAATTTATTTTCATTCAACCTATTTCTTTTTCACAGGTAAATAAAGATGTGATAATTTTGATGAAATGAATGAATTTGTGGGTTTTCTTTCATGATATAGTAATTGGGAATTATGATGATAGTGAGATTGGGGAGTGAACCCAAATAATTAAGATAATTTGTCTGATATGTGATGGGTGGGTCTTTTATAATCCTTCAATGCATCGGGTAATGAGATATAGTTAGTTGAATTAAGGTTACTCCAAAGAGATGATAAATTTATGCTACTACTAAGAGATATTAAAGTTAACTGATTGTAAGTTACTCTTAAGAGATGATGGAGTTTACTGGTTATAGTTTTCTCCTCAGAGATATGATATTTATCCATTTAGGTGATTTTGTAATGAATTTTTTATGTTCCAAGATGGATATATAGTTTTTCAATGATTGTTATGAGTTCTAATAGATACTTTGGTTATGGATTGTTTTCACATGCCTGATGATTGTTGAATTATATGACTCTTGTCTTATGTTAAAGTTTTTCCCATGTTACAACTTTAATGATCTGGGTTTTTTATGTGTGTGAATTCTCCTATGAAATTATCATGCACCTTGAATATATCATCATACCCTTATTCTCATCTTATGATCATAGATGATATTAAATTATTAATGCTTATTTTTATCCTTATTGAGTTTTTGAGTTCACCCTTATTATGTTTTCTATTTCACCAAGTTGTAAATAATTATGTTAAATTAATTATGTCTAAAATGTTTTCATTTGTGAAGAATTTTATAAGAGATATTGAATACTTATTGTGAAATAATAAAATTTGGGTATATTAGAAAAATAATCACTTGAAGACATGAGTATTATTATGTAAGAGTTTTTCCAAATTATCTAAAACTCTAAACCTAAAAGGTCTTCGGTTATATAAGTGATCCAATATTTCTTGATGATGTTGTTAGTTTTGGATGACTAAAAGTTTCCATTTTTTATCAAAGACAGAAATTTAATGATTATTTTTTTAGTATTGGATATGGGAGTTTATAATTGGGTCACTTATATTAGGGATGATGGTATTCCACCACTGGATTGATTTGAACAACCCAACAAAATAGAGGTTTGGTATTTAATTGCTACCAAACAAAGAAGATAAAATTGGAAAACCAAATAATGAGATAACATTTGATTCATTTATGCTAAATACCTATAACAACTAGACAATGATAAGTTCAAATGATTTGATAAGTTTCACAAGATTTAGTTTAAGGAAATATGAGATATATTTCATTTATATAAAAGGAAAAAGAGGAAAAGGAATATTTTATGGTGTTCTTTCGCTCACCTTTCCTATGATGATCTTTGGTTACCGATTAAAAGCGATCCAAACCAAGACTTGATGGAATATCACTTGAGATAAAGGGAAGGGGAAAATAACTTTTGGGAGGTTAAGAAATGTGTGAATAGGGGTGAAATAATAAGCCATTAGGTATTTAGAGGTTAGTTTTGGAGGATAAAATACCAAAATTTACCCAAGTTTAATCCGTCCAGTTTACTGGGTACCTGAAGTGCAATGTGTTGCATTTGTTGTCAATGAGGCATGAAGTTGTCTTGGAATGAATGGATGTCAAGGAGTCAAGATGAAGGAGAATGTCAAAGGATGTGATGGTGATGGTGATGAAGGAGAATGGCCATGGTACTTAGAGGAATGTCACTTAGGAGATTCAGTAAGTGGCATTGGAGAATATGGTTGAAACATTCTCCATGGACATCAGACGATTGTTGAACTGATCTTTAAGGTTCCAAGAACTTGTATCAACTGGATACAATGTCACAACAAGCTTTAGAAGACCATGCATTGTATTGACAATGCATGAGGAGATGAGAAGAAGATCCATCCACAACTTCTAAGTGGGTGAAGTGGTTTAATGAAGTCCATGCACTAACACTTAGTGCATGTGAATCTGAAGAAGTCCCAATTTGATCTCTGATTAGATCAACGAAGACATTGAAGATTATAAGTGATTCAGGAGCTCGATTGATGAAGAAGAACCTTCAAGAATTCCCATTCCTAAGTGATAAATAAATGTTGAAGATAATGGAGGAATTTCAAATGAAGAAGAAGAGAGGAAGAAGGAGAAATGATAAAGATAGGCATGTGGCATTTGGCAATTGGCATATTTTATATGGAGGAGAAACTGGACAAAGTCTTATTCAAGACTTAGCCAAAAAATATGGCCAGCCCGTGAGCACCTTGTGGGTTCAACCCCAAGGCTCATGTGGGCCTAAGGCGCCACGCCCAAGGGGGAACCCGTGGGGCGAGCTCAGGGCGGCAGGGGCGCACCCGCAGTCACCACAGAGGTGCTGGGGCACGCCCGAAGGAGCGTAGGGGGCCGTGTATAAGCCCCCGAGGGCACGCGGTGGTGAAACCCGCGCGCCGGAGATGCATAGTAGGCGCTAGGAGCGCGCCCGCAGGTGCAGAGAGTGGGCGCAGAGCGCGCCCGCAGGGAGAACACGGTGCGGGGCGGCACCGTGGAGGGAGAGGATTCAACTGGCGAGTAGCGGAGAGCGGCTGGGTAATAAACCGTGAGAAAACCGCGCCCCGTTTCGATGTGGGACGCGGAAAATTTCCCGGGAGCGAATCTGAGCCGCTCGATTGATCGCGCGATTGATCTGCGCCGCACGATCCATCCGCGGCGCCGCGATCTAATCCAGGCCGTTGAAGATCTGATCCAACGGCCCCGGCATCGTCTCCTCCCTCGAGCTCGGCCGAGGCATCTCCCGCGAGCCTCCGTCGAACCAGGAGCAACCCGACGACGGTTTTTGAGCTCCCGACCACCTCTGAGTAAACTGAAGCCACCCTCGTGCTCGTCTGGCCATAATGAACAGAACCATGCTTTAAAAAGATCTTGCATGCAACCAGTGGAGAAATTCGAATGAGGCCGAGGCAAACGGAGTTGCCGAGGCCACGTGGAGAGCATGCTGTGCATGCATAAGCCAAAACGAAGGCCGTGCAAGCGTTCTAAGTCGCATGCACGTGGAGGAAACCGATGGAAAAGAAAAGGAAACCCGCGTTGAAACAGAGTATAAAAATCAAGATTTGAAGATTTTAAAGAACCGAAAACTTCAGGAATTTGAGTTATTATCACGCGGATGATGCGAGGCAGCCTCTGCCTATAAAAGGAGCACCCGAGGCTCTCTGATTTTTTGCTGAAGTTTTGTTGAAGACCTGTCGTCCCGCGTGTGCCTCTGCCTCGCGAAGAAGAAGCCGCTGCGCAAAGTACTTGCGCGGCTGAAGATCTCGGTGCCACCCGAGGCCCGAAAGAGTTCCCTGCGCGCCTATCTTGCGCGACAGGAAGATCCTGAGCCGCTTGAATTTGCGCGCTCAAGGATTGGCACCCTCACTGCCCGCATACTTGTGCGGCAGGAGGAAGTGCCCGCGGGTGCAGCACTTGCGCGCCCCGCGGCAGGAGGGTCTTGCGCGCCCCTGTGCCTTGCACCTTGCGCGCCTGGTTGCCCCAAGTGCACCTACTTGGCAGTGTTGGAGAAGAAGACCCGAGGCAGTATACCACACCCTTGGTTGTGGGTGCTTGGCAAGGAAGAAGGCCGAGGCCTTGCCTTGTGTGTGTGCCATGTGCTAAGAAGGCCACCTCTTGTGTGTGCATTTGAAGAAGAGGCCGTAGCCTTTGGGGTGTGAAAAAGGAGAAGGAGGCCCTAAACATTGGTGTGTGCAAAAAGAAAACAAGTGGCCGTAGCCCTTGTGTGTGTGCCCATATTGAAGAACACATCGTGTGTGTGCTAAGTGCAAATAAGGGCAGTAGGTGTTCGGGTGTGTGTGCAAGAAGGGAAGAGAAGGCCGAGCCTTAGTGCCTTGTGTGCCAAGTGAAGTGGAAGACCACACTTTGTGTGTGTGCCAAAGAAGGCCGAGGCCTTGCCTCTTGTGTGTGCATAGTAAAGAAGGAAGGCTACCACATCCCTCATGTGTGTGCAACAAGTGAAGACCACACTATTTGTGTGTGTGCAAAGTGGACAAGAATACCTACGGGCCAAGTGTGTGTGCTAAGTGGAGAAGAAGTACCCGAGGCACTTTGTGTGCAATTTGAAGAAGAAGGCCGTAGCCCTTGTTGGGTATGCACACTTGAAGATTAAAAGAGAAAGAACAAATTGTGTGTGCAAAGGAAGTGAAAGGCCGTAGCCTTGTGTGGGTAAAGTGAAGAATTTGTGTGTGCAAATTAAAGAAGTGGCCGAACCTATGTGTGTGCTCTAAGAGGAGTGAACACACATAGAAGAAGAAGAAGACTCACACAAAGTATAACACACATTTAAGTGTGTAAACACATTGAACAAAAGTGTGTGAAGTTCAGTGAAGGTGTGTGCTTAAAGTGACTACACCCTTTGTGGGTCTACTGCACCAAGAGGAAGAAAAGGAGAGTGCATGCATGCATGCATGCACATGCACACGTGAACAAATCCAAATCAGTGGTGTGCAACTGAGACTGGACCAGACCGAAGATAAAGATATTATTTGTCTGATCATTCAGTAATTGGAGAGAAGCCGGGGCATCCTTAGAAGAAGGTGATAAAGCCCGAGCAAGATGAGAAGACCTGTTCACCACAAGTGATCAGAAGAAGAGCAAGGCCAGCAGTCTTTATCCCAGACTGCTGAAGATACTTGAAGAAGCTTAAAGTGAAGAAGAGCTACTCGTGCGACTCGAGGAGCCAGGAGAAGACCCTGTGGGACTCAGGGAGAAGAAGTCTTCAGTGGGATTCTGGAGCAGGCCAGTGGGACTCTGGTAACACTGTGGGACGCAGTATAAAGACCCTCCTGTGGGACTCAGGAGAGATACAGTGGGACTCTGTATCGACCATTGTAATTCTAACAAGTTATAATGGGAGAATCCATGCTGGGAGAGCATGGCAAGGATGTAGGCCTTTGGTGCCGAACCTTGTAAATCCTTGTGTCCTGTGCCTTTTCATTACTGCATTATCCGGGAAAGGTTGAGAGATACAAGAAGAGTGGATCGAGGCTTTAACCAGCCATAGAGGTTTAATTGATTAAGAATCAATTAGTAAAAAGTTTTAAAGGATCACTGATTCACCCCCTCCCCCTCTCAGTGATTCACACTGATCTGGGCACTTCAATTGGTATCAGAGGGAGGTTACCTCTAAAAGATCCAAGAGAGTCTTTATGAAGTGCAGATTTGAGGAAATGAGTGACCAGCCTCAAATGGAGATATCTGCCAAGACTCTGAAAAACAGAATGAAGAAACAGGCAAAGAAGATGAAGAAGAAGGCTGGTGCAATCAGAGAAACTCCTTCTATGGAAAGAAATGTGAAAGTCACATCAGATGACAATTCCTTTTATCATTCTTCTGATGAAGCATGCTCTAGCTGTGATGAAGATGGAAGGAACAATGATCTTCTAAATGCAATCAAATATCTTCAGAAGAGAGTCCCCAAGGAAATTGCAATGTGTATAGCTACAGGCCTCCTTGATCTTCAAGAAGAAAAATTACAGCTAGAAGATGAAGCCAATTCTCTAGAAGTCCAATTGGCAAAAAGGGTTGGCATAACCAACACTCTCAGAAAGCTGGTGAATGCCAAGGATGAAACTGTTTCTCTTTGCAATGAAAGATATGAAGACACTGCTGAAGAATTGCAAAGAAGCCTTTCTGAGAAAGATTTCTTTAAAATAATGGTCAGATATGTTTTCCATGCACTGGAAAAGAGGCACAAAGTGTCAACGGTTGTCAAAGATGCTCAACTAAGAGACAAAGTCAAAAGGGTGAAGGAGCTGGACAATTCATTGCAAGAATTAAAGAAGGTGCATGAAGACCAGATGATACAGCTGAAACAGAATTGGGAAGGAAAGCTAAGAATGGTTGAGGATGAGAAGAACTCCCTCAACATGAAGTGTTTAGAACTAGAGGTGATATTGAAAAATCTGCAATCACCCAAAGCTGAAGCCTCCCAGTCAGCTGAAAGGAAAAATGTTGCTACTCAAGTATGCATTGAGCAGGATGATTCTAAAAGAAAGACATCCTCTGATAAAAAGGCAACAACTTCTAAAAAGAAGGTACCATCCATACCATCTTGTACTCATGCTTCTAAAAGTGTTTCTACTAAAAGTGCAGGATGGAAGAATAATTCCAAACAAGTATGGATGAAGACAATGAAGAAAGAGAGCTCTCCTAAAACAACACAGCAAGTCAAGAAAAGTACCCAACAATTAGAAGGACTGAAGAGATCAAGATTTGTGGGGCAGTGTTGGTGTTGTAATAAGTATGGGCACTGTGCAAAGGATTGTTGGTACAATCCACTGAATGTCAAAGCACAAAGGAAACCCATGCCAAGGGGGAGCAAGCCAGAAGAAAAGAAGCAGCATCCATAGGTCCAGAGACATCTGTTTACTGCTAACAGATTTGGATTACTTGACAACATCTGGGATGTTTGCAAAAGTGGTCAAAAAGATACATGTCAATCTCCGAATGTATCCGAAGATGGAATGAAGAGAAGATCACTGAACCTGGCTAAAAAGGAATCCTTGGGAAGCAAGCAGAAGAAAGTGGAAGATGCTCCCAAGAAGAGTTTGAAAAAAGAAGAGAAGTCCTTGGATTCTAAAACCAAGAAGGGTGAGTCATCCAGAAGGACCACCAAGAAGAAGTGCTTCTACTGTGGAAGGAATGGTCATACCATGGATCTTTGTAAAGAAGCCATGAAATTCAATAGAATCCAACTGGACTCAAACAGACAATCAATCCAGAAGAAGCAGAAGGGATTGATTGAAAACAAGTTGCCTAAGAGAGGTAGCTTGACAACATCAAAGGAACCATGTGGAACTTCCAGAACTGGGGCCACTCTTCCAAATGATTTACTTGTCATATGGCCACATCAGTTGCAACTGGCCAGAGAACTACAAAGAGTTGAAGATGAAGCTCTGACAATTGCTAAAGCAAAAGGGAAGAAGAAGGTTTCACATGAAGATGTTTTGAGAACCACACCAGCACAAACATCATTGAAGATCAAATGTGCAAGTGTGAAGAATGGTGAAAATGGGACATCTCGGTTGAGAGAATCTTCTCAACCTTGTTGTTCACATTGATGAACCAAGGAGGTTCCATCTTATTCCCTTATACTTCCGGTATTTACATGTGCTAACATTGCAGGGAATTGAAGATGATGATCATTCTCAACTGGAGGATGGTTTGGACAGAATGGAGTGCACCCCTTGAGGGGGAGCCAATCTGGAGAAGATGATGTTCTAAAATTAATATCATCTTGGGAAAGTGAAGGTATTCCAATCATGCTTTCATCCCTTGTTTCTTAATTGAGTTCATCTTGTCAATTAAGGGGGAGTATGGATTGAAGACAAATGGATGAAAGGGGGAGCTTTATCATTGCACTGAACTTTCTAATGAGTTTTGTAAAGTATGTGCATGATTCATCAATTCATTGAATATCTGAAAAAAATTCAACCCCTAAGCATGATCTCACATGTGTAGAGAGTTATGGACAGCATTGAGTACCTTGGTTACATCACTCTTGTTTTCTACACCGGGTTAGCCCAAGTAGACTTAGAGTTGATCTACTAAAGGTTCTTTTCTAAAGAAGAACATGTGACATCATCCCTCTCTCTGTGTTTTTCAAGAAAATACTTTTCAAAGGGAGGAAGAGATATTGTGGAAGAGAACCACACCACACCTTTGCATTTGATTGCCAATAAGGGGGAGAAATATTGGCACACATATTGACCCATCCATATGTGCTGAAGGAGTGTATTGACAACAAATACAAAGGGGGAGATTGAAGTGCAATGTGTTGCATTTGTTGTCAATGAGGCATGAAGTTGTCTTGGAATGAATGGATGTCAAGGAGTCAAGATGAAGGAGAATGTCAAAGGATGTGATGGTGATGGTGATGAAGGAGAATGGCCATGGTACTTAGAGGAATGTCACTTAGGAGATTCAGTAAGTGGCATTGGAGAATATGGTTGAAACATTCTCCATGGACATCGGACGATTGTTGAACTGATCTTTAAGGTTCCAAGAACTTGTATCAACTGGATACAATGTCACAACATGCTTTAGAAGACCATGCATTGTATTGACAATGCATGAGGAGATGAGAAGAAGATCCATCCACAACTTCTAAGTGGGTGAAGTGGTTTAATGAAGTCCATGCACTAACACTTAGTGCATGTGAATCTGAAGAAGTCCCAATTTGATCTCTGATTAGATCAACGAAGACATTGAAGATTATAAGTGATTCAGGAGCTCGATTGATGAAGAAGAACCTTCAATAATTCCCATTCCTAAGTGATAAATAAATGTTGAAGATAATGGAGGAATTTCAAATGAAGAAGAAGAGAGGAAGAAGGAGAAATGATAAAGATAGGCATGTGGAATTTGGCAATTGGCATATTTTATATGGAGGAGAAACTGGACAAAGTCTTATTCAAGACTTAGCCAAAAAATATGGCCAGCCCGTGAGCACCTTGTGGGTTCAACCCCAAGGCTCATGTGGGCCTAAGGCGCCACGCCCAAGGGGGAACCCGTGGGGAGAGCTCAGGGCGGCAGGGGCGCACCCGCAGTCACCACAAAGGCGCTGGGGCACGCCCGGAGGAGCGCAGGGGGCCGTGTATAAGCCCCCGAGGGCACGCGGTGGTGAAACCCGCGCGCCAGAGATGCATAGTGGGCGCTAGGAGCGCGCCCGCAGGTGCAGAGAGTGGGCGCAGAGCGCGCCCGCAGGGAGAACACGGTGCGGGGCGGCACCGTGGAGGGAGAGGATTCAACTGGCGAGTAGCGGAGAGCGGCTGGGTAATAAACCGCGAGAAAACCGCGCCCCGTTTCGATGTGGGGCGCGGAAAATTTCCCGGGAGCGAATCTGAGCCGCTCGATTGATCGCGTGATTGATCTGCGCCGCACGATCCATCCGCGGCGCCGTGATCTAATCCAGGCCGTTGAAGATCTGATCCAACGGCCCCGGCATCGTCTCCTCCCTCGAGCTCGGCCGAGGCATCTCCCGCGAGCCTCCGTCGAACCAGGAGCAACCCGACGACGGTTTTTGAGCTCCCGGCCACCTCTGAGTAAACCGAAGCCACCCTCGTGCTCGTCTAGCCATAATGAACAGAACCATGCTTTAAAAAGATCTTGCATGCAACCAGTGGAGAATTTCGAATGAGGCCGAGGCAAACGGAGTTGCCGAGGCCACGTGGAGAGCATGCTGTGCATGCATAAGCCAAAACGAAGGCCGTGCATGCGTTCTAAGTCGCATGCACGTGGAGGAAACCGATGGAAAAGAAAAGGAAACCCGCGTTGAAATAGAGTATAAAAATCAAGATTTGAAGATTTTAAAGAACCGAAAACTTCGGGAATTTGAGTTATTATCACGCGGATGATGCGAGGCAGCCTCTGCCTATAAAAGGAGCACCTGAGGCTCTCTGATTTTTTTGCTGAAGTTTTGTTGAAGACCTGTCGTCCCGCGTGTGCCTCTGCCTCGCGAAGAAGAAGCCGCCGCGCAAAGTACTTGCGCGGCTGAAGATCTCGGTGCCACCCGAGGCCCGAAAGAGTTCCCTGCGCGCCTATCTTGCGCGACAGGAAGATCCTGAGCCGCTTGAATTTGCGCGCTCAAGGATTGGCACCCTCACTGCCCGCATACTTGTGCGGCAGGAGGAAGTGCCCGCGGGTGCAGCACTTGCGTGCCCCGCGGCAGGAGGGTCTTGCGCGCCCCTGTGCCTTGCACCTTGCGCGCCTGGTTGCACCAAGTGCACCTACTTGGCAGTGTTGGAGAAGAAGACCCGAGGCAGTATACCACACCCTTGGTTGTGGGTGCTTGGCAAGGAAGAAGGCCGAGGCCTTGCCTTGTGTGTGTGCCATGTGCTAAGAAGGCCACCTCTTGTGTGTGCATTTGAAGAAGAGGCCGTAGCCTTTGGGGTGTGCAAAAGGAGAAGGAGGCCCTAAACATTGGTGTGTGAAAAAAGAAAACAAGTGGCCGTAGCCCTTGTGTGTGTGCCCATATTGAAGAACACATCGTGTGTGTGCTAAGTGCATAGAAGGGCAGTAGGTGTTCGGGTGTGTGTACAAGAAGGGAAGAGAAGGCCGAGCCTTAGTGCCTTGTGTGCCAAGTGAAGTGGAAGACCACACTTTGTGTGTGTGCCAAAGAAGGCCGAGGACTTGCCTCTTGTGTGTGCATAGTAAAGAAGGAAGGCTACCACATCCCTCATGTGTGTGCAACAAGTGAAGACCACACTATTTGTGTGTGTGCAAAGTGGACAAGAATACCTACGGGCCAAGTGTGTGTGCTAAGTGGAGAAGAAGTACCCGAGGCACTTTGTGTGCAATTTGAAGAAGAAGTTCGTAGCCCTTGTTGGGTATGCACACTTGAAGATTAAAAGAGAAAGAACAAATTGTGTGTGCAAAGGAAGTGAAAGGCCGTAGCCTTGTGTGGGTAAAGTGAAGAATTTGTGTGTGCAAATTAAAGAAGTGGCCGAACCTATGTGTGTGCTCTAAGAGGAGTGAACACACTTAGAAGAAGAAGAAGACTCACACAAAGTATAACACACATTTAAGTGTGTAAACACATTGAAAAAAAGTGTGTGAAGTTCAGTGAAGGTGTGTGCTTAAAGTGACTACACCCTTTGTGGGTCTACTGCACCAAGAGGAAGAAAAGGAGAGTGCATGCATGCATGCATGCACATGCACACGTGAACAAAGACAAATCAGTGGTGTGCAACTGAGACTGGACCAGACCGAAGATAAAGATATTATTTGTCTGAGCATTCAGTAATTGGAGAGAAGTCGGGGCATCCTTAGAAGAAGGTGATAAAGCCCGAGCAAGATGAGAAGACCTGTTCACCACAAGTGATCAGAAGAAGAGCAAGGCCAGCAGTCTTCATCCCAGACTGCTGAAGATACTTGAAGAAGCTTAAAGTGAAGAAGAGCTACTCGTGCGACTCGAGGAGCCAGGAGAAGACCCTGTGGGACTCAGGGAGAAGAAGTCTTCAGTGGGATTCTGGAGCAGGCCAGTGGGACTCTGGTAACACTGTGGGACGCAGTATAAAGACCCTCCTGTGGGACTCAGGAGAGATACAGTGGGACTCTGTATCGACCATTGTAATTCTAACAAGTTATAATGGGAGAATCCATGCTGGGAGAGCATGGCAAGGATGTAGGCCTTTGGTGCCGAACCTTGTAAATCCTTGTGTCCTGTGCCTTTTCATTACTGCATTATCCGGGAAAGGTTGAGAGATACAAGAAGAGTGGATCGAGGCTTTAACCAGCCATAGAGGTTTAATTGATTAAGAATCAATTAGTAAAAAGTTTTAAAGGATCACTGATTCACCCCCTCCCCCTCTCAGTGATTCACACTGATCTGGGCACTTCAGTACCTGGTCTAGGTCAACCGAGTACCCAATATGTCTATAAATAGTGTTAAAACTACTAGGTACCTAATTCCTATCCATTGGGTACGTAGTGCTACCCCAGCACCTAGGTATTACTGTTTATCCATTCCTTATCCATCTAAATTATTTTAAATCCTATTAAATCTAATTTATGCACAAAAATAAATAAATTAAATGAAATAATTAAAAAAAATAAACTAACCTATAATGATCAGGGTATTTACAACCTCCCAGCAACATAGGATGAAATTGTTCCAAACTTTATATCAATGTATTAGATCACATGTGTAGGATCAAGAACACACTTCCTTGGTTGAAAAAAATGGAAAATATTATGAATGAAACTGCATTTCATAGTTAAATCCATATTATAAGTTGTTTTTTCAACTCTTTCCAATATTTCAAAAGGACTAACAAACCTTTTTTCCAATTTTACCTATTTACCCATTATTCAGAGACTTAATCTTGTAGAAACCTAAAGAAAAACATGCTCACCAATTTTGAACACCAAAGGTCACTATAAATAGTTAAAAAATGAATTTAGTAACTTTAAGTTATCAGTAGTCATTTTTGGATCAATTTCACTTTCTCTGTAATCTCTTCGACAATTCTATCCACAATCATAAATTATTAATCTAACATAGTCCAATAAATATGAGAATAAAATGTCATCCCATAAATATCCTTATAAGGTTCCATTTGAATCAATGATTGGTAGGTGTTATTATATGATAATTCCACCAGTGAGTGATGATCCTCCTATGAGATATTGAAATGAAGAATAAAGGATCAAAGAATATCGTCTATAATAGAAATAGTTTGTATGGTCTGGCCATCCATTTTTGTATGGAAAGTAGTTCTCAACTTAATTTGAGAACCTAAAGCCTATTATAATCCTTTAAAAAACTAATATGCGATCCTCACATCCCTATCAGAGATAATTCTATATTCTATGGGTCTTGATAATCTCTATGACATATAATTTACCCATTATGTTGAACAAATAACTTCGTTGATAAAAAAAAGTGAGCTGTATTGGTATGATGAATTAAAATCACCAAAATTATTTATTGACCTCTATAATATCTTGGAATATAGGTCAAAAATTCTATAAGAATCTCATCCCATTTATAGTTTAGGATATGGAATGGGTAAATATCACTTTCAAGTCATTTATTCTTCGATCTTACCTATTGAAAATCTAAACATCGAGAGACAAAACCTACAATCTTCCTGTTCATGTCAGGCCACCAGAATTGGATATGAATGTCATGATGCATATTCACAACTCCATAATGCACAACCAATATAGAAGAATGAAATAATTTCATTTACACTTATCTCATTTTAGTATGAATCACCAGTCTTCCATGGGCATATTATAAAAATTGAAGATCTTGAGACCATCTGTCAAAGATCTCCCCACCATCAAGTCATTCTCAAATAATGATATAGTAAAGATAAGATATCCGAGAGTCCATGAAACACTATGATATAATATTTATATAATATATATATATTCCAATGCTATACTCTATTATATACAACTTTATTTTACCGACCACAGGGTATCGTTAATTCCCTACAGGGAAAACTAAAATATAGAATTTATAAAAATACTCAAATTGTGCTTCTAATTAATTAAATATTTTATGAAATAAGATCATGATTTAACTAACTAGAATATGAATTATTTTCATTTAGGGGTTTAAAGGAATGTTTTTTAATTTATTTTAATAAATATAGAGAAGAAAAAAATGTTTTTTTTAAAATAGTTTTGTAAAAGTGAGAGAATAAATAAAAAGAAAATCAGTTGTTTTGAAATAAGGTTTGAAATTATGCAAGGGTTTTGTAGTTTTAGTGATTAGGTGTAATTATTTTTTGAAATCAAATTAATTAATTCATGTTTGGAATCAGAGTCATGATTAGGTGAATCTAATGGTCATGGTATCTCCTCATCAATGAGAAAATCCCCCTTTTCCCATGATTAGGTAATTTAGGGCATTATATAATTGAGTTTACCTCAGTAAGATTTTTAAATTTGGTCACCCTAAATGTGAGAATGGTCATTATTAATTTAGGGTACCATTTTTTCAATTAAAATGTTTTTTAGATCTATCAATTCATTATCCCAATTAAATAAAAATAAATAGATTAGAATTGGATAAATAACTGGCGACAAACCAATTACATGAAAAAAATAAATAAATAAATCCAAACTAACTTTACCCATTTGGATACATTACCCTAGAACAAGGTTAGAATTAACCCATAATCCAAGAAATGAGGAAGTAAAGAGGAATGAGAAAATAAAAATAAAACATTAATAAAGGAAAGATATTGACTAATGAGGGACCTAGACAACACAAATTATCACCCCAAGATTTGGTCTCTGGAATCATTTTGGAAGCATTGAAACAACCAAAAATTTATAAAACTCTAGGGGGGTCAGGTTTCATTTAGTTCACCATGAATGTGGATAATAATGGAGGCTTATATACATCCTGAAAATAAATGGTATTTTTGGTTCATAAGGAATTTTTTTTTGTGAAAGATATGTAAAATATTTAAAATTTGGGAATGTATAGAATCTTTCATTGCATGAAAGTTGGCTTCATGCCATGAATATTTAGGGTACCCTCCAAAATTAGTTTATTCACTTCAAGTCCTATATACACTTAATCCATTTCATTATTTTTACATCCTGAACTTGATTCATTATGTATGTCATGCACGTCTATCTCTAAAAGATCTTTTTCACTCTGGTTCTTCAGTTTCATTCCCTGAATGTGTTCCATAGCCATCCAATGTCATGGGAGGCCATCTTTAAGTGGAAATAATGGTTGATTTTGGATTGTTTTTACAATTTTACACAAAAAATTACATACTAGAAAATATTTAAAATTAAATTAAATAACCAAATAAGATTAATCATTTATAAATAAAAAGTGATGAATATTAATATTAAACATGTGTGCATGAAATGTAAATATAAAAATATCCCACACTTGAATTCAGGCTTCTCCTCAAGGATAGAATCTCGAAATAGTATAAAGGAAATTCACCTTACCATGGTTTAAACTAGATTTAAAAAAAATCAATTGATAAAATAGAAAATTAAATATTCAAGGATCACATAAGAAAATTCATCAATGGATCATTTTTCAAAGAAATAAATAAATTAAGTATTTTAATTTTTATCTTTTGAAATAACCAAATCTATTCATTAATCCATTTTTATTTTTAATTCATTACTAATAATAATTATATATTAAATTTACCTCAATTTAGTTTTTCCAATCATCATTAGGGTAGAATTTTAAATAGAGTTGAACACATACTTCAGGAACATGTTACATACCACAGGCCTATAAGGCATCTAATAAAGGAACTTGTGGAACAATGGAAGCATGAAAAAAATGAAATTTAAAATTTTGGGTTTGGATTCATGTTAAAAAGATATAATACACTTAAAAAATTTATCATATTTCTAAAAGGATCATGTGTATTCAATTTAATAAAAAAAATAAAATCAAATGAAAGATTAAACAGTTTCTCATTCATTTGTAGTCATCGATTTGATTTTCTCATCCTACATGTGTCATGGTTATAATAAACCAAACTAGATATCCTATATATCGTCCACAAATTCTCCACAATTATTGGATCATCAATCTATATTGTTTGAGTGCTAGCATGGGAAATCGTAGAGAATTATGATGTCATTTCGATCATCTGAAGAATGCAGACTCGATCTATAAAGTGGGATTAATCCAACCTTGTTATTCTTTAAGAATATCTACATAATAACTTGAGAGGAAAGGATAGGATACCTTATATCACTAAATTTTTGAAAATATTGGAGCTTATAATTCGAGAGGTTAAATGATCTTTTATACTTATGTTATACTTTCCAAAATTTTACTTTGGTACCTATAATATAATCACCTTTAGTTTAGACCTCTGTACACATGTATGTATTAATAATATTTTCATAAATTTCACACATATTTTATCACCCATTTGTAACACTACAAAATGTTATGTGATAAAATAAAAACCAATAATTCATCCTATAAGTTCTCAAAATAATTTAACAATCCTTGAACATCCAATGTTTTTTTAAAAATTACATTTTTCTTGTATTCAATTTTATGATAAAAAACTTGTGAATAACTTGAGAAATAAATTCAATAATAATTATTATAAACATTAATAATATAATTGAATTTATTTTAATTATCATCAGTTATACTCGTATGTTCACTGACCCGCACATATGGGGCCAACTTCATCCTAAACTCATATTCATTACAATAGGTGGAACTTGTGGATACACCAAGTGTGTGACCCTCTAAGTCCTTATCTCAATAGAAATGATTCCAACAGATAGACCAAACACAGAGTCTAGCAACCCATCATGGCCCCTTAAAAGATAAGTAATTTTAAAGCTACGACTTCATCCAATGAACAATTTTTTTTTGTATTATAATCTCTTTATCTCGTGACATCTCATAAAGTAGGATGAACACTTGTGCAATAATCATTTTTTTCTTTATATATTTTGTGACCTTACTGTATGGACATAAATTCTTATACCTTGGACATGGATTTATGAAGGTTTTACCATCCCGATCAACTTGGCCCCACAAGATATCTCCTCCTCTACCCTAAACTGAAAAAATATATCTTGATCATTCAACTAATTCTATACCACGAATGATGTACCCAACACAAACTACCTCACCACAATTTTCTTATCATGGTTTTCACCTTGCATAAAAGTATGTGATAAAATGGCACACACTGCTAATGATCTCATGTTTGGAGACCAATACACATGTTCGTAGATAGGAATGACCAATGACACCCGAAACATGTGTTGTTCCTATTGTCAGGTCTGTCCTCATGATATCACTAATGGAGATCCCCAAGTGAAAAATTCATGAGAATAAGTCTCAATGCTTTTGAGCCCTCAGAACCTGATAGTTACACATCATATGTGTCCTGTCAGTATGACGTATACAGACCATAGGATATATATATTTAATATTACTATTATAGTATATCATGGTTCACATTATAGTTGGGAACTGCTATAAAATTTTGATATGAAACATAATCTAAGGACATTACCTTGTAAATAGTGGATGGAAAAATATCAACACTAATATGGTATGGATAAACATATGTATATATCAAACTTTATACATGTAATGGTAATCAAAATTACTATTCAAGTTGGTTCTAGGTAACCCACTATTAAAACACTCTCACTTACACTAGATCCAACTTACTAACCTTCCTTGTTAGCCCTCACGTGATAAGACCATGTTCTACTGTGATATAGATTTATGTTTGTCGAAGTAGAGTACTCAAGAGGGGGGGGGGGAATTGAGTATCTATTCAAAATTTCTATTTAAAAAGTATTCTTAAAAAGGTTCCCCAATAAATTTAAATATAGCTTAGTTAATCAAGGTTATACAATTATGAAAGTTTGACTGTTTAAATAACTTATTAGAAGATTGATTAATTCTCCGTAATTTTGATATCAGTTATTAACATTACTTTTGAAGCTATTCTAATAAGGAAAACAATTATAAATTCTTTCAAATATTAAATTTCAATGTAAATTTAGTGATTTGTGAATTAAACATTAAAATAGAGAAAACTAAAGTAAAAAACCCATCCGATATAAAAAAGTGGTTCAGTCTCAAGACAATACATAATCCACTCCACTTGGTGATCACCTACCACCAAGCAGTTTATATAAATAAACTCTATCCACACCCTATATCGTGGTTAACAATAGTACACAAGACTATACAGGTCTCATGACCTCTTCCATAGTTCTTTGTGGGTATGAACTATCAGGTCACACAGGGACCTCTTCCACACTTATCTGTGGGAATACACAAGTGTAAAAATATGTAAGAGAAAGGATATCTTGTATCCTTTAGTTTGATGCAGGTGACAGTGCGTGTTTTTATACGGACACACACACTATTCAAAAGATAAAAATAATACACAACAGAGCAGTGATTATGAGATAAGGTTAGAAATGCTCTAAGTGTTAGTTTATACAACTCTGGACTTCTGGGATGAATCAGATGCAGAAATTGAGTCCCCTCACAGTAAACAGAGTATCGTAAGTCTGCTAGATCTAGCTCGTGTTCTTCGTGGAGTTGATAATGCAGAACTATTCTCAAATCTAGGATTCGAGTATCCTTCATGTGTTCCTCAGCAGTGTCAGGTTGTATGAAAGCTCGTGCTTCTTCATTATCGAGCATACACTTGTTTGTTTCTATTACACTGTTGTCGCCACAGTCACCAAAATCACATATTTTTCTCTTAGTCACGTTGTTCTTTTTATTCTTGGAATGTATATATTGGAACCGAAAGGATGCATGTATTATACACCTCATACCTTGTACTGTTAGGTGACATGTCTACAAAGAAACATTAATTAAGTAAGTGCATTTAAAAGATTCAAATATGACCATTTGAAATTAAATTGAAAAAAGACAAAATAGATTAAGAAATGTTGTCACAGTCTATCTAGAAATGGTGTCTCCATGAAACAGCGTCTCCTTGAAACAGTGTTTCCTTGAAACAATGTCTCCTTAAAATGGTGTCTCCTTGAAATGGTGTCTCCTTGAGACAGTGTTGTAAATGGTGTCTTCATGAAATGGTGTCTGTTTGTTTATAATGTCTAGATGGTTACAATATCTAGATGGTTACGATGTCTTTATGGTTACAGTTTCTAGAAGGATACAGTGTCTGGATGGTTATGATGTCTGGATGGTTACTGTGTCTGGATGGTTACGGTGTCTGGATGGTTGCAGTGTCTGGATGGTTACAGTGTCTAGATGGTTACGGTGTTTGGATGGTTATGGTGTCTGGGTCCTTTTCCTAAAAAACACAACCGCTGGTAGACTCACTGTTTCTCAAACATAGTCAAATCTCTATACACAGACTTAAATAGTGATATTTATAGAATGAATTAAATTTAATAATTCATAATATAACTTTATTATAAAATAAATAGTTTACAATAATTATTTAAGGCATAAAAAAACTAATCATCAGTACACATGATTTTAGATAGATTAAATAGGATTTACTAGCTTTACAAAATGTATATGATTTGTGATAATTAAAACACGATTAACACATGAGGAGTCGAATAATCTCCCCCATTTTGATGATCAAAAATCATGTGAGTGAGAGATTTTTTCTTATGTAATGTGTCTCTTATTTAATTTTCATTTAGTGCATGTAGAATACATATTTCTCCCCCATCTGGGATTATCAAAAAGAGTAAATATGAAATAGAAAATAAAAGTGCACAATGCATTAGATTGATAAAAAGTGTCAGTACAAATAGTAAGTAACATGAATACATAAAACATCCCTATCAAAATATATTATTCACTGTTCTTTAGCATTGAATTTTCTTCCCTTTTCCCTTGGCAACAACATCATAAGAAGAATCCTTAAGAGCAGAGGTAGAAGTGGAGGAAGGGAGTGAACCGGTGGACAAAGACAGTAAAGGGAGTCCTTAAAAAACAGAAGGGGCCAAGGTAGGTGTAGTAGAAGACCGATGCAACTGTTGATCAAGGATTACAGACCTAATCTGACGTAGATCCTGAGAGATAGACATAGATGTGGAGGTAAGGGCAGAGGATGAGAAGGTAGGCAAACCAGATCTCAGGGGTGCAGCTGCATGAGCGATAATTGCAGTACTCTGGACATGAAGATAAGGCCTTAAAAGCTTGATGAAGTCTGCAATGATCTCACCACCATACTGTATAGATTTCTCAAAGTCATCCTTGTTCTCCATAAACTTATCCAAAAAGGAGTTAAATCTTTGAGCTTTTGGACTTGAGTTTTGAAAGCATGAGTTACATGAGGGATCCTCTAATTATCCACAAGGTACTTGAAGTGGTTGGTCATGTCAATATTAGAGGAGTTCTGATTGAAGTAGAAGTCCACCTTCTTAGAAATTTCTTGCTGAGCATCATTGGTAATCTTGGAATGAATTCTCACCAAATCAAGAACTCTGTCACTGTTCTTGATAACTTCAGATAGAGATTCCTTTTCAAAGCCACTAAGCATAGATTTAAGTTCTTCTTTGAAAAATATTCGAATAAGATCACTGTCTAAAGAAGGTTGAGATGATTGAACAAAAGAACAAGAAGTAGTGACAGCTAAGTTAAGGGATTTGAGTTGATTTAGAACTTTCTGGAGACTTCCCTTATACTCATAAGTTAACTTGTTAAGACCGATAATAAGCTCACACATCTCTTGAAAAATCTGCTTATTTCTTTCATCTACCTTTTCAGATAAGGAAGTTAGATGAGGTTGAATCAGTGAGGTTGATTCCTGTGAGGTCTGACTAATAATATATTTAATAGGATAAGAAATAGGTTCTGGTCTTGAGGTTACCACTCTCTGTATTTCTTCAACCATACCTCTTAGAGTTTTTACTTCATCACTGAGCAGTTTTTTCTCAACTCTGAATTCTTGAATCTCATGAAGCATCTTGGGTAGAATATACCATATGACTTTTTCTAACAATAGTGAAGCATCTATTTCACTCAGATTGGTTACAAGAGCTGTTTGGGTATTCATAAGTTTCTCAACTCCAGCCAATAGGGTAGCACCATATGCTTTTAGATCATCCTTACTCACCATGTTTGGAGATTATAATAAGGGTTCTGGAATAGAAGTTGAGACATGCTCAGGTTCCTTGTTATAGATAGCTTCATGCGAATATGCTAGTTTCAAATGAAACATAGTAGATAGATCAATTCCTTTAACTTAGACATCCTAGGAATCCGTCACATCAAAATAATTGGGGAATTTATACCATGTATCCACTGATCTTGGATCAATCAGATTAGGGACTTCAACATATTATAGATTTGGGGGATGCTCCCCCTTAATAGATGCATCTTTCTCAGGACTAAGAGATTTAGATCCTTGATCTATTTCTACGAATTCATACCTAATTTCCTCATCCATTTTATTTCTATCAAATTGAAAGTCTTGCTCCATTCTCTATTCAGCAGATGGAATAACTTTAGGAACAACTTGTTCCTCTAGGTGTTACTCAAGAGCTGTTTCTTGCACAAAAAGAAGATCTTCTTCTATATTTTCTTCTAAAACATTCTTTCCACTTACCTTATCAACATATTCTTCTTTTGGAGCAAGTTGTTCTTCCAGATTAATAGCTTTTTCAGGAACATGCACTTCATTTTCAAATAAGACTTGATGAGAAGATTATTATCATTATCTACCAGAACAGTTTCTTTTAGAGGTACAACATCCTCTTCTTCTTCTTCATTATAATACTCAAAAAGTTCATCTGGCTCCAAAACAGGATCATAAATATCCTTAGGTCTTGAAGGATGTTCCACTGGATTAAACTTTTTATAAACTCTATCATTATATTCCACCCATGCTTTCCTCTATGGATTCCAATTTATTTTCATTCTCTTTACATAACTTTCAAAAGATAGAACTCATAATACTTTATAAATTCTTCATCTAGTCCAACCAATCATTTTACATGAAGCATAGATGAGATAAGCCTTGAATAAAATAGGGAGGTTTACTTGGAGGTTGTTTTGATCAACTCACATATATGGTGTATAACATACTTGCATAGGTTGATCTTATGTCCATTTTTCATGAAATGTATCAAAAATACATCTTGATACTTGAGTATAACAAAATCAACTTTTCTGGGGCTAATAAAATTCTAAACAAACTTAAATAAGAGTCTAGTTTCTCCATCTAGCTCGGAAGCTCTCCTCTTAGATTCATTACTAGCTAAACTTCTCAAAGATTATTCCAAAACAAAGAACCCACTCAAAGGTGGAGGACCTCTCTGGTAGTCCTAAAAAATACCCCCATGAGTTATCCTAAGGCATGCAACCCATAACCTCAAACAAAAGGTACAAATATGGACATTGATCCAACTTCGCACAACATACCCATATTCTGAATCAAAAGACAATTGAACATATTGGTAAAAATGTGCAACTAGATTTTGATGAATAGGCATGTCCTCCTTTTTGAACCAATCTATCCATACTTTCTCTGTTAGCACTTTCAAAACCAAAGACTTACTTGACGAAATCCACTTAGGACATATCTCCTTTTATGGTACCACTAATATGTTCACTAGATTCGGATTCAAAGGGCCGTAAGGTGATAACATCGGTGTGATTTTCAACTTGTTATTTGAACTGAAATTTTCAGGAGTTGAAGATGAAGGGCCTTTCATCCTGGGCATTCACCAAAGGTTTGAGAGAGATAAGGGTTGAAAGAGGGGTTACAGTTTAAGAGAAGAGACATCGAGTGAAACTTTTTTTCTTTTATCATTTAAGGATATCAAGCGTCACAGGATAAAAAGCACAGGAATGTAAAAAGAATAAAAAAATTAATTACCACAATACAGGTTATAATGTATAAATAAAGCAATAAAGCATCTTTATGGTGAGATAGTAAGCAACTTTCATAGTGAGACCATAACAAGCGTTCACAGTGAGACCGTAACAAGCCTTCACGGTGAGACCGTAACAGTGTGATTTCTAAACTGAGCGACCATATTGTTTGAGATAGTAAGTGCTAGCTAGTAACCAAGAAATACCAACTGTGAGACCCTAAACATGAAACAACAAGTATTGAGATAGTAAAACTGTAGAACTATTAAAGTTAAATAGCAGTCTTAAGACAATGACCTGTGAAACCGTAAACTGTGAAACCATATACTTACTACTTAAGATTTATCATTCCCAATTCCTGTATGATGTAATATATTCTTTCATAATTTAGTGGTTTGGTGAATTTATCAGCAAGATGGTATTCATTTCAAATGAATTACAAAGTGATGCCAGCTTTCTGATAATGATCTCTCAAAAAGTGATGTCTTACATAAATATTTTTTGTCCTAGAGTGTGAAACATGATTTTTTTAGATGTTAATAGCACGTGTATCATCATAATTTATAGATAAATTCTTGAATTGATATCCATAATCTAGTAATTTGTGTTTCATCCACAAAATTTGTGCACAAAAACTGACAGCATCTATGTATTCAGCTTATACAGTAGATAATACAATAGATTTTTGTTTCTTACTACACCATGATACTAGTGACTTGTCTAAAAAGTGACTTGTTCCATAGGTTCTTTTTCTATCCAACTTACAACCACCGAAGTCAGTATCAGAATAACTCACTAACTCAAAAAAATTTCCTCTGTGATATAACAATCCTAGATTGGGTGTACGTTTGAGGTATTTGAAAATTCTCTTAACAAAATTTAAATGAGATTCCTTAGGATTTTCTTGAAAATGAGCACACATACACACACTAAACATAATGTCTGGTTGACTAGCAGTTAATTAGAGTAGGCTTCCAATCATTCCTCTATAAGTGATTT
Source organism: Viscum album (assembly GCA_963277665.1). Taxonomy (NCBI): domain Eukaryota; kingdom Viridiplantae; phylum Streptophyta; class Magnoliopsida; order Santalales; family Viscaceae; genus Viscum; species Viscum album. The sequence continues at coordinate 1,507,589,219 of OY728158.1, forward strand.
GATCAACAGATTTTCCATCTTCATCAAGATACAACTTACAAGTTGTACTCATTAGAGTCTCACTACTTTTAGTGCTATCCAATCCAAAACTTTTTAGAAGATCTCTAGTATATTTTCTTTGATTTAAAATAATACCATCATTATTTTGAAAGATTTGAAATCCAAGAAATAATTTGAGTTTACCAATTAAACTCATTTCAAATTCATTTTGCATTATTTTAGAAAATTCAATACGTAAATAATTTTTTGAAGATCCAAAGATAATGTCATCTACATAGATTTGAACTACTAAAACATCATTGGAAATTAGTTTTATAAAAAGGGTAGAATCATATATTACTTTTTTAAAGCCTTTGGAAGAAAGAAATGTACTTAATCTATCATATCAAGCTCTTGGATCTTTTTTTAAACTGTATAAGTCTTTGGTAATTTAAAAATATGGTTTGGAAAATGAGGGTTTGTAAAACTAGGGTGTTTCTCAATAATGACATCCTCAGCTATATACCCATTTAGAAATGAACTTTTGACATCCATTCGATATAGTTTGAAATTTAGATGTGCAACATAAGAAAGCTTAATTTTGATGGTTTCATGTCTAGCTACTAGTGAAAGGGTCTCTTCATAGTCAATTCCTTCTTATTGACTATAGCCTTGTGCAACTAATCTATCCTTGTTTCTAACTATATTACCAGCTTCATCTACCTTATTTTTAAATACCCATTTAGTGAATATGGTGAATGTGTCTTTGGATCTGTCAACCAGTTTCCAAACTTTGTTCCTTTCAAACTGATTAAGTTTATCTTGCATAGCCATCACCCAAAATTCATCATTGATAGCATCAGGTTCAAGTTGTGACAAGAAGACTTGATGTTCAACCTGATTTCTAAGAGAATCTCTAGTTTGAGTTCCTTTTTCTAAGTCTCCTATAACAACATCTAAAGGATGGTTCTTAAGAGTTCTAACAACTCTATAAAAAGAAGGACTCATGATTTCAGGTTCTTCAACAGGGTCAGGTTCACTGTGACCTGAATCTAAAGAATTTACAAAACTAGAAGTTTTCACATATTCCTTTACAGGATGGTTAGAGGATTTTGAATTAATGTAAAGATTTGATACATCATCCTCTAGGTTATCTAGAGTGATCTTAGTCCCATGTAGATCTATTTAATAAAATTTTACGTCGACAAATTCTTCCACACATTTATTTCTTTTATTAAACACTCTAAAGTCTTTACTAGAAATAAAATATACTAATAATATTCCTTCATCACTCTTGGATGCAATTTTTTCATGAATTTCCTTAGTATTAAGGATATTGACTTTGCAACCAAATACTTTGAAGTATCTAACTTTGGGTTTTCTATTTTTCCATAACTCATATGGAGTTCTTTTAAGAATAGGTCGAATCAATACTCTATTAATAATATAATATGTTGTATTTACAACTTTATCCCAAAAGTAAATAGGTAAGTCATATTCATTAAGCATGGTTCTAGCAATATATTGTAGGGTTCTATTTCTTCTTTCCACACCTCCATTCTATTGAGGTGTTATAGGGGAATAAAAATTATTACTATAGCCATTTTGTGAGCAAAAAGATTTAAACTCTTAATTTTAAAACTCATGGTCATGATCACTTCTTAAGGACTTAATTCTAAGTCCACAAATATTTTCTATAGTTTTGGAATATTTGGTAAAATGAGGGTAGGATTCACTTTTGTGAGCCAAAAATAAAGTAAAAGTATATCTAGAAAAGTCATCTACAAGAACATAAACATAGTGCTTCCCATTTAAGTTAGAAACTCTAGATGGTCCAAAAAAATCCAAGTGAACTAGTTCGAGAGGTTGAGAAGTTGATACTTCTTTATTTTGTTTGAAATAAATTTTGTGTTGCTTTCCCTTTTGACAAGAATTGCACACTTTATCATTTAGAAACTCATGTTTGGGTAGGTCTTTGACTATGATTTTTCTATTTAACTTTCTAAGTGACTGAGTGTTACAGTGTCCTAGTATCCTATGACAAATCCAAGTCTCTTTGTGAAACACACTTAAACATGAAGCATTTTGAGAAGCTAAAGAGTGTAATTTAACAGAATATACATTTTCATTTCTGAATGCAGAAAATACTAATTCATTTTTAGAATTAAAAACATTGCAAGAATAATTTTTAAATTTTAAATGAAATCCATCATCACATAATTGTGAAATACTAAGCATATTATATTTCAATCCATCCACAAAAATCACTTTGGAAATCAAAACAGAGTTAGAGTTACTGATTTGGCCAAGGCAAATAATTTTTCCTTTGTCATCTTCACGAAATGTGACATGCCCTCCATCATTTTTTATTATGTTCTTGAAGCATGAATAGTCTACTGTCATCTGTCTCGAACACCCACTGTCCAAGTACCATTTGATTTTATAGGAACTCTTTAAGCAAATTTCCTATAAAATAGTCAAATAAAAACAGTTTTTGGTACCTATACTTGTTTGGGTGTAGTAATATTAGTGACTAGTGCCTTAGGAACCCATATCTACCTCATAGGTTTCTTATAATCATTATGTAAAGTATTTGAAAAATAAAATCTATTTGGTCTAGAAAAGATTGAAACAGTAGAGAGTGTGTCATAACTTGAACTAGCAGAATGTTTTCCAAAACTAGGAGTAAAGTTGTATGTCCTAGATTTAGAAACAAAATTAGTTATTCCAAAATTTATTTTCCAGGTTGATAGCCAATGCTGGTAGTATATTTTGGAGCGATCTGTTTACCTATCATTTGTACCAAGGTATCTTTACCATTAGTAAACCTTTCAAGATCCTTTTTCAATTTCTCATTAGATTGTGTTAGTTCATTTTTCTCTCTGAGTAATTGATCATTTTATCTCTTTGTATAGTGAGTTTAGTTTTAATAGTTGAGGTAAAAGAATGTTGTTTATTTAAAGACTTGTATTTATCTTTTAGTTCATTTCATGTCTCTTGAAGAATAATACAGTACTAAAAAATTTCTTTATTAGATATATTTTCAAAGTCACTCTCATCTCTAGAATAATAGGAGTTTTCTACATGAGATTCTAGTGTTACCTCAGATGTGTTGGTTATAAGACACATATTGGCTTTGTTAGCCTATTCATCATGTGAAAATTATGAGTCACTTGAGCTGTACTCAGAAGCACTCCATGTTGCTTTCATTGTCTTTTTATACTTTCTATCTTTTTCAACATATTTCTTTTTATACTTGAGCTTGGGAAAATCATCCTTGATATGTCCTTTTTGTTTACATTCATACAAGACAATCTCATCAAACTTGTTACTTCCTTTCCAATCTTTCTTCCAACTTCCATTTTGATCATATCTTCCCTTAAAGTTAGTCTTTCTGAAAAATTTATTCTTTTTTGTAAAATATCCTAAACCTTCAGTCTGATTGAGACATCTCCTCATCACTGTCAGGTGATGATTGTTCACTGCTGGAACTTTCTACAGAAACTCCCAATTTCCTTTTCTCTTTGTGTTTAGGGGTGGTGGTCTTGAATGCAACAAATTTTATTTTGGGTTCATCCTCCTCTTCCTTTTTGAATTGAAGATCCTCTTCATACATCAATAGTTGTGCAATGAGTTCTTTTACAGGTATCCTACTGATGTTGCCTGACTCTCCAATAGAGACAGAGGTGCCTCTCAATCTGTCAGGTAGACATATGATAATCCTCACGATTTGTTTCTTGGAAGTGACTTCTCTCCCTAGAGAAATCATTATGTTGACAATTACAATGAACCTGAGATACATGTCAGAAATAGGCTCATCAATTTTCATTTTAAAGTTATCATATTTAATATTATAAGTATTAAGTCTCATTTTTTTCACACTAGAAGTTTCTTCACATGAAACAGATAAGGTATCCCAAATTTCGTGGGTAGTTTTACATGCATAGATCCTATTAAATTCCTCACCTCTTAAAGAGTAGTATACAATATTCATATCTTTGTAATTGTTATATAGGCAGTTTTGTTTGGTTTATCCCAAGTGATTCTATCAGTAGCAGGAATCTTATACTCATCTATAATTGAATACTAGATTTCAAAGCTCATACTTTCTAAATGAATTTTCATTTTAATTTTCCATTGAGCATAATTGGTTCCATTAAAGAATGGTGGTTTGGTTGTTGCAACACCTTCCAATCTATTATCCACAATAAATAAAAACTTTAAAATAGATAGAAATTTAGAATTAACATAAATTAATTGATCTTTAAAGTACAAATACAATCATAGTTGAATAGGGTGAAAAACATAGTCTTAATAAACAACCTCTGATACCAAATTTTGGTTGGAGTAGAGTACTCAAGAGGGAGGGTGGGGGGTGAATTGAGTATCTATTCAAATATTTTATTTAAAAATTATTCTTGAAAAGGTTCGGCAATATATTTAAATATAACCTAGTTAATCAAGGTTATATAGTAATGATAGTTTTACTGTTTAAATAACTTCTTAGAAGATTGATTAATTCTCACTAATTTTAATATCAATTATTAACAATACTTTTAAGCTATTCTAATAAGGAAAAAAAAATTATAACTTATTTTCAAGAATAACTATCAAAGTAAATTTAGTGATTTCTAAATTAAATAGTAAAACAGAGAAAACTAAAGTAAATATCACATCATATATAAAACAAGTGGTTCAGTCTCAAGCCGAGACCTAATCCACTCCACTTGGTGATCACCTGACACCAAGCAGTTTATATAAATAAACATGATCCACACCCTGGATCAGAGTTAACAATAGTACACAAGACTGTCCAGGTCTCACTACCTCTTCCACAATTCTTTATGGGTATGAACTATCAGGTCACACAGGGACCTCTTCGAAATTTATCTGTGGGAATACACAAGTGTAAAGAGATGTAAGAGAAATGATATCTTATATCCTCCAGTTTGATGTTGGAGACAATGCATGTTTTTATATGGACACACACACTGATCAAAATATAAAAATAATACACAACAGAGTAGAGATGATGAGATAAGGTTATAAATTCTCTGAATGTTAGTCTATGTAGCTATGGACTTCTAGGATGAAGCATATGAAGAAATCGAGTCCCCTCACGGAAAACAGAGTTTCGTAAGTCAGCTACATCCGACTCGTGTTCTTCGTAGATTTGATAATGCGGAAATGTTATCGACTATAGGATTAGAGTATCCTTTGTGTTTTCCTTAGCATTGTTGGGTTGCATGAAATCATGTGCTTCTTCGTTATTGTGCATACACTTGTTTTTTTTGTTACACTATTATCACCACAGTCACCACGATCACCTCTTTTTCTTCTGGCCACACTCTTCTTTTTATTCTTGGAATGCATGTGTTGGAGCCAACATGATGCATGTATTCTACACCTCGTACCTCATACTATCAGGTGACATGTCTACAAAGATACATTAATTAAGTCAGTGCATTTAAAAGCTTCAAATATGACCATTTGAAATTAAATTGAAAAACGACAAAACAGATTAAGAAACGGTGTCACAGTCTGTCTGGAAATGGTGTCTCCATGAAACAATGTCTCCTTAAAATGGTTCCTCCTTGAAATGGTGTCTCCTTGAAATCATGTATCCTTAAAACAATGTCTCCCTGAAATAGTGTTGTAAACGATGTTTAATGAAACAGTGTTTGGATGTTCACAATGTCTGGATGGTTACGGTGTCTAGATGGTTATAGTGTCTGGATGGTTACAGTGTCTGGATGGTTACGGTGTCTGGATGGTTACACTGTCTGGATGGTTACAGTGTCTTGATGGTTATGGTGTCTGGATGGTTACAGTGTCTGGATGGTTACGATGTCTGGGTCTTTTTCTATAAAAACACAGCTGGTGGCAGACTCATGGTTTCTCATACTTAGTCAAATTTCCGTACATATACTTAAACAATGATATCCATAGAATTAATTAAATTTAATCATTTATAAGATAACTTTATTATAAAAAAATAGTTTACAATAATTATTTAAGGCATAAAGAAACTAATCATTAGTACACATGATTTTAGATAGATTAAATAGGATTAACAAGCATTACAGAATTTATATGATTTTTTATCACTAAAACATTGTTAACACATGAGGAGTCCAAAAATTTAGTTAAGGTACTTCCATGTTTCCACTTCCTTACTATTATATTATGTGAAACCTCATGTCGTTGAGTAAAACTCCTCAAGAGATGATATCCCCAAGTATATACCTTTTTTCCACTATGTTATCTTGACATTTCAGCTAGTTAGAGTTCCATAATTTACATTATGATAATATTGTACTTATAAGGTGAATCCTAATCTGGGGCTGCTCCTTTTTTGTAGTGTGTCTGGGGCCTGCATTCATGTGGCTTGAAGGCCTTGGGGTGGCCCGAAGGCCTTAAGATGGCCCGAAGGCCTTGAGAATCAACTGGTCCGAAGGCCTTGGGTGGCCTGAAAGCCTTACAGGACCTGAGTACCAAACTGGTGGCCTGAAGGCCCAGATGGATGAATAGTTCCAGCTGCTACAGTACCAAACAGTGCCTGCTACAGTACTGTAATAGTACCCGGAAATATGCCTCCACCCAGATTTGGTCTTGGGTCTCTTGGATGCACCTAGAGAGTCCTCACCAACTGGGCTGAGGCTCTTGTGCTACTTACCAAGTGAGATTATAAGGACTAGAATAAAATGTTACATATTTTACACTACTTCTTAACTGCCTTAGAATCCACAACGTACTCGATATTTGTAGATATGACCACCACTAGCTTGAATGAACTTGTATTGCTCATTACCTTGGCCTAACTATGATGTTAGATCACAATGATCCAAGGAAGTCTAGTTTGTGTCCCCTAAAAACTGGTGTCCTTTCCACTCTACATACCAGGTACTTATCTTTTGTATTTACTCAAGTACAATCAGGTGGCTCTATCTTCCTCCCTTGCAATTATATTGGTTATAACTGATATTTTACTATTATAAAGTATATCTTGGAAATATAAATTCTTCTACATATTGTGGAATATGTGATTAATCCATCTATAAAGCATATGGAATGAATATAACCACATTAATCTTCTCCTATGTCTTGGACATGTTTACCTGGAGAGATTTATTCCATGTGACACTCGTAAAAAATCTCTCTCGAATTGTTCCAACTTGTATTTTTTAATCCCGTGTCAGTATATATATGATTGACTAGATCTAAGAAACTATTAGATCTAACTCTGTAAATCCCATTCCCTAGAACTCTAGTTTTTAATTTAAGTCAATATATAGAGAGTTATTTTTAGTTATGGTCTTAACTAACTATCAGGAGAATTGATGTTTTCCATATGTTAACAAACACATTTCACTTGGAAAACAATAGATCTCCCACTAACCTTCGATTGACACATGTAAAAGATTCATTCCAAATGAATATTATATGATCTAGTTTCTTACGTTAATTATGAACTGGATTTTAGTAACTTTCACCCTTATTAGTATTCTAAGATGTCACCATCCTTTTGTGGTTGCATCTTATAGAAATATATTAAGATTGGTGTTCTTGACATCCAATGCTCAATTAAATAATCCTAGAAATTATCTATAATAAGTAAAATTCTAATGGATTTAGGAATAATGACTTGGTATAACCAATCAAACCTTATTGGTGCCACAATTTTACTTTCCATATATAGTCTCATTTGAACACAAACCATAATATTCAAATTATTAAGCCTCCTGTACTGTGATACATGTAATCCATTATAGAATTTTAATTGATCTTTTCAATCTTATAAAATTTATATATACTAATTATTTGTGAGAATCATTATTCTTAATGAATAATTTATCACTGACCATGGTGAATAGAAAACCCCCACCACAGTTTTATCCATCCTTTGTGTAGGTTCCGGGCGCAGCGGAAGCACGTTGGTGGGTTAGTCCAACTTTAATTTTAACGTTAAACAACGTTCAATCCGAGATCCATCACGATTTAAAACGCCGAATCTTCAGAATATAATGAAGAATGAAAAATGAAAAGAAGAGTCCCAAAACCCTTGAGATAGGACCATCATATGTTGGTTATAATTAATTTAATTAATTCATAATAATTACCTCGATGGAATTATTTCTTCGTTGGAGTATCTGGTCACGATCCTGTGATCTGTCGTTTTGTTGTAGAATCCAAGTACAGGATTCCTCTAGCAGTGATCCACACGTGCTCCATGTATCTCTGGACGTCGCCGAAGGGATCTCCGGGTGCTAGCGCAGAAGAGCCTTCGCATGCGATGTCCACCTTCTACCGCCTTGATCTGGTGGAGGATCTCGCTCTCGTAATTTGAGGGCGTTCTTGGTGGAAGGGAATTCTCTCTTGGCTTGAGAGTATTTCCAAATCCGTTGTGTACAACAATGGTTCTCTTACTCTATGAGAATAATGTAATTGGGATTATAATACTTAGAATAATAAAATGAATTAATTGCTCGAAAGTATTTAATCATTTCATTTAATTCTTAGTAATACCCCATGTCTTAATAATGACAGTTGACCATCATTATTACTTGACATGCGCCCAACGTATTACATTTAATATCATTTAATTAAATAAACAATATTTTTCTCACGAATCCTGAAAAACAAACTACACGGCGTGTACCTTTTTATTTTTCATTTTATTTATTTCCTCCACCATATTTATTAGACCTTGAGTAATGGATATTTATTTCTTAAATTAATGTAACTGTATTACTCGCTAATAAATATATATATTATTTCACCCACAATATATTCTCTCGAATAACTAGTGTCGAAATAAATGTGATCAGGCATCCTTAAATAATTATTAAACCACAATCAGGAATAATCTTTATTTAACTTGTTAAATTAATATTTAACTGAGATACATGGATACACTTAGTGTGTGACCCTCTAGGCCTCTTTCTCAGTGGCATTAGGCGGAGCCTGCCTAAAGTCCAAGGTTAGCATCTAGCAACACTCCAAGGCACCCATAGAGAAATAAGTTAATGCCGCAATGACGTGTCACCTCCTACGAACGCTTACTGTGTAATATAATCCCTTTGTCTCAATATCTCCAATCAAGCGAGTTGCATGGTAGTGCCATCAAGCCATGTGCTCGATCATTCTTTCTTTGACTTCCTAGAATTGAACTCGCCCTTACCTTACCATGGCGATGGATTTATTTAGGCTATATCAATTCCATCCAAGGGACTGAGATATCTACTTCTGTTATGGAACAGAAGGGACAAATCCTTTCTCGCATTATCTATTAATGTAATATTACTCGTGTCACACCCAACATATCCTACCTCGCTGCGAACAGTGTGTCGTCACATTTTTCATCAATACATCTAAGTCCACAAGTTGTAATACCCATTAATAATAATCTTAAAGTCTAAGGACCAATACACACGTCCGCAGATAGAAACATCCAATGACACTATGAAATGTGGAATTCCTACTGGCGGGTCTCATTCTCATAATATCCTCCTAGATATTACCAAGGGCACACACCATGAGAAGGTTCCTCAAAGTTTTATGAGTCCTCAACCCTAATGGCCTGTATTATTTGTGTCCCTCAAATAACATCATCCAACCATAGAACATATATTCAAGAACTGTGTTATGGAACTTCCGGGTTCTCATCATAGCAGGGATCCGCTATGAACCATTAATGCAATAGCTGTCCTTAGGACATTATCACATGCATTGTCACACAGAAGAACAATCAATATGTGATAAGGAATTTATTAATGAATAAAGTACAAAGTAGTTGGTTCTAGGCCACCTACTCCAACAGACTCCCACTTAGACTAGAGCCAACTGCTAACAACCTTTAACCCACTAGCTCTCACATGATATTCATGCTTCTGCTGAGATAGGACTTTAGTCATGGGGTCCACCACGTTCTCTTCCGTGGACACTCTGCTCACTGCAACTTTACCCCTTTGATAGAAATCCCTCAAGAGGTGATACTTCTGGAGTATGTGCTTTGTCCATTGATGTGACCTTGGTTCTTTTGCAAGATCCACTACTGGAGTATTATCACAATAGAGTGTAATGGGATCTTTACTGCTAGGCACCACATCAAGCTCCTAGACAATGTTCCAAATCCAGACGGCTTCCTTGGCTGCATTAGAAGCCGCTATATACTCGGACTCCGCTGTAGAATTGGCGACAACTGGCTGCTTTGAACTCTTCCAGCTCACAGATCCTCCATTGAGACAGAAAACATATCCAGATTGCGACTTCAAATCGTTCTAATCTGTATGAAAACCAGCATTAGCATACCCTCTAATGACAAGATCCTTGTCTCCTCCATACACTAGGAACATATCCTTAGTCCTTCTTAGATACTTATGGATAGTCTTAACAGCATTCCAATGCTTTTCTCCTAGATCTACTTGATATCTGCCTACCATGCTCAGTGCATAGGCAACATCAAGACTGGTACAAAACATGGCATACATTATGGATCCTGTAGCCGAAGCGTATGGGATCTTACTCATTCTATATTTCTCTTGTTGTGTCTGAGGACACATTTTCTTAGAAAGATTTAGGCCATATGACACTGGAACCAATACCCTCTTGGATTGTTCCATACTAAATCTCTTTAGTATTTGGTCAATGTATGTACCCTGACTTAGTCCAAGTAACCTCTTGGATCTATCACGAATGATCTTGATCCCTAGAATGTAGGCTGCTTCACCTAAGTATTTCATGGATAAGAACTTGTTCAACCAGTCCTTAACTAACTGTAAGGCTGGTACATCATTTCCAATAATAAATATGTCATCAACATATACTACTAGGATAACTACTGCATTCCCATTAAACCACCTATAAACACATGGCTCACATTCGTTCTTAATGAAACTAAATTCATTTATGGCTTCATCAAATCGAATGTTCCATGACCTGGATTCTTGATTCAATCCATAAATGGATTTCTGCAACTTGGAAACCCGTTTGGCTTCACCTGGTGTCACAAAACCTTCTGGTTGTGTCATATAGACATCTTCATGAAGGTCCCTGTTAAGGAATGCTGTTTTGACATCCATCTACCAAATCTCATAGTCATGGTAAGCTGCTATGGCAAGTATTATTCTTATGGATTTGAACATGGAAACTGGCGAGAAGGTTTCATCATAGTCAATTCCTTGATGTTGTCTAAATCCTTTAGCCACTAGCCTTGCTTTATAGGTGCTAACTTGACCTTTCATGTCCAGCTTTCTCTTGAATACCCATTTTCATCCAACATGCTTTACATCAACTGGATCATCGACCAGAACCCAAACTTGGTTCTGATACATGGAATCCATCTCAGAATTCATTGCTTCTAGCCATATTGCAGCTTCTGAGCTTTCTACTACTTCCTTGTAGGAGATAGGATCATCATTGTCCAACAATAATGATTCCCCATCCTCGGTGACTAGGAAACAAAATCTCTCAGGTTCCCTTACCTCTCTTGAGATCCTACGCAGTACTTGTGTTTCTGGAACCTCTTCCATGAGGACCTGTGGAACCTGTTCCTGTACCAAATCTTGTGTATTCTGAGCATCAACTTTGTCAAAGTCAATCTTGCTCCCACTATCCTTCCTGAGGATGTGTCCCCTCTCAAGAAATACGTCTTGTCTGACAACATTCACTTTCTTCTCTTGAGGGTTATATAGGTAATATCCTTTTGTTTCCTTGGGATATCCTATAAAGATACACTTCATGCCATGGGGTTCTAGTTTGTTTCCTAAGAAGGCCTTAACAAATGCCTCGCATCCCCATACACGTGTATATAAAAAAATGGGTTTCTTTCCATTCCATAACTCGGAGGGAATTTCATTTGCCGCCTTAGTTGGTACTCGGTTTAATGTGTATGCTGTAGTTTGTAATTCATATCCCCAAAAGGATAATGGAAGATCCTCATGACTCATCATCGACCTCACCATTTACAAAAAGGTGCGGTTACCCCTTTCACCAACACCATTCCACTGTGGTGTATAAGGAGGAGTGAGCTGAGATATAATCCCAGACACCCATAGAAGACCGATGAACTCTTGGTTCAGATATTCTCTACCTCGATCTGATTGAAGTTTCTTTATCTTCTTACCAAGCTGGTTCTCTACTTCATTCTTGAATTCCTTAAATTTATCTAAGGCTTCTGACTTATACCTCATTAAGTAGACAAATCCGTATCTACTCAAATCATCAGTAAAAGCAATGAAGTAAGAATATCCACCTCTAGCTTCTACTGGAAATGGTGTACATACATCCGTGTGTACCAATCCTAGAAGCTCTGTGTCCCTTTCACCCTGTCCACCAAAATGCGGCTTGGTCATTTTTCCTTGTAAACAAGCATGACATCTATGAAGTGGTTTTAGCTCTGTAGAGTCTAAATAGCCATCTTGGGAGAGCTTTGTCAAGTGCTTCTCATTCACATGACCAAGGCGGTGATGCCACAACTGGGTGATGTATGAGTCATGTGAGTTTGTTTCGTTATCGATTGCCAACACTTGGTTTTCGTAATTTAATACATACAAACCATTATTCAAATGTGCCACACCATAACATATGTTGTTCTTATTAAAGAGACAACCCTTATTTCTGAACATGAAAATAAATCCATCCATATCCAAAAAAGATATAGAAATTATGTTCTTGGTAACACTAGGCACATAATAACAGTTTTGTCAAACCAAAATCATCCCAGTCAGCAATGAGAGGTGGTAGTCGCCAATAGCCAATGTAGCCAGCCTTGCACCATTGGAAGCTCGAAGATCCACCTCTCTTCTGACGATCTTTCTAAATCTACTTGGTTCTGGCATTTGAATACAAATGTGATCCCCACAAGCTATATCTAATACCCAATGTGTAGAAATAGAATGATTGCACTCAAAAACGAACACACCTTTAGCGTCCCCATGCTTCTAGTTGTAGTTCCTCTTCCAGTGGCACTGTTTTCCACATGCAAAACACACTGCCTCCCATTCCTTTCCCTTCCTCTGGATCTTCCCCTTCTTAGAGGGACGATGCTCGGGGGATTCAGACCGTTTATAAGTCTTTGGCCTCTTTGCCCTATCCTTCCTTTTCTTATTCACCATAAGGACCACTAGTTTGTCATGATCCATGTCCTTATCTACCGAGCGAATCAAGGTCAGAAGCCTCGATAGACTCTTCTCATTGCCGCTCATGTTATAGTTGACAATGAAGCTAGAGAAGGTCTTGGGTTGTGATGATAGGATGAGATCTGTACGCAACTCATCTGGGAATTTCATCCCTAAGATGTCCAGGCGTTCAATGTAGCCAATAAGCTTGACTACATGAGTCCCAGATGGCGCAGACTCTCCAAGCTTCATGGTAAACAAATCATTGGAGATCTCATACCTCTCATGTCTTGCCTTCTCTTGCTATAGATCCTTAAGGTGAGACATCATGCTATACGCGCCCATGTTTTCATGTTGCTTCAAGAGCTCATTAGACATGGACGATAGCATGAAACACTGGACATATGTGGAATCATCCATGTGTTTCATGTAGAGAGATAATTCCTCATCACTAGCCTCTTTCCCAGGCGCAACTGGAATAGGCTCTTCCAGCACATAAAATTTCCTTTCGTGGCGAAGGAAGACACGTAAACACCTCTGCCACTCTTGGAAATTGGTTCTAGTGAGAAGGTTTTCCTTCTCGAGTATGGTGCGCAATGATATGTTTGAAGTCAATTTCTTTCCATTTCTACAAATTAAGATGAGCAAAGGTTTAGTAATTTATTACAAAAATTGAGACAAATAAATAAATTAATACTTATTAGTCTCCCACTATTTTATCGAATTCCAATAGCCCTCACCATTGATTTCAGAATATTCTATTGCCTAAATATTCTAGTGGCAAGGATCCATATTACCCTTCGCATTACCCCAACTAGGGTTGGTCAAGTAGCTTGAAGGGTTTTAGGTAGGCATTCCAAATGCCAACTGCATTAACTCGCAGCTCCTTGATCTGCTGAGTGGACTCCCCAATCCTGAAATCCTTTTATTTTGGATTTCCTCAACCTTTGCCTCTTGGTCACACCAAGTCCTGCCGTGACATTCAACCCTTGATGCGAACCAATTCAAGTCAACCCAAAACCATGAATTAGAATTCACCGATAATTGAAAGCACCCCAACTAGGGTTGGTCAAGCACTTTGAACTATAGTTCGATTCTAACCAAGATTATGGAAGTCTATGCCGACTTAATATTTCTTTTGAAGGATTTTATCCTTATACGTAAATTTCCATTTTATTATCTTTTATTACATGCTTGTTAATATTAAGTGTGATTTACTTAAGTGATTAAGCATGTCAAAGATAATATTTACGTATAAGCTGGTTTTATTTTAGTTCCATCTGGCATGCTCGTTTAATTCATTAATTGTGTGATCATGAAAACACACCCATAATAAATAAACCATGAAACTGACAAAAATGAAATAAATGGTATGATCATGAGATTTTCTATTGGTTAGTTTATCTAGTGGTTGATAAACTAACCCAAGACCTAGGGAAGAAACACCTTGAACCTTTCGGGTTCATGTTTACAGCTTTCCACCTGTCCACCTTTGTATCTACTTGGATTGGTTTTACCTTGGCTCCTAACTTGAGCCACCTCCACTAGCTTGGGAGCTCCATCCATTACATATGCATTTATCTCACACGCAGGTGAGGGGTAAAAAAGGGGTTTTACATAAAATAATCTTTGGGCGCGTATTCCCTACATATTAATGAGGAGATGGCTCGTAGGCCAACAAATTTAATTTAAATGAATAAATTAATAAAAAACCATTGACATACAAAGGTATCAGTCTAGCTCATGATCATCCATAAATTCAACGATATTTAAACACAAATAAAACTAGCATTCAATTCTTTAATCGTTCTTGATTAAGATAAATCATGCTCGAATTAATTAATTATATTTAATTAATCAATCCTTTTATCTTAAAACCATTTTATGAATTTCTTTGAGATTCTCATCCATCATAATTTTAAACAAATAAATTCATTTAAAATTATCCTTGTACGTAACTTGTATCTTGGAGGCAACCTGGTGAATTCCCCTTTATTACACAGATGTTAAATTAAACACATATATATAAAACACCTATCATGTGTTGTACCTCAGCTTTATGCCTACACCATGGTACACGTCTCATGAGTTTGTATAATATAATAATAAATTTTAATAAATCTGCGCAATTTGGGTCAGTACACGATGTGTAGTTCTGACTACACGGTGTGTAATTTTCTTCACCATCCATCCGAAGTACACTCCCGGGGATAGAGCGTGTTAATGTACTTTAGAAATTTTCGGAGTACACGACATGTACAGTGGGACACATGCTGTGTAGTTTCTGCGTTACACGGTTTCCAGCTAGGCAGGCCTTGTACGGAGTACATGGACCAACCCTAACCCGAAGGGACTACACGTCGTGTTCATTGGACCACACGGCGTGTATTTCGGAAACCGTGTGCCACCTGTTTCTGATCAACACACGGTGTCTTAAATTCTTATAAAGAATCTAATACACGACCTGATTTGGCAGATTAGTCAATGCATTGAACCTAGACTACACGACGTGTACTTCTAAATACACGCCGTGTATTCTGGTTTTGTACTTCCAGAAACATTTGGCTCCTCCAGATGAGTTCATCTATTTTATTTTAATCAAAATTAAAAGAAAAATTCTTTTTTGTGAGGTGAATGAGAAACGAGGGAGGAGGAACAGATCTCGAGATTCAGATTTCCAGAATGATTAAACATGAATTTAAATAACTAAATTATTAAATGCGTAAATCACCAATGAAAAACTAAATAATTATAATCAACTATATGACCCTTTGATACCACTTGTAGGTTTCGGGCGTAGCAGAAGCGCGTTGGTGGGTTATCCCAACATTAATTTTAACGTTAAACAACATTCAATCCGAGATCCTTCACGATTTAAAACGCCGAATCTTCAGAATAGAACGAAGAACAAAAAAAGAAAAGAAGAGTCCCAGAACCCTTGAGATATGATCATCATATATTGGTTATAATTAATTTAATTAATTGATAAGAATTACCTTGATGGAATTATTTCTTCGTTGGAGTCTCCAGTCACGATCCTATGATCTGTCATTGTGTTATAGAATCCAAGTACAATATTCCTCTAGCGGTGATCCACACATGCTCCACATATCTCTGGACGTCGCCGAAGGGATCTCCGGGTGCTAGCGTGGAAGAGCCTTCGCTTGCGATGTCCACCTTCTACCTCCTTGATCTGGTGGAGGATCTCACTCTCGTAATTTGAGGACATTCTTGGTGGAAAGGGAATTCTCTCTTGGCTTGAGAGTATTTCCAAATCCGTTGTGCACAACATTGGCTCTCTTACTCTATGAGAATAATGTAATTGGGATTATAATACTTAGAATAATAAAATGAATTAATTTCTCGAAAGCATTTAATCATTTCATTTAATTCTTAGTAATACCCCTTGTCTTAATAATGATAGTTGAGCTTCATTATTACTTGACATGCGCCCAACGTATTACATTTAATATCATTTAATTAAATAAACAATATTTTTCTCACGAATCCCGAATAACAAACTACACAGCGTGTATATAAATATACACATCGTGTACCTTTTTATTTTTCATTTTATTTATTTCCTCCACCATATTTATTAGACCTTGAGTAATGGCTATTTATTTCTTAAATAAATGTAACTGCATTACTCGCTAATAAATATATATATTATTTCACCCACAATATATTCTCTAGAATAACCAGTGTCGAAATAAATGCGATCAAGAATCCTTAAATAATTATTAAACCACGGTCAGGAATAATATTTATTTAACTTGTTAAATTAATATTTAACTGAGATACATGGACACATTAGTGTGTGACCCTCTCGGCCTCTTTCTCAGTGGCATTAGGCGGAGCCTGCCTAAAGTCCAAGGTTAGAATCTAGCAAAACTCCAAGGCACCCATATAGAAAGAAGTTAACGCCGCAATGATGTGTCACCTCCTATGAACTCTTACTGTGTAATATAATCCATTTTTCTTGATATATCCAATCAAGCGGGTTGCATTCTAGTGCCATCAACCCTTGTGCTCAATTATTCTTTCTTTGACTTCCCAGAATTGAACTCGCCCATACCTTACCATGTCAATGGATTTATTTAGGCTATATCAATTCCATCAAAGGGCCTGAGATATCTACTTCCATTATTTAATAGAAGGGACAAATCCTTTCTCACATTATCTATTAATGCAGTATTACTCATGACGCACCCAATATATCCTACCTCACTGCGAACAGTGTGTCGTCACAGTTTTCATCAATACATCTAAGTGCACGAGTTGTAATACCCATTAATAATAATCTTAAAGTCTAAGGACCAATACACACGTCCGAATATAGGAACATCCCATGACACTATGAAATGTGGATTTCCTACTAGCGGGTCTCGTTCTCATAATATCCTCCTGGATATTACCAAGGGTGCACACCATGATAAGGTGCCTCAAAGTTTTATGAGTCCTCACCCCTAATGTCCTGTATTATTTGTGTCCCTCAAATAACATCATCTGACCATAGAACATATATTTAAGAACAATGTTATGGCACTTCCGGGTTCCCATCATAGCAGGGATCCGCTATGACCCATTAATGCAACAGTTGTCCTTAGGACATTATCACATGCATTGTCATGCAGAAGAACAATCAAGATGTGATAAGGCATTTATTAATGAATAAAGTACAAAGTAGTTGGTTCTAGCCCTCCAACTCCAACACATTGTAGTATGTGTCTATAGAATATTCTTTTCCACAAGGTCTTGTAGAACTTGTTCCTATGTCAACTATTTATGCATCTCTATCATTTAATAAGCCCAAGTTAATCTTTCTCCCACTATCTCAAATAGAGATGTGTATCCTTTTATATAAATATAGTTTATCACTTGAATATAACCTTTCTATAAAATGTATTTCTATAATATCCTTAGAAAACTTTAATATGATTATTATAGATGCACGTTGTATTTTTTCTTGATGCAGTTTTTTATATCTTAACAAACTATTTTCATCTAAAAACTTTTTATTATGACATAATCGATTTCCATCATAATATAACTCATATGATATCCATTATTCAAGATATTTGACATATGGTTTTGGAATAATGTTTTTATTTGTGAATCATGTCTTTAAAATGGAAGTATCTACAATGCATGAGTTTTAATATTAATGCTCCTTTTACTTACCTGATGAATCTAATGTGTATAAAGAAATGTGTGTTTCGGAATTTATCCACGCTAAATTTTATTGATCAATGTTAACATGTAATACCCATCATAAATCCTACTAAATAGCATAATATCTTTGATGTGTATAAGGTAATGCACGTTTAGGAATAACTCAATGCTACGTTATATTGATTGATGAATACTTAGTCAAGATATTCTTTGACCGACCACCATGAAGCCTCTCATATTTTATGGCCAGGAATATGTTATAATTAATTTTAATATTTATTAAATTATTAAAATACTCCTAAGAAGTATAATTACCAATAACTTACCCATGGAATAGTTCACTCTCTCTAGCTGAACTAATTACAAAAGCTTTATGGCTCACCTTTATTTCTAAAGGTTTCTTTGTTCAAAACTAAGTACATAAGTATGTTGATAGTACCCGAGGTCTTTCAGTCTAAAGAGTCTATAAATATACTGGTTATATCTTTGAAAACTATTTATTTTTTCTTGAAAAAGTATTTTCTTGCCATAATTGGGTATATTATTATTACATTTTATATTCCTCACATATTTCCCAAGATTCATGTATCACTGAACTATGACTTGACTATTTGACACCATAAACAAAATTCATTCTAACACTGAAACTATGTCTCCTTACGTCCAATGGAAACATGAGATTAATATTTTGGTGATACTTAGAATTTTCAACTAGAATCAATAAACTTGGCAATATTGAAGCTACGTACTTCTCCCCACTGATTTAGAAACCACCATTTCTCAACTGCTTGGAGAACACACCTTACTTTTAGTAATGTTTCTCTACTTACATGGTTATTGTATATAAATACACATATGTGAAAAGAAAATTTTATTTAATACCCAAGAAGTAAAAATGAAACATTACTTAAATTTGATAAATATTCTTAAATAAAAAGAGACTAATTTATTTTTCAATTTAGTTCATTGGATTTTAACTCCCATAGATATATTTCATGATATGAGAAGAATATAAACTTATATTTAATACCTATTTACTTTGAAATTTTTCGCAAAGGTTCCTTTAGCATTAAACTTTCCATTGGAATTTTCACCTTATCATTCAACTTTTCACCATAAGAACTAAATATTAAACTCTCTTGAAGTTCTTATTACTTGTCAAACCTTACCCAAAAGGTAATGAAACATTTTTATCCATATTTTTAATTTTGAAATCTTTAATGAAACTAGTGTTAATGGGTAAAAATTATATAAGAATGTTATGTACTTAAATATTGTTTTCTATATTTAAATTTACATGTATCCAATTTAATCATTGTACATTCATATCTTGCTTCACTTTCTCCTCACAAGCTTCTCAAGGAAGAGAAAAAAATGTGAAATCATCCATGGAATGATTTTTTATCCACAAATCACATCATACATTGATGATAAAATTATGAAAAAACCGTCATATACATCATACATTAGTCTCCTGTAAGTAAAATTTACACCCTCGCTTCCAGAGGTAGCTTAATAGGTATTGGGGACACCGACACATTGAAAATCTGTTGTTTGTAGTACTTTTCCAAAATGCCTATACTACTCCTGGAAATTCATGCTAGATAGGACAATTAATTTTTACATTATATATCATAGTGTACTTGTGGTATTACTCACCATTTTTATAAAAAAATAAAATCTAGAAAATTCTACTTTTATCTTGATTACTGATTTAGCCATTAACGATTTAATCATTAAATGTCTCCCACTATTTTATCAAATTATAGGAACCCTCTGTACTAGAATTAGAATACTCTATTTTTTGAGTATTCTAAAAACAAGGATCCTTGAACCTATCCTCATAGTCTAAAACCTATGGATACACCACTACTTCGAGAGTCCATGGTAGGCATCTGACTGACCAACCACATTAAGTCATAGCTCCTTGATCTATTGAGTAGAGTCCCATTTACTACAAAGAATTACTTTTCATTTCTCAATGATTTTTCTCTAAGGTTACAACAAGCTAGCTATGGATACTAAATTTATACTAATTTTAGTCAAGTTAACCCATTAATCCCATATGAACTTCTTAGTAATAAGAGGTACCCTCAACTACGGATGATGAAAACCTGGTTCCGCTCATATTTGAGTGATGGAAGGAATTTTATGAATTAATAGTTTCTTTGAGGGATTTTTTAATTGAATATTGGTTAATGGAATACTTTTCTATTTTAAAGTATTTTTCTATGTGATCATGATCACAACTTAACCATGATTTTAAATAGAAAAAATTCACCACACATGTTCATTTTATATTTACAAACTTGTTTATTATTATACTATGTGATCACATGGAACAAATACACATTCCCAAAATAATAAACCATGAACATGATAAAATAAATAATTAATGACATGATCATGAGTTGTTAACTATTTTTTTAATACATCAAGTGAATAATGGATTAACCGATACCCTATGGGAATTTTTTAAGTTAATACCTGACTTGAATTAAACCACCCCCAATTCCCATGCATTCCACTTGTTTGGTATATGCTAGCTCTCAACTCAAACCGGGTCGCCAAAAACACCTCCAATATTTACAATGTATACTCACACAGAGGTGAGGGGGACTTGGGTTGATAAATTACATTTTATCTCTTAAATGTGGACATGCAAACCCTTATACAAATTGAAGATAGAGGGATGATGTGAAGATCTTAAAAATAAAATAATTATTATATTTTATAAAATATAAATGAAATAATTAAATTAAATAAATAATGAATTTTTTTTCATGGGTCTGTCTTGTATAATGATCAATCAACATGGAAGTATATTTCATAAGAAAAAATTAAATTTATTAAAATTCAACTCGAGGATATTTTTAGTGCGTTAACTTTCATTAAAATAATTTTAATTAATTATCAACATGTACCATAGATTAAAAAATAATTTTATTAAATCCCAGAAAATTAAATTTATTTATGATTTTTTATAAATTTTTTGGTTTATTTGGACCTAAATTAGATTCCTGGAAATTAATTTAGGACTAGTGACATGTTAAATGGGTTAGGTTGGTCAAACATAGATCGAATTGGTCTATCCCAAGAAGGGGTATCTATTTAAAATAAACAAATATGATAATAATAATAATAATATAAAATGATGAAAATATTCCAACGAAATATTTTCCCCTTTTTTATATATATTTTAAATAAGATTCCAGAGAAAGATTTGAATAAGTTTCCAAGGGAAGCTATAAACAAGCTCCCATGGGTTGCTTTATCCTTTTAATTAAAGATTCTTACTTGAGAATCTATAAAATATCATCCATGAGAATATTTATCCTTTTAATTAAGCAGGATTCCATTAGAAGATTTATCCTTTTAATTAAATAATCTTTCATAAGAAGCTTTAAACTAGCTTCCATGGGAATTTTTATCCTTTTAATTAAACACGATTTTATGAGAATCATTAAACTATCTACCAAGATAATATTTATCCATTTAATTAAACAATCATCCAATGGAGTATTTAAACTAGATTCCAAGGGAATATTTATCTATTTAATTAAATAAGCCTCTATGAGAATCTTTAAACTAGCTTCCAAGGGAAGATTTATCCATTTAATTGGACAAGTTTCCATAGAAAGCTTGTATTGCCAATAGACTAACCCAAATGGATTATGATATATCTACCTACCATGAAATTTAATTAAATTGTGCTTTGGATAAAATCCATCACATCAGTTTCCATTAAATTAAAGGATAAAATAAAACATTAATTTTCATAGAACCTTTTACGTAAAACCCATTGATATTCAATCGACCATATATTAGCGATAAAAACTCATATTGATATATTGTTAGTTGAATTGTGAACATATCAAAACCCTCTTTCCAAATCATAGAAAATTTAATTGAAATTTCATCATTTTCAACTTAAAATAATTACATGTTCCCTCTGATACCAATTCAAGTAACCCGGGGCGCAACAAAAGCTTGAAAAATGAGAAATTTAAAATTTTGAGTTTGGATTCATGTTAAAAACATATAATACAGTTAAAAACTTTATAATATTTCTAAAATAAACATGTTTAATTAACTTTAATCATAAAAAATAATGTTAAATGAAATCTTAAACAGCACCTCATTCATTTGTAGTTGTTGGTTTGATTCTCTCACCGTCGATGTGTCGTGGCTGTAAGACGCCAAAGTAGACATCCTATAGATAATCCACACATGATACAAAATTCTAGGAACATTAATATACATTTCATGGATGCTATCATGGGAATAAATGAGCTTTATGATGTCCCTTCGATCACCTGAATAATGCGGACTCGATCGACAGAGCGGGATCGATAAAACCTTGTTCTTCCTTAAGAATCACATTCTATGAACTTGATAGGAGAGTATAAGAGACCTTATCTCACTAAATTCGTGAAAATGGTGGATCTTAGAATTCAAGAGGCTAAAAAGAGCTTCTATTCTTAGGTTATACTTTCTAAAATTTCACTTTGGCCTTGGAAAGTAATAAACTTCATTTAAGACCTTTGCAAACATGTATGAATTAATAAACTTTTCATAAATATCACACATATTTTATCACTCACTTGTAACACTATAAAATATTATGTGATAAAATATGAACCATTAAATTGGCCTGTAAGCTCTCTAAATAATTTAATGAACCTTGAATATCCAATATTCATTTGAAAATTTATATTTTTCTCATATTCACTTTTATGATAAAAAAACTTGTGAATACCTTGAGAAATGAATTAAATCCTCATTATTCTAAACTTTAATAATATAATTGAATGAGTTTTAATTGTGATTATTTATATTCATATGTTCACTAATTCCCGTGTGTGGGGTCCACTTATACCTAAACTCATATTCATTAGAATTGGTGGAACTTATGGATATACTAAGTGTGTGACCCTCTAGGTCATTATCTCAATAGCAGTAATTCTAACCCATAGAACAAGAGCAGAGTCTAAAAACCCATCATGGCCCCTAAGGAGATAATGAATGTCATAACTATGAATTTTTATTAAAAACACTTTTTGTGTAATACAATATCTCTGTCTCATGATATCTCATAAAGAAAGATGAACACTTGTGTCATCATCCTTTTGTTGCTTTATATATTTCGTGACCTTAATAGATAGAATTACCTTCTTATACCATGTCAATGGATTTATGAAGGTACTACAATCCCAGTCAACATAGGCCCATGAGATATCTCTTCCTCTACTTGGATGTTACAAAATATACCTTGATCATTCAATCAATGCCATACCCCCAATAATGCACCAAAAAAATACCTCACCAATATTTAATAATAATTGTAACCTTGCGTCAAAATACATGATCAAATGGAACACATTGATAATGATCACTAGTTCGGAGACCAATACACATGTTCATAGATAGGAACAACCAATGACACCTGAAACATGTGGTGTTTCTATTGGGGGTCTGTTGTTATGATCTCACTAGTAGGAATCACCAAGTGAGAATTTCATGAGAATAAGTTTCAATTATTATGAGTTCCCAAGAACTAATAGTTATACATCACATGTTACCCATTAGTATGATATATCTAGACCATTAGACATTTTTATTTAAGATTATTGTCATGGTATCTCGAGGTTCTCATTATAGCTTAGAACTATTATAACCTTTTGATACGAAAGGTAATCTAAGGACATTACTATATAAATCATGGATGCAAAAATATCAACACTATTATGTTAAGAATAAACACATGTATATATCAAAATGTATACATGTAATGGTAATGAAAAGTAAAATTCAATTTGGGTCTAGGGAACCCACTATTATAATATTATCAATCCCCATCATGTAAATAAAAAAATCATAATTAATCATGAGGGATTTTTGTATTGTTCAAATGTCTCTGAGGATTTAGAGTAGGTTGGTAAATGTGTGAAAACAAATAAAGATAAAAAACGAGGTTTGAATCTAAAGCATAATGAATGATATCAAAAGATATGATCAATGCAAATCTATCTTTATAGATGTCATATCTATATTCCCCTCAATATGCTCAAATTAGGATAATGATAAAAATAGGCATAATGAATGAACCATCCTCTATTTATCTATTTTTTTAAATTGTGATTACTATAAATCCTACATCCATCACCTAACCACATACAATCAAATAATTACTTATACGGTAATGGCTATTTTTGATCCTCCTAATAGTAATACATTTTTTTTTATTTTTTCACCATTTTTTAGAAGGAGAGGTGAATATTAGGGTATAATAAATAACAAATGACCACTACCAAATTAAAAAAAACACCAACAAAGTCTTCTCACTTTTGTATATCACGTTCACCATGGATATCCTCTCCCCCACACTTAATATTTTAAACATCATGCAATATATTTAGAGGAATATAGGAATGGATAAAATAGGTTTTTTTACTTTGCTCATTTGATAACAAGGATATTCATATTTTCTAATTAATTAGGAAAAATTTAATGGGAATGGTTGTGAATACTCCCATATCTTCTCCCTTCTCAGCATGACCTATGCATCGATGGGTGCCACATAGGTCCCTCCCCTTTCTGAGGGGGAGGTACCCTCTTCACTGCTTGAGGAATATCATCTGTGTGATTTCATTCCCTTCTTTGACCTCGAATCCTTTACCCATTTTACTCAGATCTCCCTTTTCCATAAAGTTCCGAACCTATTTGAAGGGTTCCCAAAATTATCACTTTGTCTTTAGAGTTCCCCAATTCCTATTCCCTTATGGATTTGAACTTGGTTTCTAGATTCAAGAATCACAGACCATATATGGTTTTTTTGATATGTTTTTATTTTATGTTTTGGGTTTACAAGATTGGGATATAGTCAGGGTTCTCAACAATAGTAATATTATGGATTGTTTTTCATTGGAATGTTATCTGATCAAGGCCTGGTCCAATGCTCCCTGAATTTCCAATGGTTCACATTTTTTTCCTGGAAACAGGTCTTGGTGTTCCCAGGTCTAATGGACTAAGGGAACATGCTCAATTTGATGGTTTGTGGGACCTTTTCAATCTCAATTCAAATTAGCCTTTACTTGTGGAAGAAACTAACCAGGTGGGGGTTGATGGAGCATCCAAAGATTCTCTTCCTTTGAAAAATGTTTTCCATGCAAATATTAATTCGAAAGTTGTGGATGTCTATGGAAGACTGTGGAACAACCTTGATGAGAGGGAGGTGCAAGGCCCAACCAAGTCAGGTGATGCTAATGGGGTTTGTAATTCAGAGAATCTAGATCATAACAACATTGATCCCAAGTATGATTCATATGTGGGGGCTGTGCAGTTAGGAAATAGATACTATAGAAGGGAGGGGTCATAAGAGACAGTACCTAGGTGACCTATATAAGGACCCGACCCAGTTTCCCAGAGCCGATGCCTTATTAAATTAAGTCAGCATGATTAAAAGAAAGTCTAATCCTGAAGAAACAAATAGTTTAGTAGATTTGGAAAAAAGATACATATATAAGTTCAAAATTACATCATGAAAGTATATACAACACTAATTTATTCTATTAGAAACATCCAATCCTTCTAGATTATGTTTGTAAGTCACTCAGAACTTACTTCTTCATATATTGGGAAAATAAAACATAAGAAAGGGGTGAGATCAAATGATTACTAAGAGTAATAAATACAATAAAGGATAACATAAATATAAACTTTAGGCATGGTGAATAATTGAAAAAAATGCCTTTAAAAATAATAAACTTGAATGCATTATGGCAGGAATATGAGTTGAGTAAATAATGCAATAATAACACATAATCATGGGTATTCTACTAGTAGAATAACCACATGAACATTTAATTACTAAATTCATAATGAGGTAATTTCATATTCTAGACATTCTAAAACATACTATCAAGGCCTTAGCCAGGATTTCTAAAAATGATTAAGGCCTCGGCTGAAACCATATCTCAAAATGGGAAAGGCCTCGACCAAGTCCACGTCTATTTGTCTCATGAGACCTACCGATGCATCGAGTGGCTATAGTGGGCCCCAACCAGCACATAATAATTCCAATTCATTCCTCATATGAGTTGGGAAAACATAAATGACATATATATTCATATTTAAACTAACATATGAAATGTAAACAACTTTCCCTAAACAATAAGCTTAAACACTAACCATTCAGAGTAAATTGGTGAATGGATTTTGGATAGAACAACCACAGTAAAAATATTCATAAACCATACAATTAAATATGGTAGATTATATAATAAAAAATTACTCCCAATAATACATTATAATCATCAATATTATTTAAATAGACGAAAATAATCTTATAAAATCATTGAGTAATTCTTAAGATAAACTCTTTTATTTTGAAAAGAAGAGTTCTTTTGGAAAAGTATTTGTATAAAACCATAAATAAAGTAAGATATTATTTCCATAATATAATTAGTGATTTTATAAAGATAATGGTTTCTAAAAACAGATTATAGGTTTCTCTTGAAATTTGGTAAGAATTTGAGAAATTCCCTTGAATTGGGCCTGTATTTCAGAAATAATTTTGAAAGTTCTTTTAAAAACATGTAACTAAAAAATATATAAGGAAGGATTATAGTTGGTAAACATATAGAGAACACTCAAAAATAATTTATTAGGATTAAATAATAATACATAAGAATTTCATTTAGGTAATTAGACAAAAAAAGTAACTCGAATGAAAATAGAGGTTCAGGTGAAAAACCCTTACCTTAAGTCCGAATGTGTTCCGCTATAGAAATTAAGGTCCTGGAATATGAAATTAGACATATTAAAAAATTAATTCGAAAACTATTATACATTTATTTAGTATATTATGATTTTATTAATTCTATTATGTCCTTATTTAATAATTATAAGATTGAATTCTGTCATTCTGATGTGTTCGTTTTCTTGATTTTCATAATCGGTTCACTTATTTTTATGTAATGGAGTTCATGTGGAATGGATGTAAATATCTATAATTGAATTTACATATTATTTATGAAAATACATAGGTGTTAATTTTCATTTATATCATTTGGTTACATGGCATGAGGATGAATCATTAGATGAAATATTAATGACATTCACTTAGATTATTTTAGCAGTATTTTGATTATTAGGAAATAGTTAGGTCATATGCTTTAATAATATGTAAGTATACTGGTTACTGAATATTAAATAGGTTATAATAAATATATTATATTCTGTTTCAACCAAAAAAATGGTTTCATGACTAGTAATGAAGGATAAATTGAAGAACAAAACTTCATCGTCCACGAAGGTTGTAAATTGGATCCTCACAAATGATAATTTCATTTATAAAATAAAAGAGAGAGAGTAAGAATATTGATGATGGTTCTTTGGTTAACATTATATAATTATAGTATATATACTAGAGTTATAATGGTCATTTTGATAGAGGAGGCGAGGTGGAGATAACAATATAAATGAACTTTAAATGAAATTGAAAGAAATAGAATGTGAATTTACCTCTTGAATCCACCTCCTTGAGAATCACTTTAAGGGAAGGGGTTTTGGTCTTTTGGAAAGACAAAGATATTATTGTACGTGGGGAGTGACTAGGTAAAGGTATATGGGAATATATTTGAGGAAATTCAAGGCTTATAAGAGTTTAGAGAAGAAGGGGTGATGGGTTGGTTTTATAGTGGAGGAGAGGAGTGGATTTTGAATATTTTACTCATTATTTTATTATTTCCCTCAAGAAATCCAATAGTGTTGTTTAATATGGCCCCTAATAGTAATATGATAATTTTAGTTCTAATCAAGTGGCCTTACATCAATCATGATGTCATAAATAGTTTATTTAACTGATAATTTTTTATACGGTATTTTACCGCATTTCACTATTCATAAAAATTTCAAGAATTTTAGAAAAATACAAAAAAACCACCCTAACCATTTTTTGATGTGTATAATTCAGAAATAAACTCCATTTTTTAAAACTAATTTTCTAAATATGATTAATTTAATTTTTAAATAAAATCATAGTTTATTTGAAAAATAACAATTTTGAAACTATAATTCGTTTTATATTACATTGAAAAATTAATCAAGATCTCATTATCTTGTAACCTTAGGAAAATAAAATAATAATATTATTTACTATTTATAAGGGTAATATTACTATTCATATTACTATTCATAAGTGTATGTTACTATTCACCAAAAATCAATTTTGTTAAATCAAACTCCAAATGACTTACTGATCACAACTCTAGATGAATGATTTTCAAATTTCAAAACATAGTAGAGGCAAAGTTGTATTTAATAGCTAGATTATAAAATGTGTTGTTTTGTAGGACTTATTGTTTCATTCATTCAATATTTATTTTCAAAACCTTGAGGTGTTACATTATCCCCTCACAAAAATTTCATCCTCAAAATTCACAGAATGTTACCACACAAAAATATTTGGATATGTCTTCGACATAAGATCCTTAAGATCCCATGTTGCCTCTTAGATTTTATGATTTCTACAAAGTATATTTAACAAATGAGTCATCTGATTCCACAACACTTTTTCTTTATTGTCCAAAATCTGTATAGGATCTTCATAGTAGGATATGTCAAGTTCCATCTCTATACCTTTATAAGTGAGGACATGTGTTGGGTCTGGAATGTACTTTCTCAACAATGAGACATGGAACACATTGTGTACTTTGGACAGGCTAGGCGGTATACCCAAATTATATGCAATAGCTCCAATTCTCTCCAAAATTTCAAAAGGCCCATTGTACCTAGGTCTTAGTTTCCCTTTCTTCCCAAATCTTATAACACCCTTCCATGGATATACTTTCAAGAAAAAATGATCACCAACTTGAAATTCCAGATCCTTCCTTCGATTATCGACATAGCTCTTTTGTCTACTTTATCCTATTTTGATATGACCTTGAATAGTCTTTACCTTTTGTTTTGTTTCCTCCACAAGCTCTTGTCCCACAAGCTTCCTTTCACCAACTTCATCCCAACAAATTGGTGTACAACATCTATTTCCATAAAATGATTCATATGGTTCCATTTGAATACTGGAATGGAAACTATTATTGTAGAAAATCTCCACTAAAGGTATGTATTGATCCCACATAACTTGTAATTCATGTGAACATGATCTCAACATGTCCTCTAAGGTTTGGATCGTCCACTCTAATTGCCTGTTAGTTTATGGGTGGTATGCAGTACTCAATCAAAGTTTAGTATCCAATGATTTTTGAATACTTCTCTAGAATTTTCATGTAAAACATGGGTCATGATCAGACACAATTGAGAGAGGTTCCCCATGAAGTCTCACAACTTCATTGGTATAGTGTCTTTCTAAGTGCTCCAGTGGAAAATCCTCCCTTATAGCGAGGAAATATGCATATTTTGTAAGTCGATCCACAATTACCCATATTGGATCATTATTACTTGGAGTTTTGGGTAATCTAGTGATAAGATACATGGTTATGTCATCCCATTTCCATATAACAATAGGTAGAGGTTTCATAACTAATTTTGGATGATTCCTTTCGGCCTCCACTTGTTGACAGACTAAACATCTTGATACATAATCCAAAATTTCCCTCTTCATGTAATCCCACTAAAAATGTTCCTTAAAATATATATAAATCTTAGTGCTACCCATATGTATATATAATTTTGAAGTATGAGAATCATACAATAACTACCTCTTTAGCTCATGTATAGCCAGAACACAAAGCCTCTTCCTAAAGTTTAGAATTCCATCTTCACATATGAAGTTATCCAAATTCCCCTCTTTCACAACATTAATATTCTTTTTCAGGTTATCATCATTAGGATAAGAACTTTTGATATTTTCAAATAAAGATGTTTTGCAACCAAAAGAAAAAGTAGTGATGTTTCACCTTTTTTGATAATTCCTGTATCCATCCTCACTAGATCCATGCACAAAGGATCCTTGTCAATCCTCATTTTGTTGAGAACCCCATGATCCTTCCTACACAATGCATCAACTACCTTGTTTGAATTTCTTGGGTGGTATTGTATTGTAAAATCATAATCCTTGAGTAGTTCGAGCCTTCGCCATTGCCTCATGTTGAGTTCTTTCTGTGACAAGATACACTTCCGACTCTTGTGATCCGTATATATCTCACATTTTTTACCATAGATATAATATCTCCATATCTTTAGAGAAAATATCCCCACTTCTAACTCAAGATCATGTGTTGGATAGTTTTTTTCATGTATTTTCAACTACCTTGATTCATAGGAAATAATTCTATCATTCCGCATAAGGACACAACCAAGTCATTTCGTTAATGCATCACTATTGATCAAAAACCCATAATTCCCTGATGGTAGGGTTAGGATTGGAGTATTCACTAATCCCCTCTTCAAATATTTAAAACACTCCTCACACTCCTTTTTCCATATGAACTTAACCCATTTACATGTAAACATGGTCATTGGGTTAGATAAACAAGTGAAGTTCTAAATGAAACTCCTATAATAACCTGCTAAACCAATAAAACTGCGTACCTTAGTTATGTTCGTTAGAGTAGGCCATTCTTGAAAAAGCTTGTCTTCATAGGATAAATAGATATTCTATATTTAGAGACAATATGGCCTATAAAAGAAAACCGATTGAAGCCAAAATTTTCACTTGCTAAACTTCCCATATAATTCATTTCTTCTAAGAGTGTTCAGAATATTGCTCAAGTGATTTTCATGATCTTTATAGATTTTAGAGTATATGAATATATCATCAATAAATACCACAAAAAATTCATCAATATATTCCTTGAAAACTATATTAATTAAAAAAATGAAAAAGGGGGTTCATTAGTCAGTCCAAAAGGCATTACGGTAAAATCGTAATGCCCATACCTAGTTTGGAATGCTATTTTTGGAATGTCTTCCTTCCTCACAAGAAACTGATGAAATCCAGATCGAAGTTCAATCTTCAAAAAATATTGATCTCCATGAATTTGATAAAATAAATAATCAATGCGAGGTAGGGGATACTTGTTATTTATTGTTATTGCATTGATCTCTCTATAGTTAATGCACAACCCTATAGATCCATCTTTCCTCTTAATGAAAAGAACAGGGGCTCCCCATGGAGAAACGCTAGGGAAAATAAATCCTTTATCACTTAATTCCTCTAGTTTTTTCTTCATTTCCACTAATTCCACAGTGGAAATTCTATAAGGAGTCTTTGATGTAGCCCTTGAGTTAAGAATTAAGTCAATGGAAAACTCAATTTCTCGCTCTGGAGGATGTGCAGGTAAATCCTCTGGAAAGACGTCAACATATTCTTACACAATAGGTACATCCTCTTTTTGAAACTTCTTCACCTATCCCATAGTTATTTCATTCCCTTCCTCCCCAATAATTGAATTTATCAGAGCTATCGGGGGTGGATCTAGATGAGAATCTATGGGTGATGTTTCTGCCCTAAAGACAAGGGATTCTACATCGTCCTCACAAATTGTAACCTCTTTCCTGTTACAATAAATTTTTGTATCATAGTTCGAAATCCAATCCATAACAAGGATTATATCAAATTCAATCATGGGTTTGAAAATAAAATAATCAAATAAAGAATGTTTATATTCCATAATGGGGACTGCCTGACACAAATTTATTGCAATGATACTTCCCTTAAGAGTTTTGACAGAAAACTCCATTATTAAATCAAATTGTAAATATCTAATTTTCTTGGAAAACTGGGAAGATATGAATGAATGTGATGATACAAATTCAAATAAATAATTTTCTAAGTTTGATTAAATGATTAAAGTACCCACCACCACATCATCAGGAACTTCAATATCAACAGTTGTGATTGCAGAAGCTTGTCTCTACTCCCTTGGCCTTTTCTGTATAATGTTTCCTTAACGCTTTAGACAATAATTAGAACAGTGTACCATATCCCAAAAATTATAACATTGAGCATTAATGGATTATTTCTTCCCCTTATAATCACCATCAAGACGTAATTTCTGTCCACATTTGTAGCATACTCGTTTTCCTTTTAAGTAGGCACTGAGGTGTTTCATTCCACAATTATCACATGGTGGAAATTAAACTCTTCCCTTATTCCCCATTTCCTTACTTGTTTTTCTAGAGTTTTTAGCAACCCTATTCTTCTCTTGCTTTCCCTTAATGTCATAAGACTTAGAGAATTCCTTTTCTGTCTTGATAGCACATGAAACTATATCCTCATATGAGGAAAAAATTTGGGAGACCAGTGCCTTCCATAGGAATGGATTTAGGCCATCAAGAAATTGATCAATCTTGATCCTCAGATTTTGTATGTAGTCTACAACCTGCCTTCCTATCCTTGTGAAGTTAGCTTAATACTTTTCAATATTCCCATCTTCCTTTTCCCTTAAATTCAGAAACTGCCTTCCCATATCTGCTAACTGTTCACGAGAAAAGTATTTCTCTAGGAATATTTCCTTAAAGTCCATCCATTCCATCTCTTATATCTCTTACTCCTCGTTTGTGTTTTGGAATAAGGACCAACACTAATCCTCATATCCCAATAGATGATAAACTACCATGATGAGCTTCTATCTTTTGTTATATCCCAAAGAAATAAATATCTTCTCCAGGGAACTTATCCACTACTCAGCTTCAAATGGGTTTGTAGTCCCATTGAATGATTTGGGATATTGTCACATAAAGAGATCTAACAAAGCTTCTTTTCATGGTAGATCCAAATGATCCATACATGTGAGGTTATTGTTCATAACTTAAGTTGTCCCAGTATAGTTATAAGTTGCTCTGAACCAGTCGCAGCACCAGAGCCAACATCATTAGCTTGCATCGGAGTGAAATCCCTACATGGGATATGCGTGTTCATGCAGTTTTCATTCATTCCACTAGGATCCATTTCTAGATAATGACATACACTATATTAGGTTATGAATCATAATGTATAATATTAACTTAGAAAAATACTTGGCATAAATTTAAATCCTATGCATGGCTAACCCAATAATCACAAAAAATGTTTCTTTGAGGAAAAATTTACATTTTATTCCTTCATAATGACTTGTAAAGAAAATTTAAATTATCCTAAGCATATCCCCCAAGAGTGTCAAATTAGGTGCACAGTAAGGTCCATTTTTGTGTACCAAGATACCCCGGGTCAGGCCTGAAACTCCTTGTCAGAGTTTTCACTCCTAGGTACATCTGTGTCAGAACCACGTCCACTTGTAGTATCCAGACATGGATCTATTTTCTAAAAAGATCCACATAATCTATTCCTTACCAAAATACCATGATGTTCTGGTATGCTTATCCTCAAATACTATCTTAGGGATTTTTTCCCTAATCTACATTTTCTAAATCTAGTTTCTAATTTTCAACTAAACTTCTTCTGATACCAACAATAAGGACCCGACCCCAGTTTCTCAGAGCCAGTGCTGTATTACATTACATTGGAATGATTACAAGAAAGTTGAATCCTGAATGAATGAATATTTTAGTAGATTTGGAAACAAGATACATATATAAGTTCAACATTACATCATGAAAGGGAATAGAACACTAATTTATTCCATTAGAAACATAAAAGCCTCCTAGATTATGCTTGAAAGTCACTCGTAACTTACTTATTCATATCCCGGGAAAATGAATCATAATAAAGGGCTGAGATCAAATGCTCAGTGAGAGTAAGAAATGCAGCGGAAGATAACATAAACATAAACATTAGGCATGGTGAATAATTGAAAACACATTCCTTTACAAGTAATAAATTAGAACACATTATGGTAGGAATATTAGTTGAGTAAATAATGCCATAATAAAAAATAATCATGGGTATTCTAATAGTCAAATAACCACATGAAAATTCAATTACTATATTCAAAATGAGGTTATTTCATATGAAAAACATTCAGAAACATACCATCAAGGCCTTGACCAAGACGTCTAAAAATTATTAAGGCCTCAACCAAAACCATATCTCAAAATGGGCAAGGCATTGGCCAAGTCCATGTCTATTTGTCTCATGATACCTACCGATGAATCAAGGGGATATAGTGGGCCCCAACCATAACATAATAAGTCCAATTAATTCCTCATATGAGTAGGGATAACCATAAATAACATATACATTCATATTTAAACTAACATATGAATTTTAAATAACTTTCCCCAAACATTAAGCTTAAGCACTAACAATTTAGAGTAAATTGGTGAATGATTTTTGGATAGAACATCCCCAAAAAAACTAGTCATAAACTATAAAATTAAATATGGTATATGATATCATAAAATATTACTCCCAATAATACATAATAATAAAAAAGAGTGTTGAAATAGTCAAAAATACTCTTATAAAATCATTGAGTAATTCTTGAGATAAATACTCTTTTATTTTGAAAAGAAGAGTTCTTTTGGAAAAGTAATTGTATAAAAACAGAAGTGAAGTAAGATTGAATTTTCCTAATAAAATGAGTGATTTTATAAATATAATGGTTTCTAAAAACAGATTATAGGTTTCTCTCGAAATTAGGTAAGAATTTGAGAAATTCCCTTGAATCGGGCTTGTATTTTGGAAAACATTTTGAATGTTCCTTTTAAAACGTGTAAATCCCCATAATATAATGAATCATTGTGTTTGGTAAACATATATAGAATACTCAAACAGAATATATTAGGAGTACATAATAATACAAAATAATTTCATTGAGGTAATTAGACAACACAATTAACTCGAATAAAAATGGAGGTTCGGGTGAAAAACCCTTACCTTAAGCCCGAATGTGTTCCGCTCTAGAAATTAAGGTCTTGGAATATGAAATTAGACTTATTAAAAAAATAATTCAAAACCTATTATACATTTATTTAGTTCATCATTATTTTATTAAGTCTATTATGTTCTTATTTATTAGTTATAAGATTTAATTCTATCATTCTGATGTGTTCGTTTTCTTGATTTTCATAATCAGTTCACTTATTTTTATGTAATGGAGTTCATGTGGAATGGATGTAAATATCTAGAATTAAATTTAAATATTATTTATGAACATACATAGTTGTTAATGGTCATTTATATCATTTGGTTACATGGAATGTGGATGAATCATTAGATGAAATATTAATGACATCCACTTAGATTATTTTAGTAGTATTTTGATTATTAGGAAATAGTTTGGTCATATGATTTAATAATATGTATGTATACTAGTTCCTAAATATTAAATAGGTTATAATAAATGTAATATAATCTGGTTCAACCAAAAAAATGGGTTCATGACCAGTAATGTAGGATAAATTGAAGAACGAAACTTTTTCGTCCACGAAGGGTGTAAACCAGATCCTCACAGATGATAATTTCATTTATAAAATAAAAGAGAGAGAGAGTAAGAATATTGATGATGGTTATTCCATTAAAATGATATAATTACATTATATTTATGATACTGGAGTTATAAAGGTTATTTGGAAAAATCAGGTGAGGATGATATAATAATAGGAAGGAACTTTAAATGAAATTGAATGAAATAGAATGTGAATTTACCTCTTGAATCCACCTCCTTGAGAATATTTTTAAGGGAAGGGGTTTTTTTATTTTGGAAAGAACAAGAGATTCTTGGACGTGTGTAGTGACTAAGAAAATGTATTTGGGAAGAAATTTGAGGATATTCAAGGTTAATAGGATTGTAGAGAAGAGGGAGTGATGGTGTTTTTTATAGTGGAGGAGAGGAGTAAAATTTGAATATTTTACTCATTATTTTATTATTTCCCTCAAGACAACCAAAAATTTTGTTTAATGTGACCCCTAAATGTAATAAGTTCATGTGAGTTTGAACCAAGTTTCATTACATCACTCAAGATGTCAAAAATATTGTATTTAACTAATAATTTGTATATATGGTATCTTTCTATATTTCACTATTCATCAAAAATTACAGAATTTCAGAAAAATCCCAAAAATTCACCCTAACCATTTTTCAATGTGTAGAATTTAAAAATGAACTAAATTTTTTAAAAATAACTTTATAAATATTATTAAATTAATTTTGAAATAAAATCATAGTTTATTAAAAAAATAACAGTTTTAAAACTACAATTCGTTTTACATTACATTGAAAAATTAATCAAGATATCATTATCTTGTAACCTTATGAAATAAAAGAATAATATTATTTACTATTCGTAATGGTCATATTACTATTCATATTACTATTTTTAATGGAATGTTACTATTCATCAAAAATCAAGTTGGTTATATCTGACTCTAAATAACTCACTGATCACAACTCTAGATGACCGTTTTTCGAAATTCAAAACACAATAGAGGCAAAGTTTTATTTAACGACTATATAATAAAATGTGTTGTTTTTTAGGAACTAAATGTTTCATGCACTCAATATTTATTTTCAAAACCTTGGGTTGTTACAACCTAATCCTGCTAAGGTGTCTCATAAGGTTAGATAGGGAAGTGGAACTTGTGGCAAAATACCACTACAAGAAACGGGTAATGGGGCACTGAACAATACATTCCCCATAAGAGAGGTGTCAACTATTAAATTAGGAAACCTTTTTGAAGGGATGGAGAGTGAAGGGATGGATTTAGATCCTGATGCAGCCCGACCAGAGATCCTAAATGAAGAGTACTATTTCCGAACAACAGAATATAGTGATGATTCTTATTTTAATTTTTCAGAAGATAGTGTAGATAAATTCAACAGAATAGGGCTACTTTTTTCTAGTATGAGGAATAGATGAAGAGGAATTTGGTAATCAAGGAGTTGTATCCTAATTAAAAGATATAAATCGAAAGGGCGCAAGAGTATTCCTACATACCCTAACCTATGGAGGTAAGATCTGATAAAAATTTGAAGGATAAGGGGGAGGGGGGAGACCTATTGGAGGTTTCCAAGGTTAAAAACCTATCTTCCAACACGGTAAAAAATGAACAAGTTGAGGATTTAGGTTATGGGGAGTTGTAGGAAATTTTTATTCAATCTGAGGAAGAAATGTTGGAGGAATCACTTCTGATCTACGCCTCGAAAGAGGATTGTAATAATACGGCTAAGAGATTGCTAAGTGTGGACAATAATATGGTTCATACAAAGTGGATCAACAATAAGGACCATATTTTGGTAAGAGTATTCAATTCTTGGAAGTTATACAAGGAGGCATTTATATAAATGTGCGAAAAGATGGCTTATTTTTTTCAAAGACCTTATCAAGGATGATCCAGATTTAGTGGTAAATAGACTTCTTTGAAAATTACTTAGGAATAATGTATCTAATATACTTAAAATAGATTTCAATGGTTTACATATCTCTTATGATGTTTGAAGATTTTTATTTTTTATTGTCATAGGTTCTCATTTTCCCTTAAAAGTGATTGAAAAATGAAAAAGTAATTTTCCAGTCATGGATTCTACAGGATTTTAAAAGAAGTAATACAAGGTGGGTCTAATGATAAGGGGTTAAAAAAATATGCCTCAATCATATGAAAAATGATTTTGTTCAGTCATATATTTGATAAGATTCCATGAAATTTCTAAGAGAGAACATTCTTGAGTCTGACACAAAATATAATATAGAAAGAATGATAAATATTAGTTCAAAAAATGTATTGGGATTGTATTGAATGGTTGGAAAAAATGATCATGATAATTAATATGAATAATTAAATCAATTAATGCAAATATTCTAAACTCAAGGCATTGAAAAATATCATAAAAATTTCCTTTACAAGAATTAACAAGCTCCCTAGATCATGATTTTCCAAATCCAAAACCACATGATTATCTCTACTAATTATCTTCCCTATTTTACCATTAAAATTTATTGAAAAATAAATTTAAATTCATGGCATGGTATGTATCCTAGGTTGTTTATGTCTCTTAGTTTAGTTGAGTAATTAAAGAATCAATTTAAACATTCAATTGAAATTTGAAATATCTAAATAAATTAAATGTGGGGAATACAGTAGAAAAATTCATAATTTACACTTAATCCCCTTTTAATGAATCATTAAACATTGATAAATATGTTTTGAATGCACCATATTCATGATGAAAATGAGTTTCACAACATGTATATTCATGATTTCATGATGTGAAAGTAGTTAACTATGTGAATTAGTCATGGGACTTATTTTTAGGCCTCATACTGCTTGCTTACTACCAAGTTTTTGATAGACCTGAAAGATAAAAATGCATTGGTGAATGTACATTCTATTATCAATGAAATTTGAAAATTTTAGAGGATAATATATGCACCAAAATATATAAAAATAAATGAAAATCCTAAAAACTCGGGTTGACTCCTGAAATTAATTCTGTTTAACATCATTGGATATACCTTACGTCTTTTACATTTTGTTTAGGTGATGGATGATTAGAAATAATTTACCAATTTGGGGTTTATAAATGGTCTCAGTTATGACTAGTCTACATAGTTTGGTCCCTACCCTTACTTTCTAAACAACATAACCCTTTCTAACAGAAGCACTTTCTCAATATAAATCGGATTGATCCACCATTTGTTATTTAATCTTGAATAACTAAATGGAAGGACATACACCATCCATACTTGTTGACCTTTTTCAAACATGGTGGATTCAGTCACTCTTCCAATTTCAGTGGTCTGACCTCTTCCCTTTCCTTCCCACTTTTCATTACTTTTAATTTTATTTTTTTATACAATAACAACTACCTCATACACTTATTAAATCTTAGAAATATCCTCAATTTTGGGTATCTTGTCTTCTAGATCACTGTATTCTCTTATATCACATTTCTACATTTCTGATTGGATATTATAATTCACTTTTTCACATCCAACTCTCATATATATTTCTCTACATTGTATGTAAATTAGTGCTCACATGGGGGATAAAAATGTTATTTCTAGAATGAGTGGTGGTCACTCCTCTTCCAAATCAAGCACTAAGAAGTCAATGGGGAAGTAGAATTTATTGAATTTTATTATAATATCTTCAATGATCTCTTGAGGGTACTTCAATATTTAATATACCAATTAAAGTGAAAATATTATGGCTTCTAGTCCTTCTAGTCCCATACTTATAAACGTGGTGTATGATATGATGTTGATACTTTCAAATAAGTCACATAAATGTTTTCCAAATTTATTTAAACTAATAAAGATAGGGATAGAAAAAAAATACATGTATCTTGTTTCTTCTTAGGTAGGTCCTTTGATACCCTAGCTGAACACTATCGTGTGAGTTGAATAGTTCAAATGCCCTCCAGTTTCTTATTTTTGGTCACCAATTCTTTTATGAATTTTTCATATGTTGGCATGGTAAGAGCCTATACAAAAGAGATATTAATATGCAGTTTCTAAAGTGGTTGAGAAATTTACATTTTTTCACATTGATATTCTCTTTCACTAGTCATTTTGGAAGTAAAATTACTGGATTATACTATTGTAGTAGTGACTCGGTTTTGGACCTGTCAGACTTTGGAATATTCCTACGAATGATTCCAGAGAGAGGCTCGAAGACGACGTGCGATTCCGAGGCCCGGTGTTCCCGGAATAAATTTTATAAAAATATTAATTATTTTTATACTATGCACATGGAGGGGGTGTGTTATCTCCTAAAAGGTAGCTCATAATGGGAATCGGAGGGCACAATCGCATCCGGAGCATGCCATTTACCCTAGGTTGGGTGTAAACCTCACGGGCACAGGTCTGCTGTGAGAAAAGCCACCAGAGGCGTTTTCGTAAATAAATGAAAAAGTTTCTTTATGAGAGTCAGCTCAAATAACTTCTAAACGGAGACTCGGATCACAATTCTGAGACTACGGTTGAGTTCAGAATGTAATGTTTACCCTAAGGGTGACCTTACATTTTCTATCATCGAGCACGGGGTCGAAGGCGAGTCGGCCGTCGGAGTTAAAAGAAGATTTATTAAAAATAAAATAAAATAAAATCCTTCTTATCCCCCTTCTCCCCCACCTTGTATTCATAAGAGGCCACCTCCCCCCTTTCCTCATCTTTACCGATGAACAAAAAACCCACAAAGGAGCCAAAGTTAGCCGATTTCGACGCTGATCGTCGGCAGATCGAGCTCCAGCGCGTCGCAAGCGTTGTTCTGCACCCATAGCTTCAACGTTTCTCCTACGAGGTAGGTGATTTGAGTTTTAACCCCCGATCCCGTTTTTGCAGCGCTTTTCTTCATTTTGAATTCTTGTTAGTGTATAAGGGGTCCCTAGGGTCGTTCAGACACCTCCGGATCGAAAAACGGACCACTGAGGTGGTCCCGACTATTGCAGAAGTCTTTCCTGGGTGACACCGGCACAGAGAGGCGGGCCGAAGCACAGAGGAGGGCCACCGGCCGGGGCGGGCCGCTGCTGGCCGGTTATGGCTTTCCGGAATGGGCAGGTTGGGCCACTCAGGCCTAGTTTTCGTTCGGGGGTTCTTTAAACCCCCACAGATTGAAAACCAGGTGTCTGTTTCTCACGCCGTCTATGGAATCACGACCCTAGGATTGATGCAAATTTTTTTGGACAGGTTCGAGAATTTTTCTGGGTGGGGTCTGTGATTCGGGTTCAAAAAACGTTGAATAATAATAAAATTTTAATTATTATTCAACTTCGATCGACCTTCACTTTTTCATGAAGCGTCTGATTGATGTGTCGTTAGTGGAATTGTGATCCAGATGGTTAAGAGGGTGTTTTGAGATAGATTTCAGTTATTGGGACCGATATTGGGGTGTGGGACCCACGAGGCCCAGTTTGGGTGTTTACGGAGAAATGCTACTTTCTCACCAGGAGTTCGATTTTGGCAGATGAATAGTTTATCCCGTGTTTTTTCCCAAGAGGATCGCAATGGTGTGATCTGTTCAATGTATTATTGGATCGAGATGTGGGCCCCATGAGGACCTGTGGTGGTGAATAGTATCTTTTTTCATCGGATGTCCTTTTTGGGTGAGTAAACAGCCTATGCTACGTGTGTTTTCCACGTAGAATGCGATGGTGGCCTTGGTATTGGCCTTGGAGGTGCGCGGTGTGGCATTGTGGTGGGTTGATCGGGTTAGCGATGTTTGGACCAGTAGTGGTTGAGGGTAATCCCATGGTTCGTTACTACGAGTGTTCGCACATCATCATAACCTTAGTATAGGTTTGTGATCCTCTTGATGGTATGTTTAATCTGCTAGAGTTGTGTCATCCCTCTGGTGGGCCCGGAGTGAGACCCTCTAACATCATTTCCCTAGATTGGGTTCTTGGTATCGCTGTGACCGCTTATCCACGAGCGGAGATCCCCTATCTAGCAGGTTAACACCATAGGGTTTGTGGCATCATCGAGAATATAATCCCCTACATAGTGGGCCCTGCTCATTAGGGTTATTGCATCGTTGGGTATATGATCCCCTAATCAGCATGAGGATTATAGTAGGGTTGTAGTATCATTGGTTATAAAATCCCCTACTCAGTGCGTGGTGTCGGTAGGGTTGCGGCATCGTTAGTTCGATCCCCTACAACGTGAGATGTACCAGATAGGGTTTTGGTATCATCTTTACCATCATGACATGGGTGGAGATCCTCTATCTGAGTGAAGTGCTTCTGTCGAGCACCAGATTGGGTTGTGGTATCCCCCAGCGGATCCTAGGAGTGATCCCCTATCTGTGAGATCTATGAATGCCAGATCGGGTTGTGGTATCCCCCAGTGGACCCTGAGAGTGATCCTGTATCTGTGAGATCTTCATATACCGGTGTGGGTTCTGGTATCCCCAAGCAAACCCTAAGAGCGATCCCCTATCCGAGGAGTTTGGTGTTTATGTTGTTTTAGCGAGGTTTCCTTAGTGAAGATATCTGAAGAGCGTGATCTCTCAGGTGAGCATCTGAGATGTTTGTGTGGGACCCGATGGAGTGTATCTCTTGGAAAAGTGTCATCTGGGATGACAGTGATCATGGAGTGTACTCTCCTGGTTGTGAATCGCTGCTGGTGATGAGGTTGGTACCTCATGTGTCTTGGTGCATGAGATGAGTATATCTGGATGTTCATGGTATATGTATGGGAATATAACTGAGAGGATGTTCATGGTATATGTATGGGAGTATACCTAAGAAGATGTTCAGGGTGTATGTATGAACATACACCTTAATTGAGCTGACTAGTTGTGTTTAGCCGAGGATGGTCATGGGATGGAGTTTCTCTCTCGTCTGGGTTCCCTCTGACTGGGATGAGAAGACTGTTGCCTTTCAGTTGCTCTCCTTTGTTTTGGGTTTTGGGGTGCCTATTGAGTATTGTTATACTCACCCATGCATGATCTTTCCCCGCACATGTTTTTTGTCTTGTGCAAACCATAAGCCTTTCAACAGTGTCCTAGGAGGACCCAGAGCAGGCAGAGCTAAGTGAGCGGGACTGACCGTGGATTCTTACCAGAGTTGTGTCGAGGAGCTTTCCGGTGGTGATTTGGGTAGTGTACCCCTTCTTCTGAGCAGGTTGGACGCTTTTGTGGTTTTCCTTTGGTGGACCCTATTTTTCCCTTTTTTACTTTTGTTGCACTCTGGTTTGGGATAGTTTTATGCATACAGTTACTATTCAGTTTTATATATCTCTGCACTATTTCATGGTGGTGTATGTGGGTGCATTTGTATAGGTACCTTAGGCTAATGCCTCTCATGTGTATGATAACCTACTCGGCGCTAGTCACCAGCCCCTGACCTATTGGAGGCTGGCTTGGGGAGTCGCAGCTTGAGCCACATTGGGTCGGGTCGTGACAATTGTGGTTCTTCTTCTTCTTTATTCTATTCAGTTTTTGTTTTTTCTTTATTCCTTTTCATCTCTTACTTTTTAGTTTGTTGTTCTTGTTATATCTTTCTTGATGTTGGAAGAACCTATATAACTGACTTCGATGTATCATTTATAGGTGAGTAAGAATTTTAATTCTATTTTTTTACTTTATTCCCCAAATTTAATTTATTTGGAGAATTTAAATGTCGATTGCATGCATGAAATTGATTCTTATTTTAATTAACTGAACTAGTATGCATAAACTGGTTAGGGTAATTTTCATTCCATGAACTTAAATTTATTTATCAAAAAAATTGAAGGGAAAAATTGGGGAAAAGAATTAGTAGGAATAAGCATGTGGAATAGTATTTGATGGATTATGATTTTGGGATCATGATAATTATTATCAATGAAAATTTTCTAATATATGGCCTACAATGAATTTATGATATTTTCATCAACTAATTTAACTATTCATATTTATTTCCATGAGTAGTTGAACTAACCCTTCATTCTCATTCCAAATACATCATATGAACCTAATATTTCCCATTATTTCTTTCAAATATTTATTGTGATACTCAAGAATGATCTCTTCTAGAACTTTCTTAGAACCTTATCCAAGCTATGACTGAATAGAAGAATATTTAATATGATTAATGCATATTTTTTTAACCCTTTATCCTTATACCTACATTACATTAATCATTTTTAAGTCTATAGAATCCATGAACAACCTTGTTAGTAAATGATCTATGTTACGATCATATTTTACCCATTCCTACCGTACAATAAGTATATTGTATGATATTTAAACTAATAAGCATGGGGGAGAGACTTTACAAGGTGGATAGGGATATATTTCATTTAGCATACATTTTTGTGATTTTTCATTGTAATTTTTGGATAGTCCATGATATCACTCATTGCACTTTATCATTATTCACCTCTCTTGCTAAAAATATTTGGTTGTGTATTAGGAGG
The DNA here is from genome assembly GCA_963277665.1 of Viscum album. Taxonomy (NCBI): domain Eukaryota; kingdom Viridiplantae; phylum Streptophyta; class Magnoliopsida; order Santalales; family Viscaceae; genus Viscum; species Viscum album. Next base: position 1,507,633,231 of record OY728158.1, read on the forward strand.
ATAAAAAATAACTCTTTCTAGACCGATGATATTTTGATCATATTTAGTTAGGTGGTGAATTTGAATTTTTTATTAAGTATATCTTATACAAAAATAAATAAATAATAATAAGAAAGAGAGGTTGATTCATTTATTGATCTTAATTTTTTCATGATCTCACTTTGATCATTTTGGGGGGAATAGAGAGATGACATCAGTAAATGGAGATTCTCATTAATCTTATCTTTTGATATAATGCACTATAATTTATAGTCAAACCTAATTTTTGAACTTTTATTTTACATTATTTACTTACCTTCCCTAATCCTCATATTTATTTGATCCTAATGATGAAAACCTCATGATTATTTGTGGTACTTTATTTACATGGTAGAGATTCTAGATTCCTTACAAGAATATTGAAGATTTTTGAAACATCCATTTCATAGATATTTTCTTGATATATAAATGCATCCCTTTTGATATATAAATGATTAAGTATTTCCTTTTTATTTAATAAATTTATTTATATTCTGAAGGATGAAAAAATTATAATAAATGAGAAAAATAAGTGAAAATGACTAATATATCAACTAAAATAAGGCTTCCCATGATGAAATATATATATAAAACACATCCGAGGATCAAAATTGAAGAAACAGATCAATATGGGGGGTATGGAACTGGAAACCATCAATATAGGACGTGAAACTAGTTTTTGGACATGTACCAGATACAAAGAGTGATTTAAATATAGTATGTGAACCAAAAAGGATGAGGTACTAATTTTTCATGATGTGACTTCCTCTTTCCAACTGTGAAAGTTGTTGGAAAACTCCAGAAAATACAGCTATTGACGTCTTTCCTTAAGGAAATTAGTTGAGATTTAAGAAACCCATACTAGAAATGAAAAGGATATTCATAGATTTTACTTTTTCCAAAAAACTCATCCAACACTATGTAATCAATTCACGATGAGAGGGATTCCTATTTATAGAGTAATTTATATTTAGAAAAATATACACTGCTACTTTCACACCTCAAAATCAATACAGGATGTGAACTTAATATCTGTTAGAAATTTTTATTCACAAGAAGAGGTTTATTTTTGTAGAAGACTATATATTCATTATTTTCTTAAAAAATAGATACATCTTGGATCTTGGAGATATGTGGATGACAAATTCTAAAGACGAGTGCACCACCATGACCAAACATTGCTTCCATTATTCTATGGGTATCAATCCGGCTCTTTCATATCATGTTTCGCATAATAAAGTATTTATTTCTATGTTGGGTGATGTGACCATAGGGGGAATGTTTCATAGGGATTTTTTTTATTTTTAATTCATTTTTGGACTGTATAAACTCTATTTATTGATTCTAATTATTTGTTTTTTTTCAATTGCATGACCACTATAATGAGACTTGAAGTGTATTATTTTATTAAACCATTTGACTGATATGGTTCACATATGATCATTGTGAAACCCAGAGTTTTTATGTTTAAATATTGTTTTAGGTTTACTAATCCTATAAATGATCTAAGTAGTTGATCGTACCAGCAGTGTAGTTATCAGATTAGTGTAGGGTACCCAAACCAAGAACCCCTAAAGACCCAATTACGACACCAAATTCTGAATGAAAAATTAATCAATTGAATCCCTTACACATGAACCTAAAAATAAATGAACATGGAATGCTCCATAAATTGACTTAATACCCCAATCTATTTTTATATTTCTATATCTCTTTCTCCAACTAAACTTACAATTTTATTTTAAAATCCATTAATTAATTTAGGGTATGCGGACCGTCCTTGAGGGTTTAAACTTAGGCTTGATGATTACTATAGTTTTAATTAGGTTGTTTGAGTTTTATTAATTATTAAAGTTGTTTATCCCAATATGATTTTAAAGAAAATTATTTTTTTAATTAATTTTAATAAAAAGAGAAAAGAAACAAATGTTGGTTTGGAAAATAGTTTAGAAAATAGAGGGAATAAAGAAAAAGTAAATTGATTATTTTGAAAACAGGTTTGAAAGAATTATAGGGTTTTATAATTTTAGGGTTTAGATAAAACTGGATTTAAAAATTAGATTAATAAATTCATATTTGGAATAAAATTAGAGAGAGGTGGATCCAATGGTTATGGTATCCCCTCCTCAATGTGACAATCCTCGTTTTTCTATGGTCATGTAATTTAGGGAATTATCGAATTGAGATTGTCTCAATACGATTTTTAAATCGGGTTACCCTAATTGTTAAAATCTTTTTGCCTAATTTAGGGTACTAGTTTCTCAATTAAAAGGTTCTTTTTAGATTTATCAATCATTGGTCCATATTAAATAAAAATAAAGATATTAGAAATAGATAAATAAATCATAGAAAACATAATATATGAATAAAAATATCAAAATAAGTCCAAAATAATCCCCCTTTAGATACATTAACCTATAATAAGGATGGAATTAACCCCTCATCCAAGATATGATTAACTAATGCATAATGAGAAAAGAAAGGGAAAACATAAAGAAATGGGAGATGCCAACTGGTGGGGGCCCTACATAGCGCAACATCTTACCCTAAGCTTTGGTCTCTAGAATCATTTTGGCACCAACAAAACAATGATATATTTATGGAACTACAAGGGATCATGTTGAATTTAGTTCTCCATTAATGTGATTAATAATAGAGGGTTGAGTATTTCTAAAAATTAAATTTCCATTCTGGACCTTAAAAAAAATCTTCTGGTGGAAGATGCATGAAATATTTCAAATATTGTCATGTCCAACATCTTTGACAGCATGAAATTTGGATTCACACCATGAATTTTCAGGCCCCATACAAAATTAGTTTCTTCAATTCATGTTCTATGTACACTTCACACCTTCCATTATTTTTACATCTTTAACTTGATTCATGATATGAATCATGTACTTCTAGATCCAAAATCTCTATTTTGGTCCAGTTATTTTGTTTTATTCCCCCAAAGTCTACCATCAGAATCCAATGTACTGGGTGGCCATATCTAAGTGGAAATATAGGTTTATTTTGGATTATTTGGCTAATTTACCAAAAAACATTACATTATTCCAAATATGAATGATTCCATTAAATAAAGATTAATAAATTAACCATTTATAATAAATGTGATGCATTTTAATATCAAACATGTGTGCATAAAATATATTTATCAAAAGTTCACCCATAAGGGAGATTAACCTTTATTCTTCCTTTGGTTCTTGCACTCATTGAGGATAAATATTCCTATTAAGATTATCAATAAATATATTTCCTTTACCAAGTTCATACTAAATATTAGAATCAAATGTTTGATGCCACTAAACCCAAGTAAAATGAATTAAATCTAATTCACACCATGAAAAGTTGTATTTAAGAATTTTATGATTAGTGAAAACCAATAAATTCTCATTGAATAGATAATTCTTCCATCAATTTAAGGCATTAAAATCAATTAATAATTCTAAATCATGTGTGTGGTTGTTCTATTTTGTGGTCATAGCAATCTGGAACCAGAAACCACTAACTGATGATCCTATATATATATATTTTTTTAAAAGGTAATGCTTCGGTCAATGACCAAAGCACAATATATTATAGAGAAAAAGGATTACAAAGATCGGAAAGATGGGATTTTTTTACAATCTCTCTCAAAGAGAGGTAATAAGTCAGCTGGAAGAGTTTCGATCCAAGTCATGTTTTGTTGAATACCTTTGTTGGCGAGGGCGTCAGCAATAGCATTCGCTTCACGGTATGCATGAGTAGGAATATAATCAATCCTGTGAAGCAAGTTCAGACACTTCATCCAACGAGTGGTAAGTGGCCATGCAAGATGAGTGATGTCGTTCCAAATGGCTTGGACGATAGTGGTGGAATCAATTTCAATACAGAGCTTTCTCCAGCCTCTTTGAAGTGCGAAATCAACCGCATGGATAACACCCAACATCTCAGCCTCATGCGATGAAGAAAGACCACAACCAACACAAAAACAGCCCTGACATTGACCAGATGAGTCTCTGAAGATGGCACCATAACTTGTAGGGCCAGGATTTCCTTTGGAAGCTCCATCGACGTTCACTTTAATCCATCCTTGGATCGGGGCTTTCCAGAAAACTTCAAAGAAGCATTTGGGATTTGGATATATGCCAGGAATACAGAGATGCCGAAGGATCACAAAGTCATCAACCGATTTGTTGCAAGAATCTTTTTGGATTGTAGAGGCTTCATGAATCACAATAAGAATACGAGCTTTACCTGCATTGAGACTAAATGAGTGGTTGTTACGAATAAAATCATTACGAGCATACCAGATCACATGCAGAAGCTCCGCCACTGCCGTAAGGAAGATATTCTTGATCTGCAGAGAAGCATCATATCTAATGAAATTTTTTAGAAACGAGCAAATAGAATCAATAGCTGGCCATCTGAAATTAAAAAGATTCAGAACGTATATCCATAAAGCAGAGGCTGTCGCGGAGGACAGAAAAAGATGGTTATCATCCTCCCTATGCTGATTACACATGTAACATTTAGAGCATAGTTGAATGCCAAAGGATTGAAGACAAGTATCAGTGGGTGTTCTATTGTGAGCAATACGCCAAATAAGGGTGAGCCTAGAAGGTTTTATCCAAGGCTTATTAAAATGACTCACCCATTGATAATTAGAATCCTCTCTAGAGAAGTAATGATTATAGAAGGATCTAGAATCAAGGATACCATTTGAAGCCGGTTCCCACACCAGGAAGTCACCATGGGGAGAGAAAGGATGATTATCAACGATCTGAGTAATATTATCGGGGAGGGTATGTCGATGGGAACGCATGACCTCTTTTATAGAAAGACTAGTATCCCCAGGAGAGGTATTTGTAGGAAGCAAAGAAATCAAGGGGTTACCACACCAATTGCCACAAAAAAAAAATTAATAGAAGAATCTTCACTAACCATCCATCTAGAATTCTCCATGATTATGTGAAACGAGTCTCTGATAGAGGGACAGATCGAAGAGTTGATGTAACTAAAATTACCATTCATGAGTTTAGGAAGGAATCTATGCTTTAAGAACTCAGAGGCTTTATAGGAACCATTAATGATACGCCAAGTAAGGCAGGCTTGGATAGAATTGTTGAAAAGCTTTAGATTTTTTATACCCATGCCACCTTTATCAAGAGGTTTACAGCAAGAATTCCAAGGGATAGTGACGAGCTTCCTTTCAAAAATGCTCCCTGTCCAAATGAAGTTTTTTATATAGGTGTTAATCTTTTTTGAAAATGCCGGTAGGCCAATTGTAGATCATGAGAGAGTAGACCATTTTGGAAACAATAGTTGATTTGACCAGACATATCCTACTATCCATGGAGAGCAGTTTTCCCTTCCAGGTGGAGAGTTGGTTAATAATTTGATCAGTAATATTGGTGAAATATTTTGCTTTAGGACGACCCCAAGAAAGAGGGATGCCCAAATAATTGAAAGGAAGGAGGCCTTCTTTGATACCAAGAGAAGCGATGATACTAGATTTCCTTCTAACATGGAAACCTTTGACAAAGAAAATATAAGATTTATCCCAGGAAATCGCTTTCCAGAGACCTCTTCATAATGATTAAGGGATTGTTTTAGGGCATGTATATTTTTTTGATCACCTTTGAGAAATAGGATGATATCATCAGCATAGAAAAGATGAGTAGGGGTATTTAGATTTCTGTCAGCTTGAATAGGTTTGAGCTTTCCCTGATCAACCAAGTAAATGAGGATTCTACTTAAGTAGTCTTCAGCGATAACAAAAAGGATGGCAGAGAGAGGTTCACCCTGTTTGACACCCTTAGTACAACTGAAAAAACCTCTAGGGGTACCATTGATCAGAACCGAAATAAAAGCTGAGAAAAATAAAGTTTTAAGTTTTCTAATGAAAGAATCATGAAATCCAAAAGACATTAGATCATTGAAGATGAAGTTCCAATCAATAGTGTCAAAGGCCTTCCTGATATCAAGTTTAATGGCCACACATCCCCCTCTACAGCTTTTATTAAGACAATTGGTGCATTCAGAGGCAAGACAAATACAATCCTGGATGGACCTACCTTTAATGAAACCGAACTGATTCCAAGAGACAATTTTATTGAAAATAGGCATAAGTCTGCTTTCAATAATATTGGTGATGATTTTATAGAGAGTATTAATCAGGGAAATAGGTCTGAATTGATGGATCTCAGAGGAATTTTCGACCTTGGGAATTAAGGTTAGGAATTGAGCATTTATGCCATGTGGAATAGATCCATGTATAAATAAGGTCTTAACAAGGTTGCTAACATCGTTGTGAACAATATCCCAATGTTTTTGAAAAAAACAATTATTGAACCCATCCAGTCCGGGCGCACTGTCTGGGTTAAGACCAAAAATAGTATCTTTAATTTCGTGATCAAAAGGAATGCTTAGAAGAGATTCATTGTCACTTTCATCCACCAATGAAGGAATAATGTCAGATCTGATATCAGCATTGGTCTTCGTACCATTAAATATATTATAAAAGTATGAGACAAAATGATCCGCTATAGCCTCTTCAGAGTCAAGGATCAAGTCCTGATGAGTAAGTTTAGAAAGAGGGCGGTTAGCCTTTCTGACTCTTTGAAGGGAGTTATAAAATTTAGTATTATGATCGCCATCAGTGAGCCATTTAGTCTTAAACATTTGTTTGCGGATATTATCTTTAAGGGTGAGCAAATCATTAAGTTTGAGAGATAGATTAGCTTCTAATTGAAGGTCCATATTAAAATTAGATGAGGTATTTTGAGTTTGGACCCGGCTAAGATCCCCTTCAAGGGAGGAGATATCAAGGTCAATTTGGGAGTTTGCGGTTTTACACCAACCTTTAAGGGCCTGCTTTAAGATTTTAAATTTGTACATACAAGCAAAGGAATCCTTGTGATGATTCATGGAGTTCCATGTGTTATGGATAAAAGAGACACAATCAGGGGTTGAAGACCAAGCATTATTAAATTTAAAAGGAAGGGCAAGATTACGGCTATTCATACTGAAGCTGAGGAGAATAGGATGATGATCAGAGTTGAGTCTAGGTAGAGTAATACTGGAGATGCAATCCCAAGTATCAAGAGCCTTCATGTTGAAAAAAGCTCGGTCTAGCTTACTCGAAACAATTTTATTATAATGTTTTTTGTACCAAGTATATTTGGAACCAGTAAGATTGACTTCTAAGAGTTCACAGTCTTCAATCGTAGATCTATATTCCCTAGAGGATATAGAAAGGTGGGAGGGACCAATTTTTTCACCCGAATTAAGAATGGCATTAAAGTCTCCCATCACAACCCAAGGATCATGAATGGAGGTGCCCATATCAAGAAGATCATGCCATAGAGTTATTCTTTCTTGATACCTATTATTGGCATAAACCATGGTGCAATAGGCATGACGACCATTCCATAAGAAGTCACAGGTGAGTTGTTGATTAGTATTTTTAAATATGTTGATATTTTGAAGAGAATTGTGATAAAAAATCCACATTGAGTCAGTTTGCGAACCATTTTTACAGGAGCTTAGAAAATTATAGTTAGGGGAACCAAATCCCATGGAGTTCATCTTATAGTTGACTTTAGGTTCAGCAGTAGCAAAGAGATGAGGCTTATGGGTGTTTAAGAACCTATTAAGAGTTGTAGAAGTATCATAATTTTCCAAACCTTGGCAATTCCAAAAGAGAAAATTCATAGCTATTTATGTTTTGGGTTAGCACCCTTATTTTTTTTTTATTTTCTAGAGCCTTTCTTCCCTTGGGCTCGTGTGACCATAGGGGTGGTAGGAGGTTTTTGTTTGGTATTGTGGTCAGAGACTGGAGAATCTAAAGGAGTGTTGTCCAGAGAATGAACCTGATCAGTAACAAGAATAGGAGGCTGGACTAAGGGCAGGGTCCTGGACGGGTCCTCTGATCTTGGTGAACGTTTTTCCTGACCTAACATGAGTGCAGTAGGCGCGGAGGTTGAAAATAAGGAGGCTATGTCACTAGGAGTGCCAAGGGGGGCAACACTTGCAGCAATTCCAGACGAAACAGCAGGGTCTATTTCAGCATTTTTAGAAGAAAAAGTAGCAGGAATCGGAAGAGATATAGCAGAATTCTGTATGTCCAAAACAGAATTGGGGTCTCCTTTGCTAGAAGTAGCAAGGGGCTGGACAGAATCAGTTTGTGGAACAGGAGAAATGCATGAAATACTGTGAGTGATAGAAACCAAAGAATTGACAACATGAGCAGCAGTATCAGCAATCGTGGATATGAGTTTTTCAGTAGCAGAAGAAGAAGAAATAGTAGGAACTTTCAATGATAGTGGAGAATCAATTTGAGTAGAATAACCTGTTTCTGGTGCCTTATCCATAGCACCATGTGGAACCATGGCAGCAGCAGGGAGATCATTTAGTTCCAAAGGATCCGAAGCAGGTCTCTCTAAGACCTTACAAACCTGTAAATTCAGAGGTGCTGAACCAGAGGTAGAGTCATTAGAATTACATATACCTTCAGCAACTAAAAACCCTTTTCCAGTGTCAATGTTTTTAGTTTTTTGTAGCAACTCTTCTTCATCAACTAGTTCCCCCAAAGTTTTACCCTCTAGAGATGAAGAAACATAGGATTTTTTTATCCAAGTACTTTGTGTCTTTTTAGGTAGATCATATTTGTCCAAATTGAATTGTCCTTTTTTACCATATTTGACTTCCTTCTAGTCATTAGATATTGGGGGCTCCATTTGTTTTCTAACCACTCTACAATTAGAGAGATTATGTCCAACTAGTTTTCACACCTCATAAAAGGGTGGTTTCTTTTCATATTCTATTCTAAGATCAGTTTTATAGCCAGGAGCATTGAATCCAATACAGGATGGAAGATCAGTGGCCAAATTAACTTCAACCATTATTCTAGCATATAGGCCAAGGTCTCCATTCAATGTCCTGTGATCAATTTTAATGGGGGACCCTATGCAGGAGGCAATGTCATTAAGAATTTTTGGGTGCCAATAATACCAATTTAGGCCGTGAATCCGGACCGAAACCTGTGCCATGTGATTTTTGTGTGTGAATGGATTAAAAGTATCATCCCAATCTAAGATTCTAAGAAAGCCAGGCTTAAGTTGGAGATTACCTATTTTCCATACCTGGTCTAACTCACCTTGCGAGTTGAAAACAATGTGATAATAGCCTTTACCGATGGGAACCATCTTCCATTTGCATAAGCCCCAGCAATTAGCAATCCAGGCCTTTAATTCGAATAAGGGCCACGGCCGGTCGCATGTGCTGTAGGAGACACGTCTGAGAATCGAGTATTTGCAAAGTTGTTCCCGCTGTTGCAGGGCCACCGGATCCGCATCAACAACGAAACTCCCATCATCCATCTTTTTATAGCACTGTTGTTTGTCATCCTTTATGCAGCCAAGATCAGCTCCTTGAAGCGCATCGCGAAAGGAGACCGGAAGAAGCCGAAGGGGTACTTCGAGATTCCCCACTTCAATTTTTGAGGGATTAGAGACCAGAGTAGCAGGAGTAAGAGAAGGGATTTCCCACGCCGGATCGAAACTAGCCATCAACGAAGATTCAGGGGAGATCGGCAGTGAGAGTTAGGTTTTACTTCGCCCGTTGAGGAGCATTTCGCGAGCTCCCCATCTCCTTTCCACTGATGATCCTATATAATAACACAACCATGGTCCAAAAAAGATTCATCAAAATATACCTAAAAAATATCACATATATGAGGTAATATATAAATCAGAGCTATAGTTGGACTCATATTTTGATCTTGAAAATCCACTACACTATGGAATCCTACCTTTTATTTCATAACTTTTCATTACATTTTACGAATAGAGGATCTTTAAAGTCTAGTGTCTGGAAAGTTAGGAAAAATATACATGAAAACATAAAAAATTATGCTAATAAACTTGTAAGTATTAACCAAAGGTTCATCCTAAATCAAATTACTTCATCTCATAACCTAGAGACATACATCAAAGGAAAGGGTGAGCAGAAGGCATAGTAAGGAAAGCGAGGGAATCAGTTTACTTGTGATATCAATAAGAACTTGATGAGAAAACATAAAGACATGAGCAATGAAAGTAGAGGAATATAATAATGAAGAGTACTTGAATAATAACTTGAATATGAGGATAAAAAATTTAATTTATACATTCATGAACATATCACCAAGTTTCATCCCCAAGGTGTCATAAAAATTACAAAGGTTATTCACCAAGGTATCGTGAAACTTATCATATCTAGAGATTAAATTCTTTACCCAGTGCATTGGAGTGCTATTAGGGCACAAAATTAATATGTATTTATTTTAATGTTATCCACATATGTCATAATAATACATTTCATAAATAACCCAAAGAGAATAAAATAAATGGGTTTCATATCAAAATCATGACATTTTTAAAAACTATTTAAAAACAAGATCATTATGTCATTTATAACCCATGGAAAGGGAATAAAGGTTTAATGTATGTCAATTAAAGAATTAGGAATATTATTTTTATGTCTTTATGAACACCCCTAGACACTAAATAGTTCTGGGTATTCACATTAATAACATAAGATAATTTCTTGAGAGAAAGAGAGAGAAAGTTTGAGGCGAAATTTCTGCAGCATAATGACTATATAACATGGTTTTAGAAAATAATAAAAAGAGAGGGGAAAAGGGTATCCCATCCAAAAATGAATAATTTTAGATTATAGGGGATGAATAAAATATAAATAAGATCATGGTGTGGATATTTTAATGACATACCACATGAAAAAAGAAACTTGAAAGAAAAGAGAAAATGTGATTTCTTTTACGAAAATCCGGCAGCCGAACGACGTCACTTAAAAATTAAAAAAAATCTATTGATGAAATTGGAAAGGTTATATAATAATTTGGACATGAAATAGACAGTAATAAGGATATATAATATCATACCCCAACATAATAATATGGAAACTAGATGACATAACATAAAGGAAGTCATGACTTAAAAGAGGATGGTGAAAGGTTCCCTTACCTTGAAGAGTGACTTCAAAAACATGAAGATTGGGACCTTGGGGGGATTGAGGGAAGCTGGATAAGACTATTTGGGAGGTAAAAAGACCTGATAATTGTTTAGAAGGATTTTGGAATGAATGGAAAGAGGTAATGTCTTGGTATTTACAGAAAAAGTGAGGGAATATTTTATTAATTTCCAAGGGACACCTCATCTGTGGTATTTGAATAACCTTGGGCTTGAACATGGTATTTTCCCATGGTATTGTACACTTGGGACACCTCATAAAATATCTCAATATTCAAAAGTCTACCAGAATGATTACATCATTATTACATTATTGAGGATTTCATTAATCACACCGAAACTCAAAACTGTATTTTTACTATTCACTGAAAAACAAAACATTTTATAAAAATCTCATAAATTCACCCTAACCTAATATCGATTATCTAAATTCAAATATGAACTCCATTTTATGAAAATAATTTTATAATTATGATATATTTAATTTTTAAGTAAAAACACCATTTACCCGAAAAATATACTAATACTTAACTAATAATTTCTGAAATAGTTATTTACTTATACTATAATATCACATTACCGAACAAGATAACTAAATTGTATTTATAATTTCATAAGTGAGTTTACTATTCCATTGATCACATTACTATTCATAAGGGTAATATTACTATTCATACTTTACCATTCACAAAAAAATTAAGTTAATCTTATTAGACTCTAAATTTCTTACTCATCACAGTTATTGAAGACCATTTTTTGAAAATCATTTCACATTATTAATCATTTAGTGTATAAAAAAATATTTTAAAATACCCTTTTTCCAAAATTCACCAATAATATGGAACTTCTATAAATTCGTCCTATATTTATTTTAACCTTTGAAATCCACAAATTTAACATAATAAGAAATAACACTTCAATTTATACACAAAGGATTACAAAAAGTAACTAAGGCCTTGTAACATAGCCCCATATAACACCTACATAGGAACTAAGTGTAAGGTGTGCTATGGTGATAGAATATTGGGGCGTCTCAGACAACATTGCTCAAGTGGTGATTTCTATAAGCTTGAACTTATCTTGAAGGAGATTCCATTCAAGCCTCACATGTTGAAGTTCTGCTTGGGCTTGGTCTAGAGAAACACTAAGTGATGCAACCCCCTTCACAAGATCTGATAGATCGGCTTCGTATGGCTCGAGTCTACTAGATGAGGCCATCAACTCTTCATTCTGTATTAATTAACCATAATCACTTGTATTTATAAACAATAATCATAACATTAAGAATTTAGTTTCCAATGGTCATATTGACCAACGGTCACATAATAGTCAAAACCAAGTGGTATTATTTTAATTATACTCACTTCCTTAATTAAGGGATATAGTTTTGTTGAGTACAAAATAAAATAACACACAATTTTAGGAAACAAAAATTATTCAAATGTTCAGGTCATTACATTCTTCCCCCTTAAGAAATTTCATCCTTGAAATTTCAACTCATACCCTCTGAAAAGAAAAGGTGTGGGTACTTACGACTCATAGACTCCTAGAGTTCCCATGTGGCTTATTCAAATTTGTGGTTCCTTCAAAACACCTTAACAAGGTGGTTAGACTTGTTGCGTAGAAACTTCTCCCTACATTCCAAGATCTCCACCGACTGCTCTTCATAAGAGAGGTCATGCTCCAGTTGTACCACCTCTGGATTTAGTTCATGTGAAGGGATAGGTATGTACTTCCTCAAGAGGGATACATGGAAGAAATCATTAACTTGTGCTAGATTTGGAGAAAGTTCAAGTTGATAGGCCACTGCTCCTACGCGATCAAGGATTTCATAGGGGCCAACATACCTATGGCTACGCTTCCCTTTCTTCCCAAACCTGATGACTCTCTTCCAAGGTGAAATTAAAAAATATAATTTCTCACCAACATCAAACTCCAAGTCCCTTCGATGGTTATCTGCATAACTATTTTGCCGACTCTGAGCAGCCTTAACGTGTTATTGGATGGAATGGAACTTTTCTATTATCTCTTACACAATATCATACCCAATAAGCTTTCTCTCACCAGCTTCATGCCAACAAGTAGGATTTCTATATTTATTACCATATAGATCTTCATAGGGTGCCATTTGAATGCTCAAGTGGAATCTTTTATTGTAAAAGAACTCAACTAATAAGAGATGTTGATCCCATCCACCTTTAAATTCCATTGGCATGTTCTCAGTATATCCTCAAGTGTTAGAATAATCCTTTTAGATTGTGCAGAAGTTTGGGGGAGATAGGTGTAGCGACCCCGGTACCCAGAGTGCCTCATGAGACATGATATGCTTAACATTCCATTACAACATTACAAAAAATTATATCATGTCTCATGACTACAGAAGATCGCGAGGTTCAAGGTTCTGGGAAACTAGCTGCTCTGATAAACATCATCAGTACATTCCATGCCTGAAAAATTTTCAACAAAACGTAGGGTGAGCAAAATGCCCAGTAAGGGGTTTCAAAAACATTTTAAGAAAATCCTTTCTCAAAGAAGTCCTTTTTGAATAAAACACTTTGATATAACTAAAACATTATCTTTTCTTAGAACATGAGATCCATTTTTCTTTGAAAACCACTTGCATAGAGAAGCACGTACTTGAAATGAGCTTAAATATAAACATGATCAGAGTGCGCAATATAAGAAGAATAAATAATGCATAATGTTAAAACAAAGTTACTTTACCTCTAAAAGAATTATATGACTAAACAGGGAAGACATGCATTTCATGGATTATGAGTAAAATGCAGATCATCTAACAGTTTACCATATGAAAACAGTTCTTGTTCCATAAAGCACACTTTCATGATCTTGGGAGCTTTCAACTAGGGGTTGTCCTGTTAGTTGAACTAACCCTTGGTTAAACATTATCATTACATGCAGAGGGGATGCATAATACCGGACTTTGTCAAGACCTCACGTCATGACCATAATTTTGGTACGGGTCAAGGCCAAATGACAATCCCGTTTCCCATGGTAGCACGAGCCAAGGCCACTTGCCAAGACCGTTGCACATGATAGCACGAGCCAAGGCTATTCGCCAAGACTGTTGCACTTGATAGCACGAGCCAAGAATATTCTCCAAGACCGTTGCACTTGATAGCACGAGTCAAGGATATTCTCCAAGACCGTTGCACTTGATAGCACGAGCCAAGGATATTCTCCAAGACCGTTGCACTTGATAGCACGAGCCAAGGATATTCTCCAAGACCGTTGCACTTGATAGCACGAGCCAAGGATATTCTCCAAGACCGTTGCACTTGACGTCTCATGAGACTCTTGCTTTACCCAATGCATTGGAGCGCTGTATAATTCCGGGCGCACCCGTCCATAAACATTTAAGTCCTATACATCCCTCACATATCTTGACATAGGCATTCATTCATGGGGTTCCATACATTCATAATCAAAACTCTTTTTTACATACATAATCATGACTTCAAGGGGATCATAACGTAGATGAAAAAAAGAACTAGGCTATTGGCTTCAGATTAAACATGGATGCAAATAAACTAAATCAACTTACACATTGCACATGTAGAAATAACTGGAATACTAAACATAGCAGATGGTCATGTAAGATTTCATCATATTCATTAAATAAAAACATAAATTCATAGTTCATATCTTTAAACATGCAAAACACATTCTTTATAAGTATGAGTTTCATTGAGGGTACTTAAATTTTCAGGTTAAGCCGGTCCACTGGTGCGATACACATGTTGGCTTAGCATCAATTAAAATTATTAGAAACTTATGTGTCTTTAATTACATATATATATAACCAAGTCCTGATAATAATTAAATAAAGAAAAAGTTTTGGAAACTGAAATTTTGAAATCACATTCACTTGGAAACATATAATTTCTTAAGGGGGGGTTCATGCCACACATTTTTACAAAAAGTGCCCGAATTGTCAAAATGCTGATAAATGAATATTTTCAATTGGAGGAGTTATTTTGACACTAAACCATACTTAACCCATACATGTTTTTCATACATTAAGAACATTATTTCATAAACAAATTATCATCAATTGAAAATCATAAAAACCCGAAATGGTTGGTTTCATATATACATATATAAATATGTATATACATATATATATATAGTTTAAACAACACAAAAGGAGGTTAATCAAAACCCAAATAAAAAAAATCAGATTCTTTGAAACCTTACTCCAGAATTTGGTTTTTTTCATGTTCAGACATAGTAGTAAAATATAGGTATTTTTATATATATAAAATATATATATGTAAATACACATATACATAGTTACGTATATACTAAATCTTGACAGAACCAAACAGAAACTGAAACATGTTTCTTACCTTGCTCGGAGGGGAGGAATGGGCGAGGCAAGAGGGATGGAAACATACGAATCTAGAAGATATACATACATATATATATATATATATATATATATATGTATATCTTGTTCATACTTATATGTTTTAGCATATAAACCGAAGCTTAACCAAAAATGAAGAAGAAGAACATGACCCTTACCTATTCAGAGGGGAGGGGAGGTTTAAACGAGGCAAGAGGATCCGCAAGTGTAAACACAAGAGATATACCTATGTGTATATATAACCCGTATACATGTACATGTATATGAAAACTGAAGTTTAAAACTTAACATCCAGAGTTTGACCCTTACCTACTTGATGAGGAGGAGAAGAACGAAGCAGCAAACGAGGTGAGGGGAAAACGAAGGTGTGTACATAGTATATATATATATAACCCGTATATATATATATATATAAAACGAAACTTCAAACAAAAAACTCAAACAGAACTCAACCCTTACTTGCTCGACGAGGATGAGGAGAGCACGAGGCGGCGACGAAGTCACGGAGGTCAGATGGATCGTGAGAGCTGGGGTGCCAAGATGAAGCTTCGGTGCAACAGGGAGTTAAAAAAAAAGAAGAAGATGACTCTGCAACCGGGGGGGAAAACGTTGAGGGAACCGAGGCCGAAATTTAAGAGGGCGGTGCCGACTTCGTGGAAGAAGGGAGGCGGGACGGGGGCGCAGCTGGCCTAGGCGGAGAAAAACAAAACGCAGGCCTGGTGCGGCATACGCGAGGAAGAAGAAGGATAAGCCGCGGGGAAAGAGAAAAAAACGAAAAAGGGTGGACGGCCAGGATTAAAAGTAGGAGAGATCGGGTGGCCAAAGATCTCCGCGGTGTTTCAAAGACGCGGCCCCTCCCGATTCTTTCATCTTATAAAATAAAATCTGTTATTTTGTTATTTTATTAATCCTATTATAAAACCATTAATATAATCTTATTAATAAACTATTATTATCCTAAGTCAAGGGTTATTAATACCCCTATATATTAAACTATTAAACCCTTATTTTAAACATAATTTGTATTTTAAATTTTCTCTATTTCTTTTTATCAAAACAAATAAATACACATATACAAGTTTTATACATAAAATAAAAGTGAACTCAAGGGTAATAACTTATATACTTATGATTTCATAAATAAACTAAAAAAAAAAAATTACATTCGGATTATTTTGAAAAATAAAGTGTTTAATATTAATAAGTTTATCTCTAAATAGGTAGAATGTCAAAAATTAAAGCAACAAAATAATTAGATTTTAATAAGAACATAATTGTGTAGTTTTATTTATTTATTATTATTATATAAAGAAAATCATAAATTAATTTTGTAAATGGGTAAATAAACGTCATTAACAATTTTATGAGAAGCTAACCGTAAATATAATTCATAATCACGTACATATATACACATACATTTTTTTTTGAAAGAGTACGAAACCCACATAATATTTCATTCATTGGCATAATGTAAACCCCTAAATAATGCCGTATAATTATAATTTATAAAAGTATTAGTTTTATCGATAATTTTATAACAATTTAACTTTAATCAAAATTTATGCTAATAAACCTAAACCACATATACATATATAAAAATTACAACTGTATATATATAAAATAAAATACATATCACTTATCAATTATTTCAAAACCATACTTAATAAGTTTTATCACGTCGACAAAAACTGAATTTAAACATTATTTGGGTAACGGTTAAAAACAAAACATAGGATACTTTGGGCAAACAACGGTCGAAAGAATAGCCGTTTGAGGTCCAACGGTCAACATAGAGGCTAAGGAGATCCAACGGTCAAAAATATAGCCGTTTGGGGTGCAACGGCCATATTAGGGTTCTTATAAAAAGAAAGGTTTGGTCTCGGGTGTCCCTTACCCCAAGCGACCGAAGGAGAAGCAAAGATGGTTCGTGTGATCCCCTTGGTGTTGAGCACGGTCACGGTGGCTTCAGCAATCCTTACGTTTCTTATGATGGATGCTCGAAATCCCTACCGCATTTTCGGGCTCTTAGTAGTTTTAAGCAGTCTACCCATTATTGTAGTCGGGTTCTTGGTTGGAATTTTTGGTTAGTGAGTTTTCCTTGTAACCCGAAAATTGTAAGACCCTTCAGTGTTGAGTTCATGAAATAAAAGTTACATGTTTTTTTTATATTTTACATTCTGATTGTTTTAGAGAGAGAACTTTAAAAGCACAAAGAAGAAAAGGCCCAATTTTCATTCAAGAGGTTTTGAAAACTTCGGGGTGTTACATTATCTCCCCCTTCAAAGAATTGCGTCCCCGCAATTCTATCATAAAACAAAAAAGGAAACTGAAACCACAAACATAAAACTCTACCGAAACAGCGGGTCTGGCTCAGTTAACAGGACACCAAAGTTGGCACACATCTCCTCGGTTTCCCTAGTCCAGATGCACCTCGAACAGTGCTCCTTGAACTCCAGGTCGTGTGTACTACACACGGGCTTCCAAAGGGAGGCTCGTGCGATGCAAAGCTCGGATATGTCCGAGTAGATAAACTCCTTGACGACCTTTCTGGCCACATCCTGCTCGAGGTAGTCGAGAGGGACGGTGCGATCGAGGAGACTGATGTTCAAGACTTGGAACATATAAGCTGCACTGAGATGGCCATCCTGGGCGGCCACGAGAAAGCACGCTCTGGCAGTAAAGTTTTGTGCCAGAGTGAAACATTGGAACATGCCCTCAAAGTACATTCCCCTTCGCCTATAGCAGGGGAGTTGAGCAGCAGCGATGAGCTGAAAGACGCGATTATTCTCTCGACATAGCCGAAGAATCTCTGGACCATTTGCTAATTTAAGAAAACGCTGGCAGGACCCTCGTAGGTGGAGGAATGATGGGTAATCCACCATGCATTCCTTGATCAAAATGACTTCTACTAGCTCATCGGGTAAGGATGAGAAGTTCGCTTGTCTAGCCATCTGAAAACAAACATTGAGGGGAAACTCTTAACAACATAGATACGGTGAAGACATGAAAAGAAACAAGAAACTTCCATTTATGACAAAGTTTACACGGCAATGTCTGAGTTCACAAGACGTACGCCACAAAGAGTGGCAAAACTTCCTAACTCTTCAAACCACACACATGATGAACATACAGGACTAAACTCATGGGAACATTTATAACGCCTCCTGAGTTTAGCGTGAGGGGTGTGGAGTTGGGAAACATCGGTGTGCACTTCTTGCCTAAGAGACACACGGGTGGACTCATTTTCCAACGCTCCGAAGTCCATTAACTGGCCCCAGAAGCCGTAGTGCAGGACTTGGCACAGATAAGCTGCTCGGAGGTCTCCAGCAGCAGCAGCTTCTTGAAAAGGGTTATCTAGCATTGTGCCAAATTCCTCTCCAGCTGTGAACACTCGGAAGAGTCCTTCGTGATACCTTCCCCGACGTGCGTACGAGGGAAACTGGGTCATCATCATTAGGAGATAATCCATCCCCATTCCCTGGTGGAGACTAAGCACCCTAGATGAGTTTGACACATCGTACAAGTGCTTACACGTCATGCGGATTTGGGCATAATTCAGGAAGTTTTCACGGCTGGCTAGAGATATAATGTTCTCTAGAGCCTCAGTGGGGAGTGACAAAAGGTCGGTAGGTACATCAGCCATCTGAAAGTTATAACATTCTTACTTAGTTAGTCTTAGCAATATATCTATATCACCTGGTTTTCCAGAGTTGCCTGAACCTATCCTCTGATACCAACTGTAGCGACCCCGGTACCCAGGGTGCCTCATGAGACATGATATGCTTAACATTTCATTACAGCATTAAAAAAAAATTATTATATCATGTCTCATGACTACAGAAGATCGCGAGGTTCAAGGTTCTGGGAAACCAGCTGCTCTGATAAACATCATCAGTACATTCCATGCCTGAAAAATTTTCAACAAAACGTAGGGTGAGCAAAATGCCCAGTAAGGGGTTTCAAAAACATTTTAAGAAAATCCTTTCTCAAAGAAGTCCTTTTTGAATAAAACACTTTGATAGAACTAAAACATTATCTTTTCTTAGAACATGAGATCCATTTTTCTTTGAAAACCACTTGCATAGAGAAGCACGTACTTGAAATGAGCTTAAATATAAACATGATCAGAGTGCGCAATATAAGAAGAATAAATAATCCATAATGTTAAAACAAAGTTACTTTACCTCTAAAAGAATTATATGACTAAACAGGGAAGACATGCATTTCATGGATTATGAGTAAAATGCAGATCATCTAACAGTTTACCATATGAAAACAGTTCTTGTTCCATAAAGCACACTTTCATGATCTTGGGAGCTTTCAACTAGGGGTTGTCCTGTTAGTTGAACTAACCCCTGGTTAAACATTATCATTACATGCAGAGGGGATGCATAATACCGGACTTTGTCAAGACCTCACGTCATGACCATAATTTTGGTACGGGTCAAGGCCAAATGACAATCCCGTTTCCCATGGTAGCACGAGCCAAGGCCACTTGCCAAGACCGTTGCACATGATAGCACGAGCCAAGGCTATTCGCCAAGACCGTTGCACTTGATAGCACGAGCCAAGGATATTCTCCAAGACCGTTGCACTTGATAGCACGAGTCAAGGATATTCTCCAAGACCGTTGCACTTGATAGCACGAGCCAAGGATATTCTCCAAGACCGTTGCACTTGATAGCACGAGCCAAGGATATTCTCCAAGACCGTTGCACTTGATAGCACGAGCCAAGGATATTCTCCAAGACCGTTGCACTTGACGTCTCATGAGACTCTTGCTTTACCCAATGCATTGGAGCGCTGTATAATTCCGGGCGCACCCGTCCATAAACATTTAAGTCCTATACATCCCTCACATATCTTGACATAGGCATTCATTCATGGGGTTCCATACATTCATAATCAAAACTCTTTTTTACATACATAATCATGACTTCAAGGGGATCATAACGTAGATGAAAAAAAAGAACTAGGCTATTGGCTTCAGATTAAACATGGATGCAAATAAACTAAATCAACTTACACATTGCACATGTAGAAATAACTGGAATACTAAACATAGCAGATGGTCATGTAAGATTTCATCATATTCATTAAATAAAAACATAAATTCATAGTTCATATCTTTAAACATGCAAAACACATTCTTTATAAGTATGAGTTTCATTGAGGGTACTTAAATTTTCAGGTTAAGCCGGTCCACTGGTGCGATCCACATGTTGGCTTAGCATCAATTAAAATTATTAGAAACTTATGTGTCTATAATTACATATATATATAACCAAGTCCTGATAATAATTAAATAAAGAAAAAGTTTTGGAAACTGAAATTTTGAAATCACATTCACTTGGAAACATATAATTTCTTAAGGGGGGGTTCATGCCACACATTTTTACAAAAAGTGCACGAATTGTCAAAACGCTGATAAATGAATATTTTCAATTGGAGGAGTTATTTTGACACTAAACCATACTTAACCCATACATGTTTTTCATACATTAAGAACATTATTTCATAAACAAATTATCATCAATTGAAAATCATAAAAACCCGAAATGGTTGGTTTCATATATACATATATAAATATGTATATACATATATATATATAGTTTAAACAACACAAAAGGAGGTTAATCAAAACCCAAATAAAAAAAATCAGATTCTTTGAAACCTTACTCCAGAATTTGGTTTTTTTCATGTTCAGACATAGTAGTAAAATATAGGTATTTTTATATATATGAAATATATATATGTAAATACACATATACATAGTTACGTATATACTAAATCTTGACAGAACCAAACTGAAACTGAAACATGTTTCTTACCTTGCTCGGAGGGGAGGAATGGGCGAGGCAAGAGGGATCGAAACATACGAATCTAGAAGATATACATATATATATATATATATGTATATCTTGTTCATACTTATATGTTTTAGCATATAAACCGAAGCTTAACCAAAAATAAAGAAGAAGAACATGACCCTTACCTATTCAGAGGGGAGGGGAGGTTTAAACGAGGCAAGAGGATCCGCAAGTGTAAACACAAGAGATATACCTATGTGTATATATAACCCGTATACATGTACATGTATATGAAAACTGAAGTTTAAAACTTAACATCCAGAGTTTGACCCTTACCTACTTGATGAGGAGGAGAAGAACGAAGCAGCAAACGAGGTGAGGGGAAAACGAAGGTGTGTACATAGTATATATATATATAACCCGTATATATATATATATATATAAAACGAAACTTCAAACAAAAAACTCAAACAGAACTCAACCCTTACTTGCTCGACGAGGATGAGGAGAGCACGAGGCGGCGACGAAGTCACGGAGGTCGGAGGGATCGTGAGAGCTGGGGTGCCAAGATGAAGCTTCGGTGCAACAGGGAGTTAAAAAAAAAGAAGAAGATGACTCTGCAACCGGGGGGGAAAACGTTGAGGGAACCGAGGCCGAAATTTAAGAGGGCGGCGCCGACTTCGTGGAAGAAGGGAGGCGGGACGGGGGCGCAGCTGGCCTAGGCGGAGAAAAACAAAACGCAGGCCTGGTGCGGCATACGCGAGGAAGAAGAAGGATAAGCCGCGGGGAAAGAGAAAAAAAAACGAAAAAGGGTGGACGGCCAGGATTAAAAGTAGGAGAGATCGGGTGGCCAAAGATCTCCGCGGTGTTTCAAAGACGCGGCCCCTCCCGATTCTTTCATCTTATAAAATAAAATCTGTTATTTTGTTATTTTATTAATCCTATTATAAAACCATTAATATAATCTTATTAATAAACTATTATTATCCTAAGTCAAGGGTTATTAATACCCCTATATATTAAACCATTAAACCCTTATTTTAAACATAATTTGTATTTTCATTTTTCTCTATTTCTTTTTATCAAAACAAATAAATACACATATACAAGTTTTATACATAAAATAAAAGTGAACTCAAGGGTAATAACTTATATACTTATGATTTCATAAATAAACTAAAAAAAAAAATTACATTCGGATTATTTTGAAAAAGAAAGTGTTTAATATTAATAAGTTTATCTCTAAATAGGTAGAATGTCAAAAATTAAAGCAACAAAATAATTATATTTTAATAAGAACATAATTGTGTAGTTTTATTTATTTATTATTATTATATAAAGAAAATCATAAATTAATTTTGTAAATGGGTAAATAAACGTCATTAACAATTTTATGAGAAGCTAACCGTAAATATAATTCATAATCACGTACATATATACACATACATTTTTTTTTGAAAGAGTACGAAACCCACATAATATTTCATTCATTGGCATAATGTAAACCCCTAAATAATGCCGTATAATTATAATTTATAAAAGTATTAGTTTTATCGATAATTTTATAACAATTTAACTTTAATCAAAATTTATGCTAATAAACCTAAACCACATATACATATATAAAAATTACAACTATATATATATAAAATAAAATACATATCACTTATCAATTATTTCAAAACCATACTTAATAAGTTTTATCACGTCGACAAAAACTGAATTTAAACATTATTTGGGTAACGGTTAAAAACAAAACATAGGATACTTTGGGCAAACAACGGTCGAAAGAATAGCCGTTTGAGGTCCAACGGTCAACATAGAGGCTAAGGAGATCCAATGGTCAAAAATATAGCCGTTTGGGGTGCAACGGCCATATTAGGGTGCTTATAAAAAGAAAGGTTTGGTCTCGGGTGTCCCTTACCCCAAGCGACCGAAGGAGAAGCAAAGATGGTTCGTGTGATCCCCTTGGTGTTGAGCACGGTCGCGGTGGCTTCAGCAATCCTTACGTTTCTTATGATGGATGCTTGAAATCCCTACCGCATTTTCGGGCTCTTAGTAGTTTTAAGCAGTCTACCCATTATTGTAGTCGGGTTCTTGGTTGGAATTTTTGGTTAGTGAGTTTTCCTTGTAACCCGAAAATTGTAAGACCCTTCAGTGTTGAGTTCATGAAATAAAAGTTACATGTTTTTTTTATATTTTACATTCTGATTGTTTTAGAGAGAGAACTTTAAAAGCACAAAGAAGAAAAGGCCCAATTTTCATTCAAGAGGTTTTGAAAACTTCGGGGTGTTACAATAGGTCATACTAAAATTCAATTCAGCGCTCAGATCATGTTGAATACTTCTCCATAATTTTGATGTGAACCATGGATCATGATCAGATGTGATAGAAAGTGGAACTCCATGCAGCCTTACCACTTCCTTCACATAAATCATAGAAAGTTGATCAAGAGATAAATATTTTTGAAAATAGATAAAATGGGAAGTCTTCGTGAGATAGTCCATAATAACCCATATCGAATGGTTTCCTTTGGAAGTTCTCGGGAGACCAGTGATGAAGTCCATAGTGATATTTTCCTACTTCAATGTTGGTATGGGTCATGGTTGCAATACCCCTTTAGGAGATTTTCACTCTACCTTCACTTTCTTACATACCAGGCACCTTAAAGTGTATTAAAAAATCTACCATTTCATATTATTCCACCAATAATGATCAAAACGGTCTCTATACATTTTTTTACTTCCATGATGTATAGAGAAATTAGATCTATGAGCTTCATCCTTTAGATCCTTCTTTATTTCCAAAATAGATGGAACACATAGTCTTGTACGAAATTTCAGTACACCTTCTTGATAAATATTGAACTCAGGAAACTCCCTATTCTTCATAGCCTAAAACTTAGTCTCTAACAAAGGATATTCTTTCTGATATTTCTTTATCTTCTCTAGTAATGACAGTTGAGAAATAATTTGTGTTAGGGTTGATGACATCCCTTCCCCTATAATTCCCATGTTCAACTTTACTAGGTCATTGATAAAAGGATCTCTTTTAATCCTCATCATGGAAATAAGAACTAGGTATTTCATGCTTAATGCATCAGTTATTTTTTTTTCTCTTTCGGGATGATAATGAATTGAATAATAATAGTCTTTGAGAAGTTCCAGAAATATCCTCTCTCTCATGTTTAATTCCTTTTGTGTGAAAATATACTTCAAAAATTCAAAGAAAGTGCCTCCATATCTTTAGATTAAAAATGTCTGTAGCCAGCTCCAGATCATGCATAAGATAGTTCTGTTCATGAGTCTTCAACTATCACGATGCATAAGAAATGACTTTGTCATTTTTCATGAGCACACACCCAATATCTTTCAGAGATGAATCACTAAAAATAATGAATCCTTATACACTTGAGGGTAGATTTAACAAGGGTGTGGTAACCAATCTCTTCTTCAGTTCTTGGAAACTTTCATCACACTCATTTTTTCAGATGAACTCATCCCCTTTTCGAGTCAACTTTATTAATAGATTATAAATTCATGATTTTTTTTTCACAAACCTCCTATAATATCCTGCTAATCCAGCGAAACTAACAATCTCAGTTATTTTTGTAGGCTAAGGCTACTACTCTACATATTTTTTCTTTTCAGGTTCAACTGTGATTCATTCAATGGTTGAAATGTTCCCCAAGAAAGAAACTTATTTTAACAAAAATTCACATTTTCTGAACATTCCGAAAATCCTCTCATTCCGTAAGGTTTTCAAAATAATTGTTAGATGATCCTCATGATCCTCACAAATTTTGGAATATATCAGAATATCATTAATAAAAACTACCACAATGTTATCAAGGAAGTCCTTAAAGACTCTATTAATCAAATCCATGAAAATATCAGGTGAGTTAGTTTGTCCTAAGGTAATAAAAACAAACTCATAATTCCCATATCATTATCAGAAGGTAGTTTTTGGAATATCTTATTTCTTCACCCTCAATTGATGATCACCAGATCTAAGATCAATCTTAGAGAAGAATTTAGCCCCATGAAGTTATTCAAATAAGTCATCAATTCTTGGAAGAGGGTATTTGTTCTTTATTGTGACCTCGTTCAGTTCTCTATAATCAATTCATAGCTGCATTGATCTATCCTTCTTCTTCACAAAGAGAAAAAATACTCCCCAAGGAGACACACAAGGTCAGATAAACCCCTTCTACAAAAGATCTTGGAGTTGTTTCTTTAATTCCTCTAGCTCCACATTTTCCATCCTATATGAGGTATTTTATATCAGATGAGATCCATGTATGGGTTGAATGGATAACTCTACCTCTCTTTCTGGGGGAGGTCTGGGTAACTCTTCAGGAAATATGTCAATGTATTCCTATATGATGGGAAAATTTTATACCCTTAAACTCGCATTTACATCTTCTTCTTCACTGATAAAATCAATAAAGATTTATATAGGAGGTTCTTCTAGAAAAATATTTGGTTGATATATCTCTCCTTGGAAGATAACTATAGGTGTTCCATTCCAAACTACTGAGATTTATTTGCTTCTGCATTTGATCTTAGCATTATACTTTGTGAGCCAGTTCATCCCTAGTATATTGTAGAATTTGGGAATGGGGATGAATTCTAGATTTTCGATAAGATTGTGATCACTAAAGTAAATACTAGATTTTATAAATACTGATGATGCTTGGATAATCACAATATAAGTCTTGACTAATAACTCTACTTTTAGAAAATCGGGGGTTGATTCTAAATTCTTTGTAAACTTGGCAGAAATAAAGGAATGTGTAGAGCCAGAATCAAACAAAGTACTTTCTAGCTTTGAGAGAAAAACAAGGGAACCTTCCACCACATCATTTGGCATTTCAACTTCAACCATAGTGATTGAAAAAGTACAACCTTTCTTTCTTGGCCTTTGCTGAGGCTGATGGTGATTTCCCTCTATTGCCCTCAGATTTGGATAGTAATTGGGAAAGTGCACAAGTTGTTCACAATTATAACATTGGAAATCAGGTAGGGCTTGCACCATCTTATCCTTGTCATTAGTGTTTGGGAGTTTAGGCTTCTCCTCGCTATGAAAATTCCACACGATATGGCCATCTTTTCCACACTTGTATCACTTCCTTCTCCCAATCAGGAAATTCCTTAAATGCTTCTTCCCAAAATTATTGCACGTGGGATGTTGAACTTTCTTTCCTCCTATTCCCTGATCCAAGATCCTCCCTAATCTTGTCTCCATCAATATATTCTTTTCATTGGATTTATAAGATCACTGCGTCTCACCAAAATCCAGTTCAACCTTCATTGTACTCCACACGATCTCCTGATAGCTGTCATAGTATCGGTTGGCAAGATTCTTCTGTAGATATGGTCTTAGTCGACCAAAGAATATATCAACCTTACCATTTGGATCCCTGAAAAATCTAGAGGTGTAACGTGAAATCCTAGTGAAGTTCATCTCATAGCTTCCAACAGATTCATTCTCCTTTTTATTCAACTCGAGAAACTCCTTCTCCATTCTTATTCTCATGGAATCAGGGAAATACATACTGAAGAATATCCCTCTGAACTCTTCCCACTCCATAGTGTCAAATTCCACTCTTGGCATCATGTTTTTAATCAGTTCCCACCACTAATAAACTTCTCTCTATAAGCGGTAAATATCTAGGATGACCTTCTCTTGTTCTGAACAGCAGATCACAGAAAAGATATTCTCAATAGTGCTGATTTACTGTTCAGCAATCAATGGGTCTGTAGATCCACTGAATGTTAGTGGTCATTGACGTATAAAGGAATAAATATAATTTTTTTACCTTTATGGTGATATCAATCTCTCATCTTGATTCAAATTATTTCCCATAAATTGATTCAATTGGTTCATTATTATCATGAAAGTTTTCATTCCATCTTCCATTGAAGTTCCGTCAGCACATGTTCCATTGTGGTCACCATTTGCATGGTTCCTCCTATTTCCCACCATTTTCTAAAAGAATAAAACCTTTGTTTAAATATTATTTCATTTACGAATATTTTAACTATAAAGGATTTTATGTATTGAAACTTCATGCTTAAACAATTACATCTCTCTATAAATCCTTCATAATGATTCATAAAAAGCTTGTGATTAACCAAACATATCCCCTAGGAGTGTCAATCCAAGAGTGAATCAAGTATTATTTTTGTATACTAGGATACCTCGGTTCAAGCTCGAAACTCTTCGTCGGAGTTTTCACTCCAAGGTACATCTGTGCCAGAGCCACATCTACTTGTTCATATCCAGACATGTATTTATTTGTTTAGAAACCACTTAATTAATATTTCACCAAAATACCAGGAATATTTCATATATTTAAACTTTTCTATAAGGTTATTCCTAAATTTTTCATATCCTAATTTCCATAAATAACTAAACTATTATTTTATACCAACTATGGAATCCCACCTTTTTATTACATAACTTTTCATTACATTTTACAAATAGAGGATCTTTAAAGTCTAGTGTCTTGGAAATCAGGAACAATATACAGGAAATCATAGAAAATTATTCTAATAAACTTTTAATGCTTCACCAAAGTTTCATCCTACATACAATTACTGCATCTCATCACTTGGAGACATACATCAAAGGAAAGGGTGAGAATAAGGCCCAGAAAGGAAAGCAAGGGAATCAGTCTTCTTGTGATATCAATAAGAAATTGATGAAAAACATAAAGACATGAGCAATAGAATTACATAAATATCATAATGATGATAACTTGAATCATAACTTGAATTTTTGGAAACAAAATTTAATTTATAAATTCATGAACATATCACCAAGGTTCATCCCCAAGGTGTTATAAAAATTACCAAGGTTATTCACCAAGGTATCATGAAACTTGTCATCTCTAGAGACTAAATTTTTTACCCAATGCACTAGAGCACTATCAGGGTGCACCCTTAATATGTATTTATTTTCATGTGATCCAAATATATAATAATAATACACTTCATAAATAACCCAAAGAAAATAAAATAAATGGGTTTCATATAAAAATCATGACGTTTTTAAAAAGTGTTTAACAACAAGATCATTATGTCATTTATAACCCATGGAGAGGGAGTAAGGGTTTTATGTATGTAAATACCAGAATCAATAATATCATTTTTATATCTTTATCAACACCCATAGAAACAAAATAGGTATGGGTATTCACATAAATACGATATGATAATTTCTTGAGAGAAAGAGAGAAATTTTGAGACGAAATTTCTGTCGCATAACAGCTATATAACACGGTTTTAGAAAATAATAAAAAGAGAGGGTACAAGGGTCTCCCATCCAAAAATGAATCATTTTATAGTATAGGGATAGAATAAAATATAAATAATAGCATGGTGTGTATATTTCAATGACATACCACATGAAAAAAACATGAAAGAAAAGCAAAAATGAGATTTCTTTTACGAAAATTCGGAAACTTAACAGCGTCACATCAAAATTCAGAAAATCAATTGATGAGAGTAGAAAGGGTATCTAATAATTTGGACATGAAATGGATAGTAATAAGGATATATAATAACATACCCCAATATAATAATATGTAAACTAGAATACATAACATAAAGGAAGCCATGACTTAATGGAGGAGGGTGAAAGGTTTCCTTACCTTGAAGAGTGACTTTGAAATCTCAAAGGTTGGGATTTTGGGGGTCTGGAGGGTGCCTTGGGAGGAGTCCTTGGGAGGTAAAAAGACCATATCTTTATTGAGGAGGATTTTGGAATGAAATTAATGAAGGAATGGCTTGTTATTTATAGCAATAGTGAGGGAAATTTTTATTAATTTCCAAGGGACACCTCATCAGTGGTATTTGCAAAACCATGGGATTTCCCATGGTATTTGGCCATGGTATTGGCCACTTGGGACACCTAATAACATATCTTACTATTCACAAGTCTACCAAAATGTTTACATCATTATTACATAATTAATAATGTCATTAATCACGCCGAAACTCAAAACAATATTTTTACTATTCATTAAAAAACAAAACATTTTATAAAAATATAATAAATTTACCTTAACCTAATATCGATGCTCTGAATTCAAAAAGGAACTCCATTTTATGAAAACAATTTTCTAATTATGATATATTTAATTTTTATGTTAAAATGATATTTACCTGCAAAATATACTAATACTTAACTAATAATTTTTGAAATAGTTATTTACTTATGCTATAATATCATATTACCAAAAAAGTTACAGAAATTATATTTATACTTTCTTAAGTGAGTTTACTATTCCATTGGTCACATTACTATTCATAAGGTTAATATTGCTATTCATACTTTACTATTCACCAAAAATTAAGTTGATCTTATTAGACACTAAATTTATTACTCATCACAATTTTCGATGACCATTTTTTGAAAATCATTTCACATTATTCATTATTTAATGTATACAAAAATATTTTAAAATATAATTTTTCCAAAATTCACTAATAATATGGAACTTCTATAAATTCATCTTATATTTATTTTAACATTTGAAATCAAAAAATTTAAAATAATAATAAATAACACTTTTATTTATACATAAAGTATTACACAAAGTAACTAAGGCCTTGTTATATAGCTCCTTATAACACATGCATAGAACCTAAGTGTAAGGTGTGCTGTAGAGATAGAATCCTGGGGTGACTCAGGAAACATTTTCCGAGTGGTGATTTCTATCAGCTTGAACTTCTCCCAAAGGTGATTCTGTTCAAGCCTCACATGTTGAAGCTAAGCTTGGGCTTGGTACAGAGAAAAGCCTAGTGATGTAACCTCCTTCCCAAGATCTGCCAGATTGGCTTCGTAGGACCCGAGTCCACTGGATGAGGCCATAAAATCTTCTTTCGGTATTAATTAGCCATGATCACTTGTTTTTATAAATAATAATAATAACGTTAAGAATTTAGTTTACAATAGTCATATTTACCAACAGTCATATAACAGTCAAAACCTAGTGGTATAATTTTAATTTTACTCACTTCATTAATTAAGGGATATAGTTTTGTTGAGTAAAAAATAAAATAACACACAATTTTAGGAAATAAAAATTATTCAAAAGTTAGGGTCATTATATACACCATTTACAGACTATACAAGTTTATCTCCTTTATTTTTTAAGGTTTTAATTGGATAAATGATCTTGAAAAAATACTAGATGAAGTGGTGATGATTTCTCTTAAGTTTTAGTAAGATTCTTATTTCAAACACATTTAAGGGAACCTTACATAAAATTACTAATTCCTATTTTTTAAGATCTATATAGATGCCAACATCTGAAATCACATATCTGGGGATCATGAATTCTTTAATCCAAAATGATCACTTATATAACTTTTCATATAAGTAATATCCCATTAAAGTATCCAATAAAATATGAATATACCAACCATGTTCATCTCTAGTATTTTTTTCTACCGGGATATCATCCATAAAGACCATAATTAAATAATGTAAAATGGGTTAAAGATCATATCCATTAATTCCACGAACATCGTTGGAGTATTGGTCAAACCAAATGACATTGCTTGATTTTTTAAATGACTATAACGAATTTTGAAATCCATGTTTATAATATATTTTGTATTTTCATAAAGACGATGATAACCTAAGTGTAGAATTTTTTTAGAAAATCACTTTGATCCCTTAAACTGATCAATGAGATATTTTAGTCTAGGAAAATGGTAGTAATTTTTGGTCATAATCTTATTTAACTTGATATATTCTACACATATACATAGACTTCAATCATCTTTCTTAGTGAAAAGAACCGCAACACTTTAATGGGAAGTGTTCTACTTGTCAACCCTTTTTATCTTATTGTATTCTAACGAAATTTTTAATTACCTAAAATAATTTGAAGATATATAATATAAATAAATACAGATAGGTTTTATTTACTAACAACATATCAATGTTAAATTCCAATTCTCATTTTGTAGGAAATCCTAAAAAGTTTTTTGGGAAAACATCAAAATAAATATATACCATTGGAGGTAAAACATGACTCTATTTAGATTCATCTTCTCAAAGAACAAAATTTCCCATTTCGATGATGATTGGTCCAACTTTTCCCTATATTGGAAATGCTTGACCAACTTGAAATTACCACTCTCCGTGTAGAGTGTAATAATCACTAGATGAATATGAAAAGGATACTCATCTATGATAGTAATCAATACAAGCTCAAAAACGGGGCTAACCAACCCATTCCCAAAATGATATCAAATGATTTCATATTGAAAACAATAAAATAAAAAAATGACCATAAGAATCCATTGATAGAGCATGACATGTATATTTATTAGTCTTCTATACCTTCCTCATGGGAGTATCATGGCTCACAAATATATATGATATTTCCACTTTAAGCTTAAGAAGAGATACCGAGTGCTCCGAGATAAAGGAATGTAAAGAACCTATATTGAATAATGCACATTCAAAATTAATAGTTACCATACTAACAAATTTAATAATAGATGGACCTAATCAATCAATATTGGTTGGTTGATTCACAATATGTATTCTTTCAGAACCCTCAACCTGACACTAAGGTTGCAATACAAGCTCAAATGTATATAGAGTTGCTAGACGGTCGTAACTCCCATGTCGAACTCTATAATATAACCACCAAGAAAGTGTTTGACTATCTCTAGTAAAATATGTTATAGACTAAGCCCATGATACCTCAGTTAGTTGAGGTCATGGCATGACACATTTTGAAATATTTCTATGAAATAATCTCTAAAGTTTGCCATATCTTCCACACAAATAAAACTGTATCACTTTGAAGGTATAGTTTGGAATTATGTGTATCGCACATCCAATCAGATGAAACTGAGTTATTTTCATGTTAGGAGATGAAGGAATACTACTACCTTAGATACCCTGAAAATATTTTCCAGTATTAATATATTCCTATTATTATTTTTGACCACCAGATGAGCTATCATCTATGGTATGAACAAATAATGAGATTCCCACACCCAAGCCTCCCTCTGCTCAATTTTTAACAAGGATATACTTCTTAACTACTTCAAAAAAGTAGATAAATTAATAGCATGAACCAAGTCTATAGTGGTTTGCTTAATCAATTTTGAAACATTTTTTAATATTTTTTCTCATATCCTCTCACGTAGGGAGTGAAGTGAACTAGAACTATGAATTTTTAGTGTATTCCATGACCGACATCACATGAAACATCAGGTCCATAAATTTAATTTTTTTCACCAGATATATGGTTTCATGGTAAAAATATTCAAAAATGTAACACCCCAATCTTCCATGATACGTTTCCCTTTGAATAATGCAAATGCTTGCATTGTACGCAACTTTGAGATTCTAACA
This sequence comes from Viscum album, assembly GCA_963277665.1. Classification (NCBI taxonomy): domain Eukaryota; kingdom Viridiplantae; phylum Streptophyta; class Magnoliopsida; order Santalales; family Viscaceae; genus Viscum; species Viscum album. The sequence goes on from OY728158.1 coordinate 1,507,665,855, forward strand.
CACCGCGACGAATCAAACTAGCAATTATGAATATTAATACCCACTTTTTGAAATTTTATAAATTTTATTTTTCAAAATGGACTTCATTTTTGAATTCAGAAAACTGAAATTAGCATAGGGTTAATTTTTGGTACTTTTCTTAAAACTTTCAATTTTTGATGAATAGTGAAAAATACTAAATTTTAATTAAAAACAAATTTTTTTTAATCATAATAATTCATAGTGTTAAATTATACATTTGAATGGTTTTTAAGTATAATTAGATTACATTTTTATCATTTAATATAATTTAGGTCATTGGATGTAATCTCACGATTAAAATGGACATAAACAAGTGTCAATCTTTTGATAGTTATTATTTCATAAAAATACGCTTATTGTTTTGACAACAGGAATTAATTTTAAATCAATTTCTGCCACTTCATTGTTTTGAATTTGAAAAAATGGATTCAATATTTAGAATAAGGAGGTCCACATTATTTAAATAGGTATATTTTGTTTTAGACATTATGAATATTTACTTCAGAAAATATTTTTTTTTACCGTGGTTAAAAGAGTAAATCCAGTAAATAAGGTTAAGAAAATAATATTATAATAATACTAAATTACCCTAACACATGTCATAACTCTATTTAATGAAACATTTCCAACCATGGGCATCCATGGGTCAATTTTGGGACCCCATGGATCCACTTGGGAGTGATAATGACATTTTATATTAAATAATCTTAAATAAAGACAAAAATAACAAAAGCAAATATATTTTTGTAAAAAAAATTTATATGAGGTTATATAATTGATATATTTGACTATAAATATTAATTAGAAATATAATAAAATTTACTACATCAGTATATTTTATTTATAATTTTTAGACATAAAATAAATATATTTATATATGACATAATAAAGATGCAATATTTTCCTAATTAATGAAACAATCAAATAAATGATATTATAAATATTAAAATAAATATAATTTGAAAGTTTTGATTGAATATAAGAATTATTTTGGTGAATATTTCATGTTAAAATTTATTAAATGAATTTTATTCGAAGTAATCATGTTTTTATGACTTTAACAAAAACAAAATCCCAAATAGTATCAAAATTGAAATAAAAGAGTTTTAATAACAAATATTATATTATTAATTGATATAATATTTATAAAAATTTAAGGTTCAGAAAAAAGACTTATATAATGATAGGTGTATCATTAATTAACCAATTGTGATTCTCTTGGAAGTTTATTGAATGTTTATTAACCATATAATATAAAAATATAAAGAGACATGGTAAAAGTCAAACTATTTAACTAAGAGTTAAATCTAAAAAATAAAGTCAATATGGTGATTTAAAACTATATAAAACCTATTTATTGAGATTTTCTCAATCTATCCCCACCATAGCCTCTAAATAATTCATTTTGGAGCCATTAGAAACTGAAAATTATTTTATTATAAAATAATATTTCAATCTTTTCCTAAAGTGAACCTCACCTCTCTTATAAAAGAGAAATTCCCCTTCTATTAATTTCACACCCCCAAATCCATTTTGTTTGGACAAACCCTGCCAAAATATCCTCCAAAATTCCCTAAATTCAACCTATAGGCCTTATTTTTTATCAGAAAGACAACCTATGGAGCCCTTTTGATTAACTCAAAAGGAATCACCTGAAGTAGAGGTAAATATTTCACCACCTCTTTCAAGTTCTATTCTTCACCCACTTCCTCTTTCTTTGTTGTTTCCATTATTAAATAATAACTCCAGTATCTTCTATGTAATGTGATGTTATTATAAATATAGTACAACCATATTCGTTATTCGATCCATCCTATAAATGACAAAGTCACCATACGTTCCTACGTACGGCTTACCGTCTCGACGTCGTGGTTTAGTTTGTCATTGGACACTTCACTATTTGGATATGTATAATAACGAGGATAAATGATTTAAATAATAAATATAACATGTTTATGATTCTATATATATGATATAACATCCAATTATATACAATTTCACCATCAATATAATAATATTTTCTCTCGTGTGTACATACAGATTACCATCTCTCCGAACGCGATGAGATTCATTTCCCCTTCGTAACCATTAAAGTATAATTTTCATTTGATGATTAAAAATAATGTTTATGAACATAATATAATTCTTTATATGAATCAAATACATATTATCTATAAAAAATATGGTTTACGTAACCAAGCATATAATGGAAAATGAACCAGTTAAAACCGAAACAACGATACTACAGAAATATTATTAACAAAGCAATGTTATAGGATCATATATGATATCATATTTATGTATATAGTTTTTGTATAATTTAATAACAATTATTTAACTATTATACAGGAGGTTAACATACTCTCAACCAAGGAAAATTTCAAGGTAAGGGTTAATTTGACAATCTCTTTATTATCCAAGGTTGTTTTTACGTAAGTATCAACTGTGACTTGTTTATCATCCACATCCATGTTTTATAAAAAATGTATTACAAAACATTTTCAATATTTACTAGACTATGAGTTAAATTCTTTTATACCCTTATTTGAACTTATATGTTTTGAAATTATTCTTTCTGTCGTTTTCCAAACAAGGTACTTTATGACATTTTCGACAAAATTAAGGTCAAGAATGTTTTTTTAACTTATACGGTGGGTGTGACTATTTTTTGACATTATAACATCATATAAGAATCCCTTACAATATTAAAATAATATTTTAAAAATAATAGTTTTCTTTTACAATTATGTGACTCTTAAATGGTTTCAAAATAGAAAAAGGTATTTATTTCAAATAGTTTTCATTTCATCTATGTCAACATCCTTTGATGGATTTTAAACTTCTTTGAAGTTGATTTATTATGATAAAAATATTCCATATTGTATTGAAGGTTTTGTGATTTGTTTGACTATGTATATGTTATTTTTATACCATTCATGGTTTATGGTTATAGTATTGACAATTCGTATACTAGTTTTAATACAAATGTTTATGTTATGTTTTAACATTTTCATATGAGGAATGTATTGGACTTAGTATGTGATAGGTGGAGCCTTCTATAGCTCCTTGACGCATCATTAGGTCTCATGAGACAATTAGATGTGGAATTGGCCAAGGCCTTTTCCAATTTTATATATGGTTTTGGCCGAGGCCTTAATAATTCTTAGACATCTTGGCCGAGGCCTTGAAAAAATGTTCCAGAATGTCCGACATTATACATTCCATCATTATAAAAATAATATTGATGGTTCATGTGGTTATTCATCTAGTAGAATACCCATGACTATGTTTTATTATAGCATTATCTACTCATCTCATATTCCTACCATAAGGTTTTCATGTTTATTATTCATTAAGGAATGTGTTTTTAATTATTCACCATGCCTAATGTTTATGTTATCTTACGTTGTATTGCTTAACATTACTAAGCATTTGAGCTCACCCCTTTCTTATGTTTCATTTTCCCATGATATGAAGAAGTTAGTTATGAGTGACTTGCAAGCATAATCTAGGATTCTTGGACGTTTCTAATGTAATAAATTAGTGTTGTATTTCTTTTCAAGTTGCAATGTTGAACTTATGTATGTATGTTGTTTCCAATAATACAAAACTGATCAGTGTTTCAGGACGTGATTCCTTGTATCATGCCAATGTTATGTAATAAAGCCCCAAATCTAGGTAACTAGGGTCGGGGCATTACAAAAAATATTTTCTGGAAATTATTTGAGGTAATTCCCTAATCTTTCTTGGTCTCGAGCACCACATCCCACCATTGACACACTTCCACTTTAAGAATGAAGGTATCTAATCGAAACCCATGTTACTATGATTTCTTTATAATTTCAAAGATATATAGGAGATGGTCATTGTACTCTTTATCCTATTAAGGAGATAAGCCTCCCTGAAAAATTAGAGGATAATGGAATTGGAAATCCATCATAATATAATATTTCATAGGTTACCTTAAATGAGCTCCTCGAATAGAAACTTGAAGTATTTGAACTATCCCCTCTAAGACTAGACAATTAACTAAAAGTTGAGTGGGTGGCACATTCTCATCCACCCCTTTCTTGAGGTTAGGAGGTTTTTTAGGTGTCATAATTTATAATAATGTAAATAATAACATCAAATTTGTTTCCCAAAAAAATGGGCACTAAAATTTTAAAAATACACTGAAAGATCAAGTCTAACCCCACCCACCTCTCTCATATTTTAATTTTTCAAAAAACATTAACTTTTAAAATGTAGTTTTCAAAACTTTCAAAACATTTCCAAATATAAGCATGAGTAAATAAACCAATTAGAATAAAAAACCTTTATAATATTCTTTAAAATTCATTTTAAAATATTTTATCCATAATTTAAACATTTAGAATCATACTTTTCAAATTTTTATGTAAAAATATCTATGAATAATGATATATAAATTTTTAATAATCAAAGGAACAAATTTTTAATTCATATTAATCTAATAGTTTGTAATACATAAATAAGAAAAAACTATTTATTTAGTATTTACATTTCATTTAATAATTTTTTTAATTGATTATAATAAGAATAAATTAAATTATAAGCATGAAAATGGTATGTAATATCACTATACACTTTCCTACCATTAAAATTCTATTCATGTTTCATAATAATCAAGAATTTGTTTTTTACTCAAGGAAGAAATAAAAATGAATCTTGGAATACCCCTAATAACTCAAGCTTCCACCACAATTACGATTTCTAGGAATATTTATGGATAAATTCTTATGTTCCAATAGTCCCATGTTTAAAATACACTCAGTCCCATACTTAAGAGACCTAAATTTTATTTTATACCATTTTGTAATAATCATGACACGATTACCCAAAAAGTACCAGATAAGGTCACTATAACACCTTAGGCATACCTCTTGATTACTAAAGGATGGTTTAAATTATGAAGGATTAAAGATACCATGCAGTACTGTAGCCACGCAGTTACTGTAGCATTACTATTCACAGAATGGCCTTGGGCCAAAAAAATGGGCCTATGGGCTATGTAATGGGATAAATGCCCACTAGGACTTTGGGATATGTAATGGGCCTCCCTATACCCATTTAAAGATTTCTTTTCTTTGATTTTAATAATTAATTAAGCTTCAGCCCCAAACTTTAAAAAAACATATATCCAACCATGAAATACTTTTCTTCTAGGTTACCAAGATAATAAGAGATGTATAACCTATATATACATGTATATACATCATACCAATATCAAAATACATATATAATGTTAACAAAAATAAGTGATACTGAAAAAACAACAACATATACAAGTAATGTTTCTACCTAATGTGGCATAAGGATAATCAAAAAGGGAGTCCCATGTGTAAATATTCCATAGGAATGTTCTAGTATAGCCTCAATATCAAATCTATTTTATCCACCCAAAAGATAAAAAATATTCCACCAAAACTCTAGACTCCAAGTGGTACTAGCCCCCATGATTTGGTGCTTTTATTTTACCTAAATCACATATAAGAAGGTTTACATGTGTACTGAGTGAGATACATGTTTGGAATGGGAAAAATATGCTCATTTGGTGGTCCCCACCCCAGCCTTATATACCTATCATACACTCAAGTTTATAAAGAGACAATATAATTCTAGAGGAGTAATAAGTACAAAAAACAACATGCTCAAACCAATCTATTTAACATGAATATCAAAAATAATAACAAAACCACTAAACTAAGAGGATCCATACCTAATATACCTATTTTGGGCTTAGCCCACAATATGATATGATAAAATTCAATAGAGTTCAGATATAATTCCCATTCCATTTGGGGGAAATGAGAAAATATACACTAGAGTCATGGAAATCTTATAGTCCACCCATTTAAGAGTAGGGGAAAGGGTATAAAAGTGGTAGGGTGTAGAAATCCTATCCTACAACATCATATTATCCATCCATCCAAGTTTAAATTTTTATTAAGACATTTTGAGGATAAATGGGAAACCAAAGTTCACATAAAAGACCACTACATGCTAGAAGAACTCACAAAATGATTAAACACAAGACTTAGATTACTTGAATTAGCTACCCTATAAAGTTCCCATTGTAGCAGACTAACCTGTATTTCTGGGTCCTCTCTGATAAGCTCTTTAAGGTGAGTAAGAATCATCTCTATTGTATGGATGAATTCCTCTGAGTTGATTATTCTCTGATTGAATCTCCAAGCTAGTATTCGATCTTGTTTATCTATCGACATCTCTTTCTCCTCACTGGAATCAACTTTAAACCTTCTTCTATAAATTCTTTTGATCTCCTCTTCTGAGAAATTGGGTCAGACATCTTTTTCTAACATTTCTTCCTTGGAGTGAAAAATCAGTTTCAAACACTCCCTAGGTTCTTCACTTTCCCCCTTCATTAGGGCTTTACTTTCATTGTTCTTTCCCTTCTTGGATGACCTCATCTCTATCAGATTTGGAAAATGGGAGTAATCCTTGCATCCCTTTGATTTTCCCCATGGAACACTATACATTTCCTTGAATATCGAAATCCTTTTCCCCTTATTCCTTTGAGGTTTGTGAGGCTCTTTCCCTAGAAAGTAGTCCATGCTATCCACTGAGTGTTGACTATTGTTTTCATCACATGATGAATATTCTTCTTGAGTCGGGGGGGGGGGGGTCTAACATCCAAACCCTCAAATTGGTTCCCTATCTTAATCCCTAAACCATATTTGATGCCCCTCTTCTTGCACGGAAGCTCCCCCTTTCCTGTTTTGTTCTCCAATCCATTATTCTATCCCCCATTTCTAGCCTTCAGCTAAAATTATGGGTTGTCACCGAGCATGTTTGGGTCTAAGGTCCCCAATACAGTCACTCCATTCATCCTATTTTTTCCACTATGAGTCTCTGTTTCGGCCAGTAGGATATACTTTCCCTACACTATGTCAGAGCCCTTGAGACTAATGATTGAAACCAGTATAGCCAGTGACTTCATTTTTGTTCCACGCCTTGCATAGCCTCATTTTTTCCCACCTACAAGGGAGTTATTTCCAAATCCTCTTTAAGGTGGGAAAAGAAATCTACTACCTGCGACTTTGCAACCTTTGACTTCACACACTTTACTGCATCTTAGGGAGCCAATGTAGGCCATTGCTATAGCTGATCCTCCCGAGAGCTGGGCTCCACTCCTGTACATCTTGTTGACTAACAGATTCCATCACCTTTGTAATATCCCCACTCACCTCCTCACACCAGCCCATGCCAGTATTATCCTAAGCCTGCTGGACTATAGGATCCACCTGCACTTCAGACCCCTCATGTTGTCTTAACACTAGAATTTTTATTTTTCTACCTATAAGATCATGAGAGAAACTAGAGACAATATGGCCTAATTAGTGGCACACTAGGCAGAATGCAGGCCATGACTCAAAGAACACTCTTTTCCTCCATCTAAAATCTTCACCAACCAAGATCTAAATCCATTCTGTTGGAGCCTTCGAAGCATCGACCTCAACACATACACATGGGGTGATTGGATGAAAAACTAAAGAAGTGCGATTATAAGAGCACAAATACATTACGACCATATTACCCATTTTACAGATAATTAAAGGGTTCTGGAAAGGGAGATGTAGGTCAGGGAAGCTTACCGAAACCACTGTTTAAGGTGCATCCTGATTCATACGGAACTCAAAGGACCATCAAAGGTGAAAACCAAAGCCATTGAAAACGCAATGGGAACTGGACCAGGAAACTATCAGATTATCCTATGAGGAGAAAAAGATCATCAAGTGACACCAACTGAGAAGACCCACCACCGCATGATCTTGAAGCCCTGATGAATCAAACAAAAACTGTAAAAAGCATAAACTGATGGTAGGATACCCCTGAATTGAGAAACAAGTGTCGACCTATGAAGATTAGAAGCTGCGTTGAATTCTTTTGTTGAAAGCATAGGCTGAGGTGAGCCATTATGCAGATATGAGACCTTAGGGAAAAGGGGGATCGATGGGAAATGAGGAAGGAATTTTAGGTTAGTGAAGGGGATAAAGGGCCTAGGAATCAAGGAGGAAGGGTGGGAAATCCCCCCTCCCCCCAACGGGGCAAGGGGTCTGGATCCACAGGCATCACCGCTAGGTTATCGCAGCTGCTGAGGCTTCATGATCCATGGATACCCTTATTGAAAAATTATCTTCTAGGGATGATAGAGACAACCTTATCAAGGGGGTTCAAGTGACAATGACCAACACATAGATCATATTATCCATTAATAATAGGTGAAATATAAAAAACGTTATATATAAAAAATAAACCTTTATAATATGCTCAAATCATTAATACACTACTTTAATTTTACAACAAGGTATAACATAATTATACTAATTATTTTTCATGAGGTACTCAAGTAAGGTATTTATTATAAGTGGACTAGATCAATTTTAATCATGTTCAAAAAAACTGTAAAGCACAATTTTATCTTTTTTACAAGTATCTTGACATGTAAAATATATATGGCATGCTAAAATATAAACTGAATAAAATAATGATTTATAATTCAAGATGAAAAAATATCAAACTATTATGGATAATAGTAAAGAATTATATATTTACCCATTTAAAGAGACTCTTAGCATGAATAACATTGAATAAATGTAAAACAATCACTCACGATTGAATTTAGGAATATATATGATAATGGATACATATTGACATTACCACAAGACTATGCAGTCATCTGGGTGGTTAATTAGGTGTGATTGATTTTACATGATTCTTAATTTATTAAAGCTTTTATGCTATTAAACCCATCTCAATATCCAAACCTCTATTACTTGTTAGGATATAAATGAATTTATTTATATCTTATTCAACATATAACAACCACTTGTAATGCATAATATAAACTTAATAAAAACACATGATATTTTTACAGGGTTCATCCCTATCGTGATAACCATAATATTTGTTGTGATTTAGGTTTCCAAGTCACATATTTGAACGCACCGTGAATCACTGTTTCATTTTCATCCTTACACCACTATGATAAACTTGTTTTATATTGAAAATTATAAAAATAATAAAAAATTTCATTCTATGTTTTAATAATTTATTTTGTCTTTATCACTTTTTAAAGGGTAAATGTTACTTGTTTTGATGATTCCATTGCAGGAGGAGGTGATTTGGAGGCCCTAGAGATGATCCAGAAGGAAAATGGGCCTAAACTGCATGGGTTCCAGGAACACCTGTCCACTTTTGGGTATAGTATTAAAATACCATGAATCCAAATGGGATGATATTTGTTGGGAAGGTCCAAACATAAATTTTCTACAACTCTTATGAAGAAAACCAAGCCCTATTTGGCCAATAAAAGGCCCAACCTAAGTGATCTGTCCAAGACACCAAATCTGCATAGAGTCAAAGGTTGTGTGTTGTGTTCTGTCTATATCTAGAGTTTTACATGTCTGAAAGAAGCCAAAAATTCGGTGAAGATATCCAAGACATGTGGAAACAACTTTATAGTTTTGTCAAAAGAGATTGAAGACTATATGGAGGCCTAAAATAATGTGACAATTGGTTTTTTTACAATATGTGCGCGCAAAACCACTTCCCATTTTTACTATAAAAGAGAACCATGGGTACCTCATTTGAGGAGTTCGAACTAGGTGCCAAGCTCTGCCATTTTGGAGTCCTAGAGGAGTCTCTTCATCATTCTAAAAGTTCTGGAGGCCTCTATCCTCATAGAGGGATCAAGTATGAAGATTGATTTCCACCCGATCCTCCTCCTCCTCTCGATGGTGAGCAAAACAGTGGACGATCATCTCGAGGGAGCTACACAAACTTGGGAGGGAGTTCCAGCACATGTTATTCTATTAGTTTTATATAATTTTTGTGTTTAATATTTCAATTATTTTGTATCTTGACATTATTCTCCCCTAATTACATTCCATTTTATATAATTAAGTGGAACATTTTTTATTTCAACACTGATTGGGTTGAGATTTCAAATGGGAATCTTGGGTTGTTTCGATTGGACAACAAAATAATCCAATTTATCTCACACATACATAAAATTTAATTATTCTTTGGTAGAACTTTTATTCTATGATTTATAACCAAATCTTGGCAACCCTATTGTTCTGTCAAGGGGTGGTTCTTTAAGCATCATTAAAAGAGGCAAGAGGGGAGTCAACATCTTAACAACCTTCAACCAAAGAATTAAACAAAACAATGTTAAATTTTAAAAACAATGAACTATCCAAGATGTGTAGTGAACATGAAATGATCTTCTCCTCTCATAATTATTAATAAACCACCTTTATTTTTTAACTATTCAACTCTTTAATTAAGTAATTTACTTAATTTTTTTTTCAAAACCACCCCCATCTTTTAGTACTTATTAAAAATACATTCTCCAAAACTATCAACGATCCTTGTGAGATGACCTAGGTTCTTCCCTAGACTATAAATTTATCTTCAAATAATAATCAATTTTATGTGTCATGAAATAACAATCAAATTTTTACGCCGTTGGCAGGGAGCGATTTTATTTTAGTGCGTGTTTTTGATATTTTTTTTAAATTTTGCGAATGTTTGTTTGTTTTATCTTCCGCCTTTACATTAATTTTTGTGTTCTAATTTATTTATTGTGTAGGTTCTGTTTATGGCCCATTCTAATCTGGGATACTTACAGCCTTTCAAACCTGAACCAGAGAGAATCCTACATCAGTGACCCCGAGATACACAAGAGGAACCTGTGATGGAGGACGCACAAAACATCAACACTCATCTTGATCCTTATTCTTATTCTTCTTCTTCTTCATGAAACCACATTAAAACTAAAATTAACGTGAATAACATGGATGAAAACAATCGAACATTAAAATAACTAACCTCTCATAATGTTGATATCCAACCCACCTATATTCAGTTACAAGGCGTGGAACCCAATTTTGAACTAAAATTTGGTTTAATTCATCTATTACCATGATTCTCTGGACTTCATGGAGAGGATCCACACAAGAATTTAAAAGAATTTTATACTATGTGTTCTGCATTAAAACCTACAAATGTGTATGAAGAACAATTCAAGATAGATCATTACCCTTTTCTATAGAATATACAGCAAAAGATTGGTTATATTATGTTAATTCCCCAATAAGAGGTTGGGCGGACATGAAACACCTTTTCCTTGAAAAATATTTCCCAACCTCTCAAACTGCAACAATAAGGAAAAAAATTTGTGGGATAAGACAATATAAAGGGGAAACATTACATGAATATTAGCAATTCTTTAAAAGGTTATGTTCAAGTTGCCCACACCACCAAATAAGTGATCAACTTTTAATTCAATATTTTTATGAAGTTTTATTCTCTATTGGTCGAAAGATGATCGATGCTACCACAGGTGGTGCGCTAGTTGATAAGACCCTAGTTTCTGCATGAACCCTGACTGAGAACATGGCGTAAAACACACAAAAATTTGGTTCAAGGTCTAATATAACGATTCGAGGTGTCCATGAGTTGCAAAGTACTGAATTCTAGAAGAAGGTGGACACAAATTTCAAATAGGTAAGTACACTTATTCGACAACTTTCTCTTTCCCAAGGGAAATCCCAATCTCCTCCTCCCATCCATTGTGGTATATGTTCTTTTTACACCCATTACTCTGACCAATATCCTAAATTGAGGGAAACATCTGAGAGTTATGAGGAAATATTTCTAGGCCTCCCCTATAAACAACCCTTTAGGCAAGAACCTTACTATCCATCCAACCCTAGGTAGAAGGAGAACCAAGCCTATAGGCAAGGGGGTTTTCAAACCAACCTCAATAATAATGGAAGAAACCATGGAAGATTAGTCATACACCACCACCACACAGAAATCCTCAACCACCCCAAAGGCCTTTCAAAAAATACCCTCCAAAACCCGAGCCTATCCTAGAAGATATGATGAAACAAATGGCTGCCAACAATATCCAATTCCAAAAAACCACTCAGGCAGCCATACAAGACCTCAAACCCCAATTAATCCAAATAGTTAACTAAGTGGGTGAAATTCAAAGTCATGGGTTAGGTATACTTCCCTCTCAACCAGTAGTTATCCCTAGGGATAAAGAAAATGTTAGTTCCATCACCCTTAGGAGTGGAAAACGACTATAAAGTAAAATGAATCCCCCATTAGAGTCATCCCCTATGAATGACACCTCCATCCCAACCATTAAAAATGTTGCAAATGTTGAATAACCTTGTCCTGAGAGAAGCCCTTCTGAAGGAAAGAGTGTGTATATTGATGAGTCAATTAGCCCAACCATTCCTCTTCCATTTTCTCAAAGGGCCACCCAACCAAGAAAATAAAAGGAAAATGAAATTGATAAGGAAATATTAGAAATTTTCAAGAAAGTGCATGTTAACATTCCATTGATTGATGTTGTGATGAAAAATCCACAGTACACCAAGTTTCTAAAGGATATGTGTACACACAAATGGAAACTTTGAGGTGATGAGAAAGTGAGCTTAGGGAGGAATGTTTCAGCATTGATAGATCCATCACTTCCCACCAAGTGCAATGATCCTTGAACATTCTCAATTACATGCACCATAGGGGAGTATTATTTTTCTAATGCTATTCTTGATTTAGGTGCCTCTATAAATGAGATTCCTCACTCCATTTACTCTAAATTTTAGGTCAAGAAACTGAAGCCCACTGGAATTGTTGTTCAACTAGACAACCGGAGTACCACACACCCCTTAGGTGTGTAAGAGGATGTTCTTGTGAGGGTTCAAAATTTAAATTTTCCTGCTGAATTTTATGTGCATAAAATTGAGGATGACAGGATGAATGGACATGGCCCAATTATGTTGGGGAGGCCCTTATTGAAAACATCCAAAACAATAATTAATGTCCATAATGGTACATTATCTATGGAGTTTGGTGGTGACATCTTCCACTTAAACATACTTGATTCCATGAAGCACCCTTCAAAAGAACATTCCTCCCTATCTATTAATTCAATTTATGTACTTCCTTACCCTGAAAAAACAAAATTTCATTCCCCCGATCCCCTTTCCGAGTTTTCTTCATTAATTGAAATTATAGGTAATGAATCATGCATCAATTATTGTAGTGTTCTAGAAAAGTTTCATGCATGTTTATTAATTGACAATTTCTTGAACACCGAGGATCTAATGACCATCGATGATATTGTTAATCTTGTAAAAGCTCATTCCTCATATAAGGATGATACCATTGAGTAGTTAGATATGGTTAGTGACCTCTCACATTCATACACACTCCCATAAATCCAAAATCTACCTGAATTGGAATTGAAATAACTACCTCAAGATTTAAAATATTCATATCTTGAGAATGGAAACACGATTCCTGTCATCATTGCTTTCTCACTCCCTCCTGAGCATGAATTGCGAATGCTTGAACTATTGAGGGAGTATAAAAAATCTTTGGGATGGACACTAGCTGAAATTCCTGGTATTAGTCCATCAATTTGTACACATTATATTTTGTTAAATTATGAGGTTAAACCAGTGAGGTAGGCGCAACGTTGACTAAACCCAAACCTCATATAAGTTGTGAAAAAGGAGGTAAAAAAATTATTGGCTAATAGAATAATTTACCCCATCTCTGACAGCCAATGGGTCTATCCCATTCAATTAGTTCCTAAAAAATGTCCTTACAGTAATCAAAAATGAAATCAATTAATTGGTTCCAAATCGTGTGTAGAATAGTTGGCATGTTTGTATAGACTATCACCGACTATACCAACAAACTAGGAAGGACCATTTCCCTTTACCATTCATTAACCAAATGCTAGAGTGGCTAGTGGGTAAGTCCCATTAATATTTTCTTGATGGGTATTCTGGATACTTTTAGATCCATATTGCCCCCGAGGATCATGAAATGACAGCATTCACTTTCCCCTTTGGCACATTTTCCTATAGAAGGATGTCATTTGGTCTGTGCAATGCTCCTGGTACTTTCCAACGATGCATGGTTAGTATTACTTCAGATCACCTAGAGAATTGCATGGAAGTACACATGGATGATTTCACTATTTATGGATCCTCTTGTGATGAATGTTTGAGTAGTCTTGATTTATTCCTACGTTGCTGTATTGAAAAGAATCTCGTATTAAATTATGAGAAATTATATTTCATGGTGTGAAAAGGTATAGTTTTGGGGCATGTCATTTTAGGGGATGGTTTCCAAGTAGATAAATCAAACGTGGATGTCATATTTTCCTTAGAATTCCCCAAAAATGTATGGGATGTGCGGTATTTCCTAGGTCATGTTGGATTTTACCGTCGTTTCATTCATGACTTTAGTAAAATTTCACTACCCCTCTCCCGATTACTCCAAAAAGAAAAGGAATTTGTTTTTGATAGAGAATGTGACTAAGATTTTAATAAGTTAAAATGGAGTCTCACATCACCCCCGATAATCCAACCACCTCGGTGGGACTTACCGTTTGAGATCATGTGTGATGCCTCTAACTATAAAGTTGGGGAAGTCTTGTCACAAAGGGTCAATCAAGCTCCAAATGTCATTGCCTATGCCTCACGTACTTTGGACCCTGCCCAATAAAACTGCACCACAACTCAAAAAGAATTCCTTGCCATTGTATTTTCCTTGAAAAAATTCACTTCATACCTTTTGGGGTCTAAAGTCATTGTGTTCTCAGACAACGTATCCCTCTAGTATCTCCTTAAGAAACTGGAAGCCAAGACATGTCTCATTCACTGGATTCTCCTCCTTCAAGAATTTAATCTATAAATTAGAGCTAAAAAAGAAACAGAGAATGTGGTGGCTGACTATATCAGTAGGATTCCACCATCCTTGGACATTTAATCATCCCCCTATATTCCTATAAATGATATGTTTCCCGATTAGAAATTGTACCAAGTGCAAGATGCTATTCCTTAGTATGCGGAAATTGTAAATTATTTGGTAGTATCTTGCATTCCTACCGATTTCAATAAAAACCAAGCCAGTCGTCTAAAACATGAGTCTCGTTGGTACATTTGGGATGACCCCTACCTATGTTGCACATATAGTGATCATTTCCTTAGGCATGGTGTTGTTGATATCGAGTTTCAGTCTATCATTAGATTTTGTCACACTCTTGCTTATGTGGGCCACTATGGTCCCCAACGGACTGCTCGCAAGTTCCTTGATTCTGGCCTTTTTTGGCCAACACTATTTTGGGATACCCATTATTTTTTCCAATATTGTCTTCGTTGTCAAAGAATTGGGAATGTTTCTAAAAGAAATTAAATTCCACAACAACCGTTGCTATTTCATGACATTTTTTATGTTTGGGGCATTGAATTTATGGGTCAATTTTCCCAATTCTTTTGGCAACTTGTACATTCTTCTGGAAGTTGATTATGTGTCAAAATGGGTAGAGGCACAAGCTACAAGGACTAATGATTCTAAGATAGTTGTAGAATTTTTGAGAACCCAAATCTTTTATAGGTTTGGCTTACCTAGGTTTATCATCAATGAACAAGGTTCTCATTTCTACAACCGAACAATGCAATCACTTTTGCGTCGGTATGGTGTCGTTCATAGAGTGTATACTACATATCATCTACACACCAATGGTTAATCCGAGGTGTCAAATAGAGAGGTAAAACAGATTCTTGAAAAAATAGTTCAACCTAATAGAAAATATTAGAGTATTTGACTTGATTATTCATTATGGGAATACTGTACTACATCCAAAAATCCCATTGGAATGTCACCATATCATCTTGTGTTTGGAAAGAGTTGTCACCTGCCTATTGAGATTGAGCACCGAGCCTACTAAGCCATCAAACAATATAATTCTAATCTTTCTAGTGCAGGTTCTTAAAGGAATTTGTAGATTCACGAGTTAGAGGAAATGAGAAGAGATGCATATAAAAACTCTATGATTTATAAGGAGTGAACCAAGGATGCCCACGACCGTCTTATACTTCATCATTAGTTCCACATTGGGCAGAAGGTCCTTCTTTATAATGCAAGGTTGAAGTTGAATCCAGGTAAGCTTCATTCCCGCAAGTTTATCCCAAACACTATTATTAATGTATCTCCATTTGGTGTTGTTTAGGTTCAAAATGAAGAAACCAAGAAAATCATCACTGTTAATGGGAAGCGGCTGAAGCACTTCCACAAAGCCCTTCCAGAGTTCCCGATGGAGGAAATCCATGTTCAAGAAGCAACATACTAGTGAAAAACACCAAGTTTTATCCTTCCGTATCACCTTCTCAATTATCATAGTGAGGACACTACACTTTCTAGGTTTGGGGGGATGGGTACATTCTTGGGTTAGATAGTAATTTTCATCATCATTTTTCTTTCTTCTCCTTTTCACCTTCTTTATGGTATTTTCATTTTCCCCATAAAAAAATTCAATGTATCATGATTTGGTGACCATAAGGGGGAATGTAAAAATACCATAAAGAAAGAGAAAAAGAATATTTGTATGAATTTAACATCAGGGAGTGTTTTTTATTTAATTGGTATTCTATCAATGATATAAATGGTTCAATCTATGAGAAACCATTGAGATGATTGATTCCCCCTATGTGAGTAGTTTTTAAAAAAACTGTGTCACTAATATCTCCACACATTTTTGCACTAACCACAAAGTGTGAATATTTATTACTTAATAGAAGGTAAATATAAATTAGGTTAATATTTTTCATCTTAAAATGATATTTACATACATTCGTTCCTTATTCGATCTGTTTAATTACTGTACCTAATTGACTTATTCATCTGTACCTGATATCCGACTGTTACATGCCCTAAAAAAACAATTTTTGTTTGTGTCTTGGTCAGGTAAAAAACCACTCCTCCTCAACCTTTGATCTTGTTATAACTACTAAAATTAGTGTCACGAGGATATCAAACAAGGGTTGAGAGATTTGTGTGAGATTTTCTCCAAATGAAACTACTGAAAAAAATAAATGTGGGGAGTGATGAAATGTAAAACATATGGGGATATCTAGGTCGGTAGCTTATGGTTTGACTTTTGGAAATTCTTAAGTGATTGGGTCTTGAAATATGATTTCAAAGGATGTAGGGAAGGTTCGGTTAAAGATGAATAATTTAAAAATAACCTATATTTATTGGATAGAAAGTGGAAAGAATAGAATGGAATAGTTTTCACTCACACACATGGAGAGTTAGTGGAATGGTTGACTTTTTAATTCCTTACTTTATTTGGTGTCATGAATCTCTTTGAATTTAATTATGATATGATTTGTGAGACATCTTTTTCCATTTTCACTAGGAAGAATTCCTTGGTGTGGTTTGTGCATTGAATACATTACTTTAATGAATAAAAATTTCCTCAAATGTTAAATATTCATGATGTTGGGAATATATACATGCATCATTTTTTATGGGACTTCTCATATGAGTTAAAATGTTTAGGTGTGGTGGTGTGATCGCACCACGATTCACTATTTCATTTTCACCCTTACACCACTATGATAAACTTGTTTTATATTAAAAATTATAAAAATAATAAAAAATTTAATTCCATGTTTTTGTCATTTATTTTGTGTTTATCACTATTTAAAGGTTCAATGTTACATGTTTTGATGATTCTATTGTAGGATGAGGTGATTTGGAGGGCCTGGAGATGATCCAGAAGGAAAATGGGCCAAAACTACATGGGTTCCATGAACACCTGTCCACTGTTGGGTAGAGTATGAAACATCCATGCATCAAAATGGGTTGTGCTTTTATAAGTTGGTCCAAAGTTCAATTTTCCACAACTAGTATGAGGACAACCAAGCCCCATTCAGCCATTAAGGGGCCCAATCGAAGTGATCTATCCAGGCCATGGAATCTGCACAGAGTCAAAGGTTGTGTGTTGTGTGTTGTCCCTATCTAGAGTTGCACATGTTCAAAAGAAGCCAAACATTCTGTGGAGATATCCAAGACCTATTGAAACAACTTTATAGGTTTTTCAAAATCGATTGAAGACTGTTTGGAGGCCTAAAACAATGTGACAAGTGGTTTTACACAATCTGTGTGTCCAAAAACACTTCCAAATTTTTCTATAAAAGAGAACCATGGGTACCTCATTTGGGGAGTTCGAACTAGGAGGCTAGCTCTGCCATTTATAAGTACTATAGGAGTCTCTTCATCATCCTATAAGTTATGGAGGCCCCTATCCTCATAGGGGGATCATGGATGAAGAAGGATTTCCACCCGAGCCTCCTCCTCCTCTCTATGGTGAGCTAAACGGTGGATGATCATTTCAAGGGAGCAACATAAAATTGGGAGGGAGTTCCAAAAAAAGTTATTCTACTAGTTTTTTATAATTTGTGTGTTTAATATTTCACTTATTTTTTATCTAGACATGCTTCTCCCCTGATTACATTTCATTTTATATAATTAAGTGGAACACTTTTTATTTAAACACTGATTGGGTTGAGATTTCAAGTGTGAATCTTGGGTTGTCTCGATTGGACAACACAATAATCTTATTTATCTCACACATACATAAGATTTATGTATTCTTTGGTATATATTTTATTCTATTATTGATAACCAAATCTTGGCAACACGATTTTTGTGTCAAGGGGTGATTCTTTAAGCATCATTTGAAGAGGTAAGAGGGGAGTCAAGATCTTGACAATATTCAACCAAATAATTAAACAAAACCATGTTAAATTTTCAGAACAATGAACTATCCAAGATGTGTAGTGAACATGAAATGATATTCATCTATCATAATTATTAATACACCACCTTTATTTATCAACTATTTAACTCTTTAATTAAGTAATTTAATTAAATATATTTTCAAAACCACCCCCTCTTTTAGTACTTATTATTAAAAATACATTCTCTAAAACTATCAATGCAACTTGTGAGATGACCTAGGTTCTTACCTAGACTATAAATTTATCTTCAAATCATAATCAATTTGATGTGTCATGATAACACGATCAATATTCTCTATTAATAATCTTATTATCAATTAAAAGTGATATGTATAAGGCTTATCCTAAACCCAAAATACATCACACACTTACACAATATTTCACTCTTCTTCCTAGGATCCAATTGGATTTATAATACATCCCATAGTATTCAATATTTTAATAGGTATTAAAAACATCTTCTAAAATTTTGAAGCATATGTCTAATATTCTCAGGATGACACTACCTCAACTAAATCTAATCTTCTTCCTCATCAATGTCTATGAATGCCATTATATCTCAAAAACAATAATGTTGAACTCAACCTTTTTCAAATAGACTTTCTCTATGATTTATTTTTTCAGAATATGATTGTTGGATTCACTCAACTCGATCTTTAATGATCTTAACTACCAATTATTGATCTATAAAATTTATTCCATGTCATCCTTCCTCAACCCTATTCTTCTTATTTATTTCCTATTGTTTCAGAATTCTTGAATACAAAGTATTTCATTTATTTTGGGTTTTCTTCTTCTCATTTTACTTTAATAAACTCAATTTACTCAACAAAATCAATTTGGATTCTTCTTGTTATTCTTTGATAACCAAAAAGTATTTATTCTTCAAATCAACATCGAGTTCTCATCTATTCTCACAAATATATCTCATTTTCTATTCTTTGAGATTATTCATTCATAAAGTTTATAGGGAGAGAGATGCAACTAATTTCTCTCTCTTCTTATCAAATTTTATATTCTCAAATCACTAATATATTTATAAGGTCCTGATGTTCCCAAGACTGTAATGAACCAACATGGGTTGACATGAAATGTCACCCAAAATGGCTCGATATAATGTAGAGATCAGAACAAGAACCGATACATGGATCATGTATAATATACAAGTGATTAATAGTCAAATTACATTGTGAAATAAAAGGTGCAGAAGCATGATACATG
Organism: Viscum album; assembly: GCA_963277665.1. Taxonomy (NCBI): domain Eukaryota; kingdom Viridiplantae; phylum Streptophyta; class Magnoliopsida; order Santalales; family Viscaceae; genus Viscum; species Viscum album. The sequence continues at coordinate 1,507,685,762 of OY728158.1, forward strand.
AAAACTAAGACAAATGGATAAACCTATAAACCAAAAAACATTTATGACCAAAACCAAAAACCTATTCTCCATGTCAACATTTTTCCCCATCATTCCAAACCATTAAAAAGATAGTGAAAACTGGGGGAAACTGATGAGCTACATAATTCCATTCTATTTACCTATATCATGAAAAACCAAACCCACATATGTTCAAATTCATATTTAGGGTGTGAGAAAAATTCCTTGAATGTTATCACTATAAATCTATACAATATCTATCACAATGAAACCATTCGTTCTTGATTAAAAAAACAAGCTTATAAAGATATTTATGTTTAAAACACATACATAAAACATCCTTTGGTTTTATTCCTTACAAAAAATTTCATATTCTAATCCACAGTAATATTTAAGTCAACATGAATGAAAATAAAAAGGTATATAATCAAAGCATTCATAGCTCATAAGATAACTAATTGATAATTCAAAACATGATATATAAATGAAACTGAGAGAATGAAACAAAATTGGATTCTATCTTATGGTAATACACATCTGATGTATACAAGAAACACTAATATGACATAAACAAGAATCATATAATACTGATTCCTTCCACAGTATGTCAGTATCATAATCATTCCCTTAGTGGTGATACACTCAATAATATCTGTATAAGACTTCACCCAAGGTTCCAAAAATGTTCCCATGTGTTATATTTTCACAAAAAATCAATAAACCATGCTCAAAAATTTACAAAACATTTTCACAAGTGAATCATCATCACTCCTGTTCTTGAAAATTCATTTTAGAGTCGAAACCATATTTGAGAATTTTTTACAAATACATGGAATGAAAAAACTATTTTTAAAGGAAAACCCCTTTAAAAATCATTTAATAACACACAAAAGATATAATTTAATTAAAAAACCGTCATATATTTTCAATCAATGAATTTCATAAATCAATCTAAAGGAATTTACAAGAATACATGGTAAATCATTTTATAAAACCATTTTATATAGACACCTTCCTCACAAATGGAGAAAACCTAGCCACCATTGAAAAAAAGAGACTGAGTCCTCACAAGAATTGGTCTGTAATAAATGTTATCAATTCCCCATTAAACCCTCTATATTTTGAAATCACATCTCAATAGGGTTCTAACAAGGCAAGTGGGACAAAAGATCAAAAATAAATATAGAAAGAGGAGAAGAGATCAAGTGGAAATAGGAACATACCACATAGAGATCCACTGAAATTTGTTGAGAATCACTAAATATCCAAAAAGAGGACCCTATAGAGAATCAAGGAGAGGTTAGTTTAAGCTAATGATGTATTAGAAGATTATTAGACATAAAAATGACTAATGGAATCAGGGAAATTTCTCAATTTTAAGAAACCCATGCGGGGTGCACAATTGGGACACACAATTAGAAAAATCACGTGATAATCATGAAATAACTAATATCCCAAATAAATTAATCTACATGGTTTTCCCAATGAACTATACAATTGAAAAAACTATTCTAAATCTTTGAAAAATAATTCTGGAACCCACAATAACATATTTCATGGTTACTTGGGAGTAGTCACATGGTTAGAAAAATCATGCTCCAAAACCATGTGCCTAGAAAATTTCTCCCAAAACACAAAACTATAATTACCCATATCCCAAAATACTTTTTAATCACAAAATATACAAACTACGATAAAAAATATACATGTGAATTAGAGGGTGTCACAATTTTCTTCACCATGAAACTTTCTTCCCCACAAATGTGCTCAAGATTCCAGACTCAAAAAAATAGGGCACTGATGCCTCAACAATGATTCCCACTCCAAATTATCATTTCCATCCCGCCCACACTACCACAATACATGGATCAAAAGAATATTTTTTTCCATGCACCACATCTTCTTGGAAATGCATAATCTAAACTGGTTACTCAAGCACTAAAGTGTTAGGATGAAGCTAAATATCCTCCCATTCCATCAAATAGGAAGGATTTTGTTGATCCCTCATAAATTTGGAAACCTGAAACACATAATGAATCAACATGAAGTGATAAGAAAACTCCAACTGATAATACACCTTTCCAAGTCATTAAATGATCTCTAAAGGGTTAAAAAACCTCAATACCAACTTACCCTACTTACCATAATGATAATTTCCTAAGAATGGAGAAACATTGAGAGTAACCCAATCACTCACTAAAAACTCCAAAAGGAAATTATGATGGACCAACTATGATTTATGATAACTTTGAGATGTCACTATACTATTTCAAATCAATGAAACCTTTTATGTTGTCTCATAAACAATACTTGGTCTAACTAAAGATAATATTTCAAAATATGCTTAACACGATGGTGATCTATATGGACGTTCATATAACAATTCTAAGGGATCAATTTTAATCATGGACTGATAACTATTGTTGTTGGAAAACTCAGCCAAAGGTAGATGCTTTTCCCCTGAACTACCTAAATCAAGAATGCATTCTGGAAGCATATACTCAATAATCAAAATGGATATCTCAATATGTCCATCCATATGAGGGAGATACACGTGTGGAAATTGGGTTCCCTAGACCCAATATATGTATATACTTTTATTACCATTACATGTATATGGTTTGATATATACATGTGCTTATCTTACTAGAAAAATGTTTATACTTATGAATCCACTATATTTATAGTAATTTATATAGATTAGTTGACATGTTTCCCAAGAGATAATGATAACCTCAAGATACTATGAAAATAATCTTAAACAATATGCCTTACGGTCTAGATACATCATACTAACTATACATATTTGATTTCTAAATATCAGGTATTGGAGGTTCATAAGAATCAATACTACTTCTCATGAAGTTTTCACTTGGTGATATCTAGTGGATGAGATCATGAGGACAAACCCAACAATAGGAATACCACATGTTTCAGTTATCATTAGTTTTTTCTATATATGAACAAGTGCATTGGTCTCATGACTTGAGATCACTATCAATGTGTTCCATTTGATCACATACTTTTATGAAAGGCAAAAACCATGAAATTGAATTCATATTGAGGTAGTTTGTGGTGGGAATATCATTGGTGGTATGAAATTGGTTGAATGGACAAGATAGATTTTTTTACTTCGAGTTGAGGAAGTGATATATCAGGCCTAGTTGATTAGGATATTAGTACCTTCATTAAATCCATATCCATGATATTCATAAGTAAGTCCATCTAGTAAGATAAATAAATAATAAAGAAAGAATGGATGATGAAACAAGGTGTGCATCTTGGTTTATGAGATTTCATATGATAAAGAGATTAAATTATATGGTGAATATTCAGAGGATAGTTTTCATATCTAAAACTATTCCTTATGTATTTAGGGGCCAAGATGGGTTGCTAGAATCCACATCTGATCTATGAATAATATTAAATTCATTGAGATAAGGGCCTAGAGGGTTACACCCAATAACATATTCAAATGTATATCTTATTCTACTAAATAGGTGTATAGAAAATGGTGAGCCCCACTATGAGTTCTGAGTGTTGTACAAGTATTAAAGATCACCTAAAAATAAATAAATTCATTTTTATCTGAGTAAAGAATAATTGGGTTGAATTTATTTATTAAAAGTACTTACATTAATTTACGTAAATACATGAAAAAATATAATACAAAAGAATATTATTTTATTATTCAAGGTTTGATTAATATTTTGGGATTATGAGTCAAGTTAATGTCTCTATTTTATCTCCAAATATATTTAATATATATTAAAAGTATGTGATAAATATATAAATGAAATTATATCACATTTAGTTCATTATAATATGCCATTTATTACTTATTTAGTGGGAATTAATTATACGGGGATTAAGAAACCATTTCTGGTTAATTAACTTTCACTATATAAGCAGAAGTTGACTCTTTTCATCAGAACTATTCATACCAATGAATTTGAGTGCTACTCTCTCCTCTTTAAACATCCAGGAAATATAAATCTCCCATAAAATCTTGAAATCTTCGATCTTCTTCACGGATTAAAAGGACAAGATCATGGTAATCGTCATGATGTCGAAGGAATCATCGGAGCTCCACGCTATCACTTGGTATCCTATGATTATAATCAACTCAGATTCTTAAATCATGTATGAATGATATATAGGGGTTTAGGCTGAGATCCATTTAGAAACAATAGTAGGAAATATGTGAAAGATTAACGCACCATCGATCAAAATGAGTTACTAATTGTTTTAATTTTTGTGCTTTGAAATATTCATGTGATATCCTTGGACCTCTAGTGGGGCTAGAATTGCCGAATACGATGAAGTTACCCCACTCTAGTGATGAAAATATTAAATCCACATCCCATCAGATTTCACTGCACATGCCAATACCTTTAATTTGTATAATAAGGATTGTGTGAATTTTCTGAGCTAATAAAAAAATAAATTTTCATTAAATTAAGTAGAGGGATTTAATTCGGTCCCAATTGAATAGATCATGCATCAATACAATTTAGTATGGCTAAGTTATGACCATATAATTTTTTTACGGATAAAAAACGTGAATATTATGGGTTAAAATTGAAGAATTATATATTTATATATTTTTATGTCATAATTTTTAGACAAGTTTTGTGAACCCATAATTTCTAGCTGAATTTTGGGTGGAATCCAATGGCTGGAACCCCACCGATTAGAATAATATTTCTTGGTGAGTTGTAAGATTCTTGTAGAATCTTTAACAAAATAATAATATAATATATATACTAATTTTTTTTTTGTTTCTGAAAACCTATATTTATGCTTTTAGAAGAGGAGTGGTGATGGTGGATATTTTTTTTGTTAGAATATTTGTTAAAATATAAATATATAAAAAAATTGAGGAGGTTGGATTCCAAAGGAAGATAACCCATGACTTCCTCCTTCCCAAGATCACTACCTTCTACCTCCTACCTTGAACAGACCGGTTACTGCCACATTGTACATACCCTCCGTCAGTACCCAAACCCCACACCTCCTCTTTGTCTCACCAGAACATCGATGTTTCACCCTCTTTCTTGGAACTAATCACCTCCTCTGTCCAGCTACCATGCCAAGCCCCTCATAAACTGGCTAGATCTCAACCATCATATATCCAGGTTGACCTGTGGATCCTCCTCCATTCGCTACTAGTCACATCCCTTGTCCAATTCCTGCTACTGTGACCTGTCCGTCACCTCATGTAGATGAACAACCTCACCTTACTGGTTCTCGTGATGTTGCACCATCATGAGGATCTCCCATAGCTGTTCCCCTTGGTCGGAAAGATCCTAGTCGACCACATGCTCTTTGCCACCATTTGTGGGTTCACCCTGCCCCTTCGGTTGCCAAGTCCAGCGCACTACCACTCCCTCCCTGTCTTGAAAACCCCCCCTCAACAATACTACCTTGACCTAATAGTTTTAGTCTACCCTAAGACCCTTCTCCCACCAGCACATGTACTCCTTGAGCTATTACCACATGACCAATGGTTCACAACATGACCCCATTTCGATTGGCCTGAACCCAAATAGGTTGGGTGGATCTTGTATAACCTAGAATGACCTAAGGTGGGTTTTCCCGATCCTGAATTGACCTATATAGGGTGTTCCTTGCCCAAAATAGACCTTATTGGGCTTGGATTGACCAACGATGGACCTTGGGAGGGGTTCTGAGGCCAATGATAATTTTATTTCAATTGAAAATTAATTTATTAATTTTTTTATTTAAATAATGATAGTTTTATTATTTAATTTTTTTTGTAAAATTAAATTAAATGATTAATTTAATGAAAGAAGAAAAATTAAATTACAAATAAAACCAAACAAAATAAATTATTTGAATTGAATAATTAATTTGTTTTACATTTATTCCATCAAACTTAAATTTAATGAATTTTAATTTTAGCATGCATTTATTTGATATACCAATTGTTCATGAGTAGTGACCGACCTATTTTATGTCCGAGTGAAGTTATTTAAATATTTATTACAAATGAGAGTGATGTTTATAATAATTATTTTTTTCTATGGTCTATGAATCATGTTTTTTATTTTAATATGGATAAGGGCCTGAATGTCCTTCAATTTCATTTTTGTTTGAATATTTTACTTCCTGAGACCCCCTCACCAGCGTGTGAGTATACTTTTATTATTTGATGAAGATGATTAATTCATGGACCACACCAAGATGAGTTGTTATCTCAGGTGAGATGTGGAAACATTAGACCCGGGGTGAGCTATAATTCTAGTCAATATATAACTCATGTATGATACCCCTAGGTCATGGTTGATCATTGAGTTTAAATGAATCAACCGAAATTAAATTATTAAGACTAGTTGGGTAATTTATTTGTAACACCCAAAGTCTTTAAAATATTTTAATTTCTAAACAAGTATATTTTTTCTACCTTTATTTATACGCAACACCATGTTAATATTATTCTACACACAATAATGATTTAGCTTTCATTACATACAAGACCGAGTTTTACCGAACCAAAATATTTTATTAAAATATAATTATTTTATATAATAAGATATAAACTAGCTGTTAAGTTGGATATTATGAATAATATTAACTAACTTATGAAAATATATGGTTGAATTCATTAATTACAAATTAATTATAAATGAATATAGGAACCAACTGAATATATAAGAAATGTTTTTATGAAGAAATATTTTTATGCACACACAAGTGTTTTATCCTAAGAAATTAAAGTACTTACAATTATTGGAAGATATTAATGTAATATATATTCAATAAAATATTTTCTACATTCATTGAATATATTTAATAGGTATAAGATAAGAACAAACTTAATTTTACACATAAAAACTTATGTCTCTGAAGGCATTTGTACTGCCTTTTAATGGAGATCCTATTTTAAATAATTTTTTTGAAAATTATATAGATTTTATTTAAAAAAATAAAATTAATATTTTAATGTTTAATATAAAAATTTAATTTGGTTTAATTTTTGAAATTTTTCTGATAAGTTTCACATTTTGATGAATAGTGATAAAATATTGCATTTTAATTGAAAACAACTTTTTCATTTAAATAACTCAGAGTGTTAAATTATATTTTTAATTGGTTTTAAAGTATAATTATATAATTTTTTATCATTTAATATAATTTAGGTCATTTTTATCTATTTCACATTGAATTTGGATATGAAAACATTTTAATATTTTGAATATTTTTACTTTTAAAACCCATTTTCTCATTTTTTCAATGAGATAATTTTTAAATTACTTTATAAAATTTATGTGTTTTGAATTTTTAAAAATGGATTCCATATTTTTAATCAATGGTTACAAATTATGAAAATATTTTCCTTTTATTTTTGGACATCATGAATAGAAACTTTTGTAATTTTTATTAACAAGGTTAAATGTCAATATAGTTATTAAGGGTAAAAATAATATTATAAATATTAGAAAACTACCCTAACATCCATATTAATTTTATGGGATGCATTAGTGTAGAAAAAAGTCATTATTTCTCTGATTTTAAGGCATATTTTATCCACTTGAATGAGTTTAATCTTTTTTTTGTATTTTATTCCATGGGAAGTCCAATATGCCACACTCATGTTTTTAAAACGTATTACATTTTCATATATTGTTTTTAGGAAGATATATTTGACTCTAAATATTAATTTTAAAGATAATTTTTTTAACTTCATCATGATAATTTATTTTTAATTTTTAGGGAATCAATCGTTAAATTAAAGGCTTGCAAAATGAAGATGATGTAGTAATTGTTTAATCAATGGGCATACCAAATAAATGCAATTAAAAATATTAAAATAAATATAATTCTATATAATCAATTTCATCCACAATTTTTTTTTGATGAAATAGGCATATTAGGGATTTATTAAAGGTTTTGGTTCAATGTTATATTATTTATATATATTTTTAAAAAGTCAGGAAATGAATAGTCTCAAAATTGACATTAATTATATTTTAAAGTGAATAATATTTTAATAAATATTATAAAATTAAAAAAATATAAAATTTGGAAAAATTATTGGGATAAAGTTGGAAATTTCATCCATTACACATTTATGGTTCATTTGGAATTTAATAGTAACTATAGTAACCCTTAAAGGGTAAAAAAGCCAAGTTGTCATGGTAAGAGTTAAAGGGTTTAACTAAAGGTTAAAGACAAAAGATAAGGGTCAGAATGTGACTTAAACATTTCAAGAAATTTCTTTATGTGGTTATTTCTAACTATAATCAGATTATCTTTTAACTAACTCTCTTGGGAGTCATTTTAAATTGAAAATTAATTTATATTAATTTAATATGTTGTGATTTTCCAAAAGTAACCCTCACCTCAATTATAAAAGGGCACCTCCTCCCTCAATTCCTCACACCACATTGAGCCTTATTTCTCATCCAAAACCTAAAAAAATAATATACCAACATTAATTTCATAATCCTAGAATTATCACTTTGGGAATAAAGAAAAACAATGAATGTTTTTGGTATAAACCAAAAGGAGTTACCCAAATAAGAGGTAACTTTCTTCAATGATCACTTTAGTTTTATTTCTTTTCCCACTCCTTCATTTATTATTATTACCTTATTATATAATAATAAAATCATCATAAATATACAGATATGTTGTTATGTTAAGTTTTCAACCTAAACCAACACACACTTACATCAAATGGGTAACGAATTTACCATTCGTGTACAACGAACTATAGCCTCATGTAATGACATCATTTTTTTCCTTTACCACCTCTCATGATTGGTCACTATGATATAGTCACTATATTTATATGATATATATTATATTTATATTGTATTAATACTTATCTAATTTTTATATAACACATACCTTCTTGTTTTCCATTTTGTATAAATATGATAACATCGTTTGTGGAAGTGTGGACTACCCCTCCTCAAAATGATGTGATTTGTTCACACTATACATGGAATGTATAAAGGGTGATTTTAATAAAAATATGTGATATATATGAAATATATATTATATTTAAATTTTAATATACATATATAGAATTTAATTTTCATTATTTTAATACAAAAAACAAATGAAAGTAGCGTTCATGAATAAATATGACCTACCGTCTCCATGAACGATGCATTTCACTTCCTATATCCAAATTTTATGGAATGTTATAAATATATATATATAATGAATATATATGATATTTAAATCATGTTTTAAATTCTATAAATGATTAAATCATGATCTAATTAATTTCAACAATAAATAACAAGTCAAAACATACTCGAGAAACTAGGCAATTAACACCCGAAATAGTGAAAATAATGAAATATTATTAACAAACGAGTAATAAAATAACATAAGATAGTAATATATGATATCATAAATGTTAATAAGGTTATAATATAAATTAATAACATGATTTAAAACAATATAAAAAGGGTTAAAACAAGTACAACTAAAAAGGAAGTGTGAGGTAAGAGATCTTTTCCTCACTTTTATATTCATGGGAAACCTACATTATAGACTATTTGTTTCTTTTTTATGGTGTATATACTTTCCATGAATGTATTTTATGAGAATTATTATGAATATAATGGTATTTTCATATCAATATAATTTTATTTCGTTCATGGGAATATGATTCTACAGATTATAAAGTGATAAGTATTTATTCCATAATCTGATCAATATTCATGATTATTTCGTTTTAAATCTATATTGATAAATATTTATCCTCCATGTCCATGTTTTCTAAAATTTATTTCAAAAATATTTTTACTATTCTCAAATAATGTTTTAAATTCATTTTTACACCATTTGACTTTTTACAAAATTCTTTGAAATGAATCTTCCTTTCATTTTCCAAAACAAGGTACTTTATAAATATTCTTAAAAAAGTAAAAGGGATGTTTTTAATTTATAAAAGATGAATATAATTTTCCACTCTCATGAATCCCTAATGTTTTGAAACTTAATTTACAAGTTTATAAGTTTCTTTTCAACGAAAACATTTTTTTATAAATGTTCTTCCTTTTAAATAAATTGTTACAAAGCGGTAATGGATTTTTGTCTCACTTTTATTTTTATGATATTCCTTATTCCACAGTTATTTATTTTTAATGGTGTACCACCCCTTTGATATATCATATCATGAATATATTTATCTTCATGGTATTACATGTTATATTTGATAATTATTTAATTTTATGGGGATTATGTTTTAAATATTTCAATGTGGTACGGGAAACTATGATTTAAATATATCTTTTTAAATCAATTTTTTGACATACACGGAATGCCTTGGCCTAGAATGATACAGGTTGGGGAATGTTTAATGAAAGACCTAAAGGTTAGGTAATAGTTAATGAAAGACCCTAGATGCATCAGTAGTCTCTTGAGATAAAATTATTTGGTGATAAACCCTTGGGTTTTGCTTTTAAGAAAAATAGATGGGTTTATACCCACAAACTTAAGCCATATTGTGGAATATCTTGATGGTAGTGGTTCATGTAAAAGTTAAATAATGTATAATAATTAATAATTTTATTGATTTAAATTATTATTAATCCATGATATTTTTCATCGACAAATCTATGGATGCATTTCATTCTCAGTTCATTGATTAAATGACATGTGTTTCAATTATTTACCTTTCCAGGTTGATTTATTATCTTCAATTCATTATTGATTTTGATTTACTTAACCTTACTAAGAATTTGAGCTCACCATTATTATGTTTTATTTCCCCAGGTTATAAAGAGTAATCCTTTGAATGTTTTTAAGGATGCAAATTGTTTTCCTTTGTTATTTTTTTTTAATTGTAATAAGGGAACCATTTATGTCTCTAGTTCTTCAAGACTAATAAAATGATCAGTCCTTTGGGATTTGATTCCTGTAATCATTCTAATGTAATAATATAATACACCAACTCTAGGATTTTTGGTTTGGGGAATCAAATTTGGTATCAAAGGAAGTTTGGTAGAAACATTGGAAATTGGATTTAGGAAACAAATACATTAAGGAATACAACCCATTGGTTTAGTATGTGTGAAAATTTTATTTAAATAATAATGCCTTTGAATTTTATGTAAATATTCTCAAATGTAAGGATAAATATTAGGGTTTATACAATCTTTTAATTTAAGGTAATTATGGGTATTTATATTATTGTTAATACAAAATGAAACATATGAGATAACCTTTATGGTTAAAAAATTTATTTAATATTGAATATTTTTAGATTATTTTTTTGAAGATTCTTACCACATTTTTGGATAATATTAATATGGTTTTAGAAAAATTATAACTTTCACTTTGGGTGATAAACATTCACATCTGGTAATGCCGTGGGGTTTGAATCCACAACTGAAGGTTGAAAAGGGTACAACGCCTACCATGAGGCAATGTGAAGTCTTGGTTAACATGACATTTTTTAGTTAAAATATCTAATGGATAAGGGTTATTTTTATTTTAGGGACATTTTTTTATCAAATAGATTACCTTGGGATTGGAAAATTATTTCTTGATTAAGTGATTAATGTTATTTTAGAAGACGTTCATTATTTTAGGAACCCTATATGATCAAGGTAAATATAATACTATGTGATTTTATTTAAGAAGTAAAAGTAGGATTATATTTTGGAATATTATATGATTTTTTAGACTTATGGATATTCAAGAAATTTATAAAAATGGTTAAATTATATTGGATATTTTGTGATCTAGGCTATTAATGTTTTGGTATAAGACATTAAGAGTGATTAATGTAATTTTGAAGATTATGTGATCAAATACTTATTATTTTTTGGTTTCAATCATAGTATATATTATTTTTGAATAAGGATAATTATTTAGTGGATGATCTTTGTTGAAATTTTCGTATTAATATTGAATTTTGGAGATTAAAGTTATTTTTCATCATACAAAGGTTTATTCTTTTTGAAGAATTATCTTATATTATCTTAACCATTTTAGTTTTGGTTAATTTATAAATGAAAGAGGAATAGATAGTGATATTTTTTGGATTTTTTGATACATATAAATTGATACTAATTATTAAATCCTGAAAACAAATCATATTAGACACTCATCATTTGGAGAAAAAGAAAAGTTTTTGGTGGAAATTGATTAAAGGATGAAACTCTACTTGTCAAGTAAGTATGTTTCCTTATGTTCATTGTTTAAGAAGTAAACGAATTCATTAACTATAGGAAAACTATTTTAGAATAAAAACATTGTTTATTTAATTTTCTTACCATGAAATCAATGGCCTCTTTAACCCATCACAGATTTGTAGTATTGTGATGGTAGATTTTCTGATGACCATATTCTCTATCATTATCCATTATAAAATGATAGTCTGATTTCTATTCCATATACATTTTTCACTAATGTTATCATATTATAAATCCTAATTTTGTGGTGAAAATTCTATTGTTTCTCTATTATTAAGAAGATATATTATTAACCCTATTTATAATGTGGGTTTTCAACAATTGTTTAGTTTCAAATATCAAACCCTAGACTACTGAGATAAAGTTTAAATTGAAAGGAAGCAATTAATTATGGTGGGGAGAATGTACCACCCCAAGGATTTATAATATTTTCATTTTTTAATAAGTTTAATTTTTTTCTATCTTGATTTATACAAAACACCATGTCAAAATTATGCTACAAAAAATAATGAGCTGGCTTGTGTTACACATTAGGCCGAGTATTACTGAACAATAATATATTATTAAAATATTATTATTTAATATAATAAGATATAACCTAGCCACTAATTTGGCAGTTATGAATATTATTAACTAAATTATGAAAATATATGGTTGAATTAATTTGTTTAAAATTAATTATAAATTAATCTAGGAACCAACTGAATATATAGGAAATGTTTTTATAAAGAACTATTTTTATTCTCACAAAGTCATTTTATCATAATAAATTAAATTAATTAAAATTAGTGAGTGATATAAATTTAATATATATTAAATAAAATATTTATTTACATTTATATAATAAATTTAATAGGCATAAGATAAGAACAAACCCAATTTTATGCATAAAACCTATATTTCTCTAAAGGTTGTTTTACTGCATTTTAATGGAGAACCAAGTTTAAATCCAAATTTTGAAACTTTTATACATTTTATTTGAAAAAAATTAAATTATTCTTTTAAATTGGAATATAAAAATTTACTTTTTTTAATTCTTTGTATTTTTCTGATAGGCTTCATGTTTTTTTGATTAGTTATAAAATATTGCATTTTAATTGAAAATAGATTTTTCTTGTGAATAATTTATAGTGTTAAATTATATTTTTAATTGGTTTAAAAGTATAATTAGAATTTTTTTATCATTTAATAAAATTTATTTCATTATAATCAATTTCACATTGAATTTGGATATGAAAGAATTTCATTCTTTTGAACGATTTTTCTTTAAAAACTTGTTTTCTCATTTCATCAACGAGATTAATTTCAAATTTATTTCTAAAAATTATCTATTTTGATTTTTTAAAAATGGATTCCACATTTTTAATAATTGGGTACAAATAATGTAAACATGTTCCTTTTATTTTTGGACATTACGAATAGTAACATTAGTAATGTTTATTAATGCGGTTAAAGTTAATCGAGTAATTAAGGGTAAAAATAATATTATAAATATTATAAGGCTACCCTAAAACTTATCCTAATTTTATTTGATGAGTTATTTTAGACCAAAATCATCCTTAGGATTATTTTAAGTCCTCTTTTATCAAATTGAATGGATTCAAGAATTTTTTTGAATTTTATTATAAGAGAAGTCTAGTATGTCACACTCATGCTTTTAAAAAATATTACATTTTTATATATAGTTATTAAGAAGATATATTTAACTATAGATATTAATTGGAAATATAAAATGTTTATATTTATCATGATAATTTATATTTAATTTATATGGAAAAAATAATTAAATTAAATGATTGAACAATGACGATGCATTAATTATTTACTTAATGGTCATATTAAATAAATTTTATTAAAAATATTAAATAAATATAATTTGATATAATTAATATCATAAAAAAATTATATGAACTATCCATATTAGAGATGTATTAATTTTTTTTGAAGTTATATTGTTTTTTATATTTTTCTAAAATCAAGAATTGAATAGTTTCAAAATTGATATTAAAGATATTTTAAAATAAATATCATGTTATTAAATGATATAAAATTTATAAAATATAAATCTCAGAAACATTATTGTTATAATGTTTAAAATTTTATCCATGACTCATTTATGATTCTTTTTGAATTTTATAGTAACCATATTCACCCTTAAAGTGTAAAGATCAAAGTTGTTACAGTAAGTGTTAAAGTGTTTAACTAAGGGTTAAAACCAAAATATAAGGGTAAGGATATGAAATAAACATGTCAAAAAATTATAGGATGAGAGTATTTAGACCCTTACTAATCTTACCTTCTAAATAAATCTCTTTTGAGTCATTTGTAATTGAAAATTAATTTATATTATGTCACGACCCGTCCTCGGGGCCCATGCCGTGACTACCTCAAGATCGCCTTCCATAGGCCATGGGCTAGAGACTAGCACCAAAGGCGTAAATACCGATAACTGGGAAGGCATTGCCTTATAAAAGTAAACAAAACACCATATAGTTCAAGCGAAAGTAATACACCAAGTACAAAAGGAAGTGCTGAAAAGTAAATGGGCCAGAATATAAACCCAATCGAAAGTACATCTACAACTGAACGAAAGTACAACAGAAGAGACAAGCTGCTGGAAGAAATAGAAGTAGCTCCTGGTTCGTCCTCCTTGGATCCTACCTGAAGGGTAGGTACAGATAGCACAGCTCCTGAATCGTCCACCACGGATCCTACCTAAAGGGTAGGTACAAAAAGCACAGCTCCTAGATCGTCCACCACGGATCCTACATGAAGGGTAGGTACAGATAGCGCAACTCCTGGATCATCCACCACGGATCCTACCTGAAGGGTAGGTACAGATAGCCTCCATAACTCTCTCGCTCGTCAACCTATTCCGAGTGTCGTCTCGTCATGAAGTCCACCTCCGGATACTAACTCGTCGTGGGGTCCACCTCCAGGTTCCGTCCAGTCCTCGAATACTTGGCCTCTGTCAGCGCTACCCGTCGTCTGCAACCAACACAACGATGTGCAGGCATTGCCTGTGCAAGGGTGAGTATACGATACTCAGTAGGGACCCCGAGACCCTAAAGGTCTCACTAAATACAACAAGGATAACCATAAAGAAGGATCTCAACAGATAACCCTTACTTAGGTATAAGACCATACTTATACCTAAGTTATCAAGTAACATATCTCAATCAAGAGGAAACACAAAGGTTATGAAATCAATAGATAACCACTACCTAGGTATATGCCCATACATATACCTAAGTTATCAAGTGACCCATCTCAATCATGAGGTAAATACAAAGGTCATAGACTCAGCTCAAACCAGGATTTTTCATCAACGAAACCGTAACTGCTGACGAGCCCCGTCTCTGGAGAGTACAGTGATCCTGTCATGACTCTGAGGTACTGCTCACTAACCTAGGACTGCTGAGGTACTCCTACTGTCAAGTACCGCGGGTCAGCCACCCAAACACAGTAGTGCTTCCCGCCGGGGTCTGCCACCCAAACATAGTAGTGCATCCCCCCCAATAGCCTGCAGAGGTACTCTCCGAACAAGTACCACAGGTCTGCACCCAAACTCAGTAGTGCTCCATCCTCCATGGGTTTGCACCAAAACAAAGTAGTGCTCCGTCCACTGGGCTAGTCGACTCACTCCAAGTCGAGTCGGTCAAGCAGTCGTTAGGTCTCAGCCAGCTACACGGTCTCCGTACTCCGTACGCTCATCTCCTTGAGGTTCCACTCCACAATCTACTGATCGATACTCCAAGTATAAAAAAGTCCCACGAAGAAGTATCTCAAAAGGACTGCCTCATCATAGGGGTCTCAACGCAACTGATGGTGTGTCAATCGGACGCCCGGTCTGTGAGTTATTAGGCTTTTCGTCCTAGGGGCCCGGTTGGTTTCGTGTGCGAACCAACCCTGCCGTATCTCAACTGTGCCCCGAACTCACATAAGGTATACTCATAGGGACTGTTTTTCAACGAGATCACCAACGCCGCTGACGGTTCGTCAAACGGACGTCCGGTTTGAAAGTTATCACCTTTTCCGTTCCAGGGGCCCGGTTGGATTGCGGGTTCGAACCAACCTGTCCGTACCCAAAGTTCTGCGAAACCTTGAGTGTAATATAAAAAAACGACCATCTCGATCCAAGGATCACATCACATCTGATGCTGCATCGATTAGAGGTCCGTACCCCAAGATATGGACGTTTGAACAAAAACTGTCTGAGAATAGGAGGTTTGGGCCCGAACCGACCCGACCCGAGACCCCCTGGGTCGGGCCGAACCGGGTCCGGGTCTGGACCAATAGGGCGCGGCGCGGCCCGGCCGGTGCGGCCCAGCCCGTCCTGGGCACGGCCCAGACCGACCTAGGCGTGGCCCGACCCGACGTGGCGCGCTCGCGCGGTCGCGCAGTCGCGTGGCCAGCTTGGAGAGCCGAGCTGAGAGGAAAGGGGGGAGCGTGCTGCCCCCCCCCCCCGATTTGATGAGCCGCGGCCCCCAAGTGGGGGGCCGCTCCTTCGTCTAGTGGACGCGGCCCGGTGCAGCATCCCGCCCTCGGTCTCGCGCGGCCGCGAAACCGCTGCCTGCTGTCGCGGCGGACCGTCCTGGCGGCGCGACGGGCGCCACCGCCTCCTGGGGGCCGACCAGTGCCAGCCGACACCTCTGGCTACAGGCACAGCCGTGCCGGGGTGACGCACCGGCAGGCTCTTCTGCGGACCACCGGAGTTGCTCTGGTGGTCCGTTTTCAATTCTGTCTGCGCCGGTGGTCCTCCCGGGAGCCGTAGATTACTGCGAAGTATTCAAAACGCCTTTGCAGCCCGCCTCATCATCATCCGTTGATCCGAACTTCGACAACAAACTGTGGAGGGTCTAGGCTTTGTTCGTTAGACCGTGCCCTCTATGTTAGAGGTTTTAAAAACAATATCAAACTCAACCAATCCTGAAAATTCACCCCGCAACCACCCCACATGAAAGAGCGATCCGCAGATCAACCGGTAGAGATTGATCCGCGCTCATCATCCTTTTCTCAAAGGATAAAAGGGAAAATCAAATAAAATTCCCCTACCTAGAAATTGACATCGCACATCGTCCATTCATGGAAGTCGAACATCAAGGTAGTCGGGTGTCACAGAAGAACAATATCGATTCCGTCGACGTCAGAAGAAGTAGAAGAACGTTGTTGTTGGCGTCGGCCTCCATGGTCGGCGTCTCCTTCCTTGTCACGGAAGAGGAAGGTTTTTGTTCTTCATTAAGGAAGCATCGTTCTTTGTTGAAGAGGTGTCGTTCTTCATTGAAGAGGCGTCGTTCTTCAATGAGGATAATTTCGTTCCTCTTCCTTCTTCTTCTTCTTCTTCTCACAAGGCCCTCTCTCTCCAAGGTCCTCAACACAAAGAGTGTCCCCCAAAATAAAATAAAAGGGCTCAACAAAATATTTTATTATCACATGCCATTTGAAATTCAAAATTCAAAACGCTCAATTAATTAATTGAGTAGGTTCAATTAATTAATTAGTGTTTGTTGGCAAGAGTTAAGAGAGGGGGTTTTTCTTTGAGAGTTACAAAATTAAGAGGGAAAAGGTTATGAACGTTAGGGTAAGATGAGGGGTTGGGATTGTGTGGGCCCCACCCCACCTTAATCCTCACACAGGTAGTTAACTACAAGTGGTTCCCACCCACAACTCCCTTACTTAGGTTATAACCACATAAGAGAGGGGAAAAGTGTTGTGACACAACACTTAATCCATTTAATAAGAAATGAAAATATAATTGTAAAACAATTATATTTTTATTCCTCACTTTTTTTTAAACAACTCCTCCCAAGAAAACGAAACTCCAAAAAGGGTCTTCTTAAGAAATTACCAGCGCTACGAGTTCATCGGTGCCCTTGAATTTTGATTCTGAGCACCGGTTCAAAAGTTAGAAAAACCCGCTCATTCGTTCATTGAACGTACCCGAGCTAAACTTTGGAAATTGATTCCGGGCACACCGGGCATCAGAATCAGGTTCCGTCAGAAACTGCGTTCTTGTAAAATTCCAAATAAATTAATAAAAAAAATTTCCTTGAAATTTCTAGATCTTTACATTACTCCCACCTCAGGGCTTTACGTCCTCGTAAAGCTTTAACACAAACTAGGGATACAAAGGTGGTACTGAGCAAGCATGTGAGCATTCTGCTCCCATGTGCTCACCTGGAGGTTCCTGTGCTGCCTACGAAAGCGCACAAGAGGAATCGACCATCCTCGTAGGTCCCGCTCCTATCGATCCTCAACCTCTACTGGAACCCCGCAAAAGTCACCCCATCATCAACATCCAGCTCCTCATGGTCGATGATATGCGAAGGGTCATGCTCGTCTCTCCTCAATTGAGATACATGGAATTCGTTGTGCACCTGGTGCAACTAAGGTGGATGGGTCAAGCGGTAAACCACCTCGCCTACCCTGCTGAGGACCTAGAAAGGTCCGTTGAACCTCGTAGATAACTTGTCAACTCAGCCACATCTCCGTGAACCTCATTGAGGTGAGACCCATATAAGGTCGTGATCATCATCCTCAAACTCTAGAGGTCTCCAATTACTTTTTAGAACTGAAACTCAAAACTCCTGCTTCCACGAGGGTAAGGTTGACCGACTCAAGAGTGATCAGCCAATCCCTCCTACGCATGAGTTTATTCTGTGCTGCATGGGGTTTCCTTTTCGTAGACCAAGGAAAAATCATCCCGAAGTCATAGTTAAACCACAACCTTTTTGCCTAATACCGTTAATTTGTGTATGAACTGTGATTACCCAGTCCATACCCAAACCAATGTCGTAAGGCCTCGACGCTACCACCAAGATATTCCAACCAAAACTCTCACCTCGAGGGTCTGACCACACTGTCGACGTAAGTGTGATTATCAAGTCTTCTCCCAAGGTATCTCCAGACGTGAGGGTCAAGTATACGACTTACCGGAAACTCTAGGTCTGGGACAAGATTTTTGAAAGGAATGAATGATTCATATCGACGTCTGTTACTACGGAAGATAGTAGTGGACACAGACTGTCCCTTGAATAATTCTTAGAGCCATTGGGTCACACTCCTTGACCGCATGCAGCCTCACTCTTCCCCTGATATCCAGCTCCCTGAGCCTGGCGGGGACAACTAAGGTGGGTGGTTGTAGGATGTTAAAATGTACACCACCTCATGCTGCTCTCCTAGCTCTGCCTCCACGTCTGCTGCTTTGAAGACTCATATCTTCTTAAATCTTCCCCTTCTTGAAACATTTAACACGCCCGATTCTCTAAGACTGGCGTCAGTTTCCTGTTTCTTACTGCACTGTACAGTCTTCATCCGCTCCTGGATGATCTGCACCTTCTTTTCCTACAATCTGTAAGAGATGCTAAGATTTCTCCTTTGATGAAAAGAGAAACTCAGTATCATCCCCTGGATGAAACATTCCCATTGCCTAATACAGTCAATCCTGACATGAATGATTCATTCATGCCATGGATGACATCGTAAGGCCTCGAAATTACTACAAAGAGATCCAACTGTCACTCTCGCCTCCAAGGGTTGAGTCAGACTGTCGGCATCAGTGTGAGGTCACTGGGTGTCCTCTAGTAGAAATCTCAACAGTGAGGGTCAAGTCAACGGTTTTTCTAACTGGGACCTCTCAGTATCAACCGAACAAAAGGACAGGAAAGGAAACATCACAAAAATAAGTGTCTTTTATTATATCATCTCATTGTACAAAGACACAAAAACAAAAACAACAACATGGAACTAGAAGTACCAAGAACAAAAGGTATCCACTAGTTCCGCTCCTTTCCACCTACTTCCGGAGCTCTACTTCCTTGTCCACTGCTCGAATGTTGCTCAAGCACCCGTCACTGCTTCTATCTTGGTGGCTCCTCCAACGCCTGCGGATCAACTGTACGGGGAGTCGGACAGTCACATGCCATGTGACCCTTCTTTCCGCAGGAGTAACACTGTCAGTTTCTGGAACGCCTGGCTCTGACCCCACCCCAGGTTCCCCGCACCACTGATCCTGAGTCATGCGGTCGAACACCTATAGTTCTGGTCCTCCTGGACCTCTGCATCATCTGTCTACTGCCTATAGATGACTCAGCTACTGATGGAGAATCATTCGGAAAAGGCAGTAGCTTTTGAACACGCTCGGGGAGTGGAGCCACTGGTATAAACTCCACACTGAAGAAGGTGTCAAAGTATCCCCATGTGAAGGTCATCCCATCACAAAACTGGAACAAGTGGCTCCACCATCTCCCAGCTGCTGCCTGATGGAGGCTGGCAACAAAGATCACCATCAATTCCGCTGGTGTACCTACTATCCTGAAAACTCCCACCACAGCCTCCAGCCAATCCTTAACCACCTGTGGGTCCGTCTCTCCCCGGAACATGGGTGGCCTCTGGCACTGGAACACGTGCAGCGCGCTCAAGCAGCGTGCATCGCCTACTGCTGGGGCTGGTGGCATCAGTGGACCAACGTATGGTAGTACCGCTGGTGCCTCTAATGGTGCCTCAACTACAAGAGGGCCCTATATCGAAGCCTCATCGTTCAGCAGGCTATCAGTACGTACATATCTCGGTGCTCTATCTGGTCGTCCATGGAAAGTCATCCTGAAAGAAACATATGTGACACAGTCAAATGATTTATAACTGGTGAGATGACCTGGTTAGAGCTATTTTAAGGAAAAAACCTTTGGAAACACACATGCAATCATTGTTTTCGTGCACAAAGTCAGAAATCAGTTGTCAAGGTCCTGGTGTATGGATACGTCAGCCGCCCGCACCAACACTGGACTCCCTGAACTGAAAACCACGCTCGGTACCCTTAACACTATTGCTTCACTGAATAAAATATCCGAGTAATAAGTTCTGCGGTAGAACTGACTCCTCTGATACCAATTTGTCACGACCCATCCTTGGGGCCCATTCCGTGACTACCCCAAGCCCGCCCTCCATTGGCCAGGGGATAGCGACTAGCACCGAAGGTGTAAATCCCGATAACTGGGAAGGCATTGCCTTATAAAAGTAAACAAAACACCACAGAGTACAAGCGGAAGTAATACACCAAGTACAAAAGGAAGTGCTGAAAAGTAAATGGGCCAGAATGCAAACCCAATCGAAAGTACAACTACAACTGAACGAAATTACAACAGAAGAGACAACCAGCTGGAAGAAATAGAACCAGCTCTTGGGTCGTCCTCCTCGGATCCTACCTATCGTAGCTCCTAAATCGTCCACCACGGATCCTACCTGAAGGGTAGGTACAGATAGAACAACTCTTGGATCGTCCACCACGGATCCTACCTAAAGGGTAGGTACAAATAGCACAGCTCCTGGATCGTCCACCACGGATCCTACCTGAAGGGTAGGTACAGATAGCCTCCACAATTCTCTCACCCGTCAACCTCCTCCAAGTGTCGTCTCATCATGAATTCCACCTCCGGATACTGACTCTTCGTGTGTTCCACCTCCGGGTACCATCCAGTCCTCGAACACTCGGCCTCTGTCAGCGCTGCCCGTCGTCTGCAACCAACACAATGAGGTGCGGGCATAGCCCGTTCAGGGGTGAGTATACGATACTCAGTAGGGACCCCAATACCCTCAAGGTCTCACTAAATCCAACAAGGATAACCACAAATAAGGATCTCAACAGATAACCCTTACATAGGTATAAGCCCATACTTATAGCTAAGTTATCAAGTAACCCATCTCAATCAAGAGGAAACACAAAGGTTATGAAATCAACATATAACCACTACCTAGGTATATTCCCATACATATACCTAAGTTATCAAGTGACCCATCTCAATCATGAGGTAAACAAAAAGGTCATAGACTTAGCTCAAACCAGGATTTTTCATTAACGAAACCATAACTATTGAAGTGCCCCATCTCTGGAGAGTACAATGATCCTGCAATGACTCTGAGGTACTGCTCACTAACCTAGGACTGCTGAGGTACTCCTCTTGTCGAGTACTGCGGGTCAGCCACCCAAACAGAGTAGTGCTTCCCGCCGAGGTCTGCCACCCAAACACAGTAGTGCATCCCCCCTAATAGCCAGCAGAGGTACTCTCCAGACGAGTACCGCGAGTCTGCACCCTAACTCAGTAGTGCTCCATCCTCCATGGGTCTACACCCAAACAAAGTAGTGCTCCATCCAATGGGCTAGTCGACTCACTCCAATTCGAGTCGGTCAAGTATTCGTCATGTCTCAGCCGGCTACACGGTCTCCGTACTCTGTACACACATCTCCGAGAGGGTCCTCTGCACAAGCTACTGTTCGATACTCCAAGAATCACAAAGTCTCACAAAGAAGTATCTCAAAGGACCGCCTCCTCATAGGGGTATCAATGCAACAGACGACGCGTCAATCGGACGTCCGGTCTGTGAGTTATTAGCCTTTTTGTCGTAGGGGCCCAGTTGGTTTCGTGTGCGAACCAACCCGGCCGTTTCTCAACTGTACCCCAAAATCTCATAGGATATACTCATAGGGACTGTTTCTAAACGAGATCACCAATGCCACTAACGGTTCGTCTAACGGACTTCCGGTTTGAAAGTTTTCAGCTTTTTCGTTCCAGGGGCCCGGTTGGATTACGGGTTCGAGCCAACCCGTATGTACCCAAAGTTCTCCTAAACCTTGTGTGTAATATACCGTAACTACCATCTCGATCCAAGGATCACATCGCAGCTGACGGTGCGTCGATCGGAGTTCCGGAGCCCAAGATATAGGCGTTTGAACAAAAATTTCCCGAGAATAGGGGGTTCGGGCCCGGACCGACCCGACCCGAGACCCCATGGGTCGGCCCGAACCGGTTCGACCATAACCGGGTCCGGGTCCAGCCCAATAGGGTGCGGTCCGGCCCGGCCAGCACGGCCCGACCCAGCCTGGGCGCGGCGTGGCGCGGTCTGGGCGGCCCGTCCTGGAACGCTCGCGTGGCTGCGTGGCCATCTCGGCGAGCCGAGCTGAGCAGACAGGGGGGAGCGCGCTGCCCCCCAGATTTGATGAGACGTGGCCCCCAAATGAAGGGCCTCTCCTTCGGCCAGCGGACGCGGGCCGGTGCCGCGTCCCCCCCTCGGTCCCGCGCGGCCGAGGGACCGCTGCCTGCCGCGGCGGCTGAAGCCGCGGTGGACCTTCCTGGAAGCGCGCTGGCAGGCTCTTCCACGGACCACCGGAGTTGCTCCGGTGGTCCGTTTTCAATTCTGTCTATGCCTATGGTCCTCCCGGGAGCCGTAGATTACTGCGAAGGATTCAAAACGCCTTTTCAGCCCACCTCATCATCGTCCATCGATCCGCACTTTGACAAAAAACTGTGGAGGGTCCGGGCTTTGTTCGTTAGCCCGTGCCCTCCGCGTTAGAGGTTTTAAAAACAATATCAAACTCAACCAATCCCGAAAATGCACCCCGCAACCACCCTACATGAACAAGCGATCCGTGGATCAACCGGTAGAGATTGATCTGCACTCGTAGTCCTTTCTCAAATGATAAAAGGGAAAATCAAATAAAATTCCCCTACTTCAAAATTGACGTCACACGTCGTCGAGTAGCGGAAGTCGAACGTCGCGGTAGTCGGGTGTCGCAGAAGAATGGTATTGATTCCATCGACGTCAGAAGAAGTAGAAGAACGTTGTGGTTGGCATTGGCCTCCACGGTCAACATCTCCTTCCTTGTTGCGGAAGAGGAAGGTTGTCGTTCTTCGTTAAGGAAGCGTGGTTCTTCGTTGAAGAGGTGTAGTTCTTCGTTGAAGAGGCGTCATTCTTCAACGAGGAGAATTTCTTTCCTCTTCCTTCTTCTTATTCTTCTCACAAGGCCCTCTCTCTCCAAAGTCATCAACACAAAGAGTGTCCCCCAAAATAAAATAAAAGGGATCATCCAATTATTTTATTATCACTTGCCATTTGAAATTCAAAACTTAAAATGCTCAATTAATTAATTGAGTAGGTTCAATTAATTAATTAGTGTTTGTTGGCAAGAGTTAAGAGAGGGGGTTTTTCTTTGAGAGTTACAAAATTAAGAGGGAAAAGTTTATGAACGTTGGGGGAAGGTGAGGGGTTGGGCTCATGTGGGCCCCACCCAACCTTAATCCCAGCACAGGTAGTTAAATACTTGTGGGTCCCACCCCCAACTCCCTTACTTAGGTTATAACCACATAAGAGAGGGGAAAGGTGTTGTGACACAACACTTAATCCATTTAGCAAGAAATGAAAATATAATTGTAAAACAATTATATTTTTATTCCTTACTTTTTCTAAACAACTCCTCCCGAGAAAACACAACTTCAGAAAGGGACTTCTTAAGCAATTATCGGCACTACGAGTTCATCGGTGCCCTCAGATTTAGATTCCGAGCACCGGTTCAAAAGTTAAAAAAAATCCGCTCGTTCTTTCACTGAACGTACCCGAGATAAACTTCAGAAATTGATTTCAGGAACACAGGGCCTCGGAATCAGGTGTCGTCAGAAACTGCGTTCTTGTAAAATTTCAAAGAAATTAAGAAAAAAAATTACTTGAAATTTCCGGGTCTTTACATATTAATAATATATATTTTGATTTTCCAAAGGTGACCCTCACCTTAATTATAAAAGGGAACCTACACCCTCACTTCCCCACAAAACATTTATCTTTATAAATCATCAAAAAAGTTTGGAAATAATCTCCCAAAATCTTTTACCTAATATTATAAGCCTCAATTTGGGTAGAAAGTAAAATAAGGATGGATTTTGGTATAAACTAAAAAGTGATACCCAAATAAGAGGTAACTTTCTTCAATGATCACTTTAGTTCTATTTATTTTCCCAATAATTAATTTATTATTTTTCAATGATTATATAATAAAAAAATATCCTCAATATACTGAGATGTTGTTATGTTATGTTTTCAACCTACACCAACAAACACTTCCATCAAATGGGTAATGAATTTACCATTCGTGTACGATGAACTATCGCCTCCCGAACTGATGTCATTAATTTTTTCCTTTAACACGTCTCATGGTTAGTAATTATCATGTAAAAACTATTTTTATATGATATTTATGATATTTATGTTGTCTTAATAATTCTTTAATTTTTATATAACATATACCTTCCAGTATTAAATTTTGTGGAAATATGATAACACTGTTTGTGGAAGTGTGAATTGCCTCCTCCTCAAAGCAATTTGATTTGTTCACACTATACATGGAATGTATAAAGTATGGTTTTAATAACATTATGTGACATATATGACATATATATGATGATATAATTTTAATATACATATATATCATTTAATTTTTATTCTATTAATACAAAAAAGAAATGAAAATAGCATTCATACATACGTATGACTTACTGTCTATAACAAACCATACTTTACATACATTGTTAATACTTCAAAATTGAAGCACACTTATTACAACATAAAACAAAACCATGAAAGGACCATATAGGTATATGTCTTTAGAAACTGGGAAACATAAAAAATTGGTTCATAAATCATCTACATTGTCTCCCATTTATTTCATCATATCTAGAGTCCCTTTTGGCATATTCTACTTAATACCCTTCTTCTAGACCTGGGGAAAAGAAAACATATAAAAGGGTGAGCTCAAATGCTCAGTATGGATAACCAAAAGAAATATATATCATATTCTTAAGAATATAAGTTTTTAGAAATCTTAACCTACAAAAGAGATCATAATTTCATAACATGGGATAAATCATAGTATTGAAATGTAATCCCAATAACAATAAATTAAAACATGAAACTTTGTGGCATACACACATAATGATAGAGAATAATTTCTTAGTAGTCAAGACTCATTGCCAAGACTATCTTAGCGAACAAAGTCCATTTCTGAACCGAGTTCACTCCTCGTTTCAGTCCGGTTTCACTAAACCGGATTAACCTGCCGTTCCAGCCTTGTCTATCTCATGAGATATAAATCTTTACCCAATGCATTGGAGGGAGATATAGGTCTCACCCATCTCATAATGAAACCATTCTTATGTGTTCCACAAGATCATAAATCATACATCATAGCATAACCCATGTAATAAGAATGTGATTCTATTACATCATGCCATCATAACATAAATCATATAAGATAAAAGGACATCATAAAAATAATTCCATCATAACATAATCAAAAAAATGTAAAAATATTGATAGAAATAGAACCCTATAATCTCTTAGATGGAAAATAATTTTGATAAAACACTTGAACTCCATTCTTGAGGAAAATATCCTTTCTACTTCAAAAACATTTTTCTCTTCTTAACATGTCATATAATTTTAAAATAAAAGAAGTTGATTAAAAATAAACATGAAAACTTGTAAAGAATGATTCATGGAAATAATGTTCTAAAAATCCATTCATGCCGTATAAGCTAAAAAAACATTTTTCTCGTACTTTGGCCGGAAAAGTCAAAAAGTACCTCGTATGAAAAATGACAAAATATTCCTTTCATATCATTTACTAAAAACTCACCGAAGGGAAAAATTAGATTTAAAAAATTTTAGGAGGATATAAATAATATTCCATATTGAGGAAACATGGACGTGGATGATAAATATTCCCCAGTAAATTCTGAAGTATAAACAATCTCGGATAAAAATTGAGATTCCGAGATTTTCCCTTACCTTAGGTCCGATTTGC
The DNA here is from genome assembly GCA_963277665.1 of Viscum album. Lineage (NCBI taxonomy): Eukaryota > Viridiplantae > Streptophyta > Magnoliopsida > Santalales > Viscaceae > Viscum > Viscum album. Next base: position 1,507,712,573 of record OY728158.1, read on the forward strand.
TTCGTACGTGTCCGAACCTCCTATATAATGATTTAAATAATGATATTGACTTATTCCAGAATAATAATTATTTTTATGATATCATATATGGTCATATTCTAAGCTTCTTATTAGTAATATTTCATTGCTACTTGTTCTTCGGGTGTTTATTACTTTTGTTCTTATGCGTGTTTTGTCGAATAAATTATTATTCTTCTTTTTAGGTTATAGATAAATAATTTCCAGAATGGTATTAGTGTAATATATATCATATTTATTCATTCAATTCATTTATATAATCATTATGCAATGAAGATCATGTAGAATGAGTCGCATCACATCGTGGAGACGGTGTTCCGTACGTACGCACGAGCGATGATATCGTTCCCATGATCGTGGAATTGTATTGAAGTGTATGTATACTATTTCAAAATCAATATCAATTTAAAATAATCATATATAGTTATTCTCTACACCATTATACCCATCCAAGTAAGGTGGTGGTGGAAAACATATTACACCACGGCGTGGAGACGGTATTCCGGACGTACGCACGTGCGGTGATTTCATTTTCTGTAGGATGGATAGAAGGTGAAATAGGGTTGTTTCATATTTATAATAACATATCAATATATGAGTGATACTTATGTTCTTACTTCATAATGAAATAACTAAAGAAGAAGAAGTATAAGAAGAAATAAAGTTGAAAGAATCGGTAACAGACATTACCTCTTCTTTGAAGAGCCTCTTCTTAACCTCCTCTTTGGGCACTAAATATGGTATTTGAAGAAGACCAGAACCTCTAGAATGTTTCTAGGGAAGTTGAAAGGAGAAATTGCCAGGTTTTGGCCGATATTGAAGGCTCAAAGTGGTGTGAGGAAGAGAGGGAGGAGGTTCCCTTTTATAAGGGAGGAGAGGGGCACCTTAAAAAAAATTAATATATTATTTTATTATAAAGTCATATTCAGTTTTTAATAGCTCCAAATTGATTTATTTAGAAGCTAAGGTGGGGATGGGTCAAAATATTCTCATCCATTATAATTTAGACAAGTTTAGGTTTCCATTTTAACCTTATCATTTAGATTTAACTTTAAGTTAAATAATTTTACTTTTACCGTGTCTTCTTGTTTTCTTACACTATAAGTTTAATAAACTGACTATAACAAGCCAAACGAACGCCAAGTTGTTTATTATTAATATATATAACCTTATCTAAGTCATTTGGCTGAACCTTATATTTTTAGGAATAAAATAATAATTAATAATATAATATTTTGTTTAAAAACAATTTAATGTCAATTTTGACACTATTTGTTAATTCATTTTTTTTGAAAATCATAACAGAATTATTAGTTTGAAGAAATTTAATTAAATCAATACTAGCATGTCATATTAACCTAGAAAATTAGTTGAATTCATAAACAGCCTAAAATTACATTTATTTGAGTATTTATAATATCATTTATGTTAATATTTCATTAATAATATAATTACTGCATCATCATTGTGTCATAAATAAATTAAATTATTTAATGTCTAAAAATTATAAATAAAATACCATTATGTAGGAAATATTGTTATATTTATAATGAATATTTATAGTTGAATTTGGATTATGTATAACCCTATATTAAAAATGGACTAGTTATTAAACTTTGATTTTATCTATTTTAACCCTTCTTTAAATAAATAAATAATAAATGTCCTAATCTAATCCAAGTGGACCTAAATGGTAATATTTTATTTCTAATGTTGTTTTTGGACGAATTACCATTATCCAATAGAATTAGGACATGTGTTAGTGTAATAATAATATCATTTTTACCCTTAATTACCTTATTTACTTTTAACCATGGTAAATAAAAGTAAAACGTTACTATTCACCAAAAATTATTTTTATCTTATTGAACCACATTTTACTCCCTGATATTAACCGTGCCTCTCATATTTTCAAAATTCCACCCACAGAAGCGGTAAAATTAAGTTTTATGTGAATTTTCAAATTCTCCTAGGAGGTGGGTAAAAGACGGTGAAAAGTTCAATAAAATATTTATATAATTAAAATTATTATAAAAGGACTCTAATGGATTAATTTGAACTTATATAGGTATTATGTATCAATTTTGACCTAAAATAAATTTAAATAAAATACATAATTATTTAAATAAAAAGTTGGTTTTTAAATAGTAACCCAGTGTTTTCACTATTCATCAAAAATTGAAAGTTTTCAGAAAAATATCAAAATTTCACCCTAGGCTAATTTCGATATTCCGAATCCAAAAATGAAGTCCATTTTGAAGGATAAAATTTATAAAATTTCAAAAATTTTGTATTACTATTCATAACGGCTAGTTTTAATAATATTTTAATAACATATCATTGTTTAGTGAAACTCGGTATTGCGTACAACGCAAGCTATCGAGGAAGGTCGCGATTACGTGTCAAGAAAGCCAAGCTAGTGTTGTGTATAGTGAATGATTCGTTTGATGATTTATATAACATAAAAAAAATATTTCTCATAAAAATCTCAACTGTTACATTCTAACCCCCATAAAATGAATTTCACCCTCGAAGTTCGTCACTTGGTAATAAATAGATGAGGATACCTCTCCCTAATCATATCCTCAAGCTCTCATATAGCTTCTTCTAATTGGTGGTTCCTCCATAAAACTTTCACCAAGCGAGTGGTATTGTTCTGTAGGACTTTTTCGCTATGATCCAGAATCTCTATCGGCTATTCTTCATAAGAAAGAGCTTGCTCCAGCGGTACAACTTCTAAGATAAGTACTTATGAAGGATCAGGTATGTACTTTCTCAAGAGAGATACATAGAACACATCATGAATTTGGGAGAGATTCACTGGAAGCGCCAATCGGTAAGCTACCTTCCCAACACGATCCAGTATTTTGAAAGGACCTATATACCTAGGGCTCATCTTTCCCTTATTTCCAAACCTCATTACTCTCTTCCAAGGAGTTATTAGTAAGAACACTTTATCACCCACTTCAAACTCTAGGTCTTTTCTTCGGTTATTGGCATAACTTTTTTGTCGACTCTGAGCTGCTCTTATGTGTTGTTGAATAGACCAGACCTTTTCTATCGTCTCATCAACAAGATCAGGTCCTAATAGATTTCTTTCCCCAACTTCATCCCAGCAAGTTGGAGTTCAACATTTATTTCCATAGAGAGCTTCATAAAGAGCCATATGAATACTGGAGTGAAAGCTATTATTATAAGAAAATTACACCAAAGGTAGGTGTTGATCCCAACCTCCTTTGAAATCCATAGAGCAATCTCTTAACATATCTTCTAAAGTTTGAATTATTCTCTCATACTGACCGTCTATCTGAGGATGATAAGCAGTAATGAAACTCAACTCTGTATCCAGAGTATGATGAAGACTTCACCAAAACTTTGAGGTAAACCTCAGATCCCAATAAGATATAATGGAAATTGGTACTCCATGCAATATTACCACTTCCTTTAACTACTGGAAAAGTAGGCTATACCAACGGTTTATAACCGTTGGTATAGGCTAGAAAACCGTTGGCCAGTTAGCCGTTAGGAAAGCCCTATACCAACGGTTTCTTTTAAACCATTGGTATAGGTGTTTGAGAATTCTGGGAAACTCTTTACCAACGGTTCAGAACCGTTGGTATATGTTTTTCCAGAATTCTGAAAAAAGCTTTACCAATGGTTCATAACCGTTGGTATATGTTTTTCCAGAATTCTGGAAAAAGCTTTACCAAAGGTTCTGAACCGTTGGTATAAGTTTTTCCAAATTTCACGAAAAGGCTTTACCAACGGTTCAGAACTGTTGGTAAAGCTTTTCCCAGAGCTGCTGCACAGCGGCCCCCAGAAGCCCTCCAGAATCCCTACCATACACCTGTATAAAAAAACAGTGCACAAGAGCCCTCTAGTATACCCTCTACTATACACCCGCATAAAAAATATCACAAAATCCACATACAGACTTCAAACAGTATAAAAAACACCTAAAATATCCCAAAAAAACACATATGACAACAATCATCCGGTGGTAATTCACCTCACCCATCAAATTCTAATAGGCAGAATAGGTTGATAAATATCTATTAGAGTTGAATAAGACATTCAAATTGACTCAAATCCCATTTTTTTGTGATACTAGGTTTGGGTATGTAATGATTTGTGATGAATTTTTCATTGAACTTGTATTGTTTAAAATATATGGTGAAAAGATATTTTCTTAGGAGTCTCGTCACTTATGACCCCATGAGTGAAACTACCCAACTCATGAAAAAGAGTTTGCGACTATCATTGATGAGTGTAAATTTCAGTTGTATTCACTTAAAATGATTTCCTTTTGAAATAAAAGAGAGACTTTGAGTGGTGTCATCCACACTGCACCTCAGATTGAGGCGGAGTTGACTCGTACACGTCACAAATGACCCATGGATACATGTCCTAAAGTATCAACAATATCCGAATGCCTTTGTTCTATTTTCCGTATGTCAGTTGTTGTTTTAACTTAAACTGTTGTCCATTTCAAAGAAAAGTGACACACTTTGAGTGGTGCCGGCCACACCGTGCCTCGGATTGAGGCGGGGTTGACTCGTATATGTCACAAATGACCCATGGATCATTTTCCTAAAGTTTCAATAGAATCCAAAAGCGTTTGGTTGGTTTTCTGTATATCGTTTTTTTACTTAAAAGCGCATCCATTTTAAACAAAAGAAAGACACTTTGAGTGGTCCTGGCCACACCGGCCCTCGGATTGAGGCAAAGTTTACTCATACACGTCACATATGACCCATGGGTCGTTTTCCTAAAGTTTCAACAGAATCCGAATGCGTTGGGTCGGTTTTCCGTATGCCAGTTGTTGTTTTCACTTAAAATCATGTTCATTTCAAATAAAAGTTAGACACTTTGAGTGGTGTCGGCCACACCGCACCTCAGATTGAGGCGGGGTTGACTCGTACATGTCACAAATGACCAATGGATACATTTCCTAAAGTATCAACAGTATCTGGCTGCGTTTGGTCAATTTTCCGTATGTGGTTTTTTTACTTAAAATCGCATCCATTTTAAACAAAAGAAAGACACTTTGAGTGGTCCCGGCCACACCGAACCTCGGATTGAGGCGAAGTTGACTCGTACACGTCACATATGACCCATGGATACATGTCCTAAAGTATCAATAATATCAGAATTCCTTTGGTGTATTTTCCGTATGTCAGTTGTTTTAACTTAAACCGTTGTCCATTTCAAAGAAAAGTGACAAACTTTGAGTGGTATCATCCACACCGGCCCTCGGATTGAGGCAGGGTTGACTTGTACACATCAAATATGACCCATGGATCGTTGTCCTAAAGTTTCAACAGAATCCGAATGCGTTTGGTCGGTTTTCCGTATGCCAGTTGTTGTTTTCACTTAAAATCCTGTCCATTTCAAATAAAAGTTAGACAATTTGAATGGTGTCGGCCACACCGTGCCTCTGATTGAGGTGGGGTTGACTCATACACGTCAAAAATGACCCATAAATAATTTTCCTAAAGTTTCAAAAGAATCCAAAAGTGTTTGGTTGATTTTCCATATGTCATTTTTTTACTTAAAAGCGCATCCATTTTAAACAAAAGAAAAACACTTTGAGTGGTACCGGCCACACAGGACCTCGGATTGAGGCGGGGTTGACTCGTACACGTCACATATGACCCATGGATCGTTTTCCTACAGTTTCAAAAGAATCCGAATGCGTTTGGTTGGTTTTCCGTATGTCAGTTGTTGTTTTAACTTAAACTGTTGTCCATTTCAAAGAAAAGTTAGACACTTTGAGTGGTACCAGCCACACTACGCCTCGGAATGAGGCGGGGTTGACTCGTACACGTCACATATGACCCATGGATCGTTTTCCTACATTTTCAACAGAATTTGAATGCTTTTGGTCGGTTTTCCGTATGTCAGTTGTTATTTTAACTTAAATTGTTGTCCATTTCAAAGAAAAGTTAGACACTTTGAGTGGTGCTGGCCACACCGTGCCTCGGATTGAGGCAGGGTTGACTCGTACACGTCACAAATGACCCATGGATACATGTCCTAAAGTATCAATAGTATCCAAGTGCGTTTGGTCAGTTTTCCATATGTGATTTTTTTTTACTTAAAAGCGCATCCATTTTAAACAAAAGAAAGACACTTTGAGTGGTACCGGCCACACCGGCCCTCGTATTGAGGCGGGGTTGACTCGTACACGTCACATATGAACCATGGATCGTTTTCCTACAGTTTCAATTGAATATGAATGCGTTTGGTCGGTTTTCCGTATGTCAGTTGTTGTTTTAACTTAAACTGTTGCCCATTTCAAAGAAAAGTTAGACACTTTGAGTGGTGTCGGCCACACCATGCCTCGGATTGAGGCGGGGTTGACTCGTACACGTCAAAAATGACCCATGGATACATGTACTAATGTATAAATAGTATCCGAGTGTGTTTGGTCAGTTTTCCGTATGTGGTTTTTTAACTTAAAAGCACATCCATTTTAAACAAAAGAAAGACAATTTGAGTGGTCCCAGCCACAACAACCCTCGGATTGAGGCAGGGTTGACTCGTAAACGTCACATATGACCCATGGATACATTTCCTAAAGTATCAACAGTATCCGAATGCCTTTGGTCGGTTTTCCATATGCCAGTTGTTGTTTTCACTTAAAATCCTGTCCATTTCAAATAAAAGTTAGAAACTTTGAGTGGTGCCGGCCACACTGTGCCTTGGATTGAGGCGGGGTTGACTCCTACACGCCAAAAACGACCCATGGATACATGTCCTAAAGTATCAACAGTATCTGAATGCGTTTGGTCCGTTTTCCGTATGTGGTTTTTTTACTTAAAAGCGCATCCATTTTAAACAAAAGAAAGACACTTTGAGTGGTACCGGCCACACCGGCCCTCGTATTGAGGCGAGGGTTGACTAATACACATCACATATGACCCATGGATCGTTTTCCTATAGTTTAAAAAGAATACGAATGTGTTTGGTCTGTTTTCCGTATGCCAGTTGTTGTTTTCACTTAAAATCCTGTCCATTTCAAATAAAATTTAGACACTTTGAGTGGTTCCGGCCACACCGTGCCTCGGATTGAGGTGGGGTTGACTCGTACATGTCACATATGACCCATGGATCGTTTTACTACAGTTTAAATAGAATCCAAATGTGTTTGGTCAGTTTTATGTATGTCAGTTGTTATTTTAACTTAAATTGTTGTCCATTTCAAAGAAAAGTTAGACACTTTGAGTGGTGCCAGCCACACCACGCCTTGGATTGAGGCGGAGTTGACTCATACACGTCACAAATGACCCATGGATACATGTCCTAAAGTATCAACAGTATATGAGTGCGTTTGGTCAGTTTTCCATATGTGGTTTTTTTACTTAAAAGCGCATCCATTTTAAACAAAAGAAAGACACTTTGAGTGGTACCAGCCACACCGGCCATCGTATTGAGGCGATGTTGACTCATACACATCACATATGACCCATGGATCGTTGTCCTACAGTTTCAACAGAATCCGAATGCATTTGGTCAGTTTTCCGTATGTCAGTTGTTGTTTTAACTTAAACTGTTGTCAATTTCAAAGAGAAGTTAGACACTTTGAGTGGTGTCGGCCACACCGCGCCTCGGATTGAGGCGGGGTTGACTCGTACACATCACAAATGACCCATGGATACATTTCCTAAAGTATCAATAGTATCCGAGTGCGTTTGGTCAGTTTTCCGTATGTGGTTTTTTTACTTAAAAGCGCATTCATTTTAAACAAAAGAAAGACACTTTGAGTGGTCCCAGCCACACCGGCCCTCGGATTGAGGTAGGTTTGACTCGTACATGTCACATATGACCCATGGATACATTTCCTAAAGTATCAACAGTATCCGAATGCCTTTGTTTGGTTTTCCGTATGCCAGTTGTTGTTTTCACTTAAAATCCTGTCCATTTCAAATAAAAGTTAGACACTTTGAGTGGTGCCGGCCACACCGCGCCTCGGATTGAGGCGGTGTTGACTCCTACATGCCAAAAATTACTCATGGATACATTTCCTAAAGTAGAAAAAATATCTGAATGCGTTTGGTCCATTTTCCGTATGTGGTTTTTTTTACTTAAAAGCGCATCCATTTTAAACAAAAGAAAGACACTTTGAGTGGTACCAGCCACACCGGCCCTCGGATTGAGGCGGGGTTGACTCGTACACATCACATATGACCCATGGATCGTTTTACTATAGTTTAAACAGAATCCGAATGCGTTTGGTCTGTTTTCCGTATGCCAGTTGTTGTTTTCACTTAAAATCCTGTCCATTTCAAATAAAAGTTAGACACTTTGAGAGGTTCCGGCCACACCGCGCCTCGTATTGAGGCGGGGTTGACTCATACACGTCACATATGACCCATGGATACATTTCCTAAAGTATCAACAGTATCCCAATGCGTTTGTCGATTTTCCTTATGTGGTTTTTTTACTTAAAAGCGCATCCATTTTAAACAAAAGAAAGACACTTTGAGTGGTACCGGCCACACCGGGCCTCGGATTGAGGCGGGGTTGACTCGTACACGTCACATATGACCCATGGATCGTTGTCCTATAGTTTAAACAGAATCCTAATGCGTTTGGTCTATTTTCCGTATGTCAGTTGTTGTTTTCACTAAAAATCCTGTCCATTTAAAATAAAAGTTAGACACTTTGAGTGGTGCCGGCCACACCGCACCTCGGATTGAGGCGGGGTCGACTCGTACACGTCACATATGACCCATGGATACATGTCCTAAAGTATCAATATTATCCTAATGCGTTTGGTCCATTTTCCGTATGTGGTTTTTTTACTTAAAAGCGCATCCATTTTAAACAAAAGAAAGACACTTTGAGTGGTACCGGCCACACCGGCCCTCAGATTGAGGCGGGGTTGACTCGTACACATCAAATATTACCCATGGATCGTTGTCCTATAGTTTAAACAGAATCCGAATGCGTTTGGTCTGTTTTCCGTATGCCAGTTGTTGTTTTCACTTAAAATCCTGCCCATTTCAAATAAAAGTTAGACACTTTGAGTGGTGCCGGCCACTACTTCAAAGAACATTTTCCATATCATTTTCCACATGCATAAACATGAAATACATGTCTAAGTAAGAAATCTAAGTAAAAAAGAATAGAAAAATGAGTATCACAGTACCAAGGAATACTAAAGGTCTAGGTAGTAGACTAATCATACAATAAGAATCAAGTGCAAAAAATAGAATCCGAATGCAACGTCCCTATGAAGCAGAGGAAAACCCCAAAGTGGAAAACCATGTTCAAAAATAAAGAGTTATACAGAATTCAAAAATGTAATGGATCAATCTGCCTCTGATCACCATCACCATCACCACTATCATAATCAACCTCATCCTGGCCGCCATCTCTATCCTCGTCGTCGTCCTTGTCATCGTCCCCATGCTCATCGTCGGCCTCATCCTCGTTCTCGGCATCATCCTCGCCCTCGGCCCCATCCTCGCCCTCGGCCCTATCCTCGACCTCTTCCACATCCTCATCCTCTCCCTCTTCCTCTTCAGCATCCTCGTCATCACCAGGAACATCATCATCTTGATCGCCACTAGAGCTGCCGCCTGGTGCATTGGATGATGCACCCATCGACGACATAAATGTCTGACAAGCCGCACTAGCCTATGGTGGAAGTGATGAAGATAATGATTTCATCAGTTTCATAAATTCTCTGTCTCTTGTTTGAAATTGTACTTCCAACTCTGTGACCCTTTTATCAGACTGTCTTGCATTCTCCTTGACCTGTTCCAACTCGGTGGTACTAGAATGGATACCTGGAGATGACCAATACCTTTTCGGGACTATATTCTTACCAGGTCGGCAGCGTACTCGACCAGAGTGCTCATCTCCCAAAACCTGATATAAATGATCGTGTGGCCCAAAATTGTCAGGCTCCTGGGCATCAAGAGCCTCTAAAGCAGCCTGTAAAAAATATTAATAGATTATTAAATTTCAAATTATATATTAAACTTTGAAATAAACAAATTAAAACATACAATCTTCTCTTGGGTCGGTTCATTTACCGCAGTTCCATATTTTTTTCTTCTACTCGAGCAAAACAATTTTGCTCGAGGGATACATCCTTCAATATTCATTTTGTGCTTCTGTAATGACATTGAAACAATTTAAAGTGAAAGTATAATCATATATTCATTATTCAATAAATCACATAATTTAAGTAGGATCCACTAAAAAGGGAAAGTCCTAAATAAAAATTATAAACAACTATATCGTACCTGCTGCCTCTCATGATCTGCCATAGTTGTGCGCCCCAAAGTGTGGAGGTATTGCTTTGAATCAATGTTTTTTTTGTTTTTTTTTCAAAATATTCCTAAATAATTATTAATAATTAATAATATTATATTAATGAAAAATATGAAAACTCTCATTTAAATAACTCAAATGAGATTAATACCTTAAATTTGGCAGTCGACCAATGGGTAATCATTTGGAGATATTTCTCTATCGGGCAGTCATCCACGATAGGTAATGTCTCTAACTCCGTGCCCACTCTACCACACCAGCCAACATACAGCTCATGCTTATAAGCTCTCCAAAGCTCTCCTAGCTCTTTTAAACGCGCTGGTCGTGCACCTTCGCCATCAGGGAAGTTAAACCGAAGCTGAAACCAAATTGATTAGTTCATTTAAATACAAAAATATACTACATTAAATCCAATAGATTTTTTACCCATATTTGTGCCCACGCGTTATCCTTGACTTCGGGTGGCAGATGTCTCCAAGAGAGAGGGATGACCAGAATGATATCGGAGTATTTGGATAGCGTCGCCAAAAACCCCCGACATTGCTTCCCAGATTTCTCAATCATTTATCCATCAACATTTTATTCAACCATCAACTATGTCTAGCGGTTCCATACCGCACGAAAGCGAGTACGCCCCCTCCCCCGCCTCCTATCTTTATATGAATATGTTATTAAAGAAAAATAATATCAATAAAAGTTATAATAAAAATAAATTTTGGTATAAAAATTTGATAGAGTTATATAAATATACCTGTGGTAGTCAGATCAATGGGTGCAGAAGCTGAAGGAATATCCTGTACAGGTGGAGTGTCCCTCAGTGTATGCTCCTCATCCACATACTGTGTCACAGAAGGAGTCGAAGAAGGTGGAATATAATAGCTCGGAGATAATGAACCAGAAGCAAAAGATGATGGCATAGACGTCTGTCCAGATAGTAGTGTAAACATCGAAGGTCTAAATATCTCATATGTCCCTGAAGACACGCCAAGATCAAAATAGGGCGTAGAAGATACGTCTGTGGTAGTGGGTCGTCTAACTCTCGCCCCACGAGCCCTCGTACCACCGGCCTCAGTACCGGGACCACTAGATGATCATCCATCTCTGACACCACCCCCTCCTACCAGCAACCTCTCTACTGGGAGCAATATCAACTTCCTCGTCAGATACCTGTCATCTAGGGGGTGGATCCTGAAAAAACGTTTGACAGAAAAGTAAACACATGATATTATAAGTTATTGAAATATTTTTATTTGAAATAAAATACTCACAACAGGGATGAGTGGAGGAACACCCATCTGTACCATGCGACGATTATTATCTGTCATCTTTTTCCACCACCTCTCTTCAATGGGTGTCATTTCCTGCAATGAAAACAAATATGGAAGTAATTAGAAACAGATAACTAATGTGTAACCCAAAAAACAAAATATAGAAAAACCATTATGATAAAAAGGACATAATGAAACAGAAGATTTATGGTGTTATTAAGGTAAGTACTAGGATACACACTCTGAATGATGTAGGTGAAACATGTAGGTGAGAACATGACTGTATGATTCTATATATTTCCCACCACAACTTCGGGTTCACAATCAACTCTGACAATTGAGTTGTTGGGGTCATCATAATTAATAAACGGATTACTTCCAATTGCAGTAGGTATAGTGTCAAATTCATCATCACCATCATCAAAAACATTTCTGGGATTTACTTTAATAATTACACCGAATTTAGGATGACGATGATCTTTGACATAAAAAACTTGTTTCACCATTGATGCCAATACATATGGTTCATCGGTGGCAAGAGTGCGAGTCATGTCAATAACTCGAAATCCACAATCATCAATAAAGGTGCCTTGCCTCGTCATTGAATCAAACCATTGACATTTCATCATCATGACACGACCATGCGAGTAATAATCCAAAATTATTATTTTCTCCACGACACCATAATAAGCAACATTTTCAGAACGAGGTCTAGTGTCCGATGAACTGGCATAACAGTCTGTTGTGGCAGTTAGCATAACACCATTATGCTGTGTTCTCATGTTTCTTGCTTGTTCAGTGATAATAAATTTGTATCCATTGATCACAAGTGATTTACAAGCACAAACCATGGTATTAGGACCAAAAGCCAAAGCTCTTATTTCCTCAGAAACAGAGTCTGTAGGAAAACTCGATACCTGAAATATAAACAAATAGTAAAATTAATTAAATATTATTTTTATTTAGTTATTACAGAAATATTTTTACCTTCAATTTCAACCAAGCAGAAAACCCTTTGCTATGCAAAGTCTCCTTCTTTCTCAAAGATAAAGAACGATGCTTTATATATATCAATTCTTTATGTTCCCTGTAGATAAAAATAATAATAGTTTAACAAATATTTAAAATTACAAGAGATAAGACAAGAGATACATGTACAATTAACTTACTTGATATACTCATCGAACAAATCACAATTGAACAACACTGTGCGATGTGCCATCTCACGCTCTTCAAGGCTTAATGTTGTCAATGTATATGATCCCGGAATTCCTCCTGTCTGAGGAAGTGATGGAAAACTGGGTTCAATTTTCCCATAATTTTCTTCTTCATTTCTCATTGGTCTGTTTATTCTCGTAGTATGATCAAACAAATACATTGAGCAGAAATCCATACATTCTTGAGCCAAGTAACCGTTCATAATATAACCTTCTGGATAATTCCTATTCCGAACATATGATTTCAATGTGCACATGTTTCTTTCAGTTGGATACATCCAACGGAAAGCAACGGGTCCTCCAAGAAGTATTTCGGTCAGAAGATGGACAGTCAGATGCAACATTCATGTAAAAAATGATGGAGGGAATATTTTCTCTAAATCACACAAAATTAATGGTGTCTCTGCCAACAGTTTTTGCACGAGGGATTTGGACAACCTCTTTGCACAAAGATCTCTAAACAAATAGCACAACCGAATAACTGAGACTCTAACATTATTGGACAATAGATGACGGGTTTCTATTGGAATCAACTCATGCAAAAGGATGTGATAATCATGATTCTTCAAAGATTTCAAATTCAACTCTTTTCTGTTGACCCGTTTTGATATATTGCTTGAATAGCCATCAGGAACTTTAATAGTCTCTTGCACTTCCAGAAATTGATTTTTTTCAGTAGGAGTTATCACATAAGAAGCACATAGAACTTACCATTTATTTTCACTGATACAGATAGGATGCAATTCTTGTCTGATCCCCCAATCTACCAAGTCGCACCGAGATCGTAAATCATCTTTTGTCTCCCCCTTTACATTTAGAAGAATCTAAAGCAAAATTTCACATATATTCTTTTCAATGTGCATTACGTCTAAGCAATGACGTAACAATTTGGTTGACCAATATGACAACTCAAAGAATATACTCTTCTTCTTCCAATTGTAACAGGTATCTTTGGAAACATTTTTCCTCTTTCTAGATTTCATTACACTCTTCCCAAATGAATAACTGAAATCTTTCAATTATTTAAGCACATCATTTCCAGACATACGCTGAGGTGGATCGTCATTCTCCATGGTATTTTCAAATCTTCGACGATTGTTTCTATATGGATGGTTCATTGGCAAGAATCTTCGATGACCCATAAAACTAAAACTACGACGATATTTCAGTCTTCTCGATCGAGTATTCTTCATACAAATAGGACATGACAATTTTCCTTTTGTGCTCCATCCAAACATCATTGCATAAGCAGGAAAATCATTGATAGTCCACATAAGTGCAGCACACATCTGAAATATGTCTTTCAAACATGCATCGTATGTGGTCACACCCACATACCAAAGAAGTTTCAACTCTTTTACTAAAGGTTGAATGTATTCATCTATATCATTGCCAGGATCAGAAGGGCCAGATATCAGTATACTCAAGAAAGTGTAAGGATTTTTCATACACAACCAATGGGGAAGGTTATAAATGTGTATGAAAACCATCCATGTGCTGTGTGAAGTAAGCATCTTCCCAAATGGATTAAAACCATCACATGAAAGACCCAGTCTCACATTATGCATGTCGGCTGCAAATTCAGGATATCGAGCATCAAATCTCTGCCATGAAAATCCATCTGCAGGGTGAACCAACTCTTCATTATTATTTTTTCTCTCGGTGTCATGCCATCGCATTTTTACGGATATTTCATCAGACATGAAAAGGTTCTGTAATCTGGGGATCAATGGAAAGTGCCAAATTACTTTTTGTGGCACACGAGATGGTATTCCATCATATTTTGGCTTCCATCGGGAGGTTCCGCATTTTATAAAATCATTTCTTTCAGCAGTTTCCTCCCAAAATAAGCTGCAATCATTCGGGCAAGCATGATTTTTTTTGAGAATCCAAGTTCATCAACAAACTTCCATGCCATATAGTGGTTTGAGGGAATATCTGCATCATCTGGAAGTAAGTCCTTCAAGAAGGTAAGAATGTAATCAATTGCAGTATTTGAAATCCCATACATAGTTTTCCCATGAAAAAATTAGATTAAAAATTCCAACCTTTTCATTTTATCACATTTCTGATATACTGGAGTCGTCGCAGCATCATTCAATTTTTTCACCCTATCAACATCATCATTTTCATTGGACGCATCATGTGTGCTTGTATCGAAATCTTGTTGGATGGACATCCTTTCCTTCTCATGATGTCGAATAAATGGAAACCGATCATATATCAAACTCTCCAATTCAGTCCTATCATTTGGATCATCAACATTTTGAGATTCCATTTTCTCTCCATTGTGATACCACACATAATAGTTTGTTTGGAAACCATATTTGGTTATATGATAGCTAACTGCTTCACGGACCAACCAAGGTCTTCCAACACAATTAAAACATGGTTAGTGTATGCGAACACTATCTGAAGCCTTTTCAAATGCAAAATCTAGAAAGCTTTTGAAATTATTTTGAAAATCGGTTGAAATCCGATCAGTTTCGTACATCCAACTTTTATCCATTCTGTAAAAAAATCGCAATAAGTCATTTCAAAGCAATTGAATAATATTAAAGTTTAATAAAAAAAATATTTACGTAAATGAAAATTGTTTACTCTATATAAAAGCATAACTGACACATTACTCTATATGAGAATCATATTAAGAAATACAACAAAATACAGTGTATAGAAGAAAATAAGATACAAAATTTCTAATGCCTATATTCAAGGATTGACCAGTAAGATATTGGAAGTGGATCAAGGAATACATAATACTTAAGGGTCTTGTTGGGAGTATATGATTTTTATACTTTAACTTCTTCAAGTAGATCAGGACGAGGAGTAGGATGAGGATCATGGGAGTGGCAGGACTGTCCAAGGGGGGTGTGACGTGTCCAGGGGGGGTGCGGGGTGTCTAGGGGGTGGTGGGGCCGTCCGGGGGGGTCGGAGGTGTCCAGGGGGTGGGGGGCTGTCTAGGGGGGTCGGGGTGTCCAGGTGGGTGGGCTGTCTGTGGGGGTGGTCAGGTTGTCCAAGGGGGTCGGGGTGTATAGGTATATTTATATGAAAAGAATACCCCCACAATAATCATGCAGCCCTGTCATTAGTCTAAACCCCTAGAACACATAAAAGAATCTAGTATGG
Organism: Viscum album; assembly: GCA_963277665.1. Taxonomy (NCBI): domain Eukaryota; kingdom Viridiplantae; phylum Streptophyta; class Magnoliopsida; order Santalales; family Viscaceae; genus Viscum; species Viscum album. The sequence goes on from OY728158.1 coordinate 1,507,728,492, forward strand.
ACATTTACTAAAATATTTAACACCATACGAATGAAACTAAACTCTAAATATAGTTTGAGAGGATATAATGGTGTGTGTGAAAAAAATGATATTAAATAAATTTAAATGAATATGGAACAAATGAGGGTTTATAATACACTAAGAGTACCTCAAACAATCCAAAACCACTATAGCACCACATATTCAACTTCATGAAATAGGACTTGGAAATCTTACCTACGTCTTTACTGATGACCACCTAATTGGAACACTCTATTTATGGTTCTTGAACACAAGGAACAAACAATGTTTGGTCTCTACCAACTCAATCACCCCCTTGTAGATCATAATCTCGTTTCCCATTATACTAAAATGGTCTCACTGGAAGCTACTATTAATACCAGACCTAAACCATTCATTCTCCATAAAACAATGATCAAAGAACCATCAGAGGTATCTCTCATATAACCACAACCATTTTTATCTATGATGTAACGAAATTCACAAGAATAACATTTATTCAATAACCTTTTGGTATATAATGTGCATCAACAAAGGTTCAATTATATGGTTCATCACATTCCAATTTATTAATCACCCATACATGAGAAAAATTGAACATTGACTTTCATTTAATTACAACCATCATATTTCATTTAATTCTTAACAAGCATAGAAGAATGGAAATTGGAATCTAATAACTTTAATTAGTCCCCAAAACTTTTTAATAAATTTAACATGAAAAATAAAACTCTTTGAAATATAAATAATCACTATGAAGTAAAATGAGCTTGGAATTCTATTACACAAGTAAAAACACTCAACGATGGAATTTATGAAAAGAATATTAATATAAATTATTAAAACAAGATAATAAAGTGAAAATGAATGTTAAAACTAAACATGTGATTGAATTTTATAACATATAATAAAAATTTATTGGTAATGAAACATGAAAGGAACATAAAAAAATTAGACAATTGTCTAGTGCAATCTATATGGGCTGGAATATGCATGGAATGTAAATAAAGAACAGAAACATAAATTGGGATGGAACAGAAATTCGGCTAGAATATGATAATAGAAATTGGTCTCATCCCACATCAAAATAGAAACTAAAAACTAAGAAAATACCTCAGCCTTGGATGGGATGGAGGTAGAGAACCCGAAGCACCTCCAAAATCACCTCCAAAATCACCCAAGCGCTCCCGTTTAGGGCTCTGGATCGCGAATGGGGGAGAGGATCGGCTGCTGCCAATTTGGGGGAAAGTTTTACCAACGATTTTTAAAAACCGTTGGTATATAACTCCATCCCAAACCTATACCAATGGTTCAATGAGAACTGTTGGTAAAAGGTCACCGAAATCCCACTTTTACCAACGGTTCTCATTGAACCGTTGGTAAAAACACCCCTATACCAACGGTTGTGATGAACCATTGGTAAAAGCTTCCAAAAAACCATCTATACCAACGGTTATCAGAAATTGTTGGTATAGATGGATATTCCCAATGGTTTAGTAAACTGTTGGGATATAAGTGTTGGGAAAACTCTGTTTTCCAGTAGTGTTTACATATATCCTGGCAAGCTGATCCAGAGATAAATCTTCTCGAATAGCAATGAAGTGTGCCGACTTCGTAAGATGATCAACTATGACCCAGATAGCATTATTTACTTTGGATGTTTTAGGAAGTCCGGTGACAAAGTCCATAGTGATGTTTTCCAATTTCCATTTAGGTATGGGTAATAGTTGTAACATCCCCTTAGACTTATGTCTCTCAGCTTTAACTTGCTGACAAACCAAGCATTGAGAGACATATTCATCAACATCTCTTTTCATGCCATCCCACCAGAAATACTATTTTAGGTCCCTATACATCTTCGTGCTTCCACGATTAATTGAGAATGAAGAACTATGAGCCTCATCCAGCATCTCCTTCTTTAATTCTGGGATGGGAGGAACACAAACCCAATTCCTGAACCTTATTATCCCATCACAATCAAGGTTAAATTTAGGAACATTTCTCACCTTTTTTTGTAACTCTACATCTTCTTTCTGTGCCTCTTTAATCTTCACATGTATAGATGGTTGGACATTCATTTGAGAAAGATAAGATTTTTCCCCTTCCATTATAACTCCAAGATCCATCCTTTGTAAATCCATAAATATTTGATCTTTTGTGATGCTCATCATGGATAAGATAGCATGGTCTTGTCGACTTAATGCGTCTGCCACCTTGTTTGCTTTACCAAGGTGGTAATGAATTGAGCAGTCGTAATCTTTAATCAGCTCCAACCATCTTCTTTGTTGCATAGTCAGCTCCTTTTTTGTGAAAATATACTTTAAACTTTTATGATCAGTATAAATATCACACCTTTCTCCATAAATATAATCCCTCCAAATCGTTAATGCAAAGATTACCGCAGCTAACTCCAAATCATGAGTTGGGTAATTTTTCTCATGGATTTTCAACTGTCGCGAGGAATAAGCTATCACTATATCATTTTTCATGAGAGCACACCCCAATCCCTTATTGGATGCATCAATGTAAATCACAAACCTTTCTCCACTATAGGGCAATGTGAGCACAAGTGCACTGGATAACCTTCTTTTCAACTCCTTGAAATTCTCTTCACATTCCTCTATCCAAACAAACTTAACTCTTTTTCGAGTCATCCTGGTGAGTGAATTAGATAATCATGAAAAATATTTCAGAAAATGTCGATAATATCCAGCCAAACCAAGAAAACTTTGGATCTTAGTTTCTGTTGTTGGTCTCGAACATCTTTTGATAACCTCTGTTTTTGCTGGATCCACAGATATCCCCTCTTTTGAGATTATGTGACCCAAAAATGAAACTTCTTGAAGCCAAAATTTACACTTGGTAAATTTGGCATAAAGCTTATCCTTTCTCAGGGTCTTCAATACAATTATCAAGTGATATTCATGTTCTTCCTTGCACTTTGAATAGAACAGAATATTGTCTATAAAGACTACCAAAAAACTGATCAAGATAGTCTCTAAAGACTCTATTCATCAGATCCATGAAGATAGAGGGAGCATTAGTAAGACCAAATGGAATCCCTATAAATTCATAGTGTCCATACCTTGTACCGAATGCTGTCTTTGGTATATCCTCCATTTTGACCCTTAATTGATGATACCCTAAATGAATTTCAATCTTGGAAAAGTATTGATCTCCACGTAGTTGGTCAAATAAGTCCTCAATGCGTGGGAGATGATATTTGTTCTTGATAGTGATCTTGTTAAGTTCTCGATAATCAACGCAGAGTCTCATTGATACATCTTTCTTCTTAACAAACAGAACAAGTTCTCCCCAAGGTGATGCACTAGGGCGTATGAATCCCTTATCAAGATTCTCTTGGAGTTGCTTCTTCAATTCCTGCAACTCAATTGGGGCTATTCTATAAGGTGTCTTTGAAATAGGAAAACCACCCGGTATGAGTTCTATTGAAAGCTCAACTTCACGATTTGGTGGAAGACCCAGAAATTCCTCTGGAAATACATCATCAAACTTCCGCACAATGGGAATATTCTTAATCATGAGTTTCTCACCAACCATTTGAGATAAATAACCTTCATTTAGTGGAATCAAGACCCATAAGATAGAAGAATTTTCCACTGGATGGTTATGTTCATCCTTGCATCGATAGACGATCATAGATTGATCTGGAATATGAAATGTGACTTCCCTTCTTTGGAAATTGATATGATATCCATATAAAGAAAGACAATCCATGCCAAGAATCACATCAAATTCCACTATAGGAAGGATCACAAGATTTGCAGGAATCACTTTCCCACAAACTTCAATCAGATAAGATTTGTAAACTTTTGATGCGACTGTTATGCCATTAGGGGTTGTCACTGCTAACTCAACATCTAATTGTTGAGGTAATATGGTGATACCCTTAGAAAATTCTTCAGAAATAAAAGAGCAGGTGGATCAGAATCAAATAAAACATTTTCTACTTTAGAGTGGATGGTAAGTGTACCTTTCACCACATCATTATCATACTCCACATCGCTGATAGAAATTGCATGTGACTTTCCTTTGTCTTTAGCCTTAAGAGTTTGTTGGAGTTGATCATCATAAAAAACCCTTGTATTAGGGCATTGATTAGTATAATTCCCCATTTCCTTGCACTTGTAACATTGAAGTGTAGGAGGTGCACCCTGTGTAGCATTTTCTTTGTTTGCATCTCTAGACATCTTCTTCCCATCATTACTACATTAAAATGCCCGATGACCTTCTTTTCCACATTTGAAACATTTACTTGTCCCTTTAAGACAACTCCCTCCATGTTTCTTTCCACATTTTGAGCATAAGGGAAAACTCATCTTCTTTTTAGTGTGGTCTTTAGATTTTCCTTTGAATTCCATTTTCCTCTTCTTATCAAACGCATATGACTGATGGGGTACTCCAATCTCCATCTCAACCTTGAGAGCACATCGAACAATTTCCTCGTAGCTATTGAAGTCTCTTATGGCTAACGCCATTTGAAGACTTGGTTTTAAGCCACTAAAGTATCAATCGATCTTACTCTCAGGTTGGATAATAATCCCAAAAGTGTACCTTGTAAGTCTTGTAAAATTTTCTTCGTAGGTACCAACAGATTCATCATCCTTTTGCTTCAATTCAAGAAACTCCTTCTCCATATTTGTTCAAAGAATACGAGGGAAGTAATTATTGAAAAACAAGTTCTTGAACTCATCCCATTCCATGGACTCAATTTCATCTCTTTGCCTCTTATTCTTGATAAGATTCCACCATTGATCAGCATCACCTTCCAAACGATACACTGCTAAGATGACTTTATCATGTTCATAATATTGAAGACCTAAAAATATCTTTTCAATAGTACTAATCCATTTTTCAGAAACTAATGGATCAGTAGACCCGCTGAATGAGGGTGGACACTACCTCATAAAGGATTCAACAGAATGTTGCTCCTTCCTTTGCTCGTTTGAAAGACCTTCATGATTCATAGCTTGAGAAAGTTGTGTGAGCATGGCTACAAGATTTTTCATTCCATCTCCCATAACATTTGGTTGCTTAGGGGGACAATCATTTCATTTCCCATCGCATTCCTCATTAACACGGTTCCTTCGGGTTCCATCCATTGACTAAAACCAAGAAGAATATAGTGAGAAACACTAATTATAATAGGAAAAACACATAAGCAAGAATAAAATTTCATGCTTAGATCTTATCATAGGTTATTCATGGCCATTTCTAAAACTCTAAGATTGTGTTCTATGCTTATACTTATCCTTAGGGTTCTTACTAAGGAATTCACATCCTAGTTTCCAAAGGTTGGCTATAACCTCCCTTTGATACCAACTATAACGAACCATAATTTACATACATTGTTAATACTTCAAAATTGAAGCACACTTATTACAACATATAACAAAACCATGAAAGGACCCTATCGGTATAGTGTCTTTAGAAACTAGGAAACATAAACAACTGGTTCATAAATCATCTACATTGTCTCCCATTTATTTCATCATATCTAGAGTCCCTTTTCTCATATTCTACTTAATACCCTTCTTACAGACCTGGGGAAAAGAAAACATACAAAAGGGTGAGCTCAAATGCTAAGTATGGGTAAACAAAAGAAATATATATCATATTATTAAGAACATAACATTTTTGAAATCTTAACCTGCAAAAGAGATCATAATTTCATAACATGGGATAAATCATAGTAGTGAAATGTAATCCCAATAATCATAAATTAAAACATGAAACTTTTTGGCATACACAAATAATCATAGAGAATCATTTCTTAGTAGTCAAGACTTATTTCCAAGACTATCTTAGGGGACAAAGTCCATTTCTGAACAGAGTTCACTCCTCATTTCAGTCCTGTTTCACTGAACCGAATTAACCTACTATTCCATCCATGTCTATCTCATGAGATATAAATCTTTACCCAATGCATTAGAGGGAGATATAGTTCCCAACCATCTCATAATTAAACCATTCTTATGTGTTCCACAATATCATAAATCATACATCATAGCATAACCCATGTAATCAAAATGAGATTCTATTACATCATGCCATCATAACATAAATCTTATAAGATAAAAGGACATCATAAAAATAATTCAATCATAACATAATCAAAACAATGTAAAAATAGTGATAGAAATAGAACCCTATATTATTTTATATGGAAAATAATTTTGATAAAACACTTGAACTCCATTCCTGAGGAAAATATCCTTTCTACATCAAAAACATTTCCCCTTCTTAACATGTCATATAATTTTATACTAAAAGAAGTTGATTAAAAATAAACTTGAAAACTTGTAAAGTAAGATTCATGGAAATAATGTTCTAAAAATCCATTCATGTCGTATAAGCTAAAAAAACATTCTTCTGGTATTTTTTCCGGAAAAGTCAAAAAGTACCTTGTATGAAAAACGAAAAAAGATTCCTTTCATATATTTTACTAAAAAATAACCGAATGGTAAAATTGGATTTAAAAAATTATATAAGGATATAAATAATATTCCATATTGAGGAAACATGGATGTGCATGATAAATATTTCCTAGTAAATTCTGAAGTATAAACAATCTCAGATAAAAATTGAGATTGTGAGATTTTTCCTTACCTTAGGTCCGATTTTCTTCATACGTGTCCAAACCTCCTGTATAATGATTTAAATAATGTTATTGACTTATTACAGAATCATAATTATTTCTATGATATCATATATGGTCATATTCTTAGCTTCTTATTAGTAATATTTCATTTCTACTTGTTCTTAGGATGTTTATTACTTTTTGTTCTTATGCGTGTTTTGTCGAATAAATTATTATTCTTCTCTTTAGGTTATAGATACCTCATTTACAGAATGGTATTAGTGTAATATATATCATATTTATTCATTAAATTCATTTATATAATCATTATGCAATGAAGATAATGTAGAACGAGTCACATCACATTGTGGAGACAGTATTCCGTACGTATGCACGAGCGATGATATCGTTCCCATGGTCGTGGAATTGTATTGGAGTGTATGTATACTATTTAAGAATAAATATCACTTTAAAATAATCATATAAAGTTATTATATACACCATTATACCAATCCAAGTAAGGTGGTGGTGGAAAACAAATTACACCACGGCATGGATACGGTATTCCGTACGTACGCACGCGCGGTGATTTGATTTTCCGTAGGATGGATAGAAGTTGAAATAGGGTTGTTTCATATTTATAATAACATATAAGTATATTATTGATACTGATGTTATTACTTCATAATTAAATAACTAAGGAAGAAGAAGTATAAGAAGAAATAAATTTGAAAGAATCGGTAACGGACATTACCTCTTCTTTTAAGCGCATCTTCTTAACCTCCTCTTTGGGCACTAAAGATGGTCTTTGAAGAAGACTAGAACCTCTAAGATGTTTCTAGGGAATTGGAGAGTGGAAATTGGCAGGGTTTTTCCGATCTTGAAGGCTCAATGTGGTGTGAGGAAGAGAGGGAGGAGGTTCCCTTTTATAAGGGAGGAGAGGGGCACCTCAGGAAAACATAAAATATTATTTTATTATAAAGTCATATTCGGTTTTTAATAGCTCCAAATTGATTTATTTAGAAGATAAAGCAGGGATGGGTCGAAATATTCTCATCCAGTAGAATTTAGACAAGTTTAGGTTTCTATTTTAACCTTATCATTTAGATTTAACTTTAGGTTAAATAATTTTACTTTTACCGTGTCTTCTTGTTTTCTTACACTATAAGGTTAATAAAATTACTATAACAAGCCAAATGAACCCCAAGTTGTTTATTATTAATATATATAACCTTATCTAAGTCATTTTCTGATCCTTATATTTTTAGGAATAAAATAATAATTAATAATATAATATTGTTTTTAAAAACTATTTTATGTCAATTTTTACACTATTTGGTAATTGATTTTTTTTAAAATCATAACATAATGATTAGTTCGAAAAAAGTTAATTAAATCAATTCTAACATGTCATATTAACCTAGAAAATTATTGGAATTCATAAAAAGTCTCAAATTACATTTATTTGAGTATTTATAACACCATTTATGTTAATATTTCATTAATAAGATGATTACTGCATCATCATTGTGTCATAAATAAATTAAATTATTTAATGTTTAAAAATTATAAATAAAATACCATTATATAGGAAATCGTTTTCTCTTTCTAATTAATATTTATAGTTGAATTTATCTTATGTATAACCCTATATTAAAAATGCATTAGTTATTAAACTTTGATTTTAACTATTTTAACCCTTCTTTAAATAAGTTAATAATAAATGTCCTAATCTAATCCAAGTGGATCTAAATGGTCATATTTTATTCCTAATGTTTTTTGGTTGAATTACCATTATCCAATAGAATTAGGACATGTGTTAGGGTAATAATAATATCATTTTTACCCTTAATTACCCTATTTACTTTTAACAGTGGTAAATAAAAGTAAAAAGTTACTATTCACAAAAAAATTATTTTTGTCTTATTGAACCACATTTTAATCCTTGATATTATACGTGTCTTTCTTATTTTCGAAATTCCACTCACAGAAGTGGTAAAATTAATTTTTATGTGAATATGCAAATTCTCCTAGGAGGTGGGTAAAAGACGGTGAAAATTTTAAATAAATTTTTTATATATCTAAAATTATTATAAAATGACTCCAATGAATTACCTTGAAATTATATAGGTATAATGTATCAATTTTGACCTAAAATATATTAAAATAAAATAAATAATTATTTAAATAAAATGTCGATTTTTAAATTGTAACCTAGTGTTTTCACTATTCATCAAAAATTTAAAGTTTTCAGAAAAATACCAAAATTTCACCCTAGGCTAATTTCGATATTATGAATCCAAAAATGAAGTCCATTTTGAATGATAAAATTTATAATATTTTAATTAGTGGGTATTACTATTCATAACGGCTAGTTTTAATAATATTTTAATAGCATATCATTGTTTAGTGAAACTCGGTATTACGTACAACGCAAGCTATCGAGGAAGGTCACGATTGCGTGTAAAGAAAGCCAAGCTAGTGTTCTGTGTATCGAAAGATTCCTTTTATGATGTATATAACATAAAAACAAAATATTTCTCATAAAAATATCGGGTGTTATACTGTCTCCATGAACAATGCATTTCATTTCCTATATCCAAATTTTATGGATTATTATAAATATATATAGTGAATGTATATGATATTTGAACATTTTTTTACATTCTGGAGATGGTTAAATCATGATCTTAGTAATAGGAATAATACATAACAAGTAAAAACATACTCAAGAAACTAGGCAATTAACAACCAAAATATTGATAATGATTAAATATTATTAAGAAATTGGTAATAAAATAATAAAATAATATCATATATGATATCATAAATACTAATAAGGTTCTGATATAAATTAATAATAAGCTTTAAACTTGTATAAAGGAGGTTAAAACATGTACAACTAAAAATGAAGTGTGAGGTAAAATATCTTTGCTTCACTTTTATTTCTGTAGGACACCTACCTTATACAATACTTGTTTATTTTGTGTGGTGTATATAATAACCATGAATGTAATTTATGAGTATTATTATGAGGACAATTTTATTTTCATATCCATATAATGTTCATTCTTTTATAGGCATACAATTTTATTGATTAAAAAGTGATAAGTTTTTATTCTACAATCTCATCAATATTCAAGATTATTTGATTTTAAATCTCCTTTGAGGAATATAAATACTCCACGTACATGTTTTCTATTTTTATAAAAATATTTTTACTATTTTAAATTAATTTTTTAAAGTCATTTTCCCCCTTTTTAACTTTTTACAAAATTCTTTTAAAGGAATCTTCCTGTCGTTTTCCAGAATAAGGTACTTTATGAATTTTTATAAAAAAGTAAAAGGAATGATTTTTATAAATTATATGGAATTAATGGAATTTCCCAACATCATGATTCAGTAATATTTTTAAGATTCCTTTACAAGTTTATAAGGTTCTTTTCAAAAAAAATATTGTATTTTATAAATGTTCAGCCTTTTAATTAAATAATTAAAAAGTGTTAAGTGATTTTCTTCTCACTTTTATTTATATAAGATATTAATTATTCATCATTTATTTATTTTGGGTGGTGTAATTCCCCCTTGATATATTATATCATGAATATATTTATCTTCAGGGTATTAAATGTTACCTTTGATAATTATTTACTTTTATGGGGCTTATATTTCAAATATTTCAATGTGGTATGAGACACTTTGATTTAAAGAAATATTTTTAAATCGATTTTTTGATATATGAGGAAATATTTAGACTTGTATGATACAGGTTTGGGACCATTTAAGGAAAGCCCTACGGGTTTGGGACTGGTTAATAAAATTCCCTTGATGCATCAATAGTCTCTTGAGATGAAATCAGTTGAGGGAAAACCCTTCAAGTTTGTTTCCAAGAAAAATAGATGGGTTTCTACCCATAGAATTAAAACATCTTATGAAAGGTATTGATGGTAGTGGTTCATGTGATAGATACATAACATCCAATAATTAATTATTTCCTTAATTTCTATTATTTTTTATCCATGATATTTTGCATCTACATAAATATAGATTCATTTCATTCTCAATTAATTGATTCAATGTAATGTGTTTCAAATATTTATCATTCTATGTTGATTTATTCTCTTCAATTAATTATTTCTTTCACATTACTGACCCTTATTGAGCATTTTAGAACACTATTATTATGTTTCTTTTCCCCAGTTTATGAATAGTAATCCTTTGATTGAGTTTAAGGTTGAAAATTATTTTTCTTTGATGTGTTTTATGTTTTACCAATGTAATAACAGAACCATTTATGTATCTAGTAATTCAAGACAACTAAACTGATAGATCCTTTAGGATTTGATTCCATTTAATCTTGACAATGTAATAAAATAATGCACTAGATCTAGGATTTTGGGACCAGAGAGTTACATTATTTCTTTTAAGAATTTTTTATTATTTTATTCATTTTCATGTTTGTGAGATCACATTAAATAATAATAATCTAAAATTCATGAATACAAGTTTAATTTATTCTATTACATGAATGTTCCATTATGAGTGTAGAATAATAGTCTAAATATATTTAATAGAAAAGGATTACATTAATTGAAAATATTAGAACCCCATCAAAGAAATATTAAATTGTGAATTCCTTCATTCACTCAAATTTGAACAAAATCAGGTGTATAGGGTGCTCGACTGCCAAAGTGGAGGGTTCGTCCTACTACCCAAGATTTATTATGAGGTGATGGTTTGATTTAATTAAAGTTGATGTCAAATAAGTATAAAAATATTTATTGTTTCAACTTTATATGTATGCATTGATTAAATAATTTTTATGATTTTAGAACATGGGACTTCACTCAACAGATCAAGGAGCTGTGAGTTAATGCGGTTGTCCATTTAAATTCCAACCTTCAAATCTATAATTAGTGGTGTAACCAAATATTTTAGACCATGAGGATAGGTTTCAAGGATACTTGGAACTAGAATACAAAAGGAAAAGAGTATTCTAATTCTATTAGTGAGGGATACTAGAGTTTGATAAAATAGTGGGATATATTCAATGATTTAATTAACTAATCAATAATGTCTAATAAGTAATCAGATAAAGTGATAACTGCTAAATTTTTATTGTAGATAAAAATGGAAATCACCAACACCACTAGTATATTATCACATAGATCAATACTAGTTAAAGAATATATTCTAACTGTCTATAACTTACAGGACTGGTACTGACACTTGCACATAGTACTGCCAAGAAAGGAAGATTTATGTGCTGGAGTCCACAATTCCTACTGCGCCCCCTCAATGAGAAAAAAATGTGGATAAAGATATATATAAAGGAATGCAGATAATTCACTATATATATAGTGTATCATGTTTTCATATATGTCTAGTAAATGATATAAAATGAATAAGGATGAAGATTCCTATAAGACCCTAACTCATCTCCAAAAATTATATCAGGATAAAGCAAGGTAAGAAAGGTATAAGATATATAGTTCACTATATAAGTACATGCTAGCAGAATGGAATCAAGAAGAACCTCATGTACTCAAGATGATTGGGTACATTTAAAGACTTAAAGCCCTTGTATTACAGTTGAACTAAGAACTAGAAACTGATCTCATTTTTGCCTCTTTACCTCCAAGCTTCTAGACTTGTATTATTATTTATAATATGAATAACATGAAAATAATTTTCCCAGATCTTTTAACTTTAGTTCTCCAAGATGATAAGGATATGAATAATAAAAATTATTCTGTCCTTATGGAGAATAATAAGAGGAAGGGAAATGATAAAATATATAAGGATAAGTCCAATTCAAAGACACCTCGAAACCGTTCTTCCAAAAATACAAAGATATAGAGATAAGGTAATGATTAAGAGGCTGTTTTATTTTCATGTGGAATGAAAGTCCCTTGGAAGAAGAATTGAATAATTGGGAAAAATAAGAAAGGTGATGCTTCTAATTTAGATATTTATTTTATTGACTGTAATCTATCTTCATCTATAAGTTAGGTATTAGATATAGTGTGTGACTCAAATATGTTTATTCAAATATAGGAAAAAAGAAAACTTAAGGATAATTAAAATGATGAGGTGGATCTATGTTCTATAAATGGTGCAAGTTTAGAATCTTTGGAAGTGTGAGATTATAATCTGAATTTTTCTAGTGGTTTAGTTCTTGTATTGAATAATTATTATTATGTTTCTTTAGTTACTAGAAACATAATATTAGTATAATTTTTGGACACCATATTATTTTCTTTCAAGTTTAGAAATAAATATTTTCTCTTTTACAAGGATAACGTATGTTATAGCATGGAACATCTTAATAATGGATTATATATACATGAAATATAAAACCCTATAATGTAAATTAATGAAAAAACCAATGAACATGACTCATATAACACCTAGATAATGAACTTTAGGCTTGGTCCTGTTAATGAGAAGCATTTAATCAAATTGTATCAAGAAGGGTATTTATAATTAGCCGAGTTAAAACCCATGGATGTATGTCATTATTTTTTACATGGGAAAATGACCAAACCAACCTTCTCTAAAAATGGATTAAGAGGCACAAAATTATTGGAATTGATTCATACTTACATGTGTGGTCTATTTATTGTAGAGGAAAGGGGTGTGTTTCATTACTTCATTAATTTTACTAATTAATGTAGTAGTTATGGATATATCTACTTAATAAGGTATAAGTCAGATTCCTTTTCGATGTTTAAGGAATACCAACATGAAGTAGAAAAACATCTTGGTAAGAAGATGAAGGCACTCTGCTCAGACGAAGGCAGAGAGTATCTTAACTAATCTTTAATTGATCACTTAAAGGAGTGTGGGATAATATCCCAACTAACCAATACTTATACACCCCAATGGAATGGTGTTAGTGAAAGGTAGAATCAAACCTTTCTTGACATGTTTAGATCAATGATGAGTCATAAAACTATTTCGTTATCCTTTTGGGGATACGAGTTGTATACAATGGAATATACCCTTAAGCAAGTACCAAAAAAGAGAATAATGTGATTCTATATATTTCATGGTGTAGAAAGAAAGAAAATCTATCACACATACATGAATGGGGATACAAAGATTTTGTAAATACTATACCTAGTGGAATCTAGAAGCACGAAGTGCATATTTATAGGTTATCCTAATGAAACCAAAGGATATTAATTTTATTACCCTTCTAATAGAAAAGTGGTTGTGGCATAAAACTCCATATTTATTTAAAGGGAACACATTTTAAATGGAAATAATGAGAGAAAGTGTAGTTACCCGACCCTAGATAGCCCAGAGTTGGTGAGTGAAAATATTATACTAGCATGATTACATGAAATGAAATACTAAAGGAATGATAGTTTAGTAGTCTTGATAAACCAGATATATACATGAGAAAAGAATACACTAATTATTACATATTTTTCTTCTTCTTTACAAATAAATAACATCAAGAATAAATATAATCCATCTAGTAAATCCCTACACATCTTTCATAGTACACTTCAAGGATTGCTGGGGAAAGAAACATAATAAGGGTGAACTCAAATGATCAGTAAGGAAAAAATATAGAGGAAGCAATAAAGAATCAATAAGAATAGTCAATATGGAAAGGTAAATAACTGAACACACATCCCATTTAAATAACCAGATAAAGAAAAATAAATATGGAAAAGTAAGAAACTAAAATTAATGACATTTAATTAATGAACTAAAAATGTAGTGTATCCATAGACATGTCGACACAAAATCTCATGGAAGAATAATAAATTAAACTAAATGAGTGAAAAAATTTCTTAATGAAATTCATGTCTGAGGCACATAAAAACCTATACTATCAAGTCCTTTCACAAAATGGTTTAAACTATTCAGATTTGAGAAACTAATTTTTCAAATGATAACTTGTTGCTGCATTGAGGAGATATATAAAGTCTGGGATCCACCCATTATTGCTAGTCAAAATATTCCTCATATCCAATAAGAAAATGAATAATAAGACTTATTAAATATCCAAATTGAAAAAATAATAAAAAATTATAAATATTTCCAGAAATAATCAAGTAACTGTAAAATTATACCTTGTATGAAAAAATGGTAAACATTTTAGGCATTACTAATATCTATGATGAATGAAATGGATAATTAGGGGGAAATTCAATGTTCAATGATCCCAGGAAATTGAATATTACAAGGGGAATAAAAAATTATTCAAGGAAGTGAATGTGAAAACTATACTTGGACAAATCTATAATAAACCATCCATAGGAAGAATCAAGATGTCATTAATACAACAATCCTAGGTGGATTACAAATAAAGGGTTGTTGTTAATGATGAATAAAATATCTTTTAAAATCATTCTCGAGGAAAATATCCTTTAGTTTTGTAAAACCTTTTGAAAAACAATTTCTTTGAAAATCACCTTTGAAAATATTTTATTTAAAAAGTAACCTTTTAAACATGCAATGGAATCTTTGAAGAAATAATGGATGGTAAATCTGTACAAGATGTATAAGATAAAAAGAACATTCCTTTTGCACAGTTAAAGGTCATAAAAATGTCTTCTCTTCAAAGATACAAGATGATTCCATTGAAAAAATTAGTAAAAGACAAAAATATTAAAAATTTCATTACCAAATCATTTTAGAAGAATTTTTTAAAACATTTTAATAAAACATTGATTTTAGAAGAAAACAGACTGTTCGAATGAAGAGAGAAATAAAGCCCAGTTTTATTAAAAACATTTTCTAAAAAATTTTGAGTACTAAAGTGTTGAAATATGGTAATAATACTTGAAAATATTCATAAATAACCAGATAATAATTAAAGGGTTTATTGAACAATATAAATATAATTTAATCAAATTGAAATTCCATTGACAGATCATTAGTATTAGTCTTGAGCAAAATAATCTTTAAACATACCAAAGTGTCCCATATCAATATAAAATATATTAAATTATAAGCCTCATGAAGGAATAATATTAGGAAAAACTTAAAATATCATGAAAATAAATATATTCATGATATAACTTGTAAATGAAAATATATACACTATATAAAAGGAATTAGGTGCATAATAACAATTAAGTCTCAATAGAATGTAAATTGAGAGGAAAACCCCTTACTTTGAGTTTCCTTTCAGGTGAACGTCCTTTAACTTCCTGTATAATAAAATTATCTTCATTTTATACTTTTTAAAGAACCTTTTTCATGTTTATAATTAATTTTATTTCACTTTTTATTATTTTTTATATGACTACTTAAACAATTATGTTTACGTCGGGTGTTTTGATAAAATTCAGTTTATATGTCAAAAAAACTTTTTTAGGTCAAATATAGTTAAGAGGGTCATTATAAAACATATATAGAATAATAATAATGTCATAATTATCATATTTATACATAAATTTTACCTTTAAAAATAATTAAATATTTTTATGTAAAATGAATCAATGTTATAATCATGGAGACAGTAGACCATATGTACACCTGAGTAATGTTCTCATTTTTCAATGATCGTTATGTAAAGAAGGTAAAGAGAATTATATATTTAAAAAATGAGAATTATATCATAAATACATTATTATTTAATCACATATAATTATATATATAATTAATTTGATGAAAAATGAATCACATCATGTTGATAAGGCGGTAGTCCACACATCCACGATCGACGTTATAACTTTTTAGTATGTGTGAAAGGGTAATAAATAATATGAGATATATATGTATATAAATTATATCCAAAAAAGTTAATTATTTCATTAATATCATATATAGGGTTTTTATGTAAATTATTTTCAATTAAAATAACCCATTATTCGTTCCGTGTATAGTTTGAATGAATCACATCGCTTCGAGGGGCCGGTAGTCGATACTTCCTCAAACGATGTTATCATATTAATGTAAAATGTAAAGTATTAATGGTATGTGTAATAAAAAGATTACATAAGCATAAATAAATAATAAATATCATATATATCATACATAAGCAGAGTGTCCATCATAATGGCCACTATGAGTGGTGGGTAAGGGAAAAATGAACAATCATCATTTCGTGAGGCAGTAATTCTCCGTACACAGAAACAATATGTTCGTTACCCATTAAATGGAAGGGTGTGTAATTTTAGGTTGAAAATTTATCATAAAAACATACTATTATATTTATGATACATTTTGTGTTATAAAATAATATAATAAAAAGATATTAGGGGTTTGATATTGGAAATAATACTAAAAAGCTTAAGGAAAGATGTTACCTCTTAATCGGGTAACTTCTTTTGGTTTATTCCAAAAGGCTTCCTTGGGAGGATTTATAAAAAAAGTGAGGCTTCAAGGTATATGGAAGGGATTTTGGGAAGCTATTTTGGAAGATATTTTCAGAACCTATGTGGGGTGAGAGGTCTTAGTGAGGGGGAGAGGTGATGGACTTTTATCAGGGAGGAAAAGGACTCACTTGGAATTTTTGAAAACAAGTTAGGTACACACATGTTATTACATAAAAAAAGTCGTAAAAACCATAAAACTAAGTAATGTAAGGTTAATGGACGAATTATGTCCATAAAATTTGTGTTGGACAAGTGGATAGTTCATTTTTCCCTAAAGTTAATGGTTTAGTCCTTTATTAATCTTAATTTAGCCCTAATAATTTTAATTAATTTTAATCACTTTCACTAATATTTTTGGTCAAAAACAAAGTTGGTATTATTATAAATTATAAATTATTATAATTCAAAATATATAATCCATTTTTTCAAATTCCAATCATATAAGTGGTATAAATTAATTTAAAATCAATTCCTCATGTGGGACGACAATGTGGGTTTATAAAGTAAAAATGTCCAAATGTTTGCAATGTTTTTATAATCAATTTCAATGTGAAATTTATTCCAATGAAATAAATTTTATTAATTGATAAAAACATTATATTATTAAACTTTAAAACCAATTAAATTTATAGTTTGTTGTTTTAAATAAATTATATGAAAAAGAATTTTTTAACTAAAATTTAGTATTTTTAATTATTCATTAAAAAATGAATTGTTTCAGAAAAATATCAAAAATACCAAAAATTAGAACAATTCAAATTTTTATTTTTTATATTTAAAATGTGATTTTTTTATATATTAAATTAATTAACATGTTAAAATTAATATTTAAAATGAGTTCTCCCTTAAAAGGAAGTAAAATTACCTTTTTAAAAATATTGGTTTTTATGTGTAAAATAGAGTTTGTTCTTATATTATTCATTTTAAAACTAATGGATAAATATAAAAAATATTTAATTGAATATATAAAATATATATTTAAGTAAAATAATTAATTAATTGTAATTAATTATATTTATTAATACAAAACTCCATTGGAAGAATAAAAATAAAAATATTTCTTTTTATATCCAATTTGTTTTTATTTTCATTTCTCATTAATTCGTAACATATGAATTCATTTTATATTTATATAAACAATAAATTTTTATAAGTTAGTTAATAATATTCATAAGTGCTAACATAATGGATATGTTATATCATGTTATATTATATAATAATATTTTAATAATACATTATTATTTGGTGAAAATCATTCTTGTGTGTAACACAATCTATTAGAGAAGGCCACTCTTACATGTAAAAAAAGCCATCAGGAAGGTTTCTCTTGCATGTAACTCAAGATAAATCCATGTTTCATTCATTAAAATCTATATCATGTGTTGAATTTATTTAAAATAATAAATATATAGTAGGGTATCAGGATATTATATTCCCCTATGTGCTTGGTGATGCGTGCCATACAGACTGTCAAATACAAATTTGTACTTTATAATTTAGAGGTTTTACATTCTCCCCAACTTAACTAAATTGTGTCCTCTTAATTTAAGATTGATCTTGGTGATGGTTTTTTTGATAATTCTTATTTTGAAGTTCCACATCATGATAAGGGTTAAAAAACATCCTCTAGAAAATAGAGAATGGGAAGTACAAAAGTCACATGGACTACCATGTAACTACGTCTCTAAGTAAGAGAACATTAGTGAAAAGTGAAAATACGTATTTGGAGGAAAATCATAAATATTTATAGGGAGTGAAAGTAGCCATCAATCACAAAAAATTGAAATATCAATCAAAATTTGAGGGCCTCAAAGCCATAAATCTGTAATAACTTAGAAGACCATAGGTTCAATAGGAATTAAGGTATTAGGGAAATATTTTATTTCTAAGTAATTCTCCTAGTTTTGGGAAATTATTTTACTACTTAAGAATATAGAAAAATATTATTTCTTGATAGGTTTCAATTTCATATGAACAACCCTATATTTTTGTTATGCTTTGATCAAATTCTAATTCATTCCTTTATTACCAAAAATTAATTACCATTAATGAATATTTTTTTTCTTAAATCACTAAAAAAATCTTTTAAAAGATCATAAGGCCTATAAAAGGGTTAAAAGTTTAACTAATTGTCATTAACTATCTTCCAAAACCAATATGTTTTATATATTAATCTATATTCCTAAAAATTGATACTACTGGTTAATCATTAACATTTATTCATAAAATTTTTTAACTAAAAATAGTGAATAATTTACCAAGAAATTATGTAGGTCAATGGTTGGTGTGAAACCCTTATCATCCTCCAGTCATGGGTTCAAGACCCACAACCTTTTCAAATTTTATTGGTTGTCACCCAACTTACATATTATGCATTTCTAAAACCAAATTAATATAATTTCAAAAATAAAATATGATGGACATCCTTGAAATAAGGTTAATAACTAAGTAGCATTTTAAATATTTTTTTTAACACAACCTCAGTACATAAATACTTCAGCCATTTTATTTTAACATAGGCATTTCCTTGGCCTAATGTTAATCTATAATATCATTTCTAAGATTTATATATCATGTCACCTTATATTTAATATAAAACACCTTCGGTTTAACCTGGGACTTTCATTATAAAAATCCTTAATAGTTGTTTGTAAATAAAATGTGCATTATCCTAATCATATACACTAGGAGTGTCAAACTAGGTGCACAGTAGGGCATGTTGTCATGTACCAGGTTACCCCAAGTCAGGCCTAGAACACCTTGTCCGAGTTTTTAATCCTAGATACATCTATTCCAGAACCACGCCCACTTTTATTATCCAGACATGGATGTATTTCTATGAAGACCCACATAATCTATAATCTAAAAAACTTCTAGGATGTTTTTCTAAACTTATAATCAAATTATACCTTAGGGTTATGTTCTATAATAAATGTTTTCCTAAATTCAGTTACCAATGTTGATACTAAGATCCCTCTGATACCAACTATAGTGACCCGACCCTAGATTTCTCTAGAGCTGGTGTTTGATACTATTATTTTGGCATGATTACAAGGAATTAAATCCCAAAGAAATGAGAGTTTAGTAGTCTTGGTAAACCAGATACATATATGAGAAAAAAATATACTAATTAAAAAAAGTGTTTTTATTCTTTCTAAATAAATAACTTAAATAATAACTCATCTAGTAAGTCCCTACATATCTTTCATAGTATTCTTCTTTGATTCCTGGGGAAATAAAAATAGTATGGGTGAGCTCAAATTATCAGTAATGAAAAAATATAGCGGAATAAATAAAGAATAAATGGGAATAATAAATATGGAATGGTAAATAACTGAACACACATGCCATTAAAATAACTAGATAAGGAAAAATAATTATGACAAGGTAAGAAACTAATATACATGCCATTTAATCAATGAAAAAAAAATGTAATGTATCTATAGATATTCCGAGGAAAAATATCATGGATGAAAAATAACTGAAAATAAATGAGGGAAATTATTTCTTAATGAATGTCATGTATGAGGAACCTAAAAACCTATACCATCAAGACCTTTCACAAGATGGTTTAAACTATTCTGATTTTCGCAAATAATTTTTTTCATGAGAACTTGTCGATGCATCGAGGAGCTATATAAACTTAAGGCTCCACCTACCATTTCTATTCCAAATCATTCCTCATATCAAATAATAAAAATAAATAATATTATTTATGAAATATCCATATTGAATAAAGAATACAAAATTATCAATATTTCCCCAAATAATCAATTAAATGTGAAAGTAGACTCTGTAGAAAAAATATTATACAGTTTAGGAAATAGTAATATCTACGATGAATGAAATGGATAAATAGGAGGAAATTCAATGTTCAATGACCATAAGAAATTAAATATTTCAAGGTGAATAAAAAATGATTCAAGGATGTGAATGTGAATACTATCCTTGGAAAAAATCAATAATAAACCATCAAGAGGAAGAATAAGGATGATATCAATAGAACAATCCAAATTGGAGTAAAAATAAAGGGTTGTTGTTTCTGATGAATAAAATACATTTTAAAATATTTCTTGTGGAAAATATATTTTAGTTTTGTAAATACTTTTGAAAAAAATTATATTTTAAAATTAATTTGAAAAAAGTTTCTATAAAAATTAACCTTTTAGACATGTAAAGGAAGATTCAAATAAATAACGGTGGGTAAATCCATACAAGCTGTATGTGGTAAAAAGAACACTACTTTTTTCACGGTTAAATGTTTGAAAAATGCCCTGCCAGAAGATTGACAATAAGATTCCACTGAAAAATTGATAAAATACAAAAAGGATATAATATATTTACCAAATCATTTTAAAATAAGTTTTTATTTTTTTATCAAAACATAGTTTTTAGAAGAAAATAGGTTCTCTGACTAAAGAGAGAAATAAAGTTAGGTTTTCTTAAAAACATTTTATAAAAAATTTTGAGTACCGAAGAGTAGAAATATGATACTAATACTTAAAAATGGTCATTAATAACTAGATAATAATTAAAGGGTTTATTGATAAATGGTTATATAATCCCCACTAATAGAAATTCCATTGAG
This sequence comes from Viscum album, assembly GCA_963277665.1. NCBI lineage: Eukaryota > Viridiplantae > Streptophyta > Magnoliopsida > Santalales > Viscaceae > Viscum > Viscum album. The sequence continues at coordinate 1,507,750,024 of OY728158.1, forward strand.
AGATTATTAGTAGTATTTTTGAGGAAAATAATCTTTAAATATCCTGAAGTGTCCCATCCCACTTTGAAACATTTCCAATTATAAGACTCATAATGGAATAATATTAAAAAAAACCTATAATATCCTGAGAATAAATGGATTCATGATATAACATTTCAATAGAAATATATACACCATATAAAATAAATTAGGTTCATAACAACAACCAAGTTTTAATGGAATGTAAATTGAGATGAAAATCCCTTACCTTGAGTTTCCTTTTGGGTGAACATCACTTAACTTACTGTATAATAAAATTATATTAATTTTATAATTTTTGAGAACCTTTTAATGTTTATAATTACTCTTATTTCCCTTTTAATATGATGTATACAACTACTTAAGAAATTATGTTTTTGTCGTGTGTTTGGACCAAATTCAGTTTATGTGTGAAAAAAAACTTTTATAGATCAACTATGGTCACAAAGTGAAAATTATATAAATTCTCCGGAATAATAATCATGACATAATTATCACATTTATACATCAATTATACATTTAAAAAAAATCATTAAACATGGTTATGAAAAATGAATCAATGTAACAATCATAGAGACGTTAGGTTTTACATACACATGAGTAACGTTCTAATTTTTCAATGATTTTTATGGAAAGAAGGTAAGTAGAATTACATCTGTATAGAATGATCATTATATCATAAATAACATATTATTTAGTCATGTATACTTATATATTGAATTCTTGGGATGAAAAAGGAATCACATCGTGTTATAGAGGTGGTAGTCCACACATCCATGATTGATGCTATCACTTTTGTGTGTGTGTGAAAGGGTAACAAATAAAATGATATATATGTATATATATATTATATTTACTAAAACGTTGTTATCGTATTAATGTAAAATGGAATGTATTAATGGTATGTGTAATAAAAGGATTAAATTAGTATAAATAAAAAATAAATATCATACATTTAATATACAGTAGTGTGACCATCATAATGACCACTATGAGAGGTGGTAAAGAAAAAATAAACAATTGTCGTTTCGTGATGCAATAATTTTCCATACACAGAAACAATATGTTACTTACCCATTAGATGGATGTATGTTTAAGTTTAGGTCAAAATGTGAGAATAAAAACTTCCAAGAATATTTATTATTATTTTTATACAATAATATAATAATAATATATTAGGGGTTTCAGAATGGAAATAAAACTAAAAAGATTAAGAAAAGATGTTACCTCTTTATCGGGTAACTTCTTTTGGTTTATAAAAAAAGGATTTATTTGAATTATTTATTCCAAAAGGTAGTATTAATAGTCTAGGGGAGGGATTTTAGGAAGCTATTTGTACATATCTTTTCTGGATCTAAGTGGTTTCAGAGGTGTGAGGAATGAGGATAGGTGGTGGCCTTTTATAAGGGAGGAAAAAGACTCACATTGAATTTCAGAAAAGTAGTTTGTTGTACACATGTTATTATCTAAATAAAGTTATAAAAATAAAATAAAAAATAAGTAATTAATTTTTAATTGACTATTTATCCACATAAAAGGGTTTTAGACATGTTTCTAGGTAATTTGGGCCCTTAATTTGAACTTTTAGTCCTTTATTAAGCTTAATTTTTTACTTAACAATTGTAATTAATTTTAATCACTTCCACTAATGTTTTTGGTCAAAAAAAAGTTGGACTTATTAAAAATTATAAATTATTTTGATTCCAAATATTTAATACATTTTTACAGTTTCAAATTATTTAATTGGTATAAATTAATTTAAAATTCATCCCGTAGGCTGGACAAGAATGCAGGTTTTAAAAGTAAAAATGTTCAAAGGTTTGCTAAATTTTTATAATCTATTTCAAAGTGAAATAAATTAAAATTAAATAAATTGTATTAATTTATAAAATTATTATCTAATTAAACTTTAAAATCAATTAAATTTATAATTTAACCTTATAAATAAATTAGATGAAAAATAAGTTTTGAACTAAAATTTAATATTTTTAACTATTAAAAAATGAATTATTTCATAAAAGTATAAACAATTCACCCTAAACTAATTATTATGTTTATATTTTAAAAATTTAGTTTATTTTAGCATATTAAATTAATTAAATTGTTAAAATTAAGATTTATAATGGGTTTTACATTAAAAAGAGGTAAAATTACCTTTATAAAATTGCAGGTTTTTATGTGTAAAATAGAGTCTATTCTTATCTTATTTCTATCAAAACTATTGGATAAATATAAAAAATATCAATTGAATTTATAAAATATATATTTCATTAAAATCATTAATTAATTGTAATTAATTATGTTTTTTAAGACAAAACTCATATGGAAGCATAAAAATAATAATATTTCATTTTATATCTAATTGGTTCTTATTTTCATTTCTCATTAATTGGTAACCCATGAATTAATTTTATATTTATATAAACTATAAGTTTGTATAATTTTGTTAACACTAGTCATAAACTATAACATAATGGATAGGTTATATCTTTTTATATTAAATAATAATATTTGAATAATATATTGTTATTTGGTGAAACTCATTCTTGCATGTAATGGAACATATTGAGGAAGGTCCCTGTTGTATGTAACAAAAGATATCATGTATGGTGGATCTTGAATTTAACCCAAGATAACTCAGTGTTGCATCCATTACAAGCTATATCATGCATTGAATTTGTTTAAACTAGTAAATATATAGTAGTGTCTAAAGATATTATATTCCATTACATGCTTGGTGATGCATGTCATACATGCTATCGAATAAAAATTTTCACTTTAAAATTTTGGGGTGTTATAGAAAGATTATATTTGGTTAAATAAATGATCCAATGCACAAGAGTTTTTACAGGAACAATCTCTATAAGAGACAATGGGAGAAGAAGTTACCGCGACACAAGTACTGCATATGTCTACTCGAGAGGTTAGAGAACCAGAGCAATATGTTTTTTCATGCCACCGAGTTAGGGGAAACATTAATCATTGAGAATGATGAACCTATAACCTAAAAGGAAGCATTTGATGGTAAGTATGCTACTAAATGAAAAGAATATATGCATTATGAGATGGAGTCCATATACCAAAATCATGTTTGGATTTTACTAGACACTCTAGCTGATGAACAACCCATTGGGTGAAAATGGGTATTTAAGAAATATTTTGACATAAATGGAAAAGTAAAGAACTATATGGAATGTGAGGAAGTGATGGGTTTTAGACAACGTCAGGGACAAGAACACGATGAAACATTCTAACCAGTAGCGATGATGAAATCCACCTGAATATTACTTGAAATAGAAGCCTTCATTGATCATTATATTTGTAAAATGGATTTAAAATATTATTTTCTAAATGGGAAGTTGATTGAATACATCTATATGGCTCAAACCGAAGAGTTTTTTAAGAAAAAGAATACCGATAAATCATGGAAGTTGTAGAGATTTATTTTTTGATTGAAGTATGAATCATGATCTTGGAATGTTTGTTTTGATGAGACCATAAGAGAATTTAGTTTTGTCAATAATTAAAGTGATCATGTTTCTATAATAAGGTTAATGGTAATATTATCAAATTTATTGTATTATATGTTGATGACATATTAATTATGGGAAACAAAGTGAAAGTCTCACAGTCAGTTAAGAATTAGTTAAATGAATGCTTGTACATGAAGGAAATATGTGTATCAACCTATATTTTAGAGATCAAGATCTATCAAGATAGATCTGAAAGGTTACTTGTACTATGTCAAAGTACATATATTTTTAATGTACACAAAATTTATAGTATAGAAAAATCCCAGAGTAGGTTTTTTCTAATGTCACAAGGTATTAATCTCCCTAAGAAAATGTGTCCATAAATGTATGAGGTGATTGAAAGAATGAGTAGAATACCTTATTCCTCAGAAGTGGGATCTATCATGTATGAAATGATATGTACTAGGTTTGATGCTTCCTTTTCCTTAAGCATGATGGGAAGACATCAAGCTAATTTAGGTGAGCTGCATTAACCAACTATAAAAACTATACTGAAGTACTTAAGGAATAAAAAGGATACGTTCAATGAGTTGAGAAACAAGTATTTAGGGGATATATTGATACTAGTTTCCAGAAATATCATGATGATCTAAAATCATAGTTTGGATATGTATTTTGACTTAATGGATGTGTAGTGATCTGAAGAAGCTCAAAGAAACCCATGGTCACAGATTGTATAATAGAATCTAAGTATATAATAGATATTAATGTATCTAAGGATAAAGTATAGATAAAAATATTTATCTCATTCATTGGTGTTGTTCCTAGTAGTTCAAACACAATTCTAGTTTATTTTGAAAATACTGTGGTAGTGGTCATTGCCAAGGAGCCTAGGTCACATGAGAGGACAAATTATATACTCTGTAAGTTTCATCTCTTGGGGGATTTTACCCAGATATGTGAAGTCATAATTAACATAGTACCCACAAATTTAATGTGGAATACCCACCAACTACAACAATATCTCATTAGAAGAATTATTATCATGCAAGAGGTAGTGGGTTGAGACATGTTAGCAATTTGAACAAATGTAAGTAGAAGTTGTTGAAAATGGGTTCCCTAAACCAAACTTATGTTTTTTACTTTTAATATTATTACATATATAATGTTTTATATATACATGTGATTATAGTTATATAATAGTGTTGATACTTCTATTCACACTATATTTATGGAAACTTTTATAGGTTAATTGTCATATCAAAATGTTATTTCAGTTCTTAATCTATTATGAGAACCTTGAGATACTATGAAATTAATCTTAAAAAATATTTCCTATGGTTTAGATATATCATACTAATTGGATACTTTTGATGTATGACTATCATTTCTTGGGGGATAATAATCATTGAGACTTCTTCTCATGAAGTTCTCACTTGGTGATCTATGGAAGATGAGATCATGAGGGAAACCCACTAACAGGAACACCACATGTTTCAGGCGTCATTGGTTATTCAATCTAGGAACATGTGTATTGGTCTCATGAATTGATACCATTATCAATGTGTTCCATTTGATTACATACTTTTATTCAAGTAAAAAACCATAAAATTGATGTCATTATGAGGTAGCTTGTGTTGGGCGTGTCTTTAGTGGTATGGAATTGGTTGAATGGTCAAGATAAAATTTGTCAATTTGAGTTTAGGAAGTGATATCTTGGGCCTAATTGATCAAGATGATAATTCCTTCATTAAATCCATCTCCATGGTAGTCAATGGCAAGTATATCTAGTAAATAAAAAATGAAATCAAGAATGGATGATGAAACAAGTTTTTCATTTTTCTTTATGAGATATCATATTATATAGAGATTAAATTATAAAGTGTTTATTTGTAGGATGGTTGTCATTACTATGAATATTAATTCTCTTTTGGGTCCTTGATGAGTCACTAGAATCCACTCCTAGTCTATGAATAATATTTCTTTCTATCGAGATAACAGTTTAGAGGGTCACACACAATAGAATATTCAAGCCTTTTCCCTATTCTGGTGAATAGGTGTATATGACATGGTAGGCCCTACTATGGGGTATGATTATTGTCCAAGTATTAACAATCACCAATGAATAAATAAATTCATTACTATTTGATTATAGAATAATATGGTTAAATTTAATTTTAAAAGTATTTATAATAATTTAACTAAATACATGGAAAACTTTTATACGAAAAAAATATTTTTTTAAAATTAAAAGTTCATTTAATATTTTTGAATAATAAGTCAAGTTAACAGTTTTGTTTTATTATGTCATATATTTAATATATATTACAAGTATGCGATAAAAATATAAATAACATCATGACATATTTAGTTCACCATAACGTGTCATTTTTATCTTATTTATTATGTTTTACTAATACGGGGGATACAAAACCCTTTCTGGGTATTACCTTTCACTATATAATTATAATAGGACTCTTTTCATGGGAATTTTTCATATCCAATAATTTTATAGCTCGTCCATCTTCTTTCCACATACAAGTGATAGAAATCTCCCATCCAATATTCTGATATTTGATCTTCTTCATGGATTGAAAGGACAAGATTGTGGTGATAGTCATGACGTCAAAGGAATCATCAGAGCTTCGAACTAGAAAAAAAATGTATGATCAACAGTTTTTCAAATTCTTGAAGCATGTGTGGATGACATAGAGGGGTTTGATCTTGGATTATTCATGTAATGTTCATAAAAAATTTGTGACATATGACATGCCACCGATATGAATGAGGTACATGTTGTTTGAATTTTTTTACATTGAAATATTCACATGATATCATCAAACCTCTTTCAGGGATTGAATCACCAAAGAGGATGAAGCTATGTCACTATAGTGATGAAAATTTTAAATCCCCATCCCATTGGCTTACACTCTGAACCTCGATACATTTAACACCATTCTTACTTTCAATTGGGTATCCATAACCTCTTAAATACCATTCCAAAATTAGGTTGTAAACCATGGGTCCCTATTAGAAATAACCAAAGAAGGAACTCCATTGAACATCATGATATCTCAAACATACAGTTGTCCAAGATCCTCCTCCTTCATTTTCTACTTAATGGTAAGTAAGTGATCCATTTTTTTAAGTCAATCAATGATCACTAAAATTTTATCTCTCCTATTAGGAGTATGCGTTAAACCAATAATGAATTACATGTATATATCATCTAACTTCCACAAAAAAATTTGTAAAGGATGAAATAATCCAATAAGTCCTCAGTGACTTACTTTAATCTTATGAAAAATAAATAACCAGGATATGAATTTTTAAATCGATCACCTCATCCCTAACCACCAATATCAAAGTCACAAATCATGATAAATCTTTTTAGTCCCAAGGTTCATAGACTAACTTGACTGATTTAAACTACCTATTAACACTTATCTTAGAGATTTTGAAACAAACAATCTTACTTAGAAACATATAATGACATTGGGAGACCTAGAATAAACATATGAGGTCTCCCCACCATTTAGGATTTTACTAAAATACCGACAATCAATGTCTGTTCCTTCCCCAATTAAAATCCAATCATCAAATGATGAATGTAATTTAACACAAGCTAAAAAAACATACACATAATCCTTTTCCACATCCAATCTCATCTCCACAAACAAACACATCAAAGAGTACTCCTCTACTAATTTCTTAAAATATTGTATTGTTAACTTACTACTCAACAAATTGGAAATCTAATTCCCTTTACTAGGTGTATATGAAATTCCAAAATAAAAATTATAAAGATACTTAACACAATATCTATATCGTATGTTCATGTCTCTTTGAGTGAAAATATACTTCAAACTCTAATGATCTCAATACAAAGTGAACCACTCATCTAAGAGATAGTGGCAACAAGCCTTAATAGCATACATCACTAAATCCAACTAGAGATCATTGGTAAGATAATTTTTCTCATGAGGATGAAGTTGGTGAGGGACATATGACACCACCAATTTACCCTACATATAATCACATCCTAATCTCGTATCGGAGGAATCATAGAAATCATCATATACCAAACCCAGATCTAGAATAATTAGAACCATATTTGAAGTAAATCTCACCTTAAATTACAAAAATGATCTTAGATACTTTTCATTCCTTTTGAAATTGACACCCTTATGGGTTAACTCAATCATCAGAGATTCATGATTGGAGAAATAATTAATAACTATATAAGACTAAGAACCTCTAAATCATATACACATTTTTGGGTTGTTCCCATGAAATCACCACTTGGATATATTCATTATTCCTTGAGACACCCCAATTAGATATAACATTTCCCAAAAACATTAACTCTTGGATCCAAAAGTCACGTTTAGAAATATTTCCATATAGAAGATATTCCCTTAGAGTTATAAAGATAATATCTAGATGATCCATTTTTTTCTCCTCTAACTTTGAGTAAACCAAAATATCATCCACAAAAATTACTATAAAAGATTCTAAGAATTGATGAAACATCCAATTCATCTAATATAGAAATATCATAGGTGGTATAGTGAGACTAAATGGTATAATGAAATACTCATAATTTCTATACCTTATCCTAAAGGCTATTTTTGTAATAATCTTCTATGATACCCTTAACTAATTGTTCCTCGAATAATGATCAATCTTAGAAAAACATATAGCTCCCATGAGTTTATTAATCTAGTCATCAATTCATGGAAAAAGATACTTTTTATTAATAATCCCTGGATTAAAATTTTGGTAATCAATACAAAGATGAAGTCTTCCTTCTTTACTTCCTTATAGAGAGAAATCGAAAAGCCCAAGGAGAAACAATAGAATGAATAAACCATTTCAACTCAATATATTCGAGTAGAACATTATGATCCTTGAACATAGTAGTTTATATATGATAATATGTCATAGATAAGGGATTCATACTTAGAGGAAATAAAATAAAAAACTTAACATATATTCAGGTTGGTAATCGAGAAAAATCAACATGGAAAACATCAGGGTACTCATCCACTAAAATAGGAAGTAAAATACTAGAATTATGGTTCATGATGTCAAGAAACATCTATAAAAAATGGAATGAGATCCTTTTGTCTTCAAAAACAACAAACCAGTGTCTTCTAGATCTAGGATCCAACTCACCCTAAAAGATATGAGTAACCCTATCAGAAGATACAAAATAAACCTGATGATGATAAAAATTGATCTATGATTTAAATCCAACCATTAAGTTTATACCAATAATGAGGTTGAAGATATCAATATCGATAACTATAACATCCTACATGACCTTGTAGTCAATGATCATGATATAACACTCATAGCATTTTAAAACTTATTCATTCCTTCTTCTCAAGGGAGTGGAAATATCCATCATGAATGGCATAAGATCTGAGTGTAATACCAACACGTTAACCAAATTAGATGATATAAATGAATGAGATGCACCTAAATAAAAAAAGATAAAACTATAATGGTTGAAATGAACACCATACCCCTGAAAATAGCCAGCCTTGATTCAGATTCCTCTCGCGCATACTTCGATGTATAAAGACATCCAATCTTAGATATTCCCTGATATTTATTTATTGTATGGGTATACTCCATTTCATTTGAATTATATTCAACACTATTTTCACCATAAAAATAAACTTGGGAGAATTTTGAAAGAATATATCCATTTCTACTACCCTGTGATACTCTTTTTCAAAAAAGATGAAGATGATTAGAATGTCTACAATAATGGAATGTCTTGGGAGCCACCATACAATCAATATTATTCTGTAAAATTCTCCCACATGGATGGAAAACCACTTGGTGATATCTTAAGGAAGCCTATGGAAATAATTCTAACATAAACTAAGAACCGTTACTATGCTTACTTTTCTGGATAGAAGAAACTCTCTAGCTACCCCTACTACAACTAAATCTCTACCTAAACCCATCTTACTAGATATTTTTTCCACATCCATAGATGCTTTATCAACCACATGAGAAAATATTGATAGGAATAAGAGGATATAGATTGAATGAATATTGTCTTTAAAACCCATATCAAACCTCTATGTTTTAAGGTAGTCATTAGAAACATGATTAAGTGATAGGTAATCCAACTCAACAAAATGGGTAGCATAATTAAAATCTAAATGATCCCCTTTCTCCGTGGTATAAAATCCTCGAGTTTTCACCAATAAAAATTTTTATTGATAAAAGTTTTTTTTAAATACCTTCTTAAAAGTTTTTCAGGTAAGATCTTGATCCAAATTATCTTTCAAAATGGAGTCCAATCATTTTATTCCCAGTCCTTCAAGAATATAAGTTGAAAAACCCACCTTTGAGTCCCCTATAGGCTTCAAAAAATAGAAGATCCTATTAATACGTTCAATCCACTCTTTTGATTCTTTAGGTCCCCTTTCACCATATAAGAGAAGAGGATTCTTCTGGGTAAATTCCAAACCATGATCCACAATCCATCCTTGGTTTCCAACACCCATCCAACCCAGAGTATGGATTATGTGGATAACTATTTCCACTAGTAAAGAATCTACTAGAGGGTTCACCTGTGCAACTTGTCTCACATCTTCCTATAATATATTCCAAAGATCTATTCTAAGATTCATTATCTATAACATACAATAGAAAACACCAGATTTTAAAAAACTTCATGAATCTAAATTAAATACCTTAAATGTTAAGAATTTAAGGCATTAACAGATCCAAGAGTGAAAAAAAATTCAAGAAAAGGTTGATCTAAAAAAACCAAAAAATCATGTTAATCAAAATAACCCAAAACTAAGCTAAAATATTTAAGAAAAACCCTTGAAAACCCAAGGTAATTTAGAGGAAGATACCAAAGTGACCTATCCAAGAACCCATTCATAATTACAAGTAGATTTATGACATTAATAAATCCCATCTACCATAAACTATGAACTAAACCTAGGTAGTATCATCAAACAACCTTCTAGGTATTCTATTTGATACGATTTTGTAATGAACGAATCCCATTCAGCATGAAACGTTACCCAAAATGGATCACAACAAGGTGGATATCAAAAAAAATAGAACCAAAATATGACTCATGTATATTAAAAAAGTGGTAAAAAATTATGTTTTATATGAAATAAGAGGTTAAAAATCATGAGGCATACTAACCAAGACAAAAGGATACACCTAAACATAAAACAAATTCAAGACCAAATACAAAAACCACATCTCCATGTGAACAATCATCATTATCATTCTAACCCACTATAAATGAAATGAAAACTGTGGGAAACTAATGAGATACATGAACCCCTTACCTTTACCTGTATCCCATAAAACCAAATCATCATATTTCTAAAGGCATACATAGGGTGTTAGGAAAATGAAAATTATGATACCACCATGAATTTATATAATTTTTGTGACTATGAAACCTTTAGATCAATATTTTAATATGATACTAGTTTATAAAGCTAATTCATTTGAATACACTTTACATAAAACATCCTTATTTACTTTCAAAAAATTTCATAATAAAATCCCTAAGAATGTGTTAATAAACATGAATGGAAATATAAATTAATACAATAAAATAATTTAGGACTCAATAGACAACCAGGTGTGAATTAAAATTATGATACATAAATGAAACTAAGATCATGAAACACAACAAGGATTTAGCCTATGGTAATGAAAATCTAAGACACACAAGAAAACTAAGAAAACATAATAATTCATCCTTTAATATTGCTCCCTTTAATAGTCTTTTTATATCACAATCATTTCCCATAGTGGTTCCACATTGACTAATGTTTTCATATGTCTTAACCCATAGTTCCCAAATTGTTCCCATGTGTTATGTTTTAAAAAAACATTCAAAAAACCAAGACCAAAATTTTACAATGAATTGTCACAAGTGAAGCATCATCGTAAAAAAAATATTCGAGTCATTTGATAAATCACATGGGGTGAAAAAAATATTTTTAATGCAAAAAACTTTTAAATTTTTTTTTACAAGGTACTGAAGATGTGATTTCATAAAAAACCTTAAAATATTTTAAATAAATGAATTTCATAAATAAACCCAAAGTAATTTACAAAAACAAATGTAAATCAAGGGATTAAACCATTTTATAGAGACATATACCTTTCCAATAAATAAAACCTAGTCGTCTTTAAAAACTGAGATTGTAAATGGAGATATGAAGTCCCAACAAGACAACACTCATAAGGAACATCATCAATTCCCCATAAAACCCTATATATATAACAATCACATCTTAATAGGTTTCCAATGATATAATGGAGATGATATATCAAGAATAGATCAAGAAAGTAGGGAATATATTACGTAGAAATTGGAATATACCTCAAAGAGATCCACCCAAATTGACCGAGAATCACCAGGGAACGAAGGAGAGAAACCTATAGAGTGTCAAGGAGAAGATGGTTTGAGTTAATGAGGGATTAAAATAAGATAATAAATAAAAATTACCAAGGTAATTTGGATAAATTCCAAATTTTAATAAACTCTTAAGGGATGCACAGTTAGGATGCATTGTTAGATAAACCATGTGCTAACTTTATGGTTCTGGGAATAGTGGAAGCATCCATAGAAGTTATGAAAAAATTACATTTTATTCATAAATTACATTTAATAATTTATTTACAACATAATGGGATCATGAACAATGAAAAATAGTAGATTAATATACTATATTAATATGCCATAATCCTAGGGAGAGTATCATCACATGTAATTGATCATTAATCTATGAGAAGAAATAGAATTACATTAACTCATAATTCTCTCATCAATGATGATTTATGAAATATATATTATTGAACCACTATTTTTATGAAATATCCAAGTGAATAATACCTCTATCAGTGATCCACACATGCACCACAATCTCTAAATGACACTGTAAAACCACCTGGTGCTATCATGACCAATCCTGATCACTTGAGTTATTTATGGTTCATCACAGTATAATTCCTTTCAAGAGGGAAATAAATATTTAGGATATTTAAATATATTTAGAGAGTAGTATAGTATAGAACTTGAGATATCTTTATATATCACTAGTTATTGAGATAGTCCAACTCAATCCATTGTGCACATTAATTTTTAAATTAAGAAAGTGATATAATTAAATATTTATTATATGTGGTTTAGGGTTTGAAAATAACAAAAAAGACCACAAAATTATTTAATATTATTTAATGACCCCATGTATAATAATAATAATAATATTAATCAATTTATATGTTAAATATATTTAAGAATAAATAAATACCATTTTTATAATCTCCAATCAGACCATTAATCTCGGTCTGCCTTCCCTCATCGATATTTATTGATCCTTAAATAATAATTATTCAATTAAATAAATTTTATTTAATTGTTATATAATAATTATAATAAATATTATATTTTCTATAATTTTAAATATATATTTATTATTATTATTTTAATCAATTATTATTTTGAAGGACTTATGATTAAATTATTGTGATCAACCAAACCTAAATAAATATCATTTTTTACAAATTATTAAATCGACAATATAATATACCTGATATTATGGATACACTTAGTGTGAGACCCTATAGGCATATTTCTCAATGTCATTAGGCATAAATACCTAAAATACAAGGTTATAGTCTTGAAACATTCTAATGATTCCATAGAGAAATAAGTTAATGTCGTAACAATGTCCAACCTCCTACAAATATTTTCGATGTAATATAATAATTTTATCATGATATATATAATAAAGAAGGTTTTAGGTTAGTACCATCAACATATATGTTTAATATATCTTTATTTTACTTTCCATAAAAGAACTATCACACCTAAACACCATGACCATGGATTTATGTAGGCAGTTCCATTCCATCAAATTTCTCGAGATACTAACTTCAATCAAGTGAAAAAAGAGATAAATCCTTTCTTGAATTATCCATTAATTTTATATCATTCATGATTCGACCAACATATCTTATTTTGATGAAAACATATTCTGTCATGATTTTTATCAATATATTAATGTACGTGAGTCGTGATATATATTAATGATAATCCTAAATTACATATATCAATACACAAATCTATATATAGGAACATCAAATGACATATAGAAATATGGATTTCATTTTAATGGGCCTATTATCATAACCTCTTATCTTAGATATTACAAAGTATAAATACCATAATAAGGTGTAACAATGTATTATGAACTCTTTACCCTTGATAGCTTATATTTTTTATGTCTCATCAAATAGTATCATTTTCTCATATAATAAGGTTCAAGAATATTGTCCTAGAACCTCTAGTTTATTATCATATCAGAAAATTGCTATGAAAATTCAATGAAATATATATTATTTGGAAATTAAAACATAAAAATGTTATGTAGAAGAAAAATCATGATGTGATAAGAAATCTTATTTAATAAGAAAAACATTTTAATCAGTCACTAAAAAAGTTGGTTTTAGGGTACCAACTCTAATAAGATCCCACTTACACTAGATCCAACTAATAACATATTTAAGTCCACTAGCTCTCACCTGAAAATTATGATTCTATAGAGATAAATACTTCATTAAGGTATCTACTATGTTTTTCTCTATGTATTATTTTCTCACTATAACTTCACGTTGTCGAGAAAAATATCTCAAGAGATGAAAATTTTGAAGTATGTGATTTTTCCTTTGGTGTGATCTTGAATATTTAGAGAGAGACACCACCCCTGTGTTATTATAGTAAACTATTATAGGGTATTTACTTATATGAAACATATAAAGATATTAGATTTTTTTGAATACATATTTCTTCCTTGGATACATTAGAGGCTACAATATACAAAAAATCCACTGTAGAATCGGTAGGAACTAGATACTTTGAAATATTTCATCTCACAGATACACTATTTTGACTCAAGTTATATTCATATGGTGACTTCATATCATTCTAATATATTTGAAAGAAAATATCTATATAACCTATGACAACTAGATCTTAATCTCCTCTAAAAAACAGGAACATATCCTTAATTTACCTATGATACTTAAGTACACCATTTATAACAGTCCATTGTCGTTCACCTAGGCCTACTCAATATCTTCCTACCATGTTTAAAGTATAAGAAACATCAAGCCTCATACATAATATATAATACATGATAGATCATATCATTGAAAACTATGAGATCATACTTATTATTTCTATTTAGTCTTGCATTTAAGGAAACATTTTCTTGGAAAGATGTATACCACGTGACACTGAAACCAATACCCTCTTGGATCATTCCATAATAAACCAATTCAGTATCTGGTAAGTGTACGTACCTTTACATAGTCAGAGTAGCCTCTTGGATCTATCAAACATGATCTTGATCCCTTAAATGTAGGTTTCTTAAGATAATTACTTCATAGAGAAACACTTTACCAATGATTAATTAACCTCTTGTAAGGTTGGTATAATACTTAGAATTAGTAATATGTCATCGTCATATACTACTATGAAAATGTATTTACTCCCTCTAAACTATTTGTAAATTGATGAATCACATTCTATCTTAATGAAACCTAATTATTTTATGGAATCATCGAATCAAATGTTCCATGACTTGGATTATTTATTTAATATATAAAAGGATCTTTGCAACTTTAATAACTTATTATCATTTGCTAGAGTCACAGTAACTTCTGGTTGTGTAACATAAAGATCCTACTAAAGGTAATTAGTAAGAAAATCTATTTTGGTATCCATTTTCTAAACATCATAGTCATTGTAAGATGCTACAAAAAATAATATTCTTATGGATTTAAACAAAAGAAATTAGAGAAACTGTTTCATTTTATTTAATGCATTAACATTCTCTAAACCCTTTATCCATTAGTCATTATTTATAGGTATTCCCTTTACCTTCCATGTCTATCTTTATCCTGAATACCCCTTTACAATCAAAAGTTTTTACATCAAATGGTGGATCGATTTGAACCAAGAATTATTTTTGATAGATGTAATCCATCTCAGGATTTATGGATTATTCCCATATTTCAGATTATGTTCTCTCTACTACCACCTTATAGAAGAGAGAATCACAATTTTCCATCAACAATGAGTCACCAACATCAGTGACTAGAAAGCCATATATATCTTGTTCTATTACCTCTCTATAACTTCTATACTAAACTTGTGTTTCAAGAAAAACTTCTTCTCTGGGGACCTTTATAATTGGGTCCTGTACCAACTATTGTGTATCTTGAGGATCAAATTCATTGAATTCAATCATACTACCACTATCCTCCTTGAGGTTGTGGTCCCTCTCAAAAAAGACACCCATCTTATGATTGTTTATTTCTAGTCTGAAGGGTTATATAGATTGTATCCCCTTTTTTCCTTGGGATAACCTATAATGATACACTTTGTGTCTTGGGGTTCTAGTTTATTTCTTGATCTAGCCATTAAAAATGCCTTATAGCTATGTGCCTAAACATATAACAAAATAGGATTCTTTCCACTAAATAAATCGAAGGGAATACTATTTCTGGATTTAGTTGGTAATTGATTTAGTAATTATAATTCAATATGTAACGATTATCTCTAAAAGGACAATGGAAGGATTGCATGAATTATCATTAACCATACTATGTACAATAAGGTATGGTTCCTCCTTTCACTAACACCATTCCTCTATGGTGTATAAGGTGTATTGAGTTGATATAAAATCCCATTATCCCATAGAAGTTCCATAATTTCTTGAATAATATGTCCACCACCTTGATCCAATAAATTGTTTTATCCCCTTACCAAGATGATTCCAAAACTCATTGTTATGATCTTTGAACTCCTCAAAGGATTCATAATTATACCTCATCCAGAAGATATAACAACACCTATTCAAGTCATTGGTAAAAGTAATAAAGTATGAATATTTAAATCTAGATTATACTTGAAAAGGTCCACACACATTGATGTGTACTAATTCTATAATATATATGGTTCCTTCACCTTTACCACTGAATGGTGGTTTGTTTATTTTTACATATAAGAAATCATGACATAACTCAATTGGATTTAACTCAAAAGAGTTTAAATAACCAAATTAATTGAGATTTTTCAAACTCTTCTTGTTTATCTTGTAACACCCCAAGGAATTTTAAACAAATTTAATATTTAATTCATGAAACACCGAGTCTCTACAAAACAACACTCGTTATAACCTGGACAATAAACATAATTTTTTCTCTTCTTTGATTTGAATTTCAAAAAAATGACAAACACGGTTGAGTTCAGTAAGATATTTAGAGTTTTATAAGACTAACTTAATTTTTTATGAATAGTAACACACCCTTATGAATAGTAATATGACTCTTATGAATAGTAAATCATATTATTATTTTATTATATTAAGGTTATAAAATGATGAGATCTTGATTAATTTTCAAGGTGATATAAAATGAATTAATGTTTTAAAATTATAACATTTAAAAAAAATTATGACTATTTTTTTGGGTTTTTTTTGAAATACTGGATTTTTTTATGAATAGTAAAATATGGTTATTTACCATATATATACATTATCAGTTAAATCCACTATTACTAGAATCATGGTTGATGTATGAACACATGGTTCAAATTCACATTCACTTATTACTATTATGGGTCACATGAATCAATACTATTGGTTGTCTTGAGGGAAATAATTAAATAATAAATAAGATATTCAAAAATCACCCTTCACCTCCACTATAAAACCCCCCTCACTCCCACTTTTCTTAAATCCTCTAAAGCCTTTTTACTTGTCTAAATTATGCTCTAATATCCTCCCAAGATCCTCCCCCACCTCCAGTAGCCATTGATGTCATAAAAAGTCCAAAACCTCTACTATAAAGAGGCTCTCAAGGAAGATAACTTAAAGAGGTAAATTTATCTTCTCATTTATTTTATTTTGAGTTCCTTTATTTTCTTTATACTTCCTCACCTCTCTTAATCTAGATATTATGATAAGTCCAGTACCATACATGTACTATAATTTTGTTATGATAGTGGAATAATTCATCATCAACCCTGTTTTACCATTCTTTTATACTAGAAATGAAAACACCATCTGAGATGTGTTAATTTATCACATTCAAGGATGATGGGGTTTCAATTTCTATTAAAGTCTTCAGTTCCTGTCATGAAACCATTTTTATGATTGAACAAGGTTATTATATAGGTAATATATCCTTTGTATGTTTCTATAATCTTTATTACATATGGTATTAATTTATGGATCAAAATGAATTCGTTGTAATAAAAAATTGCCAAATAACCCAAGAAATTATCATTAAAGTTTTATATAATGATTCACCTTCACTCAAAATAACCCAATTAATTTTATAACTATGTAACTTTATGGATTTTCACTAATCACATATAACTTCTATTCTGTAAAAACATTCTCATTCAACATGTTTATCCGTACATGAATATAAGTAAACCAATCATGAAAACCAAGGAATAAAACTCTCCCAAACAATAAAATTGAAACTATTAACCCATAAAAAGGCCATGAATGAACCTAATAAGGTTATAATAAATCAATTAAATATATAGGAGGTTATAGAATCATTAATTTATAAACCTAAATTTGATTATTCAAGTCATTAAGATCAAGTGCGGAACACCTTTGAACTTAAGGTAAGGGTTCTCAAATCTCACTTTCATTTTTGTGAGATATGAATTACATGACACTAATTCTTTTCTATGGTGTGTGTATACTACCATTGGATGTATCTTATCATGAATATATTGCACATGATCCTCATCCTAGTTGGTGAGGACTCAGCAAGTGCGTCCAAGAGACCTGAGAACAAATCCGGGTGATGACATATCTTCGGGGGTACTATAGTATTACTATAGTAGAAACAATAGTAGTACTATAAAAGGTACAGTTCGATACTATATTAGTCGAAACTATTCATCCATCTGGGCCTTTGGGCAATCTGTTTGGTTATTGGGTCTTGCAAGGATTTTGGGCCACCCAAGGCCTATAGGCTAGTTGTCTCTCAAGGACTTCGGGCCACCCAAAGACCTTAAGGATACACGAATATAAAGATGTAACAATTAGAATAAAAGGAATAAATCTCTAGATAAGGATCAGAGCATGCACATTCACTGGAGCAGAGCTAACTAGAATTGGAAGAACGAGAGGGTTTGGCATCAGTAGTGGGCCTATGAAGATCTGCTCAGGATAGCTAGCTGACTAACCTTTTGAAGTGGTAGTGATAATATCATGAAATGTGATGGGTAAGAGTAGTTCAAAGTTTTCTTATATGGTTTATTTTCTCTAAGACCTATGGGTCATGTAATTGTCTCTAAGCCTTCGAGCCTTGTAAGGGTTCCACATCACCCCTTGAAAGGTGGACTATAAAAAATAATAAAAAAGGACTTAGGACCATTCATCCATATCATGAATATCTTTATTTTCCTTGTATTAAATATAAAATTTGATGATTATTAATTTTGGGGAATATGATTCAATTGATTTCAAAGTGGTAAGGGTTTTCTACTCAAACCTCCATTTTCATTCGGGTTACTCTTATTCTCTACTTAACTCAATTAAATTATTATTTATTCATATTCACTCCTCATAAATTATGATAGAATTTTCTATATATGTTTACTAACTTGAAACATTATTTATTTTATGGGGATTTACACCTTTTAAAAGGAACTTTCAAAAATTCTTCATGAAATACAAGCCCGATTCAAGTGAATTTCCCAAATTCTGACCTATTTTCAAGGGAACTATATTATCTATTTTTAGAAAAAAATATATTTATTAAATAAATAATTTTATTATAAAAATATGATCTTACTTTACTTTTGGTATTATAAAAAAACTTTTCCAAGAGAACACGTCTTTTCAAAGTAAAAGAGTATTTATCTCAAGAACTACTCGATGATTTTATAATATTATTTTCATCTATTTCAACACTCTTATTGATTATTATGTATAATTGGGATTAATATTTTTGATATCATCTACCATATTTAATTGAATTTTTTATGATTATTTTGACTGTGGATGTGTTATCTTAAAACCGTTCACCAATTTAATCTGAATGGTAAGTGTATATGTGTAATGTTTGGGAAAAGTTATTTACATTTCATATGTTAGTTAGAATTTGAATATATATACAATTTATGTTTATTCATATTCATATTAGGAATGAGTTGGACTTAGTAAGTGTTGGGTGGGGCCCTCTATATCTCCTCGGTGCATCGGTAGGTCTCATGAGACAAACTAGGTCTCAGCACTAGGCCTTGGAAAAATAGTTTGTTATGGTCTTGGAATGAGGACTTGATGGTATGGTTATAATGTCCCACATTATGCATTAACTCATTATTAAATTATTAATTGATAGTTCACGTGGTTATTCAACTAGTGTAAAACCCATGATTATGTTTTATTATGGAATTATTTAATTAGCTCTTATTCCTTCCATATTATGTTCAAGTTTTTTTAGGAATGTGTATTTAGTTATTCAACTTTCCTGATATTTATGTTTATGATATATTCCTCTGTATTTCTTACCCTTACTGAGTATTTCGACTCACCCCTTTCTTATGTTTTATTTTTTCTAGGATGTGAAGAAGTATATTATGAATTAACTATAGAGATAACCTTGGAGATATTTAAGGTTTTCAAAGGAATTTTTATATTGTATTTAGTTTCAAGCTGTAATGTTGAACTTATGTATGCATTTGGATTTCCAAATCTACTGAACTATTCATTACTCCATGATAAAAATTTCTTATAATCATGCCAGTGTAATGTAATAAGGCACCAACTCCGGTAAACTAGGGTCAGGTCTTTACAGTTATTATCAGAGGAAGTTTATTAGAAAACTTGGAAACAAGATTTATAAAACATAGATTAGGGAAAAAACCCTAAGATAGTATTTTGAGGATAAAAATAAAAGAACATTGTGGAATTTTGACAAGGAATATATTATCTAAATATTTTAAAAAATACAACCCTATCAGGATAATACACATGGACTTGGTTCTAGTACATATGTACTTATGAGTAACAACTCTGACAAGGAGTTTTGGGCTTGACCCAGGGTATCTTGGTACACGAAAACATGCCTTATTGCACATCAGGTTTGACACTCATAGGAGATATGATGAGGATAATTCAAATTTTTTTACAAACCATTATGAATTAAGTAAATGTAAATTTTTCCACAATGAAACCATGATTATGAGATTATATATAGATAGGATTTCAATTTATTCAAAGTATTTTTCTAAGTTGAGATTATATATTATGATTCATAAATAAATCTAATGTATTCCATTCTTTAGAAATGGCACGTAGTGGAAGGAATGAAAACCTCATGAATGTGTGTATCCCATGTAGGGATTGCCCTACTATGCAAGGTAATGATGTTGGCTCTAAATCTTCAACTGGTACTGAGTAACTTAAAACTATACTAGTATAACTAACTTAGGTTATGAACAATAACATTACCCATATAGAGAATCCTGATCTAAAACATGGAGGAACTATGCTAGATTGATTTATGCAACAATATCCACCATCATTCAATGGGACTACAAACCCATTCATAGAAGAGCAGTGGATAAGTTCTTTAGAGATGATATTTATTGCTTTGGGAAGTAACAAAAGGGAGAAGGTTTTTATGGAAGTGTATCATCTATCGGGAGATGTTGATCAATGGTGGTCATTGATTCAAAAGAAAAATAAGGAGGAAGAGATTGAAAATATGGAATGGAGTGATTTTAAGGAAATTTTCGTAGAAAAATATTTTCCCCATGAACAACGAGTTGATATAGAAATACAATTATTGAATCTGAGGAAGAAGGAGGATGATAATGTCACCAAGTATGAAGTAAACATTACAAGTGTGGAAAGGCATGTCGTGGACTACAAACATAATCCAAGGAGAAATATTGATTGATTATTTGATGTTTTAAAACCATTCCACTGAAGGGCACTAGTCTTCTAAAATTTCTCATCATATGAAGATATAGTCTCATGTGCTACCAAGACATAAAATGAAACTTCCTCCAAAGAAGTCAAAGGGAGAAAAGCCAATCTTATGTAGTGATAATTGCCGATGTTGAAGTTCCTAATGATGTGGTGGCATGTACATTAGTAATTTCCTCAAAATTAGACAATGATTTATTTGATTCTGGATTATTACATTCTTTTATATCTTCAATGTTTTCCAAAAAAATAGATATTTCCAAATTGATTTAATAAAGGAGTTTTCAAAAAATACTCATAAAGGAAGTATCATTACAACAAAGACTTTTCAGGATATCCACATTAAGGAATATAAATGTTCTTTATATACTCATTTCATTATCATACCCATGATTGACATTGATATAATCCTTGGATTGGATTAGATTTTTAATCATAATGGGAAAATCTATTATTAGAAGAAGGAGGTTACAATTTTTGTGAACGATGTATAATCCCTTTTATTTAGAGCAGAAACATTATCATCTTGATCTTATCAAGATCCACCCCCAGTATCTATACTTAATTAAATTCATGGTGAGGATGATAATGAAATATCTATGAGAAAGGAAAGAAATATTAAAATTGAGGATGTAACTATTGTTCAAGAATATATTGATGTTTTTTCAGAGGATTTTCCTAGACATCCTCCAGAGCAGAAACTTGAATTCTATATTGATTTAATTCCTAGTTCAAGACATATTTAAAAGAATACTTATATAATGGCCACTATGGAATTATTATAATTGAATATACAACTAGAGGAATTGAGTGATAAAGTATTTCTTCACCATAGTGTTTCTCCATGGAAATCCCATCTTCTTTTCATTAAGAATAAATATGGATTTATGAAGTTATGCAATGACTATAGGGAGATAAATGATATAATAATAAAGAAAAAGTATCCCCTACATCACATCGATGATTTATTCGATCATCTTCATGAATCCCAATATTTTTCGAAGATTTAACTTGGATTTGGATATCATCTGTTGTGAGTGAGGAATGCATATATTCCAAGGACAACATTTGGAACCAGACATGGTAATTAAGATTTTATAGTATTGCCTTTTGGACCAACTAATTCACCCTCTATTTTAGTAGATATGATGAATAGTGTTTTCAAGGAATACATTGATGAATTTGTGGTGGTATTTATTGATAATATATTGGTATAATCTAAAATCTATGAAGATCATGAAAATAAATTGGGAACTTTTAAGAAGACTCTTAGAATAAATGAATTATATGGGAAGTTTAACAAGTGTAAATTTTGGATTCAATCAGTTTCCTTTATTGTCCATAATGTCTCTAAGGATGGAATGTCTAATGATCCTATAAAGACAAAGGATGTGCAAGAATGACCTACTCTAATGAACATAATTGAGGTGCATATTTTTATTGGGTTAATAGGTTATTATTGGCGTTTCATTCAGAACTTTTCCCATTTATCCAACCCAATGACCAAGATTACACGTAAAGGGATTAAGTTTGTATGGACGAAAGAATGTGTGGAATGTTTCAAATAATTGAAGATGAGATTAGTGAATGATCTGATCCTGACTCTACTATTTAGAAATGGATGATTTTTGATCTATAATGATGCATCAAAGAAAGGACTTGGTGGTGTATTTATACAGAATGATTGAGTTTTTGCTTACGTATCAAGGTAGATAAAATTCATGAAAGAAAACTATCATACTCATAATACTGAGTTAGAAGCTATAATATTTGTTTTGAATATATGATGAAATAATATCAATAAAGAAAGGTGTGAGATATATATATATATCATAAGAGCTTTATATATATCTTTTTATAGAAAGAAATCAACGTGAGGAAAAGGTGATGTCTAGAACTACTCATGGATTATGAATTTTTCATACACTACCACCCAGGAAAGAAAAATAAGGTACCTGGTGCATTGAGAAAGAAGGATCATGTGGCCCTAAACAAAATGAGGATTGAAAGGGTTCCTATGTTTATAGATCTATTAAATATTTATATAAGAATTATCAAAGAAGGTGTCATTTAGTTTCCCAACCATCCTTGTTTTAAAGGATTAAAACTTCTTAGTCAGATGATGAGAATATTAAAAAGAAAATTAAAGGTGTGAATGAAGGGAAGTTGGATGACTTCATGTGTGAACATGAAAATCTGAAATTTGGGAAGAGGATATGTGTTACCTCTATACCCCATATGAAAATGGAGTTACTGGATGATGCCCATAGCTCACATTTCTCGATACACACTGGTAGGAATAAAATGTATAAATATTTGAAGGAACATTTATTATGGGATAACATGAAGTGGGAAATTGATGATTATGTATCAAGATGTTTAGTCTATAAATAAGTGAAGGATGAAAGAAAACATACAAGAGGATCCATGGAACCTACACCAATTCCTACATGGAAATGGGATGACATCACCCTGGATTTTGTCACTGGATTACCCAAAACTCCAAGGAAGAATGATGCGATATGGGTAATTGTTGATCAACTTACAAAATCTGCACATTTCCTCACTATAAGGGAGGATTTTACACTAGAGTACCTAACATAACTCTATATCAATGAAGTTGTGAGACTTCATGGATGACCTCTATCAATTGTGTCTGATCATGATCCTCAATTTAGATCGAAATTCTGGAATTGTCTTCCAAAATATATGGATATCTAGCTTCGATTGAGTATTTCTTATCACCCGCAAACTGATGGTCAATAAAATAGGATAATCGAAATCTTAGAAGACATGTTGCGATCATTTTCACTTGACGTTCATGGTATGTTGGATCAATATATTTACATGTAGTGAAGTTTTATTATAATAATACTTTCCATTCATCTATTCAAATGGAACCATATGAAGCATTGTATGAAAAGAGATATAGTACACTAACTTGTTGGGATGATTTTGGAGAAAGGAAGCTTGTTGACCTAGATATTGTGGAGGAAACAAAAACAAAGGTAATGTATATTCAAACCCATACCAAAGCAGCTCAAAGCAGGAAAAAGTGCTATGTTGATAATTGAAGGAAGGATTTGGAATTTCATGTAAGCGATCATGTTTTCCTGAAGGTATCTCCATGGAAGGGTGATATAAGATTTGGGATAAAAGGGAAACTGACCCCTAGGTACATTGGACCTTTTGGAATACTAGAGAGAATTGGTGCTGTTGCATATTGTTTGGCTATGCCGCCTAGCCTATCTAAAGTAAACAATGTGTTCCATGTCTCATTTTTTATGAAAGTACATACCAGACCCAACATGTGAGCTCCCTTATGAAGGTATAGAGTTGAAACTTGACTTATTTTACTATGAAGAGCATATCTGGATTCTGGACACTAAAGAACAAGTTTTGAGGAATTGGATGACTCGGATGGTAATGGTACTTTGGAAAAATCATAAAATTAAAGAGGCAACATGGAACACTAAGGAGCTTATGATGAAGACCTACCCAAATCCTTTTATGAGGTAACATGCTATGAATTTTGAGGATAAAAGTTTTGTACGGAGGGAACAATGTTACACCCCACAAATTTTTAAATAAATATAATATTGAATTCATGAAACACTGAGTCTCTACAAAACAACACTTGTTATGACCTAGCCAATAAATATAATCTTTCAACTTATGCGATTCAAATTTTGAAAAATTAACATACACAGTTGCGTTCAGTAAGATATTCAGAGTCTGATAAGATAAAATTAATTTTTGGTGAAGAGTAACATACCCTTATGAATAGTAATATGAATAGTAATACGACCCTTATGAATAGTAAATATTTTTATTTTATTGTGTTAGGGTTATAAGATAATTAGATCTTGATTAATTATTCAAGGTGATATAAAATGAAGTTAAGTTTTAAAATTGTTACTTTTGGAATAAATTATGATTTTATTTTAAAATTAAAATAATCCTATTTAGAAAATTATTTTCAAAAAATGGAGTTCTTTATTTAATTCTACACATCGAAAAATGGTTTGGGTGAATTTTTGGGATTTTTCTGAAATAATCAAATTTTTTATAAATAGTAAAATACGATAATTTGTTGTATATATACATTATCAGTTAAATTCACTATTCTTAGAATCATGGATAATGTAAGCACACTTAGTTCAAACTGAAATTAACTTATTACCATTATGGTTCACATGAATCAACACTATAGATTTTCTTGAGGGAAATAATTAAATAATTAATAAGATATTCAAAAATCACCCCACTCATCCACTATAAACCCCCCCTCACTCCCTCTTCTCTTCAATCCTCTCAAGCCTTGTTCCTTGTCTAAGTACGGTTCAAATAACCTCCTAATCTCCTCCCCCACATAAATAAGTCCTTGGTATCATAAAAAGACCAAAAATTCTAACCTAAAGAGGCTCTCAAAGGAAGATAACTTCAAGAGGTAAATTCATCTTCTCATTTCTTTTATTTCGAGTTCCTTTATTTTATTTTTTATTTCCTCACCACTCCTCATAAATTTTTTTTGATAACTATAGTACCTTATATTTTCTATAATATTTTCATGATAATGGAATAATTCATCATCATCTATCTTTTCCCTTTATTTTATACTATAAATGAAAACACCATTCGAGATGTGTTAATTTATTACATTTAAGGATGACATGTTTTCAATTTCAATTAATGTCTTCAATTATGGTCATGAAACCATTTTTATGATTAAACTAGATTATTATATTAGTAATATATCCTATGTGATGTTAAATATTTTTTTAAAAATGGTATTAATTTATAGATCAAAATGAGTTAGTTGTGATAAAAAATCACCAAATAACACAAACAATTATCATTAATGTTTTATATAGTGATTTATCTTCACTCTAAATAAAAAAAATGAATTTTATAACTGTATAATTTTCTTAATGTTCAATAATAAAATATATATTCAATTGCAGACAACCATTCTCATTCTACATGTTTATCTACACAAGAATATTAGTTAATCAATCATGAAAACTAAGGAATAAAACACTCCCAGAAAATGAAATTGAATCTATTAACCCATCAAAAGGCAATGAATTAACCTAGAAAGGTTGTACTAAATAAATTAAATGTATAGAAGGTTATGGAATGTAACAGCCCAAGATTTTATAAAAAAATATATATTCTTTTTAATTTTATTAATGTCTTGTGTTGTACGCTACACCAAAAGGAGCTTGCACAACACACATCCTTGACTTGCCTTGCATTACACGCAATCGCGACCTTCCTCGATAGCGTGTGTAATACGCAATACTGAGTTTCATTAAACAACGATATGCTATTAAAATATTATTAAAACTAGCCGTTATGAATAGTAATAACCACTTTTTAAAATTCTATAAATCTTATTTTTCAAAATGAACTTCATTTTTGGATTCGGAGTATCGAATTTAGCCTAAGGTGAAATTTTGGTACTTTTCGGATAACTTTCATATTCTGATGAATAGTGAAAATTACTAAATTATAATTAAAAACAAATTTTTTAATCGAAATAATTAATAGTGATAAATCATTAATTTGAGTGGTTTTAAAGTGTATTTAGAATATATTTTTACAATTTAATACAATTTTGGTCATTGGATGTAATTGCACATTTAAACCAGACATAAACAAGTGTCAATCTTTTGATAGCTATTGTTTCTTAAAAACACGCTATTTGTTTTAACAGCGGGATTTAATTATAAAATTAATTAATGCAACTTTTATGTTATGAATTTGGTAAAATAGACTTCATTTTTGAATTCGGAATATGAAATATAGCTTGGGATGAAATTTTGACATTATTCTGAAAAACATCAATTTTTGATGAATAGTGAAACTACTAAGTGGTAGGTTAAAAACTGAATTTTGCATAAAACTTAATTTTACCGCTTCTGTGAATGGAATTTCGAAAATCCGAGAGACACGGTTAATATCAAGGACTAAAATGTGGTTCAATGAGATGAAAATAATTTTTTGGTGAATAGTAACTTTTTACTTTTTTACCGCGGTTAATAGTAAATAGGGTAACTAAGGGTAAATATGATATTAATATTACCCTAACACATGTCCTAATTCTATTGGACAAGTGTAATTCGGCCAAAAACAAACTTAGGAATAAAATATGACCATTTAGGCCCACTTGAATTAGATTAGGACATTTATTATTAATTTATTTAAAGAAGGGTTGAAATAGTTAAAATCAAAGCTTAATAAGTAAATCATTTTTAATATAGGGTTATACATAAGATAAATTCGATTGTAAATATTCATTAGAAAGCTAAAAAGATTTCCTACATTATGGTATTTTATTTGTAATTTTTAGACATCAAATAATTTAATTTATTTATGACACAAAGATGATGCAGTAATTATCTTATTAATGAAATATTGACATAATTGATGTTATAAACACCAAAATAAATGTAATTTGAGACTTTTTATGAATTCCACTAATTTTCTAGGTTACTATGATATATTAGTATTGATTTAATCAACTTGGTTCGAACATATAATTCTGTTATGACTTTCACAAAAATCATATATCAAATAGTGTCAAAATTGACACAAAATAGTTTTTAAATCAAATATTATATTATTAATTGTTATTTTATTCCTAAAAATCTAAGGTTCAGCCAAATGACTTAGATAAGGATATATATATTAATAATAAACAATTTGGGGTTCGTTTGGCATGTTATAGTAAGTGTATTAACCATATAGTGAAAGAAAACAAAAAGACATGGTAAAAGTTAAATTATTTAACTTAGAGTTAAATTTAATTGATAAGGTTAAAATAATATCCTAAACTTGTATAAATTCTATTGGTTGATAGGATTTCGACCCATCCCCACTTTAGCTTCGAAATAAGACCCTTTGGAACCATTATAAACCGATTTTGACTTTAATATAAAATAATATTTTGAGATATTCCTAAGGTGCCCCTCTCCTCCCCTATAAAAGGACACCTCCTCCCCCTCCTCCTCACACCAATTTGAGCACTCAAGCTCGGCCAACCCCTGCCAAAATCTCTTCTCCACTTCCCTAGCAACATCCTAGAGGTTCTGGTCTTCCTCAAAGACCAATTCTAGTGCCCTAAGAGGAGGTCTCCAAAAGGCGCTTCAAAGAAGAGGTAATTACCGTTACCAATTCTTTCATCTTTATTTCTTCTTCCACTTCTTCTTCTTAGGTTGTTTCATTATGAAGTAATAACATCAGTATCACTCATATACTGATATGTTATTATAAGTATGAAACAAACCTATTTCACCATCTATCCATCCTACGGAAAAAGAAATCACCGCGCATGCGTACGTACGGAATACCGTCTCCACGCCGTGGTGTAATCTATTTTCCACCACCACCTTACATGGATGGGTATAATGGTGTAAAGAATAACTATACATAGTTATTACAACATCATATTGATTCTGATATATTGTATAATACACTCCAATTCAATTCAATATTTATATAAATGATTTCATCGCTCGTGCGTACGTACGGAATACCGTCTCCACGACGCGATGAGATTCATTCTCCATGTTAACCATTTAAGAATGATTATAATGTATATATAAGAAATAATAATGAAATATATGACATTATAAAGATACTGGATTTATGTATATATATACATATTTATGTCATCTACTTACTTCCATTTCAAGACAATAAGGAAAGGAAAACAGCGTTCATGCGTACGTACGGACTACCGTCTCCATGAACGGTGTTTTTCATTTTATTTATCTACCTATTATATATATATATATACTGAATATATATGATATATAAATCATATTTTATATTCTGGAAGTAAGTAAATCATGATATAAGTAATAATGATGTCAAGAACAACAAGTCAAAACACCTACGATAAATGAAACGATTTTACCCAAAACGCTTCTTTAACATGGAATTTACAAAAGAACAGGTAATATAATGTCATAAGTGAACCATATATGATATCATAACAATGAATATGATTCTGTAATAAGTCAATAACATGATTTAAATCATTATACAGGAGGTTCGGACACTTACAAAGCAAGTCGGACCTAAGGTAAGGGAAATATCACAATCTCATTTTTATCCGAGATTGTTTATTCGTAAGTATTTACTGGGGTTTATTTTATCATCCACATCCATGTTTCCTCAATATGTAATATTATTTCCATCCAACTACAATGTTGTAAATCCAATTTTACCCTTTGGTGAGTTTTTTGTAAAAGATATGAAAAGAATCTTTTGTCGTTTTTCATACGAGGTACTTTTTGACTTTTCCGACAAAAGTACGAAGAATGTTTTTTTTAACTTATACGGCACAAACGGATTTATACTGTTTTATAAAGCCTTATTTTCATGAAGCTTCCTCTAAAATATTTCATGACTATTTTCAATAAAATCTTTTTCTTTTAAAATTGCATGATGTTTTGTGAAAAGAAATTGATTTTGAAGAAAAAAGGATATTTTCCTCAAGAATTCATTTCAAGTGTTTTATCAAAATTATTTTCCATCTAAGATAATAAAGGGTTCTGTTTCTATCCATATTTTTACATTGATTTGACTATGTTGTGATGGAATTATGTTTATGAATTCCTTTATCTTATATGAATGGTTTTATGATGTCATGTTGTTTAAGAATCCCATTTTTATTACATGGGTTATGCAATGATGTATGGTTTATGATTTTGTGGCACACATAAGAAAGGATTCATTAAGAGATGGGTGGGACCTATATCTCCCTCCAATGCATTGGGTAAAGATTTCATATCTCATGAGATAGACATGGCTGGAATGGTAGGTTATACCGGTTCAGTGAAACAGGACTGAAACGAGGATTACTCGATTCAGAAAGGGACTTTGTCCACTAAGATAGTCTTGGCAATGAGTCTTGACTAACAAGAAATGATTCTCTATGATTATGTGTGTATGCCACAATGAGTAATGTTTTAAGTTATGGTTTCATTTTCACTACTATGATTTATCCCATGTTATGAAATTATGCTCTCTTTTGCAGGTTAAGATTTCCAAAAATGTTATGTTCTTATGAAAATTATGTGATTGATATTTCTTTTGTTTACCCTTACTGAGCATTTGAGCTCACCCTTTTATGTTTTCTTTTCCCCAGGATATAAAGAAAGGTTTTAGGTAAAAAAAAAGGAAGATCTTTATGGGAGATGTTGAAGATCTTCCACCAGGATTAGAAGTTTACGTTCCGAGTTTCCAAAGACACTAAACTATTACGATCCTTGTGTGTGTGTTTTTGTTATGTACTAAGTATTCCGCAAATGTAATGTAATGTCCATGTACGTCAGGCTTCGGGTCTCTACTGTTGGTATCAGAGGAAAGGTTTAGTCAACCTTTGGAAACTAGGATGCGAAAACGTTAGTGAGATCCCTAGAGATATTTCTAAGGTATGTCTAGGGATGTCTCTAAGGTTAAGTATACGTATAGGTTATAGTAATAGAATTACGCTAACGATCATAGAATTAAACCTAAGATGTTGGATATTGAAGGTAATCCCCCTTTATTATGTTGTTTTCCCTAGCATGATTTTTGCCTCTCACACTATTCTTTTTGGGTTTTAGACGATGGCTGGAACCCGAAGGAACCGTGTTGATCAATGCAATGGACAATGCAATGATTGCCCTCCTGAACAAACAAATGTTATGGGAGATGGAGTGCAAAATCTTATTGCTATACTTACACAAGCTATGAATCATTCTGGACTTCCAAATGTGCAGAGAAGGGAACAATATTCTATTGAGTCCTTCATGAGGCAACGTCCACCTTCTTTCAGTGGGTCTTCTGATCCACTTGTGGCTGAACAATGGATCAGTACTACTGAAAAGATATTTTCAGTTCTTCAATGTTCTGAACATGATAAAGTCATCTTAGCAGTATATCGTTTGGAAGGTGAAGCTGATCAATGGTGGAATCTTATCAAGAATACGAGGCCAAGAGATGAAATTGAGTCCATGGAATGGGACGAGTTCAAGAACTTGTTTTTCAGTAAGTACTTCCCTCGTATTCTTCGAACAAAGATGGAGAAAGAATTTCTTGAACTGAAGCAAAGGGATGATGAATCTGTTGGTACCTATGAAGCAAATTTTACAAGACTTGCAAGGTATGCTTCTGGAATTATCATCCAACCTGAAAGTAAAGTTGATCGATTTTTCAGTGGCTTAAAACCAAGTCTTCGAAGGGCATTAGCTATAAGAGACATCAGTAGCTATGAAGAAATTGTGCGTTGTGCTATCAAGGTAGAAATGGAAGTTGGTGTTACATATCCATCTCATGGTTTTGACAAGAAACGAAAGATGGAGTTCAAGGAGAAATCTCAGAATAATGGTGAAAAGAAGATGAATGTTTCCTTATGCACAAAGTGTGGAAAGAAGCATGGTGGAGATTGTCTAAAAGGGACTAGAAAATGTTTTAAGTGTGGAAAAGAAGGTCATCGAGCAGCTGAGTGTCGAAGTAATGGAAAAAGGGTTTCTAATGATGTGAATAAAGCAAACACTGCAGAGAACGCACCGCCAACACTTCAATGCTTCAAGTGCAAGGAAATGGGGCATTATGCTAATAATTGCCATAATCCAAGGGTTAGTGATGATCAACATGAGCAACCACTGAAGGCAAAGGACAAAGGGAAATCACATGCGATCACTATTGGCAATGTTGAATATGACAACGATGTGGTGGAATGATTAAGTGTTTATGTAATGGGATTCCAAAATAATGTTGTATCATTGAGTATTGCAATATTTATTGATGTGGTATTCAAAGTGATTGAGATATTTTTTGGAAATAAGATGATATGCGCATAATGAAGAAAATGAAATGTTTAATAGTATTCATGAGCTCATGATTGATATAAGGACTAAGTGATATCATGGTTTGAGTATATAGAATTTTGAGGATTTTGGTATGTGGAAAGTGTTAACTTTTAACTGCACTCATGTTTTCACTAAGGTATTCAAGAGGATACACGATTAAGGACTTTGAATGTTTGGAATGTGACCAACAAGACATATCTTATGATATGTGGGGATCAACGACAGTATTAAATCTCTGGTAATCGTTGTCACTATATTATGTGAGTGGATTGCAGTATTATGTATAAGCCTAAAGATTAGACTGGATTATGTTGGACATAAGTTAGTATTGTTTAAGGATAGAAGATTTTCGATATTATTGATGGGATGTTATAGTAACGTAGTTTTAGAAAAAGGGACAACCTGCAGGACGGGCGACAGCCCATCGCTTCGGACAAGGCTGTAGGAATCGAACCCACAACCGAAGTGCGACTGGCCTTTATCGCCTACCACTGGCCTACAGGAAGTCCCTGTTTAGTAGAAACTAGTTTTATTATATTAATCAACATGATATATGAAGTATAAGTCCATTTTAGGAACCATATATGATTAATCTCACTATAGAATGACTTATGTATATTTAATAACTTTTGCTAACCTTTTGTTTGAGACAGATGGAATGAACAGTCATTCTAACACTTCACAAATAACAAATTCAACTTCATTTATTTAAGAGATGAAGTAGAAATTGTTCAAGGCACGAACAAAAGTGAGATTGTACCAAAATAAAGTAAGTATTTATTCTAAGAAAATTTTCAACTTTAGGGAAATGATCTTGAAAACCAAAAATGTTGTCCTAGTTCTCTTATACCTGATAAATCAGATGGTACCTTAGATCGTCACAAATTTATGGATTTGTGATTACTGGCTTTTCCATAGCCATGTTCTCTACCACTCTCCATCAGAACATGATGGTTAGATTTCTCTTCCCTATCCATATTTTCACCTATGTGGAAACCCAGTGATTAGTTTATTTGGGTAATCGTTACATTTCATACTTTAGTTTTTAAAGACAAGTTTTGGTATTCCCTTTTACGATGTGGGTTTATATTAAAGAAACTTTCAAATAGTAAACCATTTATAACCCCGACGAATTTCGAGGGCGAAATTCATTTTAAGGGGGGTAGAATGTAACAGCCCAAGATTTTATAAAAAAATATATATTCTTTTTAATTTTATTAATGTCTTGTGTTGTATGCTACACCAAAAGGAGCTTGCACAACACACATCCTTGACTTGCCTTGCATTACACGCAATCGCGACCTTCCTCGATAGCGTGTGTAATACGCAATACTGAGTTTCATTAAACAACGATATGCTATTAAAATATTATTAAAACTAGCCGTTATGAATAGTAATAACCACTTTTTAAAATTCTATAAATCTTATTTTTCAAAATGAACTTCATTTTTGGATTCGGAGTATCGAATTTAGCCTAAGGTGAAATTTTGGTACTTTTCGGATAACTTTCATATTCTGATGAATAGTGAAAATTACTAAATTATAATTAAAAACAACTTTTTTAATCGAAATAATTAATAGTGATAAATCATTAATTTGAGTGGTTTTAAAGTGCATTTAGAATATATTTTTACAATTTAATACAATGTTGGTCATTGGATGTAATTGCACATTTAAACCAGACATAAACAAGTGTCAATCTTTTGATAGATATTGTTTCTTAAAAACACGCTATTTGTTTTAACAGCGGGATTTAATTATAAAATTAATTAATGCAACTTTTATGTTATGAATTTGGTAAAATAGACTTCATTTTTGAATTCGGAATATGAAATATAGCTTGGGATGAAATTTTGACATTATTCTGAAAAACATCAATTTTTGATGAATAGTGAAACTACTAAGTGGTAGGTTAAAAACTGAATTTTGCATAAAACTTAATTTTACCGCTTCTGTGAATGGAATTTCGAAAATCCGAGAGACACAGTTAATATCAAGGACTAAAATGTGGTTCAATGAGATGAAAATAATTTTTTGGTGAATAGTAACTTTTTACTTTTTTACCGCGGTTAATAGTAAATAGGGTAACTAAGGGTAAATATGATATTAATATTACCCTAACACATGTCCTAATTCTATTGGACAAGTGTAATTCGACCAAAAACAAACTTAGGAATAAAATATGACCATTTAGGCCCACTTGAATTAGATTAGGACATTTATTATTAATTTATTTAAAGAAGGGTTGAAATAGTTAAAATCAAAGTTTAATAAGTAAATCATTTTTAAGATAGGGTTATACATAAGATAAATTCGATTGTAAATATTCATTAGAAAGCTAAAACGATTTCCTACATTATGGTATTTTATTTGTAATTTTTAGACATCAAATAATTTAATTTATTTATGACACAAAGATGATGCAGTAATTATCTTATTAATGAAATATTGACATAATTGATGTTATAAACACCAAAATAAATGTAATTTGAGACTTTTTATGAATTCCACTAATTTTCTAGGTTACTATGATATATTAGTATTGATTTAATCAACTTGGTTCGAACATATAATTCTGTTATGACTTTCACAAAAATCATATATCAAATAGTGTCAAAATTGACACAAAATAGTTTTTAAATCAAATATTATATTATTAATTGTTATTTTATTCCTAAAAATCTAAGGTTCGGCCAAATGACTTAGATAAGGATATATATATTAATAATAAACAATTTGGGGTTCGTTTGGCATGTTATAGTAAGTGTATTAACCATATAGTGAAAGAAAACAAAAAGACATGGTAAAAGTTAAATTATTTAACTTAGAGTTAAATTTAATTGATAAGGTTAAAATAATATCCTAAACTTGTCTAAATTATATTGGTTGATAGGATTTCGACCCATCCCCACTTTAGCTTCGAAATAAGACCCTTTGGAACCATTATAAACCGATTTTGACTTTAATATAAAATAATATTTTGAGATATTCCTAAGGTGCCCCTCTCCTCCCCTATAAAAGGACACCTCCGCCCCCTCCTCCTCACACCAATTTGAGCACTCAAGCTCGGCCAACCCCTGACAAAATCTCTTCTCCACTTCCCTAGCAACATCCTAGAGGTTCTGGTCTTCCTTAAAGACCAATTCTAGTGCCCTAAGAGGAGGTCTCCAAAAGGCGCTTCAAAGAAGAGGTAATTACCGTTACCAATTCTTTCATCTTTATTTCTTCTTCCACTTATTCTTATTAGGTTGTTTCATTATGAAGTAATAACATCAGTATCACTCATATACTGATATGTTATTATAAGTAT
This sequence comes from Viscum album, assembly GCA_963277665.1. Taxonomy (NCBI): domain Eukaryota; kingdom Viridiplantae; phylum Streptophyta; class Magnoliopsida; order Santalales; family Viscaceae; genus Viscum; species Viscum album. The sequence continues at coordinate 1,507,785,734 of OY728158.1, forward strand.
GAAACAAACCTATTTCACCATCTATCCATCCTACGGAAAAAGAAATCACCGCGCGTGCGTACGTACGGAATACCGTCTCCACGCCGTGGTGTAATCTATTTTCCACCACCACCTTACATGGATGGGTATAATGGTGTAAAGAATAACTATACATAGTTATTAGAACATCATATTGATTCTGATATATTGTATAATACACTCCAATTCAATTCAATATTTATATAAATGATATCATCGCTCGTGCGTACGTACGGAATACCGTCTCCACGACGCGATGAGATTCATTCTCCATGTTAACCATTTAAGAATGATTATAATGTATATATAAGAAATAATAATGAAATATATGACATTATAAAGATACTGGATTTATGTATATATATACATATTTATTTCATCTACTTACTTCCATTTCAAGACAATAAGGAAAGGAAAACAGCGTTCATGCGTACGTACGGACTACCGTCTCCATGAACGGTGTTTTTCATTTTATTTATCTACCTATTATATATATATATATACTGAATATATATGATATATAAATCATATTTTATATTCTGGAAGTATGTAAATCATGATATAAGTAATAATGATGTCAAGAACAACAAGTCAAAACACCTACGATAAATGAAACGATTTTACCCAAAACGCTTCTTTAACATGGAATTTACAAAAGAACAGGTAATATAATGTCATAAGTGAACCATATATGATATCATAACAATGAATATGATTCTCTAATAAGTCAATAACATGATTTAAATCATTATACAGGAGGTTCGGACACTTACAAAGCAAGTCGGACCTAAGGTAAGGGAAATATCACAATCTCATTTTTATCCGAGATTGTTTATTCGTAAGTATTTACTGGGGTTTATTTTATCATCCACATCCATGTTTCCTCAATATGTAATATTATTTCCATCCAACTACAATGTTGTAAATACAATTTTACCCTTTGGTGAGTTTTTTGTAAAAGATATGAAAAGAATCTTTTGTCGTTTTTCATACGAGGTACTTTTTGACTTTTCCGACAAAAGTACGAAGAATGTTTTTTTTAACTTATACGGCACAAACGGATTTATACTGTTTTATAAAGCCTTATTTTCATGAAGCTTCCTCTAAAATATTTCATGACTATTTTCAATAAAATCTTTTTCTTTTAAAATTGCATGATGTTTTGTGAAAAGAAATTGATTTTGAAGAAAAAAGGATATTTTCCTCAAGAATTCATTTCAAGTGTTTTATCAAAATTATTTTCCATCTAAGATAATAAAGGGTTCTGTTTCTATCCATATTTTTACATTGATTTGACTATGTTGTGATGGAATTATGTTTATGAATTCCTTTATCTTATATGAATGGTTTTATGATGTCATGTTGTTTAAGAATCCCATTTTTATTACATGGGTTATGCAATGATGTATGGTTTATGATTTTGTGGCACACATAAGAAAGGATTCATTAAGAGATGGGTGGGACCTATATCTCCCTCCAATGCATTGGGTAAAGATTTCATATCTCATGAGATAGACATGGCTGGAATGGTAGGTTATACCGGTTCAGTGAAACAGGACTGAAACGAGGATTACTCGATTCAGAAAGGGACTTTGTCCACTAAGATAGTCTTGGCAATGAGTCTTGACTAACAAGAAATGATTCTCTATGATTATGTGTGTATGCCACAATGAGTAATGTTTTAAGTTATGGTTTCATTTTCACTACTATGATTTATCCCATGTTATGAAATTATGCTCTCTTTTGCAGGTTAAGATTTCCAAAAATGTTATGTTCTTATGAAAATTATGTGATTGATATTTCTTTTGTTTACCCTTACTGAGCATTTGAGCTCACCCTTTTATGTTTTCTTTTCCCCAGGATATAAAGAAAGGTTTTAGGTAAAAAAAAAGGAAGATCTTTATGGGAGATGTTGAAGATCTTCCACCAGGATTAGAAGTTTACGTTCCGAGTTTCCAAAGACACTAAACTATTACGATCCTTGTGTGTGTGTTTTTGTTATGTACTAAGTATTCCGCAAATGTAATGTAATGTCCATGTACGTCAGGCTTCGGGTCTCTACTTGGAATCATTAATTTATGAACCTAAATTTTATTATTGAGGTCATTAATGTATTTATTTTCATGGTATTAAATGTATCATTTTATTATTATTAACTTTTGGACATATGATTCAATTGAACTCAAAGTGGTAAGGGTTTTCTTCCTGAACCACTATTTTGATTCGGGTTACTCTTATTCTCTACATACCTCAATTAAATTCTTATTTATTAATATGTACTCATAATAAATTCTATGGTAATTTTATATATATGTTTAAAAATCATAATCCTTCTTTATTTTATAGGGAGTTACATGTTTTAAAAATAACTTTAAAAAATTCTTCCTGAAATACAAGCCCAATTCAAGGGAATTTCTCAAATTCTAACCTATTTTCAAGGTCACACTAAAATATGTTTTTAGAAACTTTTATCTTACTAAAATAAATAATTTTATTATTAAAATATTAACTTACTTATCTTCTGGTTTTATACAAATAATTTTCCTAAATAACACTTGTTTTCAAAGTGAAAGAGTATTTATCTCAGAAATTACTCGATGCTCCTATAAGAGTATCTTAATCTGTTTCAACACTCTTGTTGATTATTATTTATTATTGGGATTACTATTTTATTATATAATCTACCATATTTAATTTAATGGTTTATGATTAGTTTTACTATGGATGTGCTATCTTAAAATCATTCACCAATTTACTCCGAATGGGTAGTGTTTATGCTTAATGTTCGGGGAAAGTTATTTACATTTAATATGTTAGTTTCAATATGAATTTATATTTTTCTTATGTTTGTCTCCATTCACATGAGTAATTGATTGTACTTATGATGTTTTGGGTGGGGCCATCTATATCCTCTCGGTGCATCGGTAGGTCTCAGGAGAAAAACTAGGTCTTGGCATGAGGCCTTGACAAAATGGTTACTTATGGTCTTCGCATGAGTCCATTAAGGGATGTTTAAGATATCCTGTATTATGAATTTACCCATTACAAAAGTATTAATTGATGGTTAATGTGGTTATTTGACTAGTATATTACCCATGATTATGTTTTATTATGGAATTATTTATTCAGCTCTTATTCCTGCTATATCATGTTCATGTTGTTTAGGAATGTGTTTTTAGTTATTCACTATGCCTGATGTTTATATTTATGATATCATCTACTATATTTCCTACCCTTATTGAGCATTTTATATCACCCATTTCTTATGTTTCATTTTTCCCAGGATGTGAAGAAGTATATTATTAATGAACTGTAGAGATAACCTAGGAGATATGGATGTTTTCAAATAATTTTTTATGTTGTATTTCTTTTCAGGTTGTAATGTTGAACTTATGTATATATATAGCTTTCCAAATATACTAAACTATTAGTAACTTCTGGGTATTAATTTCTTGTAATCATTCCATTATAATGTAATAAGGCATCAGCTCTAGGTAGCTGGGGTCAAGTCCTTATATATGTGACAAAGATTGTGATACCACAAGTGAGTGTTATATGATTCATGTGTATTCATTTAATTATTAATTTACAATATTTTGTTGTAATAATTTAATATATAAATACCATTATTTAGGTATTCCATACCATAAGGTATTTTATATTTATAAAAGTAGAAACCTTTATTTCCAAATTTAAAGATAAATGTATCCATATCTAGTAAATAAATATAAATAATGTCTTTGGTAACTCTAAGAACATAATAAAAGTTATTTAAAACCAAAATCCATCATATTAGGATTGTGATATGGTAGTATTTAATGGATATAGTAGCCAACCTCACTCTATTAACAACCTAATGATCTATCACACCTCTTGCAACCTTCTGAAATCCACTTGGTTCCTATATTTGGATACAAATGTGAGCACCACATGAAATATCTAATACCATACTTGTAAATGTAGAATCATTACACTCGACAATGAATGCACCTAAAGCTTCCCCCTAATTCTTCAATTTGGTGAAATTCCTCTTCTAGTGGCCCTGATTTCCTCATGAAAAATATAGTACATCCTATTCATTCCCTTTCCACTGGATCTTTTTCTTCTTAGAAGGATGTTTCTCTGTATCCTTATAATTGGAATGAGTCTTAACCCCCTTTTACTTTTTTACTCTTCTTTTTATTACTCATAATGAAATCAGGTTTGTTATTCCCCGTTTCTTTATCAACTTGGAATATAATAGTAAAAATTCCTGATAGTGTCTTATCTCTATTTCTCATTACAATTCACAATAAAAATGGAGATGTTTTTGGTTATTGAGGAAAGAATGATATCTGTGTACAAATCATTAGAGATATTAAAATCCAAGATGTCTAGTAACCCAATGTATCCAATCATCTTGACAACATATTCCCTATCTATCACCAACTATCTAATATTACATGTGAATAGTGCATTAGAGATCTCATATCCTATTGATCTCTCCTTCTCTTGATAGATATCCTAAAGGTGATAAACAATGTTATACATATCCATATCTTCATATCGATTTAAAATCTCATTGGATATAGAGGATAGAATGAAACATTGGAAATACCTAGAATTATCTACATGCTTCAAATATATAGAAACTTATTCCTTATTAGCCTCTTTAGAAAAGATATCAGGAAGTGAGGTTTCCAGTACGTACAATTTCCTTTCATGGAATAGTATAACATGAAAGAAATGATGATATTAATGGAAATTCAAGTTGGTGATAATTTTATCCTTATCTAGTATGGATCCGAGTGATATTATTAATTTTATTTGATCTACTATATTTACAAATTAAGAAAATATGATTAGTACTTGTTTTTTGATTACAAAATATATTAATAAATTTAAAATTAATTAAATCATTATAAACCTCCCACTATTTTTTTAAACCTAATAGCCCCCAAACACCAGTTTCAAAATATATTTTTTACTTTGTAATTCTAGTGTAATGGATCTATATTCCCATATCGTAACCCAAACATAGTTCCAACAATCTATTTGAAGGGTTTTAGGCTGGTGTAAAATTCCAACTACATTAACTAAATAGTTCCTTGATATTTTGAGTGGACTTAACAATATTTAAATTCTATTTTAGGATTTGTTCAACCTTTTACTATTATTTACATCAAGTCATTATTATTTATTCAACCCTTGATGTAAACTAAGTAAAATCAACCCAGAAAGTAAAGCTGAAATTTCAATGATAACCGAAAGAACCCCAACTAAGTTTGGTCAAATACTTTGACTATGAGGTCAATTATAACTTATGTACTAGAAGACTAATATGAAATAATATTTTAATTGAGGGATTTTTGTCCTTATGTATAAATATAATGTTTTCATTATTTCACACCTTATTAATATTAAGTGGATTTCACAATCATAAATGATTAACCATGAAACTGATAGAAACAAATATAAGTTGTATGATAAAGAGTTTTTTCTAGAGGATAGTTTATCAAGAATATAATAAAATAACCCTCAACCTTGGTGAAAACACATTGAAAAATATCTTGGTTTGTGTTGAAGCATTCCAAAATTTCTCCTATGCATTTCCTTGATTGGTTTCACCTTGTCTTCTTGATTCAGACCTCCTATACTCACTTGGGAGATCCATTATTACATAATCTTTTACTCACACATAGTTGAGGGGGTCCAATGGATTGGATAAAATGGGGTTTACATTAAATAAACCACAAGAACATAGTATATTACATAATAAGGATAAGGGGAATACATGCAATCCCTTTTTAATAATATAAAACTAATAAATTAAAAGAAACCAATCACACACAAGGGTTGGACAAATATCATGACCATATATACATAAAATAACAAGAATAAATATTTATCAATTACATAAATTCATTTATTAATTAACATAATGTTCCATTAATTAATTCAATTAATTAAATTTATCTTAATTTCATACAACCATCCTTAACTCAGTATTATCTACAATTAAAAAAAATTAATTTCATTTAAAATTAATGTAGTACAAAAGTGTACTTAGAGGAAATGTCACGTGTTTTCCAAAATTTTAACATAAAATGAATTTAATATATAATTATTAATCCTATGAAAAGGAATATACTATCAAATGAATGAAATATATAACACATATCAATAGGTTTAATTATACATTTAATTCATCATTTTGTGAAAATTTGAAAAACACCATTGACAATAGACTACACAAAGTGTATAAAAGTAAATGGAATGTACTTGTGTTCTTCCCATGTCTTTAGTAAATACCTTGATCTGGAAACATTCCCTTATAAATTTTTTGACGTATACACTATATATGGGAAATACACAATATGAAACCTCAGATTGAATAACCTCGTAGTCCCTGTTCCATATATCCAATACATAGATTTCATGGGACACCCCATGTTATCGGCTTCGAGACATGAGGTACTAAATGTCACGTAGTTCTTCAGTCTATGTTCCAAAATATATATATCCACATGGAGATATGTCTTTGTTGGATCTTAGATCTGATTATATCATATATATTCGATGTTATCAAGAGATATGAATGTGTGAAGAAAAACTACATGGTGTGTATCATGAAGTACAAAACAAGTACTTTTCTTTTCTCTAGGAAGAAACTTTCTCACTTTAATATGGAATTATATAAATTATAATTCATTTTTAATCATTATCTAGTTATGAGTTACATTATCAAGAACAAATAAAATAAGATATGACACTGTTTTCATATTAAAAAGAATCTATTTTAGTAAAATAAAACATAAAAACATGAAATCAATCAATTAATAATAAATAATTATAAATTAAACATGTGACCACCCTGAGGCCACTTTAATGTTCTGGGTGCAATGGAAGAATCATTTGAGGGTATGAATAAATCTAATTTAGTTTTAAATGTTGTGTAATCATTGCTTTACATTATCACCTATTTATTTACAATAAAAAATAGTAGATTAATTGGCTAACTAATATACCATAACTATAGGGAGAGGATATTTACATGTAATTTATAATTAATTTATGAGTAGATATAGAATTAACTTAACTCAAAATTCTTGTTTTGTTAATGATTAGTTTAATAGATATTGTCACACCATAGCTTTAAATTAGGATGAAAGTGTAGAATAACTATATCATTGATCCACACATACACTGAAATCTTAAAATAGCACAGAATAACCATCAGGTGCTAGAACATCTGATCCTAATCGATCTTGTAGTTCATGGTTGTTTACAAAAAAATTTTTATTGAGAGAGAAAGAACTCTTGATGATATCTTATTATCTTGAGAGAGGAGGGAAGGACACACTCTATATCTCTTTATCTCTCTCTTGGGGTTAAGAGTGTCTCACTCTATCAATTGTTCACACCAATTATCAAATTAGGAAAGTTATATAATCAGATATTTATTATATCTGGTTTAGGATTGAAAAATCACACTCAAGCCCCCTGTGTTCTTTAATATTATTAAATTACCCAATGTAAAATAATAATAATAATAATATTAATAATCACTTGACATGTGTAATGAAATTAATAATAAATAAATATCATTTATATTGTTTCTAATCATACCATTAATATTAGTCCGCCTTCTGTCATTGACATTTACCAATAATCAAATAATGACTATTTAATGAAATAAATGTCACTACATTATTCTATGATAAATATAATAAATACTATATTTTATAGTCATGAAAATAAATCTTTATTATTATTATTATTTAACTCAATTATTCTTTTTAATGACTTGCGATTAAATGATGGTGATCAACCAAACCTGAATAAATATTACTTATTATAACCTTTTAAATTCAATACTAAAATTTACTTGAGATTATAAATACATTTAGTGTGTGACCCTCTATGCCTTTTTCTTAGTGGAATTAGGAATAACATCCTAAATTCCAATTTTAACATCTAATAAAATTCCAATACTTCCATAAATAAATATGCTAATATCCCAATAATGTCCATCCTCCTATAAAAATGTATCATGTAATGTAATACCTTTATCACAATATCTCTAATTAAGAAATATGCCTGACAATTCCATCAACTTATAAGCTCAATATATATTTCTATGACTTCCCAAAAATTAACTCACGCACCTAAACATCATGTCCATGGATTTATGTAGGTAGTTCCATTACATAAAATGGAATGAGATATTAACTTTCACCATGCGACAAAGAGATAAATCCATTTTCACATTATCCATTAATTCTCTATCATTCATGATGCTCCCAACATATCCTACTTTACGAAATATAATTACAAGGGGTTTCATCTATACATCAAAGTATGTGAATAATGATACCCATTAATGATAATATTAAATTCTAAGGATTAATACATATGTCTTTGGAATGGGACATCTAATGAAACATGTAAATAAGGATTTACTATTAATGGGACTATTATCATAACCTTATATCTTGGAGTTTTCCAAGGATGAATACCATGAGAATGTGTTTAAATGTATTATGAGAATCAAACTATTTATAGCCTATATTTTTTATGTATTGTTTGACAATATCATATGTCCATGGAACAACATTGAAAAATAATTTTGTTGTACCTATAGTGAGAAATATTTATGACCTTTTAGTGGGACATATATTCTATGGAAATTATTACATAAAAATATTCTGGAAAATAACAATTATTATATGATAATAAAACTTATTTAATAATAAAAATATGTAACCAAGTAATAAAAATTTGGTTCTAGGGAACTGGCTCCAACACTAACTATACAATAGCTACTATCCCCAATCCATTAATCCACATAGTTTACCAATACACTTGAACAACATGAAATTATTTTCTCATGCTTTCAAAAACACCTATTGAAGAAATGGGCCCATAGAACATAGTTATTTATGTGTATCCACATAGATAGACAAACCATGTACCTAAACCGTGTGCCTGGACTATTTCTCCAAAAACTATAAATTTTTGTTCCACAATTGAAATCATTTCAAACCTCAAAAGATACAAACTAATCTAAAAAATACATATGACCCAGATGTTGTCAAAAATCCCATCCTTTATGTTTTTTTGTGATTAAAGGTGTTATATAAAATAATGAAGAGGTAAAGTGTCGTTGATCATAAAGTTTAGCTAGAGGAAGGGAATTATAGTGTAATTTGGAAGGCTATTTCATAGTGTCATATAAAAAATTAGCCTTATGATGTGGACATTTTCTTGTGGTATGGAGTCTTGAGATAAAGTATTTGGTGGTTTTACTATCATGTAGACCCCTATGGCATAGATATTTAGCTACACCATGTATCTTGTAGGTCATTTTCAAGTTATCTGTTTTCATTGGGGTTACTACAACATGATATGTAGCTTATACCATGGAATCCTCAAGGATGGAATTACTTGGTTCTACCCAATTAAGGGTTATTTAAATGTGGTGTTTGAGTTCCTTCGTAGTGTTTTAGGGTTCAATAATCATGTATTTATAGATTTAGTGACCCCTACAGTGTGGTCTCTTGACTGCACCATAGTGTTACCTTAGGTTTGTAGGACCAAGTTTGACTAAGGTTTGTTTCCTTTTATTTTTCTTTAGACCCTAGGTGAACCTAGGACCTCTTCAAGTAACATTTAGTGCCCTTTTCTTATATTTAGCCCTTAAATTTGGTACATCTATTCATGGATGATTCGGGGTGATTTTTCTTATTCCCATTGGTTCTTAATCTCTTCCATTCCCTATTTACATAATATAGTAGTGTTTTCCTTCAATTTTTATAGAATTAATATCAATTATTGATGGATGATCCATAGTGGTATATCCTTAAGGATCATGAGTTCCTTATGAAATAGGTTATTATAGATCTGTGCTTGTTCATATATTCTTTCTTAATGAGTGTTGAGAGCTTTATATTGAGGTAAGGGATTCATGGATGCTCATTATTTTATTTCTGAGTGTGGGATGATGATACCTTATTTTATTTGGGAAATGATGGAATTAACACAATAAAGATAAAAATATAAAAATTATGGAAAATGAAATGGGTAATGGGATTTCATGATCCTAGGTGGTTTATGTTATGTTGGATGCTTCTTGATATTTTATAGATACTGTGCAATTGATTACTGTAGTTATTTTTGATACTTAGAGAGGATGATATTCTTAAAATTGGTTAAATAATGTAAAGATGGTAAGACAGAGTAAATGATGAATGGGTCATGTGAAATTAGTTACAATTCATTCTTAAAATATGAATATGAAAGTGATGTTTAAAGGACATCTATAGTAGAATTATAGGCATTGTTAGGTGCTGTTTTGTGTCATTTTGTTAATAAAACCATATCACAATGAATCGTTTAATAAAATATGGTAAATGAAAATGGTTGTTTATTGGAATTAAATTCATGGGGATATTATCATCCCATACTTGTTTTATAGGCATTTATTCCTAGGTGTTATGGCATTGATTCCCATTGAATTTTCTATAATGAAAATAAAATTATTTCCTAGGTGTGATTCCCCTTTTTTCATACCTTATCATGTTTTTTCCGATACTTGATATAGTTTGGATATTAGGAGAGGTATACATGACACAAGTTGAGATATATGATTTCTTGTTTCCTATTCATTGATACGAGCATAATGTTGGTATAGACAGAACAAGTTGAGAACCAGGCTTTTCTGTTTAGTGGATAACTATGTTGGGATGTTTATTAATTGGTTAGTGTAGGTTGAGAGTTGGATATTCCCATATTTATGGATATTTTCTTCATAGTTTATGGTTTTCTTGATGGTCAATTTTTGTGATTTTTAAATATTTACTACAGTTCACCTATATACTATAAGTTCATGTTCTTTGTTTTATTTTTAGGTTGAGTCATAGAATACCCAGATTATGGAATAATAAATTAATTATAAAAAAAATATTGGGATTGGGTGATCATGATGATGATAATGAAATATTAATTAAGAAACTTGTCATGGTTAGATAAATTTACTAAGATAATGGAATGGAAATGATAAAATTGAAATATGAATTATTTAAGCATTGGATTATGATGAAATTAAATTACTAAAACAATATTTTTAACGGGGTTAATGAATGATTAATAATTTTTAAATTACTAAATGGAAATTATTAATGATATTGAATCTTTATTATTGTGCATTTATATTAAATATAGTTTCCTAGACTTTAGTGGTGAGATTTAGGTGTCATGTGGGATGATAAAAATAATTGAGTATAAAGATAGGTAGTTTCCCTTAGTTTGATTGCGTGATATAACTTTCATTACAATTCATTATTTCATTTACTACACTACACAATTTGGAAATATATGTGATTCTAAAATGTTTTGGGTTATGTGTATTTTCCCAAATATCTAATTTAGTAAGGTAATAAATGATCGACTTCCCCCTCTTTCCCAGTATCCCTTCAAATATAGAATGATGTGTAGAATTATCTATACTATGATGACTTAAAATGTTGGATATGTGTCTACATGGGTTGTGAAGACTCTTAGTTTTACCATGATTATGTGTGTGGGATATAATTACTTGAGGTTATAACACATAAATTTATTCTGTATGTAGTGAGTGCAGTTTCTATAGGTGTTCTTGCATGAGTTGTATTGAATCAAGGAATAATTCATGATACATTGGATGTAATGGATTTTTTACCTGTAACATAGTTATGAGATGCGATTGGTATATGTGTGCATGATGTGTAAGTTGATATAATTATATGGATCTAACATAGTTTGTCGATAAGAGGGATGACTTATAGAAGTTATTTTATCACATAGCATTTGGCATTGGGGGAATGTGGGAAAAAAGCCATTGGGAAGTATATATGGGGTACCTTTCTAATATATATGATTCTGATATAGAGTTAATTACTTTTATACATTAATTGGTGAGAAATACCTGGTGTGGATGACATATATTCATAATTTATTTTCTAATGAGTCGGTTTCTACTATTTATTCACTATAATTTATTGTGTTTATTTCACATTTTCAAAAGTGGTTTCACAGAGGATCCTACCAAGTATACCATTATTCTTAACCCACTTATATATAAACTATTTTTAGGTATGTAGTATTTGGTTTGTGATGGAGCTAGGAATTACTAGATCATGGTGTTATTCGAGAGCTCTTAGAGTTCCTAGTCACTGTCTATCCTTGTTTTTAATACATTCTTGTTGTTTCCAAATGTATAATATTACATTCATGTACTAGAATGGTTTATGAATTATTTATGAGATAGATTTTGTTGGTTTGTATTATCAATTATCCTCAATATTTATCAATTGAGTGTGATTCCTCACATTGTTAGGAATTCTATACCCTTAGTACTAGTTTATAACCCATGGATTATTAGAGTAAAGCTTTGGGGGTCTTCCCCATATTCATTGTCGCCCTAGGAATAGTACTAGGGGGGGTCATGACTAAGTGGTATCAGAGTTGATGGTTGAGAGATAATACGTGCCTTGGGGGTATGAACTTGTGAAGATTTCATGGGTTGGTAGGAAAACAATATTAGATCTACTTAACACATGATTTAATTAGGGGATACTAACTCTGAAAAAAATATTTTTGGATCCCCTATAATCTAGCATAAGGAACTTATGTTTACTGAACATAGTAAGAGAAGTGATGCTTCTTCTTGGGTAGAGACCTAGGTAAGGCTCATATTACATGATTGTATATTATAGTGTTTGAATCTAGTAAACATTAAAAAAGTTGACAACAACAACACTTGGATGAAGACACTTAGAGAGTTTCATCACCATAATTTATATAAGTGTGGGGGTTCCATTTCAGATCAGGAGACAGAGTATTGGTTACAGGAGTTATATATTTACATTACCTTGATCCGTGCTTGGAGGGAGTACTATGTTCCATTAGATTCCATCATGTTGTGTGGGGATACTTGACAATGGTGGATTTTATTACTTGGTGATCATGAGGATTTGACTATTTCATAGGATAAGTATCACGATCTGGTTTAGTATGAGTTTATTTCATTGACCTTAAAGGAAGCTTGTTAGCATGATATCCTTACTCTCTTATAGTGGAAATCTAGCAAGTGAGAGTTCAGTATCTGATGTAGGAACCTCTAGAATTATGCTTCAAACCTTCTTATAGACAAGGAGGTGAGGTTGAGGCCTTTAATAAAGGATTGGAATTAAAAGATGTAGTGTTAGGTCACCCCATTCACGTTTACAATGCATATTGAGGCATTGGATAAGGTAGAGGTTATAAAGAGGATTCTAAATTTAACCAGGATACCCTAAGAGGGGTTTCATCATGAATCTCCATAGAGTAGTTCCATGTCTAGAAGTCCTCAGTTTCCTGGTCATTTGAAGTCTCAAATTACAGGGAGTCAGCTTCGACCTTCTCCATCACATTGAAATGGAAGCATAAGTTCTTAGATCTATAGTAGTATATCAATAATGTTTTGTTTTTTGCATGAGAATTCTATGGGAACCAGAATATTGGGTGGCCAACCTTCCTCGACAGTCAGTGTAGAGCCAAAAAACCTCTCCAGGATCAACCGTTGTAGTGATATCCTTCAAGGGAGAAGTATTGGGATGCTCCATCATAGAGATGGAATGGGGTGGGAAAATGAAAACTCCATGATGCCTCTCATCCCTAGAGATTGTGAGTGGAGAAAAAATATAAATGTGGTCACTACCAAGGCTAAAGAGATCGTAGAGTTGGGTGTGATCAGATGTACACTTTAGAGTTATTATCACCAGGTGATCTAGACATTGTATGAGGTATTATCAAATTATTTTATACCTAATAATATTATTTATTCTATTTAGTAGGTAAAATATTCTTTATTATACCCTCCTAAGTATATTATTTTGGACTTTAGGGGGGGGAGACTTCTAGTGTCCATAATTTAGACTATACCAATTGGAGGTCAAATTAGCTTATACAACGATTGTAAAGATTGTGATATGATGTTAGGATAACAATAATCTTGGGGATTTTTGTTATTTTTTTAGATATAGCCATATGATATCATCCTTAATATACCAAGTCAAGTCCATTCAGAAGCAAAGCTTCTGACCATTTATTAAAAAGAAGGAAAAGAGTACATAAGAGTGGCAGACAGGATCAAACAAACAGAAATTCCCACAACCACTAAAAACAGGTCTAGAGATCATAATACGACAAATCATTTCCATATTCAGAGTCATCAGCTGTCTCCCACTCTGATTGAGACTTATCCCGATTTAAGATTTGAAAAATATTTGTATCCACCTTCCTTGACACCTTAGACGACGATCTGGTAGACACGTTTCTAGGGACATTAGAATAATCCTTGCGTGGTCTCCGCTTTACAGGAACAGAGGTGAAACACTCACCAGAAGCACCCTTTGTATTGACACTTAAAACAGCATCCCTATAAGAGGTGTGACCGCCACTGTCCGAGACCCTAACCAGGGTACCCAAATTCCGTTGTTCACCCTCAGAAATGTTCCCCCATTTTTCAGGTAATTCAGAAACTTGGAAAAGCTTCTGGATTTCCTGCTGACAATCAAAATGTTGTTGCGCATCATTCTGCTTAGAGACATCAACCTGGAGGGTATCAGGGTCCACAACTGGAGTAGCCTCTTTGACTAAAGAATATGGAGTCGTAGAGGGGCCACGATGGGCCTTCATCGGAGAAGCATCAATTGCCAACCCTTTACCAGTATCGTTGGGAACGAGCTCGCTAAGTGAATCACCATCATGAGCAGTAGATTTTGGAAACATTGAATCCTTCCCCTTTGACTTCCTACAACAGAGAGCTGTTGAATGTCCTCTCACACCACATTCCCCACAAGAAACATTCTTAATATATATTGACTGTATTAACTATAGGAAATTATAGATATCTAAAGGTTTTGTATTATATTCTATGGTATTAACAGATACCACATCATGTATTTCATCTAGAAAGACCTTTAGATCGGTTTGAGGCATTTTGAGTGCTTATCTTCCTTGATTATAGATATTACATTGAGTTTACTGGAGGACAGTCAGTGGTGTTTCCCAAGGTTCTGAAAGAATACCTGGATTTATTTCTAGGAGAGTTTGAGACCCTATATCCTCAATATGATATTGAGTTTGGGATAAAGTTTTATCCATGTATTTCTCTTCTATTGATGTACTCAAATAGGATGGATCCTTCTGGGTTGTCATATCTTTATATTCATATTGATGATATTCTTCTATGAGGTTTTATTCAGCCAAGTCTATTTCCTTGGGGTGATTCAATATTATTTGAATAGAAGGTATATGATCTTCTATATTTGTGTATCAATTAATGTCGCTTGAATCAGGTGGAAGTAAATAAACATTATCATATAACATTCTTAGAACTAACTATATATTTATTTTTAAATAAATTCAATCTCTTTGATATCTCGCGATGAATGCAACACTAGGTTTAAATAAAACACATCACTCTGTTAAAATATTAATAAATGAAAACAACCAATATAACCTAAATGTTTAGTAGGTGGGTATGAATAGAAATAACTGAATTATGAAAATTATATGGTTTAAACATGTAGAAAATAAATTAAATGGTTATATATTGATTATAAATAAAATAATAACCATTTTAAAAAAAGATATGTTCTCTAAAAAACTATAATTTTATAAAAGGTGGTTTAGTCATGCTTTGTGCACATAAATTAAAAATAATTTTTAATAATTTTAGAAAATGAATTTTACAAAAAAATTAGTTTTGCAAATAATCATATCAATTTTAAAATATGGTAAATTTTTTTGTATTTTTCAGAAAATATTAATCTTTCAGTGAATACTGAAAAATAATGATTCTTATAAAATTATCAATTATTTTTAAAAAATTAACTCCGATTAATATATTAATTTGATTTAAAATTAAAATAAGTATAATTTGGTAATATTAAAAACATTTAATTATATTTAAATCATATTTATAATATATTTTAGTATAAGTTTATTTTTTGGCTTTAAAATAACATTTTCTGAAAACTGTTTTAAAGTGTTTAATGTTTATCCATTTTAAATAATTAAAATAACCACCAATAAGGAATGATTTTAATAAACTATATTATATATATATATATATGTATATTAATTTAAATTCTTCTAATTATTATTACTATTCATATTGTTAATATGAGATCATATTTTTCTTAAAAAATGCATTTCTTGAAAAACTATTTTTTTGACACCTATGTAAGTTTAATTTTAAATTAAATTCTACCATTTATGTGAGTTGAATTTGGAAAAATATATTAAACATTTGGAATATTAAAAATTTATGTTATATAATACGTTCAATTTATTTTTTTACAATAATTAATAGTGAAAAAAGTAAAAATTATTGACCATAGTTAAGGTAAAAAATGAGTCGACTGGGGGTTTGAATAGAAAGATAAGGGTTAAAAATTACCCAAAACTTATATAATTACTATTTTTTTAAATTTGTTTCTTATATATTCTAATATTATAAAATGGTCAATTTTGGATCCTTGTGGCATAAGAAAAATTGGGGAGTAATTCTATCTTTTCAAAAATTTTAAGTGTGTCCTCTCCCCTACTTATAAATGGCCACACTATCCTCACATTTACAAACATAAAAAACTAATTGGGTTGGAAGATAAATACAAAAAAAATTCCCTAATTACATTCAATCATCTTATAATCCTTTTATTGGTCATAAATTAAACCTAGGAAGGCTTTTTTTGTAAACCAAAAGAAGTTGTCCGAAGAAGAGTTAATGACCTTAACCAAGTATATTATTTTATTTCTTCAACCACCCACTTAAAAACTTATTAAACCATTTTGATATAATATCCCCCAATATATTATTTATAATGATATTTTCTTAATTTAATTTCATTACCTACAACCTTCTCCTACCCCTCAAATGGATAATGAATCTGTTGATCATGTGTATGATGAAATACTACCTTGTGAATTGACATAATTCATTTTCCATTACCAATTCTCATGAATGGATACAATTATGTATATAATTATTATATATGATATTTATTATATAATTATACTTATTTAATCATAATATCACATGTAACTTCATACTTTCTATTTTATAGGAAATACGATAATGTCACTGGTGTGTATGAAAGACTACTGCCTCGCGAAGCGTTGTGATTTTTTTTCACTTACGAATTAAATGAAAGGTAATAAGGATTAATTTGATATTTAAATATGATATTAATTAATTATTAATCATTATTAAAATTAATATATATTATAATTTCTTAACTTAGCATTCATTTATTAAATAATAATTTCTTTCGTGTGTACGATAAACTATGACCTCACGATGCAATGTGATTCATTTTTCACTAGTGCTTAAAACGAAAGGTAAAAAAGAAAAATTTAATGAATATATGCGACATAAATGAAATTATATTTATTATTTCAAATTAATATGTAATATAATTCCTTAATATTTCACCCATTAAGAAAATGATAATATCACTCGTTCGTACGTAAGACCTACCATCTTCACAAAGCGATGTGATTCATTGTCCATGCTCTAAATTAAATAATGATTATGAAGATTTATATATTGAATAAAACTTTTTTTTATAAGATTAATATAATTATTTATATGATGTAACTATATCCTATTTTCATGATTCCGAACTCTCATGATGAAACATGTAGAATAAAACAAGACAATTAACACCCAAAACAATAGTGATAATGAAATATTATTAACAAATGGGTAATAAGATGATATAAAAGGTACATATATGATATTATAAATAATAACATGATTCTAGTATAAGTTAATAACATTTTTATAATCACTTAACATGATTTTAAAGTGTTATCAACTAAAAGGAAACACAGGGTAAGGGGTTTATTAAATTAATTTCAATTCATGGGATTATACGACTACTTTGTTGATTATATTATGCAAACATTATGTGTGAAATTAATTTTTATTGATTTATTATGAATTTAAATTTTATTTATGTGGATCTAAATTTTATACACCTAATAAACCCATTTATTAACTCACACCTTAATGATATGAACTTTGTGAGGGTTTCGTATCCAACTTACTTATTGGTGGCACATGTTATTTTATGCACCTAAATTCATTATAATGTGGTATATAATAACCCTTTCCGTAATATATCATGAATCCTTCCTAAATTATGATATTTTAAGTTAAAATTAATGTACTTTATTCATGGAAATTTGTGACTCAAAATTTACAAAATCGGTAAGGGTTTATGTTTTAGTTTCATTTTAAAAGGGATTAATTATTATTGGATTTACACTGAAGGCAATTATTAGGTAATTTTCAAATAAAACCATTTAATTTTGTTCTACATTGTTCATTCTTGAGGTTTTAAATTAATAATACCATTTTGATCAGTTTGATACTTAAAATTATTGAGAAAATGTTTTTAATAAAATCTAACTCAATTTCTCTCTTCGGTCTAAAATAATTTTTATTCAAATACATTCCCTATAAAAATTATTTAAAAAATGTATTAATAATTATTTTAAATTTATTTTTATACTTAAATTTAATTTTTTAATTTTTATAATATGATTATTTCTTTAATTTTTTTAATAATCCACCATTTGACTTTTCTTACAAAAATATGAAAGTAATCTTTATTTTTTAATGCATTTGGAATGAAAGAAACTCTTCTGACATCATGGAAAAAAAGTGTTCTAAGGATTTTTTATATTTCAAAGGTAATTTGAAAAACAATATTTTATTCAATTTTTGAGAAAGTTTTGTATTTTAAAAAAGTGTTTTCAAAATGGAAATGATATTTTCCTCCAAAAATGTTAAAATCAATCTTTGAAAATCATTTTACATTTAATATGACATCCTTTTATGTTACATAAATTTAAAAGGTTATTTTTCCTCAAGATTTTTTAAAAAAAAGCATTTTCATCAATATTAACAACCTTTAATGTTATGAATTTCTTATACATTTTGTATATGTTTTTCTCACATATATACCTAGTTTATTATCCTTCATTTTTATGGGGTAATACATGACTTATGATCATTTCTCAAATGTCTTAATTATGATATTTCACTTGAATATGATACAAAACAATATTATGTAACCCATTTTCATTGCATGGGTAATTTTTACATTATTTATTATGGTTGATTTCCTTTTTGTGGAATATATATATCATGAAAATGTTATGATTGGTGCACCCAAATAGTGCTCCAATGCATTGGGTAAATATTTAGTCTCATGAGACTTCATATATGTAATTAGAGAATAAACCCAATCCATTGGGGTACTTTATCCACCATGTGATATTATTAAGGCAGTTTTTCTTGACTCATTTTTATGTGATGTTTTTGTGGTTATATCACATTTCCTATAAGGAAATGATCCTATGATACCATGTTATTTATGAAATTATTCCATGAAATAACTCATGAGACTTATATTTTATGATATAATGTTATACCATTGAATCACATGTTATGTTTCCTTAATAGGTTTATTGACTTACATAGATTTTTTTCTAAAACCTTTATTTATTTATTCCCTAGGCCATCCAATGGAATTTTAGAATCTTAAATGGATTATAGGAACTCACTATAGTGAATAAAATAAAGATTTTATGTTTATGTTTCCTTTGATGTATTATTACCCCAGTATTCCAAAGATACCAGGCCTCAAAATCCTTATGTTGTATTAATGGATATTTATGTTTAATAATCCTATAATAATATGTGTAAAGGGATTGGGTCACTATAGTTGGAATTATAGAAATTATTTATTTAACCTTTGGAACTAAGATAATAAAAAATCAGTGATAAAATTATCAATAATTCTAATAATAAGATAATGTATTGAAAAATATCATGGAATCTTGGAAAAGTATAAAGCAATTGGTTTTTGAGAAATTACATCAATGTTTGGATAATACAAGGGGATGCGGTTCTAAAAAATATGTACTTAGGGGTAATAAATCCAAAAAAGGTGCATTGGACTTGACTCGATCATTACCTAGTATATGAAAACTTGAATGACTATAAACCTAGTTTTACACTCCCAGGGCATATACTTAAGAAATTAACAAACTCTTTTTGACTAATCAAGAAGGATTTGAATAGATTATGATCATAAATGATGTAGGTTAAACCCAAGGTGTCTTATATTGAAAGGAAGGTGTCATGATTTAAACATCTTATAGATAATTTTTCATGACTATGTTGCTTCCCACTATGATTATTATTGCTCATAGTATGTTTTGTGGTTTTAGTTAATTATTGGAACCATGAGGACTTTTTTTAACACTAAATGTGATAAAAACTTCGTTGATTATGAAAAAATAAATTTCATGATGATTAGATATAAATATATTGTGATTCTCCAAATCAGCTATCACAGTATATGATTAACAACACGAACAGCAGTGAGATTACTAACAAATAAAATAAGAGGAGGATAAAATTTTATGAAATTTTGTCTGGTAATGAACCTTCAGGAAATAATATTTTGCTTCATACATGTCAAAGAGGTGGGAAGAATCACCTAGAAGAATATCTCAAATGGAGGGGAAGATGTTTTATATATGGAAATGGAGGTCATATAACAACAAATTACCAAGGAATTAGATGTCTTATATATGGGGAACTTAGGAATTACCCGATTTAATGAAATAAACTAAGAGTTATCCCCTAGACAAAGGAACAATATTATACCAAATTATTTATGTAAAAGGGGTGAAGTATTTACATATTGGGATATAGGAATTATGATGTAAAATCATTTTTACCAATGGTATTTTGGTTATAATAATCATGAAACATATATGGATTTTGTTAATTTTGGAAACATACATGTCTTCATGTTAAATTTAATTATGATTTATGTACACCATAATGGATTTATGATCTTAAGGTAGATCATAAGTTGAAATTATTAGACACCCCTTTTGATGTTTTAAGTAATTAGGTCTCTAGGCGACTAATAATATTTCTAGATACCTTTTATTGGGATGAACTATATATATGATTTTGGTTTAACATAAAGGATTATTTATAAAGATATTACATTTTTAGAGATATATGCTAATGGTTTTTAAGTATAAAAACTAATGGAATAGATTAATTTGAACTTTGGGAGTTACTATTGAGGTATTAGAGATTGATATGTTATATTGGATAAAGTTTTCTAACCAATTTGTTTTTACTAAAGATATGAGTAATAAATTGTTTTTATTTTTTCGGATTTTGTGATCTGTTAAGAGATAATTTTAGTGCTATAAGAACAAAAAAAATCATCCTGAATAATCATTGTTTTGACAAAATATAGAATTTTGGGGGAAATTTATTAAAGGATGAAATTTTACTTATTAAGTAAGTATATTTTCTTATGTTCTTTGTATAGATGGTAAAAAAATTCCTTAACTATAGAAAAATGATTTTGAAAAAAATATTATTCTTTTACCTATATTTATGAGTAATCAACGGTTATTTAACTCATCATATAATTACGGTTTGGAGGCCCTTAATTTTTTATTGATCTTTCAATTAATTATGATTAATGATTTATATCACTCTTAATAATTATGTATGATTTTATTCTATATATATATCTTCACATACCACCATGTTATCCTATTTGTAAACCTAGTAATTTTTATTCCAGATGACCTTTGTACTTCCCTTTATCTCTTATAAATAGGATGCTTTATTGACCATTTTTAAGATGTGGGTTTTAAACAAAGGTATTTTAAAATATCAAACCCCTGATTACCGAGATCAAGATTAAATTACAAGAATGAATTATTTTAATGAGGGTAGAATGTAACAACCTATAAAATTATGGTATACTATTTAAAATAAATTCAATCTCTTAGATAGATTGTGATGTATGAAACACCATGTTTAAATGAAACCTGATACTCTATTAAAATATTAATATTTAAATATGACAATTATAACCTAGCCATTAAATTGGATGGTATGAACAAGAATAACTAAATTATGAAACTTCTATTTTTTACACATGTATAAAATAAATTCAATGTATACATATCATTTAGAAATAAATTAATAACCATTTTGAAGAAAAATGAATGCTTTTGGAAAAATCATACTTTTCTAAAAGGTCATTTAGTCGCGCTTTGCAAAAATGATTTAAAATTAATTTATAAAAATTTTATAAAATATATTATAAAAAAAATTCATTTTTAAAATTAGAATATTGAAATTAAGTTATGGTGAATCTTTTGGATTTTTTGGAATATATTAATCTTTTAATGAATAGTAAAAAATGATTTTTATAAAATTTTCAATAATTTTTAATAAATTAAAATGTATTATTATTTTAAATTGATTTAAAATTAACATAATTATTATTTATTTTTATTAAATATAATTAATTAAATTTAAATCATCTTTATATTATATTTTAGTATATGTTTATTTTTTAGCATTAAAACACCATTTTTTGAAAACTGTTTTAATGTTTACAATGATTATCCCATTTAAATAATTAAAAAAACCCCTAATTAGGAATGATTTAAATGAAGTGTATAGATTATATATCTATAATATCAATTTATATTCATATAATTATTATTACTTTTCATATAATTAATATGAGATCAACTTTTCCTTAAAAATGTATTTCTTGAAAAATCATTTTGTTGACACGTCCGCGGGTTTAATTTTAAATTAAATTATGCCACTTATCTAATTGGAATTTATAATAATGGATTAAATATTTAGAATAATCATAATTTTTATTATATAATAAGGTTAACATAATTTTTGATCATAATGAATAAAAAAACTGTAATAATTATTCACCGCAGTTAAGGTAAAAACAAGTCTATCGAGGGGTTAAACTAAAAATATATGGGTTAAAATGAAACAGATTTTTCTAATTTATATTTTATGGATATATTTATACCCTATATTATCTAATTATTTAATAAATTCCATTTTGGATCTTTTTTTATAGAGATAAACTTGTGTGGAATTCTTTCTTATCAAAACTTCCATGTTTGTCCTCTCCCCTACTTATAAAAGGCTAGCCCTATCTCATCCTTTACAAAATTAAAAAAAAACAATTGTTTTGGAAAATAACTAAAAAAATGACATAAATAATTCAATACCCTCATCCAATAAGACTTTTTTTTGTCATAAATCCAACCTATGAAGGATTTTTGTGTAAACCCAAAGAAGTTGTCTGAAGAAGAGATAACGTCCTTAACTAAGAAGTTTATTTTAGTTCTTCCTCAACACCCTTAAAATATTTTTATACCATGAAGATATAATAAATATAGTATAAAACACATGATTTTATGTTTTTATGATGATTTCATGACTTATAACTTTCTCCTCCTCCCTCAAATGGGAAATGAAACCGTTGATCATGTGAATGGCAGACTACCACCTCACGAATCGACGTAATTGTTTTCCATCACCACTTATCAAAGTTGGATATAATGATGTATATAATTATTATATATTATATTTATTATTTAATTATAATTATGTAATTATAATATCAAATATACATTCTTAATTTCAATTTGGTAGGAAATATGATATCGTCGCTTTTGTGTACGGCGGGTGACCGCCTCACAAAGTGATGTGATTCATTTTTCAGTTATGATTTACATAGAATGTAATAAGGATTAATTTTATGTTAATATATGATATTAATGAAATATTAAAAATTATTTAAAATGATTTTTTCATATAATTTATTACCCAACCATCCATTGAATAAATTATGACGTCATTCGTGTGTGAAAGGCACTGTCGTGTGTGTGCTCAAATGATTAATGGTTTTTGGTGTACTTAAGTGTAGTAGAGTGGCTGACCAAGTTCGTCTCTCAAAGAAGGAAGTAAATTAAACAATATATTAAAGGAATTTTTTAAAAAAATAAAAAAATAATAATAACAATAATTAAAATTATGGGGCTTGTTTATCATTTATAAATTTAGAGTAAGTTTTCTGGAAGAAGATTACATTTTTTTGTTTTTAATTTTGAAATGAAGTTCGATTAAATAGACGCAACAAGAATATGTTTTTTTAGAAAATGTTTTAAAAGGTGTAATTGATCTAACTCTACCTATTCACTCAATTATTTATGATTGTAATTTAAATTAAAATTCACTTAATTATGATCCTTTAATTTGTTAAATTCTGAACCCTACGAGAATTAACTTTACCACAAAGATGAAGTGAATTTAACCCAAGGCTAACTTTAGAACATGCAATCGCAGCACCCTACTTTGATTGATGTTATAAGGTTAGCTTATGGTTAGTGGTAAATTAAGGAAAATTTAATCTCTATAAATTAGATTTAATTGAGTTTATGTATTATATTTTAACACTAAAAATTTATCCCATATGGTTTTTGTATTATCGAATAAGTTCGCGCTCTCACAATTTACACAAAATCTCATCCTTGGGTGTTTTTGTGTTAATTTTTCAATTTCTTTCTTAGTTTGAATTAAATTAAAATCTCAACTGATTTCTCATATTATGAGAATTAATTTATATCATTGATTCAAAATAAATGAATGACTAAGGATAGAGGTAGATCGATTACTAAAAAAACTACTCTTCCATGGGTGATGTAGTCATCGTAGAAACATTATGCAAGTACAAAGGTTTAGAAAGGGTATAACCAAATATTGTTTCTAATATTTAATTCCATCCTAAAGAGGAAGATTAATATAAGAATAAAATTGAAAATAATAGAATAAGTTGAAGAGAATGTAAGAGTTTATTGAAAACACTACAACATTAAAACAAAGAAGAGGAAACGAAGAGCATTTTTGAGGAGATCCTAGCTTAGTAGGTTCAATCCTCCAATTGTGAATTGAAATGGTGTATAACCACTTCTAATCTACTCAAAATCTCCTAATTCATGTCCCAAATCATCCAAATTAGAGAAAAAATAATTTATAGAGTGGAGGAGAGGCTAGTTTTAAAGAGGTTCCAAGTGTGAATGGGGAATCTCTGCCAAATATTTTAATCCAAATTTCACTGCCCATTTGTCCTCCAAAACGCATAAACCATCTATTATTAAAGAATAAGGATTTTTTCATAATTGATTTGGAGATCTCATCTGAAAATCTTAGCCCAATCTAAGCTCAAATGAAGAAGTTATGAGCGAAATACAGAACCAATGTCCAATCTGGGGGGTACAACCCACATTTGACTTCATGGTCCATTTAGCCCAACAAAATGTACATTTTAGATTTAATGTTATGAACAAAAGTTATATCCCATTAATTAAGGAACACATTTAAAAAATATCAAGTTCAAATAAGAAATATTATAATATTTATCTTTGTAATACTGCAGTACACTATAAAGGGTAAAAATAGAATTTCCATCAAATTTTCAAATGAATGATCAAATCCTAAAAATTTGATAAATAAACATATTTCACACAATGTGAGGAAAATTTTATCATTTATTATAAATAAAATACTCAATAAAAATGTGTTTTATCAACTCCCCCACACTTACCCTTTTGCACTCCGGGGAAAACCCTCATATCATGTATTCGAAAACATTGTGATAAGATATGAAGATTCACATCTCTCAATCTACAATGAAAATATAAGCAATATAAGAATCCCATTAAGAGTAAATATCAATAAATTTTAAATTCATTCTCATAAATTGTGTCAATCCAAAATCCAGTTATATTAATAACATTAATCATTGTGAGACAAGTCATGGGTCTACCATGCCACTAATTCTCCAAATATTTGTCTGACAACCATTCCAAGATTGTCTCTCCAACCTTTATTTAGTATATTATGGTCAATAAAAACTTTTCTTCTTACCATATTATATTCCACCAAACCTATTCAATATCCTTTGCAATAAAATTCCAAACCCAATCATTTAAGCATTCTCAAAAGTCAAACCATGAGCTCTCGACCTAAATATCCCCAAATGTTGTACATTTATTAACTCCCCTCTTTATTGATTGTTATTTTTTTTTATTTTTTTTTTATTTTTTTTATTTTTTAGAAGGATTACAATGGTCAGATATTTGGTGCACACACATAGGTCAATCTAGTACAATGATGGAAATGATCGGAAGAGAAACGAACGTATGGAAAGACCAAGTTATAAGTTGAAAAGAATTAATTACCCTAAATATACATTAAATTAGGCAAGAGAAAATTCAAAAGTCATGATTATGTGAAAAATTGTGTGGAGAAATAAATGACACAATTTACCATGAACAAATATCACAAATAATGATGTCAAAATATAAAAGGTTTTATAAAGACACAACCATTCATATCATCGGAGACTTCAATTTTTATAAAAGTCAACCCGTGATGATGAAATATTAATCATGTTTATATTTCTACTAATAAATTTTGAAAAAATGCATTTTAAATATGTTCCACATGATAATTTAACATGATACATATTTTTTCTTTTTTATTGATTTTTTTTGAAAATTTTTACCAAAAAATTAAAAGAAAATACACATAAAACACACAAATGAAAACCCTAAATATCTACCCTAAAATGTTGTCCCCTCCCCCACACTCAAAATATGGCATTGTATTCAATGTAATCCTATGAGATGATATATGAACATGAAATGTATAAATTTAAATAAGAAAAATAATATAAAAGTGAAAGGGTTAGGAACAACCTAATATGAACAAGTGATGATGGGGTCATGTAGTGTGATGAAATCCACTACATCAGTAGGAAGTCCCTCAATGTATTTCTTCAAACATTTCCCATTGACAGTAAATCTCCTTCATGTTTCCTCTTGTGCTATCTCCACTACACCATAAGAAAAAACATTAGTCACAACATAAGGACCTAACCACCTGGAACACAAATTACCAGACATAAGCTTCAGTCTTGAACTATAGAGCAAGACTTTTTCTCCAACATGAAATTATTTTTTCTGGATCATTTTCTCATGAGCTGCTTTTGATCTTTCCTTATAGAGCCTTGAGTTCTCATATGAAGAAAATAGAATCTCCACAATCGCTTGAATTTATAGCTTCCTTTGGATTCCACCTTGTGCCAAATCCGTGTTACATTTCTTTATAGCCCAATAAACCTAATGCTCAACTTCCACAGGAGATGAAACACTTTCCCAAAAACAATCCAAAATGGGGACATACCAATGGGTGTCTTGTATACTATCCTATAATCCCATAGCGCATCATCCAAGAACTTGCTCCAATCCTTCCTATTTGGATGCATGGTTTTCTCTAAAATTTATTTCAACTCAAGATTTGAAACCTCAGCCTGACCATTTGTTTGGGGGTAGTATGGTGTTGATGTTTTGTGTGTCACCCCATACTTCTGATGCAGGGAAGCCAAATTCCAATTATAAAAGTGTGTACCTTGGTCTTTGATGATGGCCTTCGTTACTTCAAACCTACCAAATATGTTTGATTTGACAAAGTCCACAAAAACATGAGAATCATCAGTCCTGGTGGCCTTATCCTCCAACCATTTTCTCACATAATCAACAAAAAACAAAATATAAATGAAACCAAATGAACTAGGAAAAGTACCCATAAAATCAATACCCCATACATTAAAAATATCATAGAATAATATGGGTTTCTAATGCATCTCATGTCTCTTAGTAATATTACCAGTGTGTTGGAAACATGAGCACGACTTACATAACACATGAGCATCATCTAATAAACTAGGCCAATACATTCCAGAATCCAAAAATTTCCTAACTATCTGTTGGGGTCCAAAGTGTCCACCACAATCAAGTGTATGATAGAATTGGAGAACAAACTCAAAATCATGACCAAGAACACACCTCTTAAGAACTTGGTCATTACACATGTGCCATAAGTAGGGATCATCTCACACATAAAATCTAGACTCACTCTTTAACTTTTGGACTTTATGTGTCTTTAAATTTGTAGGAATTTCATATGGACATGGTAGTTTACTAAATCAGTATACCATGTATATGCACCTGAGATGGAATAAATATGCTCATTGGGGAAAGTGTTCCAAAGTGGTACCTAGTCCAAGGTGTCATCCTCTAGTGTGTGAGTAAGTGTACTCATGTTGTCCGCCACAAGGTTTTCCAACCCCTTCTTGCCCTTTATCTCAATGTCAAATTCCCGAAGAAAGAACATCCATCAGATTAGCCTATGATTTTCATATGTCTTCTTCAATAAGTACCTTAGAGATTTATGGTCATAAAAAAGTACTTTAGAGCCCAATAAATAAGAACAAAATTTATCTAAAGAAAATATAATGGCAGGAAACTCCTTTTATGTGGTTGTGTAGTTTGATTGGGCTAAATCCAATGTTCTTGATGCATATGAAATCACATGTGAACATCCCTAAACCCTCTGAGATAAGATAGACCTGACCAAAAAGTTGTAGGCATCACACATAAGCTCAAAAGGAAGCTCCCACTGTGGGTGTTGTATGATCAGTGGAGTGGTCAGACACTTATTTAGCTCATCAATGGAAGTCATGTAAGAATCATCAAACACAAAATCAGAATCCTTTTTAAGTAATCATGACATAGTAAGATAAATCTTAATAAACTATTTGATGAAGCACCGATAAAATCCTACATGCCCTTGGAAATATCTAACATTACACACACATGAAGGATAGGGTTATGATAAAATGATATCTACCATAGATATATGATGCTCTATCCAATGTTTTGACACTACATGCCCTAAAAAAATATCATGCTCTACCATGAAATGACACTTTTCAAAGTTTAAGACCAGATTCTTCTCAATATAGCGATTCAAAACCTTTCCCTCACTAGAGATACAATCATAAAATGAAGACCCATACATTTTAAAATCATCCATAATTACCTCCATGAAGGTCTCTATAAAATCCAAAAAATACTCACCATGCATCTTTGGAAGGTACCTGGTGTGTTGTAAAGTTCAAATGGCATCATTCGGTAGGAAAACATACCAAATGGACATGTGAATTTAGTCTTGTCCTGATCCTTCAGAGCAATAGGAACCTTAAAATATCCAGAAAATCCATCGAAGAAACAATAATGTGTCTTCCCAACTAGTCTCTCAAGAATTGGATCAATAAATGGGAGAGGGAAATGATCCTTGTGAGCGGACTGATTTAGTTTCCTATAATCAATACACACACGCCTACTGTTTTTCACCCTCATTGGAAATAACTCATCTTTCTCATTTTTAACAATAGTAACACCACTTTTCTTAGGCACAACCTGAATAGGACTCACCCACTGGGTATCTGAAATGGGATAGATTATACCTACCTCAAGAACTTTTTAAACCTCTTTTTTAACAACTTCTAGAAGGGTTGGATTGATTATCATTTGTGGCTGCCTAACTGGTTTATCCCCATCATCAAAAATAATCCTATGCATGAAAATGGAGGGGCTAATACCTGATATGTCAGCCAAGGTCCACCTGATTTCTCTGATATTATCCCTCAAAAGATTTAAATGATTTTATTCATGTTCAAAATAAATATTATTAGAAATTATAACAGGTAATCTCTCTCCACTTAACAAGTATGAGTATTTGAGATTGGGTGGAAATGGCTTGAGTTCCAATGAATAGTGGTGATGTATAGATGGGGAAATTGAAGGAACTAAAATATGTTCACAATGAACATCAGTATTAGAATATAAATCATTAAAATTAGATAATAAATCATCAAATCCATCAACATACTAAATAGCCATGTCATAATCAGAGTTTTCATGATCAAAATCAGAATATGAATCCATTTCAAAATCAAATCTAAGAGAGTCTTGTGAATTAAAAATAGGTTTTTAAGTAATCTTAGACATCAAACTAGAACCAATACTCATAATTTCCATAATCATAAGAAAATCAAGTTCCATAGGGTTTTTATTTTGTGGTTCAAAATGGGAGATAAGAAATGCAGAATGGTCCTCTGAGGGGTACTTCATGGAGTCCATAACATTAAATATCACAAATTCATCCCCAAACTCCATGGAAAGTGTACCATCATTGACATTTGTAATAGTGTTTGAAGTTTTTGGGAAGGGTGTACCTAAGATAAAGGGGGAATGATAACTTACCTAACCATCCTCCATGTTAAGCACGTAGAAATCTGCTGGAAAGATCATGTGACATACCTGGACAAGTATATACTCAAGGACTCCCATTGGATATGATATAGCTCTATTAACCAACTACATCACTACTCTTTTCGGTTTCAACTCACCAACCGCTAAAGAAGATAATACAGAGTGAGGCATTACATTTATGGAAGCTCTTAAATCACAAATAGCATCAGAAAAGTGTAACTCCCATATGGTGCATGGGATGGTGAATGTCCTTCGATTATTTCACTTTGTTGGCACTACTAGAGTTGGTGTAGTGAGTACTGACACATTCTTTCCAATATTTACCCTCTCATTTCCCTTAATCCCTCTTATATTGGTACAAAGTTCCTTTAGTATTTTTCTCATACCTTGGTATTTCCTTGATGACTTCAAGTAGAGGGATGCTGATCTCCACATGCTTGAATGTATCCAAAACTTATTTTTGAATCACCTCTTCAACCATCTTTTTGGTTTGTACAACCCTTTTTGGAAAGGTAAGGGGTTTAGGAGGAACATCATTAATATTTTTCTTACCTTTATCTTTCTCCTTGGGTTTCTCATCTGTTGGTTTTGAGTGGATATTTTTTGGAGTTGATGTGAATCCTGGTGGAATGATAGGTGCAGATATATTAGTTGTTTTCTTCCTACTTCTCAACATGATGGCACTGACATCCCCCTTCGGATTTGGAGTAGGATGGAATGGTATATTTCTAGAATTATTACTTAATAATTCATAGAGGGTTGTGGAAATATAGATCATTTGAGTCTTTAACTCCCTTAGCTCTGAACCATGACTCTTCAGCTCATTCTGTTTATTAAGAACAATTTGTTTCAAAATATCATCAGTGTTAGAATCTACCTTGGTTTGGGGATTCCCTTGTTGATTACTTTTTGATGTTTGATCTTCAAATCACCTTTGGGGTTGTTGTAAACCCTGTTGGTAAGGTGGATGTTGTTGGATGTTTTGTTGAAATGGGTACTTTTTTCTTTTCCAGATCCATACCTCATATCTGATTGATTCTTACACCCTTGGTTTTATGTTTTAGAAAAGGAATAAAGCTTATTTTCAGGATATGTTTTTTTTGCTGCTGATATAGTCTCCCAGGAAACACTGCTACAAAATCTTTTGTTTCTTTCAGTTGGGGGAAATAGTCACTTGGGTGGCTTGACTTAGTGAAAATTCCAGAAGGCCTTAAAGGAGTGGGTTGAGATGTCTTTTGATTCAAATCAATATTCCTCACAATAGTGGTATATTATTCCAAATTGGTATCAATTAAATGACTCTCAAGAGAAGAAGTAATTACATGGTGTACTTCCCTGACATGTGGTATACCTCGATCCCCAAATTTTTGGGAGTTTTGAGCCATATTATCAATTAATGGACGTGAAGCTACTGGTGTCTTGTCCACCAATGCTCCTCCAGCCATGAGATCCACCATGATTCTCTGCATAGGTGTGATTCCATCATAGAAGTATTTGATGAGTATTTTCTCATTGATTTGGAGATGTGGGAAGATTGCACACAACTTCTTGAATCACTCGCAATACTCATACATTGACTCCCCTTGGGATTTCTTGATCCTCAATATCTCCTTTTCTAATGGATGTGGTCCTTGATGCTAGAAAAATTCTCTGTAAGAAAAGAAGTTTCAAATCATTCCAAAATTTTACATCTTCAGGTTGTCAATAATACATCCAATATTTTGTAGCTCCATCAAGTGAGAATGAGAATTCTCTTTGTTTGATTTGATCTTCAGAAACATTTCATGGTTTTAAGGTAGAGAAAACCAAATTAAATTCTTTAAGATGTTTATTGGGATCCTCACCAGAGAGGCCATGAAACTTTGGAAGAAGGTGAATTAACCCAGATTTTAGTTCAAAGTCTGATTTGAGATTTGGGTATGAAATACAATTTGGTTGATAGTTAATATCAGGTGCATCCAATTCTCGAATAGTTCTTTTAAGTTTAGTTCCATTATTTTCAGTGATTGGTTCTTGTTTTATGGTTGAATTTGAATTTCTTCCAATTTCAATGTTATGATATTGTAGGAATTCACCAACTGGTTGAATTTTGAAACTTCCCGTAGAATGAGAATGTCTGATTCTATTTATAAGGATGCATTCAATCTCAGGGTCAAGATCTAAAAGAACCTTGGGATTATTTCATGTCATAAATAAAATAAAAATGAAAAGAAGAAAATTGGACCATATTAAAATAAAAATGTGAATTTTGAGTTGAAGGTCAAAATAAGAAGAAAATAATAGAATAAGAAAAAATTCAGATTGATTAAAGATGGAAGAAAGAGGAGAAGAAGAGAATAAAATTCAAAATAAAAAAAATACCTCTAATTGGTTGAAATAATTACTTGATTCCCCAGAAACGATTCCAATTTTAAAGGTGTTTTCATGGGAACCCTTATATGATTAATGGGTTTTGGGGTACTTAGGTGCAACAGAGTGGCTGACCAAGGTTGTCTCTTGAAGGAGGAAGTAAATTAAACAACACATTAAAGTCCTTTTTGAAAATAAAATATAATAAAATAAGATCATTGATTAAATGTATGGTGTTTTTTTATCATTTAGATATCTAGAATAAGTTTGTTGGAATAAGATTGCATTTTTTTTGTTTTTAATTTTGAAATAAAGTTTGATTAAAAAGATGCAATAAGAAGATGTTTTTTAGACAATGATCTAAAAGGCATAATCGATCTAACTCTACATCATCACTCAATTATTTATGATTATCATTTAAATTAACATTAAATTAATTATGATCCTTTAATTTTTAAAATCCCAAACCCTAATAGATTTAACTTTACCCCAAAGATGAAGTGAATTTAACCCTAGGCTAACTTCAGAACATGAAATCATAACACCCTACTTTGATTGATGTTATAAGGTTAGCTTATGGTCTGTGGTAAATTAAGGCACATTTCCTCTCTGGAAATTAGAATTAATTGAGTTTAAGGATTATATTTGAACACTTAATATTGATCCTATATGGTTTTTGTATTATCGAATAAGTTCGCGCTCTCACAATTTATACAAAATCTCATCCTCACATGTTTTGGTGTTAATTGTTCAATTTCTTTCATAGTTTCAATTAAATTAAAAAATAAATTAATTTATCATATTGTGTGAATTATAGTATATCATTGATTCAAAATAAATGAATGAATAAGGATAGAGTTTGATCGATTACTAAAAAAACTACTCTTCCATGGCCGGTGTTGTCATCGTAGAAACCTTATGCAAGTACAAAGGTTTAGAAAGGGTATAACCCAATATTTTTTATACTATTGAATTCCAGCCCAAAGAGAAAGATTAAGAGAAGAATAAAATTGAAAAAATAGAATAATTCTAAGAGAAACTAAAGTTTATTGAAAGCACACCAACATTACAACAAATAAGAGGAAAAGAAGATCATTTGGGAGGAGATCCTAGCTTGGTAGATTACCTCCTCCAATTGTGAATTGAAATGGTGTAGAACCACTTATAATCTTCTACCAATCTCTTAATGAAGGTCCCATCCCATCCAAATGAGACAAACACTAATTTATAGAGTGGAGGGGAGACTAGGTTTAATGAGGTTTCAAGTATGAATGTGGAATCTCGGCCAAATATTTTAATCCAACTTGCTCTACCCATGTGTCCTTCAAAACATGTAAACCAAATGTTCTTCCAAAATAATTATTTGTGAATAATTTAGTTGGAGAGATCCTCTAAATATTTGGTTCCACTTCAATCTTGGATGAAGAAGTTATGGCCCAAATATAGAACTAATATCCAATCTGGTGGGTCCAACCCACATTTAATTTCATGGTCAATTTACTCCAACAAAATGTACATTTTAGCTCTGATTTCCTGAACAACAGTTGTAGCCCAATACGTCAGGAACAGATTTACAAAATATCAAGTTTAGATAATAAATATTAAAACATTTATCTTTGAAATAATACAGTGCACTATAAAGGGTAAAACTTGAATTTCCATCAAATTTTAAAATGAATGATCTAATCCCAAATATTTTATAAATAAACATATTTAACACAATGTGAGGAAATTTTATCATTTATTATAAATAAAATTTTAAATAAAAATGTGTTTTATCCATGTGTACGATAGACTACCACCTTGTAAAATGATGTGATTCTGTTTTCACTAATGATTTAAATGAAAGGTAAAAAAGGATAATGTTAATGAATATATGTGATATATATGAAATTATATATGTTATTTAAAAATATTATTCAATGAACTTCCTTACGCTTTCACCTGTTAAAAAATGACAACGTCTCTCATGTGTACGTATGACCTATTGTATCTACGAAGTGATGTGATTCATTATCCATACTAAAGGTTCAATAATTATTATAAAGATATATATAATGAAAAAAATTATATTTATAACATTAATATTATTCTAGATATTATGTAACTATAAACCATTTTCAATATCTGAAATTTTCATGATGAAACATGTTGGAGAAAATGAGGTAATTAACACCCAAAACAATAGTGACAATGAATGTTTATTAACGAACAAGTAATAAGATGTTATAAAAGGATCATATATGATATAATAAATTATAATATTATTCTATTATAAGTTAATAACATGTTTAAAACCACTATATCTGAGGTAAATAGTGCTAAACTAAAAGGAAGAATGAGGTAAGGGGTTTCTTAACCCAATTTCCATTCATTTGGTTATACGACTACTTCTAAGATTATATTATAACAAAATTATGTGTTAAATATTTTTTATTACTTTATGAAGTATTTTAATTTTTTTTCATGGATATAATTTTTTTACACATAATAACACTATTGATTAACTCTCATATCAATGATATGAATTTTGTAAGGATTTAATTTGAAACTTACTTCTTTGAGACACATACTCTTTTATGCACATAATTTATTTTTAATGGTGTGTACCAAACATTTACTTAATTTATTAGGAATAATTCCCACATAATGATATTTTAATTTAAATTTTATCTACTTCATTCATGGAAAGTTTTGATTCAAAAATTTCCATAGAATTTATGGTTTATGTTTTCATCTCATTTTAATTGGGAATGCTTATACATGAATTTCTATTGAAATAAATTATTTGATCATTATGTAATAAACCTATTTAATTTTTTTCTCCAATGGTTATTCATTAATTTTTAAATTAATAGTACAATTTTCTTCTCTTTGGTAATTAAAATGATTTAGAGTATATTTTTAAGAAAATACGACTTCATTTCTCCTTATGTTGAAAATTATTCTTCTTCCAAATCCATGGTTTCTAAAAATTTATCGAAAATGGTTTACTATTATTTTTTAAATTTATTTTTAGAATTAATTTATTTTTTATTTTTTAAAAAAGAATATTTTTTTCATTTTCCAAGGAATTTACTTTTTGATTTTTGTTAAAAAATTTTGAAATGAATATTTGGTTTTTAAGGTATTTGGAATGAACAAAACCCTTCCACCATCATGAACACTGTGTGTTTTCGATATTTATTTTTAAAATTCAAAGGTTATTTTAAAAAAACCTATTATTTAATTTTTTTAGATATTTTTAGATTTTAAATAAGTGTTTTCAAATT
This sequence comes from Viscum album, assembly GCA_963277665.1. Taxonomy (NCBI): domain Eukaryota; kingdom Viridiplantae; phylum Streptophyta; class Magnoliopsida; order Santalales; family Viscaceae; genus Viscum; species Viscum album. The sequence goes on from OY728158.1 coordinate 1,507,821,502, forward strand.
GTAAAGGATATTTCCTTCAATAAATTTCCAATGTGATATTTCAAAATCATTTTCCATCTAAGATGAAATTATTTAGAATTAATCAATGTGAAAATTCTATTATCCTCAAGATTATTTAAAAACATTATTTTCATTAACAAAATAAACCTTTTATGTTATAGATTTATTTTTAATTATTTGTATATTTCTCTCAAATATATACCTAGATTATTCTCTAGACATTTCTCAAATGCCTTCATTCTGAAATTTACTTTGAATATGATATGAAGAAATAGTATAAAACCCATTTTATTTCCCTTAGAAATTATTATGTTATTCATTATTGTTGATTTACTTTATGTGGAACACATATATCATGAAAATTTTATAATGGGTGAAACTAGATATCCCCCAATGCATTGGGTAAAGCATTAGTCTCATGAGATTTCATGTATGGGATCAGGGAGTAAAACTAATATGTTAAGGGAATTTGTTCACCATTTGAATTTGTCTAGGAATTTGGCCTTGTATTATGTTTATTTCATGTTTTGTTGTTGCTTATAAATTTTATATAATTCCATGATCTTATGATATATTTTTCTTTATATCACGCTTCCATGAAATTACCCATGAGCCTTTTATTTTATGATATCATATTATAACATTGGACCACATGTTATGGTTCCTTAACATATTTATTTCATTACTGGTATTTTTAACTCAACCATTTCATTATGTATTCCCTAGGTTATCCCATGATGTTTTAAGAGCAAAAATTTATTTTATTGAGAACCGTAGGGATAATTCTAATAATAAGACTAAGTATATAAACATATCTTGGAATATTGGTGAATTATAGAGTGATTGGTTTCTATGAAACTATACCCATTTGTAGATAAGTGGTTCTAGCATAGATGTACCAAGGGGTAATAACTCTAAAAAAGGAGTTTTGGGATTTACTTGACCATTACCTAGTATATGACAGTAGGCCTTACTGCACAACAAGTTTAACACTCGTAAGGGATTTTGTTTAGAAATTCATAAAATCTTTATGAACCACCATACAATATTTTAATAGAATATGATCATGAATAACCTCGGTTAAACTGAAAGTGTATTAGATTGAATGGAAGTTTTAATTATTTAAGCATATTATAAATAATTTTTCTTTACTATTTATTTCCTGCTATGTTTTTTATTTCTCGTAGTATGTTTTTTGGTTTTAGTCAATGGTTGGAAATAGGGGGAGTTATGTCAACATTGAATGTGATTGAAATTTCCATGATTATGAGAAACCAAATCGGATGATATATGGGGATAAATATATCATGATTATTCCAAATCACATTTCATGATATATGATTAATAGCGTGAAATTTTGTGATACCCCTAACAAGTATAATAAGATTAGGATGGATTTTTAAGATTTTTTGGTAATAAAAATAGAGGACAGAATATTCACTTTCATATATGTCAATAATGTGGGAATAAGAACCTATACGATTATATAAAATAGTTGGAGATGTTTTCTATTTGGAAATAGAGGTCAAAGAGTAATAAATTTCCAAGGAATTTGATGTCTTATATGTGGGGAACTTGATAATTATCTGAGTTAATTCCATAAAATAATTTTTATCCCATAGAACATGGAAAAAACTATGTTATATCAAATAATTGAAGTAAAAGTGGTGAATTATTTACATATTGGGATTCAATAATTATGATGTATAAGTTTTTTTACCAATGATATTTTGGTTATAATGACCATGAAACATATATGGATTGCTTTAATTTTGGAAACATATATGTCTTTATGTTAGATTAAATTAATAGTTATAGGTACCATCATGGTTTTATTTGTTTAAGGTTGATCATAAGTCCAAATTCATAGACAACCCTTTTGACGTTTTAAGTAATTGGGTTTCGAGGTGACTAATGATATTTTGAGAGATGTTATGTTGGGTTAAAGTATATATAACCTTTTATTTTAATGTAAATGATTATTTAGAATGTTATTATGTTTTTGGAGATTTAATATAAAGGTTTTTAAGGATATAAACTAATGGAAAGTATTAATCTAAACTTTGGGAGTTACTTTTGAGGTATTAGAGATTAATTTATTATATTAAATTATTTTTTCCAACCAATTTGGTTTTATTAAAGATAAGAGAAATTTATTTTTATTATTTTATGGATTATGTGATCCATTAAAAGTTAATTTTAGATATTTATTCAGAAATAAATTCATCTTGAATACTTATAGATTGGATAAAAATATAAGATTAGGGTGAAAATTGATTAAAGGATGAAATTCTACTTGTCATGTAAGTATATTTCTAATATTATTAGTCCAAATGGAAAATAAATTCCACAAATCTATAAAAAGGATCTGGAAACAAAACTATTTTCTTATTACCATCTTGTATAAGGAATCAAGTTTTTTGTAAATCATCACAGATATATGGTTTTGATTTTCTTTACTTTTTATTGATTATTCACTTCATTATGATCCATGATTTCTGTCACTCTATATAATTATTTATAATTTTATTCCATGTACTTACATTAAATTTACATTAATGTTATCTTATTTGGAAACATATAACATTTTATTCTATATGACCTTCGTACTTACCTTTCTCTCTTATCAAGAGGATGTTTAATTGACCCTTTTTAGGATATGGGTTTAAAAAAATGGTTTTTTAAAATATAAAACCCATGGTTACCATGATCAATATTAAGTTACGAGGATGATATTTTTTAAGGGGATAGAATTTAGAAAAATGATACAATTCAATATATTTCTCTTTATATAAATTAAATATCTTCAATGTCTTGTGTTGCACACAATTCCAGGTTTAAACAAAACATGACACTTTATTAAAATATTAATATTTAAACGTGACCATTATAACCTAGCCATTAAATTGCATGACATTAATATGACTAAATTAATTATTAAAATTATATGGCTTAAAAATGTATAAAATAAATTCCATGGGTATATGTTGATTAGAAATAAAATAATAACCCTTTGAAAGAAAAATAAATGTTTTCTGAAAAAGGCAATTTTTTTAAAAGTCTATTTAGTCGTGATTTCCACACCTAATTTAAAATTAATTTTTTTTTATCAATTTTATAAAATCTATTTGAAATAACATTCTTTATTTTTTAATTCATAATATCAACATTAACGTATTTTTAAATTTTTGTATATTTTAGAAAATATTAATCTTTTAGTGAATAGTTTAGAATATCGATTTTTATAAAATTATCATTTATTTTTAATAAATTAATTCCCATTATTTTTTAATTTTATTTTCAATTTAAATTAGTATTATTTATTTATATTAAATAATATTTATTAAATTTAAATAACATTTATACAGTAATTTAGTATAAGTTTATTTTTAGGCTTTAAAACATATTTTTAAACTGTTTTTATAGTGTATAGTGTTTATTCATTTTAAATAATTAATGTAATAAAAAATAAGGAATTTTAAATGAATTTTATAGTTAATAAACCTAAAAATATTAATTTAAAATAATATAATTATTATTACTTGTCATTTAGTTAATATTAGATAATCTTTTCCTTAAAAATATTCATTTCTTGAAAACCTGTTTTTGACACTTCAGAAGATTTAATTTTAAATTAAATTCTACCAGTTTTTTGAATTGAATTTGGAAAAATGGATTCCATATTTTTAATAAAAATAATTTATATTACCTAATAAGGTCAACTTAATTTTTTACCATAATGAATAATGAAAAATGTAAAACTTATTTACCACAGTTAAGGTAAAAAAAGGTTTACATGGGGGTTAAACTAAAAAGAGGAGGGTTAAAATGACCAAAAAACATGAATAATTACTAATTTATGGTCATATTTAGGCCTTATATATTTCAATGTTTTAAAATGTCCCATTTTTAGCCTTGTTTCATGAGAAAAACACTGGTGGAATTATTTCATTTCAAAAACTCCAAGTGTTTCCTCTACCTCACTTATAAAAGGCCACCCCTCTCCTCTCATTTACACACTTAAAAAATTGGTATAGAAAATAATTTCCCAAATAACTTCCCTAATTCCCTCCCAAATCCTAGAATACTTTTATTAGTTTGAAATCCTACGTGGGAAGGATTTTTGTGTAAACCTGTTGATGTTTTCTGAAGAAGAGGCAACATCTGTTACTGAGCATTTTATTCTATTTATTCCTACACCTCCTTTAAATAGTTTTAAAACAAGATGATACAATATCCTCAATATATTAAATATAATGAGATGTTTTTATGTTATGTGTATTACCTAAAAACATATCCTCTTCCCTAAAATGGTAAATAAAACTGTTGATCATGTGTATGGTGGACTACCACATCACAAACCGACATATTTGTTTTTACATATACCTTCTTACTTTCTATTATGTAGTATATATGATAATGTTTCTTGTGTGTATGGAAGACTATCTCCTCACGAAGTGATGCGATTCATTTTTCAATAATTCTTTACATGGAATAATAAGGATTAATTTTATGTTGATATATGATACTCATAACATATTAGTCATTATTCAAAATAAATATATCATATACATTCTTACATTACCATCCATTGAATAAATGATAATTTTTTAGTTAAAACGGTGGACTAGCACCTCATGAAGCGACGTGATTCATTTTTCAATAACTCTTTATATGTTTGGTAAAAATGGATAATTTTGAATAATATATGTGACATATATGACATTATATTTATTTTGTAAAAATAATATAAAAACAAATTTCTTACCCTTTCACCCGTTAAGGAAATGATAAAATCACTCATACGTACATACGTCCTATCATCTCCACGAAGCGATGTGATTCATTATCCATGTTCAAAATTAAATAATGATTCTTAAGATATATAATGAAAAAAATAATATTTATAACCTTAATATTAATCTGGATATTATGGAACTATAACCTATATTTAATATTCGGAACATTCATGATAAAATGTGTAGAAGAAAACAATGTATTTAACACCAGAAACAATAGTGACAATGAAATATTATAAACAAAAATTAATAAGTTCATATAAAAGGATCATATATGATATAATAAATAACAATATGATTCTTTTATAAGTTAATAACATGTTTAAAACCACTATACATCATGTTAAATAGCACTCAAATAAAAGGAAGCATGAGGTTAGAGGTTTCTTAACTAAATTTTCATTCATTGGGATATACGACTACTTCATTGATTATATTTTCAAAAAATTATGTGATAAATGAATTTTTATTACATTATGTTGTATTTAAAATTGTATTTGTGTGGATATATAATTATTACACATAATTATTGATTAAATATCACCTCAATGATTCAAAAATTGTTAGGGGTCTTCTTTATTTGAGACACATTCAATTTTATGAACCTAATTTATTTTGAATTGGTTTATATAATTCCCTTATAAGGACCACGAATTTCCATGGATTTTTTTTAAATACATGGAAATTTTATGAGTCTTCAAAAATTGAAGGCGCGTGATTTCAAGGCCCAGTGTGCCCGAAATCAATTTATGATTTTTTTTCCGAGTACGTTCAATAAACGTACGAGTAGGTTTTTATAACATTTGAACCGGTGCTTGGAATTGAAATCTGATGGCACTGTTGAACTCGCAGCGCTGATATTTTCTTAAGAATACTTTCACCTCGATGGAAGTTAGTCCAGGGTGGAAGATAGTTTTTGTGTTTTTCATAGAAATAATAAAATAAAATGACACATGTTTCCTTTTATTATAACCACCCTAGTGGAAGTTGGAGGTGGGGACCACCACACCTTAACCTACCATGATAAGTTATGGTGGTGGGGCCCACCCAAACCTAACCCCCACGTGAGGTTACGGTGTGGGGACCACCAGGTACTAAACCCCCCAATTAAATGAGGGAAACCACTCAAATCAGTCTTAAATGAGGGAGAGTCTCTTGACTTCCTATACTCAATTAATTGGGCCAATGCAAAATTTAAATGTGCCAACCATTCTCTTGATTAATTATGCCACCCACCATAATTAATTTGGATTTTTTAATTCTCACCAAAAAAATAATATATGACCTAATTTATTATTTTGGCACCTCTTTGCATTTTGGTGGAATTTGGGAGAAGGGAGAGAGCTTGGGAGAAAGCTCCCGACAAAGAACGCTCCCGACGAAGAACGCCGATGAGGGACGCCTCGACTACGAAAAATGATCTCCTTCGACTTTGATCCTCAGACTCCTACCAATGTGGGACATCTTCAATGACTGACCTTCCCTCCTCATCATTATCAACAAACCGACACATGATCTCGGTATTGGAGGAGTGTGGCAGACACGACGAATGACGACAACTCCGCCTTCTTCCCCGCGACTCCATCAACGAACAATGAACTAGTAGGGGTTTTATTTTTTTTATGATATTAATTTAATTCTTCCCTTATAATACAAAGAAATATTGTTTATGATTTTCCTTGTGGGATGGGATTTTTTTTGCGAGAAGATGGAGGGTGTTGATAGACTTTTCTTCTTCCGTGTTCTTTTCTTATTAATTCTTTGTAATTCAAGAAAGAATTGGTCTGCTTGTTACAACTTTAAATGTGGACGGTGTGGGCCAAACATACATGGCCCGACTCCTCCTTCGTTCTTGTTTGTGATTTTCTTAGGCATGGCGACGAGGCGACGAAACGACGAATGCGATGCAGGCAACAGCTGCGCTACCAGCAGGTTCCGCGACCCGCGCCTCCCGTTGGTCGACCCATCCACTGGCCGAAATGGTCCCAGACACCCCATCCACTAGCCGAACTAGATCCACCATCCTGGGCTGAATTGCGACTCCCTCATGGCCACCCGTGTCTCTTGGCCCCATCGGCACACCTCACCACGGCCGTGCCTCCCGGCCCGAACCACGCCGGCCTGCGGCCCCCAACGCGATGCCTCGGCCGTACCATGCCGGCCCGCGACCCCCCTCACGACGCCCCAACCAAACCACACCGATACGAACTGCACCGGCCTCCGGCCTCCATGCTCTTCGAGTTCCCCTTGCGGCGCTGGCCGCACCGGTCTCGGCCATCGGGGTTGAGCTGTCCAAACCTCACCCCTCGCGGCACTGCCCGAACCGGGCTCGACCAACCGGGCTGAGCAGTCCGAGCCACGTTTCTCGAAGCGCTGGCCGAACCGGCCCCGACCTCCTGGGCCAAGCCGCCGAGCCGCGCCCCATGTGCGTCTGGCCAAGCTGGCCTCTTGTGCCCCTCGCGGCGCCTCCGGGCCGAACAACCTTTACACCGACCTGCGACCGATCCGGGCCCTCACGCTACTCGTGGCCCTCGCGGCTTGCTGGGCTGAGCCCAGTGGGCCAGGACAAACCTAATGGGTCAGGCCGGTCCGAAACCGAATTCGGTCATCCCTGACTATGTTGGGCCAGGTCGGTCCGACCGGGTCGGACCGGACCCAGGCCTACTTCCTAACCTTTACATTCTTTTGGCCATATCTTTGGCATCATATGTCCATTTGATGAAAATTAAACGACGCTGATATTCCTAGATCTCGATAGTACCATTGTGTATACCCCACTGATGTTTTGGGTATAGTTCATATACGGTCAGGTTGGATCGTGCACGAACCCAACTGGGCCTCCATGACTAAAAGGCTAATAACTCACAGACCGGGCTTTCGATTGACGCGTCGTCAGTTGCATTGATACCCCTATGACATGGTAGACTTTTGGGATACTTCTCCATGGGACTTTTTGGCAGTTGATCTATCGACACTTGGATTGAGGAGCAGACCCTCCCGGAATCCATCATGCTTTATGAGGGAACCTTGTGGCTGGCTGCTCTCTAACTACTATTCCAGGATCCTACGTGGGTTTGACAGCTCAAACTACTATTTCAGGATCCTACATGGTTTCGATAGCTTTGAATAATTTTCCAGGATCCTACGTGGGTTTGAAAGCTCTGACTACTATTCCAGGATCCTACGTGGGTTCGATAGCTCTGACTACTGTTCCAGGATCCTACGTGTGTTCGAAAGCTCTAATTATTGTACCAAGATCCTATGTGGGTTCGACAAAGAAGATGATTCAATGGATACATCTAATCATCTCTATCTCTCTATATAAGTTATATACCTGTGTGAGTTGAGTCATTAAATTATGTGTTACCTCATGATTGAGATGGATTACTTGATAACTTAGGTATTTGTATGGGAATATACCTAAGTGGGGTTATCAGTTTATTTCATACTTTGTGGTTTATCCTTGTTGGATTTTGTGAGACCTTGAGGGTATCAGGGTCCTTAATGAGTATCGTTATACCCACACCTTCACGGGCTATGCCAGCACCTCAATGTGTTGGATACAGACGAAGGGTAGTGCTGATCAATGCTGCAAGTATCAGGACTGGACGGTACCCGGAGGTGGACCTTATGATGAGTCATTACATGGAGGAGACTGAAAGACGTGGAGTGCTGAGGAGGCTATCTATACCAACTATTCATGTGGGAATTCCGGAGGATGACCTAAAAACTATTTTTTTCTCTTCAGTTGTACTTGTTCTTCCAGTTCATTGTACTTTATAGTTGGGCTTGTATTTCTGGACCCTTTACTTTTCAGAACTCTTTTATTATGCAGTTTACCTAGTGTTTTGTTTCTAGCTGTGTGCATTTACAGGTTATAAAAGCAATGCCTTCCCAGTTTTAGGGAATTACTCCTTTGGTTTTAGTCGCCAGCCCCGGCCTATGGAAGGCGGGCTTGGGGTAGTCACGACACGAGCCCTAGGGGGACGAGTCATGAAAAATTGGTATCAAAGGGAGGTTCTACCACAGAACATAGGACTATGATCTTTTCTATTAAGCAATAGTTTTATGAGTACTATGTGAGGATTTTAGTTCAGGGAGTCTAGTGTTTGTGCGGTAACCAATGTATCCATACAACAGGACTTTGACTTCTGATTTTAGATTTTGTGCATGAAAAAACTGATTGCGTACGTGTTTTCAAAAGTTTTCTTTGAGTCATCTCACCAGGTATAACTTATTGACTGTGGTGCACCTTTCTCTTTTTAGGATGGCTCCACACAGACAACCATCCAGGGTCCAAGGCTTTGTACAAGATAGCATCCCACCAAGTCACGAGGCCTCGGTGCAGGGCCATATTACATTGGAGGCACCAACGGTACCACCACCGATTGGGCCACCAATTCCACCAGCACTAACAATAGAGAGTGCATGCCGCCTAAGCACGTTGCATGAGTTCTAGCGCCATAGGCCGCCTAGGTTCAGGGGTGAGATGGACCCGCAGTCAGCTGAGGATTGGATGGAGGCTGTAGTGAGAGTCTTAAGACTGGTAGGGACACCAGCCGACCTTATGGTGATCTTTTCCGCGTGTGTCCTTTAAGAAACAGTAGGCCGATGGTGGATCCTGATTCTCTAGGTGCATGATGAGGCCACATTTCTCTGGGCAGACTTTGAGAGCCTGTTTCGGGTAGAGTTTTTCCCAGTCACCCTACGTGCAGTGCAGATACATGATCTACTTAATATGCTATAGGGAAACATGACGGTGGCACAATACTCATCATGTTTCACCGACCTCTCACTCTACTCCACAGATATGGTGCGGGACCCATTCTTCAGGGCCAATACCTTCGAGCAGGGGCTCAAGTGAGAGATCAGGGCTTTGATGATCTACCCCAGCATCCCGACGCAGACGGAGGTGTTGGAGAGAGCCCTCTTAGTGGAGAGTTTACTTGCTGAGCAGTCTCTAGCAGCGAGACACACCATCGAGCATGATGTATTATAGTCTTCTACAACTAGCAGCATATAGTTGTCACAGAGATCCAAGCGGACCAGACCATCTGGGGGACAACCTCAGGACATGGGTTCGGTTGGGCAATGCACACGAGACAGAGCCGGGCAAACAAGGAACATGCAGTGCTATGCATGCGACAGGTAGGGTCACATAGATCGAGACTGTCCGACTTGCCGTGCATATGATCGGCAGACGGTTGAGGGACCTCCCACGCAGAGGAAAAGGATCAATCGAGGCGATCCACAGGGCGTAGGTGGACATGGAAGAGGATCTGGTCATGCAGCTGGTGGTGGAAAATGTTAGGATGTGTTACCACCACCACCACTAGGAGGTCCACCCCGACCACAGGGATAAGGTGGACATGTGAGAACTTAGCTCCAAGTAGCTGGGGCTTATGATCATGGTGCTTCGGAGATGATTCGAGGTATGATTTCTATCTACTCCACCTTAGCTGCAGTTCATATAGACACATGTGTCAGTCTATCTTTCATTGCCACCGCCCTCTTTCAGAGCTCAGAGATTTCAATGGAGTCGTTGACTTGATCATTACGACTAGAGACTCTTACGGGAGAAGATTCAACGATTATCCACTGGTGCTGCCAGTGTAAACTTACTCTAAGAGGCATGAGCTTCGGCTAGGATCTTCTAGTAGCGGCGTTGAGGCCTTACAATGTCATTTTGGGTATGGACTGGTCATCTACAGTCCATGATTTGATTGACTATATTAGGCACAAAGTGCGGTGTGTGCGCTCGGATGGGACCAGGTTTACCTTCACCGACGAGAAGAGATCCTTTGTAGCACATGACAGACTTACCCAGAGGAGGGTTCTGCAGATCAATCATCAGTTGTCTTGCCTTACCCTCGAAGCATTAGATGTGGAGAGTGCGAGAAATCTTGTAGTGGTGGACTAATACATGGTTGTTTTCCCTGATGATGTCCTAGGTCTACCTCCTCACAGATAGGTAGACTTTTACATTGACTTATACCCCTGTACGACACTGATATCTACTCCAGCGTATTGGATGGCTCCCACGGTGCTTTGTGAGCTGCGGGTGAAGCTAGAGGACTTATAGGGGAAGGGATTCATCAGACCTACTGTGTCTCCCTAGGCTACCCTGATTTTGTTCTCCAAGAAGGTGGATGGGAGCTTGAGGCTTTGTGTCGACTACCGTCACCTGAACCCGGTGACCGTGAAGAACAAGTACCCACTCCACAGGATTGACAACCTATTTGATCTGCTGATGGGAGCATGGTGGTTCACTAAGATAGAACTCAGATCAGGCTATCACCAGCTCAGAGTTCGAGACGAGGATGTTCAAAAGATAGCTTTCAGATGTAGGTATGGCCACTAAAAATTATTGGTTATTCCTTTTGGTGTAACCGATGCTCCAGTAGTGTTCATGGGACTCACGAACAGGATTTTCCAGCCATACCTCGATTGCTTTGTCATAGTCTTCATCGACGGCATTCAGATCTACTAGACTACTGAGGAGGAGCATGACTACCATTTACAGGTTGCACTGGACACACTCCGAGAGCACCAAATTTATGGTAATCTCTCGAAGTACCAGTTTTGGATACGAGAGGTTCACTTTTTGGGACATGTCATCTCGGAGGTTGGAGTTGCATGGGATCCAGTGAAGATTGAGGTGATATTTTCTTGGGAGCTATGCAGGAGTGTGACAGAAGTACGAAGTTTCTTGGGTTTGGACGGTTATTACTATAGGTTCGTACCAGACTTCTCTAGATTTGCTGCACCACTATCAGCCTGGACGAAGAAGGGGAAACTATTTTTGTGGTCGAAGAGATTCCAGCAGAACTTTCAGGAGCTGAGGCAGAGTCCGACTAGTTCCCCCATCTTGGGGATTCCCTAGGAGGGCATGGGGTACGAAGTCTACTGCAACACATCAGGGACTAGAATAGGATGTGTCCTAATGTAGGAGAAAGAAGTGATCGCATACGGTTCTCGGCAGCTAAGACTTATTGAGTATAACTATGCTACCCATGACATAAAGTCAGCAACAATGGTCTTCTCCTTGAAGATGTTGCGACACTATCTGATGGGTGAATGTTTTACCGTGTACTCTGATGAAAATATTATCAGGTATATCTTCTCCCAGAAGGACCTGAACATGAGACAATGACATTGGGTTTTGTTCCTCTAGGACTATGACTTAGAGATAGTATATACTCCTGGGGAGGAGAACGTTGTTGCAGATGCAGTCATCTGGAGGTCTGGTATACAGCTGTTAGGGGAAGTGACAGAGCAGCTAGCCGATTTGCAGATATCCTGTGTGGATAGAGATGGAGCAGCTTTCCTAAAGTCTCTTACAGTCACACCCCCACTTCTTTAGTGAGTCAGGTAGGCGCAGTTTGGGGACGCTCACTGCGAGACACATTGTGCTTAGATATCCACAAGACAAGCACCCGATTGATTTTTTGAAGGTGGGGAGCACATCATCCTCTTTAGAGGATGTACCATGGTACCTGTGTCACTTCAGGAGGATGTGTTGAGGGAGTTCCACACATTCCCTATAACGGTAGATCTAGGAGTGGTGAAGATGTCCAAGGATCTCTGACAATAGCACTGGTGGTCGGGAATGAATAAAGCAGTTGTTGAGTTTGTCTCTCGATGCCTCACTTTTCAGTAAGTGAAGGCAGAGCATCAGGTACCAACAGGATTGGTACATCCTTTAGAGGTCCCAGAGTGGAAGTGGTATAGGATATCCATGGACTTCGTGATGGGTCTTCCACTTACATCTAGGGGACATGACTCGATTTGGGTGATCATCGATCGACACACCAAGTCGGCCCACTTCCTACCGATCAGAGAGTAGGTTTTAGTATAGAGCTTGGGATGCCTCTATGTGCAGAAGATTGTGAGGCTACATAGAGAACCTTATTATATTATCTCCAATCATGACACATGGTTTACTTCCTGACTATGGAAGGGGTTTTAGGAGGTTTTGGGACACAACTTTGTATGAGCACCGCCTTCTATCCTCAGACGGATGGCTACACTGAGAAGACCATTCAGACCCTCGAGGACATGCGATGTTCTTGTGTCCTCGACTTCGGTCGCAGCTGGGAGGATCACTTACCTTTGGTGGAGTTTGAATACAGTAACAACTATCACTCCACCATTGGGATGACACATTTTGAGGCATTATACGGGCAACCATGCATGCCATCTTTGTGCTGGACTGTCCCTGGGGAGTCAGCACTAGTGGGACCAGAGATGGTACGACTTACCACAGAGAAGGTGCAGATCATCCAGGAGCAGATGAAGACTGCAGAGGATAGACATAAGTCATATGCCGATAAAAGATGGAGACCTCTAGATTTCAAGGATGGTGACCACATATTTTTCTACGGGTCTCACCTTGATGAGGTTTACGGATATTTAGCCAAGGCATCAAGTTTTCTCTGTATTTCATCGGACCATTTTAGGTCCTCAGCAGAGTTGGCGAGGCGGCATACCACTTATCTCTTCCACCTCAGTTGCATCGGGTGCATGACATCTTCCATGTATCCCAAATGAGGAGATATATGCATGAACCTTCTCACATCATCGACCATAGAGAGCTGGATGTCAACGATGGGGCGACTTTTTCAGAGGTTCCATTGGAGATTGAGGATCGACAGGACTGGGTCCTACATGGACAGTCGATACCTCTGGTGCGTGTTCACTGGCAGCACATGAACCTCCAAGAGAGCACATGGGATCAGGAGGCTCAGATGCATGCTCAGTAGCTCCACTTGTTCCCTTAGTTATGAGTTGTGGCTTATAGGGACGTAGAGCCCTGAGGAGGGGAGAATGTAAAGACCCAAAATTTCCATGGAATTTTTTTTCTTAAATACATGGGAATTTTAGGAGTTTGTGAAAATTGAAGGCGTGTGATTTCGAGGCCCGGTGTGTCCGAATTCAATTTCTGATGTTTTGTTCAGGTGCATTCATTAAACGTAAGAGTAGGTTTTTATAACATTTGAACTGGTGCTCGGAATTGAAATCCAAGGGCACCATTGAATTCGCAGTGCCGGTATTCGCTTATGAAAACTTTCACCTCTATGAGAGTTGGTTGAGGGTGGAAGATAATTTTTGGGTTTTTTTGTAGAAATAATAAAATAAAATGACGCATGTTTTATTTTATTATAACCACCCAAGTGGAAGTTAGAGGTGGGGACAACCACACCTTAACATCCCATGAGAGGTTATGTTGGTGGGGCCCACCCGAACCTAAAATCCCACAAGAGGTTAAGGTGTGGGGACCACTGGGGACTAAACCCCGCAATTAAATGAGGGAAACCTCTCAACTCCCTCATAACAGAGGGAGAGTCTCTTGACCTATTCTACTCAATAAATTATGCCAATGCACTATTTAAATGTGCCAACCATTCTCTTTATTAATTATGCCACCCACGATAATTAATTTGGATTTTCTAAATCTCTCCAACAAAATTTTAGATGACCTAATCTATTATTTTGGAACCTCTTTGTATTTTGGTGGAATTTGGGAGAAGAGAGAGAGCTTGGGAGAAGGCTCCCAATAAAGAACGCTCCCAACGAAGAACGCCGATGAAGGACGCCTCTACTATAAAGAAAGATCTCCTTAGACCTTCATCCCATACTCCTACTGATGTGGGACATCTTGGAAGACTTCCCTTCCCTCGTCATTGTCGTCAAAAAACTGACGCACAAGCTTGGTATTGGAAGAGTGCGGAGGACGCGACGAATGACGACAACTCCATCTTCTTCCCCGCGACTCCGTCAATGAACAATAAAGAGGTAGGGGTTTTATTTGTTTAGGATATTATTCCTTTAATTCATCCCTTCGATGATAAATAATTATTGTGGATTATTTTCCTTGTGGGTTGGGATTTATTTTTGTGGGAAGATGGAGGGTGTTGATAGACTTTTCTCCTTCTATCTTCTTTTCTTGTAAATTCTTTGTAATTCAAGAAAGAATTGGTCCAATTTATACCACCCTAAACGTGGATGGTGCGGGCCAAACCAACATGGCCCGACTCCTCCGTCGTTCTTTTTTGTGATGTCCTTCGGCATGGTGATGAGGTGAAGAGATGAAGAATGCGATGCATGCAACAATCGTGCTCCCTGTGGCCTCTGCGACCAGCGCCGCCCGCTGACCGTGCCATCCACCTGCCAAACCGGTCCCGGCCACCCGGTCCGCTGGATGAACTGGCTACGCCGCCCCGGGCCAAATCGCAACGCTCTCTTGATCGCTAGCATCTCCCGGACCCACCGGCCCGACTCGCCACATCCATTCCTCCCGGCACGAACTGTGCCAGCCCGCGGCCCCCCAGGCGGTGCCCTGACCAAACCACGCCGGCCCGCAGTCGCCCTCATGGCGCCCTGGCTGAACCGCGCTGGCCTGTGTCCTCCCTCATGGATCCCTGGCCAAACCACGTGGCTCGCGACCCCCATCACGATGCCCTGACCGAACCACGCCGGCCCGAGCCCCATCGGCCTCCAGCCTCCGCACACCCTGTGTGCCCCTCACGACATTGGATGAACTAGCCTTGACCATCCGAGCTGAGCCATCTGAGCCACTTCTCTTGCGACACTGGGAAAACCGGCCTTACCTATCCAAGTTGAGCCGTCTAAGACGAATCCCTCGCGATGCTGGCCAAACCGGCTCCGGCCTCCCAGGTCGAGATGCTGAGTCGTGCCCCATTCGCACGTGGCCGAGCCGGCGTCCCACGCCCCTCGCGGTGCCTCCAGGCTGAGCTGCCTTTACACCGAACCGTTATCTGCCTGTGCCATCGTGACCAGTCTGCGCCCTTATGACCATTCCGCACCCTTGTATCCCACTGGGAAGTGCCAAACCTAACGGGTGAGGCTGGGCTGAACCCAAACCGGGTCAGACTGGAACCGGCCCTACTATCTACCCTTTACTTTCTTTTGCCCATATCTTTGGAACCGGACATCCGTTTGACGAAATATTAGCGTTGCTAGTATTCCTGGAGAGCAATGGTAACTTTGTGTATACCCCACTGGAGTTTTGGGTATAGTTGAGATACATTCAGGTTGCATCGAGCACAAATCCAACCGGGCCCCTGGGACTAAAAGGCTAATAACTTACATACCAGGTGTCCGATTGACGCACCATCAGTTGCATTGATACCCCTAGGATTTGGTGGACCTCTAGGATACTTCTTCATAAGACTTCATGACAGTTGATGTATCGACACTTGGATTGAGGAGCAGACCCTCCTGGAATAAAGCTTGCTTTGTATGGGAACCCTATGGCCGGCTACTCTCTGACTACTGTTCCAGGATCCTACATGGGTTCAAGAGCTCTGACTACTGTTCTAGGATCCTACATGGGTTCTAAAGCTCTGAATACTATTCCAGGATCCTACGTGGGTTTGAAAGCTTTGACTACTATTCCAGGATCCTACGTGGGTTCGACAACTCTGACTACTATTTCAGGATCCTACGTGGGTTCGACAGCTCTGATTATTGTACCAGGATCCTACGTGGGTTCGAGAGAGAAGATGATTCAGTGGCTACATCTAATCATATCTATCTCTCTACATAGTTTGTATACCTATGTGAGCTGAGTCAGTAACTTTTGTGTTTACCTCATGATTGAGATGGATTACTTAATAACTTAGGTATATGTATGGGCATATACCTAAGTGAGGTTATCTGTTGATTTCATACTTTGTGGTTTATCAATGTTGGATTTTGTGAGACCTTGAGGGTCTCGAGGTCCGTACTGAGTATCGTTATTTGCACCCCTGCACAGGCTATGCACACACCTCGTTGTGTTGGATGCAGACGAGGGACAACACTGATCGAGGCTGCGAGTATCAGGACTGGACAGTTCATGGAGGTGGACCTTAAGACAATTCGTTTCACAGAGGAGACTGATGAAAATGGAGTGTTGAGGAGGCTATCTGTACCTATTCTTTAGGTGGGAATTCTGGAGGATGACCCAACAACTATTTTTTCCTTTCTTCAGTGGTACTTGTTCTTCCAGTTCCTTGTACTTTACAATTGGGATTGTATTTCCAGGCCCTTTACTTTTCATCACTCTTTTTTTATACAGTTTACCTATTGTTTTGTATCTAGATGTGTATTTTTACTGGTTATAAAGGTAATGAATTCCTAGTTTTAGGTAATTACGACTTTGGTGCTAGTTGCTAGCCCCTGGCCTATGGAAGGCAGGTTTGGGGTAGCCACAACACGGGCCCCGGGGGACAGGTTGTGACAACCCCTTTACATCTTATATTTAGAATCCTTACTACATCATGAGATTTTATGTAACTATTCCTTAACTTCATTCGTGGGATGTTTTTATTCAAAATTTACCAAAGTGGTAAGTGTTTTTGTTTAAATATCATTATAATCAGGATTTCGTATTCTTTAATTTCCATTAAATGAAATTATTTGATCATTTTAGAATAAAAACCTTTACTTTTCTTTTCATATAGTTATTCAGGATGTTTTAAAGTAATAGTTCCATTTTCTTCTCTTTGTTACATAAAATTATTGAGAATGTTTTTTTTAATAAAATCCAATTTAATTTATCTCTTCAATGAAAAATTCTTCTTCTTCCAAATCCATGTTTTCTAAAAAAATTTTGAAAAAATGTTTTACTATGACTTTAAAGCCATTTTTTCAATTAATTGGATTTCTACAAATAATTTAAATGGAACATTTCTATTATTTTCTATATATGGAATGTTTTGAATTTTTTTACTAAAGCATGAAGGGATCCTTTTATAACATATTCAACCTGAACGAAACTCTTCCACCATCATGAGTTCTTAATGTTTTACAGATTCCATTTTATGTTTCTAAGGTTATATTCAAAAAAATATTTAATGTTTGAGAACGTTTTATATTTTAAATGAGTGTTTTGAAAATGGAAAGAATATTTTACTTAGGAAACATTCAAGGTGATCTTTCAAAATAATTTTCCATATAAGATGACATCCATTGATGTTACTCAAACATAAATGGTTATATTCTTCAATATTGGTTTTTTAAGAATTACATTCATAAATGGAAATATACTTTTATTTTATGGATTTCTTCTAAATTATGTATATATGTCTATCACATATGTACCTAGTTTATTCTCCATTTTAAGGGGAAACACATTCATTATTATCATTTATCAAATTCCATCATTTTGAAATTTCCCATGAATATAATATGAATCAACATTATGCAACCCATTTTCTTTCTATGGGTAATTATTATGTTATGTATTATGGTTTATTTCATTTTATTGAACACATTGATCATGAACATGTTATGATGGGTGTGCCCAGATAGTGCTCAAATGCATTGGGTAAAGATTTAGTTTTATGAGATTTCATGTATGGGATTAGGGAGTAAACATAATCCATTATGGGAGTTTTTCCACCATGTTATACTGTCTAGTTAGTTATCCTTGACTCATGTTTCTGTTGTGTTTCTGTATTGCTACCACATTTCTTATAATTCCATGATCTTATGATACCATGTTGTTTATGATATGATTCCATGAGATTATTCACAAGCCTTCTCATTTACGATATGATTTTATTCCACGGCCTTACATGTTATGTTTCCTTAACAGGTTTATTCCATTATTAAGCCTTTTAGATTACCCATTTCTGTATGTATTCCCTAGGTTATCCCATACATTTTTAAGAGCTAAAATGGATTTATGAGCGCACTATGGTGAATAAAATAAGCATTCCATGTTTAAGTTCCATTTAAAATATTATTTTCCTATTCTTAAAAAGACACTATTTTGTTGGATAGACTTATATTGTTCCAACATATCTCATTTTTTATGTGTTTTGATGATTCAAGAAATCCGTATTTTTATTCTAATGAGTTCATCTTAACTGTTTCAAATTTTAATCATTTATAATAAATAAGATATTCATTTAAATGTAGTTTATTCTATACTTAACATTAGCGATTATCATAATCCGAGTAAAATGTTCAGTCTGTGACAAAGTATTTTTATCCTATGAGAATACAATTTTGAATGTTTATCTTCATATTTCTCAAAGTTAGAAAACTCAGAACTATAAATTTATCTTACTATGTAAGATATTATCTTATTAAGAAAATAATTGAGCTACTGTTTATTCAATGATATATATTTCAATCAAAGTGTAGTTATGAAAAATATTTATCTTATAAAAAGTATATTTACAAAGGATTATATTACGAGAACTAAGAGAAGTTGTGAAACGTAAGTATCACACTTTAGTAAAATAAATCTCTTATGAAGAAATTTTTTTTCCATTCAATAATGTATTCAATTTATCTTATATAAAGAATAATTCAAAGATGTATTTTATCTTATGAAATCTCTTTGAAATTTACTTTATGAGGATAGTGGAATCATTTAGTTATCTTATACAGATCAAGAAACTGGGAAGATCATCATTATTACTTTCATAGTGTTCTTATAATCATCTAGATAATTCATTTCATGATTTTAAAATTATTAGATTTTTTTTAATTTAGTAATGGTATATTTGTATGAAGATTCATTTTTCCAAGAATGGAAAGATCTAAAGAAGTATATTTCTGACATCACCACTACAAAGGTATATTACATTTTTGCAAAGCATAGACACATTCCATTAAATGTCTATATCATCAACTTTTCAATGGATTATTCACTCACCCATTGTGATTATCTCATATACTTAAGTTCAAAATCAATGAATATATACATATTGAGAGAATTAGCTATTGCATGGATATAGACACACACACACACATAGAGAAAGATAGAGACACACACATATATACAAATACTCTGATAACATTAAAAAGTAATGCTTGTATATAGAAAAAATCACATACAATTCTAATATACTTTTATTACAAGTCTTTCTGTTTTAATAAAAGATTATACAAATATATCATTCGATGATCATCGACTTCTCAGGATGTATCTTCATCTACTATGTGTTGCTTCGTGCAATTTTATGATAAAAAAATTCTTTAAATATAATTCATATATATTTTTTAATCACTCTCTCTAAGCGAGTGTGTTAATATTGTAGATAGTTATTATAGATGGATATCCTAATTGAAATCCCTTATACATTTTTTACAACTAACAGATTCTTTTACTCAGATAGGATCCCCTAAAAAATGATATTATAGTGAAAATCACTAAACTTGTGGAGTAGAGTATTGGTGGAGTGGACTAGGGGTTTTGTTGTTGCTCAAAAAACTTGTAATATCCGGTGTTAAATCTATTTTTTCAATGATTTTATATTTCCAATACATTATACTATTAAGTAAAATATTATAACTTTCATACCTTGAAGAGGGTTTCTTTAAAGTAATTTTTTTAGAACTTAATTCATCCCCTATTTAGATTTTAGCTAGCCATTCTCTGGGATAGAAATTGGTATCATAGATCGTGACTATTGAGTTCATAGATTTCAAAGGTTTAATTCTATAAATCTTATTTAAAATGTTTTCAATTGTTGATAATAGATAAGTTATTTCAAAGGTTAGAGATCTTTACCTTAATAATGAAAATTATGGTTTCGAGAAGGTTTTAATAATCATCTATTTTAACAAACCTTTATTAAAGATTTATCTTAAAGTAGTAGATCTTTACAATATTTGAGATACACATCAAAAAATTGTGGGATGTTAACATTGAAGAAAGATATAATATGAATTATAAACTTATGAATGCTATAATATGTAGACTAGGTCTAGATCAGTTTAATCAAGTTTCCAAATGTCAAAAAGATCATGAAATGTGGACTAAAATAGAATTTTATTATTAGGTACAAAAAATGTGAAGGGAATTAGATTTTATACTACCAAATTTAGGTTTTAAACCATAAAAATAGTTGAAGGAGAAATAATTACTCAGATGAATTGATGCCCCAGTGAGATTTTGAAAAATGTTTATACTCTAGGAACACCAATTACTAAGTCTAAGCAAGCATTGAATGTTTTAATAGTTTTACCACCTAAGTTGAATGGAATCACAACTTCCATACAATAATCTACATAGTTCATTTATTTTAAAATAAAAGATATAATTGGAACTCATATGATCTATGAAGTTGAAATTGAAGCTAAATATAGAAAATATAAAATGGTTATGAGATAAAATGTTTCTTTGAAGGTTTCAACTTTCAAATATGACAAAAAGTAAAAGGGTATAAAAATCTATGAAACATATAAAGAAGAATATTCCTCAAGTTATTTTGGATCAAATGATGAAATGGCACAATATTATCAAAAATTAAGAAAATTATATAACATGAGAATATTTTTCATATGACCCTTTAACATGTACAAAAATAAAGGAGAAAACTATAAATAAGTGAGATGCTATGAGTGAAAATATTTAGGAAATATTAAACCAAACATTCCACAATTACATGAATAGAAAAATTCTAACCAAAATTTATTCAAGGAGACCACATATAAGAAGAAATAAAAGAAGGATATAAAGGTTCTATGGAGTTATTCTGAAGACTTTAGTAAATGTAAATTTTTAGCAGAAGGGAAACATGTTCTTCATGTAACATTCAGATGAGGTACATTCTTATTATTCTTCTGAGCATGAGTATGAATTAGAGAATTAAAATTTCTCATATGAATAATTAAATAAAAATTGTACTATGTTAGAAACTAACTATGGAATCTTAAAAAAGAAAAAAAACCTATAAATATTTCCAAGAAAGAAATTTTTAATGAAGAAGTGAGATTAGACACATAAATTTTATATTTGAAAAGTCATTTAGAAAAATCCATTGTATCATGTACTGAACAAGTTAACATAATTGAGAACCTAAAAATAATTTTCAAAACTTCAAAGATTTTGAAATCATATTCACTAAGGGGGATGATTACCTAAACAAAATTATTGGTCAAAATCAACTCAATAATAAATAATTTTGAATAAGAATTTACGGTCAAAGGCCCAAATTTCATAAAAACTATTTTGTTCCTAGTTTTAAAAATGAAAACCTCGGTAAGATAATTATTTTCCTTATGGTGAATTGATACATTATAATGATACATGTAATCTAAAATATCCTCAATTTTTTGGAATGAAAAATGATTTTCTTACACTTTTTTTAAAAACATATTGCAAATTTTTCTGGAAAACACAAATATATTTGAATCCCCAAGTATTCTGTAGCTAACATTGATGTACCCAACAATATTTGGGTACCAAAAAATATTTTTTTTTTGATTTTTCATTATAGTGAAAAACCACATGAATAAAAGTGTTGAATGGTTTATGGACAATGGTTTTTCAAGACATATTATTACATATTTCTAAAACATTCAATCACTATCAAAGATTTATGGAGGCTATTTTACATTTGGTGAAAACATAAAGGGCAAAATTGTTGGAATTGGATCCATTGGAAATAAAAAATATTTTCTCATTAATAAAGTAAATTATGTTTAAGTATTAAAGAAAAAGATAGAAATTATTTCAAAACTTTGTGATGAGGTTTATTCACTTTATTTCTCTAACAACGCATGATCAATTTTTTGAGAAAAATATCTCAAGTTTAAGGCACTTAGAACAGATAATGTCTATAATTTAGATCTTAATTCTCTATATATATTGAATTTATATTGTATGAATGTTGAAGTTGATGAATAATGGATTTAGAATAGAATTCTTGGACATTTTAATGTTTATTCTCTAAAAACTCTATCCAAAATAAATTTAATTTCTAATTCTTTAATATTAAATTGGATAAAATAAACTGTGTGATGCATGTCAAATGGTAAATTAACACAAGTTATATTTTAAACCAATGAAAGAGGTTTCTGATCTATAAAATCAAATATTATCCATATATATTTATTTAGACCCACTAGAACTTCAATTATTTTTGTAAAATCATTTTTTTTATTTGTCTATTGATGATTTTCAATATTTTCACGAGTTTTTTTTGATACTTAAGAGTTAAGCTTGTTCCATTTTTTTAAATTTCTATAATCTCGTGAAAAATAATTTTTTTCTCAAAATTTTTATGTTGAGAAGTGACCGTGGTGGATAATTTGAGAATCCTGAATTTAATTAATATTGATCAAAATAATGTATTAAACATATTTTTTCATCCCCCATGACACCTTAATATAATGGTGTTGTTAAAAGGTGGAATATGACATTGTAATAAATGTCTAGAGTAATGTTATGTGAGTATAAAATGCCCAATTATTTTTTGTCTGAAGTTATTAACACAACATGTTATTTAATTAATAGAGTTATAATAAGGATTATCTTAAATAAAACACCATATAAGTTATGGAAGAATAAAAAATAAAAGGTAGGGTAATTTAAATTATTTTCATACATGGTTTACATCTTAAAAACCAAGGTTAATCTTTGTAAGTTTGATATAAAAGCTGATGAAGTTTTCTTCTTAGTTTATTATACTACATCCAATGATTATAGAGTTTTTAACAAAAGGGAAAAGATTTTTGAAGAATCAAATAATGTGAAGGTTGATGATAGTGATACTTTTGATCAAAAAATGAACCAAATTAATGAGAAAAGTGATTCTATTAAGGAAATGAGACCTAAAAATCTCTTTAACAATAATAAGGTTGATGGTTTGGAAGTTTTTTAATTTGAACCAAATCCAGTGAGAATTGATACTGTGAACAAGAAAGTGTGCTTCCTAGAAAAACTAGAAACCATAAATAACATCCTCTAGAAGTAGTCATAGGAAGTCTAGATGAAGAAGTTAGAACTCGAAAAATATAGGTAATCTAGAATAATTCACTACTATTTTATCTCAGATATAACCTAAAACTATAGAAGAATATTTTTCTGATGAATTCTGGGGATTGGGTATATAAGAATAGTTAAATCAGTTCAAGAGGAATAGAGTATGGTAATTACTTAATAGACCCTCTGACTATCCTATATTTGGAACTAAATGGGTATTTAGAATCAAATATGATGATCAAGATGCGATCACTAGAAATGAAGGTATATAATTTTAAATAAGAAGGAATAAATTATAATGATATATGTTCCCCTATAGGTAGGTTAGAATAAATTAGAATCCTTCCATAATATAAATCTTATATGAATTTTAAATTACACTAGATGGATATTAAATATGTTTTTTAAATGCATCCTTAATAAAATATGTATATGTTGAACAACCTCCAAGTTTTAATGTCCCTCTCTTTAAAAATTATTTTTTAAGTTACCAAATCCCTCTATAGAAATAAACAAGCACCTAGAGAATGTTATTAGAGAATAATATATTTTCATTGATCAAATGATTTTTCAATAGGAAAGGAAGATCCTATATTATTTATGAAAATTTCATCTTTATATATTGTTATGGGAAAAATATATGTTGATGATGTTGTTTTCGGATCGAACAAAGTAAAAATTTTGTAATGATTTTTCAATAATTATATAAATGGAATTTGATTAAGTATGGTGGGTGAGTTAAACTATTTTATTGGATTTCAAATTTAACAATAATATTTTGGAAATATCATAAACCATAGAAAGTACATATTTAATTTACTTAAATATTTTGAAAATTAAAATAGTAATACTTATTCAACTCTTATGAGATCAAATATTAATCATGATATGGATGAGACAGGAAAAAAATTGACAATATGTTTTATAGAGAAATCAGTGGAAGTTTTCATTATCTCACTAAAAATAGACCAACCATTATGTTTTTAGTATGAATTTGAGTAAGATTTCAATCAAATGTTATAGAATCACATTTAAATGATACCAAAATGATTTTAAGATATTTAAAAAGAACTATTTCTTCTCTATACTTTCCTGAGAACCTCGTACTTTAATCTAACTTCATATTTAGATGCCCATTTTGGTGGATGTAGGATAGATAAGAAAAGAACCTTAAGAACATTCCATTTTATTGTTAAATCTCTAGTATCATGTTCAAGTAAAAAATAACACTATGTAGCACTATCAACTATTGAATATGAATACATTGCAATATAAAGTTACTAATCACAAGTCATATAGATTAAAAAAAATAGAATAGATCTTTTATTCAATTTTAATTGTGTCCCTATTAAATGTGATGAAACAAGTTTTATAAAGTTTTCAAAGAACCCAAAAGAACATTCTAAAACAAATCACATTGATTTAACAAATAATCTATTAATAGATCACACACAAAAGATGATATCTCTTTAGAATTTGTTTCTTATAGAAAATAAATTGATAGAAATTTCCATAAAACCATTGTCTACTGATTGATTTTATTTTATCAAATCTAAATTAGTTTTTTCATATTGAATTATTATTTTTTAAAAAATTAATTATTTAGTAGTGTGAATTTATAAATATCTAAATATTTTATTTATATTATTTTATATTTTATTTGGTGTTTTATTTTTTTAGTCGCATAAAAAAAGTACATGTCACTTAGTTTTGGTATGATTATTGTGGATGTCACACTACATGACCCTTCAATTACCACAAAAAAAAATAAGGTAAGTCAAATCTATGTGTAAAACCCTTGAAAACCTATAATCCATTATCTCTCTATTATCTAAACCTATCTAACATAAAACCTTCAATATTCTAAAACCATTTCAAGAATGGATAAATCCAGAAGAACCAATGGTGAAACCACTATATGAACCAAACATTCAAAATATACAAGGATTGTTTTGAGTGGATGATCCATAGATTTAAATTGTCCATATGGTACTAATATGTTACTCAAAAGGTAATAAATTTTCAAGGTTGGGAATTCATTATTGATGAAAAATGAACTGAGTTTTTCTATGAAGAAAAATCTTGAAAATATTATAAGACAACCATATTTAATTTCCACAAAAACGAATTTTTGGTTACAATGAATATGAATCAGAAAT
Source organism: Viscum album (assembly GCA_963277665.1). Lineage (NCBI taxonomy): Eukaryota > Viridiplantae > Streptophyta > Magnoliopsida > Santalales > Viscaceae > Viscum > Viscum album. The sequence goes on from OY728158.1 coordinate 1,507,847,190, forward strand.
GTTTTTTTGGAAACTTCATTGGAAAATGATGAAGTGTTTAAATTCCCTATTTAAGGTTATTACATCTTTAGTACTTCCATAGTAGCTATATATGAGTTAAGTTTGCTATAAATAATGAACTCTATATTCAGAATAACCGATATTGAGAATAAGCTGGTGAATGATTTATAACCTGGAAGGAAGGTTCTTATAAAGCTCATTCAGTCTGCTATTTCAAAAAAAAATGATGATTTTGAAAAAGTTCATTTTCAAGATTTCATGTTATTGTACCTGTTTAATATTGAGAAACATACAAATTTGGCATGATATATAAAAAAGTATATGTGTCAGATAAAAAAAAGTCTGTGAATTTTTATCCCTTTGGAAGGACGTTGATGTTAGTTTTCTATAAAGTTAGTGTTAGTTTGGATGACACTAATGCAACTTGTTTTCATGGACTAACTATGTTGTGGGAAGGTGTACTAAGATGAAGTGGTTCTTTTTGGAATTAATCTTTGAATAATCTGGTACCTATTAGTTTAGATGAAGCAATTGTGATAGACCCCACTGCTACTCAAGGGGATTTGTCTCGGATAAAAGTTTCTTATGAATTTGTTGGTCAAGCCTATGCTAGTACAACTTCTACTATAGAATAACCAGTAAAAAGTATGGATGTATGGGAGGTTTTAGATAGTGAAACTCTTGATGAAAGATGAAGAAGAGTAAGAGTTTTTATTCATTCTAGGGAAGTATATTCTCCTGAAATTAGTTTTCCCCCCACTCTTATGGAAGTTCTAACTGATGTCATTATCATTTCCTCAGTTAGAGAATAATTAGCCTCAACTATTACTATATTAGTTACTATTGGAAAGGAAATAACCATCTCAATAGTATCTAGCACTATCCCATTGTTTGAAGTATCTTCATATAGAGAGAGAAGTGAAAAAAAACATAATATGTTGGTTTTATAAGTCAAAATGCTGCTTGTGAAGAAGATCTAGAAGAACAAGAATATCAGACTCATGTTATTGCAAATAGAAGAGTTAGATTATAATAAGTAGAACCATCTCATGTGGAGGAAATACATGATATTGTTGATCACCGATATTTTGATGAAAATCAATGTACATAAGCGAAACATGACATGTTATCACCTATTCTTACATGTCATACAAGTTTAGAAATTTCCTAACAATAATTAGATATTTTTTATTAAAGATCTTGAGAAATCTACTCCAAGTTAATTTAAAAATATAAATCCTTGAAGATTCAACTAGTTGAGTCTAAAAGTTAAATAAGGACTCTTCATGAGAAAATTTTCTCAAAAGATGATGTTAGTGAATTGAAGCTATTTGTTCAATTAATTTGGACATGTTTCAAAAGGAATAAACTAGAAAAGCATAAAATTAATTAGATATACAACCAAAATTGGAAGGAATATCTCAAACTATCAACATGATGTCATCCACCATTTCTTTAGTACAATTTGATATTCTTTCCAGGGAGATATGAAATCTCTTAAAAGAGATGTAATTAAAGACGTTTGAAGGATGAATAAATTTCCAAAAATCACTATCTTGTCCACTGATAAATCTCAAAAGGAAATGAATTCCTTATTGAAGAAAAAAGTACTAAAAATTTAGCATCTCCCAGATAAATATATAAATGATACCAGATTTTTCATCATAGGATTTTAAAGAATGTCCAGATTTCTATAAAATAATTTTAAATTTTTAGAGTTGAAGTGTGAAAATATACACGAGTATACAGAAAACAATCTTAATCTATAATCATCTGAATAAGAAGAAGAAGAATAAACAGATTCATTTTTTAAACCATATAAGAATCAAGTATATTCTAAATAAAAAGAAATAATTCCCTCTAAAATTCAATGTGGTATGTCAGAAAGCTAGTTTGAATCATTTTAGATGTTAGTAATTGGATCTTATAGGAATGGATATTTATAAAATCCTCTTGAATTTTTTATCAAAGGGTCTGGAATGGTTTCAAAACTATCCTACATTACTAAAAATGATATGGTGAAGAGTATTGATGTATGTGCAGAGGATCTATTTTAAATTCAAAGAAGATGTTTTCCCGGACCTCTTATTATCGATCTTCATGCCTCCACATCTTAAATATTTAAGTAGTTTTTTACGTAGCTGAAATATACTTAAGTTAGAATCGCAAGTTTATAGAAGAAGTGTCATTACCTTTATATAAACTCTCCTCTAAGATATTATTTATCCCAGAGGATAACATTGATATTGTAAGGGAACAAAAAACCTCTCTTAACATCCTATCTACCTCAATAAGGATTTCTTAAAGTGATAATGTTTGGTTTGAAGAATCTTTACCCACTTTGGATGTGGTTTTTAGAGAAAGTGATGATGCTACTTTGCCTACATCTTCTTTACACATTGACCAACCATAATCCTTTAAAATCCCACCTCCAAAAATTTATTTTATGCCTGATAACTAGAATACTTTCCCATGTTCTATGATTAATAGAATAGTTCCTCAAAAACATTGTAATGGTGTTTCAAGAAAACATTTGAATTCTTTTTTTTTCTTATATTTCATGTTTTTAATGTATTTCTTTATTTATTTTGTATAAATTTTTTCGGTATATGGGATTATCTATATATTTTTAATTTATTTTTTATTTTATTCTTAGAATTAATTTACTATTTTAGTTATGTTTCTATACACTTTATTGATTTTATTTAATTATTTAATAATTTCTACTACTTAATAATTTTTCTAATACAACTTCATGCCCAAGTCTATTAACATTCAGTAGAATTAACTATTTACAATTTGTTCGTGTGGAATATTATTTATAATCATTCTTTCTTATCCAAATTATTTTTGATATAAAAAAAGGCAAGAAGAAAAAAGGGAATAAAAAATTAAAATCTATTTAAAAATTTATTTTGTGGAATTCTTGTTTATTATTCTATGTGTTTTTATGATCATAAAAAAGGTGGAGATTTTTGGATAAAATAATTTTGTTCCAACATAATTAGTTTTTATATGTTTTGATGATTCATAAAATACTTGTATTTATTATAATATGTTTATCTGAATTCTTTTAGATTGAATTATGTTATAATAAATGAGATATTCATTTTAAAATATCTTATTCCATTCTTATCATCTGTGATTATCATACACTGAGTAAATTTTTTAGCCTATGAAAAAGTATTTTATCCTACGAAAATCTAGTTTTGAATGTTTATATTCCATTTTCTCAAAGTTAGAAAAATCAGTATTGAAAATTTATCTTACTATGTATGATATTATCTTATGAGGAAAATAAACAATCTACCATATATTAAAAGCTATATATTTAAGTAATTTTTTAGTTATGAGAAGTATTTATCTTATGAAAAGAATATTTATAAAGGATTATCTTAAAAACACTAAGAGAATTTTTGAAGGTTAAGTATTACACTTTAGTAACATAATTGTCTAATGAAAAATAAATTTTCTACGTAATATTGAATTCAGTTTATCTTACACATAGTAGAAGTCAAAGATATATTTTATCTTATACATTCTCTATGAAATTTACTTTATGAGGTCAGATCAATTAGCTAGTTATCTTATAAGGAACAATATGTTTTTTAGATTATCATGATTGATTTAATAGTATTGGTATAATGTATTGAAAATTATTTTATGGATTTAAAGCATATTCGAAAAGGAATTGTCAAATTCAAGAAAGGCCAATTTTTAAATAGATTCATTTTTCAAAGAATAGAAATATCCAAATATGAATATTTCTAACACCACAAATATGGAAGTATATTATAAATTTGGAAAGGATGGACACATGCCACTAATATCCCATCTCATCAACTTTTCATTGGATTATTCACTCAACCTCTGTGATTATCTCATATTCTTAAGTTCAAAATAAAATAGTAGGTATATATAGAGATATTTATCTACTACATGGATATAGTTACACACAAACATAGAGATAAAAGTCCACACACACACACATACATATGAAGACATTGATAATGTTAACAAAGAATGCTAGTATATATAAAAGAGTATATTAAAGGCTCACACACTATGCATAGAAGTCTATAAATTGAAATCAAATATCATACAAAGATATGATTTAAATATCATCATCTTCTCAGGATATATCTTCTTCTACCATCATTTTATACTTGGAACTATTTGCTGAAACAACTATTTAAAGATCATTCCTCCCTATTTTGTTTACACTCACTATAAGCGGGTGTGTTAAGACCATGGATAATTCTTGTAAAGGTAAATACTAGATGAAATGAATTATATAATTGTAATAATTAACAAAAACTTATACTCAACTAGGATCCCCAAGAAAATGGGATGTCATAGTAAAAATCACCAAAATCATAGATTATAGTATTGGTGGAGTTGAATATGGTATTTTTATTACTTGAATCACTATAAATCTATATTTTCCAATATATTTCTACTAAGATTTTTATATTTCCACTTCCATATTTTATTAAGGAAAATATTATAACTCATATACCTTGAAGAGGGTTATTTTTAAGTAAACTTTTAGGAACTCAATTCACCCCTCTTGAGTTTTTGAGACAAACATTCTATGGGAAAATATAGGACTCACAATCCTTGTGTTTTATTGATGGATATTTATATTTAAAAATCATGTAATATTATATGTAAAAGGCTTGGGTCACCATAGTTGGCATCATAGGAAAACTTTAGTTAACCTCTGAAATTAGGATGATAAAATTTTAGTGAGAACCCTACGGATAAGTCTAAGAATAATAATAAGTTTAAAAAAATATCTTAGAATATTGGTTAAGTATAGAGAGATTGGTTTCCAAGAAATTACATCTGTGTATAGATACTAAAAGTGGACATGGTTATCGTACAGACATACCTAGGGGTAATAATTCTAAAAAAGGAATGTTGGGCTTGACTCGAGTGTTACTTGGTACATGAAAACATACCTAACTATACTCTTAGTTTGACACTCCCATGGGATATGTTTTATAAATTCACAAACTCTCTATGAAAAATCATTAAAGATTTGAATATATGGTGATAATGAATGACCTAGGTTAAACCTATGGTTTTTTAAATTGAAAGGAATGTATAATTATTTAAACAAATTATAAATATTTTTTATTGATTATGTTTTTTACCACTATGATTATTGTTTCTCATAGTATTATTTTTGGTTTTAGTCAATAGTTGGAATCAATAAGACTTATGTGAACACTGGATGGGATGGACACTTTGGTGATTATAAGAAACCAAATTGAATTATGTATATAAATAAAGATATTGTGATTACTTCTAATTACATATCATGAAATATGGTTAACAACATGAACTTAAATAATATTTCTATAAAGTAAAATAAGACAAAGATAGAATTTTATGAAAATCCCCATGGTAATGAACATATAGGAATGAATATTAAGATTATTATATTTCAAGAAGGTGGGAAGAATAACCTAGAATAATATCTCAAATGGAGGGTAGTATGTTTTATATATGGAAATGGAGGTCATATAGTAATGAATTTCTAAGTAATTCAATGTATTAAATATGGGGAACTTGAGAATTATCCAAGTAAATGCCATAAAATAAGGGTTATCCCCTAGACCAAGGAAATAACTATTTTATAACAAATCATTTAAGTAAATGTGTTGAATTATTTATATATTGGGATTCTATAATTATGATGTAGAAGTATTTTTATCATTGGTATTGTGATTATAATAACAATGAAACATATATGAATTATGTTCATTTTGGAAACGTATATGATATAATGTTAGATTAAATTAAAATTAATGGATTAAATAATTTATTTATAAGTTTAAGGTTTATCATAAGTCCAATGTCTTATACAACCTTTTTAGGTTTTACATAATTGGATTTCAAGGTGGCTAATGATATTTGAGGAGATGTTTTATTGGGTTGAAGTATATATAACATTTTGGTTTAACATAAAGGATTATTTAGAATAATATTATGTTTTTAGAGATGTAACCTAAAGGGTTTTAAGTATATACACTAATTTAATTGATTTAGTTTAATTTTGGGAGTTACATTGGAGTTATTAGAGATTAATGTGTTATATTGGACAAATTTTTCTAACCAATTTGGTTTTAGTAAAGTTAGGAGGAATTTTTTTTTCCTTTTATAGATTATTTGATATGTTGAATTTAAATTTAGTTCTTTAGGAACAAAAAAAATTCATCTTGAATACTCATCATTTAAAGAATAAGATGTTATTTTAGTGTAAATTGATTAATGGATGAAATTATACTTATCAAGTAAGTATATTTTGTTATGTTCTTAGTATATAGAGTAAACAAAATACTCAATTTTTGAAAAAGGATATTGAAAAAATATTATCTTATTACCTCCATATCCAAGGAATCAATGGTCCTTTTACTCTTCAAAGATTTATGTTTTTGAGTTCCCTAAAGTTTATTGATAATTCAATTCCTTATGATTAATGATTTCAATCACTATCCATAATCATTTACAATTTTATTCCATCTCCATATCATAAAGTTCCACCAATGGTCTCATATTTAGAAACCTAGTACGTGTTATTCCAAAAGAACTTCATACTTCCCTTTATCTCTTATAAATAGGATGTTTTATTGAACATTTTTACAATTTGGATTTACAACAGATGTATTTTAAAATGTAAAACCCTTGATTCCCAAGATCCAGATTAAATTATGAGGATGAAATTTTTTGAGGGGGGTATAATGTGATTCCAAAATACTATATGAAAAATGTATTTTTCCAAAAAGTCAATATCTTTGATAACTTGTGATGGACACAACAATAAGTTTAAATGAAACACGACACTCTATTAAAATATTAATATTTAAACATGACCATTATGACCTAACCATTAAATTGGATGGCATGAATATGAATAACTAAATTTGGAAAATTATATATTTTACACATTTATAAAATAAATTTAATGGTTATCTATAGATTAGAAATAAAAGAATAACTATTTGAATGAAAAAGAGATGTTTTCTAAAAAACAATATTTTTTTAGAAGGATGTTTTGTCATGATTTGAAAACATATTTTAAAATTTATTTTTACAAATTTTAGAAAATTTATTTTTAAAAACAAATTTAGTTTTTTGAAATAATTTTATTAATATTAAATTAATGTGAAAATTTGGGACTTTTTGGAAAATATTAGTCATTTTGCAAATTGTAAAAAATACCGATTTTTATACAACTATCATTTATTTTAAATAAATTATGCCAAATTATTATTATAATTTCATTTAAAATTAAAATAATAATTATTTAATTATATTAAATACAATTAATTACAATTAAGTCGTCATTATACTATATTTTAGAATAATATTTAGGCTTTAGAACACCATTTTTCTGAAAACAGTTTTAAAGTTTATAATTTTTGTCCATTTTAAACAATTAAAATATCATATAATAAGGAATTATTTAAATGAAATATATCAATTTTATATATATATATAAATATTAATTTAAATTCTTAAAATTATTATTACTTTTTATATAGTTAATATGTGATCATCTTTTCTTTAGAAAATGCATTTCATGAAAAACTGTTTTTTTGACACGTCTGTGGGTTTAATTTTAAATTTTATCCTTCCAATTATATGAGTTGAATTTATAAAAATAGATTAAATATTCAGAATAATAATAATTTTTATAATTTAATAACTTCAACTTAATTTTTGACCTTAATGAATAGTGAAAATAGTAATAATTATTTATCAGGGTTAAGGTAAAAACAGGTTTACTGGGGGTTAAACTAAAAATAAAAAGTTTAAAAATAACCAAAAAATTATATAATTACTATTTAATATTCTAATATAGACGTTATATATTATAAGGGTACTAAATGTTTCCTTTTTTATCCTTATGTAATGATAAAAAAATGGGTGGAATTATTTCTTTTCAAAAATTCCATGTGTGACCCCTCCCTCACTTAAAAAAGGCCACCCTCTCCTCTTCCTTACACAAATAAAAAACCAATTGGTTCTGAAAATCATGGGTAAAATAAATTACCTAATTTCCTTCCATAATACAAAAAGACTTTTTTTGGTTATAAATTCAACCTAGGAAGGATTTTGTTTTGAACCAAAAGAAGTTGTATGAAGAAGAGGAAACATCCTTAACCAAACATTTTATTTTATTTCTTCTTCCACCTCATTCAAGTTTTGATAAAATATTATGATATAATAACATCATTATATTTTATACAATTAGGTTTTTTTCTGTTAATCTCATGACCTAAAACCATCTCTTCTTCCTGAAAATGTGAAATGAAACCGTTGATCATGTGTATGATAGACTATAGCCTCACGAACTGAAGAAATTTGTTTTCTATCACCACTTATCATGGTTGGATATATTGATGTCTATAATAATTATATATTATATTTATGAAATAATTATTCTTTTTTTAATTATAATATCACATCTACCTTCTTACTATCTATTTCGTAGGAAATATCATAACATCACTTGTGTGTACAGTGAAATACTGCCTCACGAAGCAATGTGATTCATTTTTCACCTATGCTTTACATGAAAGGTAATGAGGATTAATTTGATATTGAAATATGATATTAATGTAATATAAATCATTATATAAAAGAAATATTTCATATAATGTCTTACCTTACCATCCATTGAATACTTGATAATGTCATTCATGTTTATGGCGGATTACCGCCTCACGAAGTGATGCGATTATTTTTTCATTAACGCTATACATAGATAGTAAAAAAGGATAAATTTAATTAATATATGTGATATATATATGAACTAATATTTATTATGGAAAAATAATATACAACCCACTTCTTTACCCTTTCACCTGTTAAATAAATGATAATGACGCTCGTGCTTATGTACAACCTATCATATCCAAGAAGTGATGTGATTCAATCTATTTGTTCAAAATCAAATAAGATTATAAGGATTTATCTAATGAAAAAAATGATATTTATAAAATTAATATTATTCTGGAGATTATGGAACTATAACCTATGTTCAAGACCTCTAATTTTCCTGATGAAACATGATGGAGAAAACAAAGTAATTAACACCTGAAACAATAGTGATAATGAATGATTATTAACAAATAAGTAATAAGATGTTATTAAAGTAAAATATATGATATTATAAATAATAATATTATTATTATATAAATTAATTACATGTTTAAAACCACTATATATGTGGTTAAAGAGAGCTAATCTAAATGGTATCTGGAGGTAAGGGGTTTCTTAACTCAATCTCCATTCGCTGAATTACAAGAATACTTAGTTGATTATATTATAAAAACATTATATGTGGAATTAAATTTGATTACTATATGTTACATTTAATCCAATATTTATTTGGATCTACATTTTTTTACACATAATCATTCCATTGATTAACCCTCACCTAAATGATATGAACTTTCTAGGGGTCTCATCTCAAACTTCATTATTTGTGACACATGTTCTTTTATGAATCTAATTTATTCTGAATGGAGTATATACTACACCTTTACATACTGTATCATTAATCCTTCCTACAAAATGATATTTTATGTTATAATCTTCAATGAACCATCTTGGGTTGACTAGATTGGTCACCCAAGTTGAAGGTGAATAATAAAAAAGATAAAAAAATCTTGAATATAACCAAAACAAGACATTCCACCAGAGTACAATGTGGAAGAAATATATACAAAAATATCCATAAAAATAATGTCAAATAGGCTAAACAAGAATAACATGAATAGATAAGATCGATATTTCTCCATTTAATCAACTGTCACCTCTAACCCATCCCACTATGAAGGCAACACGCAACATTAGAACCTACCATGAAACATGATGCCCTTAAATATTACCATATATTTAAAAAGTAGTTCTAAAACCCACCAAAGGAAATAATAGTGTGGGACCACATGTCCCAGTATGATAACACCAAAGAATTTATACAAGTTCTAATATTAAGAATGTATAAGTTCCAATGTTAAAACAAAATCCAATTCATAAGTCATTTTTATAAATAAAACCATTTATAAAAATTTCCTTTTTTTCTATAAATACATACCATACTCACAAAATCTAGGAAAATAATAGGTGTAATATACAAATAATTCCATTTAGGATATAACCTATAAAAATACATAACAGACTTAAAATAAGAATAGACCAAGAATAAGTCAGTTCCAACTGATATCTAGTCTTTCTATAGTCTATCGATATCAAAAAATAAACCCTTAGTGGTTCCACACACACTAGGGTCACCTCTGTATATTTCCTAATTCACCCAAGGTTCCAAATGTGCCGTTTTGTTTCAAAACCATTTCCAAAACTGTGTTAAATTTATTTAAAACCCTTATCACTAAAAAAAATACATTTCATTGAATAAACCAAAGGTATAAAAAGGAACATATAAACATCTTAGAATAAAAAAACTTGTATAGAACCACCTACCTCAAGAATTATGGAAAACTATCTTACTTACACAATAGAGATAAAAAATGGATCATCCTTCCAAAGAAAATGCTTGATTGTAAACTGTAAAGAATCGATAGAAAACACCAATTGATCAAAAATCTAAACAAAAAAACTCAAAAAACACCCCCATTGAACCAAAATAAATAAATAAGTAGAAATAATACTTACCAAGGATATGTGGTGCAACAAACACATGAAAATAATGCCGAGTGAGGTGATATAGAAGGAGGGAGATCACCCAAAATCACCCAAAGCTTCCACAGGGTTAGAGAGGAATCATGTGCACTGAGTGATAAAGTAATCAAGAATAATTCACATTTAAAATCTATGGATGTTATGATTTTAAATTGTGAATACCTTTAACGATGTGAAATATAACATATTAAAGTGATTTTGGAAAAGGCATAACCTCAGATTAAATTAAATATCGATTGATGTTTTCACAATGTGTAAAATTTTCAGATCCTGTAAACTTTTCATGCCCTAAATGAGATTAATAGAATATACCCCACAACATATTCACATCTTGTAACCAATTCATGAAGTGAATATGTATAGTAGTAAGTACTCATAATAGTATTCTGTAAAAAGCCTGTAAAATAAGACATAGGGTTCTCTAGTCATAAAAAACCCTATAAGTCATTTACAAATTTATTCCTGGTCTTCATTAATTAAAAAAAACAAACATCCAAAAACATTATTTCATTTTTCAAAGTGATGGATATCTATTCCTAAGAAGATCACAATGATCCCAAATAAAAAGGGAAACAAAAAACAAAAGACGAGAAATAACTGAAGGAAATTAACGATGTATTACAATCTCCCCATCATAAATGATTTATGTCCCTAGAAAGTCCTCATAATCCTGGAATCATAAAAAGTGATGGCTACTAATATATCATAAACAATTCCCACACACACATTTCATGGATAATATATCCACATAGCCACAACACATGTACCAAAGGAATCATTTTTACCACATATAACATGATATCGATGGTCCATAATCTGAATTTGTTTCTCAACCAAGGTAATTCTGAGCTCAAGATAGACATCCTTCCATTTATTCACATGAGAAGGATATGAACTATGCCTCCATATATAGTAAATATCAAATAAATACTATATGGAGGTTAAAAGATAAATTAAGTAAAACTAATTATCTACATTTCCCAATCATCCAACAATAATAAAGGGTTACACAAACCTTAGTCCAAACTTACCCTACTTTCCAAGTTAATGATGTTCCAAGAAAGGTGAAAATAAAATAAATATATTATCACCCTACAATATATTTTTCTCCATTATTAAAACCGCTTTATGGGTAATTTTGAACCATACAAAAATTACACATTTTCGCCATCACATGCCCCATAAATACTTTCAAACAACATACCAAAATCAAACCACCATAAGAACCAACCAAACAACTTTCCATATTGCCACCACAATAGATCCAATTCAAAATTTGAGATCAAAATACAGAAAACAATTTACCACTGTTGGACCAAACCAATTTGAACCACCCTCCAGCACCATAGACACATCACCAACCTAATCACCTCAAACCATTTTTCGTCATCATGAACATCTCTTCACCTACGTCACTGCCATCAACGCACGATCCTACAACCTTGATGGCAAGACCCACTAGAAATATTTGACTTCAAACCATCATCGTCACTGTTGAGTAACTCCCATCATCAAAGAGTCATGTCCACCAGTCCACTGACACTCCAAAAAACGCCGAGAACACCATCACCTCACTGTTGTTGAACAATCATTGTCACCATCACCTCCCAAAACTAATCAATCAAACTCACTTCCCAAATAACCTTGAACACTGCCGCGCATCTCCATCTAAATAAATACCTTATCACCAACCTAAAACTCTAGTGGCCAGTGACTATGGTCCACATTATATTTATAATGAATCTATTCTGCAATTAATCTCTTCTGGATCAACATCACCCTCTCTGTCGTCTCCTGAACCAGACTTGACCAAACCAAGGCTCGCTCTCCTAACTCTTCATAACAAAAGGAATACCTATGTGGCCACCCATACAAAGCCTCAAAGGGATTTATATTGATCGAGTCCTGATAAATATTATTATAGGAAAATTTAACTAATTAAAAAATTTTCCCCCAAGAACCATTAAAATAAATCACATAAGCCTATATCATATCCTCAAGAACTTAAATAGCTCTCTATGTCTGTCCATATGTCTAGGGATGATTTGTTGTGCTCAATTTAAATTGGGAACCATCACCACCTACAAAAATTTCCAAAACATGGATGTGAACCTTGGGTTATCAAAAACTATATAGGGAACCCCATAAAGTATCCCAATCCCTCCAATATACATGTCCCCCTAGCTATTCCACTTTTATAATCTCATTTATAGGTAGGAAATATGCCAATTTCATGAGTCGATCAATGATCACCCAAATCGCATCCTTCCCACTACGAGTCTTTGGTAAACCAATGATGAAATCCATGGAAATATCATCCTATTTCCATACCAAAAGGGGTAAGGGCTGTATCAAACTAGAAATACAATAGTGTTCTGTCTTAATTCTATGACAAGTAAGACACCACAAAAAAAATCCATAATCGACCATATCATCCCTAACTACCAATAACAATGTCTCAAATCATGAAACATATCGGTAGTACCTGGGTGTATAAACTAAAATAATGGTTTCCACTATATGTAAACTCCTACCTCAAGGAAATAAATATAACCAACCTACTATGGAAGCAAAAATAACCTTAAGTGACTAATAAATCTCACTTAAAATCTCCCCATCACATAGGATTTTACTAAAGACCTGGAACATAGGGTTATACATCTTCTCAAGACAAATAATCTCATAAATGATTATTTAGAATTCATCAAAGCTAGATATACCTACACACCAACTTCTTCCATTACCATGCCAATCATAGAAAAAAAACTCATCAAAGAGTACTCTTACACTGATTTATTCACTTCTTATGTCAGTAATTTCTTACTCTACACATCAGTGACCACATCCCCTTTTGCAAGAGTATAAGAAATATCAAAATAAAAAATTAAAAGATACTCCACCCATCGATTCTATTGAAAGTTCAGATCCCTTTGAGTGAAAATATACCTTAGGATTTTATGATCCTAATATACCATAAAATATTCCCGAAATATTTAGTGACTGTTTTGAGTGAATACATAACAATTTCCAACTCAAGATCATGGGTAGGGTAGTTATTCTCATGGGGGTGCAACCGCCATGAGCCATAAGACACCTCATGTATCTCCTTGAATTAAGAGACACCCAAAACCTATGACTGAAGCATCATAAAAAAACATTATCACCGAAACCTAGTTATGAAAGAATCAAAATTATGGATGAAGTCACTCTCACCTTCAGTTCCTCAAAACATCTTTGACAATTTTCATTCCTCGAAAAAAATCACACCATTATAAGTTAAATATATCATTGGAGATACAAGATTACAAAATTCGTGAAAAAAATTAATGTAATAACCAACCAACTCCATGAATCTTCAGATCTCAAAGACATTTGTTGGCCAATCCTAGGATATAACTACCTGCACCTTTTCCAGATCCACTGAGACACCCCTCGTAGATATAATGATCCCTAAAAGCTATACTTACTGAGTTCAAAACTCAATTTTTGAAATATTACCATACAAATGACATTCTATGAATGTTATAAGAATGTTATCCAAATGGTCCTTGTGTTCCTCCTCTGACTTAGAGTAAACCAAAATATCATACATGAACACCACAATAAAAAATTTCAAGAACTGATCAAATATCTGGTTTATCAATACCATAAACACTGTAAGAGAATTAGTTATTCCTAATGGAATAACCTGAAATTAAAAATGACCATACAAACTTATAAATGTTTTATTAGGAATATACTATTCTTGGAATCTCAACTAGTGGTACCTTGATTGTAGGTCAATCTTTCAAAACCAACAATCCCCTCAAATCTAATCAAAGATATAATTAATCTTGGGTAAGAGATATTTTTTCTTAACGGTCACTTGATTTAACTTGTGGTATTCCATACAAAGTCTAAGGCTCCTGTCTTCTTTCTTAGAAAAGGGGGAGCATGATCCCATGGTGACACACTATGAAAAATAAATCCCATATCCTCTAGTTTTGTAAGTTGGGTATTTAGTTCTACCAACTTAGAAGCTACCATACTATAATATGGAATATAAATGGTCATCATGGTAGGGAGAAGTTCAATAGTAAACCAAACCCCTCTCTTTGGTTTTAAACTAGATAAATCATCCAAAAATACATTTGGGTACACACACACACACACACACACTACCATAGGTAGATGACTACCAAAACAAGGGCCAATAACATGAAGAAACACCTATAACAACTGACATGAGATCACCCCAGCATAAGGACCCACACTTCCCAATTTAGATCCCCAACCACCCTAAAAAAATGAGTGACCTCATTGAAAGATAATAACGAAACCTGATGGTGACAGAAGTATATATCGGCCTTAACTATAATTATAAAATCCATGATGATAATCAAGTCAAATATCTCAAGATCAATAACTAAGAAGTCCGACCCACCTCAAAAATTGGTTATCATCACCCAACAAATGTGACACTTAAAACCTTCTTTAGACCTACTTCCAAAAGGTGTGAACAGATCCAATAATTATAGAATAATATCTGAATGAAATAAAAAAATTCAACTATATTTAGTGATATAAAATAATGATTATCACTTGTATCAAACAAAGATAAATCTATAGAAGATGAAATAAACACCATACATCTAACTGTGGATGACCCTAATTCAGATTAATCTAGTGTATACACTACTAAATAATGACATCCGGTATCAGATACACTATATGTTTTCTTAGCTACATGAATATCCCCTTTATCCTAAGGATAAGAACCACCACCCTTGGAAGAATCATTATGAACCTGTGAGCCCTTGGTGAGTGTAGATCAAACCTTACTGCCTTGGGACATCCTATCACAAAAATGTTTCAAATGGATAGATTTTCCCAAAAAATGAAACATCTTGGGGAACTCTACACAATTCGTATTGTGATTTATAGGTCACCCACACTAATAAAAAGAAACATATTTTTGTCCAGATGAATCCCCAAAACTGGTCCGGATGAAAACCGACTAGATTTGTGTTTGCTTTTATGGAAAGAAGATATGCCCTATCCAATGACTGTACTAACTGAATCTCCTCCCAAATTTCATTTTCTTGTTATTCCAACCTCTAATAAAGATTCCTAATCAACTAACTATAAATATTTTTTAGAGTATTATGAGTATCATCATTGACCAAATATCAATCCTAATTCCCAAAACAAACCTATGAGCATTTAGGTACTCATTAGTAACAAGATTTGGTTCTAGATGCACAAGTTCATAAAATTGGATGGAATAATACAAAATTATTTTATCTCCTTGATGCAAGGTAAGAAACAACTAGGTAATCTCCACATGTAATGTCTTATGATAAAACTATTGGTTGAATATTTTCTTGAAAGAAGTCCAGGTAAGATCCTCGTGAAACTTATCTTGCATAATAGAGTCTATCTATATCATTCTCAGTAAATCAAGAATATACATGGAAAAAACCATACTAGAGTCCTAATGATCATTGAGAAAGTTGAATATCCTCTCAATCTACTCAAGAAATTTTTTATATACATATGGTTCTTTGTCCCCATGAAAGGAAGGTGGATTCTTCTTTGTAAATTCCGATCCATGATCTATTGCTCATCTCGGATTCCCAACCCCTACTTGACCCATAGTCTAAATGTTGTTGATTAAAACTTCTACCAAATAAGGATCAACTATAGGGTTTCAAAAAAAATATTTTCTCATAGATTCCTCTCTCATATGTGGAAGAGATCTTCAAGGATTCATTGTCTAATAATCACAAGAAAAAACCAATCAGTCGCGAGAAGATTTCAAAAATTATAGGACCAAATTTATGTATTGATATCAAATAATTATAATGTTTTGAATTTAAATAAATATGAGTTATATTAATTAAAGTCAATGCTTAAAAAATAATAACAATTTCACTTAAATAATCTTTCCATATAATTCATTCAAATGAAATAAAACACTAAGTCTCTAACTCGTAAGAATTTTCCAACCACCCATGGTAACTTGAGTTTGGAAATGAAAGTGAGCTAGAAAGGTACCCTTCTACACTTAATACATGAATTCCAATGTTCCTAACTCATGTATACCTATGTCATATAATAAAACCCAAGCAGTTTTAAAACACTTCAAGATGAGCATTCCTATGATAATTACTTGTAACGAACCTACCCCAATCAACTAGACAAGTCAATCAAGGTGGAACAAAACATGGAAAGGTATGAAAAAGAAAATGAAAAAAATTATTTAATATAACAAGAACAATAAATACAACCAATGTACAATATAGAAGAAATAGATACAATAATATCCATACTACCCAAGCTAAATAGAATAAAGCAAAAAATTATGAATAGAGAAGATCAAAAAGTCTCCATGTGACAAACCGTCTCCTAAAAACCATCCCACAATGAAGGAATAATATAACAAGAGAACCTGGAATCTAAAAGATTACCTTAATTTTTCCCATGTCTTATAAACAGAGGTCTACATCCACCCAAATAAAAAAAGTGCGTGATCACAAATCCCATTATATTACCCCAAAAATATATATAGAAGTTATAATATTAAGAATACACAAGTTATAGATTTAAAGAAATATAGTTTATAAATAATTTTCATAAATAAAACAATTTGTAAACCTTTAATTTTTTTAATAAATGCATACTACATTCACCAAATTAAGTAATATAACAGGTATAAAAGACCAAGCATTCCATTTGGGTTCTAGCCTATCAGAATACATACAAAACATAAAATAATACTAAACCAATCATAAGTTGGTTCCAACTAATATTGAGTCCTACCACAGTTTTTCAATATCAAAAAATCAACACATAATGGAACGACACACCCTAGGGTCACCTATGTCTATTTCCGGACACACCCAAGTTTCCAAATGTGCCAAGATTATTCAAAACCACTTCCAAAAAAATGGTCACAATTAATTAAAATACCTTTTCACCAAATAAAATAAAATTCAATGAATGACATAAAGGGATAAACAAGAACATATATAAATCTAATAAATAAGAACACTTTTATAGATCCAACTACCTTAAGAATGATGGAAACCTGTCTGCCTTTGACAATAAAGATCGAAAAACCACAGATCGACCTTTAAAACGAAAAGGCATTATAAGAAAAGAAAAAGGATCTATAAAAGAACAAATCAATGACAAATATAAAACACAAATGCATCCAACACTTCCGCTGTGAACAAAATCAATAAAGAATAAGAATGGATACTATAAAACCCAGACCCTAGTTACCCAGAGTCGGTGCATTATTACATAACATTGACATGATACAAGGAATCATTCCCTGAAATACTGATCAGTTTAGTAGACTTTTAAGTACTAGATACATTCATAAGTTTCACATTACATCATGAAATAAAAACTTCAAAAACTTATTGCCCCCTTTTAACACACTTATATCCCTAGACTATAACTGTAGGTTAACAATAAAATACTTCTTCACATCCTGGGAAAAATTAAACTGAGAAAGGGGTGAGCTCAGAAGCTTAGTAAGGATAACAATATAGTGGAAACTTTTATAAATAAGCATAAATATTTAAGGCAATGTATAAGACTAAAAAATCCTTTTTAAACTTAAACATCATCATAATATAGAAAAGATAAAATCAAATAATTCCATTTACTTATTCACATTGATATTCTACTAGTCTAATAATCACATGCAATATCAATATTCACTTTCATAATGATGGAATGCATAATTCCAGACTTCATAACCACATAGTCAAGGCCTTGTTCCAAGACTAAAAATAAGATTTTTTAAAGCCCTTGTTCCAAGACACTATTTTGTCTCATGAGAACTACCGATGCATCGAGGAGCTATAGAGGGCTCCACCAGTCACTTACTAAGTCCAATGAATTACTCATATGAAAGGTTGAAACATAACATAAACATTTGTTTTAAAACTATCATATGAAATTTTAATACTTTAACCATAAACCATGAATGGTATAAAAATAACACATCCATAGTCAAACATATCACAAAACCCTCAATAAAAAATGGAAGTTTTGTATCATAAAAAATCAATATCAAACAAGCTTAAAATCCATCAATGGATATTGACATAGATGAAATCCAAATGTTTTTTTTTGAGAAATATCTCTTCCTATTTTGAAATCATTTAAATGTCATATAATTATAAAAGAAAACATTTATTTTTAAAAAATTCTTATTAGGTTGTATGGGAAGCTTTGATGATGTTATAACAGCGAAAAATATCTGCACCCGCCATATAAGTAAACAAAAGAACATTCTTACCTTAATTTTGTCGAAAAGGTCATAAAGTACCTTTCTTAGAAAATGAAAGAAAGATTCATTTCAAAACATATATGGTCAAATAAGTGTATAAATGACTTTAACCCATAGTCTAGTAATTATTAACAAAATTTTGAATTACATTTTTAAGAATACATGGATTTGGATGATAAAGAGGTCCCAGTAGATACTTACGTATTAAAAAACTAGGATAAGTTAAGATATTGTAGAATTAACCCGTACCTTGTACTTATCCTTAGTCGTTGGTTTGTAAATTTCAAATAAGCTTAAAATCCATTAATGGATGTTGACAAAGATAAAATCAATTTTTTTTGGAGAAATATATCTTCCTATTTTGAAATCATTTAAATGTAATATAATAATAATAAAAATTTATTTTTAAAATATTTTTATTAGATTGTATGGGAAACATCGATGATGTTATAACAACAGAAAATATATCCACCCACCATATAAGTTAAAAAAGGACATTCTTACCTTAATTTTGTCGAAAATGTCATAAAGTACCTTGTTTAGAAAACGACGAAAAGATTCATTTCAATACATATATGGTAAAATAAATGTATAAATTACTTTCACCCATAGTCTAGTAATTATTAAAAATGTTTTGAATTACATTTTTACAAATACATGGATGTGCATGATAAAGAGGTCCCAGTAGATACTTACGTATTAACAACCTCAGATAAGTTAAGAGATTGTAGAATTAACCCTTACCTTGTACTTTTCCTTAGTTGATGGTATGTTAACCTCTTGTATAATAGTTAAAAAATTGTTATTAAATTATAAAAAAACTATATACATAAATATGATTTCATATATGATCCTATAATATTGCCTTATTAATAATATTTCAGTAGTATCATCGTTTTAGGTGTTAACTGATTTGTTTACCTTTATATGATTGGTTATATAAGCCATGTTTGTTATGGATAGGATGTATTTGATTCATATACTGAATGATATTATGTTCATAAACATTATTTTTAATCATAAAATCAAAATTATTCTTGAATGATTATGATGGGGAATGAATCTCATCGTGTTCATGGAGTCAGTAATACGTACGTATGCACGAGTGACAATATCATTATATTGATTGTGAAATTGTATGTAATTGGATGGAATATCATATATACAGAATCATTAACTTGTAATATTAATTATTTACATAATTTATACTAATTATTATACCCATCCAAATAATGAAGTCTATTGTGAAAAATAAAATTTATAAAATTTCAAAAAGTGGGTATTAATATTCATAACATCTAGTTTCATTGGTCATGGTGTGTTAAAACTCCAAGTTGCGTACAACGCAAGATACTACATTATTCAAAGGGAAATCTATTGTGGAAGCTTGGGGTGTTACATTCTCCCCTACTTAAAATAATTTTATCCTCGAAATTTCTAGAATATTTATGCATAAAAAGATTCGGGTTGTTCTTCATCATAAGTTCCTCAGGTTACCATGTTGCCTCTTCCATAATATGGTTTCTCCATAGAACTTTTACCAGACGATTCGCCCGGTTTCTCAGCACTTATTCTCTTGTATCAAGAATTTTGACAGGCTTTTCACAATAAGACAGATCAAGTTCTAGTTCAATTTCCTCATAGGTGAGTACATGCATTAGGTCAGACATGTATTTCCTCAACAATGATACGTGGAAAACCTCATGAACATGGTAGAGACTTGGAGGTATTTCCAAACAATACTCTACAACTACAATTCATTCTAGAATCTCAAATGGTCTGATTTAACTGGGACTCAATTTACCCTTCTTATCGAAATTTATAACACCCTTATGTGGAGATACCATCAAGAAAACATGGTATCCTACTTGAAATTCCAAATCATTCCTTTAGTTATCGACATAGATCTTTTGCCTAATTTATGTTACTTTGATGTGGGTTTGGATAACATTCACCTTTCGCATTGTTTCCTCAACAGTTTTTGGGCCAATGAGTTTTCTTTCACCAACATCATCCCAAAAAGTTGTTGTGTGATATCTCCTTCCATATAATGCTACATATGGTGCCATATGAATACTTGAATTGAAAATATTATTATAGGAAAATTCTACCAGAGGTAAATATTGATCCCACATACCTTTAAAGTCAAGTGAATAAATATCTCAACATGCCTTCTAAGGTTTGAATAGTCCGTTCTAATTGTCCATCAGTTTGAGGGTGGTAGGCAGTGCTGAAATGAAGTTCAGTATCCATGGATTTTTGAAGACTTTTCCAGAATTTTAATATTAAATGGGCATCACGATCTCAAACAATCGATAGGGGTACTCCATGAATTCTTACAACTTCATTAATATATTTTCTTTCTAAACGTTCAAGTGGTAAATCTTCTCTTATATCAAGGAAATGTGCTAAATTGGTAAGATGATCAACAAAGTCCCATATTGCATCATTTCTTCTAGGAGAATTTTTTAGACCCATGAAAAAGTCCATCATAATATCATCCCATTTCCACTTAGGTATGGGAAGAGGTTGCATGACTCCTCTAGGCTATTTCCTTCTAGATTTCCCATGTTGAAAAACCATACATCTTGACACAAAATCAGCAATCTCCCTCTTCATGTTGTCCCACCAAAAATGGTCCTTCAAATCTCTATACATATTAGTGCTCCTAGGGTGTATAGAGAAATTGGAGCTATGTGAATCATCCAACAATTCCATTTTTAGACCCAATATATTAGGAACACAAAGTCTCTTCCTATATTTCAAAATTCTATATTTATATATGAATTCGATCAATCTCCAATCATTCACAGTTTTAATTTTTTTGGAAACTCATCATCCGCCTGATAACTTTTTATCCTTTCCAATAAAGATGGTTTGGAAACCATTTGAGAAATCATTGATGTTTTACCTTCCTTGTTTATTCCCATATCCATCTTTACTAGATCCATGTATATACTATCCTTTTCAACTCTCATCTTGTTCAGAACACCCTGATACTTTCTGCTTGAAGCATCTGACACCTTATTTTCCATCACCGGGTGGTAGTGTATAGTGAAATCATAATCCTTGAGTAGTTAAAGCCATCACTTTTGCCTCATGTTGAGTTATTTATGAGAGAAAATATACTTTAAACTCTTGTGATCAGTATTAATCTCACATTTTCTCCATAGAGATAGTGTCTCCATATATTTATAGAAACGATTATTATTTCTAACTAAATATCATGAGTAGGATATATTTTGTCATGAATTTTTAGATATCATGATGCAAAGGCAATAAATCTATCATTCTGCTTAAGGACACAACCAAGTCCTTTCTTTGAAGCATCACTATAAATAACAACCCCATCATTCCTTGATGGTAGAGTCATGATAAAAGAATTGACTAATCTTCTCTCCAGTTCTTCAAAAAATTCTTCACACTCTTTTGTCCAAACAAATTTAACACCTTTACGTGTGTTCTTGGTTAATAGGTTATCCAACTGGGCAAAATTATAGATGAAATGTCAACAAAAACTTGATAAACCAATAAAACTACGTACCTCAATTATACTCATTAGTGCCCACTATTCTTGGATTTCCTTGGTCTTTGATGGATCAATAGAGATTTTATCCTTATAGATAATATGGCCAAGAAAATAAATCTCTTTAAGCCATAATTCACACTTGCTAAACATCCCATATAATTCATTTATTCTGAGGATTTTCAGAATAGTGCGCAAGTGATTTTCATGATCTTCATATATTTTTGGAGTATACCAAGATATCATCAATAAATACCCCAAAAAATTAATCAAGATATTCCTTGAAATCTTTATTCATTATATCCATGAAGATAGAGGGTGCATTAGTCAATCCAAAAGGAATTAATGGAAACTTGTAATGCCTGTACCTAGTTCGAAATGATGTTTTCGGAATGTATACCTTCTTCACACAGAACTGATGATATCCAGATCAAAGGTAAATCTTTGAAAAATATTGAGCTCCATGAAGTTGGTCGTATAAATCATCAATTCGAGGTAGGGGATACTTGTTCTTCATTGTTATGGCATTGATCTCCGTATAGTTAATGCCCAACCTCATAGACCCATATTTCTTCTTAACAAAAAGGATATGGGATCCTCATGGAGAAACACAAGGGTGAATAAATCCCTCGATACTCAATTCCTCTAGTTGTTTATTTAGTTACACTAATTCCGGAGTGGCCATTCTATAAGGGGTCTTCGATATGGGCCTTGAACAAGGAATTAAATCAATGGAAAACTCAATTTCTCATTCTGGAGGATGTGCAAGAAAATCCTCTGGAAACACATCAATATATTCTTGCAGAATTGGTACATCCTCTATTTGAACATTCTTTTCCTCACCCATAGTTATTTCATTATCTTATTCCCCAATAATTGAATTTAATAGAGCTAATAGGGGTGGATCTTGATAAGAATTATGTGGTGACATTTCTTCTATAAAGATAAGGTACTCCTTATCATCTTTAAAAATTGTAAACTCATTCTTATTACAAAACATTTTCGCATCATATTCCTAAATAGAATCCATTCTGAGGATTATATCAAATTCAACCATGGGTATGATGATGATATCAATAGATAAAGAACATTTGTATGCCCTAATGGAAACTGATTCACAAAACTTTGTTGTGATGATACTTCTCTTAGGTGTTTTGACTAACAACTCCCTTGTTAAGTAAAATTGAAAATATCTAATTTTCTTAGAAAAATTAGAAGATATTAAACAATGCGATGATCCAGAATCAAATAAAGCATTGGCTAAACTTGATGAAACTATTAAATTACCTGCTACTATGTCTTTCAGAGCATCAACCTCAACAGTAGTGATCGCATAAGCTTAGACTTTATCCCTTGGCCTTTTTTGAGGAATGTTACCTTGGTTATTAGGACATTAATTTTCATAATTCTCCTTTTCTCTTGAGTTGTAGCATTCAACATTGATAGAATCTTTCTTCCCCTTGAAATCACGAGCTTGGTGGCATTTTTCACCACACTTGTAACAGAATCCCATTCCCTTTAAGAAAGTACCAGGGTGTTTCTTCCCACATTCACCACATGATGGATATTCAACTTTTCCATTTATACTCAAATTTCCATTTCTAGAGTGTTCAATAGATCTTTTTTTCTCTTCCTTTGCATTAAATTTGTATGACTTAGAGAATTCCTTTTCTACCTTGATAGCGCAAGAGACAATATCTTCGTATGATCAGAAGGATTTGGAGACTAATGCTCGATGAAAAAATGGTTTTAACCCATCAAATAATTGAACAATATAACTATTTGGGTTAAGTATATAATATGTTTCATGCCTTCCTAACCTTGTAAAGTTAGCATCATACTTTGCGACATTATCATCCTACTTTTGCCTCAGACTCAGAAATTGTCTTTCCATATCTTCTCGATGGTCACAAAGAAAGTATTTTTCTATGAAAAATATATTTAAACTCCATCAATTACATGTTTGATACTTCTTCATATTCCTTTGTGTTTTGGATTAATGACCACCATTGATCAGCATCTCTCGTGAGGCGATAAACTAACAGGTCAACTTTTTCCCTCTTGTTACTCCCCAATGCAAGAAATATTTTCTCTAAGGAATTTATCCATTGATCAGCTAATAATTTATTTGTAATCCCATTGAATTTTGGTGGTTTTTGCATCATTAATCGGTCTAATATTGATCCTCCGCATTGTGGATCAGGGTGCTCCATACGGGTAAGGTTATTATTCATAACCTGAGTGAGTTGTCCCAACATGGTTATAAGATGATCAGCACCAGTTGTACCACCAGATCCACTATAATTATCTTGAGTATGAGGGTAATTGCTTCATGGATTACGTGCATTGATATTGTTTCCATTCCTTCCACTTGGTGTGATTTCTAAACAATAAAATACACTAGATTAGTTTATGAATCACAATACATAATTTCAAAATGATAAAACACTTAATATAAATCGAACAGTTTAGGGATATAATCCATAATCATAAAAATATTTTCCGTGAGGAGGTATATTCTCATAAATCCTACAAAATGGTTTTTAAAGAAAATTATAATTATCCTAATCATATCACCCGATAGTGTCGTAACCAAGAGTGCAGCAAGGCTCGTTGTCGTGCACCAGTTCCCATTCGAGTCTAGCTCAAAGCGGTGTTTTCGTGTTTCACCCCTAGGTACATCTGTGCCAGAGACACCTCTACCTAATCATATCTAGATAGGGATGTAATTCTTAAAAAACTCACCAAATCTCTACATTACTAAAATTTTTGGAAGTTCTTCTATACTAATCCTCATAGTCTATCTTCGAGTAATTCTCTCTTATCAGAGTTTTTCTAAATCTAGCTTCCAAGGATTGTACTAAAATTTCTCTAATACCAACTATAACACCTCGACCCCAGTTACCCAGAGTCGGTACATTATTACATAACATTGGCATGATACAAGGAATCTTGTCCCAAAAGACTGATCAGTTTAGTTTCCATGGAAATACTAGATACATTAATAAGTTTTACATTACTTCCTGAAATTAAAACATCAAATACATTTTTCCCCTTTTTAACACACTTATATCCTTATCCAATCCCTGTAGGTCAACCATAAAATACTTCTTCACATCCTAGGAAAAATAAAACATAGAAATTGGTGCGCTCAGATGCTCAGTAAGGATAACAGTATAGTGGAAACTTTCATAAATATGCATAAATATTTAAGGCAATGTATAAGACTAAAAAAGCCTTTTAAACATAAACTTCAGCATAATATATAAAAGATAAAATCAAATAATTCCATTTACTTATTCACATTGATATTCTACTAGTCTAATAATCACATGCAATATCAATATTCACTTTCATAATGATGGAATGCATAATTCCAGACTTCATAACCACATAGTCAAGGCCTTGTTCCAAGACTGCAAATAAGATTTTGTCAAGGACTTGTGCCAAGACACTAGTTTGTCTCATGAGACCAACTGATGCATTGAGGAGCTATATCGGTCTCCACTAGTATCTTATTAAGTCTAATGCAATCCTTATATGAAAGGTTGAAACATAACATAATAATTCATTTTAAAACTAGCATACGAAATGACAATACTTTAACCATAAACCATGAATGGTATAAAAAGAACACATCCATATTCAAAAATATCACAAAACCATCAATACAATATGGTAGTTTTGTATCATAATAAATCAAATTCAAATAAGCTTAAAATCTATCAATGGATGTTGACATAGATGAAATCAAAACCTTTTTTTTGAGAAATATCTCTTTATATTTTGAAATCATTTAGAATTCATATAATTATAAAAGAACACATTTATTTTTAAAATATTATTATAAGATTTTGTGGGAAGCTTCGACAATGTTATAACGGAGTAAAATATTCGCACCCTTTGTATAAGTTAAAAAATGGACATTCATACCGTAATTTTGTCGAAAAGGTCGTAATGTTCCTTGTTTGGAAAACGACAGAAAGATTCCTTTCAAAAAATATATGGTGAAATAATAGTATAAATGACTTTAAACAATAGTCTAGTAATAATTAAAAGTTTTTTGAATTCCATTTTTAAGAAAACATAGATTTGGATGATAAAGAGGTTCCAGTAGATACTAATGTATTAACAACCTCAGATAAGTAATGATATTGTAGAATTAACCCTTAACTTGTACTTTTCATTAGTAGATGGAATGTTAACCTCATGTATAATAGTTAAAACATTGTTAACCTCATGTATCATCATTTCGGGTGTTAACTGATTAGATTTACTTTATATGCTTGGTTACATAAGCCATGTTTTTTATGGATAGGATGTATTTGATTCATATACAGAATGATATTATGTTCATAAACATTATTTTTAATCATAAAATTAAAATTATTCTTGAATTATTACGACGTGGAATGAATCTCATCACGTTCATAGAGACGGTAATCCGTACAAACGCACGTGGGACAATATCGTTATATTGATTGTGAAATAGTTTTTAATTGGATGGTATATCATATATACCGAATAATTAACATGTTATATCTATTATTTACATCAGTTATACTCATTATTATACCCATCCAAATAATGAAGTCCATTTTAAAAAATAAAATTTATAAAATTTCAAAATGTGGGTATTACTATTCATAACATCTAGTTTTATTGGCCATGGTGTGTTAAAACTCTAAGTTGCGTACAATGCAAGATACTACATTATTTAAAGGGAAACGTACTATGGAAGCTTGGGTTGTTACATTCTCCCCACCTTAAAATAATTTCTTCCTCAAAATTTCTTGAATATTACTACATAAAAAGATTTAGGTGTTTCTTCATCATAAGTTCCTTAGGTTCCCACATTGACTCTTCCATATTATGGTTTCTCCATAAAACTTTTACGAGATGAGTCATCTGGTTTCTCAGCAATTGTTCTCTTGTATCAAGAATTTTGAAAGGCTCTTCACAATAAGAAATATTAGGTTCCAGTTCAATTTCCTCATAGGTGAGTACATGCATTGGGTCAGGCATGTATTTTCTCAACAGTGATACGTGGAACACATCATGAACACTGGAGAGACTTGGAAGCATTGCCGAATGAAATTCTATAACTCCAATTTTTTTTAGAATTTCTAAAGGTATGATGTACATGTGACTCAATTTACCCTTCTTAGGGAAATGTATAACACCCCTACATGGATATACCTTCAAGAAAACATGGTCTCCTACTTGAAATTCCAAATCGTTCCTTCGATTATCGGCATAACTCTTTTTCCTACATTGGGCTGCATTGATGTGGGTTTGTATAAACCTCACCTTTTCCATTGTTTCCTCAACAAGTGTTGGGCCTACGAGTTTTCTTTCACCAACATCATCACAACATGTTGGTGTTTGACATCTCTTTCCATATAATGCTTCATATGGTGCTATCTGAATACTTGAATGGAAGATATTGTTATAGGATAATTCTACCAGAGGTATATATTGATCCCACATACCATGAAAGTCAAGTGAGAAAGATCTCAACATGTATTCTAAGGTTTTAATAGTCTGTTCTGATTGTCCATTAGTTTGAGGGTGGTAGGCAGTTTTCAAATGAAGATCAGTATCCAGGGCTTTCTAAAGACTTTTCTAGAATTATGATGTAAAACAGGGATCACAATCAGAAAAAATCAATAGGGGTACTCCATGAAGTCTTACGACTTCATCAATATATAGTATTTTTAAATTCTCAAATGGTAAATCTTCTCTAATTGTAATAAAATGTGCTGACATGGTAAGATAATCAATAATGAACCATATTGCATCATTTCTTCTAAGAGTCTTTGGTAGTACCCTGACAAATTCCATCATAATATCATACCATTTCTAGTCAGGTATGGGAAGAGGTTTCAGGACTCCTATAGTCTGTTGCCTTCTAGCTTTAAGTTGTTGACAAACCATACATCTTAATAGAAAATCAGCAATCTCCCTCTTCATTCCCCCCCCCAAATGTTCCATCAAATATCTACACATCTTGGTGCTCCTAGGGTGTATAGAGAAATTGGAGATATGTGCATCATCCCACAATTCCCTTTTTAGATCAGTTATGTTAGGAACACGAATTATCTTCCCAAATTTCCAAATCCCATCATCATATATGAAGTCGATCAATCTCCCATCATTCACAACTGTAATTTTTTTTGAAACTCCTCATCATCAACCTGAGAACTTTTTATGCTTTCTAGTAAAGATGGTTTGGCAACCATTTGAAAAATAATTGATGTTTCACATTCCATGGTTATTCCTATATCCATATTTACTAGATCCATGTATAAAGGATCCTTTTTAACTCTCATATTGTTCAAAACACCATGATCCTTTCTTCTCAAATCATCTGCCACCTTATTTTCCTTCCCCAAGTGGTAGTGTATTGTGAAATCATAATCCTTGAGTAGTTCTAGCCATTGCCTTTGCCTCATGTTGAGTTATTTTTGGGAGAAAATATATCTCAATCTCTTGTGATCAGTATAAATATAACATTTTTCACAATAGAGATAGTGTCTCCATATTTTCAAATCAAATATTACAGCTGCAAACTCAAGATCATGAGTAGGATAGTTTTTCTCATGAATATTTAGTTGTCATGATGCATAAGCAATAACTCTATCATTCTGCGTAAGGACATAACCAAGTCCTTTATATGAAGCATCATTTTAAATAGAAAATCCATTGTTCCCCGATGGTTGAGTCGTGATAGGATCATTTCCTACTCTTCTCTTCATTTATTCAAAACATTCTTCACATTCTTTGGTCCAAACAAATCCCCTTTACGTGTGAGCTTGGTTAATGGGTTAGCCAACCGGGAAACATTCTGGACGAAATGTCGATAATAACCTTCTAAACCAATAAAATTGTGTACCTTAGTTATACTCAATGGTTCTAGCCATTATTGGATTTCCGTGGTCCTTGAAGGATCAAAAAGGATTCCATCCTTAGAGACAATATGGCCAAGAAAAGAAATCTCTTGATGCCAAAATTCACACTTGCTAAACATCCCATATAATTCATTTCTTCTAAGAGTTTTCAGAATAGTGCACATGTGATTTTCATGATATTCATAGCTTTTTTATCATACCATGATATCATCAATAAATACCTCTACAAAGTCATCAATATATTCCTTAAAAACGTAATTCATTAGATCCATGAAGATAGAGGGTTCATTAGTCAATTCAAAAGGCATTACTATAAACTCGTAATGATTGTACCTGGTTCAAAATTCTATTTTCAGAATGTCTCCCTTCATCACACACAACTGATGATATCCAGATTAGTGGTCAATATTTGAAAAATATCGAGCTCCATGAAGTTGGTCAATTAAATCATCAATGCGAGGTAGGGGATACTTGTTCTTTATGGTTATAGCATAGATCTCCCTATAGTCAATGCACAACCTCATCAACCCATATTTCTTCTTAACAAAAAGGGAAAGAGATCCTCATGGAGAAAAAATAGGGAGAATAAATCCCTTATTACTCAATTCCTCTAGTTTTTTATTTAATTACACTAATTACACAATATCCATTTTTTTAAGGGGTCTTCGTTATGTCCCTTGAACCAGGAATTAAATCAATGGAAAACTCAATTTCTCATTCTAGAGGATGTCTAGGTAAATCTGCGGGAAACACATCAACATATTCTTCCACAATAGGTACGTAATCTATTCGAACATTCTTTTCCTCACCCATAGTTATTTCATTCTCTTCTTCCCCAATAATTTAATTTAGTAGAAATTATAGGGGGATCTAGATAAGAATCAAGGGGTGACATTTCTGATATAAAGATAAGGTACTCCTTATCATCATAGAAAATAGTAACCTCATTCTTCTTATAATAAATTTTCACATCATAGACCGAAACCCAATCCATTCTGAGGATTTTATCAAATTCAATCATGGGTATGATGATGAGATCAGCAGATAAATAACATTTTACACCCTAATGGGAACTGATTCACAAAACATTGTTTTTATGATACTTCCCTTAGGTGTTTTGACTGATAACTCCCTTGTTAAGTCAAATTAAAAATATCTAATTTTCTTAGAAAACTCGGATGATATGAAACAATGTGATGATCTAGAATCAAATAAAGCGTTGCCTAAACTTGAGCAAACCATTAAATTACCTGCCACCATGTCTTTCAGAGCTTCAGCCTCAGCAGTAGTGATCGAATAAGCTTGGCCTTGCTCCATTATCATTTTATGATGTATGTTCCCTTTGTTATTAGGACATTATTTTTTATAATGCCCCTTTTCTCTACAATTGTAGCATTCAATATTGACAAACTTTTCTTCCCCTTACAATCACGAGCTTGGTGGCCTTTTTCACCACACTTATTACAAACTTCTATTACCTTCAAGAAAGTACTATGGTATTTCTTCCAATATTTATCGCATGATGGATATTAAAATTTTCCATTATTACACTTATGTACATTTCCAAAGTGTTCAGCATGTCTCTTTTTCTCTTGCTTTGCATTAAATTCTTCTTTTTCTGTGTTGATAGCGCATGAGATAATATATTCGTACGAAGAGAAGGATTGTAAGACTAATGCTCGATGGAGAAATGGATTTAAACCATCAATGAATCGATCAATCTTACTCCTTGGGTTATATATATAATATGCTTCATGCCTTGATAACCTTGTAAATTTAGCCTCATAATTTGCAACATTCTTATCCTCCTTTTGCCTCAGACTCAGAAATTGTCTTTCCATATATGCTCGATGGTCATGAGGAAAGTATTTTTCTAAGAAAAGCTCTTTAAACTCCCACAATTCCATGTTTTATACTTCTTTATCTTTATTTGTGTTTGGTATTAATTACCACAATTGATCTGCATCTCCCATGAGGCGATAAAATGCCATGAAAACTTTTTCTCTTTTGCTACTCCCCAAAGCATGAAATATTTTTTCTAAGGAATTTATCAATTGCTCAGCTACTAATGGATTTGTACTCCCATTTAATGTTGGTGGTTGTTGCCTCGTGAAGCGGTCTAACATTGATCCTCCACATTATGGATCACGATAGTCTATATGGATAAGGTTATTATTCATAACCTGAGTGAGTTGTCCCGGTGTGGTGATAAGTTGATCAGCACCAGTTGCATCACCAGCTCCACTATAATTATCTTGAGTATGAGAAAAATACCTATATGAATGATGTGCTTTGATATTGTTTACATTCCTTCCACTAGGTTCCATTTCAAAACAATGTCATACACTAGATTAGTTTATGAATCACAATACATAATTTCAAACTTGTAAAACATTTAACATAAATTGAATAGTTTATGGACATAATCCATAATCATAAAAAAAATTATTTGAGTAGGTATATACTCATAAATCATTCATAATGGTTTGTAAATAAAATGTGAATTATCCAAAGCATATCCCCTGAGAGTGTCACAACTAAGAGTACAACAAGGCTTGTTGTTGTGCATCAGTTCCTGTTCAAGTCTTGCTCAAAGCAGTGTTTTCGGGTTTTACCCCTAGGCACCTTTGTTCCAGAGCTGCCTCTACCTGCTCATATCTAGACTCGGATGTATTTCTTGGAAAAATCATAAAATCTCAACATTACCAAAATTCTAGGATGTTCTTCTATACTAATCCTCAAAGTCTATCTTAGGATAATGTTCTCTTATCAAAGTTTTTCCTAATCTAACTTCTAATGTTTGTACTAAACTTCCTATGATACCAACTGTAACGCCCTGACCACAGTTACCCAGAGTTGGTGTATTATTACATAAAATTTTCATGATATAAGGAATCATGTCTGGAAAGACCGATCAGTTTAGTTTCATTGGAAGTACTAGATACATTCATAAGTTTTACATTATATCACGAAATAAAAACATCAACAACATTTTACCCTTTTTAACACAATTTTATCTGTATCCTATCCATGAAGGTCAACCATAAAATACTCCTTCACATCTTGGGAAAAATAAAACATAGAAATGGGTGAGCTCAGATTCTCAGTAAGGATAACAATATAGCGGATACTTTCATAAATAAGCATAAACATTTAAGGCAATGTAAAAGACTAAAAAAATCCTTTTAAACTTAATCATTGTCATAAAATGAAAAGAAAAAATCAAATAATGCCATATACTTATTCAAATGGATATTATACTAGATTAATAATCACATGTAATATCAATAGCCACTTTCATAATGATTGAATGCATAATTCCAGACTTCATAACCACATATTAAAGGCCTTATGCCAATACTAGAAATAATATTTTTTCAAGGCCTTGTGCAAATACACTAGTTTTCCTCATCATACCTACTGATGCATCGAAGATATATAGTGGGATCCACCTGTCACTTACTAAGTCCAATGCATTTCTCATATGAAAGGTTGAAACATAACATAAACATTCGTATTAAAACTAGCATACGAAATGATAATACTTTAACTATAAACCATGAATGGTATAAAAATAACATATCCACATTAAAACATATCACAAAACCTTCAATAAAATATGAATATTACGTATCATATTAAATAAACTTCAAACAAGCTTAAAATCCATCAATGGATGTTGACACAGATGAAATAAAATCTTTTTTTGAGAAATATCTCTATCTATTTTGAAATAATTTAAAAGTCATATAATTATAAAAGAAAACATTTATTATTAAAATATTATTATAATCTTGTATGGGAAACATCGATGATGTTATAATGGTGGAAAATATCCACCCCCACCATATAAGTTTAAAAATGGACATTCTTACCTTAATTTTGTCGAAAAGGTCATAAGGTACCTTGTTTGGAAAATGACGGAAATATTACTTTAAAAACATATATGGTCAAAAAAGGTTATAAATGACTTTAACCCATAGACTAGTAATTATTAAAAATGTTTTGAATTATAGTTTTAATAATACACAGATATGGATGATAAAGAGGGTCCAGTAGATACTTATATGTTAACAACCTTAGATAAGTAAAGAGATTGTAGAATTAACCCTTACTCTATACTTTTCCTTAGTCGATGGTATGTTAAACTCCTGTATAATAGTTAAAAAATTGTTATTAAATTATAAAATAACCATTACATAAATATGATATCATATATGATCCTCTAATATTTCTTTGTTAATAATATTTCAGTAGTATCATCGTTTCGAGTGTTAACTAATTCGTTTTCCTTTATATGCTTGGTTACATAATCCATGTTTGTTATGGATAGGATGTTTTTGTTTCATATAAAGAATGATATTATATTCATAAAAATTATTTTTAATCATAAAATTAAAATTATTCTTGAATGATTACAATGGGGAATGAATCTCATCACATTCGGGGTGACGGTAATCTATACATACGCACGAGCGCCAATATCATTATATTGATTGTGAAATCGTATGTAATTGAATGGTATATCATATATAAAGAATCATTAACATGTTATATTTATTATTTAGATCAGCTATACTAATTATTAGAACCATACAAATAATAAAGTCCATTTTGAAAAATAAAATTTATAAAATTTCAAAAAGTGGGTATTACTATTTATAACGGCTAGTTTCATTGGTCGTGGTGTGTTAAAGCTCCAAGTTGCATAAAACACAATCAATTGAATTATTCAAAGGGAAACATACCATGGATTCTTGGGGTGTTAAAAATACTTACCATGGATATGTAATGAAACCACCATAGGATACAAATGAAAAATGAAGCAATCCAAAACAAGGGGGATCACCCAAAATTGCCCAAAATCAACATTTGATTAGAGAGGGAAGCCTTCACACCAAATGATAAAATAATCAGGCATGATGCATGTTTAAAACTCTTAGATAATGGATTTTAAATTGTGAATCCATTTCACAGTATTAAATCCAACATATTAAAGTGATGCCAAAAAATGAATGACCTCAAATTAAATTAAATCCCAGTAATTTTTTTCATTGTGTGAAAATTTTTCAGAGGATATAAATTTTTTTATTACTAAATGAGATTTTTATAATATTCCCAACAATATTTATGCATCATGTAATCCATTCATGATGTGAGTTTTTTTATTAGGTTGTATTAAAAAATATTTCTACATAAAGTCTCTAAACCTAAACATAGGGTTCTCTGGTCCCAAGTAGAAACCTCTATGCCATCTAAAAATTCCTATTCGGCCTCCATTAATTAAAATAAACACACATACTTGAACTTTATGTCATTTTACCAAGAAAAGGCTCTCTATTCATGAGATTCCCAATGCACCCAAAAAATATGGAAAAGAAAAGACAAGGAATACCTGAAGGAAGGAAATGTGGTGTTACACAATTCATCTACATTATTCATGGGATATTATGATTAAAATGTTACAAAGGATTTATTGTTTTATTTTTCAATATAAATTTAATCATGAATTAATATGATTTAATTTGCATGGAAAGAAATTATTTGATCATTGTCTAATAATAAAATTTCATTTTTATATACTCTAACTATTCATGAATTTTTAAAGTAACAGTACCATTTTACACTCTTTGGAACCTAAAATGAATGAGAAAATGATTTTAAGAAAATATGATCTTATTTATCTCTTCAGTCAAAACTAAATTTTCATCCAAATCTATTCTTTCGAATCTTTTTTTTCAAAAATGTTTACTATTATTGTTAAAATTCATGTTTTCCCTTAATTGGATTTTTACAAAAGAAAATTAAAACATTTTTTTTTCATTTCCCAAACAAGTTAATTTCTATATTTTCTTATAAAAAATGTGAAATGAATCTTTGTGTTCTAATATATTCAACATGAACCAAAATCTACCACCCCCACTACCACTCAATGTTTTAAAGATTCATTTATAAGTTTCAAAGGTTATTTTAAAAAAAATCTTTAATTTTTGAGAAAGTTTTAGATTTTAAATATGTGTTTTCAAAATGGAAATGATATTTTCCTCAAGAAATGTTCAATGTGATCTTTCAAAGTCTTCTTACATATAAGATGGATTCCTTTGATGTAACTTAAAGTGAAAATGTTATTTTCCTCAATATTTTAAAAAAATTATTTTCATCAATGATTTTTTATTGTTGTTATGGATTACTTATAAATTATGTATATATGTCTCTCAAATATATACCTAGTTTATTATCCCTCCCTTTGATGGGGGTAATACATTTCTTATGATCATTTCTCAAAATCATTCATTATGAAATTTACCTTAAATATGATATGAAACAATATTATTTATCCCAATTTATTTACATGGGAAATTTTTATGTTATGCCTTATGGTTTATTTCCTTTAAGTGGAACACACAGATCATAAGCATGTTATTATGGGTACGCCCGGATAGTGCTCCAATGCATGGGTAAAGCTTTGGTCTCATGACACATCTTGTATGGGATTGGGGAATAAACCTAATCCATTAGGGAAAATTATCCACAATGTGATATTGTGTAGGAAATTTTCCTAAACTCATGTTTTTGTCATGTTTTTTTTTCTATCAAATTTTCTATGATTCTTGATCTTTTGATACCATGTTATTAGTGACATGATTCTATGAAATAACTCATGATGCTTATCATTCATCCTCCGATGGCCCGAAGGCCTTCATTTTTTTTATTGATTTTGATAATCCACCTTTCAAGGGGTGAGGTGGAACCCTTACAAGGCCCGTAGGCATAAGTATTACATGGACCATAGGCCTTAGAGGAATTCATTGCCCATAGGCTTAAAAAATTACACACATCCCAGACTAACTACTTGGAACTTATCTTTCCTAGAATCTTCATCCTGAAATCAGCTCTCTACCTTCACATGGCTGTTCGACTAGGCATTCCCGTACATGCACAGGATTGTCCTGATGGCAGGTGCCATACCCTCTCATTCTTGCAATCCGTTTAGCTTCTACTGTGGTGAAAGCTCCTTGATCATCCTCCTTGTAGAGCTTGTTCCTTGTAGGTTGTCTAGTTTGCATCTTCACTAAGGTGGACCGTAGGCCTTGAGGTGGCCCAAAGGCCTTAATGACCCGAAGGCCTGGGTGGCCCGAAGGCCTTAAAGGACTCAGGGACCAAATTGGTGGCCTAAAGGCCCAAACAAGGGCATATTACCGGCTATAAAAGTGCTAAACAGTGCCTGCTACAGTTCCCGCAACAGTAACTGCTACAGTACTGCACAGTTCCTGCTATCGTACCTACTATAGTACTGCTACAGTACTACTACAGTACTGCTATAGCACCCTTGAAATATGCCTCCGCCTGGATTTGATCCCCGGTCATTTGGATGCACTTAAGGTGTCCTTACCAACTGGGCTAAGGCTCATGTGCATTTATGATATCATGTTATACCATTGAATCACATGTTATGTTTCCTTAACTTGTTTATTCCTTTATTGATATTTTTACTCACCCCTTTATTTTTTTATTCACCAGGTCATTCAATGTAATTTTAGGTGCTCAAAACAATTTTAGGAGCTCACTATAGAGAATAAAATTAAGATTCCATGTTTAAGTTATTTTTTTGTATTATGAGCTTAGTCTTCTAATGAAATTAGCCTCATTATCCTTATGTTGTATTAATGGATATTTATGTTTAAGAATCATGTAATAATATGTGTAAAAGGATTAGGTCGCCATATATACCCTATGTTAATCAATGATTTATTCAAAGTTAAAGGGGTATATATTGATCTTCAAGATCAATTTACAGACAAGATCAGTGTTTTATGAGTTTTTCGATTGATTCATGGAGGTTTTTTATTTATGAAATATTGGTGTATTCTGAGTCAAAGGAGGAGAATGAAGAGCATATATAAGAAGTTTTGGGAGTTCATTTATGTCATCAGCTATTTGGAAGGCTAAAAACGTTTATTTTATTGGGATATAACGTTCATTTATTGGTACATTTTTTTCTTAGTATGGAGTATCTAAGTATCCTTCAAATATTGAGGAAGTTGATTGTTGGGTAGCCCCAAGAATGTTGTTGAGGTTTTGAGTTTACTTAATGTTTCTGGTTTTTAAATGAGGTTCATACTTGACTTATCTCAATTTAAGAATCTATTGAGAACTTTGACATGAAAATACAAGGATTTTGTGTAGAATTACTAGTGCCAATATGTTTTTGAGTATTTAAAAGACAATATAGTCATTGATCATGTAGTTTGTTTTTCTAGAAGATCGTATTATTTTTTAGGATTATTGTGAATCTTTTCTTCTTACATTGGTAAGTATCTTCATGAAGAAAATAGAGATTATATTTTATGGGTCTCAATAGTTAAAACCTCATTAATGTGACTATAGTACTCATGATATTGAAATTGTTGATGTTATGTTTTCTTTGATTTTTTTTTCAGAATTACCTCACCAGTGAGTTATTTGTTGTCTTCATAGATCACAAGATATTGAGGTATATCTTCTTCTTATGTGATATAAATTTGAGTCCATAATGATGGTTTGAATTGTTATAGTATTATGACTTTGATATTTCCAATATATCAAGGAAGGGAAATATTGTATCTGATGCTTTGAGTAGAATGTTTCTTGGAGATAGTGTGCATGAGTTTAATGATGATTGAATGATGATGGAGGAATTTTCCCTAATGCACCTTGATGTGGGAGGAGATGATGTTAATTGATTTCTTTATCAAATGATGGTGTAGTTTATAATAGTGAATTAGGTGGAGGAATACTATCTAGTGTATTGTATTTTTGAGGTTTTACGAGATTGAGTTTTTTTGTGGTGATTCACCTAAGGGATAGTTTGATGATGATTGACATTGGGTGATGTTCTAGGAGTTGATCTTAATTCCTTCAGTGATGCATGATGTCATTCTCTATTAGTTCCACAATTTTCCTTTAGTATTAATCAAAGAGTGGCTAAGATGTGTCATCTGTTGTCCTAGGTTAATGGCGTAGATAAACTAAAAGAGGGGGGGGGGTGAGTTATAGTCGAAAACATGAATTATTTTTTTCCCACATCGAATGTTAAAACTAATAGATGATATGAAATTCTATTAAAATCACAATAAATCATAGTAAAACAAATATGTATGTAATAAATTATACTAGTTTTAATTTTATGAACATTTGACAAAATAAAATTCATAATGAAAATAAAAAACTATTAAGAAACTTGTAGGAAAAATAGAAATTAACAAAACATATAGTACCGGTTAACAAACAAAGTACTATTAAAGGATGTTATAAATGACAATTTTACCCAAATTAGAAGGAGAATATGAAAACATGATTTAATGTATCATTGACTTTAGGCCACCAAAATCTATTTATTTCAATCTGCTAGAATCCCTCAACTTTATACTAGTTAGAAGGTGTCGATGCCCAAACCCAGACACTCTATTTTAATAACCCAAAACCCATTATTCTAGATGATTGGTAACAACTCTATAACCCAAAATCCCTTGGAATCCTCTGATATTGAAGGATTGTAAACTATATATTAAAAAATACGTATAAGAGATTATAAATAAAATCTCATAAATTAAATCTTAGTTGGACACTTAGAAATTAAAATTACATTGATCAGAATCACCACAGTAGAAAACAGTTGAAAATGTTTAAGCGATCACAGATTTACAAAAAGGCTTTACATTCCACTTCTAATTCCTAAAGCTACAGTTCAATTTATAGGTGATCTTGTAAGAAAATATAGTGTTTGGAATCTATATTATTCAGGATAAGTTATAAAAACATCACAAGTGGCTTCATCATCTTATAATGAACTAAAATTAGCTCCACATCTTCTGATGATGTTAGTTCATCAATGATATATTGATTATAAATCAAATGAAATTATTATATATTGAAAACTTAGTCAACTATATTTTCATACGAAAAACCTATAGAATTAAGTTCACTAGAAATTAATTCTTCACACCAAAACACTTGAAAAAACCTTCAAGTTAAGATAAATCATAACACGAGTACTATGTGATATTCTAAACTAAAGATAAAGTGATCCTAAAACTCATAAATCTCCCACTTAAAAAAACAGAAATGAAAAATTAAAATTAAAACATACATTTATAAAATATAAAATATATCCCCAATTGTAAAATAATAAAAATATAAAAATTCTCCCCGTTTGTTAGATAAAGTAATTTTTAATTTCTTAAACTTTTGATAAATTTTATTGAATATTTTCCCTTTCAAGTATCTCTAATGAATAATACAAATTTTAAAATTTTTAAATATCCAACTTTGTGATTTAAAAAAAATCAAAAAAATAAAAAGAAATGAACATGAATTGTAAAATACGTTCATTTTAAAGAAAAAATACCTTCTTGGAAAGATATAATATTCAAGGTACTTATACCCCATAGAATTTCAATATGAGATCATGAAATCATAATTAAACACCCTTATTTATTTTTGGGTTCTTCATTATGAGAAATAAAATATATTTTTACATTAGAGAATACAAGTTACCCGTATATCAACATTTAAAACATTAGAGAAATGGATAAACAAAATATCCATAAAGCTGAATTTAGAAACATAAATATAATTGAAATTAAAAATAATACATGTAATGGAAATTGAACCAATTAATAGAGAACATCATATTTCAATAGTGATTCAAAATTATTTTTAATTTTAAAAAATCACCATAAAATAAAAAATATCAAAAAATTAAATTTTAGCCTTTTTGAGGAATTTTATCAATCATAGGATTAAACTTCTTAATATGCATGTGTTTCCAAAATTAATTTTCATACTAAGAGCCTATAATTTCTTCTTGAGTAGTTAACTTTTCTTTTTGTGTGTTGAACTTCCATTCCATACCTTCTAGATTATCTTCCGTAACTTCACAATTCTAAATTTGTTTTTACAATAAGATAATATGATACAAATCTATATTATTCAACTCGTGAAATGATTTAGAATTCCCTTGAACTTTATCATGAAT
Organism: Viscum album; assembly: GCA_963277665.1. Taxonomy (NCBI): domain Eukaryota; kingdom Viridiplantae; phylum Streptophyta; class Magnoliopsida; order Santalales; family Viscaceae; genus Viscum; species Viscum album. Next base: position 1,507,887,650 of record OY728158.1, read on the forward strand.
ATTCCTTACAAAGACTTCAATCACTTCTGATCAATTTCATATAGAATCAAAATTCTAACGCAATGTAGTAGTCAACTTATCTATGAAGTTTATATGTTTATCATAATATTTTATAAACATAAGGAAGTTTTAAAAATTTGACTATGAATTTTATATTATTTCTTAACTTTTCCCAAATCCCCTTTTATGTTAGTGACAAAATCAACCATTTTCTTCCACCACTTTTCAATATGAGTGTTGATAATATGATATAGTATCAGATTCACTTTAGATTTAAGTTTTATAAAAATTCTTAAGTCACTATATCATTTTTATCAAGTTATTTAAATAATATAATTTTTCTTCAATTATTTATGAACACATACTATAATTAAACTTCAATGAACTATCAAAATTTTATTTCCCTTGATATTTTAGGTCAATTTTCTGAAATGTTAACTTTATTAGGAGTATTATCAATAAAATTTATGGAATCATAAAATTTATCAACATCTATTACATTTAGAACATTTTATTATGATGATATTTCCTTATCTTCACTTTTAGTTATACTGGATGGGCTAGAACTCGATCTAGAACTCTTCTTCACTTCGAATAAACTGATCTCAATATTTAGAGATTATGTACACACTTAATAAGTACAAGTTGAAGGTTATTTCAGTGAAGGTATATTAACAACTTTCTTACCTTTTTCAAGATTAACCAATTAAAATTATTCAATTTATTCCAAAAAATCTATTTTGGTCCCTTCCCTTTTAAGGGGAACATCAACTAAAGGAAATTAAACATATGTAACTTTCAATGGATTAAAATATTTTGGAATAAGTTTAGGTGAAATGACTTACATGGCCTTCTCCTCACCTTCCACAACATCAAAATGAAGATAAGAGATTGGGGAATATGTTTCTTGAACTTCCATCACTAGCTCCTTCCATTTTAATTCAAATCCAATATTCCTCTCAAATAAATATCACTTTAATTTTATGATTTCAAATAGTAACATAAAGTAAGATTTAACTCATAACTTGTTAGGATCTCAACCTTTGTGAGTATATTCTATTCTTCTTCTCCTTAGATAAATTATGATAAGTCTCTTATCTAGAATCCTTAGTTTTTTTTATCAAAATCAAAGAATAAATTTTCTATAACCCTTTATCATTTATTTATTTCGGCATCCTAAACATGTTTTCTCCGAGTTTCTCTATTCTCTTCCACTAAATTCTGAAATTATTCCCTATAATTACTTTTCACTATATTATATATAATTTTAAAATCTTTCATTTTATTCTTCTTCAATAGAGTAGACTTAGAAATGAGATGGAATTTTGAGGCTTTCCTCTTCTCATTTGATATCTTCACACCCCTTTATTCATATTTCTTATTCATAGATTTTTAAGAATCTGATGATGGAAAATACAACGTTTTTTTAAAATATTTATTTTTATTAAAGACATACATAAATATTATTTAATAAATAGTGTCAACATTAATTGGATTCACCTAAATTCTATTTATATGACCTTCATTTTCAAATACCTTATCCCCAAAAAAACTTCCCCAAAGACCTGTTCAGCATTTGGGAGAAAAATAAAAGAATTAACTTCACTATTCCTTTGTATACAACTCTGATTCAAGTATATAAAAATGTTAGTAATCTTAAAATTCCATATGTTGATAAAAAACCCAAAAATATAGATATCTTTAATATTTATAGTGTCCTTTTCACTCTTCCCCAACAAAAAATGACTAAAAAATTGAAATATGATTTGAATTTATGATGACATGTGGTTTATCTTGTGAACATTATCCTTAACTAAAAATAGAATTTACTTAGCATTGATATTCATAAAATATCCCATGAATTTTAGTAAAATTTTTATAAATGAAAAGTGAATCCCCTTCCACTATCATTTCATGTATTATGGTGAACTTCTTGAACTTTAAGGTCAAAATTCACTCAAAAAAAGTAAATCATACTCTCTTATCATCTCTTAATTAAATAAAACACATGATTTTATACAATTCATGGATGATAAAAGGATAAAATATCTCATAATATTCATTCTGAATAGAAAAATATTCCCAATCTTGATAATTAATTACTCCCTTTAAAAAAAACCATTCCCAAAAAAACAAAACATTATCAAAAAAACATTTCAGGGATGATCTACTAACCTGAAATATCTCTAGATGATGCCATTGATCAGTTAGAAAATGACAATCTTTCAAAAAAAATTCAAAAGTCTCAAAAAATGGGCCCTAATTGAATATGTATAATAAATTATATATACACTCCTTTATGTATATTACATGGGAGGATTACAACAAGCATTGATAACATAATATCTAATAGTCCAGATAGTTTCCCATAGAAACATTTTTTTAAATAAATTCTTTGAATGTGTTAAAATTTCAATTTCTTAAATTAAATTTTCTAAATTATGAATTTATTTTATTATGTTAATGTCATAAATTCACAATACATACCTATATAAAATTCCATTAAAATTAAAACAATATTTCTTTCATAAATATATATGTAAAAACTAAATAATAAAAATATCCAGAAGTAATCATCCATATGTACTTGATTGATCATAATATTTCAAAGATAGTTCTAGAAAAAATTTATATAAAAACATTAACTCTCTATGAATTAAAGTATACTATGTAAAAAAGTTATCTTAAAACATAAACTATAACCCCATAAATAAAATTAATTAAACCAAGATATTTAGAAAAACATAAAATATTCAAAACTTAGGAAATAGTCATCTCATAAAAGAAGGAAGTTATGATATTAAAAAAGTTTCTAGGTACCAAATTTATGCATTCAGCTTATAGTATGAAATACCATAAAATCTTTAGAAATTAAGTCTTTGGAAAATAGACCATCATTTTTCCATCAGTATTTGCAAAAAGAAATTTTGTCCCCCAAATTTGTTTAGATATTTGGTTCTCTTAAATAGATAATTTTGTTTAGGCAAAAGCTCTATTCTTCAAAATGACTAAATTATATTGAGAGAACAATTATTCCAAAAATTTCTACCTTATAGAAATATTGATAAGAAAGGTGATAGACCAGAAATTATTATTTCTTTTGATAAATTGAACTTCGGGTGGGTTTTCTACTATGTTTGTATGTAGTCATCTTAGATCTAAGTTGTATATACATATTTAAAAAAAGAAAAATACCCTTGTAGTAAAATTTATCAACAACTAATTCGAGATTTAAATTTTTGATTTGAACTTGATAATCTCATTTTAAACATCAATATATTTCACTTTATTCTTAATAGAACTCTCATTCCAAATCCTCACTTTATAAATATCATCTTTTGTCTTAAAAAATAACTCCACCATTCAATAACCCCCATTTTTAGTTCACTAAACATTTTTGAAAATTCTTCGAAAATATTAAATAACATTATCACATTCATATTTTATTCCTTTCCCATTATTTTAAAGTATTGTAACAAAGAAAATCCATTTATTAAATATTAGGATCACCATATTCATATTAAAGTTCACTTTCAATACCAATATAATCATAAAAACACTTCAATTGGTTGTTTATAATAGTAACCACTTTGGAAGGAATCTTTCCCAAGAAACATTTCTCAAACTTAGAACATTAGCATAAAAACTAATGATTTTTTTCTATCATTATTTCCCTATAATGAACATTCATAAGTAGTTTTTCCACCCCTAACACTCCACATATCCAATGATTTTAGGAATTTATTATCTTTTCTCTTAGAATATTTTTTTGTAATGTTTCTCCTCTCTTCTTTTCAAAATTGAAAAATATGGATTAATATAACTCGGATATCAGCATTCATAGAATATAGGTTCTGATAATTTTTTTCTCATACATATCATTTATATCTTTCTACTTATATTTTTGGAAATTAAATTTCCCTATATATTGATCTATCCTTCTAGAAAATTGAAAAATTTCTACCTCACTCAACATAGTAAAAAAAGTACCACTATACGTACTCATCTTATCATTAAAGGCTCTAGAATTTAAATATAGATACATATAAACGCATTAATATTTTTATTCTTCCCTTATCACAAACTCTTTTCAAGTGACTCTTATTTTTCTATTAATTTTGATATCAATTCATCATGAATTAACTTGGTGATTTGTTTCTAATCGTTAATTGGGATCCTCTTAGACTCTTGTTCCTTAGGTAGAATATCAATACCTTTAAAAATTAATTTTGCATCTTATAATTACCTCTCTCCAAAAAATAATAGAATATTAAAAAATATCCTCAATGTTTGATGAATTAGAGCAACATTTTTACAGGGTAAAAAATAAAATTCTTGAGAATGATCCCTAAGAATAAATCTCTTATTCTCAAACATATTCAATGTTCCAATTCCTATAACCTATAGTTTCTTATAAATTCCATTGGTTGTTCTATAAAATTAAACATTACCATATATGTTTCTCTAAATAAAGTAGAATGATTTATTCATTACTCATAAATTTAACTAAAATTTATCCTTTTATTCTCTCGTAAATGTTAAAAAATATTTTTCTTTAGTATTGTAACTACGAATAAACATAAGAAAATTTTCAACATTGGTATTAATAATAAAATTTCGCATCAATGATAGGAAGTTTATTAGGATTAAGAATGATGATACTTCTAATATGTATTCCCTCTATCTTAAAAAAACTATGTATACCACACTATTATTCATATAGAAGATGAAAAACCAATTCAAATAAACTAATAGAAATAAAAATAACAATATTAGGATCATTATCATATGTAGAGACTAGATCTGATACCAAATATTTTCCAAGATTATCATGACATGTAAACTACAAGAGCGGAGGTGGTGAATTATTGTTTAATACAAGAAGTATATTTTTTCCAACTTGACTATTAAAACAAATGGAAGATATGAAATTTTTTTAAATTCATAGAAAATTAGAGTAAAAAAATATCTATAAAGGAAATTATGATTTTTTGGATTTTAAAAAATTCTGATAAAAGAAAATATGTAATGAAAATAAAAAAAGTAAGAAACATATTGATCTAATGAAAATTAACAAAACATGTGGTACTGATCAATAGTCTATGTAAACCATTAAGGATATTATTAATCGTACAATTACCCAATTTCTAAGTTGAATATGTAGACATTATTAAAAATATCAATTAATTTAACCTATTGAATTATTTTTATCCAATCTATAATGATATAAATCACAAGCCACTAAACGGTTCCCCAATCTGGTGGGTCACATGGCCTCAATCAGGCCTCCCCACATGACAGATTCTTCCGCATAGTAGAGTGGTTTTGTGATGGTATACTGGGGGACTATACCCTCATTATTAGAGTAATGAAATGGTATAAAAATTAAATAAATCATCAGAATCATAATATTAATCACAGACAGAAGATGAAAATATAGATAATAGCAAAAAAGTACATGAATACAAAGGAAATATCATATACAAGATATATATGTTAGGTATATATACAAAAATTCAATAAATACAAAGAAGTGGTCATCCAATACAATAAATATATCAAATTAAAAAATGAACAAAAAGAACTATCTCCAAATTGCATCACAAGCATAGATTAGTCATATGCTCCCAATATCCTAATAAATGACCAATCAAGAATCATAAAGTGGGTGCATGACCTTGTCCCTACCTGCATCCAAGAAGTATTTCTAGGTACCCAATGATGGCCTTAAAAAGGTGTGAGATTACATTCAGTATGCCTCCACTAAAATTAATCGATCAATACAAAGGAAAATGAATAATGATGCAAGATAAATGAAGAACTCCTCAGAGCGGACCCAATGAGATAAAAAGGTGTTTTAATTAGAGTTTAGATTGTGAAATGAGATCAAATAATACCGTGAAGGATTAAACAACTCAACAGGGGAGGAATCTTTCTGCTAGAGAGAATAATAAAAGTAAATAATTGTTATAATAAATTTTAATGGAAAAATGAATATTTTACTAAAAACACTAGGTCACATAGTTTCTTCATAAGGTTGGCCTAACTGTACACCAACCAAATTCTCTTCACTATCCAAAGAGGGACCTTGCATGGTTCATGAACATAGTTTGAGAAACCTTTTGATTTTCATATGCTATAATTATAAGTGTCTTATACAGGCGAGTGGTCATGGGGGCCTGGTTTCATCCAACCATGATGATATAAAAATATCCCTTGACAATCCTATATAGTTTACTCAAATAGAGTGGCCTAGCTGGCATGGTTTCTACTAACCATGCGGCCCAACTTACTTGTCCAAAAACTCTGGATCTGGGCTCTGAAGAAGCCCCAAACACCACCAAAACTCTTGTGACCTCATTCGGAAGTCACATTAGGCCAAAACTAAATAATTTAAGTAAAATTATAAAAAAATTTATCTCATAAGAAAACCCATGATCTTATAATATTCTCTCCTTTGTCTTTGAATTTCCATTCCAAGGGTGGTTTAACATCATATGTGAATAACACCAGCCACTGGGAACATACATTAGCCTCCCACTCCCAAGTCTCATCCTATACACGATCATGCTACCATAACACCTGTACTTGAGGAACATTCCATTCTCAAAGAGACTTCTTACTTCGATCAACAATACATATAGGATGATCCTTGAAGGATGCATCTACCTGTTACTCTACCCCATCTAACTGAGGTGTATGATATAGGTTTAAGTTATAATTGTGTAGCTGAGATACAAAGAAAATGTCATGGATGGATTGGTTCCTCTGAGGTGACTGTAACCGATAGGCTACTATCCTGACTCTCTCTAGAATCTTTAATGACCAAATGTATCATGGTAAATGCTTAACCTATCTCTGAATCCTTCTATGTCCTATCCTTAGTGAGATATTTACAAATACCTTATCCCCAACCATGAACCCTAGAGATCATAAACAATGATCAAAGTAGGATTTATATCTAGATTTTTTGGTATCCATAATTTATTTAATCAACTGGAATTACTCTAAAGTCTCCTACATGATACACAATCCAAGAAGCACTGCATCTCCTACCTCTAACTAAAACAGAGGTGATATGGATGAACTGTGGTACAAATCCTCATAATGTTCCATATGTATAGACGCATTATAGAAATTATTATAAGGTAATTCAACATGGGGTATATACGTCTCCCAATAGACCTCAAAATAAAAAACATATGCTCTAAAAATGTTCTCTAGTAAATGTATAGTGAACCATGACTAGCCATCAGTCTACAGGTGGTATATTGTGCTCAAATACACATGGGTACCCGATTCCTTCCACAATCCTTTCCAAAACCAATAGGTAAATGAGGAATCCCTATCTGATACAATGGTATGAGGAACCTCGTGAAGGAACATAATCACACACACACACACACACACACACACACACATATATATATATATATAAATTTTTCCCATCTCATCTACTGAGAAGGCCTCCTTGATTGTTAGGAAGGTGATGAATTTCATTAGCCTGTCAAAAAAAAACCCATACAACATCAAAACCTTGAGCTGACCTCAGTAACCAGGAATTCCCCAACCCTAGTTACCTCGATTTGGTGCATTATTACATAACATTGGCATGATGACAATAAGTCAAGTCCCAAAATACCAATTAGTTTAGTAGCATTGGAAGTACTAGATACATACATAAGTGTTACATTACATTATGAAATGAAAAACAAAAACATTTTTCCCCCTTTGAACACACTCATATCCCTTATCATATCCCTATAGGCCAATCATAATATACATCTTCACATCCTGTGAAAAATAAAAAATAGAAATGGGTGAGCTCTAATTCTCAGTTATGATAACAATATAGCAGAAAATTTCATAAATAATAAAAAACATTTAAGGCAATGTATAAGACTAAAACACAAGCCTTTTAAACATATGAATTGGCATAATATGGAAAATATACATCAAATAATTCCATTTACTTGTTCAAATGGATATTCTACTAGTTGAATAATCACATGTAATATCAATAACTAATTTCATAAGGATGGAATGTGTAATTCCGAACATCATAACCACATAGTCAAGGCCACGTTCCAAGACTACAAAATAAGATTTTGTCAAGGCCTTGTTCCAAGACACCAGTTTGTCTAATGAGACATACCAATGCATCGAGGAGCTATAGAAGGCTCCACCCATCACATACTAAGTCCAATGCATTCCTCATATGAAAAGTTTGAAACATAACATAAAAAATCATATTAAAACTAGTATACGAAATGTCAATATTTTAACCACAAACCAAGAATGGTCTAAAATAGAAAATCCACAGTGAAACATAACTCATTCAATAAAATATGGAATATTTTGTTATAATTAATCAACCTCAATCAAGAATAATGAAGGATATTGAAATAGATGAAAATAATCAATAAAACTATTTGAGGGAAATATCCCCTTTCTCTTGAAAAAATATTTAAAGTCTCACTATTTATCCCCTGTCACTGCCTTCCTCTTCTCCCCCTCAGATCGACATCGACTTCTCTCTCATCACTGATTCCTGTTGCACTCGCGGTGTGTGCATCCTAAACCAGTGCCAGCATCACAGCTTAATGGGTGTCCCTCTTTTTCATCGTTACTTCTATATTCATGACCTAGCCTATGAATGGGCTAGGGTTTCCCATGGTGGTGCGGTTAAGATATAGGGGTCGTGTACAGCTACTGCGGTTTGTATAAGGGATGGTGTCCTGAGAACCAACTGTTATGTACTTTGATTACATGAATGTTCACTAATTATATTGTTCATTGTTCTGCATGAATATAATATAATAATGTCCTAGAATATCTGTTTCATTAATAAGGTCATAAAAGATCCCCGCTATGATGAGAACCTTGAAATTATATAACAATATTCTTAAATAAAATTCTGCGGTTGGATGACATACTATGATAGGACACATAGTATACAGACCGTCATGTGCGAGTACTCCTACGAAGACAAGACTCTTTCTAATGGAGTTCGCACTTGGTAATCTCCAAGATGATAGATTATGAGAACAGACCCGCCCGTAGAAATTACGCAAGTCTTGGTGTCATCGGACATTGCTATCTACGAGCATGTGTAATGCTCCTTAGATTTGATGATCATCATTAACTCATGTCATGACTCGCGCACTTAGATTTACTGACGAAAACCGTCATGCAGACAGTTGGCGGGAAGTAGGGTACGTTGGGTGCGTCACGAGTGACATTTTGTTAATGGATAAGTCGAGGAAGGAATTGTCCCTTCTATTTATGGAAGTTGATATCTCGGCCCTTTGATTGAAATAGAACTGTTGCATTAAATTCCATGGCCATGGTGTAACCGACGAGTTTATTTGAGGTAGTCAAAGAATGACGGATCAAGCATATAGGTTTATGACACTACCATGAAACCTTCTTGATGAGATATCAAGACAAAGGGATTAAATTACATAGTAAGTGTTCATATGCGGTGATACGTCAATGCGGCATCAACTTTTTTCTCTTGGGTGCCTTGACCTATTGCTAGACAGTAATCTTGGAAATTAGGAAATCTCGCCTAATTCCAACGAGAAGGAGGCCTAGAGGGTCACACATAAGTGTATTCAAGTATCTCAAGTAGAATAAATATTATTCCCGTACGTGGTTTAATAATTATTCAAGGAATCCTAAATCGTTTTAATGATGGGGGAAGAATAAAATGAAAACAAGTACATGTCGTGTATTAATTATTACACGCCATGTAGTTTTTAATTTGAAAAGGAAATGAATAAATGAAAAAATTATATAGACGTCGTGTACATTTAATGTACACGCCGTGTATTTTTCAATGAAATACAAGTACACGCCATGTATTTATTATTACACGTCGGGTAGTTTTTCCAGTCAGGATTTTGAGGATATAATATTGTTTTATTAAATGATATTTATTATAATCAGCGTGTGCACATGTCAAGGAATTAATTATTGGACATGGGGGTTTTCAATAAGAGTTAATGAAATAAATGAAACGCGTAACGCGTTTATTTATTGTCATAACTCTACAACCTCAAACCTGATTATAAATATCCTCACAACCCCAACTCTTTTCCAACACACAAGAGAATCGTTGTGCACAATAATTCTGGAGAATTATTTCAAGGCCGAAAGAACCTCTTCCTCGAAGAACTCTCTCATGACTGAGAGAGATCCTCTTCCATCGGATCAAGACGATCTAAGGCGGACAACGGAAGAAAAGGATTATCCACACTAGAACCCGGAGAATCCTTTGGCGACATCCAGAGATACGAGGTACATGTGTGGATCACCGCTAGAGGGAGTCTACACTTGGCTTCTGCGACGCAACGACGGATCACATCGACAACATGATCAAAAACATCAACGAAGAAAGAACTCCCAAAAGGTATTTGTTTATAATTAATTAAATTAATTATAATCAACCTGTAACGATCCTTGTTTGTGGTTCCGGGACAAACCTTCTTCTTTGTCTTTTTCTTTGATTTGATCTGTGGAGACTGGCGTTTATCGTTGTATTTATCCCAGATTGATCATTTCTAATGAAAAAAAATCCATGTGGGCACATCCACCCACACGCTTCCGCTGCTCCTGGAACCTTCAAATGGTATCAGAGGGAGGTTACAAAGTTGATTATAGTTATTTAATTTTCGTTGATAATTTACGCATTTATATTTGATTCAATTTGAAATAAATCGTTTTATAAATATGAATAAATGAGATCTATTCTTCCTCCTTCGTTTCTCATTTCATATCACAGAAATGACCTTTTAATTTTAATTTTTCATTAAAATAAAAACGAGGATCTCATCCGGAGGAGCCAATCATTCTGTCTGTACAAGACAGGATTACACGGCATGTAATTAAAACTACATGCTGTGTACTTAGGTTCAATGAACCGGCACTGGTCCACCAAACCACGCCATGTAAATTAAATATGCCTGAGTATTAATCACGTCGTGTTGACCAGAATTGAATGGCGCGTGGAACCAGAATACACGACATGTATGTTGGAGCAACACGCCGTGTAGTCCGTTCCGGCCCAGGTGAAACCGTGTACAAAGATAAGCTGCGTACCACATACATGGGATCACCAGGCCGGTTACCACGTAACAAGGAAGTACACGCTGTGTATGATTTATCTACACGTCGTGTACTCCAAAATTTCCAATGTACAAAAAACACGCCAAATCCCCTGGCGTGTACTTTGGATAAAAGGTGAAAATAAATACACGCCGTGTAATTATAAACTACACACCGTGTACTTTTTAGAAATGGAATTTCACCAGGATTCCTCCAATATACAAAGAACCGCACAAGGAATATGGATGAGAAGAATCTCAAGGAAATTCAGAAAGGAATTTAAGATAAATAATTGATAAATTATAAGATCATAATTAATTGAATTCAAGAGCGACTTATATTAAATGAAAGAAAAATTAAATGAATTTGAATTCTAAATATGCGTAAATGTCGTTGCATGATATGGATGATCATGAGCTAGACCAAAGACCCTTTGTATGTGTGTATGGTTTCATTTAAATTTGTTGGCCTGCGATCCTTCTTGCAATAAAATGAAGGGCCTGTGTGCCCATGGTTTCTTTAATGTAAACCCATGTAAATGGATGATCTCCCAAGCTAGAGGAGACGGTTCGAAATATGAAGCTGAGGCGAAACCAACCCAAGAAGATACAAAGGTGGACAGGTGGGAGCTGAAAAACACGAACCCTAAGGTTCAAAGTGTTTTCCCTAGGTCAGGGTTAGCTTATCAAAACCGCTAGATAAGCTAACCAATAGAAGCTCATGATCATGCCATCTTATTTTATTTATGTATGATTTCATGGTTTATTTATTATGTATGTGTTGTCGCATTCACATAATTAATAAAATGAACAAGCATGAAAAGATGGAATAAAATAAAAACTGGACTATGCGTAAACATTATCAGAACATGGTTAATCACTTAAGCAAGCATCACTTAATATTAACAAGCATGTGATAATGCGAAACTACGCATAAAGGAAGAAAATCCCCCAAAACCATATTAAGTCAGACCAAGCCTTTCGTTACCTGATTAAGGGAAAGACTCAATAAAACTATGAGTTTGACCAACCCTTGTTGGGACACATAATTTTATAAAGGAAGCCCTTTTGAAAAGTTTCGGGTTGACATAACCATATTACATCAAGAGAAGTAGCCCTTGCTAGACTTGGTGTAATATTGGAGGCAAGAGTTGAGGAAATCCAAGTCAGGATTTCTGGATTGGGGAGTCCAATCAATATATCAAGGAACTGTAAGCTCATAGTTGGAAAAGACCTTCCTACCTAAATACCTTCAAATAGCTTGACCAACCTTTGTTGGGGTTATGCGAAGGGGAATATGGATCCTTGCCACTAGAATGTCAAAGCAACTGCACATTCCGAGTTCAATGGTGATGGCCATTGGGACTTGATAAAATAGTGGGAGAATTAATTAATTCATTTATTATTTTTCATAAAATGTAATCAAGAAAGTACTAATAAATATGCTCTTTTAATTTGTAGAATTGAAATGAAAAACTCATCAACCACATTTTCTCTGTGATCAATTCTGGATAGAGACAATATCCTCACCTGCAGTAACTTTCAGGAATGGTTTAGGTGCCTTCGGGTTATCCTACGCCATGAATGAAAGTTTTACGTGATGGAGTCCTCACTTCCTGATTCTCCTGCACCAGGGGAGAGTGATTAAGATTTCCTGGTCTATGATCAACATTTGAACGATGCTCTCGAAGTTCCATGCTTGATGCTATCATCTATGTCTAGTGAGCTCATGACGTCTCACGAAGACATGGATTCCTATAGTATGCTTGAGCACCTCCGTGGTGTATACCAGGAGAGAGCAAGATAGGAAGGGTTTGAGATCTCCAAGGCTCTATTCCAGAGCAATCTTGGAGAGGGTGCCCCAGCTGGGCCTCATGTAGTCAAGCTCATTGGCTACATTGAGCAATTAGAGGTTCTAGGGTTTAAACTCCCCAAATAACTGGGCACCGATCTCATTCTTGCATCACTCCCCCAGAGCTTCTCGAACTTTATTTTTAATTTCAACATGAACAACATTGAGAAGTCTCTATCTGATCTTCTTATCCTTATTCGCCAAGTAGATAATGACATGAAGCGTAAAAAGACTTCTATCCTTATGGTGAATAAAAGGAAAGGGAAGGCGAAGAGATTTAATCCCAAAGCTTCTTCAAGGCCTTCCAAGAAAAGGAAGATCAAAGGGGAGGCAAAGGAACATGATGCTATTTGTTTTGCATGTGGCAAGAAGGGCCACTGGAAGAAAAACTGCACCTAGCCAAGGAAGCAAGGGGAAGCTTCAGGTGCGTTTTTTATCGAATGCAATCTATCTATTTCTACTAATTGGGTATTAGATACTGCTTGTGGTGCTCATATCTGTATCCAAATACAGGAACCAAGTAGATTAAAAAATATTGATCGAGGTGAGGTGGATCTACGAGCAGCCAACGGAGCCAGACTCACTACTGTAGCTGTCGGAGACTACAACCTCACATTGCCTACTGGGATGGTCTTGGTTTTGAAAGGTTGTTATTATGTGCCTTATGTTACTAAAAAAATTATTTCAGTATCTATATTAGATACTAATGGATTCATATTCAAGTTTGGAAATAGATGTTGCTACTTTTATAAAGATAGCATTTGTTTTGGTAGAGCACATTTATATAACAGCCTTGTGTTAGACTACACAAAGAAAGTAATCGAAATCGATAAAAAAGTTAATTCACATGACTCATACCACACCCAACTTTGGCATCACCATATAGGTCATGTCAATGAGAAACATTTGACAAAATTACATCAAGATGGGTATTTAGATTCTTTCGAACTAAAACCACTTGGTGTATGTCATGCGTGTCTACAAGGCAAAATGACCAAAGCCCCATTTAGTGGGAATGGTGAAATAGCTAAAGAGATTCTAGAATTAGTTCACACAGATGTGTGTGGACCATTTCCTATTGAAGCAAGGGGTGGGTTCTCGTACTTCATAACTTTTACTGATGATTTTAGTAGATATGGATATATCTACTTAATGAGGTATAAGTCAGATTCTTTTGATCAGTTCAAAGAATACAAGAATTAGGTTGAGAACCAGCTTGGTAAGAAGATTAAGAAACTCTGCTCAGACAGAGGAGGAGAATATCTTAATCAGGACTTCATTGATTTCTTACGGGAGTTTGGGATTCTATCTCAACTCACTCCTCCTTACACACCTAATTGGAATGGTGTAAGTGCCTGCAAATCATTTTTTTCCATTATCAGAAGCCGGTTTATGGGTTCCGGTACCCCAAACTGGTTTGGGAAACCGAAAACCATTCAAACCGTTCAAACCATTCCAACCTCATACAGATTTCAGCGACATTCAAAATTCATAAATAAAACCAAAAGTTCAATCAACACCACGTGCCCATCATCACGCGAGCCCGTCACATCCATCCTCGAGCCGTGCAACCCCGATCAATGATGGAAACATACAACCGACAAAACCACGCACCCCACCTCGAGCCACGAGTCCATCTCGAGGAGCATGTCAAATCGCCGGAGAGACACCAGATCACCACGCGCCACCGCACAGTGGTAAGACGTCGGAGCCATCGCCCGAACCGCACACCAATGATGAGTCATGCGAGTCTTCCATTATCCTTTTGGGGATATTCATTACAAATAGAAGCACACATACTAAACCAAGTTCCATCTAAATTGATAAATGGTATTCCATACGAGTTATGGAGTGGACACAAGGCCATGTTATCGAATTTACATGTGTGGGGTAGTGAAGCATTTGTTAATGCCTCTTCAAGTAACAAACTTGCACCCCGAGGCACAAAGTGTATCTTTATAGGATATCCCAAGGAAACAAGGGGATATTACCTATACAACCCCTCAGAAAAAAAAGGTTACAGTGGCAAGACATGCGATATTCCTTGAGATGGAGTAAATATCCAAAAGAGATAGTGGGAGCGAGATAGACTTCGATGAAGTCGAGGCTCAAGATACACATGAGTCGGCACAAGAACAGATTCCACAAAGCCCCGTGGAAGAACAATCTGTTCTAGAGACAAAAGAACTGTGTAGGAGCACGAGAGAGGTGAGAGAACCATAACTATATGGTTTTCTTGTCACCAAGGATGGTTGTAAAGACCCGTAAAATTCAAGGGAAATTTTTTTCTTAATTTTCTTTAGAATTTTACAAGAGCGCGGTTTCAGACGGCACCTGATTCCGAGGCCCGGAGTGCCCGGAATTAATTTCTGAAGTTTGGCTCGGGTACGTTCAGTGAACGAATGAGTGGGTTTTTCTAACTTTTGATACGGTGCTCGGAATTGAAATCCGAGGGCACCGATGAACTCGCAGCGCCGATATTCTCTTAAAGAGACCTTTTCAGGAGTTGCGTTTGTTTCGGGTTGAAAGTTAGTTTTTGGGAGATTTATAAAAAAGTTGAATAAAAAGTGTGAATTCTTTTTATTTTACTTTTTGTAGGTTAACTCCTCTCAAAGGGAGTTAGGGGTGGGACCCACACCCACTTAACCTCCCTTGAGAGGATTAAGTGTGGTGGGGCCCACACGAAACCTAAACCTCTCATCTTCCCTCAAACTCCCTTAACCCCTCTTTAATTAACATGACAACTTGTTAATAAATGTGGAGTTATCTCTTATTTGAATTTCAAACCTTTGAAATTATTTTTGTGAATAAAATAAGACTTTGTCTTGTTTTGTTGGGTTAGAACTCTTAGCCATCTTGGAGTGGTTGAGAGCTTTTCTTTCTTCTTCAACCTTGACGAAGAACACGAAGAACGTCGTTCTTCAACGAAGAACTTCTTCGCCGAAGAACACGGTCTTTCCGCGACGCCATATCCGCGACGTGACGTTCTTCTTCTGCATCATCTCTTCCACGACGGTTTTCCGCGACGAACGCCATCGACAACGACTCTTCCTCCAACGTCAAAGGAATCGACACTGATATTCCACGACTCCGTCAACGTGCGACTATCGAGGTAGGGGTTCTTGAGTTCGTTGTTTCCTTTTTATTTGACTTTCCTCAAGACTTGACGTAGAACGCTCAAGTTCCGACGAAGAACGCCGCTCCGCTCTTCTTCGTCTTCGGTGTCAACGAGAGAGAACACCGCACCTTCCTCGGACAACCTTCGTCGGCGTACAAGGTTTCGCCAACGACGTGCCTCTTCGGACGCGCCTCTTCGTCGTCGAATTTGACGAACGACGACCGCGACGCCCGACCTCCGCGACGTCGTCTTCCGCGGAACGTAGACAAATCTTCGAACCTTATACCAAGGTAGGGGTTGTTGATTTAATATTTAATTATTTCATTCTTGCTCGTGGTTCGTATAACTAACGTGGGGATGTTGATTATTTTTAAGATGCGTTATTGCTTAACGTGAGGGGGCCGGACCGCATGAACACGGCCGAACCCCCTCCATCGTTCATGGTGTTTAATCTTGCGGGCGGAAGCAAGGTGGCGTGGTGCCGTCGCACCACGCGGATAATTGTACGTTCAACTTACGCGATGCCGTCGCGCGCGCACCTTGGAAGAAACAACAAGAACGCGACGCCGTCGCGCCGCGTTGAATGAATATCAAAGCACGGCAAAGGGGCGCGGTGCCGTCGCACCGCGCCGGACGACGAACACCGCGGCCGGTTCCGGGCCGCGGCGGGACGAGGAGACCGCGGCCGGTTCCGGGACGCGGCGGAAGAGAAGACCGGCGGCCGGGCCGCCGGTGTCGGAAGCCGAAGGGGGGACCGGAATTTCCGGTCCCGTTGGAGAAAACCGGCCGGCCAGCTGGCCGGCCGGAAGGCTTAAAACCGGGGGAATAAATTCCCCTGGCCAGCGTGTAAAACCCCCCTCTTAAAGAGGGGGGCGGTTCCATGAAAGGGGGGCAGCAGCCCCCCGGTTCCTTTAAATCAAACCGGCCCCCACGTGGGGGCCGTTTGTTGCAAAAGGCGCGGCACAAGGCCGCGCCGCTCCAAAGAAGCGGGGGCTTAGCCCCACGTGCCACCCTCGTGCGGCGCCAGGCGCCAGCCGCCGCGGCCCGCCGCCGCGCCGCCGCGCCGCCGCACCGCCGCCGCCGCGCCGCCGCTCTGCCGCCGCCGCCGCACCGCCGCCGCCGCCGTGCCGCCCGGGGGGGGGGGGGGGGGGGGGGGTCGGGCCGGGTCGGCCCGGACCCGGACCCCCCCGTTTCGAACCAGAATTGGTTTTTGGCTCATAACTTGAGCCTCGGACCTCCGAATGACGAACCGTCTGCGGCAACGCGATCCTTGGATCGAGACGGTCGTTTCGGTATATCTCACTCAAGTTTTCGGATTACTTTGAGTTCGGCCGGGTTGGTTCGTTCACGAAACCAACCGGGCCTTCGGAGCGGAAACGCTCATATCTTGAGCTACGGACGTCCGATTGACGTGCCGTCAGCCGCGTTGTGTTCCTCTTAGTGAGACGGATCTTTTGGCATACTCCGCCCGAGGTTTGGACGCTGGTGGAGTACGGTCGGGTTGGTTTTGCCTTAAAAACCAACCGGGCCCCGGAGACGAAAATGCAAATAACTCTCAGACCGGGCGTCCGATCGACGCACCGTCTGTTGCGTTGAGTTCCTGTTTACGATACGGAACATTTGGTATCCTTCGCCCGAGTTTTGGATACAGTTAGTAGTGGCCGGGTTGGATCGCACCCGAAATCCAACCGGGCCCCTGGAACGGGAAAGCTGATATCTTTCAGACAGGACGTCCGTTTGACGAACCGTCAGCGGCGTTGGTGTTTACGTTGAGTAACGGTCCCTTTGAGTATACCCTATGGGAGTTCGGGGTACAGTTGAGTTACGGCCGGGATTGGTTTGCTCACGAAACCAACCGGGCCCCTGGGACGAAAAGGCTAATAACTCACAGACCGGGCGTCCGATCGACGCGCTGTCTGTTGCGTTGAGACCCCTGTGACGAGACGGTCCTTTGAGACACTTCTTCGCGGGACCTTGTGATACTTGGAGTATCGACCAGTAGCTTGTGGAGCGGACCCTCCCGGAGACGAGCGTGCAGAGTACGGAGACCGTGTAGCCGGCTGAGACCTGACGACTGCTTGACCGACTCGACTTGGAGTGAGTCGACTAGCCCAGTGGACGGAGCGCCCGGTATTTGGCGGCAGACCCACGGCGGACGGAGCGCCTGGTAGTTGGCAGCAGACCCACGGTACTCGACAGGAGGAGTACCTCAGTAGGCTATCTGGGTAGTGCCCGGTATTTGGCAGCAGACCCTCAGCGGACGGAGCGCCCGGTAGTTGGCAGCAGACCCGCAGTACTCGACAGGAGGAGTACTTCAGCAGTCTTAGGTTAGTGAGCAGTACCTCGAAGTCATGACAGGACCACTGTACACTCTAGAGACGGAGCTCTTCAGCAGTTACGGTTTCGATAATGAAAATCCTGGTTTGAGTTGAGACTTTTGACCTTTGTGTTTCCTCATGATTGAGATGGGTTACTTGATAACTTAGGTATATGTATGGGCATATACCTGGGTAGTGGTTATCCGTTGATCTCACGATCCTTGTGTTTCCTCATGACTGAGATGGGTTACTTGATAACTTAGGTATATGTATGGGCATATACCTAAGTAGAGTTTAACTGTTGAGATCTTCTTGTGGTTATCCTTGTTGGTTTTAGTGAGACCTTGAGGGTCTCGGGGTCCCTACTGAGTATCGTTATACTCACCCCTGCACGGGCTATGGCCGCACCTCGTTGTGTTGGTTGCAGACGACGGCCAGTACTGACAGAGGCCGAGTGTTCGAGGACTGGACGGTACCTGGAGGTGGACTATACAACGAGGCGGTACCCAGAGGCAGACCACTGGGCGGGACATACTCGGAGCAGACGGCGGGACCCGAGGAGCAGAGGAGCTATCTGTACCCACCCTTCAGGTGGGATTTCCAGTGGACAGCTCGGCGTAGCAGCTTTACTTTTCAGTTGCTATTTTCCCTTTCGAGTTGTACTTTACAGTTGGGCTTGTATTTCCGGCCCCTTTTTACTTTCCGCACTTTTAGTTGTACTCTGTTTTTGCTTAGTGTTACTTTCCGCTTGCTTACTCTGTGGTGTATGTTTACTTTACAAAGGCAATGCCTTCCCTTTTACCGGGATTTACGCCTTGGTGCTAGTCGCCAGCCCCTGGCCTATGGAAGGCGGGCTTGGGGTAGTCACGGCACGGACCCCGAGGGCGGGTCGTGACAAATTGGTATCAAAGGTGGTCGGTTCTACCGCAGACTCTGATCTTTCTTTCTGTGAAGCAACAGTGTTAAGGGTACCGAGTGTGGTTTTCAGTTCAGGGAGTCCAGTGTTGGTGCGGGCGGCCGACGTATCCATACACCAGGACCCTGACAACTGATTTCCGACTTTGTGCACGAAAACACTGATTGCGTGTGTGTTTTCAAAGGTTTTCCCCCCTTAAAACAGCTCAAACCAGGTCAGCTCACCAGGTATAATCGTTTGATCGTGTTACGTTGTTTCTTTCAGGATGGCCCCACGACGGCAGCCAGCTAGGGTTCCGAGAGTTGAGCGTGACGACAGCCCACCGAGCGATGAGGCCTCGGTGCAGGGCCCTTTGTCAGCAGTGGCACCGGCGGTAGCTCTACCCGCCGAGCCCCCGATGCTTCCAGCAGCAGCCGCTGATGATGCACGTCGCCTCAGTGCACTGCATGAGTTTCAGCACCAGCGACCGCCCAGGTTTCGCGGGGAGACGGATCCCCAGGCTGCAGAGGACTGGCTGGAGGCAGTGGTACGAGTGTTTAGGCTAGTGAGGACACCATCAGACCTCATGGTGATCCTCGCTACGAGCCTACTACACGCAGCAGCAGGACGATGGTGGAGCTTGATGCTCCAGGTGCACGATGAGGCATCTCTACTTTGGACGGACTTTGAGAGCCTCTTCCGCTCGGAGTTCGTCCCAGCCACCCTTCGTACGGTGCGTATCCAGGAGCTTCTGCAGCTGCGGCAGGGCAGCATGACGGTCGCTCAGTACTCGGCGAGATTTACCGATCTCTCGCGCTACTCAACCGACATGGTACGGGACCCATTCTTCCGGGCTCGGACCTTCGAGCAGGGTTTGAGACACGAGATCAGGGCATCGCTGATCTCCCTCAGCATACCTACTCAGACAGGAGTACTGGAGCGGGCTCTTCTGATTGAGAGCTTCCTTGCTGAGTCTTCACCAGCGCAGCGACCCACCGCAGGGCGGCACGTAGCGGAGTCTTCGGTAGCAGGTAGCCGACAGATGACTCAGGGGTCCAGACAGACCATGCCTTCAGGCAGACGACCTCAGGGCACTGGATCAGCAGTGCAGGGCACACAGCGCGGAGCCAGTCTTTTGAGTGGAAGACAGTGCTTTGCATGCGGCAGGCAAGGCCACATGGCTCGTGACTGCCCAACCCGCCATGCGGAGGAGCAGCAGACTGTTGAGGAACCACCTAGGCAGAGGCAGAGGTTCGACCGTGGCGGTCCGCAGGGAGGAGGCGGACGAGGCAGAGGAGCTGGCCGAGCATCAGGTGGTGGACGACGCTTTGAGGCTCTGCCACCACCACCACCAGGAGGTCCACCCCGACCACAGGGAGTAGGTGAACATGCGAGAGCACAGCTTCAGGCAGCTGAAGCTTACGAACATGGAGCTCTGGGAGCCGATGGACAGGAGCAGAACTAGTGGATACATCCTTGTACTTCTGGTTCCTTGCTGCTTTTGTGTATCGTCTTGTATTATGAGCTGCAATAATAAAAGACGCATCCTTTGTGATGTTTTCATTCCTGTCCTCTTTTGTGATGTTACTAAGAGGTTCCAGTTGACTGTTGACTTGACCCTCACTTGTGAGACATCTACTGGAGGAGACCAGTTACCACACACTGATGCCGACAGTGTGACTCAACCCTTGGAGGCGAGAGTAACGGTTGGATCTCTTAGTAGTAGCGTCGAGGCCTTACGACGTCATCCTTGGTATGGATTAGTATCATCCATGTTAGGATTGACTGTTTTAGGCAAAGAATGTGGTTCATCCAGGGGATGAGACCAGGTTTCTCTTATCGGCAAAGAAGAAATCTTGCAGCTCTTGTGGGACCAGAGATGGTCCGGGCCACGTCAGAGGAGGTCCATGTCATCCAGGAGCGGATGAGGACAGCACAGAGCCAGCAGAAGTCATACGCTGACAGGAGGCGGAGGCCACTAGAGTTCGAGGATGGTGACCACGTCTTCTTGCGGGTCTCACCTCGACGTGGTATTCGGAGATTTGGCCGAGGCGACAAGTTATCTCCGCGCTTCATCGGACCCTTCCAGGTCCTCAGCAGGGTTGGTGAGGTGGCTTATCGCCTGGCTCTACCACCTCAGTTGCACCGGGTGCACGACGTCTTCCATGTGTCTCAGCTGAGGAGATACGTGCACGACCCGACGCACATCCTTGACCATGTGGAGCTTGACGTTGACGATGGGGCGACTTTTACGGAGGTTCCGGTGGAGATAGAGGATCGACAGGAGCGGGTCCTACATGGGCGATCGATTCCTCTTGTGCGCAACAGATGGCGGCACAGGAATCTCCAGGAGAGCACATGGGAGCGGGAGGCTCAGATGCGTGCTCAGTACCCTCATTTGTTTCCCTAGTTTTTGATGTATCTTTACGGGGACGTAAAGCCCTGAGGTGGGAGTAATGTAAAGACCCGTAAAATTCAAGGGAAATTTTTTTCTTAATTTTCTTTAGAATTTTACAAGAGCGCGGTTTCAGACGGCACCTGATTCCGAGGCCCGGAGTGCCCGGAATTAATTTCTGAAGTTTGGCTCGGGTACGTTCAGTGAACGAACGAGCGGGTTTTTCTAACTTTTGATACGGTGCTCGGAATTGAAATCCGAGGGCACCGATGAACTCGCATCGCCGATATTCTCTTAAAGAGACCTTTTCGGGAGTTGCGTTTGTTTCAGGTTGAAAGTTAGTTTTTGGGAGATTTATAAAAAAGTTGAATAAAAAGTGTGAATTCTTTTTATTTTACTTTTTGTAGGTTAACTCCTCTCAAAGGGAGTTAGGGGTGGGACCCACACCCACTTAACCT
Organism: Viscum album; assembly: GCA_963277665.1. NCBI lineage: Eukaryota > Viridiplantae > Streptophyta > Magnoliopsida > Santalales > Viscaceae > Viscum > Viscum album. Next base: position 1,507,909,794 of record OY728158.1, read on the forward strand.
CCCTTGAGAGGATTAAGTGTGGTGGGGCCCACATGAAACCTAAACCTCTCATCTTCCCTCAAACTCCCTTAACCCCTCTTTAATTAACATGACAACTTGTTAATAAATGTGGAGTTATCTCTTATTTGAATTTCAAACCTTTGAAATTCTTTTTGTGAATAAAATAAGACTTTGTCTTCTTTTGTTGGGTTAGAACTCTTAGCCATCTTGGAGTGGTTGAGAGCTTTTCTTTCTTCTTCAACCTTGACGAAGAACACGAAGAACGCCGTTCTTCAACGAAGAACTTCTTCGCCGAAGAACACGGTCTTTCCGCGACGCCATATCCGCGACGTGACGTTCTTCTTCCGCATCATCTCTTCCGCGACGGTTTTCCGCGACGAACGCCATCGACAACGACTCTTCCTACGACGTCAAAGGAATCGACACCGATATTCCACGACTCCGTCAACGTGCGACTATCGAGGTAGGGGTTCTTGAGTTCGTTGTTTCCTTTTTATTTGACTTTCCTCAAGAATTGACGTAGAACGCTCAAGTTCCGACGAAGAACGCCGCTCCGCTCTTCTTCGTCTTCGGTGTCAACGAGAGAGAACACCGCACCTTCCTCGGACAACCTTCGTCGGCGTACAAGGTTTTGCCAACGACGTGCCTCTTCGGACGCGCCTCTTCGTCGTCGAATTTGACGAACGACGACCGCGACGCCCGACCTCCGCGACGTCGTCTTCCGCGGAACGTAGACAAATCTTCGAACCTTATACCAAGGTAGGGGTTGTTGATTTAATATTTAATTATTTCATTCTTGCTCGTGGTTCGTATAACTAACGTGGGGATGTTGATTATTTTTAAGATGCGTTATTGCTTAACGTGAGGGGGCCGGACCGCATGAACACGGCCGAACCCCCTCCATCGTTCATGTTGTTTAATCTTGCGGGCGGAAGCAAGGTGGCGTGGTGTCGTCGCACCACGCGGATAATTGTACGTTCAACTTACGCGATGCCGTCGCGCGCGCACCTTGGAAGAAACAACAAGAACGCGACGCCGTCGCGCCGCGTTGAATGAATATCAAAGCACGGCAAAGGGGCGCGGTGCCGTCGCACCGCGCCGGACGACGAACACTGCGGCCGGTTCCAGGCCGCGGCGGGACGAGGAGACCGCGGCCGGTTCCGGGCCGCAGCGGAAGAGAAGACCGGCGGTCGGGCCGCCGGCGTCGGAAGCCGAAGGGGGGACCGGAATTTCCGGTCCCGTTGGAGAAAACCGGCCGGCCAGCTGGTCGGCCGGAAGGCTTAAAACCGGGGGAATAAATTCCCCCGGCCAGCGTGTAAAACCCCCCTCTTAAAGAGGGGGGCGGTTCCATGAAAGGGGGGCAGCAGCCCCCCGGTTCCTTTAAATCAAACCGGCCCCCACGTGGGGGCCGTTTGTTGCAAAAGGCGCGGCACAAGGTCGCGCCGCTCCAAAGAAGCGGGGGCTTAGCCCCGTGTGCCACCCTCGTGCGGCGCCAGGCGCCAGCCGCCGCAGCCCGCCGCCGCGCCGCCGCACCGCCGCCGCCGCCGCCGCGCCGCCCCGGGGGGGGGGGGGGGTCGGGCCGGGTCGGCCCGGACCCGGACCCCCCCCCCCCCCGTTTCGAACCAGAATTGGTTTCTGGCTCATAACTTGAGCCTCGGACCTCCGAATGACGAACCGTCTGCGGCAACGCGATCCTTGGATCGAGACGGTCGTTTCTGTATATCGCACTCAAGGTTTCGGATTACTTTGAGTTCGGCCGGGTTGGTTCGTTCACGAAACCAACCGGGCCTTCGGAGCGGAAACGCTCATATCTTGAGCTACGGACGTCCGATTGACGTGCCGTCAGCCGCGTTGTGTTCCTCTTAGTGAGACGGATCTTTTGGCATACTCCGCCCGAGGTTTGGACGCTGGTGGAGTACGGTCGGGTTGGTTTTTCCTTAAAAACCAACCGGGCCCCGGAGACGAAAATGCAAATAACTCTCAGACCGGGCGTCCGATCGACGCACCGTCTGTTGCGTTGAGTTCCTGTTTACGATACGGAACATTTGGTATCCTTCGCCCGAGTTTTGGATACAGTTAGTAGTGGCCGGGTTGGATCGCACCCGAAATCCAACCGGGCCCCTGGAACGGGAAAGCTGATATCTTTCAGACAGGACGTCCGTTTGACGAACCGTCAGCGGCGTTGGTGTTTACGTTGAGTAACGGTCCCTTTGAGTATACCCTATGGGAGTTCGGGGTACAGTTGAGTTACGGCCGGGATTGGTTTGCTCACGAAACCTACCGGGCCCCTGGGACGAAAAGGCTAATAACTCACAGACCGGGCGTCCGATCGACGCGCCGTCTGTTGCGTTGAGACCCCTGTGACGAGACGGTCCTTTGAGACACTTCTTCGCGGGACCTTGTGATACTTGGAGTATCGACCAGTAGCTCGTGGAGCGGACCCTCCCGGAACCAGCGTGCAGAGTACGGAGACCGTGTAGCCGGCTGAGACCTGACGACTGCTTGACCGACTCGACTTGGAGTGAGTCGACTAGCCCAGTGGACGGAGCGCCCGGTATTTTGCGGCATACCCACGGCGGACGGAGCGCCTGGTAGTTGGCAGCAGACCCGCGGTACTCGACAGGAGGAGTACCTCAGTAGGCTATCTGGGTAGCGCCCGATATTTGGCAGCAGACCCTCAGCGGACGGAGCGCCCGGTAGTTGGCAGCAGACCCACAGTACTCGACAGGAGGAGTACTTCAGCAGTCTTAGGTTAGTGAGCAGTACCTAGGAGTCGTGACAGGACCACTGTACACTCTAGAGACGGAGCTCTTCAGCAGTTACGGTTTCGATAATGAAAATCCTGGTTTGAGCTGAGACTTTTGACCTTTGTGTTTCCTCATGATTGAGATGGGTTATTTGATAACTTAGGTATATGTATGGGCATATACCTGGGTAGTGGTTATCCGTTGATCTCATGATCCTTGTGTTTCCTCATGACTGAGATGGGTTACTTGATAACTTAGGTATATGTATGGGCATATACCTAAGTAGAGTTTAACTGTTGAGAACTTCTTGTGGTTATCCTTTTTGGTTTTAGTGAGACCTTGAGGGTCTCGGGGTCCCTACTGAGTATCGTTATACTCACCCCTGCACGGGCTATGCCCGCACCTCGTTGTGTTGGTTGCAGACGACAGCCAGTACTGACAGAGGCCAAGTGTTCGAGGACTGGACGGTACCTGGAGGTGGACTATACGATGAGGCGGTACCCAGAGGCAGACCACTGGGCGGGACATACTCGGAGCAGACGGCGGGACCCGAGGAGCAGAGGAGCTATCTGTACCCACCCTTCAGGTGGGATTTCCAGTGGACAGCTCGGCGTAGCAGCTTTACTTTTCAGTTGTTGTTTTCCCTTTCGAGTTGTACTTTACAGTTGGGCTTGTATTTCCGGCCCCTTTTTACTTTCCGCACTTTTAGTTGTACTCTGTTTTTTCTTAGTGTTACTTTCCGCTTGCTTACTCTGTGGTGTATGTTTACTTTACAAAGGCAATGCCTTCCCTTTTACCGGGATTTACGCCTTGGTGCTAGTCGCCAGCCCCTGGCCTATGGAAGGCGGGCTTGGGGTAGTCACGGCACGGACCCCGAGGGCGGGTCGTGACAATGGTGACTCATTATTAGTTGAAAATGATGATCCTCTTACCTACAAGGAAGTAGTTGATGGCAGAGACATTGCCAAGTGGCAAGAAGCCATGAATTCTGAAATGGATTCCATGTACCAAAACCAAGTCTGGATTTTGGTAGATCCTCTAGTTGATGTAAATCCTATTAGTAATAAATGGGTATTCAAGAAGAAACTGGACATGGAGGGGATGTTCAGCACCTATAAGGCACGACTAGTTGCAAAAGGTTTTAGACAACATCAAGGAATTGACTATGATGAAACCTTTTCACGGGTTGCGATGCTTAAATCCATCAGAATCCTATTGGACATTGATTCTTACAATGACTATGAAATTTGGAAAATGGATGTCAAAATAGCTTTCCTTAACGGGAACCTCCAAGAAGATGTCTACATGACACAACCTGAAGGGTTTGTGACTCCAAATGATGCCAACAAAGTATGCAAGTTGCAGAAATCTATTTATGGATTAAAGCAAGCATCAAGGTCATGGAACATTCATTTTGATGAAGCTGTAATGGAATTTGGATTTGTTAAGAACGAATGTGAGCCTTGTGTCTACAAGCGGTTTAGTGGGAGTGCAATTGTTTTTATAATAGTATATGTTGATGACATATTACTAACTGGAAACGAAGTACCTGTCTTACAGTCAGTTAAGGAATGGTTGCATAAATGCTTCTCCATGAAAGACTTGGGCGAGGCAACATATATTCTTGGGATCAAGATCCATCGTGATAGATCCAAGAGAATGCTGGGCCTGAGTCAAAGTATGTACATTGACAAGATACTGAAGAGATTCAGTATGGAACAATCCAAGAGGGGATTGTTCCCAGTGTCACATGTCATTCATCTTTCCAAGAAAATGTGTCCTCAAACACATTAGGAAAGAAATATAATGGCAAGGATCCCTTACACATCCGCGATTGGGTCAGTCATGTATGCTATGCTATGTACGAGGATAGATGTTTCTTACACATTAAGTGTAGAAGGGAGATATCAAGCTGATCCAGGAGACTGCCATTGGATGGTAGTCAAGACTATCCTTAAGTATCTGAGGTGTAATAAGGATATGTTCCTAGTTTATGGAGGATATGAGGAACTAGTCATCAGAGGACATGTACATGCTAGTTTCCAGACTGATCAAGATGACATGAAGTTGCAGATTGGATACATCTTCAGTTTGAATAGAGGTGCAGTGAGCTGGAAGAGCTCAAAGCAAAGTGTGGTGGCAGATTCTACAGTGGATTCTGAGTATATCGCATCTTCTGAGGCAGCTAAAGAAGCAGTATGGATGCGAAGCTTCGTCCAAGATATGGATGTAGTACCGAGTAGTAAAGATCCTATCACACTCTATTGTGATAATACTGCAGCGGTGGAACTTGCAAAAGAGTCAAGTTCACATCAGTGGACAAAGCACATACTTCAGAAACATCATCTCTTAGGGGATTTTTCTCAGAGAGGTGAAGTTGCAATGAGTATTATTTCTAGGGAAGACAACGTGGTTGTAGAGACCCGAAGCTTATCGTACATGGACATTACATTACTTTTGCGGAATACTTAGTACATAACAAAAACACACACACAAGGATCGTAATAGTTTAGTGTCTTTGGAAACTCGGAACGTAATCTTCTAAACGTGGTGAAAGATCTTCAACATCTCCCATAAAGATCTTTTTTTTTACCTAAAACCTTTCTTTATATCCTGGGGAAAAGAAAACATAAAAGGGTGAGCTCAAATTCTCAGTAAGGGTAAACAAAAGAAATATCAATCACATCATATACATAAGAGCATAGCTTTTGGAAATCTTAACCTGCAAAAGAGTTCATAATATCATAACGTGGGATAAATCATAGAAGTGAAAATGAAATCATAACTTAAAACATTACCCATTGTGGAATACACACATAATCATAGAGAATCATTTCTTGTTAGTCAAGACTCATTGCCAAGACTATCTTAGTGGACAAAGTCCCTTTCTGAATCGAGTAATCATCGTTTCAGTCCTGTTTCACTGAACCGGTATAACCTACCATTCCAGCCATGTCTATCTCATGAGATATGAAATCTTTACCCAATGCATTGGAGGGAGATATAGGTCCCACCCATCTCTTAATGATACCATTCTTATGTGTGCCACAAAATCATAAATCATACATCATTTCATAACCCATGTAATAAAAATGGGATTCTTAAACAACATGACATCATAAAACCATTCATATAAGATAAAGGAATTTATAAACATAATTCCATCACAACATAGTCAAATCAATGTAAAAATATGGATAGAAACAGAACCCTTTATTATCTTAGATGGAAAATACTTTTGATAAAACACTTGAAATGAATTCTTGAGGAAAATATCCTTTCTTCTTTAAAATCAATTTCTTTTCACAAAACATCATGCAATTTTAAAAGAAAGATATTTTATTGAAAATAGTCATGAAATCTTTTAGAGGAAGCTTCATGAAAATAAGGCTTTATAAAACAGTATAAATCCGTTCGTGCCGTATAAGTTAAAAAAACATTCTTCGTACTTTTGTCGGCAAAGTCAAAAAAAGTACCTCGTACGGAAAAAAACGACAAAAGATTCCTTTCATATTCTTTACTAAAAACTCACCTAAGGGTAAAATTGGATTTAAACTATTTCAAGTGGATGGAAACAATATTACATATTGAGGGAACATGGATGTGGATGATAAAATACACCCCAGTAAATACTTACGAATAAACAATCTCGGATAAAAATGAGATTGTGATATTTCCCTTACCTTAGGTCCCACTTGCTTTGTAAGTGTCCGAACCTCCTGTATATTGATTTAAATCATGTTATTGACTTATTACAGAATCATATTCATTGTTATGATATCATATATGGTTCACTTATGACATTATATTACCCGTTCTTTTGTAAATTCCATGTTAAAGAAGCGTTTTGGGTGAAATCGTTTCATTTATCGTAGGTGTTTTGACTTGTTGTTCTTGACATCATTATTACTTATATCATGATTTACTTACTTCCAGAATATAAAATATGATTTATATATCATATATATTCAGTATATATATATATAATAGGTAGATAAATAAAATGAAAAACACCGTTCATGGAGACGGTAGTCCGTACGTACGCATGAACGCTGTTTTCCTTTCCTTATTGTCTTGAAATGGAAGTAAGTAGATGACATACATATGTATATATATACATAAATCCAGTAGCTTTATAATGTCATATATTTCATTATTATTTATTATATATAAATTATAATCATTTTTAAATGGTTAACATGGAGAATGAATCTCATCGCGTCGTGGAGACGGTATTCCGTACGTATGCACGAGCGATGATATCATTTCTATAAATATTGAATTGAATTTGAGTGTATTATACGATATATCAGAATCAATATGATGTTGTAATAACTATGTATAGTTATTCTTTACACCATTATACCCATCCATGTAAGGTGGTGGTGGAAAATAGATTACACCACGGCGTGGAGACGGTATTCCGTACGTACGCACGCGCGGTGATTTCTTTTTCCGTAGGATGGATAGATGGTGAAATAGGGTTGTTTCATACTTATAATAACATATTAGTATATGAGTGATACTGATGTTATTACTTCATAATGAAACAACCTAAGAAGAAGAAGTGGAAGAAGAAATAAAGATGAAAGAATTGGTAACGGTAATTACCTCTTCTTTGAAGTGCCTCTTTGAGACCTCCTCTTAGGGCACTAGAATTGGTCTTTGAGGAAGACCAGAACCTCTAGGATGTTTCTAGGGAAGTGGAGAAGAGATTTTGGCAGGGGTTGGCCGAGCTTGAGTTCTCAAATTGGTGTGAGGAGGAGGGGGAGGAGGTGTCCTTTTATAGGGGAGGAGAGGGGCACCTTAGGAATATCTCAAAATATTATTTTATATTAAAGTCAAAATCGGTTTATAATGGTTCCAAAGGGTCTTATTTCGAAGATAAAGTGGGGATGGGTCGCAATACTATCAACCAATAGAATTTAGACAAGTTTAGGATATTATTTTAACCTTATCAATTAGATTTAACTCTAAGTTAAATAATTTAACTTTTACCATGTCTTTTTGTTTTCTTTCACTATATGGTTAATACACTTACTATAACATGCCAAAAGAACCCCAAATTGTTTATTATTAATATATATATCCTTATCTAAGTCATTTGGCCGAACCTTAGATTTTTAGGAATACAATAACAATTAATAATATAATATTTGATTTAAAAACTATTTTGTGTCAATTTTGACACTATTTGATATATGATTTTTGTGAAAGTCATAACAGAATTAAATGTTCGAAAAAAGTTGATTAAATCAACATTAATATATCATAGTAACCTAGAAAATTAGTGGAATTCATAAAAAAGCTCAAATTACATTTATTTTGGTGTTTATAACATCAATTATGTCAATATTTCATTAATAAGATAATTACTGCATCATCGTTGTGTCATAAATAAATTAAATTATTTGATGTCTAGAAATTACAAATAAAATACCATCATGTAGGAAATCTTTTTATCTTTCTAATGAATATTTACAATCTAATTTATCTTATGTATAACCCCATATTAAAAATTCTTTACTTATTAAACTTTGATTTTAACTATTTTAACCTTTCTTTAAATAAATTAATAATAAATGTCCTAATCTAATCCAAGTGGGCCTAAATGGTTATATTTTATTCCTAAGTTTGTTTTTGGTCGAATTACACTTGTCCAATAGAATTAGGACATGTGTTAGGGTAATATTAATATCATATTTACCCTTAGTTACCCTATTTACTATTAACCGCGGTAAAAAAAAGTAAAAAGTTACTATTCACCAAAAAATTATTTTCATCTCATTGAACCACATTTTAGTCCTTGATATTAACCGTGTCTCTCGGATTTTCGAAATTCCATTCACAGAAGCGGCAAAATTAAGTTTTATGAAAAATTCAGTTTTTTTTAACTACCACTTAGTAGTTTCACTATTCATCAAAAATTGATGTTTTTCAGAACAATGCCAAAATTTCATCCTAAGCTATATTTCATATTCCGATTTCAAAAATGAAATCTATTTTACCAAATTCATAACATATAAGTTGCATTAATTAATTTTATAATTAAATCCCGCTGTTAAAATAAATAGCGTGTTTTTAGGAAACAATATATATCAAAAGATTGACACTTGATTATGTCTGGTTTAAATGTGAAATTACAACCAATGACCAACATTGTATTAAATTGTAAAAATATATTCTAAATATACTTTAAAACCACTCAATTAATAATTTATCACTATTAATTATTTCGATTAAAAAAGTTGTTTTTAATTATAATTTAGTAATTTTCACTATTCATCAGAATATGAAAGTTATCCGAAAAGTACAAAAATTTCACCTTAGGCTAAATTCGATACTCCGAATCCAAGAATGAAGTTCATTTTGAAAAATAAGATTAACAGAATTTTAAAAAGTGGTTATTACTATTCATAACGGCTAGTTTTAATAATATTTTAATAGCACATCGTTGTTTAGTGAAACTCGGGATTGCGTATTACACACGCTATCGAGGAAGGTCGTGATTGCGTGTAATGCAAGGCAAGACAAGGATGCGTGTTGTGCAAGCTCCTTTTGGTGTAGCGTACAACACAAGACATTAATAAAATTAAAAAGAATATTTTTTTATAAAATCTTGGGCTGTTACATTCTACCCCCCTTAAAATGAATTTCGCCCTCAAAATTCGTCGGGGTTATAAATGGTTTACTATTCGAAAGTTTCTTTAATAGAAACCCACATCGTAAAAAGGAATATCAAAACCAATCTTTAAAAACAAAAGTATGAAACGTAACGGTTACCCAAATAAACTAATCATTGGGTTTCCACATAGGTGAAAATATGGATATGGAAGAGAAATCTAACCATCATGTTCTGATGGAGAGTGGTAGAGAACATGGTTATGGAAAAGCCAGTAATCACAAATCCATAGATTTGTGATGATATAAGGTACCATCTGATTCATCAGGTATAAGATCACTAGGACAACATTTTTGGTTTTCAAGATCATTTCCCTTAAAGTTGAAAATTTGAATTAGAATAAATACTTACTTTATTTTGGTACAATCTCACTGTTGTTCGTGCCTTGAACAATTTCCACTTCATCTCTTAAATAAATGAAGTTGAATTTGTTATTCATGAAGTGTTAGAAGATCATGTGATAGAATGATGGGTCATTCCATCTGTCTCAAACAAAAGGTTAGCAAAAATTATATACACAAATCGATCTATAGTGAGATTAATCATATATGGTTCCTAAAATGGACTTATACTTCATATATCATACTGCTTAATATAATAAAACTAGTTTCTACTAAACAGGGACTTCCTGTAGGCCAGTGGTAGGCGATAAAGGCCAGTCGCACTTCGGTTGTGGGTTCGATTCCTACAGCCTTGTCCGAAGCGATGGGCTGTCGCCCGTCCTGCAGGTTGTCCTTTTTCCAAAACTATATTACTATAACATCCCATCAATAATATCGAAAAAAACTTTTATCCTTAAACAATACTAACTTATGTCCAACATAATCCATTCCAATCTTTAGGCTTATCCATAATACTGCAGTCCATTCTCATAACATAGAGATTTAATACTATCGTTGATCCCCATATATCATAAGATATATCTTGTTGGTCACATTCCAAACATTCAAAGGCCTTAATCTTGTACTCTCTTGAATACCCATTGAACCTTAGTGAAAACATGAATGCAGTTAAAAGTTAACACTTTTCACATACCGAAATCCTCAAAATTCTATATACTCAAACCATGATATCACTTAGTCCTTATATCAATCATGAGCTCATGAATACTATCAAACATTTAATTTTCCCCTTATCCCTTCATTATGCGCATATCATCTACATTCCAAAAATATCTGAATAACCTTTCATGGATACTGGTAACATTAATCATACACTTTCAAAACACAAGGAAAGACAACAGTGTAACAATCCATAGATGTCTCTTTATTCCAAAATTACACATGATAAACATGTAATCATTCCACTACATTCTCAAACCATTGACCGAGCTTCAAAAATTCTTTCATCTCACATATCATTTGTAGTCTCTTCATCATCATCCACATAAATACTACCCATATGACCATACTGATTCTCTTCATGAGTCTTTCCCTTAGGGAATTTGTTTGCATAATGCCCATACATTCCACATTTAAAACACTTAACCATTTTTGATGTCGTAGCAATACCATTATCCTCATCCATGGTGTTAACCGACCCTTTTCCTTTGCACTTACTTGCTTTGTGTCCTTCTTTTCCACACCCAAAGCATCTTCCAGTTCCCTTGAAACATTCTCCTTGATGCCTCTTCCCACATGATTTACATAGGGGAAATTGAACTTTCTTTCCTCTATGATCATCATGGAACTCCATCTTTCTCTTATTAGTCGAGTCAGGAAACTTACCAAATTGTACTTTATTGATCATATTGTGAGATTGCTGATTCGGCATAATAATGACGTTTGGACATCCAAATCCCATTTCATTTGGTTGCTCATGAAGAATATCATTCCATTGTCCATCATATCCTCCATTATTGTGAATCATCTTGTTTCCAGCCATTTTCTAAAACCCAAACAGAATAGTGTTAGATGCAAAAATCATAATAAAGGGGGAGTAACTTAAATATCTATCATCTTTGGTTTAATCTAATATCGTTACCATAGTTCTAGGACTATATCCTATACGTATACTTATCCTTAGGGGCATCCCTAGACATACCTTAGAAATATCTCTAGGGATCTCACTAACGTTTTCGCATCCTAGTTTCCAAAGGTTGACTAAACCTTTCCTCTGATACCAACTGTAGAGACCCGAAGCTTATCGTACATGGACATTACATTACTTTTGCGGAATACTTAGTACATAACAAAAACACACACACAAGGATCGTAATAGTTTAGTGTCTTTGGAAACTCGGAACGTAATCTTCTAAACGTGGTGAAAGATCTTCAACATCTCCCATAAAGATCTTTTTTTTACCTAAAACCTTTCTTTATATCCTGGGGAAAAGAAAACATAAAAGGGTGAGCTCAAATGCTCAGTAAGGGTAAACAAAAGAAATATCAATCACATCATATACATAAGAGCATAGCTTTTGGAAATCTTAACCTGCAAAAGAGTTCATAATATCATAACGTGGGATAAATCATAGAAGTGAAAATGAAATCATAACTTAAAACATTACCCATTGTGGCATACACACATAATCATAGAGAATCATTTCTTGTTAGTCAAGACTCATTGCCAAGACTATCTTAGTGGACAAAGTCCCTTTCTGAATCGAGTAATCCTCGTTTCAGTCCTGTTTCACTGAACCGGTATAACCTACCATTCCAGCCATGTCTATCTCATGAGATATGAAATCTTTACCCAATGCATTGGAGGGAGATATAGGTCCCACCCATCTCTTAATGATACCATTCTTATGTGTGACACAAAATCATAAATCATACATCATTTCATAACCCATGTAATAAAAATGGGATTCTTAAACAACATGACATCATAAAACCATTCATATAAGATAAAGGAATTTATAAACATAATTCCATCACAACATAGTCAAATCAATGTAAAAATATGGATAGAAACAGAACCCTTTATTATCTTAGATGGAAAATACTTTTGATAAAACACTTGAAATGAATTCTTGAGGAAAATATCCTTTCTTCTTTAAAATCAATTTCTTTTCACAAAACATCATGCAATTTTAAATGAAAGATATTTTATTGAAAATAGTCATGAAATCTTTTAGAGGAAGCTTCATGAAAATAAGGCTTTATAAAACAGTATAAATCCGTTCGTGCCGTATAAGTTAAAAAAAACATTCTTCGTACTTTTGTCGGAAAAGTCAAAAAAGTACCTCGTACGGAAAAAAACGACAAAAGATTCATTTCATATTCTTTACTAAAAACTCACCTAAGGGTAAAATTGGATTTAAACTATTGCAAGTGGATGGAAACAATATTACATATTGAGGGAACATGGATGTGGATGATAAAATACACCCCAGTAAATACTTACGAATAAACAATCTCGGATAAAAATGAGATTGTGATATTTCCCTTACCTTAGGTCCCACTTGCTTTGTAAGTGTCCGAACCTCCTGTATATTGATTTAAATCATGTTATTGACTTATTACAGAATCATATTCATTGTTATGATATCATATATGGTTCACTTATGACATTATATTACCCGTTCTTTTGTAAATTCCATGTTAAAGAAGCGTTTTGGGTGAAATCGTTTCATTTATCGTAGGTGTTTTGACTTGTTGTTCTTGACATCATTATTACTTATATCATGATTTACTTACTTCCAGAATATAAAATATGATTTATATATCATATATATTCAGTATATATATATATAATAGGTAGATAAATAAAATGAAAAACACCGTTCATGGAGACGGTAGTCCGTACGTACGCATGAACGCTGTTTTCCTTTCCTTATTGTCTTGAAATGGAAGTAAGTAGATGACATACATATGTATATATATACATAAATCCAGTAGCTTTATAATGTCATATATTTCATTATTATTTCTTATATATACATTATAATCATTCTTAAATGGTTAACATGGAGAATGAATCTCATCGCGTCGTGGAGACGGTATTCCGTACGTACGCACGAGCGATGATATCATTTCTATAAATATTGAATTGAATTTGAGTGTATTATACGATATATCAGAATCAATATGATGTTGTAATAACTATGTATAGTTATTCTTTACACCATTATACCCATCCATGTAAGGTGGTGGTGGAAAATAGATTACACCACGGCGTGGAGACGGTATTCCGTACGTACGCACGCGCGGTGATTTCTTTTTCCGTAGGATGGATAGATGGTGAAATAGGGTTGTTTCATACTTATAATAACATATCAGTATATGAGTGATACTGATGTTATTACTTCATAATGATACAACCTAAGAAGAAGAAGTGGAAGAAGAAATAAAGATGAAAGAATTGGTAACGGTAATTACCTCTTCTTTGAAGTGCCTCTTTGAGACCTCCTCTTAGGGCACTAGAATTGGTCTTTGAGGAAGACCAGAACCTCTAGGATGTTGCTAGGGAAGTGGAGAAGAGATTTTGTCAGGGGTTGGCCGAGCTTGAGTTCTCAAATTGGTGTGAGGAGGAGGGGGAGGAGGTGTCCTTTTATAGGGGAGGAGAGGGGCACCTTAGGAATATCTCAAAATATTATTTTATATTAAAGTCAAAATCGGTTTATAATGGTTCCAAAGGGTCTTATTTCGAAGCTAAAGTGGGGATGGGTCGAAATACTATCAACCAATAGAATTTAGACAAGTTTAGGATATTATTGTAACCTTATCAGTTAGATTTAACTCTAAGTTAAATAATTTAACTTTTACCATGTCTTTTTGTTTTCTTTCACTATATGGTTAATACACTTACTATAACATGCCAAACGAACCCCAAATTGTTTATTATTAATATATATATCCTTATTTAAGTCATTTAGCCGAACCTTAGATTTTTAGGAATACAATAACAATTAATAATATAATATTTGATTTAAAAACTATTTTGTGTCAATTTTGACACTATTTGATATATGATTTTTGTGAAAGTCATAACAGAATTAAATGTTCGAAAAACGTTGATTAAATCAACATTAATATATCATAGTAACCTAGAAAATTAGTGGAATTCATAAAAAATCTCAAATTACATTTATTTTGGTGTTTATAACATCAATTATGTCAATATTTCATTAATAAGATAATCACTGCATCATCGTTGTGTCATAAATAAATTAAATTATTTGATGTCTAAAAATTACAAATAAAATACCATCATGTAGGAAATCTTTTTATCTTTCTAATGAATATTTACAATCGAATTTATCTTATGTATAACCCCATATTAAAAATTCTTTACTTATTAAACTTTGATTTTAACTATTTTAACCTTTCTTTAAATAAATTAATAATAAATGTCCTAATCTAATCTAAGTGGGCCTAAATGGTTATATTTTATTCCTAAGTTTGTTTTTGGTCGAATTACACTTGTCCAATAGAATTAGGACATGTGTTAGGGTAATATTAATATCATATTTACCCTTAGTTACCCTATTTACTATTAACCGCGGTAAAAAAAAGTAAAAAGTTACTATTCACCAAAAAATTATTTTCATCTCATTGAACCACATTTTAGTCCTTGATATTAACCGTGTCTCTCGGATTTTCGAAATTCCATTCACAGAAGCGGCAAAATTAAGTTTTATGAAAAATTCAGTTTTTTTTAACTACCACTTAGTAGTTTCACTATTCATCAAAAATTGATGTTTTTCAGAACAATGCCAAAATTTCATCCTAAGCTATATTTCATATTCCGATTTCAAAAATGAAATCTATTTTACCAAATTCATAACATAGAAGTTTCATTAATTAATTTTATAATTAAATCCCGCTGTTAAAATAAATAGCGTGTTTTTAGGAAACAATATATATCAAAAGATTGACACTTGATTATGTCTGGTTTAAATGTGAAATTACAACCAATGACCAACATTGTATTAAATTGTAAAAATATATTCTAAATATACTTTAAAACCACTCAATTAATAATTTATCACTATTAATTATTTCGATTAAAAAAGTTGTTTTTAATTATAATTTAGTAATTTTCACTATTCATCAGAATATGAAAGTTATCCGAAAAGTACCAAAATTTCACCTTAGGCTAAATTCGATACTCCGAATCCAAGAATGAAGTTCATTTTGAAAAATAAGATTAACAGAATTTTAAAAAGTGGTTATTACTATTCATAACGGCTAGTTTTAATAATATTTTAATAGCACATCGTTGTTTAGTGAAACTCGGTATTGCGTATTACACACGCTATCGAGGAAGGTCATGATTGCGTGTAATGCAAGGCAAGACAAGGATGCGTGTTGTGCAAGCTCCTTTTGGTGTAGCGTACAACACAAGACATTAATAAAATTAAAAAGAATATTTTTTTATAAAATCTTGGGCTGTTACAGTGGTGGACCCCAGGACTAAAGCCTTGACTCAGCAGAAACATGATCATCATGTGAGGTCTAGTGGACTAAAAGTTGTAGGAAGTTAGCTCTAGTCCAAGTGGGAGATTGTAAGGGTTGGTGTCCTGAGAACCAACTGTTTTGTACTTTGATTACATGAATGTTCACTTATTATATTGTTCATTGTTCTCTATGAATTTAATATAATAATGTCCTGGAATATCTGTTGCATTAATAAGGTCATGGAAGATCCCCGCTATGATGAGAACCTTGAAATGCTATAACAATATTCTTAAATAAAGTTCTGTGGTTGGATGATATATTATGATAGGACACATAGTATACAGACAGTCATGTGCGAGTACTCGTAAGAAGACAAGACTCTTTCTCATGGAGTTCGCACTTGGTAATCTCCAAGATGGGAGATTATGAGAACAGACCCGCCAATTGCAATTATTCATGTCTTGGTGTCATCGGGCATTTCTATCTGCGAGAATGTGTAATGGTCCTTAGACTGGAAGATTATCATTAACTCATGTCATGACTCGTGCACTTAGATTTACTGACGAAACCATCACGCAGACAGTTGGCAGGAAGTAGGGTGCGTTGGGTGCGTCACGAGTGACATGCTGTTAATGGATAAGTCGAGGAAGGATTTGTCCCTTCTATTTATGGAAGTTGATATCTCGGCCCTTTGATTGAAATAGAACTGTCGCATTAAATTCCATGTCCATGGTGTAAACGACGAGTTTATTTCAGGTAGTTAAAGAACGAAGGATCAAGCATATAGGTTTATGACACTACCATGAAACTTGCTTGATGAGATATCGAGATAAAGGGATTAAATTACATAGTAAACATTCGTATGAGGTGATACGTCAATGTGGCGTCAACTTCTTTCTCTTGGGTGCCTTGACCTGTTACTAGACAGTAATCTTGGACTTTAGGCAAGCTCAACTAATGCCAACGAGAAAGAGGCCTAGAGGGTCACACACTAAGTGTATTCAAGTATCTCAAGTAGAATAAAGATTATTCCCGTGCGTGGTTTAATAATTATTCAAGGAAGCCTAAATCATTTTAATGATGGAGGAAGAATAAAATGAAAACAAGTACACGTCGTGTATTAATTATTACACGCAGTGTAGTTTTTATTTTCAAAAGAAAAGGAATAAATGAAAACAATATATATACACCATGTACATTTAATGTACACGTTGTGTAGTTTTCAATGAAAAACAAGTACACGCCTTGTATTTATTATTACACGTTGTGTAGTTTTTTCCAGTCAGGATTTTGAGGATATAATATTGTTTTATTAAATGATATTTATTATAATCAGCATGAGCACATGTCAAGGAATTAATTATTCGACATGGGGGTTTTCAATAAGAGTTAATTAAATAAATGAAACGCGTAATTCGTTTATTTATTTTCATAACTCTAAAACCTCAAACCTGATTATAAATATCCTCAAAACCCCAACTATCTTCCGACACACAAGAGAATCGTTGTGCATAACAATTCTGGAGAATTATTTAAAGGCCAAAAGAACCTCTTCCTCCAAGAATTCTCTCAAGACCGAGAGAGATCCTCATCCATCGGATCAAGACGATCTAAGGTGGACAACGCAAGCAAAGGCATCTCCACGCTAGCACCCGGAGAATCCTTTGGCGATGTCTAGAGATATGAGGTACACGTGTGTATCACCGCTAGAGGGAGTCTACACTTGGCTTCTGTGATGCAATGACAGATCACATCGAAAACGTGATCAATAAAATCAACGAAGAAATAACATCCAAAAGGTATTTATTTGTAATTAATTAAATTAATTATAATCAACCTGTAACGATCCTTGTTTGTGGTTCCGGGACAAAACTTCTTCTTTGTCTTTCTCTGTGATTTGATCTGTAGAGACTGGCGTTTATCGTCGTATTGATCCCGGATTGATCGTTGCTAATGACAAAAATCCAAGTGGGCACATCCACCCACGTGCTTCCGTTGCGCCTGAAACCTTCAGTTTGAGGGTCGTAGGCCCATTTTTTCATCGACTATGTATGACAACCCTGCTTTTTATTACAACTTAAACATGCTTTATTACATAAAACTTCACTTGATACAACAAACAAGATCTAGAGGCTTAGTGTCTCTGGGGCAAAGGATCATTACATAAAAACTTTAAATTTGAAATAAAACATCTTTATTAAAAACTTCCTTTACATGACCACTACACTCCTTCGTACTTAGCATTGCATGGGATAAACTGAGGACATGCATAAGAAAAGGGTGAGCTGTAAAGCCCAGTAAGGGAGTACACATGGAATAACATGAGGAGTACAATACATGTTAGGAAATAGGAATATCAATAGAGAATAAAAGAAACATAAACATAAAGGCATGATAAATCATGATCATCATATCATGGAAATGTGGCAACAACACTTAACATTGAATTAGCATGAGCCAAGGCTCATTGCAAATGGAGCATGAGTAAAACCTCATTGCACTTGAAGCATGAGTAAACCCTCGTTGCACTTGAATTAGCATGAGTCAACACTCATTGCACGTGACGTATCATGATACTATACTTTACCCAATGCATTGGAGCGCTATCAGGGCGCACCCTTCTTAAAAATTTCATTTCATGCATAAGTGTGCCACGTAGATAATAAAACATGGATTCATAAAACATAATCATTTATTCCATGATAAAGGAATGTGGAATTCATACATGAAATTTTACAATCAAAATGTAAATATGCATAAAGGTGAATACCCTTGATGGAGGAATGGGCATGGTATTCACTACACAAAGACATTGGCTTAGAAAATCGGTGTGATTTCGGCAGCGTAACGGCGTGACATAAGAATTCATAAAAAAAGGTTGATGAGAGAGAAAAAGGTTCCTCATCATATTTACATGTAATGGATATTAATTAGGTCATATATATACATGTACAAACAATTGAAAAGGAATTTAGATTCATGATACAAAAGTATTGCTTGAATATAAAAGAGGAGAAAAAAAGTTCCTTTCGGAATTTCGGCATAGTAACGGGTGTACATGGGAGGCATTTAATGAGAGAGAAAGGGGTATCCCATAATTCAAACAATAAGATGGCAGTATGGGGGAGGTGAGAAACCATACCCCAACATTCATAATTGAAATTAAAAGGGCAATACAACTTAAAGAAAATTGGCAAAAATGAGAAAGGAAGAAAAAACCCTTACTTGGAAGTGTGCTTCCAAAGGCTAGAGAGAGGCTTGTGAGAGGATTATTGGGATCTTGGGGCACCTTGAGAGGATTCTAGAGAAAGTAGGGCAGAGGTTGGACGAACTCCAAGGGATTTGAGTGATGAGGAAGTAGGAGCTTGGGTGGGTTTATATAGGAAAGGTGAGAGAATTCTTTATTATTTAGGTTTGGGACCCCTTATATTAAAATAATCCAAACCACAAACCATCCCATGGTATTTTCCCATGGTTTTGGGAAAAGGAATGAGGAAAACAATATTTTACAAGGCCAAAGTCCAAACTTATTAAACAATTAGGGTTGCTTATGTGGAGGTGAGTCACACTCCCATGGAAATTAATTTAAAAAGGCAAAGTGTTGAATAAGTCTTGAGGGCTCCATTAATGCTTTGAAAAGTAAGTCAAACAAACCCAAAATCACATTATTTTAATGATAAAACACATATTGTCCGAACATAAGTATTATGGTATTTTATTACATCACCATTGGGTCATTATGATGACATAAAACACATTATATATTTAAATGGGATTTAATTTTTACCCAAAAATTTGACTATATAAGAAAATTATGAAAAATTCGCCGTTGGATAATTTCGAATTCTTGATTCCAAAAATAATATTTATTTTATCTAAATAATTTTATAAATATGTTAATTTTCACTTTTAAAATAAAAACCAACATTTATAAAAAATTCACGGGTTTTGACAGAAATGGCTTTCAAACCTTAATAAAAAATTTAATTGCATTCATAAAATTATAAGGTCATTTATATTTAATAAAAAAATAATTTAATATTAATAATAATATTTTATTAAAATATTATTTCATTCAAAAAAATCCCTTAATTTAATAAAATATAATTCTTAATTAAATAACCAAAAACACCATTTGTACTTTAAAAACTATTTACAATGTATCAAAAATGACGTGAAATTATATTCATTATTATATACAGAAATAATGCACATGAACATAGTACTACTTATTTGTTACATAACCCCTTAAAATAGCCGCATAAGACCTAAGGGTAAGGTGTGCGATGGTGACAGACTCTTGGGGTGGCTCGGATAACATCGCTCGAGTGGTAATCTCTATCAACTTCCACTTTTCCCATAGACGGTCCTGTTCAAGTTTGACATAATGAAGCTCAGCTTGGGCTTGGTCAAGGGCGAAGCCCAAAGACTCCACCTATTTTCTGAGCTCCGAAAAATGGGCTTCGTAAGGGGAAATTCTACTGGATGAGGCAATCGCTTCCTTTGTCTGAGTAGAAATGGGTTTGTTAAAGCCTTATATTTATACTACTCAGATGATCACTGTTCAACGGCTATAAAAGTAACGGGCACAATCTTAATGTAAAACTAAAGAAGTTGACATATTATAAAAACATTTTTCATAAAGAAACATTTATCTGGATCAAGAGGGATTTTCCATTAATGAAACTTTGGGTTGTTACAATATTCCCCCCTTAAGAAATTTCGCCCTCGAAATTTTCCTTTTCCCACACTAAAAAAAAGTGGGTAACTCAGCTTCATCGTATCCTCCGACTCCCAAGTTTCTTCTTCAAACTTGTGGTTTCTCCACAACACCTTGACGAGGGGAATTGTCTTATTTCGTAGAACTTTTTCTTTACGATCTAAGATCTTCACTGGTTGCTCCTCATAAGAAAGATCATCTTCCAATTGTACCACCTCGGAAGAGAGTACATGTGAAGGGTCCGGTATGTACTTCCTTAAGAGGGATACATGATAGTCATCATGCACCTTGGCCATAGTAGGTGGAAGTGCTAGTCGATAGGCCACAGACCCAACACGATCAAGAATCTCGAAGGGGCCGATGTACCTTGGACTTAAATTCCCTTTCTTTCCAAACCTCATGACCTTCTTCCACGGAGATATGCGTAAAAACACCAAGCCTACGACTTTAAACTCAAGGTCTCATCGAGGATTATCTATATAACTCTTCTGTTGACTTTGGGATGCCTTGATATGTTGTTGAATGGTTTTCACCTTCTCCACCATTTCTTCGACCCTTTCTGGTCCAAGCAGCTTACGTTCACCGACCTCATCCCAACATGCCGGTGTTCTACATCTTTTCCCATACAGGGCTTCATATGGTGCCATTTGGATGCTCGAGTGGAAACTATTATTATAAGAGAACTCAACCAGAATAAGATGTTGATCCCATCCTCCTTTAAAGTCCATTGAGCATGATCTCAACATGTCATCAAGTGTTTGGACAGTTTTCTCGGATTGGCCATCAGTTTGAGGATGATAGGCCGTACTGATGTTCAGTTAAGTATTCAGAGCTTGTTGAAGACTCTTCCAAAACATAGAGGTGAATCTTGGATCTCGGTCAGAAACAATAGATAGTGGTACTCCATGAAACCGTACCACATCCCTGATATATATATGTGCCAGTTGATCCAAAGAGAAATCCTCTCGAATAACAATGAAGTGTGTAGTCTTTGTAAGACGATCCACAATAACCCAGATTGCATTGTTGCCTTTGGATGTACTTGGAAGTCCAGTGACAAAGTCCATGGTGATGTTCTCCCATTTCCATTCTGGTATGAGAAATGGTTGCATCATCCCCTTATACTTCTGCCTCTCTGCCTTCACTTGCTGACACACCAGGCACTTTGATGTATATTCAGCGATCTCCTTCTTCATATTATCCCACCAAAAGTTTTCTCGGAGATCTCGATACATCTTTGTGCTCCCTGGGTGAATAGAGAAATTTGAACTATGTGCATCATCCAAAATTTCCTTCTTCAGCTCCGAACTTGATGGAACACATAGTCTTTTCCCAAACCACACAATTCCTTCTTCATTAACATTAAAATTTGAGGATTTTCCCTTTTTGATAGCTTCCACTTTTTCTTGGATTCCCGCATCATCCTTTTGAGCATCCTTTAAACTTTCCAAAAGAGATGGTTGAGCAATAATTTGTGAAAGTATTGATGATGTTCCCTTCTTTATGATTCCAACATCCATCTTCATTAAGTCTAAGAAGATTGGATCCTTCTCAATTCTCATCATTGATAGAATAGATGGATCCTTTCTACTTAGGGCATCCTCCACCTTGTTTGCTTTCCCAGGGTGGTAATGTATTGAACAGTCATAATCCTTGATGAGCTCTATCCATATTCTATGGCGCATATTAAGCTCTTTCTGTGTGAATATATATTTAAGACTCTTGTGGTCAGTATATATCTCACATTTGTCTCCATAGAGATAATGCCGCCAGATTTTCAAGGCAAAGATCACAGCCGCCAACTCTAGATCATGCGTTGGATAGTTTTGCTCATGGATTTTCAACTGCCTTGAGGCATAGGATATCACTTTATCATTATGCATCAGCACACATCCTAAGCCCTTATTTGAGGCATCACTGAATACCACAAAAAGTTCCCCACTTGTGGGAAAAGTGAGCATGGGTGCAGTGATAAGCCTCCTTTTCAACTCCTTGAAGCTTTCTTCGCATTCATCACTCCAAGAAAACTTTACTCCCTTTCGAGTTATCTTGGAAAGATGGGTGGACAATCGTGAGAAATTTCTCACAAATCGTCGATAATATCCACCTAACCCCAAGAAGCTACGGATATCAGTTACCGATGTTGGCCTCAGCCATCCCTCAATTGCATCTGTTTTGGAGGGGTCCACAGATATCCCATTGCTTGTGATGATATGGACCAAGAATGAGACCTCCTTCAACCAGAACTCACACTTGTTGTACTTGGCATAGAGCTTCTCCTTGTGCAAAGTCTCCAGTACAGTTCTTAAATGCTCCTCATGGTCCTCCTTGGTTTTAAAGTATATTAGAATATCATCTATAAAGACTACCACAAATTTGTCTAGGTAATCTCTAAAGACTCTATTCATCAAGTCCATGAATATTTCTGGAGTATTGGTGAGTCCGAAAGGCATTACTATGAATTCATAGTTCCCGTACCTTGTACGAAAAGCAGTCTTGGGGATATCTTCCTTCTTCAACCTTACTTGAAAATATCCCGACCGTAAGTCCACCATGGACAAGTATTGTGCTCCACACAGCTGATCAAACAAGTCATAGATTCTTGGAAGAGGATACTTGTTCTTTATCGTGATTTTGTTAAGTTCACGATAATCGATGCAAATCCTCATTGACCCATCCTTCTTCTTGATGAAGAGGATTGGTGCACCCCATGGTGATGCACTTGGGCGTATAAACCCTTTATCCAGATTCTCCTGTAGTTGTTTCTTCAGCTCTTCGAGATCAAAAACAGCCATTCTATATGGAGTCTTGGATATTGGTAGCGCCCCAGGTATAAGTTCAATTGAGAACTCAACATCTCTTCTTGGAGGAAGACCAGGAAGTTCCTCGGGAAACACTTCAGCGAATTCCCTCACAATAGGCATTTCTTCAAGGGTGGTTTCTTCCTTTGACTCAATCATCTGAGCCAGATATGTGTGCTCATAAGGCAGTAATATCCATGCTTGAGATGATGGAGATAAAGGAGATTCATATTCCTCCTGACACTTTTAAAGAATCGGGGGTCGATTCTTCATATGGAGTGTGATTTCCCTCTCCCGACAATTTATGTTGGCTCTAAATAAGGAAATCCAATCCATGCCAAGAATTGCATCAAATTCCACCAGGGGGAGTATAATGAGGTTCGCTGGGAAATTCAATCCACAAATTATAACAGGGGAGGACTTATACTCATGGTATGAAATGATTTCCCCATTTTCCGTACTCACCGAAATCTTTACTTCCATGATTTGTGGTGGTGCATGGATTGTTCTACTAAACTTTTGAGATATAAAAGAATGCATAGAACCTGAATCAAAAAGTATGTTCGCTATTCTTGAATGAATAACTATCGTACCTGTCACCACTTCGTTGTCGGGGTTCACTTCGGCAGAAGTGATGGCAAAAGTTCTTCCTTGCTGTCTTGGATGTTGCTGGTTGCCTCCGATAACCCTTGGATTAGGGCACTGATTTGCAAAATGACCCGGTTCTTTTCATTTGTAGCATTTAACAACGCGTTGAGCTTCGAACAGAGCGTTCCTCTCCTCTGTCGTAGCCGCGGGTCCTTCTTGCTGACAGTTAACAGCTAGGTGCCCTTCTCTTCCACACCTGAATCATTTTCTTGTCCCCCTAAGGCAATTTCCAGGGTGCTTCTTTCCACACTTTTGGCAAGTGGGGTGCTGGAACTTCTTAGCGCCGTTGGATTTATCCATCGGCCCACCAACATTGAAGTCCACCTTACACTTTTTGTCCCCATGATACCCCTGTGATTCTCCGATCTCCATTTCAACCTTGAGGGCACATCAGACAATTTCCTCGTAGCTGTCGAAGTCACGAATCGCTAATTCTTTCCGCAAGCTAGGTTTTAGCCCACCAAAGAAGCGGTCAACCTTGCATTCGGGGGTAATGACAAAGCCGAAAGCGTATCGTGCAAGCCTTGTGAAGTTTGCCTCATACGCTCCCACATATTCTTCATCTTTCTGCTGGAGGGAAAGGAAGTCCCTTTCTATCTTAAGACGGAGGGTGCGCGGAAAATATTTATCGAAAAACATCTTCCAGGATTCCTTCCATTACAAAGCCTCGATCTCCTCCTCAGGCTTTGTATTTTTGATCAACGTCCACCATTGATCAGCTTCACCCTCCATACGATAAGCCTCCAGGAGAACCTTCTCTTGTTCAGAACATTGAAGGATAGAGAAGATCTTTTCAATGGAGTTGATCCATTGCTCAACGATCGTGGGATCAGGTGATCCACTAAAAGTAGGAGGCCTTTGTCTCATGAAGCTCTCGATAGAAACTTGTTATTTCTTAGGGGGGTTGAACGTTCCTCTTGACCCGTTTTTCTATTCAAAACTTGAGTTAGCTGAGAAAGAAGCGTGACAAAGTTTGTGATTCCCGCTCCCATTGGATTGGGCATCTCATTAGTACAATCATCACACTGATCTTCACAACGGTTTTTAGCCCGAGTTCTACTATTACTGGCCATTTGATGGAATAAAAGGAAATTTAGGGGTAACACATAAAGGGTAATCCAAAGAAAAAAGTTTATGACTTATAAATAAACTTTAATCTCTTTAACTCATGAGTCTATAGGATTCAATCCAAGCTTTTAAGGATCTTCCATCTAACATATATTCTTTGGGGAATTTTTCCCTTAATAAGGGTTCATAATAAGATTGTGAATTTATCAAAACATATCCCCCGGGAGTGTCATAACCAAGAGTACAACAAGGCCCGTTGTCGTGCACCAGTTCTCGTTCGAGTCTAGCTCAAAGCGGTGTTTTCGGGTTTTACCCCTAGGATACATCTGTGCCAGAGCCGCCTCTACCTGCTCGTATCCAGACAGGGATGTATTTGTTTGATAAACCACTTACATAGTATTTACCAAAACTTAGGGATGTTTTTATTATACTTTGTCTTGTATCTAAGGATTTACTAGGGTTTCCTAATCCCAAAAATAACTAAACCTATCCTCTGATACCAACTATGACAACCCTGCTTTTTATTACAACTTAAACATGCTTTATTAGATAAAACTTCACTTGATACAACAAAGAAGATATAGAGGTTTAGTGTATTTGGGGCTTAGTATCATTACATAAAAACTTTAATCTTGAAATACAACATCTTTATTGAAAACTTCCTTTACATGACCACTACACTCCTTCGTACTTAGCATTGCATGGGATAACCTGAGGACATGCATAAGAAAAGGGTGAGCTGTAAAGCCCAGTAAAAGAGTACACATGGAATAACATGAGGAGTACAATACATGTTTGGAAATAGGAATATCAATAGAGCATAAAAGAAACATGAACATAAAGGCATGATAAAGCATGATAATCATATCATAGAAATGTGGCAACAACACTTAACATTGAATTAGCATGAGCCAAGGATCATTGCACATGGAGCATGAGTAAACCCTCATTGCACTTGAAGCACGAGTAAACCCTCGTTGCACTTGAATTAGCATGAGTCAACCCTCATTGCACGTGACGTATCATGATACTATACTTTACCCAATGCATTGGAGCGCTATCAGGGCGCACCCTTCTTAAACATTTCATTTCATGCATAAGTGTTCCACGTAGATCATAAAACATGGATTCATAAAACATAATCATTTATTCCACGATAAAGGAATGTGGAATTCATACATGAAATTTTACAATCAAAATGTAAATGTGCATAAAGTTGAATACCCTTGATGGAGGAATGGGCATGGTATTCACTACACAAAGACATTGGCTTAGAAAATCGGTGTGATTTCGGCAGCGTAACGGCGTGACATAAGAATTCATAAAAAAAGGTTGATGAGAGAGAAAAAGGTTCCTCATCATATTTACATGTAATGGATATTAAGTAGTTCATATATATACATGTCCCAACAATTGAAAAGGAATTTAGATTCATGATACAAAAATATTGCTTGAATATAAAAGAGGAGAAAAAAAGTTCCTTTCGGAATTTCGGCATAGTAACGGGTGTAGATGGGAGGAATTTAATGAGAGATAAAGGGGTATCTCATAATTAAAACAATAAGAGGGAAGTATGGGGGAGGTGTGAAACCATACCCCAACATTCATAATTGAAATTAAAAGGGTAATACACCTTAAATAAAATTGACAAAAATGAGAAAGGAAGAAAAAACCCTTACTTGGAAGTGTGCTTCCAAAGGCTAGAGAGAGGCTTGTGAGAGGCTTATTGGGAGCTTGGGGCACCATGAGAGGATTCTAGAGAGAGTAGGTCAGAGGTTGGAGGAACACCAAGGGCTTTGAGTGAGGAGGAAGTGGGAGCTTGGGTGGGTTTATATAGGAAAGGTGAGAGAATTCTTTATTATTTAGGTTTGGGACCCCTTATATTAAAATAATCCAAACCACAAACCATCCCATGGAATTTGCCCATGGTTTCTGGAAAAGGAAAGAGGAAAACAATATTTTACAAGTCCAAGGTCCGAACTTATTAAAAAACTAGGGTTGCATATGTGGAGGTGAGTCACACTCCCATGGAAATTAATATAAAAAGGTAAAGTGTTGAATAAGTCTTGAGGGCTCCATTAATGATTTGAAAAGTAAGTCAAACAAACCCAAAATCACATTATTTTAATGATAAAACACATATTGGGCGAACATAAGGATTATTGTATTTTATTACATCACCATTGGGTCATTATTATGTCATAAAACACATTATATATTTAAATGGTATTTAATTTTTACCCAAAAATTTGACTATCTCAGAAAATTATGAAAAATTCACCGTTGGATAATTTCGACGTCCTGATACCAAAAATAATATTTATTTTATCTAAATAATTTTCTAAATATGTGAATTTTCACTTTTAAAATAAAAACCGACATTTATAAAAAATTCACTGGTTTTGACAGAAATGGCTTTCAAACCTTAATAAAAATTTTAATTGCATTCATAAAATTATAAGGTCATTTATATTTACTAAAAATTAATTTAATATTAATAATAATATTTTATTAAAATATTATTTAATTCAAAAAAATCCCTTAACTTAATAAAATATAATTCTTAATTAAATAATAACCAAAAACACCATTTGTACTTTAAAAACTGTTTACAATGTATCAAAAATGAATAGAAATTATATTCATTATTATATACAAAAATAATTCAAATGAACATATTACTACTTATTTGTTACATAACCCCTTAAAATAGCCACATAAGACTTAAGGGTAAGGTGTGTGTTGGTGAAAGACTCTTGGGGTAGCTCGGATAACATCGCTCGAGTGGTAATCTCTATCAACTTCCACTTTTCCCGTGGACAGTCATGTTCAAGCTTGACATAATGAAGCTCATCTTGGGCTTGGTCAAGGAAGAAGCCTAAAGATGCCACCTCTTTTCTGAGCTCCGACAAATGGGCTTCGTAAGGGGAAATTCTTCTGGATGAGGCCATCGCTTCCTTTGTCTGAGTAGAAATGGGTTCGTTAAAGCCTTATATTTATACTACTCAGATGATCACTGTTCAATGGCTATAAAAGTAACGGTCAAAAATATTAATGTAAAACTAAAGAAGTTGACATCTTATAAAAACATTTTTCATAAAGAAAAATTTAACTGGATCAAGAGGGATTTTCCATTAATGAAACTTTGGGTCGTTACACTGTGGGTGTGATTGAAAGGTCCACTGTGGTCATGAGTGCGGTGATGGGAATAGATTTGGATTGCTACGAGACATTCTTCTGGCGCGTGCTCAGGTGACTGTAATTTCAGTGATGTTTTCTTGTTCCTTGGGTTATGATTATTTTCTAGTTTGGTTGTGAGCGACTGTGCAATTCTGGTTCGGTGTGGATTCTTTTTATGGTACTGATCTACTTGGATTCTTCTATTGGTGATCTACTTTGGATGATTCTGTGGTTGGTTTAGGGGAATCTGCATTTTTGTTTTGCGGTGATTTGTGTGATTGTTATGTTTTCGTGGATTGGCTTCGGTGAAAAAAAAAATTTAATGTGTTTTGGTGAAGGAGGTATGGGGATGGTTTTTCTTTGATATTTTGGAATGGTTTTCGAAATGGATTTATTTGGGGGTTATGAGTAAGAATCACATAATGATTTTTGCAGCAGAAAGGTTCATGGGTTGCTTCGTTCGAACATTCTATAAGGGAATGCTTCGGAAGATGATCCGAGAAGGTAGCTTTCACCATGTATAGATATTCAGTTTCAGATGTTTGAGAGGGTATGGAATTGCCATCGGTACCAGGCCCGCGCATTGATTGACGGGACTGCTCACTGAGTAGTCATACAATGGTGGAGGCTTTCCATAATGATGATGACGCTGGGGACGAGTATTCCTTACTATTATTGTTCCGAGATGATTGCAGCCCTTTTGACCTTCGGGTTTTGTTTTTCTCAATGTATTTGAAGTCTGTGAGGTTTTCCCGTTTTACCCTTAAAAGGGGGTTTATCTAGAAACGAATAAAAAAATTTGGCCTTCGGGCCATTCAGTCAGTCAATAAGAAAGATTTTAAAGATTAAATCTTTAAAACATTCAAAATGATATTTTATTTATAGTTCCTAAACAAATGAGAGACACTTAAATAAAAATAATTGAGGTAAGAATTACTTTATATTATCATAAGAATAAATGGATTCATGATATATTATGTCAAAGTACAGTATATAAACTATATAAAAGTTTATTGGTGCATTACAATAAATAGGTCTCAATGGAAAGTAAATTGAGATGAAATCCTTTATAAAGACCGTATCCTTAGGTTAAGGATAAATCAATGACATAATTATGTGTGAAAAATATAAATACACTCAATATTATTGGATATTTAGTGTAAATCAATCATTAGACATTCACACATATTATTTTATAAACAACACCAATGACTTTAATGTTTAACTCAATGAATGAAAATTGAGTTACGATTACTCTCATAAAGTTCATATTGATGACTTGAGAATTTACCAATGGAGTTATTATGTGTATAAAAATTATATCCACACAAAGTGATGTGGAAATTACTAAATAAATAAATAAATAGTGATTTCACAAATAATCTTAGAGTAAAATAATCAATGAAGTTTGCGTAAAACCAAATGAGTGGAAATTGAAATTTAAAATTCCCTTTCAGATTTGGTAACTTACAAAACAAAAAACCCATGAAAGAAGTATCAAAAAATTAATTTGAAAAAACCCATAAATTTAAGTATATTACACAAGTAATACAATCCTAGGCAGTACATACACCACAAAAATGGAAATAGTGTAAATATAGCATGAATCTCACGGGAATAAGAAGTGAGATGAAAACCCCTTACCACATTGTAATAAATCATGTAGTATGACCAAAAGTTAATAAAAACCAAATTAATCAAAGAATATGATGAATATAAATAGAATCATGATAATATATATCAAATTTCAATACACAATACACCACATGAAATAAATAAGTGGTGAACAATGGAAATCTCACGGAATTAATAGTGACATTAGAAACCCCTTACCACGTTGTAATCAATCGTGTCATATGAAAAAAAGTTAATAACCACCTAATGAATCACAGAATAACATGAATATAAATATAATCATGATAATATATATCAAATTTTAGTACACAATACACCATATGCAATAAATAAGTGGTGAACAATAGAAATCTCACGGAATTAAAAGTGAGATAAGAAACCCCTTACCTTGTGTCCGACATGAGTCGTGTGTTCCTTTTTATTCCTGAATAATAAACTTAAGTTAATTTATAATTACTTAATAAAATTTTTCAAGTTTATCATTCCTTTTATATCCCTAATTACCTTACTATAACAATTAGTTAATTTTTTGAGTTCGTATCATACATTTTGTTGATGTTCAGAACTTTAGTAAAACAAATGAACTTGTTATAATTACAAATTGTCCTTGTGGTCAAAATGGCATTATATACAGAATTATTTTCATGATTTAGATATCATATATATCATATATATCCAGTGTATATGTATTTATAGTATTCCATATCATTTTAAGTTATGAAATGAATCACACCATTCATGGAGACGGTAAGTTGTACGTACACATGAACACTACATTCATTTTTATTTTATCTTTAAAGATATTAAAACATAAAAATAATTAGGTATATTATAATTATAGTATAATATATATGTTATGTAATTTAATTAACTCTATCCTTTATACGTTCCACATATGGCATGAATGAGTCATATCACTTTGAGGGGGCCATAGTCCACACTTCCTAAAATGAAATTATCGTATTTACCCATTATGGAAACTATAATGATATGATATAAATGAAAAATGAAGAAGTATAGAGACAATATAAATATAATATATATCTCATTTAAATACATTTCCTTCTTTATGGCCACAATAAGAGGTGGTATAAGAATATTGAACAATCGTCGTTTCGTGAGGCAATAGTTTGCCGTCCAAAGAAACACTATGTTATTTACCCATTAGATGGAGGTGTGTGTAAGTGTAGTTATAATCCTTATAATATAAACAACCTCAAATGTTTGTGATACCGATTATGTTCTAAACTAAAGGAATAAAAGAGTTTAGGGTTTTGGAAAATTAAAAAAAGGAAAGAACTTTAGAGAAGACGTTACCTTTAAATCGGGTAACTCCTTTTGGTTTGAACCAAAAGAGTTTCCTGAACTACCTCCTACCTGAAGTAATGCATCTAGGTTGAATATAGGGATATTGAGAGATTATTTTGGAAGAGGTTGGATGAGCCAAGGGGCTTGATAGGTGTTAGTAATGGGTTTTAGGTGAAGGATTTTTATAAGGGGGAGGAGGGGCTCTTTAGGAAAGTTTGAAATTATTATTTTATTATATAAATATTTTTTGTTTTTAAAGGTAAAAACCTTATTAAATTATAATATAAGATGACTCTTATTCTAAATAAAATTATCCATTAATAATTGGACAGGTTTTTGATACTGTTTGAAACTTTATTATCTTATTTATTTAAATTATTCATTAATGAGGTAAACACTGCATCAATATTGTGTCATATATAATTTTATTTATTTGAGGTCTAAAAATTATAAGAAAAAATACCATGATGCAGGAAATAGTTTTAGATTTAAAATTAATATTTATAGTCGAATATATAACTTATATAACCCCTTTTAAGAATTGATTTACTAAAAGATATATGTTTATGTCATTTTTGTCATTGCATTAAATTAATTAATATAAAGTGTCATTATCACTCTTAAGTTGCTTCATGAGGTCCCAAAATCGTCCCAAGGATTAAAATGGTAATAAATGTGTCGACCAATAGGATTAGGATACTTGTTAAGGAAATTTAATATTATTATAATATTATTCTTACCTTGAATTACCCAATTTACCTTTAACCACGATAAATAAAAGTCAAAAGATACTATTCACAGAAAAATTATTTTAATCTTATTGAACCATATTTTACTTACTAATGACAACCATGTATATATTATTTTTTAAATTCAATTCACAGAAGTGGTAAAATTTAATTTAAATGAAAAAGTCGGTTTTTTTAACTACTACTTTGTGTTTTCACTATTCATAAAAAAATTGATGTTTTTCAGAAAAAAATAAAAAATCTAGACGAAGATATATTTTATATTCCAAATAAAAAAATGAATTCTATTTTACCAACTTCAAAACATATAAGTTTCATTAATTAATTTAAAATTAATTCCCGTTGTCAAAACAAAAAGCGTATTTTTTAAGAACTAATAACTATCAAAATATTTACACTTGTTTATGTCCAATTTCAAAGTTAGATTACTTAAAATAAACAAATGTGGATCAAATGGTTAAAATATAATCTATTTACACTTTAAAAAAACTAAAAATATAAACTAACCATATAAATATATTTGATTAAAAGGCAGTTTTGAATTAAAATACAGTATTTTACATTATTCATAAAAAAATGAATTTTATCAGAAAAATAAAAAAAATTCACCCAAATATATTTTGATGACTCGGTTCGAAAGAATAATTTTATTTTTTCAAATAGAACATATAATAGTAGAAAATATTGGATTTATAATGGGTTCACCATTAAAAGGTGAAAAAACTATATTTTTTGAAAAATACTTCTTTTATCAAAAAAATTGAATTTTTCCTTATATTATGTCTAAGAAACAAAAAAGATGAATTCTAAAATTATATGGGATATATAAAAATTCAAAATTTGGTTATTAATATTCATAACCGCTTTCTAAACAGCTAGTTTGATAGGTCGTGGTGTGCTTGAACTCAATGTTGCTTACATCGCATGCTATTGTATTATTCAAAGAGAGGCATACCGTGGAAGCTTGGGGTGTTACATTCTTCCCTCATTTTGGAAATTTCATCCTCAAAATTTTAAAATTGGTCTTGGGAACTTCATTTAAGGTTCCACATCATAAAATGAGCCAATAAAACTATCACTTCAAAATAAAGAAAGATAAGTACAAAGGTCACCTGAGATAACCTATTCAAGGATTCCATGTAAAAAAACATGGATATGGAAGATAAAATAAGTGTCATGTTCTGATGGAGAGTGATAGAAAAAATGATCTAAAAAAAGTTAAAAACAATAAAACCACACACTTGTGATGGGTTAAATGGTCATTAGTTTCCCAATAGGAAAAGTAAATGGACAATGTTTTTTGTTTTAAGTTCCATTTCATAAAGTTGAGGAATTTATTTATGAGATTGACTAAGAACATAAAGTGATGTACTTAATTTATAAGTATAGTTTCATCCTTTAGTAATTTTTACCACTAACTCATCTTTTCTCTAAATGATGAGTATTCAAGATAACTTGGTCACACCTAAAGCGCTAGAACCAACTTCTAGAGATTCACATAATCCACAAAGGTTGAACTATATATTTCCCTTGTCTTTAGAGATTCACCAAAACCAAATGGGTTAAAACCACACACTTGTGATGGGTTAAATGGTCATTAGTTTCCCAATAGGAAAAGTAAATGGACAATGTTTTTTGTTTTAAGTTCCATTTCATAAAGTAGAGGAATTTATTTATGATATTGACTAAGAACATAAAGTGATGTACTTAATTTATAAGTATAGTTTCATCCTTTAGTAATTTTTACCACTAACTCATCTTTTCTCTAAATGATGAGTATTCAAGATAACTTGGTCACACCTAAAGCGCTAGAACCAACTTCTAGAGAGTCACATAATCCACAAAGGTTTAACTATATATTTCCCTTGTCTTTAGAGATTCACCAAAACCAAAAGGTTTTTACAAGATCAGATGATCCAAAAAATGGATTATTCTTTATAGAAAGAAATACTAATATTAATTTCCAAAATTTAATAAAAAATACCCAAAGATCAATAAAGACTATTCAATAAAAAATTGTCCTTAAAATCCATCAATATAATCCAAACTAAGATTGAAACCCAAAACTTATAAGAATTTAATCACATAGTGTTTCATTGTAAATCTTAACATTTATCTCCAAATAACATAAAATACTCTTAAAGTCTCATACAAAAGTGTAATTAACCAAATCACATATTCTCCATGATAGGTTAAACGTTTCCTTTAATAACCCACATCTCTATAGAAAAACATAGATTATTCCAAAATAAAAAAAAATCTGCCATTACTCCTCAACTGAAATTCTATTGTATTCTATTTTCCTTAGGTATATAGTGTTCCCAAAATAGAGTACGTCTTTTAAAATAATATTTATCACTTAATTACCAAATCATTTTCCTATAATATGTATATCTATTTGATAAAACACACGATACCAAATCAGCTTATTGTTGATCAATAAAATGATTTAACTAAAAAGAATTAGTCACACAAAACGGGGACGTCACGTAGTACATTGGTAAGCAATAAATCCTAGTTGCACTTTGGTTGTGGGTTTTATTCCCATAGCTTTCTCCTACGTGATGGGTTGTCACACGGTCTTCATGTTGTCTTTTTTCAAAAACTACATTTTATAACATTCTCAAAATGAGATAAATTCCTCAAAATAAAAATTACATAATTTAACCACAAATGTTATCTCATACCTCACATTTTCATCCCAAAAATAAATAACCTGTAATTTCCCCAAATTCAAGGACCATATAAACCCAAATGGTTATTTAAAAAAATATCCACAAAAGAAAAGATAATTCTTCCTTGAATTGCATTTTAATATAAGAAACTGCAGGGTTACACATACAATGGAAAAGTCTTCCAATGTAATCCCATCAAAAAAGAGAACTAATAATTTTAAACATTTCACCATCAATTTATTTCCACATAGGTTCTTCCATGACCAAGAGGTTATTTTTTAGAATAGGGCATTGACTCGGATAATTCCCAGGTCCCCTATATTTACAACAAATGACTATAAATTGATTCTTGGGATCATTTTTATTTTCTTCCATAGTAATCATTATTTTTCATCGGAAATCCTTTAATTTATGTCATTCTTTCCTACACATAAAGCATTTCTTTTTTCCGTTGAGACACTTTCCTGGGTGTCTCCTTGCATATTTCTTACATGATGGAAATCAAGATTTCTTTTCTCCATGGTCTCCACTACTGGAGAACTTATCATTCATTTACTTTCTCTTGTTTTTGGAGTCTGAGAGTTGGTTAATATATATGTTATTGATCATGTTCAATGTTACAATGACTTCCTTGGAATCCAGCCGTTGACTAAAACCAGAAAGCATTGTGTGAGTAACAATAGTCATAAAATCATTTAGAGAATATGAGGACACATTCTTTTTAATATAAAACACCTTAGGATTAACCAAGGTTATTTATTCTCATATTATATTAAAATCCTTCAAATTAGTTTTTAAAGAATATTTGAATTATCCTAAGCATATCCCCAGGGAGTTTCATAACCAATAGTTCAGCAAGGCCAGTTGTCATGTACCAGGATACCCTGAGTCAAGCCTGAAACTCATTGTCGGAGTTTTCACTCCTAGGTAAGTCTATTTCAGAGCCACCTCTACCTAATCGTATACATACAAGGATGTATTTCATAGAAAACCCACATAATATTTACATTACCAAAATTTTTGGATGTTCTTCTATACTAATCTTCAATGTCTATCTTAGGGTAGTGTTTTCTAATCATAGTTTTTCTAAGTGTAGCTTCCAAGGTTTATACTAAACATACTATGATACCAACAGTAACGCACCGACCCTAGTTACCTAGATTCAGTTCATTATTACATAACATTGGTAAGATCACAATAGATCATGTCTTGAAAGCCCGATTAGATTAGTAGCCTTAGAAATACAAGATACATATATATGTTTTTACATTACATTATGAAATGAAAAACAACAACATTATGCCCCCTTTGAACACACTCATGTTCCTTACCCTATCCCTATTGGTCAATCATAATATACTTGTTCACATCATGTGAAAAATAAAACATAGAAAGGGGTAAGCTCAGATGCTCAGTAATCTTAAAAATATAGCAGAGACTTTCTTAAATAAGTACAAACATTAAGGCAATGTATAAGACTAAAACAAAGGATTTTTAAACATAAAATTTTGCATAATATGGAAAATATACATCAAATAATGCTATTTAATTATTCACATGGATATTCTAGTAGTCGAATAATCGCATGTAATATCAATAGCTAATTTCATAATGATGGAATGAATAATGTCGGACATCAAATCCACATAGTCAAGGCCACATGCCAAGACTAAAAAAATAAGATTTTATCAAGGCCTTATTCCAGGACAGTAGTTTGTTTCATGAGACCTACGGATGCATCGAAGAGCTATAGTGGGCTCCACCAGTCACTTACTATGTCCAATGCATTCCTTGTATGAAAATGATGAAACATAATATAAACATTCATATTAAAACAAGCATACAAAATGTCAATATTTTAACCACAAAACATGAATGGTATAAAAATACAACATCCACAGTCAAAACTAACTCATTATATACAATATGGAAGGTTTTATTATAATAAATCAACCTCAGTTAAGAATAATGAAGTATACTGACATATATGAAAATAATCTGTAAAACTATTTGAGAGAAACACCCCCTTTTTCTTGAAAACATTAAAAAGTCTCACTATTTATCAAGAATCTGTTAAAATAGATTCTTGAATCAAAGTTTCTCATATTAATTTAAAACTTTTAAAAGTAATTTAAATTTTAAAACATTCATTTCCATAAAAATAAATCTTTAAAACCATTTTTACAACATGGACATTAATGAGAATTATTTAGAAGAATAAATATTTAAAACATTTAAAATGGTATTTTAGTTAGAGTTCCAAACCAAATGAGAGATGCTTAAATAAAAACAATTAAGGTAATAAAAAATTTATAGTATCAT
This sequence comes from Viscum album, assembly GCA_963277665.1. NCBI lineage: Eukaryota > Viridiplantae > Streptophyta > Magnoliopsida > Santalales > Viscaceae > Viscum > Viscum album. The sequence continues at coordinate 1,507,946,673 of OY728158.1, forward strand.
GAGAATAAATGGATTCATGATATATTATGTCAAAGTACAGTATATACACCATATAAAAGTGCATTGGTGCATAACAACAAAGAGGTCTCAATGGAATGTAAATTGAGATAAAATCCCTTATAAAGACTATATCCTTAGGTTAAGGATAATTCAATGAAATAATTATGTGTGGAAAATATATACACACTTAATATGATTGGATATTCAGTGTAAATCCATCATAGGACATTCACACATATTCTTGTAAAACAACACCGATGACTAGGATGTTTAACTCAAAGAATGAAAATTAAATTAAGATTACTCTCATCAAGTTCATATCGATGACTTGAGAATTTATCAATGGAGTGATTATGTGTATCAAAAATTATATCTAGGAAAATCAGAGTGGAAACTAGGACGTAAATAAATAAATAGTGATTTTACACATAATCTTTGAGTAAAATAATCGATGAAGTTTTTTGTAAAACCCAATGAGTGGAAATCGAAATTAAAAATTCCCTTAATGATTTGGTAACTTACAAAACATACACCCCATGAAAGAAGGATCATACAATTAATTTTTAAGTAAACATAAATTAAATTATATTACATAAGTAATACAATCATGGGGAGTAAATACACCACACAAAAGGAAATAGTGTCAATATAGCATGAATCTCACATGAATAAGAAGTGAGATAAAACCCCTTACCACTTTGAAATCAATCTTGTTGTATGACCAAAATTTAATAACCATAAAATGAATAACTGAATACCATGAATATAAATATAACCCTGATAATATATATCAAATTATAGTACACAATACACCACATGTAATAAATAAGTGATGAATAATGGAAATCTCACGGAATTAAAAGTGAGATAAGAAACCCCTTACCACGTTTTAATCCATAATGTAATATGAAAAAAAGTTAATAACAACAAAATGAATCAAAAAATAAAAGGAATATAAATATAATAATGATAATATATATCAAATGGTAGTACAAAATACACCACATGCAATAAATAAGTGTTGAATAATGGAAATCTCGCGGAATTAAAAGTGAGAAAAGAAATCCCTTACCTCACGTCCGAATAGACTTGTATGTTCTGTGTTATTCCTGAATAATAAACATAAGTTAATTTATAATTTATTGAGAACATTTTTCAAGTTTATTATTCCTTTTATATAACTTATAACCTTGCTATAAAAATTAGTTAATTGTTTGAGTTCATATCAAACATTTTGTCAATGTTTAGAACTCTAATAAAAAAATGAACCTGTTATAATTACAAATTTTCCATGTGGTAAAAATTACATTATCTATAGAATTATAATAATGATATAGATATCATATATATCATATATATCAAGTTTATATATATTTATAATCTTCCATATCATTTGAATTTAAGAAATGAAATACTCTATTCATAAAGACAGTAACTCGTACGTACGCTTGAACGCTACTTTCATTTCTATTTTATATTTAAAGTAATGAAAACATAATAATACATAGGTATATTATAATTCCATTATAGTATCTATTTTATGTAATTTCATTAAATCCATCCTTTATACATTCCACTTATGGAATGAATGAGTCATATCATGTTGAGGGGGCAGTAGTGCTCACTTTCTCAAATGAAATTATCTTATTTACCAATTATGGAAACCATAAAGGTATGATATAAATTAGAAATAAAGAAGTATAGAGACAATATAAATATAATATACATATCATGTAAGTACATTTCCATCTTAATGGCCACCATAAGAGGTAGCTGGAGAAGACTGAACAATCATCATTTTGTAAGGCAGTAGTTCGCTGTCCACAGAAATAGTATGTTATTTACCTATTAGACGGAGGTGTGTGTAAGTGTAGTTATAATAATTCCCATATAAACAACCTAGTATATTGAGGATATTTGTGTTTTTATAAATTAAAGGAATAAAGGACTTTAGTGGTAGGAGAGTTAAAATAAAAGAAAATAACTTAAGAGAAGATGTTACCTTTATATCAGGTAACTCCTTTTGGTTTGAACCAAAAGGATTTCTTAAAGTGCCTTCTTCCTATGATAAGGCTTCTAGATGGAAGAGAGGGATATTGAGAGCTTATTTGGGTAGATTGTGGATGAGACAAGGGGATTGAGAGGTGTGAGTAATGGGTTATAGGTGACGGCTTTTTATAAAGGGGAGGAGGGGCTCTTTAGGAATGTTTGAAAATATTTTTTAATTATTTAATGGTTTTCAGTTTCTAAAGGTCCAAAACTTATTAAATTCAATGATAAGATGAATCTTGTTCGAAATAAAATCATCCAATAAGAATTGTACAGGTTTCAGATATTGTTTTAATATTTACTATCTTATTTATTTAAATCAATCATTAATGAGGCAAACACTGCATCATTATTGTGTCATATATAATTTTATTTATTTGATGACTAAAAATTATAAAAAAATACCATGAGGTAGGAAATTATTTTAGATTTAAAATGAATATTTATAGTCAAAGATATAAATTATATAACTCCATGAAAGAATTGATTTACTAAAAGATATATGTTTATGTCATTTTTGTCATTACTTTAAATTAATTAATATAAAGTGTCATTATCACTCTTAAGTGTCTCTATGAGGTACCAAAATCTACCAAAGGATGCCAATGATTAGAAATGAATCAACCAATAGTATTAAGACAAATGTTAGGGTAATTTATTATTATCATAATATTTTTTTTACATTGAATTACCCTATTTACCTTTAGTCGCGGTAAATAAAAGTCAAAAGTTACTATTCACAAAAAATTATTTTCATCTTATTGAACCACATTTTACTTACTAATGACAAACATGTATGCCAGATTTTTGAAATTCAATTCACAGAAGCGGTAAAATTTCATTTAAATGAAAAATTCAGTTTTTTAACTACTACTTAGTGTTTTAACTATTCATCAAAAATTTATGTTTTTCAGAAAAAATAACAAAAATTTAGCATAATATATATTTGATATTCCGAATTAAAAAATGATGCAAATTTTACCAAATTAAAAACATAGATGTTAGATCAATTAATTTAAAATTAATTCCCATTGTCAAAACAAAAAAGTGTGTTTTTTATGAAATAATAACCATCAAAAAGATTGGCACTTTTTTATATCTAATTTCAAAGTGAAATATCTTACAATGACCAAAATTAGATTAACTGGTAAAAATATAATCTAATTACACTTTAAAACCTATTAAGAAGATAATCTAAACATATAAATAAATTGGATTAAAAGGATGTTTTGAATTAAATTACAATATTTTTCACTATTCGTAAAAAATTATTTTTACCAAAAATTTACCCAAAGTAGAATTTGAAATCCTAGTTCTGAAAGATGAAATTTACTTTTTAAAATAGAGGATATAAGAGTGTCAAATATTGGATTTAGAAAGGGGTCACCATTAAAAGGTGGAAGAACTGTATTTTTTTGAAAAATACTTTTTTTATCTAAAAAATTTATTTTGTCCTCAAATTATGTCTAAGAAACAAAAAAAAAATATAAATGTGAAAATTATATGGGATATATATAAAATTCAAAATTTGGGTATTACTATTCATAACCGCTTTCAAAATGGATAGTTTGATAGGTCGTGGTGTGCTTGAACTTGATGTTGTGTACATCACATTCTATTGTATTATTCAAAGAGAAGTGTACCGTGGAATCTTGGGGTGTTACAAACCCATTTATGAAATCCACCACAACACCATCCCATTTACACTCAAGTATGGGTAACTTCTATAAAATCTTATATGGTCACTGGTGTTCCACCTTCACCCACTAATAGGTGGAGTACCTTGTGACAAAACTAACTACATATCATTTCATAACCATCCACCAATAATGGAGGAATAAATATTGATACGTCATGGTATGATGGGATGTACTAACCAAGTGAAGGAAGTAAATTCATGTATCAACTCCTCCTAATATTTTTTCAAAACCCATATTTTATCAATAACACTAAGAATTTAATTCAAGCTAATGGTCGAACTAGGAGGGAGGTCCTTACCTACCATGCTCTCTAGTAAGACTAGAAACTCAAAATATGAAAACTATCTCATCCTCAAACTTTCCAAAATAGTGTAATTCAAAGCTAAGGATAATTGAGAATTCTTCCCAAGACTATCCTACACCTCCAAGTGCATATATGTAAACTAGGCCATAATATCTTACTCACTATTGGACTCTTAAACTTCCTGAATTTGAGTCTTCCTTCTCTGTGAATCACCAACTGCATTTTCCTTTTTGAGTATATGGGAAAGATCAAAATCAAAATACTATAGGTAATCAACCTACCTTCATTTAATAAGGTTAAAGTCATGCAATTTAAATATATAATTTAGGATTTTTTGATCCGTGTATATCATAAAATGAAATCCTAGAAAATAATTCCTCCCACAACACATGGCATTTACAATAGTAGCTAACTCAAGATCATGCATTTGGTTTTTCCTCTCATGTTGCATCAACTAATGAGACCCATATTCTATAACTCATCCATATGTCATAAAAAATAATCCTATCTTGATATTGGATGCATCACAATATATAATGTAGCATATTACCAGCTCTAGAAGAACCATGATCAGTGTAGAAGGAAGTCTCCCTTTAAACTCTTAAAAGGTCATCTCACATGTATATGACCATACAAAATCCACACCCTACTTATTCAATCCCATAAAATGTGCTTCTAAGTGTGATAATTAATATATTAAATACCTATAATATCTAGAAATCCCCACGAAACTCCATATATCAAGGATTTTCTTGGGATGATCCTAGGAAACTATAGGTCTCACCTTTTTTAAGTCAACTAATAGTCATGTATCTGAGATAATATGACCCAATAAGTGAATCTTATCCATCCAAAAGTGGCACTTTGTAAGCTAAGAATATAACTGATTCTCTATTTGTGTATCCAAAATAATCTCAATTTGTTTGGAATAGTTGTATTGTGTGTGATAATACACAAGGATATCATTCACAAATACCACCATAAACTGATCTAGATAAGGATGGAAAACCTGGTTCATCAATGCCATGAAAACTGCTGGAACATTCATGAGACTAAATGGCCTGAAACAATACGCATATAGACCATACCTAATATGAAATTATTTAAAAGGTATTTATAAAGGTCGATCACTCACATGATGATAACCTGATTTCAAATAAATTTTCCAGAACACCCCATCTCCTCAGAGTTTTTCAAAGAGATCATCAATCTGTGGAAAGGGATAATGGTTCTTAACCATCAACTGGTTCAACCTCAAGAAATAAAAACATAAACAAAGGTTTCCATCCTCATTTTTCATGAAAGGGTAAATGATCCCCATAGATAAGTACTAGGTCAAATAAAAACCTTGGCTTCTAAGTCGTTTAGCTATCTATTGAGCTCTGAAAACATAGTATTGGTCATCCTATAAGATGAAATGGATACCCGTGTGGCTCTTTGAACTATCTCAATAAATATCTCTACCTATCTCTCAGAAGGTAAACTTTAAAATTCTTCAAGGAGGACATCCCTGAAATGATCAACCACTAGAGGGAAGTCCACCTGATGCATTCCCTAATCATCTAAATATAAAGTAACAATTTGTTATTTTATCCCACCCAACCCAAGATTCTCTAGTCTATCTCTACTTACCTAGACATCCAATTTAAACTTGTGAACAAAAACCCCACCCTATGGTGATTTTAAAGTAAGCCTATAGTGATTTAAATCAAAATGATCATGATATGAAACTAGTCATTCCATCCCAAGTATGATGTATTACCCTATCATCTCATGGATGAAGATATACCATACAAAATGATACCCACAAATCTCACGGGGGAACTCTCTGTACTAGTGTAATATCTCTGATATAATCCCCAATACAGTATCGAGTGTCATAACACCATCATAAAACTGAACAACAAGATCGTGGCTCACCACAAAAAGTACAAATATAAACAAATTTGAAGAACTTTTATAAAAATGGGTAATACTAGAGTAGAGGCTACTAATATCAAACCTCTCACTATAGACATCCCAAGACTCTGATCCTTTAGTGCAGGCTATACATAATATATCTAGCCTGAACCATGAACCTAAGAAACAACTTGACTACTTGAAGTAGTCCCACTCTACTATCGATGTGAAATTCGTATCTAGATCGTTCATCTATGACCACCCCCTAAACCTGAACTACTGATATCACTTTATCTCCCAGCCTAACGTAGAGCTGTGAATGAATTTCCTAAATCTAGATTCGATGTTGACACCCTCCCACTAACCAGTAGATGAATGGTCCTATAGAATTTATACAAACAGATCATCCCACCACAAGCTCAGCACTCAAATAAGTCTGTATCACACTAGATAATCATGTTTCCTTTCCATCCACACTGATGATAGATGATAGAACTATCAAAATCCACACTCTGGCTTGTTTTCCCCTTATGAGAAACCTCAAAACATTGCTTACCACCACTTTAAACTGAACCACCATATCCAGAAGATGCACTGCCCTACTCTAGCCACCTAGCTTATCTAAAATTATGTTATGTAACTAGTGCCTAATTCCCTATCCCAAATATCATAGTCAACCAAAACACATTCACTTGTGAGAATACGACATTCTTGAGACCTTCTTCAAAGTGTCTCACCCAAGACAACTCATTAGAAAGATACATAGGTGTAATGCACTGAAGCTATATAAATCAAGATGAATACTCTGTAATGGTCATCACAGCCTACTCCAGCTGCATAAAAATGCTAGATCGTTCATCTATTAGAGTATATAGGAAGAAGTAATCTTAAAAGTTGTATTAGAAATCCCTCTAAACCATATCTTAGAGCCTATCATTCTAGTTCAGAACATCCCACCAGTGCTTAGAGTCTTCCCAAAGAATATACATCACGAGCTTCACTGTCCTCTTAGTAAGTATCTCTAGATGCTAAAAAATTGATGAAATGGTTTCAATCCACAACATAGTAGTTTTTGGACCTCCATCCTCCAAAAACATGGGTGGATGCTATTGTTGGAACACACACGTCATCTTTTCATAGATGAGGCAGGTTTCAAGGCTTTCTAAATGGTCTTCATAAAGCACATGTAACCCTCTCCAAGTCAGTAATCAACACATATATTAGAAATGATGGGAAGTTCCACAAGAGGAATAACTGGAGGTTTTACTAGTGGATCATGCCCTACTACTTCTAGAACATGGTCATCACCACCACCATGAAACATGATTGGAAGTTTTCATGGTGAAATATCTCTGTAATATAAAGTACATGCCTAAGAAAAGATTCAGTAATGACCAAATCAATGATATAAACATAGTATAGGTAAAATAATTCTTATAAACAAGACACACCCCTCCACCTACTCCAAAATACAGGTTTGGGTAAGAGAAACTATTATAAAAATCACAAGAGACACTGCCTACTTCCCACTCTAAATATTGGTCAATGTCAAGATCTCTATTTTATAGCAAAGGTTCTAGTATATGAACTATCAATAGAAATTGAAAATTTCAATTAATGGTGAAATTTATATATCATAATTTCAATTTCATTTAAATTCATAAATTTTTTACAATTCTCTTTAAATGGTTGAACTAAATGGGTCACCAATTCTGATCCATAAGGGCCTATACACCTTATAAACAAAAGTGTGGTTCCTATTTAATCACACCCATAACATGCTCTAGTCTATGAGACCAATGTTCCATGACCTAATGTACAATACTCGACTTATTAGGGTGAATACTATAACCTATACATAAAGACACTATTTAGGTTATGATATGCACTCTAAGTAAAAATTATGTTTCTAAATATCCCATAATAAATGTTAATCGATAAAAATTATATAACACAAGACACACATAATAAATTTAATGTATTCAAGAAATTAATCCTATAGAGAATGGCATAATGTATGGCATATTAATCATAATAGGTTCTTAAAATGATGCATGAGATGTAATTCCTTCATCTCATCAGAAGAAGTAAAAAATTATATATTAATAATAAACATAAAACCTCAAGTGTGTCACCTAACAATGAAGTCAAATAAATTGTAATAGGAAAAATCCAGAACAACATGTCCCATTCAAGGAAATTTAGCTTTAACCTATACATGGGTAAGCCACTCGAAGGAAAAACTCATTACCAAATTAAATTACATTCTTAATATCCTATATACTGTCTCAAAATAGTATATGAAGAAAATAAAATGATATGGTTCCAATTTGTAATTCCCTGACACAGAAGACACTAAATGGTGCCCCGAGTCACTAGCTCACTTGGCATCAAGTGTGCATCCTTGTATACAAGAGGATGATAACTAGGCGTGAGAGTCTATAATGGTATAGTGGGGATACTATACCCTCATGATAAGAGTAAAACATTAGTATCATGTGTAAATATATCAGCATAAGAATAATATAAATCATTGAAAGAAGATAAACATATAGATAATAGCAGTAAAAGATACAAAAATCCAAAGGTAATGTCATATATAAGACGATTATGTCGTGTCTATATACGAAAATATCTGAAATACATGGTAGAAAACATCTAGTACAATACATGTATCAAATTAAAAAAGACCAAAACAAAATTATCTTTAGATAACATCATGAGCATAGCTCGGTCCTATGCTACCCTGCTTATAAGAAATGTTCAATCAAGCATCATAAAGCGAGTGCTTTCCCTCGTCCCTACCTATATCTATCAAGTCTGTATGGGTACCTAATAGTCACCCAAATGTGGTCTGAGATAAAACTTAGTAGGCCACCGAAAACCATTCCGATAACAAGTCTAGTTTATGTATACAAGTAGAAGAAATGTGTAGTATATAATGGTAATAAAGTGATTAAGGAGTGATAATTGTGAGTGTAATTCTGTCCAACCTACCAATGATCACTATAATAAATGTAAACACGGGATATCTATAAATGATGATAAAATAGAAGTGATACTATCCAGTAGGACAAATGTAACCAAGAACCTATAATGAGGGCGATCTATAAATCATGATAAACATCCACTATTTCCTATGCTGAGTAATCTAGTGTCAGACCCAATGAGTTAGATCGAAGGAGTTGAAATTTATAAGGCATACTCAACAACCTATTCCATGTAATCAAGTGTCAATCCCATGGCCATATCCAAGGATTAGAAATTTCTAAGGCATCCTATATAGTCTGAATCTATGGAATATAAATTTCTATGGAATCCAATATAACCTAAAATCCATAAAGTAGAAATGTTCATGGAATTTGATATAGTTCTGAATCCATGGAGTTGAAATGTGCATGGTATTCAATATAATATCCTTGGGGAAAAAATGTTCATTTATTTAATATTCAATTTATCATTTAACCCAATTAATAGTTCATTTCATAACCCATCTCATAACCATTCATAATCTATGAGTTTATCCACCTCATTCCCAAATTTCCATCTAAAACATTTAACCATTACAATATCATGTAATCACATGTAAAGGAGGAATAATACCACTACTACGATATCATTCAATTCAATACAAATCCCAATAATATGGTGAGCTCACACCCACCCAACATGGTAGTATAACATGGTTAAAATACAATAACACACCTCACAGGTGGTTTGGGTTGAGGTTGACAATGTCAAACCATCACATGGTACCAAGTGGACAACAGAACAAGGTTTAAAAAATTTAATCATGGAATTCATTTAATTTAAGGAGAAATTATAGAAGGTCTAGCATGTAGAAAAATGTAAATAGGGTACAAAAAAACTAGACTATTAGGTAAAATGTATATACCACATACCGTATATTTGTGGTAGAACACTCATCTAGTATCGTCTCATAAATCATCCTAGAACAGAATATAATGAAAGAATGGTTGAATAACATTAAAATAGAGCATATTAGATTACACTAAAATAATTTTATTGATATGAAGTAAAATTAAAAAACATGCAAGATGAATGAAGAACTCACCAACACAGATCTAATGATATTATTGGTTTATGAGTCAATGTACAGATCTTTAAATAGGATCAAATCCTACCTTAATGTCTTAAAGAACTCAATGGGAGAGGAAGCTATTTGATGGAGAGAAGAAGAAAATAAATTAAGGGGTACAATAATTTTTAAGGAAAAATGGTCATTTTACCCAAAAACACTCAGTCTCATGGTTTTCTAAACCGTATTCCAACCGTTCACCCATCACTGACCAAGGAGGGGCCTCATATAGTTCATGCCTGTAGAGACCCGAAGCTTATCGTACATGGACATTACATTACTTTTGCGGAATACTTAGTACATAACAAAAACACACACACAAGGATCGTAATAGTTTAGTGTCTTTGGAAACTCGGAACGTAATCTTCTAAACGTGGTGAAAGATCTTCAACATCTCCCATAAAGATCTTTTTTTTTACCTAAAACCTTTCTTTATATCCTGGGGAAAAGAAAACATAAAAGGGTGAGCTCAAATGCTCAGTAAGGGTAAACAAAAGAAATATCAATCACATCATATAGATAAGAGCATAGCTTTTGGAAATCTTAACCTGCAAAAGAGTTCATAATATCATAACGTGGGATAAATCATAGAAGTGAAAATGAAATCATAACTTAAAACATTACCCATTGTGGCATACACACATAATCATAGAGAATCATTTCTTGTTAGTCAAGACTCATCGCCAAGACTATCTTAGTGGACAAAGTCCCTTTCTGAATCGAGTAATCCTCGTTTCAGTCCTGTTTCACTGAACCGGTATAACCTACCATTCCAGCCATGTCTATCTCATGAGATATGAAATCTTTACCCAATACATTGGAGGGAGATATAGGTCCCACCCATCTCTTAATGATACCATTCTTATGTGTGCCACAAAATCATAAATCATACATCATTTCATAACCCATGTAATAAAAATGGGATTCTTAAACAACATGACATCATAAAACCATTCATATAAGATAAAGGAATTTATAAACATAATTCCATCACAACATAGTCAAATCAATGTAAAAATATGGATAGAAACAGAACCCTTTATTATCTTAGATGGAAAATACTTTTGATAAAACACTTGAAATGAATTCTTGAGGAAAATATCCTTTCTTCTTTAAAATCAATTTCTTTTCACAAAACATCATGCAATTTTAAAAGAAAGATATTTTATTGAAAATAGTCATGAAATCTTTTAGAGGAAGCTTCATGAAAATAAGGCTTTATAAAACAGTATAAATCCGTTCGTGCCGTATAAGTTAAAAAAAACATTCTTCGTACTTTTGTCGGAAAAGTCAAAAAAGTACCTCGTACGGAAAAAAACGACAACAGATTCCTTTCATATTCTTTACTAAAAACTCACCTAAGGGTAAAATTGGATTTAAACTATTGCAAGTGGATGGAAACAATATTACATATTGAGGGAACATGGATGTGGATGATAAAATACACCCCAGTAAATACTTACGAATAAACAATCTCGGATAAAAATGAGATTGTGATATTTCACTTACCTTAGGTCCCACTTGCTTTGTAAGTGTCCGAACCTCCTGTATATTGATTTAAATCATGTTATTGACTTATTACAGAATCATATTCATTGTTATGATATCATATATGGTTCACTTATGACATTATATTACCCGTTCTTTTGTAAATTCCATGTTAAAGAAGCGTTTTGGGTGAAATCGTTTCATTTATCGTAGGTGTTTTGACTTGTTGTTCTTGACATCATTATTACTTATATCATGATTTACTTACTTCCAGAATATAAAATATGATTTATATATCATATATATTCAGTATATATATATATAATAGGTAGATAAATAAAATGAAAAACACCGTTCATGGAGACGGTAGTCCGTACGTACGCATGAACGCTGTTTTCCTTTCCTTATTGTCTTGAAATGGAAGTAAGTAGATGACATACATATGTATATATATACATAAATCCAGTAGCTTTATAATGTCATATATTTCATTATTATTTCTTATATATACATTATAATCATTCTTAAATGGTTAACATGGAGAATGAATCTCATCGCGTCGTGGAGACGGTATTCCGTACGTACGCACGAGCGATGATATCATTTTTATAAATATTGAATTGAATTTGAGTGTATTATATGATATATCAGAATCAATATGATGTTGTAATAACTATGTATAGTTATTCTTTACACCATTATACCCATCCATGTAAGGTGGTGGTGGAAAATAGATTACACCACGGCGTGGAGACGGTATTCCGTACGTACGCACGCGCGGTGATTTCTTTTTCCGTAGGATGGATAGATGGTGAAATAGGGTTGTTTCATACTTATAATAACATATCAGTATATGAGTGATACTGATGTTATTACTTCATAATGAAACAACCTAAGAAGAAGAAGTGGAATAAGAAATAAAGATGAAAGAATTGGTAACGGTAATTACCTCTTCTTTGAAGTGCCTCTTTGAGACCTTCTCTTAGGGCACTAGAATTGGTCTTTGAGGAAGACCAGAACCTCTAGGATGTTGCTAGGGAAGTGGAGAAGAGATTTTGGCAGGGGTTGGCCGAGCTTGAGTTCTCAAATTGGTGTGAGGAGGAGGGGGAGGAGGTGTCCTTTTATAGGGGAGGAGAGGGGCACCTTAGGAATATCTCAAAATATTATTTTATATTAAAGTCAAAATCGGTTTATAATGGTTCCAAAGGGTCTTATTTCGAAGATAAAGTGGGGATGGGTCGAAATACTATCAACCAATAGAATTTAGACAAGTTTAGGATATTATTTTAACCTTATCAATTAGATTTAACTCTAAGTTAAATAATTTAACTTTTACCATGTCTTTTTGTTTTCTTTCACTATATGGTTAATACACTTACTATAACATGCCAAACGAACCCCAAATTGTTTATTATTAATATATATATCCTTATCTAAGTCATTTGGCCGAACCTTAGATTTTTAGGAATACAATAACAATTAATAATATAATATTTGATTTAAAAACTATTTTGTGTCAATTTTGACACTATTTGATATATGATTTTTGTGAAAGTCATAACAGAATTAAATGTTCGAACAAAGTTGATTAAATCAACATTAATATATCATAGTAACCTAGAAAATTATTGGAATTCATAAAAAATCTCAAATTACATTTATTTTGGTTTTTATAACATCAATTATGTCAATATTTCATTAATAAGATAATTACTGCATCATCGTTGTGTCATAAATAAATTAAACTATTTGATGTCTAAAAATTACAAATAAAATACCATCATGTAGGAAATCTTTTTATCTTTCTAATGAATATTTACAATCGAATTTATCTTATGTATAACCCCATATTAAAAATGCTTTACTTATTAAACTTTGATTTTAACTATTTTAACCTTTCTTTAAATAAATTAATAATAAATGTCCTAATCTAATCCAAGTGGGCCTAAATGGTCATATTTTATTCCTAAGTTTGTTTTTGGTCGAATTACACTTGTCCAATAGAATTAGGACATGTGTTAGAGTAATATTAATATCATATTTACCCTTAGTTACCCTATTTACTATTAACCGCGGTAAAAAAAAGTAAAAAGTTACTATTCACCAAAAAATTATTTTCATCTCATTGAACCACATTTTAGTCCTTGATATTAACCGTGTCTCTCGGATTTTCGAAATTCCATTCACAGAAGCGGCAAAATTAAGTTTTATGAAAAATTCAGTTTTTTTTAACTACCACTTAATAGTTTCACTATTCATCAAAAATTGATGTTTTTCAGAACAATGCCAAAATTTCATCCTAAGCTATATTTCATATTCCGATTTCAAAAATGAAATCTATTTTACCAAATTCATAACATAGAAGTTGCATTAATTAATTTTATAATTAAATCCCGCTGTTAAAATAAATAGCGTGTTTTTAGGAAACAATATATATCAAAAGATTGACACTTGATTATGTCTGGTTTAAATGTGAAATTACAACCAATGACCAACATTGTATTAAATTGTAAAAATATATTCTAAATATACTTTAAAACCACTCAATTAATAATTTATCACTATTAATTATTTCGATTAAAAAAGTTGTTTTTAATTATAATTTAGTAATTTTCACTATTCATCAGAATATGAAAGTTATCCGAAAAGTACCAAAATTTCACCTTAGGCTAAATTCGATACTCCGAATCCAAGAATGAAGTTCATTTTGAAAAATAAGATTAACAGAATTTTAAAAAGTGGTTATTACTATTCATAACGGCTAGTTTTAATAATATTTTAATAGCACATCGTTGTTTAGTGAAACTCGGTATTGCGTATTACACACGCTATCGAGGAAGGTCGTGATTGCGTGTAATGCAAGGAAAGACAAGGATGCGTGTTGTGCAAGCTCCTTTTGGTGTAGCGTACAACACAAGACATTAATAAAATTAAAAAGAATATTTTTTTATAAAATCTTGGGCTGTTACATTCTACCCCCCTTAAAATGAATTTCGCCCTCGAAATTCTTCGGGGTTATAAATGGTTTACTATTCGAAAGTTTCTTTAATAGAAACCCACATCGTAAAAAGGAATATCAAAACCAATCTTTAAAAACAAAAGTATGAAACGTAACGGTTACCCAAATAAACTAATCATTGGGTTTCCACATAGGTGAAAATATGGATATGGAAGAGAAATCTAACCATCATGTTCTGATGGAGAGCGGTAGAGAACATGGCTATGGAAAAGCCAGTAATCACAAATCCATAGATTTGTGATGATATAAGGTACCATCTGATTCATCAGGTATAAGATCACTAGGACAACATTTTTGGTTTTCAAGATCATTTCCCTTAAAGTTGAAAATTTGAATTAGAATAAATACTTACTTTATTTTGGTACAATCTCACTGTTGTTCGTGCCTTGAACAATTTCCACTTCATCTCTTAAATAAATGATGTTGAATTTGTTATTCATGAAGTGTTAGAAGATCATGTGATAGAATGATGGGTCATTCCATCTGTCTCAAACAAAAGGTTAGCAAAAATTATATGCACAAATCGATCTATAGTGAGATTAATCATATATGGTTCCTAAAATGGACTTATACTTCATATATCATACTGCTTAATATAATAAAACTAGTTTCTACTAAACAGGGACTTCCTGTAGGCCAGTGGTAGGCGATAAAGGCCAGTCGCACTTCGGTTGTGGGTTCGATTCCTACAGCCTTGTCCGAAGCGATGGGCTGTCGCCCGTCCTGCAGGTTGTCCTTTTTCCAAAACTATATTACTATAACATCCCATCAATAATATCGAAAAAAACTTTTATCCTTAAACAATACTAACTTATGTCCAACATAATCCATTCCAATCTTTAGGCTTATCCATAATACTGCAGTCCATTCTCATAACATAGAGATTTAATACTATCGTTGATCCCCATATATCATAAGATATATCTTGTTGGTCACATTCCAAACATTCAAAGGCCTTAATCTTGTACTCTCTTGAATACCCATTGAACCTTAGTGAAAACATGAATGCAGTTAAAAGTTAAAACTTTTCACATACCGAAATCCTCAAAATTCTATATACTCAAACCATGATATCACTTAGTCCTAATATCAATCATGAGCTCATGAATACTATCAAACATTTAATTTTCCCCTTATCCCTTCATTATGAGCATATCATCTACATTCCAAAAATATCTGAATAACCTTTCATGGATACTGGTAACATTAATCATACACTTTCAAAACATAAGGAAAGACAACAGTGTAACAATCCATAGATTTCTCTTTATTCCAAAATTACACATGATAAACATGTAATCATTCCACTACATTTCAAACCATTGACCGAGCTTCAAAAATTCTTTCATCTCACATATCGTTTGTAGTCTCTTCATCATCATCCACATAAATACTACCCATATGACCATACTGATTCTCTTCATGAGTCTTTCCCTTAGGGCATTTGTTTGCATAATGCCCATACATTCAACATTTAAAACACTTAACCATTTTTTGATGTCGTAGCAATACCATTATCCTCATCCATGGTGTTAACCGACCCTTTTCCTTTGCACTTACTTGCTTTGTGTCCTTCTTTTCCACACCCAAAGCATCTTCCAGTTCCCTTGAAACATTCTCCTTGATGCCTCTTCCCATATGATTTACATAGGGGAAATTGAACTTTCTTTCCTCTATGATCATCATGGAACTCCATCTTTCTCTTATTAGTCGAGTCAGGAAACTTACCAAATTTTACTTTATTGATCATATTGTGAGATTGCTGATTCGGCATAATAATGACGTTTGGACATCCAAATCCCATTTCATTTGGTTGCTCATGAAGAATATCATTCCATTGTCCATCATATCCTCCATTATTGTGAATCATCTTGTTTCCAGCCATTTTCTAAAACCCAAACAGAATAGTGTTAGATGCAAAAATCATAATAAAGGGGGAGTAACTTAAATATCTATCATCTTTGGTTTAATCTAATATCGTTACCATAGTTCTAGGACTATATCCTATACGTATACTTATCCTTAGGGGCATCCCTAGACATACCTTAGAAATATCTCTAGGGATCTCACTAACGTTTTCGCATCCTAGTTTCCAAAGGTTGACTAAACCTTGACTCTGATACCAACTGTAGAGACCCGAAGCTTATCGTACATGGACATTACATTACTTTTGCGGAATACTTAGTACATAACAAAAACACACACACAAGGATCGTAATAGTTTAGTGTCTTTGGAAACTCGGAACGTAATCTTCTAAACGTGGTGAAAGATCTTCAACATCTCCCATAAAGATCTTTTTTTTTACCTAAAACCTTTCTTTATATCCTGGGGAAAAGAAAACATAAAAGGGTGAGCTCAAGTGCTCAGTAAGGGTAAACAAAAGAAATATCAATCACATCATATACATAAGAGCATAGCTTTTGGAAATCTTAACCTGCAAAAGAGTTCATAATATCATAACGTGGGATAAATCATAGAAGTGAAAATGAAATCATAACTTAAAACATTACCCATTGTGGCATACACACATAATCATAGAGAATCATTTCTTATTAGTCAAGACTCATTTCCAAGACTATCTTAGTGGACAAAGTCCCTTTCTGAATCGAGTAATCCTCGTTTCAGTCCTGTTTCACTGAACCGGTATAACCTACCATTCCAGCCATGTCTATCTCATGAGATATGAAATCTTTACCCAATGCATTGGAGGGAGATATAGGTCCCACCCATCTCTTAATGATACCATTTTTATGTGTGCCACAAAATCATAAATCATACATCATTTCATAACCCATGTAATAAAAATGGGATTCTTAAACAACATGACATCATAAAACCATTCATATAAGATAAAGGAATTTATAAACATAATTCCATCACAACATAGTCAAATCAATGTAAAAATATGGATAGAAACAGAACCCTTTATTATCTTAGATGGAAAATACTTTTGATAAAACACTTGAAATGAATTCTTGAGGAAAATATCCTTTCTTCTTTAAAATCAATTTCTTTTCACAAAACATCATGCAATTTTAAAAGAAAGATATTTTATTGAAAATAGTCATGAAATCTTTTAGAGGAAGCTTCATGAAAATAAGGCTTTATAAAACAGTATAAATCCGTTCGTGCCGTATAAATTAAAAAAAACATTCTTCGTACTTTTGTCGGAAAAGTCAAAAAAGTACCTCGTACGGAAAAAAACGACAAAAGATTCCTTTCATATTCTTTACTAAAAACTCACCTAAGGGTAAAATTGGATTTAAACTATTGCAAGTGGATGGAAACAATATTACATATTGAGGGAACATGGATGTGGATGATAAAATACACCCCAGTAAATACTTACGAATAAACAATCTCGGATAAAAATGAGATTGTGATATTTCCCTTACCTTAGGTCCCACTTGCTTTGTAAGTGTCCGAACCTCCTGTATATTGATTTAAATCATGTTATTGACTTATTACAGAATCATATTCATTGTTATGATATCATATATGGTTCACTTATGACATTATATTACCCGTTCTTTTGTAAATTCCATGTTAAAGAAGCGTTTTGGGTGAAATCGTTTCATTTATCGTAGGTGTTTTGACTTGTTGTTCTTGACATCATTATTACTTATATCATGATTTACTTACTTCCAGAATATAAAATATGATTTATATATCATATATATTCAGTATATATATATATAATAGGTAGATAAATAAAATGAAAAACACCGTTCATGGAGACGGTAGTCCGTACGTACGCATGAACGCTGTTTTCCTTTCCTTATTGTCTTGAAATGGAAGTAAGTAGATGACATACATATGTATATATATACATAAATCCAGTAGCTTTATAATGTCATATATTTCATTATTATTTCTTATATATACATTATAATCATTCTTAAATGGTTAACATGGAGAATGAATCTCATCGCGTCGTGGAGACGGTATTCCGTACGTACGCACGAGCGATGATATCATTTCTATAAATATTGAATTGAATTTGAGTGTATTATAAGATATATCAGAATCAATATGATGTTGTAATAACTATGTATAGTTATTCTTTACACCATTATACCCATCCATGTAAGGTGGTGGTGGAAAATAGATTACACCACGGCGTGGAGACGGTATTCCGTACGTACGCACGCGCGGTGATTTCTTTTTCCGTAGGATGGATAGATGGTGAAATAGGGTTGTTTCATACTTATAATAATATATCAGTATATGAGTGATACTGATGTTATTACTTCATAATGATACAACCTAAGAAGAAGAAGTGGAAGAAGAAATAAAGATGAAAGAATTGGTAACGGTAATTACCTCTTCTTTGAAGTGCCTCTTTGAGACCTCCTCTTAGGGCACTAGAATTGGTCTTTGAGGAAGACCAGAACCTCTAGGATGTTGCTAGGGAAGTGGAGAAGAGATTTTGGCAGGGGTTGGCCGAGCTTGAGTTCTAAAATTGGTGTGAGGAGGAGGGGGAGGAGGTGTCCTTTTATAGGGGAGGAGAGGGGCACCTTAGGAATATCTCAAAATATTATTTTATATTAAAGTCAAAATCGGTTTATAATGGTTCCAAAGGGTCTTATTTCGAAGCTAAAGTGGGGATGGGTCGAAATACTATCAACCAATAGAATTTAGACAAGTTTAGGATATTATTTTAACCTTATCAATTAGATTTAACTCTAAGTTAAATAATTTAACTTTTACCATGTCTTTTTGTTTTCTTTCACTATATGGTTAATACACTTACTATAACATGCCAAACGAACCCCAAATTGTTTATTATTAATATATATATCCTTATATAAGTCATTTGGCCGAACCTTAGATTTTTAGGAATACAATAACAATTAATAATATAATATTTGATTTAAAAACTATTTTGTGTCAATTTTGACACTATTTGATATATGATTTTTGTGAAAGTCATAACAGAATTAAATGTTCGAACAAAGTTGATTAAATCAACATTAATATATCATAGTAACCTAGAAAATTAGTGGAATTCATAAAAAATCTCAAATTACATTTATTTTGGTGTTTATAACATCAATTATGTCAATATTTCATTAATAAGATAATTACTGCATCATCGTTGTGTCATAAATAAATTAAATTATTTGATGTCTAAAAATTACAAATAAAATACCATCATGTAGGAAATCTTTTTATCTTTCTAATGAATATTTACAATCGAATTTATCTTATGTATAACCCCATATTAAAAATTCTTTACTTATTAAACTTTGATTTTAACTATTTTAACCTTTCTTTAAATAAATTAATAATAAATGTCCTAATCTAATCCAAGTGGGCCTAAATGGTCATATTTTATTCCTAAGTTTGTTTTTGGTCGAATTACACTTTTCCAATAGAATTAGGACATGTGTTAGGGTAATATTAATATCATATTTACCCTTAGTTACCCTATTTACTATTAACCGCGGTAAAAAAAAGTAAAAAGTTACTATTCACCAAAAAATTATTTTCATCTCATTGAACCACATTTTAGTCCTTGATATTAACCGTGTCTCTTGGATTTTCGAAATTCCATTCACAGAAGCGGCAAAATTAAGTTTTATGAAAAATTCAGTTTTTTTTAACTACCACTTAGTAGTTTCACTATTCATCAAAAATTGATGTTTTTCAGAACAATGCCAAAATTTCATCCTAAGCTATATTTCATATTCTGATTTCAAAAATGAAATCTATTTTACCAAATTCATAACATAGAAGTTGCATTAATTAATTTTATAATTAAATCCCGCTGTTAAAATAAATAGCGTGTTTTTAGGAAACAATATATATCAAAAGATTGACACTTGATTATGTCTGGTTTAAATGTGAAATTACAACCAATGACCAACATTGTATTAAATTGTAAAAATATATTCTAAATATACTTTAAAACCACTCAATTAATAATTTATCACTATTAATTATTTCGATTAAAAAAGTTGTTTTTAATTATAATTTAGTAATTTTCACTATTAATCAGAATATGAAAGTTATCCGAAAAGTACCAAAATTTCACCTTAGGCTAAATTCGATACTCCGAATCCAAGAATGAAGTTCATTTTGAAAAATAAGATTAACAGAATTTTAAAAAGTGGTTATTACTATTCATAACGGCTAGTTTTAATAATATTTTAATAGCACATCGTTGTTTAGTGAAACTCGGTATTGCGTATTACACACGCTATCGAGGAAGGTCGTGATTGCGTGTAATGCAAGGCAAGACAAGGATGCGTGTTGTGCAAGCTCCTTTTGGTGTAGCGTACAACACAAGACATTAATAAAATTAAAAAGAATATTTTTTTTATAAAATCTTGGGCTGTTACAATGCCCATGGTTTGGAAAACCGTGTGAAAAATATGTGATTTTACTCCAATAAAAACTAATGGTAGATCAAATGGGAATGTGGACCTAGATGCATGGTTTCATCAAATTGTGCATCCTTGGATAGAGTCCTAGGCCACCCTACATGGTCTACTCAAATTTTATAGCTTGGGCTACACGGTTTCTACTAAATATGTGGTCCAGTATGCTTATTCAAAAACATGTGCTCCGAATAAGCCCCAGACACATCAGAAATTCCAATGATATCATTGGGAACTCACGTCAAGCCAAAATCAAGTAAGTAAACTAAAATTTAAAAGATCCTTACCTCATAGAAAAAACCAGGATCTTATAGAATCCTATAGAATCCCTCAAGTTTATCCTCATCCGAAGGTCTCAAAATCCAAACCCCAACACCGTATCCTCCTAACCCGAAATCTCTCAATCTAGATGATTGACACCATCTCTACTTATATAATTAGGAAGGTCATGATCATGGAGATCAGATAAAACTCTATCTTCCTCCTTAGAATCCCCTGATCTAAAAGGATTAATCAACAATTTAAAAATAAATTATAATATTTTTACAGATGAAAATATCACTATTGAACACTTAGAAATAAACTCAGAAATGGAGATTACATTGATCATAAGCACTCGTTGTAAGAATCATTTTCAAAACATCAATTGTTAAAATAAATTCAAAATGATCCATATTCCTCTTTCAATTCCTGAATATTTGGTTCAATGTGTATCGAACTAAAATAGATTGACCATGGGGGGGGGGTGAATCATTAGTCTTCTTTTTTGAATTATTTATCTTTTAAATTTATCCTCTTGAACTTGTTTACTTTCTCAATCCTCTCAATATTATCTCACATTCACATTTTTCCATGCACAATATATATTCACATAAAATAGTATCACATGAGTATTATTCTATATATCCAAAATATCTCCACTCCATGATCAATGGTTGGAGGTTTTATATACTCTATTAAATCATTAAGAGATATTACTAATTTTCCCATTAAAAAATTCTTATTTAAATGCCTCAAATACATAGTTATTTACTCCATAATGATCCTTTAAAAAATGAAATTCAACTAACTAATAATATTTATATTCAATTCTATATGTATATTTGAATTCATAGGCCCATGACATGGATTTTTCATTCCATGAAACGTGACTCAAAACGGTCACCCAAAAATAACCATGACTTTAACTTTTCCACTTTTCTTATTAGTCTTGATTCCCTTATTCAAGAAACTATATGAATATTCATGGAATAATTATAGATCAATAATTATCAAAGATAAATTATAATATCACATCAGTCCCCAAATTTACCCTTGGTAAATCACTAAGGACTGGTAGCATCTTTATTTCAAAATGCCCTATGGTGTAGTATCCATGCATTCGATGTAAAGATTATTTCAGATAATGAGATTTATCCTTTCCGGATATTCTCCTATTTCAAAGAATCACCTAGAAATTTATACATTATTTTTTAGTTTTAGTGATAATAATCATCTCAAGTGATAATGATTCTTAACCCCATGATGATCAGTTTACTTTCATTTTCTGATTTGTATTCATTTATTCAGAATATTTTATTTTTGGGATTGAAAAATTATATTCTTTATCTAAATTTGAACATAACATTATAAATATTCTTTATATCTTTATGTAACTGAAGATAACTTCACAAAGCTTCTATACTACCTTTCCATAGCCTCCATAAACCTCCAATGACCTTGATGTAGCTCAGGATTAACATAATGAAACCTTATATATATATAAGCTACCCTTAAACAACTAATGACTTCCAGTGGTACCTTTATGTGACTTTCATAATTTTATGCTAACCTTTACATAGTTCAAATTCTTCCAAATTACTATTACATTACATAATTCACTCCCTTTATATAGGTATTGGAACCTGTAATTACCCTTACACTACTCCTTGATGACTTTTCTGAATTTTGGAATGACACCTATGGTCATTGAGTTCACACATTTGATGAGATAATTGACACAAAGAATCACTATGATAAGATTTAAAAAAAATCAATTCACACATATGATTAGGCAAAATAAAACCTTCACTCAGCTATATGAAACATTAATGAGATAAATAACACTTATTTTGTCAAGGAATGACTCATATATTGAGCTTCTTTTTTCAAAATTCATGTATATGTCTAGAAATTCAAGACATACATCACCTTGACTTAGGGAATACTCAACCATCTTCAACCCCTCTCAATTATTAAAAACCACTTCCAAAATGCTTTATATAGTGTTACATCACCGATCATATTTTGTATGAAGAGTAGTGTAACAATAATCATAATTAATTTCACAAATTTTCTTGAACCATTAACATCAATTCTTCATGATGTATCCTCAAACCCCAAACACATATTGAATTATTGGTAATATGTAAAATTATTCTAATGGACATTATCAGTGATAAAAAATCATTGATAAATATTCCTTTATAATTTATACAACTATCATTGATAAAGTGCACCTTTTATCAGCATTTTTTGTAGCGATGATAAAGTGTACCATTTATCTGTGCTTTATTTTTATCACTGATAAAGGGTTCCTCTATCACTTGATTGGGGGATGGAGTTTTCTATATGTGTCAGATTTTCTATTTGTTGGTGGTGTTTTTTGATGGAATAAGGTGGATTCCAATCCTCTAAGGACTACAACCAAAGCTCGAGAATTCCTCTATATGGAATCAGATTTTATGTAACGTTTCAGTTTTCTTCCCTTTGTGACTTTCCAACCCAATAATGCGTATCGACTGTCATTTCTTGATGAATACTGATTTTTGAAAGAATGATTTTGACGTGGCTGATGAATTTCACTGATTTGAGTAGTCTAATTATTTGTAATATTTTTATACTAGTTGAGGATGATTAAATTATCTCACGATGTTTCAAGGATCAGAATTGATAACAAGATTTATTTACTGATTACAATGAGTCTGGATTTGGAATGTTTGCCAAATTTTTCTCTAGTATTCTTCAGCAGCTTTTTTATGGTATGGTAGATTTTCATGTACTTTTTCTAGCTCTTACTCATGTGTCTGCACAATAGGCCATATTTTCAGTTCATGCTTATGTTGATGAAATTGTGAGGACCAGTTAATAGTTCTGGTTTTACAGTGGTGGGTTGAATCCAAGGTTCTCAATTCTATATATACAAATGTAATTCTTTGGATGGCATAAAGTTGTGATACCTCCTTGGATTCTTTTTCTTAATATCATGCATTAGAGTTATACTATTGTATTCTATTCAGATTATCTTCACTGTTGTTCTGCAATTGATGGGAGATATTCTTTCCACCCATCACGTATGATGTCACTAATTCCATTTGATGCATTTAATAGATATTTAATCTATCTCCTAAAGACTGTAGATCTTTTCTTATGAGGTTTTGGTGCTTTCTTGGAGTTACTGCCTTTATGGGATGAGGTGATCTCTTAGTACAACGTAGGATGTTTCAGGCAGGTATGATGCATTGTGATCCTTTGTTTGTTATTTTTGTAACATCACAATGTATCTCCATCAATTTCCTATTGGTGGAAGCTTATTACATATCGAGAATGTATTACAACACTTTTTTTTAATAAATTTCTCTTGGGAAAGAATTGGGCGACCAATTCATATCAAAATTTGTTTAAAAAAATACACCTAATATTTATGTAATTTATTCAAATTTTAGTATTCATTTTATAATTTCATTATAAAATGATAAATTTAATATATCATGTCTTGAATCATGGTAAATTTTATTTATTTATTTTAAATTTTATTACAGTTAGGTATTAATTATTTTTTAATAATATTTATATTTTATTTTTTTTTTGATTTTTTGGGAATTTAATCAATTTCTCTTAATTATTATATATATTTGTTTACTATTTTTTAATATTTTCAATATGAATTCATCTTTATTTCAATATTTATCTATATTTTATTAATAATTTATTTTTAATTGATAATAATTATCTATTTTTTATATTGTTAAAGTGTACTCATTTTTAATTATTCAATTTTACTCATTTTTAACATGTATGTACTTAATATTTAATATTCATTAATAATGTTAAATATCTATTTGTAAATATATATATATATATATTAAAAATTGTATATTTACTATATTTATCCATTTATATGTTTATAATTGTAAATAAATAAATATTATTTAAAAAACATTATTTCTAGAATTATAAAATTTATAAAAAATTTATCAAATAATGAGTATATTTGCAATATTTATATTCATTAAATATATATGTAATTATATAAATATATATAATGATATAAATATTATTTAAAAAAATTTATTTATATAATTATAAATAAATAATAATATATTTGAATAATCATAAAATTATACTAAATATATTTAAATAAAGAATATATCTACTATATTTATATTTATATATATTTATAAATTATATATAGAATTATATAAATATATTTAATTTTTTTATTTGTAATTATAATCATAAATCCTTTATTAGCGCTAACAAAGAACTAATAAAATCTATCTTTATCTTCTCTTTTACTTTAGTGATGATTATGATTACTTTTATTAGCGCTAATTAATTTAGTGTTGATAAAAGTGATATTTATCACTGCATTTTTTGATGTGCTGATAAAAGTGTCCTCATCTATTTAAAAAACCCTTACTAGTCGTGAACTCGTCACAATATCTAAAGTTTTCAATAGAAGCCACCCTATCTCAGCACTCCACCTTAGTGAATCGACGCATGAACCAAGGCTCGAAAAATTCCAAGACTCAAATCCAATGCTCGAATGATTCAATGGTCTAACAAATCCAAGGATATAACAATTTCCAGGTTTTTGATATCTGTACTTTATCTCAGAATTTTTCATGTTTGAAATGATTTTTTATACCTTACCCTTGGGATGTATTGATTAATTCAATAACTTGCTCAAGTAGATTGTTACCATTGATTATTTTCTTTCATATATCTGAAGAGCGATGGAGATGTTCACATTTAAGAATAGGGATTAAATATACGTCATGCATGACCTTACTATTGGAAACATGGCGGGATTATGTCTCCTCTTTCCAACTAGATGATGGATAGTGGGGAAAAACAATTAGATATTTTTTCTCCCATGGTTTAATGGATTCAGGATGTTTTTATTGATGACCTATCTATTTTTACACATAATAGAGATGTTGGGTTTTCTATAGAGCTTAGTTTTTAAGCTCATCCAATTTCTAATCCACCTAATTATATGGACCTGATGGAGCATTGTGAGCTCTCAAGTTTTAGTTATAGTACATAGAGGCTAAGGGACTTATTCACCAAAACACATCCTATCAAGGATCCTCGGTGGAATTTTCCATGATAGAGGATTTCTCATTTATGTAATGTGTTAATTATAGTAAGATATCTAGTTGAATCAAATTTACATAACCACCTAATAGAGAATATCCTAGAGGAAGTCTTACATGGAGAAGCCTAAGGGTTGTTTCATTTAAATATATAATTTATTTTTTTTAATTATTAATTATATCCCCATTCTAATTATTAAAAAATATCTATAAATTTTATCTTGTGATCATAAAAACATATATTCCCACCATTTTTATGTTATTATTTAAATGTATCATTATTTAATATGATCCATTTTCATAACCACAAATCAATTTAACATTTCAAACAAAATTAACATATGTTTTTACAAACCCCAAATTAGAATATGGTATGGCTAGTTTTCTGTAACTTTGTAAAAATTTATCCATCTTTGAAATGATAACCCACTCATTAATACTTCTAAACAATCAATTCATTTCATTCATCACACATCAAATAAATACTATGTATGTATTACTTTAATCCATGAAAAAATATATCATTCTTTAACATTCCTTTTATATTTGACATCTTTTAAATAAAAAAATTATCTTAAGATATCCATCATTTATTAAAAGATAAGTACCGTTTTAACTTGTCAAAAATATTTAATTACACCAACTTAACTATCATGTGAGATGAATAACCAATATATAATAAAAAATGATGTTTCTTTTTTAAATCATTTAGTGTGGAATCAATTATAATTTCCACTTACATTACATTATTTTTCATATAATATATTTCTAATTATTTCTTCACTTTTATCTGGGTTTTTAAAAAAATTTACAATAATTCATACAACTATTTAATTTTTTACATGTTCAATAGAGTTAATTCAATGGATTAAATTCATCTTCTAATTTAAATTATGAAGATTCACACCACATTGAAACTTTTTTTGTTAGAGTGTTTCATCTCACATTTAACTTAAAACCTCTACATCTTCCACAATTACTATTATATGTCTCATTATGACAAAATGTTTATTCTTTGTTCCCAAAATCACTATAGAACACATAATTTCTATTTAAATGACGTTTTATTATAAAGCCTACTTTTAATATTCTTGAAAATAATTGTTTTTTTCAACCTATATAGATATAATTCTTGAATCAATTTATCAACTAATAATTTTTAAATGTTTAAAACCTTTATCTTTATTAGGTATATTTTTTTCCAAAATATTAGTTTTTTCATTAATTATTGATTTTGAATTGAAATTATATTTTTGTGATTTTTTAAATATTTTATATATCATTAATATTAATTTTGATAATTCCTTAGGTTGTTACATCAATTGTTTCAAAAAATAGAATAGATGTTATCCAATTATATATATGTTAGAATAATTATTAGAAACTATTTATAGGTATTCGTCATTGTAGTTATAGATATATTGGTTCCACTCCTAAGAATATCTGATTACCATCCAGGTATATGAAATAAATATTTATTTATTAAAATGTTTTTTCCATATATTTTTATATATTCCAGTTGATTGAATGATATTTTATTATTCATGTTTATCATATTTGGGTTTCTTATTACTTTTTAATTGTCGATATTATATTTTCATTTATTTAGGTTATTTATGAAATACTTGATGGATCATTTTAATAGACATAGTATTAGTCTTAGTTAGAGGATTGAAAGTATTAAAATTTGGATTTCTATAATAAATATAGAATTCATAAAGTCCCCAAATATTCATATATCATACCATGTCCCCCCCAAGACCCCTTGATTCATAGAAAATAATGTATATTCCCCCAAAACTCCCCTTCAATAGTCCATGTGTTAATAACTAGTTCCAATGGTGAAATTATCACAAATGGAGGACATTAACCCTTTTAGAGAATTCAATGAAGTACAAATTTCATCCTCATAATCATTATCTATTGAATAGTTATTATTGAAATTTGTTACTTGAGACTCATCCCCCATCTCTTTTGTGTTTATTGTACTGCTCTGAGAAGTTGTAACACCATGGATGGATACTGATTATAGTATTTGAGGCAACATAGGTGCATGTCCACAAGATATGGAGGATGTGTGTCAAACAACAAAATGCAGTGATAAATTTTCATGAGATGAGCTAACGAGGATGACAGTTTTCTATAGCTTTCCCCTTCAAATGAATTTAGAGAACAACACCTACCATAGTAAAGTAATCATTCTCTTAAATTCAATTACCCATTTTCTTCAGATAATACTAAATTTATTTTAAATAATCAAATTTTGGGTTTCCCATATTAGAATTATCAATAACTTTCAACTTTGATAATGAATATCTTATGGGAATTCATTAATTTTTTGAACAAATTCATATCTTATGAACCGAATATTATTTATGTGAATCAGAAATGCATCCAAAATAATAATTTAATAAAAATATACGAATACAGAGTTAGAGAGTTCATGAAGTTTTCAATAGAGAATGCATATGACACTTCTTAAATCCTTGGTACATGTTTATGTTGTTGTTATTCATGAAAAATGTTGGAAGAATATTTGATTTATCACGGAAAAGATCATAGCTATAAATGTTGGACTAATTAGAGGGAAATACTAAATGTGCACACTAATTGGGATGATACTGCAATTTATGGATCATTTTATATGAATAACAGTGTAAATGATGATAAAGATCACATGGAAGAAATGAACATGGAAATTGAATATGACTTTAGTAATTGTAAAACATTGTTTGAGAAGTTAAATATACATTATAAGAGACTATTGTATGCCGGTTGTACTAAATAAACAACATTATTATTTGTATTGGAGTTATAGAATTTGAATACTAGAAGAAGATGGAGTGATACCAGCTTTACCGAACTACTTGTTCTCTTTAATGATTTTCTACTGGAAGAAAATTAACTTCCATGTCGAACATACGATAATAAATTAATTCTCTGTTCAATGGGAATGATCTCAAAAAAATACATGATTTTATAAATGGTTTCATATTATTTCGTTAGAACAATGAATCACTAAAAAATTCACTCAGTGTGGTATGGATAGATATAAGAAAAATGAATCAATTCCTTTGAAATATGTATGTCTATTTTATATTATTCCATGGATTATAAGACTATATGGATATAAGGAAACCATGAGATAATTGACATGAAATATAGATGAACGAATTGATTATAGGAACTTTCATCTTCAAACAGATTCTACTTAGTGGGAGAAAATTTATTATGAGCATCTTGAATTTGGAAATGAGCTGAGAAACATTAATATTTCATTATCTACAGATGGAATAATTTATTTTGGATTTCCATGTAGTACTCACAACATGTGGCCTATCATATTGGTAAATTATAACTTTCCACCATGTTTATGAATTAAACATGAATACATTATGTTTTCCTTGCTTATATCTCGACCAAATCAACCCAGTAATGATATTGATGTCTATTTACATTGACCTATCCTAGTTTTAATAACGAAAAATAGGATTAACTATTTATAATGAGTTTACTATGTTAGGTTACCTTTTGGAATTATAAGACATATTGGTATATTGTTATTTATTACTCACAACTCTTGACACACTGATCTGGACGCACGACTCTAGATTTACCACTAAGGATGGCTCACCAATCCTGACCCAGTGCTCTTGAAGAACCACTATAGATTTACCACTAAGGATGACTCACCGGTCCTGACTCACCGCTTCAGACACACCACAGTCGATTCACCCTTAAGTTTGAGTAACTATTCCAAAGACTCGCCATTCCAAATATTCACCATTCTAGAACTAGAATCACCACTCAAAATACATGCCACTGTATTTCTATTTCATTTTAGATTCAATATTTATAATAGTCATATTTTGTGAAACTTAATGCTACTGATTATTTAGTGGCCTTTTTTGGATTCTTTTAGACAACATTTAAATCACTATCAGAACAATGTATAAGGTATGAGGTACTTTAACATGATAGAGAACATGTTTTATGTCGACTTTAGTGTATAATGAAAATAGTCAATCAAAAAGATAAGTGCTCATGGTGATAGAAGAAAATGAACACGACTCAATAAGTGTGAAAAACAAAAAGAGTTTGCGTTGTATGTGTTAAAGATTTTACTTCAAGCATGCATTGAACAAATGAAGAGAATATTGTTGTTCACATATATCATTCATAAAAACCAATACAGAAGCTCCTATGACACTCTTTTTTACAATAGATTTCTGAAAACTGACTTGATATTGATTTAAAACAACCTTTATGGAGTCATGAAGCTACAATAAATATCCCTCATAGGAACACTATCTCATCCACTCTTTTATCTTCTCTATTTGTGAACTTTATTTACATTATGAGTAGTGTTTGATTATCTCTATTTTATGAAACACGCTAACATAAATTCATAACTTGAAGATACATAGATATATTCTCAACTTTTATTTTTACAACTTGTATTCCCATGGATAACATTGGAAGAGGTCCTTAATTGGTTTATCACCTTCTTCACTCCCATAAAAACTTTGATAGAGGTCTTTATCTCCTGGAAAAAATTGTATAGGATGTTGTATACCTGTATCAAGGTTGCGAATCACGTTAAAATTTATAAAACTATTGGTAGAAGGTGATAACTATGTAGAGAGGAATATGTTTTTGCTTGAGACTAAACCTCTTGTTATTATTTCAATGAATGCTTGGTGTTTCGGGTTAACCAAACAAGCCTCGAATACTGAAACATATTCGGCAGATCCCACCCATTGTGCCTCGTCTCAAGGTGAATGTTGATGGAGCTGCATCAGGCACACCAGGTATGTTAGGATACGGGGGAGTGTTCTGTTCCTACCGTGGGTTTTCAAAGGGATGCGTCCACCATGCCATTGGAATTGGCAATGCATTCGAAGCTGAAATTTGGGCCATGATATATGCTGTCAGGTATGCTGTTTGATTAAATTGAAATTGTATATGGATTGAATCTGACTCCCAGTCTGCAGTTTACGCACTGAAAACCATGAAATGTAATGTACCTTGGTGTGTTATACCTCAATTGGTTGATTGTCTCAACAAGGTCATTCAAATGCATCTGGTTGTTTCACATGTCTATCGGGAGGGCAACCAGGTGGCAGATGCTCTGGCAAAGCTGGCACTCACTGATCTTG
Source organism: Viscum album (assembly GCA_963277665.1). Classification (NCBI taxonomy): domain Eukaryota; kingdom Viridiplantae; phylum Streptophyta; class Magnoliopsida; order Santalales; family Viscaceae; genus Viscum; species Viscum album. The sequence continues at coordinate 1,507,978,134 of OY728158.1, forward strand.
GTGGGATGTGGTCTTTCACGACGCCTGATTATTGTGCCCCACTTATGGAGGATGATAGCTGTGGGGTGTTTTACACTCACCTATGTAATTATCCCTTGTATTCCAAACTATCATACTATTTAATTTAATTTTCTTAGGGCTGGATTCCACCGGTTCCTAGTCTTTTTGCTATTTTTTCTTTTAATATGGATAATAGATAGTAATGTTATTCTACCAACATGCCTCATTTCTTTAATGGAACTAATTATGCCTAGTGGAAAATAAAAAAGAAAATTCCTATTGAAATTATGGGTTTTGGAATCTGGTCTTCCATAATAGATGGTTATAAAATTCCTATTTCTGCTAGAAATACATGGGATGATGCAAATAAGGCTGCTTATAATAATAATTTCAAAGCCTTGAATTCTTTATACTATACCTTAGAAAATGATGAGCTTAACTGAATTTCTGCGTGTAAAAATACCTATGAGATATGGGATACTTTAGATGTTTCACATGAAGGAACTATATATGATAAAGGAAAGAGGCTTAACACTTACACTATTAAATATGATAATTTTGAGATGAAGCCTAATGAACCTTTATCTAACATGTATCATAGGTTAATTAATATCATGAATAAAATTAGCTCACTGGGAATGCCAGTCACAGAAAAAGAGAAGATAATGAAATTATTGAGATGTATTCTAGAAATATGGAGAGGGATATTAGGGTCAATTATAGAAACTTGTGACATCAGTACAATTCTTGTAAAGGAGTTGATAGGAAAATTCATGATGTTTAATGAAAAGGGAAAGGTTAACAGCGAATAAGATGATGAAGCTAAGGGATTTTTTTTTCTTTCAAAAATACTCCATCCCATAAAAAAGTAAGGGATAAAGTTTAAGTTCAAGTGATGAAGATTCATTATCCGACAATGATGAGAAAATGGATCATCTAGATAGATGATTTATAAATTTTTATAGGATGAAAAAAAATTTCAATTAATATATCTACAAAGGAAAATATATAAATTTTGGTAATTGGAAAAGGATTGGAAGAAATATGATCATTCAAATGACATCATATTTTATGAATGAAATAGAAAAATGACATGTGAAGTCTAACTATCCAAAAATGAAGTACAAGAAGAAATACGATAAAAAGGATCAGAAGTACAATAATGATATGAAAGCTATATGGAGTGCTTTTGAGGACTCCTCTAGTGACTCTGATTCATCTCATGATTAAAAAGTTAATACATCCAATATATGCCTTATAACCAATCTATCTGATGTAAATTTTTTATCTCTTGAACATAACTCTCATTACTCTAGAGATAAAAATGAAAAGGATGAGGATGATAACATGACTAAAGAATAATTGTTTGATTATTGCAACATGGTTGAGGATAATTTTAATGAGATAAAAGAAAAATAAAAAACACATAAAAAACATGCTCTTACTATTTCTGTTGAATCTTACATTTCTTTAGAAAACGAGAAAAATGCACAGTTGGTTAAAAAAATACTGAACATAAGCTATATAAAAAATAGTTTAAGAAAGAGCTAGAAGAATTCATTGATTGGAAAAATATTCTAAACCAAATTATTGGAGAAAAAATTGATCCAAAATACACCATAGGTATAGGATTCTAACCTAAACAGAGGAGAATAATTAAAAACACATTTATCCCTAAATATGAAACAATATTCAACTAGTTCTACTTTATAAATTTTTTACTATGCATAATGTTATCAAAATAGTCCGATGAACTATTTTAATAGAGTAACTAATAGATTTTATTTATCTTCAAATTTACAAATTTATTATAGTAAACCCATTAAGAAATTTTGGGTTCCTAATTCTTTGATTACTAATATTTTTAGACCCATGAAAATATGGATTCAAAAATCATTTCTAATCAAATTTTATTTTCAAAAAATATCCTTGAAGAGTACCTATAAGAACTTATGGTACTTGGATTATGGGTATTAAAGAAATATGATAGGAGAATACTCAATCTTCAAGAATATAAGAAAGTTTGATTATGGAGATGTCACCTTTGGTGACAATGCTAAAGGAAATATCATCTACTTTATACAAATTAGTAACACATATTCAATTTTAATTTCTAAAGTACTCTTTATTGATGGTTTAAAGTATAAAATTATTATACTTTAACAATTGTTTTATGATCATTTTCATGTAAAATTTTTAAATAATTATTTTAATGTTTTTTACTCTAAAAATGATTTAGGTTTTACTTCCTATAGAAATAGCAATGTTTATGCTGTTAATCTAGATTCTTTAATTTCACAAAATCATTCCTTCGTAAGTTAATTTCATAGAGAATCTTAGCTTTGGCATAATATACTAGGCCATTATATCATTCAACCACCTAAAAATATTACTAGAAAAGGGTTAGTCATGAATCTACCCAAACATGAGTTTCTAAACTATAAAGTCGATAATCCATGTAAAAAAGGAAAAAAAAGATATCCTTCCAACCAGAGAAATAAGACTTGACTTCTCAACCTCTTGAGTTGGTTCACAAGGACTTGTTTGTACCATCTAGAGTTTAAAGTTTAAATTGGAAGAACTATATTTATGTACTTGTAGATGAATTTTCTAGATATATTTGGGTTTTCTTTTTGGGTTCCAAAAAGTGAAGCTAGTTTCTACTTTACCATGTATGCTAGATTGATAAAAAATCTTAGTGGACTTAAAATTTAGACTTTAAGAAGTGACCACGCCCATGAGTTTGAAAATCAAGATTTTTAATCATTTTTCTCCCAAAATGGATATAGTCACAACTTCTCTGCTCCTAGGACACCTCAATAGAATGGAGTTGTAGAATGAAGAAATAGAACCCTTAAATATATTTCTAGTACTATTCTTAATGAATATTACATACCTATATATTATTTGGTTTGAGGATATGAATACAGATTTCTATGTAATCAATAGAGTCTTAATCATACCTATCTTGAAGAAAACCCCTTATGAAAAACCGAACAATAGAAATCCTAAGGATTACTACTTCAGATTTTTTGGCTGAAAAGTCTTAATTATTAATACTAAGGGTAATTTTGAAAAATTTTCCATGAAAAGTGATGAAGTAATTTTTCTAGGATATTAAGTTTCTAGAAAATTCTATAGAGGCTTTAATAAGAGAACCAAATGTGCGGAAGAATCTATACATGTAATATTTTATGAAACGGGTCCACATGATCTGAAGACCACTCTCTATCTTCTTGATGATGATCTATAAAATCTAGACATAAATTCCAAATCTTCTGATTCCACTGTCAGACAAGAAGAAAAATTATTAAGTTCTGGAAAATTTCCAGACTCGGAACATGTATAACTTGAATCTCTATAACACCCATAGGTAACCAATCCATTTTTTCTGGAGGCATTATAAATCTAAAAAACCACCCTTTAGATGTTTTAGTTGGATACTTAGACAAAGGTAAAAAAACTATAGCTTCTCTAAGAAATCAGGTTGAACATTAATATTTTTGGTCACACCATGAAGCAAAGAATATTCATGAGGAAATTAGTGATGAATTTTGGGTAATGGATATACAAGAAGAGATTAATTAGTTTGAAATAAATAAAGTATGAAAACTTGTTGATAGAGCCAAGGATACCTTAATTATAGACACTAAATGAGTGTTTATAAACATCTTTTATGAAGCTAGCACTATAGTAAGGAAAAAATCTAGATTAGTTGTACATGGTTATAGTCAAGAAGAAGGTATAGACTGTGAATAGACATTTTCACCTGTAGCCTAACTTGATTCCATTATAATATTTCTAGCATTTTCAGCTCATATAAATTTAAAACATTATCAAATGTATGTATAAATTTCATTCTTAAATGGTTATATAGTTGAGGATTTTTTTGTTGAACAACCATACAGTTTTCAAAATCCTAGTTTTCGAAATCATGATTTTAAATTAAAAAAAGCTTTATATGGTTTAAAATAAGCTCCAAGAGCTTGGTATGATAGGATCAACTTTTTTATTTTTTCAAATTTTTTTACAAAAGGTATTGCTAAGCCTACCATTTTTATGAAAATAATTTCAAAAGACCTTTTGGTTTTGAAAATATATGTAGATGACACTATTTTTGGATGTTCCAAAAATATCCTATGTTCGAATTTTGAAAAAATTATGCAGATTGAGTTTGAAATGAGTTTAATGGGTGAAATTAAATTCTTTGATGGATTTAAAATCATTCAAAACAAAGAAGGAATTATTTTAAATCAATATCAATATACTAAAGCTCTTCTATTTTTTTTGGTCTGGATAACACTAAAATTTGTGATACATTAATGAGTACAACATGTAATCTCGATCTTGATGAGGATGAAGAAACAATGGATCAAACCAATTATTGTGTTATGATAGGATGTCTTCTATAAATAACTGCTACCTGACTTAAAATTATGTTTAGTGTGTTTATATGTTATTGTTTTCATGAAAACCCAAAAGATTCCCATTTACTTTCTATTAAAATAATTTTTAAATACCTCAAATATACTACCAATTTGGGAATGGTTTATCCTATAGAAAAATAATTTGATTTAGTGAGTTACTCTCATTATGATTTTGGTTGATTCAAGTTTAGATTGAAAAAGAACGACTGGAACATGTCTTCTTTTGGGTAAGTCTCTAGTATCATGGTGTAGTATGAAACAAAATTCCATTGCAATATCTACTACTGAAGATGAATACATTGCTTTTAGAAGTTTTTGTGATGAAATTTTGGGGATGAAACATAATTTACTAGATTATGGATTTCAATTCCAAAATATCCTTATAAATTGTGACAAAACAAGATCTATTAACATTTCTAAGAATCCATTATCTCATTCTAGAACAAAACATATTGATGTAAGACACCATTTTTATGAGATCATTATCCGAAATGAGACATAACTCTTGAATACATTGGAACAAAACATCAACTTCCATATTTTATTAATAAGCCTTTGATTTATGAGATAATGAGTTACATCAGACTTGAGTTAGGAATGAATAAGTTTAGTTAAGTGACTCACCATTGATGTATCACTGTTTATTACTCACAGTTGATGAATCATGGTTAACAACTCACCATTGATGTCTCAATGTTGATGTCCCATAGTTGATGACTCAAAGTTGATGACTCAAAGTTGATGACTCAAAGTTGATGACTCAAAGTTGATGACTCACCATTGATGTCTCAACATTTATGTCTCACCGTTGATGTCTCATCATAGAGTTTCCAACTGTCAGCTTATCTCACCATTGTTTTCCTTCAAATTTTTTATCTGAATAAGTTATTGATTACTATTATAATTTTATTTATTCGATATATTTCTTTTATTTAATTTTATAATTCCTAAATGGTAAAATTAGAATCTATCTAATTTTATCAGGACTCTCAACCTTTAAACCCAAGTTTCAAAACTTCTTCCGTACATTTGTATCTTCCTTCCATTACCTTATAACTATCTGAATACTTACAATGGTTAGAATTAAGTGACAATCTAAATCAATTTTTGATAAACAATGACCATCAAAGAAAAAGAATTTTTTTTGATCCAAATGTTTGAGGAACCTTTGAATCCCAATCTCAAGAAATGAGTTGTTGTACTAAAAAAAGAAATCACAGAAGAATGGGTTCTCTCAAGTAAGTTTCTTTTATAAAGGTAATTGAAAGGGAAAGGTTGGATAAAATGTTTTCCCAATAATAAGTGACCCCTATGTATGAAGCTAGTGTTAGTGTTTTATCAAAATGTTAATTTTTCTTTGAACAAGGATGATGTTTTTTGGTAAGAAGAAGATTAAATGGACTCATATTTTTCTTCTCATCAACAGTATGGAATGTATGTTTAGGAGTACCAAATGAGGATATCATTGAAGATATTTAGGGATTTTCCCCTCCTTAAAGTGAAATTTTCTATTTAAAATAGGCTTTAGAAGTTCTAACTAGAGATGAAATTCATCGAAGACCTATTACTTCTGAGTTAGAAGGAGAAACCTGACTACTATTTAAGTTTATCCAACAACTTCTCTGTTCAAGAAAATGTTACTTTTCCACCTTAAAATATCAATATGTATTCTTTATGTATATTTCAAAGGAAGGATATAAATTCAATATATGAAAATACTTCATTCTCCACATGTTTTATATGATTAAATCTACTTCAAGATCCAATTTTCTATTTTATTCAAATTTCATTTCTACTACGTTGAAAGACAAAGGATTCGTAATATAAAATAAAGAGTCTATCATAGACTATGGTGGTTTTTTCATTTGCAAGGTTATATTCAGGAGGATGAAAATAAGTTTGAATCCATGGAAGAAATAGTGGGTAGATGATAAAGAAACAATTTATTAAAATTTTATCCCTATTGACCACCCCATAAAACAAAAAGACATTACAAATCTGAGTTTGTAACCAAATGAAGTAATGGAATACTTAGATGAAGAATTTGAAGTTGTTGTCTCTACATCTAAAGGGGAAAATATATCTGATGAATAAAGAAGTGATCCTGATAATCTTAAAGGGAATGACTAACATTCTCATGAATCTCATTGACCTTCACAGGCTCTATTCTATAGATAATCTCTTCTAAAGGATGATTATTGTGATGAGACTAAGGAAGAAATCATTGATTATAAAAGTGTATATGAAACTCTAGAGACTTGTGTTAAAAAAATTGATGATGAAAGTGAAAAGGATAGTGTGGAAAATGACGGAGGAGATAATTATGATGATGAATAAGAGGATAAGGTAAATGAATAGGAAGAAGAAGAAAATGATAAAAGAGAATAAAGAGAATATGATAAAAATGGATAAGATAAAGAATAAAATAAAGGTGACTATGATGCCTTAGATAATTCAGATCATGATAGCGGCGATGCAATGGATATTTCTCTATATGCTAGATATAATGATGAACTGGTTGAACAATCTAAGAAATTGTATATTGAAATTGAGGAACCTAATAATAAAGTTCACAGAGTTGTTGGAAATGATAATGAAATTCATTTTATAGATTCAATTGATACTAAAAATAAAGCATCTATTGAGGGGAAGAAAAACCCAAGTATAGTGAGTGTTGAATATCCAAACCCTTTAGATACAAATTATATGGATTAGTGGTACAAATACCATAGCTATATTTATTTTAGTGGATCTCAGGGATCCTTAATTAAGGAAATAGACTTATCAAAATGGTTTTAGATCAATCCAGTCTCTATTAAATTATCTTCCCCTACCACTGCATAGGAACCTTCAAACTATGTAATCAGGATGATTTAAAATCTTATAGAGAGAAAATATTATCTGGTGTTGGAGATCTTATGATATCACAACCTACACCAAGGAAAAATCTTAGTGAAAGAGATGTTGTAATGTTTCTAGAGAAAGTAATTTGGAAAATTCATCCCATGAAGTTTCATGAAATTCAGGAATCTAGAATTGAGAATAAGAAACTCAATGATGAATTGGAAACCCTAAAATTATTGTTTGAGGAAGTGAAGTCATATTTTAAAACCCCATTGGATTGTATTCTTTAAAGTCTTGGAGACACCTATTCTGAGTCTTCTCTATATGCTTCCCCTCATCCTCTAGTGTTTGATATTGATCAAATGAGATCAATTGTTATAGATGTGTTAAGAGGTGAATATACCTTTCATACTAAACATTATTAATCATTGAATGTTGATATGGTCAGATCGGTTGTCAGATATGAATTTCAGACTATGATGTGTTATTCAGATCAAGATAGTTTGAGAAAAAATCATCAAAACAGCTACCATGTACATTCCATGGTCATGATTTACTCTAAATATTTCACTACTTCTTAAGAATATATCACAAAGAAATTCTATGTCTACTTTAAAAGGATTTATACCAAGAAAAATTTTGGATAGTAATTTAAATTATTTCACTTGAAAATATAAATATTCCACCAGTAACATAATACTTTAGAGAGAAAGTTAAGAAACTTAAGGATCTTGCTTCTTTTCTTTATTCCTTTATGGAAAATAAAGATGAATTCCCTAAAGATATAGAAAAGGGATGATAGATAATTATGTAATTTATCAATATACTAAAGTCTTATCAATATTTTAATACCAATAAAATTCTAGCTTTACATGCCTTTCATATTCCTTCAAATTCTGCTGGACTGACAACTTAACCTATGTACGCCTCTCCACATCCACAGTTCCATTATTATTTTGTAAAAAATCCTTTTGAAACATTAACTCCTACTCTTAAACCATTTCCAATGTCTCCTACTGACGCAATCATTCATTTGAGGTCATTTATTTACTGGGAATTACCTTCCGCTACCTCAGCTTCTCCTTCAGTGTTGAAGGCTATCCCTCTGCTATCAACATCTACTCTAAGAGCTTATGATAAAGGGAAAGCACAACAATATCCAACCATGGAGAGGCCTTGAAGTTAAATTTTTTTGATGAGGATATAAATGGAAACTTTTAATTAATATATATATATATATATAATCATTTTGTCTCATTTCTTCTGTGCTCTATTTTTTTTTACCTTTTTTATAATCCCAAAAGGGGGAGAAAATCACTATGGAATATGATTTATTTTTTACTATGGAATATGATTTATTTTATCTTTAGTACCTATATGATATTTATTATTTCTATGATACCATAATCATTGTTTTTCTCTCAGATATAATTTATGATTATGCTCTATAATGTAATAAAATTTGAATGATTATATTTTCTTTTATATGTATTTGTTAAGTCTAATTCCATGATTTGTGATCATAAAAAGGAACAGATTGTTGACCTATACTAGTTTTAATACTCAAAAATAATACTTAACTATTTATAATGATTTTATTGTGTTATGTTATCTTATGTACATATAAGATAGATTGACACTTTTTTTGGTCTGAATCACCACTCTAGACACACTACTCTGGATTTACTATTTAGGATGACTAATTGCTCTTTACTCGCCACTAATAACACATCACTCTTGATTTACCACTGTGGATGAATAATCACTCTCGAAAAACCACTCTAGATTTACCACTAAGGATGACTCGCCTCTCCTGACACACTACTTTGGATTCACCATTGATTCTGAGTCACCATTCCATAGACTCCCCATTCCAAAGAGTCACCATTCCAAAACTAGACTCACCACTCAAAAGACATACTTATATCATTCCTTATTCATTTTAGATTATATATTTTTAATTTTCATATTTCTGGAACTTAATGCTACTGATTATTTTAAAGGCCTTTTTCCAGCCTTTTGTAGAAAACATTTAAATCACTACCAGACTGCGGTATGAGGTATGAGGTACCAGAAAAAGATTAGAAACATGTTTTATATTAGATAAAGTGTATATTGAAAACAATCAATCAAAAATATAGGTGTGCATGGTTATGGAAGAAAACAAAAATGACTCAAAATTTATGAAAAACCAAAAGAGGCCATGCCGTATGTGTTCAAGCTTCTACATGAAGCATTTGAAGAAGACAAAAATAAGAATTTTGTTGTACACTTGGATCATTTATAAAAAAGAAGAAAAGGATTCTAAAATACTCTATTTTACAACTGACTTTTAAAAAATGACTCATGATTCATTTTAAGATACCTTTAAGGAGCTATTAAGCTAAAACACATATCACCCATAGAAACACTATCCATTCTACTATTTTACCTCTCGATTTGTAAAATTTATTTACATTATGAGAAGTGTGTGATTATCTATGTTTTATGAACACACACTAACTCCTATGAATAACTAGAAGATACATAGATATCTTCTCAACTTATCTTTTTACACCCTGTATTCCCATAGATAATAGTGTAAGGGGCCCCTAGGTGACTTTTCACATTCCCCATTCCCATGAAAACTGTGGGAGGGGTCTTTATGGCCTGGAAAAAATTAAATGTGATTTTTGTATATCTAGATCCTAGTTTTGGATCAAGTTTATTTCAATAAACTACTTAATGAAAGGTGATCACTAAGTGGAGAGGAATAAATCTCATCATGAGACTGAACCTCTTATTATTATTTTCACTTCTCCTTTAAGGTTCTGTTTTCACAGCTTTGACTATTTAAATCATGAAGAATACCTTTCACATTGTTAGTTAATCATAGATGTTTTTTATATTATAATTTGATTTAGTAATTTTATTTCAAAAGTTAAAATAGTATTTCATATTATTTCAAAATAAAACTAATTACTCTTTGTAATATATTTTTAAAGGTAAAAATATTTATGAATCTACTAATTTGGTTGACTGAGTTGTCTTATATTCTAATTTGGGTGATTGTTTTAAAATCCATTTTAACTAGATATTTTTATTAGGAACTCAATTCACCCCCTCTTGAATATCCTACTTTAACCAACAAATTGGATCCATTGATCAAATATCTAAAATTGATGTGTGATACAAGTGTAACAATGTATGATGCTCCTAGAAGAGAAGAATTCACATTAAGGTCCATATTGTCCGGGATGATAAATGAATTCCCCTCTTATGGAAATTTATCAAGATATAGAATTAAAGGAATGTAGGGGAATCCCATTTATGAAAAATGAACACACTCAGTTCGGTTGAAATATTCCTCAAAGGCTGAATTTTTAGGACATCCATTTTTTTAACAAATGAAATAAATACAGATCCTAGATGACAACATTTTATGGGAATATTGAAAAAGGTACAACACTATCTCTAGTAACAGGTGATCAACTATTTTATAAAGTAAAATACATTGACATTATTTTTGGTTAAACATTTTTGAAAAACATTTTGAAATTAAGTTGGAAGAAGAGATCAATTTTATTTGAATTATTGTATTGGAATTGTTTGTATGTTAGAAATTTTCTTGATTTCATGCATGTAGAAAAAATTTATTTGATTGTGTTATTGGAACATTACAAAATGTTCCTAAAAAAAAATATAGAATCAAGTCTAGGTTGGATATGATTAACCTAGGGATAATGGATGAGTTGGAACCGACGAAGGGTAATGTGAAACCTTTTCTTCCTCCAACATCCTAAACTCTATCCAGATAGAAAAATTTAAATTTTTTCTTTTTAATAATAATGTAAATGTTCTATAGGGGTATTCACCAAATATCAAGAATGTTGTGTCAATGAATAATTTGAAATTACAGGGACTAAAATCATATGAATGTCCTGTTTTTATTCAAGATTTGATGCATGTTTCTTTCCATTTCATTCTACATCAAAAATGTAATGCATAAATTATCCAGACTATGCTTATTTTTTAATTCCATATGCTATAAATATATAGAATTTTTGAAGTTTCTAATCATGAATAGGGTGGTTTTAGTCATATTATGTGAATTAGAAATGTTCTTCCCACTATTATTATGTTTTATAGTGGTAAAATTAATGGTTAAATTGGTTATAGAGGTTCAACAATGTGGTCATATCCATTAAAGATATATGTACCCCAATGAATGGTATATGAATATTTTGAAAGGGTATGTCTAGAATCAAAGTTGGATAGAAGGTTGTATTGTAACATGATATATTTTTGAAGAAGCTATTTAATTCTATAACTATTTCCTATCATATTTTGAAAACATTGATCTCCCTAAGTCTCATCATAGAGAACACCTTATGATCGAAGGGATTTACCAAAGTGATGTTTTTACGATTACCTTGATAGGGAAGGAGAAATCAATCCTTTACATTTTACATAATACTGAAAGTGTTGATCTATACATTGAATCCCACAAAGAAATTCTTAGAGATTTGAATCCATTAATGGATGAAGGATGGATATCAAATATACATAATTATTAGTTTATAGGATGGTTTTGAGATAAAATTTATAAGGATTTATCTACAAATCCAAATTCAATTTTTTAATGACATTAATGGATATCCAGGGGATTGAATAAAAATGTTACATCTTGCACTAGTTTTGTAATGAATGGTTATACATTATATAAAACATAATAATATGACTATATTATGATGCAAACTAGTAGTGTTATGATTCTAGGAAAAGTGGTGCATATATCTGGTTCCATGGATAGAAATACAATTTATGAAAATAAGTCATATTTTAGCATTATTGAATAGATATAAGAGTTTTAATAAACAAAATTTAATGTGCCAATTTTCTATTGAAAATGGGTTGAAAATATGAGAGTAGTGAAAGTTGATTAAATTGGATTCATGAAGGTGAATTTCAGTGTGGAAGGAAGAATGACAAGCCATTCATAATGTCATTACAAGTAGTGCAATTATTTTATGTCTTAGATCGAGCAAACAAGAATTGGTTGATTGTCCTATTGCAGACTAAAAAAATGATGGGTTATATGAAATATTCAACCAAGGATAACCGTTTCCTTGGGAGGTCACAATCAGTTCATGCTTGTCCCAATGTAGGCAATGTCTTGTATACTAGAGGGGACCTGAAAGAGGTGATTGGGATCTTCAATAGGAGAACCAAATACCTAAAAACTTTTAAAAAATAAATAGAGTTCAATGAGTAGGTAAAAGTGTTTTTAATATATTATTTTTTTCCTCATAATATAATATTTTCATTACTACATTAACATAAATCTAAATTAAATGTTTGACTACTCAGGAAGACAATGTCTTATGAACATAATGATATTACCAATCCATGAAAAAACAAACTATAATGTTGAAACCCTTTAATAATGTGTCATGTTAATGTCAAGATATACATTTTCTATTTTACTAAAAAATTATTTTATAAAACGTTGATTAAATATTCCTTACTAATTACAGATTTCATCTATTTTAGAATATTTCTTTCCATATTTCATGCCTTTCTGCACGAAAAAATCCATATAATTATTCTCCCTGAAAACAGTTTAACCATTGTAATGATTGAATTTTTCACTTTTCTTAATGTTTCATCCACCTCCTTTACTAGAAGAGTAATGCAGATACCTTTTCTCAATAATAGAGGAAATATTGATTTTTGAACGGTAAAATAATTGTCCATAGTATTAATTTATCATTTCATATTTGTGTTTACTTTATTTCTTTTTAGTATTACTCATATAAGAATTGTTTTCTTATACAGGTGAACTTTGGTCGGAGTAGGGGTGATCTGTCCATCTTTCATTCCTTTTTACACTAAAACATCAACAAATCTCTTCTCTCTCAAAATATTTCACTCATGAATTATTGGAATTTATAACATTCCTTCATTTTCCCTCCACTACCTTTGTATAAAGAAAAATGATTCTGCCTTTTCTTAATCACAGAGGTAATCTTGGCATTTTCACATCAAAATCAATATCCCTTGAAATAATGTATTTTTTCATATTTATGTTTAATTGTTTTTTGTTTTACTCCTATAGGAATTGTTTTCTTATACCCATGGATTCTTCTATTAAAGTTATGGTGTTTGTTCAAAGTTTCTCATGCTCGTGAGAGATTGGGCTTTGAGCCTATAATTGAGATAATGAGAATAGGGAAATGCGTTACAAATGCATATAACTATCATGAAAAGGTGAATTCATACTACTTATTTAATTAATTTTTTCATCATTTTATCGACTATTTATAAGTCAATTTTGTTATCTTTTTTATCTAATAATTATTTAGTTTGTTTCATAGATCTTTTGGGAATTAATATTTTCATAGTTTTATTTAAGAAGGTTTCAGTCTATCTTTTATGTTGTCCTACACTAAAATTTCCATAAAATTATTCTCCCTCAAAACCTTTTCACCCCGACAGTATTGGAATTTATCACTCTCCTTCAAGTTCCCTTAACTTTTGAATCACAAAGGTAATTTTGATGTTTTCATAGTAAAAGCATTATCCATATAATTAATGTATTGTCTCATATTTATGTTTAATTTATTTATTTTCAGTATTACTCATATAATAATTGATTTTATATATATGTGGATTCATTTGTTCAAGTTGGGGTGTTTTTTTTGAAGCTACTCGTGCTCATGAGAGATTGGACTTCGAGTTTGCAACTGAGATAATAACAATAAGGAAATGTGTTAAAAATGAATACAACAATCATAAAAAAGTTAAATTATTAATACTTATTTAATTAATTTTTTCATCATTTTATCAACTATTTTTAAGTTAATTTTATTATCATTTTTATCTAATACTTATTTAGTTTTTTCACAGATATTTTAGCAATTTATATTTTTCTAAACTATCTACAAAAATCCACAAAAGAGATAAAATGTTATTTTCTACCAATGTTGCGACACTTTCCACTACTGTTCATTGTTGAACTGAAACAATACATATTGATTCTATGTTCTTATCTAAAAAAGGTTTATTAACTAAGAACATCGGGTCAATATGCAGTCATGGTATTTCAAAAAATAAATATAAAATAAATAACGGTATAATTCTTCATTTGATTTTTTTTGAGACTTTAAGACATGTAATAATCTGTCATAGTTCTATCTAACAAATGGTGGGACCAGTATGACTCTAGGTGCTTCTTTTTGTTTAAAATTGAAATTAATTTTAGTAAAAAAGAAAACTGACATAATCATAAGTGATAAAAAATATTCATATTTTTTTATAATTTAATGAAATAATCTATAAGTCATTTTTGATGTATAGAAATCATCCACACCTCAATATGATACATGATGTGCCCAGTATGACTCAAATTGTCCATTATCAGTTTTATATCAATATTTTTGTTCAAAATGTGCCACTCACTGAAAACCAATAAAACATGATTGTATTTTCTTGATAATTTAGGAAAATAATTCATAAATAATTTTTGATGTGTAGGAATCATAGTCGCATGAAACTGATACACAATGTGACCTATATGAGTCAAAGTTCTTGTTTCTAGTTTAAAATGACATTTTAGTTAAAAATAAAAGTAATATACTCAAAATAGATACAAAAAAGATTGTTTTGGTAATTTATGATAAATACCCACAAGTCATTTAGGATTTGTAAAAATTATCCTCACCTAAATTTGACACACAATGTGACTGGCATGACACAAAGTGATTTTTTTTATTTAAAATTGACATCAATTTCAGTAGAAAAGATGTATCACTTACTAAAAATTGAGAAAACACATTCATATTTTTTTGATACTTCAGGAAAATGATCAATTTGTATTTTTTAACATGTGGTAATTAAATTCACCTCAATCCAATACATTATGTGCCCAATATTACTCAAAGTGTCTATTATCAGTTTAAAATGGATATTTTAGTTTCATAAGATTCAATCCATGAAAACTAGTCAAGCATTCTTGGATTGTATTTATAATTTAGTGAAATGGTTCATAAATAATTTTTGATATGTAGTAATCAATATAACGTCAAACTGATACATGATGTAACCGATATGAGTCAAATTGTGTGTGTTGAGTTTAAAATGAAATTTGAGTAAAAAAGACAAATGACATTCTCAAAACTATTAAAAACATAAATATTTCTCTAATACTTTGTGAAAATGATCCATAATTCAATTGAGGTGTGTAGGAATCATCCGAAAATCAGTCTGATGCATGGGGTGACCAATATGTCTCCAAGTGCATCATTTTATATAAAATTGACATCAATTTTCATAAAAACAAAAACGGACCTACTCAAAACCAAGAAAACACCATAATATTATTATAATACATTATAAAAATGATTTATAAGTATTTTTCTGAAGTGATTGAATCATATTAAACTCAATCTTACACATGATGTACCCAATATGATTTAAAGTGTCCGTTATCAGTTTAAAATCGTTCTTTCAATTCAAAACGATTCAATCAGTAAGATCATAGAAAACATGATTATATTGTTTTGATAATTTATAAAAATAATTCATAAATCATTTTTATGTTTAGGAATTGGTCTCACATCAAACTGACACATGATGTGATTAGTATGAGTCAAAGTGTGTGTTTCTAGTTTAAAATGACATTTTATTAAAAAATAAAAGTGACATACTCAAAACCAATAAATGCATTCTAATTATTTTGATACATTAGGAAAAGGATCCATATGTCATTTGAGATGTGTAGGAATGAACCACAACTCAATCTGATGCACCATGTGGCCTGTATGATTCCAAGTACATATTTTTATTTAGAATTTACAATAATTTTTGTAAAAAGGACTAGTGATATAATCAAAACCAAGAAACAACATTCATATTGTTTTTTAAATTTTGAAAAAATATCCATATATCATTTGAGATGTGTAGGAGTTTTTTCGTTTTGGTTTTTCAGGCCTTGAAACGCCCAATGGCTCTGTATCCAATGATTGATGGACCTACTTTCCAAAGGCAGGCATTCGCCGGATGGCCTGACCAGCAACTCTTAATAACTCACATTGGTCGAGAGGATGGGATGCTATGCTCATCACACCCTTTTTGGGGGGAAATTATTGCCTGTTCTGGGACTCTCTTATAGATTTAAGACGTATTTATATGTTCACGAATCTTTGGTTTATACCCAAACATAGTATCCATGGATTTAACCTTGGTGGGAAATGGTCAACTAAACTCATGGGTTCGGAATCATTTATGCCCGAGGTTGAGGCGGTACTAGGAGCAGTGTGGTGAACCGATGTGAGGACAGTCGGATCAACCTGTTGTCAGGCTTGAACCTCAGAGAGGCTTCCTACGTACCCTGCCTAGGGGACAGGGATCAAAGTCCACATAGTTCGAATGAAGAGCGTTGGAGAACCAATGTGAAGGTGGACCCGGGGGTCCGTTGGTGGTCGAGCTTGAACCTCATGGAGGCTTCCTACGTACCCTTCCTAGAGGGTAGGGATCAAAGTCCACGTAGTTCGCATTGGCTTTGGACTTAGGCTCTGAGGCTACCTTGAATAATGGATTAGGGATTACACTCTGAGGAGGCCCATAAGAGGATGTCATGGTCGATGCTTACTCTAAGCCCACGTGAGTCATGCTCGGTGTGAGAAACAAGAGGCAGCAGGGACCATAGGATCACTTCACGAGAGGTGCGTCCGTGAGAAGTGGAGTGGGGCTTATGCATGAGGGCGGCCCATGTGGTCAGGGCTTACTCCTAGTTGGATGCCCAAAAGGTCGGGGCTTACTCCGAGATGGATGCCCAGGGTGACAAAGCCTAGCGGGAGAGGGAAAGGGGGTGCTCCTGTGCCCATCTCCTCTCTTACAGTGCATGAGGGCTTCCTTCTGATGGATATTTTACCATCACCAAGGAACCCTCAAAAAGTGGAGGGGTAGAAATGGGATTCTCGAGATCAGACTCCACATTATCGTGGGAATGTGAACCCAGGAATGCTTCGGGAATCAACTCAAGGGTCATAGAAACCCCTTTTCCCCTGTTTATCGTGGGTATGTGAACTCAAAATGGTGCGTTGATGCGCCTGAATGTTACACCACGCCGATCTGGTGGCTCTGGTGGAGGCCTCGGCTTGGGGATGATGAATAGGCCAATGAGGGAGTTGCGGAGGACTTGGCTGGATCAGAAGGATTTTATCTGGCTCAGGAAATGAGAACACCGAAGTATTTGGCGAGAAACCGAGAGGTATGGGTGGTGGATCCCTTCGCGTGGGGAAGTGTCACATGGCTGGAGAAGTCGTCCGTGAACTAGGGTGGTTCGTGGCTTCGGGTTCAATCCGCGAACCAGGGTGGTTCGTGGTGGGTTCCAGGCGGGTAGCAGCGGCCAAGGGTAGCGCTGGTCAGAGGCTCGTCGACCGGGTCTTCCCCACGTAGGAGAGTGCTATGCATTGTGAGGGATGGGAAAAGAGGCATAAACTCCCTAGTCCGTGGGGAAGTCATCTGCAGAGGGGGTATGGTTCGATGTTCTCCTTTTTTTTGTTATTTTAGGTTCGCGGCTCACCAAATTATTATGCGTTTTCAATTCCTTGTTAATTCATATACCTGTTTTGGTTCACGGGTGGGAATTTCGCTATTTGCGAAATCCAAAGCCTTCCTTCAACCGATCTCCTTCCTAATCTCCAATCCCTCCGAATCCGATTTGAGTTCTCTGATCCCCCTTTATTTCCCCTTTGGTCTCCTTTTATAGAGTGGGAAAAGGGATGTATCTGTGGACACACGACACCTTTTGCGGAGGCCCATAACCAAATACCCAGTTTATAACTGACTTGGTCAATCCGTGATTCGCGGTGGGTATTGAACACTTCCCCCCCTCCGCGAGGCGAACTCAGGGAATGATTCGGGGCTGCAGAGGGTTCCACCTCTATCCCACGAACGACAGCGGGTGCGACTTGAATCGGTCGATGCGGTCCGCGGTTGGGGTGGTTCGTGACGGTGAACCGGACTGGCGCCCATCCTACCATGTGACCACGGAGGCTCTCCACCTCCATTTCACGAATGAAAATGGTTCGCGGAGGGGGTGCCTTGTGGGGCCGGGCCACGTTGCGCTTCCATGGGACCAGTTCACGGACCGGTCCTGTTTGTGTCCCTTATTTGATTATTTTCCCCAATTCTTTGTGGGATTTGGGTAGAATCTCCTTTGTGTATTTTTCAGGACCCTACAAATACCCCCCATCAGAATGGGGTCCGATCAGAACAAAGAGGAGGCCATTCCGATGCAAAGCAGTCCTGAAACTGAGATAGTCTTTGGTAGAGAGGTGGACCCGGTAGGGGACCACGCCTATAAATAACGGGGAGACCTTCACTTGTCCTTTACTGAATTCTTCATGAAACTAGATCTCCTTCACCTATGCGTGTTCTCTCCTTTGCGAAGTGCCTCGTCTGCGAATCGGCAGTGACCTCTGCGAACCATTCCTTCCTCGCGGTCGCCTTCACCTGCGAACCAACATCCCAACCGCGAACCATTAATCTTAATTAATTAAAAAGTAAGTGATGAAGGGTTGCGTAGGAACATGATTTGTGGTTTCGTTGCTCCGCAGACTAAAATTCTCTTGACCTCTAAAAAGTATCTGAGTCTTCAGAACTTAATCACTTAAACTCAGGATTGAAATTCTGCAGAGCGACTTGGTTCGCGGTTTCCTGGCCAACGCTCCGCGGGCCAGTGCTTCGCAGACTGATTTCTCAAAGGACTAGTTCACGGGATGATGTCATCGCAAACCATCCTCCAAGGCCTCCTTGCGGATTTTGATTATGAAGGCTCCTTAACCCTATATCTGGTTATTTTTTTTTCCAGATTTTCATTTCAGACTAACCGATTGTTAGCTCCCACTGTGCAGGGAGAAAATATTGTTCCCCCTCATTCTGCACTGAGGCCTGCTACAGAGCCCCTCTAAACTGGCTCAGAGAGACATTCAACTATGATTCATAGAGCAGAGGGCATCAAAGAAGACCCTAGTCGGCCCATCATTCCTGATGATGGTGTATTGAAGAACCTGCTCTCTCCGGAGTTTCTGAGTTATCCATTATCAAATTGGCTCCCGCTCTATGGCTTCGGTATTCAGGATGACATCCCTATCCCCCCTACTTTCTCAGGTCTCCCTTATCCTTTCATGGAAGTGCCGTCAAAATGAATTCATGCAAACCTTACCCAATCCGGGGAGATAATCTCTAATTTTGGTCAGAAAAACACATTTATTCTGAGGGGATCTGTCTGGACCCAAAGCAATCAGTGCACTAAATACTTTTCTCAGAAAGTTGTCCTTAAGGACTACCCTTCTATTATCAACCTTGCTCGATGGGATCCTAAGGCAGGGTGGGTTCCCAGGTGGGATATTTGGTCTGACGATCTCTTCTCAAATGATTGGGCCTCAACTTTCTGGGTTGTCGGGAGTCTCCCGATTCACTGGAAGCAGTGAATCTATACTCCGCAGTGTGGGTTTCCCAATTTTTTGTTTACCCACCATATCTGATCCTGCCTGACCTGTTCAGCCGCTGGTGTTCAAGTACTAATACTTTCCACCTTGCCCACGATGAAGTAGGCATTAGTCCGTTGGACATCTACCAGATAAGAGGACTGCCGATTACTGGTGATATGTATGACGAATTTTTTACCACTCCTGACGCATGGGATGACGTCAAAAAGGTACCTTTTTTGGGGAAGGCGCTGTTGGTAATGGAAGAGCAGTCTTTGTGTCAGGCGTTGAATGCCCGCTCTCTCATTCCCTATGGTACCTGGATAGGGTTATTTCTGAACACTACGGGTCATGTGCCAAAGATCAAGCGCCCTAGGACACACCATTCTCAGCAGTCAAGAACCTCCCCAGGTTCCTACTAGGTAGTTCTGGAGGTGGGCAACTACCTTTCACGGGGTTACGAGGTGCACCCTGGTGTGTCGCCTACGCTCCAGTTGACTGGTCTTTTTGCTATGTTTTTGAGAAGATGGCTATTTCCTTTTCAGGATGTTAACCCAGGTGTCCGAGCCTGCACTTTGATGATGGTGGCTGAGTTAGCAGAGGGCTGCCTGGTGAATTTAGTCATGCCCACTTTGGACAGTATCTATGATCTACTGAGCCACATGCAGGTGAGAGGGTCACCCTACCATCTGAGCAGGCCATTTCAATTTTTGTATGGCTAGGTGGTGGATCATTGTCGCTATTATGAGTAAAGTCACAACATGGCCATCCTGCTTCCTACCTTTCGGTCTACCCTATTGGATATAGCTGGAGTTCGCTTGAAGTACCTCAATTCTAGTGAAGTCCTCGCGATTCTGAGCGACTTCTCCCAGTTCATCTTCACTCGCTACCCCACCCCTTCTGGCGTCTTAGTTGACAACCGTCGGGAGAGCCTAGAGGAGCTCTCTTACATGATCTCCCTGCGGGATGGGTTTCTGTCCGCAGAAATCGATGGGGTTTCTCTGTGCGAGACGTATGTCCCGTATCACTTTTCTCACCAGTTCAGGTGCATGAAAGTCCAAGTTTTCCTTCCCCTTTCTCAGGCTCAAGGACTAAACTCGGCCATACTTTGTCAGTGGTGGTTGATGCTGACGTGGGAGGGATCTAACGCAAGCATTCCCCTGGCTGATACAAGGGCGGTTGCCGGCCTTTCCATGGAGTACGCAAAAACATGGGTAAAATACTATCCTAATGGGATCCTAGGGAAGGCTGCCCGGAAGGTTCCCAAATCAGGAGGTATGGTGGCTGTTGCATCCACCACACCTTCCTCATTAGTTTTAAGGTAGGACCGACTAATGGCTCGTCGATGAAAAAGACTCAGAGAACATTCCTCTCCCAACCCTGTGGTGGCCGTAGTTCAGACAAATTCATCATTATTGTGCATGGATGAGTACGATTTTGTGGTTTCGGGTCCCAACGAGACCATCCCGGAGGTTCCCCCAGTCGATACCGGGCTTAGCAACTTGGTCCCCAATCCTAAACCGGGGTTAGAGGTTCCAGACTTTCCAGCATCGGAGTAAACTTCTAGTGAGCACTCGTCCGCCCGGGCTGCCATGCCAGAATTTGTTCTCATGTCGTCTAGTGAGGATAACAAATATCATCGTACCATGGTGGACCATCGGGCAGTGCGCAGGTGGGCCTGGCCCCGAATATGGGAAATCATCACTGAAACCCCTTTAGCCGAAATGGAAACTAAAACTGAAGCTCTTTGTCAGCTCTTCATAGGTTTGGGGTCAGGTGGCTTTGACTATCGGCAGTTCCATTCTCTTTCTTTCCAAGTTTTCATGGCCCATGAGGAAGCTGCCACTAATTAATGCAAGCTTTCTCACTTCGATACCACTCATTGTGGGGCCCAAACCTTGGAGGAAACCACAACAAAAATCCATCAACTGATAGCACGGGAGGTAATCTCTCGAGATCAGGAAGCCATCTTATCCTCCGAGTTGCATGAATGCGAAAACGGGTTGCAATGATGAGGATCAGTTATCAGCTATGATTGGTCGTCTTGAAGCTACCAGAAAAGGGATCAACGACCCCCAAACCGTAGTGGAGCGTATCCATCTGGTGGCTGAGGTTGAAACCAGGGAGAAGGTAGTGTTGGAACAGTCCTGAAACGACCTTCGCTGCGCGGTCGCTGATCTGGTGGAGAGAGTGAGTCAATCTCCTTTATAACTATCAGAGCCACTTTTGAATCCCCTGTTTTACTTACCCCTCTTCCCCCTTTTTTTGTGTGAAGGAGAGACCCCAGCTTGTGGACGTCCTCCCTTTTTTTGTTCGAACGAAACACAGTCTCTGTCAATCACTTGTTGCTATGAAATTTGATTGTTACTTAGAACAATTGTTGTGAAAATAACAATTCACTGAATCAGAATTAATCATAACTCAAGAAAACAAGCTCTAACTATTTCTTGGACTATGGGGTCCAACGAGCATTGTTTGACTATTGCTTTAGTTTTGTAGGAAAACCCTACAAACATTTTTTTTGTCTCTTTTTTTTTCTTTTAATGACCGGATTTTTCTGGGGACCATTTAGTGTGGACCCAACGGGTATAACCCGGCTTTTTCTTAGGTCTCCCTTTTCAGGTTTTCGGCCTAACAGGCTTTGTGCCTCTTTATTTTGTGAGTGGTTTAAAGTCCCGCCACCAAGACTATCACTACTGATGTTTTAGGTCAAATAGATTTGACCAAATATGGTGGGGCGAGGGCCCCAATGGGGTTCAACTGATTAAAATATGTCTCAATACTCTTCTGACACACATGTGGGGAAACATGTTTCAATTTGAACGGCATGCATGGCATGTCTCAAGATATAGGAGTTGTCTCGGCATATAGAGGTAGGAAGAGCGTTGCCTAAGGAAAACTTGCCTATGGTAGACGGGCCAGGGGCAACTAATATGCAGAGACGCTAAGGGCATGGTATGCATAGTCATGAAAAGGTGTCCTTATGTCAAAGACATATCCATTTCTGATTTCCAGGGGACTTCATGGAAGTCCAGCTCTTGGAAACCACGATGGGTGGTTTGGAAAAAATGATAACCACTGGGGGTGGCCCGGAAAGGGTATGTGATGTTTGAAAGGTTTTGAGAACACCTATATCAATCAGGAGTGTGGAAGCAAGGTTCCTGTCCTACGCATTTATCTAGCGTAAAGGACGGTTGGGGCTTACCGCAGTTTAAAGTCATGCAGCTGGGACATCATCTGAAATGTAATGACTTCTCCTGGTTCTCCGTAATCTTGTCAAAGACGTTCTGCCGCTGTTGATGCTCCTTTCGTCACAGAATCTAAAGATCGGAAAAGGGGAATATCTGAACATAATGTGATTCATCCTTTGAAGAAACATCAAAAATCGACAAAGGGATGAAGAAGGAGAACATTACCCATAGGTCGCGCAAGTTCCCTCATGGTCACGCAAGTACACTTGCGCGCCACCTAGTGGTCGTGCAAGTACTTGCGCGATGCCTTATGGTCGTGCAAGTGACTTGCGCGACCTAAGTGGTAACCGCCCGGTAACCGCCCAGGGTCTTCTTTTGCCTATAAATAGACCCTGTGGGCCCCCCATTCGAGAGGATCTTTTTCCAGAAACTCGGATTGAAGCTCCTGACGCCCAAGTCTCTTCTCAAAGATTCTGGAACACTTCTAAGGTAATTTCTTACCTAGAACGGAAGATCTAAATAGAAGAAGGAAGGCCTATGTGTTGAAACTTATCAAACACTTGCGCGCCGACTTATTTTCTTCAATATAACTTGCACGTCCCTCTTCTGGAAGAACCTCAAGAAAATTCTAAAGGGTTTAATGAAGAGTCGCTCAAGCATTTCAATGCTGGTTGAAAATCGCGCAAGTACACCATGTGTCGCGCAGGTATACCTGCGCGACCAATACTTGCGCGCCCACGGAAGACTTGCGCGCCTTGCAAGACTTGTGCGCACCTATCTTTTTGGGTGCCCATCTTGCCCATTTTTTCCCCTCTTCCTCAGGAGTAAGCCCCAAATTCTTAAAGTTCCCAAACATGGGAATCCTCTTCAGGAGTAAGCCCCAAACCTTAATCCCTAACCTGGGTCTCCTTTTCAGGAATAAGACTCAGTCATAACCTTGGGCTTCCTTTTAAGGAGTAAGCCCCAAGTCCCCTAACCTGGGTCTCCTTTTCAGGAATAAGACTCAGTCATAACTTGGGCCTCCTTTTTTAGGAGTAAGTCCCAGTCATAATCTTGGGTTTCCTTTTTAGAAGTAAACCTCAAGCCCCCTTAAAATTCTCTTAAACAGTCATAATTTACCCTTGATTTGGGTTTCCTTTTTAAGAGTAAAACCCAATCATAAGTCCCCTCCTAACGTGGGAATCCTCCTTAGGAGTAAGCCCCAAGATTAGAGTATTCAAATCTCCATGAAGCACATATAACTTTATGGACCATGTTCATGGATTTTCTCCCTAAAAGTAAATCCTAAACCTTCATCTATCTGGGAAGTCATACATACATAAGCCCCAAACAAATTCTTATGATTGCATCTTTCATGGCACATTTGTCTAATTTTTACCAATACCTCTTGTTTCTCACACCGAGAATGACTCACGTGAGCTTAGAGTGTAAAAGTAATTATGACATTCATCTTTGAGCCATCAATCATAAACATCATACTCCATTACTCAAACTACGTGGGTTCTGATTCCTTTTCCAAAACAAAGGATACGTAGGTATCCCATTTATGGGTTCGATCCAACTTTGAAATAATCCATGTCCTTCTGAATGACGATAAACTTCAAGTGCCTCACAGAGTGGCTTTAAAACCAGCCCGATCATCATAATGACCAAGAGACTTTTATAAATGTTTCGAAGGATACCATTGAACAAGAATCTCTAAATAGATACAGATGATTCTCTATTGATGAAGAACCTCGAATACATATAAAAGATTCTCTAAATTTCTTGCATATTTAATCATTGATTGTTAAAACTTAAGGAAAGATCATTTTATACTTGGTAATGTAATAAGGATTCACGAACATAACTTAAATCTATAAATAGAGTCCCGGAGTAGACAATAATTCCCCTCAAAAAGGTGTGATGAGTCCGACCTCCCATCCTCTCGACCAATGAAAATTCCTAATCCTCATTAGTCCACAAGGTAATGAGCGCCTACCTTTGGAAAGTAGGTCCAAACGGATGTGGAATCATTGGATGTTTCCGGTTCTACGAACAAACCCTTTAGAAACCGATCGGAACGTTTGAATCTCCCATCCAGGAGGTCATCCCTGAAATCCGTGCGAAACAAAAATGGTGAACCCGACGTGAATCCTTAACCAAGTTAAAGTGATGTTATTCTTATTTTTTAGGCCCCTTGGGCCAACAAATCAATCATTGACATGTGATCATCCAAAATATGCAGTGGCCGGATTTATCTTGATTTTGTCTGTTATATGGAATAGGCACTCTTTTATCAAGATCTTCTGCAAAATGGCTTTCCTTAAATTCACCCCTGTGAATACTGCTGCTGTGAACACCTCTACTGTGAGGTCTGCTGCTGTGAAAACCAATGCTGCTACTCCTGCTGGAACGTCGTCCGCTTTGAGGATGACATCACCAACTCAGCGTCTTCAACGCTGGGTTTCTAATGCACTGGTTAAGGAGTACCGTCGCAACGGTACTATCCCAACTCTGGAGGCCGCTCGTCAAGCCCTCCAAGTTAACAACTCTACCTGGTCGTCCGGACAACGACGGCCAACGATCAAGAAGCAGGCGGTGCTGACTAACGTCTCCAACCGTTTCGGGTCGTTATCCCCGAAACACAATTTCCATTCGTTACCTTACTCTGAGGAAGTGAATGAGCAGGTCCCGTAGTGCCTTAATTCAAAAAGACAAGAGTCCTTCTCGAGGGATCCCATCATCAATCACCGCCAGACTCGTGCGGTAGTGCGCCCTCAACATGATGAGGGTACTGACTCCAGGCATTCAACTCAGGTTCCTCGAACCCGAGCAGGCAATATGAACCGCCAGAGACGGAATCCGGTTAACAATATGCAGGTTGTCATCCCTGCCATCTCCGGAGAAGTCCACCAACCTAACTTGGTGGAAAATAACGAGCAGGCACAATCACCTGTCCGTTTTAATTCCGCTGTCCAGCAGACTCGTCTGGCAGCATCATGCCAATCCCGCCAGGCAATTCCGGCGGAGTACTATAGGCAAGAACATACACCTGCTTGTGCATCATCAGTTAGTCAGTAGGCTCGCCTGACTACATATGATGGATCTCGTCAACCGCGTTGGGCGAAGTGTAATCATCAGGCACATACACCTGCTCATACTAATCAAGCCTACCAATAGTCTCGCTTGGTAGCGCACTGAGAAGTCAGTCGGAAAGCCCCGACGACAAACAGGAGGCAGACTCAACTCTCTGCCTCCACACATGAGTACTGTCAGGATTCACTGACAGGAAAAGGAGGACAGGAGCAGGCACATACACCTACTCCAAGCCCGGAATGGACGTATATCCCCGTTCCGGCGGCTGAAGTCACCAAACATATTTTGTCAATGGTGAAAGAGCAGAAGCAAATTCCTGCTCATATTCTAGATGCTTGCCAGGATATCATAACAGCTTCAGCATCATCTCAGGGACAGACACATAAATCTATCCCTAGCAGTGGAGTGACACATCAACGATTCACTCCGGAACAGACACACACATCTGTTCCAGTCCAAGAGGGTTATGGGGCATACTCCCCCATATCATACGGACAACCAAGTCAGGCACATACACCTGATTTGAGTGGAGATCGTCAGCCTAACCTGACCATCTTTCCTGATCAGGCACATACACCTGCTCAGAGTAACCACTTTCGTCAACAAGTGGTTTCTAAAGTGAGTAAGAAGGCATCTAAGAAAAAGATCCGCCCAGCACAGTCAGGAGATCAAAGGCCAATCTGCAACAAGGCCTTGCTCGATGCTGGAGTCCTTGAAGCCCTCAGACATTTATCTGTCGGAATTCAAGATTCTACTCCCTCAGTTCCCAATAACGGGAACATTAATTTTGAAGGTCTTCAACAGAAACTTCCTCATGAAGGCTTGCTTCATGAAAGTTCGGTCAATATTGAAGTTTCTTCTTCAGATGAGAGCCACAGGAACCCTCTGTGTGGTCAGAAGACCAAGGAGCAAGAGATTTCATCTTTTGTTGTAACCCATTATGGTGGTCCTCCCCATGATGATGAACTTCACTGCGAAAGTCCTCTCCGCAGTAGTGATTCACGTTGTCTAGAAAATTCTTCAGAAGGAAATGTAGTGCCGAGAAAGACCTCTTATCTTGAGGCACTTGCAAACGTGAAGCCAGTCATGTCTGATGCTTTACTATCGGCAGGTGAAACTCTTTCTCCATCAGAGGATAGCCTGGGGTTCAGGTTATTCTTCGAACCATCCCCAGGTCATTCATCTTCCAGCATGAATAGTGATCTCTCTACCAATCTTGTTTAATATGATGAAGCAACAAGGAAGCACCAGCTCTAGTCCGAACAGGTAGAAGAATCTTTATTTAATGATAAAGAGGAAATGCTGAACATGAGGAAAAAACTGGCAAAAGGTGAAGTACCAGTCATGTTTTGGCCTTTGGTTGACTCCCAGTACGACATTCCAAAGATGTTGACGGATGATGGAATCCATGATATTCGTCTCAACATATGGAAGACACTTTTTCAATTGAAGAAGAAAGTATTATCTTACGGTGATTATGAAAATCATATTAAGATAATAGAAGGGTTACAACGCCAGATTGATTTGGCATCTCTATCAGTCTCTCGGTATCCGAAGGCTGAAAAGCAACAGAGAACCCTTCAACGTTCATTCCTTGGCGCACTAAGAAAATTGCGTCAGTTAATTGCCAATGCTCCATCTGATGTTCATATCAGAGGATGGGGTGTTCACGGAGCACTACATTTCACAGTGCTTTCCAGCCAGCAAAGCCCGCCAAAAATGGTCTCATGCAATTTTATTGCCCATGGCCGACCACAGTCAATGGGATTTGTTCATAATCAAAAGCTTTCTCAAGAACAGGCTTCAACTAGTTCCTCTCAACATCAAGTATATAGAGAACAAGTTGTTGAATTGCTCCTACATCAAGCAGGCGAGAATATTTCACAAGCCTCTCGTCTGGAGCAAACACGTCATCAAATGACAGAAGTTTCGGAAATCATACAACGGTCTGTTGAACCAGGTGATAAAAGTGGATACAGGTTAATGCATCCAGCTAATTTCAAAACTAAGATTCGCAAGATCAAGAGAGATTTTAAAAAGATCTCAGACATAGCATGTCAAGAGACACCCCAGCTTGCCAGACTTGGGACTTCTCTAACCCAACCCTCAGAGTCAACAAATGGGATTCGAGGAGTTGAGCGGAAGCAGCAGGAACATCCCCAGTCCACCGGACTGGGGAGTTTTTCAAATCCTCAATCCCTCCCTCAGAGAAAGTCAGTATTCTCTTGATTAGGGAATAAGCCACAAGAGGAACGAAGAGCCAAGCTATAAGGAGATTCTCTCCAAGTGACGATTCTCCAAGAAGTTCCTGAGGGATCAAGTCAACGGAATGACATGTCTCATCATGGACATAGAAGAAGACAATATCACAGAAAGGCTGATAGAAAGGATTCCATGCAATATGCATCCATTAATGTCATCAATGCCGTTGCTGCTGATTCACCAGATGAGGCTCAATCAGAGGGATCAGACGAAGAGGTTCCTGCTCAAGAATTTGCGCACACAGACCTAAATGAAGAAGGTGTGCGCACACGTAATCAAAGGCTTACCCAAAATCTGGGTATTCCTTCAAGTAACCCACTTCCCCCTCTCCGAAAAGGATCCAATAAGGGGAAAGGAAAGAATCAGGTTATTTCTCACCCTTCCTCTGAAGGAGGTCAATCGCTCTCATTAGAGAAAAGGTTTGCACAACAGGAGGAAGAAATGAAAGAATTAAGAAGGTTGAATGCAGAACTACTTCAGAGTAGTCTTCTTCTTAAGAATGCTGAAGTCCAACAGCCAAAGGAATTTGTTGTAACTACTGAGATGGATCAAGAATATCCTCCTTTATCAATACACCCACAGAGGTCTAATCCTACGGGTCAAACGCAACAACGGTTGGCAGCACTACCATCAGTTGCAGCACTAACCACCACGTCTGTCCAAGCTCCATTCATTGCACCTACCCAAAACCAAGTTCAACCTGACGTTTCTCAAAAGTTAATAACTACTATTGAGTCATTAACAGCTCGGTTAGAAACTATGGAAGGGAAACAGGCGCAAGTTCAACATGAAAAGAAAGTTTACCCTGAATGGGTAGATTCAATTTCTCCTCCATCCAGTTTTGGAAACCCTGTTTTCCCTACTTTCAATGGATTAGGCGACCCTGAACAACATTTGACGCATTACGTGTCTTGTTGTGATTCTATGATGGGAACTCCAGAGCAGCAAGAAGCAGTGAAACTCAGATGCTTCGTGCGAACCTTGCAAGGACCAGCTTTTGTCTGGTATACAAGCTTGCAATCCCGGTCAGTCATCGGATGGGAGGATCTTCGTCAAAAATTCCTTCTTTAGTTTAGCTCAACTTTGCTAAAAACGATAGTTTTCGATCTTACAAACTGCAAGCAAAGGGAGAATGAAAGAGTCTCTGATTTCATTGCTTGTTGGAAGGGATTAACGTATTCCCTGAGTTTAGAACTCCCTCAGGAAGAATTGTTGCCAATCTGTGTGGAAAATTTTCGTGACGAATTACGCACGCCATTGATCCTTGTGAAATACACAGGAGGGTTTCGAGACCTTACTTCAATCGCTCAACAGATTGAAGATTCCCTAATACAGGCTAAGGTTAAATCTCGTATAATTCCATCAGCTCCAGGAAGGAGAATGGGTAAAGCGGAAACTTCTACAGTTATGCTTAAACAAGCACCTGTACCTATTTCTAATTCAAAACCTTCATCTTCTTGAAGGGCTCCACCTCCTGAACGCCAACAACAAAGGCTGTTTCGTCCAAATGATCAAAGAGATCAACGACAAAAACAATTTGAGGATTTGAAGAGTAAAACATACTCTTTCCGAAGTGAGCAAGTTCCTGGTTACTTCATTTCAACTCTGGAAAATAATTTGGTTCAATTACCAGTGCCCAAGAGGCCAAACAAGGAAGGAGATGAAGACCATCCCAATTATTGTCCCTTTCATCAAATGTTGGGGCATCCCATCCAGGAGTGTTTTGTCTTTAAAGACCTCCTGCAAAAGATGATCGACTTGGGACATGTCAAATTGAAGGGTTTTTCAGCTCATGTAGCGTGTATTACCACTACAGATCCAGAGGAAGGAGGTGAGTGGTAGGAAGTCAAAAGCAAAACTGCGAAAAAATATGATGATTGGATGGTCAGAAAGACAATCAATCGAACCCATTCCATTTTGCGAACACAATTGAAGAAGCCAATTGTGTCTACTACAAAAGCTGCAGTAAAGCCTCCATCAAAAGACAAATCCTCAAAAGGGCAGAGCAATTCAAAGAAGAAAGAGGAATCAAGAGAAGATGAGTATGTATCAAAGCCTAAATTGTCTTTGACTCTGGCAGATTTCATGCCATCTACTTCAGAGCCACGGGCACCGCCCCATCAAACGGCACAACCTAAACAGGCTAACCAGGCAGAGTCTTTATCAGACGAATAGTTAATCTTTGGTTCTGTTAATATGATTCAATTAACAGATCCATATTCCAGTCTTGATGAGCCTGAATTCCCTGTATCAAATAAGGTAATCCGAGGAGGTTCTAGAGATTCAGGGAGAATTGGTATTGGTTTTCAGAGCACCAATGATACCAGAAAAAAAGCCTCCCAAGCTTGAACCAAAATGGGAAGGACCTTATTCAATACATAAGGTCTACTCCAATGGAGCGTATTCTCTAATCTCAATGGATGGAGAACACATCACGACTCCATCTAATGCCAGATTTCTGAAGAAGTATTTTGTATAAACACAAAATATTTTTCCTAGATCCAAAACAATCACATTAGTCCTTGATTTGTCCTACATGACATTAAACTGTTATTTTGTCCCTGCTACATGACACTAAACTGTGCAGCACCAATAGTCCTAACTGCAAGACTTTAAACTGCATAGTCCCTGAATATGTCCAACATGACACTAAACTGTATGATGTCCAACATGACACTAAACTGTATATATGTCCTATCTACATGACGTTAAACTGTACAGAAGTTCCTATATTTTGTCCGAGATGACATTAAACTATATTGTGTCCTAGCAACATGACATTAAACTGTGTGGCACTTTCATCGTCCAGCATGACGATAAACTGTAAAAAGTCCCCAGAACTGATATCCTCATATTGGTTCACCTTAGTCCTAGCTACATGACTTTAAACTGTACAGCAATGTCCTATTGTCCAACATGACGTTAAACTGTAACAGTTACTTGATTTGTCCTACATGACATTAAACTGTAGAAAAGAAGATGTCCCTGCAACATGACACTAAACTGTGCAGCACCAGTTCGTCCTTTCTATATGACGTTAAACTATACAGCAATGGTCCACTATGACTTTAAACTACAACTTCGTCCCACGCGACATTAAACTGTGAAAAAGTTCCCTAAACCATCCAGCATGACCTTAAACTGCATCATCCTTGGTCCATGTATATGACCATAAACTATTTTCAAATCCCTTATGTCCAACAAGACGTTAAACTGTGACGTCCTAACTATATGACGCTAAACTGTATAAAAGTCCCTTACGTCCGGAAAGACGTTAAACTATATAATCTCAAAGGTCCAGTATGACATTAAACTGCACCATTCACGGTCCATGCATATGACCTTAAACTATTCGCACTTTCGTCCGACATGATGTTAAAATGGTACACTCTTTTGTCCTTACTGCATGACAATAAACTGCACAATCCCCATTTCGTCCAATATGACGTTAAACTGTATTGTCCCCATCGTCCTAACTACATGATGCTAAACTGTACAGAAAGTCATTGATATGTCCTACATGACATTAAACTGTTATTTTGTCCCTGCTACATGACACTAAACTGTGCAGCACCAATAGTCCTAACTGCAAGACTTTAAACTTCATTGTCCTTGAATATGTCCTACATGACATTAAACTGTGCATCGTTAAGGTTGTTATTACCTCTTGTTTCTCACACCGAGTATGACTCACGTGAGCTTAGAGAAAAACCCAACCATAACACTCTCTTTGGGCCCCTAACCATGTGTAAGTCCCAACATCATTTTAATTAGATCGTTGTCCACAAGAACAACTTGATCATTAATTCGTTCTTTAATTGAACTACACGGACTTTGATCCTTGCCCTCTAGGCTGGGTATGTAGGCAACCTCCCAGGGTTCAAGCCCAAAAAAACAATATCTTCACATCGGTTCACCACCATCTCATATGATGTTGATTCGTGAAACCGCCCCTGGAATCAATATCTTTACATTGATTCACTTTTTTCCTTGTTATATGATGTTAAACTATACAACACTTTTGTCCGGTACGACAATAAACTACAATATTCTTTGATTTCCTCATTTGAGAAGGAACCATTATTGACATTGATTTTTTAAATCATGTTTTATTTTCAAAAGACTACGTGCATACATGGTAATGCATGAACTTTTTATCTTAGGTTAAACCATCATTGCACTAAAGTCCCCTTTCACCCTTCACATGTACGAACCAAATTTGTACAAAGGGTAATTCTAGAACTACGTGGACTTGATTCCCATCCTTATGGGATACGTAGGAACATTCGAGTATCCCTCGAATCCAGTCCCAAGTCTTTTGGGCCTAACCCCAAATTTCACTTTCAGTCCCTTGGCTGAAAAGTCCTCATGAAAACACACACTGTGTATTCATTATTATTGTCCGAATTCTATGACCATAAACTAAGATCACTCATACTTTTGTCCTGCACGATGTTAAACTGCATTTCAAGAACTATGTATGGCTTGATTCTCATTCTTATGAGATACGTAGTGAAGTCCAAAATTTCAATTCAGGACCCAGCCACAACATGATTATGGTTTTCATTGACCTATGTATCTCTATATACATTGGACAATACCCATCTTTATGTGTTATAATCCTAACCTTAAATATTTTCAGATCTTCATAACCCTTTTCATGACTTTTAATCACAAAAATGTAAAACTTCTAAGAATTCTTTTGCCTGACTATGTAGCATGTGCCCATAGGTGGCCTTGCATAAACAGTCCACATAACAGACTTGTCAGCCGAAAGATGCTATTTATTTGACCATGCATCCAATGCCCTTAGGTGGCCCTGCATATTTCAACCCCCTAACGGGTTTTGTTAAATAATAGTAACTTCATTCCTATGAAGAATGCCTCTTTTGTCCTTATTTGTCTTAAACGATAGTATGTAGGGATCCGCAAAAAATAGACATCCTTAACATATTTGTCCCATATCCTTTTTCATGATCTGAAAGTATTCAAGTCTATGGTTTATTCTTCTTCCCTACGTTTGGGTCAGACCTTCATAGGAGTGATATTCATCCAGTTCTTCGATATTCTTGTTCGGAAATATCTTCTCCATATTCAAGTACCTCTTTCCATACAACAAACTCTATACTTTAGAAAATTTGAATCTCCATAAACTTTCACTGGCTTTTAGCACTAGGAAAGTAAACTTCTGAGAATTCTTTTTCCTGACTATGCAGCACGTGCCCATAGGTGGCCTTGCATAAACAGTCCACATAATAGACTCGTCAGCCGAAAGATGCTATTTATTTAACCATGCAGCCAATGCCCTTAGGTGGCCCCGCATATTTCAACCCCCTAATGGGTTTTGTTAAAAAATAGTAACTTTATTCTTGGAAACTACTTCTTATAATGCCTTTTAGCTCTTTTTCATATCATTCCTCAGATTCAAATATTCTTAAGCCATAGTTTACATATTTTCCCTCATACTTGAGTATGGTAGTATGTTTTCAGATGAACTTTCAAGGAATTGTGTCAATTCTAATCAATTTTCGGTCAAATCTATTTCGACCTTAAACATTAGCCCCTTTATGTCCGGCATGCATGACTTTAAACTGCCCACAAAAGACAAAGGAACTTTGAATAAAAGTCAAGTTCCAGCACACTTGCGCGCTGCCTTCTGCGCACTGAAGACTTGTGCACCACCTTTTCCTTTGGATGTCTTTGATTTCCTCAGAGTCAAATCCTCATTTCTCTCCGGATCCAACTCTGAGGGGGGACTTTTGTTGACGCTCCTTTCGTCACAGAATCTAAAGATCGGAAAAGGGGAATATCTGAACATAAAGTGATTCATCCTTTGAAGAAACATCAAAAATCGACAAAGGGATGAACAAGGAGAACATTACCCATAGGTCGCGCAAGTTCCCTCATGGTCGCGCAAGTACACTTGCGCGCCGCCTAGTGGTCGTACAAGTACTTGCGCGATGCCTTATGGTCGTGCAAGTGACTTGTGCGACCTAAGTGGTAACCGCCCGGTAACCGCCCAGGGTCTTCTTTTGCCTATAAATAGACCCTGTGGGCCCCCCATTCGAGAGGATCTTTTTCCAGAAACTCGGATTGAAGCTCCCAACGCCCAAGTCTCTTCTCAAAGCTTCCGGAACACTTCTAAGGTAATTTCTTACCTAGAACGGAAGATCTAAAGGGAAGAAGGAATGCCTAAGTGTTGAAACTTATCAAACACTTGTGCACCGACTTATTTCCTTCAATATAACTTGCGCGTCCCTCTTCTAGAAGAACCTCAAGAAAATTCTAAAGGTTTTAATGAAGAGTCGCTCAAGTATTTCAATGCTGGTTGAAAATCGCGCAAGTACACCATGTGTCGCGCAGGTATACCTGTGCGACCAATACTTGCGCGCCCACGGAAGACTTGCGCGCCTTGCAAGACTTGCGCGCCCCTATCTTTTTGGGTGCCCATCTTGCCCATTTTTTCCCCTCTTAAGCCATCACACCTTTCCTTTTCAAGATTCAGTCTTCAAGACACTCTTCAAAGCCATTTATGGCATGATTTATTGATTTGACTTCCTTATCTGAAAGGAATTCTGTGGAATATCTCTCAAAGTCTAGTGATTTAAATATCCTTATATCACTAAATATGGAGAGTTCATTCATTCAACCTCATCCTTTAAGATGAGAAAATCTTAACCTGGGTCTCCTTTTTTAGGAATAATCCCCAGTTATAAATCCTTTAATCTGGGCATCTTCCTCAGGAGTAAGCCCCAAATTCTTAAAGTTCCCAAACATGGGCATCCTCTTCAGGAGTAAGCCCCAAACCTTAATCCCTAACCTGGGTCTCCTTTTCAGGAATAAGACTCAGTCATAACCTTGGGCTTCCTTTTAAGGAGTAAGCCCCAAGTCCCCTAACCTGGGTATCCTTTTCAGGAATAAGACTCAGTCATAACCTGGGCCTCCTTTTTTAGGAGTAAGTCCCAGTCATAATCTTGGGTTTCCTTTTTAGGAGTAAACCTCAAGCCCCCTTAAAATTCTCTTAACCAATCATAATTTACCCTTGATTTGGGTTTCCTTTTTAGGAGTAAAACCCAATCATAAGTCCCCTCCTAACTTGGGCATCCTCCTTAGGAGTAATCCCCAAGATTAGAGTATTCAAATCTCCATGAAGCACATATAACTTTATGGACCCTGTTCATGGATTTTCTCCCTAAAAGTAAATCCTAAACCTTCATCTATCTGGGCAATCATACATACATAAGCCCCAAACAAATTCTTATGATTGCATCTTTCATGGCACAATTGTCTAATTTTTACCAATACCTCTTGTTTCTTACACCGAGCATGACTCACGTGAGCTTAGAGTGTAAAAGTAATTATGAAATTCATCTTTGATCCATAAATCATAAACATCATACTCCATTACTCGAACTACGTGGGTTCTGATTCCTTTTCCAAAACAAAGGATACGTAGGTAGCCCATTTATGGGTTCGATCCCAACTTTGAAATAATCCATGTCCTTCTAGATGACGATAAACTTCAAGTGCCACACTGAGTGGATTTAAAACAAGCCCGATCGTCATAATGACCAAGAGACTTTTATAAATGTTTCGAAGGATACCATTGACCAAGAATCTCTAAATAGATACAGATGATTCTCTATTGATGAAGAACCTCGAATACATATAAAATATTCTCTAAATTTCTTGCATATTTAATCATTGATTGTTAAAACTTAAGGAAAGCTCATTTTATACTTGGTAATGTAATAAGGATTCACGAACATAACTTAAATCTATAAAGAGAGTCCCGGAGTAGACAATAATTCCCCTCAAAAAGGTGTGATGAGTCCGACCTCCCATCCTCTCGACCAATGCAAATTCCTAAGCCACATTAGTCCACAAGATAATGAGCGCCTACCTTTGGAAAGTAGGTCCAAACGGATGTGGAATCATTGGATGTTTCTGGTTCTACGAAAAAACCCGTTAGAAACCGATTGGAACGTTTGAATCTCCCGTCCAAGAGGTCATCCCCGAAATCTGTGCGAAACAGTCGCATTCAGGTAGGATTGTGGAAGAGGTTGGTAAACTATAGCTCAGAGGGTTTCTGAATCCCAGGATAGTAATGGGGGCTCAGAGGCCAAGAGGCATATGAAGAGAAGTATTGCCTAAGGAAATCTTTCCTTTGGTAGACAGGCCAGGGGCGATCAATATGTAGAGTCACTGAGGGCATGGTATGCATAGTCGTACAATGGTGTCCTTAAGTAAAATATTATCCACTTTCGATAGCTGAGAAACTTCAGGGAAGTTGAGATTTGGGACCACTAGGGGTGGTTTATGAGAGTTCGGATTTTTTTTTTCTGAGTACAGAGTATGGATTATGACGAGAGGGTGCCTGAATACGGGGGAAATATCTAGACTAAACTTCTCGAGAATGGGTGAAGTAATTATTTCTCATGCTGGTGTGAGGCAGTGGTTCGTGCAGGTTTGACCCATGCACTGAAGGATGGAGAAAAGCCTTTGTTTCTCATTGAACCCATGACAGGTATGACCATGTAGTTTATAATCATGTGGTTGGGACATATTTCGTGTAGTTTAGTGTCATGCGGTAAGGACGAGAGGAATTTTTTAAGGGTGATGTGCAGTTTAATTTCATGAAGTGAGGACGAGGGGAATTTTTTTTGAACCAGTGAAAACGCTTGTGGTTGGAGGAATTTCCCTAGATGGTTAATGCTTGGCCATTGTAGTTTCATGCCAAGAGGCCAAGATATCCTGTGCAGTTTAACGTCATGCGGTGAGGACGTAGGGGTAAAGATTCTCTTCATCAGAATATAACTAGGATTGAATACCTAAACATGCCCCATACGTGGGGGGGGGGGGGGTTGATTGGTGTAAATCATGGTTCTGGGGATTCTTGGATCCGGAGAGGTGATATGGGGGCTCTGAGGCCAGTAAGCGTACTGAGATAGGAAGAGCATCGCCAGTGGACATATTTCCTTTGAAGTACGAGCCAAGGGCTATCATTATGCAGAGCCGCTGAGGGCATGGTATGCATAGTCGTAAAAAGGTGTCCATGGGTCGATGACTTTCTACTTCCGATGGACATGAATGGTTATGAGGATCCGAAATTATCCAGGCCATGAAGTCTGTCATTTGGAAGGAGAATGTCTGGACATGTTGGGGATATATGTCCCTGGTTGCTTTTTGAGTTTCAAAGAGCCCCCTTGCGCTGATCTTTCCTCTCTTTTTTTTCTCGGGGGTGTGCCTTCATTCCATGCAGTTTAACGTCATGTGGTAAGGACGAAGTACTCCTAGTTTATCGGTCACAGAGCTCAGACCATTTGGTGACTATTGTTGCGGTCACTCGAAGGATAACTGAGTCAAGATGTTCTGATATACTTGGATCAAGGTGGGGGATGAAGGTCATAAACTGCAACTTTGAGCTTTATTGGATCAGGAGGTATAGTGTGGGGGATCTGAGGCCTGTAGGAATATGGAACTAGGAAGAGTACCACCCAAGGAAATCATGCCTTTGATGAATGGTCCATGGGATATCAATATGAAGAACTACTGAGGGCATGGTATTCATAGTCGTACAAAGGTGTCCCTGGGTCGATAACTTTCCACTTCTGATGGCCATCAATGATTGCGAAAATCCACGAACGCTCATAGTGCAGATTTCGGCACGTGGGGATAATGGTGTCTGGGTATACAAGAAACATCTTCACTGCAATTGTCTATTGAGTCAAAGTATCCTAGTCCTGTCTTGATGTTTTTTGATGCATGTCGCTATATGAACTACTGACAGACACATAGGCTATCCAGATAAGGATACCTTGGCAACACCTGGATGTGAAAAGGGGAATGAACTTGTAAACCACCTCGCCATCAACTTTTGGATTAGGAGGTATGGTATGGGGGCTCTGAGGCCAGTAAGCGTACAGAGCTAGGAAGAGTACCGCCCAAGGAAATATTTCCTTCGGTAGATGAGCCAGGGGCTATCATTATGCAGAGCCACTGAGGGCATGGTATGCATTGTCATGCAAAGGTGTCCATGGGTCGATGGCTTTCCACTTCTGATGGCCATGAGTGGTTATGAAGATCCATAACTATCCAGGTCGTGGAGTCTGATGTATGGAGAGGATGCATCCAAATGTGCAAGGAGTATGTCCCTCTCATATCGCCATGTGTCTTGGGTGGGTCACGATGAGGTTCGTGCAGTTTAGCATCATGCAGTGAGGATGAAGTCCGTGCAGTTTATCGTCATGCGGTAAGGACGAAGTCCGTGCAGTTTATCGTCATGCGGTAAGGACGAAGTCCGTGCAGTTTATCATCTTGCGTAAATGATAAAGTCCGTGCAGTTTATCGTCATGCGGTAAGGAAGAAGTCTGTGTAGTTTATCGTCATGTGGTAAGGATGAATATATACACCCCGTGCAGGTCTGGTCTGTACACAGGGAAGGGGGCATTTTTAACATCATTTCCCGTGCAGTTTAACGTCGTTCAGTAAGGATGAGAAGTACACCCCGTGCCGGTCTGGTTCGCACATGGGGGGAAAGGGCATTTTTTTTGTTTATTCAGGGGGCTGGACCAGTACTAGGGATCCTGGAATCGTTACGTATCCTGCAAGGGAAGGAATCAAGCCGTACATAGTTCTCTGAAATCCGTGCAGTTTTAACGTCATGCGGTGAGGACGAGGGGTACTATTAGATTCCATGCAGTTGAACTTCATGCGGTGAGGACGCGATACTCCTAGTTTAAGGTCATAGAGTTTGGACAGTTGGGTGCTTGGCAGTTTAATTTCATGCAGTTCGGACAATGATTACACCCGTGTGGGTCTGTTCCATACACGGGGGGAGGGGAATTCTTAACTCTTGTTATCCATGTAGTTTAGCGTCGTGCTCCATGTATTTTAACGTCATGGGGTGAGGATGTGAATACACCCCGTGCAAGTCCGGTCCGGACACGGGGGAATGGCCTTTTTTTTCTTTTTGAGGTGGCTAGGTCAGAGTGTGGAATTCTAGTGTCACTACGTATCCTGTGAGGGCAGGAATCATGCCTCACATAGTTCTCTGAAAGACGATACACCCCGTGCAGGTTTGGTCCGTACACAGGGGAAGATGACATTTTTAAATCACCATGTCCATGCATTTTAACTTCATGCAGTGAGGAGGAAATACTCTTAGTTTAAGGTCGTAGAGTATGGACCGTTGGGTTCTTGGCAGTTTAACGTCATGCAGCTGAGACGAAATAATCTTAGTTTAAGGTCATAGAGTTTGGACCATTGGTTGTTTGGCAGTTTAACATCATGCAGCTCGGACGATGAATACATCTCATTTTTTTCTTCATCCATGCAGTTTATCGTCGTGCGGTAAGGACGAAGATACTTCTTGGTCTCTATGCGAAATACTTCTTTAGGAATCTTGCATTGGTAGGAGCCTTGGTGAATTGCCCGCCCATGGAGATCAGGGCATATACTCCATTGGAGTAGACCTTGTGTACAACATATGGTCCCTCCCACTTGGGATCCAACTTTGGAGGCTTCTTGCCGGGCATCATTGGGGTCCGGAGGACCAGCACTAATTCTCCTTCCAAGAAAGACCATAGGCGTACCTTTTTGTTGAAGGCTCGTGCGATCCGGTTCTGGTACACTTCTTGGTGGTGTAGAGTGTGCAACCACTTCTCGTCTAGCTGTTCTAATTCACCTAGCCACTTTTCTGACTACTCATCATCAGATAATTGATCCCAGATGGAAACACAGAGTGAGGGAAGTTGGAGTTCAATGGGCAGGACCGCCTCTGTGCCATACACCAATGATTACGGGGTAGACCGAGTAGCGGTGCAGATTGTGGTTCGATAAGACCACAATGCATGGAGGAGTTTATCCAGCCATGACTTATGGTCTTTTTCCACCATTTTCTGGAGGATGTTGTATAGGGTATTGTTGAAAGCTTCTATTTGTCCATTGGCCACTGCATGGTAGCGAGATGAGTGGTAAGCCTTGATACCATACTCGTGGTATAGCTTTTCCAACTCAGCAGAGCAGAAATTGGTGTCGTTGTCCGTCAGTATAGTATGAGGGACACCAAATCTGGTGATGATATTTGTCTTCACGAAGCTGAAAATATTTCTTGCCCCGACTTCCTTGAGGGGTATGGATTTTTCCAATTTGGAAAAGAAGTCGGTTTCCGTGAGGATATACTTCAGCTATTTGTACGTGGCGGGAGGATATGGTCCCATGAAGTCCATCCCCCAGACGGTAAACGTCCAGGAGTACTTAGCTTGATGAAGTAACTCCAGGGGATGGTGTATAAAGTTGGCATGAATCTAGAATGAGTGGCATTTTGCGGTAAAACACTCGTTGTCTCGTGCCACTATGGGCCAGTATTACCCAAGCCTTCTAACCTTATGGGAAATCTTGGTCCCCGTTTGATGTGCTCCACACGCTCCAGAATGTACTTCAGTCATGACGGCAGCGGTTTCTTCTCCATCAATGCATATGAGGAGCATTCCGTCGAGGCCACGTTTGTAGAGGACCTCTTACTGGACCGCTCCGCTATATTGGACAAAATTGATTTCCCTTCTCCGTATTTTCTCTCGTTCATCCCGGTTTGATGGAAGCTCTCCCCATTATAGGTAGTTCACGATGGGGATCATCCATATGGTGGCAGGAGCATATGGCTCGGGGACATGAATGAATTCGTGGATTTCTTCCATCTTAGCTTGAGCAAATGGAAATATCATTCGACGGTGAGCAATACTGATGACCATTTCATCCCGGTCTGGGTCAGCTAGGGCTATGGCCGCGTTGGCTAATGCATCAGCCTGAGCATTCTGGGACCGAGGAATATAAGCCAATGTTGGTTCTGTGATGAACTTGGACATTAGCCCTCAGACATGGTCAAACAGGGGGATTATCTCCTCCTTTTTAATAGCATAGTCACCATTGACTTGCTTGATGACCAGCAACGAGTCACCTTTTACCTTAAGATGCTGTACTTATGCCTGGAGTGCAAGCTCCAGGCCTGCAATGAGAGCTTGATATTCTGCTTCATTATTTGTACATCCCTCTGACAGGAGGAAGGAATACAGAAAACTGTCTTTTCTAGGGACATGAGTATTATCCTCAGACCCACTTTGTTTAATCTGGGATCCTCCATTCTCTTCCTGGTGGGGCTTCAGGAGCACCATCAAAGTACATTTCCCATGATAGAAACTCCTCTTGGACCAAGAAGATATCTTCATCAGGTAGTTTGGCGTCCGGTGCAGTGGTCCATGTTGAAGGGTGCTCTGCAGAAAGACTGCTAATGCCTAGAACTTGATGGATTTTTGAGGCACGAACCGGATGTCGAACTTTTGCAAGATGACTGCCCATTGGGATAGTCATCCGGTTAGCATTGGGCGACTGAGGATGTACTTGAGTGGGTTAATCCGCGGGATCAAATGGACTTCATGATGATGCAGATAATGTCACAACTTTTGAACCACAAAGACCAAGGCCAGATAGCTATTCTCGATATTTGAGTATCGCGTCTCAGCATCAATCATGGTTCGACTGAGGTAATAGAGACTGTTTTCATTGCCCGCGTCATTCTTTTGTGCGAGGAAGGCTCCCAGTGATCATTCTAGGGCCGTCACATATATAATGAGAGGTCTTCCTTCAACCGGGGGCATGAGCACCGGTGGGCTTAAGAGGTACTTCTTCAAGTTTTCTAACGCCTCTTGGCAGTCATCCGTCCATTGGTACGTGACCCCCTTCTTCATTAACCTGGTGAAAGGAAAACATTCTCCTGCCAGGTTGGCTATGAGCCGCCTAATATAGGCTAGGTGTCCTTGGAATCCCCTCAGCTCAGTGAGATTTCGGGGAGGTAGCAGGCTCGAGATAGCCTTCGTCTTTTCAGGGCCGACTTCGATGCCACGATGGAGTACAACAAAGCCAAGGAATTTCCTTGAGGTAACCCCAAAGGCACATTTCAAGGGGTTCAAATCCAAGCTATGCTGTCAGAGATTGTTGAAGATGGTCTCATGGTTCGATAGGTGATTCGAGCGCTGTCTGGACTTGACCACAAGGTCATCCACATAACATTCAACAAATTTCCCCAGGAATGGCTTAAAGATTCGATGCATGGAACGCTGATACGTGGTGCCAGCATTCTTGAAACCAAAGGGCATGACCCTGTAACAGAATACCCCTTGAGGGGCCCTGAAGGCAGTGGCTTCTTCATCTTCTCGGGCCATCCTGATTTGATTATATCCAGAATAGACATCCATGAAGGATAGAGCCTCATACCTGGCCGTTTCATCAATTAACAACTCGGTGATTGGAACCAGGAAGTCATCTTTCGGACAATGTCGATTAAGGTTTCTGAAGTCAATGAAGACGTGGATTTGCCCATTCTTTTTCTTGATGGGGATGATATTGGCCAACCAAATGGGGTACTGGTCCTCTCGAATGAATCCTCCTTTAATGAGCTTATCGACTTTAGCCTCTATCTTGGCAGCATGTGAGGGGTGTGTCCTTCAAGCGGCCTTTTTGTAGCCCCGATGGTCTTCTGGAAGACCCAGGTGATGCGTCGCTACCTTGGGATTGAGTCCTGGAATTTTCGTGTAATTCTAGGCGAATACATCCCGGTGTTGCTTTAGGAAGGAGGTATATACCTCATGTTCCTCGAGATACATGGCCGCGCTAATGAGAGTGGGCCACCGGTCTTCCTCGGTACCCAGGTTTATTTCCCTGAGTTTGTCCACAGTGGTGGAGATACCTTCCTCAAATGCGGGAGGTGCATCCCTGAGATCTTCCCCCTCTTCTTCTTGAAAATAATCATCTTCTTTTTCTGATGAGGAGAGATCTACTGTCACGAGTTCTTGGATGTCTAGAGGTGAGGTGTCGTGGGCGTCCTTGCTCGAGCTTTCGCCCCCCGATTGAGGGTCAGCGGATGTTCCCACATTGTCACACTCGGTCGTTATGGATGAAGTCATCAGGAAATCCGAGTGTGTGTCCGGAATTAAACTCATACCTTCCACGTGGTTTATGGGAAAGACATAATCTATTCCAAGCTTCTTGAGGGGGTCGTCAGGAATCATTTCTAGGCCGTTTGGAGCATGGATCCAGTCGACGCAGTTGACCAAAGGCCTCCTTTTCTTTTTCTCATAGAATCCGACGTCGATGTAATGTGACTCAGAGAGCTCGAAAGGGGCATTGTCGGCATGAAATGTCCCGATTTTTCCATTGACGTAGTACTTGATACACTTGTGGTGGGATGAAGGAACGACCATGTGCGTATGGAGCCATGGCCTTCCCAGTAGGACATTGAATACTGTGCTCTTCCAGACCACCAAGAATTCCATATAGGCTACCAGGTCACCAAAATGGGTCTTTAGCTTAATTTTTCCCACTGATTTCTGCTCACTCTTGTCGTAACCCAACAAAGTTGTGGCTGAGGGAATTAGAGCATCCTCACTGTAGCCTAACTTACAGAGTATTTGTAGGGAAAGATGTTAACTCCAGATCCATTTTCTATAAAGACTTTCCGGATCTCAATACCATTCAGCGTTCCAGACACATATATTGGTATGATGTGTCCTTGCATGATGGTGTCTTCATCCTGATCGGTGAAGGAAATCACCACATTGCATTCAGCCAGGCCAGTCTCCGTACGGTAAATCTCGGCGGCAACTACCTCATCTTGAGACTCCTGGGGGCTGATCAAAGCTTCGATAAGTGCCTCCCTATGGTCGGCTGACAAACCCAGGGTATCCAGGTTTGACAACTTGGCTGGTACTGACGCCAACAACTTAA
Source organism: Viscum album (assembly GCA_963277665.1). Lineage (NCBI taxonomy): Eukaryota > Viridiplantae > Streptophyta > Magnoliopsida > Santalales > Viscaceae > Viscum > Viscum album. The sequence continues at coordinate 1,508,022,192 of OY728158.1, forward strand.
GGATGTCGTATTTTTTCTGCAGCTATCAACGCTTCTCCGTTGGCGGGAGAGTCTTAGCGGGTGCTTTGGGAACTAGATCATTTGACGAGGAGGGGCCGGCCACGGGGACAGACGTTGATGGCATTCATGAGTTTTGAGGACTTGGCCTGGCTGGTCTGTTTGTGCGCACTATGCGACCAGACAATTGCTCCTCCTCTGGTGGGTATCGCGGAACAATAGGGCCAGAGTGGCTGCTTGTGGAGGTAGAGGGGCATTCACTCTCCTGCTGAGTCCGCTGAAGGGTTCTCCCACAGGTTTCTGCGATATTAACGGTTTGGGCTGGGGTCCATCTGTAGGGTTGGTTTCGGTCGTGGCTGTGCCTCCCCTGGTATCCCCTACGTCTGCGGTTCCTCCTCCCAGTTCCTCGTGCAGGGAACTCAGGTTAGTAATCATAACCTTCATCAGGGAATGATTCCATGAGATAGATGATGTTGATAGAAAAAATTATTGGATCTTCATCCTCTTACAGGTTAACCTGGTCGGTTTTCTCTGATAGTTCCTTTTGGTTGGTCGGCGCACGTGGTGCCAAATTCGAGGGCATAAAGTCTGCCAGGGTCGGGACTAAATTTGGCCCTGTTGCAGACTGCTCCACTTGTGATTGTTTCCTCCTTCGACTCTACCCAGATGACCAGCTCGTAGAGGATTGTGAGGGAGTTTCTATCGGCTCTTCAGCTTCAGGGGCTGTTGGTGGCAACACCTGCTGCTGTAGTTGAGCTCGAAGTATTCCCTGGGCTCGGATGATAGTCTTTCGAGTCATCCAGTTGTCAAATTTCTTCCCTTGTTTGCTGGTGACTTTTTTCCATCCCTCCTCTTTTTCGGAGTCGGTGGTAGAGATACATGCCACATGTGCAGGGATTGTCCTATCTTTACTTGTCCGGAATCTACCATCCTCTACAGGAGGTCTTTGAAGATGAAGCGTTCTCAGATACTGTGCCCCAACATCCGATGGCAGGGGAAGTAATCTGGACTGTCACCGTGGCCGACTTCTTTAGGTCTCCTTGGCTCTGGGAGGCGGAGGAAGTTGTAGTTCATGGCGGCAATGAAGTAGCCACAGACTTGACTGTCCCGAAATGAGTATACTTTTTGTCTTCGTTCCTCAAAATAGTTCCGCTTTGGTCCTCGTTGATCGTCCCATTTAGGCGGGGGTGGTCGCTGATATGTAGGAGGCCCTTGACGATTTGGTAGAGGCCTAAGTGGAGAAGCGGGCACAGGGGCCGGATTGAGTGTGACAGCAGATGCTTTAGCTCTAGGGGCTCTTTTTATAGGAGCCTGTGAGGCTATTCAGGACTTTGAATTAGTCCACTGCAGGGAGTCCTCAATTCTCTGGGCAATGGCCGAGAGATGGTAGAGGCCAGTGGTTCACTCCACCGGTATGAGCGGTGTTCATAGCTCATCTCTAAGATTATCGATGCATGTGGCTAGCATCTCATCTTGAGGAATTTTTCTGTTCAGAGAATAAGTCAGACCTTTCCATCTAGCGATGAAATATGAGACCCTCTCGTTCTCCCTCTACTTGCAGTTCATGAGATCGCTGACCGTTGTTTTCGGCAGTGTTGAGCTGAAGTGGAACAAGAACTGCTACTGGAGGTCCTCCTAGCTCTTTATCTACTAGGCTGACAGACTCTTGTACCAGATGAAGGCGGACCCTTGCAAGGTTCGTACGGAGAATCTGAGTTTCACTGCTTCTTGTTGTTCTGGAGTTCCCATCATAGGGTTGCAATAGGATGCGTAGTGTATCAAATGCTGCTCTAGATTGCCTGATCCATTGAATATGGGGAATACAGGGCTCCCAAAATTGGGTGGAGGTGGTGTGTTTGTCACCCAATCTGGGTAGGGTTGCCGCTACGTCTGTATCGAAGCGCGTCGACCTTCCATCGCATCCAATTGAGCTAGTAGTGCCTCGATGGTGTTGGTGAGTCCCTGGTTTACATCCTGTTGGGCCCGGTCTTGGGCAGGCGTAGCCTAAGGCATTGGATGAGGATCTGCATTGGTCGGCACCAAGGGTGAAGTTTCCGTTCGGGGTTCCCTCGGAGGGTTCGGGCATACTTTCTCCGGTTTCCTCCTAAGTGGGGGGAAATCCTGGTATTCATCATCCACGTTTAGGTAGCTGGACGAACCAGGCTCCTCATTGGGCAGGAGCCCTGATCGTGCTTTGTTTGTCGAGGCAAGCCTTAGCCTTTGAGGTGCACTTTCTGGGAGTGCATGTTGTGTCTCTTCTTGGGACGCGCTTTCAATAAGGCAGTTCCTCTGGAGAAGCTCGGCGTTAAGCCGACTCAATTATTTCATCTCTTCTTCATGTCAAGCGAACATCTCTTCAACTGTGAGTGGCTCGTTTTTATCGAGAGAAGGGGATAGGTTAAGGGTAACCGTTTCTTTATTCTTATCCTTGTTGGAATATCGTAGGGTAAGCGGTGGGAGGTTAGCTGAAGGGGCAGCCATATTTAAGGCGGCCCTCTGGTTTTGGGTGTGCACACCTGGGGCTTCGTTGTGAGTCACAGCCTGACCAAAACCGTCGTCTCCCAATCCGTCCAGATTTGCATTTTCCCCGGTGTCACCCACGGGGTTAGCCTCTATGGAGTTGATGAACGCATATTGCGAGGTGGAGGGGACATCATCTTTCAAATAGGAATAGGATCTCTCGTGTCTTCAGCTGGCCTTCCCTTTCATGACCTGGGATTGCCTTCAGAATTTTTGACAAAGGGTGACATGGAGAGTTCTTTGATGCGACCTTAAGGTGCGCCTTCCTCTCAGAGGGGATGATGATTCAAATGATGGGATAGGACGGTAACCTCCTCTTCTGACTGTGCTCCCTAGATGAGAGAATACCAACTCTTGTGGGGGAGGTTGTTGTTGAGGGGGTAATAATTCCCCCAGCCCTGAGGGCTAGGGCTGGCTCCGTTCCCTGGACGTTGAGTCTCTTCCTGGTTTTATTGGTTTTACGGGGGCATTTGTTGTTAAAAATTACCCCATCCCTGCAGGCTGTGGTTGACCCTAGATTGCGGTAGTGGCTGTGGCTATGAAGACCTGCCTGATCTCACATGCTCCAATCCGGGGGTGAACCATATTTGGTGCCGAATTCACCTGTGGATCAGTCCCTTCTGGGGAGGCAGGCAAAGATCACTGATTGACCTCTCTTAGGCGAGAGGCCTACTGTATGCTCTCAGTGGCCTGATTCATGAGTTTTTGAATGTCTTGTTCTGGTTGGGCCTGATGCTTCTGGGACTTACTCAAGGCCCAACTCTGTTGGGTGTGTTTCCTTTCCTAAACAGGGGGTCCACTCGATTTCCGTCTTACCATGATGACGTTGCAAGACACCATGCCGAACGGGTTTTTCTGGGCGGGGAGCAGAGTGAAATACAGAGCTCCGTGTTCCCCCCATCCCCTGATATAGACTCCCGTTGGAGCGTCACCGATGAGGCGGCGCAGCTCGTGCAGTGCATGGAGGAAGGCTATCTCCATGTTCCCTTTGTGCCTCTCGGGGCGTTGTTGTCGCATTGAGGAAAGGGCCTTCATGTCAATGTGATGCAGGAGGTCTCCTATCGTCTTGATGTGGTCTACATACTCGTCGTAGTGAAGGAAGATCGATTTTAGCTAGTGGAGGGTCATCCATATATTATGGTGGATACCATACATAAATTCTCCTGACAACTCTCGGGGTATGTCGAACTGAGAGGTGGTCGTGGCCCAAAACATAACTAGTATATCATCCCTGGACAGTTGTTTCCTCAAGTGAAACATATCAACATACTCTTCTGCTAATGACTCCCCCACCTGGTCGGCCCAACTATGGCGCTCACTGTAGTCGGAGGCAGTGGGACCGGTAGGTATTGAATTTTCTTGTATGCAATTCCGAGGTGGTTTAGAAGATGAACACGGCCCTGGAATGACTCCTAATTAAAGAAGGGAGTCGCTAGCGACAAGCTGTGAATCTGACATGCTCGATCCAATCCTTCTGAGTTCATCGGCATACGAGGGCCTTTCGGTGCATACTTTGATAGGGGGAGGGCCTTCTTGTCGAAATAATATGTCATTGCGGGGAGGACCTCCGCAATGGCGGCCGTAATGGCGAGGACTACCATTATTGCTTGACGTTTCACTGCATAGAGGAATTTTGCAGTGCACACCCTGGGGAGGACCTCCAAGGAATGTCGCAGCAAGGGGAGGACCTTCTGGCTGCGTAGCGTCATTACGGGGAGGACCTTCACAACAACTGCCATCATGATGAGGATGACCATCATGGCTTGACGTTCGACGCTCATCCTAGGGAGGAACTTCAGGACATGCCATGACAAGTGGAGGACCTTCTTGTTTCTTGGGGCCATTGCGGGGAGGACCTTCGCAATGGCGACCGTGGAGGTGAGGGCTACCATCACAGCTGCGGCAATGGCGAGGACTACCATTACTGCTACCGTAGGGAGAATATTTGCGGGATACATCCTGAGGAGGGCCTCCAGAATGTACCACAATGAGGGGAGGGCCTTCTTGTTGCTTGACATCTCTATAGGGAGGACCTCCGTTATCAGGGTGGTGAGGACTACCACCATGATTTGATGCCCGGCTACGCGGAGTACCGTTGTAGCGTAACCCCTGGGGAGGAACTTCAGGGAATTCCACGACAAGGAGAGGGCCTTCTTGTTGCGATGAGACGTAACTATAGGGAGGGACTCTGTAGTTGCGACTATGATAGCAAGGACTACCATCATAATCTATGGTCCCACTGCATGGAGAGTGATTGTAGTGTATACCCCGGGGAGGACCTTCAGGGTGGACCGCAGCAAGTGGAGGACCTTCTTGCTGCTCGATCATCAGGTCAGGTGGAGGGATTCCGTGACTCGCATCAAGAGAGGAGCTCTCGTGACTGATCTTTATATGCTCGCAGGGGAAGCCCCCATGGGTTCTCTGGGGAGGACCTTCAAATCTGCTGGTAGCGAAATTGTGGGGAGGACCTTCACAACTACTACTGCCACTCCCATAATATGGTAATGGTTGGGCAGGGTTCCGAACCATTGACGTGTGCTTAGTGGTGTTGGGAACCCCAGCTTCTAGAAGAGTGGAGTCATAAACCTGCTCTCTCTTTTTTCGGCTACCTCTGGCGCGTTCGGGGTGCTCTTTTGCCGGCAGCGGGGACTATCTGCTATTGGAAACGACCTTCACCTCCTTTGTTTCCCTATCTAATTGGGTCCGGTGATGCCGCCAGGATATGCCGACGAATATCTTGGCTTTTAGCAGGGATATATGCCTTCTCTGGAGCATCCACCGTGATGGACGGGTGTCCCCCAGTTGGAATGAGTGAAGCTGCTCGATTCAGTTGCCCTTGCGTCGCGAAATATAGCCGGCGACCCTACTAGGAAGAAGCATGGATGCATATCTTCTCCGAGGCGGCTATCTCGTGTCTTAGATGATTCACCTCAATTGGGGAGACGAGCTCACGGGCCCGAGTGCTTGCTGTTTCTGCTGATGCAATTACATGCTGGAAAGTCTGCAAGATATGATCTGGGATCGATACCTGCTCCTCCATCATTGCCAGGATATGTAGAGAGTCATCTTTGGCTTGAACGGGTATGAAGGACCATTCCGGTATCAGAGAAGGAATATCCTACTCCGGTCCTCCAGTGGTAAGTGGGTACTGATAATTCTTCTGTGTCGTGGCAGGTGAATGAATCTGCCCCTATACCGGGATACACCGGTTTATCTCTCCGTTTGCCGCCACATCGGGGTGGCAGACTTTGCTTGCACCCGCAGGGAGCTGGCCCTGCATATATTGGTTTCCCACCGTATCGAGTCGCTAGCCTTTGTTGGTGGGGAGACGTGCCCGCCTATTATTTTCTGCCACATCTGGGTGGCGGGCATTGTCGATTGACACCATTTCAAGATGTCAGGCATCAGGAGCAACTTCCCGGAGCTGGTTCTGCAGGTGCCGGTTTGCCACCACATCAAGATGGTGGGCCTCACGACCCTAGGCAGGGAGAGGTGCCTGCCAAGTAAGTGCTTTGATGCATGAGCGACGAGCTTGGTGGAGCTCGGCGGGGATGCGCGCCGGCTCGTGTGATGCCTCCATGTCTGGATGGCAGGCTCGGGAGGAGCGAACAGGTGTATGTGCCTGTTCGTGGTACGTCTCTGTGGCTGGGAAGCAGAGCTCCTCTTCAGGTACCAGGGTAATGACCGGTCCCCGATTGTACGTTTTCCGCCCTCGTCGGGCGGTTCGAGGGGCCAAAGCTCGGGGAGTGTGGTCCTGAATCCTCGGGGAGACATCCTCCTCGACGCGAGGATGTCGGGTCGCGGCATGACCGCGATGACGTCTGCCGGTGGGGGCCTTGGAGCGGAACCCCCGTTCGGTGGGGATGAAGTCCTCAACATCGACCTCATCCACCTCCCTTAGATAAGGGAGGTATGCATTGTCTCGTTCTGGGGATAGACTCCTGAAATGGTTGGAGACAGCGACAGGGGCTGTCTGGATCCGCCTTTGCGGTCACTGCTGGGCAGGAGACCGACGAATCTTGATGGATTGGAGGGTGTGCATGGCTGCCTCCACCATTTGGAGAGTACCATTCATGTGGTACTCTCGGATCAGCGCATCCGAAACTCAGTGTTGAAGATGCTGGGTGGTGACGGGGTCCTCCGTTGTTGAGGAAGTCACGTCCTTGTGTTGTTGGAAACACGCACTTGTGAGTTCCTTTGTGATTCCATTGGATCTAAGGGAGTTCTGAAGTGGTATCTGCAGAACTTTTTAGCAAATACAAGCAGCAAACCCATCAAAGCAGCATCTCATAATCCCATGCATAATTAATTACCTTACTTGTCCCTCCTTTAGATCATGAGGGGGAACATAGTGGGATTAAGTTGAATCCATCATGTTTGGTTAAAGATTCACGTCGGGTTCACCATTTTTTGTTTCGTTTTAGTTTTCAGGCCTTGAAATGCCCAACGGCTCCATATCCAATGATTGATGGTCCTGATTTCCAAAGGAAGGCGTTCGCCGGATGGTCTGACCAGAGACTCTTAAGAACTCACATTGGTCAAGAGGATGGGAAGTCGGGCTCATCACAGCCTTTTTGGGGGGAAATTATTTCATGTTCTGAGACTCTCTTATAGATTTAAGACGTATTCATATGTTTTCGAATCTTTGGTTTATACCCAAACATAGTATCCATGGATTTAATCTTGGTGGGCAGTGGTCAACAAGACGCAGGGGTTCAAAATCATTTATGCCCGAGATTTACCATCCCTCGTTGGATTAATGACCCTGAAGAGTCGGAACTCGCTTGAGGCGGCACTAGGAGTGGCGTGGTGAACCGATGTGAGGACAGTCAGATCAACCGGTTGTCGGGCTTAAACCTCAGGGAGGCTTCTTACGTACCCTGCCTAGGGGATAGGGATCAAAGTCCATGTTGTTCGAATGGAGAGCGTCGAAGAACCGATGTGAAGGTGGACCTAGCGGTCCGTTGGTGGTCGGGCTTGAACCTCTTGGAGGATTCCAACGTACCCTGCCTAGGGTGCAGGGATTAAATTCCACGTAGTTCGTATTGGCTTGGGACTTACACTCTGAGGAATCCTGGAATAATGGATTGGGGCTTACACTCTGAGGAGGCCCATAGTGTGGATTGGGGATTACACTCCGAGGAGGCCCATAAGATGATGTCATGGTCGATACTTACTCTAAGCCCACGTGAGTCATGCTCGGTGTAAGAAACAAGAGGTAGCAGGGACCAGAGGATCACATCGCGAGAGGTTCATCTATGAGAAGTGTAGTGGGGATTACACATGAGGGAGGCCCATGAGGTCAGGGATTACTCCTAGATGGATGCCCAGAAGGTCAGGGCTTACTCCGAGATGGACGCCCGGGGCGACAAATACCAGTGGGAGAGGGAAAGGGGGTGCTCCTGTGCCCATCTCCTCTCTTGTAGTGCATGAGGGCTTCCTTCTGATGGCTATTTTACCATCTCTGAGGAACCCTCAACAAGTGGAGAGTAAGAAAGGGGATTCATGAGATTAGACTCCACATTACCGTGGGAATGTGAACCCAGGAATGCTTCAAGAATCTGCTCAAGGGTCGGGGCAACCCCTTTTCCCCTGTTTTCCATGGGTATGTGAACTCAAAATGGCACGCTGATGCACCTGAAAGTTACACCACGCGGATCTGGTGGCTCTAGTGGAGGCCTCGGCCTGGGGCCGATGAATAGGCCAATGAGGGAGTCACAGAGGACTTGGCTGGATCCGAAGGATTTTATCTGGGTCGGGAAATGAGAACACCGAAGTATTTGTTGAGACACTGAGAGGTATGGGTGGTGGCTCCCTTCGCGTGGGGAAGTGTCAGGAGACTGGAGAAGCCATCCACGAACCAGGGTGGTCCACAGACTAATTGGTTTCCCGTGAACTAGGGTAGTTCACAGGTTCGGGTTCAATCCGCAAACCATGGTGGTTCGCGGAGGGTTCCAGGAGGGCAGCGGCGGCCAAGGGCAGCGCCAGTCGGAGGCTCATCGTTCAGGTCTTTGTGCACGTAGGAGATTGCTACACGGTGTGATAGATGGGAAAAGAGGCATAAACTTCCTGGTCTATGGGGAAGTCATCTGCGGAGGGGGTATGGTTCACGATTCTCCTTTTTTTTGTTATTTTAGGTTCGCGGATCACCAAATTATTATGCGTTTTCCAATTCCTTGTTAATTAATATACCTATTGTGGTTCACGGGTGGGAATTTTGCTATTTGCGAAATCCTAAGCCTTCCTTCAACCGATCTCTTTCCGAATCTCCAATCCCTCCGAATCCGATTCCAGTTCTTTGATCCCCCTATCTTTCCCCCTGGGTCTCCTTTTATAGAGTGGGAAAATGGATGTATCTGTGGCCACGCGACACCTTTTGCGGAGGCCCATAACCAAATACGCAGTTTAAAGCTGACTTGGTCAATCCGCGATTCGCGGTGGGTATTGAATGCTTCCCCCCTCCGCGAGGCGAACTTAGGGAGTGCTCCACGGCTGCGGAGGGTTCCACCTCTATTCCGTGAATGACATCGTGTGCGGCTTGAACAGGTCGACGCGGTCCGCGGTTGGGGTGGTTTGTGACGGTGATTCGGATTGATGCCCATCCCGCCTCATGACTGCGGAGGCTCTTCACATCCATTTCGCGAACGACAATGGTTCGCAGAGGGGGTGCCTCGTTGGGCCTGTCCATGTTGCGCTTCCATGGGACCGGTTCATGGACCGGTCATTTTTGTGTCCCTTATTCGATTATTTGCCCCAATTCTTTGGGGGATTTGGGTAGAATCTCCTTTGCAGATTTTTCAGGACCTACAGGGAGTTAACATCACATCAATATGACACATTGTATGACCAATATGACTCCAAGTGCATTTTTTATTTAAAACATATATCAATAATAGAAAAAAGGACTAATGACATACTAAAAACTATTAAAACACATTATTATTGTTTTGATACATTAAGAAAATAGTCCATAATCCATTTTTATGTATAGGAATTAGCCACACCTCAAAACGATATAATATGTTCCAATTATCACTCAAAGTGTCCGATATCATTTTAAAATCAATATTTTAGTTCAAAAAGTGTCACTCATTGAAAACTAATGAAAGACTCTCATATTATCATGATAATTTAGTAAAAATATTCATAAATAATTTTTCACATGTAGGAATTGGTCTCATAAAAATATGATACACAATGTGATTGGTACTATTCAATGTGTGTGTTTCCAGTTTAAAGTGACATTTCAGTAAAAGGGACAAGTGATGTACTCAAAACTGAGAAAACACATTCGTATTGTTTTTATAATTTTTGAAAATGATGCATAATTCCTTTAGATGTGTAGGAATCATTCTTACCTCAATCTAACACATGGTGTGATCAATATAACTCCAAGTGTGTGTTTTTAAATAAAATTGACATTAATTTTAGTAAAAAATAAAACTGACCTACACAAAACCAAGAAAACACATTCATATTATTTTTGTACTTTAGGAAAATGATTCACAATTCATTTATGATGTGTAGGTATCAACCTCACCTCAATTTGATAGATTATGTTCCTGGTATGACTCAAACTATCTGTTATCATTTTAAAATTGACATTTTAGTTTAAATATTTACACTAATTGAAAACTGAGAAGATGCACTTTTATTTTATTGATAATGTAGAAAAAAATTCATAAATAATTTTATATGTTTATAAATTAGTCTCATGTTAAAGTGACACACGATGTGACCGATATGAGTAAAAATGCATGTTTTCAGTTTGAAATGAAGTTTATTAAAAAAAGACAAGTGATGTACTAAAAACTAAGAAAACACATTCAAATTATTTTTTACAGTTTAGTAAAAAGATCAATAAGTATTTCAGGATGTGTAGGAATCAGTGAAACCTCAATCAAATGCATGGTATGACCTATATGACTCTAGGTGCATCTTTTCAATTTATAAGTTTCATTTTAGTTTAAAACGTGCATCACATTTCTAAAACTGAGAAAATGATCCAATTTTTTCTCTTTATTATATATACTATTACTTAATTAATTTCCTTATCCTTTTTATCTTATAATTATTTAATTAATTTTTATAGAGATAATTCTTGAAGACAAACAATAAATGGTGTGACGTGTAAGAATCATCCAAAACTCAATCTGATACACAATATTCCTGGTTTGACTCAAAGTTTAGCTTAAAATTAACACTTTTTGTTAATTTATTTCATTATATTATTACGAACCTAAGAATTTTTTTTCTTATATAGGTTAATTATTTTTATCGATCAGTGGTGGTTTGTTCATAAATTTCTTGAGTCGTGGTCGAGATCAAAAGATAAAAGAACCTTAATTTTTTCGAATGTATGTGATAATTTTTTACTTATGTAACTGCATAAACCAATGCCTGAAATGTCTATAAAATTGGGAATTTTTTATTTTATTTGTGTTGTAAATTTCATTTAATTTATTATTTTACTTGTAATTGCTTTTTTGTATATTTATTGGTGTTTTTGGTGTTGCGGTGTGTTGTTACAAAGCACTACACTGGTGATGAGCTGTGCTATTATAGCACACTTTAATATACCCCTTTATCACCACTTTTAAAAACATTGATAAAGGACCCAATGTTAGTGCTTTTACAAAGGCTGATAATGGAACCCTTTATCAGATTTCATAAAATCACAGATAAATTTACCCTTTATCCATTCCAAATAAAAGAAATGATAAATTTCGTGTTTATCATCACTTAAAAGCGCTTATAAAGGACCCATTTATTAGTTTTTTTTAGTTCCGACATAAGCCTAGGTCTTTAACCTCACAATGGTTGTAAATGCATCTCTAGGGATGATAAAAGTAATTTTTAGCACAATTAAAGGCCTATTTTGTAGTATTTATTCCAATATGTCTACTTCATTTTCTAATCCTTATTAATAAAAAATAAAAATACAATAATGGTGTCTTTTATCCCATCTTCTTTATTTTTTAGATTGAGATAACATCCTTTATCCATCTGGGAAAAGGATGGAACCACATGATTCTCTTAGAAAAGTACCCTTAGTTAATCTAATCTATGTCTATATGGGAAACCCATTGTATATTATAAGAGAGATATAACCAAGATCATCAATGTTTTCAATAAAATTACATACATGCAATACTATGCTAAAAAACCTATTCAAGAGGTTTCTCATACAAATTCATTATGAAATATCTTTTTACCTACACACATTTCAACAAAACTTCAAAATGTTCAAGTTAAAATCATACATCTACCATTTCTTCACATATTATCATCAATGAAAATACCCCTTTATAAATATATTTTATATAATAAAAGAAAATAGTAGTAGGTGTTTTTGGAAAACCTCATTCTTCTAATTTCTTGGGGTTGTTTGTAATTTTACGATTCTTACAGCTTGTGAATTTTGACTGCTCCACCTCATATTTTCTCCCTCTCAAGGGATGAACTCATTTCTACTTTATGTAGATAATTAGAATATACTATGAAGGAAAAATTACTTATTTTATTGAGTTTATAATAGTCATAAACTAAATCAATTCCCTCTATGTTATAAAAATAAAAAATTATAATATAAAATAAGGAGGGGCTTATTTATTGTTGGACATACTAATGTTGTCCAAATATTACCAAATACTTCATATGTCTTATCTCTACCAAAATATTCATTTTTTACTAATAGTTTTAAATTAATCGATTTTAGGTTAATAATTTATATTTTTTTAAGATTTATTTCATTTGGAAACCATTTAGTTCAAATCTATTTTATTAATGTTTTAAGAAATTTTATTGAGTAATTTATCTTATGGATCTATATGTTTTAAAAATGGATTCTAAATAAATTATCATTAAAAATAAGGAAATTATCTTACGGATGCTGGGATTCATTTCCTCTAAACGGATCTCTCTTATGGGAAGACAAAGTGTCCTCTATAGGAATTTCTATTAAACAAATGAATTTATCTTAGGAGAGTCTCCGTAACTATATTATCTTATGAAATAAGTAAATTATCATTTCAGGGGACTTCATCAATAAATTATTTTGAGTGGAAATTTATTATGGAAATTGTATAATGGGGTTAGAAAGACTTGTGTACTATATATTTAGAAAATGATATTATTCTACGAGCTCAAAAAGATGATGTGATAATATTTAGAAATGTTAAGTTCCTTATGTAGTTTAGAATTATTGAATTCTAAACTAAATTATATTACATGAACTCTATTTGTCTTATAATAGAATAATTATCTTATATGCACAATGTTTCCATATCGATTTATCTTACGGTGGTAGAATTATCATATGATGAATTTAGATATCACACCCAGAATAGAATATTACTGGAGAAGAATTTATTTCTAAGGAGAAAAATTGTTCTCAAAGATCACTAAAGTCACCTGATCGAAATAATTAAAAAATAAATCATTTCTAAGTAAAAGTCGTATATAGCTGAATATTATTTTCCATTATATAATTTTTTATTAGAGAATCCTATCACCATTGAAGTATTCTGAGGAAATTATACTATTGATTTTATTTTATTATAAATATAAATGTTTGAATAATGAATGGATGAATTAAATAAAGATATATTTTTAAGAAATTGTTTAGGTCCAAGAAAGACTAGAGTCACTCTCAACAGATGCCTATGATTTTTTTAATTTTTAGAGAAGAATGTCTCATGTGGTAATGAGCTTATATTTTCAGAATATTATATTCACTCAACCACTAATATCTATATATATTATAGTTAAAATTAAAATAATATGTGTGGTAAGAGAGTTTAAACTATATAACAACACATAAACTCAAGAATAAAATAATCACATACTCTGTGTTTCAAGTAACTATTTCTACACAACCAAAATAAAAAATTATACTATTTTTATTTAAAGATTACATATAAAAAAATATCATTAAATTTTAGAGACACACTTAAAATAATATTATTGATCTAAAAATTAAAAATATATTCATCATATATAACATTTCTTCATCAACTATCGGTTGCAACTTATAACTATGTGTTGGACATGTTATCTTTTCTAGATTATTTCATTATTTCTATAAGTGATTAATTTTTCATAATAAGTTATATATAAATTCTATTAATTGTTCTTGTAAATTGATATCCCAATAAAATCCCTTTTAACCTTAATAACACATTTCAATTGATTTCAGTCAAATATCTAGTTCTCTATGAATAAGACATGCTTAGTGAAAATCAATATGCTCACCAAGAGAGTGTTGATAGAGTGGAAGAGAGGATATTTGTTCCACAAACCACTCTAAATACCTTATGTTCTATTTCTTATATTTTATTTATTTTTTATGACATATCTGATTGATAAGAATGTGATAGGTTCGAACCAATTTCAAGAGTGTGGTTTTACGTTGGTGAAAATTTTATGAAATCATTTCACCCCTCTTTTTATCTATTTATGAAATACCAATATATAATAAATTGGTATAAGAGAAATTTAATTTCATGTTATTTAATTTTACTAATTAATGTCAAAAGATAAATTTCTATATATGTTATAGTGTTTTACATGAAATAAAGACTATTTGTGGGAAGATCACCTTATTAAAATGGATATAACATTGACTACTAAAAGGCTTGGATTATTATCAATTTTAAAAATATTAGTACAGAATTCTATCATTAAACTATAAAACCTTAAAAAATTATTATAGTTGAAACAAATTTTTGTCTATTTCTCAGTAATTAAAATACACTTTAAATTCAAATGAAAATAAATCTATTATTTTTGGTATTAGTCTGGATGAATTCAATACAATTTCAAAATTCCCTATTGTAAACAAGATGTGGGATACCGTAAATGTAGCTTATAGGGTAACTTATAATTTTAGGCAACTAAGGTATAACACTTCTAATATTAGGTTGGGAACCTTTAAGGTCATAGATGTTGAAAGAATAACTCAAATGAATGGGAGAATCACTGAAATTATCAATGATGTTGATTCCCACAATTTTTTTTCCAGTATCATATCAAGAAATGAATATTTTTTGAGTCTTACATTCAAAATAGAGTGGAATATATATGACCATTATAAAATCTATACCTTATAAATTATCTTAAAATAAAGGTCTTTATTGGAACTCTTATGATGTATGTGGAAGATATTCAAGAAGAGGTTGATGATAAAAAGTTGATAAAGAAGGAAAATAATTATTTGAAATTATCTAATTAAAAGGATGATAATAAATCCAATGAAACATTATAATCTGACTCATATGATAAGGGAGAATCAAACTGCTCAAATTATGATGAATAAATTTATCAGTTTCCAAGGAAACCCAAAATGATTTTTAAAAGTAGAATTTAATTCAATAAATCATTTGACAAGTATAAAAAAATTTCCTTGAAATTAAAATAAGTGATTTGTTATGAATTCAAGAATATATGGAATATCATGCCTGATTTTACTTCGTTCAAAGGTAATAATTTATCTTATAGTTAGTTCCAAATAAAATCAAATTACAAGAAGAAAGAAAAGAAGTCCATGAAGGCCCTACATAGTTCTTATAAAGTCTCCTATAGTCATTAACATTCTAACATAGATTTTGAGATATCAAATCATTAGGATAGTATGTTCTTTATGAAAAAATAGATGAGGTGAAATACATTTTTTATTCTGAGCATGATTATAAATATGATTGTGAAAATTGTTCTTTGGATGAGATAAATTAAAAAATTTATATGTTATAGGAAAAGTATGAATACCATAATAAGAATCAAAATTCACATAAAACATATTATTATATTATGTTGAGTGTAAAAGGTGACCTATAAAAATAAATTTCTTAACTGAAATATAATTTTGAAAAATAATCCTCCAATTATGCTATCCATGATAGAAAAATAAATGGATTAATTGTTGATGTAAATTTTTTAAAATATGTTTAATGTGATGATACCCTAGGGGAGACTAACTTAATAAAATCCTTCCTAACAAAAAATCCACTAAAGGTAAACAATTTATATATAGTAATAGAGAAAAACTGAAGCTATATAAGAATTATCTGGTTCCTAGTTCTAAAAACACAATCATGTCAAATATAACCTGTTTTCACTATGGTGTAAATGATAATTATACTAATTATTGTTGTTTAATATATAATTATTTTTTTGGTATAAATAAGTATTTTATTTCAAAAAATTTATTTAAAACTATTGCTGGAAAGTGTAGATAGATTTGGGTCCCCAAATCTTTAATAGATAACACTGCTTGACCCAAGATAATATGGGTATGAGAAATTCTTCTTGTTTAATTAAATTTTCAAGGTAAAAATACATATAAAAAACAATTAAAAATGGTTTATATGTTGTTTATTTTCTATATATATGTGTAGATGTTTTTCTAACGTCCACTCGCTATCTAAAATTATTGGAGGCTACATCACATTTGGTGATAATTTCAAAGGAATGATTATTTGAGTTAGATCTATTAGAGATCCAAACACATTACTCATCAACAATTTTTTTTTTCTATTTTTGGATTAAATCTTAACCTAATAATTATTTATCAATATTATAATGATGGTTTTTAATTTGATTTATCTAAAAATTGATGTTATGTTTTCAAGGATATACTACTTAAATTTAGATCACCTAGAACCTAAAATGTTCACATAGAAGATCTAGGAACTTTTTTCAAAAAAATATAAACAATTTGAATGTGAAAATTAATAAATTTTGGATTTTTCCTAGAAGTATTGTAGATTTTAATGATTATTCTTATAGAAAATTACCAATGAAAAATTTTATTTTTGATTTTCCTAAAGTAAAATTAGAACAAAAGGAACTCTATTTTTTATGCAAAATGGGAATGAAATATAAGTCATATTTAAAATAAATAGAATAGGTTTCAACATAAAAACCATTAGAACTTATCTATATATATTTTTTTGGACCTTATATAACTATAAACCTAGGTGGAAAGTCTTTTTTTATGTTATAGTTGTTGTTTCTTAAATATTTTAATGTGTTTGTTTCCTATGAAAAATGAAGTGAAGTATGTGCTATTTTTAGAAATTTTTGAAAGCTTGTACAAAATGAAAAAGTTTCTAAAATTGTGTCTTTAAGAACTGAACATGGGGAGAGATTGAGAAAATTAAATTCAATTCATTTTTCTAAAAACATGGGAGTAAACATACCATATCTACCCCCAAGAAAAATCATCATAATAGTGTTGTTGAATGGAGGAAAATGACCCTATAAGAAATTGATAGAGTTATGTTATGTGAATATTGAATGCCTACTCTTTTTTATATGAATGTATTAACACAACATTCTATGTTATTTTTTTTAATAAGGTCTATTTTGAAAGAAACACCCAATTAATTATTGAACAATATAAAACCAAATGTTATATACTTCAAGGATTTTGGATGTAAAGTTTACATCTTGAATAGAAATGTTAATATTAGTAAATTATATCACAAGGATGATGAAGGAATATTCTCACATTACTCTACTAAATCTAAATCTTATAGATTTTTTAATAAACATTCAAGTATAGTTAAAGAATCTACTCATATAAAATTTGAATAAAGTGATCCCTTTGATCAAAAGAAAATTCAAGTTGACGATGTTAGTGATTATTTTGATAACTTAAGACTTGAACCTCTCTTTGATGAAAAATTTATGATGACGTAGAACTTGAACATAAGGAATCATGTCTTGAATGTTAGAATCCAATGAATCTAAAAGTTTTATGCCTAGAAAGATGATCACATGGTAATCATGGGACCCAATCAAAGAGTATTTTTAACCTAGAATGCAGTCCAATGGGGCTAACCAGGGTCATTCTAAAGAAGTTTTGGGGTTGGTTATTCACTATCCTTAATCAACTATTAATATTTTTAATGATTTATTTTCAATATTTGAAACTAGAAAGTAATGCATGAGTGATTTGTATGGTTTTTAAATTTTTTGAAATTAAAATAGAGGCTATAATGAAAGGGATGGATCCAGGCTTGGTCAAATGGGATCTTTATTATCTATAAGTGTTCTCAAGAAACAAACAAAATCATAAAAAATAATTTATTTCTACATCTATTTTAATTTTTGGACTGAATAAATAGTTGGGATAACCTCTTCATACCCAGATCACCTCCTACAAAGGGTAGAGGCAACGAACACACTCAACTGAGGCATCCACTATCCCAACACCCAATTCTAATCATTTGTTGTTCATCCCACATCCACTTGGATCTAATCGTATATAGTATAGAATAAGAGAATGGATAGTGAAAATTTTTAATAGATGGGAGAATACATCAATGACTGGGAAGAGAAGATGATAATAATTTATCTAGTTTCTCTCACTTACTACCACATCAAGGATAATAAAAATAAACAAATAATTAAGAGGTAGAAATTAAGAATTCTCATATGATCTCCCCCAAGGAAAAATCCCTCGGGTCTGTAATCCATGATTGTTGAGTATGAGACGTCAAAATTACAACATGAAGGGATATTCAAAAAATATAAATAATAGAATAGAGATGAATTTAATTGAAGAACCCCAACCTATATTTCAACTTGAATAGTTCTCAGGGCTAGTGTTCTACTATGCCTTAGGTGCACCTCCCCATATGAAAAAGGAAGTCAACTAGTAATAAGGGTGTAAAGAGGTGATAGTGGGGAGACTCTACCCTCTGTTATTGATAAAGATATTGGTATACATGTATATAACATAGCGAAAGAAATACCAAAAAATAAAAACTGGTCTACTAACCCATCGTAGTGGAAGCACAACATCAATAACAATCAAAAGTTAAAACATACCAATTACAGAATATAATACCATTTTTCAATATTAAAACAAGCATCCCATATCAAGTCAAGTCATACTTTAAAATAATTAAAAAAGGACACCTATGTCCAACCATAGTACATACATATAATAAGAATTCTAAAAGAAAAAGAAAAATAAAAAAATTAAACTCTAGATGATCTACGAATATCAAAGGTTCCATTCCATCCATCCCATGCTAAATAGTAATACACAATCCTTATAATCCAGGTCCCAAGTCCAAACCCTTACCTGATATAAAATGCATGAAGTCTATACATGTCCTGAAGGTCCCATGTTGGGTATGAGAATAATCTCAGTAAGCCACCACCAATGTTTTCCTATATTACATCTATGATAATTAGGTTTTCAAAATATAAAATAATATATCAAATTATTACAATATTAATAATATTCTTCCCTCATTCTCAACATCAACAAGGAAATAATAAGCCTATTTGGCCATTACTGATATTCCATGTTCCCCCCAGTTATATATATGGAATATGAAAAAACATCTACATATATATAACTGTAGTGGTTAGTATCCTTATTATAAATCCCATGGAATCCCCTGATGAGAGTGCATCCTAGGAAAACCCTCATGTTCTACCAAACAAATATAACTTGTCACCTCTTACCATCAAGAATATCACTGGTATCAAAAAAGGCATTCCCAACTAGTACCTAGCCCCTCATACCACAACATATAAAATTCTCATCATCTCAAAGCGCGACGTCTGAGGCTTAAGGATTTATTCTCTCTAAATTAAACACCATAGGCTCAATAACTGACATCTTGAGGAACAATGATATCTTTCCTCCCAAATCATCCCAGCCCAATGGCCTCAATGTAGAGCTAGCCTTATCCTCTAACCAATGGTCTCAACAATATTAAATGATATCTCCTCATCATCCCCATGGCTTTCTATTGCAAGGACCTCCAACCCAACTGATGGTCAATGCCATACTAATCCAAAACTAAGAGAGGCCTCTACCCGCACAAGTGGTCAACACCACTTCCTCATATGAGTCTTATTTGTGTGCACATGACTCCAAAAACATGTCATCCAATCTTGGTGTGAAAAAATAATCAATAAGTACCGAACACACATCATCCTGACACCTTGTTCCCCTTCATCCATGTAACTCATCCTAATGGTCAATACCATCTAAATTCCTCGATACAAATCCTCAACCATGATGACCGCATCACCAAAAACTGAAAAACCACATTGTCAAACCAGTGATAAGCATCACCTATAGAATCTGGTCATTTTCCAACATGAAAAATCATGTCTCCTCATATAGATGATCATCACCATCTCAATACATGGACCAAACGCATCTTGTTCCCTCCAAACAATCTCATGCATTACATAAAAAACATTATTTTTATAATTTAATCCAAATAAATCAACCCCCTTGGACTAACCTACCCAAATAGTTTGAAATACTTCATTAGGGTTCACATGCATGAATGGTCTAAGTGATTCCCAATGACATCCCCTGATATAAATTTATAAATTTAATAATATAAATTTAATTATTTATGGTCCCACTCAGTTAAACCAGATAGAAAATATAGATATCACCCATAAAAATGATAAAAAACAAAGAGAAATCTAGGCACCAACTAACATGTATTAGTAGATAATTTCTTGACTAGTTTTATCCTCTACCAGAAGTCGATTCTGAAGAAATCATTATTTTAGATGAACTCCATTAAAACTGGGTAAAATAGTTCTCATAGATTTATCACACCATATGAATAAAAAAAATAATGGAAGGTAGAGGATTTAAGGGATTATTAATATGGTTCAAATGAGATCGATGATGATAAAAAAAGAGCTCAAATATAGAGTGGAGCTCAAAGCCTAGGAGGAGGAGGAAAATGGGAGAGGAGATCTTACAATGCACATGTTTGGAGAAGAGAAGAGTTGAGAAGAATATAAATGGATAATGGAGAAAATGGTAATTTTCATCTTTACATGACCGACATGGTTTGGCTATATGGTTTTCTTAACTATGTGCCGACCGTCCGACACCCACTTTATAGGTACCAAACCTCACATGAGTTAGGTGCACATTTTACCAATCCCCATGATAAAATGTGGGAACCCTTTATTAAAAATTGTAGAGTTCCCACATGGCCATGAATTTCCTCTTATATGGTTTGTAAAAGCATTTCCTATGAAACTATATTGAATCAATCTTACACCTGTGGGATTGAATTGTTTTTTCAAACTATGCACCTTAGTCTGCAAATTCCTAAAATTGGGGTTTCCAAATCCGACGCCCCAGAAAGCCACTCTAAATCCCAAGGAACTTGCTGAGAATTAAAAACCATATAAAATAAAGGCCTTTGGTCAAAGTGAATATTATAATTAAGTTTCAATAATCAAGAAAGAATTTGGTTTGAACACCAAACAATAAAAATTCAAATAGGTTGAGGATGTCAACTCGTTTGAAAAAAAAGATGTTATAGTATCCCCACCTTAACATAGATTATACTTGGCCTATCAAGTCTTAGAGAGACATGGTTCCAAACATAACCATCTCTCAAAATCATTATGGTCTACCTTGGTCATAAGGTCACATGTCAAATCTCTCAAGGTGACCCCCACCATAGTAGTTACCTACCCTTGTCACTTCCAGACCCAAAAATCTAATAATTCTATGGTCCAATGACCATAAATTGACCCAAAATTCATCTAGTAATGAATCATCACTTGTACACCTCAACAGGAGATTAAGGCATGCCCAAGTCACACAACACCTATGAAGTCTCATATCTAATCATATTCCCTCCTTGTTCTTATGTCTCACATAGAACCTATGAGGTCTTGCATCTCAACAAGTTCACAAAATCCTACATCTTATAAAATTATTACAAATATCCTACATCATATATAAATATGCATACCCACGCAGAATGTGTCAAATTATACACATCTCACACAATGAATGTATCCATCGTTACCCATAATAAATCCTAGTTCCATACAACTCATATATATATATATATATATATATCACACATCTAAAATTATTCCAAATTACTAACCGATATCTGGTTAGTCCAAAACAACCCATGCAAATCATGTACAAAAACCTGTCATTCCAAACAAAAAGCCCATTACCACAACTTACCTATAACTATAGCCATCTCCCTAACCTGCTATGTACCTGGCAGCTCCACCACATGCACTTGGCCTAAATCTTTACTACTTAAGGCCATACCTCCTTGTATAGCTTCAATAGCCACCATTCACTGACTTTATAGTGGTGTCCCACTATCTATTCCACAAATTCTGCATATAGCTGAATCTTGCCTAGAAGCTCAAGGTACTGCTCGTAGTCTAACCTCAGATGAAGGAGTGTGCCCTGTTCTATGACTACCAGTTTTCCAAGAAGGTGTCGTACGTAAACTCTCAATATTCCTGACATAACTGTATTATTGGAAATCATTTGGTGCCTGATCACATTGTGTACACACATGTCCTACCTTCCCACACTAAAATCACACCATCAAAGACCCAATAATCGGTAGTCTACTCAATTATTAGTCCTGAATTCCCAATTGAGGCTCCCCTCATCCCCACTTCATGTCACCTAGAGATCGCCACTAAAATCAAATGATGCACTCACTCGGTTTGAGTATGAAAAGTCCATAGAATTTCCCAAAGCTATCCACACCTCATTCAAAGCCCCTAAGAATGAGGTTTACCTAATCCCACACCCTGATTCCATTCCATAAAACATCCTCAAAATGCCTAAGTCTTGTGGTTTCATTCCCTACCATACCGGGTGAGAAATGAGACAAGTCAATGAAAGTGGATGCATACACCATAATAGACATGTATCCCTATTGAAGGTTCTAGAACCCTTGAGCTCTCTCTACCCACAATTTATCTGGAAAGAAGTGATCAAAGAACCTAGCCTCAAATTCATTCTAATCCAGTCACTCATGTCTACTATCCAATACCTGTACATACCACTAGTTCTTTTATGGTCCTCTAATCAAGTATATAGCCGTATTAACCCTCTATGCTAGGGGTGTCTTGATATGGCCGAAGATGGTTTATACTTCATCCAGTTATTATCCTCCTATGGCCCACCCTCACCCTAAAATAGTTTTGGTTTCTATAACTGGAACTCACTAGTCAGATACCATTGATGGCTCATCTCCTTGAGATCCCCTTTCGATACCCTGGATAATGCGAACCAAGATTGCCTGGAGCTGCTCATCAATCCATGGAACAAAAGATGTCAAATCTTTTCATTGAATCTCATATAATGGATCCCATAACTATGAACATACCAATGGATCGTTGTCTTCCCAACCCTCTAGGGCCTTATCTCGACCCGCTTGTGTCTCATCCTATGCACGCTTATGAGACACCAAATCAAAACCCTCCTTACGCACTAGTAGAGCCCATCTAGGTGGCATCCCTATAAATTTCAATAACATGGTCCAAAAACCATAAAAATACATATATAATATATATCATATATGGAGGTATATAATATTAAGCATAATATCACCACCCTTACACACCCCTACTATACCATGCCACATGAGATCCGACCTTAGGTCCCCTCACCTACCCATATCAGTGTCAGGTGTAAAAAGTAACCCATCTACATGGACCCCTACCTACCCACATTGATTTTATGAATCAAGAATAGTCCAAACTCATGGACCATATCTATCCTATAAAAGGTTCATACGTCATATTTTATCAGAGGTAACTGAGCAAAACTCAACCAAAAAGTATATATAGGAAACACTATATAGATTCTATGTTTAACCATTAAACATCCCACACACTATCATTATCCATAAATTCTTATATCCTAGCCAAGATCATATATATATATATATATATATGACATGCACATAGTCACACCACATCATATACCAATCTCTTTGGAATCACATGCTCAGGCTGGCTAATTAGAATTTCACCAAAGAGAGGCTACGTAAGAAAACCCTGTTTATCTCTCTTTATTGAATCTTTAAACAACCCATCCCCTCTTACAAAAATCTAGGTTCCCATTAATGATCACAAGAAAAACAAATAATATTTTCCTAAAACCCTATTAGAAAGCATAATAAAAACTCCCTTTATATATAAGGCCAATGTTCAAAATCCATATTATAATAACCATCAAAACCAAGTGTTCCACTTGATGTGGAAATCAAATCAACTATAAAATAGAAAACGAGAACAACAATTTCCCACCCCTGGAAACTTGGTCTGTCCCTTGTGCATAGGTAAGTAGGAACCCAAACACAAGATCTTTACCCAGTTCCAAAAACATCATAATCTATAATCTACCATATCCTTAATAGTAATACTAACTTAAAATAAAATCATTTTATATAATTTTATCATGTTGAATGTTGATACTAATTCCCAAACATAAACTTCTCGGATACCATTTATAGCGGCTCGGCCCGTCTTTCCACCAGTCTTTAATTTTTTTGTTTGTTTCAATATTATTATAATATAAATAACCTACTTCCCTCATGATCAACAGCCACATGGAAGAAATCGGCCACTTCATCCATTTCTAATAATCCATGTACATGTATATGGAATGCAGTGACAAATTTTCATATATAACTATACTGGTGAGGATCCTTATCATGAAGCCCAAGGAATCCCCTGATGATAGTGCATCCCTGAATAACCCTCAACTTCCACCTCCAAAACATAGTTTTGAACTTCGTGCCATCAGTTATATCACTGATATCCAAAAAGGCACACCCAACATGTACCTGTTCCCTCCAACATCATCTCAAAAAATCCCCATTAGCTCGAAGAATGATTTCTGAGCCACAATGATGGATTCAATCCTATGTAAACATCATCAACTCAATAACCGATGTCTTGAGGAACAATGATATCTATCCTCCCAAATCATTTAAACTTAATAGACTCAGTGTATGATGGGCCTTAGCACCCAACTGATGGTATTAACATCCTCAACTGATGGTTCACTACCATCCCTGTGGATTTTTACAATAAGAACCTCCAACCTCATTGATGGTTATGACCATCCTAAGATGCAACAAACTAAGGCCTCTACCCACATGAGTGGTTATGAACACCTCATCATCTGAGTGCTATCTATGTTCCCATGACTCCAAAAAAAATTTAGATAATCACGATGAGTGTAAATCACAAAAAGTAACTAAGACACATCATCTCAGAACCCCATGCCCCTATTACCAAGTTGCTCATTCTGATGGTCAATACCATCTCAAAGTCATGGTCCATTCCCTCAATCAAGATGAAATTATCACCTTAAACTGAAAAACCATGTCACATGACCATTGATCAACATCACTTATAGAATTTGGGCCTCACCCAACATAATAGACCACATTTCCTCATCCAAATGGTCATCACCATCTCAATCCTTAGGCCATGACCATTAATTTCACTTGGAACCATCCCAATCATTATATAGAAAATAGTATATATATAATTTAATTCAATTAAATTATCCCACCCGTCATAACTTTCCCAAGTGGTTTGAAACTACCCAACCACCTTCATATAAATGAAAGGTAAAGGGCATGCTCTGTGGCATCACATGACATCGATTTATTAATTTAATAATAAGTATTTAATTTTTAGGGTCCCTCTCGATCATCCCACATTGATCATATATACTGAACCCCCGAAACTTGATTTAAATAAAATATAAATCTAGAAACCACATAACTTGTATTGGTAGATGCTTTTTCGTCCTTTTTTAACCTCTAACTCGATCCGATTTAGACGAAATTGTTGTAGATAAATTCCCTAAAAAGAGGGTAAAATGGATTTCATAGATTTAATGCACCATATATAAATAAAAAAGAATTAATAGAGGTAGTGGATTGAAAGGATTACTAATAAAATTCCAATGAGACTGATAATGATTAAAATGAAACATAGATGGAGAGTATAGCTCAAATCCTAGGAAGAGGAGGAAAAATAGTTGAGGATCTCCCACTGTGTGTGAGTAGAAAATAAAGGAGGAGGAAATAAGATAAATTGAAGGAGGGTAAAATTGGTAATTTTTCATATTTAAGTGACCCACATTGTTTGGCCACACATTTTGGCTAACTGTGGACTGACCATGTGACACCCACTATCTAGGTACCACACTTCGCATGGGCTAGGTGAAAAATTTACCAAAACATTACCAAATCATGTGTGATCCATCTATTAAAAATTTTAGATCACCCACATTGGTGTGTTACCTCTCCTAAATGGTTTTCCACACCATATCCAGTGGCACTAGAGGGATGCACGATTACACTCAGGAAGCCGTATGGTTTTTACAAATCGTGCACTTCATTCCGTACTTTCATGAAATTGGATTTTCATCCTCTGACACACATGAAACAAACTCAAAACAAAAAGTATGTTTCTGAGCATTAAATACTTTTATAAATAAGGCTTTGGGTATAATAAACTATCATAATTAAGTTTTTATAATCAATAAAGATGTTGGTTAGACCACTAAACTCCAAAAATTCAAATTGGTTGTGGATTTCAATATGATCAAAAAAACCCAGGACATTATAATAATTTCATTTCATATAACATAAATAGATTTAAATAAATAAAACGAAGTTGAAAAGTTATTATTGGTCATGTATAGAGGGAGTTATCATTCTTTCATAACCCATCCCCTTAAATAAAGTAGTCCATCATGTCATATCTAATAAAATTAGAAAAATAAAATTAACCATTTTAGAGACTCATCCCTTGATTGAAATCCAAACTCATCCAAGAAGAATAATGAGATTTCATGATTAGGTAGTTCTTGCCCACATTTATAATAGGAACTACTCAGATATTTCCTTAGTGTTTTCTACACATATGAGCCTCATTCGAGGAAGAGTTGGAGTGATGCACGTGTTGGATGGAATTTGAATTAAGATTCATGTGTTTTAAAATATATGGTCTGGGTTTTTCTTTGGATTCAGTGCTAGATGGTTTGTGCCTCAGTGTAAATGAGCCTTATAGATTATGCATTCATTCATATCCTAACATTCTTTAAGAATCATTGTTCACTACATGAAGTTGTAATGAAAATTCACTCTTTAATTGATCTAATTTTCTCCACTGTATTCAAGATTCACCATTTATTGAGTGTTGATTCTTCAATCTGATTTGAAATCGATGTTATATTTCAAATTTGGTTTCATCAGGCTATTCTTAGAAAATATTTTCAGTGAATTCAAGTACTCATGCAATGATTAGATATATTTAGTCTCAAGTTTTATCAGATTCTTTTTTTTTTGATTTAGTCGAAGCTATATTCTCTATTTTCAATGTGATCATGACAACAAGACATCCCAGATTAAAGTGGTACTATAAACAAATTTCACTGAGAAATTTCTATAAGAATCTATTTTTAACACACTTTCTTCATTTCAAATAGATCATTGGTATGATATGAGTCCCTATACATCTTCATTCCCAGACTTTTATAAGGAAAAACATCCCATGATCATAATTATTTTTCTTTGATTCAACTTTCATCATCACCTCTTATGTATGCATCTCAAGGTAAATGAGTTCTACTGAATACAATTCTTATTTCCCTTCAAATTTGAGTCATATTATTTATTATCTTAGTATTTGGGAACCTCATCAAGATCATATCGGTTCAAATTAGTTTTTAATCTTCTCTAACCTATATAAAATTGGAATCTATATTTTCAACTTAGATCCATTTATATTTCTCTAAAACCTCTCGATCACACCTCAAGTGTTTCTTTGAGGAATTAATTGACTACCATTAATCCTTATAGTAAATAATTGATTGGAAGAAATGTGGTTGATGAATAAGATACATGAGCATTGTTTCATGGTATATCATAGTAGGTTGAGTACTTTCACATCCAAGTTGGAGTCTTATGGTCAGTTGATTCTAGAGACTCTCTATTAGTTGAATTGAATCCTCACTTATAGTTGAGTATTTGTGGTCGATTAAAGCTCACAACTGCGTAAAGTGTAGAGATAGTTTTATCCAATATAATAATTTCAATAGAATGGGTCAACTAATAAATGAATCAAATGGCTTAAGATACATAAAAATAAAAAAAATAGTTTTTATTAAATATCCAAAATAAAAAAATTCCAAGCACAACTAAACAGATTAAAATTAAATGATGATACTATAATTATAATATCAAGGAAAATTAAATTATATTTGGAAAAAATTTATAATATTGACCAAAAAATATTATAAATGAGTATTTTTTTCATTAAAATTCATAAATTAAAATATTTTTAATTTATTCCTAGAAACTTTTATTAAAAGTAAAAATGTAGCAGCTCATGGGATTTTAATGGAATTTGTGGGGATAAAAATGAATTATAGATTAAAATTTGTTAAATTTCTAGTTAGATCTCTCTCCCAAAATTAATTTATTTTACTATTGGGAAATAAATTTTATTTTATACTTCCTAAAAATTGTAACCATCTCATGAATATAAGGTAAATAGCTCTATAATCTCAGCTAACATGAAAATTTCAGAAAAACATGTTCAAAATCAAGTTCGATGATGTAGTAGATTGACACTCCAACTAAAACCAAAACAAGGAAGCACAATAAAAATTTAATTCCAATATACTAGACACATTTTCAATTTTATATTTACACATTTTATAGTTCCCATTTCACTATTATTCCTAGATTTTACCCATAAGAATTCATAGTGGAGATAATCAAATATTCAAATAGTCAAATCTTAGTAGTTCTAGATTCACCATCAAACATAAAAACAACCTTAATCTCAATATATCATATTATATAAAAAAATTATTTAAAGTTTTATAGAATATAGATCGAATTTTAAACTGAAATCAATAAGAAATGTTTTATAATACTTTGAAAACATTCCCCTGAGTGAAATGTTCTGTAAAATAATATAATCAGGGTAATATTTAATAATTGGATATTAAAAATATAGTTGAAAATAGTTCTCCAAAATTCACTTATTATTATTATTATAAATATTATTATTTTCAAAACATATATCCCAAAATATATTCCAAAGCAATAACTAAAAATGAGGATTTATATTTAACCAGTTTAGATAAATAGTATTGGAACATCCCTAAAGAAAAAATAGTTTTCCAAAAACATATGATGGCCAACAAGATTTTCTAGTTAATTAAATCAATACATACATTTAAAAATATTATATAAATTTATATTAAAAATACTTCATAATGGATACAAAACATCAATGCAATTTCCTATTTTTCATTTTAATAAAACAACGAACCAATTCTACCTTAATCAAGAATTTATTTAATATGTAAATGTGTGGAAAGGTTTAGTAGAAACTTCAAAGGGAATTTAGAAATTTCAGAATAATAAATATAAACACTAAAGTATTCATAGGTAGAAACATAATCCAACCAAGAAAAATAAAAAAAGTAATAATGAAAAAATTACTAAATCAAATTTAGAAATTCCATTAAAATGGATTTATTCATAAAATCAATAAATGAAATGAAAAGAAATAATGATAGAAAATTATAACTACCAAGATAATATGAGTGACCTTTTTTTTCATTCCACTAAAAAACATCATACTTCATACAGGAATTTGATCCACAACCCTAACATAAAATAAATAAAATGTTCTTGTTTTAGGGGTGAAAAAATTATATTTCAATAGAATTAAAATTTTCACTCCACTTAGGTTTGTTATATGCTTGATCTATTTTCTAGATCACAAATACAACTCAAATTATATTCTTATAATCCAATTTACCATTTTGAATTTGGGTTTAATATTCTCCTCACCTTAATACATTAATTTTTTTATCTCTAAAAAATTATTTTATTTTTCCCAACCATGTATGTGCAATTAATTTATTGAATTTACAGTGGGACTTTTCACTCACACACCCTATGTCTAATCATCTTGTAACTTCACTATGGGGTCCCCATTCCCTATATTACTCTTATTTTAATAGACTTATAAGTAAATATTTTGAGTGTGATCCATAATTATTTCTTTTTAAAATATGATATGTTCTCCAATTTCATGTTCAAAAATCTAGTTTTCTCATGTTAGGATCTTAATTACAGCCCACACTTTTCAATCCCACTCCTTTCCTTAGTTATAAAACCAAATTTTAATAAAAATTGTGGTAATATTTCTGAATAATCATTTGATATTTTAAAGTTCAATAGTATGATCAATATATTCACAATCAACATGGAGTGTAAAAATGCTTATATTATTCCAATTTAGCTCAATGAAATCTGAAAAAACACCCAAAAAACACCTAAAAATAGCCTTGTACATTATATAAAACAGGGTTTGTTTTTATACCATTATTTCATTTTAAAAATAGTCCCATTTAAAGTAGGAATAAAATAAAATATAATAAAATTAAAAAAAGCATGAAAAATAATAGTCACCCTCTCCCAGAGTGAGTTTCAACTTATCCCTAAAAAATATAAATTAATCAAAAATATTCTAGGAATAAAATATAATCGAACAAAATGAAAAATGAGCATGGAAGGAGAAAAGTTGGTAGTAGTTATTCCTTTCATGTGGATAACCTTGGGAAGGAGTGACTCACAATTTATTAGCTTTTAATGATCTATAATTCAGCTTTAGTATTAGCTGTTTATACTTTTTGTTATAAGAAAAACAAGAAGAAACTATTCTATTAATGAAAACCAAATCACATAACTAAAAAAAATAAATGTGAAAAAATAAGAAGAGAAATATTGAGTAAAACCCCCAAAGAGGTGCTAAAATTTATTACATCTATAGATGGAAAACTTTGGGATTATCCCCAGTTTATTGGAAGGTTTGGATTTTGGGGTTATAACCACCATATTATCCTTTCTTTAAAACTCTTATCAGCTTGATTATTCTGTTAGAGGTCCTATTGTTTAAATGGTTTCCTATCCACCCTCTATTTTTTTTATTGTAGTTTATTGGTGGTGTAAGTAGGTATAATTCTTGTTTTAACTTAGACCTATCTTATAGGATTCTTCTTTCCACTTCTTCTTTTTATCCTAGTGTGTGCAGCAAAGTGTTCACTTCTATTTTAGACACTTATTATATGGATTATTTCATTACTTATTCAATAGTATATTTCAGAATTACTAAACTTGTATGGATAAAATAGATATAATTAGTTTTAAAATAAGTTTCAATTAAATCAAAATAATATAGATTCAATGTAAGAGCACATCCCTTAAAGTTTTAAGCTAGAAGCCCTATTTCCTCATGAAATTTCTCTAAAAATCCATTTTTTTAAAATGGAATAAAATGTGGGTCTTAAAACTTAAATTTAAAATATGTATCCTATGGTTATGTTCCCTATTTATCCAATACATTAAAAAGTAATTTTAAAAAAATGAAAATTAAAATTGAAGAGAGTTATAAGGCCATTCAGTTTGGAAATGATCATATAAAAATGAATATATGGCATGGTAGACTCCATTAAGATTGTTAGCCTCAATGATGTGTTATTATTGAAGGGTATCAAGATGTACTTTATGAGAGAAGTAGGTTTATTTTGTACATGTACCTATTTTATATCCTCTTATGAAAATTCCAAAGGCACTAATTCCTCTTTTTATGGTTGTAGTCATTTCTCCAAGAATGTGTTGAGGGTGGTGGATATCATGATCAACATTCCCTTTAATTATCCCATATCACATTATTATTCATTGATTTGTAAGAATGTGAGTATATATCTATTTATGAACTCTTCTATTTCTTATGGTATTGGTTTACTTCCATTTTTATGGTGTGAATTGAGTTTAAAGTTGGACAAGTTAAAAGAAAATTTTATTTTTTATAGATTATAATATTTAAACTGAAAATAGTAAGCTATTTATTATGTGAATAAAAAAAGTTAATTTCCAACCTAACTACCTAGAAAAGATAAAAATTTTATTATGTGACTATCATGATATATAATTAAACAATATTTTATTAATGTATAATGTAGTGTTGGGAGATTTACAGGGGTCTCTCTCAAGGAATTTTGGATATATATCTTCATTATTCTTTGTTACATAATAATTTTTTTAATGTTTAATTGTTTAAATTAGTAAGTAACATGGGAGATATTTTTTTCGTTTTCTAATTTTCTGAATTTAAAATATACTTAAAGGTGAAAGGGGATGTATCCGTCCTTGATCATAAGGGATCTTTACAATGGGGAAAGCCCATCCTGAAATTCTGATACAAGCATCATCTTGTTGAACCTAGAGTTCATTGGAAATTCATATCCACCAGTTGTTCAACACTATGTAAAACTAACTAATGGTACATCCATCTTTTCTTAATGCATCATAATTAAAAATATTTGATGCTCCCTAATCAAATCTTCCAAGAGAAATCACACACACACACACTCTCTAACTGAAAGTAAAAATGATAAGAAAAGTAAAAGGACACATATGTTTTATGTAGTTCATAATTTCATCCTACATCTATAGAAGAACACTTCAAACTATTTTTATTATCTAAAGTATAACATTTAAAAACATTAAATATTCATAATACAATGTTATTATTTTTACAATACCATATAATATAACAAATACAACAACGAAAATTCCCACGTACTTTCATAGAGATACATTTCCAATAAAATAGGTTTCACCACTATCAGTTGTTTATGGTTAACTAACTATTGAATTCATTGTTGAATTGGGGAATTCACTAACTCAACCATACTTACTAGTACAATGTTCAAATAATGAAATTACCATTATTCACATTATCCATTAAAATTTATGATCATTTGGTAAGATAAACCACATGTTGAAGGTTACTATTGATTTTACACTGACAATTCTGAAGAACACTACGTGATTCTAAACCTCTAGTGAGTGAAATTATAGTGAATTGAAGATGTTTTATAATCCCACCAATCCCACAATTTAATAATAATTCAAGGTACCTATTCAAAATCCTCTAACACTATAAAATACAAATAAATTTTCTATGTTCATTATGATTTTTTCAATCCTCTATTTGTTCAAATGACTCCCGCTAAGGCACAATAAGACCTCATTTTTTTTTGGAATAAAAAATTTGTGAAAATATCAACCATATTTTTATATCTTATGATATTTTGTAGCACTAACAAATTATCCTTTATAATATTATAGATGAAATGGAAATTCTATTCAATGTGTTTCATTAACTTTTGAAATGATGGATTCATGGAAAGGTAGATAACGCACGAACAAATATAAAATTGTTTTATTAATTTATATTCTTTACTTAACTCCTTTAATAATAAAATTAACCACAAAAACATATTTATGAATTATTTGGATACAATATAATATGTTTGAGTTGTATAAAAATTCATCACTAACGTTATCCATGACATCTTGTTGGTTAGTGTTGCATTAAAAGTAAATAAAAAAACCCATTTTACTTTTCCATATTTCTGGAATCACTCAAAAAATCTTAATCAATAGAACCTTGTAGGGTATCATCTTCTCTAATGAAAAAATATACACATATTGATCCCTTAGGGTATCATATGGTCCAATTCATAACTTCCTAGTGATCCTTCCTAGGGTTTGGCCTAAACCAACTCACCACTCCTATTATAGAGGGAATATATGGCCACATACATATGATCACATACATCAAGCTTCCTATTACTGAAGCATATATTATTTTATTCATGTACCAGACCTTATCTTTCATTTAAGGTAATTGTGCCTTGGATAACATGAAGGATCCAAAAAGAGGAGTTCCGATTGATTTACATTTTTTCATCCTAAATTCCTTGATGATATTTTGGATGTACTATTTCTGGGATAAAACTAGAGTACCAAATTTCTAACCCCTCTATATCAAAATCCCCAAAATTTTATTTTCTTTAGAAAAACATTACTTTACAAATCTTCTATAAAACTTACTCTTCATCTACTGAATCTATTAAATCTATAGAACTACCCACAACATGTCATCCAAATAGACCAAGAGTAGAACATAAGTCCCATAATTATATAACTTCTAATAAAAATAATGATTAGATTTTACCCTTGTAAAACATTATTCAGATATGAATTCTTGGAAATTTTGATTTCACTATTTAGGTGCGTGTTTCAAGCCATAAATAATTCTCTTCAGTTAACCAAAAATTCCATCCTTCTAATGGTCTTCAAAAACCTAAGACTATATAATGTATATCTACACATCAAAATTAACATAAATAATGAAATTATTAAAATCCATTTGATATAAATATAAATCATTAGATGAAAAAATGATTAGCAATGTTAATATTGTTGTATGTTTTACTACTGGTGAAAAAAATCAAAGTGACTGATTCCATCCTTCTATTGGTATCATTTCACCACCAACCATGAATTGTATCTTCTAATTTTATAATTTTCTTATTTCAATGAATAGAACCATTTATTATTAAGTTCTCATTTCCCTTTTTTTTAGTTCAATCAACTCTAATGTTTTATTAAACATTATGTAATTCATAATTTCCTCCATGGGTTATTCCCACTAGTTTGAATCACTAAGAGTTACTAATTTTTTTGGACTTTTATGTTCCCTAACATCTGTTAGATATAAGAATTTTGTGTCGACCCCATACCACTAAAATATTTAGATGTTCTAGAAGATATTATAATATAAAGTTTTTCAATTCACTAGAACATCATTTTTTGGTGCTTGATCTTATAGTTCTCCTATTGCTAATTTCCATGGTGTGAAAGATTTTATTGAAAATTATTTAGTTTGAAAACATATTGGAATATATATAATTGGTCAAATTTCCAATTCATTCATGTTAAAATATGGTATTACTGATATTTATAAATAATTGTACTTTCATTTGTACCAACTTTTACTATAGTAGGTTACCTCTTTTCTTCAACTTATAATTTAACCAAGTTTCTCTCTTACCATAAAATACTATAATTAAATATTACATCCTAAATTTTAATTATATTACATTGATAATGACTCCATATAAAATTTCAAAACTTTATCTTTACATAGCTAACATAAAAACACGGTATGGATTTTTTCGGTTATCTCCATCCTTTACATTAACATAATAATAAGTAAATAAATAAAATATTTGGATTTCTGAAACTTTTTGAATCTTATCAGACCCTATCTCTCCCAATAAATGTTTATCTACTGATACTATGGACTTTTATTGAAAAATTATGCTACTATGTTAATCACATTATCCTATATGGACTTAGGCATACCAGAGTATAGAAACATAAATCTATCATTTTCTATCCATGTCTAGTTTTTTCTCTATACAAATCTTTTATTTTGTAGAGTTCTAGGTACTATTATCTCATTAATGATCCCCTTATATTGATAGAAGTTTCAAAAATTTATACCATTTTATTCAACACTATTATCAGATCTTAATCACTTAAATTTTCTATGGGTTTCCAACTCCACCACACTTTGAAAAATCAGAGGAATGGTGACAGTTTTATTTTGGTTTGAAAGTTGTTTAAACCACCAAAAAATGGTTCCAAGATAGTTTTTTTAAACTATCTCTAAAATTGGTATTGTGAATAAACTCACATAATTTTCACCCATTTAATGGTGGTTTATAAGAACTATCACATAACATTATTTAGCATTGATTATTTCAATTTTTTGCGATGGTTTTTTGTTATCAAAAGTGTTGAAGGTTTTTCAGTAGTTTAAACCACCTATTTATATTATGCCCCATATAGTGGTGGTCTGAACTATTATTAATAATTTTTTTATCATATTTAGAGGCATTTTAAACCACCTCAATATATTGTTTTTCAAAAAAAATATATAGAAGCTATAACCCCCCCCCCCCCCCCCCCAAAGAAAACAAAACAGCTGAAAAACCAGAAATATAAATAGAAAAAAAGAAAAACAAATATATGTGCCTTTTATTACAATCCAAAACCATATCACTAGTTCGAAATAAAATCATAAATTTAATTTTCACTTTATATAAATATCAAAACCCAATCACATATTTTTTTAATTTATAAAAAATAACTGTCTTAAAAATAAAAAAAATTATGGAATATGTGAGTGAAACCCCAATAAAATATATGAAGAACATATAATAAGGCAATTCATGGTAATAAGTAAACCATGACTTGAATATTACACTACATGGGATATTATCCTTGAATCTAATAGGATAACCTCTAAGCCCTCTAAATATAGACCACTCATTAACATATAATATGATCTTAACAATTATGGATCCTGAATTAGCCTCTTTGGCCTTACCAGGTGGAACCCCCCTAGCTAAGGAATGAACTATACTAGGATGCACTATTCTGTGTGTAATCTAATAGAGTGTAACCCTCTTCTAGATTACCCATATAACCACTCTAGGTTTCTATGTTAAACATGTCAAATATCATTCCCATAATCACCACTACTAATTATATAACTTAAAAAAATATTTATATAATACCAAGGCATAACCATACATATAAAATAAGAAAGTAAAAATTAAAATAATGATTTATACCTCACAAAAAAAATATTTACTGATCAAAACATGATACAAAACAATGAAATCCCTTTAATAGAAATCATATGTCTTTTAAAACACCCTATATATATCGATTTGAACTAACACAAGTCCCTAGAAATTTACAAAAAAAAAATATGAATATAAATTGAAATTTTTGAAATATAAAGCCAAAATAAAATTTCAGTGCCAACTTTATCAAAAAAAGAAAGAACCCACAAAAAAATTTTGTAATCCATTCAAGTAAAATTGACATGGGTAATAAATTTGTTGAAGATATACTTTCAAAGTGTAAGAACCTAAAGTATGTTAATAAAATTAGTTTACAAAGAATCACATACCTCTCAAAAATGATATAATTACACAATATTAGAATAATAAATGATTAGGGTTAAAGATAACATTCCCAATCCCAAGAAACAAAATTCACCATTATTACCCCAACCCTAGGTTTACATTTTTCCGGCATGGCTGGATAGGGTAAGAAGGATGAATATAAAAATGATAATAAGAGAAGGAGAGAAGAAAACCTTTATTGATTTAATAAAGGGGTAAACACCTATTCACAAAATTTGGAAAGAGGGATAATTAATGAAGGGAATGGGATGTAATTTTAGTATTTTATTTAAAACATAAATGAATAAAATCTTTCATTTATTGGTTTTTTATATTTAATGAAAAAATAATTGTTTAAATGGATCATGTTTGATCTAGTATACCTAGTCATTGTTTTCTACCTCAGTTGATGATTGAAACTCTACCTCCACTAAGTGTATTTTAAATATAATGGAATAGTCTAGGATAAGTGTTGAAAGTCTTGTGATTTTCGGCATGTGTGTGGAGTTAGTGAGATTTTATTGAATTGATCAGGAACATTAAAACATGATTGTTATTTTTATTAGTGATTTAGGAGTAATTCATTATTTGGCATCATTGAAACCTATTCAAACATATAGGAAGAAATATATTTTAATACCCTTTATAATATTGACCCACTTTCGTTTGAATAAAATAACTAAAAAATTACTCTGGTAATTTAATTCGATAATATCAGCCAACTTTTCATAGTATCCCAATTAAAAAACTATAAATACACCACAATTATATGTTTTAAATTATCTTCTCAATCTACTATATGAAATTTTAATCCCTTCATATTTTAAGTGTCAAACTTTCAAGATGATTTTAGAGAACCCTGAACAAAAATCATCAAATCCTATGACAAATGAGATTGCTTATTAGTATCCATGATCTAAAAAAAGTAATTTACATTATTAGTTTTATAATATATTTATATAAAACTAATAAACATGTTTATTGTCATATTTATGAACATACATGATGTGTAAACAATTATATAAGCCCATTATTAACAGATTCTATTTTGCCTTTCTCATTTAATGTTCATGTTCTCATGGGTCTACTTATTTTCATACAGATATATTTAATAAATTAATTTTCAATATCACTATTCAGTAGCACATTTCTATGTTCTTATAATAATTCCATTTATGTCAGTGTAATATTTGAGATCCTTCCAACTGAGTAGACAATAGTAGGATTTTTTTTGTATTTATCATGTAGTTGAGATTGATTTAATATGTCATCCACACATCCAAATCAATTTAATATTATCTAAATATCATCTTGAATAAAATGTAAGACCCTCCTATGCTAAATAGACTTCTTAAATAGATTCTTCATGTTGAAATTTATGTTTTACATGTGATTTCAAATGACCAAAGTATTTGTAAATTAAAATGAATAAAATAGTGTTACATATTTAATGAAGTGTCAGGAATTGTTTAATTAAGATAAAAAAATATAAATAATGTATCTCCAAATTGGATACATTCATTGATAATGTACGAGACCTCCAAATTTTGTTTCCAAGACTAAATTTCTAGTAAAATGAATCCTGAAATTAAAAAATGATTGTAGAAAGACCATCTCCATTGCAAAAATTGCTAGAAATATTCTATCATGAAGATTTTATAGAGCATCTAGTTGTAGAGTTTTCTCACGTAGTTTTCTGAATAATGTGTATAATTGGAGTTCAAATACATTGACTATTTCAGGTAAAAATATACAGAATTCTAATGGTAGTAACTACTGTCACAAAATATGTTAACCATGAATTTTAAATCCATATAACCTATTATTCCTTGAGTCAACACACCTTGATATATTACATGAATACCCATCAAATTATGTCAAATGTTTTAATATTAAAACAAAAATATATTTCTCTATAATTTTCATTGAAAAAATTTCTGGAACATACATTCCTCTATCATTTGGTCAAAGATCACTCTTTATATTCATTGTTTGTTAGTCCTTCCGAGTATTGAGACGATCATTCGATTTTACATTCTAGTTATGTAACATGAAGATCAAATTATCACAAGAATTTTTATCAATATGCATGTTGATACCACATAATAAAACAATGAATATGAAGAGAACATCATATATTTTTGATCCCAAGGCCAGGTTCCAAAAATTTCACAATGAAAATCAAAACACTCCCAAAGAATTTCAAATGGACTAGCTGCACATGCCTACGCGATGGAACTTCATGACTGTACTCTGCGACAAATCTACACGACTGACCTATGCGGCAGATCTACCCAGCAAAATATGTTTTGTGCATCTACACGGAGAACCTACGCGACGGAGCTGCACGACGTACATACAAGAGCAACATTTCTTCGACCATGCCTCATCTATGCCTATAAATAGAGCCCTTAGTCTCCTTATTTCCGGACTGAAAAATTAAAAGAGACTATATGAAGCTCCCATTGCATTTCTCTTTCGCTTAGATCCCTCAAATTGTCCAAGTATCTCTCTAAACTATGAGAGAAGAGATAACTAAATGGGATAAGCATGTTTTGAAAGTCTTTTTTTCAAATTTTTCATAGGTTTGGTTCTTCTATGTAAAACATATTCTTCATTCATCATTCATACCTATGTGCCATACCTTTGTGGCATACTAGCGTGTTATACCTACACGGTACATCAATGCGGGGTACCTACGCAGCAGACTTGCTCGAGGGACCTTTGCGACCAACTCAAGTACCCTTTTTAAAATCCATTCATGGCAGGGTATCCCCTTACTTGGTTCCCTTATTTGAAAGGGACTAAGTTGAGACCTCCTCCAAAACCTCACAACTTATCAAACCTTTGGGAAAGGCACATCAACGTGTCTCCTATTTGGGTTTGTATTTCCATAGTATGAGGTTTCCCACATTTGTTTCACAATGGGGTTAGGATTCATAATGTTTATGTGAGT
The DNA here is from genome assembly GCA_963277665.1 of Viscum album. Taxonomy (NCBI): domain Eukaryota; kingdom Viridiplantae; phylum Streptophyta; class Magnoliopsida; order Santalales; family Viscaceae; genus Viscum; species Viscum album. Next base: position 1,508,061,392 of record OY728158.1, read on the forward strand.
TTTTATATCCAATGTCCCATGGATCTTTCTACCAAAAAAGTGTTGGTAAGTTCCTTGTTTGGAAGAGGGTTGGGTCTTGGCCTCTCCTTTCTCAAAGAGGTGACCCGAAACCTCAGGTCCCTAGTTGGGAAGGTAGTGTTCTCACTTACTTTTCCGCACAACAAAGGAGAAGTCTCCCTTTCCTACCAAGATCAATTTTAGGGTAGCCATCCTGGTTTAAGCTCCTCAACTTCACCCCTTTATCATTACATTGGACCCTTGTCCAATGTAAATAGAATAGGGGGAAGGCTCATCGCCTCGCCCACTTCCATGGTCGATGTGCCCTCTTCCATCAATGGTAGAGGAAATGTGTGAAGAGTCATTGTGGAATCGTTCACATACTCTTGTTTCTCACACCGATCATGACTTGAGTGGTCTTAGAGACACACGATGGTTACAACATGTGCACAAACACTCATTTGAATGAACTATGAGAACTCTGATTCCCATCATAATCGGGATACGTAGGAAGCCTTCTCAGGGAACGTTCTCATTGGACATCCTCCTCAAGAACCCAATCATAATTCCTTTAATCTGGACATCCTCCATAAGAATAATCCCCAAATTAAATCTCCAAGTCAGAAGCCATCCTTTTTAGGTAATATGTCAAAACTCATCTCTCTCAAAGGACCATACTCTCATGACTTATCAATCTACATAGGCTTTGATTCCCATTTATATGGGATACGTAGGATGACTTCCGGAGATTCAAACCCAACACTTCAAATCAACCCTATTCTCCTTGGTCCGTATTTCCAAATGGGTCTGATCCTACTTAGAAAATCATATCCTTTCCATGTTCCTCGGGCTGCTTCAGCATAAGTCCCACAATAAGTTTGAACTAAGCACCTTCCGCTTAAAGGTCCTTATCAAATGACCATAAAATGAATGATGTGTCTTATTAAGCGACATTGAACTATAAGGGTTACGATTCCTTTCACAAGGATACATAGGTAGCCCATTTTTATGGCATGATCCCAAGACCAAAAACAAACCTTTGTCTCCGGAGATGAAAATAAATTCCAAACCACCCCACTGAGTGGGTTAAAAACTAGTATCATTATAATGATGATTAAAAGAATCTATAATTGGTATATTAGAGGATACCATTAATGGAAAACCTCTAATACATAAGAACGTGTCCATTAATAAAGAACCTTGAATGAACACTGATGATTCTAAATTTTACACATGTTAATAAGTGATTGTAAATTCCAAGGGATAATTATGATATACTTGGTGAATTAAAATGGATTCATGAAAATATCTTAAATTTATAAAGAGAGTCCCTATGTAGACAATAATTCCCCCCAAAAAGGGTGTTATGAGTCCAACCTCCCATCTTCTCGAGCAATGGAAATTCTTAATTATCATAATGTTCAAACTTAAAAAACGCCTAACTTTGGAATGCAGGTCCCCATTGGATAAAGAACTATTGGAAGTCTCTGGTTCAATAAATAAATCCAATGGAAACTGCCTAGAAATAGTGATTCTTAAAACTAGAACACATGTTTCAAGGAATGACGGAACAAAAATGGTGAACCCCGATGAGAATCCTTAACCATGTTAATAATGTTAACCACCTGTTAGACCCCTATCAATTGATAAATTCATGCCAGAAAATGGAATTAATCATGCATGTATCCATATAAAAAGTTTTTGTTTTAATAGAGAAAATTGTACCAGTTTTCCACCAAACTCCCTTCAATCCAAATAATGAATTTCTCTAAGAAAACTTCTATGATCTTCCCGAACACTACTCAAGCAAGATCAAAATTTATGGGAAGGACGTCATCACCAACCCAGCGTCTTCAACATTGGGTCTCTAATGTGCTGGTAAAGGAATATCACCAGCCCGGTACAATCCCGACTTGGGAGGCTGCTCGACAGGACCTTCGGGTCAACAACAATCCTCAATAATCTGGCCAATGACAACCAATGATCAAGGAGAAAATGGTGCCAACCAACATCTCCAACCATTTCGGGTCTTTGTCCCCAGAATGCAACAATCAATCCCTCTCATACTACAAGGATTTTGATCAAGATGTCACTCAAGGACTCAATTCAAGAATGCATGAGTCCTTCTTGAGGACTCCCACCAGAAATCACTTCCAGAATCATGTGGTAGTGCACCAACAACATGATGGAGATTTTGACTGTGGACGGTCGGCCCAGGTCTCTTAGACCTGGGCACGCAAGATGAACCGCCAGGGACAACGTCTGATTAAAAGGGAGCAGGTTATCACCTGTGCCTCCTCTGGATAAGTCAATCAATTTAACTTGATGGAAAACAACGAGCAGGCACATACCCCCGTCTATCGTAATTTAGCTGCTCAGTAGACTCTTCTAGAAGCAACCCAGCAATCCCACCAGATAAACCTAGTGGAGTACCATTAATAGGCACGTACAACTATTTACAAGTTATTATCCAGTTAGCCGGCTCGTCTTACTACATTTAATGAATCCCACCAATCTAATGTGGTGGAAAATGTTAAACAGGAACAAACACATGTTTACAAGTTATCTGCTAATCAACAAACTTATATGACTGCATTTAAAGAAGCCCTTCGATCTAATGTGGTTGCTACTGGTAAACAAGAACATACACCTTTTTATAATCACCAATTCTATCTGTAGTCCCATCTTCCAGTATTAAAGGAATTCATTCATCCATAATTGATAGAAAATACCAAGCCGGCACATACACCTGCCAATCTTCATCAAGCCTGCCAACAGTCTCGTTTGGTAGCACCCAGAGAAGTCTGTCAGAAAGCTCTGATGACAAAGTTGGGGCATACCCAACTCTCTACCCCTATGTGTGAGTACTCTCAATATCCATTGATAGGAAAAGGAGTACAGGAGAAGGTACATACACCTACTCCAGATACAAAATAGACATATATTCCCGTTATGGCTGCTAAAGTCACCAAACAAATTTTATCAATGGTGGAATGGAAAACACATATCCCTTCCCATATTTTGGAAGCATTCCAGGACATTTTAAAAACTAATTCAGCAATATTATGGGAACAAACACATAAATTTGTCCTCATACATGGGATAACACATCAGCATGCCATCACAGAGCAGATACATACCTCTGTTCCAGTCCAAGAGGGTCATGGGGCATATTCCCCTATATCATATGGACAATAGGATTGAGAACATACACCCTTCCCAGTTGGAGGTAATCAGTTCATTCAAGTTACCACTCCAAGGCAGGTATATATACCTACCAATGATAACTGATTTTCCCAGCAAGTGTCCCTAATTAAGTATAAAATAACATCCAAGAAAATGTTTTTCCAAGCATTTTTGGAAAATCAATAGTTAAGATGTGATGTAGCTCCTCTTAATGATGGAGTTCTTGAATCCCTCATACATTTATTTGTTGCTTCTCAAGATCATATCCTCTCATTACAAAATTATGGGAGTGGTAGTTGTAATTCTAAAGTTCCTCATCGGACACTTCATCATAAAGGATTGCTTCATGAATATTTGGTCAATCCAGAGTACCTATCTCCAAATGAGAGCCACTACAACCCTTCATGTGGCCAGAAGACCAACGAGCAAGAAGATTTATCCTTTACTGTATTCTATAATAGTGATCCTCTCCATGATGGAATTCACCGAAAAAGTCCTCTCCGCAGTTGTATTTCACATTGTCAAGGAAATTCCAAAATTGGAAATGTAGCGATGAGAATGCCCTCCTATTTTGAGGCACTTGAATACACAAATCTAGTCATGTCTGATGTCTTGTAATTTACGGGTGAAACAATTTCTCAATTAGAAGAAATATTAAGGGAACAATCATTCTCCGAACCTCCTTTAGGTCATTTATCTTCTAATACAGAACATCAAATCTGGTCAGATCATGTGAAAAAACATCTTGTAAAAGATGATAAAGATGTGTTAAAGATGAGGAAACAATTAACTAAATGAGAAATCCCAGTCATGTTCTGGCCTTTGGAAAATTCTCACTATAACATTCCATAATTGATAATAGAAGATTGAATTCATGACATTCGTATTTACTTATGGAAAAATATTCATCATTTGAAAACCAGAGTCCTACCATATGATGAATATCAAAATCATGTAAAGGTAATGGAAGGGTTAGAGATCCAAATTGACTCATCATATATCTTAGTTTCCCAACATCCAAAGGTTGAAAATCAGTAGAGAACCCTTTAGTGTGCATGTCTCAATACTCTAAAGAGGCTACACCAGTTAATTTCTGATTCCCCATCTAATGTTCGTATCAAAGGATGGGGTGCATATGGATCATTGCATTTCACTGCACTACAAAATTAGAAATGTCTACAAAAACTGGTTTCATGCAATGTTATTACCCATGGTCAGACACAATCAATAGTTTTTTTATGTAATCAAATTTACGCTCAAGAACAGGACTTAATCAGTTCTCATCAGAATCAGTCCCAAAGAAAAGTAGTTGTTTAGATACTTTTACATCAAGCTTATGGGAATCTTGAACTTGTATCCCGTTTAGAGGATTTTAGGCGTCAGATGATACAAATGTCTGAAATAGCACAACAATATTTTGAAACAGGTGATTTAAGTGATTTTCGGATGATGCCCCAAGATGATGTCCGAACTAAAATCCACAAAATTAGAAGAGCATTTGCAGGAATTTCAGCCATAGTAGTTTGAGAATCACCCCAGCTTGCAAGGCTGGGGGATCATTCTATTCAAACTTCAAATTCATTAAACAATGTTCAAAGATTTGTAGAAGAAGAACAAAAATAGCCCCAGCCTGCAGGGCTGTGGGAATTTTAACATCCTCAATCCCCTACTCAATGATAGTCAGTTTTCTCCCGATTAGTGAAGAATCCACAAGGAAAGCGTACAACTGAACTCACCAAGGATTACCTTCATGTTACTATCTTCCAAATAGTTCCAGAAAATTCTTCATATAGGATAATGGAGTCTCATGGATGAAACAAATGGAGACTATCTAGTAGAAGCACTGACAGAATTCCATCAATGCATTATTCGTTAGTGAATGTCATTAACACCATTGCCGAAAATTCTCCACAAAATAAGTCCAGTTTTGGGAAATCAGAGGATGAAGTTCTTTTTATAATATGGTACATACCAAGGAAAATGAAGAAGGTGTGCATACCCGAAATCCGAGGCTTACCTAGAATCTAGGTATGCCTTCAAATAACCAAATCCCCCCACTATGAAAGGAATATAACAAATGGAAAGTAAAAAAGTCAGATTGCATCTCACTTTTCCACTAGATAAGGTCAATCCCTTTTGCTTGAAGAGAGATTTTCACAGCAAGAAGAGAAAATTAATGAGTTGAAAAGACTCAACATAGAGTTATTTAGAAATAGAATTTCTACTAGACGGTATCCCCAGGGGAGTCCTCAACTTGAAAATCATGTTGGAGATCCTCAACAAAGTGGATTTGTAGTAACTGTAGATGCAGATAATGAATTCCCTCCATTGGGTATACAACCAATGCAGGTATCAGCACCACCATCAGTGGTTTTACCAGCCACTACACAAGCTCAATATCTAGTTTCTATACATGCATAGGTTCTAGCTCATTCAGATGTTCCCCAAATGATTATAAACACAATTGAGGCATTAACTGCTCCATTGGAAGCTATGGAGGATTGACGTGCACCTATTCAGTCGGAAAAGAGAGACTTCCCTGACTGGGTGGATGCAATTCCTCCCCCACCAAATTTTTTGAATACCACATTCCCAATATTTAATGGTTCGAGAGATCCAGAACAACACCTAACAAATTTTTTTTGTCGTTGTGATCCTATGATAGGAACTTATCAACAATGAGAAACAGTTAAACTTAGATATTTTGTGCAGTAATTATAAGGACTTTCTTTTGTCGGGTATACAAGTTTGTAGTCTTAATCAATTACTAGATGGGAAGATATCTATCAAAAACTTCTACACCAATTTAGCTTGATGCTACCAAAGATGAATGTTTTCGATCTTACTAATTGTAAACAAAGGGAGAATGATAGAGTTTCAGATTTCATTGAATGATGGAAGGGATTAACATAATCCTTAAGTCTATCACTCCCTCAAAAAGAATTGAAACCAATCTGTGTGGAAACTCTGTGTGATGAATTACACACACCATTGATCCTTGTGAAATACACAAGAGGGTTTCAAGACCTTACATCAATCACTTAACAGATAGAAGACTCTATTATAAAAACTAAGGCTAAAACTCATGTAATTCCATCAGCTCTGGGAAGGAGGATAGAAAAGGAAACATCTGCTACAATCACACTCAAGCTGGCACCTGTACCTGCTTCTACTTCCAGACCTCCATCATACTAATGGTCTCCACTTCCTGAGCATCAACATCAATGACTGCCTCATCAAGATGATCAAAGAGATTAATGGCTGAAATAGTTTGAGGAATTAAGGAATAAAGTTATTTCTTTCAGGAATGAGAATGTTCTTGGCTACTTCATCCCATCCTTAGAAAACAATTTGTTTCTGTTTCCAAGGACGAAAAAGAAAATAAATATGGGGATGAAGATCATACAAATCATATTCCCTTTCATCAGATATTGGGACACCCCATTCAGAAGTTCTTTATTGTAAATTACCTTATAAAAATGATGGTAGACTCCGGGCAAGTGAAATTGAAATGTTCATCAGCTCTAGTAGAATGTGTTACTGCTACCAATCTAAAGGAAGTGGAAGAATGGAAAGTGGTTTAAAGTAAAAATATGTAAAAATATAATTAATGGATGATCAGGAAAAAGATCAACTGGACTCATGCTATTTTATGAACACAGTTGAAAAAACCAATTGTGTCTTATGAAACTCCTGTCATAGAAAAACCATCTTCATCAAAAGGTCATTCCTCAAAGAAAAAAACTGATCACAAGGAAAAAAAAGAACATGGGAGAAGGCAAGCTCATGTCATGGACACAATATTCCTTGACCCTAGCAGATTTAATGCCATTTGTTTAAAAATAATGGGCTCCGCCTCTCCAAACGGTAAAACCATAATTTACCTGTCAAGAGGAATCTTCATCAGATGAAGAATTGATCTTTGGTTCTATTAATGTTATCCATTTAATGGATCCTTATTCCAATGGTGGTTATGATGGTAGTGAGCCAGAATTCATTGTACTTAATTAGGGAACAAGATGAAAGGGACAAGGTCGAGGGTACAGGGGAAGACATGGGAATACCTGAAACCACCATTTTAATTATACCCCTACTTGAACCATATATGCAGGATAAACTCATGGAAGATCCTTTCAGCTCACTCAATAAGAACACAAAGTTTCTTCCATGAAAGACAAGTTTAGTTCTGAAACAATTAGTTTGGAAGACAGATTAGAAGCCACACCGTATTCTTCTCAGTAAATGAATAGACCTAGTTAGTCTAATTTACCAAAGCCAGCTGTATTTCCATCTTCTATTCCGACACAGTGTATATCTACATTAGAAGCATCAACTTCCAAAGCACCTGAAAAACCACATTTCCATGCTGGGAAATGCAGACCTTTAGACCAAAAGTATGATTACTTGAAACAAATGGCCCATGTATCAGCTAAGTTATCAATTTTGGATGCTTTGAATCTGTCAAAATATCTTCAAGAAGCACTCGTTGAGGCTTTGTTAAGTCCTCATGAATTTGAAACTGAAGTTATTGCTGCTGAGGTTTACCATATAAGGAACAATCCTATAGAATTTCCTACCGTCATATCTTTTATGGATGAAGATGAAGACGTTGTTGTGTATGAGCATATTAGACCTTTGTAGTTTTCTGGCATCGTCAATGACATAGATATCCGACGAGCCTTCATTGATAAAGGCTCTGTGGTCAACCTCATTCTCATTCATATACTTCATCAACTAGGTTTGAATGAATCTGATTTATCTCCTACCACTTTAATGTTGCAAGGATATGACAAGAATGAACAAGAACCTCTGGGTGAGATTAAACTCAGAACTCTGTTTGGAGATCTTGTTTCTAATTCCATTTTCATGGTTGTTCATTCGGACACAACCTTCAATATTCGGCTTGGAAGGCCTTGGTTGCATCAACATGCAACCATTCCTTAATCATACCACCAATTTCTGAAATATTATTTCAATTTTTAAACAGAAAAATTTTATGGTGACAAGGCTCTGTTCAAAAACTTTGAATCTCAATACATTGACACAAAGTTTTATCACACAAAAGGAACAAAGCCCATGAAAAATGAGATAACCAGAGTTAATGCTCTGAACGGACTGGAATAGATCCTAGAAAATCCATTCATCCATTTGAGTACAGATTATGTGTCACCCATCAATAAAATTGAATGGGTAAAACCAAATCCAATGACTTGTCTATTTACTTCCATAATTCTAATTGTGGAAATTGATCCTGAAAACATATATCATATTATTGATACATCAAGCAATGATGAAATCCTGAATAGATATGTTTTCATCTCATCTGGTAAACTACCACAAGCCTCTAATTTTTCAACCAAAGTAGAAGAGGTAGTGGTAATTCTATAGGAAGATAAAGATGTTGATTCTCAATCCATCAGTCCCTCTTTATTACCACAGAAAGACCCTTCCTCGTCTGTATGGTCAGATATGGTGGCCTTTTCTTCGGGATGTTCAAATACTGATTTCTCTCCTAACATTGGATGTTTTTCCTCATCATCTACAATGAAAGTGGAAATAGAAGATGTAATGCATAATGAAGAAGAATAGGAAGATCTCAGGGATTCTCCTCCAGCATTTGAAGAAGGTGTCTCTACCACTGTGGATGAACTCATGGAAATAAATCTGGGTACAGATGAAGATCCAAGCCCCACTCTAATTAGTGTTCCCATGACCTCTAAAAAGAAATAGGTGTATACTTCCTTTATAAAGAAACATCGAGATATATTTTCTTTGAATTATTTAGAAATTCTAGGTCTCAATCCTGATGTAGCCACGAATCATTTGGGTTTTGCAGAAGAACATTGTGGATTTAAGCAAGCCGCAAGGAGAACGAACCCAACTATTGTCTCTAAAATTGAAGCTGAAGTTGATAAGCTTATAAAGGCTAACATTGTCAAAGAACTACAGTATCCCAAATGGATGTCCATTATTGTCCCAGTTAAAAAGAAGAATGGGAAATTAGAGTCTGCATTGATTTCAGTGATCTTAACTAGCATCGTCTTAAAGATGATTTTCCAGTCCCAATTACAGAAATTTTAATTGGTGCAATGACTGTAAATGAAGCTCTTTCCTTAATGGATGGATACTCTGGTTATAATAAAATCTTAATGGCCCCATAGGATGAATAATATATAGCCTTTATAGCCCCTCATGTGTGTTTTGTTATCGGGTAATGACATTTGGATTAAAGAATGCAGGTGAAACATACCAACATGCCATGAACTATATCTTCAAACCTTTCTTAGAGAAATTTGTTGAATGTTATGTGGAATATTTGGGGGTCAAATCCATACAACATACCAATCACTTGTATGATTTGGAAACCACATTCAATAAACTTCGAAAGCACAGTTTGAAGATGAACCCCTTGAAATGATCTTTCAGGGTAACCTCTGGAAAATTCCATAACTTCGTTGTACACCATCGTGGTATCTAAGTTGATCCTGAGAAAAAAAATCAATCCTTTGTATGTCCCCTCCTCGAAATTTGAATGAATTATGGGGACTCCAAGGACATTTGGCATATATTCGGTGCTTTATTTTCAATTTCGAAGGCAAGTGTTTACCCTTCACCAGATTAATGAAAAAGGGAGTCACCTCCTAATGGACTAAAGATTGCCAAGAAGCATTTTATACCCTCAAGAAATATCTATTGAGTTCACTAGTATTAATGAAAACTATTTAAGTAACACCACTTATTCTCTATGTGACAGCTATAGAGTGATCACTATGTTCCTTCCTCACCCAAAAGAATGATGCTAAGAATGAAAACAACCTCTACTCTCTCTGTCGAGCTATGCTTGATACAGAAACTCAGTATTCAAGTATTGAAAAGTGCTGCCTGGCATTAATGTTTGCAGTTTAGAAGTTCGAAGCACTACTTGAAACATCATGAGGTCCAATTGGTGTCTTGTAATAATCAACTCAAATTTATCCTCATTCATCCTATGCTTACAGGACGTCTGGAAAGGTGGGAAGTTGTTTTACAACAATTTGATATCGAGTTTGTACCTCAAAAGTAAATAAAAGTCCAAGCTCTGGACAAATTCCTTTCTGAACATCCATATGTAGATATACATCATTTAATATGGATCTTCCTAATGAAGAGGTATTATCTATTCAAGATAATTCCCAAACATGGAAAATGTATTTTGATGGTGCTTCGAGAAGTCCAACAGGAAAGCGAATGGAAAACCCTGAACTCAATAAAGTTGGATTAGGAATTTTCATTATTTCCCTAGAAAATGTAGTATTGTGTTATTATTTCCTATTATTAGAAGGTTGTACCAATAATGAAGCATATTATCAAGCTCTCATCACAGGTTTGGAATTGGCCCTTCAGGTGAAAATGGATCTTTTAAAGGTAAAAGGTGATTCAGAATTGGTAATCGAAAAAAATAATGGGGAACTTTCCATTATAAAAGAAGAATTAATTCCTTTGTGTGATTATGTCAGAGGGTTAATGGCTAAATTTCCCTCAGAGCCGACATTGTCTTATGTTCCATAATCACAAAATGCTCAAGCAGATGCACTAGATAATGCAGCTTCAGCCTTGGCAGATCCAAATCGGGATGAGCCAATTATCAGAATAACCCATCGTCGTGTGGTATCACATTTTATTCAAACCAAAATAATGGAAATTAATGAAATTTTCCCTATTTCTGATCTATATGGTCTTACCACGAGATGGAGAACATCCATCGTGGAATATCTTCAATATGGGGTACTTCCACCTGGTAGGGATAAGAATTAATAGATCCGGTGATGAGCATCCAATTTTTCTCTTTATGATAGTACAAACCACCAAAATATTCTTTACTAGTGAGGATTTGATGGAATTCTCTTCAGATGTATTGATGGAAAGAGACTGTAGCTGTCATGAAAGAAGTACATTCAGAAGCTTATGGGCCCCACAAATCCGGGTATAGACTCTTTGATCAGATCCAAAGGCTTGGATACTTTTGGCCTTCAATAACACAAGATTGTATAAATTTCAATAAAAAATGACATCCCCATCATGTTCATGACAACTTCATTCATTAACCCACAGAGTTTCTACATACAACTAAATACTCTAGGCCATTTCCCACAACGGAATTTGATATAGTATGGCCTTATCCTTCAACCACGGCTAAGCAGTTCAAGTATATTATCACTACTACTGACTTCTTCTCTAAATGGGCTGAGGCAATAACTTTCAAGTAAGTCAGAGCCAAAAGCATTGTTAGTTTTTTCAAAACTAATATCGTCATCAGATTTGGCATCCCTCCTACTATTTTGATAAACAATGGAACCATTTTTTGTTCTGCTGTAGTAAAAAAGTTGCATCAGGAACATAATATCAAGTCCAACCATTTGTCTCGCTATCATGCAACAACCAATGGACAGGTAAAGGCCTTCAATAAGACCCTATCAAATATACTCAAGAAGATGGTCGATAAAGATAATAAATCATGTCCGGATAAACGTTTGAATGTTTATGGGATTATCGGAAAACTACCCATACTGCTACCCAAGTAACTCCTTATTCATTGGTATATGGAACCGAAGTAGTTTTTCCAATTTAAATACAATTTCCTTTACATAAAATTGAATTCTATGATCAGTTTTCTACATATGAAAAATCTCAAAAACCATTCAATGAGTTGGAAATATTAGACGAGAAATTATTTCATTCTTTTCATCATTTAGAAGTATATAAGTACAAAATAATGAGAGATTTTAATACGAAAGTTCTCCTTCATTCATTCATTCAAGGAGAGTTGGTTTTGATCTTTAGAACACCAATGATACGAGAAAAGAAACCTCCAAAATAGGAACTAAAGTTGGAAGGACCTTATTCTATTCATATGGTCAATTCAAATGGAGCCTATGCCTTAACCTCAATGGATAGAGAGCTTATCAAAACTACAACAAGTGCGAGGTTTTTTAAGAAATACGTTGGGTAGTTTTGTAAAAATAGTATTCACTGCAAGACTTTAAACTAAACAATACCATGTCCTTACAGCAAGACTTAAAACTACACATCCCCCATGTCCTAGTTACAAGACATTAAACTGCATAACAACCGTCATCGTCCATGTTGTATGACGTTAAAATGCATAGCATCTTCATCCTTGTCATAAGACATTAAACTGCATGACATCATTTTTACAACTAACATTCTATCTATTTGACGTTAGAAACATCCATAAACAAACATCATTCACATCATCACTACTCCTTAGTAGTACATGAGTCCCTCTCTCTCCTATGTCTAAGTTGGATCTGCATAGAGACCATGTTTCAAGAACTACGTATGGCTTGATTATCATTTTCAATGAGATATGTAGAGACGCCTAAATCTCCAATTTTGGACCCAACCAAAATCAAAAAAAAATCTTATTTTCATTTCTACTCATGTATATGAATAAGATCTACACATAGTGTTTCCTTAAGATCTATGATTTGGTCCTTATACCATTTTATATCTTAAGATTTACCATTCTCTTAGAACATGTCAGAATCTCACATTCTTCATATCAAACTCCATTATCCTAAGGAATTATTTTTTAAAGAACTACGTACGACTTGATTCTCATATATTTTGTGATATGTAGAGACAAAAAGATCTCCAATATTGGTCCCAGTAGAAATAAAAAAAACAACCCTTTATCTCTTCTACACGAATCAAATTTTTATAATGAATGTTTTAAGAACTTTGTATGACATGATTCTTTCCCAAGAAAGACATATAGTGACACTTGGGTTTTATCCCTTAATCCAGTTACAATATTTCATTCCTTTCACATCGGTTCATTATCATCCTTACTTCATGACATAAAACTATTTGGAAATCTGATTCCTCTATTCATTATCTGTGTCACGTTTGTATTATAGAAAATACCCTTACTACTCCTTGTTTCTCACACTGAGCATAGATCAAGTGAGCATAGGAATTGGGTAAAAGGATAATTTATATAAGTAAGGTATTTCAATTACTTATGGGGTTGAAAATTTCCTCACTGCATTACTTAAAACTGCGTATTAAAATGTCCTCACTGCATTACTTAAAACTACATAGTGAAATGTCCTCACTGCATGACTTAAAACTGCATAGTAAAATACCCTCCCTGCATGACTTAAAACTGCATAGTAAAATTTCTTCACTGCATGACTTAAAAATGCATAGTAAAATTTCCTCACTGCATGAATTAAAACTGCATAGTAAAATGTCCTCACTGCATGACATAAAAGTGCATAGTAAAATGTCCTCACTACAAGTCTTAAAACTGCCTTGTAAAATTTCCTCACTGTATCACTTAAAACACCATTGTAAAATGTCCTCACTGCATGACTTAAAACTGCATAGTAAAATTTACTCACTACATGACTTAAAACTGCATAGTAAAATGTCCTCACTACGTGACATAAAACTTCATATCACCATATTAATTCAAAGGAAACAAAAAAGTCTCTGTTTTACATATGTGTCAGATCTATGTAAAGGACATCAAACTCATGGCCAATACTGGTTCAAATATTTCTCATATGCATTGAACATAAACCCTTTCCATATTTCATACTCTTAATTTGGAATACTTTTCAGGTCTTCATAATTCTTCTTACAGTTTCTAGAGATATATTTTCTAATAACTAAGAGCTCTTTTGTTTGACTATGCGGTATATGCCCTAAGGTGGCCTTGCATAAGTTTCCTACATAATAGGTCAGTCAGTCAAAAGATGTCACTATTTGTTTATGCAGCATATTCCTTAGTTGGCTCTGCATAATAAAACCCCCATAATGGGGTGGTCAAATAATGTTAACTTTATTCTTGGTTATAATATCTTTGTCCCCTTTAATATTTGATGACAATATACAAGAATTTGTATTTTAAAACAGTCATTCAAGTATACTAGACCCATTATCTTTCTCACAATCTGAAAGTCTTCAAGACTATGGTTTACACAATTCCCTAACCATGTGTTCAATAAAATATGAAATAACCTTGAAATCATTTGGACACATATTATATATTGTTTCCATTTATGGTCCTAGTTGTATGACCTAAAACTACAGACACCATATCTCTTACTTTTGGGCCAGACCTTCGTAAAAGTAATATTCCTCCAATTCTTTGGACACTCTTGGTTAAAAATACACCTTCCATATTCAGGCACCTTTCTCCATAAAAAACACTATGCTTCGGAAAATATGAATCTCCATAAACTTTTTTGGGTTTTTAGCAATAGAATGCCAAACTTCTAAGAGCTCTTTTGCTTGACTATGTAGAACGTGCCCTTATGTGGCCTTGCATAGGTTGACTACATAATAGGTATGTCAGTCCAAAGCTGCCACTATTTGGCTATGTAGCATATTCCCTAGTTGGACCTACATAAGAGAGCCCCCATAATGGGTTTTTTCAAATAATGGTAACTTCATTCTGGGAAAAGTCTTCCTCTGATGCTTTTAGCCATTTTTCCATATCATTCCTCAGTTTCAGAAATTACTAAACTAGAGTTTACAATTTTTTCTTCCATACCTAAATATGATAGTATGTTTCCAAAAAAATTATAATGAAATTGGGAGAGTTTTCTCATACCTTTAGTCAGAGCTAAAGACCTTATATTAAAGCCATCCAATGTCCCCACGGCATGACTTTAACCTGCACAATAAAATATCCTTACTGCATGACTTAAAACTACATAGTACAATTTCCTCACTACATGACTTAAAACTACATAGTATGAATATAGAAATTCCCCCTTTATGATAAATTTTAACCATTACTCATACAATAACTGTCTATAGAAATGATTTTACTATTCCAAACTTAATCTGTCTAAATAGCCCTTTTTCATTTTTAAAATTACTTTCCTTGGAAAAACCACCCACAATGGTCTTGAGTCACCCAAATCTTATTTTCCCCTATCTATCAAAAATAAAATGTTAAACTTCAAAGAGATCTTTTGTTTGAATATGTAGTACTTTCCATTTGGTGGTCTTTCATAAGTTTCCCACAAAATAGGCATATCAGTCAAAAGATGCCAGTATTTGGATATGTAGCATATGCCCTAGTTGGACCAAAATAATACATCCCCCATAACGGGGTTTTCAAATAATGGAAATTTTGTTCATGGAAAAGACACCCCTTATGGTGACATGGGTTTTAAAACTTGGTGACCATTAAAGTCTTGGCTCAAGATTCCCCATGGACATATTTAAAGAATATTAAAGTAATTCTTATCCACAGAGTTTTTTTTGGGATCAAATTTCAATATTATTGGTCAAAACTATTCGACCGTAAATACTAGACCTTTATAGTCCAACATGCATGACCCTAAACTGCTAATAACAAAAGAATTTGTGTTCCTTAGATTGAGAACCCGCGAAGGGAACTCTAAACAAAAGTCGAGTCCCATCTCACTAAACATACATTTTTAAATGATTTAAGTAATATTGAGTAATAAAAAAGTCAAAATATATGAAATTTGTGGGGTTATTTATTTAACCTAGAAACATCAAATTATGCTCATTAGGGATATCATCTTAATAAGAATATTATGAGAACACCTTTCTTGACATTATAATAATGATTTTCTAACAAAAACGAGTCATTATAATCACTTACCTTTAATATTTCAATCATAGAAAATAGAAATGAAGACATATATTATTGAAGACTAGAGTTTTCTTATTTATATAAAATTAGAGGGCCATCCAAAATCTGGATCCTCTATATCATGTTTTTTAATAAATTATCAACATGACATTTCATTTGTTGGACTGCTTCATAAGATTTATCAATTTCTTGTTGAAGTTGAGACAACTGAGCAACTCCAACCACCTCTTCCTAACGAAGTGCTTCCTTAGTAGTTGAAATGGAAGTTATCCCCTCTAGTTGGGTTTCTCCCAATGCTTGATTCATCTGCTCATGTATGTTATGAATAGTATCCAGTTGTTGTTGAAGATATAATGATTCCCTCTTGGCTTCTTTAATTTTCTAGATAATTTCGATTTATTTCTAGTTATGATTTTCCTTTGCCTCAACTAATGAAGCTTTAAAGGCTTCAATATTGATAATTCATCCAACCTCTTAAAAGTTTTGTCACAATGTATGCTCCTTCTCCTTCGGAAAAATGAACTCTTTCATAGCATCATGGATTGGTCGATATTTAAATCCACCAAATACCAATACACAAAACAATGCTAGGAGTTTGGAAAATGAGACAACAGTTCATCTAAAGGATTATCATTAATTATGCTCAAGATATACCTCCATTCCATCTTACGTTCCATTCCAAGAGCATATTGAATCTCTATGTCTGAATCTAAGTCACTACCATGAGGTAAAATTTACTCTGGAAACGGGTCACTTAAAGAGCTACCTTGTTCTACTTCCCTTGGAATAGTAGAATCCTCACCTTCTGATCTTGGAGTTGACAACCCTAAATGATAAATCAATGTCATTTTAAATTTCAAATGGATGATACAGATATGATTTAGACAATTGATTATATTAACTCTATAATAAGTCAACTACATGATTAGATTCATCTCTTGTATTCTCAACTTCAGTGATTTGAACATATGTTTCTTGAGAAGGTACATTCTATTGAGTTTTCTCAATTGTTATATTTTGAGGCTCTTGATCATCTCTTGATGGAGGATCCCCTAGAACTATTTCTCCAGCCTCAATAGAAGGATACAATGGGATACCCATTCCGAAAGATCTTTTGCTACATTTTTTGCAGATAGAGCTATATAAGGTGAACTATTGATGTAAACAATCAAATAATGAAGAATAACTATGTATGGAAAATGCAATAATAAGGATATACGTCCTTAAAATTCCACATGAAAATACCCAAATTCCTTGATAGAACCTATAATATCAATATTGGGATTAATGTATTCCACCATTTTAGTATATGCAACTTGGAATGTTATAACATCCTCACCATTTAAGGTATCCAAAAAATGTTGGTTGATTCCTAAATTGGCTCCAATGATATTTTTTTCCATAGAATCTTCAATTGGTATAGCAGCATCAGGTCATTCCAAGTGTGGGTCAACATCAGTATTTGTCTCAGATTGCACTAGGTCTTTATTCCTTTCTTCTGAAGCAATAGGAATTTCAGTGTTGATTATTCTGGATTCTCTAACAAAAGCAAATGAGGAATGTATTTACTATTAAAATGAATTTCCTCTCTCTTAGTAGAGCTGGGGGATGGTATAGAAGATTATTTTGACTATTTATCTACTGAAATTGCAGATTCATCAACATAAAATTGGGTTTCCCTTGGTTTTTTTCTGGCCTCGATGAATCAGCTCTTAATCCCTTAAGAGAGGAGAGATACATAGATCCTTCAATTGGATTAAACATGTTTAACAGAGACTATTGAGAAAATTATATGACCTATAACAGTATAAATACTTACTCCTTCAATGAAAACATCATATCAATATCATTGCTCTCTTGCGTTTTTGTTCAAAATCATGAGGAGAGAATCAAACGCTCATTTTAGTAAGAGAAATTTGAGGTAATGGTTGGGGATTATTTGTGACCATTACCACAGTCATAATTATTTATCCTGGAGAATGTTCGGGTGACCTACGTGGATCATTTGTTGCGTCAATAGGAGAGCCTGTAGGACCATACATAGGTGATTCTAGAATTTGTCTGGAGCTTCCTTCTCTACATTGAAGCTGAAAAAAATACTTTTTCATCAAAATTAATGATGAAAAATAGTAAAGTAGAGTTGAGAAAAATAAAAATGGAAATACATTCTTAGTATTAACATAAATATCCAACTCCTCCTTAAAGTCGATAATTATCCCTTCATAGACTCCTATGTCCAGCATATGAGATACTCATTTAGAGGATGGGATTTTTTCATCAATTGCATATATAAAAGCCTCCATCTCCGTAATGTACTTCTGTACATCAGCAAAGTTATTTTCTAGACTGCAATTAGAAGGTTCCTTGAGGTCACCAATATCTGGTATTTGAATTCCAAGCTGGAGAAATTCCCCATGCATCCCTAAGATCACGAGTTACACCCTCCCAATGACGAATGGATGAAGGTATCACATAATTAAATCTTGGTATGGTTGATTGTGGAGGAGATTCAACGGATTCTGAACAGTGAGCTTCTTCAAATCTCCTTTCTTTAGACTGTTCAACATTTGGAATAGGAATCTCTATTTTATAGTGATGACTAGATCGCCTTGGCATTGGAGGTATTGCTTCTATATCCTTGATCTTCCTAGTATACCTCCTGTGATGATGTTTTGAGGGCTCTAAAACCTCCGAAACTTATGTATCGTATTTGGTCGTGGAATTCATACCACTATTTACACGTGCAATAGTTATTCTGGACACCACTCAATAAATTCCTTTTGTCAAAGCCCCTTGAGGATATGAAGAGGCCCAAGCTTGGGCATACCCAACTTCCAATTAAATCAATGCATCGGGTGGAGGTATCATAATAGACAATTTGGATACCTCTAAAGCTGTTAGAATCTGTAATTGTTATGCTACCATTGGGTGTTTCTCCTGTCTGACATATGTGGGTGGAAATGTGTTTGATTATTGAAGACATCTGAACTGACGAGGAAACCTACAGGAGACGTAAGACTCGCAAATAATTTCACCATCAATCCTGATTGATAATACGCCATTCATGAATGCCATCATATAAGATCTCATCTCATAATTCCTTTCTTTACCATCATCAATAAATTCTCCAACAAGTGGGTTACTAAAAGGAAAGAAGCTGAATTCACCTGAGACACTCAATGCCTTTAGCCACATTAGGTCTCAAGCTTAGAGGCTGAATACCAAAAAAATTCTCTAAAAATGGGGTGAATCACCCATTGGGAACTATAACTGAATTCAACACTTAGTATGAAGAAAAATCCGCTCCAATCTAGCACCATGACACTTGGAATGACCCTAAAATTCTAAATGGAGACTTCTCATTATATAAATGTAGTAGAATATGGTAAATAATTTCCAATATAGGGGTTTCTAACCCAATATACTTCCCTTCTACCAATTTAGATACCATGATAAAAGTCCCCGATCTTACACCACCCACAGATTCAGGGACTAGAAGAAAATTAATGCTTATCCACATAGAAAGGAAGGCATTTAAGTGTAATTTTGCATCTATATCAGGTTTCACTTTATAGCCCTAGGGCTTATAGTCACCCTTTTCCAGCGTAAGACAATATGTGCCTGAACTTCCCCGGTTATCTACAGAACGAAAAACAGTGGGACGTCCCTAGGTTAGACCTTTCATTATTGTTGGTTCTAAGAAGGCTTCCATCCACACTCTGGCATGGATATCTTTCTTGTCATTGGGTAAATTTTTCGCTATCTTAAATAATTCATGGGCTAGCAGTGGTGTTCTAGTAGCCTCACCCCATGTTGTAGCAGGTAGAATGAATTCATCATACATTTCCCCAAGAATGGGAATCCGAGATATTTGTTAAATATCCCAGAGACTAATACTAACTTCACCATGTGACAAATGAAAGGAATTCATTTGTAGACTCCAATGGCTCATAAATTCAGGAATGAAATATTTTTTATAATCATAATTTTTCCCTATCCAAAAAACTTCATAGATATGAACATCTGATAACTCTTTCCTGAATTCTGCACAAGTCTGACAAACCCAGAATGCCCACATCCATTCGGGTTTGACACCTCCTCCAGAACAAATATCACAATCTTCCTTACAACCATTATATTTATATGTTTCAGAAGACAAAAAAGTGGAATCACAACAATGAGGTCTTGGATTTACAACACGATCCTTCATATCGGGAGTGCATACACTATGATGAAGGATGAAACTAATATGGACTATTCCTTATTGTATTGGAACCCCTTGCACTAATATTCATTCAGTTACAGTTGGATTATTATTGAAACCAATTCTTTGGAAATTACTTTTTAACAGAGGGAACATGGGAATCTTGCAAAAGCCCATTCCCGTACAAGAGGGTATGTAAGGACTTTGTTTATAATAACACGGGTATGGAATTGATCCTTTCTAAAACCCCAAAAGTGTACATTCAAAAACTTCATAGTAGTTTGGCCCGAAGATCTTCATCATTTCATTTTGACGTGCCTTAGCTTCTTCAGTATGGGTCATCAAATGAGTCATTATTTCCTACAAAATAACTACCAAACTTCCACAATTAGGTAGGATTTTTAAAAGAGATAAATAAAAAATTTGGAAAAGGACACTCTTCAGGTAGGTCCTTCTATGGGGTCCATTGTGTAGGTCCTTCGATGAATTCCATCACGTAGGTCCCTTGAAAATAAGTCTAGTGTAACCCCTTCGATGAACTCCTTTAGCTTAACTCCATTGCTTAAATAATTTTTCCTTGCAGAAATTTCAAGAAAATTATGTGAGAGCACAATAGGATGGGACTGAGAGAATGAGCTATGAAACGAGAGCCGTCGAAATCAAAAAAGTACAGGTGAAGAAATTCACAAAGGAAGAGACCTATTTTTAGAAAACCAAGGACGTACATGCTCAGACTACACGTAACATCTGTTTGGGACATCTGCACGAGGTACTTACATGGAAAGCCTATGCTATTCAGCAATTGACCCATAGTCTTTTTCCCCACAAGTTCACCTCAGGACTCGGCCCTCTTTCCATTTTCAGATCCAATCCAGAGGGGGGGGGGGATTTTGTTGATACCACATATTAAAACAAAGACTATGAACAGAACTCAGAATATTTCAGATCCGAAGGCCATGTTCCAAAAACATCATAAGGAAAATCAAAACACTCCCAAATAACTTCAAAATGGAAAAGCTACACAGGCCTATGCGGTGGAACTGCAAGACTGTACTCCACGACAGAGTTGTGTGACTGACTTACATGGAAGAGCTGCGCAGCAGAATATGTTTTGTGCATCTACGTTGAGCACCTACACGATGGAGTTGAACGACGTACTTTTTTGAGAAACATTTCTTTGACTAGGCCGCATCTGTCCTATAAATTGAGCCCTTGGGCTCCTCATTTCTGGACTGTAAAATTAAAAGAGACTCTTTGAAGCTCCCATTACATATCTCTTTCGCTTAGATCCCTCAAATTGTCTCATGTAGCTATCTAAACTATGGGAGAAGTGATAATTAAATGGGATAATCATGTTTTGAATGTTTTTTTTCAATTTTTTTACATAGGTTTGGTTCTCCTAAGTAAAAAATATTCTTGAATCATAATTTATACCTGCAAGGCATAACTATGTGCCATACCTGCCTACTATACCTATGAGGTACATCAATGCGGGGTATCTACCTGATATACTTGCACAAGGGACCTACGTGACCAACTCAAGTACCTTCTTTAAAAGCCATTCATGGCAGGGTATATCTTTTCTTGGTTCCCTTATCTAAAAGGGACCAAGTTGAGACCTCCAACAAAACCTCCTGACTTATCAAACCATTGGTAAAGGCACATCATCGTGTCTCCTATTTGGGTTTTTATTTCAACATTCAGTGTTTTCCCACATTTGTTTCACAATGGATTTAGGATTCATAATGTGTTTGTGAGTTTTTATATCGAAAGTCACATGGAAATTTCTCCCAAAAACAATGTTGGGAAGTTCTTTGTTTGGAGGAGGGTTGGGTCTTGGCCTCGACTTTCTCAAAGTGGTGATCTGAAACCTCAGGTCTCTTGTAGGGAAGGTATAGTTCACACTTATTTTTCCACACAAGAAAAAGAGAAGTCTCCCTTTCCTACCCAGATCAATTTTATGGAAGCCATCTGGGTGTAATTCCCTCACCTTCATCCCTTAATATTTAAATTGGACCCTATTCCAATGTAAATAGAACAGAGGGAAGGCTTGTTGCCAAACCCACTTCCATGGTCGACGTGCCCTCTTCCATCAATGGAGGAGGAAAAGTGTGAAGTGTCATTGTTGAATCTTTCAAATCCTCTTGTTTCTCACAAAGAGCATGAATCATGTGGGCTTAGAGATACGTGATGGTTACAAAATGTGCACAAACACTTATTAAAATGAACTACGAGAACTCTGATTCCCATCATAACTAGGATACATAGGAATCTTTCGAAGGGCCCAATCTCATTAAACATCCTCCTAAGGAACCCAATCCTAATTCATTTAATATGGTCATCCTCGTTTGGAATAAGCCCAAAATTAAATCTCCAAGTCATCAAGGATTCCTTTTCAAGATTTAAACCACAAATCATCTCTCTCTAATGACCATACTACCCTATGAGACTTATTGAACTATGTGGGCTTTGATTCCCATTTATATGGGATACCTAGTATGCCAACCTGAGGTTCAAACCCAACACTTCAAATCAACCCTGTTCTCCTTGGTCCATATTCCCAATAGGGTCTGATCCTACTTGGAAACCCATATCCTTTCCATGTTCCTCAGGCTGCTTCAGCGTAAGTCCCACACTATGTTTCAACTGAGAAACTTCCGCTTAAAGGTCCTTATCACATGGACATAAAAGGTTTGTTGTATCCTATTAAGTGACACCAGACTACGAGGGTTTTGATTCCTTTCACAAGGATTTGTAGGTAACCCATTTTACGAGCCTGATACCAAAATCAAATACAAACCTTTTCCTACATGGATGACAATAAAATCCAGAGTGCCTTGCTGAGTGGCTTAAAAACTAGTATCATCACAATGATGATTAAAAGAATATCTAATCAGTATATTAGAGGATATCATTCATGGAAAACCTAGAATACATGTGAATGTTTCCATTAATGAAGATCCTTGAATGTAAAGTTATGATTCTAAATTATACACGTGTTAATAAGTGATTTTTAATTCCAAGGGATACTTATGATATACTTGGTGAATTAATAAGGATTCATGAAAATATCTTAAATTTACAAATAGAGTCTCGGAGTAGACAATAATACTCCCAAAAAAGGGTGTGATGAGTCTGACCTCCCATCCTCTCGACCAATGTACCTTCTTAAGTATCATAAATTTCAAACTTAACGAACGCTTTCCTTGGTAAAGCAGGCCCCCCTTGGATAAAGAACTGTTGGATGTTTCCAGTTCCATAAATAAATCTAATGAAAACCGCCTGGAAATTGTAATTCTTAAAAATAGAACACATGTTTCAAGTAATGAAAGAACAATGCATAACATAAATATTATAATGAAAAAAATTAAATTCTGAATAGGGATTTTTGAAGAATTTACTTTTTTTCTTCCATTTTGTCATTCCAATTTCAACTAAGGATGAACTTCAAACACATTTCCCACTATCATTCAAATGACGTACCTTCCCAAATTCTGCTTCAATATTTACTAGTTCTATTACTTTATAACTCCTCAACATCTTCATAGGTGTTCTACCATCAATGTAACCAATGAATTCTAAATTGTTCAACCGAAATATATAAGGTGCATCAAGAAATCTACATGACGAAAGATGCATTATTTTTTACTATAAGGTAGTCTTTCAAGATAAAAATCAAAGTTACAGATAGGAAAATCCAAACCTGTGTAAGTGTTACAACCAGATAAGTTCCAATGTTTAGGTACATCACTAATTGTCCACATTAGAGTAGTGTACATTTTGAATATCTTTCTAGAAGCTACATAATATTTCTCAACAATGTTGCTCTATAAGTCCCACTATTATTCAATTACAGGCTATAATTACACATCAATATCATTTATAGATTTTTTTCTCAGAATAATCATAAAAATGTTAAAGGAATTTCTTTAATACTCATCCATTATATTTTAAGGGATCAAAATAACAAAAAAATCATATTACTTATAAAAGTCCAGAATAGGTTGAATCCATTAACATCCAATCCCAATCCCACTTTCCCAGGATCAGATGAGAAATATATATGTAATGAATCAAATTTATTCCATAATTTTAAATCTCTTAGATTTCACATAAACCCATAATTTTTATTATCTATATAATTCCACTTTAGGTACTTGATGGTTTTCAATGACATGAATAATTCTTGAAATCATGGTTTTAAAGAGAAGTAACATAAAACCTTTATAGGTGTGTTATTTTATACTTGTTTATAGTAGTATATTGATTCATATTTCCAACATTACCCATTTAATTCCATTTGTAAGACAATTTTTTTTCAATCTTGTCTACTTGAATCCTCTCCCCAATGAAGAATACAATAATTGGGTCACACATGCAGTTTTTTATAATTCAGAACATTATTTTCTTTCATTTTAAAAATGACTTAGGGATCTTAGCTTTATAAAACACATTACACACCAATTACAATTCCATGGACATCACCTTATTTGTAATTCCATATAGGTATTTTATATAGTACAACTTCAATAGAAAAGAATTTTATGAATATTTTATCTATCCTCTATAAAACACAATATTTCTATCATCAACTAAATCATAAAAACATTTGTTTTATTAGTAAAATTATCTCTTATATTAATCTCCACAACATCATAAAAAGAATCCAATGATATATTGTAATTCTGAACCGGTTTTCCTATAGTCCCCAAACCATCATTTGTAAAGATACTATTTTTAGAACCCTGAAATGGTTGTACTAATATGTTTTGATGCTAATTATGATTTTCAGGAATTCCAAAATCATTTTTATAAGGTTTTGAATTTTTTTTCCATTCTGAATAAGTTGGGAGATCATTCAATTGACTGAAATTTGTTCTAAAACTTTATGTAACATTCAATTCTCCATGCCAAATAGAAAACACACATTGAGAAATGATTTGATTCAATATCAAGTGTTTGTAATCTTAATGTCTCTTCAACCATATTTTAAATTTATATATAGGTCATGAGAATCTTATTTTCCATTAACAAATAAATTGGAAATTGAAAAATCTAAAAATTCCTCCAAAACATTAGCTTACTAAGGTGTGTTCCTCGGTAATGTGATCCAACTATAGTTAATATATCACAAAGTTCCTACACACCATTAAATAAAATTAAAATAAATAAGAAATATAATGTTATTTAAAGAAAAACCACCAATTTAGTTGGGAATGAATGTTTATTGACTAATATGCCTTATATTTTGATGCTAGTATCATGAAACATTTATGGGAAGTTTTATCTAACATTTTCTATAAAGATATATTTTTCTAAAACATAAATTATAACCATTTATAATTTAATTTAATTCCATTAAAGTAAATTTATTTAATAATAATTTCATCTCATCATATAAAAAATCATAAACATTATTGAACATACCCATATTGAAGAATTCAAAAAATATCGTCTAGGTTTTATTTAGAAAAAAAATCATAAAACAAATTTCATTCAAAATTATTATATTTTTATATTAATATACAACACAATAATTATTTTTTAATTGATTTAATAAGTGTATATTTTTGTAATCATAATATTCAAAGACTAATTGAAAACAAATTATAGCACTTATCACATATGATGAATTAATTTTTTATTTTTTCACAACACAAATCAAGATACAAAAATAATTAATCAATTTGGTCTATGTAAAAAAATATTGTGGATTTTAATTGATTTAATAATTGATTCACAACATAATAATAACATCACAATAATTTTAAAATAATTTAAAAAATTATCATATATAATGAATTAATTGAGAATATTTTCATAACACACCTTAAAATACCAAAATGACTTGGCAAGATAATTTGTTAAAAAATGTTATGAAGGATTTTAATTGAAAGGTGATTTTAGATGTGAAATAGAAGTACCTATTAAGGCTGATGTTGTGAGATTCTCAGTGATGGAAGTTGGAAAATTGGGGAAATGATCGGCATCATGGTTGGGGGTGGGGAATATACAGGGAGAAAGGGGGATGATCTGTACATTAGCAGGGGAAGTAGGGGTGATAGACACAACAATTAGGGGAAAGGGGGTCAATAGTGTAGTACGATTGTAGGGGATTAGGGCTATAGAGGGGGTAACGTGGATGAAGAGTTTACACAAGGTCATCAGTGGGGGAGAGGGAAGTAGTAGTGAGGGTGAGAGTAGTACCAGTGAAGGGAATACCATGGTGGTGGGGGAAATGTGGGGGGAGGGATCAGAGGGGTGACGAAGCACATTTATTTTAATTTTTATAATATTTAATTATGGGTTTTGAAAAACCATATAAAAAATATCTAAACATTTTTTATCATCGTTTTGATAAATCACTACTAAATAACCACCACTAAACCATAATTTTTATATAGTTCCATGAACTTATAATGTACAAAGGAAACTATGAAATAAAATTTATTTTTAAGAAGATAAATTAATATCTTTATCATGGAATCATCAATTAATGTGCAAAATTATCATTATCCTCTCTAAAATTGAACAAAAGTAGGTCCCTATAAATCCATGGGAACTACCTCAAGCTACCAGGAACTGGGATTTGGGATATTTAGATTGAATGAAACCTTATATTTCTTTCCATGAAAACATCTTTCACAACATTCAATAGTTGAATGATCTAGATTAAAAAATCCCTTCCCATCTATAAAATTTCTGTTTTTATCACTGAGGTGACCAATTTTTTAATTCAATAACTTTATATTTTCTAAGGATGAAATTCTAGTTATTTAGATCCCATCTAAACTTTTAGTTAGATAAATTGTCTTATCCCTTAATATTCATAAAAAAACCATGGATCCCTAAGTCACTATCCAATCACTATTATTGAATGTTGTACCGAATCCTTCACCATCCAACTTACCAATAGAAATGATATTCCTCTTGAGATCTATTATGTATCTCACTCATTGTAACCAAATAATACCATCATTATGCATCTGGATATTTACATATCCCTTAATAAATATTTCAAAAGATTCATTATCTTTTACATGAAATTTAAAAAAGCTTCAAGATACAAATAATTTCATGTATACACAATTAGTCATTGAGTGGGAGGATGCACGAGAGTCAACCACCTATGACTCTATCAGATTATAAATAATGAGTAGTAGCTTTATACCATATTTCATTGTGTTAATAGGTTCTTAAATTATGTTATCAATTATTCTAATGTATTCATTATAATTTCAACAATTTATTTGAAGATGTACTCTCGTACCAAAATTCTAGTAGATAATTTCTAGATGAATAGACTTTACATGAATATTCAATCTATATTTATCATTTGGTTTATGATGATTCTTCTAATGAGGTTAGTGTCTAATTTATTAGTATTTAGTGCACTACCCAAATGTAAATTTACCTCTATTCTCCTGATATGCTCATTGGGGATCAAATTCCATATATCAAAAAATACAAGATTGTTCCTTGCATAGGAATTATTCACTGATATAACCATTCCATACAAAGATTATTATAAAGATGAAAGTAGTATAATACGCCACAAATCATCTATAAAAGACACTTTAACTATATTGAACTAACTTCTTATAATTTTGAAACCACTCATATGATCTGATATTGACTATCCAACTGATGAACTAAATCTAAACAACACATCCTTGAGAACACTTTGTTTAAGGATTTAATTTTATCATAAATATTCACCAAGGAGACCATAAGTACATTGGTGTTCTTCATCTCTTAGATTTAGAAGGCCTCATTAAATTCCATCATTATCTTCAACAATACTAATAATTTTATTTCTAAATTTTATCATATTAATTTATCTATATAATTGATATTATCAACTAATAAAATTTCAAGATCCATATAGAGAGATAGTCCTCTATATGCATCTTCTAGAAATGAAAGTCAATTTCTTTGAACTGACTAACTCAAACAATTAATTTATTTCTATCCATATCTCTAGAAAATAGTACAATCAATTGGAAAATAAATATTATTTTAAATAAAGTGATAAAGTTACATTATTTTCTGAACATATCAATAAAATTATCCTTTGACACCACTTATTGGAGAGAGACCACCCTAAAATTATGATACGAAGATAATATGGTTAATCCTTGAGCTGACTAGAAATTTGTATCCACTATAATTTCAATGTTATTTAAAAAAACTACCAGTTCTTCCATCTAATACTGAAATAACATAGTTAGAAAGACATGGTTCACCCTAATCATAATTTCCGAGATGAAACACACACACACATTCTAACTCAATGGAAGAACAACATGAAATGTAGAAGGAAACACATGTTTTATGATGTTTATACTTTCATCCTACATACATATGGAAAGACTATAAACTCTTTATACTGATATATGTAAAATATTTATAGACACTACAGCTTTGTAATACAATGCTACAATCATTTCAATATAGTATAGTAAAATACATAAAAATATGGCTAGAGACGCATTATTTTATAAAAATAAATTTCATGTCAAATAGGTTACCCCACCATATGATATTTTCCGTTATCCATCCATTGACTTCATTATTCAATTGAGGCTTATACCAACACAACTGGTCGAGATGGTACAATGTTTATGGCTCCCAAAAACAAGTTAAAAATTCTTCCATCAAAAGTTTTGGAACCTCTAGTAATCTAAACCATATGTTGAAGGTTCTTACTACCACTTCTCGAACAATACCAAAGGGTAATACTCGATTTTTAAACATAGGTGAGTGAACTTATAGTTAAATGATGAAGAACCATGATCTTAACACGTCATTATCTATAAGTATTCTTACCCAACAACAAAATCATAGCCAATCATTGATTTTTGCTGGTATTCGAATTGTCCATTTGAACACATAGGTGGGATAACCTATGTATACTCAAATAACCTCCTCCACACTAAATATATAATTAATACACTCCATTAATGCATCCAATATCTCAACACCAAAATCTAATCAATTTTTTTATCCCTAAGTCTGAATAACTCCAATTATATGTTGTATAGACAAAGATAAGGGGGAGAGAAGTTTTAATAGACCAAATAACACAAAAATGACTTAGTAGAGTATTTTATGATAATTTATAAACAACTTCCCACTCACTATTTCATCATGTATGATAAAAATAAATACATAATTATAAGGTAGAAACATATAATACCCATGAAATATTTCTTGGGATCCAAACCCTGGGGTCTGTACTCCATCGCCAAAGAGTTTGATAGATCATAGTGACAACATGATGTGAGAATAAAAAAATAGTTAAGATAGGAACAAAGTGTCACTTCCCATAAAAGAATTTATATAAAAAAATACAAATTAGAATAAAATTTAGTAACAGTCCCATGTAAGGAGAATTATTATTCCTACATACCCTATCCCCCTAAATACTTTAGATGAGCCCCTACTCCTTATAAAATTGTAAAAATAAAATTACACAGTTGTGATATTGATACTATGGCCGAGTTATGTACTTATTAGAAAGAATTATGATCGGGTGTGCTTCAATACTTTATGAATACAATATAATTAGGTGTTGTTGAGGGATATACTTCTGGTGCACTCTACATATGAGACTTACATAAGGAGTTAGAGTGATATACATACCTAATTTCAAGTATTTTGAGATCAATCAACATCAAAATTCACAGTCAAAGTCTATATTGGGCTTCAGTGAAAGGATATTTATGCTTGAGTTTGTGGAATTGATCCTAGTAGAGTAGGCTTTCCTCCTCAACGAATAGTTCCAAAATAATTTTCACACCTTGTAAGATTCCGGACTTCTAGTGAGTTATGTACTTTTTTAAATTTCGTTTTAAATACCCTATTTATGGTTAACGAAATTTTATTGACTGTATGAGGAGGATATGGGGGGGTGTTTCATGGGTTTTAAGATTGTAAGAAAGAGAAAAACAGACATCCAATGCATGTTTCATGGTTGGAACATGGTTAAAAGTAACTATGTTCCAAAACCATGATATCCAGGAGGAGGGGTGCATGG
This sequence comes from Viscum album, assembly GCA_963277665.1. NCBI lineage: Eukaryota > Viridiplantae > Streptophyta > Magnoliopsida > Santalales > Viscaceae > Viscum > Viscum album. The sequence continues at coordinate 1,508,091,461 of OY728158.1, forward strand.
TTAAGTAAACCATGAATAGTGGGAGGCCAAACTATGTGATCCTAAACAAAACAATTCTACATTATTGGTGCATGGTTTGTCAAACTATGTTTGTTCCCCAGGTAGCCATGCGACCAAGCCCCTCTTGGATAGAGGCTGGTGCATAGTTGGCGTATGGTTTGGAAAATCAGGTGGCCAAAACATATGACTAATTGAAAGTTGTACTTTACACTTATTCTCCCTTTAGGATTTATGTGGTCTTCCAAATTTTCCTCCTCATTTCTTCTCAAGAAACCCCAGTGATGAACCAAAATTCCCAAAAAATCCCAAGTGTCAATCTCCTTTATTCCTTGTCCATTTGGAGTTCTATTGGGTGTAGATGGAATCTACAGATAATAATAACACTCATTTTTCTCCTTATTTTTAGATTATGGATTGTGTTTTGTCATTCTTCTTCAGAATCCCTAAAACCTGCTTTTACAGAAGATCTTAGGTTTTTTCTTTGAAGGGAGTTTGGATCCAACTCAAGGGATAAGATTAAGTGAGCATCCACCTTCAGAATCAAGGTAGGTGGTATAAAAGTTATTTCCTATAGTCTCATGGGTTATTTAAGTGTATGTTGTTGTGCCTTGGTGATTTTGTGTTTCCCACATGGTTCACCTAGGTAGAATTGATAAATTTAATGGGTAAATATTTAATTAAACCCATCAGGACACCCGTGGGATTCATTGGGGTTATTTTGATAGGATTAAGGGATACCCAAGGGGTGTGCTGTTTTTTGAACATGGAAATTGGAATATTAAGTATAAGAAAGTTATTATGACGTAAATCTATTCAAAAATATGTCGACATGTTATCTTGGATATTAAATGAAACTAATGAAACTTGTATCTAGTTTTTGGCAAGGAATAAGGGGTTGTTTAGAATATTTTGAAAGGGTTAAATGAATTAATGTGAATGTGTTATATGAGATAATTGTTATAATGGAAATAATTAAATATATTAAGGAATGTAAATGATAATGGGTAAATGGGTTAATGAATGAATATAAATACTATTTTGAACAAACTATGAATTTTTCACGTTATGTGTATTGGTTAATTTTGGATTATTGAAATGGTTAATGCGATGAATGGTTAATAAGGAATGTGCACATGTCGTGGTGGTTTGTGGGGGCATTGAATTGAGGTTTTCACCCATGTGTTATGTTGGTCTGAGTCTTTAAACCCCACCCCTAGAAAGCATGGGTTAGAGAGTCCGACCGAGGCTATTTTCCTGTAACAATTGCATTGGATGAGACTACCAAGATAGAGGCTCCAAGATATGTGTGATAAAACTGACTTTGAAGTTGTTTTTTCTTGTGATATATGGAACTCGACTTATCCTCTTATTCATATTGGTTGACCGAAATAGGATGTTGTGTGATAAATGAATTTCTTAACCCAAAAAATAAATGATGTTAATGATTTAAGTGAACATTGTTAACTATGGTGCCTGGTTATCCTTTATTTATCTTATTAATCGTAGAAATTTCATACACAATCTATTAATAAAGGATATTTTTAGACATTGTTTGTAGTGGCATACTGAGTTGTACTCACACCTTTTTTGGGACTCAATTGGGTACCAGTGTAGATTTCATGGTCTTAGGCTAGGATAAGGGAAATGGACGTATACTAGAGGGTTGATTGGGAATGGGATGTGCATGGATGGGGGATCTAGGCTTGGAGTCAAAAACTGTTTTGGGGATTCTCAGTTTATATTTAGTTTTCTGGTTTTCTTACACTTAGAACTTTATGACATGGCACAACATATTTAATGTTGGGTGTGGGAATGTACCCAGTTTTAGAAAAAATTTGGTAATTTAGGTTATTGGTAGTTTTTTTCCTTTATTTATAATTTTTATATATCGTGTATAAATATGTTAAAGAAGTTATAGTCTCCCCACATGACCTATTAGACCCTCTCTACTAGTCGTAAGCCTCTAACATACTGGGATACATGCCTATTGTCATGCAGTGACCCATATTTGGGCACCCAATATAGTGGATACTAGGACAGGGAAGTTACAATGTTGTATCACAATAGATTATTTTCTAGTGTCTTACTATTTGTGGAAGGAATATGAGAGATTAGAATGTGTTAGGGTCTTGTCAATGTGATCATTATTGGTCGTAGCTAACCCTTGTATGGGGGAAATACTCAAGTGCTTAGAGTGGGATTATTGTTCTCGATGCGTGATGTAACAGTTGAATGATATTTAACAATTGGGTGATACACTTTTTGTGTGATGTTACTATTTTATGATATTTTTCTCTTAGATAGAATGGAACATGGGTTTTCATTCATGAATCCCTTTAGGAACATAGGGATATAGGTTGCATGCATCACTATTAGTCACACAAAGGGAAGATGTCTAGTCCATGAAGAATAAAATGACTTTATTTTTATTTGAAAAATTAATAGGTGTGGTGCTTAATAAAGATAATGCAATTTTGGTAAATGTAATGAATATGAAATAATGATTACGGAATATTTCTTAATGAAAAGTTGTAAATGGGTTGAATTGTGGTTGTGGTAATTTTATGTGGAATGGGTTGTTTATGGCTAGTGGGGAGCCTTATTTTTTGCAATCATGTGTTGTTTGTGTTATGTGTTCTGAGATATGTGATTGGAATTATAGGATGATTCCACCATGACATCATTTTCTAGTTGGGAGATAATAATATTTTGTTGAGAATGATCTTAAAAAAATAGATCAAGGAAACCCTATGAACTAGGGTAATTTTGGAGAGGATAATTTCCATGAGGAATTTGCTCATTTTATATATATTATGGAACGAAACCTAGGGTGGGATTCCCCAAGTTTGTTTGATTTGACATGGTAGTTTCAACTGTAACATCCTCTAGTTTTTTCTAGAGATAGTGGACCTAAGAAAGAGAAGTCCTAGATAGATTACATCGATACAATCTTGGATCAATTAGAGACTCCTCCTTAAAAGAGATTCAAGTTGGCAGCTCACATGATATGAGGGTAGGCAAAGTGCTAGTTGGATATCTTGGTTCAGACTGAGTAGGAAGATTGTATGTTGTGAAAGGGTTTCTAGGAAAATTTCCTAAAATATTTCTATTCAAATACCTTGATAAGTGAAAGGATTTAGAGTTTATGATATTTACTTTGGGGAATATAAATGTGATGGATTATATTGGCCGTTTCACTCACCTACAATGCATTATCATAGCATTGGCAGGAGATAAGGCAGCTTAAATGAGATATTTCCAAGATGGACTGAGAAATGTGATTATTTACCAGGTGAATATCTTACATGTAAATAGGTAGTTTTAAGTGGTGGATCACACCCTTATTTCATAATGGAATTTCAAGGAGGCTTCTAGTGGTTGAAATGTAGTTCCAGTTGGGTGATCTATCTTTGGGAACGACTTTCGTTGGAATGAAGCATTGTTTAAATATTTTTTACTAGGGTAGTGGTGGACCAAGTATTGAAAAAATAGAACCGTCCTCTTAGTTTAGTGATCGAGTTTTACACTATCAGTGTGGTAGGTCAGGACACATACGGGGTCAGTGTCCCTGACCACCAGTAGAGTGGCGAGCATATGGAAGGTTGGGGCATGTGAAGAGGTTATGTAGGAATCATTGACATTTAGGTGATAATGGTTAACTAAGGCTGGTTTAGAGTGTATACAAGGGGTTTTATACCCCATATCAGGCAGGTAGTTGGTGGTCCACCATCTATACTAGTCACGGTAGTTTATATGGTGCTCTAGGACATGGGTTTCCATATATTCAGGGTAGTGCAATTCCAAGAACTCTAACCAGATCCTAGGAGAGAAGGATATGTTTTCTTCAATCAATCCAACCTTTAGTTGGGGGTGGTTAGGCTGGGTCATTGATAGTTCAAGGTACAATTTTTATAGCTTCCATGATTGATAACACCTTATTTGGTAGAGGTGCCTCACATTATTTTGTCTCTGCTCTATTTGTGAGTGTGTTGGGCATAGAGGTGGAACATAATTGTGGGGTCATAAAAATTGATATACTATTTGGGGTGTGAGTAGAAAATATCCAGTATTCTAAGGGGTGTTCTATAGAAGTTGGTGGTTACAATTTTCTTTGGGACTTGTTTGTGCTTGATATGTTAGGTTTTGAACTAATTTTAGGCATGGATTGGATAGTGTTGGACCATGACCACATTGAATGTTACTTCCAAAAGGTAACATTTACATCCTCATAGGGGAATACTTTTATTCATTGTGGGGAAAGGGATATCTAAGAAATCCATACAGGTCCTATTTTTCAGAATTTGGGTGAACTCACAACCTATGTGGATTACAGAATTCTTAACTATGGGGGTGTAAAGAAGCTTGTCTTTCCTCCTATGGTGGACCAGTTTCAAGATGTGTTTCCGGAAGAATTATCGGGGCTTCCACCGAAGAGAGTGGTTGAGTTCATGATATAGTTTCTTCTAGGAGAAGAACCAAAATATATTCTTCCATACAAAATGGATCTAGTAGAACTCTAGAAAATTAAAACTCAGTGGGAGGAATTGGAGAACATGGGGTTTAATTTCATGAGCATGTCACCTTGGGGATCTTCAGTGTTGTTTTCTAAAAAGGATTATGGATCCTTGTTACTTTGTGCCTATTACCAAAAGTTTAATCATATGATATTTAAGAATAAATGAATTCATCCTTGGAATGATAATATTTTTGACTAGCTAAGAGGTGCTTTTGTGTTCTCTAAAATCAATTTTAGATTAGGGTATCATCATATGAGGGTAAGGCCTTATGATATACTATGAACTACCTTCAAGAGTAGATATGGATTGTATGAGTTTTTTGTGGTGCCATTAAGGTTGACCAATGCACTGAGAGTGTTTATAGCCATAATGAACTGAATATTTAACCCATACCTAGATAAGTTACTAGTTCTCTTTCTGGATGAAATCTTTGTGTACTCCAAGGACAATGGAGATCATCCCGGAAATCATGAAATCATCTTGAGTACACTAAGAGAGAATAGTATATATTCCAAGCTATCCAATTGCCATTTATAGATTAACAAGGTACATTTCTTGGGTCATATTATCCTTGAGGAAGGTGTGTCAGTAGACTTAGAGAAAGTTAAAGCTATTTTATCTTAGTGGAATCCTAAGAATGTATTTTATATATGATGTTTTCTAGGTTTAGTGGGATATTATTTAAGGTTCACCAAGTATTTATCTCTTATGGAAGCACCAATTTCTGGTTTAACCAAGAAATACATAATTTTTTAATGGCCTGAAGCATGTGAGAATGATTTCTAGGATTTGATGAAAAGGAAAAATTCCACACTATTTTTGTTCCTACTTGAGTTGGGTAAAATTTATCCCTTATTTTTTGATGCATTCAGTTTTGGGTTTGGGGACGTTTTTATTTAGGATGAATAGGTTGTTGTGTATGGGTTTTAATAGTTAAAGACCCAGGAATGAAATTGCCACACAAATGATCTTGAATTGGCCATGGTGGTTTTGGATTTAATGTGTTGGTGGGAATCATTGTTGGGAGAGAGGTTTACAGTGTATACCAATCATAAAATCCATAATTACATATTCTATAAGAACGATTTTAATCGTTAGTAGTGAATATGGGTTGAATACATGCAATAATTTGACTTTGAACTTGAATACACACCAGGAAATGGAAATAGTGTTTTAGATGCTTTGAATGAAAAGACTCAAAATTAGGTAGTTCAGGAATCTATTTCTGAGTGGAGTATGATGTCATTGTTTTATGAGATCCATCTAGAGGTGGGGGTTTGAAAAAGGAAGATGAAATGTTTATCCTTGGCAGTTGAGTCCATTCTTATGAAGTTGATTTAGGAGAGGTAATTTGAGGATCCATATTGTTTGGATTTAAGGTAAAGTCTTGATGGAAAAGAGACACCTTCTGGTTTGTCTCTATGATTGATAGGAAATGTTCCACCTTGGTCTGGTATATGTGGATCGTTCGACCAAGGTGGCACATTTTCTATCAATCATAGAGACCATCACAATTGATCAGTTGTGAGAGTTGTATGTTTGGTAGATAGTACAGTTACATGGGGTGCCATAAACTAAGTTTCATACCATGATCCGAGGTTTACATCATGCTTCTAGGAGTTGTTATAAAAGGTACTTGGTATCTAGGTGTTTTTACGTACAACATTCCACCAAAAAACAAATGATAAATCAGAACATACTATTTAGGTTCTATAGAACATTTTGTGGGCATGTGTCTTATATTTTTGTAGATTTTGGGAGTAGAAATTTTTGATTATTGAATTTTTACTATAACAATAGTTACCAGGTGATGATTCATATGGACCCATATGAGGAAATATCTAGAAGGCCTTGTAGATCTCTATTATATGAGATGAATGTTGGGGAATTAGAGTTATTGGGTCCAAGTCTTGTGTAGGAGACATTAGAGATTTTTAAGTTGAGACAAAAAAGGATGACTATGGATCAGTGTAGTTAAAAGTTATATGAAGATTAGAATCATTAGAGTCTTGATTTTATGGTGGCTGATAATGTGTTTCTTTGGGTGTTTCCAAGGTTGGTACACCATTGGATTTATAAATAGGGTATGTTGGTGCCAGTTCATGTGACCATTTGATATAGTGGAGAGGATTGGACCGATGTCGTACCTATTAGCTATTCCAAAGTGGTAAAATCGTATGCATGATGTTTTTCAAGTTTCAAAACTTATACATTATCACTAAAACCCATATCATGTGATTTATATTGATTATGTTGTGGTTGAAGGTGATTCTCCCTTTAAGGAGCATCCAGTTCATATTGTAGATCACCGTGAGAAAGTCTTTCAAGGTAACAATATTTATTTTGATTGAGCTTTATAGAAGTATAATAATTTTCAAGAAGAAACATGGGAGAGGTTGGAATATATGTGGGACCAGTGACCCAATCCTTTACCTTGAAATTTCAATGATGCTTGGGAAGAGTGAATTGAGGATGGAGTGTTATAATGTGGGGAGGTTGTAGGATTCCAGATTTCTAGTGAGGTACATACTTGTTCAAATTGTATTTTAAATACCCTATTTATGATTAATAAAATGTTATCTAGAGAATGAGGTGGTTTGAGGGTGTTTATAGGGTTTAAGACACATAAGAATGGAACAAATAGAAATCATATATATGTTGCATGGTTGTCACCGAGTTCAGAGTAACCACACCCCCAAATCACGATAGACAAGAGGAGGGGTTCACGGTTAGGTAAACCCTGCATGGGGGAGGAAAAACAATCTAGTTTTGGAAAAAACCATTCTACATGGTTGGCACAATGTTTCCTAAACTGGGATGGCCCCCTAGGTAACCGTGAAATGTAGTCCCTCTTGGATTGTGGTTGGAACATGGTTTGGAAAACCGTGTGCCCCATTAAAAGTGGTATTTTACCCTTTACCCCCTTCATGATTAATGTTTTCTACCAAAATTTCCTCATCCTTTCTTCTCAATAAATCCTAGTGACAAAACAAAACACCCCAGTCTTCCAAAGGATTGATCTCCATTGTTTCTAGGTTGTTTGGAGTGTCATAGGGTGCATATTGAAGCTTCGAGAGATTATAACAATCCTTTTGCTTCTATCTTTTAGATTAGGGCTTGGGTGGTTTCCCTTCTTGTTCAAAATCCCTAAAAACATCTTTTTCATATAGATCATAGTCATAGGATTCAAATTTTGTTTGAATCGGACTCAAGGGACAATATTAAGTGAGCAACCCCCTTTATAATCTAGTTAAGTGTTCTACAAGTTATATAAAATAGTATAATTGGTTATTTAAGTGTATGTAGTCGTCCCTTGGTGTTGTTGTGTTTTCCACATGGTTTTATTTTGTATAATTAATAACTTGGATATGTAAATATTTAATTGAATCCCTGTTGATCCCCATGGGATATGTTGAGGTCATTTTGGAAGGGTTAAGGGATACCCAAGGGGTTTGGAGATTTATGAACATGGGAATTGGAAGGTTATGTGCTGAAATAATTGGTTATGACCTAGATCCCTTAGTAAATATGTCAACATGTTATATTGGGTAAGAAATGAATCTTATGGTATTTTTATCAATTTATTAACATGGAATAAGGGGTTCTTTGGAGTATTGTGAAAGGGTTAAACGAATCAATGTGAATGTGTTAAATGACAGAAGTCTTATAATGGAAATAAGTAAATGTGTTAAGGCATGAAAATGAGGATGTGTAAATTGGTGAAAGAATAAATATGACTACTATATTGAACAAAATATGAATTGTGATTTTTATGTGTAATGTTTTATTTTTGTTTATTTAAATGGTCTATGTGATGAATGGTTAATAATGAATGTGCACATGGCTTGGTGGTTTTTGGGGCATTGAAATGAGGTTATGCACCCATAGTATGGGTTGAACTGAGGCTCTAAACCCCACACCTATAATGAACGGGTTAGTGAATTAGATAGAGGCTCTATTCCTTTAATGTTTTAATTAGATGAGACAACCTAGAACAAGGTTACAAGGTTATTTTGATGAAATTTATTGTGAATTTGATTTTCTAGTGTGACAGGGAGCTTGAATTATTCCCTTTTTTAAAATGGTTGACTAGAATGGGTTATTGTGTGATTAATTAATTACCTAACCGATGAAGTATATGATGTAAATGATTTAAGTAAACATTTTTACTAATGGTACCTATTTATCTTATGTTTATCTTGTTACTCTTTTAGCACTTGAATATACTATTTGTGTAGACTAGATATTTTGGAGACATCAATGGTGGAAACCTACGGAGTTGTAATCACACCCTGCTTAGTCCACCACTGGGTACCTAAGAAGATTTCATTGTTGGAGGTCTAGACAAGGAAAACGACTCAATACAAGAGGGTTTATTATGCATGGGATGAGCATGGATGAGGGATCCATACATGGAGTCAACAAATTTTTGGGGATTCTTAGTTTATATTTATTTCTGGGTTTACCTTACAATTGGCACTGTATCACATAGCATAGAATATTAAGTATAGGATGTGGGATTGTACCCAGTTATGGGAAATGTTTGGTAATGTATGTTATTAGTTATTCTATTTCATTTATTTATTACTATTCACTACTATGGATTACTCTGGTAAAGAGGGTATAGTCTCCCCACATGACATATTAGGCCCTCGCTGCTAGCAACAACCTCTGGAAAATGGGGAGGTGTGCCTGAGGTCATGTAGAGACCCGACATAGGGCACCAGATATAGTGGATACTAGGATGGGGATGTTACATAGACTTCTTAAAGATATAATGAAAATTATCACTTCAATTTATCTAATTTTCTCTAATATATCCAAGAATTTTCATTTAGTGGGCAAGGGTTATTCAATATGATTTGACGTTAGTGTCATCTTCTAACTTCAGTTTCATGAGGTTCTTCTTCAGTGATCTTGTATTTGACTGTAATTATTCGGGTGGCATATAAATCCATTTGGTTTCATGTTCTATCATATTATGATTTATATATTTTTTCTAATATATATTCACTCTTCTCCATATGCAGGAGCTAGTATGAAATCCTTGATTCATGTAGTATTGGAAACCAATTTCACTGAGGAATTTTCTCAAACCTCTATTGTGATAACATTTTTTACGTGAAATTCTATAATTGGGGAATTTTAAGGCCCCTTTAATCTTCAATATCATACTTACGTGGGAAAAATTAGTGATAAAAATTATTCTTAAACAATTCAGATTTCATCATCACCTCTTATGTCATTATATATCTCCGTGAATGACTTCTATATAATACAGTTCTGATTTCCCTTTTGATTCAATTCACCTTCTTTCTTCTCTCAGTGGTTGGTAACATCATCAAGATCAGAATGATTCCAATTTTATTTTGATATTCTCTATCCTAGATTGATTCATCATATATATTACCAACTTAGAGTATGGATGATTAATCTGATTCTCCTCAAATGAGCCTCAAGTGATTATTTATGTAATTCTTCATGTAGTTTTAACCCTTGCTGCATGTAGTTGACTGAAAGAAATTTGGTCAGTGCAAGAAATGAATGGTTTCTTATTTCTCGAAATATCACACTTAATTGAGGAATGAAACAACTAATTTGGGTCTTAATATTGGTTTATCTTAATTCTCATGGTCAACTAAATTGGAGACTTATTGTTGGTTGAGTACATTCATTAATTTGATGTTCATGGTTAGATGAAGTGTGGCGAGGGATTGAGGTAGTGAAATTTCTAATTAGAATGGTTCTTCTTGTAAATAGACCAAATGTCTTGAGATTACTATAAAAAAAAACCTATACAATTAAATAAAAAATTGATAATTCCATGTTTTTTCTTGTGATTTCAAGTATTTATATTGTTTATTATATTTAGTTGGTATATGTTTTTAAGTTTTACAAAACCTCTCATTATTTTATATGAAAATATCTTCTAATTAGTTTTATGTATTTTTATTACATCTTGTTCTATAATGATCATAATTTTATAACTGAAATTTCATATGAAAGATAAAAATTTTATAGAAATTTTATTAAATTATGACAATGTCTAAATTGAATTCTAGAATATTTTCATTTTGGTTTGCAATTGTTGTATTTCTTTTGGTTTCCCGAATAACTTTTAGTTTAAACTGATTCATGTTTTTCTTTCATTATTTTTTTATAAATTCAGTTTTATTGATTAGATTCACACAAAACATGTTCATTTTTATTGAAAATATATTTATCTATATTTAATTAAAACATATGGATGTCTAAAATTGTTTTTTAATGTTATAAAACTATACCAATGTTCATGAAACCGTTATGATATTATTTAATTTCTAGAATTCAGAATATTTATTTTTTCAATGATATATATTTAAATATATATTTGAAAATCACACTATTTTTCATGTTGGAAATATAATAAGTTTTTATAAATTTAATTAAAGGTAACAAAAGTCTAAAAATGAAATTCTGATGAGTTAAAAAATTCTCGATGTTTTGAAACATTTCAAAGCCAATTTCTATAGATTTTATTTTATTTTTCCACTTTTTTTTTATCATATCCCTTGAAAATTGGATTGATGTTTTTTTGATATATTTCAAATCTATTTTGATTATATTCATTCATGTATTATAGGACTTGTTATAATTATCTTATTTAAATGTGTTAAAAATTAACTGAATTTTCGGTTCTCTAACCCATCCATGTAATAATGATTTATTAATCGTCTTCTACCCATGGCTGCTTCTTCTCCTACAGCTATAATCTCCTCAAATTCCATGGATGCAATGTATTAAAACCTACTCACCTTGAAAATTATCCCAAATTCTATAACTTCTCCACCCCATGCCCATGAAATGGTAGTTCATTCCAATGTGATTGTAGGTTCTGTTGAAAGTGATGATAGGTTCTCTACTAATGAGACAATAGGTCTTCTACACTTCTATTTAGTAACAATATCACCATCCACTGTTGGAATAACATTTTTTAGATTTCATCATCATCGACAATAGTATGAGTTTTCTTGTCATGGTATCACACTTGAAACATTCAATGGAAGATTCACTTCATCACTTGAATGGTAGCTCTATTTCCACCCTTTAACTATAGCTCCTCAAAGACGTGAAAACACCTTCATGCAATGGTAGTGTCATTCTAGTTGATGTCACTTCATCTCTTTTGCGGTAGAATTACATCGCTAGCTCATAAGCGGTATTGCCCAACTCTTCTAACGGTAGCACCATCACATGATGGTAGCAATACAATTTAGTTTTACAGTAGCATTACATAACTAGTGGTATATCCTTTATTCTACTAGTAGTACACTATAGTGATGGTATAAAATTCTAATGGTAGCAATGCTTCATCGAGAGTGTTAGTAGAACATTAATACCTCTTGGTATAAATTTTTTATAATATGGATAAATAATATTTTATCCTACCATCTGTTGAAAATATATTACTTCTAGTTAAGAAATTAATCCTACCTCCAGTTAAGTTTATTATTCTGATTTTTCAATACTTTGTTTTTCATCAATTTTAATATTTTGATTAACTGTATACATATTATAATTAATTTATTTGTTTAATTATTTTTTAAAATTAATATATTTTATATATAATCTATATGAAGTGTTTAAAAAAAATTAAATAGTTTTAAAATATGTACTAATTTACTCTTTATTCATGCGTACATTTGCATCTTGTTTTTGACATATGTAATTGTTTATATTTTTAGTTAATTTATTTGTCTTATTATTTTCTAAATTAATTTTCAGTGACATGGGATTTATTCAAACATATTTTACAGTATTTAATGTAGTCTAATTCCAGTTTTTATTAATTTCTACATTAAAGCGTTTTGAAATTTAAATACTTAAATTATATAATGATACTCGTTGTATTTCCTTGAACTATTACTATGGAGTCTCTTTGAAATATAGAATGGTTAATTAAAATTTGTTTTATTTGGTATTTTTTTAATTAAAATGTTACTATATAAAATTATTTTTTAGTATAATTTTATTTATCCTACTTTGAAATTTGAATTGCTATACTCATTTGAGTTTTGTTAGTTTTGTTTTACATATTCTATTTATTGGTTTTAGGACACATTAAAATGACATCATACGAGATAAAATATTCAAAATTATATTTGTTTTAAGAAAAATCTATGAACTTCCAATAGTCAACTTATCATTTTCATGTCATAAATCACACAAATTATGGAGATGATGTAAATGTTTTATAAGTATGAGTTGAAGGATCTTTTAGTGAAGGGTCATTAAAAACATTCTTAACTTTTTAAATATGAACTTATTCAGTGTTTTTTGATTTTCATAGAAATATTTTTATAATTTAGTATCTCTCCTTTTGGGGGGGACTTTAACCATATGGAATTCTAAAGATGGAAATTCTGATGGATTAATATCCATTGGAATAACTTTGGGTTGAATGAATTCTTTTCAATTATATGCACCATCTTCAACATCACAATGATGAGAGTAGAGTGAAGAATATTTTTATTGATCTTCCATCACTAGATCAGTCCCTTTTCATTGAAAGTTAAGCTTCCTATAAATAAGTGTCTCTTTAGTAATATTCTAATTAAGAGAAACATAAAGTAATATTTCCCTCACAACTTGTGAGGCTCTCACCATTTGTGAGTATCTATTCTTATTTTTCTTCTCCTCATATAACTTATGATAAGTATATTCTATTGAATACATATATTTTATTTTATTCAAACTAAATAATAGATTTCCTGTAACCCTTTTTTATTTTTATTTTTGTTTTAGCATCCTCAACACCTTGACTCTATATTTTTCAAAACTATCCCACCTGATTTTTAAATTATTCACTAAAATTATGTTTTAATACATTCTATAGAATTTTATAATATTTAAATTTATTATTCTTTAGTAGTGGTGAATTATAAATGATACGGACTTTTGAGGATTTTCTATTCTTCTATTATGTCTTCACACACTTATTCATAGCTTTCTTCTGGATATATTTATGGGTATATGATGATGAAATATCTAATGTTTTTTCAACCAATTTTTTATTACTAAAAACATATATCAATCACATTTAATAAATCGCCTTATAATTAATTTAATTTTCCTTCTTTATTTTAATGCTAGATTCATTGTCAAATCCATTAGCCAAAAACAACTTAACCAAATCCCTTTTGAACATCTTTTATAACAATAAAATCATTAACTTTACCATTCTTTTATAGATAGATTTAATGTAAGTGCAGACTAACTAAAAAAGTTAAAATTCCATACGTTGGTATTAAAACCCAAAAGATTGATATATTGAATCTTTATGATGTCATCTTCACTCTTCCAAAATAATAAAAAGGACAAAAAAAACAAAAATACAATTTTAACTTTTGATGCTATGTCGTTTATCTTGCGAACTATATCATTCACTAAAAACTGAATTTACTCGAGATTTCTATTCACAAGAAGATCTCAATATTTTTGGAATATTTTGATAAATAAAAATTGAATCAACTTATAATGGTAGTTTAAGTAGTAGGGTCAAATTATTGAAGGTTAAGCTCGATATTTATTTCTGAAAAATAGTGAATGATACTCTCTTATCATCTCTTAATTCAATAAACCTCATGATTTCATACAAATAGTGGACAATTAGGGGATAAAATAGCTCATAATATTCTTTGTGAGTAGAAATATCTTCCCAATATGGATACTTAATTAATTCATTTAAAAAATAACATTCTTCGGAAAAAATATGTTTTTTAACCAACCTTTTATGGATGATATCCCATCTAAAGATATCTTCAGATGATTCCATTTATTAATCAAAAAATAAATAGTTATCTAAAAAATATCAAAATACGTTGAAAACATCTTATAATTTAATATATCTAACCAAATTAATATACAATCCTTTATATATGTTTCATGGTAGGCTTAAAACAACTATTGATCATACAAGATCTGACAGTCCATATAGTTTCTAGATAAAATATATGTATAAATAAATTCTCTAAATGAGTTAAAATTTTACTTCTATAAATTCTTTATATTTTTTTAAAAATTAAATGTATTTTATTCTATTAAAATAATAAATTCCTAAGAAAAAATTGCATGAAATTCTATTCAAATTAAAATAACATTTCTTTCGTAATTTTATATGTGAAAACTAAATAATAAGATTTTCTATATGTAATCATCCACAGTAACCTGATTTATATTAATAATTCGGAGATAGTTCCTGAAAACATTTATCCAAAAAAATTATGTCTCTATAAAATAATGTATACTACTTCAAAATTTATCCGAAAACATAAAATCCACCCCTAAACAGAATGAATTAAACTGATATATTATGAAAAACATAAAACATTCAATCCTTATAAACAAATCAGCCTGTAAAAGAAGTATGTTATCGTAATCTTAAAAATAGTTACTCGGTACATAATATATGTAATCAGTTTTTGGCATGCAGCAAAATCAAATATTTTGAAATTACTTCTTTGGAAAATAAAAATTCTTCTACCCATTATTATTTGAAAAAATTAACCCTCCCTCACAATTCTTTTAGATCTTTGGTTCTTATAAACTACTATTTTTGTTGAGATAAAATCAATATTCTTTGGAATTAATTAATTATATTAAGAGAAAAGTTCTCCCTCCAATTTTTTCTTTATTAGAAGACTAATAAAAGAATTTTCTCAACTAGGAAAAAATTATTTATTTTGATATGTTGAACTTATGGTGGATTATCTAATAATACCGTGTGTAGTCCTTTTATCTCTAAGTTGTCTATACATATTTTCAAAAAAACCAGCCTATAGTAAAATCTATCAAAAAATTATTCAAGATTTAAATTTCATATTTCAAATTGATAATATCATTTTCATATTCAATTAATTTCACATTATTTTAATAAAGTGTTAACTTATAATAATTATATTTAATACAATATTCCAATGATTTAACAAAACCTTTTCCTTTTATAATTGTGGTAGTATTAGGAAATTTACTTTTCAAATCTTCCAACTAATAATACAACTCACATTCCCAATACTCACTTCATAAATTAAATATATAGTCATAAAAAATTACTACTTACATTAAAATTAATCAGTTCTTAGTTCACTAAACATTATGTTAAGTCTAGAAAAATATTCATTAACATTCAATCATTTATCATTTAATATTTTCTCATGATTTTAAATTATTTTAACATAAAAATCCATTTCCAAAATAGTAGGATTATCATATTCATAATTATTATCACATTGAACACCACTTTCATCATAAAAACACTTTGAGTTTGGGGTCAGATTAGTAAGTACTTTGGAATTCATATTTACATTTAATTGTTTTTTTTAAACTTTAGAATATTAGTATAAATGATATTGTTTTTTATTATATCATTATTGTATTTTGATGAAATTTTAGAATTACTTTCTCCACTACTAACAATCTATGTATCTATTGTTTTAAAACTTTTCTTATCTTTTCTATTTGAATATTTTTTATAATATTTACTATCTCTTATTTTAAACAGTGGAAAATGGGGATAAATATGACTAGGATTTTTGAATACATTGAAAATAGATTCTATGGAATCTTCTTCTCATACATATCATTTATTACTATTTAGTTATATTTTTAGAAATTAATTTTCCCCATATATTGATTCATCCTTCCAGAAAATTGAGCGATTTCTCTCTCTCAACCCAGTATAACAAGAACCTCTATATATACTCAACATATCAATTCAAGATTTAGAATTTAAAGCTATGGTAGATGTAAATTCATCACAATTTCCTTTTTTTTATCAGTATCTATTTCTAAGTTACTTTTATATTTTAATAAATTTCTTATGATGTCATAAAGACTTAACATAGTAATATGTTTTCAATATTCCATTGTTGTTCTCTTAGACCACCACTCCTTAGGTAAAATATCAATGTGTTTCACAATAAGTTGTTCATATGATAATTATTCCTCTCTAAGTAATTATATATTATTAATGATCATCATAAACCTTTAATGAATTTGATCTACATTATCACTAGGTAAAAAAATTCTTCAGAATCAGATATGATAATAAATCTCCTAGTATCCAACCCCTTCAAAGTTTTGAAGGGTGTATATTCTAATCTATTACAAATTTAATTGTCTAATTCAAATGATGAAACTTAACTATATATATTTATCTAAATAAATCATAATTATGTATTCACTACTCATAAATTCAACAAAAATTTATCCTTTTATTCTATAGAAAAATGCAGCAACATTTTTTTCATGATTCCTGTAACTATTGATCAGTATAAGAAAAATTTCCACTTCAGTATTAATAATAAAAGTCTCTATACATTACCTTTAGTGTTAATATTTACTCCCATAAAATATATGAGGTTTGTTAGGATTAATATTTTTGATGATCCGTCATGAATTCCCTCCATCATAAAAAAATTGTTCTCCACCACACTAATATCTAGAAGAAGGTTTAAAACATAAAATCCAATAAACTAATAAAAATAAAAAGTTTAAAATTAGGATCAATATCAAATACATAGTATGGATCTAATACCAAATATTATTTCAGATTATTCAGATAGGTAAAGTACAAGAGGGGGGGTGAAGTGTATTTTAAAACATGACTTATAATTTTTTTCAACCTCAAATATTAAAACTAAAGGAAGATATAAAATTTTATTCAACCCATAGTAAATTAGAGTAAACAAATTTAGTGAAAATTATTCATTTTTGGATTTTATGAATTTCTGATAAAAAAATATAGAGTTAAAATAAAAACAAGTAAGAAACATATTTTAATATTGTAAATTTAATAAAATTGTGATTCAGATTAACAATCCATGTACCCCTTAAAGGATATTATAAACCATACTTTTACTCAATGTCTATGGAGAATCAATAAACCAGATTCATGATATACATGACTTTAACATTTTAATTTTTTTTCAAAAAGTCCCATGAAATCCCTTAAATTTATACTCATATAAAGGTTTTAATATCCAAACATAGAAACACTATCTTCCAATATTAGAATACCACGATCTAGACTCTCGAAAATAGTTCTTCTTCCATAATTAGGAAGCTCATGATTATAAAGATAAAATAAAACTCCATCTTCATCATTTTAATCCCTTCATTTAAAATTATTTGAAACAAAAAAAATTAAAAAATAAATTCAAATATTTTTACTCTGAAAATTTTACTAGTGAAGTCTTTATAATAAACACTTAAAGACAGATTACATTGATCAGAAACACTCAAAAAACAAGAAGTTTGGAAACTTCATGTAATAAAAAAATTTCAAAGTTATACATATTTTTATTTTGATTCTCAAATACATGGATCATTTTATTGTTCCCTAAACTAGATTAACTACATGGGGTGGAGGGGGTGAATCATTGATTTTATTTTAGGAATTATTTCTCTTTTCAATTCAACATCCTAAACCTATTTAGGTTCTAAATCCTCTAAATATTATCTAAAATTTTCCCTTTACCATTCATATCATATATTCATATAAAATAAAATCACATCAAATTTATTATCTATACTCTGAATATGTAAAGAACATGATCTTTGGTTGTATGTGAGATCCATTATTTCAAATCAGTCAGAAATGTTACCAGTTTTTTACATTCACACATCCATTTTCAAATCTGTCCAATACTCAGGTATTTCCTCCATTGAATTAATCTAAAAATTATCTTCAATTAACTAATAATATATACATAAACTTATTCATGTATATTGAAATTCATGGGTCTGTGACATAGGTTTCTCTTTCAATGGAATGTTACTCAAAATAGTCACAAAAAATAACCATGAATTAGTCATATATATATTTTTTTTCTCAGTCCCGATTCTCTCATTCGAGGAACTAGAGGCATATTCATAGAATAATATTAGATCACTATTTTTCATAGGTAAATTATAATCTCACCATGGTTAACAAAATGGCCACTGGTAATTCACTACATTGTGGTCGAATTTTAATTTCACAACACTCTATATCATAGTCTCCATGTGTTCTATATGAAGTTTATATTAGATAAAACAACTTCTTCCTCAGTAAATCTTCTCCTATTTAAAAAAATCACCTTATATTTTATGAATTGAATTTCAGTAGAAAGGATCACAATAAACCCAAGTTATCTTGATTCGTAATAAAATAAAGAACCATTAAATTTCATTGTTTGATTTACCTTCATTTTTTCAAAATATTTCATTTGTTGAATTATAAAATTCCCTTCTTCATCTCTAAATTCAAACATACCATTACATAGCTTATTTAGACCTTTAAAAAACTCATCATACCTTTAATAAGATTCTATATTACCTTTAATCACCCTTCATAAACCTAAATTGAACTTGATGTAGCCTTAGTTTACCTTGGTGAAACCTTAAAAATATCTAAGCTACCCTTACACAATTTTTAATTTCTTGTGTAACCTTTATGAAACTTTTAGAATTTTAGGTCGACCTTTACATGGGTCATAGTATTCCTCATTAAAATTAGATGACATAATTAAATACCTTTACGAAGGTATTATAACCTATAGTTACTCTTACACTACTCCTAAATACATATTCTGGATTTTGGAATGACACATATAGTCATTGAGTTCACACATTTACTGAGCCAATTGACATGCAGACTCTATAATTTAAATTTTAAACAAAACAAATTCACACATACACTTATGAAAAATGGCACATGCACTCAAATATAAAACACCTGTACAGAGAGAAATAACACATAGTGGTCCAGGAATGACACATAAGTAGCAATTCCTTTTTCAAAAATAATGTCTAAGTCTATAAACTATAGACACACTTCACATGGACCCAAGGCCTTCATATACATCTTCAATCCTTATCAATTATTAAAATACTATTCCAAAACATTTTATACATTATTACATCAGACTTCATATTTTTCATGAGGAGTAGAAAAAAAATCATCAAAATTAAATGTCCACTTCATCTTAAACTTATAAACATTAATTATTCAAGCTATATCCTCAATCCCCAAAAAAAGAAACTGATTTACTGACAATAAGTAAAATTCGACCAATGAAAACTTCAATATCACCTTGTTATTTTATTATCAATACCACAACAAACATGTAAATATATATACATCATTTTATCCCCCTTATTGATTATAAATACAAATACAATGTTGGGGTTTTTCATCTTATAATATTCATTTTTCATATCGAGATAACATCCTTTTTCTAGTTGACAAAAGGATGATACCACACGATTCTCATAGAAAATTACCCTTATCTAATCAAATATAAGTTTATATGGGAAAATTCTGTATAGATTACAGGAGAGATAAATCCATGAACATCAATGCTTTCCATAAAATTATATACATGTGATACTATGATTAGAAATTAAATCAAGAGATTTATCAAATAAATTTATTATGAAATATATTATTTTGTAGAAACATCTTGACATACGTATCAAAAATTTGAAGGGAAAATCATAAAAAACCCCATTTTTCTGCATCTTATCATCGACCAAAACTACCCCCTTTTAATTGTATTTGATATAATAAAAAGTAATAATTTTATTTGTGGTTGGAAAAAATCATTCATCCAATTTCATGGGGCTATCCAAAATTTTTAGATTCATATAGCTTTTGAATTTTGATAGCCCCACATATGATATACTCCCTCCCAAGGAATGCACTCATTTTTTCTTATTTATGTAGTTAAGATATACCATGATGAAAAGATTCCTGGATTTCTAGAGTTTATAACACTAATAAAATTCTTTAAATCCCTTTATGGTTACACAGATAAAAAATAATAATATTGAATAAGGAGGAACCTATTTTTTGTGGGACATATAATGTTTTTCCAATATATCATAATAGTTCAATTGTTTTGTTTCTATTTTTTAAAAAATAATTTTATCTTAAGGTATCTCAGGTAATTTTTTTATATTTTAAGTGGTATTTCATTTAGAAAACTTTTAAATAAAATATAATTTAGTAATGTTTTAGTAAATTTTATTAAATAATTTACGTTATACAACTATATGTTTTGAAACATTTATTTAGAATAATTTATCCTACACTCTATATAACTTATGTTATGGTTGATGGAATTAAATTCCTCTAAAGTAATTTATTTTATGGGAATAAAAAGAGTCTTGCATTAGAATTTTTATTTAATAAAGGAATCAATCTTATGGGAGTCTCCTTAA
Organism: Viscum album; assembly: GCA_963277665.1. NCBI lineage: Eukaryota > Viridiplantae > Streptophyta > Magnoliopsida > Santalales > Viscaceae > Viscum > Viscum album. The sequence goes on from OY728158.1 coordinate 1,508,112,220, forward strand.
CTAATTATCTTATAAGAGATTTAAATTATAAGATGAGGGGACTTCATTAGTAAAATATTATTTGAGTGAAAATTTCTTAAGGAATTTATCCTATGAAGATATAAATTCTTACACACAAGTTATTTGGAAAATGTTATAATCCAATGAGATAAAGAAGATGAAGTGATGATATTTTGAAAATTAAAGTCACTTTTTTCGTTTAGAATCATCAAAAACAAACCTACATTATCTTACATTAACTCTATTTATCTTATAGTAGAACAAATATCTTATAGGAATAATGTTTCTATATCGATTTATCGTATGGAGATAGAATTATCATATAAAGAGTTTATATTTCACAACCAGACTAGAATATTCAAGGATATGAATTTATTTTAAGGAGAAAAATTATTTGGAAAAGATCACTAAAGTCACTCAATTGAAGGAATTATTAAATAAAGTATTTCAAATAAAAGTTCATACATTGATGAATATATATTTTCTCATTTATTAAATTATTTATCTGAGAAGCTTATAACTATTGCAGTATTTTGAGTAAATTTTACTAATAGTTTTATTTTATTTCAAATAGAAATTTATGAATAAAGAAATTATTAAATAAATAAAGATTATATTACAATGAAAATTTATAGTCATAAGGGAGACCACAAACTCTCTCTACAGATGCCTCTAGTTTTGTAATTTTTATAGAAAAAGTTCACATTTAAGATTTGATCATGTATTTTCTAAATATGATATTCACTTGAACAGTAAAAAATATAAAAACATTTAAAATTAAAAAATAAATGTGGTGATAAATCTAGAAATACAGAAAAACACATAAAATTAAGAACACATATATCACCTAAACTTCTATTCAAGTAACTCTTGTTGTGCATATAAAATAAGACATTATTATATTGTGAATTAATTATTACATATACTGGAGTAAAATAATCTTTTGGAACCACACTTCTTACAATTTTACAGAGCTACACTTTAAAAACATATTCATCATTTAGAATATTTCTTCATCAATTTCCTTTTTCATATTGCAACTATGTGCTAGAGATGTTATCTTTTATACATCATTTATTTGTTTCTATTAGTGTTCAGTTATTGTACTATGTATGTCATAATTTACATGGATAGTTCATGTAATGGGGATCCCAGTAAAATATATTTTCACCTTAGTAACAAGTATCAGTTGATTTCTCTCAATAAAAGGGGAATCTAAGAAAAGGAAATTCTTAGTGGAAATAACTATTCTCACCGAGAGAGTTATGATTGGGTATATAAGAGGATCACAAGTAGAAATTGTGGTTTCAATATTGTTGATATGAAAAAATTTTATTCTAAACCAATGAAAAATGTATTAGCGGAAAACTTTTGGCCTCAGTTTTCACATAAACCAACCCCAATATATTTTTATATTGAGTTTTTGGTGTTGGTTTTTTAAAAAACCGATGCCAAAAACTCTTGAGGTTGGATTTATGGTGTTGGTTTTTGTATAAATCAATTACATAAATGAAACAAAATGGTTTTGGTTCTGATTTTGGTTTTCACAAAAAATGATGCCGTAAAACCCAATTTTTTCATTGTTAGTTTTCTCAAAAACCAATGATCAAAATAAAAAATATATTTTAGTATTGATTTATGTAATAATCAATTCCCAAAATAGTTTCTAAAAACCATACGATTGTGAAACCCTCAATTTTGGGATCAATGAAATGTTGTTCCCGAATCTTGAGGATCTCGACAGCGACCTGTAAACTCTCAACAACCATTTTTGTGTTTCCTATTCCATTTTATAAGCATTTCATGATCTCGGGTGTAGAATATTCATTATATATCATTGTTTTATCATTTATCAAAGTATTTATATTCAGAATCCATTTTCAAATAGAATATCAACCGTGGTTTGCATTTATTTTTAAAATTCTAGTTTATTATTTATTTTTATAAACACTTTTATTTGATATTACAATGTTTATTATTTCAAAAAACTCATGAGAGAAATCTCAGATTAAGGGGCCATTTTTCTTATTGAAATCTGAATTTTGTATGTTTTTTTTAATTTTGAAGTTGAGTTTTCTATCATTTAGTTATATATTTTTTGTTATTGTTTTAATTATATTTATGATGTTGATTGATTTTTATAAATGTTGTTGTTAATTTTTTTTATTTTCATGAATTTTTTATTTGATGATATTATGAATTCTAAAATGATATATGGTATCATCATTCATCAATATATTGTATGTCACATGTAATAACTCCATATTTTTCACCCGTGAAATTAATACCATCTTTAATACCTTTTAACACACGCGAAACCAAACTAATGTAACAATTATCATAAATGAACTAATATATGTCAGAAAATTGAAAATAAATAAATTGTAATATCAATAAAAAATATGTATATAATATGAAAATAAAAAATTTCAATTTTTATATTCAGAAGATATATATTTTATACTACAATAGGATTTTTTTTCCATTAAAATATGATAAAATTTTGAGTTATTCACATTAATAAATTTAATTGAACACTTTTAAATGACTTAAACAATATTTGATATTTCCATATATGAAATAATATATTAGGATTAATAAATTTTCATATTATTTTGAAATAATAATACAAAACAATAAATATTCAAATGGCCTTATTTCAATAGAAACTGTTTTACATTATATATAATAATTTATTTAAAAAATATAATTTTATAGATTTAATTTTGTAAAAATAAGTTAAATTATTGATTTATAATTTCAATATTATCATAGCCTTACTATTTTTGAATTTTTTTAGAAAAAAATATTTTTTTTGTAAATAATTATTAAAAGATGTTTTTACCAAAATAGGATGCCAATAGTGGTGGAGCTCTAAGGAGTTACTATGTAGCGACTACACCCCTTATATTAGAAGATTAATTAGTAAAATAAGCAATCATTTATCATAAAAAACTACAAAAATTAGTGTATGAAATTAAATAAACATCCAAATATTATAATATGAGCTGTGAAAAACATACCTACACTGAAAAAATCAGGATTTTCTAATAGGAATATCACACATATATAAATAAATAATTGGAAATAAATTAAAACAAAAAAATGTATTTTTTTGGAAATGATGATTTTATACTTGTAATTTTTATGAGAATCATTACATATGATGTCTATTGGACCAGCATGACACACATCATGGAAAATAAATAAATTTAGAAAATTTGTTTTTATTGTATTCCCAATCATCGTTGATGTTTCCTATATGATTAACAATCATTTTTATTGAATGTGTTTTTCTATTTTATCTATTTATGTATTTTTTAAATGTTTATTTTCTTTCTTATATTCACCGATAATATTTTAATTTTAGGTATTGAATAAATCATAGTTGGATAAATTTATGATGACCACTAGTGAATATGAAAAAAGAGTTGATGAATTATTGGAATTTTCAAAAAGAAACTTTCAAAACATATATTTTATTTTCTTTCCATGTGTGAATTATTTGAATATGAGAAATTTACACTCGAGATAAATTAGGTATTATCTAATTTTCTATGGGTTTTCCCGTAATTATACATGTCTGATTTGGCACAGTGAATAAACTAAAAATTCAATATCTAATGTCAATAACAATATTCATAATGTGGTAGAGGATTATATTGAAGAACTAATTCATGATTAAGGTTTTGATACCATAAAATACAACTATTAAATGATTTTATAAAGATTATGAGAAACCATTATTCCACAGTCATAGTAAATATGTAGTGTTATGAGTATTTTTGATATTATTTAACTTGAAAGAAAAAAATGGGGGGAGTAATAAAAGTTTCTCTAACCTACTTGAGATTTTAAAAGATCTAATTCTAGAAGGAAATGGGATTCCATATTCCAATTATGAGGGAAGAAAATATTATGCCCAATTATATTAGGGTACAAAAAGATACATGTTTTCCACAATGATTGTATTTTGTATAAGAGAGAATATAAATATTCATCAAGCTTTCCAACATGTTGGATATCATGCTATTAGATGGTAGAAAAAGTTAACTCAGATTCATTCTCATGTACTGACATCTATCCTCATATAAAATCAATTTTGTACTCTCTAATGATATCATAAATTTAAACATGATATTAGTAATTAAGAGCTTGAAAATTTCATTATTTAAAAACCCATATCAAAAAAAGGTTAAAAAAATACTCATAATTAGAGTGAATGAAATGTACGAAGGTCATTTAGAATAACGACATGAAAATTTTTACAATTATAAGAACATATTTGCGATGTGAAAACATGGATTTGGAATAAAATACTAACACCCAAATACTGCTGGATTGTGATGGAGAACATTGATCAAAAGAAAGTGGGCAATCTAGAGTAGGTTATCAACCACAAATCCCAGACCCAGGGAGGTGTGAAAAGGATCACTTATATCATCAAAAATGATAATAAGAAGAAAACATTTCTATTTTGAGGTCCATTTCCTAGAGTAGTGGAATTGTTTTATTGTAAAATAATAAAATGAAATATATTTTATATGTTTTTTTATAATTATAAATTCATCATTTGTTTTTTCAGTTCATCCCTTACTCTAAGAATTGAATATCCAAAAATTATTTTTTCTCCTAAAGCACTAAAATCCACTTTTAACATATAGTTTCATCCAGAATAGAATGAAGAGTCATTACTTAAATCTTTAGTTATTATTATGAAAAAAATGATTATCATAGGTCATCTAATTTATGAAACTCAATATATAGAGAGGTAATAAATTAACCTCTAAAATTACATCCAATGTTTATGTCAAAACATTTTGTAAATGGTTAAACATATGGCCTTCATAAAAGATAGATATCTAATACTTTATAAAAAAGTACACTTAATTTCTAAAATGAACTTATCATTAATCTCTATATAACGTGAAGTTGATCTTAATAATCACATTCCAAACATGTGAATACCTTCATCATGTATTCTCCTGAAATAATTTAACAACATTAATTAAGAAAAAACCTTATTAAAAACATATATTTTTCCTTATTCATTAAATAATACATAAATTATTGGATATATTACTTAAATCCAAAAATGTTTTAGACATTATCAATGATAGAATAAACCAATTTTTCAATAAATCATTAATCATTTCCACGGTATTCAGTACTATCCCATTTAATTTATCCATATAAACAATCAATTTTTCCAAAAATCATTACCACAACATCAGGAACATATTAAGGGTTATATTTCCCTCAATCACATGTTTTCCATGAAGTTAAACTTTCCACTGAATCATATTTCTTGTTTATCAGTACTATTCGTCACACGATTTCAAATATTTAATGAAAAAATACAACAGTATAATATGTATACATATAATAATTAATATCATAATTATTTTATTGATAAAATAAAAAAATTACATATTTATTTGATCCCAAAATGAGAATATTAATCATTCATCTGCATATGTGGTGAAAACACAGGTTTGTACATGATCAATTAGCATATACTGAGGTATATTCCTTTGATTCTTAGGTAATTTATTTTCATAGTGACCCATATTATTATAGTTGAAGAATTAAACATTGAGAAATTGTTTATTTCCCTTGAAATTACTGGCACAATTACCTTTTTATACACACCTGAAAAAAAATCCTTCTCCTTTTAAGAACATAACAAGGCATTACCTTCGACACATATCACATGTTGGAAAATATTTCATTCACTTCTTTCATTCATCCATATTTTTCCCTGTTATCTTATTCTTCACTTTGATTTCCTAGGAATACATAGTACATAGAGAAATATTTATAAACCTTGTCATCACATGATATTATGCCTTATATAACAACCCCCATTTCAAGTAAGTAACCCTTTATTTGTTTATTTTTTATACATCAAGTAACCATTTTATAGATTCTCCCCATGGAAAAGTGTTATGATTTTTGGTATGAGAGGAAAGATCTGTACACAGTTCATTGGACATTATAAAATCTGGGAGAGAGTTGGACTAGAGGCCTACCAAGTATCTTTTTCTTCGATTTTATCTTAGTTACACATTGTTTTTCATGTTTCGATGTTAAGAAAGTATGCGTCTGATTCATCCCATGTTTTTCACCAAGAAGTAGTTCATCTAGAAGAAAAACTACCTTATGAAGAAAAAAATATCCAACTTATTAATTATAGATAGAAATTATTGCAGTATAAGGCAATACACCAAGTTATGGTTTTGTGGACAAACCACATATCTAAAGAAGAAACATGGGAATTAGAAAATGGTATGAGGAAAAGGTACCTTCACTTGTTAAATAAGTTAAAAAAAATTAGAGGATGCAATTTCTAGAAGGTTGGGAGAATGTAATGACCCAAGTAATTATATTATAATTTATTTTCATTTTTAGTGAAATTTCGAAATTCATTATAAAATTATAATTAATAAGTGGAATTTATAGAAATTATAGACTTTAAATAGATGAAATAGTAACAGGTCTTCAGTAGTAGTAACATGACCATTTGAAATAGTAATGAGGACAATAGAATACTAACCTCGCCAAATGAAGTATAAATAAAATTTAGCTATCTTATAAGTGAAAATTTGATATATTTATATCATTTAACATGTAATTTTTTTAAAAAAGTTAAATTATGTGTTGGCATATTTGTGAGTTATGAATATTAATTTACAATTTTAGTATTAATATAATTATTTAAAAGAAAATGTATTTTCATCAAATATATTCATAAATAATTATTATATTTTCTTATAATGATAAGAGAATTTAGGAGGCATAAATTAATTATTCAATTTTTTATAAAATAAGTTATTGTTTTTAAACATGTATTTTTCAAATAAATATTGATTTTAATTAAAAAAATAAATTTCTCATATTTATAAAATTTTTTTCAAATAATGGAGTTATTTATTTAATTATACAAATCAGAAAATATTTACTGTGAATTTTTGGGATTTTTCAGAAATAAATTATTTTTTTGATGAATTGTGAAATCAGATAATTTACAGTAAATTCTAAATACATGATTTATTGATTCATAGATTATGTAAGGATAATATTAGAAAAAACTTTCGAACACTCCTTCATTATTTTATTATTTTTTGTGATAATTCTCAAACTATTCATATTCTTGAACCAAATTAATCAACTAATGAATATAATAATGAGAAAAAACGCCTGTCCTCCACTATAAATACCTCCCCACACCACCTCTTCCCCTCACACCTCAAAGCCTTGTAGCTTTCAAAATTCAATCTAAAATATCTGTCAAAGCCTATTCTCCATGTCCAATACTTTCTGGTATCACGAAATGTCCCAAACCGAAGGCCTTAAGGAGTTTTTAAAAGAGGATAATTCAAGAGTTAAAAGTTACCTTTCCGTTTCTTTTGTTTTCTATTCAATTTTTTTCTTATCTTATACTCTATTCACCTACCCATTTCCAAGTGGCATGAAAAATCCATTATATTATATATAATTGAATTTTATCATGTTTATGTAAAAAATCATCATCATACTCTTCTATTCTCCCACTTATTCTAAAAATAAAAACATCGTATGTGATGTATATATTAACCAACATTGTGGATGATGTGTTCTAAATTTCCATTATCACCTTTATGGATGGTCACAAAACCATTTTAATTGTTGAAAAAAATTATGTGTATTATATAACATCTTATATGTTCTATAATTAACATATATACATAATATTTAATTATATAATGAAACTAGTTTGTGATTATCGAAGAACCACCAAAATGATATAAACTAATATTATTAATGGTTTATCTAATTATTAGTCTTCATATATGAAAAAAAATATTTATTCCATAATTTAACAATATTGAAACTTATTATTACTATTTAATTCCACTTTTGTAGTTTTGTTTCAATGCGATAAGAAAATCTATTACGAACTTACCATATAACCATGTAAAGAAAACATCCAAAACAATAGAAATAAAAAATTATTACTAATAAATGGATTGATTGATGTTATAAAATAATTATATAAAGTCATAGAAAATGTTTATTTTTATAAAAAAAATATTAATAACACTCTTTTAATCATTATACAACAGGTTTACAAATGATTTAAATAAGATGAACCCGAGGTAAAGGAAATCTTAACCCAATTTACATTCTTTGGGTTAACCATATACTTCCTTGATTTTGTCATGATAAGATTATTGTTGAAATTAATTTTTATAAATTATTTTTTACTATTTGGATTTATAGTTTGTAGGCATATTCCATTAATTTAATTAATTCTCACTTCAATGATATCGTACACACAAGTGACTCTTCTTTAAAAATACACTTTTCAATTTCTATTTTTTCAAAATTTAAAAGCAATGTTTTTATGAAACTTTTCATGTTTTATGATTATGTTATGGTTCTTGGGAATTTTTTATGATGAAGGGTGGGACCTATATCTCCCTCAAATTCATTGGGTATGTTTATGTTAGAGGTCAGACATATGGTTACTCTAAGTGTAAGTATGATGGTACCCAATTAGGTAGTCATGATGGTTGCATTGTATGGTATCCATGAGGGTTAAAAATAACATGGTAGTCAATATGGTTATAATATTAAGTAAGTAATTACCCAATTTACCTTTATTGGTATTTTTTTATGTTTTTTATGTTTTATAAAAATATTTTATTTTCACAAAGTATGTATTTGATTCCTTATGCATGAAAAGTATGTCTATGAGAAAATGATTTAATAAGTATATAATTATTCATGTAATAATTGATCTTGTGCTTATTATTTTGACCTGTACTAATCCTTTTGTGCCCATCCCATGTTTTAAAATGTTTTTCAAGAGGTTTAAAGATGGGTAAGAGAAAATGAGAAGTGAATATGAATGTTTTAAAGACTTTTCATGAAAATATTTCATGTTTCTTATTAAAAAATACTATATTATGGAATAAATGGATAATGTTTAAGTTGTACCCACTTTTTCTTCTTGTGGGACGATATGAATGAATAATATGCTAATTTCATAAAACTATAAACCAAAAAGATCATTTGGAAGGAAAATAAGTAAATTCTAATATAATATAACATATTCTAAAATGTATAAGGTTGAGTCTTTATAGTATGTTAAAGCGGTAGTTTATACACCACATAAGAGTGAACTGGTGCATAATAACAAATAAGTCTCAATGGATTTTAAATTTAGACAAAATACCTTACCGTGCACTTATTTTTGGTTGAATGTTATTTAAAATTATGTATAATGGATTTAAACATGTTATTTACTCACCAAGGAACCATATTAATATTTATACAATTATGAATTTCCATTTTAAAATATCTTATTACTTTTCATTAATATTTTTTCAGTATTTTTATTATTTTGGGTGTTAATTTCATTGTTTTCTTATGCATGTTTCATAAGGAATGATCTGGTTCTTCCAATTGATATCTATTTATATCACATAATGAATAATAATAATGACATAAATATCATTTTGAATATAAATAATAAATTTAAAACAAATCAAGAATTATTTTTTTGAAAAATGAAGTAATTCATGATCCCGGAGACGGTATACCACACATACGCATGTGTGACATTATCATTTTTCAATGATCATTAAAAAGAGAAGGTAAGTAATATATTATCTTTAAAGAATGATAATAATATAATATATACCATTTTATATAAAAATATATATCATTAATGTGGTGTGGTGATTAAAATATATTCACATCACTTCATGAAGGCAGTAGTCCACACATACACGAATGATGTTATCATCTATAATTGATTGAAATGATAAGACAGAAAAATATTAATTATTATATTTAATGAATTGTTAAAATTTAATTTATAACATTATTATGTCATTTATATGAAATATAATCAACAAATGTATCATAATCTCCCTCCATGTCAATATTTTTTGAAAGATTAATCGCATCGCTTCACGATGCTACGGTCTGCCATACACACGAACGACGTTATTTTATCTCATATGGGATGGAAGGAATATCAGTATATATATAAAAATGATATAGTGAATATATAGGTATAAATATTTTATGAATATAATATATATAATTTATATCCATCATCATACCCTTCCTTGATAGGTCAAAATGAAAAAAAAATAACGACATAGGTTGGTGAGGCGGTAGTCCGCTGTACTCACAGATGATGATTTCATAACAAATTGAATAGAATTGGGGATGGTTTTTGATCATTTCCATGTTTTTAAAAAATATAAATATATGGAAGATAATGATATTTTTATATCAGTATGATTCAATAATATTTAAAAGAGTTGGAGAAAGAAATAATATAAAGTGACTCGTTAAAGAACATGACCATTTCATCATGTATCCTCCTTAGGTTTGAAATAAAAAAAATTCTAGGATGGATTTATAAACTAAAGAGGGATTAAATAATTAATGGAGGAAATTTTGACAATTATAAGGGTAGGTATTTTATGAACAAAATAGGTTTAATTGTATAAATAAGGGGGTAGAGTGAGTCCCTTTTTATAGTGGAAGGGGAGTGACATTGTTTATAAATACTCTAAAGTATTCACTATTTGGTTTTCCATCTTACCTCATATGGAATAAAATTTATACTTATAGGGGTGTGGGATTATATGGTTCAACAAAATCTCTAAAAAACAATAAAACATATGTTTTAAACATTTATCTCCTTATCTTCTTTATTTTATTATTTTTTCACATTGTTTTTTCACTACAATAATAATATTTTTATCCTAGGTAATTTATACATTATAAGTAAAATAAAATGAAAAATTTTAAATTATTTATACCAATTGATTATAAATATTATTTCTTATTTTGAAGATATAAATACTATCTGTGTTTGAATAAATTCTCACATAAGTACATGAAATGTGGAAATACTGGTTAACCATAACTACGATAATGATGTTTTTACCAATTTTGGGTGAATATATTAATTATAAAATAAATATTGGTCCATGAATGACAATATTTTTTATTTATTAACATATAAATATAACTTGGAATGTGATATTATTTGTAGTAAATCATCTAATATAATATCATTTATTTTAAAATAACATTATTGTCAATTTTGATACAATTCATTTAATTTGAATTGAAAATTATCATAAACTTGATGGAATTTGAATCTATTTTGTGCAATAAAATGTGAAATTATATATTTATCAAAAAAATGTGACTCAAAAATTTATTAAATTTACTTATATTACTATATTTCTATTATCATTTAATTTATTGTATTTTAAATAGAATAATTATTGCATTGGTATTTATTAAGAATTTTATTTTATTTTTTAATATATAAAAAAAGATAAAATATTATTAGTAAAATCTCATTTATCTACAAAATATATATATATAACCGCACCTATGTTTTTCCCTGTAATAATGGTTCATATAAATTAAATGGAATAAAATTTAATTTTTTCTCTTTTCCTTTACTTAACATATTATATTGGTCAGTTTCAAGGACAATTCTCCCAAAAACTCCAAAATATTGATCCTAAGTTTAGAAGGGTCTAAATATGGTTTTATAATTAGTTTTGTTGTAATTTTTATGTAATTTTAATCATTTTCATTTATATTTACCTTTACCACAGAAATCAATTTTTACTACATTCACTAGTCATTTAGGTTAAATATTAATTTGGAAAAAATCATCATTATAAATTATTCTGTTTTAAAATTTATAATCAATTTTTTAAAATTCAATTCACTGAAGTGAAAAAAATTAATTTAAAAGTAATCCCATAGAAGAGGTGCGAAAGTGGGGATTTAAAGTTAAAATGTTTAAAAGATTAAAATGATTTTATATCCATATTTTATATTAAAATGATCATGTTGAACTAAAAGGAATTAATAAATGTATTATTGAACTAATTTTACATTAAGAACTATTCAAAATATAAGTTATAATTATCAATGATTAAATAAAAAATGTAGTTTTCAATTAAAAATCTTGAGTTTTCACTATTAATGAAAAAATTGAAATATTTTAGAAAAAACCAAAACAATGAAAAATAAGATAAATTTGGTACTCCAATTTAAAAAACAAATTTTATGTTTTCAAATAAATTTAGTAAATATGTTAAAAATAAATTTTAAATTTAGTGTGAAAAGCTTGACTAAACAATGTTTTTTGAACCCGTTATTACAAGCATCACAAGATATCAATGAAATTAAATTTACATTAAAATAAATATAATGTAATGGTTTGGGTTGTTATAGTTTTTTAGGAAATGTGGATATAATGAAAAACATTTTGTTGTTAATGTAACCTTTAAAATAAATTGAAGTTATCTTTTTTGAAATCCTTTATTTTAAAAATAATAATAAAATCATCACTATATTAAAAAATCATTTTCCTAATTAAGATAATAAAAAATTAATATAATATTAGTATGGGAGAACCATAAAATGTAATTAAAATGTTAAATATGAAACTTTATAACTCATATAAAATATATTTGGTTTATCAATACCTTTATAGGAAATATACTCCATGAAGCATGAAATATTTGAAAAGTTGTATATGTGGTAAAAATATACAAATTTAGAGAATTAAAAATAATACAATAAAACGGTAAAATGTTACTAGTTTATATGAAATATGTTCTAGATAATGATAACAAATCAATGAACGAAAATGGAGTTACCAAAAACTCTTATAACTGGGGTAACACTTTAGTCAAAAGAAATTTAGAGAAAATATTGTGATTTGGATTAATATATCAGAATAATAAAATGTAAAAATATAATATGGCATTCATAGGATACTAAATCAATATAACACCATATAATGAAATCATGGTGCATAAAATTTAACACGTCTCAATGAATCCGAATTGGGACCATGAAAACCCCTATAACTTTTTAATATTTTGAATAAAATTCCATGAAATAAAATAAAATGATATGGATATTCAGTCCCCAAAAATGTTATGTTTATTTAAAAATAAATTTATTAGGATGTAATCAATCAACCAAAAATAATTTATAGTTATCAATATCAAACATGTCTCATTAATTTGTAAGTGATTCAAAGAAACCCTTACCTCTTATCTTGACTTCGATTTATGTAATTTATCCTTCCTATATCACAAACATAGCTATATAAAGAAAAACACATAAATTTACTCATATTCATTTTCATTTATACTCTTTATATATATTATATATATATTTATAGATATAATTAATTTCTTTTTATACATATTTTTCAACATTAGGTGTTTATAGTTTGATCATTTATTCGAGTTTCATAATAGCAGTGTCTGTATTCATTCTCAAAAATAGATTAATCTTCAAAAGTTCACTAATCTTATTAATGGGGATTATTTATAATAATTTATGACTTTTAAAATTACTTTCATGAATATTTCACTCATTATCCTTGATGATGGAATCAGTAATATACATGTTTTAGTGATTCTTCAAAAATGAAAGGCATTTAACAATCAAACAACTAAATAATAATGATTCCATTATAGAAAACAATATATCAATATTTACATATTCATATCATATTATATCATTAATTAATTTCACATAGACATCTATGATATAGATTCACATCATTGTTCATGTAGGTGGTTAAACCAACACAAAAATGAACATGCAAGGATTAATATATGATTACGTGGTGGTTTAGATTTTATATAATTATTCAAACCATAATTATCAAATATTTTTTGTATCATTGTGATATATAAACATTTAAACGAAGTAAAAGAATAATTACTTGACAAGAAAAATTTACATAATATGATGAAATTGTTTTTTTTTTCTTTTTTAGCTCACTAATTTAAGATGACTAATTTTAAAATGAGTGTTTATAAATTTCAATGACAACAATATATTAAATTATTTTTAAATAATATTAATCATTTCATAAACATAATATTTTCCCATTAAAATCATTCTTATCGGTATCCATAAAAGGTGGTAATGAAATGGGATATACGTAAAACCATGGAGGTGATAGTCCACCCAGACACATGGATAATGATTTCATGTTCATAGAACATGAATATGGAGTAATACGGGTAATCAATTTAGAATAATAATTTTTTTTTCATAAATTGAATAATTATACCGTACATTCCATTTTTAACTAGCTATGTTATGTGGCAACGAAAAATGGACATGTTACTTTGTTGATGTGGTAGCCCATACACACACATGCTTCATAGTTACATTTTTCGTAAATGAAAAATGGGTGGGGAGATAATGATATTAACATAAATATAATAACATGTTAGTATAATTTTATTACTGATTTTATAACTTAAAAATAGTGTAATAGTAGTTTTTTAAGAGGAAGTGCACATAGAGAAATAGAAATAAGAAAGGAGTGGCTCAAGATTTATACCTCACTACTTGGATTATTTACTTATAGAGGGGAGTTAATCCTTTTAGGGATAAAATTTTGAGAATTCCAAAACTTATTTAAGGTTTATAGTAATGTTTATAAGATTAATGGGTAGATTTGGGGGTAAACTATGTTGGTTGTGGGTTGAGGGGATATTAGGAGATGATATCTTCTTTTATAAGTGAAAATGGATGACATTTCTATAAATACCAAAAAATATTTGATAATGTGAAGTCACTCTTAAGGTAAGTGGCCCTAAAATTGAAAAATAAAGGATAGGTGAAGATATAAATTAGTTATAATTATCATATATCTCATCCCACACATGTTTTAAATTTTAACTCATTACCATTGTGTTTTTTATCTTTTATCATTTTCACTTTTACAGTGGAAACTGGTTTTTAAATAATGTAAGTTATTCTTTATGTCCCAAAATAAAATGGAACTCATTAAAAAATTCTCAATTATAATTAAAAAATTCAATTGAAGCTTAATTTATTTAGTTTCCCAAAGTGGTAATTTTTTTAAAAAAAGTAATGGTATAATGTGTAAAATGATATGTTCTGAAAATATAACATAATTTAGAAAATGAAAAATATAGATTTGTAAATTAAATAAATAATTTTTAAAATTATGAAGTCAATTATAAAATAAATATTATTTCATAGAAAAAGGATTCATGGATTTTTTGTTCATTCTTATATACTAATTATGTCATAAAAATCATGTTATTTTTAAAAATGTGATTTTTTAGTATTCACAAATAAATAAATAATTTTTGTGAAATATCAAATATTTGACCAAAGATAATATTATTATAGTAAATAAAAAAAATAATTTTAATTTACCATTTTAAATAATTAAATATATAAATATATCCTTTAAATATAATTATTGTGAAAAACTATTTTTATAGGAATATAAATTTATATAATATTAGTCATTATTATTTGTAATTTCTATAAAATAGTAACAAAAAAAGAATTAATAAATAAATATTTTATTTTATTTACATCATAAACTAAAAATATTCTACTTAATATAATTTTATAAATTTTCATCGCATAAAATGATAAATTCATAAATATAGTAAATAATTATTTAAACTTGAATAAAATTGCCTTTATATATAAATTTATATTATTATATTTCATAATTCAGCCCCTCATGTTCATTATAACTAATTAGATGACTAGTTTTTGTTTCGATATTTAATATATATATATATATATATTAGTATCACTTTTGTTCGGTGTCATCTTTGGAGAAATGGATTATACATATTTTACATAATTTATGGAAATGATATATTAAATTATTAGGTAATTAATTTCTTCCCATTAAATAATTTACAACCCTGTAATTTTAATTATTCTAACCAATGAAAATTTGATAGTGTATTCTTAAAATATCCATCATTCATTATATAACATTAAATTTGGAATCCCAAACTTTCTTAGCCTATATCATGTTACATACATTTACTTAATATAAGTCCCCAGACATAAACATTACTTAATCTTGAGTTATTTCAAGAATACACATTGAGGATCTTTTCAGGTTTAGAGTTTTAGAGAATTAGATCATAAATCATGAATTACATTCCACATTTAAACAAGGTGGTTACATAAAAGACAATATTCACTTTTCCCATCAAAGGAAACATATTTAAAAGAAAACATGGATTATTTCTTGACACTTCCTCAACACTATCATCACATCATGTACCTTTCCCTTGACATGTGAAAAACATTTCAAAAACCTTGGATAAGCATAAAAAGCTCAGTAAGGGATATAAAAATACGGAAAGAAAACCGTAGTCCATGTATACATAAGAATAATTGAAATCATAATTTACTCATAAACATAATCAATTTAACATACCTCATGAAATCATAAGGTTTATGAATAACTCATAGAAATCATAAGACATAAAGGTAACTTGAGGCATTCATAACATTCTCACGTAGGGAGTAACCCTCATGGTTACGTTTGGAATACCCATAACAGTATATTCCCTAAATATCTTCGAAGAAACCATAGATTTTATCTCCTTCACGTTACCCAATGCATTGGAGATCTATATCGGGCTCAACCACACTAAGTTTATCATAGAACCACCCATCTTCATACACAATGCCCAAGAACCATAACATAATCGTATCACATAAAACATGCATAAAGGAAACATAACATTTCCACATTCCAATCACAAGATATCAATACAACACATTGATATAATAAAAACATTATCAAAACAATTTTAAATAACCAAGTAAAATAAAAGTAAAACAAGTTATTTATTTTTCATCTAAAAAAAGTTATGGCTTGTAGAGGAAGCCGAAACTCAAATAATGGTCACTGCGGCGGAGAAGTCACTGTCACCGCATACGTAAGACAAAAAAACCCCCCTTTTCGTTTAATAAAACGCTTCGTATAAAAATATTCCTTTTGAATAAAAGTAAAAGTAAAAGGGGTTTATACACCGTATAAAAGAAAGTTGTGTATAAAACAAAATATGCCTCAATGAAAGGAGATTGAGAAGATGTCCCATACCTCATGTCCGACTTGACTCGATCATTCTTTAATCTCCTAAAAAATAAAATATAGTTAATTTGTACTTTCCTAAGAACCATTTTCAAGTTCATTATTCCTTTTATATCACTTATTACCATGTTATGAACATTATGTAATTAATTAAGTTAATAAAGGTTATATTGTCAATCTTCGGTACTTGAGCCAAAAATAAACTTATTATCATTACAAGTTGTTCTTGTGGTAAAATATCCATTATGTCCAGAATTATATTCATTAGTTATATATCATATATATCACATATATCCAGTATATACATGCACTTATAATATTATATTATATTTAGAGGTAAGAAATGAAATGCACCGTTCATGGAGACGGTAAGCCGTACTTACGCATGAACGCTACTTTCAATTATATTTCGTATTTAATGGAGTGAAATAATAATGATATAAAGGTATATTATAATTCCAGTATAATATCATAAATAATATCATTAACTCCATCCTTTATACTTCCCACATATGGCATTAATGAATCAAATCACTTTGAGGGGGAGGTAGTCCGCACTTCCTAAAATGAAGATATCACATTTACCCATAATGGAAACAGGAGGGTATGCCATAAATGAAAAATATAGAATCATAAGGAAACATGTAAATAATATATATCATATATAAATAGAGTGAAATCTTAATGGCCACCATGAAAGTTTTTAAAAGAATATTGAACAATCGCCTTTTCGTGAGGCAGAAATTCATCATTCACAGAAATAGTATGTTCCTTAACCATTAGACAGAGGTGTGTGTAATTGTAAATCAAATACATTACAAAAAAACATCCAAGTATATTTAATATACTGGTGTTTTTACAAAAGAAAACAATAAAAAGAATTAATGGGTTGGAGAATCAAAATAAAACAAAAGAACATTAGAGAAGACTTTACCTTTAAATCGAGTAACTCCCCTGGGTTTGAACCAAAATGGTTTTTGAGGATATTTATGCCTATGGTAAGGCTTATATGATGAATATATGGATGTGGAGAGATAAAATGAGAAGAGTATGGCTGAGCCAATGGCTTGAGAGGTGTGGGTAAGGTGGTAGAGGTGGGGGCCTTTTATAAGAGGGAGGAGGGGCACTCTTGGAAAGTCAAGAAATGTTACTTTATTATATAATGAGTTTCGGATTTTAAAGGTCCCAAAATTATAAATTTCGAGTATAAGGTGATAAGGGTTCAAAATCCACCCATCCAATAAATCTTTGACATGTGTAAATCTTAGATTTTACATTATCTTTTCATTTTATTAAAATCGTTCCTTAATGAGGTAATCGATGCATCATCAAGGTGTCCTAAAAAATTTAATTTATTTAATATATAAAAATTATAAAAGAAATATAATGTTGTTGGAAATTTTTTTAGCTTTCCAATTACTATTTATAGTCTAAGATATCATTTACACAGACAAAATTAATTTTTTTTACTTAGGTGTTACATAATTTTGTGATATTCTTCTTTCTTTAAAAATAAAATGATAGTGTTACTATCACCCAAAAGTGATTCCATGGGGTCCCTAAGATTGGCACAATGCATAACATGGTTGGAAATGACACAAAAAGTAGCATTAGGACACATTTTGGGGTCATTTGTTATTATTATGATATTATTTTATTATCCTTAACTACCCAATTACTAATTAATTACGATACTTAAAGATAATTACCGTAGTTACTATTCATAATGTCCAAAAACAAAAGAGAATTAATTACATAATTTGGACCTTATAATTAAAAATTTGGAATCCATTTTACCAAATTCCCAACACAGAAATTGTAGAAATTAATTTAATAATAATTCCTATTTTCAAAACAATTAGCGGGTTTTTTTGAAACAATATCTATCAAAAGTATGACAATTGTTTATGTCCAATTTCAAAGTGAAATTAATTACAATGACCACCATTGGATTAAATGGTACAAATATATTCCTTTTACACTTTAAAACCAATTAAAAAGATAATATATACATATAATTAAATTAAATGAAAAATCAGTTTTGCAGTATTTTTCACTATTTATTAAAAAAATGAACATTGTCAGAAAAATACCAAAAATTTATCGAAAGTAAATTTCAATGCCCCAATACTAAAGAATAAATTTATTTTGGAAAATAGAGCTTATAAAATTGTCAAAAGATAGATTTAAAAATGGTTCTTCATCAAAAGGCGGTAAAACAATCTTTTAAAAATATTAGATAATTTTGTGCTTAAGATTGGATTTATTCTCATTTTAATCCTCTAAAACACTATCTAATTCATAAATAGAAATAGATATGAAAATCCATAATTATTTACTTACTTTGGATGTTACATCATCCCCCCTTTAGAAAATTTCATCCCCGCAATTTATTTACATATCGAATAAGTGGGGTTATTTATCCCTCATTTCATTTTACGATTTCCATGTTGAGTCTTCAATCATGTGGTTTTTCGAAAAAACCTTTACTTGATGAATCACCTTATTTTGCAATACATGCTCCCTATGGTCAAGAATCTGGACAGGTTATTCCTTATAAGATAGGTTCTCTTCCAGCTGAACTACCTCTGGACTCAAAAAATGAGATGGATCTGGTATGTACTTCCTTAACATTGATACATGAAAAACAATGTGTACCTGAGATAAACTCGGAGGTAAAGCCACTCGGTAAGAAAATTATCCCACTCTCCAGAATTTCATATGGTCCAATGAACCTTGGAATCATATTTCCTTTCTTACCAAATCGCATCACACTTTTCCATGATGAAAATTTGAAAAAAACATGATCACCTACCTCAAAAGAGAGATCCTTCCTCCTGTTGTCCGCACAACTTTTCTGCCTGCTCTGATCTGTTCTCATGTGTTTCTGTATCAGCTGAACTTTTTTTTTCCAAATATTCTACCAATTATGGTCCCATCAACTTCCTTTCACCCACTTCATCCCAAAATGGTAGAGTTCGACACTGCTTCCCAAATAATTCCTCAAATGGTGCCATCTGTATACTGGAATGAAAACTGTTATTATAAGAAAACTCAACCAAAGAAAGATGTTGGTCCCAACTTCCCTGAAAATCCATCGAACAAGCATGTATCATATCCTCCAAAGTCTGAATAGTTTGTTCTGACTGCCCATCTGATTGAGGATGAAAATCTTTACTAAAATTTAATTCAGTATCAAACATCTTCGGAAGGCATTTTAAAAAGTTAGAAGTAAACCATGGATCATGATCAGATACACTGGATAGGGGAACTCCATGTAACCTAAATATCGTTTTATGATATAAATGATAATGTTGATCTAGGAAAAAATTATCTCGTATAACAAGGAAATGAGAAGATTTAGTCAAGCGATCAACAATAACCCAGATTTCATTATTACCTCGAGGCGTCTTTGGCAATCCCACTACGAAGTCCATGGATATATTCTCTCATTTCCACTATGGAACTGGTAAAGGATGAATCATCCGCTTCGGTAACTTCCGCTCTGCTTTAACCTATTGACAAGTCAAACACGTCATAGTAAAATCAGCAATATCTCTTTTCATTCCATCCCACCATTAATACTCCTGAAGATCTCTATACATCTTAGTACTACCTGGATGAACTGAAAACAGAGAACTATGAGCTTCACATAACAACTCTATATTCAACTATAAATCACACAGCACGCACAAACTCTTCCCAAATCTCGAAACATAATCATTATCAATGTTGAATTCTGGAAACTTACTCTTCTGAACCAGCTCTACCTTTTTCTGCAACTCACTGTCTTTCTTCTGAGCTTGCTTAATTCTGTCTGATAGAGAATATTTCACTGATACCTCAAATAAAACAGAAGAACATCCTACACTAACAACTTCTATGTTAGATTTAATCAAATCCTTAACAAAATGATCACTTTCCAAACGTAACATGGTTCATAAAGCATTACTTTTTCAACTCAAAGCATCAGCCACTTTATTTTCTTTTCCCAGATGATAATGAATTGTACAATCATAATCCTTGATTAATCTAGCCATCTCCCTATCTCATGTTCAATTCATTCTGAGTGAATATATACTTTAAACTTTTGTGATCAGTATATATTTTACACTTTACATCATAAAAATGATGCCTCCAAATTTTTAATCTGAAAACAACAGCAGCTAGTTCCAAATCATGTGTAGTGTAATTTACCTCATGAGTTTTCAACTGACGTGAAGCATGAGAAATTACATAATCATTCTGCATTAGGACGCAACCATGTCCTTTCAATGAAGAATCACTGTAGATAACAAACTCACGCTTCCTAGAAGGTAGTTCCCAAACTGGAGCATTCACCAATATTCTTTTTCAATTCCTGAAAATAATCATCACATTATTTTTTCTAGATAAACTTAACACCCTTATGAGTTAGCTTAGTCATTGGACTAGATAACCGTGAAATTTTATTAACAAACCTTCAGTAATAGCCTACCAAACCAAGAAAATTGTGAATCTCAGTTACATTTTTGGGTCTTGGCCATTCTTCAACAACCTTTATTTTGGCAGGATCAACAGTTATTCCATCTTTAGAAACAATGTGACCAAGGAAAGAAAATTTTTGCAACTAAAACTCACACTTTCTGAATTTCCAATACAATTTATTTTCTTTTAAGGTTTTAAAAATAACCTTTAAAGGACCTTCATGCTCGTATTTACTTTTAGAAAAAACCAAAATATCATCAATGAAAACAACCACTAACTTATCCAAGAATTCATGGAAAATTCTATTCATAAGGTCCATGAATACAGCAGGTTCATTTGTCAACCCAAACGGCATAACTACAAATTCATAATGGCCATATCTTGTATGAAACACGGTCTTCGGAAAATCTTCTTCCTTTACCTTCAACTGATGGTACCCCAATCTCAGGTCAATCTATGAAAAATATGGAGCTTCATGGATCTAATCAAACAAATCATTGATATGAGGCAAAGGATATTTCTTCTTAACAGTGATGTTATTCAAGGCTCTATAATCAATGCAAAGTCTCATAGAACCATATTTCTTTTCAAAGAATAATATAGGAGCACCCCATGGTGATGTGCTTGGTCGAATGAAACCTTTCTCTAATAAATCTTGCAATTTCTCCTTCAACTCTAAAAGTTCAATTTGATCCATTGGATAAGGGGGTTTT
Organism: Viscum album; assembly: GCA_963277665.1. Classification (NCBI taxonomy): domain Eukaryota; kingdom Viridiplantae; phylum Streptophyta; class Magnoliopsida; order Santalales; family Viscaceae; genus Viscum; species Viscum album. Next base: position 1,508,134,360 of record OY728158.1, read on the forward strand.
GAAATTATCTTAGCATCAGGAACTAAGTCAATAGTAAATTCAAATTCTTGATCTCGTATTATTCCAAGAAACTCATCAGAAAAAACATCAGGATACTCATTTACCACTGGTACATCATTAATCTGAACGGTTCCTTTGTTTTCAACAATATATGCAAGGTAACATTCATTTCCATCTTTTAAAAGTTTCTCAGCCTCTTGATATGTTACCAAAATTAATGGTTCATTATTGTACACAAACTGAAAGTCTTTCTGAAAAGAAACTTCTTTAGATCTACAATCAATCTTAGCATGGTAAACAGAGAGACAATCCATACCTAGGATAACATCAAACTCTACTAGAGGCAAAACAATAATGTTTTCAAGTAGGTTCTTTCCACGGATAAGGATAAGAAGATTCTTATAAATTCTTTTTGCCTCAACATTTCCCCTAGGTGTTTTTACCACAATTTCAGGAGTCATTTCTTGAGATGGAATTACCAATTTACTAGAAACTTTTTCAGAGATGAAATAATGTGTAGACCCTGAATCAAACAACACATTGGCATAATCTGAAAAAACAAACAAAGTACCTGATACAACTTCATTTGATGGCCCCACATCTGCTGAAGTAGTTTCAAAGGATTTCACCACACCTTTCTACTTATAGTCTGACTTCTTCCCATCATTTGAGCTCTTTGTCGAACACTCGTTTTCATAATGACCCATATCATTGCACTTGAAACATTTCACTAACTGTAAATCAAATTTAGTCTTACCATCACCCTGACCTTTTTCAGTGCAATCACGAGCCTTATGTCCCATATTACCATATCGGTAGCACTTTCCATAATTCAGAAGACATTCCCTTGCATGACTTTTACCACATTTATCACAAACTGAAAACTTAGTTTTCTTACCATCAGACCTTTTTGAAGGATTCTTCCCTTTCTCCTGCCACCTCGTTCACTTCTTCTGTTAGTTGTTATAGAAAACTTGATCATCGACAAACTCCATTTCAACCTTCTCAACACATCGAACAAGATTTTCATAATTTTGAACTCACGAGAAGCTAAAGCCCTTCAATATTTTGGCTTTAATCCTGAGTAAAAATTATTGATTTTACTATCAAGGTATCGGATAAAATTTGTAGCATAGCTTGCCAATCGAGTGAACCTTTCTTCATACGCAACCACTGAGTCATCCTCTTGCCTCAATTAGAAGATTTTTTTTTCTATCCTACGTCGAACAGCCTTAGGAAAATATTTCTCAAGAAACATACCTTTGAATTCATCCCAGTCAGGAGCATCAATCTCATCAGTGCCCCGGATATTTTTAACCATTGACCACCACTGATCTGCTTCACCCTCCAAACGGTAAACAGAAAGACTAACCTTTTGATAGTCTGAGCACCCCATGACATCAAAAATCTATTCTAGTGATTTAATCCACCCTTCAGCTATCATAGGGTCAGATGATCATCTAAATGATGGGGGATGTTTCCTCATGAAATGTTCCACCACTAACATGTTCCTTTCCGGTTTATCTGGCTGATCTCGTGCATGGATACCACCACCATATATTGCTTGAGTCAACTATGCCATTACTGCAACAAACTGTTCAGTTCCAATTCCGACCATCTCAGGATGCTGATTCGGAAGGTCATTTCCTTTTGTATGCCTTCCTAGCACTGGTTACCTATTTCCTTTGTGGAAAAACATTATAAAAAAACATGTCTTAGATAAAGAAACATGGTAATCATCAAATGCTATATCATTTCAATTTGACCATAAATATTTTTTGGATAATCATTTAATAGAATTCTAATTTTTAAAGTTATCTAAATCGAACTCTGATACCAATTATAAGGCCCCACCCTTAAATATTACTTAATCTCGAGTTATTTCAAGAATACACATTGATGATCTTTTCAGGTTTAGAGTTTTAGAGAATTAGATCATAAATCATGAATTGTATTCCACATTTAAACAGGGTGGTTACATAAAAGACAATATTCACTTTTCCCATAAAAGTAAACATATTTAAAATAAAACATGGATACTTTCTCGAGACTTCCTCGACACTATAATCACATCATGTACCTTTCCCTTGACCTTGGAAAGACATTTCAAAAACATGGGATGAGCATAAAAAGCTTAGTTAGGGATATAAAAATACGGGAATAAAACCTTAGTCCATGTATACAAAAGAATAATTGAAATCATACTTTAATCATAAACATAATCACTTTAACATACCTCATAAAATCATAAGGTTTGTGAATAACTCATAGAAATCATAAGACATAAAGGTTACTTGATGTATTCATAACATTCTTACATAGGGAGTAACCCTCGTGGTTATGTTTGGAATACCCATCAAAATATATTCCCTAAATCTCTTCAGAGAAACCTTAGCGTTTAACTCCTTCATGTTACCCAATGAATTGGAGAGATATATCGGGCTCACCTACCCTTAGTTTATCACGGAACCACCCGTCTTCATAAACAATTCCCAATAACCATAACATAATCATATCACATAAAACATGCATAAAGGAAACATAACATTTACACAAATCAATCACAATATATCAATAAAACACATTGATATAATAAAAACATTATCAAAACCATTTTCAATACCAAAATAAAAGAAAAGTAAAACATGGTATTCATTTTTCATTTAAGAAAAGTTATGGCTTGTAGAGGAAGACGAAAATCAAAAAATGGTCACTGTGACGGAGAAGTCGTTGTTGCCGCATACATAAGAAAAAAACATTCCCCTTTGTCGTTTAATAAAACGCTTCTTATAAAAATATTCCTTTTTAATAAAAGTAAAAGTACAAGGGGTTTATACACCGTATAAATGAAAGTTGCATACAAAACAAAATATGCCTCAATGAAAGGAGATTGAGACGAAGTCCCATACCTCATGTCTGACTTGACTCGATCGTTCATTAATCTCCTGAATAATAAACTAGAGTTAATTTATACTTACTTAAGAACCTTTATAAATTTAATTATTCCTTTTATATCACTTATTACCATGTTATGAACATTTTGTAATTATTTATGTTAATAACGGTTGTTTTTTCGATCTTTGGTACTTGAGCCAAAAATAAACTTCTTATAATTACAAGTTGTTCATGTCGTAAAATATCCATTATATCCAGAATTATATTCATGAGGTAGATATCATATATATCATATATATCCAGTATATACATGCATTTATAATATAACATAACATTTAGAGGTAAGAAATGAAATACACCGTTCATGGAGACGGTAAGTCGTACGTACGAATGAACGCTACTTTCATTTATATTTCATATTTAATGGAATGAAATAATAATGAAATAAGGTATATTATAATTAAAGTATAATATCATATATAATATCATTAACTCCATATTTTATACGTCCCACATATGGAATTAACGAATCAAATCACTTTGAGGGGGCGGTAGTCCGCACTTCCTAAAATGAAGATATCGCCTTTACCCATAATGGAAACCATAAGGTATGCCATAAATGAAAAATACAGAATCATAAGGAAAACATAGACATAATATATATAATATTTAAATAGAGTGAAATCTTAATGGCCACCATTAAAGGTGTTAAAAGAAGATTGAACAATCATCGTATCGTGAGGCAGAAATTCGCCATCCACAGAAATAGTATGGTCTTTAACTATTAGACGGAGGTGTGTGTAATTTTGAATCAAATAAATCTCATAACAAAATACTAGTATATTGAAGATACTGGTTTTTTTATAAAATAAAATAATAAAAAAATTTTAGGGGGTTGGAGAGGCAAAATAAAACAAAAGAACATTAGAGGAGACTTTACCTTTAAATCGAGTAACTCCTTTTGGTTTGAACCAAAAGGGTTTCTTGAAGAGATTTCTGCCTAAGGTAAGGCTTCTATGATGAATAGGGGGATGTGGAGAGATAAAATGAGCAGAGTTTGGCCGAGCCAATGGCTTGATAGTTGTGGGTAAGGTGGTAGAGGTGGGGGCTTTTATAAGAGGGAGGAGGGGAACTCTTGGAAAGTCAAGAAAATTTACTTTATGGTATAATGTGTTTCAGATTTTAAAGGTCCCACAATTATATATTTGGAGGATAAGGTGATAAGGGTTCTAAATACACCCATCCAATAGGTCTTTCACATGTGTAAATATTATATTTTACATTATCTTTTCATTTTATTTAAATCGTTCGTTAATGAGGTAATCGCTGCATCGTCATAGTGTCATAAAAAAAATTAATTTATTTAATGTCTAAAAATTATAACAAAAAATATGTTGATGTAGGAAATCTTATTATATTTCAAATTACTATTTATATTCTAATATATCATTTACCCATAAAAAGCTAATTTTTTTTACTTAGGTGTTACATACTTTTGTGATATTCTCCTTTTGATAAAAATAAAATGATAAAGTGTCACTATCACCCAAAAGTGATTCCATGGGGTCCCTACATTTAGAACAAGACATACCATAGTCGGACATGACACAAAAAGTAGCATTAGGACACATTTTGGAGCCATTTGTTATTATTATGATATTATTTTATTATCATTAACTACCCAATTACTAATTAATTACGATAATTAAAGATAATTATAGTTATTACTATTAATAATGTCCAAAAACAAAAGATACTTAATTACATAATTTGGACCCTCTGATTCCGAATATGGAAACCATTTTACAAAATTCACAACATAGAAAGTGTTGTAATTAATTTAATAATAATTCCCATTGTCAAAATAATTAGCGGGTTTTTTTAAACAATATCTATCAAAAGTTTGACAATTTTTTATATCCAATTTCAAAGTGAAATTAATTACAATGACCACCATCAGATTAAATGGTAAAAATATATTCTATTTACACTTTAAAACCAATTAAAAAGATAATCTATACATATAACTAAATTATATGAAAAAGCAGTTTTGCAGTATTTTTCACTATTCATTAAAAAATTAATATTGTCAGAAAAATACCAAAAATTTATCCAAAGTAAATTTCAATGTCCCAATACTAAAGAATAAATTTATTTCGAAAAATAGAGCTTATATAATTGTCAAAAGATAGATTTAAAAATGGTTATCCATTAAAAGGAGTTAAAACAATCTTTTAAAAATATTAGAGATTTCTATGCTTAAGATTGGATTTATTCTCATTTTAAGCCTCTAAAACACTATCTAATTCATAAATATACATAGATATTAAAATACATAATTCTTTAATTACTTGGGATGTTACACTTAAACTAACTTTTTCATTCATTAAATCAAGTACCAAAGTATGTATATACCCTATTAATATATTTTAAATAACATACATTTCCCCAAAAAATAAATCTCCAAAGACATTAATCCATAACAAGATAATATATTCTTCTAAATATTCACTCAATAAATAAACCTGTAATATATCAATATCAAGTCCATAAAGTAAAAAACTATTCAATATATATCATAATACCATAAATTATATAATCATCGCAACATTATAAATGATTAATTTATCTTCATATTGATTATAAATTTAAATACTTTATAGCTCACTTTAAAAAAAATGAACCCTTTACCACCTTAATATAATATATATATTAATCATAATAGTTATATATGCCTCATTCTTGTCTTCTATAATAGTTAACCAAAAAATAAATAATTATCACAAAATCAATTTTCATGGTTATTTATTACATTTATTATATGTTTCAATACATTTAAATAAAAACTGATGAAGAACAATCTATATATATTTCACACAATCCTCATAACATTTCGAATATTCTAAAATATCATGGACATATATCAATCACTAATGAAGACATAAAATAGTATCAATGATTACATTCTATTAAGATATAGACATCACTAACATAGTTAAGACATGGAAACCCATATTTTTTCATCATAACAAGGATATACTAAAATTATTAACCATTTATATAGTCCATCTTATTTTGTTGTAAGACATAACAGTTTATAGATACATACCTTTATGAGATTTATTTTCATGATCATTTTTTTTACCAAATACTAAAACCCAAAATAGTTAACAATTAAACTAGACTAAATTACCATATGTATATAAGAAATAAATTCTAATTTTTTCTATAATTAAACATTATTTTTATCATATGATACATTCAATTTAACTATATCCTACTTTTTTCATCCAGTAACATATTCGGATCTACCTAGGATACTCTATATGTTGTTCTGTCACACTTGTTTACATTATCCCTTAAGGAAATTAGGAAATGAATACTTTATAATGGTTTGTAAATAGAATGTGATTGAGTAATGTATATCCACTGGGAGTTTCTTTCCATGTGTACTATCTTAGGCCCACTTATTATACACCAGAGTGAAGATTGATTCAACGATCAAAATTCCTATTCCAGGGTGATTATCCCTATTTGAAACTATGCCAGAACCACCATCACTTTCTTGTATCCATATAGGAATGTAATATCTAGGATAAATAGAAAATAAATACCTTAAAAGTAATTCAAAATTTCATCCTTTATATATAATTAACCCTTAGACTTATCCCTAAGTGTTTAAAAAAAAATTAGTTATTATAATCTCCAAAATATTCAATATTACCTCAAATAATTTAATGGTTTATCTATAACATTGAAATTATTAATTCCATTTACTTATAAAACATTGATGAAATTTATAACTCAAAAATTATCTTCAACAGATAACTTCATAATCTATAGTGTACATAAAAACTATATTCTATTACTAACAATGAAATTCCACATATGTGATTATCTAAATTATATTTATTAATGAAAATATTTCATTACTATGCATTCCTAATACCTTTCAAGAATAAGGTTTTAGAGAATTATATAAAAAATTAAATAAAAAATCATTATATTTTTATATAATTAAACATTTACTCAATATATATGAAACATCCTAATCTATAAAAAGTATTAAACATCCCCCCTATTTCTCTATAAAAGTTAATCATTTACATGTTTCATACATTTATTATCTTCATAACCTAGGTTAATGTAAACCAAAAACAAATGGGTGAGATTAAAATCACTATAAGGGTAAACATAGGTGATAACAATAAAGGATATTAGTTGAGAAAATTAATGACATATGGTTATAATTAGGTCACATTGGAAAGTTGTACACAATAATGCATAGATCATAAATATTAGAATAACATAAAAATACATAATAAAAGTGTTTCTTATCATATAATCTTGGAATAATTGATAATTATGGGCAATCTATTAGAAATGAAATCATAACATAATGGATTATGTATAAAAACATTATTCCCCTTGTGGATCATGGTTCACTCAATTGTTTCCCTTGGAAGATCAAGCCTCACTCTATAATGACCCATAATTTTATCATGGGAAATATCTTCTCATGAATTGGTCCTAAAAAACATACATAGAGAACCCAATATATACATTATTCTCATAAATGAAAAATTATACATTAATTGGAAAAGAAACCAATAAAAATTACAAATATTCTAGAAAGAAAAAAAATAGAAAATAAGATAAAAATGGGAAATCTTGGATCAGCTTGATCGATTAGAATAACCACCCTCAAGAAAAAATATGTACAAATAAATCACAATTTTAATAATATAATATTATTTTATATTATGAAAATATATATACTTTATAGAAAGTGTAAGTGAATTAATAATAAATGAAATACATTGAAAAAATTAGGGAACATATATAACAACTTGAAATATAGCTGTTGGAATAGTAATATAACCATTAGAAATAGTAATATGGTTTTTAGATTAGTAACCTCACCTATGAATGTATGAAACAAAATTTACATATGTTATAAAAAGGAAATGATATTTTTATATCATTTTATATATAAATAAATGTTTTAAAATGATAAATTTGGTGTCAGTATTTTTGTAAAACGTAAATTTTTATTTATAATTTTATAAAAAAATAATGATTTAAAAAAAATTAAATTATTAAAATATATTAATCAATTAATATTACATTTTATTATAATAAGTAGATAATTTTATTCTCCCTTAATTAATTTTTCAAATCGGTAAAAAGTAAATTATATATTAAAATCGGTATTTTCCAAATAAATGATGATTTTATTTTGGATATAAATTTATCATATTAAGAAAATTATTTTTATAATGTGGATTATGTTTTTGAAATATAAAATTAATTAAATGGTTAGGATGATTATTTGTGATGTGTCTAAAATAGATGATTTTTTAATGAATAATTAAATACAATATTTTGCAGTATTTTACAATATAATCCAAATACCTTTATATTTGAGTCATAGATGATGTAAGAACCCATTTTTCTAACTCACATGATCCATTTAATTTATTTAGTCACAGAAATAAATATTATTTATACTCTTGATCCAAATTAATAAACTGATGAATATATAAATAAAAAACACACCTCTCCTCCCCTATAAATACGACCCTTCCCCACCCCTTATCCTCCACCTTATAAGATTCCATCTTATCAATATTATTACATATTACATTTCCCAATTCCATTCCCCATTTCCAATATCTAATAGGCTAAAAAATACTAATTCTTGGTCTCTCCATGGGCATTTTAAGGATTTGATATTCAAGAGGAATCTTTATCAAACCATTTACATTAATTTTAGTTTTTTTCTATCTTCTTCTCACCTTTTTAATCCATTAAATAATAATAAATACATTATCATGGATATAATTAAATTTTATATTTATAATGTAATATTTTTTGGTCCACCGCATCTCCCATCTCTATTATTTCAATGAAATGATACAGTTGTCCAAATTATGGTGGTTTACCATCTCTGTGGATAATGAGATTATGTTTTCCATTACCATCTTAGAAGATGTACATAAATCAATAATTATGATTAAAACATATTCTTATATGTATATTATAATTTTTTTCATGTTCTAGAGCTAATATATAGACATAATATAAAATAAAATGAATCTAGTTTGTGATGATAAAAAATCCTCCAAAATAAACTAAAAATTTATAATTATAACTTTATCCAATGAATCATCCTTATATCATAAAAAATATGATATGGTAAAATTTAAACTTATGAATGTTCATTAATACTATATAGTTTTACTTCAGGAGAATTATTCTCATTTTAAAATAACTACTATAAGTTTACAAATGCAAACGGACTATGAAACCATGAAACGAACACTTCGAGAATGAAGAAATTTAACATTGTAACTTGTTGAAATGGTAATACCTGAACATAATTTTTTTAATATATAAAAGAAATATATAATAGTTCATAAATTTATTAATTAATGAATATAATTTTATTATATATTAAATTAATTGTAAAATATTAATGAATTCAGACATGAGTTGAGGGATCATTCTAAACCTCCATATTTCTTTTATGTTGTGTTCTCTATTTATCCACATAAATTTATCACTTAGTTATTATTATATAGTTATTCTATATTTTTATATATTCCTCTAACATATATACTATCTTTATCTAGTCTTTATTTTTTAGGATTATACATATATTAAATGTTCTATTATTAATTCTTTTCAAAAAGTTGATTAAAGGGTACCTCTCTATTTTATTGTCTCTTTTAATGTACCAATGATGAAAGATTATAAAACTTATATTATTGATAAAAATAATCATTTTTAAACCATTATATTACATTTTTTTGGTTTTATTTAAGCTATTATTCTCTTACACCTTTTAAGGACTCTTTATCACATCTCTTAAAACCCCGCTTAAGCGGAACATTTCAAAGGTTAATGAACCACATTTTTTATAGGCTTTCAAATTAGTTGGATATAAATTTACATGATATAGGATTATTTTTTATTTATGAATGACCAAGTATGATTTAAATCCATTATTTCATGTATATGATTTTGATAAACCATTTGGTTATGCCCTAATTCATGATTATGATACCAATTTCATTCCATGGGTAACTCATATGTTTGTTAATTATGTTTGATTTATTATTGTGGAACACAACTTCATGAACATGTTATTTGGGGTTCATAAAGATAACAATCCAATGAATTGGAAAATATTTCATCTCATGAGACATTATATATGGAGTTAGGGTGAAAACCAAATCAATTATAATACTTTATCCACCATGTGATACCATCATGATAGTTATCTTTGACTCATGTTTAGGTCGGGTCACCTGTTGTTTCCACATTCCTATATTTAAATGATCATATAATTCCATATTATATATTACATTAAAATATAGGTTTATTCGAATGAAATTCCTGTTATGTTATCATGTCATGCCTTTCCAACTCATGTGTTATGTTTTGTTATCATGGTTATTCCATTACTAGGATTTTTAGCTCATATATTTTGTCTATATAATCTCTAGGTTATACAATGTAGTTATAGGATCTCAAAGTCTGTAAATATCTAATTACAGAGAGTAAATAAAATATGTTTTCATTTTTATTTTCATGTTTCCAGTCATGTACCTGGTCTTCCAAATGTAGTATATAATTCAATCATTAGGATGAATTATGTTTAAAATCATATAATATTGTGTGTAAAAGGATAGGGTATCTATAGTTGGTATTAGAGAAATACCATTTTATTTTTGAGTATCAGGACTAGATAAATATAGTTATAACTCTAGGGATAATTCAATCACTATGGATAACCATGGTTTAAACATAGGGAATCATAAGTTATGATATAATTCAAAATATATGTTTTTACTTCTATGTTCATAGATTAATTTTTTATATAATAATTAGAAATGTATTGAAGTCAAGGTTATTATATTTAATTTCTAATTCTTATTTAATGGATGAAAATAGGAAAACCTATCCAAACAATCAACGTGATAAGAAATGTGACGATATCGTTATGGATTTTCCAAACCTGATGGGAATGGGAGCCTAGATCTTTATAAATGTTTTAGAACAACTGGATTAAGTTATGATTAATAACATGAAAAATATGGAACACCGAAATTATCCTATGAAATGGAAGGTCGTGGATGAACCATTTTTGTGACAAAGGCCTCCTATATTTTGGGGATAATCTGATCTACTCATCACATAAAAATTGATTAAATCTATTGATAAAATATTAATTTCTCTCAAGTTATCATAAAAAGAGAAAGATATACAGGTTGTATATCATTTTGAAGGGGAAGATGATATTTGGTAGACACTAATCAAAAATGAAAAATTCTAGGGAGTAAATTGATTGCATGGATTTGTATGGATTCAAGAAAATTTTTTTCAAAAAATATTTTCCCCAAACTCTCCATATTAAGATGGAGAGGGAGTTTATCTTATTGATGAAAATGATAGATGAATCTATTAGGATATATGGAGAAAAAATTACAAGTCTTGCATGATAGACCTCTATCTTTTTCATTGAAACTAAATGTAAGGTAAATCACATCTTTAGTGGATTAATTATGATTCTACGAAAATACATGGTGATTCCAGACATCGAATGCTATGAGTATATTGTTTGATGTTCCCTAAAGGTTGAGATGGATATTGGCGACTCTTAGTGTCCTTGTGGGATTAGAGATAAAAAATGAAAAATGGAGTATAATATGGGAGGATCAATAGTAAAATCCCATGAAGAAAATAAAACACAACATCCTACATGGTAAAATTGTGGGATGAAGCATCCTGAGGTGACTCTAAGGGGAAGTTAGAGATTCTAAAAACATAAATGATAAGGGAAGCATAATAATTATTTCAGAAGGTATTTGAATAAACCCTATAATAAGGAATAACCAATTATGTTTCAAACTAAAAATTCGTCTATAGAACAATGTTTCAACTACATGGAACAAGTGAATTATGAGAGCCAATTTCCTAATCCAAGGGATGTTGGAGACAATCAACAAAAACAACCTCTATGGATGTAATAAAGGGAATAATTTATAACTTATTATGAGGAGGAGCGTCAAAATTTTGTGTTGATAGGTACATTGGTTTTTCATTCAAGAGTAGTGAACATACTATTTGATTTGTTTTCTATGTATTCTTTCAAAACTTGAATGTTTAGTAGAACCATTTAAACAACAACTCAAAATATGAATATTGAGTTATCTGCGAGAATAGAAAATTGGAAAATTATTGCATCTAAAATATATAACTCCTCCTCAGTTAATGTTTTTTATGTGAACCTCCCATAAATTCTTATCTTACTTACTTTGGTGGATTTTAATGATATATTGGCCATGTATTGCCTATAATTAAAAAATTCAAACATCATCTTTTGGGAAAGGGACATCACTCCTCATAAACTGACCCATCCCCTATTAATGTACAAGTGTATGGAGGATGACAAATATAATTCATAATAATCATGTCAATTGTGTACAATATTGACTTATAAAAAAGAATATCTAGCTCAAATGATTGATACATAGGAGATGATCATTCTCAAAGTCAGGCCCATTGTGAGGGACTACACTAATGTTTTCCCTAAATAATTACATCACCTCTCCCCCCAATAAGGAGGTTGATTTCTCATTTAATCATATACCTAGATCTATGAATACATCAAATTATACTTACAGGATGGTAACTATTGAGTTTTATGAACTAAGGAGTAGTTATAATAGAACCTAGAAATGGTTTTTATAGGCCCTACAACTTAACAATAGGGTGAGACAATGCTTTTCACCAAGAATAAGGATGGATAAGCATGGCTTTAAATTTTTATCTTGAGTAAAAAAACAAGACAATGAACAGGTGTCCCCTAACATGAATCAATTAATTGGTGGATTAACTATGTTTGGAAAAGTGTTTCTCTAAGGTGGACCATCGGTCATGATTCAACCAATTAAAGGTGATGAAGGAAGATATATATTTCCAAGACTTCCTTAAAAATTTGGTATGGACACTATCACTTCATAGTGATGGAATTTGAACTCAGTAATGCTCTAGTAATTTTCTTGGAATTATCGAATAGATTCCTTAGATATTACATCAAAATAATTGTGGTAGTATTTATAGATGATAATATGATATACTCTAAGAGAAAGTAGGAATAAATGGTGCATTTGAAGAATATGATAAATAAATTGCAAAGGGATAAACTATATGAAATTTATAATAAATGCGATGTATGGATGGAGGATGTACCATTCTTTTATCATTTTATCACTAGAAGAGGAATATATGTGGACCCTTCTAAAATGAATCCAATTTAAGAGTGTCCTAGAAAAATATATGTAATAAATTTTCATTTTTTCCAAGTTCTAGATATGTATCACTGAAAAATTTCGAGTAACTTCTAATGATTGTCAAAGACACTATCCATGATGACTTGGAAGGGTGTAACAATTTTCTAGACAAGTGAAAGTGAAGATTGTTTCAAAGAGTTAAAAAATAAGATTATCATCCATCCATTACATACACTAATGAAAAGCGGGAACAACTTTTTGGTATACATAGAAAATTCAAAAAAGGGATTAGGCTATGTAATGATGAACAATAATACAGTGATAGCTAATGCCATAAGGTAATTGAATTTTCACATGCTAAAGTATAACATGCATGATATTGATTTGGAACATATGATCTTTAAATTGAAAATTTGGTGGAATTATCTCTATGAAGAGATGTGTGATGTGTACATTAATCATAAGATCCTCAAATATAACATCATATGCAAAGAGATTAATATATTATTGCAAAGATTTTCTTAACTCATTATGGTTATGAAGACATAATTCAATACCTTTATGGAAAATCAAATAAGGTGGATGTTGATTTAAGTATAAAATATCTTTTATCTATCTCCATGATATTAATTGAAAAGTATTTTATCTTCTTAGTCTTGAGAAGGATTCACATGAGAATCATAAAGGAAGGTATCTTATCATTCATTTCAAAAATTATTTATACACAATCCATTGTATGGAATTTAAATTATTCTGAAAGAGATGATGATGAAATTTAGAAAAAGGTTGATGCTATAAGAAAGGGTAAATCCCCAGAGTTCAAAATTTAAAATGAGAGAGTTGTAAGACATTGGTCAGGACTATGTGTACTATCCAATCTGGAGATAAATAAATATCTTATGAATGGCACATATAGCTATATCTTTTGTATTTTCTGAGGGAGAAAAAATATGTATCTATATCTCAAATAGAACTATTAATGGGAAAATATGAAGAAGGATATCAATGAATATGCATCAATTTGACAGATATTCTAGCATGTAAAGTATGAAAGGATAATTTTAAGGGGATGATGCATCCATTTCCCATACCTATATGGAAATGGAAAAACATCACCACCAACATTTTAACTAGACTTAAAAATAAAATGATAATTAATATTTCTAAATGGGTTTTCATGGAACATATTACAAATATTGATCACTATATTATGATTCGAGAGGAATAATCACTTGACTTACTTACATAGATATATATCCTAGAAGTGGTGAAGTTGTATGGAGTAACGTAATTGATTATATAGTATTGTGATTAACGATTTATATCTACGATCTTGAAAATTATCCCACTTGATATAAATATTGAGTTGAAATTCTATAGAGATTGTCAACCCCAAAATGATGACCAATCTAAGCAGAGTATTCAAACACTAAAATACATGTTAATAGCATACTTAATGAAATTCAAAGGATGATGGGATCAATATATTTAACTGGCCAATTTATCATATAATAATAGTTTCCACACATACATCCAAATGAATACATATGAATCCTTTATGGGAAAAGATATTGAACACCTTCATGCTGGGTTGAAGTTGGTGAATGTAAGCTAATAGGTCCGAAAATGGTCATAGAAATGACAGAAAAGTTAAAGACCACCCAATAATATATCTAGGATACCCAAATTCAAAATAATATCTATGATGATTATCATCAATGGGACTTAGTGTTTTAGGTGGGTGAAAATGTATTCATATACATATCTCCATGGAATAGGGTCATGAGAATTGGGAAGAAAGGAAAGCTAAGTCATAATTACATATGTCCCTATGAGAATCTTGATCAGTTCAGTGTTGTGGCCTATCATCTATTACTACAATAAACTATATCTCAAAAACATGATGTATTTTACTTACCCATATTGAGGAAGTATATACCATATCCCTCACATGTGTTGAACTTAGAGGTGGTATAGCTGGAAAATGATATCTCTTATGGGGAGTAGCTAATGAATATTTTGGACCATAGAGATATGGTTCCACCTAACAATAATACACACCTGGTGAAGGTACTATGAATAAACCATAATTATAAAGTAGTGAAATATGAAACATATGATGTTATGAAGGATAAATACCCTCACCTATTTTTACCTTATTTTGTAAAATGGAATTTTAAGGGTAAATTTTCAAAAGGGGGGAGAAAATAATGACATAAGAATTTATCAATCAAATATCATTCCTATAACTATTGAATAAAAAAATACATCGAGAAACCAATAAAAAATTTATTCTAATAATTTTAAATGATATATTAGTTATAAAATAAACCAATAAATATTTTGAATATTATAACAGGATAATAAATTGAAAATAATATGATAAAAAAAGGAAAATATTGATATGCTCAATCAACTGGAATAACTGCACTCGTGAACGAATCTATAAAAATAAAACATAATTTTATTAATATAAAATGATTTTTGAAGTTGAAATTTATAAGGTTGAGAGCAATTTGATGTGAACGATAAATGAATGAAATGTGTGGTAAAAATTAAGGAACCTATATGAATATTAAAAATCTAACTAATGTAATAGTAATATGACCATTAAGAATAATAATATTATCATTATAATAGTAACATCACATATGAAAATATAAAATGAAATTTCTATATCTTATAATAAAATAATATATTTATATCATGGTACAAGTTAATAAATTATTTAAAAATGATATATTAGGTATTGGTATTTTTATAAAACATAAAATTTTATTTTAAATTTTATAACTAATATTATTATTTAAAAGATACATTATTTATATAAAATATTTTCACAACTTTATATTATGTATTACTATAATAAAATGTTAATTTTATGTGACCGTAATTAAATTTCCAAAAGGTCAAAAAGTCTATTATAATGTTAAAATTGGTATTTTTTGAATAAATGATGATTTTGTTAAATTTAAATTTATCATATATAGAAAATTATTTTCATAAAATTTATTCCATTTTTGAAATTTTCACTTTTAAAAATGGTCAGTGTTAATTTTTGGGAATTTCCAAATAATGGATGAATTTTATGTGAATAGTAAAATATTGTAATCTATGTTATTCAACCTTATACGCCAAATACATGAATTTTTGAGAAATGGATTCTGTAATTATAAATTGGTTAAAACTCTTCCAAACAATTTAGGATATTTCCATATAGATATAAAGTCCATTGATATAATTGAACCAAAATTATAATCTAATTAATATTAAAAATCTAAAACACCGCTCTCCTTCCCCCATAAATACAACCCCTCAACATCCCTACTCCTCACAACTTATGAGAATTATAATTTTTCAATATTCTAAAAAATTAACATAACAATCCTCATAAAAAAATCCAAGAGATTATGGTCTCAACAGAAGAAAAATTCCAAGTTTCATAATGGGTCCTTAAGGATGTGATTTTCAAGAGGTATCTTTCTTAAACCGTCTCTTATAATATCATTTCATTTTTCTTCATTATCCTCAACTCCTTCATATGTAAATGAATAATGTCCCTAGAATCATTTATATAATCTATTTTTAATGTAATATCTTCCATCCCAAACTTTTATCATATCCTCTTATTCGAAGAAATGAAACTATTGCCCAAATTATGGCTATTTACTATCTCGGATGACAATGAGTTTTTGTTTTCCATGACCGACTCCAAGGTAGGTCATAAAACTAGTATTATGGTTAAAAAGTATTTCCCTATGAATATTTTAACTTTTTTCATGTTCTTTTTCTTTTTTATATACATAATATAAAAAAATGAAACCAGTTCATGATGATTGAGAAACCGCCACAATAAACTAAACATTTATCATTAACGTTCTACCAAATGAATCATCCTCATACTAGAAAATGATAAATTAGACCATTTAAACTTTTTTAAGATAATTTAAACTATATAGTGTGACTTCTGTAGAGATATTCAAAATTTATAATAAATCCTATAATTTTACATAAGAGAACCAACCATGAAACCATGAAATGAATGCTCACAAAGAAACAAAATTAAACATTATAACTCATTGAAATAGTTATAAATGAAAATAATAAAATAAAATTAAAATAAATTTATTTATTTTATGTTATTAAAAAATAAATTAATCAATCAATATAATTTTATTATATAGGACAATAAGTTAAAGTAAATAATGCATTCAAACTTAAGGTAAGGGGTCTCTCTGTACTTCGGTATTTCCTTTATGTTACATTTCTTTTTTATCAACATCAATTTATCACATAATTATTTTTATATACTTATTTTATGGTGATATACATGTATTAAATTTTCTATTCTTAATTCCTTTTCAAAAGTAGATTAGAGGGAACATCTCTTTTTTCTACGTCTCTTTTAAAGCACCACACAATTAAATGTTTTAAAACATATATTATTTATAAAAAATCTTTCTTATTTGGAAAAACAATTGTTTCAATTATTCTTTTATTTAAATTATTATTCTATTACTCCTTTTAATGAATCATTACTTCTTCTTTTAAAACCTCTCTTAAGTGGCACATCTACATGGCCACTAAACCACTCTTTTTAAATGTTTTCACATTATTTGTACTTAATTTATAGTGATATATTTTATTTTTCCTTTTTTTAATGTCTCATTATGATTTAAATACAATTTTTATGGATTTTATTATGATAAACATTATGTTATTCCCTATGACATGACTATTATACTCATTTCATTCAATGGGTAGCTCTTATGTTTATTAATTATGTTTGATTTTGTTATTGTGGAGGTAATATTTACAAAAATATTTTTATGGGTGCACCCATATAGCACTCTAATGCATTGGGTAATATTTAGTCTCATTAGAATGTTATGCATGAGAGTAGTGAGTAAACCAAATCCATTAGGGGACTTTTTCTACCATGTGTTACCATCTTGGTAGTTAGCCTTCAGTCATTTTTATTTCTTATTATCTGTTACTTCTAAATTCATATATTTCTATGATCATATAATTTCATGTTCTGTATAATATTCCTCCACATTTTTATTCATGTTCCATGCCTATTATATTATATTGTTATGCATTTATAAATCACGTGATATACTTCATTCTCAAGTTTAATCCCTTACTAGCCTTTGTAGGTCATCTATTTATGTATGTCATCCTCATGTTCTTTAATGAAGATATAATATCTAAAAGGGGGTTAGGATATCAGTAAATAAATTAATTTAAAGATTTATTTAAATTTCTTGTTGTTAATGATGTACTTATTATTAAAAAGAAACCAAAATATTTATTCCTTGGTTTTTATTATGATTAATGTCATGTAATATTAATAATAAAAGTACATGGCCTCTATAAACTCACTTTTTTCCCAAGTTGGATGAAGGATGATAACCTATTTACCAATTTATATTGAGCATCACTACTCATCTTTCCATTATCTAATTACATTTAAAGTTGTACCCAATGAATTTTGTGGATATACTAGGACCACATATCATGTAATGATTATCTATAAAAATGTGTTATATAAGAAAAATATAAAAACACATCATTAAAACTCCAAAATAAAAATGTGTTTCATTAAACATTTAAATTAAAATTATTTAGTTTTTTATAGCCTAAATACCCCATAGAAAAAATGGGTTTCAATAAACAGGTCATAAAGATCCCATTAAAAATGGGTTTCAATTCTATTTAAATGGATTCACATAAATAAATCATTAAAGATTCTATAAATTATCATTACATGATAATATCGACTAAAATAAATTGGTATCCAATGATATTTAGTAAGATTACAGGTAATTGGAATTCAATTCATATAATAAATCATATGGTATTTACAATATATAGATAAGGGGTACACAATTAAGATAAAAATTTCTCTAAAGGGTCAATTAATTTTATCTACTTGAACACCTTTTAATCAAAGGAATAATAGATAAGGTATTATCTAATCAAAGGAATTGGAAGAAAATTTATCCCTTGGAATGTTGGATAGTTAGGAAATAAAATATTATGTATCGATCATATCATTAATGAAAAATAATATTACATAAGCCATAGATAGAAAATAGGTGGACGTATTCAAAATAAAATATCACTATTATAACAAAGTATACTCATAAGGATGTTAACATTGATGAAAAAATCCACAAAAAAGAATACATAAAGTGGTATCACAAAAAAAGAGATCACGAATTGAATTATTTTATACTGTGATTTCAATACCCTAATATATATTTATATATTTGAATAAATAATTTTACATATTCTATTGAGTTTTAATAATTTTGAAAATAAAATGGAC
Organism: Viscum album; assembly: GCA_963277665.1. Classification (NCBI taxonomy): domain Eukaryota; kingdom Viridiplantae; phylum Streptophyta; class Magnoliopsida; order Santalales; family Viscaceae; genus Viscum; species Viscum album. Next base: position 1,508,153,890 of record OY728158.1, read on the forward strand.
AATGGATGTGAATTCTTAAAATATATTTTATCATGAATTGTAAACATCATTATAAAATAAAAACAAACATGCCAATTTAAAAAGTAAATTTTTAAAATTTGAGGTGAATGATATTGAAAACTTTTACTTTTACCATTTTAGAAGACCCAAATTGATGAAATTGTAATAAAATCTTATTTAAATTAATACATATTTTCCAATGTTTTATTAAATAGTACAATAAAATAAAATTCTGAGGTGGGAGAACCTAATAATAGAAAATAAAGGATCATGATTTGACCTTATATCTCAAAGAAATGTGATTTTATTTATCAATATGTCTTACGGGGAACATACTCTATGAAAAATAAAATATTCTCAATTTTTTTCAAATGGTAAAAATTTAAACAATGATGGAATAAAAAATTATATAATAAATGGTTAGAATATACACAATTTATATGAAATAATCCCAAGAGACTAATTAAAACTCAATAAAAAATCAAGTAAGAAAGACAAATTTGACTATGGTAACACTTGAGTCAAAAGTCATTTGAAGAAAATAAAATGATTTAGATTATTATATAACATGAACTACTAGTAAATAAATCATATAATAGTAATGAGATAATCAATAAATATAACTCTATAAAAATTAAAGAGGGTTTATAAAATGTAACATATCTCATGGAATAATAACTGAGATAAGAAACCCACATTACTTCTTATATCTAGAATCAAAGTCCATGTAAATAAATAAAAAAAAATATGTCACAAAATCCTATAAATTTAATTAATATGGAAGGATAAATTAATTGGTAAATAATCACACTATATAAAAGAGATGGTTTTGAATAATATCAAACACACATCATGAACTCAAAAATGAGACAATGAAACCCTGACATATTTCCCTAAATTCCATGAAAATACCTTAAATTTCAAGTATAATAAGAATAATTATATCAATAAATGAATTCAAGACCTTAATAATATCCATTTTCATTTATACTCATCATATATGGTCATTGTAAATAATTAATCTAGTTAGGTTTTTAACTATTTTCCCACATTCAATGTCTATAGTTTTATTATTTTTAAATGTTTCATAATTGATGGTTTCATATTGATTCTTAATTCCAATTTCATACTTATCATATCATTAATGTTAATTTTAGGGATTATTTTAAAAAAATATGATGTTTTAAATACTTTTACTAGGTGTTTTAGTCTCCACCCATGAAGCTGATATTGACAAGAAACATGCATTGGTGATTCTTAACAAACAAAAGATGTCATTTTAATTACCAAGTTTATTAACAATGAGAACATTATAAAAACAATTGAAAATAATTATATACTTATTTATATCACATTATATAAATAATTATGTTCTCGTAGCCATCCATGATAGAAATTCATTACATTGATAAAGTAAGGGATTAAATCGTCCCAAAGATGAACATGCCATGATTAGTTAATGATTATGGGGGTTTTTAGTTATTATATCCTTAAACTAGAAGCATAGTGATCATACTTAGTTTATAAGTGTGACATATCCTAATTTTTTGTAAGCATAATAAGATGAAATGAATTTTAAAATATTACTTTATATGGATACATTATTCTTTTTTCTTAGTTCTCTTGTTTAAGTTGATTAGTTTTATAATTATTTTTTATCATTAATATCATTCATTGGTTATCCAATTAGTAATAAAAATCATTATTCATACCATAAATATAATATTTATAATTTTAAGACATTATTATAACCATCTATAAAAGGTACTAATGAAAAACAGAATATATCGATCAATGAAGGTGGTAGTCTGCACATATAAATCGATGATGATTTCATTTTCATTGAAAGAGAGAGAGGACTGAAATGGTTTATCAATTTTAAATATCTAATAAGTCATAAATATTATATATATACCTTGAATTATATTTTTATCCATCTATGTTATGCGTTGAATGAGAACAAACATGTTACTTCATAGGGGTGGGACTCCTCACACCCACAATATTCTAGTTTTAAATTTTCTAAAGTGGGAAAGGGGATGGTTGTTAACGATTGTAACATTATTGTAATAAAATATCATTATAATTGGTATAAATACATTGTCATTTTAATATGGTGTAATATAATTTGAGGATAAAGGGTATAATATACATAAATAGAAACAAGAAATGAGCGATTAGAAATTTATACCTCATCACATTGATAATCTCTTTTATGGTTGGGTTAAGACATTGAGGGATAACCTCAAGAGAGGACCAAAAGCTGTTGAAGGTAGATAATATATCTAAGGAGTGGTATATGTTAGAGTTTGGGTTGAAATAAGTTGGTTGGGGTATGAGGGGACGTGAGGAGAGGAGTGACCCATTTATACATGAATAGATATAACATTTCTATAAGTACCTAGAATTTTTCAATAATGGGAAGTCCAACCCAAGGAATATTTCAAAACAATTAAAAATTAATTGTGGTAGGAAGAGATAATTCTTGTTTTGACCTAAAACAACAATTCCCATAGAAATTTGATGCATATTCATAACACATTACAATTTGAGTTTTTTTTCATGCTAAATAGTTTTTAACAATCTAAACTTATTTTTTATTCCCAAAAATAAAATACACCTTATTAAAAACATTCTTCCTAATTATTAAAAATTTTAAATCTATTTTATTAGATAAAAAATTTAGAAGTGGTAAATTTAATATTAAAATACTAAATGTATAATAAATAAAAAAAAATTTCAGGAAGTATATCTTACGTTTTAGGATAAAAAATTTAGGTTTTTAAATTAGTAATCCCATTTTAAAAATAAAAAATTCAATTGTAAAATATATATTTGGCCTTAGAAATTTTTTTCAATAATTTCAAGATCATACCTATATACTAATTTCATAAAATATATGTTATTTGAAAAAATTATATTTTTCACCATTCACCTAAAAAATAATTATTTTTAGAGAAATAACAAAAAAATTATAAAGACAATTTTTCAATAATTAATCCAAAAAAATTATTATTATTTTATTTAAAAATATATAAAATTTAAATTTGACAATGAAATTATCTTATAACCAAAAACTGTTTTGATTGGAAAATAATTTTGAAAATAAAATTTATTCTTATTATTAATTTATTTAAAAAATTAATAATGATGTAATTACTAATTAAATGTAACATTTTACTAACATCATCATTTAATAGTAATATAAATAGTTTTATTTTATTAAAAGTGTATCACAAAAATAGATAGATTCTTAAACACAATAATGAATTAAGAAAATTTGTATAAAATAAACATTATATATAAATAAACTTTATTATATCTTGTGAATTTTTACACCAATTAATAGCTAATATCTTTAAGACTAGTTTTGGAATCTGTATCTAATTTTTATAACATATATATATATATATATATATAAATACACATCTGTTTCATTTTAGATCATTTTTGTGTATTGGGTAAACTATCAATGGTATTTGACTTAATTAGTTGAATTTTATTTTAAAATTATAGGTTTATATCATGAATTAGGACTCACATGGAATTTCCTCGGTTCCACATGGAATGTGGTTCCACCTGAGGTCATGGGGTGTCTCTTCCTGAATATGGCTCAGCTAACCATATAGATCCCCATGATGTCTACATATAGGGAAAAATGTGTCTAACCCCTTGGGGTCATGAGATTGAAATTATTATACACATCTAGGATACCTAGATTATATCAAATGATGTGTTTTTCTATCCACACAACATATAAAATTTAAATTGATATTGAAACCCTTGCCTCTATATATTGTGTGATACACATCTTGTAGTCATGTTTTTCCCAAATGGTAAAGTCTACTCTCACAAATCTTTAGGTGTCCACTATTTCCACTATATATATTTCCTAATACAATGTCTATGGGACCTAAACAAAGATGAACCATTTACAGTTATGAATATTTGTCCTATAGTGGTTGAAAATTGAATTTCCATCGACCTGTTCATAATATGTTGCATGTACATCATCTCCCATGAGATATACCATCCATTTTTCGTCCTAAAAAAATTAATTTAACATCAATGGACCCTATTTATTCTATAAATAATTATCCCAATTTTCAATTATACCTAACAATTTGAATATTGGGTTTACTGTTCTTCAAACTAGATTATCAATTGAATCATTATCCAGTCGTAAACTAGTTATGATCCTACGTATAAATGAGGGTGAAAAGAATAATAAATCAGTGTGGGATCATTGATTAACCATGAGAACCTGACCATCAATTGAAATTTTATAGAAATATATATAATATAGAAGAACTTAATCACAATGAATAAAATCTAGGGCCAATATAAAATAATACGTTGAAATGTCTATGTGATGATTAAATCCCAAAAATCTATATCAGATAAATATAAATGATTGAAATAAAATACAACATTAGAGGATGAATCAAAAAAATGACCCATACCACAAATTGGATGGATGATAGGTGAAGAAGGATTATACCTCACTATTGTTAGAAAGATCATGACTTCTTTAATTGCTTAAATGATCCGTTGAATCCAATTAATGATTCATAAACATCATAATATCCAATATAAATGGTCATATGATCTAGTGACAATCCCATTATTTCAATATCCCAATGTTAAGCATTAATTCATAGGGATGATCCATAACATGGGTTATATAGGTATATTAACTAGATTAGAATATTAATAAATTAAATAAATTAATTTATTAAAATAAATTATTACCTTGACCCTGATTGTATGTCAATCCAAAAAAGTGTAAAAAACTTATTTCCTTTCTAGGATAAACCCCACATACTCGATTCTACCACAATATCATGTTTATCATTTACGACTTTGATCAATGAAAAATAATTAGTTTAGAAAACATGTGGGTGCATATATTAATATATTTAATATTTTTAGTACATCCATCTCGGTGTCCTATGACCCTCATAGCGCCATTACAACTATAAAGAAAAACCCACATATAAATTTATAAATATCCAAAGGGTCCAAACATCAAAACTAGAGTTATTAAATTATCCCCAACTTCAAGGACTTTCAATCTTAAAAGTAAAAAACTTCTAGAAAAAGACAATGTACTAAGAATGGATTTTGATCTTTCACTCCGATGATCATTCCTAGAGGTTACCATGCTACAAAAGAACTGATACCAGGGAAAATTTTTATCTATTAATGATCTTATCGTATTGATCTTTGATCACCACTTTTTACTCCTAAAATGTGACTTCATACTAAATGTCTAGGTCACCCCAGGTCACAACATGCGATGAGTCATACAGATTTATCCTTAAAGAAAAAATTTGTAATACTTAATGTACCTAATACAACAATGTGGGTAAGGATTGGTGATAAAAAGCTAACCTAACCCTATTTAGGACTTGGAATGACCCAATGAACCCCCAGTGGTAACTAACTTCCCTGACCAATTGTATGTAACCCTTTTCATGGTGAGACCTACATAAACACATAGGCAAGCTAATTAAACTATAATGGTCTACTACATTAGTTTGTATAAAGTTTATTTCTATTTCTAGTGTTCATAATTCACTCATAGACCACATGAACATTATCTATCATTACCTACACCAACTTTTTTTCCATTTGGATGACTCTTCAATCACCATCTGACACGAGGGTGACCTATATGGTCTCCCCTAAAAATAACTAAATGTAACTATAATGAGAACAGAGTGATAGTTATTTTTATAATATAAATAAACTTGTGGAAATTGATCATCCCAACTCTAAAAAAATTCCAAAAAACAAACTCACATTTTATGCTAGAATCCATGGCTTGTTCACTCAATTTGACCATATGTTTAGGGGTGAAAAATCAAACACATCTGAAAATTGGTCACAAAAATCTCGAAATATCATCTCTATAGGATTAAATAAAACTATATATCATTGAAAAAAATAATATTTTTGGGTATACAAATATGTATCATGATCATTTGTAGATAAAAGCGCCCTAAAAACTCAGTTGAATTGTCCTCCTCTATATAAATGATGTGAGTTGTTTTGGTACTCCAATCAATAACCACCAACACAGTGTCATTCCCTCATGTGGTTCATGAAATCCCCACAAAAAAATCTATTTATATTTTATACCACCCTCATTGTGGGATCTCAATAGGTTTTTTCAAACCTACAATAACCTAATTGTTTCCTTTACCTGTAGGCATGACAGCCCTCGAGAAACATACTCTGCTCTAATAAGCCTCATTCTAACCCACCAAAACTACCCTTAAAGGTCATTTTTCATATTTTATACTGTAGGATATACTTATAAGGTATAATTATGGAACTCCCATAGGAACTCCTCGCACAATTTGATCATAATAACAATCCATGCATGGAAAATTATGACAGAGTCCCCATCTTTAGAAAACAATTCTTGTATATCTTTTGAATATATTTATTCATGTATAATTTCATATTCAATGGCACCCAAATGATCCTTTCTTATATGCTAGAGAAGCACTGGTGTAACTACCTTTTACTAGAGATAAGATACCCATATATGCTCCAATAGGGTTAGTTGCAAAGGGGACCACTACTTTGACACCTCCTCTAATAAGCGATACTATGATTTATAGATAAGGGAATCCACCTCTACATTTCCCTACCATTGAGTATAAACTACTTCAAATTCCTAGTCTAATTGGACCTCCAAACAATGTATAAAATCCCACCCATAACCATTGGATATGAATGATTTGGGGTTCCACTATCCTTAGTTATGTTTCCTAAGAAACTAAAGGCTACCAATACATTACTTGGGCTTACAAAAATGTTTGGTGATGATTTTCCCTTTAAAAAACCACTCTTGGTCATATAAAACCAAAAATAACAAAAAAAACTAAATGATGTATGATGAATAAAAATTATAACATAAATGAAAAACCAATATAAAATATTAGAGTTATAGGAAAAAATTAGAGAAAGGTGATACATGAAAAGAAAATGAAATACTGACACGTCAACTTTGGTATATAATCACTCCATCCACACCACAAGAGAACTCCAAATGGATATCATCATCTATATAACATTCCTCATAATGATCCACTAGATAAATAAGAAACATTTATTTTACATGTATCATAAATAGAAACATCTACATTTAGAATAATGTGCATATGCATTGGGTATGTTATCATACGAAGTAGAAAATAGCTAAGTGAAATACCAACTTACTCAACTAGAATAAGAAAACATTATTTCAAAGATAAAAATTTTATTTTAAAAAATAGTATTGATAATTGGAATAATTTTACCTATTTAAAACAATTGAACATAAAATTATAAAAATACACCCATTATTTATACTAGGCATACTCATTACATGGTCAAACATACATAGTCAAACAATCTTTCCATGAAAATACCAACACTCATTAGTGGTAACTCATCCTTCCACCAAGATATTCATTGGTGATAATCCACTCGATTCCCCAAGTATCTCTAATTAATGGAAAAGTCTATTGAAAATGAACAAACACCACTACACACTATTCCATGTATACCATGCTTCACTATCCATTTATTTAACATTAATCAATTATTATATTTAAAGTATTAAATAGATCGTCCTACTTGCATAAAAACAATGTCGTAATTTAAAATCCTGAATCAAATCAATTTTCACAAAAACAATTTGAAATCAAATGATTTTAAAATCATTAACGAAAAGTTTTACATCAAATAAATCATCCAATATTTTCTTTTAAAATATAAGGAAATCATATTTGGAAAATTAATACTTCATGTTCTATAGTATGTGTATAAAGGGGAGAATCAACCCACCTCACACGGAATAATGAGGAACATGAAGAATCGAGACTAGTACTAGAAAATCCTACCTCTCTTTCTTGTTCCTTCAATAATTCCTAGATTGGAATTCTGAAAAATGGACCGATGCAATAGATCTAGAATAGAAACTTTGATATAAGTTTCATTTCAAATAAAATATAAAGGATCTATAATGAATAGAAAAAGGATAGAAAAGTGATATTACATTTAATCTTATAAATCAACCACAAGTTAATCAATTGAATACTGGTTCTAGAGGGAGGGGAGTTTCTAAAATCACATAGTGGGGCCCATTAGTTCATGATCATATGTCTATGGGATAAGAGTAAGAGTTTTTGGGTGAAAAAGGAATAAACATAAAATATATGGTTGTGATTAATTTTGTTTCACAGTTAGATTACATGGTTTAAAAATTTGTGCTAATTATTTGAGTGTTGTTAAACAACATCCAAGAGGATGTACAATTGTCCTACATGGTTTTATGGAAATATATAAACAACCACATGAAAACTCTTCAGAACACCAGTGTGTAATAATGTATAATTTATATAGTTGGGATAAACTATTCAGAATATTCACATCAACCACTAACATAACCAATAACTTCCATATTAATATGTAAAATTTCTATTAGAAGATGGACAATTTTAACTATCCCTAAGTAGAACCTAAAAATATAGAAATAGTTACCTTAAACACCCAATCTAACCAAAATCAAAAAAATTCAATCCCAAATATTATAAATGTAAAAAATACATAATAAAAGGATAATATACTAGATACCATGGGGGTGACATTCTCTCTACCATTATGATTTATGTCCCTATAAAGATAGATATTTTTGGTGTTTTGGAAAATTTAAGCCCACTTTCCAAGATATATTTCCCACATTACTATATCTAATCTTGAATTTCACAATGTTTATATCATATTAGAACAAATGGAATATATTTTCCACATAATATGTAATTCCATTTCTCTGAGATATGAATCAGTTCATGACTAAATATAGAATTAGGAACTCGATCAACATTATCCTATCAAATCACATGAATATAATCAGGATGTTATTTCTTGAGTTGAGATATTTTGAATTTAATTTTATACAATCTGAATTATGATGGATAAGCCCTCAAATAATAATGACCAAAAATTCATTCAAGTATCTCAAAAGGTATATCTTATAGAGGAGAAAACTTTCCTAGTACACCCAATCAATGATTCCCCAATAATAGATTGAAATTCAGGAACATACATTCTCCCATAAAAAGGATAATTGGGTATGATGGGTTTTTGAATAACATTTATAATGTATTATTATGAAACTATCAATTTATTGACCATTGGAATCTTCTTGTTGATTTCATGAATATGGATAAGTCCTAGTAGTGTAGTTTCCCTGGTCTCTACACAATAAAGGGATAATCAAAATGTGGTGTCATAAAATTCCACCAATAGATCAATATATATTGTGGATAGATTAATGTTTATATAAAGAAACACTAATTTTTTAATTTTCCTCCCATGAGCCACCAAAATCCGTAACAAAAGCTCAGATTATGTTTTCCAATCTAATAATCATTCCTTACAATTGCCCATATATTTATAGATGGTATGATTTAATCATGGTCAACTTGGTACCCAAATCATGATGTACATATTTTAAAAAATGAATGGTAAATAAAGATATTGTTCAAAGATGTTTGAAATTGGTATTCCATGATATGATATCACTTCCCAAATGTAAATTTTTTCCAATTCAACGTCAATATTGTATTTGCAGATCCAAATGAAGTAATATGACTTTATAAATCTATCTAGAATTACCCAGATTGAATTAAACACACAAATAGTTCATGGAAAACCCTTGAAAAATTATATAACCATATTCTCACATTTCCATATGGGTACAGGTTATGCTAGAAATATTTTAGCTAGTTATTGATTCCCACCCTTGACCTACAGAGAAGTTATAAATTTTGAAGGATAATGAACCAAATTTTATTATGTACATAGACAATAAAAATTATTTGAAATATCCTTCTACATATTTTGGATCCCTGGATGAATCACCCACTTAGAGTGGGGTAAAATAATTTTTTTTTTCAGTACATGATTTTAGAATGACGATTCGATCTTGAAAAAGAATCAATAAGTTCCAATATTATTTCTATATGTTAATGATCTCCACACCATGATGTTTTTCTATAATGGTAAATAAATATGTATTTAATATTTTATAATCCTTGAATTTCTTAATCAAACCAAGATTTAGAGTAATTGAAAACAATACTCCAAATCCATCATACTTTTTGTAATCTACATGGATATCTACAATAATAATGATTGATATACACTTGTCACAACATTTTATGTCTATTTGATTTTATGAAATTAATATTAACGAAAAATCTATAGAATTTTCTTGTATTACTGTATAATCTCAGTTAATGAAAAAATTAAGAGATATTTCATCCATCATCTTTGTCCCAGGTTCACATACATTTGTGAAAAGATGTGTTTCAAGATTTTATTATCTACAAACACAGTGTAATTATCTATAAAAAGTTAATGATTCCATGTTATCAAAGAATGAAATAAAAATACAATAAAAGTTCATGGGTAAGATAATCCTTTTCATAAACACAGAAATTCCAAGATCCATATTCTATGAAATGATTTCATTTTATGAGGACACCATCGAGTCATGATCTAGATGAATCACAATAGACCAAAAAACTCTTCACAGGTTTTGGAAACTTAATAATTGGTTCCATTGTGATCCTATTCTTATATTCCAAAATAAATTCTTGTAAAACACCACTCTTGTGGAATTGGGTTCTAATTCATGTAAGCACTTTCATATGAGATGCAATACCTGACAATTCCTGAATAAAAATACCATGGTAACTTTATATGTTAAAAAATATTTATATGTAAAATATGTTATTCAGTGGTTTCCCTAAAATGAGAAATTCTATCCGTATAGGTTCTATGAATATAAATGTTTCAAAAAATTACATATCTATGTAAGAGAATATCTAATATCCAAAATTCACAATTAGGTAATTTTTCATATAACTAGTGGTCTCAAAAAATGATAAACATGATCTCTAAATCATCTTCATGGTATTGTTTCAACATGAGAATACACTAGAATGTAATCCACATATACCCAAATAAATTAATATTAGTACCATTGAAATAAACGATTCCTTAATTATATTATAACTACTGGTGTATTGGTAAGACCAAAGGGAATGACCATATATGCATAATGACTATATTGAATCCTAAAAGATATCTTTATAATACAATCTTTCCAAAATAAATTTTTGTGATACCTATACAATAGGTCAATTTTATAGATCCATTGATATTTATTCAATTTATTTAAAAGTTACCCAATTCATGGAAGAATAAATATATTCTTTTTCACACCATAATTCATCTTATGATAATGAATAAATATTCAAAAAAATATATATTCCTTATTGATAAAAATAATCAGAGTATCCCAATAAAATGTACACATCCTTATGAATATTTGCATTCTAATTAATATAATTTTTTATTTAATTCCATCAATTATATTTGTTTAATTCTATATGATGAAATTGAATTTAAAATTTCCCTAGAATTTGACCAATTTAAAATAACACTTCTCTATATTGTGGTAAACTAGTGATATTTTTGTGAAATTCATTAGGTTTCAAATACAAAATGGTTTGGAAAATTCTATTGTCAATTATATTGTTACCCCTAATGTGAATAATATTGATTGTTAAGAAATAATTCCAATTATTTGTGATAAAATTTCTATTATCCCAGTATTCACATCCTAGTATACATTAAATAAATTCACTATCCATTCAAGAGATTGAAAATTTACTCATCATAGATAAAAATTGATATGATACCTGAATATAACTAACGCAATGTATTACTATGATAAAATAAAATAAATCTATTTTAAATATAGTTAAGTCACAAACATACCAAACTCTATCAATTTTTATAAAACATGTTAATCATTTAAATAACATGTAATATTTCATCCTTAAATGTGTTTTGATACTCATCACATGTGGAATCATCTGAATATTCAACCCCATTAGAACAACTACACATGAATAAATAAAAGTCTTGGATGCAAAAATGTCAAACTGGATTTTCATTACTGTTTAGTTATGATGAATATTAATGCATATAGTCAAAGGATTTTATTGATCCTCATTGATCATCTAATTAACACCATATAACTTATTACTTATTCCTTAATGTTATATGCTTCTTTGTTTCAGTTGCATTACTAGAGGTATTAGGGAATTCCAAGAATCACCCTGGGTTATTTCCTTCTAATGATTAGATATATTTTAACATAATCATCCAAAAAATAATAAGATGTATGATATATATGATATGTATTTCCATCAATTGAAATTGCAGAGTTTTGGAAATAATGCTAAAAATGTCCCATATGACAAGATATGTGACTTGATTTTTGTGGTGTAAGAAAATCCCAAGTCACATTCTCTAAAAATCACATTAGTAGAATTTAGTCCTAAAACTATTGTATGGTGGAATATTATCAAATCTATAGGTTTGAACATTTGATTCTATGAATCCTAGGAAGTATGTGTCCCTATTTCTGTTATTCAAAATATTAGTGTTCACCCATGAACCCTTATATAAAAACATACCCCCCCCCCAATAATATTGATATAAATACCCCCTTCCACCCCTATCAATCTATTAAACATATATGTAATATTAGTAACACAGAGTAAAACTATATTAGAATGAATTTTTGATCATAGTCTATACTTGAATATGTATTACTTCTAGGATGTACTAGCTACCACTTCAGAAAAATAGACCAATTTTTTTAAAATATATTTATATTATACTATTTATTTTTTTGTTTCATAAGATTTAAAATAATATCATTTTAGATATCTTGATGTCATGTGGGTAGTTTTTTGTTTATGTAATTTTTAAAATCCCTTATATGTATGGGGATAGTTGAATTTGGCTTGGATAAAAAAAATTCCATGATAAAAATGAAATACCTTCAAATATACAAGCTTCTAACATGAACTTTATATCGGTAGAGATTCCATGTTAATCAAATATTCAATTCATTTTACAAATCAACACTTATATCTTTTAATGTTTTGAATCTATATGAATGATTGGTGGATTCTATTCCTAAAATTGCATGGAGTAATCTTTATGTAAACATTCATCATATTTATTTCCATTATAAAAAGCTTGAAATTCATTTCCAATGCCTTATAAAAGTTTTTGGATCAGCTTTCTCTCCAGTGAAAGAAACTTTTTTGTAGACTCCTCTTATAGGATTCTAAATCATCCAACCAATTCTATTTTTCAATAGTTATAAGAAAATAAAACATAGTCATCACTCATTAATAATCAGAAGTCTTATGATATTTCAAATAATACAAAGAAACAATAACTATATCTAATACCCGAGAATCATAAAACATAATATGATCAATGAATTCCAAGTGGGTTATATCACTACTAATGTATGATACACTACACTCATCTACTAATCCCATGATGATGGGGCGAAATCTCTCTTCTAGGTGTCTAAAACATATTTTGAAATCCGATCACTATAGTAACCTAATGTTCAGCCTAAAAATTTTTACTATATGTTTTTCCTACAAATATTACGTTATGACACTTAATATATTGTTTGTTTCATCAAAATATGTTATTTTGAACAAAAACGATACCATTTGTGACATCCGGAATCTAAATATTAACTTGGAAATAGATCATATTCATCTAAACATAGGTGATTACCCAAGTAACCACTTTCTAGAAATAAATTACCATATAATTTTAAAACATTTGGAGGTAGTTTTTGATTTTAATATCCACACCATTTCATGTCAATCCAGAAATATCCAACCAAACTATAATATGCATGATGTGTAAACTTTCAAACTCATGAGAAAAACAAAATAATAATAATGTTAGAGTAATTGAATAGAAAAGAAGAATAAAAAGACCCAAGATAACTAAAATACATATTGACATATGAAAACTAATGTGGAATCACTCCAACCACTCTATGAGAGAAATATATCATCCAATCCCTATCTAGAGAGAGTAGCAGCATTATGCTCCACTGGATGAATAAAAACTTTTTCCATCACAACTATTACAAAGAACATTATCTTAATATTCAATATAGTGAATATATAAGGGGTGAGTAATCATACCCTGTAGTAAATCACCACGGGACTTCCCCACTCATGCCACATGGACAAGAACATATTATCTCAAAAATCAAAAAATAATATAAAACAAAAGTGAGGAACATAAAAAGAAATGTACCAATATAATACAATTTAATGTAATATCAGAACATATTATACATTATTTCCATTTTTAGGCTCATTACATGATCACACACACACAGAAACACATACATGCATGCCAAGAAATTAAATATACTCATTAGTTATATCTCATCCATCTTCCAAGCCATTAATTGGTGATAATCCTTCTTGCACCTTAATTTTGGAACCACGTGCCAATTAATGTCCACTTCTAATGAAAATGGTCACACACACAAACACATACACACAAAAACACACACATAAACATAGATGCACACACACACACACAATATTACATTTATACCAATTTATCCCATCAATTAATTTCAAATAAATCAATTATTCCCTTTAAAATATTTAATAAAACAAATTTTATATGTTAAATAAAATAAAAAATTTAAAACCATAAATCCAAGGGGTTATATAAAAACCATTAATAATATAATATTTTGAAAATCATAATCAAAATAGCTTTATATAATTAAATCATTCAATAATTTCTATGAAAATCAATGAAAATCATTAGCAATAATTAAACCTTCATGTTCTAGAACAAGTGTCTGAAATAGAGAATCCACATACCTCATGATGGATAATGAGGAACATGCGGAATCAAGAAGAGATATAGTGAATTTGAGCTCTATTTCACATTACTCCAAAAAAATCCAAAACAGTAATACTCAAAACATGAATAATCCAATAGATCCAAGCATAAAAACCACAATCTAAATTTTTTTTTTGGAAAATAATAACATCTAGATAGAATAGAAATATTAGGTGTGAAAAGTAATTTTAACTTTAGTCAACAAGATCCAATAAACATAGATATATTAAAAATGGGTTTCCAAACCAACCTATAGGAGTCCTCTGGTTAAAGATCCTATGTTCACGGGGGAAGGGGGAATAAGACTTTTTGGAGAAAAGTTGAGTAAAAATAAATTTTTTATATGTTATTAATGTATGCACATGGTTAGAATGCATGGTTTAGAAAATTTTTTTCTAAATATATGAGTACCGATGGTGAAAACCTAGAGATCTACTAGGTTATTCCACATAGCTTGATAACCATGAATTAACTATGCAAAACACCTCTAACTTAAAATTCCCAATTCAAATGGGTTATATAAACTATACTACAACCATGAACTTACCTAATAACTCCTAGATTTCACTAAATGGTTTTCTAGAGATGCGGAATTTCTTAACATAATAGTTCCCAAATCATGAACCACTAGAATAGTTTCCAAGACACACGAAAAACATGAATAAGATCTCAAAAATAAACCCAAACATTATATAACATCAATATACATAATAAAATTGTAATGTTCCTCAAACCTATGGTGTTCAAAATGTATTTACCTAAAGTTAAAATATATCACTGATAAGATATACCTATGAATCTCATGGTTTTATTAAGAAAATCTGTTCTCACCAAGAAGTTAATTCCTCTAAATATTGAATGTGAGGAATATAGCCTCCAACATCAAATAAATGGCCAAATTTCTCTTTCCATCGGTTTTCAAATACATATACCCATAAGACGTCACAAAATTCATCTATATCAACATGAAATAGATCCTATATCTAGAGAAAACATATATCACTATATAATAAACCACCTCAACTGTTATTCTTACAAAAAGAGAATATCTCAAAATCTACAATTAATCATAAAAGGTTTTTTACATCACTTCGTCTAGTTGAATACTTGTCCTTTATATTATAAAGTAGTAAAAGGGGAAAATCATGGAATTTTTTCCCCAAATATCTAATAAAACCATTCCAATTTGATAAAAAAATTATATCGCTAATAACCTTTTATGGGGTTCCCAATCTTTCACTATATCCATCATTGTTAGGTCTATGATTACACCATGACTAGAGATGAAATGAATTAAATAGTGAACCTATCCAATCATAAACTAACACATTGTTAGATTATCATATAACTGATGTTCCTTAAGCAAGTCCAGGACCATCATCTAAATTATAATAAATGATAATATCATTGATAATCAAAACAAGAAACTGGTCCCATGATTGAAATATTGGATTCATAAGTATCAAGAAAATCAAAGGTGAATTTATCACAGAAATGGGCAAGAAAAATAACTCATAGTGTCCAGAAATCATTTGAATAACATTTTAGAATATCCTCCATGTGAACCAACAACTGGTCGTAGATGGATTGATCAATATTTAAGAACGATATTGTACATTACAATTGGTTGAAGAGGTCATAGATACTTAGAAAGCGGTAATTATTTTTTATCATCGCCTAGTTTAGGTGTCCAGAATAAATTAATATACTCAAGATTACATTCAAATTTTTTACAAAGGAAAATTGGGTTGCCAGGGGTATACACTGGGTTTGATAGAACCTATATACTAAATGTCATAAAACTATAATCTTATCATAATGATGTTAGTATGTTCCATTGGATGCGACACAAAAGTTATCGGTCCCATCCTAGGGTGAAAATTAATTTTGAAGTCAATATTTATCCCCTAAGGTAGTCCTTGTAAATATTTAGTGAATGAATATATATATATCCCTTAAATAAAAAAAAAATTAGATGTTTGATGTGTATAATCGACATAGATTGAAGATATATAAGTGATTTTATATAGGATACATCTTCATATTCATGATCCACAATCCCTCTTCTAGTTAGTCCTTTATTCAATTTGATAGAAAATCATGTTAAAATTTCCTATATACATTTAACTATCATATGATTAAATTCTATAAGTTTATATTCCATGTATTTGTAGTCCATACCTAGAATTAACTAATATTGTTTCAATATAAAAATAAATAAGTCTCTTGGTGAACTCTCTACCACTAAGGTCGACTATAGCACCCCACCATAAGTGGGAGTTAACAGAGAGACTAAACTACCCTATATATCCCTAAATAGACCTTGTCCAAACATATATTCCCAGAATTATTCATATCACATCATTTCAATATTGTATCTAATGTGGTCATTGAACCCCAATGTGTAATATGAAACTATCAAATCACCCAATTGTAGTTGTATAAGCTCTTGGATCCCTGTGAACTAGTTTTGAAACTCATCTCATGAAAGTTTCACATCATAATGTGTATTGGAGACTAGAATACACTAGTCTCCTATCACTCCAGGAATAATATTGTACATAATTAAAAAAACTAGTCTGTTCTGGATTTCATGAGCAAGAAAAATCAGATTACCAATTCAAGACAACAATATACTTCCTAAAGCTCTAGATCTACAAAAAACCTAGTTAGTATGTATCATTGAAACTAAATAAATAGGTGAAACCCATGAGTATCACTATCTTTTACCACTATAAAAATATATACACTACATTTTGACAAACAACATCATGAAATGATGGAGGCAATTCAACGCCCCACTCATCATGTGGGAGCACTATACTCTGATCTCCTAGTGGGGACAACTCATAGAGTGGTTCCTTCACCAAGGATCATCAAACATTTGTTCTTCATCACAACCTTTTCTTGGTATCCTAGATGTAGATCGTCGTAGAGGCCTATTAAACGTTAAGAATATGTCCTAGTTTAGATGATCATATCTGGGGAGTTGACATAAGAATGGAATGAAATTAAAAGTCCCTTTCCCATATTATTTAGGTAATATTTGTTTTCCTACTATTGGATAGTCCTAGTATTTTTATACATTTCCATAACAACATCACATGGTTCCCTGGTCTGAGAGATAATCATGAGAAACCTAAAAATATTTTCCCTATATTCCCAAACCAATCCTCTCAACGTAAACATATCCAAACACTGACCCAATAATTAGCATGTTATGATACCACTCTATCAAATGTAACCCACTGAGGCTCATCTTGAGATGATTATAAGACGACAGTGACACCTCATTCCCTTTACCGATATAAAAACTGCTGAAGACTAATTTCAAGGATGAACATCACACATGATGAGTGACTTTATTGTAAGATACTTATACACACACAAATATATATATATATATATCAATAAAATAATGTATATATATTAATAAAAGGTTGAACCTATAGTCTATATGATGATTAATTCAATAACCTCCAATTAAACATCAGATTAAAATAATGATTCCACTAATAAAGAGGGGAAAAGTATTTTCCAAACAAAACGTATAGTAAACTAACCTGAAAAAACTACTGAATGTGAAAGAGAGAGACCTTATAAGGATATTACGAAGTAACCACAATACATAGTCATAGTCTCCTGGTAAAAAAATCACCACCAATTACTATCCCCAAACATCTTATCCAATATATCTACAAACTTCATATGACATGCCACATACTGGAAAATCCCATTCCAGGTTGAGTATATACAAACCTAGTAAGAAAATATGATCAATATAAAGATAGGAATAATAAGAATATATTATGCCTAACCCACAATAAAAAAGTGAAAGGAAAAATCATTAATTTATATGATCATAATGAAACCTTAGTCAAAGAGTGAGGTGCCACAATATTCATAGAAAAATAAGAACAATGAGTAAGTTTTAATCCTTAAGATAAAATGGTATCATGATTATAATAAACATAAAACCCACTAAAAACATAATAATGGAGGTCCAACACCTCATTGGGTGATTTTTTAGTCGATGGAATACTAACTCTCATTCCAAGAACATGTGTAACCTCATGAAAACATAAGGGAGAATTCATGAATCACTAGATGTTGCCTCATTTGAGAGAGTATTGAAACTATTAAAGGACTTTCACCCTATCGAAGCTCGATTATAGGGGAGTACCACATCAAATATTGAGTTCCTACACCTAGATATGTACTCGCGGTGCCAAACCCACCTATATAAATGATGTTGGATACAATCAACCTAAGATAAATTATCTTCATTAGGAGAGTATTGATCTAATAATAAACTCCAATGATCACACTAGAGAATAGAACTTAGATGACCATTTTGGAAGAAATGAACAACTCATTATACCTCATTAAATAGCTCAAATGTTTAAGAAAAGGCCACTATAACATCATAAAAAAATACTATGGATGGTCTACTCATGGTCCAAGTGAGTCTAATGAAATTCATTTGGAATAAATTCTAGTAAAATAACAAGATTTGTTCATATTGGGAACATTACATGTATTCCCATGCCCATCCCCAGTCATGTTTCACTACCCTACAAGGAATTTGATAACCCATGTAAACTGCATGTTCTAGGATACACATGGTTTGTAGTATGTCCTATGTTCTTGGGAATGTCCATTCCTGAACCCAGCTCGACTGGATATATATATCCACAAAACATTTCTATATGGGGACACGACATGTCCTACCACTTGGTTTCTTGGGTGTGTACTCTATATATATGTCTTGGAATCCGAGGTAGTATCACATGACATATGGGACTAGCCACACAATATGTGACATTTAACCTTCTATCAAAACCCTATGTTCTATAGATGGAGGACTATATGACATGTTCTCTTCTGAAACATAGGTTTTGTAGTTGGTATTTTCATAGATAGTAGTGTTTTGTCACCCATATCTTCACACATCCACTATATCCACAAAAAATGTGACTACATTTCACATCTAAGGCCTCTAGTAATGGAAGAACCATCTCTGATCAATGATATCTATCCTCTAATGGATGGAAAATAGAATTTTCATCAAGGCATGACATGTTTTTTAGGACTCTATCATCTCCTGGGTGTTTTCCCCATAACGTTTATCTTGAAAATCAAACCCTAATGATCAATTGTCATCATATCTTCTAAAAACGACTATGTCGATTTTCAATCAAAGAAATACGTACTTGTGTTAGATCATTCCATGAACTAGATTATCTTTCCAATCATTATCCGACCATAGGTTGATGATGATCTGATTGATAAATGTAGGGGAGAGGCCCAATAAATCAAGGTGAGGTCATCAATGGTCGATGTGAACCCGAACATTGATATAAAATTTGTAAAAAACAAAATAATAAGTACTAAATCACAATGAATAAAATCTAGGACTAATAGAAAAATATTTTTCGATATATCCATGCAAAGAAAATATTGAAATCTAATAAAGATTAATATCCTTGTTAAGAATAAACACTGGTTCATGAAAAAATACACAAAATAATTTTCCCTATTTAAAATTGATCAATAAAAGCTGAAAAATGATTATGCATCACTGTTGCTAGTGAGATATATAATTTTTTATTTTATAATGATATCCATTGATGAAAATTATTGATTCCTGAACCCCCTAGAATTTATATTTAAGGTCCTCACTTGCAATGACTATCCCCTCCTATCAATATCCATGGGTGATGTGACTGACCTAGGACGTGATATATAACATAGTTTATATTGAGATAGTCTCTAGGTTGTATAGTTAATTATTTAATTAATTACATAATTTAATCAATCATTTACTTTTCCTAGGACTACACATCATCAAAAATATTGATGTGTACAAAACATATGTTTATACTAGGGTAAACCCCACATTCTACATTTGATCATTGTTCCCGTTTTTCCGTTTGAGACTCTAATGAATGAAAAATATAGTATTTACTAAAAAAATATGTTCACATGGTTTAGTATATTTTCTATATTTGATATATCTATTTGGGGACCTGTGAAACCCATAACACCATGCTAGCATTGAATAAAAAACCAAACACACACATATATGTATATATAATTATAAAAAAATTCAAAACATCAAAACCAGAGTTATTACATAAGGAGTGATACATGTTAAAAATATATCATAGTTTAAAGTATTTGTGAACATGTTATATAACACATTTTAGATCTACAAGATTTAATAATGTTTACAAAATAATTATATTAAAAAATCTAAAATACTATTCCAATATTTATTAAACAAAAAACATTAAAATTTCCATATGAATCCATCATAACATTATTAAAGGATTATTCTTGAAAATTTATAATAATTTAATGGTTTAGGGTTTATATCATTAAATTAATTATCAGAAGATACATATTTAAAATTATTTATTCATTATTAAATTGATCCTAAATAAATTTATACCTGATATTTTAATGTTTTATCATAGAATATTATAATTGTGTTTTTGGAATTAAAATAATAGAAAAATTGTAATACTATGTAGGAATATAATAAAAATAAATATTAAATCACAAAATATGTTTTTAATACAAACATATTTCATGCAACAAAAAAGAAACTATAAACTCATCCTTTCTAATGGATAAAAAACCAATAATTTCTTCAAGGAGATCTATGAAATTAATATTTTAACAATAAAATCACATATACAATATTTTATTTTCCAATAAAACCTATAATCTCAATGTTTAGAAATTGTGTACCTAAATAAATTAGAATAGAAATTATTGGAATAAAATAGTCATGAATAAAGTGTTAATTTAATAATATTATATCATTTGTAATCGCATTAAGGTGAATTTCCATAGGATTTGATTGAACCATATTAGAGGAATCTATATTAAACATTATATCTTTGAATTAAGAAGTTAGATAGAAAAAATATGTATCATTCCACTAAACATATAAATAACTATGCTTTTTCAAGATTTATCATCATCCAAATTTGAGTTAGTACTCTTGGGGGTTGTAATAATTAAACTAGAATCTAAACCAACCTTTCTACTAACTCATTAGTATATTTATATTAATAAATAAATATAACATCTTTCCTATAAAAAACATAAAGAATGAAAAACAACATTAACTCAATAATTAAAGTGATCTAAAATTCATTAGCCCTAACCTTAGAATTTTTTTATACAAAATTACACTATAATATAAAAATAATAAATCATCAATATATATTAAAATAACTAAAATAAAATTACACAAATAATTAATATATAATTTTCTATCAATATGTATTCTATTATAAACATTTTTTAATAAAAAATTGTATTTTATACCATTATCATGGATCTTGTTTAAAAAAATAACAATATTAATTAAAGTGAAAACATGATTTGGGAATTTTCCATGTTCATATCTGGGAGGTTGATTCAAAATAAAATTATTTTAAATTAAACAACATACAAATTCACATTTAAATTACATGTGAAAATATTAAAAACCTTCAAAACAAGAAAATAATTACCAGATCCTAATAGATGTAATCATAGAAACCAAATAAAGAGACCCATCAATAACAATTCCTTCCTTCTCAGATAATACATGATATATTAAACTATATTTATTGTTAATTATTTGACTAAATTTATCAAAATAATTATAAACAATCCACTTATTTCTTGAAAAATATTTTTCATTAGAGATTTTATCTAGATTTAAAACATTATTTTTTGAACTTATTAAGTTCTTATTTCTTTGAAGTCATAAAATCAATTTCTTTTATGGTTTCATAGATATCATTAATTTTAAATTTATAATAAAATAAGAATTAAATTATAAATTTAAAAATGAATTTATAGTTCAAATTCAAAGCTCTAAATTTGCAATTACATTCTCTTAGTGGTGGTACTTATGATTTTTATGGATTAAATAATATGATTGTGTTTGGATATCCCAACGCCATGATTAATAATTTAACTTTTTAAGATTACTCCTCACTAAAATTAAACACTTTAAATTCAACTTTAATGTTTTTAAAATATATAATGTAATTGTCAATATATTAAATAAACATTACATGAAAATTTTCCAACTATTTATTTTTATTATTATATAATCTATAATATTTTTTATTAGTATAATATACTAGAAAAACATGATCATCATGTTTATAACTAAAGATAACTAATATATTGTTAGTATTTAAAATACAAATATTACCTCAAAACACTCTAAAGCAGACATATTTATGTTTTATTCAATAAAACAGTTCAAAATGTGTTTTATGTAAAATGATATAATAGAAATAATATTCAAAATTGAATAAGAAATATAATTAGGCTTATCATATAAAAAAATTGTTAAATTATATTTTTTTAAAATTATTATATATTTTTCAACATTAATTTTATACTTATATTACATTACACCATTTTATTATTGAGTTCTTAAAGAAGAAAAATTATGAAAATTTCGATTTACATTAAATAAATTCTCAAAATATAGATTAAAAAACTCATATAATTTTTCAAATCATAAGGAAATAATTAGGTGAAATTATTGATATGGAATTAATTTTCAAAATTTATAAATTTAAACAATGTTTTCTGTTTATGAGTCATGAAATAAATACTGGAAAACCTAATAAAATTAAAAACATTTAAAATATATAATTTTCAACTCATAAACAAGAAATTTTGATATGTCTAAACAAATAAACATGAAATTTATATAATGTTTTATCCGAATAAACATTGGTAACTAATATTAATTCCTCTTTGGGATCCTTACATATTAACCATTAATCACATACATATAATTCACTAACATTTAAAAAGGGAAAATCCAAAAACATTTCATACTTTCCAAATTTGTGTTGAAATTAAAAATAATAATTTAAAAGACTCATATTAAAAAAATATATTTTTCTCAATAGATTTGAGACACATAACATTTTTCTTAGTTATTTAAAAATATTAATTGAGTAATTTTATCATTCAAATCTATGTATATCAAATATATCCTTAAAATCCACCCATATATTATCATCATCCATAACAATAATTCCATCACAGAAAAGTTTTGATATACTTATTATGATATTATTCAGACCATATAAATCTAAAACCATTGAAATTATAAATTATTTACAAATATCTAATTATCTATAAAATCTAACCATTCCTTTACTATTGTCCTCAAAAGATAAGGATCCTCAATTTCATTTATTATTGGAAATAAATGTCTAAGGGTAACTTGTAATTTGTTTTGATTTTAGCTCTATATACACCATGAATGTTAGAGACTATTGAGTTATATTTCCTAAAAAGTAATTCTTGTGTAGAGTTACTTTAGTAACCATAATCTCATGGGCCTAACTAGATTAGAAGAAAAATTCTTGGGTACCCAAAAATTTGAAGATATTAATTATTGATAAATACAGAAGATAAATTTTCATTAATATATATATTTTGTTTTGCGAAATGATTGTAAAAATCGAAATTATAATTCATTTGTGTAATTTCCTCCTAAATAAAATCTTAACATGTAAAATTAGAAACACTTCAATTAATATTTTTTGACAAATGAAATTCTATACATATTTGGAGTCTGTAGCGACCCCAAACCTAGTCATTCAGAGCCACTGTCTACATTATTATATTGTCATAATATACAAGAAATAACATCCTAAACAACTGAATAGTTATTAGTCTTGGTAATATAGAAACATACATCAAATTATAATTACAATTTAAAAAATAAAATAAAAAAATATTTTATTTGAGAATCCCATTATTACTCATAGTGTATTCCAACATTCAAATCACAAAACATTTCCAAGTATCATGGGGAGAAAAATAATAATAAAGGGGTGATCTCAGATGGTCAGAAAGAGATAGTGTACAATAGTAACTATCATGTAAAAATAATCACAATCAATATGGAAATGTAAATAACTAAGAAAAATCCATTTAATAAATAAGCTGAGAAAAATAGTTCAGAAATAAATTTTTCTTAGATAAATCCATATAAATTATCACATGATCTTGAAACTTTTCCATAGATATTATAAATAAAATAGAAAACACATGTAAATTATTAACTAATATCATAATAGGGAAATAAAAAATGTTAGACATTAAAAACAAGCTATCAAAGTCTCATTCCAATACTTCTTACCATCATGTCCTCGTGATATGAAATCATACAATAATGGGTAAGGACATAACCAAATACCCAACATAATTTTTCTTATGATACCCACTAATGCATAAAGGGTCTATCTATAATTGGGTCCCACCCATCACATACTAATTACAAGGCATTCCTCATAGGATGTGGTGATACGTAATCAACAAAAACATTCATATTTAAAAAATAGTATATAAAATATTAATAAATACCCCAATCAAATACACATGATCATAAACCAACCGGAGTAATATGTGAATGGTATTAAAAATATACATTCTAAATAAAATTGATTATAAAACAACAGAATAAATAATAATAATGAATTAAATAAAAAATACCCCATATGAATGAAATATACAATGAAGCGTTGATGTCATTAATGAATAGAAGCATATTAAAAATAACATTAAAAAAATTTTAGAGGAAAATCACCTTTTAACTTTGAAAATATTTTGAAACAAAAATCTCAGAAAATATTTTGAAAATAATTTAATTTTAAATGATACTTTATAAAATATAAAATAATTCTTAAAACATTGAGTGGTCCAGATAGGAATAAAATTTTGTTCATGTCGTACAAATAAAAACAATGATTCCATTTATATTAATAGTAAATTCCAAACAAGGCGTGTTTTAAAAAAGACATGAATATTCCAATCAAGATATTTTGTAAAAAAATAAAAATGGGTAAAAATGTATTTAATTTTTAATATTTTTAATATTAATAATGGTAAAAATAAAATTTGACATAATAGATAATATAAGTTATTATAATTACAAATATTCAATCCATTTTTCAAAATTTATTTTACGATAATTTTTATAATCCAATTCTAAATTATATCTACATACGAGATAGAAAAGCAAGTTTACAAAGGGAATATTCAGATAAATATAGAATGTTTTAATATCAAAATTAAAACTAAAATTAATTTAAATGACATAAATTCATTAAATTTTAATATAATTTAGATATTTTTTACTTAAAAAAAATTAAAAGTTAATTTAACTAAATAAATTTTTTTAACTCAAAGGCAGATTTCAATGAAAATTCAGTATTTTTCACTATTAATTAAAAAAGGAATCTTTTCAGAAATATTTAAACATTCACCAAAAGAAAATTTTGAAATTTATATTTTAAAAATTAATATATTTTTCAAATAAATAATAAAAAATTCTTAAAAAATAATTTTAAATTATTTTAACAAATCTCAACTAATCGGTCATTCTTAAAAATACAGTTTTCAAGAAGACATTTATTTATATATAAAATGGTTTTAAAGTTACTTATAATCATTTTATAACCATTTAATTTATATTATAAATGTGGAAAATATATAATTTCAATAATTTAGTTGGTAATATTCTTACCCACCAATTTAACTACTAGGTTATAATGGTAATATTTAAATAATAATATTTTACAAGAGTGATGAATTTTGTTTAAACCTTATGTGGTGTGAATAACAATATATTGTAGAAATTTAATTTGTTTAAAAATAAATATTTCATAAATTCTTGTTGTGTTATATTTTATTTTCAGCTTGGTGTTTCATTCCATGCATGGTATTATACATGATTTTTGTTATTTTCAAATATCAGGATGCTACATTATACCCCCTTAAATGAAGTGCATCTACACAATTTAATCTTGATTTCAATAATCATTTGTTTTACATTTAAAAATTCCTCTTAATGAAATATCACATCATCAAAAGCCTTAATAAAAAAGCTCTTAATAAAAGACAATTAGAATTATGAAGGTCATCTCGAATAATCACATAACTAGGTTTCTAAGAAGAATAACATAAGTGGGATGTGAAGATATGGACATGTAATAAAAGTGTAAAGCCCAATTAATGATAGAGGCTGATAAAAGACATATTCCTCTTTAAGGTGAATGATCAATAGAAATTCAACAACCAAAAATAACATAAACTTATGATGAGTTAAGGGACCATTTGATCCATCTGAAATAAATGTACTTAGATTAGGGAATTCTAAAGATCCATTTCATAATGTTGAAGAATTCATTAACTATATTTATCAAGAACATATGAAAATTTAATTAATTGATATTTTTCTATTTAATAGGAACAATTTCTTTACAAGTATGTGATTAAATCAATTCCACCTTTAGTTCTTACTACAGGAAATGAATATCAAAAATAAATTTTTATACCTGAAGCACATTTGATAGATCACTATAATTCCAAGTCATTCCTAATGTATCTAAATATTTTAAAAAATCAAATTGGTTATGGAATGTTTTCCAATATCACCAAATTGAAAGTTAATCCATTCCATATATAATTAGCTTTATGAATCTTCCGAAAATTGTCTCTGTAAATTTGAGGTACAAAACATTTGAAGGAAGGTCACTAAATAAAAATTATATTACCATGACAGTATAGATTATATCTTAAAGTCACATTCCACATATGTTTATACATTGATCACTATAAAACCTTAATGAAGGAATGCATACTTCCAAAAATAAAATCCCAATTTTTTTTGAATATATTACATAAGCCCAAATATGAATTATACCCCCACAAAAATACCATAAACCATCAAATCACTAACCAATTTCATGGTTATAAATTATTTCCCACAAAATTATAATTTAAATTTCTTCTCAACCTAAAGAACATATTAACAGTTATCTTCCATTAATCACGAGTTGTCAAAAAAATATCAAATTTCCACTGAATCCCATTTTTGGTACTATTGATTACATGATTTCAAATCATTAAAAAAAATACTATTGTAGTATAATCATAATATTTTTCATGATTTTTAAAACAAGAATATAATATATATAAAAAATTTCAATATATTTCATCAATACAAATACAAAATCACATTAGTAATTCAACTTTTGTTGTTTGGATAACATAAGATAATATCCTATCAGTTAAATTATATTCAGGTATATTCCCTTAATATTTGGCCATTGGTTGGAATAATGCCACATATCTTTATATTTAAGTAATTAAACTCCAAGGATTCTCCCTTACCCTTTCGTTAATGATTATGATCGACCTATTATCCACACTTAAATAAAACTCCTTTTCTTTTTAGGAATTCATCAATTTGATTATTTTTAAGATCATCAAATGTGGGAAAATAATTCATCCTTAATTCCAATTATTCATTTGTATGACATAGTATTCTTCAATTTTATCCCATTGAAGCCATTAAACTATGATAATTCTTTCACTACCTTGATAACCCTTGACACTATGTTCTTATATGATGAGAAAGTTTGGAAGACTGCTTCCATTCAAAGGATTGGATTAATCACATCAACGAAATGGTCAATCATATTATTTGTATTATGTAAATAGTTTATAAAGTGAAAATCTAATCATATAATGTTGGTTATATAAATATAAAAATTTCTCTCCTCTTTCTACCTTAGACTCAGGAACTATCTTTTCATATTCTCTCATTTCTAATGTGGAAAATGTACCTCCAATAAGAGTACTTTGGAAACATTCAATCAATGTTTTTTATTTATTCTTTATCCATACTGTTTTCTATCAATGATAACAATTGATTTGTATATTCTATTACCTTATAATATTTGATGAAAAAATTCTCATTTAACTTATTCTAAGTGAAAAAAAATATTCTCAAAAGAAATTATCCATTTCTCAAGTAAGAATGTATTTTTCATCCAATTTTATGATGGATGTTTCTAGCACATGAAATAGTTTAATATTGTCAAATTGTAGGGTGGACCATCTAAATACTTTATATGGGAAAGGTAATTACTCATAATTTGAGTTTGATTTCCTAATATTGTGATAATATAATCAGTTTCAGTTGCAGATCCAACTCAAAATCCATTATTTTTATAAGGAGGGAAATCCCATCATGAAATATATGAATATATATAGGTCTTATTCCTTCCATTATGATTCATTTATAGATAGTGAAATACCCAAAATTAGATCATATCATTATAAGACAAAAGGAATAATTCTGAAACTAGTGAAAATTTAACATAAATTGAATACATTATGCATAGATAATATCATATTAATAAAGATGGTTTCTTTGGTATATATTTATTTTTTAAGACTATGATAATGGTTTGAAAATAAAATGTGAATAACCCAAAGAATATCAACATAGAGTGTCAGACCAGGTGTGTATTAAGACCCTTTTTGATAAACCAAGTGACGATTTGGTCAAGACTAATGCCCCTTATTAGAGTTATTACCTCTAGATAGATGTATTCCATAACCTAGTCCACTTATATTATCCAAATAGGTATGTAGTTTTTGGGAAAGACACATAATATCCGCCTTATCAAAACCATTGGAGGCTATTATATAATTATCCTCATTATCTATCATTGTGTTATTTCCCCTAATATATTTTTCCTTAAATATATTTCCCAAGTATTCTAATAAAAATCAACTGATATAAACTGTATTAACCCCCTAAACCAAAAACCTAGAGCTAGTGTATACTATATTACATTAGAACATGATTTAAGTAATCACATCCCAAATGAATAAATAGTTTAGTATTCCGAGAAAACATGATATATACATTAAATTATCATTTAAACTGAAAACATAAAACACACAAAGTTTTTTCTTTTAGAATTAAATTATTCTTTATATACTATCCTTGCATATATATCCTAGAAACACTTCTAAATATCTTTAGGAGAATAAAATTTACAAAAGTTTTTAGCTCAGATGATTAGTTAGTGTAATAATATAGTGAAAGATATCATGACTAAATAAGAATAATAAATATCAGAAGATAAATAACTAAAACATAGGTCATTTTATCAATAAATTGAGCATAATATGGAAGAAATAAATTATGACCAATTAAATACATATAAATAATCACATGATATTGGTACTTACACATGAATATTCTAACTAATATAATAATCAAATAGATATTAATAATTAATATCATAATGATGGAATTTGTAATTATATGCTACATAAACATACCATAAATGAATAATTCGAATACTTCTTACCATCAAGGATTTATTCTAGGACATCTTACCAAAATGGGTAAGGCCACAACCAAATACCCGAGATAACTTTCTTCATGAGACCGACCGATGCATCAAGGGGATATATATATAACTGGGACCTACCCATATCATACTAATTCAAATTCATTCCACTCTTATGAAGTTGGTCAAACATAAACAATATAAACTTTTTTATTTAAAGACTAACATATAAAATCTTAATAGTTACCACAATCAAATAAATATCATCATAAATCCTGAAGTGTAATAATAGAATAATAGTAAAATGGTACATCCTTGGTCATACTGATTATAAAATATCCAAATCAATAATAAATATGATATCAATACAATAGATCCTCATTGGATTAAAATTATAATAAAGGTATAATGACATTGATAAATATAACTACCATAAAAATGTTATTTTTTTAAGAAAATAACCTTTTTGGTATGAGTTTTTTTAAATAAGTAGTTCAATATTTTATTGAATATAATTTTATTTGAAAATAAAATTTTAAAACTTTATGATAATATTTAAAATATTGACTAGTCATTATGGAGGAAAAATTATATTCATTCCATTCATGTTAAACAAAATATTCCTTTCACATTTTTTTTTGAAATCTAAACATTACTAGTTTTGAAATTTAAAAAATGACTTATTTTAAAAAAAACAAATAAAAGTAAAAATGGTTGCATTTTTATTTATTAAATAGTTTGGAAAAGGACAAAATAATGTTTGAAAACATTTTTATAGAAAAAGGATTTTGACAAAAAATAATTTTTTGACTAAAGAGAGAAAGTAATTCAATTTTTTTAAAAAACATATTGTCAATAATTTTATGTCCAAAAAGGATAAAAATGGTACTATTAATTGAAAAATTCCATTAATAACGTTATTATGAGAAAATATATTTAATTTAAGTTAGAAATTTCAAATAATCCCCCTTTGAGATACTTAAAAAAATAATCATAAATAATGATCAGATTGGGAAATAAACCCATACCACATTGGTAACTTTTGAATCATGAGCCCCATGAAAGAAATATCATCAGATGAAAGATTAAATAATATAAAGATAAATTTTTTCATCATATAACATATCAAAAGTGGTAATATAAACACCTCATAAAGGAATAATAGGTGAATAGGGAATTTGTCTTATAGAAGGAAATCTGAGATGTGAAACCCTTACCACATGTTATAGTTCATTTAAATGTGTCTAAAACTCCTATATAATAAATATTGATTTATTATTAATAAATTATATAACCATATTAATATATATCATACCATATAAGATTTTATTATTGTCATTTTTCACTTGATTATTTTCTATTCTTTGTTTAAATCAATGTTTTGAGATATAATTGTTTCGTTTTTCATGTCAGTTTTGGTTAAGTAATTTTGGTTTTTTTAATTTTATTATCATCAATTTAGATACATAATGATAAAAATTATATAAATATAATAATTTTTTGTAATATATATATTTTTATAAATCTATAAATCCTATAGATTAAAAAATGGATTACATCATTTATAGAGATGGTCGACCATATATATGCATGAATGATGTTTTCATTCTCCCAAATAGATAAAATGAAAGGTAAATATATGTTAATGATCCATTAAAAATTAATTATTTTGTTACATATATCATTTATTTTAATAAATTAATCCTTATTAATATTCATGTAGGAAACTAAATTAATGATTATTTACATCACTGCATGGAGGTGATAGTCCACACGCAGACACTAGCGACATTATTATTTTCAATTGGATTGGATATTAATAAGTTAGTTGTGGTATTATATTTCAATAAATATTTATATATCACAAATATTTAAATTCTTCATTATATTTTATTCCTACTACCTTCTATATGATGTGTAAGTAAAAAAAATATCACATCGCTTCATGAGATAGTAGTTTTTCATACATAGGAGAGACGTTGTTGTATCCCATAAGAAATGGAAAATAAGAAAATATATGTTATATGGTAATTAAATAAGAATAATAATATCATAAATATATTATAAATATGTTAAATCCATCATTATATTCTTCATTCAAAGGTTGTTATGGGAAATGAAGTACATCATATCATGATCCAATAGTATGTGCACACGATCCATTGTATCATTTTCCATTTGATGTGTGTGGATATGGGTATATGTAATTATATTAACACAAAAAAAATATCAGTATATTATATTCCCCTTTTATGTTTATTATATCTACCTTTTAGTTCACCATATAACCCAATTACTTTCAATACATCCTTTTTTGACGTTCAATCTATTTATTTAATTCATCAAAAAAAGAATTTTTTTAAAAACCAAATCTAAAATTTAAATTTGGAAATAATTCTATTACATTAGTATCAATAAAAAAATATTGTTAAAATCATTATCACTTTCAAAAACATTTATTATTTGTAACTCCTCACTACAACTCCATCTAGCATAATATACATCATTTATTTTTTTATGTTTTGGTTTTCTTTCCTTTATTATGTATATGTATGAAAATATGAATCAAAATGTACATTAATTATAAAAGCATAGAATTTTAGTTATGAATGACAATTATATTAATTTTTATAATATTCTTTTAGCTTTTTTTCATTCTTCTTATGATTCATTTTTTATCACCTCTTAGGACCATTATTTCACTTCATTGTTTTATAATATTCTTTAATTATATTAGTTGTTTTATCATTCTCACATTTATGTTACTCTAAATAAGATTATTTTTTAGTTAAATATATAGTCTATTGAAAATTTATATTTTTATTTTTTACATAAGATTCACAATCATTGATCTTCAACTCTAACTTGTATTGAAGATATGAACCTTCTAGTTCATCCATAATATACTCAATAAATTCAGTTCATTCATAAATTGGAACCATATTCGAGTTACCTATTTTCAGTGTTTCCTGAAATACTCTCTACGTATTGAATTCATTATTCATATTTTCCCCATGAATAACAATATTGTTATCAATATTGGTAAATATATTAGAATTATCAATAATTTTTTCATTTTCATTCATCCTGAATTCAAGTATTCTACCCTAGATGTTTCTAATTTGGACCAACACAACCTTTTAGTTCCTTGATGGGTGAATTTTAAAGTAATATAAATGTTGATATATATTTGAGAAGACTAAATATTGCTATAAATATCTCTTATTAATGTAAAATAGATATTAATCATAATTTTTTTTTCTCAAAACATTTTTCACAACAACATTTCCATATATAATATCTAGATAAAATTCTTATAATTCATTTGTTACTGGAATAAATATATAGTATTATATTCCTATATTATTTCAAAATACATCAATTTGATCATTTAAATATCTGTATTTTCTTCCATTAAATTGAGTTGTGTTGAGTGGATTTATAATAATGTCTTCAATACTTGTCTAAAAAAACATGACTCTTCATAGACATTTAAGTTAAGGATAGTGCTCACAGATAAAATAATAAAACCAAAAATTACATATCCAAAATAAGTAATATTTGTTACCAATTATTACCTTCTAATGTAATAAAAAATAAATAGTGTTTAGTAGACTTTTAAAATGTTCATCTAAATTAAAAAATATTAGTGTTAATAGAATATTCCAAATAGACACTATGGGTAGCATGCATGAAATAATAATATAAATATAAAAACCTATGTTCATAAAAATAGAATATAATAGTACACTTTATGTATAATGTGTTAAAAGTTCAGAATAAGTGGAATGAAATTATATGGAAATTATAAATCAATGAACACTTGATTTTAATATAGTATTGTTAATGGCGAACCTACATAAAATCTTTATATAAATCATCTCCTGTAGTGAAATGGAACCCCTAAAATAAATAAAAAATTAATTTTAAGAGAGTAACAACCATATACAATATGAATACATTTTTAACCTAGATTCCAAAACCACATCAATGAAACCTAACTTTTCCTTTGAGAGTCACATCTCTAGATAGATGTATATTTGAAGTGGATATATAACTGAACACATACATTCCTTTTCTTGAAAAATATTAAACTAATTGTTTGACATAAAATTCATGAAATAAACATAAAATGAGGAAATAAAAAAATATGAAGGAAAAGAAACTTGAAAAATTCATAAAAAATATTATCATATTGAATCATAGTGAAAGGTATTACTATAAAATTAGCAACCATGATAAAAAAATGAACAAATATTCATTAATAATTTAATGAATCAGTGACTATATCACTATTATCCATTATTATATTCAAATTTAATTGATTGGTATTTATAAACTCACAATTTACCTAGATACGTTTTAATCAGATGGTTCAAATTATATTTTCTTATTCAAATGTGATTATGAGATACAAAAATATAGAAATGTGTTCAATATTGTAAAATGAAATATCACATAAATATTCAATAATATTTCTTATGCATACTAATTCATTGATAATACTAATTTAAATTAATTTAAATATGATTATTTTTTAATTATGGAAGATTTAAAACAAAATAAATAGGTTAAATAATAATATATAATGTTTTTTGTAAAACAAAATATTGAAATTATAATAAAGAGGATTTTTAAATAGAACCATATTTTAATCCTTGTTGTAAAGGATATAGTATTATCACACATATGTCCACTATGGAATTCCCTAATTAGAAGTGAAATATTTCTCATTGTTAACAATAAATATTCACACAATTTGGATTTCTTTTTTTACTCTACCACAAACCAGCTGGCTTACAAACACATGCATGTTGAAAATAAAATTTCTCATAGGTACATCTCTAACTCAAAACTAATTCCACTACAGTGTAGTAAAAAAAATTAACCATTTTTTTGTTATCAGTAAATCTGTGTAATGTAAAATATAAATATCTATGCCCTATGTAAATTTATTAATTTATTTTTATAGGTTATGTAATGGTATTTATAAATTTTTATAGTTATGTAAAGATAATATGGAATTTTTTGATCTTTTTAAAGCTAATCATTGGGTTTATTATGTTTTATAAAGGTAGGGATTAACATTAATCAGTTACGTAATGGTAAGTTTGAACTTGCATAAAGGTAACAAGCATTTAAAGTTCATTTAAGGGAAAATTTATGTCTATGTAAGGGTAATTGTTAATATTGAAGGTCTATGTAAGGGTACATCATGAAAATAATATGATTCATATAGGTATGATAAAACCTATAATTCATATGTATGGTTTAAATAAATATATAATTATATCCCCAGATCCAAAAACAAATACACGTGAATACTGTAAATATAAAATAATTATAACCATAATAAGAAATACACTACAACTATGAAACAAAAAAAATTAATAAATATATTATAATTAAAAATATATTTTTAAACAAATAAGTGATGTGATAAATTATAATTATTCAAAGGATTAAATATGTTGCAAAATAATTAACAATAAAACCAATACTTAATAAACTGAAAAATAATTAACAATTAGTTAAAAATTTAATTCCCCATTTTTAATCACTAATAATACATACAAGATCCATCACAAATTATTGATTAAGGAGAGTTATATATCGAGGTCAGTTACATATTCTCAAAGTACCTAGCAGGAATCATGAACTGACAGAAGATGACTCTATACAAATGGACTATTTGATTGGTGTTTTTCATTGGATGTATGATCTTCTAGACGTATCATGGGTGTGTGAGATATTGATAAAATTTTAGTCACCTCACCTCTTGAATTATTTTGTGATTTTTAAGGTGAAAATCATTGAATTTTTAGATGATATAATGACTTCAATTTCCATAACGAACCATGAAAATATATAAAATAATATTTTTAAAATTGTTTTGGAGCTGTTGTGAATGTGGGACTATCATGGAGCCCTGATATTAATATATTAATAAAAATATGTTTCTCTATCCCATGAATCTGTCTTCTTGGGGATATTTCTTTTCTACTTATATATTATGATGGATGAAGATTCTAAAATAATTATTTTATATTTAATGTGGGATTCATCATAGGGAATGTATGACTTTTATTCATATTAGGGACATCAAGGGTTGGACATTTTTGGTGAATTAAACAATATTTTATAAAGGTAATATTTTTAAATATTTATTATTATATCAATGAATAATAAAATTTATAAATATAGACAAAATTAATATATAATAATATTTATCTCAAATACTAGGATTAGTTACATGATACCAAGTAATTTAGTGTGAAAAAGAAGAGCTGTTTAAAGGAACTAGAGAACACAAATTCTCTATCAACGATGGAAATAGACACAAAGCAAACCTTCATCATAAAATGATCCATTTTAGAGATAGGGCATTTGGATTTCTTATTCCCTTCTCATTTATGTTTATTTTATATTTCAAAAAAATTATTTTTTAGATCTATTGAATTTTTTATTTTATAATTAGTTTCACTATTCTTATTGAAATATTCTTGGTTTATGTGGAAGAGAATAACAATTTTCATGTTCTTCATGATGATTCATCAATAAAAACTTTATTCTATTTTCTCTCAAAACACAAATCGGTTTGTTGGTGTAATTATAAACTGTTTACTTTTTAAATGTGATGGTGATGGTTGACATATGAAAATGATAATGGCAT
Source organism: Viscum album (assembly GCA_963277665.1). Lineage (NCBI taxonomy): Eukaryota > Viridiplantae > Streptophyta > Magnoliopsida > Santalales > Viscaceae > Viscum > Viscum album. Next base: position 1,508,190,589 of record OY728158.1, read on the forward strand.
GGGATTGGTGGTTCATCAATATGGTCAGATTATTTTACCTCTTCCCACTATCTCTATTATAATCTTCATTTCAATTAAATTTTATTCCATCAGTATCACATTTGGATTAAGCTCTTAGGTGATAGAATTCAATGGAAACAATGAGAAGAGGTATGGCGGCTTTCCGAATGATTTCAGAAAAGGGGAACATTGTTCTTAATGAGGATTTGGTAGTGATGATGGTCCCTAATTAGAGAGGAGGGTATTATGATGTTGATTGAAAGGAATATCATCCTTTATCACAGTAGGTGGTGTTCATGAGAAAGGTTTTTAAATATAATAGTTAGTGGTGCACAAAAAAATCAATGACTATTATCACAGATAGAATTTTGAATGGGGAACATGAACACTATCACAACTCATGATGTTCACAAGGGAGGCCAAAAATAATCATTAAATTTTTTTATGTAATTACTATCCCAATTGGGATAATGCGATTAAGTGGTTGATATTTCTATTAATGCACTGTAGTGTGGTACCTTCTAATGGGGTTAATCCCATTAGTGCAGTTATGTTTATCTTTTAGGTTAGTTACCTTGAATGGTTTAGTTGAAATAATTGATCAAATTGGACCCATGATCCTAGAATTATGACATAGATCTATATTCTGGGATAACTTCCCCAGCCATTAATTAGGAAGGGATGGTAGGTTAGGACTTCCTAACACATTCTAACCACACAATAAAAGTTTTCAGACAACCATGATTTGTATGTGTTCTCGTGACACACACCCACACACATACAAGACCCACTCATAACATTCGATGTGGAATTTCCAGGGTCTTCCCTGTGAAATAGGTATATCAATCTTGGTATTTCGTACATTTATATTACATATTTTTAGATGGAAAATTATTACATTATAAAAAATAAATATTAAATAACTTAATAATTTAGTGCCTTCAGAAACATGTAAATATAAAAACTATTCAATAAGTTAGAAACATCATCTCAGCCTATTTTATTCATAACTATCACCATTCATAAAGATAACATAAATAATACATTTATTCATATCCTGGGTAAAGGAAACATAAGAAAGGGTGTTCTTAGATTCTCATTAAGGATAAAAATGAGAGATACATATTCATAACATAAACATAAGGGTACAAGAAAATGAGAATAATAATTGAAAATGATATCCTTCATAGGAAAGATCCTAATCTTGATTCATAAAATAAATATTGGAAATTTATAAGACAATAATCATAATTAAATAAAATAATATGATCCATGAGATCATAAAATTTGCACAAGATAAAGAATTTTGGCATATACATAATCATATAAAATAGTAATTCAAGTGAAGGCCATGGAATCTATAACATGTCCGGATTGTTCTAACCACCCATGTACCTGCATTGGGCCTAGGCTAACCACCAGCATACCCTATTTTTTTGGCATGGGGAAACCACCATTGTTTAATCTATATCAGGATTAGGATAACTATCCATGTACCCAATGATATCATAAAATGTTTATCATTTACAAATTCATTAGAGGGAGACATAGGTCCCACCTATAATGTAATTAAAATCATAAATATGTTTTCTAGAATATCCAAAATCACTCATCATATCATAAACCATAAAAATAAATGGTCTTGATAAGTAGTTCATCATAACATGTGGAAAAGTAATATTTTCCTAATCAATTCCTTAAACATAAACCATGGAAAAGAAATAGGTTTTATAATCCATTACCCATTTCATAATATTATAAATCATGAAAAAGGAATGGGTTTCATAAATATTATACTATAAATAGATAATCCATTCATAGAAAGGAAAATAATGGTTTTGTTAGATCATATCCCAAGTAATGTATAAGTAACGTAAAAGAATATCATCTTAGATGGAAAATTGTTTTTAAGGATCACATTGAATATTTCTTGAGGGGAAATAGTATTTATACTTGAAAAACATTCTTTAAAATAATATTTTTTTTAAAAAATATTTTCTTAAAAAATAAGCATCAAAGATAACTTTAATTCAATTTGTGGGAAAAATAGCCCTTCCAATTGAAAAATAGTTTTACAAATCAAATTTAAAATTTGAATTAACTTTCATTTCAAAATAAACTTTAAAACCTATAATGAAATATTTAAATCATGGATCAATCATATAATTGGGAGGTATTATTCATTTCAAGAATATTAAAAAGGATTCCTTTCAAATTTTTGGTAAAATACAAATGGAAATTGTTTTAAAAATGATATGAATATACCTTTTAATAAAAAATTATTAATTTAAAAATCAGTAAAAATTATTCAATAAATAATTTTAATAACTTTTAATAAATTTTTTTTATTTTTTAGAAATCATGGTTTTGAAATAAAATTGGGTTTTCCTCAAAAGAATACATTTCCTAATTTTTTTTGAACTCTCGAGGAAAAAAGAGAGGAAAATTAATGGAATTTTTCTTATTATGAAATAATAATATTATAATAAAATTCATGAGTTTCATGAGATATGGATAATATTATTTCATTATCCTAAATATAATCTAAAACAACCTCATTAAACAAAGATAATTTAACATACAATATTTTCCACTTTGGAAACATTGAAACATTATAACCATGAAGAAAAAGAAATAAATTACACATAAAAAATCATGAGTATAAATAAATTCATGACATTACATGTCAAATGGGTTGTATATACACCCTGTGAGAGAAAATAGGAGTATTTCATAACATATGTCTCAAAGAAGGAAAATTTAAACAAAAATATCTTACAAATTTGTTATCTTCTAATCCATAAAACCCATGAAAGATATCCTCAAATGAAAATGTAATCACCAAGAAAATCATTTAATAATTATAATATACATTCAATGGAAATTAATACACCACATAAAAGAAATATATGGAGAATATGGCATGTGTCTCACAGAAGTAAAATGTAAGACATAAATCCATTACATTAAGTCAGTACTTACATTTTATATGTTTGAACATGAAATATAATAAATATATGTCTATTATACATCTATTATATAATTGTATATATTTAAATCATACTATATATTATTTAATTATTCCCTTTTACTATCAGTTTATTAACAATTCCTTCTTAAAATCTTGTTTAGGGTAATAAGTGATTTGTTTTCCTTACAAGTTTTTATTTTTTATTTTTGGTCATATTAAATTGAACATGGATTTATAATCTCAAAAATGTGATACATGATATAAATATCATATATATTCATCACATATTTATTTAGATTGTTCCAGAAAAATTATTCATTGAAAATTAAATACACCATTCAGAGAGACAGTTGGTCGTATGAACGCATGCATGTTGTTTCCATTTTCTTAGAGTATTGATTAAAATAAAGTTAAATAACATATAATAATTACAGAATAATTTTTATGTCACAATATCACACACACTCACACACACACACATATATATATATTGAATTCATTAATACCATCTTAATTACCTTCCATTTAATGCATGAATGAATCACATAGCTACGTGAGGTGGTAGTTCACCGTACACACGAGCAATGTTATCATATTCCAAAAAATAGATTTTTATAAAGTTATGAATGATATAATAATTAGAAAAAGTATAATAGTATCATAAGTATAATATATAAATAATAAATCCATAATTATATCTATCCTTAAGAGGTGGTAATTGCAAAATGAATTACATTTGTTTGCGAGGAGGTAGTCCACCGTACCGATGAATGATGATTTCATTATCCATTTTGATGAATGTGGATATAGTTAGGTAATGAATATAATATAAAATAATATTCATAGTTAACAAAATTAGGTTATTATATCATAATGGAATAATAATAATTAAAGTATGGGGAGGAAGAAACAAAAAAACACTTATTGATGAATTTTGCCTCTTCTGCAGGTATCCAGCTTAGGTTTTCACCAAAATACTTTATAGGTTGTATTTATGTGAAATATAATGATTATAATACAACATGAGGGAATTTTAAATGGTATATGGGTAGTTATTATAAGAACCAAAATGTTTTTATGGTTTGAATGGGAGAGGATAAGGGTTAGCCTATTATTATCAAGGTGAGTGTCACACTTATAATGTTTTGAAAGAAAGAATTGCAACCATATTTTTTTTCATGTAACAAGGATCTAATAGTGGACCATTATCAATATTATAAGGTATTAAATAATAATATTTCCATCCAATTTGTGTTATACAAGTTTTTTAATATTTTTAACACTTATCGTTTTAGTGTAACATCCCCAATAAACCCATTTTTACATTAACTAAAATAAATATATTTTTACTGTTTTACGATTAATTTATGCCAAAAATTATGTTGAAATTATTAGATAATATAGAATATTTTTATTTTAATTATGGAATATAATTTTATTAAATCTATTAAAAAAATATGCAATATTAAATTTAAAATTCATCCCACAAATGCGATGAGAGAACATGTTTTTGATGAGAAACTCTGTAAACATTTACAATGTTCTTATAGTATTATTTAATATGAAAATGATTAAAATGACCTTAAAATGATTAATGTATGTATAATACAACTAATTTTACTTTATAAATAAAGAAAAATGTAATTAAAATTTTTATATAAATTAAATGAAAAAGTTTTTTTTGATAATAAATCATTATTTTTCACTATTCATCAAAAAATGAATTTTTCAAGAAAATTATAAAAACCAACCCTAATATAATTTTTATATGATGATATAAATAGACTTTTAAAATTTTTCCATATAAATTTTTTTAAGATGAAAATATTTAATTTAAAACAAAACATGCAGATGCGATGAAAAGTGAGTTTTCAAAAAGTTTATTTTTCAATCATTGGGGGATACTATGTTAACTCTATTATAATAAAATTCATATCTTTGAATAAAAATAAATCATTATTTTTATGTAATATATAAATTTAATTTAAAACCTTCATCATTATAGATTATTTTAATTAACTAAAATCTAGAAAAATTACACACATTAAAAGCGTTTTAAAAAATATCATTTTAAACCAAAAAATGAAATTGTACTAAAATACAATATATATATGATTCAAAAGAAATTAAGTGCGTTTAATATAAACAAATAATACTATAACATAAAAACCTATTTTTAAATATAAATTACTTATTTTATTTAAAATATTTTATAGTTTTACAAAAAATGTTAGTTTTCATTCTTTATTGGAATATCAGTATTTTATGAAAAATACCAAAATTTTGCCATTAGTTAATTTTGTTATTATAATTTAATAATATGATTTAATTTTATTTAATAATTTTTCTAATATATCTATAATATTATCTCATAAAATCAATTATAATCACATTTGAAGAAAACATAATTTTCTCATCCTAGTTTCTAATGGACAACTAAACCTTTCCTTTGAAAATATCTATAGAGACATATGATTCTCATGCATGGATATTAAATCATTTTAAATGAAAAATAATTACTTGAAAAAATAAATTCATGATGAATTTATCATTTTTGATTCTTTTGAAACATCGAATCATAAAAAACAGGTCCATATGTGAGCAACATCATATCCCCTATGTTCTTTATAACTAGAACCCTTATTTGATACCTGACACATAGTAAATTGCTTCATATCTAGGGTGAATGAAACAAAGGAAATAGTGAGATAAAATTATCCTTAGGGTTACAAAATATAGATGCATGAGGAAACCATGAACTTAATGGTGTGATAACATAATCATAACATTTTAAAACCCTACCCATTATATCAAAGATCATATTCTTTTGTCATTCCAAAAATAATGGATCTTAAAAAGACATGAATCATAAGGGAATAAAATAAATTGAACCACGAGAGAATAAAATTTTCATAATAAATATAATTGTATCATATACGTAATTATTTAAAATCTATTGTCCATGATTACCACTAAGACAATCATAACATGTTAGGAATTGGCTTACCACGTTGTAGAAAAAATGAAATATGTTCCATGAACTTATTCTTAGAACAGATACAACTAGGATAGAAACGGACAAGGTGTGACTCTTCATTCTTCATGGGGGTCATTAAGGGTAGCTGAGGCATCAGCTTAAAGGGCCAATAACATAGCTCGACAGTGATCTCGAGTAGGGGTAAGAGGGCGCAACCCTCGCGGTATGCAACATCTATTTCTCCTAAGTCCATGTTGAAGGTCTTTCCCATCACATGGATAAAAACTTTACAAAAAGAAATCCCTTAAAAAAGTACAAGAAAACACATGGAGAATTTCATTATTTGGAAAGGTACATATTTAAATTCTCCCAAGGTATGCCAAAGCACCGACGATGTGTAAGAACTTTTGTGCCTCTATAATGTCATGCAACCTACTTAAGCTCCAAACCTCCTTTCACCTAGGGACCAATTTTTTCCTATAAATAGACCCTTGGGCTCTTCATTTGTACTGAAGGAATTTTCCTGAATCCCAATTTCTACTCTGTTCACCCTAGTGCTTTTCCCAAGTCTTATAAAACCTCCAAGGTATTTTTATACCACCTATGGTAAGGGAATTAATAGAGAATCATAGGACTTAATTTTATTCAATGTTAAAAAGAAATAACACTTGTGAACCTCAAACACCCAACCCCCTTAATTTAAGAAGATTTGAGAACCTCCCATTCCAAAAATAAGAACATGAGCACCCCAGTTCTAGGAATACATGTGAAGACCCTTGAATGATTGATGCAAGTCTCTCCCAAGTCTGGACATCTAGGTTGTTTATCACTAAAGTGGATGTCATGTGGCCCAAGCCTACTTAAGATCCCAATACATGTGCACCAGAAACATGAGTGGCCCTCCTTGGTCCATCTCCCTATTCAGCCTCCTTGATCCCTTCATGAAACCTCCTTCAAATACTTTAATGTAATGACTTCCACTTCATTGGATCCCTTTCATGAAAGGGATCATGTTAAAATATCTACCAAGACCTCTTAATTTACCTAACATTTGGGAAAGGCACAGCAGCACATCTCCCATTTTGGTTTCTATTTCTATGGTTATAGGTTTCCGATATTTGTTTTATAAGGGAGTAACTATCCTTAATATTTATATATGATTCTATATCTATATTTACATAGACCCTTACCCTATAAATAGTTCTCGGATGTTTCCCGTATTGAGGATTTGGGTTTAGGCCTCGTCAGTCCCTTTTCTCTAAAACATGAAGCCTCAGTCCTTGGTAGGGAAGGTACAACTCACACTTGATTTTCATTTTAAAAAAGAAGAATTCTCCCTCCACTATTGAGATCAATTTTAGGGAACCCGTCCTAGAGTAATCCCATATCCTTTTGGGCCAGATCTAGTGAAATTAAGATTCATTTCACATGGAAATGTTCATTGCTCCACACCCTTAACCACCTTCACCCTGAACTCTTTTACCTCAGGCTCATCATATTTCATCAACAGAGGAAGGATAATGTGTGACCTTCTTGAATCATTCAGATACTATTTATTCTCACACTGAAGATGACTCATGTGGGCTCATAGGTTTATTATTATCACAAAAATTGCATTATCCACTTGAATCAATACACTATGAGAACCCAGAATTGCATCATAACTAGGATACCTAGGAATCCTTACTAAGGCTCGATATCGACATCATCCCATCCATAAAATGAGAAATAATTCTACCCTCAATGGACCTCCTCGAATGTGTAAAACCTAATAATAATTCTCTTAATCTAGGCATCCTCTATAGGAGTAAGCCCTGAGTTAACCCCCCAAATCTCAATGAACAAAAATATCCTCCTTGACTATGTCACTACTATTATTGGGAATCCTCCTTAAGAGTAATCCACAAATTAATCTCACATATCATCTTGAGTCTATTTATTACTTATGATACCCTTTTTAGGGCATCCTTTTCATGAATAAGCACCAACTTACTCATATAAATGATCCATACTCCCCTAAAATACTTACAAACAATAAGGCCATTGATTCCTAATCCAATGGGATACGTACAAATCCCCTTTGAGGTTAAGACCCAACACCCCAAAATCAACCATGTTCTCTCTGGGCCACTTTCGTAGTCGGGTACAATCCAACTTCTAAATCCATATCATATCCAAGTTCCTTGGAATTATTCGATATAAGTCATGAACCAAACATTATGTGGGAACATTACACTTATATTTCCTTACCACATGACTTTAAAATATTAGGTTGGGTCATTTTCACATGACAATAAAAGAAATTATGTTTCCCATTAAGAGGCACTAAACTGTGTGGGTTCTGGTTCATTTCACAAGGATATATAGGAATCTCATTTATGAGCCTGTTCCAACATAAAAAAATCTTATGTCTCCCTGGATGATGATAAACCTTAGATTAACTTTTGTCTACCAGGATGACAAGAAATTCTAGAGTGTCCCACTGAGAGTCGTAAAAACCATCATCTTCATAATAATGACCAAATAATCTCTATGTATCATATGATAAGATACCATTGATGGAGAACCTCTAATATATATAAATATCTCCATTAATAAAGAAACTTGAAAACATATAGATGAATCTAATTTCCAAACATGCTGAATAATTAATTCCAAATTTTAGGGAAAACATACATTTCAAATTGTAAATTAATAAGGATTCATGAACATATCTTAAATATATAAGAGAGTCTTGGAGTATGCAATAATTTTACCCCCAAAAGGGTGAGATGATCATGAACTCTCGTCCCCTCGACCAATGTGAGTTCTTAAGAGTTGTAGGTCAAAACACCTAAAAATGACTACCTTTGGAAAGTAGGTCCCCTTTGGATATAGAACTATTGGGTGTTTCTGGTTCCATAAACATATTTGATGGAATCCATCTGGAAGTAGTGATTCCTAACCAGAACACACATGTTCCAAAGGAAAGAAAAAATAGTGAACCCAACGTGAATCCTTAATGAAGATAATGATAAGTTACCCTGATAATATAAAAAAATATATATAAAGACATAAATATAGATATTCTCCATTGGACCATTTTTTATCCCATATAAAAACAAAGAAATGGTGAACCCGATAGGAATCTTAAACTGGGTTAATGATGTTACACATCTATTAGGACCATTTCAAGAAAAAGAGGGTTGAAAAGGAAATCAATCACGCATGTGATCATTTAAAAGATGTAGCTTTTACTAGGGTTTTCATGATTATGGTTGTCATATATCAAAAGGCACTCTTTTATAAGAACTATCATCAATACAAATATATTCCTTAAGGTTTTCACCTATGAAAATCCCAGATACTGCCCAAGATGGATCCTCGTCCGCTCAAAAGACAACATCACCAACTCAGTGTCTTCAAAAATGGGTATCCAATGCACTGGTCTGGGAGTAAAATCAACACAATACCATTTTGACCCTGGAGGCTACAATATAGATCCACATATCAATAATAACCCACGATCGTCCGATCAATGACAACCAAGGGTTTAGAAGAAGGTGACTCCATTTACCGTCTCCAACTATTTGGGGAACTAATCTCCAGAACGCAATCTCCAACCCATTCCATATTTTAGGAAGGTTAACAAATAGGTGACCTACGACCTAATATCTAAGATAAAGGAGTCCTTCCCAAGGGAACTATCAAAAATCGTCACCAATAACATCGTGGAGCAGTGAACCCTCATCATGATGGGGGTGTTTATCAGGACTATCAGTTCTAGGTTCCTCAGGCCTGGACAAGAAAGATATCCCATTGGGGACTGCAATTGGCTGATGGGGAGAAGGTTCCTATCTTTTTCACCTCTGTATAATCCCACAAACCCAGTTTAGTGGAAAATAGTAAGTGGGTTATATACCTATTTACCTTCATTATGACATCTAGTATACTTTGGTTGAATCACCTAACCAATCTCTTCATTCTAATCTGGTGGAGTTCTGTTTGTAGAGACATACAACTTATCATAATCTTTCAGGCAGTCATCAGTCTCATCTGGAAACATTCAAATAATCCTGCCAACTAAATATGATGGTAATCAGACCATTGGTATATACACCTGCAATTATTCATGAATCTTTCCAACAATGTCATTTGGTAGCAGCCCGATAATTCATTTAGAATGCTCTAACGAGAGGTTAGGGGAAGGCTCAACTCTCTGCCCCCATAGACTAGTGCTATCAGAATCTGATGACGGGAAAGGTAAGATAAGAGAAGGTACATACACGTACTCTAAAAATGGAATGGGTTTATATTCCTATTATGGCCTTTGTAGTACCAAGAATATCTTATAAATGGTGAAAGGGAAGAAACATATCCCTACTCATATCTAAGAGGCATGAGAAGATACCATCATGGAAAAAACAGAAGTACCTAAGGGATAAAAGCATAACTCTATCCACAAAAGTAGGTTGGCTCATCATTATTCCACCCCGGAGTATTTATAAACCTATATTCCCATCCAGGAGGGTCCTGATTCATACTCCCCCATGTCATATGGACAGCCAGATTGAGCACATACACCCAATCCAAATAGAGGTAACTGGTCTATTCTAATAGCCACTATAAGGCATGCACATACACCGGCTCATGATAACCACTTCTACCAACAAGTGACCTCAACTACTAATAAGAAGGCATCTAAAAATAAGTCACATCAAACATAGTTGATAAATCTAGAGATGATCTATGATCTGTCTCCACTCATATCTAGAGTTATTGAACCCTCAGACATTTATCTATTGCAACTCAGGATCATACCATCCCATTACCAAATTATGGGATCCAAAGTAAAAAATCTGAAGGTCCTCATTAGAAACTTCCTCAAGAAGACTTAATTCATGATAATTCTATAAATCTCAAGAAAACGTCACTTAATGAGATACATGGTAACCCTTCTTATGGTTAGAAGACCAATGACAAAGATGGTTTACACCTTGCAGTATCCCACCATAGTGGTCCTCCCTATGATGATGTTCGCTACAGATGTACCCTCTATAGTAGTAATTCAATTTTCCAAGGAAATTATTCATTGGAAAATGTAGTGATGATAATGTCCTCTTAAATTGAGGCACTTTCAAACACAAATCTAGCCATGTATGATGATTTTTCACTACTAGGTGAAATACTTTCTCAGTGAAAAGATAGCCCAAGGTGTCAGTCATTCTCCAAACAACCCTTGATCCATTTATCTTCTCACACTATGTAGGAACTCTCTACCAACCTTTTTTATTATGATGAAAAGGTAGAGAAACCCCAACTTTGTTCCAATTGGGTAGAAGTTCCTCTAGTGGAAGACGAAGAGGAGGCGTTGAACATGAGAAAACAACTGGCGCAAAATGAAGTACAAGTCATGTTATGGATATTGGCCAATCCTCAATACAATATTCTGAATATGTTGGTGGAAAATTGTATTCATGATATTTTCCTCAATATATGGAGGAATCTTCATCATATTAAATAGAATCTATTTCATTATAATGAATATCCATGTCATGTAATGTTAGTAGAAGGGTTGCACTACCAAATTGACATGGAATATCTCTCTATTTCCCAACATCCAAATCATTGAGAAACAATAGAGATACCTTCAGCATGCATGCCTCAACACATTAAAAAAGATGCGATAATTGATTGTAGAGATCGCATCAGGCATTCATGTCAGAGGATTGGGTGCCCATGGAGGATTTCATTTCACTACACTCTAGTGTGAGAAACACTTGTCAAAAATGGTCTCATGTAATGATATTTCCCTAAACCAGATACAATTGATCGATTTTTTCATAACAGAAGATATGCACGACAAGAACAGGATTCAACTAGCTCTCATCAAAGTCAGACCCAATGAGAGAAAGAAGTTCAATGAATTTTTCATTAAGCATATGAAAATTTTTAGAAGGCCTCTCATTTAGATTATGCATATTGTCAGATTGAGAAAATTTATGAAATAGAAAAATAACCTTCTAAAACTGGTGAATTGAGTGAATGCATGATAATGTAATGGGCCAAAGTTCGGACCAAAATCTGTAAGATCATAAGAGAATATGTGACAATATCATCCATAATAGTTCATGAGAACCCCCATCCTGTCAGGGTGGGGAATTTGTCATCCCAACCATCATATCCAACAAAATAGGCCTAAAGGTTTGAGAAAAAAGAACAGGAATTCCCCCTGCATATAGGACTGGGGGCTTTTTTACATCAACAATTTCCTCCTTAGTAAAAGCATGTTTTCTCCCAATTAGGGAAGAATCCAAAAAGTTAATGCAATCTGAACCATCCAAGGATTCCCTTCAAATTATTTTCCATCAAACAGTTCTTGGGGAACCAAAAAATAGGAGTACAATGTCTCATGAAGGATGAAGAAGATGGATATCTCACAATGATACTGATAGAATCCCATTATTTCATTATGCATCAGTAAATGTCATTAATACCATTATAAAAGATCCTCCAAAAAATGAGTCCAATTATGAGGAACCATAAGAGTAATTTACTATTATTGATATAGTTCACACTGAATAAAATGAAAGAGGTGTGTGTACCAGAAATCAAAGGGTTTACTAGAATCAATGTGTTCCCTCAAATAATCCTCTCCTACCTGTTCAAAAGGCACCTAACATTGAGAAAGGTAAAGGTTAAATCATGTCTCACCTCCCCCTAGAGAAGTTCAATCCCTTTCATTTGAGGAAACATTTTTCCAATAAGAAGTTGAGGTGAAGGTGTTAAGAAGACTCAATGCAGAGTTACTCTGATGCAGAATTCTTTCCAGGCATTCTCAACAAGCATATCCCCATCTTTCAATTCCAATATGAGATCCTGGGAAAAGAGGTTTTGTTGTAAATACTGATATGTATAATGAATTACCACTATTGGGTATAGACCTAGAACACGGGAATCCACATCATTGTTTGTATGTCCCCATGGGTTATCCAAGACAAATACCAGTAACACCACTACAGGTTGTCTTTCAAGTAATCACACCTATTTATGCCCCAGTTAATGTACCTATATATGTCGCAGATCAGGCATACGTTCTTCATATTCTTAAAAATACCATTGGTTTGTTGATAACTCTAATGGAAGATATGAAAGGATGGAGCACACTGGTACAAAAAGAAAATAAGGCTTTCCTCGAATGGGTAGGTCCAAATCCTCCACCACCACACTTTGTGAATAACACATTTCCAATATTTAATGGTTCATGAGATCTCGAGAAACACTTAAAATATTTTGTTTCTCTTTTTTATCCCATTATGGGGACCCCTAAACAATATGAAGCAGTAAATATCACATATTTAGTGAAATCACTATATGGTACATCCTTTGTCTGGTATAAAAGTTTATAGTCCAGATCAATTGCTAGATGGGAAGACCTTTGTCAAAAATTCATTTTTCTAATTCAGATCAATGTTGTAGAACAAAACATTCTTTGATCTTACGAACTGTAAAAAAAGGGAGAACGAAATATTATGAAATTTCATTTCCTAATTTAAAGTAATAATATATTCTATAAACACACTACTCCCTCAAGTTGAGCTATTTCCAATCTATGTAAGAAATCTCTATAATGATTGGTGCACACCACTAATCCTTGTGAAATAAAAATGATGGTTTTGAGACCTTTCCTCAATCACCGAACAAGTAGATAATTACATTTCAAAAACCAAAAATAAGTCTTTTATAATCCCATTAACTTTGGGAAGGATAATAAGAATATCATAGGATGATACAGTGACACTCAATGAATAACCAACACCTAATACTACTTCGAAGACCTCATCATACCATAGGTATCCACTTTCTAAGCGTCAACAACAACAACCATATCATCAATATGATAGAAAACATAAATGGTGGAGATAGTTTGAGGAGTTAAAAAACAAGTTCTATTCTTCTCGAAATGTCGAAGTCCCCATATACTTCATTTCAGCCTTAGAAAACAACTTCTTCTAGTTTCTAAGGTCCAAGAAGTCAAACAAAAAAAAATTTAAGACCTCCCAAACTAATTCCCCTTCCATAAAATGTTTTGGAACCCCATCCTTGAGTATTTTGTTTTCAAAGATCTGCTGTAAAATATATTGGACTATAGAAAAGTGAAACTGAAAAGTTCATCAGCCCTATTAACATGTGTTACTGTTATCGATCCCGAGGAAGACAGTGAATGATAAGAAGTTAAAAGATAGAATTCATAATGTATGATGATTGGATAGTTTAGAAAATGATCTATCAAAATCATAACATTATACGAACATAGTTGAACCAATAGAACAACCTCTCGCCACTTCCATTGAAACAAAGCTATCTTCATCAAAAGATCAGTTCTCCAAAGGCCAATCTATAATGAAGAGACATTGTAAATAGGATAAAGGGAAATAAGAAGAAGATGGATTCATGTAAAGTCCAATGTTTTCCTTGATATTGAAATATTTCATGCCAACTATCTCATGGGAATGTGAATGGTCTCGCTAAATGTCATAAGAAGAATTGGCCCGTCAGGAAGAATCTTCATTAGACGAGGAGTTGATATTCAGTGATGTTAATGTTTTTTACATAATGGATACATATGAAAATTATGATTTATATTATGAACCCAATTTACACACATTTGATTGGGAAATTGAGGGTTAAATTCATCTGGTTTGAGGACAAAATGGAAGATGTGGTCATTCCAGAAGTCAATACTTTAACCATACCCCAACTCAAACTGTAAATGTAGTAGAAAATCATGGGAGAACCCTACAGTGGGATTATAAATAACATGTAAACACTCTTAGACATGACAAATTCTACCCTAACATAATCACATTAGAAGATATGTTAGAGGTTATATCATCATCTCATAGGTGGTGGGTAGGCCTAGCCGACCTAATACACTAAGGAAAGATGTAATTGCATATCCTATTTCAAATTATGGTCCGTCCAAATTAGGGACATTGACTCCAAAGTTATTTGGGAAAGAGAATATCCATGAAGGTAAGCACAGATAACTAGACCAGAAGTACAACATTATGATGCAACTGGTCTAAGTTTCATCTATGTTAACAATCCCAGAATCTCATAATCAATCAATATTTCTTTTGGATGCACTTATTGTGGATTTTTAAATCCTTCAAGAGTTTGAAACCTATTTTGTTTCTATTGGGGTCAACCATATATATAATGATCCTATAGAATGTCATGAAATCATATCTTTCAAGGATCATGATAAGGATAATGTTGTACATGGACACACCAAGACCTTGTATCTATCTACCAAGGTTAAAGGTACTGACATACGACGAGACTTCATTGATAATGGTTCAGGACATAACCGCATTCCCATCCATACACTTTGTTATTTGGGTCTTACTGAATCTGACTTATATCCCTCCACTATGATGTTGTAAGGTTGTAAAAATAATGAATAAGAACCTATGGAATAAATAACACTCTGAACCCAATTTTGTGATATTGTAACTGATACAGATTTCATGGTTGTCTGGAAGGACAAAACTTTCAACATTCTTCTGGGAAGGCCTTGGCTACGTCAACATACATCCATTCCTTCATCATACCACCAATGAATAAATTATTATTTCAATAGTCAAATTGGGAAATTTCATGGTGACATGGCCCCATTCAAAACATGTGAATATAAATATATTGATACGTAGTTTTATCACACAAGGAGAAACTAGTCTATTGAAAAGGATAGAATAAGAATCAATTATTCAAATGCTCTGGAGAAGATCACTTCTAACTCTTTCAAGAATCTTAGTGAAGATTACGTGATATAAATTAATCAAATTGAAATGGGAGACCCAAATCAATACAGTCATTCAGAAAATACATAATTTATTTATAGATTTTGAGCCTGAAAATATAGAAGAACTCATCAACTCTCCAAATAGTTATGAAGGCCTAGATGAAAATGTATTTATTGTACCCTCGAGCATCAACAATATTATGATTCATCAACCAGGCTAGAAGAAGTTGTCACATTGATGGAGAAAAATAGGGATGATGATTCCAAAACAATAAATTTCCCTTAAATGATTAAGGGAAACCCTCTATCATCAATTGGGTCAGAAATAGTTTCCACTTCCTATGTATTTCCAAATACCGACTCATCCCCCAACTCTAAAAATCTTGCTTCATAGATTATCCTCTGAGATATTATTTTTGTAGAGGTAGAAGAAGTGATAAAAAAGGAAGTGGAAGAAGAGGAAGATCTCAGGGATTCTCCTCTAACATTAGAGGAAGGCGTCTCCACCACTGTAGATGAACTCAAAAAAAATCTATGAACAAAGGAAGCCCCACTGTCCACTTTGATTAGTATGGACATGACCAATGTAGAGAAATAAATGTATACTTATTTTCTAAAGACACAACAAGATTTATTTTCTTGAAACAATACAAAACTTCTTGGACTTTTCCTTGATGTGGACACCCATCATTTTGGTTTTCTAGAAGATCATTGAATATTTATGTAAGAATAATGAATAAGACACCAGGATCATGCCTCTAAAATTGAGGCTGAAGTCGACAAGATTGTCAAAGATGACTTCATTAGAGAGATGCAATAACCCAAATGACTGGATAATATTCTCTTAGTGAAAAAGAGGAATCGTGAAATCAGTTTTTTCATTGATTTTAGAGATCACAATCGGCACTGTCCTAAAGATGAATTCTTGATTCCAACCAATGACCACTTAATTGTTGAAATAGCTTGTTATGAGGCTCTTTAATTAATGAATGGATACTTTGGGTACTATCAAATCTTTATGGCCCTATAAGATGAGAAGTCTACAACAATTAGATCTCTTCAAGTTGTATTTTTCTATTGGGTAATGCACATTGGCTAGAGGAATGCTGGTGTGACATATCAACATCTAATGCGTCACATCTATAAATTTTTCTAAGGAAAATTTTTGGAATTCTATATGGAATATTTAGTTGTTAAATCCAGAAAATTTTATAATTACCTATCCGATATGGATCCCATATTCAGTAAGCTTTGGCAATTTAATCTGAAGATGAATCCTTTGAAATGTGCTTTTAGGGTTACCTCCAGAAAATACACCATCTTTGTTGTACAATATTGAATCATCAATGTTGATCATGAGAAGAAAAAAGATATTATTGGCATGTCACCTCTTCAAAACATAAAGGGGTTGGGAGGAATTCTAGGACACATGGCCTATATTTGACACTCCATAGCCAATTTGGTAGGAAAGTGTTTTCCCTTCACCAAATTGATGAAGAAGGGGGTCACATATCAATGGACCATTGACTGCCATGAGACATTTTATACATTCAAAAAATATATATTGAGCCTCTAGTATTGGTGGTCCCTATTGAAGGAAATCCACTCATTATCTACATTACACCCTTGGAGTGATCACTAGGAAAATTTCTTACACAAAATAATGATGCTGGGAATGACAAGATCCTTCATTATCTCAATTGAACCATTCTTGATGTAGAGACTCAATATTAATATATTGAGAAGAGCTTCCCCACATTAATATATTATGTTCAGAATCAAAGGAATTACCTACAACATCATAAGGTTCACTTTGAATCTCGCAATAACTCTTTCAAATTTAAACACAGTAATCATATGCTCACATATTGTCTAAAATAGTGTGAAGTTATTCTATAGTAGTTTGATATATAGTTTGCACCTTATAAATAATTTAAAGGCCAAGAACTAGTAGGAATCCTAACCGAGCACCCATCTACATAAGAAACATCATTTAATGCTGAACATCCTGATAAAGAAATCTTCTCTATTCAAGAAAGCCCCCAAATATGGGAAATGTACTTTGATGGTGCATCAAAAAGTTTGATGAGGAAAATAATGGAATACCCTAAACTCAAAAATGTTGGATTAAAATTTTTTCATATCTCCCCTAAAAGGGTAGTGTTATCATATTCCTTTCTATTATCAGATGGTGCTACAAACAATGAGGCAGAATATGAGGCTCTCATTGCATGCTTGGAATTGACACTCTGTGTACCAATCAACTATTAGGAAGTGAAAGGTGATTCAGAACCGGTAATCCAATTGGTCAATAGGGATTACACAATAAGAAAAGAGGATCTAATTCCCCTATGTGATTTTTCTCTGAGGGATATGATAAAAAAATTCCCAAGATGATACATTTGAAAATACAGCCACCGCCTGGGAAGATCGAAATTGAAATGAGAAAATAATTATTATTTCCCATAATCATATGGTTTCACCTTTTTTTAGATTAGAATTGAGGAAATCAATGAAATTAGTCCCATTTCCAAGTATTATGGTCATACCATAAGATGGATGTCACCCATCATAGAATATATTCAAAATGTGGTACATCCACCAGATAGATCTGGGAAAGATCAAGTTTAGTGATTAGTTGCCAATTTCAATGATTATGATAGCCCGGATCACCAGAAGATCCTCTACAAATGAGGGTTCAATGAAATCCTCCTCATATTCATTGATTAAAAATCAATTGTAGCTATCTTTAATGAAGTACATACATGATATTATGGTTCCCAACTTTCTAGGAATAGGCTTTCCGATTAAATCCAAAGGCTTCGACACTTTTGGACTTCAATGACACATGATTTGACAGATTTAACTGAGAAGTGTAATACCTTCCATGTGCATGCCTACTTCATTCATCAACACTTGGAGTAGCTACATACAACCAAATACTCATGGCCATTTTTTACATGGGAAATGGATGTAGTAGGAACCTATCCTCCAGCTATGGCTATGCATTTCAAGTACTTTATTACTACTACTGATTTCTTTTCTAAATGGGATGAGGTAATACCTTTGAAGGAATTCTGGGCCAAAATAATTTTTTGCTTTGTAAAAACTAATATCAATACCATATTTGGTTCCCCACATACCATATTAATGTACAACGACACTAACTTCTATTCTGTTGTAGTAGAGAATCTATATCAGGAGCACAATATCATATCCAACCATTCATATCGCTACCATGCAGTGGTCAATAGATATATATAGGCTTTCAATAAGACCATATCAAATATACTACAAAATAAAGTGGATAAAGATAAAAATTCATAGAATGATATTCTCTTGAATTCCTTGTGGGCCTATTAGAATACTACTCATACTGTAACATGGTCAAACCTGTATTCATTGGGGTAGGGGACATAAGAATTTATACCAATTTAAAATCAATTTCCTTCAATCTGAGTTTCTATATGTGACCAATTATCTATAGATGAATAGTCTCAAAAGTGATTTGATGGGATGGAATGATAAGATGGAGAGATATTTCATTCTTTGCATGACATGAAAGTCTATCAGAATATAATAGCATAGCTTTCAACAAGAATGTTTTCATCCACTGATTTCTTTGAGGAGAATTTGTATTGGTCTTTAGTAGTCCAATTATACTTTTAAATAAGCCTCTAATGCATGAGCCAAAGTGGTAAGGACCTTATTACATACATAATGACCACTCTAATGGAGCGTATCCCCTCATCTTAATGGATAGATAACTTCTTACAACTCCAACCAATGCAAGATTATTGAATAAGTATGTTGTGTAAACACACGGAGTCAATTTCCTAGTTGCAACACATTAAAATGCATAGAAACCATATGTGTCCATACTAAATGATGTTAAAATTTAAATCCTCTTTGTCCTTGTAGCATACTGTTTTACTAGATGACATCATTTTTTTCACTACATAACATTAAACTATTCGGTTAATATCTCCTTTATTTTACAATAAAAAATTCACCATGATATAAAAAAATGTACTTCGTTGTTGTTCTTTAAAAAATGGATAGCTTCCAAGTTCATGCATTACTCACACCATTGCTACATCCAAGTGGCACATGAGCTCCATTTCTCCTTATGTTTGAATTAGATCATCATAGGGACCCCTTTTCAAGAACTACATATGGCTCGATTATTTCCCCAAGCAAGATACATAGTGATAGCTAGGTCTTATCCCTTAGTATATCCACAATGTTTCTTTCATATTAGGTGACTTACATCCTCACCGCATGTTGGTAAAATACATGGTTCATCCATAACTACGTATGGCTTGATTCGCATTCCAATGGTATATGTAGACACTCAAATGTCTAATTTTGGGCCGTAACCACAACCACTAAGAAATTAAATTCCCTTTTCTCCTATATATGAAATAAACCCTTACAGAGAACTCTTCTAGAACACATGGTTATCTTTCATACAATCCCATGTCTTATTCTTAACAATTATTCCGGAATGTATTAAAATACCTTGTCTCTAATGTAAAAATCAATTGGTTTGGGGGGATGATCAATTTAAGAACTACATTTTTCTTGATTATCATTCCAAAGAGATACATAATGACACCTTGATCTCCAATCTGGGGTCCTTCCCTAGTAAAAAAAAATCATTTCTCACATCGAAACATAGTTTGTGTGAGGAACCATATCAAGAAATACATATGTCCCTATTCTTAAACCAATGGGATATGTAGACACACTCAGATCTCCAATTTTGGGCCCTAACCATGTAAAAAAATAAAAAAACCCCTTTATTCACAATGTGTATGAATCAAACATGCATACATAATTTTTGAAGAACTGCATGTGGCTTTATTCTTGCTCCGACAAGATACGTAGTGATGCCTAGGTTTTAACGTATATCCATCTTTAATATACCTTTCTTTTTAGATCAGTTTATATTCATCCATATGACAAGACATTAAACTACATGGGTATTAATGAACTATGTATGGCTTGATTTCCAACCCCATGAGTTATTTTGTGACATCTAGATCCCCAATATGGGGAAAACCATGAATTCAAAAAATAAAACCCTCTTTCTTTTACCCATGCACAGTTCAAATTTGCATAGGGACCTATTCCAGGACTTCTAAGTTCATTCTAATTTCAATTAGATACATGATGATACATAGAAATAAAACTTTAAATCCATCCATCAGGATGGAAATTATAAAAAACCATCCTCCCCAAGTTAAAACTTTATGATTTGGGGATAAATTTCTAAGAAATACTTGTGGATTGATTCTTACCCCTAGAAAGAAACAAATTTATGATCAGACCCTATATCCTATCTCAACCACCATTAAATCATTTTACCCTTGTCATTTACATTGAATACAATGGTGTCGAACAAAAATATTTTACCACCCCTTATTTATCACTCTGAGAACAAATCACATGGGATTTTTAATTGAGAAAAAATATTTTCTTCATAAATAAGGTATCTAAATTTCTATTTTGGGTTGTCAATGGTCCCAGCTCTATGACCTTAAAAGTGAAAAATGATTTCCATAATTCACGAATTTAAACTATGTTTTACCCGAAGAACTACTTGTTGTTTGATTATAATCCTATTAAGATACATAGTGAAAACTAAGAATTATATCTAATTCCTAGACATGGGATAAAAGAAAAATACCACTCTCTTGAAAACAATTTAAAAACTATGTACGATCCCATACTTCGGGTCATATCTTTAAAGAGACCATCAAGGAAACTAAATATATCCCCATTATAGATATGAGTCAGATCTATGTAAGGGACACCAAAATCACAACCAATATTGGTCCAAATATTTATCCTATGCATTAGACATTACCCCTTTCATATTTCAGACTCCTAATCTTAAAATTATCCAGATCTTAATAATCATTCTTTGATTCTTGGTGATCGAATAACAAATAAATGATATATCTTATTCCCAACAATGTAGTACATTCCCATAGGTGTCCATGCATTAGTCACCCATATAATTGGCCCATCAACCAAAAATTCCACTATTTGTTGGACCTGTATAATTTATCCCCCATAATAGGTTTTTCAAATAATTATAATTTTGTTCTTGGGAGAGGCCTCTTCTTTCCCCTTAAATATTTGATGACTGTATGCAGGAACGTGTATTTTAAAGTAGTCATCTATTGCATATTTTTCCCATATCCTTCCTCTTGACCTAAAAGTCACCAAAAATATGTTATAAACCTTTCCCTTCACTTTTTTGAAAGCATACTGAAATAAACTTGGACTATTTTATGACATTCCATCCATTATTTTCATTAATATTAGTTTCCTAGTTGAATGACATAAAAACTACAAACATAATTTTTCCAATGTTTGGATCAGACCTTCGTATAGAGACTATTCCTTCGTTTCTTTTGAAATAATTACTAGAAACACTCTTCTTGTATTTAGTTGCATTTATCCATAAACCAAAATCCATACGTTGGAAAATATAAATCATCATAAACATTATTCATATTTTAGAAAAAGGATTTATGATACTCAAGATCTCATTTTCTTAACTATGTAGTACATGACCCTAGGCATCCTTTAATTAGTTTCCCACATAACGAGACTCTTAGAAAAAATATTTCCCTATTTGAATATTAATCACATTCCCCATTTCGCCCTACATAATACATCCCCCATAACATGTTTTTCAAATAGTGGTAACTTCATTCTTGGAGAAAACTTCATCTAATGCTATTACCATTTACCCATGCCATTATCTGGATCCAGAAATTCCCAAATCATAGATTACAATTATTCCTTTAAATACCTAAATATGGTATCATGTTTCCAGACAAATTAACATGAATTTGGATATTGACAAAGCTTTAGTCAAAGCTAAAGACTATAAATTAAAGCTATCTAATGTCCATGCTGCATGAATAGAAACTGCACAACCCCATAATTCTTTATTGCATGACATGATGCTACACAACCCCCCGAATTTCCATTATGCGTGACATTAAAGTATATATATTATTCTAATAAATCCCTTAATTTCTTTGCCGCAAGACTTAAAACTGCACAATATAATTTCCTTTTTGCATGACATAAATATTCAGATCATAATGTCCATTCTATATGACTTTAAAGCACTACATAATATCAAAAACTTTTTTTTAAACAAATGTTCCCCCTTTCTCATACCAAATTTGTGTAGTAGTGGTTTCCCATTCATTTCATATATTGGTATATACATCCCCTTTTATTCACATATATCATTTTCTTTGAAAAGACACCCATTGTGGTCTTGAGAAATCCAAATATTAAATCCCTGTAACTATCAGCAATAGAATATTAGAATTCTTGAGGTATCCTTTACCTAACTATGCTATATGTTCCTCAGTTGGCCTTGCATATGTTTCCCACATAATGGGTCTATCAGCCTAAGTATTATACTATTTGGTCATTTATCATATACCCATGTTGGACCTACATAATACACCCCCCACAACAAGTATCTCAAATAATGGTAACTTTGTTCTAGGAAGAGACCTCATGTATTATCATACTTCAAATTTTAGATTTAGTTACTATAAACATAATTACTCTAAATTCCCCTTTTAAGAATCTAATAAAATACAAGGACATTCCTAACCATCATTCATTGTTTTAGTTTTATTATCAAAATTTAGGGTCAAATCTATTCAACTTCAAACACTATCCTTATTAGACCTAGATGAATGAATTTAATCTTCCCATAATAAAAGAGACATATTACTCATCAGGATGAAAACATATAAAGGGAAATATGGGATAAATTTGAGTCTTATATCACTAGTCCTACTTTATTTACAATTTAGTAAATATATATCAATAAAAATATAAAAGGAAAAACATGATTAGATTAAAACCCAAAAGGAATAGCTTATGAAAAACGTTGAGTCTCAGTTTCTAAGTCCCATCCATATTGGGATTCATAAAGGTAATGATTAGGGTGATGACACAAAAAGACAAAAAGTTTGTAGGGTTGTCCATAATACCCTTGCAATAATAGAATTTTTCTCGATAGGCCCCATGGCTTCGGTAAAAAGTAGAGCATGCTTCCAAGCGTAATGTATCTCCAAACCAACAAAATATTGATTGAATGGGTCAAAGTTCTCTAAATTTACTTCAAAACTATATTATTTTCATTTCAAAGGAATATAATTATAAGTGGGGGATTTTTAGACAGTATAAAAAGTGTTTGATGCACTTCTCCACAAAATGTCCTCATCGGGCTCGAAAGGTTCATGTTGTGACACTACATTTTTTAGTGGGGGGTCTGTAAAGTTAGTGAAGGAATCATACCTTCATGTTGGTGCCTTTTCTACCATCATTGATCCCATATAGGGGTACAGGGTGTGACCCCCATGGGATGGAGAAGCAATTTATCCAATGTTATTGTTCATAGTATGTTCCATCACATGGATAAAAACTGAAAAAATAAAAATTTCGTAGAAAATGTAGAAATAAATACATGGAGAGTTTCAAGATTTGAAAAGTGTGATATTTGAATTCTCCCATGCTAGGCCAAAGAACCAGTGGTTCACAAGAACCTATTCACCACTATGTTGGCATGCAAGCTACATGAGCCCCAAACCACACTTCACATAGGGTCTTTTTTGCCTAAAAATAGACCCTTGGGGTCTTCATTTGAACAGAAAAATTCCCCTAAATACCAATTTCTAATATGGTCACCCTAGTTCTTCACCCAAGTCATCTGAAACATCCAATTTAGTATCAAAACACCTAAGGAGAGGGAATTATAAGTGTACTATAGTAATTAAGTCCATTAATTGTTAAAAATAAATAACACTTGCATGCCTCAAGTGCACAAAGCCCTTAATTAAAGAGGGCATGCATTCCTTCCATTCCACATAAATGAACTTGAGAGGCCCACTTTCATGAGGACTATTTAAGGCTTCATCTTATTCTCACCAAATTCTATTCATCTGGGTTGTTTTCCACTTAAGGTGAGATCATTTCACCGAAGCCTACTTGCATGACCCATACCTTCACGCCAGAAGCATGAGTGCCCATCCATTGCTAACCTCACCTCTTAAACATCTTTGATCATTTCATGAATCCTCTTTTATAGAAATTCATGGAAGTAATTATCCTACATGGCTCCCTTTACTGAAAGGGATCATGTTGATACCTCTAGCAAGACCTCATAATTTACCAACACTTTATGAAAGACACATCAGTGGGTCTCCCATTTGGGTTTCTATTTATATGGTTAGAGCTTACCAATATTTGTTTTATAATGGATTTAGGGATATTGGGATGTCTGTAGGTTTCTATATATAGGGTGACATGGACCCTTACCCCATAAATAGTGTTGGGAATATCTTGTTTTGGAGGATTAGGGTTTAGTCCATCTCTATCCCTTGTCTCTAAACCTCAGAGTCTCTGGTCCTTATTAGGGATGGTACGGTTCAAACCTTCTTTTCCATTTGAAAAAGGAGAACTCTCCCTCCTCTTATAGGTTAAATTTGAGGTCATCAATACCAGAGTAATCCCCTAGCCTTTTAGTTTGGATCTAATTACATTTACTTTCATTTCACATGGAATTTTTCACTGCTCCACGCCCTTATCCACCATCACCATGGCCAATTCCACCATCAACCTTTCCTCTTCCATCAGTGGAGGAAGGGAATTTTGTGTTTTTTTAAATTGCACATCCTCTCTCTTATCACACTGATCATGACTCATGTGGGATTAGAGTATTTTGATAATCACATTAATTGAACAATCCACCTAAAATAATGAACTACCAGAACCTTGATTCCAACCATTACTGGGAGACATAGGAATCCTTTCTAAGGCCCGAGATCCACTTCATCTAATCTATAAAATGAGAAATCATGATACCCTAAATGGGACCACTAATAGGATTAATCTACAATATAAATTATCCAAATATAGGCATTCCCTTATGCGTAATCCAAAAGTAGAATCCCAAAATATCCATGAACTAAAATATCATCATGGACCCTATCACTACTTTTACTGGGCATCCTCCTTATGAGTAAGCCCCAAATTAAGCTCCCATGTCATCATGAGTTAATAAATAACTCATTATATATTTTTCTAAGAATCCTATTAAGGAATAATCCCCAATATAATAATCTCATAGGGCCATATTCCTCTAAAAGACTTACCAAACACCATTATCTTTGATTCCCATTCAAATCAGATACGTAGGAATCCTTTTTGTGGTCCAAAACCAACACCTAAAAATAAAATTTTTTCCCTCTATGCCACATTCCTAATAGGGTCTAATCAACCATGGAAAACCATATCATTTTCATGTTATCTGGGAAGCTTCGGTATAATTCCCACAACAAACATTAACTTAACACGCTATGCATATATGTCCTTAGTAAATGACATTAAAATATATGGTTGGGTCCTTGTCAGACATATTTAAAAGGTATTATGAGTCCCATTAAGAGGCACTGAACTATATGGGTTCTGATTCATTTCAAAAGGATATGTAGGAGGTATATTTATGGGTTTGATCCAAATATCAAAATAATATTAGTCTCCCAAGATGATGACAAACTTAAAAGTAACTTTTTCCTACCTAGATAACAATAAATTCTACAGTTCCACACTGAGTGGATTAAACCCCAAAATAATTGTAGTAACAAGAAAATAATCACTATGTATTATATTAGAGGATATTTTCTATGGAGAATGTTGAATACATATAAATTTGTCCACTAATGAAGAACCTCAAATACATACAGATGATTATAATTCTGAAACATGCTAATTAATTAATTGAAAATTTCAGGGGAAACCAATATTATGCTTGGTAAATTAATATGATTCATGGACATATCATAAATATATAAGTGAGTCCCAAAGTAGTCAATAATATCCCCCCAAAAAGGTGTGATGTGTCAGACCTCCCATCCTTTCGACCAATGTATATCCATAAGAGTTGTAGGTCAAAACACCTAATGAATTCCTACCTTTAGAAAGAAGGTCCCCTTTGGATATAGAATTGTTGGGTGCTTCAGTTTCTATATAAAAATCCATTAGAAACTATCTAAAAGTAGTGATTCAAAAATAAAACACACATTCTGAAAGAAACACACCAGTGCACATACTTCGGTCATGGGATTACCACCCATGTACATTCCTTTGGGGGCTAGGTGATCCACACATGTAACCTCTTATCCCAAAAAACATTTTTCATCACCCAATCCATTGTATGAAGATATAGGTCCCACCTACCACATAATGAAAATAATATATGTGTGTGCCAAAAATCATGAAACATTCATCAGATAAAACTTCATTAAAGAAATGGGTTTTATAAATAGTTTATCACAACCCGTGGAAAAGAAAAAAAATTCCTAATAATTTCATCATAGACAAGAACGTGGAAAGAAATGTGTTTTATAATCAATTAATCATCTCAACATATCATGTCTTATGGAAAAGGAATGGGTTTCATAAATCTCATTTCATAAAAATATAGATCAGTCAGAGAATTAATCAGAATAGTTTCATTAAATATTATCCATAGTAAAGTGTAATTAACAAAAAAATATCATATTAGATGGAAAGTTAAATTTAAAGATCAATTGGAATATTTCATGATAATTAATTTCTTTTATATTCTGAAAAACCGTTTTTAAAAGATGAAACATTTCTAAATACCTTTTCATTAAAAATAATCTTTAAAGATCATTTAAATCAATTCAGGAAGAAAATTTAATTTACACTTAAAAAATAGTACTTAAAAAATAAATTTTATTTTGAAAATAAGATTAAAAACATGGAGGGAATATTGAAGTCATTGATTTTTCATGATAGTGAGAAATACATTATATGTCATGAATATTAAAACATAGGTTTCTTTCAAATTTTTAGTAAAATATAAATGGGAATCGTTTTGAAAAAAACATAAATATACCTTTCAAGACACTTCATAAAACATTAATCCTAGATATACATTCCTTTATCAAATCATTTTAATAATTTCAGAAACTTTTTTAAAACATTTTTAGAAAACAATATTATGGAACAAAAATGTTTTTCAATCGAAAGGATGACTTTTAATAAAAATAATATTTTGGAAAACATGATTACATTAAGATTGATAAATGAAGGGAAGAAATTTATCCCCATGAAAGAAAATGACGAGAATAAAAACCTTGATTTTATTGAAATATGGATAATAAAATTTCATCATTATAAACAAAATCATAAAAAATCCCAACCAATGATGAGATTGTAACAAAAATATATACCACTTTGGAAACACTAAAATTTAAGAACCATGAAGCTAAATAATTAAATGAAATATTAAATACTATTAGAGTAAATAAAAGTATTATATTAAATGTATATGGTTATGTATATACACATTATAAAGGAAGATATGTGCATAACAAATCACATGTCTCAAAGAAGGGAAATTGAGAAAAAAAAACCCTTACTGATTTGTTTACTTTTGAACCACAAAAACCATAAAAGAGATCTAAAAATGTATATTTAAACCCAATTTTTTTTAGTATAAGTGGTTGCACCCAAATTTACCCGACTGGTAAAAGCGGTCGATTTGGTACATATAGGGGTTGAATCCACAGGGACCAGATATGTAACCTTGAGACACTGATTTGTTGAAGGATGGGCTGTGATGTAGCGAACTTGGGTTTGAATTGATTGGATAACTAATTATTTAATTGCAAGAACAATTTAAAAAAATATTTACTTGATCTAAAACAATTAATTAATATGGGTTGATCCATGGTTGTTGCTTTTGGTGGATTGGATGCATTTGTTTTCTAGAAGATTTGAGATCACTAATTCAAAATGAATCCAAAAAACAAGATCATTCCACAACCTCATTCACAAATTTAGTTCTTACACAATTACAAGGCTAATCACAAATGCACTTATAGGAAAAATTTCATGATCACTCCAAGGAATTGGATCATACTAGCACTCGAAATATGTCGTCATTATACTTGGCAAAGACGAAGAAGAACATAACTCATCTAATGGAAATCTTAAAATAACAAACAGATTTAAAAATTTAAGTACATGAAATAACATCCAATCCATCTCATGAAACTCTCTAGAACCAAACCATAAATTTTTATCCCTACATAGATGATATTATATCAATGGAAGCGAGAAGTTGACTTAAAGAAGTTGGATTAAAGAAGAGAAACATTAATAAAGATAAACACTCCACCATTGTGTGAGAAATTTCACAAGTGTTAGTGTGAATAAATTCACACCTTGATTCAACAGTATCAATTTATTAATAAAATGAAAAAAAATTGAAGATTAAGAACAACATTTATTAAGGTATTTAATGTGAAAGAAAAACCTACATTAGGGAAATTGACAATGTGATTACAAAACGAAAGTAGGAAATTACAATTGAAATAAAATAAAAACATCCATTCCAAAAAAAAAATATTCCCTCCTATTACCTTCAGCATAAGCTCCTAATATAGGCATATTTGGAGACTTAGATACACCCCCAAAAATAAATTACATCTCCAATAATTGGGAGAGTTAAAAGGAGAGTGAGAAATACAATGGAATTTGACATTTCGAAGTTGACCTAGAGATTCATCTAGATTCATACACCGTTTTGACGTGTGAATATTTAATTTATGGAGGCTGAATCTGGAAGGGTCGTAGAAGAGAAATATTCTTTTCCTTCTGTCCTATATTATCTGTAAAAATTTCTGGAAATTTGGTTTAGCCGTTTGGATGTTATGGTCAAAATGGTGGGATGACATTATGTGCATTTATGTCAGGCCCACCATTTAAATCTAAATTTCAGACCCCTTTATCATCATGAAAACTTCAGAATTACTTCTAGACACAGTTTAATAAAATGATCCTCATATTTTTATATTTCTACTATAAAAATTTTATCTTCATTGGGCTTGTTTTGTGGGCCCCACTTTTGGTTGATGGGCCTTAGGCCCATTATGCTTTTTCCAGAAATTTTTTGAATTTAGGTGCAAAAATATCCATCTTCCATTGGGATTCATCCATCGGACCTAAACGATAAAACATTCCAAATAAAGTGATGAATCATATACCAAAATATCAAATTATAATGAAGAAAAAAGTATTTTTCAAAAGTAATTTGTTGAGTGGGTCCAAATTGACACTTTAAGCATGAATTGCCCAATGATGGGAAATGAAGTTCATTTTTTGAATTGGAATAAAATTGATGTATATTAAATTTGAAACACAATAATATTAAGATATTAACAATTAATATTACCCACTTTCACTGGCTAATCAAACCCCCAACATAAGTTTTTCTAGTCCCGAGAAAAATATATTACAAATATGAAATTCGAATCCCCTTTTCCAAAAAACAATTTAATACACATTACTCACCCAAAGACCTCATACCAAAAAAAATTATGAAACCCATAAAAATAATTTAAAACAAGTAGGGTACATAAGCATATCCCAAGCTCAAGCCCATTCCAATGTTCAAATTCATCGCCACATTTCATCCAATTTCAATTAAGCATGATAAAGTGTTCTACATTACAAAAGATATGGGGACCATTTTATTGTTAAAGGGGAAAAAATGGAACCTCTAAGTGGGAATCACATTAAACCTTAAGATGAGTATCAAATTTTGGTTTTGATTTTTTTATTTTTATTTTGTTTATTTTCTTTTTTTTATTTATTTTTTTATCCACAATAGATATGGAAAGACTAACTCTGGGCAAGAAAACTATGGAGTCACAATCCCCAAGTGTCGGACGCCACACATATTATCAATTCCATGCTCTAAAATAGAGATATAAAGCCTAAATATGGGAAAGAAAACTATGGATTCATGATCCCCAAGTTCCTAACGCCACACATTTGGACAAAACATTGCTCTATGTGGTCTTTTTTTTTAATTTTTACTTTTTTTTAATTTTTTATTTTTTTGGATACTCAAATTAAAATAAAAGTGACCCCAGAACCCTATGCTATAATGAAAGGGACCCATGAACTCAAATTTACACCCAAGATCCAGTATAAATGCATTGTGGCATTTTTATTAAGAGGATGAAAATGAAATCATTGAAAAATAGCATCAGACAACTGCACTTTCCAAAAACTATGCTCATGAACTTAAACTTGCATTAAAATCAGAATCAAGGCATACAAAATTATTTGATATCCAATTTCTGAGTTTGGAATGTGTGTTATCATGTTTAAGGTTAATGTAAATTTTCTTTCCATTCATGTTCTTATTAAAAAAAATCATTTTTTATTTCATCTCCCCCAACATATAATAACACTTTCATCGGTGTTTAAAGAAAAATATAGAAGGGGGTATGGGAGAGGTTTTCAAAGAAGAAATTTTAAAATTATAATCATGGAATGAATTCACCTGGTTGTTGATGATGATAAAGTATGCCACAGTCTCCCTTAAATCCTAAGTTTGAGTCTCAGTGGCTTGGACAGTTGTGACAGGATTTTCCCCACGACCTATGACATGCCATTTTATTTTTTTAACCTATAAAAATAGAAAAACAAAACAAAACAAAATAAAGTGATGATAAATTGTCTTCTTTTTAAATTTCAGGGTAAGGAATTACTCAAGGATCATACCACATGACATGGATGAATATGGTGCTCCCCTTTCATACCCATCCATACTCATAATAGAAGAACAGGTCAACAGTCTATTTGTTATTTTTTTATTTTTAAAATATAAAAATGATTTATTAATATTATTTGAAAAATAAAGATGATTAATAAGGACCAGAAACAATAAAACACACAAAAACAAACAAAATAAAATAAAAAATCAGAAGCTAGGTTACCTCCCAGAAAGCGCTTAATTTAAAGTCTTTTGCTCGACTTGAACCCCCCAATGTATCCAATACCAACATTCAACATTTTAATGAACCCATATTTATCCACATAAACTTGATTGTGATGGTTTTTTTAATAATATTTTCCATGTGACAATACCATGCTTAACAATTAGTGTGATTGTCCAAGGAATTTTGGTAATGGTTGATTGAGTTTCATCTGAAGTATTTCCTAATATATCATGGTTCATTCCAACTTTGTGAGATTCTTGATGAAAATTGATGATAATTTAATGGTCTTAGTTATCATAAATAGAGGTATTTTTGAGTAGTGAAGGAAGGATTATAACATTGAGTTCAGTTTCATTGAATTTTACCAAAGAAAAATGGAAATTGGAATCCAATTTTGTTTCTTCTTCAAAACATTTTGAAAGAACTTGTTCCTTTTGAAAATATGATTCATCCCAAAAAGTGTCTAGTTGAATTTTAGTAGTGTGTATGGGCTCAATGTATGGTATTTCACCCAATTATTCAGTGATTGGTGTTTTTGAAAAATCATTAATAGAGAAATATTCCGGACTCTCCATCCACAATGTCAAATTTCCCTCTCGTGAATACAAAAAATCAGTTTCCTCTTGATTTAAGCACCCATCAACAATTCCTGGATTATCATCAACTATCCCAAATACAATGGTTGGTTCTTCAATAAATTCATGTGAGTTTTGAGGGAGACAAGATTCTTTTATTAGTGATGATGAAGAGACAACCTGAGTGGGAATGGGTTCCACAACCATTTCAATGCTTTGTAGTTATACTATTAAGTATGAAACTTATGAATTCATTTTAACCATTGTTTCACAAAAAATTTCAACAATTTTTTCATAACTAGGATTGATATATGTATGGACATCATTAAATTCAATAGTTTTTATCTCTTCAATCATCCTCGAGAGGAATGGAAATTGATCCTTTAAACAATCAGTACCCCATTGACTGTACATCTCATCTTGTGTGGTGTATTCAATCAAGGGTTGGTAAATGAAATTCCCTATTTGAGGTGATTCCAAATATTGATTTTATTGTTGATTATAGCCTTGGTCTATCAATGGGTATTGTAGAAGATAGTCCATTAGAGTTGATTAAAAATTGTTTTTGAGATTCATTGGACGCACAGAAACAGAATGGGGACTAGAGAAGAGAAATTAGGGTGAGAATAGAGAATTTGGGGTGGGAAAAAGAAGATGAGCATCTAAGGTACTTACTTGGGTCCCTGTCAACGGTGCAAAAATTTTGTTGCACCCAAATTTACCATACTTGTAAAAGCGGTCGATGTAGTACATGTAGGGGTCGAATCCACAGGGACCGGAGAAGTAACCTTGAGACACTATGATTTGTTGGAGGATGGGCTGTAATGTAGCCAACTTGGGATTTAATTGATTGGATAACTAATTATTAAATTTAAAGAACAATAAAAAACAAATTTACTTGATATAAAACAATTAATTAATATGGGTTGATCCTAGGTTGTTACTTTTGGTGGATTGGATGCATTTGTTTTCTAGAATATTTGAGACCACTAATTCAAAATGAATCCAAAAAACAAGATAATTCCACAACCTCATTCACCAATTTAGTTCCTTCACAATTACAAGGATAATCACCAATGAACTTATAAGACCAATTTCATGATCACTCCAAGTAATTGGATCGTACTAGCACTTGGAATGTGTCTTCATTGATCTTGGAAAAGACGAGGAAGACCATAACTCATCAAATAGAAATCTTAAAATAACAAACAGATTTAAAAATTAAAGTATTTCAAATAATATCCAATCCATCTCATGAAACTCTCTAGGACCAAAAAATCAATGTTTATCCCTCCATCGATGCTATTTTATCAATGTAAGAGACAAGTCGTCTTAAAAAGTGGGATTGAAGAAGAGAAACATTAATAAAAATGAACACTCCACCGTTGTGTGAGAAATTCACATGTTTTGGTGTAAATAAATTCACACCTTGATTCAACGATATCAACGTGTAAATAAAAGGAAAATAAAAATTGAAGAATAAGAACAACTTCTATTAAGGTATTTAATGTGAAAGAAAAACTTACATTAGTGAAATTGACGATGCGATTACAAAACAAAAGTAGGAAATTACAATTTAAAGAAAATAAAAACATCTATTCCAAACAAAAATATTCCCCCTATTACCTTCAGCATAATCTCCTTATATAGGAATATTTTGTGACTTAGATACACCCCCTAATATAAATTACATCTCCATTAATTGGTAGAGTTAAAAGGAGAGTGAGAAAAATCAAGGGAATTTGACGTTTCGATGTTGACCCGGAGATTCATCAAGATTCATCCACCGTTTTGACATGTGAATCTTTAATTGATGGAGGCTGAATCCGGAGGTGTCATATATGAGAAATATTATTTTCCATCTATCCTCTATGAGATGTAAACATTTCAGGAAATTTGGTTTATCCGTTTTGATGTTATGGTCGAAATGGTGGGACGACTTTATGTGCATTTATGTCGGGCCCACCATCTAAATCTCAACTTCAGATCCATTTATCATCATGAA
Organism: Viscum album; assembly: GCA_963277665.1. Taxonomy (NCBI): domain Eukaryota; kingdom Viridiplantae; phylum Streptophyta; class Magnoliopsida; order Santalales; family Viscaceae; genus Viscum; species Viscum album. The sequence continues at coordinate 1,508,224,779 of OY728158.1, forward strand.
AACTTCAGAATTAGCTCTGGACACAGTTCAAGAAAATAATCCTCATATTTTTTATCATTATACTGTAAAAATTTGATCTTCATTGGGCTTATTTTGTGGGCCCCAATTTTGATTGATGAGCCTGAGGCCCATTATGCTTTTTCCAGCAAATTTCTGAATTCAGGTGCAAAAACATCCATCTTCCATTGGGATTCATCCATCGGACCTAAAAGATAAAATATTCCAAATAAATTTATGAACCATATACCAAAATATCAAATTATAATGATGAAAAAAGTATTTTTTACAAGAAATTTATTGAGTGGGCCCAAATTGACACTTTAAGCATGAATTGCCCAATGATGGGAAATGAAGTTCAATTTCTGAATTGGACTAAAATTGATGTATATGCACTTTGAAACACAATAATAATAATATATTAAAAATTAATATTAGCCACTTTCAGTGGCTAATCAATAATAATCATAAACAAAATTAATGGGAAGTATATACCCCAAAAAAACAAATATGTGGTGAATTGGAATGTATCTCATGGATGTCAAAAGTGAGAAAAATATACCTTACCTTGATCCTAGAATTACTTTGTATAAAATAGAACCTCCATTATAATAAATATTATAATATTATAAATATAATAAATAAACACAAACAAACAAATATATATATATATATATATATATATATTTCTTTCCACAAATGATTTACTCGTGACCTTTTATTCCTCATTTATTAACAATTCCTTATAAATTCACGTTTTGGGAAATAAATGCTTGGTTTTTCATATATATTTCGATTTGTTATTTTTTTACTCTTACACTGATCATTATTTTATCATATATATAATTCTAAACATGATATAAATATCATATATAATAAATATATATCTGTTTATATTTATCCATAAAATCTATAGAGATAAAATGAAAAATATTGTTCATAGAGACGGTAGGTCATACACATGCAAGAATGTAGTTTCCATTTTATTTCTAGATTGAATGAAATAATGGTAAATGATATATTGTAATTAAAAAAATCATTTTTATTTCATAATTATAACCTTTTTTCATTAGAATCGTCCCTATTACCTTCCTGGTAAAGTGTGAGCGAATCACATCACATCGTGTTGTTGAAGTCCGCTGTACACATGAATGACATATCATATTCCTAAAACATCAAGAGTATAAAGGTATGTTTGATATAATAATAAAATAATTATAATAGTATAATAATTAAAACATATAAATATTAAATCTAGCATTATTTCCATCCTTTAATGTTTGAAATGTAAAAATGAAGGACATTGTTTTGCACAGTGGTAGTCCTCCATACCAAAGAGTGATGACTTCGTAAACCATTTGATGGTAGTTAATATGGTCACAAGAAATTAACTTATTAGTAAAACATATAATTATATATATGATACAGAGGTTATTATATCATCAATTTATAATAATAATGTATATAGGTGGATGAAGAAATAAAACAAAAATGCTTGTTAATAATCGTTACCTCTTCTTCAGGCGTGCTCCTTCAGTTTGAAGAAAAATCATTCCTATGTTGGATTTATTTAAAAAATAATTCTTCTAGTATGATACTAGGGTTTTTGGTAATTTATGTGTTAAAATATTTTCTTAATAAAAATGGTTTTAATGTGTGAAGAGGAGAGTAGTATTGGTGTCCTTTTATATGTGAGGTGAGTGAAATACTTGTAATTGTTTAAAGAAGGAATTACACCCAAAATTTTCTATCCTACAAGGCTCAAAAAATATACCATTTTAGATCCTAAAATGGTAAATTTTGAAATACTTCCATCCAATTTTTTTGTAAAGTTTTTGGTTTATTTTAAACCATTATATTTTTAGTTTAACCCACGTTAAACCATTTTTTCCTATACTATGGTAAATAAATTTTTATTTTTCTAACATTAATTTTCATCAAACAATACATTGAACATATTAGGTAAGAGAAAATATTATTATTCCAAACATGGAATCCATTTTTCAAAATTCCATTCACAAAACATGATGATTACAATGTAAAATTAATCCTGCATATGGGATGAGAACATGTGGGTTTTAGTACAAAAATATCCAATGTTTAAAAAAATTTAATTTCTAAATTCAAAATAAATGTAATTCTAATGACCAATATTGAATTAATTTAATTATAAATTAATTAATTTTACATTAAAACCAATTTATAATAAAATTCAACTTTATAAATAAATTAAACGAAAATTTAGTTTTCAATTTATATCCAATATTATTCAGTATTCATCAATAAAATAATTCATTCTAGAAAATTTAGAAAAACATTAACCCTAATATAATTTTTAAATGATTATTTTAAAAATTATTATTTTTAAAAAAAATTTAAAAAAGATTCAAATATGAAATTTAGCACAAAACTCACTAATGCCACAAAGAAGAAGGCTTTCAAGAAGTGTATTTTTAAAGAACAAAATGATATTATATTTTCGAAATATCTAATAATAATAATGGAATTAATGTTAATTAAAATTAACAAAAATGATATCATTAAGTTTAATTTTAAAAATTCCCTATTACGGTTTAATTTGAATCCTCAACTGAAGCCTCTGCACTTGCAAACCCATGGGTAAAGGAACACCAACATGTATCATATTTGGATTTATATTCCTATGGTAAGAGGTTTTCTGTAATAATACTACTAAATGATTAGTGTCCTTAGGATTCATATGGATTTTCATTCCAATGGTCACGAGGACCCCAAATCCGGTCGAGGTGTTAGGGAACTTCTAGTCTCAGATACTAGGGTTAGGACCTTGTCATACCCTTGTCGTTTCCTATACTAGGAGCCTCCGGTTCCATGAGGGGAGGTTGAGGATGGCACTTTTTTCATTAAACATTGAATGAGATCCTTGTACCTTTATGAAGAACCAATTTTAGGGAATCCTTCATGGATTAATATCATAGCATTTGTTGCTGGAGGTTTTACCCATCATCCTCTTTTTCTCCTAGGTTGTGTTTAGATGGGTCAAATGTAACTATCCTGGATATAAAATGGGAGAGAGAAACTGCATAACCAATCCCCTTCTTCTTATCTCTTACCCTCAGTCCCTTCCACCAGTATAGAAGGATAAGTGTGTGGTTTGTTGGATCTTCCACTTCCACTTTCTTTTCATCTTCAAGCATAACCTTTCAGGACTTGTGGGATTTAGGGGATATCTATTATCTTGAAACCATCCTTGTTTAATGAATGTTTTGGAAGATAATATTTAATGGTATATTCCTCTCACATTCTTTTAGAGGGTCTCCATAGGCATGGATACTGAGTTCCATTTATATATCCTCCGGATAAAGCTTATTTTGTGCTTTCTTATATCTACTATTTCATGTTGTTTATCACACTATTCATGACTCATGTGGGTTTTAGGTTGATGGCTGTCATGGCGACCATGTGATCCCAAAATATTTGGTCCACATTCCAAGTGTTACCCCCATAAATCAAGGGTATCCTCCTTAGGAATACATCCTAACTGAACCTATGGGAATCATTCTTCAGAGTAGGCCCCATACCAAACCAATCCCATGGAATCCCTCATGAAGTAAGCCATAGAATTTCTTGTGGGAGGTTTCACTCATTCTCTTATTTTACCCCTTGTTTGTATCTGGAAGGGTTATCTGGTGTGACTATCATTGATAAGTAATAAGAGAGGTAATTGGCACATCTAAGACCCTTGTTCTTCTCCCAGACCAATGACCTCTTCAACAAGCGGAGGAGGAGAGTTGTGTGGTTTTCTAGATCTTCCACTTATTATTGTATCTTGCTTTCAATGATGACTCATCATGACTTGTGAGGTTTAGAAGATATCTATGATCACACTATCGACATATTAAAGAGCATTTTTTGGAATAAAACATTCCTTAACATATTCCTCTAACATTCCTTAAGAGTAACTCCATAGGACTGGGTCATCCAGGTCATATATCTAACCTCATTGAAATGCATATTGTGTGGTTTCTCAAATATTTTATTTACTCTTATTTCACAAACCGAGCATGACCCACATGGGCATAAAGGTTGAGCATGGTCATTAGATCCACTGAATCCCAAACCAAATAGGACTTATTCTAAGTGTACTCCCTAGACATTCACTAGGGAATCCTCATAAGGATTGTGCCCCAATCCAAAATTTAGGTATCCTTATTAGGATTAATCCCCCCAATAAACCAATATTTGGGAATCCTACATAGGAGTATGCCCCAAAATAAACCCCCAAATATCCCTGAGTCAAGTCACATCTCATGTCCCCAAATTAATTAATCATAGAATTTTCCTTAAGTGTACGATCAAACTTAATCCTCTCAAGGAGGTTTAATTTCCTACAAGACAAACAACCATACAACATGGGATTCGATTCTTGTCCAAATGAAATACACAGGAAGCCTCTCTGTGGTCCAAACCCAACACCTTAAATCAATCCTATTCTCTTTGGTCCACATTCTTAGTATGGTCAAACTCAACCAAGGAATCCATATCCCTTTAAGGATTCCAAGGATGCTTTGGAATAAGTCCCACATTAAACCTTTACTAGGAATATTTCTCCTAGACATCCTTTCCACATGAAGCTAAACTACATGGTTTGATCCTTATTACATAGCCTTAAAAGGTATGATATTCCCCTCATAGAAGAACATAACTACATGGGTCCTGATTCCATTCACAACGATATGTAGGAATCCCATCTCATGGGTCAGATTCCAATATCAAAAAAAAAAATTCTTCTCCGTAGATGATTATGCACTCCAATGATCCCTACTACATTGCAAAAAAATAGAATCATTGAAATAACGACCAAATAAAATCTAATAAATAAATGAGAGGATACCATTGATGCAGAATCTTAGATACCTATAGATATCTAAATTGAGGAAGAGCCACATATAAATATAAATGATTCTAAATTATATTTATCCATATAATTGATAGTTAATTTAATGGTGATTCATTTCATAATCCTTAATTATTGATGGATTCATGAACATATCATAAATATATAAGAGAGTACTAAATTTGGAAATGATTCCCCCAAAATGGGTTTATGATCCCATCCTCTTATCCTCTCGAGCGATGCAAGTTCTTAAAAAACTTTTTCCAAATTTCACAATGAGAATTTCCATTTGGAAAAAACATCCCTATGGTTACGTAAATGTATGGTGTTTCTTGTTCCATGAAAAACCCCATTGGAAAATATTCAGAAATAATTAACCTGAATTGAAATGTTGTTCATAAATCCTACCCCATGCAATCAAGCATTGGGACAACATGAATTCCAGAGGGGAAAAAATGGTGTATCTGATGATAATGAGTACTATGTAACCTCCTTCATATGATAAAAAAGGATATAATTCCAATTTCTCATCAGACCATTCCATTCCTGACCAAAAAATTATTTCCATTGGAAACCAAAATCGTGAACCTGAAATGAATCCCAAACCAAGATTATAATGTTACCCACCTATCAGGGTCCTTTCACTTCTAAAATTAAAGAATTTCAAATAAAAAATCAAATCAAAAATGTTTTCATTAAAATGAGATGATTCCTTGATGGTGTTTTATTTTTTTTTTTGTTTTTCATATATCTAGGAACTTTGTTTCTAAAAACCCCTTCAATCTAATGGATTAGTTCCATCTTCTGAGAATATTTTACCTATCTATATTTCACACTAGGTCTTCATCCATGAAAATGAAATAATCACCAACACAACATATTCAATGATGGGTATCTAATGCACTAGTATATGAGTATCATCATCATGGTACCATCCCAACCCTAGATGATTCCCAAAAATCTCTTCGTATCACCTAGCCCCACCAATTGACAACCAGTGGTGTCTAGTGGTCCATAAGTAGATGTCACCAACCCCAGTCTTCAACCATTTCAATAAATTATCCATGGAACGTGGAAAACAACCCCTACCATATCTCATGGAGGTGGATCAAGAGGCTAAATATAGCCTTATGTAGAATATATAGGTTTCCTTATGAAGGGACACTGTCAGTTGTCTCCGCCACCAAAATCATGAAGTACTTATCCATGAACATGATGATGGTGCCACCCTCGACTATACTTTATTTGCCATATAGACCAAGGAATGAATGAATTATCATTGGGAGAATCTAACAATCGATAGGGATCAAGGTTACACCTCTTCCCCCTATGGAGAATCCCAAGAACCAGATTTAGTGGAAAACATTTAGTGGAAGCATACACCCACTAGCAAAAATTTATCCTACCAGTAGACTATCCTGAAATCACTCAAGGAATCTCAATGTCATAATATGGTAAAAAATCATGACCTAGAACATAAAAATCCCAACACAAACCAAGAAATTCATTATAATTTTCTAAAATCACATAAATAATCCCTCCAACAATGTTTGACATCCAACTATAAGAAGGCGGACAAACCGGCATGCATTCATCAAGCAAACAAGTAGTTTCGTATGGAAGCACCCATAGAAGTCAGTTGGAATGTAGAGATGAAAAATAAAGGGATAACCCAACTCTACCCCCACACATGAGTACTATTAGTATCTACTAATAAACAATTAGGGTCATAAGAGGTCACATTACCCTGCTCTAGATAAGGAAAGGAAATATATCATAGTTCCAATCTCTGATGAACCCAAGCATATCCTGATAATGGTGAAAGGACATACACAACTCCCTTCCCACAAATTATAGACATGTCAAGACATAATTACTGAAAAGAAGGAGTGACATAGGGATGGATAAAGAACTATTTCCCCATAAATGGGGTGGCTCATTAGTATTTCACCCCAAAGTTGACACACACCTCTGCTCCCATCCATGACAGTCATGTGAAAAAATGCACCCTCGACATATAAACATCTTGGCCAAGAACATAAACCCATTAAAATATAATGTAATGAACATAACCTAATGGACACTCCAATTCAAGAAAAAATACCTATAAATGAGAACCACTTCCCCCAGATTGTGGCCCTAGTTTCTCATAAGAGGGAATCTAAGAAGAAACCATTCCAAATAAAAATGGGAAAAAAGAGTTGATCTATGTACTAGAACTTCTTAGTGCTGGAGATTGTGAATCCCTCATATGGTTTTCTATATAATATCAGGATCTTAATCTAATGTTACAAAATTATAGAATGAGTATAAGTAATTTCAAAGGTTCTCCTAAAACACTTCACCATGAAGGCTTCTTTCAGGACTACAATCTGGTCGATATCAAGGGACCATATCTTGATGAGAGTTATAGTAACCCCATGTGTCTAGAAGATCATTTATCAAGAGGGTTTTCCCTTTATTGAAATACAAAATTGTAATCATCCTCATGATGGAACTCAATGTGAAAGTTATATCAATATAAGTATTTATTTTTGTTAAGGCCTTCCTTCACATTGCAATGTAGTGATGAAAAATCCATTCTATATAGAGGCACTTTAGAAACCAGGGCCAATCCTGTCTGATTAATTGTCATTGGAAAGTGGAATCCTTTATCAACCAAAAGATATCAAAAAGTGAGAGTCGTTCTCTGAACCTACTTTAGATCATATGAATTCCAGCGTAATAGAAGAAGTCTCTAGAAAATTAGTTTATTATGATAAAAAGACAGAAAATAATCCATTATAATTAGGTCAGATAGAAGAGAATATAGTAAAACATGAATAAGATGTGATAAACATGAAGAAGTATTTGGCTAATGATGATATACCAGTCATGTTATGGCTTTTATCCACCCCTTAATACAGAATCCCATATGCATTACTAGAAGATTATGTCCCCAAAATTGACCTCAAAATATGTAACATTATTCATCACATTAGAGTGAAAATATTACCCAATGGTGAGTATCAAAGTCAAATCAAGGTAATAGAAATAATGAAACACCAAACATACATGGTGGATCTATAAGGTACATTACATCCTGGGAGACAACAATGATCCCTTCAATGCGAATGCCTCAGCAGGTTTCAAAGACTGCAATGTTTGATCATAGATGCCTCATATGTTGTTCATATTAGAGGATAGGGTACACAATGAGAATTAAATTTAAATATTCCCCTAAACTAGAAAATCCATTGAATGTTGTATCATTAAATTTTAAAGCTTTAGGTCAATTCCAAAAAATATACCCTATTCAAAACCTATTATAAGATCAAATAAAATAACCCCTAACATAATATCACTGATTTCTGGCCAGAATAGAGAAAGTTTTTGAGAGACATTTACATAACAAATATATAAATACCATGATATATCCCACCTAGAAGGATTCATCCATCAGATAGAGAAAATGTCAAAAATAGAGAAATGATTATCAAAATTAAGTGATATAAGTGAATTCCACATGATTCACCAAACCATGTTCATAAAATAGATTTAAAAGGGAAGTTGTGGTAGTAGAAGGATCATTGGTTTATGAGAAACCCCACTCAATAGGGTTGTGGGATTTTTTAACGCAACCTCTAAGGCTAGTAATCCAGACACAAAGAGTTATTAAATTAGAACAAGAATAAACCCAACCACTATGGAAGGTGGATTTTCACCTCAAAAATGACCTCCTTAATTTATATCAGATTTTTTATGATTAGGGGGAACACTATTGAATGAATCTTATGAGTTAGTCCCATTTTATGACTTGGTTCCCTCATTAGGGACACATACTACTGAATTTTCTAGGGATTACTTGTGTATAACAGTCCCCCAAACAACTAATATAGAACAATCAATGTAGAGGATTATGCCTCATGGAAGGAATAGAAGGAGGAATTCTCACAAAGACATTGATAGAATGATTGCATTGTATTACACATCATTTAATATCATTAACACCGACCATACAAATTCTATAGAACAAGAGGTCACTTTGAAGGAGGAAATAGAGGTTGAAGACCCACTTCATAATAAATTCCACACAAAAATAATAAATTGACACATGTATACTCAGAACTAGATTATTGCACTAAATCAGGGAATTCCCTAAAGAAACCCATACTTACACCCTTGAAAAGCATCCAATATAGAAAATTTAATGTCAATTTGTGTCTCACCTCCATCCCAAGGTGGTTAGGACCCTTTCAAACAAGGATAGATTTTCTCAGTAGAAGGAAGTGACTAAGGAATTGAGGAGACTCAACAGGGAACTACTCTGAGGTAGCCTTCATACCGGGTACATTCTATAAGTTTATCCTTAGATAACACTCAAAGCCGGAATACCTCAAAAAAGATTGTATTTCAGAGTAACTTGCAAGATCTATGACATCTGATAAATGTAGTATAAAAACCCCTAATGTATATTAACGCCGAAAAAGCATATTGAGAGTAACCACCATTGGGAACATATAAAAAACATAGATATGAACATACTTACCAACCTAAACCGATAATATACCCATGATAAATAACAGCAGTTCTACCAAAATTTAATGTATCGACCACTACATGTATCCAAACTCTGTCTTATCTGGACACTTCTTGAGGGCACATGAATGCTCTTGAGTCACTCACAGATCAATTATAAGACATGGAGGAACATCATGCACCGATAAAACTAGAAAATAATCCTTACCCAGAATGGACAGATCCAAATCTTCCAACACTGAACATTGATAACAGAAAATTTCCAATTTTCAATTGCTCAGGAGACCTAGAGTAGTATTTCATGCATTTTTCATGTCTCTGTGATCCCATAATGGGGACCCAGAAGAATAGAATGTGGTGAACCTCACGTTCTTCATATAATCAATAAAAATAATAACATTCTTATGGTACATGTGTTTGAAATATTGGTAAATAATGGTTTGGGAAGATTTATTTTATAAGTTTCTCTTATAGTTTAGATAAATTCCAGAGAAGACAAAATTCATTGATCACTCAAACTGTTAGTAATAGTAGAATGAATGCATCTAGGAATTTATTGCTCAGTTGAAAGGATTAACATGATATTTAAACCTATAAATCCCTTAAGAATATTTGTTTCCCATCTATATAAAGAATCTTCATGACAAGTATCTCATACCACTCATCTCTATAAAAGACACAGGTGGGTTTCAAGAACTTATAGTAATCACTCAAAGAATAGAAGACTCTATAGAAGAGACTAAAGAAAAGTCCTGAGTAATTCCATCGACTATGGGAAGCATGACATGGAAAGGAGAGGATTCCATTGTTACACATTAACATGACCCTATACGTGATCATTCTCCAAATCCTACACCATATGGTACATCCAAACATACCCAGTGTCAGAGAAAAATAACTCCTTGTCCGGATGATAAATAATAGTAGAAGTGAAAATAGTTTGAGGAGATGAAAAACAAGGTCTATTTTTTTGAACTGACTGTGACTCCATCTACATCTTATTATAATTAAAAAACAGTGTGATCATGTTTCCAAATACTAGAGTGCCTGAAAATATGGTGATGAAAATATCTAAAACCATTTCACTTTTAATAATGTACTTGGACACGACATCCCATCGTGTTTTGTTTATAAATAAATCCTATATGAGATGGTGGGCTTCTGGAATGTGATGCTACAAAATTCACTTCCTCAAGTGGAATGTGTCTCTACTACTGATAAAAAGGGTGGAAATTAATGGAACGAAGTTAATAGACATGGTACACATATATTTAGTAATTATATGGTTATAACGATGATCAAATAAACTCATGTTATCCTCAGAGAATAGTTTCAGTAGCCGACTGTGCCTTCATCCACTTCCATTATGGTACACTTGACCCCTTAAGTGCTATAATCCTCTAAAGTCCAATCATCAAAAAAGTGACTAGTAAAGAAGATTAAGAATTAAACACAAGAATATCATACTATACCAAAGCCAAAACTATATTGGAATTTATTGTACTTCATTCCCAGAACACTAAAAGCATGGGCACCACCATGCCAAACTGTACAACAAGGGTCCAACCATAAAAAAATTCCACCTGATGTGAAGTTGATCTTTAGAATCATTAAAGGTATTAAATTAATGGATCCCTTCTAAAATGGTGAGAATTATTATGAACCTGAATTCTCTAAACTTTATTAAAGAACTGGAGGAAGATTCTTCTAGAATCAAGGATATAGGGAAAGGCGTATTAATTCTAGGAGTCACTAATTTAACCACTCCCAAGATCAAACTTTCTAAATAGATGAACCTCATGGGAGAGATATATATATATATATATATATAGAGAGAGATTAAAAAGAGCACAAAAGTTACACTAAAGTTGATAGGTTATTCCCTAACATGATTTTCTCAGACGATTGGTTAGAGGACACATCATCACCTAATCATCTTCGGTGTATAGTCATTCCTAATAGATATAATCCACAAAGACAAGAAGAACCTTAAAATATTGTTCAAAGTTATGATCCATCAACATTAAGTACATAAAATCCTAATTCTCCTACAAAAGAACATCCCTATGTAGGAAAATTCAGAAAATTAGAGTATAATAAAGATGTTTTGAAGAAATTAACACTAGTTCCTACCATGTTTTCAATCATGGATCCTCTTAGTCTCTCAAAAGACCTCTGGGAAGCTCTCATAGTGGCATCGTCAGGCCATATATAAATTAAAGTTGAGGTTTTTTCTACCAATGTATATCATGAAAATATGGATCTTATAGAATTCCATACATTCATATCCTTCATAAATGAAGATAAAGATGATATCATAAAAGGGAACGTCATACCATTGAATATATCCAACAGGATAAATATCATTGATATACAAGAATCCTTTATTGATAACATATCAAGAGTCATCAACATTAAAATATAAACCCTTAATTATCTAGGTTTCAATGAAAATCACTTTTCTCCATCAATATAGATGTTATAGGGGAATTAAAAGACTGAGAAAAACAATCCTGAATAAATACAACTCAGGGTTCATTTTGGAGATCTAATGTTTAAATCCATATTTAGGTTTGTTAGAAAGGATACAATATTTAATGTTCTACTGGGAACACCTTAGCTACATCATCACACGACAATACCCCCATTATACCACCAATGAGTCAAATATTGTATATATTGTTAAATTGAAACATTTCATGGTGAAAATACCTATTAAAATCCTTTGATCATAGTTAATTGTTTTGGGTTTATAAGAAAATAGAGGGAAATAGTCTCTCATTGAAAGTGTTGTTGACATTAATGCCCTAAGTTGATTAGAGATAATCCTATCTAATCTATTCATGATGATCTGTGTATAGTGCATAATTCTCATCAATAAAATGGAAACATTGGTTTAAAATTCATAAGGAAATCCAAAAACTTGTATGATACAATTTTCATAGCTATGATCGATGACATTAGAGGATATTCAAACACTCCATGAAATAATGAAAGACTATATGAAAATATATTAATTAAATCCCTTGAGATATAATAAATACATATTTCTTCAAATAGTCACGAAGAAGTTGTTATTTCAATGTGTGAAAATGATGACTCTCTCTCTCATTCCCCCACCCCCCCTTTAGATCTCCAAAATAGCCTCATACCAGTAGGGGGCCCTGAAATTTTTGCTTCGTCCTCAAGGAATAAAAATGACAACTCCCCCTAACTATAAGAAATATGATTCATCACCTATATCCTAAGAATACATGAAAGACATAAAGTATTAAAATTAGGCCCAAAAAGAGTATCACATGGATACCAGTAAAATAGTTGAGGAAGGTGTATCCAACACTATAAGTAAGCTCAATGAGGAAAATTTTGGGTACAAATGAAGATCCACCACCAACTTTGATTAGATCAGACATAAATTTTGAGGAGTATGAGGAATATATTTCCTTCTGAGACCAACATTAGGATTTTTTCACTTGGAAATGATCATAAATTCTAGGTATTGATGGAGATTGGCCACTAATCACTTTGGTTTTTTAGAAGACCATCTGGGTATAAACATGTAACCAAACAAACACACCCAACTCACAACTCTGAAATTGAGGCTGACAAGGATCAAATCATCAAGTAAAACATCATCTTGGAGGTAAAATATCACAAATTGAATTCCATAATCATACCAAAAAAGAAGAAGAATGGTAAATCAAAGTCTATATCAACTTCACAGATCTCAATCAGCAGTGTCTGAAATATGACTTCCCAGTTCCAATCACATAACTTCTGATTGATCCTATAGCTTGTTATCAATACCTCTCCTTCATGGATGGCTATTAAGGGTAAAAAAAATTTGGATATCCCTAAAATATGAAGAATACACTATGATCAGAGTCCCCCATGGATCATTCTTCTATTTGGTAGTGATTTTTGGATTGTAGAACACCGAAACCACGTACCAATGAGCCATGCATCTCATCTTCAGACACTTCATGGTAAATTATATTGAATGATATGTTAAAGATCTAGTGGTTAATTAATATCAAGGTTTTGACCATCTGGATAACCTGAAGACCATCATCAAAAATCTATGAAGACATCGTTTGAAGATGAACCCCTTTAAATGTGATTTCACAGTTACCTCAGAGAAGATTCTTGGCCTCATTATACACCATCGCAACATTGATGTTGACCCTAAATAAATATCCCTATCATGTCACCACCTCAAAAATTCTAATTGTTAATAGTACATCGAGGAAACTTTCACAAAATGTATTTCTTCATTTCTAACTTCACATGAATGAATTTACCCTTCACTATACTAATTAATAAAGTGGTCACATATTAGTAGACCAGTGACTATCATGAAGAATTTGACAACCTAATGAAGTAAATCTTGATCCCACCGGTGTTAATGGAACCCATTTTGGGAAATCCTATAATTTTATACGTGAAAGACCTAGGGAAATCACTGGGAAATTTCCATCAAAATGAATCATGCTAGGAATATAAATATCCTTTATTATCTCATTAGAACCATGCATTATTCTGAAACTCATAATTTAGATATCAAGAAGATATGCTTGTAATTAATCTTCACAGTTCAGAAACTAAGGCATTACCTAAAGCACCATAAGGTCTAATTGGTCTCTCGCAATTTATTTCTCAAATATATCCTCGGACATCCTATGTTGACCAAACCTCTCATATAGTGGGAAGTTATTCTATAGATGTTGATATAGAATATGTGCCTTAGAAATAAATGAAAGGTTCTGAGTAGGAAGATTTCACAGAAGAACACTATATGCAAAAACAAATTCATTAAATACAGAACATTTAGATGAATAGATATTATTTATTCAAGGTGATCCCCAAAAATGGGAACCTATTTTTATATCCCATCCATGAGACCAGTGTGGAGGAAAATGGAAGAACCTAAAATCAAAAAAAATCCAGTTTATTGATCATTCTCATTTCCCTAGTGAAGGTATTTTTACCTTAATATTTCCTTTCACTAGATGAATTCACCTAAAAAAGGAAGAATATTAGGCCCCCACTGCAGTCTGAGAACTAGCACTCCAAATACCTGTAGACCACATGGAGGTGAAAGGTGACGTGGAGATGTTAACGAAACACATCAATGAGGAGTACGCCATGAGAAAAGAAGAGCTAATACACCTCGTTGACAGTGTCTAAGGGTTAATGGACAAACTCCTCTCATAGGAAAAATTGAACCACATCCCATGATCACATAATGAATAGGATTATGAATTGTAAAATATAGCTACAACAATAAATGATCCAAACTAGGATGTAATGGTCATTAGCACTCTGCATCTCCGAATGATTCCACCTTTGGTTAAAGTGAGAAATGAAGAGGTTGAGGAAGTCAATACTATAATTAAACATTATTTTGCGACCACTAGGTTAATGATACCCATCATAAACTACATATATAATAGATTAGTTCCACTAGATAGAGCTAGAAAAGAGAAATTCTTGTGAAGAGTAACCGAATATTCTCGTTATGATGGAACGAATCACCAGAGTATTCCCTATAAATAATTTTTCAACAGATTCCTTATCCAATTCATTTTTAGAGAAGAGAAAACTAATTTCATAAGATAACTCCATGCAGGGGCATGTGGTACCCTTAAATTTAGATATACACTTTTGAACCAAATCCGATGGATTGGATATTTCTATCCTTAAATGACGTAGGATTTCTCAAAATCCACCACGAAGTTTAATTCATGCCACGTGAATTCCAATTTCATCCATAAAACCCTATATTTTTTAAAATAAATTCATATAATCCTAAAAATTCACCATATAGGGAATGGATTTTGTAAGGATATAACCTCTAACTGTAGCTATGCAGTTCAAATACATCTTAAATGCTACCAAAAGCATTTCTAAATGGTCTATGGAAAAACCCCCCTCAAATAATTTAGGGCCAAAATCATATTTATCTTCATGAAAGAAAGCATCATTAATATATTTTTTGACCCTCAAACAATAATGATGTACAATTACACAAACTTATTTTCAGTTAAGGTGGAAAATCTATAAGTGGATTATAAAATCAAATCCAACCATTCATCCCTCTATCACAAAATGGATAATGGAAAGAACACATACTCCAATAAAAACCTATTGAACATATTACTGGAAATAATGGATAATGATAAAAATTCAGGTCTGGAAAATATCATCCAATGCTTATGGGATTACCCAACCAGAACATGTACTACTGCATAAGAAAACCCATAATCACATGTTTATAGAACCGAAGCGGTCCTACCCATTGAGGTTTGGTTTCCATCACTCCATATTTATATATATGATCAACTATATATAGATGATAATTTAAAGAAATGATTGGATAAATTAGAGTGAAATTATGAAAAAATATTGCATATCTTTCATCACATGGATGTTTACCAAAATTGGATAGTGTGAGCCATTATCAAAAATCCCACCTATATTCATTTCCCCCGGGAGAACAGATACTTGTCTTTAAGAATACAATTATAATATGAAAGAACCCTATAAAACATGAACCAATGTGGGAGAGACCATACTCTATACAAAAGGTATACTCTAAGAGATGTTATTCCATAATCCCGATGGATGGAGAAATCATTACGTCTTCCAGAAATGCAAGATTCCAAATGAAATATTTCCTTTAATCACATGATTCGTATCCATGATGCATGTTGTTAAAATGTGTAGTTGTTCTTCGTAATATAAACTCAAAAGGCATGGTATAATTTCAAAGTTGTATGATGTTAAACTACATGGAATCATCATCCTTGTTGCACGAAAGTAACTTCCACATCACGTAGTATTAGTCGTATGACCTAAAAATTTAACACTGTTCGTACTAACTAGAATAAATTAAACTACATGGTCAAAATCCCTCTTAGTAAATTTCTAGAAATAAAAAAGTACCATGAGTTGAGACACACATCCTAGATCCCTTAAATATGGGCCTCCAACACATGTTTAGGTCCTAATCATATCACTCTCTCAACTCATGGATCAAGGATCCCCTTTAGAAAGAAATGAGGAAGACAAGATGAGAAAAAAACTAGGCATAATAACCACTCACATCACTCTAACTCCATGGTTGAACCTGGGCCTCCTTCATAGGTATAATCCCAAAAATTATCACATCCTTACCACAAGATGCTAAATTGTCTGAAAAATGTCTTTACTACATGACATTAAACTGCACGGCTCTCCAAGAACATTGTATGGATTGATTATAATTACAAAGAGATACATAGTGATTACCAAATATCTAATCTAGGTTCCATCCTTGACCATATTGAAATAAATCACCGTTTTACCAATGTTGGAACCAAATCATCATAGGGAACATTTCCAGAACATGTTGTTTTATTTTCATTACAATGATATGCATAGTGATATCACAACCTCATATCATTGGACCGACCATCATTACAAAAAATATGAAATCCCATTTCCCCACATCAAATTCTGATTGATGTGTGAAAAATTCGTCATCACTATGGGTGGCTTGATTCTCATTCTAGTGATATACATTGAGAAAAAGAGAGAATCATTGGGCCCAACTTCAACATTTTCATTCTTTCATGTTCATTCAACTTCTTCCTCACATCCTGATGTCCAACTACATAGGAAATAAATAACTATATTTATATTTATTCTCATCATAATGATATATATAGCGATTCCTTTATCATATCTCCTTAGGGACCACAAATTCTAAATTTCATATCCTTCACTGGTATTTCCTTTACGTTATGGAAGAAACCTTTTCCACTCCTTGTTTCTCACATAGATAATATTTCACTTAGTATTATGATTTTTTGTAAAAGTATTAATAGTATAATGAAGGAATCTTAATAAAAATTGTGGTTACTATGGACTAGTCTACAACACCTTATATGGAACATCATATGTCCTCATTTTTTGAAAATAAAACTCCATGATTTCCTTAAGATCTGTGTGTGGCTAGATTCTCATTAGAATAAGACATGTAGTGACTTTCAGATCTTCAATATTAGCCCTATCTATATCACAACATGAAAGATTCCCTCACTCACCCATGGAAATTTTATATGTACAAGAGTATATCCAATATAGGTTCTCACCCAATGCATGAGCCCGTATTCAAAATAAAACCCCCATTTCAACAACATGTGAATTTAATCACTGCTAAGAATAATTATTTTATAACTATGCGTTGATTGATTCTTACATAGACAAGATACATAGTGATTCTTGAGTCCTATTGAATTTCCCAACCACAGTATTTAATTTTTCATTACATCAAGACACTTTTTTCCTAACCACATGATGTTAAATTGCATGGATAATTTCATGATGAGATGAAATTAAACGATGTGGTACCACAATAAATATGAATAGATTGATTCCAATTCTAATGAGATACATAGATATTCCTATGAATCATGTCTTAGTACCATCCACATGTTAAATGAATGTACCCCTAACTTATGTACAACCGAATAAATATGAATGAACTCATAATTTAGATCCCCAAATTAGGGAATCGATCTAGGAAATAAAGATACGACATTCTACATACGATTCACATCTATGAAAGTTACTTGAAACTTGATCTAAAATATATTTAAAACACTTATTTATGCTAACAAAATACCTTCCACCCTTCCTACTCCAAACTTGGTCACCTTTGGATATTTATAATCTATCTACATAGGTGAGTGATATAATGTATGATACCTGAGGACTCATTTTCTTGAATATGCTATAACATGCCCAATTGGGCTATAAATAAACTAGAAAAAGGGGTTCTTATCCAAAGTATACCATTATTGGATATACTATAACACACCCCATTTCACTTTGTATAAAATAGACCACAAATGGGGTTTTCAACCAGTTATAACTTCTCCCATGGGATAAGCTTATTATTTCATTGTAAGAATTGGAGAAATTATTATAGAACACTCAATTAATGTTTATTATATGATCATCCCTTGAATGATTTTCCCATATCCTTTTCCCTGATCTTAATATACCAAGATAATGGTTGAAAATTTCCACCCTCTGAGATGAAGTATGAAAGAAAATTCTTAGTTTAGTAGGCCACATATCACCCTTTGTTTCCATAATTATATTTTCATAGGAATATGACCTAAAAATACTAGCACCATATTTCCCACACTTGGGTTTGACCAGTATAGGAAAACATTTCATCAAATTCTAGTGTAATTTTGACCTAAAATCGTCTCCCCCAATTCAAGTACCATTCTTCCACATCCCAAACTCTATGACTAGTAAAATCCATATTTCCATAAAATTACTCCGTCCAATAACAATTGAATGAAAGAATTCGTTATAAAAAATTTTCCTAACTATTTTGTATCATTCCCTAGATAGATTTGTATAATGTAGCCCCCGAAATAGGATTTCAACCAGTGAATGCCATTATTGACTATGAAATAACACGCCACATTTTTATTTTCATAAATTATTCCAAAAAATGGGGTTTTTAAATAGTGGGAACTTTATCATTAGGATAGAACTCTTCTATCACCATAGTACCTTTCACCCATAACACTATTTATATTTGGAAATCCATATATTATAGATTATTTAATTCTCTACCTCATACCAGAATGTTATGGTTCATTCTCAGACTGCTTAAATTGAATGGGAGAATCAATAAACATTAATTCAAGCCTAAATACCTTAAATAATATCCCAAATAACATACTTTCTATAAGACATTAAACATAATATCATAAAATCATTACTGTATGAATTTAAATTTCACATCACAACATCCTCTCAAGAAGATGTCAAATGGCACGATCAGGGTCCTGGCCACACAATAGTAAACATCACAATGATTCAACCTTTTTCCAAAATGTAACTTATCCCAAAATTGATCATTTAACAAAATGAACCCTCCTTCACTCGAGAAAAATTCATGTTGTATAGGTTTCACATTCATGGAAAATGGAAATACATATCATATCTTCATTCTTAGATACCCCCCTTTGGAAAAACCACTCATTGTGGTATTAAGAAATACAAGCCTCCATAGAATCCTGCCATTCAACAACAATAGAATGATGAAATTAGTAAGATCATATTTGCACAATTATTCTATAATATAACACATTTTTATTTTCCTCAAACATCTCACAAATATCAGGGCCTGGAACCTATGGATAATACTATTAACTGTGCTATAACACGCCCAATTGTATTTTCATAAGGAATCCTTAAAATCGATGTTTCTAAAACAATGGTAAATTATTCCCCATGAGATACCTTCTATATTTCAAAACATATTGTTTTATATTTTGAAACTACAAAACCATGGCTCAAGATTCCCGATTAGGTATTTGAATAGTGTTAGAACACTATAAGACCACCAGATTGTCTGTGTCCAAATTTTAAAATTTATGGTCAACACTATTCAACCTAAAACAAAAGTATCACTATTATAGAATTCATGCCCTTAAAATGACTATAAAACGGGTCATAGTACTCTCCATATTGAAAACAAACAAATTTTACTATAGAAAAAGGTTGAGTCTCAGATAACTAGACATGTACACCGTGTGGTTTAAGAAAAAACAATGAAATTAAAATAAAAGGCATAAAAAATTTTAGGTTGAAAACTTAAATAGGGAAGAATACACAAAATAAAATCCTCACCCACTAAGTCTTCATCATATAAAACTTAGGAAAAGGTAAGGGTGATGAATCTTAATAATCATAGTTTATAGGGTTGTCTATATGACCCTAGAATGATTCAAACTATGCTCGTTATTCCCCATGGATTAGGAAAACCTTAGAGTACCCTCCCACACTTCAGATATATCCAAATCCTAATAAATGAATTTAGGGAGAATCAATGTGCAATTTAGTCACCTTGGAACCATATTCTTCTTGTTCCAAGTGAATATAATTCTATGGGGTGATTTTTATGACAAAGTTAAATGGGTTCTATGCACCTTTCCACTATATTGCTCAGGTTCTCCTCAATAAATTATCAAATTTAATGATTGAGTATAAATAAGGATTTATGTTGTAAGGAGCATATTGGGTTTTGAAGTGTCATGACCCAAAACATTCTCAACATGGCCTGAAAATTTCACAGTGAAACTCTTTAAAATTAATGGGGATTAGGGATGATAATGAATGGAAAAAATTAAAAGGACCGGACCATAGGTTTATAATGGGCTCAAGTAGGGGTTTGTGGGAGAAACCCCCATGGTATAAAGTAACGGTTTCTCCCACAAACATACACACACCACCTATATAGCCCAAAAAGCACAGACACCCAAGCTGGAAAAAGTTATTCTTTGGAGCTATGTGGAAGAAAATATTTTCTACCACTACATGGGAGTCCTACATCAATAACCAACAACTAGGACCTATTTGGGAAACCTCATTCAACCGGGGTCCTCTATTTTCCTATAAATAAGACCCTTGGGATCATCATTTCCAGAACATGAAAATATGAACAATCCCATTCACCTAAGTCTCCAATAATTCCACAGGTAGCTCTCCAAAACACAACAGAAGAGAGAATTAAAGAGGATAAGTGAGATCAAAGTCCATTTAGTTTCTGAAAGATAATACACCTACAAAAGGACCCCTTATCCTATGGTGGATAACCACCTATACAAGGCCTCATCCCATACCAGGGTCCTATGCAGGACCCATCCAGGGAAACATGAGGAGCCCTATGGTTCCTAGAGTCTACCCTTAACAATGTTTGTTTTTCATAGTTGGCCATTTCTCAAGGCATACCATGCTCACTCAGGCCTATACCCCCTATGAAAAGTACTTCCAGTTTCTCCCAGGCCCTATGTGGATCACCTTTTAAATATAATCTATGACCTATGAAAGACCCACTTTGATTCATTTTCTAAGACCCCAATGGAAGGAATCCTCTTACTTTGGATCACTCACCTGAGGAAGAATAATATGAAACCTACACTGAAGCCTCTAAACTCAAAAAACCAAGGGGAATGTGACATCGACATTTCTCCCATTTTGATTTTCATTCATACGGTCAAAGGTTTCCCAAACTTGTCCTACCAGATGTTTAGTGTCCTTGGGGTGCATATGGATTTGTATTGCAACAATATTGTGGACACAAGCCTTAGGGGGAAGTGCCTATGAACTCCAATTATTGGATACTAGGTTTAGGACCATGTCCAACACTATTCTTCTCTAAGAACAAGAACATCTATTTCTAGGTTGGGTGGGTTAATATCACACTTTCATTTCCCTTCAACAAGGAATGATATCCTCCTCCCATGAAATAGATCCAATTTCATGGAATCCCTACTAGAGTAATCCCATTGACTTTATCTCTAAAGGTTCCAGTAATTCTCATTTTATCAACCTGGGTTGTGTCTATATGTGTAGTCTGATGTGACTATCATGGATACCAAACATGAGAGGGAATAGGTGCATTCGATCCCCTATATCTTCTCTCACACCATCATCCTCTTCCACTATAGGAGAAGAAGAATTGTGTGGTTTTTTATATCATATTCTTTATATTGGTTCTCACATTCACGAATCACTCATAATGTTTTCTGGGATTTAGGGGATAGCCATGATCATGGAATCCACCCAATTAAATGCATGATTTGGTAGAGAAACATATTTTGGATCTTCCTCTTTCCATCCTTTATAAGGTATCCATATCCATTGATCTTCATGTCCATGTATCCATCCTATGGGGAAAGATTATTGTGTGGTTTCTCGGATCTTTCATTAACCCTTATTTATCACACTGATCAAGACTCTTATGGGCATAGAGGCTGATGGTGGTCATGACATCCACATGATCTAAAACATGTTGGGCCTCATTTCAAGTGTAAGAACCAAGAAATCAAGGTCATCTTCTATAGGAGTAAATTCCAACCAAACCAATGAGAATACTTATTAGGATTAGGCTTTAAACCAAACTAATCCAAGGGCATCCCTCCTAGAGTAATACCCTATCCTTTATTGTGGGATATTTCAGTGTTGATCCTCTTCTAACTATGAGTTGTGTTTGAATGGGTAGTCTAATGAGACTATCTAGGATACCTAATAGTATAGGGAACAAGAGAATCCAAGACCCTTCTTATTCTCCCATACCCTTAGCATCTTCCACCATTGGATAAAGAGAATTGTGTGGTTTCTTGAATATTATTCATCTTCTTGATTCTCACATTCAAACATGACTCATTATGATTTATGGGATTTAAGGGATATCCATGATCATGAAATCTATATAATCAGGTGCATGTTTTGGTAGAGAATCTTTTTTCAGACCTTTCTATCATAGTCTTTATGACTACCTCTACATGCGTGGGTCATCAGAGTCATGTATGAATCCGTGGTGAAAAGAAGATCATTTTGTTTCCTAGATCCTCTATTTCCTCTTCTTTCACACACAAATCATGACTCACGTGGGATTAATGGTTGAATATGGTCATTAAAACCACATGATCCAAAACAGTTTGGTCCACATTCCATGTTTAACCCCAAAACATTCCCCAGAAAATCCTAATCAAGAGTAATCCACAACACATCCTATGTAAATCCTTATTAGTTTTAATACATACACCAAACAATCCCCTAGGAATCCTCCTCAAAAGTAATCCATAAACTAATCCCCCAAATCTATAATATTCAAATCACTTCTCATATCCCCAAATTAATTCATTAGGGAATCCCCCTTAGGAGTAAGACCAATCTTAGTCCTCTCAACGGTTTATACTCCTATGTGAGACAAAAAAGCAAATTATGTTGGATTTGATTCCCATCAAAATTGTATATCTAGGAAGCCTCCCTAATGTCCAAGCCCGCCACCCAAAATAAAAAATATTTCATCTAGGATAAATTCCCAGTATGATCTAATTATACATTGGAATCCATGCCCCTCCCTTGTACACAAGGAAAATATTTAATAAGTATCACAAAAATCATTGAATATGAGTATATATCCTATACACCATTGTTTCATAATGCTATACTAGATAGTTTGGTCATTATTTCATGACTTTAAAAGGTATTTTGTGCCCCATTATGTGGAACTGAACTACCTGGGATCTGATTCCATTAACAAGGATACGTTGGAATCTCATCACATGGGTCCGATCCTGATATAAAAAATCACTCCCGTTCTCAGGATGATGATAAACTCTAGTGTTCCCAACTATGTGAATAAATTCCAACATCATAATAATAATGAACAAAGAATCTATAATAAGTAAATTAGAGGATACCATTGATGGTGAACCTAATATACATATAGATATCTCCTTTTATGATGAACCTCAGATACATATATATGATTCTATATTTCATACAAGAAAATAATTTATTGTTAATTCATGGTTGATCCACGTCATACATGGGAATTAATGAAGGATTCATTAATATATCTTAAATATATAAGAGAGTTCCAGAGTTAAAATAATTCCCCCCAAAAGGGTGTGATGAACCTGATCCGCCATCCTTTCAACCAAAGTGAGTTTATAAGAATCATTTTCCAAATTCCCTAATGAAAATATTAGTTTGGAATGTTGGTCTCTATTGTTACAAAACCATTAGTTGATTTCAATTACAGGAATAATCACATTCCAAATCATTCAGAAATAGAGAACCTAATGTGAATGAGTTTACACAATCTTCACCCCTTGAAATCGATCGTAGGGAAAACATGAATCATCGAAGAAAACAAAAATAGTAATCCTAACATGAATAAAAATTATAAAACCTCCTTAATAAGATTAAGTGATATACTACCAATCCTCATCTTTCCATTCCTTTCCCGAACAAAAACTTATTTTCCTTGGAAACACGGACATGGATAAAAAATAATACGAAATAATGGGATGATTCACATTGTGATACTAACTATTTTGAAAAGTATTGCTTCATTTTAGTAGGTGTGTTGATAATACACTCTACCGTGTGTGGTAGGATGAATATTTATTTTCCACTGTCATGTCCTTTACACCATAAACAATTGATGGTTCTAGGGGGAATTAATGTTGCTAGAAATGACCAACCAAGTGAACTGTGTCTCCTTATATTCTTCCACTAGGAATGATTTCATGATCTCCATTAATATTTAGGATTCTAATATTGTATAAGAAGAGTTAATAACCTTTTTATGTAATAGTTTCACATTATTGAAGGTTTCTATATTATTGTAGGATTCAATATCCACAGACAAGAGACCTGTTTGAACATTATAATATCCAATTGTATATTTCTATTACATAATTCCTCTATATTGGTACATTAAATCTTGGAAGTAGGGATTAAATTGATTTTTTACAGAGTATATTGCAATATAGACCTGGAGTCAGAGACATTTCCTTCAAAAAATTTAATTAATATTGTATTCCTCGAGGAAACATAATGACCATTGAGTGGAGTAATACATAGAGTTTAGTATATTACCCAACCTCTAACATACACATCATATGGTGTTATACGTAAAATAATGATGCGTTCCATAAAATATTTATAGTCTCCACATTGTAAGGACACACAAAATTTCCCAAACATACATTTTTATGCGACTAAAATTCATGATTTTCTCTGTGAGTTATAGATGGTATTGCAATGTTTTAATTTTTATTAACATTAATAAAGAATTTTCAAGTGTTTTTTAGGTTACTAGGATTTAAATATATTTTTTAGTTGTTTTTGATATGATTTATGATGGTTGGTGTTCTTTTAATTATGCTCTTCAAGTGTTTTAAGTGATCAAAACATTATACGTTGAGTGTCTGAAATTAAATCCAAGAATAAGTCTCTATCATATGAAATTATTTATAATAAAACATTGATCACATTCAAAAAATTTAAAAATTTATGAGCATATGATTTTCTATACAATCGTCATATATTTTTCCAATTCAAACAAATTAGTATCAAATTTAAATACATTGAGTATAAAAATAATTTTTCATTTTTAAAATCTATCAATATTATTCTAAAAAATCTTTCCTCATATGTATTTACTGTGATACCTTGAGTCTCACTAGTGTATGTCTTCATGTATAACCCAAGTAATTGGGCATACATCTATTTAAATAGTCTTCATTATTTATACGAAAATGTCATATGATTAAATGATACTGTAAGACATTAGTGTTGAGTAAATGTATTTGGGATTAAAAGTTTTTCTTTATCATGGGACTCAATCACAAGTCATTAGTGTATAACTCTAGTGATCTTATGATGTTAGTAAATACAGATATTCTTGTGATGTGTTCTGGGTAAAAAATTTAGTTTTTTAAATTTTAATATTTATAAAATAAAAAAATAACAATTTTAATGTTTTTCCATAAGGAAAAAATTTCAAAAAAAATAATTTGATTCATGTAACATGATTATTCAAAGATATTTATATCATGTAGAATAAATAAAAAATTTATATATATCATATGAGATATAATTTTTTTGTTTTTATATTTTTTAAAGAATACAACATGTGTATGATTATAATGATTCTATATTGATCATTATTTTTAATATAACTTCTATATAGTGGAGAGATTTAATCTATAATTTCTTTAAAATTACCTATTTCCTTATGATGTGTTTATGATATGGGTTTTGATAAAACAAACTGTTTGACATATTAAATAGATTGTCGAGTTATCATGATTGAGAAATTTAACAATATTGTTATGATTAGATGATGTGTAGAAGGGTAAATTGGAAAATAAAATGGATATAGTATCTATGAAAGACATGTTTCTGAAATTGGTGGACATTAATGTTGGGTTTCCCAAATTGGTTATTTACAAGTCACACTTTCATCTGATGAAAAAAGTGTTTTCATTGTTTTCGAATTTGAGGTCACTAATAATGTTTGAAATAATTTAATTCTATAAAATTATATAACTGTGAGTAAACTGGAGAAATGAATATTTCATTAGTGGGAGAAATAAACTATGAGTTATTTTTTCTAAATTATATGAACGTATATTTAAAAATTGATAATATATGTGTTGGTGTAGAGGAGATATTTTAATGGTGATCATATTATAGATCTTATCATCTACATCTGTTTGATATTGAGAATTTTTTTAGTTCATCAAGGTTTGATATTGAGAATAATTTATACATAAATATTGAAAAGATCATGGAAGATTTTCATGAATTTATTAGTGGGTCATTTGAGGTGGATCTAAATACATATCTTTTTTGAAGACAAAAAATATCAAAAATATATTTCCCATCTAGATTTAATTTTTTATATGGAGGTATTGTGAAACAAAATAGTCTAGTGTGCTTTTTTACATCCATACTATGACTATATACTAATATTTTAATACTAAAAACAACTATTCTTATAGTGAATAATCCATGGTTGGGGATAATAACAATCTAAGACAATGAGTATGTTTTCTATAAAGTGGTATAACCTTGTTAAAATAATCAAGTTCATTGTTACTTTATTTTATATAAACAATATTGAGGTTTTAGATTTAATATTTTAGTGAACTAAATTAAATAGGTTCTATAGGATGGTTAAATTAAGAATAAATTAAAAAAAACCCTCTACTAATACATCACACCTTCTAAGGGGAGTAATCTAAACCTAGGCTCTTTGATTGGTATCATAGAGATTTAAGTTTATTTTATTTAATCATTTTCAAAGAATATACAAATTAAATTTTGTTTAAATAGGTGGTGTAACCATATTTAATGGAAAAATTTATCATAGATCAATAATAAAAACATCTCAAAATCTTTTATCCCTTAGAATAGTGGTCAAAGGTGATGAAATAATTTGTTTTATACAAATTATTGATAACAGTCCAATTCAACTTGTTTCTAAAAGGAATAATAATTTTTATGTAAAGGAAAAAATTAATTCTACTATTCTTGTTTGAAATATTGAAAAAGAGTGATGGGAATAAATCTCCCATGGAAATATGGGGGAAGATGGAATGTACTGATTGAGGAAATTTGGATGTCAAGGTGGGTAAATTATAAATTTGGAGAAGAATATTTCATGAAGTCATTGTGTTTTCCTAAGATAAAATCAAGGAATATTTTATACATGTAAATTAATTTTTAGGAAATATCTAGGATTTCGATGAGAAACATAATTATTCTACTTTTTCCAATGATATTTCGCTAAATTTGGAAAAAATGTCTGATCATAAGATTGCAGTTATGTAATATAAATAAAAAAATTTAATAGATTAATTTAATGACATTATTATATCTTATTAAATGATAAAAGTTATACCCTTTACAAAAAAGGATAAATATAATATTTCATTTTGGCTATGGGAAACATTAAAATTAAATAAATATTAATGATATAATTTAATTTAAATCTAAAAATGAATATGATGATGTATATCTCAATGAATAATTTTTCTAATTTCAAATTGGACGAAGATGGTAAAGTGGTATAAGAGAAACATATTTCTACTTATATTCCCAAAACGTAATTGGATTGGGAATTTTTTTTCATTAAATCCACTAAGGGAAATGATGAAAATAATGAATACGAAGAAGTTAAGAGTCTTTAAAAAAATAAGTAGACACTTAAAAAATATCTAATGGGAGAAAAAGATGGAATAAATTTTCTAGAGTCAATTAATGAAATTAGATAAGAAAATAAGAAGTAGTTGATCACCCTTCAATTGTGAGTGGGTTCTTTAGATCCAACTCTTTTATTTACTTTGATTTTCATTAAATGTATAACGTTTTATATATAAAAGTTCTTATCTCACCATAACTATGTTGATATGAAATTCTCTCCTATTTATATAGTAATTTACGCATATTAAATTTCATATAAAAATGGTTGTAGCAAATCCCAGTATAAAATGGATACCTAGAGATACAATGGATTTAATCGTAAACTAATTTAATTTGGTCCAAATTCATCATGTTGACATGACATAGATTAAGTATAAATATTAGGTTCTAGGGGATCATAATCATTGTGACGTTTCCATATGATTTTCAAAATTGGTGATCTCGAGTAGATGAGGTCATGAGGAATTACCCACCAATATGAAAACCACAAGCCTTACATGTCAATAGTAGTTCCCTTCTATGAACATTTTTAATGGTATCCTCACATGATATTATTATTTCTATGTACCATTTGATTGCATACTTTGATTCAAGATAAAAACCATGATATTGTGTGGTAGATAGGTACAATATATTATTTGTGCATTGAAGGTATGACATGCATTAAATTATCAAGAAATAATTTGTCACCTTTTAAAGGATGTGATATCGTATGCCCAGTTGATCAGGATGATAACACTTTCTCTAAATCCATTTCCATTTTAGAAGAAGGAAAGTTCATCTATTAAGGTCAATGTATAATAAATCAATAAAGGATAATGAAATAATGTATATTTCCTACATTATGAGATTTAAAAATAAAATGAAAAATTATTACACAAAATGTGTTTGTAAGAGGTTTTCATTTCAACAATTATTCATTATATCCTTTGGGTCGTGATGGGTTACTATACTCTACTCTTATCCTATGATTTTTAGTCACATATGTATAGGTAATAGGCTAGTGAGTAACACACTAAGAGTATTTAAATTTTTGGATTATTCTAATTAATGGGAGTATATGACATGGGGAGAGACACCATTTTTTATGAGTGATTTATGAGTATAAATGATCACCATGAAATAAATAAATTCATTATTTTTCAAATATATAATAATTGGGGTTGAAACTTTTTATTTAATGTATTTACTGGAAATAAAGATCGTACATTGGAAAATATTGAAGCAACAATTATTATTTTAATATTAACATTTCATTTAATATTCATGTAAAGAATGAGTTGAGTTAATGAATCACATTTATCACATAATACATTTATTATATTATATTTAATGGATATAATTATAAATGAACGATATGACAAATTCAATAGTTCATAAGATGTCATTAATGACTTACATTGTGATATTTACAAAGAGCAGGTATATGGAACCATTTTATTATGTTTTAACTCCACTTTATATTAAAATTAATCCATTTATTGATTGACTACTCATACACTCTTATTTTATATTTTTTCTCTCATATCTCCCTTATACTAGATAGATAATTCAGTTATTGGAGCTATCATTCCATGTTCTCCTTCTTCGATCAAAATAATAGCATAGTGGTGATCTTTCTGATGTTGAAGGCTTCATCGGATCTCCGCACTAGCATCAGGATATCATTGTTCAATGGTCATGTATACATTAATTGCATGTGTGAATGATCTATAGAGATTTGAGCTTAATTCCTTTGAGAATCGGTCAAAAATGACAAGCAGTTGTAAAAAATCCTTTAAATATAATTAGTTAATTATTGAATTTAATTATCTGAATAAATATTTTCATGCTAGATCATCTTCTCTTTTTCTGAGATGTGGATTATTGATGACGATGTATTTACATTGTTCCAACTATAAAAATTTAAATATCTAGCGAATGATACTTTCTCTAGGAACCTCTTTATGAAATAATAGTATCATATTGGTCACAAGATGGTATAAAAGAAATACTCATGTTTTCATTTAAATAATTTTGAGAGGGTATTCATAATCCAATTACACCAAATGGGTATTCAATATAAATATATAAAACATTGATATAACCATCTATTTTTTAAAATATGATCAAAATTTGTATTCTGAGTAATTACTAATTAAGAAAAATATATTATTATTTGTTATATTTTTCACTAGTTTGGTGGATGGTGGTTAATTTCCTTGATCCCTTGAATCTTGCTAGAATTTTATTTTTTAGGATTGGGTTTTCATGAATGGATATATTTTCACACTTTTCTGAAAATTTCAAAAAAAATTCCACAATAAAAGAAAAAACTTTTGAAAACAAAATCTAAATGAAAAAAATGAATGTTAACCCTAGTAAAGCCTCCAAAGAAACAAAAAAAGTTATATTGGGGTGGGTTCACCAAATTATTTTAAACTATTCACCATACCCACATTAGGGTGTGGCGTTTAATGAAGAACCACACTGACATGTTGTGGAAATTGTTTTAAAAAATAATATTTTTTCTTTTTTATAATTTTGGGATGTTGTACAACCCCTTCCTTATAGTCAATATTCTCCCCATATGTATCCTTGGATGGGAATATCCTCTAATTGATATGTGTCTACAAATAGACTGACACGCCACTAAGGGGTATTTTAGCAACATGTGAACCAAAATAAAATTAAAAAAATTCAAAAAAATTGATTTTTTTGGAATATTTTAAATTTTTTACCGACCATGGATTAACGTTTTTTAAATAAAAATTAGATGATGTTATATTAATTCATTTAATTTGGAATTGAGAGGAATTTAATTAAAAAAACTATATTTCATTTTCCCACATTTTGAATGATATTGAGTATCGAATGACCAATGTGTATATCGATTTTAATTTATTTAATTCATTATTGGAAATGAATATGATTACATTAATAGTTAAATTATTTTTGACAGTTTGTTCATCATCCTTCCCTGCATTATTTTTATAAGGGTTTATTCATCCATTTGTATTTTTGTGCTTTCTTTTTGTTTATTCTCGAGTGTATATACACAATTTCATGGATTATATAAGACTTGGACCACATCGAGATGAGATGATATTCCAAACATTACTTGGATATGTAAGAATGTGGTATGAGATACCATATGAGTGCAACCTAACCTAGGTATCCGATCCTTAGGGTTATAGCTGTTATATTTATTCCTAATAGATTAACCAAAAGTAAATGTTCCAAATCGGTCACATTGTTTAATGAATTTATTCATAGTTCTTTATTTATTTTGGAATACACAATCATATGCAATAACATAAAATATTAAATAAAAAATAATAGATTAAAATAGATTAATATGTGAAAAATGACTTCTATTTAATGTTTTATCATGTTGTGAGTGTGTTCACATTTTATTAACATATCAAATAGAAAATTTATTTCATTCGTCGAGAAATAATAAAAATCATCATATGAATTTTATATCAAAATTCCTTCCATCACCTAAATTTAATCAAATAATGGTTGTATAAGGATGTCAACAGTCCTACTTGAGGGTGATTCATACCGCATGGGACTTCTTATGAGAATGATGGGCTGACGTAACTAAAACATTCATCAAAGAACTGAAATATAATATTTTCTCACTTTATAATTGATTCATTGAGTAAATCAAAAGTTTTGATTCCTAAAATCTGAGAATTCCCTCAACAGTTCAAGGTTTCAAAAGAAAATGTTGGTGTCTAGTCTAAATGCTACCTTAAAACTCCTAGAGTAATAGAATATCCATAACCTATACTATGAGGATAGGTCTCAAGGATCCCTTATACTAGTAACTATCATCGTATTATAATTCTATTAGTGAGGGATATTAGGGTTAAAAAAATAGTGAAAGATTGTTAATGATGTAATTAATTGGAAATCTCTAATTGGTAATCATGATAATGTACTAACATGTAATTTTTTTCAGTTAAAATATATATCGCCACTAATAATTCAATACAACTATGACCTTTATTGATTAAAGATAATATCTTAACCTCCCATAACATTCAAGTGTAGTATAGGAACATACATGTTGTACTATACCGAGGGAAGAATCTTTACCTGATGTTCTCTCCATTTCCCATTGAGTTTCTTCAGAGAAAAAGAAAGGTGAATAAATAGAAATTTTAAAAATATATAGTCGATACACTATATGTACAGAGTATCATGTTGTCCATGATGTTCAATTAACTATATAAAGTGAATGAGATGTAAGATCCCGAAATATGTGATCTCATCAACAAGAGTTATATCGGGATAAAGAATAGTAAGAATGATATGATATTTCAAAGACATTTTACAGCGGCAGACTGGAAGAAAGACATCCTATAATTCCTCATGTACTCAATATGATTGGGTATATTGAGAGACTCGAGTCCCTTAGGGTCAAACTAAACAAAGTACGAGTGATACATATTATTATTTCTTCATTACAACCTATCTTCTTGTCTTATATTATTAACTATAACACCAACAACATAAAAAATTATCCCACAGACATGTTGTATTTATAACACTAAGACTATAAGAATATTAAGAATATAAAATTCTTAGTCCTTAAGAGAAGGAAGGTATATGTTAAGTATTTCGAGGATAAAATTTTGGTAAAGAAACTGTTGTAGAATCATTACAAAAAGAAAAGGATATATAGGGTGGGAAATTAGAAAGATGATTTTAATATTGAATGTGGCAAAAAAGGCCACTTGACAAAAAATTACAAAAAGGGGATGAGGAAGAAAGTCATTTCACTTACCTCAGTTATATGTTTCTTTGAATGCAGTCTGTATTTACCTAAGAGGTGGGTACTTGATACTATATGCAACTTACAAATTTGTATTCACATATAGGAATGAAGAAGATCACATAATTTTGTATAGGCTGAGGATGATATTTGGCCCATTAAATGTGCAAGAATAATATCATTGGTTATTGGATATTATCATACAATTTTTACTTGTGGTTTAGTTGATGTATTAATTAAATTTTATTATTTATCATTTATTACCAGAAACATAAATTTAGTGTCAAATTAAGAATACATAAAATTTTATTTCATATTGGGTAATAAAATTTTGTTCTTTTTTTATCAAGACATATATTAAGTATCCAGAAACATCATAATTAATTATATTTACTCGAACTTCAAAACCCTGTAATTGCAATTAATAATAAAACTAGTTAAAATGACTTATATAATACCTACCTATGGAATTCATGGCTTTGTCTTATAAATGAAATGTTTTTATATAAGATACATAAAAAAGTATATTTAAATTATACTATGTTCAAAAACATGGAAGTATATCACACTTCTTTACTAGCGAAAATTACCAATCCTCCCTTTATTGGGAATGGAGTAATGACCACTATACAATTATAATTGATTCATACTATCATTTGTGGTCTATTTCCCATATTGGTAAGGGGTGGGTTTTCAAAATTAATTACTTTTAACAATCACTATAGTTGTTTTGGGTAAATATACATGGTGGTGTATATGTTATATTACTTTCATATGATTATAAAATAACATCTTGAATTAGAAAAATAGTTTGGTATAATGATTATGGAACTCTTCTTAGACCAAGATGGAGAGTATCTCAACCAATATTTCATTGATCTATTAAAGGAGTGTGGGATATTTTCCCAGACCCCTCCTATATATACAACTAAGTGTAACAATGATAGTGAAAGGAGGAATCAAAAATTGATTGAAATGGTTGGATAAATGATGATTCAAGATAATATTCCTTATTTATTTTGATGATATTTGTTGCAAAAATCATCATATACCCTAATTCATATACCAAAAAAAGCTATATATGGTACTCCATACATGTTATGTTTTTTAAAAAACCATGTCTATCATTTATATATTTTAGGTGATGCAATAAATTTTTCAATTATTATTAACAAATAATCAACCCAAAGTATGAATACCATAATTATAGGTTATCCTAATGAAAAAAAACGTTATTACCAATATTACCCTTCCGATGTAAAAGAATTCAAGAAAATTCATTCTAGATTTCCAGAAATGTAACATATTTCCAATGGAATTATTCAGATAAATATCGACTGTGATGAATTTTATGATCGAGATGCACAATAGTTTGTATGAGAAAAATATCTATAAGAGACAATTGGGGATGAATATGTTCCAGAGAAACAAGTATTGTATAGGTCTACCTCATATTTTATATAAATATATTGTTATGTTTCACTTATCATTGAGTTAGGTGACACATTACACCTAGAAAATGTTGAACCTCTAGCCTATCAGGGAGTATTATATGTATGGATATTGTTAAATAGAAAAATTTTAGGCATTATAATAAGTTTTACGTGTATCAAAACAATGTTTCAATTTTTGTAGACCCTCTAAATGAAATAAAACAAATTGGGTGAAAATGGTTATTAAAGAAAAAAATTGGATATAGAGGGTAAATTAAATACCTTTAATTCTTGACTTGTTACGAAGGGTTTTACGAATTGTTAAGGTATAGAATATGATAAAAAATTATCACCTATAGCCCTACTAAAATCCCCCAGAAATTAAAGGCAACAACATCCTTAGATGATTATTACATTTAGAAAATAAACATCCAAACTGATTTTATAAAAAAAATTTGGTTGAAGAAATTTATATGACTTAAGAAAAAGGGTTCATTAAGTCAAATAACTTCAATAATATATGAAAGTTGTAGATATATATTTATGGGTTGAAGAAGGAAGCACAACCATGGAATTTTTATTTTGTTGAGGTTACAAGAGAGTTTGGTTTCATCAGGAATTAATATGATCCATGTGAATATAATAAGGTTAATATGAATTAATTTATTCATGTTATTATATGTTTATGACAATTTAATTCAGGTATATGAAGTGCATGCCTTTTATTCAGTTAATTCTTAGTAACATGAATGATTATATTACAACGAATTATGTGATGTATCTTACATTACAGTGATCGTGATCTATTATGATAGATATCCAAGGATTCTTGGGCTATGTCAAGGTAGATATATTGAAAAATTTATAAAAATGTATACTAGGAAAAAATCCACATGAGGGTTTTTTTTCAATGTGACAAGGTTCCAATCTCACCTAGAATATGTGTCCATAAACACATGAAGGGATTGAAAAAGATGAGTATAATCCCTTATTTTTTAGTAGTGGGATCTATCTTATAATATATGATATATACTTGGTTTGGGGTTTCCTTTGGTTTAGTCATGGTAAGAATATATCAATATATTTTAGAAGAGATATATTGGGATGTATTTAAACTATCCGGAAGTACTTGAGATATACAAAGGATATGTTATTGGTGTATGGAGGAGACACATAACTAGTAATGAAGGGATAAAATGATGCTAGATTATATATAGATCAGGATATTATGAAATCATAGTTAGGCTATTTATTCATCTTGAATTCTGGTGCATTGATCTGTAGAATCTCATAGAAACCTTTGGTCACTAATTCTATAAAATAATAGGAGTATAAAGCGGATTTTGATTCACCTAAGGTGGATGTATGGATACACTATTTTATCCTATATATTGGTATTATTCATAGAAGTTAAGATCATATTCTAGTTTAATATTAAAATACTGTAGTATTTGTTCCTTCCAAGGATCCCTTATTACTTAAGAAGATAAATCATATCGTTAATAAGTTTCATATTTTGAGGAACTTTACACAGAGAGGCGAAGACACAGTTATCTGAGTATCCATGGAGGATAACATGGAAGACCAAAAAACTAAAGTAATATCTTAGAAAAATCATTATTTTCATGTGAACGATATAGAATTTATAATTTTTAGCAGTTAGCTCTAGTTTTAGAGGGAGTATTGTGAGTGGGATACATAAAACCAACTCCATTATGTAAATTTATTTCCATTACTTTTATACAGTTTGATATATATATGTATGTATGTATTTATCTTACTATAATATTTCTGATTCTTCAATGTATATTGTATATATGTTAATTATAATATATTTCATGTCATATCCAAAAATTTTATAAGTTCCCTTGATAAAATGAGAACTTAGAGATAATATGAGAGTAATCATAAACTTATGTCATAAGGCCCAAAAACATTATGTTGATAGTATGAAGATGATGTGTGACTTTCAAGTTATGTGGGATCATAATATTTTGTAATTCTTCACATGAATTTAAAACTTAATGATCTAGTGTAGATATGATCATGAGGGCAGACCTGCTAATTTGAACTCGAAATGTTTCAGGAGTTATTGGTATTTCCTATATTCAAGCATTAATAATGTCATTTAGACATGACATTGTTATCAATATGTAACATTTGAATGCATATTTTTATGTGAGAAAGAATCCATAAAGTTTTTGTAGATGTGTGTTTGCTTGTGTTGGGCATCCTCTTAGTGGAATGATATTAATTAAATAATAAAGAAAGAATTTTTCACTTTTGAAAGGTTGGGAAAGCTTGGGCCTAGTTGATCGTGATGTCATTTACTTCACTACATCCCTCTACATGGTTGCAAAAGTTCATTCTATCAAGTATGTTCAAGGAATAATGAATAAAAAAAAGAGTATGAAACAATGATTTCATCTCACATTATGAGATATTGTGAAATAATGAGATAATACTACACAACTTGTGTTCATAGGAGGTTTTAATTTCTATAAATAGTCCTATTTCCTTGGGGTCCTTTATTGGTCACTAGATTCCACTCATGATCTATGACTATTACTCACTACTATCAAAATAAGGGCATATAGGTATGGATAATAAAAATATTTAAAATACAAACTCATGTTAATTAATAGGAGTGTAGGACATAGTGGACCCCAACATAGTGTCTGAGTTTTGACCGTGTGTAAAGGAAAAAAAAATAAATTCATGACTATTCGAGTATAAAATATTTGAAGAATAATATATATTTATATAATGTATTTAATAGAATTAATGTGAATGCATTGAAAAAATATTTAACGATATAATATTATTTTAATATTAAATGTTAATATAATATTTTCATGAATTACTAACTACTAAAAAATACTAAATATTATTTTTATTTTAGGATCACTATTAAGGAAAAAATGGGAAACCAAGTATACATCATTCATAGAATTCAAACCTTGTAAGAGATAGTTGTGTTATTCTAGAAAAATTAAAAATAGTTACAGTTTTTAACATTATATGGACATCGTTCATTTGAAATAACCCCCATTTTTGTGTTGTCCATTATGAGGTCCTCAAATCGAGATTCCATTTTGTCCGAAGTATACACGTGATCCTCTATGATTTTCTTCCCCTCATTGAAACCATGAATCGAAATATGATTTTGTTTACCAATCCAAGAGGATTCTTTATCACCCAAATCTACAGACAATGGTCTTTCGAACATTCTGTGTGCATCCTTCTCTAAAACATTTATCATAAAGGATTCCATTAAAATTTCTTCATTAGAATGCATGATGAGCTCATAAGAGAAGTTTTATTCTTCAACCTCATTTTCAACATTCATCGGGTCATTAACAAAGTGTTCCCTACTTCTGAATATAGCTTCTCATTAACCTCTAAATCCATACATTGAGTAGATACATCGAACATAATTTTAGAGTTATTATTTTCACCAGTTAAAATATTTATAGAGAGCTCACCTTTTTTGGAAGATTTTGTAACTGGAGGGATATGTAAATTTTAAAATTTCTTTTTTTCGTCACGAACTCCGTGAATGTTTAATAAATCCATCTAAATCTATGCTTTTGTTCATTCCTTTCATGGAGGAATATCATAAATATTTATCCATGGGAACCACTTATTTGGACTTTGTAGACCTATATTCTGAATCAGAATCATATAACACTTTTTTATTCTTCTCTCCATGAGAACCCATGTTTTCAATTAGTTATTTATTGGTGTGTCCAACACATTCTTCCTACAACGCAATGAAATTGTGATAAGTGATGATAATGATAGTAGTATAAGAATTAGGTATGGATTTTCTAGGAATCTCTCTAGTAAATACAACTTTTCCTTATGGAGTGTTACCATCAAATTTCACCATGTATGTACTAGTAGTAAGGATCACCGAGTAGCTTCTCGAGGTCACACAAACCCCCTGATCATCTCGCTATAAAGGATTCCTGATTCCCATTTCACTACATAGACTATCAAAAACCACATCAACTATAGGTTCTAGATAAAACAGATGAACCTATTTATGTTATATTGATATAGCTTCTCTAGGTCCCAAATTAACCCCTATATAGAATATAGAGATGAATTTTCATACATGGGGGAAACAAGGGTAGTGACACCCCCATGACACACTGATAAGACTCAGTGGCATTGGATTGAATAATTCCATATATTATTTAAATTCATAAAAATTAAAACCCACAATTCATCACAAGACTTAGTACCAACATAGTTATCATCGACCTCAATGCAGATAGATTCCAATGGACCCTTGATATATCCACTTCCACACAGATCCTCAAAGCTACGAGTTGAAAAGCAGCATGAGTTCATGAATCCAAACAGAGAAAATGACCTATCATGTTTCAGATCAACTCGAGAATCACCAAATTCTAGAAGGGTAATGGGATACCATGAAGCAAAATCCAGATTTCCAATGATGGGGAGTAATGCTTTAGATGAAACTCAAAGGACAATTGGAATGTAATAAAAACGAAAACCATTTATCGAACATGAAGCATTAGCTGAGGAATAGATCAAGTCATCATAATTCATAAAATGGATCTGGATGTGCCACAAATCTAGAAGATCTTCCACATTGTATTCTTGAAGCTTCCAAGATAAGAAGACAAACCTGTCCAAGGCGTCGATGGAGGGATGATTCTTCCCAGATAGAGTGATTAAAGTAATATCCCGCAATAATTTGGTGATTTTGAACTCCATTGAAGAAAACAAAACTGGAATAATGACATTCACACATGATTTCACTATAGGGAAAACATATAGAAATGATCATCATTCCCATATACTTTCGAAGCATGTGTGGATGATCTATAGGGATCAAACATTAGTTATTTTGAATAATGGGAACTGATAATGAGATTTTATCAGAGTCCCCTTTAAATAAAATATGGTAGCTATTTTAATTTACTTTTTTCCTTAATGTTATTCACATGGTATCCTTATATTTGTTTTAAAAATCTTTACATTTCTAGTGTTGAAATAGTTAAATATATTTGATGATAAAAAAATTAACTTCCTAGAAAAATCTATTTTTATTTCACTACCTGGTGCCAAAATCTTCTAGCTATGAATCAGAAAGTGAACCAGGTGAAACATTTAAAATTTCATTGATCACATTGAAATATCATTTTCACTTCATGTGAAGATGTATATGAGTCAAAAATAACAGATATGAAACACATGATGAATTGTGAGCTTAAATATTGTCTTTATAAGAATACAATATTTAAGAATATAATGAATATGTTTTTATTAAAGAAAACAACATATTAAAAAAAGTAAATAATGAGTTTAAGGTAATATAAAAATATAATGTTGATAAACTAATAAAATCCATGCTTTATACTATTTAACAAGAAAAAATTATAAAATAATATATAAATATATTTGATTTGAATGAAGAATAACTATAAAATAAAAAATCATTAATCAATAATGCCACGAAAGGATGTAATGAATTTTAGGAGGATTTCAAAAATTTCACTCAAGGTAAGGATTACACTTAAATTTTAGTTGATATCTCGTACATAAATTATTTTGTAAAATATATACCAAATGATTATAAATGTAATTTTATTTTCACTATCAACACATGTTAACCCCAAAGATCCGGTCTAGTGTATACCATGAATATGAGGAGAAACATTCACGATTATTAGTATAGTAAATTAAGGAAACTAGAAGTATCATTATTTAAAAAAATTGGAAAATGTATACCCAAATTATATGGTATGAGCAAAAATAATTGAATAACCCTTCATAATAATTTTTTAAAAACCAAACTTTTTCACATTTCAAGGATACTAATGGTGTTATAGATTGTGTTAGGTCCACAAGGATGAATACCCTTAGAGGGGGGGGGGGGTGAATCAGGGTAAGACCAATTTAAAATTAAAGCCTGTTATGATCTTGTTTCGTTATTGAGAAAAACACTCTTCTCTCTCTTTCCTGATGCACAATATAAAAAAAAGTAAATCAAGCACAAGACATGAAAATTTTATTTGGTTCATCACTAAGGGCTACGTCTAAGGAGCATACGCTAACAGGTTGCTGGTCGTACCCAATTCCACTAAACTTCACTAGCTGTGGATTACAAGGTTCAGGGTCGATCCCGTCTACACCCAGGCTCACCGCCTTTACAATGTTTAGGGTCAGCTCAATACTTTCCAAAGGGACACTCCCTATTTCTCTCTATCTGGCTCATTTCTGGTGGAGAGGATCACCTTCTTCCTCTTCCTTTTCTCACTGCTCTAGAAGGGATCCACTCACAGTTTATTGACCTGTAAGTCTCTTCATTTGCATGAATGCACGCATACTTAACTGTTGATAGATGCTCTATTAAATTCAAACTTTCATCCACTTATGAATAACCCTTTGCCTCTTAACCACTGGGAAATTCACTTTGGAAACACCTTTGCAAAGCACCATACTTTTCAAGGCTCCCAACTTCGTGAAGCTCAAACAAGCCTTCACGAAGCACCTTCCTTTTCGCAAACCACACAATTTCGCAGAGCTAAGACCTTCGAAAAGATCAAGCCTTCACAATGCTTAGGCCATCGTGGAACTCAAGTCGTCTCAAAGCAATGTCCCTCGTGAAGCTCACTGAGCCAACGAGGAGCACACAACTTTCACAGAGCTAGAATAGCCGCCATGAAGCACTTCTTTCGCGAAGCACACTTCCTTCGCGAACTACCTTTGCGAACCGAGAGCAAAGTATTTTCTCTGAAAATTCTCTCCCTTTCTCTCAAGGGGGTCGGCCTTTATTTATTGGGAATTCCACCGACCCTCGACCCTTCCGCACGAAGTCAGCGCCACGTCATCGCCTATCGTGAAGCTCCAAAGTTTCTGCCGGAATTCTGTCAAAATCGCGAAGCACCACGGAAATTTTCCGATCGCGAAGCTTGTCATAATCGCGGAGCATCATCGTCAACATTTTTTTGCGCCTTCGCTACGAAGCTCCCTCACAAAGTCCTTCATCGCCGTGATGTGCTTAAACTTCTGTCGTTCGCGAAGCTTGTCGTAATCGCAAAGAATCACCGCCATCATTCTTCCGGTCTTCGCGAAATCAAAACCATGAAGCCTCTCTTCGAAAAATTCATTCCTTTGCCATATTTAAATATGATCTTCATGGAAATCCACTTTTCGCGATGCTCAACAACTTCCAAATTTTGGACCCGAAAATTTTGGAAAACACTGGAAAATGGCGCCACCTTGTACTGCTCTTTTGTACCACCTCCAGATTGTCCTTCACTTTGTCATCGTTCTTTTGTCAACATTGATTGTCAACAACTTCTTTGGAACTCGACAATTTCTTCATGGAAACCTACTTTGTCAACAAACACAATCAACCCAAAAATACTGCAATGTTACCTTGAGGGATTTTTTCCCAACAATCTCCCCCTTTGAGTTTGTTGACAACTCTTCATAACTCTTCTCAGAATGATTTTCTGCACTTTGATATCTCTCTGAATCTCCTTCCAGCCGCTACCATCATTCGCCTCTTGCGATTCAGATAGTGTTCAAAGAATCACTTAACATGTACTCTATGCCCACATGAGCAATGCTCGGCGTGAGAAACAAGAGTAGTATGAAATTTTCATCCATGAAACACTTCATGTCAGACCTCAATTGTCATTCCAAACTGATACCAATTGCTAAATGGATACCAATTGTTGAACCACACTGATACCAATTCGTGATAGCTGGACACCTTCTTACACCATTCTAACAACACTCTTCTGCTTTTATCACGATCTTTTGTTGTCGTGATATCTATGCTTTGATCGATCACTTCTAGCATCGTCAGATT
Organism: Viscum album; assembly: GCA_963277665.1. Classification (NCBI taxonomy): domain Eukaryota; kingdom Viridiplantae; phylum Streptophyta; class Magnoliopsida; order Santalales; family Viscaceae; genus Viscum; species Viscum album. The sequence continues at coordinate 1,508,266,808 of OY728158.1, forward strand.
TAATACTCTACCTCAATCTCATTGCACTCCCCTATCATGCTACTCCACCTGTCAGCTTCTTCCCATATCATTCATGATTTATCAAATAGCCACACTGTCTCCCCCTTGAACAATCACTATTTTCTCCCCCTTTGTCAATGAACCCAAAGGTCACCCCTTTGCGGTCTATAACAGAGTAGAGAACACATATCAGCAAATTAGGGAAAACACATCATACCTCGGGGAGAGGAGGAGGGTCCACATCCACACTATTTCAAGTGCGGGGAGTCAACTGAACTCCCAGAGACAGTTGATGCCTTTCAAATGCTTCCTTGGGTAAGGCCTTTGTCAGAATGTCTGCAACCTGTATCTCTGTAGGCACATACTCTAACTTCACGATTCCCTTCTCAACTTTCACCTTGATAAAACGATAATTTTTCTCAATGTGTCTGGTCCTTGAGTGATGGACATGATTTTCTCTAAGATTGATAGTACTTGAGTTATCACACTAGATTCCGATCAGAGACTTCACTCTAACTCCCATAACTTCAAGCTGCTGCTTCATCCACAATAACTGTGTGCATACAAGAGTGGCAGCAATGTACTCAACTTCTGCGGCGCTCAATGAAATGCAATCTTGCTTCTTGCTTAGCCAAGAAACATACAGTCCGCCAAGATAGAAAGCACCTACTGACGTTGACTTCCTGTCATCCACTGAATCGGACCAATCTGCATCAGTATATCCCAATAATTCTGACTGAGATTTTCCATTATACATCAAGCCAAAGTCCATTATGCCCTTGATATACTGAAGTATTCTTTTCATTGAAAGAATGTGGATTTCCATGGGATTAATCTGATATCTCGCTGCTTGGCATGCCGCGAATACAATGTTAGGCCTTGTTGCAGTCAAGTATAACAAACTTCCAATGATTTGCCTATATTTTGTGATATTAACTGCCTTGTTATCCTCGTCTTTTGAAAGTTTAATCCGGGTAGCAATCGGAGTCTTCATGTCCTTGTAATTATCCATTCCAAACCTTCTCAGAACCTCCTTGGCATATTTATATTGAGAAATGAATGTTCCATTCTTCCTTGTGTCACGTGTAGACCAAGAAAAAACATTAGCTCTCCAATCATTGACATTTCAAACTCATTTTTCCTGAATTTGGAAAACTGTCTGCACTGAGCTTCATCTGATCTGCCAAAAATTATGTCATCGACATACACCAGCACCATCATCCTTTGATTACTCTCATTGATGAAATAGATATTGTAATCAAATCCTCCATGCTTAAAACCAAGCTTATTGAAGTATTTATCAAGCCTTTAGTATCATGCTCTTGGTGCTTGTTTCAGACCATACAATGCCTTCTTCAGCCTGCAAACTTTGTTCTCATCCTCATGAATGAGGAAACCATATGGCTTCTCAATATACCCCTAATCTTCCAAAACACCATTCAAGAATGTGGATTTGACATCTATCTGGAACACTTTGAACTTTCTTTGCACTGTTATGGCCAAAAATAATCTGATTGTTTCCAGCCTTGCAACTGGTGAAAATGTCTCATCAACATCTATTCCCTCTATCTGGGAGTATCCCTTGCACATTAGTCGTGCTTTGTTCCGAATCACTGTGCCATATTCATTCATATTGTTGTGATAAACCAATTTAGTCCTGATGACTTTCTTGTCTATTGGCCTCGAAACAATCTCCCATGTCTGGTTCTTCTCAATCTGATCAAGCTCTTAATTCATATAATGAACCTAGTTTTCATCTACATCTACATCGGAAAAACATTTCAGCTCTACCTGAGATAAAAACAATGTTTGCTGTAATGACTTCATTCTTAGAGTCTGAATTGGAGCTGTCTGATCACCAATGATATTCTGCCTATCAATTTCAGCTCGACTCTTTTGCTTCCTTGCAGACATAGACTTGTCACTTTCTTGTCCATCATTAGTATCTTCTTCTGAGTCAGCTTCTGCCACTTCTCCTCCCCATGTGTTGTTTACCTCATCATCACTTTCATCCAGAAACTATTTACTAGGTCGTTGATTATTTTGTTCATTTTCGACTATAGTGACATCATTGCTCTCAACAATTTTTCCCAACCTTTTGTTGAAGCATTTATATGCTTTACATTCCCCTGAGTAGCCAAGAAATATCCCCTCATCTCCTCTTGACTCAAATTTATTGTGATCTTCTTTGTTGAGAATGAACCAATTACATCCAAAGATTCGAAAGTATTTCAATGTTGGCTTCTTTCCATACCACATTTCATACGGATTCTTCCCTCCTTCGGACACAACAAAGACCTGTTTGAAATATAGACCGATGTCAAAACTGCTTCCTTCCAAAATTTCTCTGGCAGGTCCTTTTCAATAAGCATCATTCTGGCCATATTGTTGATGATCTGATTTTTCATCTTAACCACTCCATTCTGTTGGAGAGTTCTCACTGATGAAACTTGATGCCTTATCCCGTGTTTCTCGAGATAATCTTCGACTTGACTATTTGTGAATTCTGTACCATTATCAGTACGAAACTTCAGAATTTTCTGCCCAGGAATCCTTTCTGATTCCCTCATATACTGCTTTATGCAACTGAACACCTCTATCTTATGGGTAATGACAAATACCCAAGCCATTCTTCTATAATCATCAATGAAAAGAACATAGTACCTTTTCCCATTTATAGCTCGAGGTGAGACAGGTCCACATACATCAGCATGCACCAATTCGAGCACTCTGGTTGATCTCTGTTCCTTTTTCTTGTATGTCTTTCTAATGATATTCCCTTGTTGGCAAGCATCACACATATGAGTGCGACACATGATAGTTTGGGAAGGTCTCTAGTAGAATCATACTTTACCAGATCTTCTATAGATGGTTGGCATAGATGACCAAGTCGCTTATGCCACAACTGGTTTTCTTCCTCTCTGGATAAAAGGCATGAATATTCTTCCCCACCTAGAAGGTAACGATTTCCCTTTGTCCTTTTTCCTTATAGAAAAACTGCTCCATATTTTCCTTTCACAACACACATCTTCTTGGTAAATCAGATAGAGTGCCCAAAGTCACATAGTTGACTAACACTAAGCAAGTTATGACTAAGACCCTCAACTACCAAGACATCAGCAAGTCTCATTTCTTTTCCCCCAAAATTGGTTTTCCCTGAGCCAACAATCTTCAGGCCTTCATCATTTCCAAATTTGACAACTCCTTCTTTGTCAAATTTAATGTCTGTAACAAGATCCTTGTTACCCATCATATGAGATGTGCAACCACTATCAAGGATCCACACACCAGAGCGATCTGATGCTTTAAAGGAAATCTCTGCCACCACGACCTTCTCATTTTTCATCTTCATGGTCCATACTTTTTCCTTCACACTCTACATGGATTGAGATTTATTTTCTTTCTTAGAGTATGATGGAACAACTTCATCTTGAAAAGCCTCAAATCTATTCTGCATTTTTAACTCACCTGTCGGTTTATTGATCTGATGCTTGTGAACGTTTTGATTCTGCTTTGGCACATTTCTCTGAATGGTCGAAGTGCAGTAAATAGCCATGTGCCCAAATCCTCCTCACCAAAAATAGTGTCCTTCAAAACATGTTCTGGAAAACTGTTCTCTGTCTGAATGCCACCTCTGTTCTTGTTCCCTTCTATATCTCTTGGCTATGGAACACACATACTATGAATGTCTCTTCATCCAACAATAGTAACACCTGATATAAGGTGAATTTCTTCGTGTTACTTCATCACTACAAGTTTCCCCTTGGGATCTATGAATATTCTGATTCTTATTTGTGCCCAAATCAGCCTTCAATCTCAGGACGGGTTCTTGCGGTCTGACTTCAATTGCTAGATATTTTAGCTTCTGATCAAGACCTGAATCAGCCATAATGTTTGAGCACAATTGCTGCTTCTTTCCTGCTGAACTACTAGGATCCTCTTTCATCTTTTTTGTCTTTAGAATGACCCACTTTCCCAAGAATGTATTGGGAATCAAGGGTTTATCCTGGTCTTTATCTTTCCTCCACAGACCGACAACTTCTTCTTCAAGCTCTTCGATACGCTTGACATGATATTTCACTTTTTTGTTCAAGACATTGATCTCCTTTTTCTGTTCTTCAATCTTGAGCTTACACTCACTAACTGATTCTGAGTTCTCTACTGTTGATGACTTGAGTTTTTCAATTTCTTCCAATAACTCAGACTTCTCTTCTTCCTACTGCTGCATATAGAGTTTGGCATCATGAACAACTTTATTGGCTTTCTTCGTTTTGGCTCTCCAAACATCTATATCCTAAAGAGCTGCTTCCAACTTAGCTTCCATATCAACCCTTCCTTCAACTTCTTCTTCTTCTTCCCCAGCGTCAGTTTCTTCTTTTTCCTGAGAACTACCTACAACTGCCACCATAGCATTTTCTCCTCGATCTTTGCAGTTCTCTATGTCTTCAACCTCTTCAGCCGCAGACTCATCTGAACTGTCTATTTCTTGTGAAAGAATATTCTTCTTCTTGAATAAATTTCTCTTGAACTGCTTCTTCCCATTCACATAGGATGAATATTTCTTCTTTGAAATTTCAACTTCAACTTCATCATTTTTTTCTTGAATCTTTTTTGGGCATCTTGCTACGAGATGTCTAACCTTTCCACATCTAAAGCATTCAAGAGGAAGTTTCCCTTTGAACATACCTTTTCCTCTTTCAAGATTTGAGGAGAGGAATGAAATTACCTCATCTGTCTCTTCTTTTTCCTGAGTCTTCAATAGTGAGCTTTTTCAAGGCCTTGAATGCCACCTCTTTGGATTTCCCCTTTTCCACAACATCATTATCATCATTTCTCATTTCATATACAACAAGAGTACTATGTAGGTTATCCAATGTCAGCTCTTTTCGATCTTTATCTTCTAGCAATGAAACTTTTAGATTGAACCGAGGTGGAATTTTTCTCACGATGCACTTAAAAATTTTTATGTCTTCAATAACATCTCCAAGACCTTGCATGTCATTCACTACAACATTTACCCTATTGAAGAATGCATCAACAGACTCATTCAGGTTCATTCTCAAGTCTTCATACTTGTTCCATAGAACTTGCAGCTTTTCATCTCTGACCTTTGTATCCCCTTCATATATATTCAATAACTTTTCCCACATGGCATGCGTTGTTTTTCAAGACATCACCTTTGTATATATATAGGATTGGATATGGAACCCCCTAAGGAATTGATTGATTTGGCATCAGCATCCAACTCTCTATGCTCATCTTCTGATAATGCACCACTGTTGATGTTTGCTGTTATACCATGAATCGCTGCTGTGAATACATCCATTCCCAAAGATCAGAAGTTGTGTTGCATACGATTCTTTCATAGTTGAAAATTGTTTCTCGTCGAAGATTGGAATTCCTTTATGATTAGTGACCTACATTGATAGAAGAACTAAAATTAACGTTTCCATCTGATACCAATTGTTAGGTCCACAAGGCTGAATACCCTGAGAGGGGGGTGAATCATGGTATGACCAATTTAAAATTAAAGCCTGTTCTGATCTTGTTTTGTTGTTGAGAAAAACACTCTTCTCTCTCTTTCCTGTTGCATTATATAAATAGAATGTAAAGCAAGAACATGACACATCAATTTTACTTGGTTCACCGCTAAGGGCTACTTCCAAGGAGCATACGCCGACAGGTTGCTGGTCGTACCCAATTCCACTATACTTCACTAGCTGTGGATTACAAGGTTCGGGATAGATCCCTTATACACCCAGGCTCAATGCCTTCAAAATGTTTAGGGTCAGCTCACTGCTTTCCCAAGGGTCAGTCCCTATTTCTCTCCCTCTGGCTCACTACTGATGGAGAGGATCACTTTCTTCCTCTTCCTTTGCTCATTGCTCTGGAAGGGATCCACTCACAGTTTATAGACCTGTAGGTCTCTTCATTTGCATGAATGCACGCATCCTTAACAGTTGATAGATGCTCTATTAATTTCAAACTTCCATCCACTGATGAATACCCCTTTGCCTCTTAACCACTGGGCAATTCACTTTGGAAACACCTTCGCAAAGCACCATACTTCGCGAGGCTCCCAAATTCGCGAAGCTCAAACAAGCCTTTGTGAAGCACCTTCCTTTTCGTGAAGCTCACAATTTCGCAGAGCTCAGACCATCTCAAATCTCAAGCCTTCGCAATGATTAGGCCGTCGCGGAGCTCAAGTCATCGCAAAGCAACTGCCCTTGCGATGTTCACTGAGCCAACACGGAGCACACAACTTTCGCGGAGATAGAATAACCGCCGTGAAGCTCTTCTTTCGCGAAGCACACTGCCTTCACGAACTACCTTCGCGAACCAAGAGCAAAGTATTTTCTCTGAAAATTCTCTCCCTTTCTCTTGAGGTGGTGGGCCTCTATTTATATTGAATTCCACCGACCCTCGACCCTTCCACACGAAGTCAGTTCCATGTCATCTCCTATCGTGAAGCACCAAAGTTTCCGCCAGAATTCTGTCAAAATCGCGAAGCACCACGACAATTTTCCGATCGTTGAGCTTGTCGTAATTGCGAAGCATCACCGTCAAAATTATTTCGCACCTTCGCCGTGAAGCTCCCTTGTAAATCCCTTCATCGCCGCGATGAGCTTCAACTTCTGTCGTTCACAAATCTTGTCGTAATCGTGAAGAATCACCACCACAATTCTTCTAGTCTTCACGAAATCTAAACCATGAAGCCTCTCTTCACGAAATTCATGTCGTTTCCATATTAAAATATGATCTTCATGGAAATCCACATTTCGCGATGCTCACCAACCTCTAAATTTTGGACCCAAAAAATATGGCAAACACTGGATAACGGTGCCACCTTGTACTGCTCTTTTGTACCACCTCTAGATTGTCCTTTCCTTTGTCATCGTTTTTTTTTCAACATTGATTGTCAAAAACTTCTTTGGAACTCGACAATTTTTCATGGAAACCTGCTCAGTCAACAAACACAATCAACCCAAAAATACTGCAATGTTACCTTGAGGTATTTTTTCCCATCAGATTATTTTTTCATAATTTATACACATTATGAAATAATATGTTTATATATGTAATGAGGAATGAAGTAAGGGGTATCATTAAGAAGTTAATAACTCTAGTTCTCAGAGAAGAAATTTTGTGGAGATAAATACTTCCAAAATACCATCTATGAAACAATTTGAGCATCATTAGGAAGTGTGTGGAAGATGCATCTATTACGGTTATGATAGAGTAAAGTAATATAGAATCACACAAGAACATGCTAGCTATGTTTAGAAAAGAATGTTTATTAATAATCCTAATTAAGAAAGTGCATGTCTAGATAAAATTTTATTGAAGGATTGAAAAAGATAAAAGTAGTCAGTTCTAGGTTGTCAATGATTTTCCCAAATGACTGGTCATATTTTAAATTCTTAACAATTTTTAGAATATTGAAAGAAGAGTGGTAACCTTTTGTAATTATTTTTCTTTGAAAATCAAGGGAATTGGATTTACATATCATGAATTATAAATACTGAAATTTCATAATGGCTAGTATTTGGTAGGGATAAAGGACAATTATTTTTGTGTATGTCTTCTATGTATTGATGGCCACAAAGTTGTTTTCAAAATGAATCTCAGTATTATTTTATTCTTTTATTTATAAATGATTTTTCAATCTAAGAAAATGGTAAATTCTAAATCTTTTTCCAAAAGGCGAACCAAATTTTTTTATGTATATTTGAAATATGACTGTCTGATATGGCATAGAGTACATGGTCATTTAGACAGTGTAGTACAAAAAATATATAAATGTGATGTTGTGAGAGACCAAGACACTATTAAAATAGAAATTAATGTATTTTGTGGAACATTTAATAATGGGAAGATAAAAAATAAATTTCAAATGAAGGTTTAAATTCTATCTTATAGAACACCAAAATAATTTAACAGAGATTTTATTGATCCTGTGATGAAAAATTATATAGGTTTTAATTCACATTTTATTATATTTGTTGATTATTTTAATCAAGTGACCTATTTTTATTCCTAACGAAAAATTCATAAGTTGTTTAGAGGATTAAAAACACTAGGATATATGTTTATAAATATTTGGGACTTCTGATGAAGAAATTGAGATCTAATAATATAAGGGAATGAATATGTAATGAATTTGTAATCTATATAAGAAAAAAATTAATTAATGTCCATTTAAATAGAAAATATAATACCCAAAAGAATATTTTTTAAAAAAGGAATAATTGAAATATATTTGATATTGGTTGAATAATGTTAGGTAAAAATAAAGTCCCAAGATATATTTATATTGACGCTATTAGTAATACAAAAAATCATTCAAAAATAAATTTATTTTAAGATAAGGTAAATGTTCTACCCCTTTTGATATACCCATTAAGAAGAATATAACTTTTATGTATGTTTTTGGGAATGGATATCCATAAATTATATTAAAAAACATAAAAAGATAAGAATGTTTAAAGATATAGATATTGAGTGGATATTTATGGGTTATATATATCATTTATGTTGATTTATAGTCTATAATTAATCGCCCGAACAGTTTTTTTTACTATTATGATGTTATCATTTATTAAACTCATCATAACTATGAGATGTTAGTTGATGATTTAGGTGAGAAAGCAGAGGCTTCCAATGAGAAATGTTTTTATTTTTTACAAAACAACGACAATTTGAGTAGAAACATATCAGTATTAATTCTGATCAGCCTTCAATTAATGTGGTCATAATAAATCAGGGAGTTAGAAATCAAAGGTGAAAAAACAATACAATAAAAAGAATATATTGGGTATCTAGGATTCACCAATGAAATAAAAATTAATATTGTGTATATAAAATCCAACATATCTTATAATTAAATTTTAATTGAGAATAATGAATGAATCTAATGGAAATGAAGACAAGATATAAGAATATAATGATAATAAAAATTAAATTAAAAATTACTCCACTATGGTGTTAGTTACATAGAGGAAAAATAAAAATATGATTGGTTTAAAATAGGTGTGTGGAAACAATATGAATTTGATATTAAATTGATGAAAAATTTCTTTGCTAGTATAAAAAATTATATAGTCAAATTCATGTCCACGTGTTTGATGAAATATTTGATCCTGTAGTAATTATTGAATCAATAAAAATATTTTCTTTTTCAGTGGTCTCAAAAAAGAAATATAAATCATATCAAATGATTGTTAAATCCAAAAGTTTTAATAAATATCTTATGGAAAATGTTTTTATTTACAAATCTGATGGTTTTAGTAAAATATTGATAGAAGTATGGTGGTGTAGATTGAAAAAGGAATTGCATATATTAAAATATTCTCATAGATTTTCAAACCTTAAACATGAATGAATCTTGGTAAAAATGGGATTTTGTAATAAGGTATTTTAATATAAAAGTATATATAGTATTCCTAGAAATAGGTACTAAACTTATCATTGGTTTTGTCGATAATTTTTTTTAAAGTGTACAAGAGTAACATTGTGATTATTTTTCAGGGAAAATTAATGAATATTTTGATATATCTATTTTAGGAGGATAATTTTTTTATGTGATTAAATCATGAGTAAAAATAAAAAAAAAATTTCTCGTGAATAATATTCAAAGTGTAGTTAATAGTTTTTTTTGGAATGAAATAATCAAATGTAGTTTCATTACCAATTTCATTTGGAACCAAATTATTTATTAATGGGATTAAAATAAATTTTGATCCAATTGAATATATTGGACTACTTTTATGCTTATTATATTTCACTACCTCATGACATGAAATTGCCTTTGCAATGAAACTTTATTCAGGATTTGAATGTGACCAAATGGTGGCACACATGCATGTAAAAAAAGTGTTATAAGATATATGAAATGAAAAATGAATTATGACATTTTATACAAATTTATTACTAATTTTTAATATCATGGATTCAATAATACATACTTGAATGGTGATTTTATAGATAGATAAACCACATTTTATCAGACATTTTTAATTAGCGATGGTTATGTAAGACGGTACAATAAGAATTATAACTTAGGAAAACTTATCATATAATATGAAGAATATGTTTTAACCAAAAATGTATGTAAAAAATTATTATGGATGAAAGGGTAGTTGAAAAATTTAAAGGCTAAAACTAAGATTCTGTTGAAGATAATTTCAGAAAATTAGAGTTCAATAATTATTTCAAAGAAATTTTTTAAACATTATAGTTCTAAACAAATAGACATAGATTATAATTTCACAATGAAAAATATCCAATAAAGTTATTAAGATGGAATACATTTATACTCATAATCACATTGAAGATATATTCATATAAGTTATGCCAAAGGGGATTTTTTAATAGTTAAGAATGAAACATCATGTTCATATTTCTCATATCCCATAAAGATGTTTGGAAATAACCCCCACTAGGAATTGGATATTATTGATAAATGGGGATAAATAGTTTTCCATCTATTGATTATAGGAGGTGTGGAATTCTTAATTAAAAGAGGGGTGTAAACTCATTTTCTATTAATGGCTATGGATATTATTATATGGTGTAGAAAAAATAATTTTTTAAGGGTTTTTTGAATTAAGTGGTAGTTAATTTAAGTCATTAAGATACCCATTCATTACTCCTTAGGATGAAAATATCAATTGAAAATAACCTAATCCGGTTGTATGGTGTATGAAACTTCTCAGGAAAGATATACTATTCTATTTTGATTTTTAGGATAGATAATGTGTTTTGAATAGATATGAGTTTATTCTAAATTTTTCATTGATGTTTCTAGTCAAATAAAATTGGGGAGATTGATGTGTTCCTAGAGTTATTCATGATGTTATTTTTCATTTTTATTTAATATAAAAAGGATTGAATAGTTTCTAAGATCTATTTGAGGATTCATAGATGTCAATGGATTTTTTTGATGGTTTTTTGGATTATTGAGGATTTGTGGAGTTCTTTTTATGATATTTTGTTTTTCACTGAATTGATCTAATATTTCTATATTGAGCATATGAATTTTGATACAAGAACAAGTAATCATCAAAAGAAATCCTTTATCATATCAATTTTATTTGATGCCAGAAATTGAGATTGGAATGACCGTATGACATTCTATAATTTATATTTGTCATTGTTATTTTCATATTTCTTTTTGTCAGATCATATGACATCATGTTCCAATGTAAGTCATAATTGTTAGACTCTATCATAAAACATGAATATACTCATTCATCATTATAATTTGGTGTGATACCTTGAGTTTCACCATTGTATGTAATCATGGATGATCCTAAAAAATAATCTTATTCCATTTTATATATACTTAATTCATCATAATAAATGAGTGTGTACCTCTATGATATTGTATGAAATAATTGGTATTGTTATCTCCAAGAGCCTATCCATAAGTAATATCTGTGAGAGTCCATCATAAGTCATCAACATATGAATTCACCAATTAGATGAATTTATTAGTTAGATAAGTTATTGTGACATTTACAGAGTAAAAATAAGAGTTTCTAGATTGATAATATTATAAAAAATAAAACCAAATAATAGAAATGTTTTTCCATAGTTCTTAAAATAATAAAAACGAATTGTTTTCATGAAACGTAAAAATTCATTGGTTTTAATAACATGATAAACACATACAAAGTTGAGAGAAACATTTTTAGAGGGAAACTGAATACTTTTTTATATTATCAAGAATAATGTATGTACATCATTGTGAAAATTCCTTATTGATATTAATTAGTACAATCATTATAATGTTGTTTAATGATTCAATCTATATTTTTTTTAAAAAAATTAGTTTTTATAATCTAAATTTTTGAAATTTGTTGTGATTGAATTAAAATTTTTACACCATATGTATTTTTCACAATTCATGTGAATGAAATTTTTGATTCTAAAAAATTGGGAGGATTATGTATGGAAGGATTATTTGGTAACTAGTGAGAATAAATAGTCAACAATATATTTATTTTTTAAAATGTGTCGAAGTACACTATGGTCTCCTATTGTGGTCACCAAATAACCACTATTTTAGCTTGTAAATTAATGTTGTCAAATTATTTTTCTATTAGAGGTTATTGATAATGTTAGATAATTTGCAATTATATTAAATTATTTTTTTTCTGAGTAAATTGATGAATGTAAGGCAATAGATGTTTTAAAAACTAATAATGAGTTATTGTAGAAAAAGTTTATGAGTATAAATTGAAGATGTAAAAAGATAATTGACGGTGTAGAGAATAAGAGTGTCTGATGCCCAAATCTTTGATCCTATAATCTATATTATTTTGAGATTAATAAATCAGTTATATAATCTATGTTTTTTTATTCATAATTAGTTCTATATCAATATCCAAATGATGTGATAATATATTCGTAAATATTAAGGAGTATTATTGAGTTCTATCTATATATTCATTTTCTAAAGAAACCAAACTCTAAAGAAAATCATTCTCATATTGGTTAAATTTTCCATAGATAGTATGTGAGAAAATAACCATTTTTATGATTCTCTTGATTTTCATGGTCTTAATATATGAAACTATTTTATTATTGTAAAAGGTTATTCTTATATGAAATAATGAAAGTTTGGGGTGACAAACCAACAACTTGAAGGAGTATTTATCTCTTCAAGTGGACTAATATTGTAAAAATAGTCATTTTCATTTTTTCGTCAAAATTTATAATTCATGAGTTTTTTCGAGAATATATATTTGAGTGAATTTAAGGTTAATATATTTCAGTGTATGATTTATGTAATAATAAAATTTTAAAAAAAATCCCCTAATTAATCAACATATCATGGTGGAGTAAACAAAACCAAGGCACATCAATGTGATCATGTCAACATGAAAACAAAGGTTACTTATTTTCTAGACTAAGATAATCTCATCTCTCTAAGATAGATATCTTGTCTATAGTGGTTTTATTTTCTCCCATAACAAGTGAAGATTTTGATGTATATTTATTCCCCTTTAAATTCTTATGAAATTTTAAGGTAGTTAGTAGCTTTGGGAAAGATCGGGTCTTGTATTATTTACCCAACCGACTCTTTCCATATTAAGATACAGATATCTTCATCCTTTGTGAGGGGATGTTAGAAATATTATAAATATAAAATCATCTTTCCAACATAAGTTTTATGACGAGTAGTTTCATTTAGAACATCCCTAGTTTAACTGAGGGGTAAATGATATGGGGAAGGAATACATGTCAATCTTCTCCCCAAATATAATTTTAACTAGGGTGATGTATCACTGATTGATAATGAAATTCATGATATATATACATCATTTCATAAGTAAATATTTATTGGGTGTAATTATTCATGCTTCACTATCGTAGGTAATACCTAAATACCATAAATCTATTCCATTATAAAGATGGATTTTGGAAGGCATTCCAGGGGGAGGACCTCAATGTTTGGTTCCCGATTCACCATTATAGGTAGGGACTAAATTCTAGAATAATTGAATAGAAACATATTCCATGCAGAGGAACTCGAGGGTTATTGGTTTAAAATCCATTGTTAGGGGCTTCATGATTACTAGAATAAGACTTTCATTCATTATGATAACCATAACCTTGGTTATCTACTTCATTATAGAAAAAGAATCTGTAACATGTACCTTGGTTTGGACCTATAGAGCTCTTATCATGGATTTAATAGGGTTTAAATCCACAGTTATCTATTTATAATGAGTTGTAAAGTAGTGTAACAACTTTAATGTTGATATTCATGCTCTATGGATGACCTTTTTCATCATTAATCTTATTTTTACAACTACGATGGGGTTAGTCATAACTAATTTGTTTGGTATAATTGTGATAACATTCATGATTGGAACTCTTGAGGGGACCTTCAGAGAGGTTGGATGTGGCATTAAATGTGTTTATTTGATATAGGTTCAATTGGGAGGACCTCCATAGATATTTTATGTGGTGTATGATGATGTCCTTCTTGAAATATTCTCCGGAGATGGCCACCGATTTAATGGATATGGTACCCTGAGGAACATCACATAAATTTTATCTTTCACCTTTTAATAGAGGGAAAAAAGATACATAGTTAGCTAATAGAATGTACAGATAATACTCATCTAATCCAATATCATTAGTGGAGAGTGATGATCTAATATTATATAATTCCCCTAGATATTACTTGTTATATTTATTCTCAATAATGATGTTAGGGATATAGCATCAATCATAATTGGGGTCACATAGTGTGGGTAGTGACAATGACATGTATGATCCCTCCTATGTGTCTCTTGGGTTATTTTCATATTATGAAAAATGGATTCATAGGGTATCACCAGGATATGTTGACTGGGATCATCAATTTCCATTGGTATATTCAATTAGACATTTTCAGTCTCTATTAGAACATGTATATGGAATTGAAGGGGTTTTAATGGGATATGGTAAATGAATTCACTATATCCCTATGGTATTTCCAATATTCATATTAGTTTTTATTAGGTTTTGTTGATGGGATTCATGTGTTTTCATTTATTTATGAGAACTAGATTCATTATTCCCTAATGGGATATACTAAGGGGTATCATCGATTTCCATTCTGGTATACAAATGGGCTTCATCAGTTTCCATCAGGTTATTTCAATGGATAAAATAGGTTGTCATTAGAATATTCCAATTGACTTCAAAATTAAATATCAGCAAATTCTATTGATATTCATGTGTTTTTAGTAAATGTGCTATTTTACTTATTCTATCCATCAATAAGAATATTCCCTTAACATTATATACCCCTAGGTTCCATGGTGTATAAAATTACCACTAGAATCTTAGTAGTGATCTTAGTAGTATATTACAGATGATATGGGGATATTTTTTGATTGAAATTATGGTGTCTATCATGAAAACTTATATGAAACTTATGGATAGTAATAGATATGTAATCTATGTCCTCTAGAAAATACCTATAGTTAGGAGGAAAGTGTTGTTGTGCTCTGGTGAAAAATATCCAAAGAAGTTAGATATCGAAATAGGTCCCACATTATACTATGTGTCTTATCATTAATTATTAGGATTACAAGACCTCATTTTTTAGAGGCTCTCATCAGCTATCTTCATGGTGTGATGAATACCTTATATTGATTCTTCCATACCAGGTTGTTCACTAACATTAACAAGATACATCGAGTTGGTGAATGCATATTCTTGGTATTTGGGGCTATTAATTTCATCACAACTAATGAATATCTCTAGGGTATCATTTGGTGGTTGGTATAAACATCATTTTACCATTGGTCACCTCCATTTTTTCTAAAATAATAACATGGGGTAGTTCACAAAAAATTAAATTTGGATATGTTGATAAATCTAAAGGAGAAATCAAACACAAACATGGAAGAATTCATTATAACATACCAATTGAATGTACATAAAAAATTAGTCTATTTACTGAGTGAAGAATCATATGTATGGTTCACTATTTTTTTTTTCTAATAGTCCCTCTATATATATGAGTTTTGAGTTTGGAAAGGCCTACATTCGAAATTTTGGATGTCCTTATGTTATACCTTGGATGTAGATATGAGACCCTAGAAACCATAGAGCCTATGTCATGATACCATTTACATTTGCATAAGATTCAAAGAAATTGTGTCCCAAAATATTCAATAGTTAAGTAGTCTGAGTAAACTAGATTCATACATGAAACTTATTATAACTGAATACAAAAAGTACAACATTAATTTTTTGATAATAACTTCATTTCATTTAGTATATCCTTACATATCTTTTTTTGTAAACTTTATGGAAAACTGAAGAATGTAAACTAAATAAGGGTGAGCTCAAATTCTCAGAAACGGTTAAGTACAAGAAAAGAAATAGTGAATCAATAATAATAATCAATAATGAATTATAAATAACACAGCACAAAATCCATTTATATAAATGGATAAGGCAAAATAAATATATAACGTTAAATTACTTAAAATAATTCTTTTAATAAATAAGGTGTGAATGAAATGAATATATAGAGTTTTTTTATAGTGAAAATATAATGAATAATAATTAATGAATCAAGATGAAGGAAATTATTAATTATCAAATGTCATGTTTCTGAGGAAAATGATACATTTTACATCAATATGTATCTTTAAGTGAGTTTAGAATGCAATGGGTAAAACCAGTAAGCTAAATATATTCAAATGATTCATCTCATGAGACTATCGATGAATCAAGGGTCTTTCACAAACCAGTCCCCAACTAATATTTTTCATTTCCAAATCATTCCTCATATATCTAATAATAAATTGAATTCATAAACACTATACATTTTAAAATATTCGTTTTGAGTAATGAATAAATATTTTTCAATGTTTCCCGAGATTATCAAAAGCGTTCAAAGTAAACAGTATATGTAAAAATGTTCTATGTTTTAGGAAATAATCATCTCCATGATAAATAAAAAATAAATTTATGGGAAATTCAATGATCAATGATAATTAGAAAGTGAGTAAGTAAAGAGTAAGTAAATGACTATGAAAATGATTTAGGGAGTTGAATTACAATACTATTCATAGACCCAATAATTATAATCCATCCATAGATGGAATATGAATGATATCAATACAATGTATACCAATTTTAGTAAGAATAAGGGTTGTTTCCATTGAGTTAAAAATAATGTCAAATGAATTCTTGAGAAAAATATCCATTTAATTTAGGAAAACATTATGAAATTCCATTTTTTAAAAATCTCTTCTAAAAACATACTTTAAAAATATATGATATAAACTTATAATGAATGATTCAATGAAATGATAGTTGGTAGATCCATACATGTCGTACAAGGGAAAACCGTTCATTTTTCACTATAAAAGGATAGAAAAGTGCCTTGTTCAGAAAAGAGAAAGAATATTCCATGGTAAAAATTATTAAAATAAAAAAGGTTAAAATATTTTTATAAAATATAGTTTTCAGGGGAAATAGATTTCTGACCGAAGAGATAAATGAAGTTATCTTTTGTTAAAAACAATTTTTAAATAATTTTAATTACAAAAGAGTGTAAAAATAGAAATATTACTTGAAAGAGATCATTTATAACAATATAATATAACATTTAAATGGTTGATTAATCAATTATTATATAATTTCCATTAATAGAAATTCATTAATAAACAATATCGATTATAATAATATTTCGCCCTGGAATCATCAATGACCTGGAGGCGGCCCTTCAGGTGCATCCCGTCTCCCCTCTCAAGGACGGGGCAATTCCGCAGGTGGTTTTCAGCGACCCGTGGGGGGATGAGGTGTCTGGAGAGGGTTCATGGCCAGTCAAGAGCTGGGAGAATGACCCTCGAAGCCCTAGAAAGAAAGTTGGTATAGGCTCTTGGAGGTCTTTGTTGAAGAGGGCAGATGATCATAGGCCCGTTGTCGAGGCCAGTAGTCTAGAGGCTCAGCCGAACGGGATCCATGTGGAAGATGGCATTTGTTGGGGAGAATCCCGAATCCGGGCCGAAAATTGCTTGCCAAAAAATATCGTGAGATACCCGTCGAAATATGGAAGCGATATAAGCAGAACAAATAAATCAACACGTAGGTTTTTTTAACGTGGAATAACCCTCCCATGCGGAGGATTAAAAACCCACGGGGCAATTCCCAAAATATCCACTATGAATCAGAGAATACAATAATCCAAGCAATGCCCGAACTTGAATTACAAATGAGAGAGCGTAGAAAACCTGTGTGAAAACCACACCCTGATACGCCTCTTCCATCTCTCTAATAAACATCCCGCTGACGCCATGTATCGGAAGATCAATCTGTGACAAAATGCCACCCTTCTGTCGACGAAACGTCACTACCTCAGAGATCTTCACCCGAACATGCGTCAGCCTCGCATCAGCTTGCGACACCCGAAAGATCTCGCCATTATGATGTACCGCCGATCTCCAATCGGGACACGCCACCTGATCACCGCTATCAGGCAGACTTTCGATACGCGGCCCCGATCATCAATTTCGTAGCCGCTGCTCTGCACCTGTCAAACGCCGACGCGCCATCGTCGTCGTGCCACACGGGCCACCGCAAACGCGGCAACCCCTTCCCGGGTCTCCCTTGCCGACTACATCTTGCTGGCACACCCTTTTTTTCTCTCAAATATGTTTCTGCATCCTCCTTATATAGACACCAAGTCCATAATAATCAATTAATGCAGTCAACATCCATTATTCCATCCATTAATATTGAGAATTAAATATCCATTAATGTTGGGAGAAAATCTTCAATTAATGGTGATATGAATCTCCCCATTAATAATTTTCATCTCTCATCAATAAATGTGATGAATCCCTCCATTAATGATTTTCCTCTCATCAATTAATTTGATGAATCTCAACAATCTCCCCCTTCATCACATTAATGAATGTAACCATCCAACAAACCCAGTTGGAAAGGAAATATGCCGGTATCACACCAACCATCATCAACTGCAGAAAATATGACGACGTCCTTTTGAACTTCTGATAAAAAAAAATATCAGCTCCCCCTGCAAAAATAAAATCGAACGCCGAAATCTTCGTCACATTTGTATCTGCACCATCCTGCTGAACAAGACCAGAACCAGAAACACCTGGCTCCCCCATAATAGTGATTACCACATAATCTGGAGCACCTGCAGGAATAAACAGCTCCCCCTGCTCAACCGTCACAAGAGGAGACACTTCAGAGGCTTGAGTCTCAACCGCCATTCCTCGTTTCTCCTCCCTGTGCCAAAAGAAGATCGGAGGCAAGGCCGCGGAAGGTCCCAAAGTCACCGGATTCTGATGGGGCCTGACTCACCCAGGCTAAATACAGAGCAGCTTTGGCCTCCCGTGCGGTCTCTTCTATCCCTAAGGAGCACTATGCCCCGCCCTCTACCATCTAGGCGCCATGTCATTCATTGTTTGGAATGCTAGGGGTTTGGGTCCTCGTGTTAAATGCGACTTCAAGTGTAATGAGGCTCTTCAGAACAATGCTAATTTGTTGGTCATTCTGGAACTGAAACAGAAGGAGGGGAGGTTAGCGACCTTTGCGACGAATCTAGGCTTCCCGTCATCCCTTAATGGAGGTTCCCCCAACTCCCATATTTGTCTCTTCTGGAGGAAGGAGTGGCAGGTGAACTTGGCGGAGGCGTCAGACCAGTACGTGATGGTTAAGGTCTCGCATTGGGGCAAGGTTTTTTCTACTCCTTTATTTACGCAAGATATGACACGATGGAAAGAAAACGCCTTTGGGAGGATCTGTCCAT
This sequence comes from Viscum album, assembly GCA_963277665.1. Taxonomy (NCBI): domain Eukaryota; kingdom Viridiplantae; phylum Streptophyta; class Magnoliopsida; order Santalales; family Viscaceae; genus Viscum; species Viscum album. The sequence goes on from OY728158.1 coordinate 1,508,286,108, forward strand.
ATTCCAAGCTGGGGAGGAAGCCTGGATTGTTGCAGGTTATTTTAACATGATTGCGGAAGCCTCGGAGAAAAAGGGTGGTGTCGCGACGTCTCTTGGCTCTGTTCTGGACTTATGCGGTTTTATGGTAGCTAACAACCTGATGGACCTTGGGCTCATTGGGCCCAAGTTCACATGGTGCAACAATTGTAGGGGCAGTCAGAGAATATAGTGCATGATGGATCGCTGTCTTCTAAACCTTCAGGTGGTGGATCTTTACTCGGGCTCAGGGGTCAAGCACCTTTCCAGGTTTCTGTCGGATCATGCCCCGCTGTTGGTGAACCTGAAAGGAGGAGATCATGGACCTCCTGTGTTTGTTTTTTCAAGCTATTGGTGCAGGTGGCCAGATTTTTTGCAGGTGGTTTTGAGGTCATGGGAGCAGGCTTCTAGGGAGTCGGTGTGGGTTGGGCTTGCTGAGTGAGTGCAGAGGGTGCGGAAGGTGCTCTCAGAATGGGCTTCGAAGTGGAAGATGGTGGATTCCCTGGATGGCCTCATGGGGGAGGTCCAGCTTCTTGAGGATAGTCTTCTGGAGGCTTGGGATGAAGAGGACTTTGCTTCCCTGGTGTATAAGAAGGAGGTGCTGGCAGGAAGGTTGCTCGAGGTGGAAAGGGTGTAAAGAGAGAAATCCAGAGACTCTATGTCAGAGAGAGGAAGTGTGCTAATCGGATCAACATCAAGAGGGAAGACAGTTCCTACACGTATGACGTCGATGAGGTTGGGTCTTTGGCTGGGCGGCACTTCAGGGACCTGCTGGTTGGGCCAGGGCTGCTTCCGGGGGGGGGGGGAGACGGGCAGGGGTGTCAGGGGAGGTGCATGTCGGGGATGATCTTCCAAGGATTTTGGAGATCAAGAATGATTCTTTTCTTAGCTCCATTATTATCCCCTCATAGATCAAGGAGGCGATGGTTAGTCTGAATCCGGAGAGTGCTCCTGGGCCGAATAGACTCCCGGGGAATTTCTACGTGGCAGCTTGGGAGGTGGTGGGGGGTTTGGTGGTGTAGGCTGTGCATGACTTTTTTACGGGTGGTCGCCTGCCGCGTGCTGTGTGAGCTTCCAAGTTGATTCTTTTACCCAAGGTGAAGGATCCTTCATGTATCAGTCAATACAGGCCGATATGCCTGTGCAGTTTTAGTTACAAGATCCTTGCTAGCATTCTCAGCAGGAGGCTGAGCAGTGTTCTCCCTAAGATCATTTCAGAGGAGCAGCAAGACTTTGTCAAAGGCAGGAACATCCAAGGTGTAGTGGCATAGCTACTGAACTTGTGGGGGATCTTAAAAGGCAGTTTGTGGGCCAAAACATCATAGTGAAGGTGGACATGGACAAAGCCTACGACAGGATGGAGTGGAGCTTCATAATTAGAGTCATGAGGAAGTTGGGATTCTCAGAATGGGTGTGCGATTTGTTTTTCTGGTGCTACGCTTCGCCGTGGTTATCTGTGGCTTTTGCATGATGAGTGTTTGGCTTCGTCAAATCCATTAGGGGGCTGCATCAAGGGGACCCCTTGTCTCCTAGCACCTTTGTTATGGCCCAGGAGGCTCTCTCGCGGTCTTTTAACCGCCGGGTGGAGGACCGGTCCATAACTCCTTTTAGATCCAAGTCAAGGGCCCCTATGGTTTCTCACTTAATGTTCACGGATGATTCCCTGTTTTTTATGAACGGAAGATTGAGGTCGTTATCTGCTTTTAACAAAGTGCTGGAGGTGTATGGAAGGTGGAGTGGGTAGTGGGTGAACAAGGAGAAATGCAGTGTGTTTCTGCCTAAGCAGTGCTCAAGAAGGATAAGGGGGAAGATAAGGGAGAAACTCGGGATGCCTATGAAGGATATTCCTTTTTTGTATTTGGGTGTGCCCATTTTCGATGGCAAGGTTCGCAAGTAGCTCTTGGATTTCATCATCAGTAGCTTCACATCATGCATTCAAAACTGTAAAAACAGGTTCCTGTCATTTGGAGGTAAGATCACTCTTGTTAACAGTGTACTTACCTCTATTCCCATGCACGTCCTGGCGATTTCCAATCCTCCCAAAGGGACGGTCTTCATACTAGAAAGAGTTCTTTCTGGATTTGTGTGGGACAGTCTGCAGTCCAGGAAATTCCATTGGGCATCTTGGGATAGGCTCGCAAAACCAATTGAGGAAGGGAGAGTTGGACTTCGATGCATTTAAGGATCCTTGCAGGCTCTCGACGCTAGGCTGGCATGGGACATTATCGAGGGCGATTCTCTTTTGGCCAGGTTCATGCGAGGGAGATATGATGATGATTGGATGAGCTGGGGTGCTAATAGCATGGGCCTCTTGTTGAGAAAGACGGGAAAGCGACGAACACGCAAACAAAAGAAAAAGTGAACACGCAGCGGAAATTGATTCTTTCCCCCCAAATAGAAGTGGATGTGCAGCGACAAAATTAAATGTGCAGAAAAATAAATTTGACACCGGAAATTTTTACGTGGAAAACCCGAAAGGGAAAAACCACGAGACCTAGTCCAGAAAGAGGGATCCACTAAAATCAAGAAGTACACGGTAGAGACTCCCCAAAATGGAAGGGATCTCAAAAGTAATACTCAAGAATAAAAGTATGGATCAAAAGGTGGAGAGCAAGAAAGATGATCGTCAAAGAAAGGCGATCACCAAATGGGATTTGCTCTCGGTGTTGTTGCTGCCGGTGATGATGAAATGCCTTGCCTATGCCTCCTTATATAGGAAAATAATCATCGTAAAAATAATGTCGCCGCGTCAAAAGAGTGTCACCACGTGAATTAATTCACGCGGTCTTGGCCCGCATTAAAACACCACATTAAAACAGATACCGCATGTGCACCATTTGAGGAGGCGTTTCCCAGTGCGCCAACCAGGAAGGCGCACAACAATCTCCCCCTCCGACTCAAGTGAGGATCACTGCCAACCCTGCAATCTGTCGGCAAGTCTCAAATTTTCCTCTGGGTAAACTCTTGGTCAACATGTCTGACCCATTGTCATCAGTGTGGATCTTATCAAGCTCTAACTGTCTCGAATCAAGGACGTTGCGAATCCAATGATATCGAACATCGATATGTTTCAACCTGCTATGAAAAGTATAATTCTTTCCCAAACAAATAGCACTCTGACTATCACAAAATAAAACATACCTGTCCTGATTTAAATTGAGCTCTCGAATAAACATTTTCATCCACAACAATTCTTTGCACGCCTCAGTAGCTGCAATAAACTCTGACTCTGTGGTAGATAAAGCAACACATCTCTGCAATCTGGACTGCCAAGATACAGCTCCCCCTGCAAAAGTGATCAAATAGCCTGAAGTAGACTTCCTCGAATCGATATCTCCTGCCATATCTGAATCTGTAAAGCCACAAAGCATAGGTTCCCCTTTGCCAAAACACAATCTCAGATCAGAAGTACCACGAAGATAACGAAAAATGTACTTCAATGCTCTCCAAAGCTCTCTACCTGGATTTGATAGAAAATGACTGACCACACCAACTGCATGAGCTATATCAGGTCTAGTACATACCATTGCATACATCAAACATCCAACAGCAGATGAATAAGGTATCTGTTGCATCTCCTCTCTCTCTTCATCAGTAGAAGGTGACTGACTGGAACTGAGCTTAAAATGTAAAGAAAGAGGAGTACTAACCACTTTCGCTCTATCCATAGAAAATCTCTGAAGAACCTTCTCAATGTATCTCTCCTGAGATAACCACAACTTCTTGGCCTTCCTGTCACGGGAGATCGTCATGCCGAGAATCTGCTGTGCTGGCCCCAAGTCTTTCATCGCAAAATACTGACAAAGATCCTTCTTCAATCTGTCAATTCTAGAAGTATCATGGCCAACAATGAGCATATCATCATCATAAAGCAACAGTATAATAAAATCATCATCAGTAAATCTCTGAACAAAAACACAATGATCAGAAGCTGTCTTCCTGAAACCCTGATGAGAAATGACAGATTCAAACTTCTTATACCACTGTCTCGAAGCTTGTTTCAAACCATACAAGCTCTTCTTCAACTTGCAGACATGATTTTCTTTACCTGTTTCAACAAAACCCTCTGGTTGCTCCATATAAATCTCCTCCTCTAAATCTCCATGGAGGAAAGCTGTCTTCACATCCATCTGCTGAATCTGCAGATCTAAACTGGCAGCCAAACCAAGAACAACCCGAATGGAAGACATTTTGACAACAGGTGAGAAAATCTCATCAAAATCAATACCTTTCTTCTGACGGAAGCCTTTGACAACTAACCTTGCCTTGTATCGTGGAACAGAACTGGATTCTTCATTCTTAATCCGATAAATCCACCGATTTTGCAAAGCTCTCTTCCCTGTCGGTAACTTCACCAGCTCAAAAGTGTGGTTGTCGTGCAATGATTTCATCTCGTCATCCATTGTCGCAACCCATCTGTCCTTCTGTTCACTCTCCATTACCTCATCAAATGATTCTGGTTCTCCCCCTTCAGCGAGGAGCACATACTCATCAGGTGAATATCGAGTAGAAACGGTGCGATGTCGAGATGACCTCCGGAGTGGAACTGCGGGTTCATTAATAACCCCTGGAACCGGATCATCAGAAACAAAAGGTGCATCGGAAACTTCAACTCCAACCTGTTCACCTTGAGCATCATTCTGTACATCAACATGATCATCAGAATCAACAACATGAGGTAAATGTGAATTAGAACCTGGCTCAAGACTGACAAAACCATCAGAAGTTGGAGAAGCATCTTTTTCTCCCTTATCAATGTCTGCAATAGTCTGATCCTCCTTAAACACTGCATCGCGACTTCTGACAAGTTTCTTCAAAACAGGATCATAGAACCTGTACCCAAACTCATCGTGTCCATAGCCAATAAAAATACACTGGCGTGTCTTACCATCCAGCTTGGATCTCTCATCTCTAGGCACATGAACAAAAGCCTTGTAACCAAAAACACGCAAGTGATCGTACCTGATATCTTTTTCATACCAAAATTTGTCGGGAGTGTCTGTCTGCAAAGCAACCGCAGGTGAAAAATTAATAATATAAGCAGCAGTAAGTAAAGCCTCACCCCAAAAATGTCCAGGCAACTTTGCTTCTGAAAGCAAACAACGAACTCTTTCCAGCAAAGTTCTGTTCATCCGCTCAGCTACACCATTCAGCTGAGGTGTCTTGGGCGGCGTCTTTTGATGCCGAATACCTTCCTGCCTGCAATACTGATCAAACGGACCACAATACTCTCCTCCATTGTCAGTGCGAATAAATTTTAATTTCTTTCCTGATTCTCTCTCAGCAGAAACATGAAATTGCTTAAAAACACTGAGCACCTGACTTTTGGCTTTCAAAACATAAACCCAGAGCTTTTGTGAGTAGTCATCAATAAATGTAACAAAATAAAGACCGCCACTAAAGGTCTTCAATTTCAAAGGACCACAAACGTCAGAATGTACCAATTCAAGTACCTGTGACTTCCTGTGTGGAGGATGACTGCTGAAACTCACTCTGCTCTGTTTTCCAGCCATGCAATGATCACATGTGTCCAACTTGAAACTCTTCAAATCTGGAAGAAGATTTCTCTTGGCCAAACAACCGAGACCTTTCTCACTGATGTGACTGAGCCTCTTATGCCACAACTTGGACGAAACACTGCACTCAACAACACAAGTAGTATCACAAGAAATAGAAGCTCTAGTCCAGTACAAACCTGATTGCTTCTTCCCTCTAGCCACAAACAAAGAGCCCTTTGAAAGCTTCCATTGGCAATCACCGAAAGTGCTGATAAACCCTTCATCATCAAGAACGCTGGTAGAGATAAGATTCAAACGAACCTCGGGTGTATGTCGGACATTCTTCCAAATCAGCTTACTTCCTGTACTGGTCTTTAAACAAACAGTCCCGATGCCTACAACGTCAGCATGTCCATCATTTCCCATCTTCAAAATCCCAAAATTACCTGGGCTGTAAGATGTAAAGAACTCCTTCTTCGATGTCACGTGAAAACAGGAACCACTGTCAACAACCCAGCAAGAATCATCAGAAACAATGTTAATGGAATCATAAACAATAACAAGATCACCCCCTATAGCAGCGGCAACATGATCCTCTCCATCGCCATTTTTCTTCTGTTGATTTTCCTTCAATACGTTCTCTCTTTTCAGCTGATAACAAAACTTCTTAACATGTCCCTTCTTACCACAATGATGACATTCAAAATATCTTTGCTTCAGTCTGGATTTGCTTCTGCCTCTGCTCTTATCTCGACTGCTCTGCCCCCGGTCCTGGCTTCTCCCCCTGTTCTCTGTGACCAAAAGCTCGGAAGAAGATTTCTCCTGAGTACGTCTCCTGAACTCTTCATTTAAAATAGCAGACTTGACAAAACTAAATGCCACAGCACCATTAGGAGCAGAACCGGTTATAGTAACACGTAAATTTTCCCATGAATCGGGTAAAGTGTTAAGAAGCAAAAGAGCTAAAACCTCATCTTCAAAATTGATACCCATGACAGAAAACTGATCAAAACATCCTTGATATTCACTTAAATAATCAGAAATAGACGTACCTTCTCTGTACCTCAAGTTCATCATTTGCTTAAGAAGAAACGGTTTATTGTTTCCCATCTTCGAAGCGTAGGTCGTCTCAAGCTTCTCCCACAAAGTTCTGGCGTGAGAGATATTGACAATGTGGTTCATCACGTTGTCTTCGACCCATTGACGAATGAAGCCGCAAACCATCTCATGCTCGAACGCCCATTCTTCGTCTGACATTCTCTATGGCTTCTGGGTACTAAACACTGGAAGATGCATTCGCTTGACAAAAAGTAGATCCTTCATTTTAAGTCGCCACATATGGTAGTTGGTACCATTTAACAAAATCATCCGACTGTAGTTAGCCTCCATAATAAATATGAAAAGAAAAGAACCAAACCCTCTGATACCAGATGTTGAGAAAGACGGGAAAGCGACGAACGTGCAAACAAAAGAAAAAGCGAACGCGCAGTGGAAATTGAATCTTTCCCCCCAAATAGAAGCGGATGTGCAGCGACAAAATTAAATGTGCAGAAAAATAAATTTGACACCGGAAATTTTTACGTGGAAAACCCGAAAGGGAAAAACCACGGGACCTAGTCCAGAAAGAGGGATCCACTAAAATCAAGAAGTACACGGTAGAGACTCCCCAAAATGGAAGGGATCTCAAAAGTAATACTCAAGAATAAAAGTATGGATCAAAAGGTGGAGAGCAAGAAAGATGATCGTCAAAGAAAGGCGATCACCAAATGGGATTTTCTCTCAGTGTTGTTGCTGCCGGTGATGATGAAATGCCTTGCCTCTGCCTCCTTATATAGGAAAAGAATCAGCGTAAAAATAATGTCTCCACATCAAAAGAGTGTCACCGCGTGAATTAATTCACGCGGTCTTGGCCCGCATTAAAACACCACATTAAAACAGATACCGCATGTGCACCATTTGAGGAGGCGTTGCCCAGTGCGCCAACCAGGAAGGCGCACAACACCTCTCTAGGCTGGCCAGAGGCTTGATGGAGGGCCTGGACAACCTGGATGACAAAGCAAGGTGGATTGTGGGTAGTGGTGACTTGAGTTCTTGGAAGGATGCCTGGACAGGGGAGGAGCCACTTTTCTTTCTGGGGTGTCTGGTTCCAGACATCATGTTCAAAGAGGGTTGTGGGCATGGGTGGTTCATCGAGGCCATCCTTAACCCCCAGAAAAAGCTTGTTTTTGACAGCATTCAACTAGGGGTTGAGCATGACATGTGTGATTTTGTGGGATCCTCTTCGGGAGGGTTCTGCAGCAAAGGCTATCGCGAGTGTCTTCAAAGGCCATTGGGGTTGGATGCTCTGGCAGGAATGCATTGGGTGAATTGCATTCCAACGAAGCTTAATTTCCTGGTTTGCAGGCTGAGGCATGGTGCTCTGCCCACCGATGACAGCATCCAAAGGAAGGGGATCAGTCTGTGGTCTAGGTGCTGGTGCTGTGAGAATCCGGGGAGCGAATCCATTTGGAATCTTTTGTTTGGGGGCGAGTGGGGACATCACCTTTGGTCCTTTGTAGTGCAATGGATCAGAGTGTCTCTTCAAGGGGATTTCGTGGATGTTTTCTTGGGATCCTACTTCCACGAATATTTTTCATCGGAAGGGTATTTTAAGGACTGTGTCGCCGTGGTCGCTGATGTCTGCTGGGTCTTATGGGAGGCTCGGAATTCTAAGAGAAATGGAGGGACGGTCTCGTGGCTTGGAGTGAAGGTGCGACTGTTGTCTCTTTTGGATGAACTCCAGCCGCTTATGGGAGGGTGAGGGAACTCGAGTTTGATGTCCCAGCTAATCTAGGCTTCAGGGAGGGACTCTTCAAGGGTCAGGCTCTCACGACCAGGTTCCTGGGTATGGTGGCAGGCCCCTAGAATGGGCCTGATGATGAATGTGGACGGATCTTGCGCACATGGCATTATTCGAGGAGGTGGGATGGTTCGTGATAGTGGCGGCATGGTCCAGCTCAGTTTCTATATCTGTCTTGGACCGGGCAATGTGGTTAGTGCGAAGGCAAGAGCCATTCACTGCGATATAATGTTGTGTGATCTCTACAACCTTAAGACAAACTGCATGGAGACTGATTCAGAGGTCCTTAGGGGACATATTGGCAACAACAAGGCCCCACATTGGGACATTGCGTACATCCTCAGGGATTGTAGAGTGTGTATAGGAGAATACTTGGAGGTCAGGCATATTTTCAGGGAAGGAAACCAAGTGGTGGATGCTTTGGCCTCCCGTGCGAAGGAGGATGACGTCCTAACAGTGTTTCACTCCTTTCATTTACTTCATCCCCTCATGTAAGGGTCCGGTTTGTAGCGATGTGTTGGGTCTTTTCCACTTTCATCCCCCATAAGTGTTCATGATTATTTTTCCTTATCTATAATAAAAAAGGGGAATTCGAGGACAGTGAGGATGTAATATAACACGATGAATAGAAATTGAGTTATGAAATTCTTTACCACTTTTTAAAATTTAAATCAAATCCCATTTAATGAAATAATTTTAATTGAAACATAAAATATCATTAATAGTGAATTATTCATGATATTAAATTTCAAGGGGATTTATATACACCATATAAAAGAAATTTGGTGGGTAATAATTCAATATGCCTCAATGAAATTAAATTAAGACGAAATCCCAGACCTTACACATCATTTTTGAAGAACATCAATTAAACACTTTTATAATAGTTTTTTAAGGTTAATGAATTATAAAAAAACCAAATTAATATTTATGATATCATTTATGATCCTATTATAACAAATTATTACCAATTGTTTAATAATCTCTCATTATTTTCATCGATTTGGGTGTCAATTGCCATGTTTTTTTGAGTACATCTTGATTTTTTATTTTTCCTTCTTATTCAATAGATCATGTTTTATTTATCTCAAAAATAAAAATAATGATATAAATATCTTATATATCCATTATATTAATTTAGTGTAATCCATAAAATTTTTAGATAGGAAATGAATGACATCGTTTCTGGAAATTGTAGGTTGTATGTACGCATGAACAAGGTTTTTATTTTCTTATCATATTAAAATAATGAAAGGTAAATTATATATATATTTATATATAATAATTAATGTATCATATTTATTTAATATATATCACATGTTTTTATTAATCTCATCTTTAATACGTTCCTTGCAAAGTGTGAACGAATCACATTGCTTTGAGGAGATAGAAGTCCACATGTACACAAACGATGTTATCGTATTTGCATAAAATTGAATGTCTAGAGTCATATTTTAAAAAATAATTAAATAAGAATAAAGACTTTATAATTATCATAGATATCATACATAAACTAAAATTCCATCATTATTCCCAACCGTGAATGTTGGTAATGGAAGAATGAATGACACTTGTTCGCGAGGTGGATGTCAGCTGTATACAAAAAGGATGAATGTGTATCCCATTTGATAGAAGTGTGTGATTCTATAGGTCCTAACTTTAAGTTAAAAATTAAAATTATATTTATTTTACTGATTTTATGATTTAATTATGCGATAATAAAAATATAATTAGTATTGAGGGAAATAAAATATCATTAATAGTGAAATAAATTGGATTAATATATATAAAATTTATATAAATAAACTTTTAAAGAAATAAAAAATATAATTTAACACTATAAATTACATAGACGAAAACTCTATTTTCAATTTCAATTCAGTATGTTTTACTATTCCCGAAAGTGAAACCTAAATAATACCAAAATTACACCCTAATATAATTTTGAAATTCATATTAAAATAAAAAATATTTTTTTATATAAAATTTTAACTGTTCAAAAATTATGTTTTAAAATTGGTGTGCCATTAAAAGACAGTAAAATTCCCTTTTGATAAAATCAACTTTTTTATGGGAAAAATTATATTTGTTCTTATCTAAAGTCTATCAAATCTGTTAGATGGATGTAAAAAATATTAATTTAATATATAATATATATTTAATTTATATCATTAATTAATAGTAGTTAATTTAATGTTTTAATAAAAAACACCATTGGGATCATAAAAATAGTTTATATAGAAATATTTTATTTAGATTCAAATTGGTTTTTGTATTCATTTCTAGATAAAAAGAAACAATTTAATATAAACATATATTTTTTAATTTATTTAATTATATTCATAACCAAAAATTTATCAACTAGATTTTATATTATTATATTAAATAATAATATTTTAATAATATATTTTTCATTGATAAAACTCAGTCTTGTGTGTTGCGTATGCTATCAAACAAATTCATTATTTCATGTGAGAAAATATAACTTAGTTTTGCATGAATTGAAATATATAGAGGAGATTGAATTTATTTAATATATGAAATACATTTTAATGTCTTGTGATTTTCTATTCTCTTACAGGATTTCTGTTTCATGTCATACACACCATTGAATATAACGTTCTTATTTTATAATTTCTGGTTGTTACATTTCCCCAAATTAATTAAATTGAGTCCACCCAATTTAATCTTGATATTGGTATTATAGGGTTTGATTTTAGAAAACTCCTTTTTATAAAATCCCACATCAAAAAAGGATTAATAAATTATCATATTAATAAGATATAATAAGAATTATAAAGCTCACACAAAATAACATATATCTATGTTTCTAATTAGGTAAACGTTAGTGGAAAGTTAAGACATTGAAATTAAGGGAAACCATAAATAATTTTATGTAGTGATTTGGGTCATTGATCAGAAACAAGTGAATGATCAATGGAATGATGAGATATTGAAAGCCATAAAACTATTGTGATTTAAACAACCACTAGTTAATAAAAAATTATGGTATTAGGAAAATATTTTATTTCATGATCATTTTCCAAATGTTTAGTGTTTATTTTATTACATTGTAATATAATAAAATATAATTATTAATACAAAACAAGTTTCAAACTTTAATTATTCATTGATAAATTTCCAATTCATCAATTACCTCAATATATGTATATGAAAATAATTAATTTATTATGCTAGAAACACTAAAATTTACATTTAATAGATCATAAGATCCCTAAAACAGTGAAAAGTATTTCGTTCTACCTCTAAATATTTTCCAAAACCCAATATGGTTAATACATTAATATATAACAACAAAAGTTATACTATTGGTTCATTATTAATACTCTTTCATCATATTATTTTACTAAAAACAAGGAATTACCACCTAGGACATCGCATTGGCTAGTGGTAGCCACCATATACATATCGTCCTTTAGTTATGGGTTGAAGACCTACCACCTCACTTGATGCAATGATTTTTCCCCATGCATGCAGGTTGTCAGTTTTCTGAACATTATTATTGTGATTAAAAAAGGATGGACTTCCTTGGAATAATATTGATTATTAAATATCCATTTTTCTATGGATTGTAATTAAACTTTTTTTAAAAGTCTAATTATCTTATATGAATATAATTTCATTAATGATCACATCAACCCTAATGGTTATCAATAACATTAAATATTGTTCCATGAAATGTAAGGGTATTATTCCTTAAATAATTGTTTCATTAAAGATTATACTTTTAAACAATTTCTCTAAAATATCCTGAATCTTTGTAAAATCATATTACATAAAAAATAAAGTAGATTTTTTGACATCGAAATTATGATCAACATTTATCTCATAATAATGTGATTTTATACATAACTCTTAATTTAATGAATACACATGTGATTTGAAGCATTAGTTGAGTCCTTAGATGATTCATAATTCTTATAACTAAAAAAATAATGGTAAAAAACTTAAAAAAATTATTTCATGTATCACAATACATAAGCACTTCATTCAATTTTCCCCTCATAGGTCCTTCTATGATCAAGGGGATACCCTTTATAAGAGCTAATTTTCTCAGGTAATTTCTAGGTTCCCACATTTAAATATATATACTATTAATGGACACATATGATGTGATTTATTTCCTTCCACCATACACATCATTTCCATCGATAATTATTTTCTTGATTCCTTCCTTGTCCATGCATACAGTATTTCCCTATTTTGTTAAGACACTCTCCTAGGTTCCTCCTTCCACATTTCATACAAGATGGAAATCAAGAATTCTTTTCTCTATAGTATCCAAAAATCAAGCTATTAAAAAACTCCATCCTTCTCTTATATGGTGAGTAAAAGAGTTAGTTGAGGTAAATGTTGTAAATCAAAATTCAAGAAAAGTGATTAGTAAAAAAATTATAGACTTAAATCCTATAAAAAACCATCTGGTTTCTCATTTTCAATGCCAACTTTTCCTTTATGTTAACTATTAATATGATCTATTTGGGTTAAATCCATTGAATGAAACCAGAAAACATAGTTTGAGAATAAATTATCATTGTTGGAAGACAACATAATCATTTATTTGATATCTAAATCATGAAATATTATTTTCAATATAAAACACATCAGGTTTAACCTAGATCATTAATTGTCATTATCTATTCAAATCTTTCAAAAACATTTCAAAGAAAATGTGAATTATCCTAATCAAATACCTAGGTGTTCCAAAATAGGTGTTAACTAAAGAATGTTGTCATGTACTCGGTTACACTATAGTCAATCCTGACATTCCATTTTTTAGATGTTACCCCCATGGATATCTATTCCAAAACCATGTCCTTCTTTAGTATATAGATTGGGACACATTTCTATAAAAATCATTATAATATACACCTTTCCAGAAAAAAGCTGTTTTTCAAGACATGTCCCCAAATTCTATCTTAAGGTTATGTTCCGTAATTTATTTTTTACAAAATCAGTGTCCAAAGGTTTATACAAAGATTTCTTGGACACCAACTATAGTGACCCGGCCCTAGCAAGCCCAATGATGGTATTGTGATACCATTAACATTGGCATAAGATACAAGGAAATCATTTCCCAAAGGACCAAACTATTATTTATTCTTAGTAAACTGGATATATGAAAAATTATTTTATTATAAAGTAATTCTAAAAGTAAAACCTAATTTTTTCTATAATAACTTCATTTCACCTTGTATATCCCTGCATATATTTATTAGTACACTTTATGGAATCTTATGAAATGTAAATAAATAAGGGTGAGATAAAATTACCAAAAAGGGTTATGTAAAGAGGACAAAATAATGAATAAATAAAAATAATATATATTTTTAGGTAAATAACTTATCACACATTCTATTTAAATAATTGGATAAGGAATAATCCATATGGAAATATAAATAATGTAAAATCATTCAATTTAATAAATAAAATCAGAGTGAAATAAATCCATATATATTTTCATAATGAAAATATCATGGATAATATAAACTATATCAAAATTACTGAAGTGAATAATTGATGGACATCATGATTCCAAGGAAAATTATGCTTTTACCATCAAGATCTATCCCCAAGACATGTAAAAACATACTACATAGAAAACCATTATACGAGTCTATCCAACTGATTCATCTCATTAGACTACTAGTGCATCCACGTGCTTGCCTTAACTAGTAAACAACCGGTGTCTTGAATGTCCAATGAATTCCCCATATATCGAATAATATACTTAATTCATAAAAATTTAACTGTATCAAATATCCATATTGAGTGAAGAATATAAGTTTATCAATATTTCCCCAGATAATCAGACAATTTTCAATGCAGACTTTATATATAAAAGAGTTATATGGGTTATTAAATAACCATATCCATGATAAATAATGTGTATATTTAGGTAAAATTTAATGTTCAGTGATAAATATAAAGTGAATAACTCAAGGGGAAGTTAATGAATGTGAATATAATTCAAGTAAGTGAATAACAATACTACCCTTGGTTAAAATATTCACAATAAAATAATAGGTATAATATCAATATGCTGTATACCAGTTAGAGTATGATTATGGGTTGATGTTGTTTAATAAAAAATTTATTTTAAAAAATGTATTGAGAAAAAACCCATTTTATTTTGATTTTTCAGAAAATCATATTTCATTGAAAATAAATTTTAAAAACATTTTCTTTAAAAATAATCCTTATAAACATGAAATATAAGCATTATAGAAATTATTTCAGGTAAATATGAACATTAAATTCTAGGTAAAAATAAGATTCATTTTGCATGAAAAATGGTTAGAAAAGTTACATGTTCAGAAAGGGACGAGAAGATTCCTTTGAAAAATAATTTAAAAGAAGAAAGGTGTAAAATTGTCATTAATAAACTAGTTTGATATTGTTAGAAAGCGTTTTGAAAAATATTTTAAAAAAATGGTTTGGAGGGGAAATATTTTTCATAATGAATAGAGATATGAATTTGAGGTTTCTTAAAAATAATTAAATAAATTTTATTTCCAAATATGCAGCAGCATGCCCTGGGTTCCACTTACCGGCACCTTGAGATAGTAGCCCTAAGACCTCAAGAACACCTCCATAAATGTTAGTTGTTTCTGACTAGACTGATAACCTGAAGGGTTTTTTTGGGAGAATACTCTCTCATTAATCAAAGTGTATCATATAAATAAATTTAAGAAATAAGGAACCATGAAAATAGTATAATCAAAATAATAAATCATGAAATAAAGATAAATTGGTAGAAGAAACATGATAAAAATAAGAGATGCAAAATTATGATCATGGAATTTCATGGATCTATAGAAAAATTGGAGTACATTATGTTTAGTGGATAAAAACATATACTAAATTGTATATAAAAATACAAAAGGTCCAAATCTTTCTAAAACTATAATCTCATGCATAGGCTCAATCCTCTTCTACCATAATTTATCCTAAAGTGATAAATCAATAAAGAATTAGAAGATGCACTCTCCCCTTAATCAATACCTATATAAATGAAGTCTTCTTGGGCACCATAGGTGTCCTAAGTAGAGTGTGAGATAAAATTTCAATAGGAATCCACCTAATATGTCTATGAAATTAAATTTCATGTTGTAAATAAATTACTAGAGTTCCATATATAATAAATTCTGGGTGGTAAATAAACAAATAAATAAACACTTCAGTCTAGGTTCTTAAATAAATTCCCAATGGATACCATCTTGTCTTAAAAAATATTGATTTATGAGATAATGTACATGTATATGTGATATGGTCAATATATATGTCATAATAATTAAATAAATTAAGGGAGGTTGACCACAATATTCTTCTTTGTCTATAAAGTCATATTCCTATGACATTAGTCAGTTATGCACATAATATAACTATGAGGCTTTAAATATATATATGATTATGAAAACCATCAAACCTAAAGTTTTGTCCCATGACCATATAGGGTGATCAATAAAGAATACCAAGGGTCTCTATAGGTGTCTCTAAAATAACCAATACCACTGAGTCCATCCAAGGTAACCCATAATGGAGTTCCTTATACCACTCATGGAATGGTGACTCTATGACAATCCTGCTTTTTATTATACAATTAAACATAATTTATTGAATAAAAGTCACTTGATACAATATAAAAGATCGAGATTTCTAGTGTTTATATGTATTTGGATCATTAAATAACTACTAAACACGTGAAATACATCATCTTTATTGAAAAATTCCTTTACATGACCACTACATTCCCTCGTACGTAGCATTGCATGGGATAACCTGAGGACATGCATAAGAAAAGGGTGAGCTATAAAGCCCACTAAGGGAATAATCATGGAATAACATGTGGAATACAATACATGTTAGATAATAGGCATATAAATAGAGAAAAAATAGAAGCATAAACATAAATTCATGATAAATCATGATAATCATAAATGGATATGTGGCAACAACACTTAACATAGAATTTTCATGAGCCAAGGCTCATTGCACATGGAGCATGTGTAAACCCTCATTTCACATGAAGAATGAGTAAAATCTCATTGCACTTGAATTAGAATGAGTCAACACCCATTTCACATGATGTATCATGATACTATACTTTACCCAATGCATTGGATCGCTATCAGGATTCACCCTTATTAAATATTTCATTTCATGCATAAGTGTGCCACATGGATCATAAAACATTGAATCATTCAACATAATCTTTTATTCCATGATAAAAAAATGTGTAATAATTTATGAAACTCTTTAAAAAATAAGTAAATGTGTATAAATGTGAATATCCTTGATAGAGAAATGGGCATGGTATTCACTTCTCAATGACTTTGTCTTGGAAAAGCGCGATGCAATTTCGGAAGCATAACGACGTGACATAAGAACTCATAAAAATGGTTGATGAGAGAGAAAGGGGTGTCTCATCATATGTATATGAAATTGATAGTAAGGGGTTCATATAGATACATGTCCAAACAATTTTTAAGTAATTTAGAGTCATGATAATAAAGAATTTCTTGAATGTCAAAGAGGAGAGATAAATGCCTATCAGAATTTCGACATAGTAACAGGTGTACAGGGGTTGAATTTAGTGAGATATAAAGGGATATCACATCATTCAAACATAAAGAGAGAAGTATGGAGTAGGTGGTAAACCATACCCCAACATTTATAATTTAAATTATAAGTGCATAATAACTTAAAGAAAACTGGACAAAATGAGAAAGGAAGAAAACCCCTTACTTGGAAGTGTGCTTCCAAAGGCTTGAAAGAGGCTTGAGAGAGGATTCTTGGGAGCTTGGGTCACCATGGTAGGATTATAGAGATAGTAAAGAAGATGTTTTATGAACTCCAAAGGCTTTGAGTGCAGAGAAAGTGGGAGCTTGGGTGGATTTATAGAGGAAAGGTGAGGTAATTATTTATTATTTAGGTTTGGGACACCTCACATTATACTAATCCAAACCACAAACCATCCAATGGTTTTTGACCATGGTTTTTGGAAAAGGGAAGTGAAAAAAAACATTTTTTAAGGCCAATTTCCGAACTTCTTAAAATAATGGGGTTGCTTATGTGGAGGTGAGTAACACTCCCAAGGAAAATAATTTAAAAAGACAAGATGTTTAATAAGCCTTGAAGGGTCCATTAATGGATTGTAAAATAGGTCAAAAAAACCTAAAATCACATTATGGTAATGGTAGAACATATATTGGACGAACATATGGGTTATAGTATTTTATTACATCACTATTGGGTCACTATGATGTCATAAAACACATAATATATTTAAACGGTATTTAATTTTTAACCAAAAATTTGACTGTCTCAGAAAATTATGAAAAATTCACCATTGGATAAATATGACATCCTGATTCCAGAAATAATATTCATTTTATCTAAATAAATTTCTAAAAATGATAATTTTCACTTTTAAAATAAAAAACCGACATTTATCGAAAATTCATTGGTTTTGATAAAAACGGCTTTCAACCCTTAATAAAAATTACAATTGCATTCATAAAATTACACAATAATTTATATTTAATAAAAATTAATTTAATAATAATAATAATATTTAATTAAAATAATATTTAATTGAAAAATCCATTAATTCATCAAAATAGATTTCTTAGTTGAACATTAACTAAAAATACAATTTGTGCTTAAAAACTACTTATATGGTAACAATAATAAAATGAAAGTATATTCATTATTATATAAAAAAATAATGTACATAACCATAGTTCTAAGGTCTTGTTACATAACCCCTTATAACAACCTCATATGTCCGAAGAGTAAGGTGTGTGATGGGGATAAACTCTTGGGGTGGCTCGAATAACATTTCTCGGGTGGTAATCTCTATCAACATCCATTTCTCTCATAGGAGGTCCCACTCAAGCATAACATCTTAAAGCTCAGCATGGGCTTGGTCGAGAGAGAAGCCCAATGACACCACCTCCCTTCCAAGCTCCGACAAATGGGATTTGTATGGGGCACGTCTACTGGATGAGGCCATCGCTTCCATTGTCTGAGCAAATTGGATTTGTTAATGCCATATATTTATACTAATCTTGTGATCACTATTAAATGGCTATATTAGAAATGGTCAAAATTCATAAAATATAACCAAATAAGTTGACATTTAATATAAACATTTTACATAAAGATATATTTAATTAGATCAAGAGGGATTTCCATTAATGAAACTTTGGGGCGTTACAATCTTCCCCCCTTAAAAACATTTCTCCCACAAAATTTTCTTTTCCCACACTAAAACATATGTGGGTAACTCTGCTTCATCATTTACTCCAATTCCCACGTTGCTTCTTCAAACTTTTGGTTTCCCTATAACACCTTGACGAGGGGTATTATCTTATTTCATATAACGTTTTCTCTACGATCTAAGATCTTCACTGGTTTCTCCTCACAAGAAAGATCATCCTATAACTGTACCACCTCTGAAGAGAGTACATGTGAAGGGTCTTGTATGTACTTATTTAAGAGGGATACCTGAAATACATCATGTACTTTGGCCATGGTAGGTGGAAGTGCTAGTCAATAGGCCACAACCCTGAAATTTCAAGAATCTCATAGGGGTCGATGTACCTTGGACTTAACTTCCCTTTATTTCCAAACCTCATGACCTTATTACAAGGAGATATGTGTAGAAATACCTTGTCTCCATCTTTAAAATCAATGTGTCATCGATGGCTATATGTATAACTCTTCTATATACTCTGGGATGACTTGATGTGCTGCTAAATGGTTTTCACCTTCTCCACCATTTCTTCAACCATTTCTGGTCCAAGAAACTTACGCTCACCGACCTCATCCCAACACAAAGATGTTCTACACCTTTTCCCATAAAGGGCTTCATATGGTTCCATTTGGATGATCGAGTGGAAACTATTATAATAAGAGAACTCAGCCAGTGAACTATGTTGATACCATCATCCTTTAAAGTCCATTGATCATGATCTCAACATGTCCTCAATTGTTTGGATAGTCCGCTCAGATTGGCCATCATTTTGAGGATGATAGGTCTTACTAAAGTTCAGTTCAGTATTCAAAGAATGTTGAAGTCTCTTCCAAAACATAGAGGTTAATCTTGGATCTCGATCGGACACAATAGATAGTTGTACTCCATATAGCCTTACCACTTCTGTGATATATATCTGTCCTAGTTGATCTAATGAGAAATCCTATCGAATTTCAATGAAGTGTGTAGAATTTGTAAGACAATCCACAATAACCCAAATATAATTTTTTTCCTTTGGATGCCTTCGGAAGTACGGTGACAAAGTCCATGGTGATGTTCTCCCATTTCCATTATGGTATAGGCAATAATTGCATCATCCCATTAGACTTCTGCCTCTCTACCTTCACTTTATGACACACCAGGAACTTTGATGTATATTCAATGATCTCCTTCTTCATATTAACCCACCAATAATTCTCTCGGAGCTCTCGATAAATCGTTGTGTTTCCTAGGTGAATAGTGAAATTTGAACTTCGTGCATAATACAAAAGTACCTTCTTCAGCTCCAGACATGATGGAACACATATCCTTTTCCCAAATATCACAATTCCTTCTTCATTAACATGAAACTCTGAGGATTTACCTTTTCTGATAGCTTACACTTTTTCCTGAATTCCCACATCATCTTTTTGAGCATCTGTTAACCTTTCCAAAAGTGACGGTTGAGGAATAATTTGTGAAAGGATTGATGATGTTACCTTCTTTATTATTCTCATGTCCATCTTCATAAAATCTATAAAGATTGGATACTTTTCAATTCTCATCAATGATATAATCACTAGGTCTTTTCTACATAAGGCATCTGCCACCTTGTTCGCTTTCCCAGGGTGGTATTGGATTAAGCAGTCATAGTCTTTCATCCGCTCTAACCATCTTCATTGGCGCATGTTCAACTATTTCTATGTGAATATATACTTGAGGCTTTTTTATTCCATCTATATTTCACACTTCTCCCCAAAGAGATAATGACACCAAATTTTCAAAGTGAAGATCACTGCAGCCAACTCGAGGTCAGGTGTTGGATAGTTCATTTCATGAACATTCAATTGATTTGAAGCATAGACAATGAATTTGTCATTTTACATCAACACACATCCCAGGACCTTCTTCAAAGTATCACTGAATACCACAAAAAGTTCTCCACTTGTGGGCAATGTGAGCACGAGCGTAGTGATAAGCCTCTTTTTCAACTCCTTGAAGCTTTCATCACATTAATCACTCAAAGAAAACATTAATTCCATTCTATTTAGATTAGTAAGAGGGTTGTACAATCGTAATAAATTAATCACGAATTTTCGATAATGTCCAGCTAACCTCAAGAAGCTACGGATATCCGTTATAGATGTTGGCCTCAACCATCCCTCAATAGCATCTGTTTTTAGAGGGATCTACAAATATCCCATTGCTTGTGATGATATGGCCTAAGAAAGAGACATCCTTCAACAAGAACTCACACTTACTGTACTTTTCATAGTGCTTATCCATCTACAAGGTCTCTAGTATAGTTCTTAGATGCTCTTCATGATCCTCCTAGGTTTTTAAGTATATCAGAATATCATCTATATAGACTACCACAAACATGTTGAGGTAATCTCTAAGGACACTATTCATCAATTCCATGAAGATTTCTGGAACATTAGTGGGTCCGAGAGGCATTACTATGAATTCATATTGGCCATATCTTGTACGAAAAATCAGTCTTGGGGATATCTTCCTTCTTCACCATTACTTGATAATATCCCAACCAAAAATCCACCTTAGAGAAGCATTGTGCTCCACGTAGCTGATTGAACAAGTCATCTACTCGTGGGAGAGTAAACTTGTTCTTTATCATGATTTTGTTAAGATCACGATAATTGATGAAAAGGTGCACTAACCCATCTTTCTTCTTGACGAAGAGGACTGGTGTACCCCATGGTGAAGCACTTGGGAGTATAAACCCTCTACAATGATTCTCCGGTAGTTGTTTCTTTAGCTCCTCAAGCTACACAACAACCATTCTATATAGAGTCTTGGATACTGGAAATTCCCCAGGTATAAGCTCAATTGATAATTCAACATCTCTTCTAGGGGGAAGACCATGAAATTCCTCAGGAAACACTTCATCAAATTCCCTCACAATAGTCATGTATTCTAGGATGGTTGCCTCCTTAGACTCAATCATCTGAGCCAGATATGAATGCTCATAGGGAATTAATATCCACGCTTGAGATGATGGATCTAAAAAAGATTCATCTTCCTCCTTGCACTTGTAAAGAATCAGGGGGTCGATTCTCCGCATAGGAAGTGATTTCCCTCTCATGAAAATTTATGTTGGCTCTATATAAGGAAAGCCAATCCATGCCATGAATTGCATAAAATTCTACCATAAGTAGTATGAAGAGGTTTTATAGGAAGTTTAATCCATATATTATGATAGGGGTGGAGTTATATTCTTGGGATTCAATGATTTCCCCATTTTCCATACTATCCGACATCTTCACTTATATGATTTGGGGTGGTGCTGGAATTGTTCTACTAAACTCTTAGATATAAAAGAATTTGTATAACCTGAATCAAAAAGTAAATTCTCTATTCATGAATTAATAACTAGCGTACCATTCACCAATTAATTTTTGAGGTTAACTTAGATAGTAGTGATGGCAAAAGATCACCCTAGCTGCTTTGGAGGTTGTTGGTTCTCTCAAAAAAACCCTTTACATTGGGCATTGATTTCCAAGATACCCTGGTTATTTGTTGTTGTAGAAAAGAACCACGCATTGAGGTTCAAACAGAGCATTACTCTCCTCTATCGTAGTCGCGGGTATCTCTTTCCGATAGTTAATATTCAGGTGGCCTTCTCTTCCACACCTATAGCATTTCCTCATCCCCTTCAGGAAATTTCAGGGGTGCATATTTCCACACCATTTTGAGAGAAGACAGATATCCTTAATGAAAAAGATCATCAGACGTACATATGCAAAGCCATGAAGGGAATTGTCCAGCCAGAGCTGGTTCCCATCGAAGGGGCCTGATGCTGCAAACTGAGGGGCCAAATTGTTTCCTTCCCTTTTGGTAAAGGAAAAGGTGCAGAATGAAAAGAATTGGCGGAGCGGGAGAATTCTCCTGATGATGAGACCAAAAGACTAGAGTCCTCCATCATTGTGGTTAATGGCATCGATCATGGTGAGGGAGTCAAAATCCATGTTGATATCAAGCCATCCATGTTCCTTAGATAGCATCATACCTAGCAGGATAGTGTTAGCCTCAGCTACGACAGGTTACCAAAAGACATGATGTGATTTATATTTTGCAGAAATGATTTTCCCCAGATGATTTCGGGCCACGAGGCCGAGGGATAAAAATCCAACCTTGGGGAGAGACGCGTCCACATTGATCTTAAGAGTTCTAGCTGTTGGGGGGTAACAATGAGGAGGATAGGAGGGAGGAATATCTGGCTTGTGATGTCTATTGTGGTGTTTCCATCCCTCAATCCAGGAAGTGGCCTGTTCAGTCCAGAATTCCGGAGGTTTATGAACGTGATGGAAAACAACATCATCACGCCAATCCTAGATAATCCAGGCCAGGGTACAGAGTGAGTCTGAATTATCCAATGAGAGAGACGAGCACCATCACATCAGGAGATCGGGAAGATTAGAAACCATGGCCAGAGATGCATCTGGAGCCGGGCCACATTTGTTCCAAATTTCCTTAGCTCCAGGGAATTGAATGATAGTGTGAAAAGGGGTCTCTAGGATATTCGGGCAGAAAGGGAAGGCAACAGTACTGGACATATGTTGGTAGACGTGAAGGCTCATGGTAGGGAGGGTGTATGTGCACACCTGCCACCAGAAGTGGCATATTTTTTGGGGGACGTTGAGCTTCCAGAGTGATTTCCATGGTCCCTCATTCTAGTAGACTGGGTGGTTTCCAAGAGCAAGTCTGTAACCGGATCTCACCGTGTAATCGCCTGATAGATCATTGCTCCAGAAGAGATGATTGGGTCCTATGTCTAGGATCTAGGGGATGGTTAGGATAAGTCTTTGGTCTCTTTAGTTAAAACATTCATGAATCTTATCTGAACACCACCCCGTTACCTGGTCAGAAAGGAGGAACCTGACAGTGGTGTTTTCAGAGCCTGGTTGGGTGTGGGAGGTAGCCCGCATACCTTCCGAATCTATCAGCCAGGGATCGGTCCAGATATTGACAGATGAGCCATCCCCAATCCTCCAACACATCCCTTTTTCCAGGAACTTTCGGGCCCCCCAAATTCTTCTCCAAAGGAAGCTAGGACGAGGGGCAAGAGATGAAGCATGGAAGTCCGTGTGGGGAAAGTACATAGCTCGTAGAACTGACACACATAGATATGATGAACGGTTAATAAGGTTCCATCCTTGTTTGGCCAACAGTGCGTCTTTGAAGAGAAGAAGATTTCGGAATCCCATCCCTCCCTCCTGATTGGGTATACAAAGTTTCTCCCAGGCCATCCAGTGGGGTTTATTACTTCCATCATTTTTCCCCCACCAGAATTTGGCCATAAGTGAGTGGATCTGGTTGAAAATGGTCACCAGGAGCTTAAATAGGGACATAAAATAGCTAGGGATAGATTGAATGACCGCTTTAATGAGTGTCTCTTTGCCTGCTTTTGAAATTCGTTTTGGGTTCCAGCCTTGAATTTTCTTCTCAATCCTGTGAACCAGAGATGCGAATTTTTCTTTTTTGGACCGGCCTATCTCCGTGGGTAGCCCGAGATACTTTTGGTGTTTTTCAACCATATGTATG
The DNA here is from genome assembly GCA_963277665.1 of Viscum album. Lineage (NCBI taxonomy): Eukaryota > Viridiplantae > Streptophyta > Magnoliopsida > Santalales > Viscaceae > Viscum > Viscum album. Next base: position 1,508,310,283 of record OY728158.1, read on the forward strand.
CCAGCGGCTGCGCAGATCTCATCTCTCCTGGAATGAGGTACCCCTGTACTGAAGGAGATTTCTGATTTCCCGTGATTGATTGACTGACCAGACGCCCTCTCGTACCAGTGGATCGCTTGGCTGATCACCCGACATTCACTAATAGTTTCTCTAGAGAAGAGGAGGCAATAGGCGGTGAAAAAGAGATGCGAAACTGGGGGACTTACACAGCAGAACTTTTCCCCATGAATAGATTTAGTGGATGTAGCCATGGAAATAAGGTTAGAAAAAACATCATCCCCCAAGATGAAGAGAAATGGGGAGAGGGGGTCTTCCTGATGAAGGCCTCGTGATGGAACGAATCTACGAGTGAGCTGCCAACAATTTTAATGGAATTTAGAGTCATGATACAAATGAATTTCTTGAATTTAAAAGAGGAGATAGAAATTCCATTCAGAATTTCGGTAGAGTATCAGGTGTACATGGGGGGAATTTAGTGAGAGAGAAAGGGGTCTCACAGCATTCAAAAATAAAGAGGGAAGTATGTGGGAGTTTCAAAACCATACCCCACAATTTATAATTGAAATTAAAAGGGCATAACAATTTAATGAAAATTGGACAAGAATGAGAAAGGAAGAAAAACCCTTACTTTGAAGTGTGCTTCCAAAGGCATGAGAGAGGCATGAGAGAGGCTTCTTGGGAGCTTTGGGTGCCTTGGGAGGATTCTAGAAAGATTAGGGTAGAGGTTGGACGAACTCCAAAGGCTTTGAGTGTGGAGAAAGTGGGATATTGGGTGGGTTAATATAGGAAAGGTGAGGCAATTCATTATTATTTAGGTTTGGTACACCTCACATTAAACTAATCCAAAACACAAAATAATCCATGGTTTTTGCCCATGGCTTTTGGAAAAGGGAATTTGAAAAAAATATTTTATAAGTCCAAGGTCCAAACTTCATAAAATAATGGGGTTTCTTATGTGGAGGTTAGTCACACTCCGAAGGGAAGAAAATTAAAAAGACAAGATGTTTAATAAGCCTTGAAGGGTTCATTAATGCTTTGTAAAATAAGTCAAACAAACCCAAAATCACATTATTTTAATGTTAAAACATATATTTGCCGAACATAAGGCTAATAGTATTTTATTACATCACTATTGGGTCATTATGATGTCATAAAACACATAATTTATTTAAACAATATTTAATTTATTCCCAAAAATTTAAATCGCTCAGAAAATTATGAAAAATTAACCATTGGATAATATTGATGTCTTCATTTCAGAAATAATATTCATTTTATCTAAATAATTTTCTAAATATGTTAATTATCACTTTTAAAATAAAAACCAACATTTATCGAAAATTCAAGGTTTTTGACAAAAACGGCATTCAAACCATAGTAAAAATTACAATTGCATTCATAAAATTATACAATCATCTTTATTTAATAAAAAATAATTTAATAATAATAATATATTATTATTAAAATATTATTTAATTGAAAAATCCATTAATTCATCAAAATAGATTACTTAGTTGAACAATAACTAAAAATAATATTTGTGCTTTAAAAACTATTTACAAGGTAAAAATAATAAAATGAAAGTATATTCATTATGATATACAAAAATAATGTACATAACCATAGTGTTAAGGTCATGTTACATAACCCCTTATGACACCCACATAAGACCGAAGAGTAAGGTGTGCGATGGTGACAGAGTCTTGTGGTGGCTCGGATAACATTGCTAGGGTGGTAATCTCTATCAACATCCATTTATCTTGTAGGCGGTTCCGCTCGAGCCTAACATATTCAAGCTCATCTTGGGATTGGTCCAGAGCAAAGCCCAATGATTCCACCTCCTTTCCGAGCTATGAAAAATGGGCTTCGTATGGGCCACGTATACTGGATGAGGCCATTGCTTCCTTTGTCTGGGTAAATTGGATTTGATAAAGCCCTATATTTATACTAATCATATGATCACTAATCAAATACTATATTAGCAAGGGTCACAATTCTTAACATAAAACCAAAGAAGTTGAAATTTAATATAAAAATTTTACATAACGATACAATTAATTAGATCAAGATGGTTTTCTATTAATGAAAGGTTGGGTTTTTACAGAATCTAAGTCCATATGATGTATCAGACATAGGGGACTATGTATCACCCGAGGCATGCTGTAGCCATATTTCCAAATGCGCCATCCTTGGTTTCTACCCTATGGAACCGGTGTCACTCACATGTATACAAAATATTCCCAAATATCTCATACATGTAAATCAAATGAACCCCTCCTATATAATCATGAAAATCTATCAAAATATGGAGAATCTATCCCTGATATCCTAAAATTATGACCCTTGTTCTCTCTTGGACAATAGTATATGAGGCACAAAAATTAAATCACAACTCACAAGACAAAAAATATGTAATTTTATGTCATCATTGAGGCTTGGAAATACCATATTATATCTAGTTATCCCAAACATAACTATAGATGAAGAAAAAGTCCGTAACTCCTAGAGGAAGTTTCGAAATGACAAAGCGAAGTCATATTCGGAATCAGAGGCCCGGTCCGGAGGCCCGGGAACTGGTGTTCGAAATAATGGAGGCCCTACGTGAAATAAAGCCGTGCGCGCGAAGCATCCCCAGGATTCGCGTAATCGAGCCGGTGGGGCGCGAAATTTTGCGCGCCCTGGTTCCTCGTAGTGAAGCTTTGCACGCTGACGGTTCTCGGCATGGAAGATTTCACGCGCCACCTGGATTCTGCGCCGGCCAATGCCTATAAATAGAAGGCAACCCCAAACGGTTTGGTGTTGCGGAATTCGGAATGGCTCCCGTGCGTGCAATACAGACTACCCCGCGCACAAGATGACTTCCAAGTAATTCCTCTTTTCACACAACCATGCCCCGGGGTTCGCCTTTGCGCGCAACTCCACTGGCTTAAGTGAATTTTCCCACTCCTCCGGGTTCTGTACTTGCGCGCAATCCTTGCCCCGTCCGCACAATCCCCTTCTGTGCGCACAATCAAAATCCTTTGCGTGCAATCCGCTTCTGTGCGGGAAATTACAATACTTTGTTCTCAATTACCTATCCGTGCAATCCTCTGGTCCTATTGCGCTCTATCCTGGTGTTTTGCGCGTAAACCTTCTCTTTGTGCGCAACACCCATGACCCTTTACCCTTCCCCTTGGATGCCTCTCCGCACCGGCACCTGAAGTCTTCCCTACCGGGCATGCGCGCTATACGTTGTTTTCCCGTACGGCCTTTTAGGCTCATACAAAGTAACCTCAAGGTACCTTGGGCGGTGTTTTTTGTTGAGTTTATTTGCCTTATGTTTCTCTGTATAGGCACGCTAACAGCTATTGCTTCTTTGCATAGCCACGCTAACATGGACCCCTCAATGGTTCGCCCTGCGGACCCCCTTCACTATGGCCTTGCCGATGCCTTCCCTCCCACAAGGGGTAGAGGGCATTGGGCATGTAAGCCCTAGGGGTGTGGAGCGAACCCACCTCGTCCAAGCTGTAGGACGTTAAACTGCTAAGCACCTCGTCCTTAACACATGAAGTTAAACTGTGGTCCGACCCCATGCTTTGCATGCAGGGTCCCCCCATCTCGGACATTCTTCAGGCCCACTCGTCTCCACGGGAATGGAATCTTCCTCACATGGAATGATATCATCCTTGTTGGAGTGGAATTTGTCCACGGGGGAAGGGTTGCCTCAGAGTGTAAGCCCCTAGCCTCTCTTGCGGAAGGTTGCACCCATGCACCTCTGTACTCCCCCCTGCCAAGGCCAGTGGAGTCCCTTTCCCATTGCGATTTGTCATACCACGGGCCTCCATCCTGGAGTAAGCCCCGACACTAAGGGCTGCTAACCACGTGTAAGACCATGTTTCCTCTTTGGGCTGCTCAACGCGTAAGCCCCTTTCGGCTTCTCATGGACGCACCCTTTGTGACGTGATCGTATGGTCCCTGCAGCCTCTTGTTTCTCACACCGAGCATGACTCATGTGGGCTTAGATCGTGCATCGACCATGAAATCCTCCAATGGGCCGCCTCAGAGTGTAAGCCCCATCCCAGCGAACTACATGGACTTTGATCCGTGCTAACGCATGGTACGTAGGAAGCCTCCATGAGGATAAAGCCAACCACCCGGTCGTTCCGACCTCTCCACGTCGGTTCCACGACCACCATGGGCTGTCTCAGAGCATAATCCCCATATCCACTCTGGGCCACCTCAGAGCGTAAGCCCCAAATGCCCTCGTCCCGCATGACGTTAAACTGTATGCCCTGAACTACGTAGACTTTGATCTGTGCCAACACATGGTATGTAGGAAGCCTCCACGAGGTTCAAACCCATCACTCAGTTGTTCTGATCCCTTCGCGTCGGTTCACCAGCACCATTATGGGCCACCTTAGAGCGTAAGCCCCGTGTCTCACACCCACATCTCATCCTAACTTCCCTCCTCGATCCTAGGTGCCTTGGGAAGCTCATGCCCTATCCCAGAGATCCTACTTCCTCCAGGTTCCAATCCATGCGTTCATTCTCATTGGTCGACTCTTCAGGTGTCCCACCGTACAACCGAACTACGTAGACTTTGATTCCAAGCCATGGGGATACGTAGGAATCCTCCACGAGGTTCAATCCCATCACTCCATCATCCATCCTGATCCTTACCCAGGCCACCACATCCCGGTGAGATCATGCCACCCCATCCCACTCCATGGTATCCGGGAAGCCGCCAATGTGCTGGACCTAACATCGGTGTTCCCCCTAGGGGTTCCTTCAAACTGATCCACTCTCATTGTTCCGATTAGTCCGATCAGTCTCTACAAGACGTTAAACTCACGGCATACCCCGTGTTAAACATGGGAAGCTGTGAAAAACATCAGATGGTACAAAATCACCACGTTCGATGTGGGATTCCTCGGGCTTCCACGCCCTCGAGAAGCCTTGTGATAAGGGAAAAAATATAGACATGCCAATCCCCAGCGTCAAGACATGCCAACGACACCACAACGTGACCATTCTCCTCACCGAAGTTTGCTTCCCCGACAAGACCCCTTGGGGCGTCTCGACAGAATAAGCGTAATTAATTGGCGTCCATGCAGATATGGCACCGGGAACGAGCTTCACAAACCCATCTTAAAACTATGAGGGAGACCCGGACTAGGTGACGAGCTCCGAGGAGGAATCCATAGAAGGAATAACCGACATCCCATCATCCCGGTTTTGATCAAGGAGCAGATGTCCCTGAACAAGGAATGGATGCCGCGAGCCTTTGGAAAGCGGGAATGCGGGGCAACAAGCCGCGCGTCCTCCCATGCGTGATGAACACGCGCACGCGCCCCTACGTAAAATCATCGGAAACAGAATATGGTGAACCAGACGTGAAGCTCTTCTCCTCAATATGGAGACAGGTAGCGTTTGGGGTGTTGGAAGATTAGCATGTCACCAGGTCTGAGTACCTATCATCGGGACGTTAAACCCACCAGGGGTTGAGGCAGTCAGAATGTTGATCACTCCATTCTATGACGTCGTCAATGTGGATCCCTCTCGCTGACCACGGAAGACAGAATGACGATGGGCTATTGGTTGTCGATTTCTTTTTCTATTAGTACTAATGGGTTCATCTCCCTGATTCCAGGAATCAAATCGCTGCATCCGGAGCTCGATCTCCACCTACCCACCGGTGCAGGGGCATGGTCAGTATCGATGCGGCCACCCCACATGGTCCCGCCTTTTCCACAGTCACTCCAACTCCGACCGTCGTAGCTACCGGGCGCTCACGCCCCCTCTCCCCGTCAAAAATCATCCAGTGAAGGGTGATCAATGACCTGGTTCGTAGGTATGATGAGGAAGGGATCATCCCCACCAAGGCCATGGCCCGTTTGGATCTAGAGGCGGTTGTGCCTCACCATCGTCGCCACCCCAGAGGGCCACGCAGGGAGCTTCCGCTCCCCACTGTGACGTTCAACCACTTCGGGAGCCTATCCACAGAGCACCTTGACACATCCCTCCCCTATGCCAACGAGGTGGGGGATGTTCGGGTCCGCCCGATCAGAGACCTGTACCAAGGGTTAACGGGAAGAACCACCGCCAGGCTGCGTCGAAGCCACCGCCCGACTCCCCGGGCTGAGGAGAAGGCAATCTTCATGCCCGCACCACTGACTCCAACCCATCTGAAACGATGCCAGCGTTGGGCGTGAGCGGAAGAGAATGCACGTCCTGGGGGACCAACGTTAGCAACCACTGTGGCCCGAGCCACTACTGACTCCTTTTACCAGACCCCCGCACACGTTGAGCAGGGGCAGTCACATGCCCGACTAGGATCGAGGCCCCGACCTCCCTACAGGCAGGTTGTGTCGACTCTCCCGGTCGCATGCACAGACAATGGCCACCACAGACCAATCCACGGTAGTGACACCCACCATGAAGGCACATTTTGTGCCACTGATCTGGAAAGACGAATGCTTCTTCACGACAGCAACTCTCTGAGTATGACTCTTTCCAGCTCCCACTGCACTGGGAATGAGGTCACTCCCCCTACCACTGGCTGCGAGTATGGAGCTATTGCGTATCTGATCGCTCACTCACATGGAGGTCCTCCCCATGTCCCTTTCGACATATGTCTTGGTGTTTCTCACACCTCCGCCTTCAGTCCCCTCTGCCCCAGCACTATTGCGGCCAGGGGACTCCTTGAAAAAAATCATCCTTACCCTAAGGATCCACCCAGGGGCAGGAAGGCGGGGCATCGTCGCCGTAAGAGTAATGTCAGGGGAGTCCGGATGGAAATTAGACAAGTCCATTTATCGAACTCTAAGGTGGAGTATGAATCGACGATGGAACTTCCCCCCCAAACATTTGAGTCGAAGGCAGGGATGGGGACGCGACACATCAGTCTCGTACTCCCGGAATGCGAGATCCGTACGATTTCCTCCTCCCTCTGAAGGTATATCCAGGAGGACGAGGACTTGGCGTACCCCTAGGGGTCAAACCCGCAGTTACCACTGGCCTCCCTGGAAGCACCTTCCACCTCAGTTAGGGAGGGTGGGGAACTATTCTGAAGAACGACGGAAGAGTCGTGATGTGGAACACCCTCGGTGAGCACCAATACTGTGACAGGAGGCCTGTTTTCCAGCCCAGCCCATCCTATCGTGATGTGGAAGCCAAGGCACTAAAACCCTTAGAGGACGACTCAGGGATCGGCGGTCAATAGACCTCTTCGCTGTATTCCCTTCCGGCCCGCCCACCGGCCTGGCGACCTGCCTCGGCGCCACTGCCAGTTCCCCAGCCATTTTCGGTTGACGATCAGGGGATCCAAGGTCCGCATCCCGAACCAGAGTTGTGGAGCTTCTGGACCATCCTCGCAGCGGGCCACTTCCCCGAGAAGTTTTGGCCAGTCGCAGGATCAGATTTTGATATGCCAGAGTCACTCACCCTGGGAGAGTTTGAATGTTTCCGCCATAATCTTCGGGTGACTCACTCTCGTCTTCTCCATCATCTAGCGCCTTATCCCGGGAGTCAAGAACATCTCGAGGATATCGATGAGTAGTGTCATCGGGTCGACCTGGCTGCGCTCCCCGCGGTTCGGCACCCCGAGTCACTTGGCCACCACAGGGCCCTCCAGCAACAATGCATCCAGAGTTTTCAAGTACTTCGCAAGGTTATCGAGGAATCCACCCCCCACGCGCACGTCCGCGGATGGGGGCAGTACGCTGCCCTTCTTTTTTGTGCGATCCGCCGATAGCCGAATTCACTGGGCGGCCCTGAGGGAATGTCACGAAAGGCAGTGGAGGTCAACATGGCTGACCTTTCAGATGAGGGAAATGGTGTGGAACTCCTTCATGGGGACTCGCCCTCTGAGGAAAAGCCGCTATTGGGCCCATCTGGGATGATTACTCTCCAATAGAGGAGCCTCCTAGGTCTCCCTGCACCCACTTAGGCACTAGCACTGAGCCAAAACATCAGAAAGGGTAAAGAGCACGTCAGGTCTATCAAGATTACCGACCCATCTGCCTTAGTGCAGAAGGAAGAGGAAGACCCTGGGAAGGCCACGCTATGCCAATAGATTGCTGAGAAATAGAGGCTAGTTGATGAGCTCTTGGTCGAACGCATTGAAGAGCGGCGACCTGACTACGATAACCCTAGGCCAGGACAGCAGGGGCAGGAGCACCCACCCCTTGACGAGATTCCCCCGAGAAACCACGACCATGTTGTGTTCGCCGACAGGGGAGAGGCCGGAGCCTATGGCAAGAGGGCATGATACATCTCGCCGAACCCTCCCTAACGGCGGGATCACCTGGGGGACCCTGCTTGGTTTCCTCCCGCTGCCCCGAGAGTTGCTCCGCTAGCCACCCCACAAGCTGCTAACCTTGACTACCGGATTGAAGAGACCATAAATGCGCTGGTAGTTAGAGATCCCCGTCAAGACAAGAATCCACATATGGGTGATCTAATGGAAGTACTCATCGCCTGCTTAGAGGCCTTGGATACTCAGCAGGTGGAAATCCCACCGGACGGCAAGCCATACCCAGTGTGGGTGGATGATATGCTGGCTCCGCCGGGATTTGGGAACCCCACATTATCCCCCTTTAATGGGACTGGAGACCCGCCACAGAACCTGGACCACTTCAACTCGAGGTGTGGGCCTATGTTAGGGACTTCAGCGCAGCAGGAGGCTGCCAAGATCCGTTGCTTCGTTGAGACACTGGAAGGACCAACATTCGTCTGGTACAGCCAGCTCCCTATTGGATCTATGACTAGATGGGAGGAACTTTGCCAGAAATTCCTCTACCAATTCAGTTCCACAACCCAGAAGACGAACATTGCAGACCTCTTCAGGTGCAAACAAAGAACCGATGAGCGGGTCGCGGACTTCGTTTCCCAGTGGAAGGGGCTCACGTACTCCATTGACATGCCACTAACTCAAGATAAATTACTGAAAATGTGTGTCGAGAACATCAAGGCAGAGCTGGTTCCTTCTCTGATCACTCAGAATTACCTCGGAGGGTTCCGGGACTTCTTAGACAAGGCTCAGCGCCTCGAAGAAGCCCGGCAACAGGCCAGTCAGGCATGCCCACTGCCTCCTGTAATCCCTGTAAGGAGATCTGCCAGAGCCAAGCTCGTTGTTGTGGCCCAGATAGAGGACCCCAGACAGCTAGATTTTCTACCAGTAAGGCCAGCTCAGCAGCCCCATAGGGTTCCACCCCCACGGGAACAGCCTCCGGCCCAGTAGCGACCGCCTCAAAATCGGCAGGCGCCTCTGCGTAACGCACCGCCACCACCTAAGCGAGATAATCAGGCTCCGCCTCCTCGGAATGTTCCTCTGGCCCTTGGTCATGGTCAGCCTTAGAGATACCCCTTTCCAGATAGAAGGAATCAGACTTACTCGTTTGACGAGGCCCAGGTCCCTGGTTATTTCCATAGCACCTTGGCGTAGAGGATCATGCGATTGCCTGAGTGCCGGAAGCCAGAAGAGGCGCGTCTCACTGATCACCCTAACTACTGCCTTTATCACCGGATCCTGGGGCACACCATCGATCAATGCTATGTGTTCAAGGAATGGATCCAAGACCATATTGACAACAACATAGTCAGGTTGGGCCCAACCCCAACACAAGTGGCCGGTGTCATTGTGAGATCAGATGGTAGCAGTGGCAACGAGGATGAGTGGGAATAGGTTTCTGACCGTGGGTCCTGGAAGTATAACAACTGGATGGCCCGCAAGATAGTCTCCCATGCCTATGGCATCATCCATGCCTGCATGAGTCAGACAGAGCACTCAGAATCTGTGAGTGCCGCTTTGGGATCATCGTCCCAGCCTACCTCTTCCTAGAAGAGCAAGCGGCGGCGCAAGAAGAAAGAATGCGCCCTGCCAGTGCCGTAATCTTCCCTCACGCTTGGTGATTTTATGCCCCCAGAGATGGGGATCCCTCCGAGACTCTATCTGGTAGTGGATGTCTCCTTGAGTGAAAGCCCGGGGTACACTTTGTTTAACACCGTAGAGTTGGTAAATCCATTTTTGACTCCCGACGATGAGGAACGCCAGGTGGACCTCCCCAATGTCCCCAGCCATCGCCAACGTCGGCAGAGCTGTGGCTACGTTTATCGTTGGGGCACGGAAGTCGTCACCTCCAGTCAGGCCGTGCACACAACTGAGACCAGACAGCTGGCCCGATATAGAGATTAACACAGGCGGCCCCCTCACTCGGTGTCGACAGGTTATCCTCCACCACTGTTTCTGTTGCTGGATCAGGTGGGACCACCTCGGCCGTGCCACAACCAGCCCTGCCCTGCCACCAGCCGACTACAGCCTTCCGGTCCTAACAGGATAGCCACCTCCCGGGCTTCAACTAGTGAACAACGAGACATGCCTAGTACCAGTCAGTCACTGATCCTGCCGATAGGGGCCGTCATGCCTCCAATCACAGAGCGGCCTCCTGTAAGCAGAAGCTCTCGTTTGGATCAAAAGTACGATGTTCTGAAGCACCTGGCCGGCATTCCGGCAAGGCTTTATATCCTTGCGGCCCTTCACCTGTCGTCAGAAATGCGTGAGGTGCTCGCCGAGGCTCTAAGGAGCCCCCTCTAGTTTGAGACGGAGGTGGCGGCCGCAGAAGCCTTCCACACCGAGGCGATTGAGAACGCCGACTGTCAGGCGGTTATCTATTTTTCTAGTGAAGATGAAGACCTTCCCATACAGGGGAACATTCTCCCACTGTACATCACCGGCTAGTTCAATGGCGTGGAAGTCCGCCGCTGTCTTATTTACACGAGTTCTGGGATTAACTTAATCCAAACTCGGACTCTGTGGAAGCTGGGCCTATTTGAGGATGATCTAACTCCCTCCGACCTTAGGATCTAGGGGTATGACAGGACCGAGAAAAATCCACTCGGAAAGATTTGTTTGAAGACCCAGTTTGGTGGCCTAATTGCCAATACCGAATTCATGGTTGTCTCTTAGGACACCGCCTACAACAAGTTTATGGGCAGGTCGTGGCTCCACCTTCACGCAGCAGTCCCCTCATCGTATCGCCAGTGCCTCAAATACTCCCCTAAGAGTCGAGTGGGCATGCTCTAAGGAGATGTGTCTCATTTTGCCTCTTGTGAAGCCTGTTATCTGGACGCTGACTATTACAAGAGCAAGGACAAGCAGATCCTGGCAGGTGAGGATGAGTCGGCCACTGTCACGAGTGATCCCTGGGCAGGTTTGGACGACACATATGTCTTCCCAATCCAACGGTTGGAGGCCATGACCCCCGACATGGGGAAGTGATTTTTTGTTTTGGGTACCAGAGGAAGGCATATTTTTAGGTCCAAGCGATGGCAGGAAATCACCTTGAACTCTTACACCAACCAGGCTCAGGTGATCCTCAAGCCCCCTACCCCTGTACGATATCGGGACGTTAGGCTCATGGAAACGGTAGTACGACATACATGTCTATTTTGACGGGCCGGAATCGACTGGCTCAAGCCAACGCTCCACTACTGCTTTGATGTCATAAAGTGTGGCCCCTTGGGCCAAAGGCCAGATGGGATTGGATCAACCACCTTTGTTGCCATTGTCTCTGCAGTGCATGAGTCTCCTGACGTGACGACCTCTGCCACCCAAGCCGACACCAGCTTCCCATCAGGGTCTGGTAGCCCCAAAACGGATCCTCCCGTGGATGATCCCACCACAAGTGGAGAGGAGGACCTGGAAGATGCTCCTCCTGCCTTTGAGGAGGGCATCCCCACCACGGTCGACGAGTTAGTGCAGGTGAACCTCGGTAGCAAGGCGGACCCAAGACCCACATTGGTCAGCGCCGTTATGCCCCCCGAGGAACGGCAACGGTACGTAGAATTCCTCGGACAGAACTATGATGTGTTCACCTAGAGTTATGACGAGATGCTAGGACTAGATCCCCAGGTATCCATCCACTGCCTTGGCCTTCCAGAAAACCATCGTGGGTTCAAGCAGCCTCCCAGAAAGATGCACCCCTCTCACGGTGCCATGGTTGATGCCGAAGTTGATAAGCTCATCAAGGCCAACTTTGGAAAGGAATTCCAGTACCCCAGGTGGCTAGCCAACATTGTGCCAGTCAGGAAGAATAACGGGTAGATCAGGGTCTGTATCGACTTCTGCGATCTCAATCGCCACTGTTTCAAGGATGATTTTCCCCTTCCCATGACAGAGTTGTTAGTCGATGCCACGGCCAGGTTCCAAGCCCACTCCTTCATGGATGGGTACTCTGGGTACAACTAGATCTGGATGTCCACCAAATATGAAGATTTCACTTCCTTCAGGGCCCCCCAGGGTACTTTCTGCTAGCAGGTTATGCCCTTCGGCCTGAAGAATGTAGGTGACACCTATCAACGGGCTATGCATCGCATATTCAAGCCGATCTTCAGGAAAATGGTGTAGTGCTACGTGGACAACCTGGTGGTTAAATCTATTTAGTGCCAGGACCATCTCAAAGACCTTGAGAAAGTGTTCGGCTTCCTTCGTTCTCTCCACTTGAAGATAAACCTGTTGAAGTGTGCCTTCGGGGTCACCTCCGGAAAGTTTCTTGGCTTGATTGTTAGATATCAAGGCATCGATATCGACCCAGAGAAGATCAAGACCATTAGTCAGATGCCTCCCCTGAATAATATTTGGGAGGTTCGAGGCCTCCAAGGCCACTTAGCCTATATACGCTGATTAATTGCGAATCTGGCCGGAAAGTGTAAGCCCTTTTCTCAGCTCATGAAGAAAGGCGCCGCCTGTGAATGGGAAAAAGAGTGTCAGATCTCTTTTGAGGAAATCAATCAGTATCTGCTCCAACCTCGAGTCTTGATGCCACCCGTTTCCAGAAAGCCTCTGGTCCTTTACGTGACCGCCCTGGAGCGATCCCTCGGCGCCCTTCTCGCCTAGAAGAACAATGATGGAATAGAGAATAGACTCTACTACCTCAGCCGCATGCTCCTCGATACAGATATTAGATATTCTCCCATCGAGAAGAGGTACCTGGCGCTCATATTTGCCATGCAGAAATTGCGGCACTACTTGAAGCACCACGCGGTATAGCTGGTCTCTCGGGTAGACCTGTTGAAATACATCCTGAACCGACCTATGTTTACGGGCCGATTGGCACGCTGTGCGGTGATCCTCAAGTAGTTTGACATTAGGTTCGTACCTCAGAAGGCCGTCAAAGTACAGGCGTTGGAAGACTTCTTAGCTTCCCACCCAACCTCCGCGGACCAGCCACTGGATCTAGGATTTCCTGATGAGGCAATCCTCTCAGTCAATCACTCCATCCCATGCTGGCAGATGCACTTTGACGGTTCCTCCCGGAGCCCCACCGGTAGAAGGTTCAACAATCCTAGGCTCAACAGAGTGGGCCTGGGTATCGTCTTCATCACCCCGGAGCAAGCCGATCTGTCATATCCATTCCTGCTGTTAGAAGGCTGCACCAATAATGAGGTAGAGTATCATGCCCTCATCACTAGCCTCGAGTTGGCTCTCGAGATTGACATACCCCATCTGTATGTAAAAGGGGACTCCGAGCAAGTCATAAATCAGGTCAATGGTGACTATGCTGTCTGAAATCCAGAACTCATGCCATTTATGGAGTGCACCCTCCGTCTAATGGCTAAGTTCCCCTCCTGGACAAAGGTCGTTCACATTCCTCGGTCGCAGAACAGTGAAGAAGATGCTTTGGCCAGCCTGGCTGCATCACTTGCGGTGCCCGAATAGGGTGACCTAATTATCCACGTGGTGCATCAGAGAGTCATTGATCCTGTTATTCTAGAGGGTGATCATACCCCGTGAGTGAACCGTCTCACCACTGGTGCCCCTACGTCAGGATCCCCGTGGTCTTTAAGTGTCGCAATCGAGACAGTTCCAGACTGGAGGACGCCCTTGGTTGAATATCTCCAGCACGTCAATCTTCCGCCGGACCGAGCCGAACGAGAGTGAATCTGACGTCGTGCGCCGCATTTCACCCTTCAGAGCGGTCCCAGCCTTGAGAATCTCTTTTACAGGCATAGATTTGATGGTGTTCTCCTCTGTTGCCTTCAAGGAGTCGAGATTCCACAGGTCATGCAAGAAGTGGACACTCGTTCCTGTGGTGCCCACCAGGCCAAGTCGAAGTTGTCCCACCATATTCGGAGGCTGGGATACTTCTGGCCCTCCATGATCTACGACTGCATCGAGTATTCCAAGAGGTGTCATGCGTGCCAAGTTCATGCTAACATTGTGCATAGTCCACCAGAGCCTCTCCATACTACCAAGTATTCTTGGCCCTTTGGAGTCTGGGGGTTGGATGCCGTAGGGCCTTACCCGCTGGTGACGGCCCGCCAGTGCCGGTTCATCTTGACCGCTACGGATTTATTCTCCAAGTGGGCAGAAAAAAATCCCACTCAGGGAATTCAAGGCCTATTATATCGCTGACTTCGTGAGCTCCAATATCATCTATCGGTTTGGAGTACCTCATGCTATCCTCACGGATAACGGAACCAACTTACGAGCAGCCGAGCTGAAGAAATTGTACGCCAAGTACAACATTCGCTCTAACCACACCTCCCGATATCATTCTCAGGCGAATGGATAGATCGAGGCGTTTAACAGAACCCTCTCTAACATTCTCCAAAAGATGGTTGGCCAGAACAAGAAAAGTTGGCCGGAAAAGCTCTGCAACGCCCTTTGGGATTATAGGACGACAACTCGTAATTCCACCGAGGTGACTCCGTATTCCCTGGTATATGGAGTTGAGGCCATCCTACCCATCGATATCCAGTTGCCCTCATTGCGCATGGAGGTCTATGACTAGCAAGTTCCGGATAGAATTTCCGAAATCCGTCTAGCCGAATTGGATGTTCTGGACGAAAGTAGGATTCACGCTTTACATAACTTGGAAAGGCATCAGTGCAGGATGGATCGAGGATTCAATAAGAAGGTTTGCCTCCGCTCCTTCCTGCAAGGTGACCTGGTGCTGGATCTTAGAGCACCAATGATTCTCGGTAGGAAACCACCCAAGTTGGAGCCCAAATGGGAGGGGCCTTTCATTGTCCATAAGGTCTATCCCAATGGGGCATATTCCCTGGTGACTATGGATAGTGAGCGCGTAACTCCTCCCACCAATGCTAGGTTCCTCAAGCAGTACTTTTCCAAAGAATCCATTGTCCTGCATGACCATAAACTGTACGGTCCTGTACGACCCTAAACTGCACCTTGGTCTGAGTACTAAGACCTAAAACTAAGATCCTTACATGGTCCATCATGACCTTAAACTACATTTTTCCCTACATCTGGGCTCCTTGGTCCTGCATGACCTTAAATTGTACGGTCCCGCACGACCCTAAACTGCACCATGGTCTGAGTTCTAAGACCTAAAACTAAGATCCTTACATGGTCTAGCATGACCATAAACTACATTTTTCCCTACATCTGGGATCCATGGTCCTGCATGACCTTAAACTGTATGGTCCCACACGACCCTAAACTACACCTTGGTCTGAGTTCTAAGACCTAAAACTAAGATCCTTACACGGTCCAACATGACCTTAAACTACATTTTTTCCTACATATGGGCTCCTTGGCCCTGCATGAACTTAAACTGTATGGTCCCGCACGACCCTAAACTTTACCTTGGTCCGAGTTCTAAGACCTAAATCTAAGATCCTTACATGGTCCAACATGACCTTAAACTACATTTTTCCCTACATCTGGGCTCCATGGTCCTGCATGAACTTAAACTATACGGTCCCGCACGACCCTAAAATTCACCTTTGTCCGAGTTCTAAGACCTTAAAACTAATATCCTTACATGGTCCAGCATGAACTTAAACTACATTTTTCCCTACATCTGGGATCAATGGTCCTGCATGACCTTAAACTGTACAGTCCCGCACGACCCTAAAATGCACCTTGGTATGAGTTCTAAGACCTTAAAACTAAGATCCTTACATGGTCCAACATGACCTTAAACTACATTTTCCCCTATATCTGGGCTCCTTGGTATGAGTTCTAAGACCTAAGACTAAGATCCTTATTTCATCCTACATGATATTAAACTGTGCTTCTAGAACTATGTGTGGCTTGATTCCCATCTTTATGGGATACACAGGACCACCTGAACACTTAGATTTCAGGGCCAACCCAGTCTCTTAGGAGATCCCATGATCTCCCGGTTGCCTCAGTCTTTTGGCCCGCCCTTCCCTCAGGAATCCACCATCTATTGGCCACTCTCAGACTCAGCCCTTCGACCCTTTCAAGTGGTCTGCTAATGTGTTCAGAGTACTCTATTGTAGGACCTGGAGTGTCAGATTCGACTTAGGCAAGTTTTCATCCACTTTTCAAGCTTCATGTTCCCCTTCATTCATTCCCCACCATCTTTCACACCTGAAGGGACCCCCAAGAACAGCCTGGATACAACGCCTAAGGGATCTCCTACCATCACGGGCCAATGCCCCTGAGGGTTTCGGGAAAAAAATTGATACAAATCCCGTGTTGCGAATGTGGTCAGTGGTTGATGCTCATTTGTTTGCCCCTACCTCTAGGATAACGCGATAGGATGCTGTGTTGCGAACATGGTCAGCAGTAATCCTCAGTTGTCATGCCGGCTTCCTTGGGCCTTGAATGTTGGTTGCATGATTCACATTATATTCTTCCCCACCGTGTCAATGTGGAATCTCGAAACTCCTTGTACTATCCCTCAGTACACCCCCACATGTCAGACAGACCAAGCTGCGTAACGGTGTCTCTCGGGGCTCCCGCGATCTGAGAGCTAGAGTATGTGCTTGGGTTTCTTCTTTACAGGTTGCGTGTAGCTTGACCCTCATCCCCATGGGGAACGATGAGTCACCCAGACATTTCGTTTCAGGCCCAACATAGTTGGGAGCTAGTATCTCCTGCCCCCCCTGATTTTTGAACCCTCGTAGGACCCTTTGGCTCGAGGATCCTCTCTCTAAATCACACGCGGTGATGGTATGGGATTACGCCCTCACCCGCATCAGGTATGCTTTATCGCATCGTGCGTGTTCCCCCTGGTCCAATCCATACGACGTTAAACTGTGCTACCAGGTCCAAGCCATACGACCTTAAACTCTGCTGCCAGGTCCAAGACATACGACCTTAAACTGTGCTACCAGGTCCAAGCCATACGACCTTAAACTATATTTCTAGGTCCAAGCCATATGACCTTAAACTATTCTCCTAGGTCCAAGCCATACGACCTTAAACTATGCTGCCAGGTCCAAGCTGTAAGACCTTAAACTATGCTGGAAGGTCCAAGCCATATGACCTTAAACTATGCTACCAGGTCCAAGTCATACGACCTTAAACTCTGCTGCTAGGTCCAAGCCATACGACCTTAAACTGTGCTACCAGGTCCAAGAACATGACCATAAACTGTGATGATATCATCCCGTTAAGACGCGACCTCTCAAGAACTACGTGTGGCTTGATTATCATCCTTGTGAGATACATAGAAGCGCCTGGGAACATCCCCACAGGCCCAACCTAACTTTTCGTGTTCGGTCTCTCGGCCTAAACACATCCCTAGGAGAACATAGTAAGTAGGGATTTTCCCCATTCACGTTGGGTTTTGCAATCCCTTTACCATGTGTCTCCCATTCCCCTTATTCTTTGGTCTGAGTCCTAAGACCTAAAACTAAGATCCTTTCCTTGGCTTTCCACGACTCGGTCTCTCTTGTGGGATTGTACGGTGTGGTGCGGGATTATGTCCTCATTCACGTCAGGTTACTCGTCATGCCGTGCCTATCCCCAGACGAGATGTGTACCCCATCCCACACAACGTTAAAATGTATTTCGTCCTAAATGACGTTAAACTGTGCTTCAATAACTACGTGTGGCTTGATTCTCATCCTAATGAGATAGGTAGGAACGCCCAGACATTTCGTCTTTGGTCCAGCCCCAGGGATTACCAAATCTAGTCCCTCCTTATTGTCGGCCCCTCAGCCTGACTTCTTGGGAAGTGGTGCAATTGTGGCATCTATCCTGAACAAGTTTGAGATTCCCCATAGTAATAATGGGAAGTGACAGTTCTCTCGCCAGAGAGGTCCTGCCTGAAAATTTGGATGATCCGTGATCAGGTTGGTACATCCGCCTAATGCGCGTCTGCCACTGTGGCGTAATTTCGGGAGTGTTGGAATCTGTTCGAACAAATGACTGCTCCACTTTCCAAACTTTGTGTTCCCCTTTATTCGGATCCACATTCTCTTTCATGTTCGATGGGACCCCCTAACAGTATTGATGATAGACCTATGGTCCGCCTACTATCCTAATCCAACATTCTGGAGGACTGATCATGTTTGACAGGACACCCTAATAGTATGGATGATGGACTTTGGCCCGCCTGCTGCCACAATATGGATGATAGACCTTTGGTCCACCTATTGTAGCAATATGGATGATAGACCTATAGTCTGCCTACTATCCTAGGCCAAACTTCTGGAAAACTGACCGGCGATATTTGAGTTAGGCCCCGTGTTGCGAATATGGTCAGCGGTAAGCACTCATTTATTGTCCCCATTCCGGTCCAACACGATATGGATGCTGCGTTTCCGTCACAGTTAACAGTTATCCTCCATCGTCGTGCCCCAGAGTGGTCTGAATTTGGGTAGCGTGATTCACCTTTCCTTTCCATGTCCCTATGTTCAGATGGATTTCAATTCCCCCAGCATTGCCCCGATCGTGTGTCAAAGCACATTGAGAAGGTGATATATCAATTGGTCTGAGGTCTTCTCCTCAGAAATCCAGGCCCAATTTCGGGTGCCTGAAGCTTGGTCAATTCCCCACAGTTGGATGAAATAATAGCACGAGTATCCTTTTCTTCTCGCATTGGGTGTGACCCACAAGAGCTTAGGGTTAATTTGTTATTCATTTCGGAATTATGGTTGAGAATATTAAACCAAAGGTACACATAAATGGATTTGTCCATGTATTGGATTGAGATGATGAGTAGTACAAGCAAGAAGTTCATGGGATGGAAAAAACAAAGCCCTTAATGTTCAGCGTGATGAATCGATCTTTCCAGCGCTGCTACCTTTTGGCTAGTAGCCTCCAGGACCACTTCTCGCTCCTTGAAGACTCTCTCCTCATCAGCCGCCGCAGAGCGCAGCTCGCCAATCCTAGCTTGTGCCTGTGCCTGCTCAGTTCGAAGTACGGTCATATGGTGACTCGCCTCCATCAGTTGTTCCTGTGCATCAGCCAGCTGGTCCATCAGTTTCTCTACAAGATCAGAGCATGTGGCAATGAAGGCCTCCTTATCTGCCGACTGCCCTTCGAGGTGTTGGACTTCCCGCACCACCCTAAGAAACTCTTGAGAGCTCGTCAATCTTTCCCGACACTGGGAAATGTCTGTGCACTTGTTGCTCTTGTGTATCTTATCATCCATGTAATCACGGACCATCAGATGAAGGCGCTGAGCGTCAGCCCCTCCGGTGCACAGGAAGCGCAGCCAGTTCTGGAGTGATCCCATCAGCCACATCCAATCTGACTAGGGTTGTTTGAGAAAGCGCTGGATACACTTCCACCCTTTGCACCATTTCATCCGGCTCTCCTCAGCTACCTCTGAGTCTGAGTCATCTATCTCCTTAGGGTCAGCGGGTCGGTACGTAGGGAAGGCAGCCAGCAGATCGGCAGCAGGATCTGCCTCAGGGATGTCTTCGTGAGGAATATGATCCTGGATGTCCGAGCGACCTTCCTCTCTCGCCCCAACAGCGACGGTGCCTCCTTCAGCTTCTGGACTTGCCTCAAGAACAGCACCGCTGATGTCCACTGCCCCCTGCTCACCAATTTCCGGGGCCGACTCAGTGTAGGGATCATGTTCTGAATGAGGTGGTATGTCCGCCATTAGTCCTCTCATGGACGGCCCGAACTCCGTAGCCTGACGAGCCTCCAATGTTGAGATCATTGCGCAAGGCGTATGCTGATTAGTTGGGATCTTTTGATACCAAGCGCTAGTAGTGAAGCGTGAGACTTACAGAAATACAGAGCGTCGACCTCTAGTTTTCCGGTCGCTGCAGGAGCCGCCATGATGGGATACCCCTCTGTGCTTGTGAATTCAATGATGGGCATCAGATCCCCGTCATGTCCCACCGGTTCTTCTCCTCCCTCATCTAGTGGGGATGCCCGACCAACACTCAGATGCTCCTGAGTGAGCTAGAGAGATGGTTTGGAAATTTTAATGGAGAATTGATGAAGAAGGAAAATGAATGAAGATAGAGACAGACCTCGAGTATCTCGGTTATCTCGAGATCAGAGCCGAAAATCTCACAGCTCTCTTGGAGAATCCCTTGGTAGGTCACCCCCTGTGACCCCTCACCTTCGGGTTCTTTTTCTTCTTAATCTTCTCCTTCGCCTTCGTCTTCTCCAATCTCCTCCTCCCCCTCCGACTCCTCGTCACGGTCGCCTTCTCCCGACGACATCACTTCCGGATCATGCTCCTGGTCGAGCATCACTTTCACTAGGAAAGGTGGCTCCGCACGCCGAACCCTTTGGCGCACGTATGTATCCATGGCTGTCAGATAAGCATGTCGTCGATGGAAGTTTACCCGGTCGGTAACTCGAACGAGCCTAACCTCTGGAAGTTGGATCCCGTTTTGAATTATCTTCTTCCAGATGGCTTCAACACTCAGTGATTGCCGCAGGGTCATCCAGGCTGACCATAATGCCAGGAGAATTGTATCCTGGGAAGGTTCGAGTAGGTATCTTATCTTCTTCCCGGGCAGCTCCCTGGCCGCCTCATGTGACCCCTGTACGGGAAACGAGGTCGCGGCGGTGCTGTATGATGTTCCCGCTGCTGAAGTCCCGGTCTGTGCGGGCCTTGCTACTAGACGCAACCCTGGTTCCCCCCTTTAAGCAGCACCTTGCCTTCTCCCTCGTCGCACGGTTTCTGCGCGAGTAGCCTCGAGTTTCTAGACTCGCTTGCCTAAAATCCCGTCAGGGTACGCGATGGTCCAGTGCTCGGCATACTCGGTTGCTAGGCCAGCGTCAGCCCTGGTGGGAGGATGAGTAATGACGTATCCGGAGCCGAAAGTGGTAAACATCAACCACATCTGGCGCAGAACGCATGGATTCTTCTTCTTCTAGACAGCCATGAATACCTTCTTCGACATTCGTTAGAGGCACCCTAAATGCCTGGCGAATCAAGATGGAACATAAGGCTCACAGATCACCTTCCCGTCGATCCGAGCCACGATCACCCCACCCCGGATGCTCTGGAAATACTCCTGATGTTCCAGAGTGCCTCGCCCATTGTCCACCATCTGGCCGACCAGGGTGGGGAACGGGCTAAAGTGGAAGTTGGTGTGGTTACCAATGTGGATTCTCACGCCCTCCTCATTGAGCATCATTGGTGCCACCCCGATGATGTTTAGCAGGGACGGTCACATGCCATTGCTCGGAGGACGGATGGCATTTGGGAAAGTGTACCCACCGAGATGAGCTGCCAACTAGCCATGGAATATCCAAGAGGTTCCACATACTCTCCGAGGTGACCCCCCCTCATGAGATGCGTCCCAGGATGACATACATCTTGGCCAGAATGGGGACCCCCCAAGTTGAACTGTTTATTGGCGGCCATGGTGCCCGCCATCACCAGTGTTGCTGGACGGACGCCCATCCTTGCGTCCCACACCGGAAGGAGCCACCCGCTCAGGATGGCGGGGAGGAACCCAACGTACCGGACATTTGGGTCCTGGGTCTCAATGAGGCGGTAGCCCCATGATTGGTATTGCCCCACATACAGGGTCCTCCAGTATGACCCATTCTTACTCCTCTGAGCCGTGGTTGGGCACAGTTTACCCCGTCCCGGCATCTTGATTGCTGGATCCTTCTCAAGGAACTGGCTGAACCAGCCCTTGTAGGCAATTTCATTTAAGATGTCCTTGACCCCCAACCTCTCTTTGGCCAACTCCAACAGGTGCCACGATAGCATGGGGGTCCGTGACCTATCTTCCCAGGTGTTCTTTGGGGGAACGAACTCATCGTATTGGTAGCCCTCTAGTGGGATACCTCTGATGTAGTGAACATCCCAGAGACTGATGCCAACTTCCCCATGGTGAAGGTGGAATGTGTTGGTATTAGGAGACCACCGGGTGAATAGCTCCAGCCCGAGCTCAGGTTGACGGTGGATGTGGAACTGCAACATCCATACCGCCTCGAACATGCCAATATGCCGCAGTTCATCCCCGAACTAGTAGAAAGTATGGCGAACCCAGAATGCCCCGCACCACTCGTTGGTGAATTTTCCCCCGGTCCGCAGGTCTCAATCCTTCAGCCAACTCTTCGTGTCATTCGTGATGGTCTGACGGAACGTGCTCGCGTAGAGGGCCGAAGACTTCTCTGTGACAGGTTCGTCCCCGGTAATGGTCCTGGTCCCCGAGTTCAAGACATATAGGTCCATATTTCTGGTTTCCCTAGTAGGATGGCCGTTGTTGGTGATGTTGTAGGGAGGAAGCTCGTCCTCCCGGGTCACCCATGACTGTGGTGTGTCCACCTCGATGCCCGGTAGGGGAACCTCCTCCAGGATGCCAAAGTTCCATAGCGAAATGTTGTTAGACAGGGGATACGTCCCCTGGGATGGAGTCAGTACGTTTAACAAGGTCGGGTTGTTGGAGACGATCACCTTGGCACCATAAACCTCCTCGTTCGCCTCCATTTCGGTCCTACAAGCGGTGACTTCCCCCTCATCAACTCGGTTTGCGGCCATCTCGAATATCTCGGGAGTTGCATGAAATCAAGATGTAGTGCGCAAAATCGGAGAGTGATTCGTGAAATCTGAAGTGGCAGCATGAAATCCCGGAGGTGGGTGCATAATCGACATGCTAGGCATAGAATATCCTGAGTAGGCGCGCAAGTATGGCCAAAATTCAGAAGGAATTACGCACTACCATAGCATTTTTACGCACAGCCGCGTGAGAAATTTCGTGCATGAGAGAGGTAATCCTATCACGCGGAAAAGCTTGTGTACGGATTTGGGGCCCAACGCCCCTTTTTATAGGCGAGGCCATGGTTCTGTGCCGCGCAGAAAGAGAATTCCGCGTAGATCCGTTGTTTTGCGCGCCGCGTGGGTTGTTTGCGCGCTAAGTTCCCAGGAGAGGCCCTGCTTCGGCGTTTCGTCATTTCCCTCATAATCCAACCATTGAGACCTCTCGCCAATCCAATTCCGAGGGGGGGAATTTGTAGATGCTGTAAAAGTCTGTAACTCCCAGAGGAAGTTTCGAAATGACAAAGTGAAGTCTTATTCGGAATCAGAGGCCCGGTCCGGAGGCCCGGGAAGTGGTGTGTGAAATAAAAGAGGCCCTATGCAAAATAAAGCCATACGCGCGAAGCATCCCCAGGATTCGCATAATCCAGCCGGTGGGGCGCACAATTTTGTGCGCCCAGGTTCCTCTCAGTGAAGTTTTGCATGCTGACAGTTCCCGGCGCGGATGATTTTGTGCACTGCCTGGATTCTGGGCCGGCCGATGCCTATAAATAGAAGGGGACCCCAAATGGTTTGGGGTTTCAGAATTCAGAATGGCTCCCATGTGCACAATTCGGACTACCCCATGCGCAAGATGACTTCCAGGTAATTCCTATTTTCACGCAACCTTGCCCTGTGGTTCGCCTTTGCGTGCAACTCCACTGGCTTAAGTGAATTTTCCCACTCCTCTGGGTTTTTTCCGTGCATGCAATCCTTGCCCCGTGCGCGCAATCCCCTTCTGTGCACGCAATCCCAATCCTTTGCACGCAATCCCCTTCTGGGTGCTCAATCCCAATACTTTGCATGCAATTACCTATCCGCGCAATCCTCTGGTCCTATTGCACGCCATCCCAGTGTTTTGTGCGCAAACCTTCTCTTTGCGCACAACACCCAGGACCCTTTACCTTGCCCCTTGGCTGCCTCTCAACACCGGCACCTGATGTCTTCCCTGACGGGAAAGTGCACCATGCGTTTTATTCCCGTACGTCCTTCCAGGATCATACGACGTAACCTCAAGGTCCCTTGGGCAGTGTTTTCCATTGCGTTGCTTTGCCTTATGCTTCTCCGCATAGGCATACTAACGGCTACTGCTTCTTCGCATATCCACGCTAACGTGGACTCCTCAATGGTTCACCCTACGGCCCCCCTTCAATACAGCCTTGTCTATGCCTTCCCTCCCATAAGGGGTAGAGGTAATTGGGAATGTAAGCCCTAGGGGTGTGGAGCGAACCAACTCATCCAAGCTGCAGGACATTAAACTACTAAGCACCTCGTCCTTAACACATGACGTTAAACTGTGCTCCGACCTCGTGCTTCGCACGCAGGGTCCCCCCGTGTCGGACATTCTTTACGCCCACTCGTCTCCACGGGAATGGAATCCTCCTCACATGGAATGAGATCCTCCTCGTTAGAGTTGCGTTTGTCTATGGGGGAAGGACTGCCTCAGTGCATAAGCCCCTAGCCTTTCTTGCGGAAGGTTGCACCCATGCACCTCCGTACTTCCCCCCTGCCTAGGCCAGTGGAGTCCCTTTCCCACTGCGCTTTGTCGCACCACGGGCCTCCATCCTAGAATAAGCCCCGGAACCAAGGGACACTAACCACACGTAAGCCCCTGTTTCCTTTTTGGGCCGCTCAACGCGTAAGCCCCTTTCCGCTTCTCACAGACGCACCCTTTGTGACATGATCGTCTGTTCCCTGCTGCCTCTTGTTTCTCACACCGAGCATGACTCATGTGGGCTTAGAGCGCACATCGACCTTGACATCCTCCTATGGGCCACCTCAGAGCGTAAGCCCCATCTCAGTGAACTACATGGTCTTTGATCCATGCTAACGCATGGTACGTAGGAAGCCTCCACGAGGTTCAATCCCACCACCCGGTCGTTCTGACCTCTCCACATCGGTTCCCCGACCACCATGGGCCACCTCAGAGCGTAAGCCCCATATCCACTCTAGGCTGCCTCAGAGCGTAAGACCCAATTGCCCTCATCCCACATGACGTTAAACTGTATGCCCTTGTCCCTCATGAAGTTAAACAGTATGCCCTTGTCCCGCATGATGTTAAACTGTATGCCCTGAACTATGTGGACTTTGATCTGTGCCAATGCATGGTATGTAGGAAGCCTCCATGAGGTTCAAGCCCATCACTCAGTTGTTCCGATCCCTTCACATCAGTTCACCAGCACCATTATGGGCCGCCTGAGAGCGTAAGCCCCGTATTCCCCCTCTTGGGACACCTCAGAGTGTAAGCCCCATGTCTCACACCAACATCTCATCCTGAATTCCCCCTCGAGCCCACGTGCCTTGGGAAGCTCATGCCCCATCCCGGAGATCTTACTTCCTCCAGGCTCCAATCCATGCGTTCATTCTCACTGGTCGCCTCTTCAGGTGTCCCACCGTACCACCGAACTACGCAGACTTTGATTCCCTGCCATGGGGATATGTAGGAAGCCTCGACAAGGTTCAATCTTGTCACTCCATCATCCATCCTGATCCTTACCCAGGCCACCACATCTCGGTGAGATCATGCCACCCCATCCCACTCCATGGTATCCGGGAAGCCGCCCACGTGCTGGCCCCAACATCGGTGTTCCCCCTAGGGGTCCTTCAATCTGATCCACTCTCAGTGTTCCGATCAGTCTGATCTGTCTCCACAAGATGTTAAACTCGCGGCATACCCCGTGTTAAACATGGGAAGCTGAGGAAAACCTCATATGGTACACAATCCCTGCGTTCGATGTGGAATTCCTCGGGCTTTCGCGCCCTCAAGAAGCTCTGTGATAAGGGACAGAAGACAGACATGCCAATCCCTAGCATCAAGACATGCCAACGACACCCCAACATGACCATTTTCCTCACCGAAGGTTGCTACCCCGACAAGACCCATTGGAGCGTCTTGATAGAAGCATCATAATTAACCGGCGTCCATACGGATTTGGCGCCGGGAATGAGCTTCACAAACCCGTCTTAAATCTATGAAGGAGACCCGGACTAGGTGACGAGCTCTGAGGAGGAATCCAAAGAAGGAAGAACCGACATCCCATCATCCCAGTTTCAATCAAGGAGTAGACGTCCTTGAACAAGGAATGGATGCCTCCTGCCTTTGGAAAGCAGGAATGCGGGGCAGCAAGCCGCACGTCCTCCCATGTGTGATGGACACACGCGCGCACCCCGTCATAAAAGCGTCGGAAACAATAACACCAAAATTAACCCAATCCATTATGTAAATAAGCAATATGAAGAAAAGGTTTCATTGAACACAAGGTACATAGAATGGACTAGATGTAAGGAATGACATAGGTAATAAATCATGGAATTAAAACACCTTTCATGTAATGTCCCAGACCTCTATGGACCATTTCATGGAAAATATCTGGTGTATGAGGTGTTTCAAGTTGTCAAAGTGACTTATCCCCAACCTTTTTCCAAATTTCAAGTTCTGTGAATAGTTCGATGGTAGCCTTAGGTGAACAGTGAAAAGGTAACCTTAGGTGAACAATGTAACAGTTGCCATAGGTGAATAGTGAAACAGTAGCCGTATGTGAATAGTGTCATTGGTAGGCCAATATGAACATTGTTATAGAATGGTGAGGTTCCAATGGAAACATCTTTCCTTTTCCAAATTTTATGTTCATGAATAGTGTTTTCAGAATAGTGATGTTCCAATAGTAGCCTCTTTCCTTTTCCAAATTTTGAGTTCCTGAATAGTGTTCCACAATGATGAGGTTCCAAAGGTAACCTCTTACCTTTTCCAAATTTCATTTTAATGAAGAATGTTTCCAGAACGGTGAGGTTTCAATGGTAACCCCATTCCTTTCCCAAATTGCATGTTCATGAACAATGTTTCTAGAACGGCGAGGTTCCAACTGTAGCCTCTTTCCTTTTCCAAATTTTGAGTTCATGAATAGTGTTTCCAGAATGGTGAGCTTCCAATGGTGAGGTTCATGAACAGTGTTTCTGGAATGGTGAGGTTCCAAAGGTGAGGTTTCAAAGGTGAGGTTCATGATTAATGTTTCCAGAATGGGGAGGTTCCAAGGGTGAGGTTTCAACAGGGAGGTTCATGAACTGTGTTTCAAGAATGGTGAGGTTCTAATGGTGTGGTTCATGAACAGTGTTTCCAAAATGAAGAGGTTCCAATTTTGAGGTTTCAATGGTGAGGTTCATGAATAGTGTTGTTCCTTTGGTGAATTTTGATTTCATGAACAATGTTTCCAGCTTTCTACATTTTCTCCCCATTGACATTTCCTTTGATGTAAAATGCATTTAAAGCATTGTTTTAAGGAATCTACTGTCTATTAAAAGGCCATAACTCATATTTTAATTTTCATAAGGCTCGGGATGTTTTTACTTTGTCAAACTTTGTGGTTTAATGTGATATACTTTTAATGGAAAATCCAGCGTAGCTGAATCCGCTGCTCCGTTAAATATTCTAAAGGGAAAAGATATCATCCACCATAGTTCTTCCTCCATGTTCTTAGCTGTGAGACACTCTAACATTTTATTCCACCCCATAGGAGTTTTGTGATCAATCTTTCTTCTTTGGATTAATCCCCATCTTTTTTGATGCAACCAAGTAGTATCGTTCAATCTTCAATATAAGGTATGATCTATTGTCATTATTTTGGATTCATCTAATTCTGTTTCTCCTAGTTTATTTCTATAATCCCTGGGAACATGGGAACGTAATGCTGTAAATAAATATTTGAATAAATGATGTTAACACAAGGGGTTGGAGCTTGCTGGGATGAAATGCTAAGGACAACAGACTTTGGGTGTGATGCTAATGAAATATAATGTGTAATTGTTAATGGTTAACTAAGGTTTAATTAATTAATATACGTAAAGTACAACATATAAAATGGAATGAATTAATGTATTAATTCTCTTTAAATGGTTGTGTGCTTATAGGATACCTAGTCTTAGAAGTGGAAGCTGAGAGTTCGAGAGATGTTAGCTGCAGTTGAGTCTAAGACTAGGTCAGGCCCATAGTGTGGTTGTGAGATATAGTATATTCTGTACTTTTTTGTTTCTATTCTCTAATCCACACCATTATTAAGGGAAACTGACACCCCAGGGATTTGGAGCTCTGGGGGGGGGGGTGTTTTCCCCAACATTCTGGTGGGAGGATGGATGGCTGACCGCCCCCTTTCGCCCTACTCTCTGGTCTTGGTAGTTACTTGTGCTTGTTGAAAAAATGGTTAGTTTTCCACATATATGTGTATAGAGGGATGTAATGGCTTTTGGTTATTCACACACATATATTCTGGATATAGTTTCCTACGGACTACTATTGGAGTAACATGTATAGGCTATTATGGCTTGTAGATCCTTACTCTGTGTATGGGATATAATGTCTTGAGGTTTAATATACGACATATTATACATGTTATGAGAGATGTGGTGGATTCTAGAAACTACCTGGTTACTTTTCATACTTGGACGTGGTGGTTTTGTTGCATAGGGTGCATGTTATGGTGCTTCTCCCATGTGTATGCAATCTATCCTTTTTGGAGAGAGATGATTTGGACATGCGACATTAGGGAAAAGTGACAAACCAATGGGTAAGTAGTAGTGGGTAACACTTGATATTCTTTATTATATTATATAGTTTTGTATGCATTACTAGTAGAGAGTATCGAGGGAGGGGCTGGGAACATAGTATGACTTTTTAGGAGACAAGTTAGTTTCACTTGTTGTTCAGTGTGATATAACATGCTTTCTTTACTGTTTCACGTGATACATCGGGGATAATCCTACTGAGTATACTGTTATACTCACCCTATGTTTATATAAACTGTTTTTAGGTCACATGGAGAAAGTTGGAGATCATGCTGGGTTCAACTAGATTTGGGTTTCATGAGCTGTTTGGGATTTGTGTTTGTTGTTGTTTTTACTTTATTTTGGGTACTTGTAGTTTTCCCCTTTTAGATTTAGTAGTTTTGCATTACATTACATATGTGTACATGGAATTTCATTTATATTGGTTTCTGAGTTGGACTTGGTTGGTGTCTATATTATCTATTGCTTTCACATGTTTTCTCTTAGAGGGTAATGATTTCTATTTGTGTGTTTACTATACCCTTGGGGATAGTCTTCAACTCGGGGCCTACTGGAGGAGGGAGTCAAGAGTCATTATCTCCCTTCTCACATTGCCGGCCCATGAGGGGTACACCTTGTGGGCATGGTGTTGTGACATTTCATAAGAAATTAAATTTGAGTCATGTAGACTCTATGTCATGTATCAAGCATTTGAATTTAAATTTAAGATGTGAGGAATAAATCTTGGATACATATTTGCAGAGACAACCATTAATCCCAATTAAATTTTTTTGTTTAAGGCATTTTATGAAGTTACAACACACACACAAGATGGTCAACATCCCAAGTCATAGGAAATTAGGCCATTAAAAGTGGGAACACACAAGGGGTGGCCAACGATGAGATGAATGACCAATGGATGGTTTTTCTATTATGTAGGGTCCCACATTACCTGAAAACCCAATTGAACTAATTTTTTAAAAAAATATGAGGAATTTCCAGATGGGTCTGGCAAGAGGCACAATAGAACATTATTTAAAATGAAGCAAAAGGGATAAAAAAACCTTAACCAACTACCATGATGTAGTATCACTCCACTCCACAACCTTCATGGCTTGAATAAAACTAGAATTGGAGGAAATTAAAAAATAATAAAAATCCCTAAAAATTGGGTGAAAATGGTTGCACTACGATAGTGCGATAGAGGATTGAAGAAGCTCAAAATAAAAGGGAGTGGATGATGGATCTTACTGAGGGATTTTTGTTGCTTCTGATGATGAGAGATTCATAAGATAAAGAAAAGAGATTTAAAAAATTATAAGAATAGGGGAAGAGGCTCACAAGTGGAAGAGGAGGGTAACACCATTGGAGAATATAGGGAGTAATAAGAGGGTAAATTTAAATCAGCAAAGAGGGGTAAAATGTAAATTTCACACACAATGAAAGAGTGCATGATTTGGCTATTTTCTTGTCTGAAGGGTATTCCAATAGTGTTCCAAGATATTTCCTCCATGGTTAATGTTCACAGTTATGTGTAGAGTTTATCTAACTGTACTCAAAATGTGAAAAATTTCCTTATCATGATACTATACAACACCACATGACCATGAACCTGGGGTCACATGGTAATTGCTTAAAAATGTGGATCATATTACCCCACAATCTACAACATCACGGTTTATGGAAACCGTGCAAGAATTGTATCATGTTTTATACTAACTATGCATCCTAGTATGGCTCATCGAATTTCAGAGGTTTGAGCTACCAAAGATCCCTGAACAGCAAAAAGACCTACTTCACATTATTAGGAATCATTAATAGGGACAAAAAGTGAAATTAAAACAATAAATAAATGGTTTTTACCTTTGAGAAATGTTTTGATGTTACAACCTATCCTCCTTAAGAAAAATTATCCTCTATTTTCCCTTCTGAGGGTGGTATGACATCATTGGATAAATGTTCTGGCCACTACACATGTACATCAGCCTCTCGCTCCTAGGTCTCAACATTTGCACATTTTTTCTCCCACAACACCTGGACCAAATAAATAAATGTGCCTCAAGATCCTTCATGATCTAATCAATGATATCTATCAGGTTCTCCTTGAAAGATGAATTCACCTCCTACTCATTATCCATGGGGTCGAATGAATGGGTAGGGTCATTATGATACCGTCGAAGCGACGACATGTGGAAGATTTCATGAATGGAATGGTACCTATATTGTTAAAAAACTGATAGACTACAATATGGAAACTCTCAACTATCAATAAAGGGAAAATATAATGATGTGAAAATTTTCCCTGTATCCTGATTCGTCTACGAACCAATCTTGCTGATACACACATAATGACCCAATATCCCTCCTCAAACTCTTTAGATCCTCGATGACGATCGGTATGAGACCTTCTCATAAAATAAAATCACACAATACAATTATAAATCATAAGGAATTGACTGTAAGTATCCTAAATAATATGATGACTCCGAATACCTTCCTCACAAATCACAAGCCATCATTGAGATGAATAGAGAGATCTACAATAGAAGGATTCATAAAGACCCGTCTGTGTTCTTTCCAATTTTTTTTATTATAGTAAAAATCATCCAGAGGAATATTCATTTCCCATTAACCTCCAAAATGTAGTATTTATACACAAATAAAATCCTCTAACACTTGTATTGTCAGCATGGACTGCTTGTCTGTCTAATAGAGATATATCGTACTCAAGAGTACATGTAAACCCAATGCCTTCAATAAGACATTCCATAACCATGATTGAAACAAAGAACCTTTGTCCTAAATGTTAGAATAGGGAGCACCATGAAGGAACATTGTCTCTCAAATGTATATTCCGTCAAGATGCTTAAGGAGAAGGTTTCCCCAATGAAAAGGAAATGTGTAACCTTTGTCAAATTTTCAACGATCACCTATACCCATCAGTCCCTCTTGATATCTAAATTCATATCATGAAATATATGGTTATTTCATTCCATTTTATCTAAAGAATGGAGAGAGGTTATAGAACTTCAAAAATATTCTAGGGCTTTGCCGTCTTCTATTGATAGGTGGTGCACTGAGTGATGAAACCTACTATCTATATTTTCATACATGACGACCAATACTTATGAAAAAAATCTATGTACATGTTGGTAAGCCTAGGAATAATATCCCAAATAGAGGAATGTGACTCCATCATCAAATCTTTTGGTATATTCATAGAAACCCATAACTAACCATAAAAATGTAGGGTTTGAATTCCATCAATTACCCATTGAGAAGATAGGTTATCTCCTTTGATAGAATCCCTCAAGATGTGTCCCTATGAATTTGATAACTGCCTCATGTGGAACAACTCCATATGAGTGTATGTCATAGATAAAGCTGATATTTCTAGCTACCAAATATAATCTGGAACCTCAAGATTGATCTCATATAATAGATCCATCAAATTATACTCCCAACATTTCTTCTTGATAGTTTTCATCAATGTTATCAAGATCAAGTCATCAACTATGACATTTCCAATACTAGGTGCATAATAAATTTCAAAGTGAAATGATTACAGTTATTCCATCCACATACATGGGCTTAGATTCATGTCCCATTATATAGATATATATTTTATACCTTTTTATCCACGTATATGATGAATCACTCAACCAATAATTAATTCCTTCAATAGCATAGAGAATGAACCATAGATGCTTGATCGAGGTTGTGTGTATGGTTATTTCTTTTATGAGACCTCAACCGGAACAGACCATATGCCACAACCCGATGACCATAAATGAAAACTACACCTAGCCTGATTATTGAAGAATCATAACAAAAAATATAACATTTTTCTACTCAAGTTGAATCAGTATTGGAGTTGATGTCATTCTTCACTTTAACTCTAGAAAGTCAGTCTCATAGGTTTCAATGCAACTAGATTTTCCACCCTTCTTGGTCAAGCTTGTAAGAGGTCTTCCCAATCATGAGAAGTCCTGGAATTTTTTTTAGTGGTCATCCTACCCTTTGAAGTTGGGTATGTTAAACATATTAATGACCTCTTTGTAGGAAAACAAAATGCTCACCCTATCTAAGTCAACAGATACGCTTACAGTAGACATAGTATGATCAATGAAGTGAACCTTACTAATCCAAATGTGGAATTTACTATAATTAAAATTTAGTTGGTTCTTTGTAAGTTTACTTAGAACGATCTCATGATCATTGGCATGGTCATGTATGGAGTGCGAGTATACTAATATTTCACATATGAAGAACACCACAAATGAGTGTGGATGTTAGTGGAAAAACAAATTCATCAAATCACAGATGATTGCTGGTGTATTCTTAATATTTAAAAAATAAATAGATACCCATACAATCCATACGAACTCTACAAAACATTACATGGAATCATTGTTTTCCCCACTCATACCAAGTGGTAACCCAACGTCAAGTAGATATTTGAGAAAAATGTAGATCCTTGGAGTTGGTTGAAGGGGTCATCAATATGAGGATGTGGATAACGGGTTTTCACCATATGCTGGTTCAATCGATCGGAATCCTTGCAAAAATAAAGGTACCATCTGAATTCATTGATAAAGGGATAGGTAAACCCCATAGAGATGTGATGAGTTAGATAAGACCCTATGATTATATAACTTTTATATGCTTATTGAGTTCATAGAGGTCCATCCGTTCCATATTATATATGGAATTGATAGAGGCATGGAACCTAGCACTAGATAGATGGTGATATTTTCCTCTCTCTCTAAAGGTAATCTAGAGAAATCCTTCAAGAAGACCACCCAAAAATGATTTAATTTCAGTTTAAATTCTAGAAATAGAATTTCCTAACCAGTCATGAAGAGACTATCCACTCGGGTTTTGACTCTACCTAGCCCAAAATTCATAGGTCAATCTTGACATTCCTAGATATCCCATTCTTTCTAAGGAATATACTAGTTTCCCTTAGGTGATGTGACTAACGCTAGGTGGAAAATAAAATCCACTTGGGAATGATAAAGTACAAGTTAGTACATACCAAGAACGACATAGAAGTAGGTCATATCCTGGATGATAAAACTCCACATATAATGGTACCCACCTATATGAAGGGGGACTCCTAACACTGGCGTGTTCCCTCTTTTCTGACACCAAACAGCATTTCAAGAGACAAAATTCCACAAAATTACTAAATTGAAAAACTAAGGCTTTCCACAACCATAGAAGATATAAGAGTGTGTGACACAACAATAACGAATAAGGAATATTCTAGATTAGAGGATGCTATAATAGCACCCCTAACCATTGATAGCCTCAGACTCTACTCCTTGGTCAAAAGTTGTACAATATAAATTTTCCCCGAACTGAAGCCGAAGATGTTGCCTAATTAGTTGAAGCATATCCACTCTACTGATGCCGAAACTCTAGGGAATGAATACCTTATCCATGAACACTACCACCACATAATAATTGGAGAGTAGAAGACCAAATCACAACCAACATGGAGTATCAGATCCCATCATTGGTAGAAGTGTCAGTACGAATATCCTCTCACTAGATATTGGTGGAAAAGATTGGTAGAAGAACTGAGGGTGACCCATTATTCTATAAGATCGACACTCAATAAAGTTCTTCATGCACTAAGGAAATTTATAGAATACACATAGGCATTGGTGAAACACAATATATCTATCATCATGTGTCTATTAGATGCAACCTCCCCCACGTGAACCCTTGAAAGGGTACTTCCTACTTCCAGATGATCTATCGCCCGACCTCAGAACAGAACCACCCGGTCTAGAATTTCCAACCTCTCTAAGATTACATTATATAATTAAATCCAGGTAAACAATCCTATAATTCTAATAAACCATAATACTTTCCCCCATGATTGAATATCATACCATATCTCATCATCAAAAAACCTCGTAGTCATAAAATCATCATAATTAATAGATAGAGAGAAATAATGTAACTCGATGAAAAAAGAATAGTACTCAAGAACATCCATTGAGCCCTAATTAAGGTTCATGGACTCCTTGAAATGATCTAAAATTAGAGTATGTGGGATGAAATGATTATATCAGGCCATCTAGAAGGCTGTCGAGACCATACCCTAGTGACACTCATCCTGAGATATGATGTCCCATCAGCACTTGGCAGAATCATGTAACATATAGGTAGAGATCATAAACATATGATATAAAGGAATTTCAAGATGTTTGAAGATAAATACCATGTAATCTATCCATTGCATAGTATATTGAGGTCTTCCATCCCCTAAGATGGTGGGAGGATGATAGTGTTGAATGTCTAGAGTAAGAACTTGCATTTTAGGGGTCGGTCAGGGAGCACCCTGAAAAAACTTCATGAAATGGATAATATTTTAATTGAAATGAGCATCATCACCCTGCCGATGATTATAAGGAGGTGCCTCAGGTGAAACTACAAGAGGTATCATGGGAGGACTAGGTCCTAGCATATCCGGATTATCTTCATCATCCCTCTCTTGGTATACAACATGAGGTCATCACAGTGGAATTTATCTAAAATTTCTAAGTGCATACATCAGATGGGATTTATAAAATACCAGAAAAGAAGTTAAGGAAAGTGGTAAAGAAATATATGAATAGGTATTTACTATAATAATAATGTTAATAACATCATAATATTAGAGCTTGGTCTAAATAATTGAAATATATCATCAAAGGGTCCTTAAGGATAAGACCATCTCCCATTACAAATATTATGTCAGGGCTAAAGTCTCAAATTACCACATATAAGGTGACCATTTCATTTTAAAGGGGGTATTCATTTTGATTCAATTATATATTTAAATTCCATTACATGGTTGAATGATATTGATCAATGTTTCCAATTTATAAGGGCCGGTGCGCCATAGAAATTGAAATGTGGCATCAACTTAATCCTAACCACAACACGTTCTATCCTATGAAATCAATGGAATATGTCTCAATGTGTGAGAATTGGAAGATCAAGTCATCTACCTTAACCTATATAGGGAAATATGTTTTTGTTAAGGAAGATACTTTATGTTCTAATTTTATTTTTCCCCATCCTAAAATAAAATTAGGCACATTTCTATATATATAAATCAAGTCACGGTAACAAGCACATGCTCTATAGGAAATGCATGTAGGAAAATTGATATATCCAGGAATACATCATGAAATTGTAACCCTAAGGTTCCTTTTACGATGTATTCCTTGATAAGACCTCATATCAATGGTCTATGATGAGAGAAATCCCATAAGGTTAACCATATCATTAGTAATATTATTGGGTAAAAGAATGTTTTTCGCCCAATGGTGAAACTCAGAAATCTATAACAATGTAAGAATATGTACATTTACCCATCTCTGTAAATATAGTATCCCATACATGTGGGTCAACTACTCTCAGTCATAGGATTGTTTCCAAATCTTAGTGTCCTAGTATATTGTCAAACCCATGAGAAAAACAAAAATGAAAATGGATCGAATACCACTTTGTAGAATCCCACCCTAGTTTCTACTTAGAGTTTCCCTCAAACGATGGCCACAAGACCTCATGTTCACCTCATTGAATGCCAGATGCTTCTAAATAGTATTAACGTCCAAGGGTGTTTCCATGTGGACACTATGAACCCATTGATCAGAGTGTGATAGATAAATAGAAATAAGAAACAAAAAAGTAGAAATGGTGTAATAGAAACAATAAACCATTAAAGGATGTTAAACAACAGGTAGAAATTGAATAAAAATAATA
This sequence comes from Viscum album, assembly GCA_963277665.1. NCBI lineage: Eukaryota > Viridiplantae > Streptophyta > Magnoliopsida > Santalales > Viscaceae > Viscum > Viscum album. The sequence goes on from OY728158.1 coordinate 1,508,346,516, forward strand.
GATGAAAAATAACGATAATGTCTTTTATGGATCTATACAAAAATAGGATTACATGGGGATTAAGGGATAAAAGCATATAATACATGTTGTATAGAAGGACAGAAGGCCAAAAATAGATACAACTACCATCTTGAGCATCGGCTATATCCTTTACTCCCATACATTATCATCATTATGTAAATCAATAGAGAATAAGAAGACGCATGTTCCCCTTACCAGTACCTTCATTATTAAATTTTTTTGGGTATTATTGGCATCCTTGGAAGAGTGTGGGATATAATATCTATAGGAAACCTCCCACAGTGTCTAGGCCATTCTATTTCTTTCTATAAATAAATTATTATTGTTCCATATATAACAAATGCCATGAAGTAAATAAAAAATAAACAAACACTTATGCTTTGGTTCCTAAACAAACACCCAAATGATACAACCAAATTTGTACTAAGATGGAAGTCTGAGAAATGGTACATGTATATGTGATATGTTGAATACATAGGCCATCATAAATGAAGAAACCAAGAGTGGTAGTCCCAAATCTTGTGCTTTGGATTGGTTCTCCTATTCCCATATAACCAGTAAAGTATTCTCATAATATAAATAATAGTCTCCACATATATATGGGAATGAAATCTACCAAATCCTAAGTTAATTCTTGTATATGTCCAAGGTGATCTATAATAAATCCCAAGGGTTTCTATAATTGACTCTGTTATAACCCATACAACTGTTTCAGTACAAGGAAAACGACAATCGTGTTCTTTTTTTCATTCATGGCATGGGGAAACTAATTCAATATAAAGTAAATCTTTTAGTGAACTATGTATTACCTGAGGAATGGAATAATCATCTTTCCACTAGGTTTGTCCCTGGTTGATACCCTAAGCAATTTATGTTACTCAAAAGTATGTAAAATCCCTTAGAAGAACCTGTAAATATAAATCCAATGCATTGCTCTAGGCGTGTCAACAAAATCCTGCTGAACATGAATATTTCATCCATACTGTCCTTAAATTTTAGAATTTTGTTCTCCCCCCAATAGTATGAGAGGAACTAAAATAAAATCACTACTCACAAGACATAAAATATATAATATCACTACATTTATAAGGCATGGAAAAACCACATGCAATCAGGTTATCCTAAACATAGCAGCTGAATCAGGAAAATCCATTATGATAATAAGAAATAAGCAACAAGGTGGCATTAGGAATAAAGAACATGGAATTTCATAGATATAAGAAATAGAATAAGGCATAAATCTTCTAATTTAAACCACTTTTATAAGAAATTAAGTATGAGGCATGTGAAATCTAAGTGAAGTATCAAGAATAATCATTTAAATATATGGTGGTAGGAATGAATCTCAAATACTTATTCTCATATATAACCATTAATCCTAATTCAAATTATAGGATTAAGGAATTTTATCAAGGTTCATTCCACACACATGTTGGTCAACAACTCAAGGTATAGGAATTTAAGCCCTTTAATGGTGGGTAAAACCAATGGCTAGGCAATGATTTGTTGAATGACCCACAAATGGTTTTCATCATAAGGTGGGGTACCATATTACATAGAATACCAATATAATTATTTATTTAAAAAAAATTGAGTCATCACCTAGAGGATCGGAGAAGCGACATAATGAGACAGTATTTAAAATGCAATGTAAGGAGCCGTAATGACCTAAACAACCAACCATGATGTATTAGCACTCCAGTTTTCTTTATTTGAGTCTTGAATTGACCTAGAACATTTGAAAATGAAAAAGTCATAAAAATACCTATAAATAGGTTTACAGTGGAAACAAAAATATAGTGAAACAGATGATGGAATAAATGAAAAATAGAAGGGAGAAAAAGATGGATATTACCGAGACATTTCCATTGTATCTGATGATGAGAGAATCAGAGGAGAAATGAAGGAGTTATCAAAAAACCAATGAAGAGGGGAGGAGGAGGATCATGTATGAACAATGAGAGATAAAATAACGGTGAAGAAATTTGGGAGGAGGATAATGAATTGAAATCATTAAATATAGGTAAAATATGGATTTCACCCTCAAACAAAGGGTGTATGGTTTGGCTGGATGGTTGGCCAAACTATGCACCAACCATGAACCAATACACTGCTTATAAGGGGAAACCCACACAGTTAGACACATGTTTAATCTAAAAATACTCAGACCACGAAAAACCTATCTATCCCTATCCTTTGTATTAAAGCAAAACCATGCTCCTATGTTTTCATAGTTGTAGACAAATCATGTTATCCCACCACACCGCTGTCTGCAACCACATGGTTTAGGGAAACCATGGGGTTTGGGTGGTAAAATTTTTAGTAAACACATAGCCTTGTATACATCATTAAATTTATATTCTATAATCTATAAATGGCCCCATAGAAACCCTGAATCTTTCATGAATCCATTAGGAATCATTAATAGGTCCAAATAAAGGAATCTAAACAAAACACGAATGGTTTAAACCTTTGAGAAAATTCATGTCATTAAAAAAGAGTAGAAAATGGTACTACTACATAAAAATGTTAATGAATAACTATATGAGATTAAATTTAGAGGTATTATTAAACAATTATCATATAATATCGTTTAAATTAAATTCAGGAATAAACATTCTTGATTAGAATTCGATTTTTAAGTAAACCCTTAAAATGATCATAATGTTGAAGTGTGAACAAATCAATGAATTGATAATTTTTATCTTCTATAAATCCACATAAAATAATTTTAAATACAAAAATTTAGAATCAATTTCATTATTCATATAATCATATAATATTAATAACAATTAGAATGTAAAATAACCCAATAAATAACAATTGATGTATGAAATTCTTTACCACTTGGAAACTTTTAATTTAAAAACCATTAAATGAAATAATTAGAATAAAAACATAAAATTACATGGATAGTGAATTATTCAACATATTATATGTCAAGAGGAAGAAAATAAATAAATAAAATTAGGTGCTTAATAAAAAAATATTCTTCAATGAAATGAAATTGGTTAAAATTTCTTATATCACCCTTCCTTTTTATTGAGAGTTAATTAAAATGGTGTATAATAGTCCTAACCATGTTATTAACATATTAAATAATAATATTAATACTTTTTTGTTTCATTTTTGATCCTATAATAACATATTATTACCCATATTTTAATAATCTTTCATTATTTTCATCATTTTGGGTGTCAATTTCCTTATTTTTCGAGTATGTCTTGATTTTTTATTTATCATTATTATTACGTAGATCAAGATTTAATTATTTTTATAAGGTAAACCATGTTTTAAATATCATATATCTCCATTATATGTGTATTTATTGTAATATATAAAATTTTAGGATAGGATATGAAATGCCCCATTCATAGAGAAGGTAGGGCATACGTACGTATGATCACTATTTCCATTTTATTGTCATATTAAAAGAATTTAAATTACAATATATATATATATATATATATTATAATTAATGTATCTTATTTTTTTCATATATTTCACATATGTTTATTAAACCCATCGTTAATACATTCCATGTAAATCATGAATGAATCACATCGCTTTGAGAAGATGGTAGTCAAGCCGCCCACAAATGATGCTATTATATTCCCATAAAACGGAAAACATAAAAGTTTGTTTTATAAAATAATTCAAAAAGAATAAATAAAATATAAATATCTATATAACAAATATAAAGTCCAAATCAATCATTATTACCAACCATGAATGGTGTTAATGGAAGAACGACCAATATTAGTTCGCGAGACGGTAGTCCTCCATACACATTAATAATCATTTTGTATCCCATTTGATAGAAGTGTATGATATTGTAGGTGGAAACCTAAATATAATAAAATATTAGTATATTTAGAATTCTTATTTTATAATATAATCGTATTATAATAATAAATTAAGGATTATAGAAGGAAATAAAACAAAAGTGCTCAGTGATAAATCTAAACTCTTTTTTATGTAACTCATAGATTTATACCAAAAGACATACATGACATGATTTATTCCCACATTAAGGCCTCTAGGATAAGGGTAAGCAATTTATGAGTCTATTTGGTCAGGGTTTGGGTGAGAAAAATTATTACGATGCAAATTTTCTTACTTGATTATTACATCTTTTTAAAGATAAACAACATAAAAGTGTTACAAAACCCGGATCCATTGGTTTAGGGTCTTGAGAAAATTAGAACAATAAATATAATTTAAATAATAATAATATATAAATATTTATTTAATACCTTATCCAATAGCTTCTTAGTGACTCTTTTTTTCTCCATAGTACCTGTAAGCACTTAGGGATATACATCAACTAGAGGTGTGAGATAAAATCCCATTTAGAGGACAGATAAGAACATGAATCAATATAACATGGGTTGAGCATAAAAATAATCATAAAATAGTCATAATAATAATTATATTAAGAATTATATAAATTCATGTAATTTGGAGATGCATAAAAATTAAAATTCATGCTTTAGTGTCCAACTACAACACATAGTTATGAACAAAGGAAACATCTGGTTCATAAATATTTAACTTTATCTCCTGAAATACATCACCATTCCCAATGAATTATATAGGTTAATAATTAAATTAAACCCCTTTAAAACATAACATTTACAGGCTCTATTTAATTCCTGGCACACCCATAACATCATAAAATTTACAAAATCATGTATGTGTCATAGAACATATAAATATATTTTCCATAGAATAACCCAGGAAAAGGAAATGTGTTTCCTGATAATATAATAAAGAATAAATTCATAAATAAAATATGGGGTTTCCATCATAAATAGGTAATGAAAAACATAGTATATGTTTTATCAATCTTGAGTGAATAAGAAACAATCTCAAGAGAAGTAAAAGATCTCTTTTTTAAGAAAGAACTATTTTTGAAAGATATTTACATTTTTCATAAAATAATATTTGAAACATGTATATCAAATAAAAATTATGGGATGTATAATGAAATTATATTTAATTATCAATAAGTAACAACCTTATTAAAAATAGATCAAATGAAGGAGAGATGAAAGAAATTTAGTTGGGTTCGAGAATCCACATACCTTATGTCTGAATGCTCCTTCAATTTAATAAACTAAATATTAAAATTAAATTCATTAATTAAAAAATATATAACATCTTAAATATAAATATGATATATTATAGTTTTATTATGTTCACTTATAGTCATTTTAATGAGTTTTAGAGTACAATTTAATGTTCAAGAGTGTTCATTTTCTCTGATTCCATTATTTCTTTTCTTTTTTATAAGTCTAGAAGTTCATTTACAATGAGAGTGATTCTACAATACTGAAATTATATTTTATTAATGAACATAAATAATAATAATTGGTCTTATATATCATTTCGTTATATTTTTTAGGATTAATTATTAGATATAACATTAGTTAAAATGATCTAATTTATGTCAGGTGTTTTTATAACCATTATGGGCTTATATCATTTTATTTAACATCATGTTTATATATTGGTTCCAAAACATTATATAGCTTAAAATATGAATAATAATATCTTATATAAGCATAGTAATTGTTTTATTACCATACTTTATGTAGGTAGTGAAAAATGAAAATACATCATCCATAGTGGCGGTAAATCGACTCACAATGGATGGTAATTTAGTTTTTAGAATTAAAGGGAAGGGGAAGAAATTTAGAGACGAATTATTCAATTAACATAATAAAATTCCAGTATATAAAATAAATTTTAGTTATAAATTCACTTTTATAATTGGATTTTAGTAGAGGATTAGAGGAGAAGTGAAATAGAAAATAATTTAAAAGGAAATGAAATAGGATTTTACCTATTGAATTTCTCTTTTTTGAGAACCTCGTTATAGAAAAGTGTTTGGTCTTTTTGTGAACCCAAGGGATCCTGGATTTAGGGGAGGGTATTTGGGAGTGGGTTTAGATGAATTTGTAGAAACTAAAAGCATAGTAAGGTGTGATGTGAATAGGTTGTGAGGGGTGGTATTTATAGTGGAGGGGAGGAGTGTTTTCTCATTTTTTTTAATCTTTAGTTTATTATTTTGTAATAAGACATTGAATAGTTGGAGATTTACAAAAATATATAATAAAATAATGAATTAGAGTTTAAAGTTATGGTTATTACATCATTAATGTCTCAAGTAACAGTGTATTTAACTTATAATGTATATATACCATAAATTACCATATTTTACTATTTAAAAAAAATTCATGTATTTTATAAAAATCCAAAAAAATTAACCTGATCATTTTTTCAATGTATAGAATCTAAAAATAAAATCCCTTTTATTAAGAGAATTTTAGAAAAATGGGAAATTTAATTATTAATTAAATTTTTTATATATTTGAAAAATACTGATTTTAAAATAATGACTAATTTTACGGCACATTGGAAAATTAATAAAGGTCTCATAATATTACTTTTTAATCATAATAAAACAAAATATTAATTTAGGAATCTAGTATATATAAAATGTATTTTTTAAATTATAATATTAAATTGTAAATAATTTTTTTAAAAAAATAACAACACTTAATTTATTATTTTTAGGACATTTATATACTTATACAAAGATATAATTATTTGAAGTTTTTATCTATAATATTCCAAAATGTTACTTATAATATCATAAATCAGGTTAATATTACATTGGTTGAACTATAATTCTCAATGGTCATGTTACTATTTCAAAAGTCAAGTAACTATTCATTCGGTATAAGTACCTTAATTTATTTATATATCAGTTATTTCATAATTATTTTATGAGAACAATGTTTTTTTGGGATCTCTATGTTGTTTATGTCTTTAATACCGTATAAAATGATTATAATATGGGAAATAGTCCCATTGAAAATATTTTTAGTTGTTACATTCTTCCCCCATCCAAAATTTCACACTTGAAATTTCATTTTACATAAACACATGAGGGAACTTCTCCTTCATTTCCTCCTATAGTTCCCAAGTCTCTTGTTCATACTTATGGTTCCTCCAAAACACTTCGACAATGTGGGTTGTCGTGAAGCGTAGAACCTTATCTCTATATTCCAAAATCTTTACCGGCTATTCCTAATAATAGATATCACTTCAAGAAATACCACCTCCGAGTTCAATACAGGTTAGGGATTTGGTATTTACTCCATCAGGAGAGATACATGAAACACATCATGAATTTGAGCCAAACATAGAGGGTCTTAAAAAAGACGTGTTACTTCTCCTGTGCGATCATGGATCTCGAAAGTGGCCAAAGTACCTTGGGATAAGCATCAATTTCATTCCAAACTACATGAATCTATTTAATAGTGATATTAAAATGAAGACATTATCTCCAATGTCAAACTTACAGTACCTTCAGTTGTGGTCATCATAACTCTTTAGCTGAATCTATGATACTTTGATATATTACATTATTGCTCGGACCTTATTTTTTATATATTGCACAAGATCAAGCCCAAGTAGATTTTTTCACCAAAATCATCCCAACAAGTATCAGTAAATTATTACTTGACATAGAGAGAATTATATAGGTCCATCTGAATACTTGAGTGGAAGATATTGATTTATGATAACTCAACCAATGGGAGATTCTGATCCCATCCATCATAGAATTCCATTGAGTATGGAATTATCAAGCCATCCAGAGATTGAATGGTCGATTAAAATTGGCCATAAATTTTGGGTTGATAGGCCATGCGGAAATTAAATTACGTACTAAAATAACATTATATAATTATATATAATTAAGATGTAAACCTCAGATCATGATCAGAGATGATCGAAAGTGGTACCCCATACAGTTTCACCACTTTCTTAAAATATATCCTCCAATGTTGTTTTATTAATAGATTTTCCAAATAGTGAAAATGTGGATAGTCATGGTGATTTGGTCCACCACATCCCATATCACATTATTTCCTTTAGATGTTTTCAAGAGACCCATGACCAATTGCACGGTGACATTCACCCATTTCCACATGTTTATAGGAATAGGTTCCATTATACAATGGGAACTCTATCATTCTTCTTTAACTTTTTAAAATATGAAGATCCTTGATATATATTCCGTAGTCTCATTCATCATTTTTCCCACCAGAAGTGTTATCCAATATCATAGTAAATCATGGTACTCCTAGGATGGATTGATAATGTTGATCTATATGCATTATCCAATAGTTCATTATTTATCTAAGGTGATGAAGGGACACAAATACTAGTTCCAATTATAATCACACCATCAACACTGATATGAAACTTTTTTCACATTTCTTACATGACTTATTTCACCATATATTGAAGCTCTAGATCATACCGGTGTGCCTCCTTAATGTTCACTTGGATAGATTGTGGTAAAATCATTTGGGTATTGTAGGATATATTCCATATCATTATAATTTCAAAATCCATAATTTTATTATCCATGAATATAGTATTTTCTCAATCCACATCATGGATATAGTAACATTATATTTTATACTAAGAATAGTGGTTACCTTGTTTTCATTCCGTAGATGATAGTAAATAGAGAAATCATCATCCTTGATTAGCTCTAACCAAATCTTTTCATTCATGTTGATATAATTTTTTGAGAATATATACATTATAATCTTGTAATATTTATATATTCCACACTTCTAACCATAGAGTTAGTGCTGCTAGATGTTCAAGGAAAAAAATATAGTTTCTCACTCTAGATCGTGTGTCATGAAGTTTTCCTCATCGATCTTCAACTATCGTGAGGTGTTGTTTATCACATGATCATTGTGAATGAGTATACAACCCAAGAATTTCTTTGAATAATAACATTATATAAGAATGATTACTCCAATTGTTGGGAAAGTGAGTATATGTGTAGTAATCATCCCCTTATTTTTTTAAATTAGGCTTTCTGCACATTATTATGTCCAGACATAATGTGCCCATTTCCTTTTTAACTCGTTAGTAGGATAGAAAATCATGATATTTTTATAAAAAAACATCAGTTGTACCATTAAAATCTAAGAAAACTATATATTTCCATGATATTAGAGGGTATGATATATTCATCGATTGTCTTTGTTTTAGAAGGGTCTATAAAAACTATCACATTTATGAGAACATGTCCAGCAAATTTGAATTATTGTATCCAAAAGTTAAACTTTATCAAATTCATGTAAAACCTCTATTTCATCAATTTCAGCAGCATAATACTTTGATGTTCTTCATGTTTTTCATTTCTATTGGATAAGATAATAATTTCATTGATAAACAGTCCAGAAAAATTGTCCAGGTATGTCTAAAGACTCTATTCATCAAATCCATGAAGATTGTAGTGGAATTATTATATCGAAAGGGAGTAAATATAAACTCATAGTTCCCATTCCTTTTATGGATAACAGTGTTTTAAATAACTTCCTTTATCACCGTCAGTTTATTATATACATAATGTGGATCAGCCTATGATAATAATTGATATCCTCATAGCTGATCAAACAAGTTATCAATCATTTTAAGAGGTAACTTGTTACATAAGTTGGTATTTCTGAGTTCTCGATAATTAATACTCATCTACATTGGTCAATCCTTTTTCTTTCCGAAGAGCATAGAAGCACCACAAGGCGATGAAAAATAGAATATAAACCCTTTTTCCAAATTCTCTTGTAGTCTGTTCTTTAACTCTTCTAGTTTGATAGAGGTCATCCTATAAGGACATTTTGAGATTGTAGTAGCTCTGTGTATGAGTTCTATTGACAACTCCACCTCCTGTTCTGGGGGAAATCTTGGTAACACTTAAAAAAATACATCACTGTGTTCCCTCATAATGGTAATTTACCCCAGGATGATACATTCATTTGAATAAACAATTTAAGCAAGGTATCCTTATTCATAGGGAATCAAAACCCACACCATTGAGTGTCCTTATAGAGGATATCCTGGTCTTCCTTTCAATTATAAAAGAGCATGGTATGTTTTGTAATTTGAAAATATATTTAGTTTTTATGATATTTGATATATGATCTATATAAAAAGACCAAATCCATCCTCATTATAGCATCAAATCCCACCAAGGGTAGTATCACAATATTTGCTAGAATAATATTTCCACATATTCTAAAAGGATAAGATCCCAACACTTGGGTAGAAATGATTCCACCACTTGGTGTTTTTTGGGATACCTCTACATCAAGGTATTGTGTATTCAATTAAATAGTTCTAGAAAAAGGTCATGATATAAAGGAATGTGTAGAACTATAATAAAATAAGACTTTTCAGTTATAGATTGAATAGTAACCGAACCTTGTATGATTTTTTTTCTCCTATTTAGTAGAAGTAAGTGAATAAGTCTTCCCTTTTTTCCTTTGTATTTCTTGGATGATGACACTAATTACCCTCAAGGGATCAAGGTTTAGTTCACCGGCTTTCATAATTCCATTTCTCCCTATATTTGTAGCATTAAACCACATGCGGTTCTCTTGTTTCCTACACCACATTATCCCACTTCCTCCTATCTCTATCACATTCACGGTCTGGGTTGAATTATTTCCCACAATTATAGAAATTTCATGTATCATTTTGGTAGTTACCATTATTACTCTTACAACATTTTCAACATGTGAGTAATTAATATTTATTTATATCATTATCATTAGACCCCCCACATGAAACTCCATCATTTGTTTCCTATCCCCAAATAAATTGACCTATTCTACCAACTACATATCCAATTTTAGATCACATAAAACACTTCTTCATAACTAAAAATTTCTCAAATTGCATTATCCTTTCTATGTTATTGTTTAAACCAGAAAATAATCTATAAATTTTTCTATCACTGTTGATAAAAAAACCTGAATCATACCTTGCAGGACTTTTGAAATTTGATTCGTAGGCTATGATAGATTCAGTTTATATTTGATTTAGCTCCATGAATTCTTTCCCCATCTTTAAAAGAATATTTTGGGGGAAATACATGTTGAGAAACATTTTAATAAAATATTCCCAATCCATGTTTTCAATTTCATCCATCGGATTTGTGTTCTTAATTAACTTTCACTACTGGTCAACCTCTACATAAAGATTATAAACATCTATATCTACCTTGTCTATCTTAGTATAGTGAAGTACAAAAAAATATCTTCTCTATTGAGTTAACCTATAGTTTTATGATTAGTAGATCAAAATATACACTAAAAATCATTGGTCATTTCCGTATAAAATAATCAATATCTAGTTTCCCCCTTATAGGTCAAGGTGGATGTTCAACATTGTTTAGTTTATTTTTCATAGCCTAAGATAGTTGGGGAAGCCATCACCATGATATTTTGAACTGCACCTTCTAATGAATTGGGTTTGTCATTCGGCCAATCGCTGCATTTTACCTACCATGGGTTGTTGTCTTGGACACAAATGGTTCCCACCATTTTCTAAAATAGAAAAGGGTTGAATAAAAATGTTAGACAACAATTCATGAATAATTTATTCCTTTGTCCATCTAACACTAAAAAAATATCTTGTGGGATCCCAATGTTTAGAATTCTTATAAAAAAATGATTCATGGGTTATTAGTTAAATGTAGTCTCATTCTAAGGGTTTCCACTATGGTTCTCTAATAATAATTCCTAAATTAACTAAACTATTATTTGATAACAACAATAGAGACCCTACTTTTCTTACCTAAGTATTACATCATTATAAAGATAAATAACATAAAATAATTACATAACCTGGATCCTAATGTTTAGTGTCATGGAAAATTTAAAACCATACATAATAATACATAATCATTTATTTAATTCTATATTTTATAGCTTTGTTGTGGTCATTCTATTCTCTATATTATAGGTAATCTCCTGAGGAATTACATCAAAGAGAGGGCTAATCTAAAATCCCAGTAAGAGTATAGATAATAACATGAATCAATATAATATGGGGTGAGCATAACCATCATAATAAAATCATCATAATATTCATGAAAAGAATAAATAAATAAAGACAAGGAATGTAGAAATTCATAAAAATTAAACATTATGTCGTAGTGGTCGACTACCACACATAGTTTCAAACAATGTTAGCATCATGTTAATGTATATTCCAATTTATCTCATGAGATAAATCAAATTAATAAATGAAATTGAGAACTATATAATTATAATCACATCCATCACATCTTAACATTTATGTGTGATATTTAATTTCACATGAACTGTCACATCATATCCTTTACATAATCATGCATTCCATAAAGAACATATAAAAATGTTTTCTGTAGAATAACCCATTGAAAAGAAATGGGTTTTACAAGAATATCTTAAAGAATAATGTCTTGAGTAAAAATTGGGGTTCCCAAAATAAAAATGGAATAATGTACTTGAGATAAGATTAATTAATCTTAATGAAGAAGAAACAATCTCAGCAAATGTAAAAGATGTGTTTTTAGAAAGAAGAGTTCGTTGGGAAAAAATATTTGTATTAAAAAAATAGATTTGAAACATGTATATCCAATAAAATATAATTTAAAGATACGGATGTGATATTTATGGAATATTAAAGAACAACCATACTAAAAATGGAGTGAGTGAGGGAACACCCTTGGAAATGGACTTCTGTTTGAGAATCCCCATTCCATATGTTTGAATGCTTCCTTCAATTTAATATCTCGAATAATCAAATTAAATTCATTAATAAGCATATCCAAAACCTCTTCTATATGTATTTTATTTATTAGAGATTTTTTAAGTTCACTTATATCATTTTTAGAAGTTTTATAGTTTAATTTCATCATTATAGAGTGTTCTTTTTCAGGGTTTTCAAGATCTATTCCCTTGTTTATTAGTATTGAAGTTCATTTACAATGAGAAAGAATCTCATGAATTGAAATTTTATGTTGTTAATGAACATAAATAATTGTTATTGGTATTATATTTAATTTTTTTATATCATTTGATGATGATTTATTAGATAGAACATTAATAAAAATAATATAATTTATTTTGGTCGTTTTTATGCCCATTATGAGATTATATCATTTTATTTAACATCTTATTTATATATTTGATATTGAACATTATATTACTTATAATATGTATAATAAAATTTTGTTAACCATAGTAATTATTGTAAGAGCATCCTTGAATGTGGTAGTGAAAACTGAAAGCTCATCGTCCAAGGTGGTGGTAAATCGACTCACCATATGGGATTTTTTCATGTTTTAAAATTTTTATACATTATCACTTAGTATATCATATTACAACATCAATGATTAGATAATTTTATAGTATTTATTCTCAATTTACTTTTCATAGAGGAATATATGGTGTTATGCACCTATTTACTTTTAGGTGGTGAAAATTCAACCCCATTGAATTATTTAACATGATCATATATTTATAATTTATTATTATAGTTTTAATTCAAGATTATACATTCAAAGGGTTATAATTTAAATGAAATAAATGAGGTAAAAAATTATTTCATAATCTAATCATTTGGGTGTTCTTATATTTTTCATTTAGGGAATATTATAATATATCCTTCATAAATTCTACATATTTTCATATACACTATACATTTAAGGATTTTTCAAGATCTATTAAAAATTTTCTTCTAATTGGATGTTTAATCCGGAGAAGACATTTTTAAAAGAAAATTTGATCTTATATATCTTTTCATCAATTATATTTTTCTTACGTGGTAATATTTTTTAATATTGTTTTACAAAATAACTCTGAATTCACTCAAATGATTTTTAATGACCTTTTATGTAATAGTTTTATATTATTAAGGATTTAATGGATGTTTAAATTGTTTTATGAAGGTCTCATTTTAAAATTGCTTTAAACAAAGTCAAATGGAATGTTTTTTAACAAATACACCAGTAACATATCTTCCCGCCACCATACTATTTTAATGCTATTTTATCTCATTTCATATTTTTCAATGTTTTTAAATATAAAATATTTTAATTAAAATATACTTCAAATTTTTTTCTTCCATACTCATCTAAACTCTAAAATAAATTATTTTACTATAAAATATTGTTTTATAATTATTTTATTGACATCCCTCATTACTTGATTAATTTTGTAGTCATTAAAATTATATTAAATCATTTCTTTTCTTATGATCACCTTTAATCAGACATATCCACATTTTATATATCAAGTAAATTCTTATTCCATAAACCACATAACAATTCTACATATAGTGTTTTATAAATAATCTTATTTTATTTACTTGGTAAATCATGATGCATTATATTCTTTACTCAATATGGATATTTATTGATAAGGGTTTTTTTGAATTATATTGACTATTCAATATATGAGGAATGAATTAGACATGTATTTATGCGTGGTGCTTAGTTATAAATAACTCCTCAATGCATAAAAATTTCTAATGAGAAAAACCCATTACCTAATAATAATAAATTCATTTTTTATATAAACCTACATATTTATAAAATCATATTGGACTAAGGCCTTGATGGTAAAGATATAATGATGTACTATATTACGATGTATAAGTATAATAATTTAATTCCATGAGACTTTACTTATTATTATCCATGAGATTACTTAATTTTCATTTTCTATGGATGTATTTCGTGATAAAGTTATTCATTAAATGAAACATGTTTTTAGTTACATTTCAATATTGATTATGAATTATCAAGTCATTATAGACTCAAATGTATTTTAACCTTATTGGGAATATAATATCACTATATATATTTTTCCATTCCCTATGATATGTAAAAGGATATTATTAATAATATCATGAATGACATAATGCTTCTTATTAAATTTTTATACATTTTCTCTGTAATATGGGAATCATGTGTGTATTTGGTTCATCAAGACTACTAAACTGATTGATCCTTGGTGAAGTTATCCCTTGTATCATATTGAAATGTAATAAGGAAGAAACCAAATCTAGTTTCCTATTGTTGGGGCTGTTACATTGGGTATCAAAGGAATTTTGTAGAAACATTGTGAATGAGATTTCAAATGAACAAAGATAACATGATAATTATGATAATACCTTATAGAAATTGAGAACATTGACCATTTTGGTATTTTTATTTCATGCCACAATATTTATGTTGATTATGAGCTAACTCAATGTGTGCCATTATTAAGTGACGATGCCTAATGCATGAAATGGAATCAACACCCATAGTCAATTTGGGTATTTCCCTATTGATTTATCTACTACAATTGGTGTTTGAACTATGTAGATCATGACCATATTATATTTTATGGATTGAGTTATGAAAAATAACCTATACCTTAGATAGAAACCTATTATTCCACAACATCACTCACTTATGTTTGATAACTTAATTTGATAAAAACATCCATATTTTAATGAAAATAATAATACATTTTTAGATTATCAATGTATTATGTCTCATGAAAAGATATTATTGGCTCTAGGAAGTAATAAAATCGAATGACTTACTATACCATTGCATATATTTAGAGGATATTCAAATGAATCATTGTCATTGATCCAAAATTGAAAATTGATTAAGGAAATATCAAGCATTGAATGATGAAATTTTAATGTGAAATTATTTGAGAAATTCTATCTAAAAGAACATTGTGTTGAAATATAGAGCATGTTCTTCAATTTGTTGATGAATGAATAGGAGGGTGTGGCAGAGTATGAGGCAAACATTAAAAGTTTATCCAGGCATGTTTTGGACTGCATAAATAATCTAAAATTGAATATTGATCACTTCATAGATGTTATTAATCAGAGTCTCTAAAGGGAACTAGTTTATAAAACATTTTCTTCATACTATTTTATAGTATCAGGTTCCATTAAGATAAATAAGTAATTTTATTATTCAAGAAAATAGTAATTTTATAGATCCTACATTATCAACGGATATCAAGATAATAGGAGGTCAGTTGAGAACTAATAAAAATAGAACTTATAAAACAAGAAGAAGGGGGACAATAAATTTCCATTATATACAAATTGTGAAAATAATAATCCAATTAAATGTTTAAAGAGGATGGTAAGTTTCTATAAGTGATTTTATAAGGTTCATCTAGCTAATGAATATAAGATAAATAATTAAACCACTACTATATAGTTTATTAGCAATATAGTGATGGGGAATTATTTAAACTGGGTTTCCTTGAATAAGGATAATGTTTTATTGATGAATAGTAGCAGATAAGGCCAAACATATGAAATTAATACTGTAGATGTGGAAATTACAAGAACTTTTGTGGAAGGTACACTTATAATAAACTCTATAAGTGAAAATGGTTTATTTGATTTTACTTCTACCCAAATTCTATATCTGAAAAATTTTATAAGGGTATCACATCACCACCATAATAATTAGACGTTGATATAGTTTTTAAATATTAAAATGGTATGATGGGAACATATTATGTTTATATCTCTTATCCTATAGAAATGTATTGGAATTTACTTCCTATAAATCCATTAATTCTAATGGTAGTTGAATTTTATGTTGTTTTGGGCATGAAATGATTCTATAATTATAAATATCATATGAATTTTTGTGGAAAGATTACATTCTATATTCTAAATAAATCAATTAATGTCTATTTATGTGAGGATGAACATAAACTCCCAATGGTAATTAATTCCACGATATGGGGTTTACTACATATTCATGAGGGATATTTATTTCAGATGGTTCGGAAAAAACACAATATTGAATATATGCCTATTTTATAGGAATTTGTTGACGAATTTCCAAAAATATTTTCCTATTCTTTCACAAAATTGTGATGTGGAGTTCTCAATAGAATTTATCTCTAGGGTACACCTATTTCAAGACTCAATATAGAATAGACCAGATTGAGTTATAGAAATTTGATATGAAACTCCAAGATAATCAAGATAACGGATTCATTATTCTATTTCATGAACATGGGCTACAGCTAGTCATTTTGTTGAGAGTAAATATTGTCCAATGAATATTTTCATTGATTATTGAGAAATTAACAAGATCAATATTAACAAAATGTATCATATACCTAATATCAATTATCTATTTGATTAACTAGGTGGAGTAAAATATTTTTCAATGATTCATATTTGATATTGATATCATTTGATATGGGTCTAGAAAGATGATATACCCCATAAATCTTTCCATGTGTGGTATAGTTGTTACAAATCTGTAGTAATTCCACTTGGACATACATGTTGTAATGTCTTGATAAGCGTTCTGCACACTGGTGCCCAAAGTCAGTTTTTCACATGACCTCAGGTGTGTCTCCCCATACCCAAGAGGCTGATGAATAGTATTAAGGGTGTAATATCAAAAATGGGGAAGCTATACACTCCTTATCAGAGTAACACACTAGAATAAATAAAACAATAATAACTAAAATATATAACCAATATAAAACCCAAACTAGTGAAAATGATGAGTAAAATGGGAATACAATTTAAAAAATTGGAAATTAGATATGTCATGCCAAATACATGTCTTGTGTCAATATAAAAAAACAGAATAAATAAAGACATATAAAACTTTCATGTGGGTACAAATTTACATCTAGACCTCCCATCCATTCTTCATCAAAAATCAACCATCTAACATAGATACTTTACTATTATCTTTCCCTAGAAACATGAATTCTATTCGGGTACCGATCCAGAAGCCCAAGTAGGGTTGGAGGTCAACTCTGTAGGACCAATGCCATTTTAAAAATATTATTTAAATAAAAGTTGACTAAATTTTATTATGAATAAATTAAAATTCATAATTTAATAGTAGTGATATTAATTATTATTTAAAATAACTAAATAAACCATCGGTTTCCAAGGACACCTGAATAATATTACCCACTTTAGCCCGTGCTGAATTCTGAACCATATCACATAATCAATTCAAAAATAATTATTAAATAATATATTTATTTATCCATTTAATTTCAATTAATATAATGGTTAAATGGAATCATACTCTAATGCGAACATTTTGGGCCTTTATCTCCATGCCTAGGACCCCATGGGCTTTGAGGTTATAGTTTGTGTCCCATACAAATTTATCAATAAATCACACAAGTTGGATTTTGGTGCTACAGACCATGTCCCACACACAATTATATATCAATCACATAATTGAGATTTTTATTTAGCAGACCATGTCACACACACATTTATCACTATTGTCTTTTGATGAAGTAGACCATCTCCCAAAAATAACTATCAATCTCTCACTATGGTTTTTGGTGGAGTAGATCATATACCACACATGAATATCAATTTATGTCCCAATATATCAAATATACCAATATCAACTATATCATAATATCTCACATATATAACTTTAATAGATATTAATTTAACATTAACCATATTTTCATAATTTCATCACATCGACGTTAACCCAACCATCCCATAATTTCAATTGTCATATATTTTTTAAACAGATGAATTGAACAATCATGAAATCCATTAAATAATTCATAAATTAATTAATCCAAATTCAATAATCTTAATACTCCACCAATTAATTAACCAATAAATTAATTCAATTCCACATTCACAAATATTGATTAAATAATTAACCAATTAATTAATCCAAATCAACCCATTGAATACTCACAAAAATATAATTATCAATTAATCAATTTATTTATCCAATTCAAGAATTACAATCACAAATTAATTAATTATAAAATTAATTAATCCAATTTCACAATCCAAATATCCCACTAATAAATTCAACAGTTAATTACTCCATTTTCATGCTTCCATTAATTTATCAATCAATTAATTAAATACAATTATGATTCAATTGACAAACATTCAAATTGAAATTTCAAAATGAATACAAACAATTGAAATCAAAACTATAGGAATTGAATTTAGACCACCTACCTTAGGATTTACAATGATTTCATTCCAATGGAAATCCCCAATTCAAGTGAAATGATCATGGGGAAGATGAAGAACATGAATTAAATCTAAAACCTAGATCCACTATCAAATGGATTATATTTTGAAAAACTTAGATCAAGATCCATCACATCAGTGGAAAATTTCTCTACCTAGAATGGAAAAAACAAGGGGTGAGAGAGAAAATTAACTAGGATGATAAACCCTTACTCATAGGGGTGTATATCAATATTCTAGTCTTCGAATAGATAATAATTGAGATCACAGGGCATTAGAATCCATCATAGAGCCTCCAAAAAATGATATAAATTGATAAGTGATGTGATAGGATTACTTTTTAGTTAATTTCATGTGTTTGAGTATTTTTATGTGATTTTTAGGGGTAACTAAAATTGCATGCATAGTTTCCTGGTCTAGGGTGCAATGTTTTCCAATCCATGGAGTAAAACTATCCATCTCTTATGGGGAAGTGTACAGTTACTCCAAATATGGGGAACAATTTTAAAAACAATGTGCATCCTTACAAATACCCTCTATTTGGTTTATCGCAGTTTGGAAAAGCATGCACCAATTGTGCACAACCCCTTATCCTTTCACAATTCTCTAATTTCTTGAAAAAAAATCCCTATGGTAAAATCCCAACAAGATGTATTAAAAAAAAGGAAAAAAGAGAACTTGTAAATGAGTATGAGACACCTCTAAAAAATATATAGATCTTACAATATCCCCATCATAAAATCACTTCTCCATAAGTTTTACTCCCATGCATCTCTAAGATCCCAATGTAAAAAAAATGGGCCATTGAGGACACATATCTACTTATCCCTCCCATATTTCCTCTTGATGAAGACCATGCTTGCAGAATAGTGAAACAATCGAACTTGTATTTACCTACAATAAATTATCACTACAATCCAAAACATGTACCATATTATCTACAAGGGATTCATTGGTATCAATATTAACATCATCCATATCAATCACAAGAGATGGGTCAATGCAATACCATCAATGTTGTGAAAAATAAAAAACGTCATGCATAGAATTGTACCTATGTGGAAGAGGCCATCGATATTCCACTTCCCAAATCCTATTCACAATCTCATACAATCTAAAAAATCTAGGCTCTAACGTGGCCTATCTCTATATCATGCAGTGGCCCAATCTAGGTGACACCTTAAAAAATACACGATCAACCACAACAAATTATAAGGGATATCAATGTCTAGAAGTATATGAATTTTACCTAAACTGAGTCATATCCATATTATTTAGAATTATATGAACCTACTCTGATGTCTCCTGTAGGATACTCCATCCTAAAAACTATGACTCACCTACCTCCAAGTAATATAGATGTGATCTGCATGACCTACCATAATGAACCTAATATGGGGTCATCTAGGTAGTTCACCAATGACTATTATTGTAGGATAACTTAATGTGTTCCAAGTGATAATACAAATACACACTGAAGTAAAGAATACAAGATCATAGCATATCCTCAAGTATATTTATATTACATTTTAAATTCCAATATGTCTATGGGAGGAAAGCTATAATCAGTAAAACCACTGTACCAAGCTCCTTCTATAAGCCTTGTCATAAGAAAAATATAAAATGCGAGTCACAGGATAAAATAATTCTTAGAGGGACTTCAAGAATTCTGACTATCTATTAGTTATACAAGTCTCCAAATTTTTCCACTAAGAATTCCTCCAATATCAGTATTAAATTTAATTCTTTTTTCAGGGTTTCCACCACCACTCAAATAGCGTCATTCTTTCTATCTGATCTTAGGAGACCCACAAAAAATTCCATAGTAGCATCTTTAGAATTAAATCATGAAATATACAATAGTTTGAGTAATAATTTAGATCTTTGATGCTCAACCTTCACCTATTGATATGCGTAGAATCATGTCATGAACATGGTTATAATCAATTTTCAGGCTCGGACACAAAAGGTTTCTATGTAGTTCACGATAAATTTTTTTTCACACCTGGATGAACTGCCTACATCATGGCATGAAATTCACACATCATCTCCTATCACATTCTTATAGGTTTAGTAACCTAGTTCCCAAAATATATGACCTCATCCTTATCTATATTCCAATTGTAAGGAGACTCCCCACCTTCAATTCTTTCCATCAAGGCTAATAATTTCACATCCTCATACTTTGTACACCTGATCCATCTCAAGAGTGTAGAATCTAATGAAATTTACATGAGATTCATATTCTCCTATATATGTGGAACCACAACATGTATCTCAACTAGAAAATTAATCATTTTCCACTCTATACATTGCTTCAGAATAGACTGAGTCTGAGTCTTCTTACATAAATCATTAGCAACACTATTTCCCTTCTCATGCTTATATACTGGCTTGGAATCAAATGACTGCATATACTCAACACACCTACACTACCGAAGATTCTAACATCATTTAAAAAAATATTTACTTTGAGCCCTTGTGATATGTATAAACAATAAACATTTCACCCAATACATAATGTTGCAATCACTTCAAAGAATGAACAACTAATTCAAACTCGTGGTCATGTATAGGATATTTCTGTTCATTTAGCCTCAATTATCGAGGCCCATAAACCATAAACCCATCTACCTAAAGTAAAAGTGCTCCAATACCAATACCAACAGTACCAAAATTTACCATATACAATTCCCCTAGCTCAGATATGAGAAAGATTAATATCATTTTTATGCACTTCTTCAGATCCGGAAATGCATTCAAACATGCTCCAAACTATTCAAACATTACTCCCTTCTTGGTCAAACTTGAAAGAGGTTATTCATAAAGGGAAAAGTATTGGATGAACCTCTGATAGTAGCATTATAAACCTAGAAATAAATTTATGTAAAATAAATTCTTGGGATTCTACAATGAAACCAATTCCTGAAACATATATGGGTCAACCAAGACACCTTTCTATGATATGATGTGACTTAAGAAATATACCTGATGCAAACAAAACTGACACATAGATAGCATATCATATAGATGATTCTATCTCAGTGTAATTATGATTATGATAATATGTGGGGAATAATAATCATGAGTCTTGGTGTACCCCATTATTTAATCCAAAAATATTACCACAAATAGATCCAGTTACACATGGATGATTCGGTTTATCATGTCCCCAAAAACTATTATTGAATTCATCATACCAAATCGAATTACAACTAAATAATAATGTCCATAACTTCTGTTGAAATCTGTCCACAGTATATTAGATGATCAAACTCTCAACTTATGAAACCCTGATCTCACATTTATCTTAGAGAAAACACAATATCCCCACAATTGGTCAAAAATATCATCGATGTGTAGAAGAGGATACTAGTTCTTCTCTGTCTTCTATTTCATTTTTCGATAATAAAGACATAATCAAAATTTTATCATTAGGATTTTCAGAAAATAAGACTCGATAACCCCAAGGATACATAAGCAGATGGATAAACCCCTTATCCATCAAATCTTATGTCTGAGCCTAAAGCTATTAAAGTAGTATTAGTTCTATTCAGTATGGTGGAATAAAAAATAACTCTACCCTCAACAATAACCCAAATGTAAATTCCACATATATCATAGGTGGAAGCCATGATAAATCTTCAAGAAACACATCCTAAAATCAATCCACTATGGGTGGAAATAATTCTTTCTTCACAGACCCATCATCCAACAATAGATTAGAAACCTGGGTAGTGAACTCTCACAGTTTCTAATAAAATTTCCCTTCACAACGTACCTAGATATCCCATTCTCCATGATGATTATATTTTTCACCCTCAAGAGAAATAAAAGTCACTCTCATGTGGTAAAACTATATGTATTATCGGTATTTTAGTAACCAGTCCACACCCATTTTTAGATAAATTCTTGTCATGTCCAGGATATAAAGATTCAAACTGAAATAATACTCCCCGGTCTTAAGAGAACAAACCTTGTAAAAATTGATGTCTCTTGACTGTACTCGTAATAGTGTATCTATCATAATAATTCTACTCACAAACTCCACTTCGATGCTCATAAAATTTAAAAGTGTGAATATATATAAGGATGAAAGGAACCGGTATCAAATAAGAAACTAGATTGAATTGAATCTATAGGAATATTACCTCCAACTATCGATGACCTATCCTCACCATCCACCGGTGTATGCTGAATGACATGTAACAATCCTACCCCTATTCCATGTAATGATGTATGAGTCCCCTAAGCTACACCACTCCATTGATATAGAAACACTTTCCTATAGTAACCTCATTCACCACCTCTACCACCATGACTAGTAAGACTATAACTTCTATATTGGTACGATGTAGAAGGAACCTTCCCACACTCTGTTTCTTCCTATATAGTCCATCAATACTCATCTGCCATGGGTTCCTACATAACCTCTATAAATGACCAATCCTATTGAAATACCAACACTCTACCGATGGTTAGGGGAACTGCCTATTAGAGTTTCCAAATCAACCACACTAATGACTAATCACTTTATAAAGGACATAAGTAAATTAAAATTTCCCCTAACCACTCACATTACAATCACCCTAGATAACAATCTCGTAGTGAATCTTACATCTGGAAGAAGTTATTCCTCCATAACATCCATCTAAAGAAACATGTCTTCAATGGGAAGCCTCCTTTAGGTTCCCCTTACATATGAGGTTCTGATTCCGAAATTTTAAGAACATTTTAATCATGAAGATATTCTCTTGGGTCATAATTACACATTATTTCCCATCATGAAACCTTTTTACTAAATTAGCCACATCTCCTACCGATGATGGGATATACCACTATAAATATATAGAGATACTAGAAGAATTTATAAAGGACATAGTTCCCTAAGTCAATCTCATGAACTCAACATCTCTCTTCTATCTCGAAATCTCCAGGTAAATTTTCTCTAAGACATGATCTTAGATGTCCTTAAATATCATCTTTTGTAGTTATTCATATTAAGTATATGTTTCCTACCAATGATTCACCTGAACACATAATATTTAAGTAGAAAATTTGACTATCTTCTTTGAAGGAGTCTCCAAGTGGTCATTTATGGTCTTTATGGAATCAATCTAGAGCCCAGATGCCTCTGATACACCCCTCTAGTGAAATTTGTTGGGTGCTATAATTGGAACTCTCATTTATGATCAGACATGATTTTTACAACATGATTTTTTTCTCTTCCCATGAAGTACATAAACTATTCAATTTTCTCTCAATTCTACTCCATTACATCCTCACCTTGTACTATTAGGGCCCCAGGTTCCATTACTGGTAGACCATCCACATCCAAAACCACATATCATCCTCTGAACAAATGTTTTCATGGATGAATATATTTACAATGACAAACCAATGCGTTATGACACAATTTTATAGTTTAACACATTTATGTAAGAGAAATTAATAAAAATTAATAAAAATTCATTCCTTCAATCCCCACAACACAATCAAAATGGAGGTTCTATCACTACCCTTAACCATCCTACATATAGGTCAAGATTCACAAAGTGTAAAAACATTCTCGTATGTATGTCTCACATTATAAAACCATTTTTTCACATCATGAATTATTTTGACATTTTCAATTTCACATTATGAACCTTTTCATTTCAATTTCACAAGTAAGGAATAAAATTAAGATTAAAATCATACCCAAAACAAATTTATCATGCATGCCTAAAATGTCACAAAATAACACTAAGTGCCTAGAATGATGCATGCATGCTCAAATATCATGCCATACCGGGCACACAAGTCAAATCTAAAAAATTCTTAGGAATTATTATCACATCACACAAAAATTGTGTCACCATAGGTGAAATTACATCCAACTATAAAAACACACATAAATAACAACAATCCAACCCTAGGTACATTGGTTTTCCAGAAAAAATGGGTTATCTACTCCCATTACTGAGATTATGTTCAAGGATAAAAAATTCATAGTCTACAAAATAACATCCCCAAATAGTAATAAAAAAGAAAATAAAAAAATAATTCTCTAATATGTCTTTGTAACAACATAACAAGGGTGTCACAAATTGGTTCCCCAAGTTGATTGGTCACACGACCTCAAGCATGCCACCGCATATGTAAGAGGATATGCACTATTAGCAAGGGGAAAATATCAATCATGGGGAGACTATACCCTATTTGTCAGATTAATACACAATCATAAAAAATACAAAAATAAGCATAAGATATAATCAATAGCCTAACCAAAATTGTGAAACATGATTACCAAAAGAGGAATACAATATCCAAAACATAAAATTAGATATTTCATGCCAAATACATGTCAAATTTCAATATAGAAAACCCCAAAATAAATAAAGATATTGAAAACTCCCTTGTTGGTCTCAAATCACATATGGTTCCCATGATCCATCCTAAATAAACCATCTAACATAGGTCCTTTTCCCATATCATGTCCTACAAACATGAAGTTTATTTAGGTATTGATCAGGAATCCCAAGTAAAGTTTGATTACGTCTTTTGTAGCCACCACAACCAACATCTAAAACAATATCCAATCAACAACAATGGATTTAGTTAGATAATGAATAGATCACAATACATAAGGAAACAATTATCAGATTTATTATTATTTAAATTGACCACATAAACCTCCAGGTTCCCAAGGAAACCAAAACCACAATACCTTCTTTGGCCCATGCAAGAGTCTGTACCAGATCACATAATCGATTGAAAAATCATTATAACCCATTTGATTTTATTATCGATTCATTTTCAATTTATATAAATTCTAATTGGAACCATAGTCCATTACCAACATTTTGGGCCTATATTGCTAGGCTTAGGACCCCATGAGATTTTAAAGAAGTATTACATGTACGACACTCATTTATCAAGAAATCCCACAAGTAGGATTTTGTTGCTGAAGGACAGGTCCCGCACTCATTTATCATGAAACCACACAAGTGGGATTTTTATGTAGTAGACGATGTCCCACGCACAAATATCAATTAATATCAAAATAACACATATATCAAAATATCAAATATATATTACTTCAATCGGGGTTAATTTGACATTAACCCTCTTATCACTATTTCATAACATTGTGGTTAAGCCAACTATTTAATAATTCCAATATTCAATTATTTCATAAAAAATCATTTGAACAATCACATAATCTTTTAATTAATTCAAAAATTAATTAATCCCAATCCAATAATAATAAAAGTCCAACAATTAATGGGTGAATTAGTTTATTCAATTCCACATTCACAATGATCAACTAATTAATTCAAAAATTAATTAATCAAATTGAACACATTTAATAATCAAATTAATATATTAATTAATTAAATAATTAATTAATAAAATTCCACAATTCAAATCTCCCATTAATCAATACAATAATGAATTAATTCAATTTCAAAACTCTAATTTCACATTATCTAATTCAATAATTAATTATTCCAATTTCAAGTTTCCATAGATATATTAATCAACTAATTTATTCAAATAAATATTCAATTACCAAACATTCCTTTTGAAATATAATAATTCATACCTGAAATTGAATTAAAGACTTTGATAATTTAATTTAGACCACCTACCTCAGGATTTATGATGATAGTTTTCCAATTGAAATCCCCAATTGAAGAGAAATGGTCAAGAACACGGTGAAGAACACAATATAGATATGAAACCTATATCCAAGATCAAATTGATTATATATATATATATATATATTAAAACATCGATCTTGATACCTTAGAAACAAATGAAAACCTTCCTTCATAGGGTGTTAGAAACACGAGATAGAGAGAGAGAGAGTGGGAGTAAAAAAAGTTGGATGAGATACTCTTTTTTGTAGGGGTGGATATCTATAAACTGGTCTACAAATTTCCAAGATCAGAGGTTGGGGGGAGTTCAAATCCTTTTTTTCACCTATAAAAATGATAAAAATTCATTATTTTAAATCTATGATCTATTTGGGGTTAATTATCGATGTTTAGGTATTATTAAGTGAATTTTCAGGGTAATTAAAATAGTATTCATGATTTACGGGGAAGAGGGGTATTGTTTTCAAAACCATCCATAAAAACTGTATGCCTATTCTGGGGATGGGGGTGCATGGTTACTATTAACAGGGCTACAAGTTTGAAAAACTATGTTCCAAACATGCAAATAACCAATGTTCTGTTTCATGTGGTCTGCTAAGATGAGGTTTCATCTTTGGAAAACCATGTTCCAATTGTGTACAACCTCACTTCCTTCCAAAAATTATCCAATTTTACACAATATCTTCCAAAGGTAAAACACCATAAAGATTACTCAAAATAAAGAAAAAGTGTACTTGAAAATGATTTTGATTCACCTCTAGAAAATTTTGGGATCAAACACTATCTGTCTTGAAATATTCATGCAATTAGTGAGTAAATTATTTCATGAAATAAGTTACTAGTTTTTGGTTATTTTTATATATGATATTATTTTACATTCAAAGATAAATTAATACCATTAAAAACAATTGGGGATTTGGTTGATGATATAATGGAAAGATAATATATATGAAAAAAATTCATTGTGTGTATTTTTGTGATAAATATTCTCATTCACATGTCATATAGTTTCACCTCAGGGTATATAAGTGGATAGATCAATGATAAAAGTTATTAACTAGTAACCTAGAGTAACCATGAAAATAAATATTAGTATTACTACTATGCTGGTACGATACTACTGATTCTTTTTGTGAGATTTAACAAGACTACATAATCCACACAAAATATTGACATCGAAGGGAGAAACGTTCTTAAATATAGAGGAGTTTTAGGATAATTTCAATTAATTAAAGATATTTGTATTCATCACACGTGTTCTTAGACTAGCCTAAATTGGATATGAGTTTTTGATATATAGTGATGCATCAAATAAATAACTGAGATGAATAATCATATATAATAACTGAGTGATAGCCAACTTCTCCCACCAATTAAGAATTAATGACATAAAAATACTTGACTCCTACTTTAGATATGGGAGTGGTATTTTTTCAATAATGATATATTGGAATTATCTGAATGGTGAATTCGATGATATATATTCTGATAATAAAATCATTAATTACATATTTACAATGAAATAGTTTAATATGCACCTAATAAGATAGTTTTAATTGATAAAATATACTAAATACTAAATACATTACAATGGAGGATAGGTGAACAAGGTGGGTAATTATTTGAGTTCAAATTACAATGTTAGTTTTTCTATGATTATGATTGAATGAGATAGAATATTAATGGATTTTTAGAATATGGATTCTGAAATCATGATGAAAGGGGGTATTACATATCAACACCATTTGTATCTTTAACCATAAATTAATGAGTGGATTAAAAAGGTACATGAGGAAGATGTTGAATTATTGAAAAAGGTTGGAGAATGTTCCTAATTTTAATGATGAACATTCTGAAATGATGAGTTTAAAATAGCCTGTCTGTGTTCTTTCAATACAAAACATAAATACACAGCTATTGGATGAAGCTCATAATACATCATTCACTATTCACCTCGAACGTATAAAGCATTATTGGAAACTTAAAAAGTATTTATTGTGTGATAACATGAAATTGTGTATTGAAAATTATATAACCAAATTCTTTGTGTGTTAGAAAGATAAGGAGGAGAGAAAAATGTATAAGGGGGTTCTACAACCATTTCTCATACCAGACTGATAATAGAAAAACATTAACATGGATTTCATCATTAAAATCCCCAAAACATCTGAAGTGAATAACTCTATTTGGGATATAGTCTTCCAACATATAAAATAAGATCATTTTATCATTATTAGATAATATTTCTCTCTTGTTCAACATTATTTGTTACACATTAACTAAGTAGGAATTGTTCACTGAATTCCATAGTCAATATTATCTAATCAAGATATGAGGTTTACATTAATGTTCTGAAGAAGTCTCCAATATGATATAGATACAAATATATATTTCAATACATATTATCATACATAGATGAGTGGTCAGTATGAGAATGTAATTGAAATTATATAATATGTTTTGAGAGATTTATATAGGGATTTCAAAGGTGGTTTTCATCAATATCCTACTTTGGCATAATTTTCATACAATAATAACGTGCAATCATGCATTCATATGGATCCTTATGATTCCCTCTATGGAATATTTTATAAAAATCCAATGTTTTGGGAATAAGTTAGATAAATAAATCTATTGGGTCCTGATATAATTGAGGAAACTAAAGATAATGTTATATCACTTCCAAAGTACATAAGGGAAGGTCAAAGTTTACACTAAAAGTTATGAAAATAATTTTCATTGAGATATAGTGATTGATGTAAGGTACAACACATTACTTTTAATATCTTCTATAAAATATTTTCATGATATTTTTTATGAAGGGAATGATATTCCGAAGTAATATATTTCCATTTTAAATACTTGATCGTATTGGGTAGTATCTTTTCACTTGGTTCTTACACTAAATATCTACCAAGTTTCGGATGTGTTCCATTAACCACTATTGAGGATGTATGTACCTGATCCATCATATGTCCTAAACTCAATGGTCATACCACTATAGTATGATTGGTCTTATGACAAACAACTATTTGAGATCTTGGATTTTAGAGGGAAGATTCTACAAAACAACACAACTCACCTGATCAATATTTTCGAGTGAAATAATAAATCATTGGATATAATATGGGAACCATATAATGTGATGATGAATAATTATCCTTGGTTGTTTAAATTGGAGTGATGTAATTTCAAGAGAAAAATTATTCTTGTCGGATTAGTATAATGTAATACCCTGAGACTTGATGATATATTAATCCTAAAAAATAGAATTTATTTGGTCTCATTCATCAAAATCTACCTAGAGATTCAAAAAAACCATGAAAAAAGTTCTAAATATTATTAATTGAAATTATATCAGCTTTTAAATCATCTTTTAAATTTTTTACTTTTTTTATTTTTTGGATTTTTCTAAAAAATAGTTTTTTTAAAATAAATGTTGAAAAATATCAATTTTTGTCAAACTATAAAATTTTTAATTAAGTAATTTAGAAGATGGGATGGTTCCTATGTGATAAACCCTGTGATCCTACAAAAACAAGAACAGGGTTCAAAAAAATGCATGTACATTGAGGATTATGGAACATACGGTGTGGCATGCATGATGGATTTAGGATACAGATAGGTTGCGACGTAAGCATAATGATGCTGACATGATGATGAACTATGAATTTTATTCATGTTCATGGGCCACTTGGCATTATTCTTATAGAATATGTAATATGTTTCCCTCTTACCAAATAGAACGACTTCTTTTCATCCAAAATAAAAAATAGTTTTCAGCCCCAACAAAAAAATGAAATTTGAAAAAAAATCAATATTTGATTTTATATTAACATGTTATATTATAAATTTTATTTACAATAATCAAATTAATAACATTAGTTTCAAAATTTTACATGTTTTTATAAAAGTTAATATTTATTCTCAAAAACACATTTGTTAAAAACAAATGTTAACAGCATATTATGCATTAATATAAGAATTAATTTCATCCACTTATTTAAATTCGATCATGAAATATGGATTCTAAATTTGGAATCAAGAGGTTAAAATCTGTTATATATATCTCTTTTAATTTTAGAGATTATAAATAGAAACCCTGGTAAAAAATTTCATCATGATAAAGGTTATATCAGTTAAATATGGTTATAAATTATGTTTTAAGGCATAAAAAATATATTAAATACATGAATTTATTTTATTGTATGAGGTTAATTTGACCATATACATCGTTACATTGAATATATGTCATTTTTATAAAATATAACATTAATATTGATATTTTAGTTATTTTAAGTAATGAAAAATGAAAAATGCCACTCCCTTGCCATTAAATTTGTCTTATATGTTCACATAAGAATTAAAAAATTGATGACTAAATCATAAGGGTTGTTCGGATAATAATGATATCCTTTGTTATTGTAATTTATTTTTAATTTTTTGTGGTTATGTAATTACATTAAATGTGTATAAAACACTAACATATTTCTAGTGAAAGTAGTGGAAAATCAAAGTAAATAAATTTGAAAACAGTAAATGTAATGCATATACAATGTGTTATAGTGGAAAAATAATTTTATATTTAATTATAATTTATTATTTATGGTAAAATGTCTTAATTTTGAATTCCATCTTTGTCTTTATGTCATTTAACAAAAAGATTTCTAAATTTTTCTAAATGTGACATTAATAGTCTTTTATGATAAATAATATTTTTGAAAATTATTTAAAAATAATAAATAATATTTAAATAAGAAAATTATGACTATAAATAATATAAAATTTCATCTACTAACCATTTATAATCAAAGGTTTAACATATAATCAAAATTTAAACTATTTAAGATTGAAATTGTTGTTATTGCGATGATTGTTAAAATGAAATATAAGTATTAAAGTAGAAAATAAAATAATAAAAAATTATTTTATGAATTTACATTGACAATTTCCTATATTATATTTTATAGTAGGGCCATATGGTGCTACTTTTTGTAACATCCCAAAAAGGTTCGGCCAATAATCATGTAGTTGGACCAACCGCCAAATAGCCCCAAGAGTTCCTCCCATTATTCTATAGGTAACTCAGTAGCAGTGAGGATCTAATTGTGGTATGGTGGGGAGACTATACCCTCAAGTACAATGTGGTACAAATTTATGATAATAATAAAATCATTAGATAGTAGTGAAAGTAGTAATAAAATATAAGAAACATAGTGGATGAAAAATATAATGACATGGTACTGTGGAAAATGCCAATATACAACTAAGCATGAATGCATTCCCATGTGATGGTACTTAATAAAGCAAAAAAACTTTTAGCAGACTATATGATATAATATAAGGGAAAATACAAGAAAAAAATTCCCTTCGGGTAGTCTTCTTGAGAATCTTGAGCACTAGATTAGTCCAGTGCTTTTACCTCCCAAATACAATGAACAACATAAGAGAATTATCAAGACCTGTGAACTAGAGGATCTTCATGGGTACCCCAATACAATAGTGGCCCAAGTAGGGTGTGATATATGCTCAGTAGTCCACCACTACCAATGAATAAATCATAATCAAGTACATGCATATAAAATTAAAAAGTGTATATATATATATTTATATGAATGTAATATAGAAATATAAAATAATTAAATAACCAAGTGGGGATACAGTTCCCTTCAACACTAACCCAACAATAACTTCTTCATCTTAAGTTGAAATGGAATGGATCAAAGGTAACCTATGTTAAAGGTATAAAAAGAAAAAATGATCATCCAAATTTAAATACCTAAAAGGGATCGAACATATATGTGTAATTAGGCCAAGTGTATGTGCCCTTTTATTCAATTACTTAATGTCTTTAACTTAAATAATAGTGGAATCCCTAGTATTTTTTTATATGGATTCATGCTCTTGTCTAAGGTGAATCTTATAAAGGAACATGATTATCGCAATAGGTGATTAGAAGTTTACGATAGTTGAAAGGAGCATGTTAATGGGAATCCATATAAAGGAGTTTAAAGTGTCACTCCATACGTATGTAAAACCAGTCTCTTCGGATTCCATCCCTAGTATCTCATAAAGGGGTTCTGACCATCACATGGGGCATGGTGGAACTAGTTTTTCAACTGATCCCTTCCATAGGTGCTCATCATGGAATCAGGACCACTTATATGGAGGTAAGATAAATGTTTGGTGAGCCTATAAAATATATAATACATATTTCCCCTTGCATATGAAGCCCCATCAATTCAATTACTGGACCTAAGCACTCTAGAAAAAGGAATATGGGTATATATCAAGGCATGGACAATACATTATTATTTTTTAACTTAATACACTAAAGGGGAAAAGTATAAAACCCTTCCTCATCATAGATAAGGCACAAGTAGGAGGATATGTATATTAGAAATCCATATCACAAGTAATTCATACTAAAAGAGAGGTCCATGTCCATTAACCATTTAAATAAAAATATATTATGGTTTATATGTTAAACATATAACCCATAAAATGAAATGAATCAATAAGTTTTACATTTCTGGTTTAGAAGAAATAATACCTCAATATAGGGGATTTATTAAAAAAATTACATTGTTATCAAACAATTCATTTCATTTCATTTAAATAATTTTAG
This sequence comes from Viscum album, assembly GCA_963277665.1. Classification (NCBI taxonomy): domain Eukaryota; kingdom Viridiplantae; phylum Streptophyta; class Magnoliopsida; order Santalales; family Viscaceae; genus Viscum; species Viscum album. The sequence continues at coordinate 1,508,379,711 of OY728158.1, forward strand.
TTTATTACATTGTATAAAGGAACCCTACAACATTGATCTTTGAAAATAAATTATCATAGTGTATAATTTTCATGAAAACACACCCGAATTGGTGGCTCAAAAATAGATGATACCAAATAGTCGGGGAGGATATACAGGCCAACCATAAAAGTGTAGTTTGGGAAGAGTTCATAACCTTAAACCATACCAAAGGGATTTCAAATACATCATAAGGTGATATATAAAACCTAAATTATACTAAAACGTAAATATAGAGAAACCTTAGATAATCTCATTGTGTGACAAATGAAAACAAGTTATAAATAGTTAAAAGAATAATTTAAAATATATAGACCACCTACCTCATTCTTTGGACATCCCATATGTCCAATATAATGGTTTGAATTGGTTCAATTTTATTGAAATCAAAGAAATGAATAAATAACCTGAAAGTATGGAAAAGGATCTCACACCCAAATAACATAAGGGGTGGAAGGATAATCCAATTTTAGAGTCAAGAGGAGTCATAGAAATATATATACTCTTCCAATTCAACTAATGATACTCAAATCAGAGGTTATCTGATGGATATCTACCAATTCCTAGAAGAGGAGAAAAATGACTCAATGAGGAAGTTGTTGGCGTAGAGGATGAAGAGGGGAAAAGGAGGAAAATAAATAACAATATAACATGGGTAAAATGGTAATCTCATCCCATTATTGAGGTGCATAATTATTCAACATGGTTGGAAAAAAATTTGGGTCAACCGTGCTTGTGCTGCTACCTCAAAAAATGGGTTCCACGGTTTGAAAGAACTATTTCGTCCAAACCATGTGTCAACTTTGCGATGAACAGTTAATGAAAACTATCTAAGTGACCCAAGGTTTTGGGGTTAGGTGAATATTTTTTGAAACTACTCCCATCTCATTCTAATAGCTTATTCATTCTTTTAGTTGATTTATGTTTTTCACTACTGGTCCATAAGGTTTTAGACTAACTATGTTCCATTACCAGTACACCCAAAACATGAATATATGAGGTCTCATGCTCCAAAAATCCATCTATCCACCCAAGACACCAATATGGATTCAAATAACTTCCATAAGACAACACATTGGTTTTTTCAAATTCTCTAAATCCAATTTAGAAGCTCGATTTAGAAAATGAATTGTCCACCAAACATAAAAAATTCAAAATTCCCTGGAATTTCATTCCGTCCAAAAAACACAGGATGCTAAAATCTACCCACCATAAAAAATTTCATCCCCAAGAATCCTTCAGAAAATATAGAGAACATCACTCAACCTTCTTGGGTCATGAATTATGTTTCAAATGATCGTGTCTTGTATCCAAACAATCAATGCACCTTTGAATGGCACCTTAACATATGATAGATAATCCATAATATCTCAAGAAAATGCTTGTCACTATATGGTGTAACACTAATATAGTTCCTACCTGGGCCTGTATTAATGGACAAATGATTATATCATCATCTCGTTTGACACCAGGTTCTAGAATATTCAAGGACAAAATCGAGTCATTATATTCCACCGATTAATGCATTCCCTTAGTGATCAAACAACTATCATGAAATGATTTACTTATTAAATGGTTGTTCAACTCCCAATAATCCTCAAAGGTCTATTTGAGATTTCTTCTCAAAAAAGGTATCATCTAACATACAACACACATGATGAAACACGACAACATTCCATGAATCATTTCTACATAGACTGGACATGACAAGAGATAAGGATAGACAGTTGAATCATCTATCATTGACTATTCTCAATACACTCAATTTAGAAGGTTGGTGGATTTTAAATCTCGACCTAATGCCTTTAGATGAAGTCGACTCAAGATTCCTCCCTTCATTCTCACTAAATACTCTAGTCGGATTATAGTGACACATCTATCCAAGAGGTCCACTTAAGTTATCCTTCCTTACACGACCATGGGTGTATAACCGATCTAGAAAACTTGGATCAATAACCTATTTCAAACAACTCATTTGAGCCAGATTATCATTCAAGGTAACCTATGAATAAAACAAAGTAACTTAAGGAGAACATACAAGGAAAATAATAATGGAATTTTAAAAGGAGATACATCCATACCAAGGAAAACATCACATACCATGAACACTTAGCGATCCAAAATTGGAAACTGTGTGGTGATCAAGTAAAAAAGAAAAAACCACTAGTTTCCATGAATCTAACCATGGAATTACTACAATGAAATCATTGTGTCACTCAGTAATAATCATTATTCTATGGAAAACCATGCTCCCATACAATTCTATGATAGAGAACACCCAATAAGCAAAATATATTTTAAAACATAGTGTGGCGTACAACCAAATCTCTCTCAGTGCACCTAAATGATGTCAATATAAGGGTTGTGATCATCTTCAAGAGAGAGTACACTAAGAGTATTTGATGGGTTTCTAAATAGTACTTTAGAAACATCCATTAAAACACATACTAATTTCACTTTAAGGATACACAAATTAATTACTGATAATCCAAGGTGAATGAATGTCGAACCCCCATAAGTCTGCTTCCATAGAAAAGTTTGGATGCATCTGCTAGGGCGTCTCCACTACTGGACCATGATTATATCACCATCTAAGGCATCCCATGGTCACTCAAGAATAACCACCGAAGTCCAAAATGGAATAAAAGGTTTTCGATGGTTTCATATACAGTCAACTACCGCATCATCATTCTCTCTCACATTCACCTACACAAAACAAAAGATTACAAGCTAGGGAGAATTTTATAAAAGGTCGACCATTTCCAAATGGAACTTATTTTCCATGTGACTTAAACTTGGATGGACACATTAAACTATAATTGAAGTGACAGTTCCCAATATAGGTGTGTCGTTATCATTAATGGTACAGGGAGAGGAATGTCATCCATACGCACACACTCTATAGACAACTGAACATTGTTTCTAGTGGTGACCATCATGATTTAATAAGTGTTAAAACAAAAAGAAAGAGATAGCCATCCACTAAATAGAATTATTTTATATTTTCACTCAAAAATGAGGTTAATCTCCACCCAAGTTATGTTAATTTATTCCATAATATTGGGCATAAAATCACTTTCCATTAACTATTGTGTCAAACCCATAATCCTCTTAGAACATCAATACGAGCATTGTGAAGATTTTGATTTTGATAAAACCAAGTTCACTCTACCTCATAGATGAACTTTGAATGTAATGTAGTATCTCAAGTCTTACACAAGTACCACTAAAATGAAATGGTTTGATGACACCTTTTAGAAACTATATTGGTACCATTTGTATGAAAACACAGTACTTAAGTGTTCACTTATAACATGGAACATCCCTTACACTATCCACCGACATAACCACCATAAATATTTGAGTATATGATGGACTAAAAAATATTGAATCCTTGTCCATATTAACCCATATGACTCTTATGATTACTGATGATGTATCAAGTAGACCATAATTAGAGAAGAGGGAGAGGGGACACATTACCCACTAAGTGACTGACCATGCCCTAGGCATGCCTAGCTTGCTGAAATGAGTATTAAATGTTGATCATGTTGTAAGAAGGGGTACAATCACTGGAATAGCACCAGTAAATCTTGGATTCCATTAGAAACGAAGAGTCCTACTAGGGATAGATGACACCAAAATAGTACAAGATAAATTGTTTGTAAGGAACTAAATAAATATTTAAAAATTATAAGGGTGATATATACAATGAATATCCCCTTACAGTAGTAGAAACAATTGACCTCATAACTTGAAAATTATGAAAAATAATTCACTAGAATTCATAACCTATCACAAAAGTTTGTTTTGTAGAATAAGATGTGCATATGGGAAATGTTCACACTCTTCTTGACGGATGGATTATGAAACACAAAAATTTCATCACATATGGGTGAATCTAAACACCCCACTTATGGATCCCTTTTATGGCATTAAACACATACATAATTAATTTAGTATGAATTGAAAGGATTAGTTTAAAAAAATCTAATATCAATCACGATGTAAAATAATCTTTATAAAACCACAAGGAAGAGCATTCGAATTTTAAAAAACACAATTTTTATGCATTATTTATTTATTAAAATGCAATTATAATCATTCCATTTCAGTGCTTATACACCATTTTCAAACATCATTCTTTTATTTTTATGGATATACAGTTGGATTAGTTAAAAAAATCGTCAACAATCTATAGAGGAAATCACTATTTAGGATGAAATAGGATGTATAATTAACTAAAGAATAATATTTAAATGAATCTTAAAAGTATATTAAAGGTATTTTGTTAATTTTAGAGGCATGTTAAAAAAGGATTCCACCTTGAATTTTAATGTAAATCCATGTAGATGGAAATGGGCATTTTAAAAGTCCCTCAACACAAATCATAATCACACTAGCATATGGTGAAGCACTATAACATACAAAAAAGGTGTCCTCTAATATCCCCATTAAGTCATTTTAGTTTCCCCTATAAACAACACAAAAAATTCAGAATTTAGATTTTTTTTAAAATAAATAGTGGTTATTTCATAAGAAACATGCCCCTACATACATTCATAGGACTAGTTGTGCATTTATAAATTTATCCATATTTTTCATAATTCCCATGTAATAGATGTACAAGCCTTAATAAGGAAATTAAATCATTTATGTCCAAAATTTTAAAAAACATTATATTTACAACTGCTTCTGAATTTATAAAGCTCATAATATATGATTTCGTTACATGGGTACCACCTCTATAATTATAAAGTACCCACACTGTTTAATTGTTTTAAAATTTTCTTATCTAACTACAAATATTTGTATAGGGTAAGTAAAATATTAACAACCTTAACATTTATAAAAAATCATTTGTAATAATATGTTTCATGTACAGTGGTTCAATTATATGATCCACCATATTACAAAAAATAAACCGCACCTACAAAATACAAATTGAATGACTGGGTCACATTGAAGTACAACCATAAACAACTATGCCCATAGAATAAATGGTTCATGGATTAAACATGTAAAATTTTATTATTTACGTGTTTCCATAAAAAAATACGACACATTAAAATTTATCTAACAATTATATTAATGAAAATTTCTTAAGGATCAACATGGTAAGGAGGAAAGGAAACATTATAATTAACTATATAAGGGTACCATATAACCAAGTAAACACAAACAATGTGCTACTCATAACACTAAAATCAAAGAATAAAACTAAAACATGGAATAAAATAAGATAATGATAATTAAAATTATATGATAATGCTAATAAAATATCTAAAAAGCTGAAAACGAAACAATTTACCAAATTCACGAAGAGTGTCATATAACAGGTTAGCAAATAACACACATGGCACATGAAAATTTACCAAATATCCTAACAATGAAATATACATGGAATGGAATATGAATTGTATGTGAATTACTATGTGTATATAATGATTTATGTAATGATACATCCTTTTCATACCATATGAAGGGAAAAATGATAAGTCTCATAAACTTGTAATCAATGGAAAGTACTCTGATCACTCAAGGTGAAAACATTATCCTCTATAATAGAAACCAACATGGAAAATAATCCCATCATTAGAAACTTGGAATATTTATCATACAGAGGTTGATCACTCTTGGAATAACTATTAAAAAAATGATGAAACATTACAAGTCTCAGGTATGTATGCCCCAAACCTTAAGAAAAATGAAAAAAGAAAGCTCTGATATCTCTTTTTAATGTATCGGTCTGTCTAAACACTAATATTATTGCCAGACCGACCACCACATGGCCTCAAGTGTGCCTACCCATATGCTAGTGGCTACCGAAATGTAGTAAGCATCTAATGGTGGTATGATGTGAAGACTATAACCTTGAGATCATAGTGGAATATTGGTATGATAATAATAAAATCAATAGAATGTAGCATATGTAGAAATAAATTACAAGACAAATAATAGAAGAAAAATATATTGACTAGGTCAAGTGAAAAACACCAACATACAACTAACAATTAATGCATGTCCATGTTATTACACCTAATTATGTAGGAAAACATGCATCATATGATATGTTATAATACATGTAAATAGAAAAGAATAAAAAGGCCATGAGCACCCTCAACATAAAAATCATGAGAACTAGCTTAATATAATTCTCATAACTCCTAATTACAAGAGAATCAAAAGAAAATGATAAAGAACAGTGAACTAAAGGATCTTATTGGGTACTCTAGGTGTAATGGATTCTTGATTCCATTGTGAGATATATTTAGTAGGCCACCACTAATAGTGTCTAAAGCATAATTTATTTCATGCAAACAAAATATCCAGTATTCATGTATATAAATCAATGTAAATTAATAAGGTAAAATAAATAAATAACCATGTTAGGATTGGGTCCCCTAGGAAATTGGACTGACCATACCTACTAATACCTATGTCAGAATTGATTGAAAGAAAGGAAACATGTGTAAAAGGGATAAAAAGAAAAAATAGACATCTTAATTTAAATACCCAAAAAGGATTAATCCCAGACATGTGATTTTTCCTGGAAGACATTCCCTTTTATCTTATTACTTATCATCTTGAACCTAATTAAATATAGAATCTCTACTATTTATTTATATGGCATCATGTTCCCATCCACGTTGAATCTTATAATAGACCCCAGTAATCACACTATGATATTACAACTTTACCATTGTTGAGTGGAGTCTATAAAAGGGAACCATATAATGTAATTCCAAGTGTCACTCCCAACATACATAAAATAATTACCATCTAAGTCCACCCATGATATCTCACAAAGGGGGTTTGAGTATCAATCATGGCATGGTGTGACCGTTTTCTCCAATAAGACTATCCACGGGGGCACCGCTAGGAACCATGGTCACTGATGTGTTGGTAAGAAACATGCATAGTTATCCCATCAAGAATATAGTTGGTATCACCCCTGTATATAAAGCCACATTAACTCATGATCCCATCATCAGCATTTTAGAAAAAGAAACAGAAGTATCACTTGAGGTAAAACAATATATTATTCCATTTAAATTTAAAACCCTAAATATTTCATTTATAAAACCATGCCTTATCATAGATACAATGGATATAGAAGGATACGTATATAAGAAAGAAACATCACAATTTATGGAAAAAAGGGAGATCCAAGACCAATACACATTTAAAATAAAAACAAATAATATCCAAATACTAAACATGTCATCAATCCAAATAAATGAACTAATATGCATTAAATTTTTGGTTTAAAAGATAGAACACCTCAATAGAGGAATTTTATTGGAAAACATAAAATTTTTATCAAAAAACTCATTTTGTTTAATTTAAATAATTTATGTCCATCATAAGGTATAAATAATCCCACTACAATGGTGGTATTTGAAAATCAAGAATCAAAGTTTAGAATATTAATAATACTACACCAAAAAGTCTTCTCAAACAATAGAAGATAACATATATTAAGGGTGGTTATATGGATCCTCCCTAAAGGGATGGTTCAGGTTATTTTAATTACCTTAAACCTTAACAAGGGGGGTTTAAACAAAACACAAGGTAGTCTAAGTAGACTTAATTAAGCTAAACATTAAATTTGGAGCAAGACCAGATAAGTCCAGCATGTGGTAGATGGAGGAATATTATAAAAGAGAAACAGTTTAAGGGGAAATCTACAGACCACCTAAATCATGATTAGAATGACACAATATCCATTATCAAGGTTATATTCTATGTAGATCGAGAGAAATCAGAGAAATAGATGAACACAAAGAAAATAGGACTAATGAGATCACACTAAAATAAATCAATATTTTGAAAGATAAACTAAGAACAAAAGCAAGAGGACTTGTAGAGTTACCTAGATTCTCCCGACACATCTAAAAGTGGGCAATTCACTGGTCGTATCAGGGATATCTCCACATAACTGGAGGAGGAGAAAAAGGAAAGGATGGTATTGTGCATAGAGGATGGAGATGAAAGAAAGGTTGAAAATAAAAAGGACAATAGGGTTAAAATGGGAATCTCAACCCATTAATGAGGCACAATCTTGGATGAATAATGTGTAAAATGGATGCATGCTGTTGGATTAGGAGGAGGGGTCTTGTTGTTTGGTGAAACCATGTTCCAACCAAGTGATAAACAATGCATTCACACTAATTAAATGACAAAAAAGTGCGGGATATGTGCATTGTTTGGGAAACCATGCACACCTCATGAAAATCACTTATCCTCACCTAAAGTGTCGTAAAATTTTCCCTAGTGTTCTATAGGGTTATATAAAAACTCTGCTCCATTACCAGTCCACTCGAAACATGAATATTTTTTTCTTGGTGCTATCAAAACTCAATGATCCACCCAAGAAACCACTTGGGCTTCGAACAACATCCCAAAAACACATTAAAGTGTTCTAACTCTATATTTTTCATTCTGATGTTCTATTTAAAAATAGACCACCCACCAAATTTCAAAATTAAACTTCCCCAAGATTAACATAGAGTCAAGAAAACACGTGATGCAACCCTTTCTCATGAAAACGAATTTATTTATAAATTTATATTAATTATTTGTGTGATTTTTCCTTCACAGTAAGATGGAACTGACCATCCTCTATTATATACACATCCTAGAGCCAATTATCATGACAAAACCATAAAAAACCACTTCAAAAAACCATTTAAAAATTATACAGGTTTATCTATTCTAAAAATACCAACTTTATGTCCATTAATAGGATATGTAAATGAGCTATTAAAAAGAATAGGTAATCAGGTCCACTAAAAACATTCATTTTTATTATTCTTTTATAACCATAAATTATATCATAACTATTAAAATATATTAAAAATAGTATCGACCATACACTTATAGGTTATTATGTTGATGTAATATTCTTTATCAATATCCTTCTTCAAAAAAAGTTAAAAAAGACCATCGCTCATTTTTATGGTTAACTAACACCTCTAAAACCAATATAATATTTTATCTATCACTACCACATAAGAAATATAAGAATGATCTAACTAATAAATATATATATGATAGTTATGAACTAATTATAAATGTTTAAATATTAGATGTCATATACTTCGTTACCCTTCCACATATTGAAAATAATCTTGCCTCTCTTGCGTACCTATGGACTACCACCTTGACAAATAAATGTGATTAATGTTTTCATATAATAATTCAAAATATAATTCTAAATATTCTTATAATGAGTATTTATGATGTTTATATCATTATTAAAAAAATTATATTATAAAACCATGATCAAGATACAAATATTATAACCATTGAAACAAAACATACATGGAAAATGATGTAGATACCACCCGAAATAATGATATTAATAATAAATTGATAAAAAAGTGGTGATAAAATGATAATCATGGATCAAATATGGTATTAGAGATATTTATATGGTTCTGGTATATAATTATCATAAATTAAAATTCATTATACAGGAGGATAAAATAACTGTGAGGAAATTCAATCTTTTGGTAAGGGGTTTTTTGTGTCCATTTTCAATCATTAGGTTATACATTAACTTAATTGACCATGTTATTACATGATTATGTGGGAATTTTCCTAGGGTTTTATTATTATTTTATGGTTTAATATTTGATTTATATATTCAATTAATTTATTTAATTCTAAATAAAATGATACAATATTTTGAAAGGATTTCATCTCAATTTCCTTTATATTGAAAAATATTTGGTATTATGAACCTATTTATATTTATGTGGTTAATATAATGACCATTTTATGAAATTAATTTTAATATATATTTATTCTTTATTATAAATGTTTTAACTCATGTTTACTCTCTCACGGGTTTTGAATTTAAATGTTACCAAAGTAATAATAATTTTTAACACCTCATTTCTTAGGATTGCCTATATTTTTCAATAATGTAATATTATAATATATTATTCTTAAACCAAATATATTTTATTATACTATATATATTTACAAAGATCGAATTTTTTATTCCAACTTTTGATTTATTTTTTACTTCAATAAATAAAATAAATGTTTAAAAGAAAAGCATGTTCTATATATCATTTGATCGGGTCTATTTTTCATTCACGTCCATATTTTTCAAAACAATTTTTAAAAAGTCATGTTCATTTACCCAAATTATTTATTTAAGAAATTTTATATCATCCTTGATTTTTATAATTTTTAAAAGGATCGTTTCATTTTTCTATAAAAGGGACAATTTTATTACTTTACATAAAGGAAAAATTAATGATTCTTTTTAACATATATTATGATATAATATTTTCCAACTAATATAATATTTTACATGTTTTATATACCTTTATATGAATTCAATTATCTCATATTTTTTTTAATGAAAACTTATTTAAAATTTGTCACCATCATTTTGTTTTTTTTCAAAAGACTTGATTTTACTACAAATATACTTTCACAATAAATTGATATTAATCTATCATCTATTTGTAAAATTTGTTTTCATTAACATTCTCCTCAAAAATTAAATTTATTATGATAATATTTCATTAGAATTATCCATTTTTTGGTATTATTGATAATTTTTTTCCTAAACCGTATGAAGTTTCTATATATAGGGTTTTACAATGAATGTTATATGATTAAAGTTTTATATATTGATATTTATTATTCTTTAATCAATATTTATTTTTTATAGGACATATAATCTATAAATTAAATCGATTATTCAATATAAGAGGAATGAAAAGGACATACAGTCATATACGTGGTATAAATATATATATAAACTTATTTTTTCAACTGGTATCATTAGACAAACATGTTGTAGAGCCCTATAAATGATTATTTGGGTGTCTACCTACACATCGATTAAAATTTCTTGGCATTCCTTGATGGTAATTATATCATGATGTATATGATCATGACATCCAACATCAAAAACTTCCATCACTTATGACTTAGTTATTATTATCCATGAGATCACCATATTCATATTATCCAGAGTTTCATTTATTTATCGAGTCATTGATTAAATAAAATGTTTTTTTAGTTTCTTACAATTCTATATTGATTATTCCTTATTAACTCAAGATATATTCTACAGTATATAAACCTTATTAAGAATCCGAACTCACCCTTTATTTGAGAAAAGAACATTCTTAAACATTGGAGGACCTAACTAAAAAACAAATCTTTTAGTATCAATATGATTTATTTATATAAAAAAATTTAAAAAATATTAAAAGTAGTAATTACTATTCATATTACTAATTTTAAAATCTGGGTTGTAATCTTCTCATTTAAATAATTATAATAGAAAATTATTGTTTCGAAGAAACATTTGTGTTTTTTTGTAACATATCCTAAGTTGGTGTTGTGTGTAACACACTGAGTCAATGTTATGTGTATCACATGATGTGTTGGTGCAGTATTAAATTAATTTTGTACATAGTTTATTTCAATTAATAAATGAAAATTTAATGTATTAAAAATAATGGTCCATAAAAACTCATGGTATTACCATTCATTCAACAACTCTCTTGCTAAGGAAAACTGAAAGGTGGTTGGTGGAGAAAACATAACTGATATGTCATACTTGGATATTTTTCATCTCATGAGAGGTATATAGTTTTTTGATTCTTCTAGGGGCTATTCTACTAGGATATCCCAACATGAATTATTTTTTATGATTGTCCCAAGTAGTGGATCTAGTAGGTGTTTTATTAACATGTGAAGGGTCTGTATATAGCTCAAAATATGAGCATAGTACCAAGCCATCTGCTGGTTGTGAAAGATTATCACTAGCTATTGATTAAATTTATGACATTTCTAACCCATCCTTCCATGAAACAAAACATATTATGGATTTATTATATTTGATTTGGAAGGGGGGACCTTCCTACTTGATATAGAATGTGACTATGGGAAGGACCTTGATAGTTAATCCTATAATGGAGTGGAATACCATCATGATTTCTTCTGACTACTGGGAATTTTTTTAAGTGTATACCCTAGGTAGGACCTTTAGGGTGGAAAAGAGCAAGGGGAATACCTTCTTGCTAATCTGAGATGCTACTATAGGGAGGGAATTCACAGTCGATGCTATAATGGAGACGACTACTATCACAACATTATATCTGACTATAGAGAGAATATCTATAGCACATACTATAGGGTGGACCATTAGGGATGACGATAAAAAGGGTAGGGACTTCTCACTATTTTATCTTCCATTCAAAAGGAGGAATACCGTGATTCTCATTAAGATATAAACTCCCAAGATCAATCATGTGTTTCCCATGATGCAACCCCTCATAGTGCATGCTCAAAGGAGGACCTTCCGGGTAGCTGTTAACAATATTGAGGGGAGGAACTTCACAATTTATACTACCACATTATTAATTTGGTAATGGATTTTGAGAATCTTGAGCCTCCATTAATAAGTGTTTGATGGAATCAAGAACTCCAACTTCTAGCACAGTAGGGTCATGAATTTTGACTTCATTTTCCTGCTACCTTTAGCACGATTTATGTTTGGTCACACTCTCAGGGGAAACTAGGGACACATGCTTTGGATGATGACCTTCATATACAGGTTCCATTTAATGTTACTCGAAATTCAATCACAGTTTCCTGATGACCATTATGATTTATAGTAGTGATATCTACCTTACCTAGAGCGTCCACTTTGGTGGATTGGTATCCCCCATTAGAATAGGTATTTTTGCTTGATATGGTTGTCCATTTATCATATAATATGATTGAAAACCATCATATATGGGACCACCTATTCTATTATGCTCCGAGTGTCCATCCTATTTTGTGGGTGAGTCACCCCAATTGGTGAGGTGGGACTGTAGGCCTGACCCATTACTATTTGATGAATATGTGATAACATATTTAAAAGTATACATGATATGGTCAGGAATTTATGTCTTATCCTCCATCATTTCCAATATGTGTTCAAAGATGTATTTGGTTGTAATGGGGGTAAATTCCCTTTCAGATGTCGAAGGATGAGTTTTTTCATGCTCCAGTCCTCCATATTCTTGTAGTGGGTGCTGATAGTTCTCCCTTGTGGGGGGTAGATGAACAAGTCTATCACTGGTTTATAGTTGGGATATTCTATTTATTTTTTCCTAGTTCAACTATATTAGACTGGTGGTATTTATATTCATGCACAAGAATTTGCTTTTCCACATTTTCTGTTGTATTTTTTTGATGGGATTGCTATGAATCTACATAAATTTGAATCTACATGTATTTTGGGAGACAATTTATTTGAATTGTGTTCTTCATATTCATGAATATGGATTTTAATTTACTCATTTTATTCCCTATTTGGATGATGGGATTCATATGTGGATGTAGAAATCTTTACCTATTTATAGCCATTTTTCATCCTAGTTGGTTGATAGGCTCTGTAAGCATTAGTAGGGATTTTCATCTGCCTATTATTTTCAACCCTATTTTCATGGTGGGGCTCGAGAGAGTTGAAGGTAATTTGGACTTTATAATATTTTCCACTGTATTTACATGGTGGGATTCATTATAGAAATCTTGAACATATGTCTTCTCATAATTTCAGCATTATTTTCATGAATAATTTTTTCCCTTAGGAAGAACGGTGATGACATGTTATTGATAATCTGATCACCATCCACTATGGGCCGTTAAATTGATATGGGACTATTGGACATCAGTAGGATCCCTTTGGGTGATATCTTATTCAGAGAAAGGATAACATACTACATGGTGTGGGTGGCAATGTTCCCTGATAGGGGACTTTGGGAGGGACCCATGTGCTGTGAGGATGAAATCATTATTGATTACTTCATCTACCTCCCTATGGTAATGGAGGCACTCATTGTTGCATTAAGTGGAAGGGATTCCAAAATGGTTAGATATGATCAATATATTTTCCTTTTTCTGGGTCATTGACCATCATTGGTTGGATAACTTCTAGGAATTAATTCTATAGTGGGCCTATTTTTGTGCCTCTAGGGTGGGGAGAGTATCATTTTAATGGTACTCCCAGACCAGTGAAATTGAAACCCAGTGTTGGAGATACTTGGTGGCCAATGGAGTCATGTGAATTGTTGAGGACATAGCTTCATGTAGAGTCACTGAAGGTCATGTTTGAGAAAACTGGTGAAATTCCACTAGATTTAAGGAATATTTTTGAATTTCCTGCAATATGACTGACAAGTACATAAAACAAACCCACATAAAAGTAGCATCTCATGATAAAATATGTAATTGATGATCTTATCTGGCCTTCTTTCACTTTGGATGTGGAAGGGGTCTAACATGTCATAACACTCCCACTTTTTTGTGGGATTCACATTGGGTTAACCATTTTTTTCCACCTGAATATGTGTATGTATCTACAATGAATATGTACTAATGGTGACTAGGAATTGTATCCTTTTTTATCTTGCGATGGAGGTTCCACAGTTATGTCCTTCATGTTGGGTATAACATTTTTAACCAAATATTTTTTTGGGTCTTGAATAGTTGATTATAGGGGGTTGAATAGTGTGAAATCACTGATATTAGTTACATGATCATTGACAGTCTCCAACAGGTTTATTCATAGATCTAAAAATGTCCAAAAACACCTCTATACATGATTCATGGACCTAATTTTGAATGTCATGAACATGTTGGGTAACATTTTCAATGACACCTATGAACTCCCATTGGTTGATAAGATGGAAAAAAGGGATCATCACACACTTTTGAGGGGAGCTGTCACCAAATTTTGGACTCTATTACAGATTTATGTCTTGTTTATATGTTCCATAATCATTGGTTCAATCCGAATAATGTGTCTGTGGATTACCCTTAGGTAATGACTGATAATGAATACACGTGGGTTCAAAATAATTTGTATGTATCCAAGGTTCCCCATTGATATTGGGATATGTATGTATCCATGGTTCTCTAACAATGTTATAATTAGTGAAAAAATCATAAATTCATTAGTCTTTCATTGGGACGATGTTTGTCTTAATCACTGTGATGGGTCACTCTGGAGTTTATCATCATCCTAGGGGTATTGAAGTTGTTTCAATGTCAGAATCAAACCCATCAGATGGGCTTCCACATACCCCCATGGGAGGAATTAGAACCCATGTAGTAAAGTGTTGGTTTACTGGACTCATCAACTTTTAAGGTCATGTAAAAAGGACCTGACCATATATTTTAACGTCATGTGTCAATAAAATATATGAAAAATGGTCCCTAGCCAAGGATGGTGTGGGATTTATGCTGAGACAGCTCAAGATATCCGGTTGATATGTGTTCTCCTAGTTGAATATGACCCTATCAAAAATATGTTATAGATATTATTGTGGTGGATTTGAGTTTCGAGTTTGGATCTCTGAGAGGCCTCCTACGTATCCTAGTAAGTTTGTGTTCAAATCCCACATAGTTCAGTTTGATAGGTACTTACACTATATAGAAGTACCATTAAAGGGGTCATGATTGGGGTTTATTCATTAGGGCTTCCCTTTTGAAGGGATGTGATCGGGAGTTAAACCATATGGGAGGCCCATTTGAATTGAAGATAGGGATTATTTATATGGATAAGTTCTCGTTTTTGAACCATACAAATGTAATGATCACTGCCAACCACTAATCCCATGTGATTGAAGATCTGTGTGAGAAAAAATTGGAGGAAATGGATATAAAGATCACCTGTCCCACTTCATCTGTTGGCAGATTTCAATGGAGCCCAAAGGGAAAGAGGAATAGGGATGTGAGTGTGCTCGTCTCCTCTTATTTTTTTGGTAACTAGGATGGTCATGTTTGATGATCTATCTAGACCTGTCATATATTTAGTTATATGGAAAACAGAAATATGCTCAAAATTTTCCCTCATCAATGGGACATTCTAGAGGATTTCATTAACCACTAGAACGGGGAGATTCGCGTGAGTGTCCCAAGGATAGAATCTAGGTTACCATGGGAATATAAAATTAAGAACATTCTATGGGTTCTCTTTATTGAAGGGATTAACCATGTGACTCCACTTGCAAAGTGTATTTAATCACATAAGGGTGTGATAATGCACCCAATGGTATCATCATATGTGTTCGGTGGCTTTGTGAGAGGGCTTGGCCAGATGATTTAGGATTGGCTCATGGAGGGGTCAAGGGCGATGATATGTTCAAATTGAATGATTAGTTTTGGAGAATGGACCAACCTAAAATACCCTATCCCACGTAGCATGTTCTTATGTGGGATGAGGTTCCCTCTGCATAGCGTGGTACTCCACGAGTAAGAGGGTCATCTGCATACCATTATAGTTTGCAGACCTATGTTCAGTCTGCATAGAAAGTTTCTACGTGGGGCCAAGTTCCATCAATGTAGCATGTTTATATGTAGGTTCGAGTTCCTCCCATGTAGTAATTTTCTACATGGGCAGGGCTCCACCCACGTAGTGATTCGCTATGCAGGATGCCTGGTTTCTAAAGGGCCCCTTGGTTCTATACCTTACAAGGAATATTCTTGTGAGGGGTGTGGAGTTCACAAACTTCTAATTAGTTTATTTTATCCTCTTTAATTCTATTCGGTGGGGTTTAACATAAGTGGAATTGTTGAAGGACTCAACCATTTTTAGAGCTTCCAATCTCTCCGTTCTATTGATCTATCAATTCATTGATCCGTTGATCCCCTTTTCGATTCCCCTTGGTTATAATTATAGATAATGGAGAAATAGGGCACCAATGTGGTCAGTCATCTTTCATAAGGCTGTGATCCATATTTTATTGATGCCCGTGGGAAATACCTAGCCCACAAATGACTTAGTTAGTGGGGGAATAAGGTTATATTATGTAGAGGTGACAATTACAACCTCAATCCCATGAATGACGTCATTTCATTATATAGAAGTTGATAGTTATTCATTAACATCAAATCATCTTTGTTCATGGGAGATCATTTTTTGAGAAGCATATATCTACAACTTATTCCTGAAGACGAATTAGTTTCATTAGAGGGGTTAGGAACCACCGTCTCCTTCCCATAAACTACATAGTTTTTTGATGCCTCACAAAACAGATCTCCATGTGGGGTGATGATCCTCAAATAATTTATACTTCACAGACACGCTTATTCCATTTCCATTTTCTATAATTCAAACATTTTACCTTCAATTATTTCTCCATATCAAAATAAATGGGATTACTTTTATTTCCTTTAAAATGTTTTCAGGACCCAAAAATATTACACACTTGGGGTCACCATATTAAATAGGTAACATTCCTAGACTATATTACTCATGTGAAGATATATTAATACAAAATCGAATAGTATTGATAATTTCTTCCAACTAACTAGCTCATAAGTACTTCCTCCACTTGAATTAGACATTATAAACTATATAGGGATATAACTGTATCATAAATGAGATCTAACTCATCAAATTAGAGTGCCTCCAAGTATATAAACATATTCAACAACATTATGATTGTCTAACACCACTCATGAAACTCAGTCTCTATTATTTTACTCAATTCTCAACTAATTAAAACAAATTTACATTCTCAAAAATAAAAATTATTAACAATGAAATCTTAGGTAGACATAATAATCATAGACAATTAAACCTTGACTTCAACCATTCATTTTTTATTAATCCATCACTATAACCTTTTGTATAAGTCATCTTAGCATTCTTCTTCTTCTTTGAGAAAATTAGTTATTTAGAACTGGTTTGATTTTTTTTTTCAACCTCAATAAAAATGCACTAGGTTATCATAGTTCTTAATACTCTTGATTTTATATTCTCTAAACTTCCTTAGAAATATCTCACACAATAATAATGACCCATCACTGCAATTTTGTTTCAAGACACTCTATGTTTTTCTCAACAGACACAACACAATGTTTCTATGTTCATTTTAATTTTTACAAAAATGGAAATATATTTATACTAATGACACAAAAAAACAAAAAAAATTTACCCCACTATTTATAATATCATCATTTCTCAATGATACAAATAATATTCTTCCAATTTTTCTTTTTAAATCAGATTACATGTTAAATGAAAAAAAATCACTTTAATTTTTTTACTTCTCATTTTAAAAACTATCCAATCATTTATCATTAAAATGGTTGGACTCGTCTCCTAAAAAATTCATCTCATAGTTTCACTATATAAATGACACTTCAATGCATTATAAAATACATAAACATATAATGTATAAATTTTTTTCATTTTTCTTGAGTTATATAACAAGAAACATTCCAAGATTCTAGTTTAGTTTGTATAATCTAGTTATAATCCACATTACCTTGTAATAAAACTAAAACATAAAACCTTTTCAATATTTAATATATTTATAATAGAACAGAAATAACGAATAATTTCATTTTTAATTTACATTTTTAAAAAATATGGATGTTTTCATTTTAGGCTCATAATAGTTATTTGATGTTCATCCATTAAATATTCTCACTTTTAATAGCTCGGAACATAATGATTTAGAATATGGTGATGACTCAATCACCAATATTATATTATCTACATTATTCTTGGAAACCCGTGATATTTCATCATCATTTTAAAGTGACTAAACCTCATGATCATGTCAGACTTATCTAACAATAATTTACTAAACTCATGGGTTGGAATATGGCTATAAAACTGATCCGGTTGTTTTGAACATTAATATCATATTTATTATCATTAATTATGTTTTTCATAACAAATAAAAATTCTTGAAACTAAATTTTCTATTTTAATAAAGTCAATAAAATTATAATTATTTTCTTTTATCATCACCTTGATGGGTTGAGGATTTAAATATCTTTAATTTAATAATTGTATCAAAATCCCTAATGAAGGGATTTTGATATTTAGAACACTATGGAATAGGTTTGATATCATAAAATCTATTTTTATCATCATATTATAAAATCTAAAAATACACTTTTTCTGATCTATAGTGTGATAAATATTCTCCATGTGTTCGTGTTTATAGAGATCAGATCGAGCATACATATATGTTATGTATATATATATAACACAAAACATATATTTAATTCTTATATGTATTGTTCAATTATGATTAAATAGTAGGGATTATGATTGTATTGTGTGTTAATCATGCACACACAATACATGATAACATTTCGAGATAAATAATCTTTAAAAAAATTCTAGTAAATTTGAAAGCCTTGATTTCTTAAATAATATTAAAGATAGGTAAATTTTCCTCTTTCCTTGTCCAACGATCTAAAAAATTATTCCAAAAGTTATTTTTCTCAATATTTGTTATCCTTTATATTTTGTATGAAATACTCCACAACCATTGTACATACTTTGGGTAATAAGATAATATCTCCAATCATCACATGTAATTGGTTTAACACCATAAATCCAAATTTACCCTCTATTAACCAAAATATGTAGGCATAATTCTCACATACTTCACTAATAAGAGACAAATTCTCATTTACAGATATAAATATATAAACTACATTCTTCAATCGTACCCATTAACTTGTTTTATATTAAAAAACATACATGAAATTACTAAATCTATAGAAACATCAAAAATTAAAATGATTATGAGGGTAAAAGAATCATTTATATAGCTGGTTGAACTGAGTACAATAAGAACATGACATTTTAATAAATGAGTAATAGTATAGGGTTATATTAAGGTGTTATAATTATTAAATAATAATAATAATTTTATTGGACCACATTAATAGTAGTGAATGAATTATAATGGGTGAATATGAGTGGTTAATTATAAATGATAATAATAAATTGTATTTGTACATTGATGAATTCATTAATAAAAATTTCATCATTAATAATGAAGGATTTAGACCCCTTCATGAAACTAGTGGCCCCCCAACATGTACATTTCATTTTAAAGGAGGCATTTTGTTAGGGTTCAAATGGAAAAAAGTGTGTTATAGAAGGGATGGAGTTTGGGACCATTTATAAGTGATTTTGAGTGGAATTTCCACAAATACTCATTCATTAATGTTGATGGAATGGAATTTTAAAAGAATGGTATTTAAAAAAGAAAAAGAAAAGTTATGGTTCATGAAACCAATCATCATAATATTTTGATATATATATATATATTAGTACATCACTTTTTAATTTTAACATTTTAAATCATTAAAGCATTAACGTTGGTAACTCACTTTTTTATGTTAGTAACTTATTTTATGGAACAAATTTAAATTGAGAACAATTATTAATTTTGATTCTATAATTCATCAAAATAATACATCTTTATACCTAAAAATAAAAATATAATATATTTACCACTTAAATAAAAAGACATAAAATGTTAAAGAAATAAACTTTATGAAAAAAATATGTATTATGAATTGAATGATTATATTTTGATTACTTATTATAAATTAATTATCAAATAGGTAATGATTATTTATTATTCATGTTTAATATATAATTTTTAAATCATTATTTCTTTCTAAAAAAGAATAATATCCCCATTATAATATTTTCAATATACCCAACGGTTATACGTATTCCCAATTGTTATATATATATTTCCAATATATATATATTTCCAGTAATTATAAATCATTCATATAACTAATTTAAATTATATACATATATATAATTTCAAACTTATCTAAAATTATTTAATATTATATTTCATTATATTTCTCCAAATTACTATCATATTTCAAATACTTCTCCTTCTATCCATATTTATGATTTTTTATGATCTTTATCAGAGACCATGATGTAATGTTTTTTTAATATAATGTAAATCTAAATGAATTTTTGTTTTATTTCTATTTTATGTTTAATTATGTTGTTAAATTTCGGTTTTCTAGTGTCTTTTCTTTAATATTATATTGTTTTACCATAATTAAATACGATTATCTTCATTTCTGATTAGTATTTCATGTAAAACATGTTATTCAACATATTCATGTGAAAATAATATGGAGTTTTAAAACTAGTAAATCTTCTAAATGAACAATTTAATAATTATGTATCATAATATCAAATACTTAAAAGTAATAGAGTTGCAATAGAAGTAGAATTTTGGTATGATTGTAAATATCATAACTTTTATTAAAACTATTTTGTATTACATAAAGATAAATTAGGAAGTTAACCATAATGACTTAATGTCCTTTGAAATATATTTAATATTGAAAGATAATAACAAATAGATTAGGAGAACCATTAAAATTAGGAAGTTCCTAGAATAATTAGTTTCCACCATATAGGAGGGGGTAAATTAAAAAATAGTAGTTCTTAAAAGTTAATATAAATAAAAATAATCTTCATTGAATTATTATAGTACTAACCACTCAGAATAGAAATTAATTATCCTCACATGATCATGTAGAGGACGAAAGATCAAGGAACATACAATTTTTTCAATGTTTGGATCCTGGGTGGAATCCTAGTCCTTTTTTGGTTGTTTATCCCTCAAAACATGTATTGTTTTAACTATATAAAGAAGTTAATTCCACCTAAAACAAATACGTGACATCCCAAAACACTTATCCTGAGTCACAGCTATCGTCATATATTTATGCTAAAATAAAAAATATGATTACAAGATAATCAAGATCACTAAATAAATGGGTTCCCTTTGATATCAATGGATAAATATCCACATCAATGAGCCAATAGAGTTTGAAATAAAAGAGTTTACTATTGAGAAAATATGAATTGAACTGGAAAATTATTCTTAGACACAAATAAAATCTCTCAATATCATTTGATTAATCTAATTTTGATATTTGAATAACTAACATTGTCAACAGAATCATCTTATTATACGAATATATTACCCAATAGAAAAATTCATGAATTAATCAATACCCCTATAAATCTACACATATTTCTTAACTAATATAATAAAGGATACAAATATTTATTATTACCACAAAATAAATATAACCGCAGTAGAAAAATGAAACTACACCATGGCTCAACACACTCTAATATGTGCATAAAAACACATATAATACCTATAGAAACATTCAAAATGTTTCAAGAATCATCATAATTATTTTTCATTAGAATATTAAAGTTCTCAAAACCATCACAATTTCAATATATACATAAATACATCCATGAATGGGTACATGGAAATAATTATCTATGTAAAAATCAGTTATGTGGTTTTTAGTTGGCCTTGTAGTATAATCGACCGCGTCTTTCTAGTCATGATTCAGCATTGTGATTCATTTAGATACATAATAGAAAATAGAAATGTGTATCATTTTGATACATGGATGGTTTATCAATGTAGTATAATTTGTATATGTGAATTTGTTTATGTGGATAAATTCATAACATGATTTACTAACATAGAATAAATGACTATGTGAATTGGCTATATGATTTTTACCTCACAAATTTGGCTACGTGAAATTAGGAAATTATAATGTTTAATTAACCTCATCCAAATCCACTTTATTCTATCAAAAACCTTTCTTAAGAACTCTTTGTAGAATCAGAAAACTTTATTCCATGATGTATAGAGGCATAAAAACCAGATTACGCACGATTAGGATTTTTTGAGCACCTCAAGATAGATTTTCATGAAATTCAACAACAGCAAAACACAAAGAACTATGGGATCTTCATGATTTATAAAACTATGCCACAAATCCATGGGGTTATTCAATCTCCCCCTTTGGATTTTTTGAAATAAATTTATAACCCCATGACATACCATACAACAAAAATCACTTCATTATAAAATAAACAAAACCATTTCATTATTTTTTAGGAGAATTATTAAGGACCAATATACCCACTACACAAGGAAGCTACCATAATCGATTATATGATGACTTATTTGAATACCAATATATTAATCCCACTAGGTAACTACCTTTACTATCTCTATGTATAACGATTTTAATTCCACTACATCAAACCCACTAGGTAACTGCCTTCATCACAAACTCCCTCCATAATATGTCATCACTGGTTGAATATATTTATCATCATTATATTAAAAAAACCCTTATAATATAAACTACATATTCATCACCATATTCTATCCAAAATTTTCAAAATAATCCAACGGAATGCGGGGGTTCTCATAGAAATAGATGCTAAAGTGTGAGGGGAAGGATGAACCTGAAATTTTATACATAACTCCAAGAATCTATTTAAGTGAATAGTGTTTGTAAATAATATGGAGTGAATATATTTAAGAATAATATATAGACGTTTTATTTCACTTGAATCCATTTTATGTTTGATAAAATGATATCTCATATAAATATGTATACATTACGAATTTTGAATAGAATTTTTTGAAAGATCAATAACCCTTTGATTATCCCAAATAACCCTAAATAGTATCTGCATATCATTATGAAAATATATTAGATAAAACTACATAAATAATGTATGTGTCATGACCTTACTTGAACAGGAATGTATGTGTCACTACTTGAGTAGAAATCACATATTCAAACATAACTTTACTCATGATCAATGAACTAGGATATTTACTATATCAGCTGACATTGACGTCACCAAAAAGAACACATCGCCTGATATAGATCTTATATATCTAAATCCACATGACCAATATCTATTAGTGAAACCAAGAGGGTCTAGATAAAAACATGATATATAGAGAAATCCATAATTCCATGTTCCTTTTTCACACATCAAAATTATTTTAATATCAAGAGAATGTGACTCCTTTGATTCATTCTGATATTTTTCACATGGTCATCATATAAGAAATGTTAGGTATATATGATGTGAGAAACAAAAGGCTTCCAACAATAAATTTAAATTTATTTTGATCAAACTAGAAAACTTTTTCAACATTTCATAACTTTTTTATGACTGATATATATTTGAAAACCTATTTTTAATATTTTGGTGCAAAACTTATCAATATTTATTTGGAATACTTTTCCTATGAAATAAAGATATAATATCAATTTCTCTTAATTTTAAACACCAAAAGTTTGTTTAGTTTCCCCATTATAGGCTTCTAAAACTATTTCTACATCATTATAAATAATTATTGACATAATAAACTGTTGTTATTGGAATAATTTATATCATACACATATACAATCACCATGATTAGGTACGAGGAAACCTTATTTACCTATATGCTGCTAAAAATAGTGCATATAGAAAACCACATTTCTCTCAATCAATCATAATATTTAGAATACTAAGCCCTGAGATAATATTCCAATATATATAATGTTTTCTGTAATCTACATACCATTATTCCATCATTTTTAATAATGAAACCATCTACTTCTTTAGTAGACACTTCTTCTTCAAGGTTATCATTATGAAAAGAAGACAATACATCTATTTTATATACCATATTGTTTCTAACAATTTTATTGGGGATCCCGACACACATGTTATCGTGAGACAATGACTTTCATTATTACCCCACATTCTTTAATTCCAAAGGCTGGTAGATTTCATCACATTCATCAGTGGTGTTTTCTCCTTGATCAAAAAAGGGGTATGGGATATCAGTTTATACATCATTGTATCCCTCCTCAGAATTTATGGCCTATTCAAGGTCTCCCTCAAAGAGTTAAGTATGTATGTGGAAATCAATTCCAGTTCCATCTATTTGTGGATGATGGACAATTACATTACTTCTATAAAGAAATTACAATGGGTGTTGATAGGGCAACAACATTTGGTCAAATAAGTAGTCACGTTTTTCATCCCTGGAATGTCTGGATGCTCAAAAATAGGTCCCTTGTATTATACTTCTTTAGATGGAATCTCATGGAGGCATATCTGGTGTGGAACCAAAGGCATCCCATATCAATCATAGGGTATCTGATGCCAATGGCATATCCTCCAAGGATTTCACCTCAAGAATCACATTATAAAAATGAGGTAGAATTATGATCTAGGTAATACCTTTGAAATATTATAGAGATGATGTGATATTTATCATAATTACTCATGGAGGATGATCATATATGATCATCCCTATGAGGGATCACATAGTGGGATTTCTAATAGATCAATCTGAAGACCACATGGACACTGATCTGGGGATTTGTTTCCCAAAAAGTGAATATTTCACACTATGAAGGAAGATTTGGACCCCCCTAATGGTGGAATAGGGAGTTTCACCACTATAAGGGATCACTAAGGTTTATCATTGGCCTGGATTTATCCTTAAGGAGGCATCCTATGAACACTGTTTAGGAGACATGGATCAAAAACGATATAGTTTGATGGATGGTGTGGGGCTTACGTATGATTTATGAACATAACAAGATGATTAGTATTTATTGGATTGTGTTGTATTGTATGGGTCTTATTCCTGGTATACTTCTAGGTGACACAATAAGAAATGATTATGGGGATTGGAATTATATTTATGAACGACTCAAATGGGTGGCATGATTTTACCAGGGCGTGGGAGCCTAGGTAAAATGAAGATGGATTATTGGTGAAGTGGATAGAATGGATGGAGTTGGTGAAGTGGTTGGTTTCTTTTCTTGAACCTTGTGGTTGATTCCTATATATCTCAGTTATATGGGAATCAAATTACTCGTAGTTCAAGATGGGTCATTGTGGATTACACATATACAACAGGCCCAAATGGAAATAGATCATATGGTTGGGGCTTATGCATAGAAGAAATCCAAGAGGGTATGTGAAATATGGGGATTAATATAAGAGGGGTTCCCATTGGGGGATGTGGATAGGAGTTCTGGTGACTAAAAACCTCTAACCCTTGTTATTCTTGCTCGGTGTGCGAAAAAAGTTGAAGTAGTTTACCTGATAATCATTTCATAGAAATTCCCAAATAATAAAAGATGTGGGGCTGACACATATAATATGTCATTGGATAATTTTATTCCTTGTGGGTGGGTCTTACATATCGAATTATCCAATGGTGACAAAGTCCAAAGGCATAGGTATGGGGTATTGGTAGTTCTTGTCCTCTATCTAAGCCTCATATCATGGGGAGCCAAAGATAAGTTTGAGTGCTGCCTCATGAAAGAAAGGCATGGAGATTACTTTAGGAGGTATTCCTCAGAGTATTTACTTCCCAAAGAAGAGGATGTCATTAAATTTTAGGAGGATCTCATCTTATGTCACTCATACATAAGGAAATCCATCTTTTTCTACACAGACTGAGATCATAGTTTAGTGTAATGTGTTGAGGATGTTGGTGCTAGGAAGTTTTGCATCATGTAGCTCAGACATGGGGGACTCAATCGTCACCCATTTTGATTATATAACCATTTCTCATAAACCCTTTAATAGGGCGTGGCTTTGGAAATACTGGGATGCAACAGTGTGGAGGATTTGTCATTCACAAGGTCCACGTTAGTATCCCTATACTAAAAATCAATGGTGATTAGCATACCTATGAAGAAATTAAAAAGTTAGGGTATCACATGGAAAAGATGAAAATGTGACATATCTTGAATTACCAAGAAATAACTACATGATAACCTATAAGGATGTGTATAAGATGTGCATGAAAGAGATTATTATTGTGAATAAATGAGGCTCAAACATGGTGCTATGAGAAAGAAAAAATCCATGGATCCTCAAATAGGGGATGCATGTATGACTAGAGTTTTGAGGGAAAGGCTATGGAATGTTTATAAGTTTCATACATGAACCTAACTTTGTATGAAAGAGGTTAGATGATTTTCAGGCCATATTTGGCCCAATTGAAGGAGGACCCCCCCAGTAAACTGATCATGTATGGTCTTATACATTGAGGTTTCTATTCCTGTGTGATTTCAAGGAAGACTGGTCTTGCGTGTGGTAGGATACTGCTTTGGCATCTGAAGGATCCCATAAATAAAGGGGTTGGGGGTGATGTAAAATACATATATGAAAACTTTGGTGATGGCATGCAAGATTCTAGGGGCGTAGGAGGGATTTGTCGCAGTCAGGCATTGAGCTATGTTGAGTGAGCACGCAAAGGGCCATTTGTCATCACATTAGTCATGAAAATGATTTTCATGTTATTCAATTTACATCACAAAAAATGGAACCACTTGCATGGAACATACATGGCTATTTTGAGTGTTCAGGTCATATTATGAATACTTAACATCGCTTTGGACAATAAAGGGCTTTGCGATCAGATGTAAATCTTGTGAACAAAACTTGAAACTTGCTCAAACCTTCCATTTTATTATATTAATGTTCTATTGATTTAGATAGTTCCTTCACTTTACCCAATATATGGTACATTATAGCATTGAGAAGAATTTTTTGCCAAAAAATCCCCCCCCATAGAATATGAGCTTAAAGGTGACTAGAATTCCAAGATCTGAGGGAAATGATAAAGAGAAGGAATGACTTCATGGGTTGTATGAAAAAAAGGAAGGGGGTGTGTAATACTCCTTGCACACATGTTGAAGACCAGGTCCATTCCTATATGTAAATATAGGGGTTCCAATGTACGACACCTTAAATTTTCATGCATTAGAATAATTTCTCTCATGCGTGAAATATCAATCCCCCTATAGGAAAAAATGATCTCTGACTACTTCTTTCATAGAGCGTTCATTTCTTCAATGTAATTTCCTTTTCTAGATTTCTATCATTTTTCACATCTAATCAATCAAATCAATTTTTTCCTTTTTTAGGAATCCACTTCATGAAAAAGTGGTAACCATACAAAAACCTTCAAAAACCACCCACACAAACCAACTTCGATGTCAACATACAACCTACTAACTACAAAAATTAAAATACAGCATCACCTCGAACCAAAAAACCGCGATACCGCCTTCAAAGAAACATTTAAAATAAAAAATTCAAATTCCAAGTCATCACCTCCCATCTCGGTAAATGAGAAATCTCGATTCGCATACTACCTCGAATCTCACTCCCATGACGATAGATACCCTGCCCCGGAGACGCACCAATTTCCACATCGAACCAAATCGTCAGTGAGCTTCTACAAGCATCTGCCATCATCATCGCTATCAAAAGAAGCTTCATCATCTCCACCATAATCAAAATAGGAAACATCACACCATCATCAACTACTTTAGCCGATTCCTAACAACAGACTACTAGTGGCGACATCGCCATCTTAACACCACCGTCATCATCCTCATCCGAACACCACACTTGACACAACCTCATCATGGCCAGGCTAAAACAGAGAAAAAACTTAACAGATGTAGAAGATGGAACAATCACTAAACAAACCTCATTCATATCGACCATCGTAGAAGGACCACACAAATCGACATCAAAACTGTGATAAACATATCGCATGAGAAGCAAATATCACCACCAGATCCCACCTCCCGAAACCTTGAGGAACCGTCGTTCCAGCTCCCACTCGGAGTGGAGAAGAGGGCATACTGACACAATCACAGATGGACTACCCACTGAGTGTCTACCTTCATATATAAATATTCAAGATATTTGATGAAGTGACCATCCCAACATCTATAGTTTATTAACCACAGTCATGGTTCACATGTGAATTCAATATCCCACGCTACAACATTAATGTGCATGGTCTTATTTCCATTGTTCATAATGGACCTACTGTATATGACCTGAATGGGAGGACTAGGATGGTAATTGGTGATGAGAAAGTATCATAAGATATTTCGAACCATTATGCCACTTCTTTCTAGAGAAGAATAAGGAATAATATTATGGGATGAAAGAAAGGATGAAATTATAGATCTAGTGGAAATGATACCAGTGAAAGGGAATGGGTTTACTAGGTGCGCTACACATTCTAGGAATATGTGGAAGACCTATGAGGCATTGGGATATATGAAGTGGTATGGAAGTTGTAGTTCCATTTTTACCATTAACATGAGCTAGTTCTAAAAATCATTAGTCATTGGTACCGAAAAATGAACACATTTTATATCCAATATCGGGAAGTCAACTTCATCTTGTTGGACATCCAGTGCATTCAAGGCATATCTCTAGAGGGATTCCAATATTATGAGTTCCTGGAACCACATTATAACTAGGAAGAATGCGATCAGACCCCAATCCTGATACAAAATATCCTAGAAGTATTGAAGGAGAATAAAAATGTTTGGTTCATCCAAAATTATATCTCATTCTAGGTGTTTTTTGACATATTCCTCAAAAAGTACGAGAAGGTTAGGATGTAGGGATAGGGAAAGTAGTGTCTAATTTCATCATAGAGGGGAATGTAAAGACCATACTTGCTCATTTGAGAGAAAATAGGATGCTAAAATTTGGGTGTAGTATGGTGGGAGTCTTAGACCCCATGGTTCTCAATATTACCTTCCTTGTGACCTTTTTGAGTTGGTGGACACTGGGATTGAGGGACACAAGGATGTGAATCCTCCGAGGAAAACTTGTGATGTAATTGATCCTAGAAACTAGGAACAAGGTCAACCAGGGAGTGACTATGTTGGAAAGGTTATAAAACATATGTGGTCACAATTCTGGGGGGGGTATGCACCATAAAGGATATGTGTACCATTTTAGCTGTTGTATAATTGGGTCGCAACACATCTCAGGGTCAATGAATTCACGAATGTTGTAATCCCACCATTCACCAGACTATAACCATCATTGTTGAACCTATCTGGGGTCTGGATGATGAAACCTGATGATTCCAGTGTCAAACTCTGAATCAAAAACCATGAAAAATCCAAATTCTACCCCTTCATGACCCTAGTTTTTGTGATGGTGGAAAACATTCAATGCTCAAATGAACTAAGTGAGTACCTGCTATGATTTTGTGGTGGGGTGATGGGGGATTGTATAGATGATAATGTCTTCTCCATGACATATGTGCATCCCATTTTTATAAACAATTTTAATTCCATCAATAGGTGGTAAATAATGTTTATATGGGGATCTATGAAGATAGAAAACCTAGTATTATTCACTAAATGTGGTGCATGTGATGACAACAGGTTCTAGTGTAACCATAATTTTTCTACGAAACATTGTTCAACTAGTTAGGTTGGTGGGATATGTCCACAATAGGGTGAAATCATATATAGAGTAAACACTATGAAAGTGTATTCAGGTAATAGAATTGGTGATTATGGAGCCATTGTAGTGAGGGAAAAGGATGACTACTTCTTTGGGGTGAGTCAATATTGTTGAGAAGCACAAGATGGAACCATGATGGTTGGGAGGTCAAAGGGTGCGACCACACCTCCAACTCCTTAATGGGAGTGGCCTCGCAAGATACCTCAAGGGCCAGGGAAAGAATCCGATGGAAAGAATATGAGGTTCCTATTTCATCGAGATATTGACACTATATTCCCTTCCCTTTGGTCTACCTGGAGAAAAATGTGATAGTATATGATGACAAAAAGAATTATGGTGGAAGATGTAGGGGGATGTGATCGTGTTTCCAATGGTTAGGTTCATTTAGGTGGAATACATGGGGAACTTCCATTCATGAACATGTACATGATGTCCCTAGTTGTTTATGCATTCTAATAGGGGTAGTATGATGCACCCCCACCTTGGTAAAAGTAATTCTTGTTAATGATCAGTATTCGGATTAAACACCCCTTGAGGAAGAAACAAACGAGGAAGAAGAAGAGGAAGATGAAGAATATGAGGAATACCTAGTGAAGCATTCTCATCAAAGGAGTCCCTGGGGGAGTGGGCATATTATGTGATCTAAGGAAGATTTGGTCGAGTATCTTATGGTATCCTTTAACTGATTATATATCTTATTAAGTATTCTCTTTAATTTATCATATCAACTCAAAGGAACTCATATCGTATATCAGCATATCAATGTAGTGTGAGTGGACCCTATAATAGGGGTACATAATAGTGTTCCTTAGGTATTGAGCCTATAGATGAGGTAGGTTCTGAGCGGGCTGTGGTTGAGGCAGATAGCAGCGGGCCAGCTGAGGTGGTTGGGGTTGATATCATGGAACCCCATGTTCTATCGATAATCTAGTGGGGGTGGTTATTCCATGGTTTCCCCATGGATGCACCCACTATTTGAGAGGTGGATCAACCATGATAACTTTTCATAGAAATTCATCACCCTCATTGAAAGGTAATATTTTGAATCATTCATCCAAATTGTATTTTGACATAGCTTTCCATAAACATGTTTGTCATTTCCATGCAGTTTCTACTAGAAAGACATGAAGGGAACTAGTGTCGATCATCAAAATACCCAGCGATTAATGGTATCCCATGGTGGAATTACCTACAGTGACTCAGGATCTTAACCTGTGGTTCTCATATCCTATAAGTCTTATGTTTCATAGAGTTGTACCTATCATTTGCTAAGTATATTGAATGAAGTTATGTTATCCCATGTAGTGCATGGAACACTACAAGCCTGATGATCATTCAAGTCTATTGAATCCATGGGATCACATTTTATGGATTCTCCCATCCAAAAAGTGAATGTTTTCCCAACTGATCAACACTTGGTGGTTTTGAATGAACTAGCAGTAGAGACTGTGACTGATGCCATAGTTGGGGAAGAACATGAGGCTGAAAATGGTGAGGTTTATGAGGAGGATGAAAGAAGTGAATATACATTCCCCCAAGATATAGATCCTATCCCCTTGGATAGGATACCAGAGTAAAACCCTAAAACTAAATTCCTTACTACTTTTCCAAATTATGATCCCATATATCCTAAAGAGATGGATGACTCTAATCATAATGAGAATGAATAAAATCATATTACCTTGAGAAAGGAATGGAGGTTCATCAATAGCATCATTGATTAGACCCCAAATCCACGATTGGTGGAACAGATGGGATCCATTCACTATCACCTACACACTATGTGACCGAGAGGGGTAGATTCTGAATTTATTCATGTTCTAGTCCATGATTACGTTTTTCAAAAGATGAAGGAGGGTATCCAACACCATGAATATGCTTGTTGTTATAAAGTATGAAAACATACACAACCTCCAAGAGGTCAAAAAGAAGATTCAACATCTCGAAGAGAAAGCATTTGAGAATGCTACCATCCTCACAACCCAAACTAAGATCATCCAGAAGATTAGAGATTGACTGGGTGAGGCCAAGAACCAAATAAAACAATATACTTCTAAAATTTCTAATCTCCAGATTGAGTGTGGTCAATCACATAAATATCCGATGGGATTCATCTATTGGATAGAAATGAGAAATAATATATCGGGAAGTAGAATAAAATTTTGGTGGCAATGTGCTAATGGTTTGAACAATTAAAGAACTCGGTTAAAGGGTTGGAGCTATTGATGTTATTTTTCCAAAAATCATGAGACGATCCAACATGTGGATGTCACAGAAATCCCACGACTTGTTTACCTTGTTGAAACTCTTCGATGGATGAACACATTTTTTTATTTCCTTAATTAAATCACTATTATAATATTTTAAGACAACTAATAATCAATCCATATGTTCATGTGGGTCATGCCCCCTGTGAGAAACATGGGACAATCACAGAATCAATCACTTTGTATGAGAGTGTAAAAAATCGCCGAACATTTAGGATCTTCTTTTATTGGATTAATAAAGAGAATGTTCAGGCTTTGAGAGACTATGTGTGGAGAATGGGGTTCTCCAAATAGCCAATTTTCTTCTCTGATGTGAACTAGTGCACAAATGGGATTACTCTTGGTGATTTGAAATAAATTAAAACTAAGGGAAATGGAGAGTGTGAATCATAATACTAAATATCTTAATCATAAGGGAAGTGACATGATGTAATACGATAACTATTGATCATATTCAAAATAAAACATCCATATTGTTATCCTGAAATAGGTAAAAAAAATGAGGGTTGACCATTGACTATGTTTGAAACACAGATTATGTCTTAGAATGTCTTCGAAAAGATTCCAAGACATCATCCTAGGATGGCAGGTGAGCCAATGTGGCATGAAACAAGCTCGTTAGGGGATCCCTTCAATTGTGCAAGAGGAAGAATATCCAAATTAGGTAAAAATGAATCATGGGATAGGAGTGATGGATTTTAAAAATGGATTCCAACACTCTTGTAATTACACCATCATGGATTATAAAAAATTGGTGCAAGTGTACTAGTCTGAATGAAGACCAAAACCACCATCCAGGGGTAGATCATCTATCTTGCAGAGTGACAACAGAAAATTTGAAAAATTTAGTAAATGAATAGAATCATAAAAGGTCCTATTAAGAGAGGAACTGTGAAATTTTTTAGTTTTACATAATGAAACATCAGATGATGTACATGTAGTTTATTTCATATGACAGGGACAATGAATAGTATAGTTTAACGTCAGGAAATTTGGTTACGTTCCATGGTATAACATCATTTTTCAGTTTTTCATGTACTATACAAATGTCCTATACC
This sequence comes from Viscum album, assembly GCA_963277665.1. Taxonomy (NCBI): domain Eukaryota; kingdom Viridiplantae; phylum Streptophyta; class Magnoliopsida; order Santalales; family Viscaceae; genus Viscum; species Viscum album. Next base: position 1,508,413,043 of record OY728158.1, read on the forward strand.
GATATATTTTTATAGAACAAAGAAAATGAAACTAAAATTAAGGAAGACCAAGAGGCTTATGTACAACTAAATTATTATGAATAGATGAATGACAATGATAAAAATTACTAAGGGGCCCATGCCACAACAAAAATTCTACTGGAGAACCTTAGTTTATGGTCATTGAGTTTGGACCACAAGGGCTCATATGTGGCTCAACCACATCATTACACACCCTACAATAATTCTTAAGTCTTCACGAGTGATGGTAAGTGTTGGAAACACACAATGGTATATGGGGTCATCATAACATGTGGGAGTTCACATTAGAGGTTATGTCAAAGGTGAAATTCTATCCTGATACAAGTGAGTGGAATATAGGTAAATCAAGACATTATAGGTCCATATAAATGAGTGACTGGTGATTAATGATAAATAGTTGGCCATTTTTGAAACACAGGGACCATGACCAAAAAAGTCCAGAATGGGGTGAGAAAACAAATAATCAACCATTGACCATGTTCAAAACACTATATTTGATTCTAATACCAAAGATCCCTCAGGTACTTTGATCAACATGGGAGGTGACCAATAATGGAATGAGACAATCACTGTTAGGGGGTCCATCGGAATTTGAAAGAATACGGAAATCCAAATTAAGAAAGATTTAAAGTGTGGAATGGAGAATATTGGATGGTTGAATTTAAACCCAGATAATAGACATAATTAAATCTTATATTTCTTGGACTAAAGAAAATAATGTAAAATCATTTATGTTGGACTATATGAGCTAAAAATAGTTTGAGGTCATAATTTATAGACCATGAATAATAGTGGTGTTCAAATATGTTCACATTGTTTGAGAGTTAAAAAAACAGATGTTAATGGTCCAAGGAAGTCCTTAACTATGTCAAATGACCAAGATGCAAGTTTCCCATAGTTTTAAAGTCATACGATTTGAAACATGAGGGGAATCCGTTTAATTTCTTGCTGTACATACTATGAAAAGGGAAATTTTCAGGGTATTGGGTGTAATTTGATAGGAATAACTCAATGTTAATGGACCAAAAGAGGCTCTTGTACCATTAACATACCTGGAAATAGATTGTGTATAGTTTAATGTTTTGTAATTATACCATAATTGATGCCATGAGGATAAAGGTTTTAAAAAGATTATAGCTGGGCCCAAAGAAGAAATGTCTTGGTGTTACTACATATCCTATAAGGATGGGAATCAATACACATGTAGTTTTGAAACATATTGTTTTAGGAGACCAACATTAGAGGGGATTATCTGTGATGATGAAACTAAAGCATCCCATGGCTATTGTGAGGCACCCTGATGTTTTCTAGGATATGGATTCATTTTAATGTTGTGCATTGGGGATGTTGGCTCTTAGTACAAGGTCATTGAGTTTGGACCATAAGGGATGGTATCTCAAATGGGTATGCACAGTGTGGTGATATGTAAATATTATTGTGAATAAGGATGAAGGAGGCCCAAAATTACACAAAACATCTGTGAGAAGACCTACATAAAATTTAAGAGTGATGATTCTTGAACCATAGGCTCCGAATTTAAGGTTGTGGAGTTCAGACCTTGGGGAGGAGACTCCATGGAACAAATATATGTGGCATGGAGAAGTAATAAATTTGATGTGAATTAATTACATGGAGTAATGATAATGAAACAAATTTTTTCAAAGGATGGTTTTGGGATTAGTAGTGTAGACATCAGTAATTCACTGATAGAAGGAATACCAAACGTGAATAAGGATCAAGAAGTCCCACATGCCATAAGTGGGGATCTGGAAGAAAAAAAGGTGAATTTGTGTAAGGTCCCAAAGAAAAAGTGTATGGAAATATCTTTTTATCCCACGAGTATGGGAATAAATCCACACATAGTTATTGAAGGAGATCTCCCAGGGTTGGTCTAACCTATACATAGGGATGGGGTATATTTTTCTTCTATTTTGGTGTTATTGTTTTTTTGAGTGGCTATACCAGGGTATAAAAGCATGGAAACAATACATTACATATGTAGACAAGAATGAATCAATTTTTGTTTCTCAATCATTCAATTGTATGTGACTAGTGGAAAAGGTGATATCCTCTCAAGCAATAACATCACAATGAAATAATGTTTTTTGTTGTGTTTCTAGGACACAAATTGTTATGAAGTTTAATGTCATGTGACTGTGATGTAGATTCTATGATGTTTATCATCATACATCTAGGAAGATAATTCCACATTTTGAGGTCATGTGACCCGACCAGTCTAAGAAATTTAACATCATGTTGTAAGGACATTGGTTGTTACACAACCTATCATCTTGTTTCTAGGATGATAACTGTATAATATTTTATCATCATGAAACTAGAAAGTTAGAGGACATGTGTTTCAAGAATAATTTGTATGACACTACACCTGTAAACAGATGTGAATAGGTAATAAGGAGTCATTCACCGTGCTATACGCACCTAAAGAATACCTGGACAATGATTAAATTCAAGATTCCTTTACTTGAACATCATGTTTAAGGATTTAGATCTTTTACCATGTTCCCTATTTAATATTGTGTGCCCAAGATATAAAAATACATAAGAAAAAAACTTCTTGAAAAACTAGTAATTTTTCAATGGGGTGATGTGCTCCCATCCATAGAGACCAAATTGTACACATCATTTGGATATACCTTCTAAATGATGTATAGTCCCTCCCACTTGGGTTCTAACATTAGTGGCTTCTTTCTCAGTATAATTTCCATTCATAGATAAAATAGTCTATCAACTTGGATGTAATATAAGAGTAAGACCTTATTGTTAAAATATTTGGATATTTTGTTCAGGTTCCTCTCTAGAATATGCAAGGCTTAGAGATTGTTTTCCTCAAGAGATTCTAACTAATATAGATGAACTTATACTATCTTGTCTGGAATCTTTGGTTCCTATTAATATATTCAGGATGATTCTCAATGTATTTGTGATGGGAATGACTGAATCCATTTCATACACCAGTTAATATGTTTTCGCCTTGGTGGAATTCTAATTAACCATCTGATAATCCCTAAGAGCATTGGGGAACTTTTTCAGAAACCTTCTTTTTATTCTGTCCTACCATCTTCAATAGAATGTTAGATAGTTTTTAATTCCTTTTTTATTTCATTTTCCAATGCATGGTAGAGGGAAGTATGGCTGGAACAGATGTTTTAAATAGCGTACAACTTCATCATTTTAGATGCTCAAATGTTGGTTTCTTTGCTAGGTATATTACATTTAGGGACTCCAAACCAATGGATAATGTGGGATCACAATAAAAATAGACCACTTATTATGCTTGAACTTCCATGAGATAAACAACTTTTCCACATGGAAAAGAAATCGGTCGTGGTCCGAATTAACCAGTACTAGTGAGCTGTTATTCGTCGATAAAATCCCACAACATTGAGTGTCCAAACTACAAAGGGACATGAATTATTAGTGGTGTTGAGGTGCTATGGATGTGAATGTAGAAAGTTGGAATGGATCTGATACACCTGACCCCTCATGGATAACAGAACTTAGTCATGAACCATAGTGGTATAGAAGTAGCCCACCCTTCGAATATGGTGGGACGGTTTCAACCTTCTCTAATGATCACCACATGAATTGGTATGAAATTCCTACATGACCTGGGGAATCCCATCTCCCTAAATGTAGTAGAGGAGAAATACATCAAATCAAGAATTATAGAGAGTTTTTTATGTTCTTGGATCACTCTGAAGGGTAAACAACATAGCATGCCAAGATATTCACTCACGTTCAGCTCTGTCTGGCGGTAGAGTGGCATGGTAGAGATACTCCATGAAATGAGTTGTCTAGTCGAAATCATCTTCCACTATGGGGAGGTAAAGAGGTCTGGATTTTGAAGTACGAAATTTAATGTGGTTTACCTGCTATCCATCATCATCATCTAGAAGGATTCGTGTGATAACCCTTTGATCCATCACATTAATCAATAGATAATCCTAGAAGTCTCTTAAAGAGTGGTATCTAGGCTTTGCATGAAGTCATCTTGAGAATTATATAACTAGGGAACATGAGTCACTTCTATATGATAAGGGAACTTGGCCATCATCTGGTGAATGCGATTTTGTAAGTGTATGAGGGTTGGATTCCTAATGATGAACTCACCATTAATCTTCTTGACGACTAACTAAGAGTTTCCCTTCACCAATAGGTAGGGAACATCAGTCTCAATAACCAACTCTAGACCATTAATGATAGACTGACACACTACCTCATTGTTGGTGTAGCCCTCTGATATTAGAAATGAATAAGGAAGGACATATTGTGTCTGGGTGATGAAGATAATCCCCATGCATACTCTGTTGAGTCTCGGATCATTGATCCTTCTACCATTTAGACTTAGGGAGGAACCATTGAAATGAATCTTCTAGCATGAAATATCTTGGTACACCGAGAGGATGAGATTTTCTAGCATGTCTAGATCCAGGGACTGCTCTGCTTGGGTTAGATTGTCGGCCAAAATTTCTACCAATGCCTGACTCATGATTAATTTATATTAAACAAACATGATATTGAACATCTGATGGTTCACCACCCATTGCACCAGTATTCTTTTCCACATGGTGTAGTTTAGGATATCTTATAGTCTATCCAGATTGGATATAAAATGTACCTCATGATTTTTTAGGTAGTGCCACAAATTACGTACTTAAAAATCAAGTGCGAGGAAGCTATTCTTTATAGGGGAGTATTTGGACTCTATGTCAAGGAGCATGTGATTGAGATTGTATAAACTATTTTATATCCCTTTAATTTTCTCTGGGTGCATAGGGCCCAAATGGATCATTCTAAAGAAGTCACATAAAGGACTAGTTGCTTCCATGATATGGGAGGCATAAAAACTAGAGGGTGCAACAAGAACTACTTGATTTCATCGCATGTGGAATTTCACTCATCATACAATGGGTAGAAAAAACCTTTTTCATGATCATATAAATATTGTTACACTCACTAGAAAAATTTGCAAAGAATCTGTTTGTGAAGGATAATTGGCCTTGAATACCTTGATGTTCCCAAAGGTTTCTTAGAGGATTATGATTGATGATACATTTTATCTTCTCTGGATTGATTTTAATGCCTCTGTATCGGATGAAGAATCTTAGAAATTTCAAAGAGGTAATTAAGAAGGCACACTTGAAGGGGTTTATCTTCATATTCCAAGAAAGGGGAAAGTCAAAAAAAATTCTCAATATCAATGAGATGGTCCTGAAAAATGTGCTATCTGACCACATAATCATCCTCATAGAATTCCACTAGTGCCTAAAGGATCAGTCTGAATATGTGTAGCATGGATCACTGTTATGTGGTTCCTTTGTTCATTAGATCGAAGGGAATAAACTGATAACAGAAGGTCCCTTGTGACAATCTAAATATAGTATAATCCAAATCATTAGGGACCACCCAAAAGTAATTTTTCTAGAGAATCTATCCATAAAATATAGAGCATAGAACCAAAATATGGAATTGATCAAGAGATCTTTCACTAGAAGGGGAAAATCATCCTTTAGGAAATGTTGATTGATGTCTTTGAAGTCGATACAAACTCTAATATGTATGTTATTCTTCCTAAAAATAATACCGTTGGATAGCCATCTGGGGTACTGAACAACCTTGATGTAGTTTCATTTCATGAACTTATCAACTTCTCCCATGAACATGATGCCATGAGATGGGTGCATTTCCCTTGGTGGTTGATTGAACCAATTATTACTTATCGAGAGGCCCAGATTGTGGAAAACAACCTGAGGGTATATCCTAAAATATCATAATTTATCCAGGAATACACATTAGGATGTTGCTTCAGGAAAAAAACATAATTTTTTGGTCCTTTATAGGCATGGTTGGACTAATAAGTATTGGCCTCTAATCTGTATCAATGTTGTGATTCACTTTATCCAACTTATCGACGGTGGTGGAGATGCCATATTTAAATATGGGAGAATAAACACCCATGTATTCTTCATATTTTTAGGTTGGATGATTATTTTGAGGAGATGGTCCATATAATCCATCTTATTCTGGAGGTGCACTACTCCCTTATTGACTGTATACAGAATCCTAACTAGGGAATTGCAGCTCTATAGAAACCATGAAAATGATAGATATCACCCGATTCTCTCAATAAATCGACTTCATGGTCTATTCTGGATGTTAAAGTAGTAGTGGTAGTTTGACTTTTGGATACTCAACCAATACCAACATAAAAATCATGGTATCATGTTATGGTTTCCATTAAGAAAACAACTCAATAATTCACAGTGGTATGGGTTTCTAGGATCACCCAAGCCCATATTGTGTTGGAGTAAGAGGTAATATTCTGATGTTCATTATATTAGGGGACACTCCACCCGATTTTCAGAAAAAATGATGGAGTTTCACAAGTCTATCATCATGGATTATAGAAAATTAATTTTAATGATAAAATCATCATCCACGTTTGTTCATTGGTTGGAAATAGCAGTTGTATGCTCGACCTCATAGGTCTAAAAATTATTTTCCTTTCTCTGGTAATAGAAAACATCCATATAGAGGGATTCCCCAGATCCAAAGGGAGATGAATCACCATAGATCATGAGTACTCGAACCTTGAAGGAATACTTGAGTCTTTGGTGATATGAGGAGGGAAATTATACATGAATATGGTGCCATGACCTACACATCACCACATTGGAAGTAGTATCCTGCAAGAAAACCAAAAATTGAGAGCTTTCTACTATTACAATGAAGTAGATCTTCCAAAAACATTCCACACAACCTTTTTTCAATCCTTTCATAAACATTAATATTCAGGTTAGAGGCCCTCTGATCTACTTCAAACAGTCCCAACTTGAGGATCATATGGTTCGAGATGAGATTGATCCCATAACCTATGTCAACTAGACAGTGATGAACATCCACTCAATTAAAATGACCATTAATGTAAAATGGTTAGATGTGACCCTTCATGTGGGAGAACTCATCTTATCCAAAGAATGATATGATTGATTGGAACTCTGTTTGTTCATTTTCCTTAGTGTAGAAGGTCTCTATTGATACAACCTCTATCTCAAAGTGAAGCATGACTTTTAAGGATTATATGAGGGAATCAATAATGTCTTATGATAGGTGGGGGCCTCAAAGATTGATATATTTTTATGAATGATTTAGAGGTGATTATAAACATCGTAATTTCCATTCTAAATGCAGATTTATACCCATTGGGGTTAGATATTGGAAATGGAATGGTGGCCACATCTAGTAGAACTATGGATTCCTGATTATAATGGATATTTCACACTTCTCATTAGACAACCGACAAGGAATCGATACCTGATGGTTGTCGGCTGGATAAGGCATGAAAACATCTAGACATGACTAATCATGATGCGGTTACATATTTTCTTCCTGGATGAGTTGCATGATCAGTGGTTGCGGTACATTTGTGAAAATAGGATGATATGACTATGTATGCTGAGCTCTTTGCAAAACCTTTTGTCTAGTCTCTGTATCATGCACTTCATGGCTCATGGAACCAACATGAGCATTCCAATGATTCAAATTTCCTCAGATTCTTCTTTGGTGAAATCAACTAGATGAACTCAAAGAACATGCCTGATACTCTCTCTGATTTGGGACCATATAGGGGTCTATTGACTTAATGGTATTCACAAGCACAAAATCCTTCTCATCATTATAGGATAATTCCAATACTATATGGACTCAATATGTGATTCCCATATATAGATGCATGATATATCTAAGATTATGGGTTGAATTTGGTGCTGGAGGGGGAATTTGATTTCCCTTGCACTGTTGCTTCGTACTCTTTTGAGATGCCTAAGGACGTTATGTGGATGTAGAAGAATTTACCCAAGAAGGAATTAAAACTTATGGATGATCACTCTTGCCTAATCAAGAATGAATGAATTTAAGGGAATGTTATACTACACTTTTGTCTAAATATTCATCATAATTTTAAGTCCCATAGTTGGAAACCTATTCCCATTCACTGAAACATCTTCTATCACTATCGAGCTGAATAAAGAAGTTTTTCACATATACTGGGATAATTCCCAACCTGAAAACACCATTTTCCACATGTTACTATATTTAATATTTGAAAACAAAACATTTCTTGATGGTATGTACAAGGATTTTTTGGTAAGATAATTGGTCAGGGCGATAAGTGTCTAGGACCACATGTGGATTCCTACAATCAGGTAGTTTTAGGGCCCCCAATTATAGGGAACTGTGGAAATAACTGGGGACTTATGAATCATTTAAGGAGTATGTATTTTTTCTCTTATTTGATAAGGGATCTCTTGGATATTAGCCCAAATGAGGGGCTGGAGCTTTAGTGGGGGGGTGGAGCCAGGTTATCCTGTCTGGGCGAGGATTTTTTGTGGGGAGATTTCTATCAAATCTTTGTTGGTAAAGGATAATATTAGGGATGTTTTAGTTGGAATGGATAGTCTTACCAAGTCTGATCTCAGTCATTCTATATCAGTAATAGCTCTAGAGACTCTGAAATCTATACATGTACAGGGGCAATAGTCTCTTCCATGGGGATTTTTCTTAAAGGAGATGGAAGTGGAAATGGATCTTCATTATTCTCTCATTGCAAGGATTCCTTTGGGTGTTTGGTCTTGTTAAAGAAATCCCAAAATCCACTTGAGAATGTTTTAGTAATGATGGAAGGGACCATCTCAATCTTGATGTTCCCAATGAACATCATTAGCATTTTCTCATGAGTCAAAGGCATATCGAGTGAATAGATGAGGCAATTTAATCACGATATATAATATGTTACATGATCATCTCATAGTTCCATTCACATTATGTTCTTAGAAATATAGTTCTTGATTATGGTGGAACTAAACTATTATTTACTCTTCATTTAGAGGTTTCCCCAACTAGAGATAGAATAGATGAGTAGTTGGATATTTTAGAAAAACTTGGTCCCTTCCATAGAATATATTAAACTTCATATATTAGAGGCCTATTTCTTCTATGGTGTTCCCAACAAGGGTCAGCACCATGATATGAAGTGGGAAAAATGTTACAGCGGTTGACCCTTTCTATTGGAGGAGACCAAGGTAAGATTCTTAAAATATGGGGGTGCTCGCATATCATCATCCCATGCCAGATACAACTTGTCATTGGGGGGATTTCAACCTATCATGTTTCAAGGCCTTCAAGCTGAGTGGAGAGAGTGGTCATCTCATCATGGTGGGGATTATGATATTGAAAAAGATTCTAGAACAGAAATGCATTGAAATCCTAAGCAACACTATAGATAGGATCAATGACTCACTACATGTCATGTTGGGTTTCTTGATGTGCGGCATGAGGCATGTCATGATTTGGGTTCTGAAAAAGGTTATCACATTTATTGGGTAGATTATGTGATGAATAAAACAATGATTTTTCATAAACTCTTGTCCCTACCATGTCAGGATGTGTTGTATTACCATGATCATTCCGTGTTAGATGGATGAGAAGGAATTGTAGCTTCCACTTTTACCCTAGTGGAGGAGGAACATAATCCTTCTCAGGAATACCACAGTATAGGGACTACTCTACAAGGTTCTCAACAAGTAATTTGTCAATGAGCCTCATCAGATCTATATTTTACTGAATCAAGGAAACCATAGTGGTATCGAACTCTATCTTCTATGCAACATCAGATGGGTCAAATGGATTAGCGTTAATAGTCTTCCTGTTACCCATGTCTGTGACATGACCACTGGGATTTGATATTGAGGTCTCTCCATGTACAATTTTATTCTATTGTAGGAGAGTGAGGGCTCTTGTATAAGATACCACCTGATATTTTACATCCCCATGGGTTGGTTGCTCTTGGTGAGACCCTTCACCGATGTACTATTATTCGAGTATACCATGATCATCCATATTCACCATGACTATACATGGTGAAGAATATTTAATATCTTAGGCATGTCAGGCTGCTCTGTGATAGGATTGAATGAGAGAGAATCATACAGCCCCATGCCTCACATATTAACTTGTGGGGAATCCACTTCAATGATTTTTTAGAGCACCAGGAATCTCTAAATGAATCATTGATATAGGGTCCATTGCTATCTGAGTGACATGGGGTGCTAATACATTGTGATTTTTTCGATCTCAACCATGTGGAACTAGTAAAGAATGACTTAAAAATGATCCCAAATCATTTGGTAGACCAACAAATGGCCATGGAGGCAAAAATGCATCACTCAGATGTTCTAGTAGATGTATGTGACCTCATCAAGAGTTATTGACACTAGAATATCAATGTTTGGTGTTGAATTCATCCAAAATACCACTAGAACATAATTTCAAACTAGAGTGTCCCACAAGATTTGCATCTTTGAAGAAGGGTATAAATATTGGTTGGCCCATGTTTTGATCAGTACTAGCCCAAATTTTGGTGGCGTCGTTGATTTCAATCAATACAATGGTGGAACGGATAAAAAAGGAGACACTTCAAGAGTCAACTAATCTCTATATATTGGGTCATGTATTGATAGTGGTAACAACTGTATCATCGCATCCTTTTAAAACTAGGTATTTACCACTTCTTCCTGAGCAAGGATATCGGTAACCATTTGCAGGTCTACAAGATGCTCGATGTCTACCAAACACTAGAACACATCTCTATAATATATATTTATAGGTAGAAAATGCGACTGGAACACGTTGGGGGACTTCAGATTAAGATGCTAGATGGGAGAAAAATCATTATCTACCTATATGTACATGTGATGGGATTTGGGGATATAACTCATTTCAACTTTCAGGATCAAAAAATTCACTTTTCAATCTCCTAACACATACTCTAAAGTAGATGACTAGGGTGAAGGCACCAAGATTGAATCACATTCCTCTTTGTAATCTGATAAGTGAACAAACCTCAGGCTTCCTCGAGTTTTTCCTTCAGTGGTAGTGGTTCAACCTTCTACCCAACGATGAACCTTTGGGGAAGGTAAGTTCTTTTACATGGAGAGGCCCTCCATTCTAGTGGATTACAGATTGGGGAGGACATCAACATTGGATAAATAGGATATGGGGAGGACCTCTATATTGGTTTGTGTTAGAGTGGGGAGGACCGCCTCTTGGATTGTAATAAGAGCGGGGATGGACACCAATATGGACATTGAAATAGGAGGGAGGACCAAGGATTTGGTTGGTAAGAACATAGGTATGTTCTCCATGATGATTGGTAGAAAACATATATAGGGAATATGCCCTGGTCTGTGAAAACACGAGGAGGACCTTCTCACATATATAATTGGACATGGGGAGGGCCTCCATGTTGACAGTCAATGGAGCAGGGAGTAACTCCACGTTTATTATTAATAGAGAAGGGAGGACCTCTGATTGATCTAGTAGAAACATGGGGGGAATCCATGATGGTTTTCTATTTCACTGAGAGGACATTCATGTTGGATTGTGGCTATATGAGGATGGCCTCTATATTGTTGGGTGGATTCATAGGAAGTGATTTTTCATTGACCGACTAGACTGGGGGTCCTCAATGATGAATGTTAATGGAGTCCGGAGGACCTCCACATTTATTATTAATTTTCTGTGGAGGACATTCGCAAGAGCTAGTAAAAACATTGATCGGGACTCCATGCTAGTTGAATATTTCATGAAGATGACCTCAGTGTTGGATGGTGGTTCTATGGGTTCGATGGATTCCTCTAGTGGGCGGTCTGAAGCTGAACGTCGATGGGGCGTGTGCGGGAGAGAACATGCGTGGTGGTGGGGTGCTTCGTGATGGCAGCGGTAGTGTGTTTCTGGCTTTCTCTGTACACTACGGGAGGGGGAGATCAGTGCAGGAAGAGGCCTTGGCTGTCCTTTTAGGGATATCGTTGTGTTTGGACAAAAGCCTGGTGGTGGAGCAGATAGAGACTGACTCAAAAATTATACATGACGCGTTGCATGAATAGGTCATGATACCGTGGAGGATTTCTTACACTATTAGACAGTGCAAGGCGATCATGGGGAACAACGTAAGGGTTACTCATACCTGGCGGGAAGGGAATAAAGTTACGGACTAATTTTCTTCGATTGCGGTTCCGGGGGAAAATATGGTTTGGGTGGATAATGTGCTGCCCATTAGACCTGAGGGAGTCAATCTGATTAGGGGAGATGCACTTGGGTTACATTATTTTTTCCCTCCATAGGGGGACCGCGTTTGTTGTTGTTGTTATGTGTGGGGTGTTCTTTGAAATAAAAATCATAATTTTGGTGGTATGGCCTCCATGTCGGTGGGAGAAGGAACGAGAAGGGGCAGCGATTGATCTGGGACTATCATGAGGAATACCTTCGCATTAATGATCCATCATATGTGGAGGACCTCTAAATTAGGAACCATAAGTATAAGGAGGACCTCCGTACTGGATATCAACGTAGTGGGGAGGACCTCCACTTTGATTAATGCTAAGAACGTGGGGATGACTCCATGTTTATTGTGAGAGTAAGGAGGACATCAACACTGATTAGAGATGGTATAGAGAGGGCCTATGTACTATATCACATTATTATGGGTTAGCCTGTGATGGCTATCAATTTCCCCATCAGTTAACTGTGTCAACAGAACCTACCTATAGGGCATTTGAGGTCTCAATCCCAACCAAGATTTTATGGGTCATTTATTTATAGTATAAGGGGTCATGTGATGTTTTCTAGTGGTATAAGGAGCCACTAGAGATATGTATAATGATTCACACGAATAAAAAACCTCATAATCTTGGGGCTGATGTTTACTATAGGTCATCCAAACTGGGGACAGTGAAGAATCACTGTAGTTCACCATTTCTTTAGCATGAGATATGGGTCTTTTGTTGCATTGATGGATCCTTGTAAGAGATCCCTTAGGAGGCTAATTGGTTGTTTTTGTAGTAGGGGTGGCCTAGAATCTCTTATCTCCTTGGTGTTGCATATTGATTCATAAGATCACTCAAATGAGAGGCTCCCAAAGTAGTTCTTTGACTTTGTGGGGAGAAGTGGATCCTTATGTAGACATTGGGGAAAAAGTTTCAGGGAGGTACAAAATCCTCTTGGTAGTGCCATGCCATATACCTTGTGGGAATGAGAAAATCCTATTCATAATGTCATACGAGGGTGCCCATCACCCTCCACTGAATGATTAATGATGGCGAGATGGGGTGTGGGTGCCTAGTAGCCTTGGACATGACTGTAGTCATGGAAGAGAAATAGTCATGCATGATTGCTGCATTGAAATTTCCCTTAACCCTTCATTTAGAAGTAGACGAAATTGTTTTACTGTAGCATGGGTCCTACAATATTGGATGATTGTGCTGTCAGTATATAGATAAAGAATACTATTCTCAATTCCATAATTTAATTCAATATTCAGTGGTCAGAGAGAGATCCATGATGATGCTATTGCAGACTGAAATTCCCAAGGATTAACTGGCCCAATTTATGGTGAGTTCCACATCGAGACCATAATTTTATTGGTGGACCTTGGCAATGGATATCTGGATCTGGTGAAATGCTAGTCAACTGATGCCACAAACACTACTAGTCCTCATGTCGAAGAGAAATGTTTCAATTAGGGTTCACTAGTTTTATTTCCAACACATTCATTGAGGCACATGTCACACACATTATAGTGCAACGCTGGCATGCATTGTCACCCTAAATTTCCACTTTCCATATACACGTGACATTCATCGCTTTTATCAGCAATTTATGGTCCTTGAGAAAAATGGGATGATGGTATGTTTGTTTCTTATTAATTTGAAACCTCTTTAGAGATCATCTCATACTCATGGTCCCCATTATAGAGGTAAGGATGTTTGTGGAACTCATTCCTAGTGCCATCTCTTTTTGGACACGAGTTAATTACACTTCTTCTTTCTGAATAGTCTAAAGGTTCTTGATGGGATAGAATCTTTCGGTCAGGGGACTAGTCACATTTATCATCGCTCGCATGTCTAGATATTGGAACATTGGTCAAATGCATTCTTCTTCATAAGAGGTAATCTCATGGAGGCATCTTAGGAGCGTAAGTTGAGAGATCCCATGTCGATCATAGGGTATTTGATACCCAAGGAATATATTCCAAGAACTTCACATTAGGAATCTCTTGTTTATAATGAGGTAGAATAATGAGCCATATATCTATTTTCATGTTTTTTGTATATGAAGTGAGATTCATCTCCACACCTCACGGTGGTGGATCAGATAGTTACATCCATAGGATGAATCACATGGAAGGTTTTCAGATGGGTGGATCAGAACGCCCCATATAGGTGGATCCATGGAGTTGAGTCCATGAATAGAAGAAGTCACACCAAAATGGTTTATCCAAACACCCCTAATGGTGGATTATGGAGGTTCTCCCCTATGGGGGTGGGGGGGTACCAAGTTTTACCAATGGTTGAGATTGAAACTCAAAGAGGCATCCTACGTATCATATTTAATAGATAGGGATCAATAACCATGTATTTCAAAGGATGGTGTGGGGATTACACATGAGTGATTCCATCATTAATAAAATTGATTTCGGTTTGATTTTGTTTGATTGTATGGGTCATACACATGGGATATTCCCTGGGGATTCTTGAAGTATTGATGATGTGGAGATGGCTTATGTGTAGGAATTACCTAAAATGGTGGCATGATTTTACTAGGATGTAGATGGCCCAGTAAAAAATGTATGGATTATGGGTGAAGTTGATGTAATGCATGGAGAGGATGAAGTGTTGGGTTTCTATGCTTGAACCTTATGTATGAATCCTATATATCCCTGTTTGTTAGGAATCAAACTATGTGTAGTTATAGAAGGGGTGTTGGGTTATAAACCTAAGGAGGAGTTCCAAAAGGGAATGGATCACATGGTTGGGTCTTACACATGGAAGAAACCCATGTGGATATATGAATACAGAGTATTACACCGTGATTAATTCCCATTTATGGAGGTGGATGGGTGTAATTGTCACTACTATCCACTAATCCCAGGTGAGTCGTGTTTTTTGTGACAAAATAGATGAAGCGGTTGTTATAATAGTCATGTTACGAAAGATGTGCCAATGAGAAATGTTATCTGGCATACTCATAGAAGCTTCCAAGGGAGAATCACATGACATTTAAGGGGTAATTAGGCATAGAAGTGTCCCATGGTGAAAAATACCAAAGGGTTAGTGATGGGGAATTGAAAGTGCACATCCCCTATCTAAGCATCATATCTGGATTAGGTAAAGGGAGAATGAGTGATACCTTATACAAGAAAGGATAAGTCATTAATCTAGGAGGGATTCATAGGAACATCTAATTCTCGATATTGAGGATGTCAGTCTATGTGTGGAGGATCTCATTCTATGTCACTCATACATCGAGACATCCTAAAATTTCTATATAGGGCGAGACAATAGTTTATAGTTAGGGGTTGGGGATGCTGGTTATATGCAGTTTTACGACCTGCATTATTGATGTGGGAGACACACTCCTCATCCCTTGGGAATAAATAACCGTCCCTCATAAACCCTTGGGAGGGGTGGATTTATAAAATTACGGATAGAATGGTGTAGATGAGTGGTCACACCTAAGGTCAACATTAGCATCTTTATGCTAAAAATAAAGGGGGATTGGCATAAATATTTTGAAAAGAAAAAGGTAGGTATATGAATAAACAACTCACATAGTAGAAATTAGGACAAAGAAATACTTGAATGCACATATGAAGAACTTTGTGTAAGTGGTGTGTGTATGAGATGAGTATTTCACACCAAAGGTGCTCAAACATGGTGTTCTGACAAAGTGAAATGCCACGAAGCATCGAAGAGGGGATGCATAAAATATTGGAGGCTTGTATGAAAGGTTACAGGCAATGAAAAATATTCCTAAATGCACCAAAATTAGGATAAAAATGGTTTGATGAGGGTCTAGCCTCTTTAGGACCTCATGATTGAGGACCCCTAGGGAACCTATAGAACATGAACTTATACCTCATAGTTTCCATTTTTATGTGATGTCATGGAAGACCGATCTTATGTGAAGTAGATCAATTCTTCGACTTCTGTAGGATCCCCTAATCGGGGGGGTCACATTAATATATAGACGAATCCATTGGTGATGACACACAAGATTCAGGGAAAGTAAGAAGGCCTCCACCCAAACATGCCTTGAGCCATCACGAGGGAGCATGAAAGGGACTATTTGAAATAACATTGGGAATGAAAATGATTTTAAAGAAATTGAATTTCTTTCCCACATAAGGAACCACTTGAACACACCTATCATATCCATTTTGAGTTACCAAGTAGGAATTTTCATGTTTGTTGTCACATAACTCGTTCAAGGGATTTGCACATGCATTTTAATCCTCTGTGCACACCTCAAAAAATGTATGTTCCTTTATTTGAGTTCTGATGATGTTTTTTTGAGTAGTATGGTGCCTTCTGTTTACCCATAGACAGACCATTGTAGCTTTGGGATGAATTTGACACAAGCACCCATAATTCTTATTATTTTCCACTTTTAAGAACATTATATTAAATCATGTTTAGACACTATAGAATATTTATCCTAAATATAAATTATTTTCATTTTGATAATATTCATTCTAAATAAATCTATCATTTTTTCTACTTATCATTTTAATTTTTTTTGTTTTTGAAAACCCATTTTTGTACAAATTAATTTTTTATTTTTTAGACTATGAATAAGTTCACATTTAGATGTATTCTCAATTTTATTGAGTTACTCATTCATTTACTTCACCCATTCATCATGTTAATCATTCTCATCCACCATTCGTGGGCCAACCTATAAAAAAATATCCCTTTAGTTCAGTAATCATAACCTCATTCTAGTATAAATATCTGTATTTAGATTCTCAATGATTCTCATAGTATTTATATTTATCATTAACCTCTAAAAATAATTTATATCATTACAAGTAGATTCATCATCATCACTGAAATAATATTAATTAGCATCAACAATTTCTAGTCAGATGTCAGCACCATCTACAATAATATTTTTAAAAATTTGATCACTATTTCCTTTAGGATTATCAAAATTTTCATGAATATGCTAACTCATTTACCCAAATGTTTCATATTTCATCAAATATGGACACTCAATATTTTTATACAATATCTTATTATAGTATATGTATCCATTATAATAAGATAAAAATAGAATAAACGCACCATCATCATTTTTACTTCATGATTTCACATCCATTTTCCAATGAATATAAAATAATAGAGACATCTGAAGACCTTATGTAGTATTCTTTTGGAAACACATATAATTGGATGTATCATTTATATAAGGTATCAAAATTTATATACGTCAAATATAATTTTCAGTAAATCATTATTCTCTTTAGATGAATTTTGAATCATTATACTCAACCAATATTGTGTGACCTATTTCCAAAATTCTCTTATTCTTATGTTCTCCATCACCATTCAATTATAGTGTATAAGGGGTTATTTATTGGAACATGATAATATGTTTTATATGATTAATTACTAAATAATAACAATGTATTATTTTACCATTATCAAATATTAGTTTTTTGATACACAATCCAACATCTTTTTCAACCTAAATTCTATATATTATGAACATTTGAATAGGAATTGACTTGTGTATAAAGAATAGAATATTGTTTGTATGAGTAAATTCATATATGAATTTAAATAAATAATGAACTACTCTAGTAAAATTATATCTCATTGAAAAACAGATCCATGTTGACAAACTATAATGTTCATTGGAAATAATATCTACATTGTTGTGAGTCTTTTGTGTTATTTTTCACTTTTGACATGTTCAACATATTCCAAATTAGTATCCTTTCATCACGGGTAATCTCTCACCAATTTATGTTTCAATCAATTATTCTTTTAAGGATTATTTTTAATGAATTGTACAACATGTCCATTATCACAATGTTGGCATACACTCAAAAAATGATTATATTCTCATCTACAGAAAGAACACCATTTGGATTCAAACTAAATTTATCCGTTTGATCTATTCAAATACCATTAATTTTCAATGAAATATGATTAAAAAAATTCAATAAACCAAATTCATGATTAATAATTTTATTTAAACCTTTAGTATCAAATTTCATGTGGCAGGAACACCCACAATCAAGTACCCCTACCTTTGTCTTCTTATTTGTTTTAAATATTACATCATATAGTAATGAATTTTATTCATTATACACATGAACTGTATTAAATTGTTTTTTAATGGGTAACTAACCGGGTATTATTCTTATATATTTCTCTATTATATATCCCTTTTTATCACAACTTCTATATTATTCTATTATATAATCAAATGATTTTTTTGTGGTAATCTTGTTACTAGTTTCCATATATGCATTATTTCTTCTAAAAAATAATTAATTCTAAGGTGAACCAATCCCATGGATTAATTTTATCTCTTATGTATATAAATTTCATACCAATATGTATAAAATTTATGCCCCAAAATCTAAAACATCATAAATAACAATAAAATCTATATTTTACAAAACAATAGTGTTATATCAAGAAAAAATTGTTTCAAAAATATTATATTCAGTGAAATTTTGATGTTTGATTTCATTTTTTATTTGTAATAGAAGTTTAATTAAATATTTTGTATTCATTATGATCTCTTATATAAAATTTCACTTCATTTTATTAGGCTATATTTGACCAAAATGAAGATTCAATTCTTTATTGTTAGTGTAAATTGATTGGTATATAGTTGTTTCATATGAGAACATTAACAAAACATGTAGCCATCCCTAGAAACGTTTCCCATAAAGTTAGTAAAGATATTTATAAACATCATGATAATATAAAGTTCCCTATAAGCTTCATGATAGATTTATTAATTTAAAGACAACTCTTTATCCTTTCAGGAGTGTTTTTATTTTAGATCTGTAATCATCTCCTCATATTCCATATCATTAAACTAGTGTTTTTTTATTTTCTTTTGTATGTGAAATATCCCTTTTTAATCATTTACCATTTTCATCTAACCATTTTATATTCACTTTTAAAAATATCATATTAAATTATTGATAATAGAGATTCACTCACTATGTGCTTAAAGATAATCACTAAGAAAGTATTTATAATATTTTACGTACAAATCATCTTCCCCACTATAAGATAAATAAATGGTTTGTCTAACATGATCCCTAATTTGTTTTTCATTTATATCTTCATCATAATATATCCTTTATATAATATGTGTTTCCTCTTCTTCTCACATTATATTTGTTCTTCTTCTTCTTCTTTTTGTTTTAAATCCTTCATACTTCCACCTACCATTGAATATTATCTCGAATGATTTCACCACTTCTTTCCTTGAGAGTGTTTTCACCATTTACATATTCGTAATATGAACTATTCTTCATTGGAAAATTAATTTCATTATGTCCAAGAGCATTGAATTTATAACATCTACCAAATAATATACCTTTATTTTTTTTACTTTACTATTAATAAATATTTTCTAAATTAATATAATAACTCTTTAACATTATTATTCATTCCTAAAATCATTATAATCAACAATATCCTCATCATTAAAATTTTTCACATTACACAAACATTTAATATCAATCTAATTTTCACTTTTTTTTGAATTCCATAAGATTTTTAATCTCATAAGTAATGTGAAAATTATTTAACTCATCACGAGAATGATCTCCTCTATCTTTAATTGAGGAGATTTTTGGATTAAACTTATTTGTAAAAATTTACATCATCATCATCACAATTTTCGAATCTTCGTGTTTCTCACCAAATCCTTGAATATTACATAGAATTTCGTTTACTTGAGTAAATAAATCACCATAAAATTCACCTTCTATGATTTATATGTCTATGAATCTACTTCTCTAGGACTATTGATTTTCTTTATTTCACAATCACATTTACTACATTACTACTCTCCAACTTGTCTCATGTTTATTTTTCAGTTTTACTTCTATAAAATTAGTATATACATTCTATGATAATGGAATGATAATAATATTTTAATATTTTCTATCAAAATCCCTATTCCCTGTAACACCCCAAGATTTCATAGTGTGTTATTTCTTCAAAATAATTCAATAACTTGCACTACACGCAACACCGAGTTCAATCACACCTTGACTTACAAAAAAAAGGCCATTAAAAGAGGTCATGAATAGTATTAACTAAATTTTAAACTTTATATAATCCTTATAATTTTAGAATCCATATTATGAGTTTCTTAGTCATAATGCAAGAACAGATTCATTTTCAGTATTTCACTTTTATCAACTTCTAATAGTGAAACCTTTTTAAATACAATATTTTAAACTTTTTGACTAAATGGGGACATCAAAAAATTTAAAATGAAACACCCCAAGCTTCCACGGTACGTTTCCCTTTGAATAATGTGATAGCGTGTGTTGTACGCAACACCGAGTTCTAACACACCATAACCAATCAAACTAGCCGTTATAAATAGTAATATCTACTTTTTGAAAATATATATATCTTATATTTCAAAATGGACTTCATTTTTGGATTCGGAATATTAAATTTAGCCTAAGGTGAAATTTTGGTACTTTTCGGATAACTTTCATATTTTGATGAATAGTGAAAATTACTAAATTTTAATTAAAAACAACTTTTTTAATCAAAATAATTAATAGTGATAAATTGTGAATTTGAGTTGTTTTAAAGTATATTTAGAATATATTTTTACCATTTAATATAATGTTGGTCATTGGACATAATTTTACAATTAATCCGAACATAAACAAGTGTCAATCTTTTGATAGTTATTACCTCTTAAAAACACGCTTTTTGTTTTGACAGCGGGAATTAATTTTAAATTAATTTCTGCCACTTCTGTGTTTTGAATTTAGGAAAATGGATTCCATATTTGGAATCAGGATGTTCGAATTGTGTAAATAGGTATCTTTTATTTTTAGACATTTTGAATAATTACTGCGGTAAATATTTTATTTACCATGGTTAAAGGGTAAATCCGGTAAATAAGGGTTAAAAAAATAATATTATAATAATACTAAATTACACTAAAACGTGTCTTAACCCTATTGGTTGATACATGGTCGACCATGTGCATCTTTGGGTCTGTTTTGGGACCCCATGGATCCACTTGTAAGTGATAATGACACATTATATTAATAAAGTTAAAATAAAAATAAAAATGGCATAAGCTTACATCTTTTAGAAGAGCACTTTTTACATAGGGTTATACATGTTGGATTTTCGATTATAAATATTCATTAGAAAGCTAAAAAGATTTCCTACATAATGATATTTTATTTATAATTTTTAGACATCAAATAATTTAAATTATTAATGACACAATAATGATGCAATGTTTACTTCATTAATAAATCATTTAAATAAATAAGATTATAATGATTAAAATATTATCTAAAACCTGTCCAATTCTTATTGGTTTATGTTATTTAGAATATGAGTCATCTTATCTTCGACCTCAATGATTTTTGGACCATTATAAACCGAATACAAATATATTATAAAGTAATACTTTCACACTTTCCTAAAGAGCCCCTCCTCTCCCTTATAAAAGGAGACCACTTCTACTCATTCCTCACACCTCTCAAGCCACTTATCTCGTCCAAACTCTGCCCAAATAAGCTCCCCACATCCCTCTCCTCCTCCTTGAAGCTTCCCCTTAGGCAGAAAGCATTTCAACAAGTCCTTTGGTTCTAACCAAAGTGAGTTACCTAAATTAAAGGTAACGATTTCTCTTAAATTATTTTCATTTATTTTGCTTCTCCAACCCCCAAACTCTTTTTATTTCCTTTCTTTTGTAACAACACCAGTATCCTAAATATACTAGGATGTTGTTATAAGAAGTATTCAAACTACTCATACACACAACTCCATCTAATGGATGATGAACATAATGTTTCTGTGGATGGAAAACTAACGCCTCACGAAACGATGATTGTTCAAATACATCTTACCGCCTCTCATGGTGGCCATTATGATGGCACTATAATTAAATATAATATTAATGATATATATTTTATATATAAGCTTCTGTAATTCCATTTTATTTCATACCATTATTCGTTTCATGTTTTTTATACATACGATAATTTCATTTGAGGAAGTGCGGACTACCGCCCCCTTAAAATGATATGACTCGTTCATACCACACATGGAACGTATAAAGGATGGTGTTAATGAACTTAAGTAACATGTATAAAATATTATATTATAATGGAATAGTAATATACCTATGTATCATTTGTATTCGATTCTTTTAAAATAAAAATTAAATGGAAGTAGCGTTCGTGCGTACGTACGGACTACCGTCTCCACGAACGCGATGAGATTCATTTTCCATCGTATCCATTCAAGTATAATTATCATTTGATGATTTAAAAATGATGTTTAAGGACTTGATACCATTCTGGATTTGAATAATATACAACTTATCCTTTACAAACATGTCTTACGTAACAAAACATACAAAAGCAAACAAGTAAGTTCACACCCGAAACAGCGATAATACTAAGATATTATTATCAAATCAATATTAAAAGATCATATATGATATCATATTAATGTATATGATTCTTGTATAATTTAATAACAATTATTTCACCATTATACAGGAGGTTAACCTACCCCAACCAAGGAAAAGTACAAGGTAAGGGGTTTTCATCTCACTCCTTATTCCCGTGAGATTCATGCCATATTGCCACCATTACCTTTTGAGTGGTGTATGTACTGCCCTAATTATATTCTTTGTGTAATACACTCTAATTTATGTGTATTTACATATTCATTGTATGATACCTCTTTCATGGGTTTTATGTTTCATAAGTTACCAAATTGGTAAGGGTTATTTCACAATCTCTTCTTTATCCGAGGTTGTTTATACGTAATAGTCTACTGGGATCTCGTTATCATCCACATCCATGTTTCTTCGAAATGTATTTCAAAACGTTTTTACTATTTACAAGAATATGGGTTAAAGTCATTTATACCCTTGTTTGACTTTTTATAAGAGGTTTATAAAGGAATCTTTCCGTCGTTTTCAAAACAATGTTCTTTTTAACCTTTTCGACAGAATTGAGGTAAGAATGTTTTTTTAACTCATACGGCGGGTGCGGTTATTTTCCGCCGTTATAAAATCGTCGAAGCTTTCCATACGAGCTTATAAGAATATTTTCAAAGAAAATGTTTTATTTTATATGAATCTTAAATGATTTCAAAATAAAAGGAGATACTTCTTTAAAAAAAATTTTGATTTCATCTATGTCAACATCCTTTGATGGATTTTAAGATTATTTGAAGTTGATTTATTATGATACAAAAATTCTATATTGAATTGAAGGTTTTGTGATATGTTTGATTGTGGATGTGCTATTTTTATACCATTCATAGTTTATGGTGAAATTATTGACATTTCGTATGCTAGTTTTAATCCGAATGTTTATGTTATATTTCAAACTTTTCTTCAGATGAATGTGCTAAACAAGTATGTTCCGGGTTGGGGACCGGTAAAAGTAAGCCCTCCAGGTTGGGGACTGGTAAAAGTAAGCCCTCTAGGTTGGGGACTGGTTAAAGTAAGCCCTCCAGGTTAGGGACTGGTAAAAGTATGCCCTCCGGGTTGGTGTCCGGTTATTAGAGGCACTCCGGGTTGGTGTCCGGTTATTAGAGGCACTCCGGGTTGGTGTCCGGTTATTAGAGGCACTCCGGGTTGGGTTCCGGTTAGAAGTAACCCCTAGGTCTTGGGATGAGGCCTAGACAATGAAATTAACATTTGACATTATGCATTCCAACATTATAAAAGTGGTTATTGATTTTTGCATGTGATTATTCGATTAGTAGAATATCCATGTGAATAAGTAAATGGCATTATTTAATTTTATTTATGCCATACCATGTTGAAAGTTCATATTTAAAAGGCGTTTGTTTTAGTTATACATTGCCTTAAATGTTTATTCTTATTTATGAAAGTTTCCGCTATATTGTTATCCTTACTGGGCATTTGAGCTCACCCCCTTTTTATGTTTTATTTTTCCCAGGATGTGAAGAAGTAAGTTATGAATGACCTGCAGGGATTTTTATGAGGGGTTAATAGTGTGGATTGTGGAAACATTATGTTGTTGTAGTAGTTTTTCATTTTATGATGTAATGTAAAACTTATGAATATATCTAGTGTTTCCAAGGCTACTAAACCAATCGGTCTTTCGAGATTTGATCTTTCTTGTGATCATGCCAATGTTACGAAGTAATGCACCGACTCGGGGTAGCTGGGGTCGGGGCGTTACATTCCCCTTGTCAGCAAATATCATCTACCCCTCAGTTACAAGTAGTGAAAATCCCACATTAGCTACATCATGAACTTCTATACAATGATAAAGAACATATGGAAACATTTAATTCTTACCATTGTGATAATATTTTCCCTAATCCATTAGTAATCCCCCTAATTAACCGAATTAGTATTATCCATTCTCAAAAAACAATTGCTTGGATCCTATAGAGGTAATCATGGATTTGATACCAAGAGAAGTTAATGGTCAGATTTGTTTTGCAGACATAAAATGGGGTTGAATCTATGGTGCTAAAATTTTATTATTTATTTTCTAGAGAAATAAGACTCTATCATGTGTAAAAGTATGACCAAATTGAATAATAAATAACACATCCCAAATAAAATCATGTAAAAATGAAATATAATCAAATACACAATTATTACAAGGTTTAAATCACTTATGGAATTCTATTCCATATTACAGAAGGTAACCACCCAAACCAATATTATTTTTATTATAACCACATAATAATTCATATTAAAATAATTTTTGTAGCATCACACCCAAAAAACTAATAGTTACACCCAGCATCATAGCTTCATGTTTTTGTATAAATAATTATTACAATATGAATAATATCAAAAACAATCTATATGTCTTCAGAAAAAAATATATAAATATTCATTTCTATGAGCTGCAATTATATTCAAGAAATAATTTTCCATGTTGTATATGTTAATTGATTTGTAGAAATATTTTCAGACTCAAACATAATCTCATAAATTCAAGAGATTCATCAGATGTTGATGATTGAATAACAATGTTTTGGTACAAACATGTCCTCTATACCACTATGTAATATTCTCGAATAATTCATAAATTAATTGATACCCACTAATTCTCCAGACATTTACCATAGCTTGTATAAAAATATCATACACATTATTACCCTATGATATTCATATCAATAGTCAAAAATCATAACTACATATTGTCCAAAAATTATAGAATCATGACTTAAAATCCAATGCCAATGATCACAGAAGCACTCGAAACCCATATAGAATCACCATAATTATTTCCTCATACAAAATTTTAATTCTAAATACCTTCATAAACTCAATAAATTCATAGTTAAAATTCAAAATCTAATATGAAGGGAACAATCAACTACATAAGAATTGCCTACATATTTATCAGTTACCAATGTAATACACTTAGCAAAGACATTCTCATATGGGTTTAGCTATGAGAATCATTCAGATATTTCATTGAAAATGGTTATGTGGTTTATTTGGCGACATGGATTATTTTCCTATATATAATCATTCATCTACTTTTTTAAAATAATGGTGACGAAGCCTCATTTATTATTAAATCGAAGAAAATACATATTTTTAACTATGTAGAAGGAGACCCATTACATAGCCAGAAGGCCCAGTGGGCATTTAGCCCATTACATGGCCCATAGGCCCAAATTTCTGGCCCAAATACCATTCCATGAATAATACTGCTACAGTACCCACCTGCTACAGTACCACATAGTACCCAGCCGCTGCTATAGTACCCTAATTCAACTATAGTACCCTGACGCCGCTATAGTGACCTGCCACCACTATAGTTCTTGTCGCTGCTACAGTGCCACCACTGCTACAGTACACAATAGTACTGCTATAGTACCTATGCCCAATGGGTATTGAACCCCCATTTTGCATGTATACTTATGGGGTGCTTACCACTAAGACAAACCCCAACTATGTTGAGTCAATAATATTTTCCTTATGAATTTTTCATTCCTTCTTGTTTTGAAAATCACAAACACCTTATCTTTAAGGAAAATGCTTTTATAAGAAAAATTGTTTTTATAAGAAAAATTGCTTTTATAAGAAAAATTGCTTTTATAAGGAAAATTGCTTTTATAAGGAAAATTGCTTTTATAAGGAAAAACGCTTTTATAAGGAAGATCCCTTTTATAAGGAAAATTATTCTTTTCATATTTTCATTATCTATGTCCATATTTTTCTTAAGTATAAGAATCAGTTTCATTTCTATATTCTCAGAATCGTTTAAAAATTCGATATAAAGCATTCTGTTTTAGGCTCCGAATTCTGGATGAGAACTATAATGAAGTTCCACTCCGAATTCTGGATATGAACTCTAATAAAGTTCTACTCCGAATTCTAGATACGAACTCTCATGAAGATCAACACTGAAATCTAATGTAAAATCCTGATTACGAATTCTCATTACGAATTCTGATGAGGAATTGTCATTCCGAATTCTCATTCAGAATTCACCTATTAAACAGAATCTGATCATCTTTGATTTATACACTCCAAATTTATTTAGACTCTGAATATTTTTTTTAGACTCTGAACTTTCATTTTGCTTACACTTTTATAATTTGTCTACTCTTTAATATTTTTGCTTACACTCTGAACCTTCACTCTGATATTTTTAGCTAATCTTGAAACGATATCATAATTTCTGTTATACTTATTTTTTTATAAAACGATGTCATCTATTCTATTTTAAACTAACCATTGTTTAAGTTACACGTGTACAAGTCCCTTCGATTTTTAAGGAAGATATGACCATTGGAAAGGAGGTCAACCGAGCCTATAAATAGGAGCTCATTTGAAAGAGCTCGACACTGATCTTCAACTCATGTGATTACATGCTTGAAGTGATTTCTAGAGAGAGAGAGGCTCTTATTAACTCTCAAAGCTTCATGCAACTCCGAATGTTGGTGATTACATCTGAGGACTTTTGGATATAGGAAGACAGAGGTGCCGACTACCTTAAAGTTCGACGGCTTCCTTGCTGAGGAAGACAGAGGTTTCAACTACCTTGAAGTTGAGGGCTTGCGGGGATAGCAAGACAGAGATTCCGATCTTCATATCGAGGGCTTACCCTGGTGTGGGTAAGACAGACTTTCTTGAAAGTATAAATCAAGCGACCTTTATCCAAGGTTTTTGGATACCCTTCTCTTTGGGTTAAAAGACTTATATCTTGTTACTTGTAGTTTTACTAATTATTTGTTTCCGCTGCATATTGTATTGTAATGAAAGTATAAATTTCTTATACTTCCCTACTAGTACTCTGTTTCATTTAGATTCTGTACGCTTTATGGTAGAATCTCATATTGTAATCTATAGTTATGTTTCAATTTCTGGATCCATATTTCCAGAACCTACTTTCAGAATCTCTTTCTAGTTTTAAGCAAGTACATAGAACTTGAAGTTTATAATGTTCTCAATTGGTGATTAGAGGTGTTGTGAATTTTCTTAAGTTTAACTTTGTTAAACCTATATTTTCCTTGTCTAAGGAAAACATAGTTATCCATAACTAACTTTAAACGTTCCAAAGGAATTTTTAAAGTGTACAATTCACCCCCCTCTTGTATATTGAGCATCTACATCATTATTTTGATCCTACAATTGGTATCAGAGGAGGTCTCTGAAATACTTATACTCATGTTTAAGTTTTATTTTCCATTATTCTTCATACTTCCTTAGAAAGTTCTTTGTAATTCTGAACTTTGTAATTCTAAACTTTGTCATTCCAAACTTTGTAATTCCGAACTTTGTCATTCTGAACATTGTAATTCCGAACTTTGTAATTCTGAACTTTGTAATTCCGAACTTTGTAATTCCAAACTTTGTCATTCCTAAATTTTTAATTCCGAACTTTGTCATTCTGAACTTTGTGATTACAAACTCTTTATACTAACTAGTTTGGTTGCCCAAGTTTTTTTAGTATTGCAGGAGTCAATGTTGGTTCCATTGATAATCTAAATCCTACAAGACCACCAATCTTTGATAGTAATGACTATGAACACTGGAGAGATCAAATGAAGACTTTTGTTATCAATACTGGAGTAGATAATTTCGTTATGCTTACTGGTGATTATAAAATTTTTGATAAGGAAGTTAGAACTTTCACTAACCAGGAAAAGCAAGAGTATCAACTCAATTATAAGGTACGCAATACTCTACTATGTTCAATGACCAGAAATATATATAGCCAAATTTCTTCTTGTGAAGTAGCTAATTGTATCTAGAAGAAGTTAGAGGTTACACACTTTGGAACTTCTAAAGTGATTGAGACTAGGAGAGCTATGCTTAGAGCTGAATACCATGGATTCAACATTCCTTATGGTGAAGCCATTTGTAAAGCACAACCGAGATTTATGACTATAGTCAACAGTTTATATTCTATGGGAGAGAAAGGGTTAGATGATGAAGCCCTTGTAGATAAGATAATTGATATTATGCCCAATGAGTGGAAATCAAAGAGAACTGCTATAGATGAGAACAGGAAGGTCACTCAAATTTATCTTGATGAGTTATTTAGAACTCTTCTCCAACATGAAACCAGAATGAAGAGAGAAGCTGACAACATCAAAAAGAAGAATGGAAATGGTACTTTTGCTTTCACAACAACATCAAATCAAATGAAAGCTGAGACTCCTGAGAGAGTAACCAGATCCAAGTCTAAGAAGGTAGTTATTCAATCAGATTCTAGTGAAAGTGAAATCTTAGAAAATGAGTTAGAAAATATTGCTCGAAGGATGAACAAGATAGCTGGCCAATAAAGTTTCCAATCCAATTATAAGAAAAAGGAAAGTAAATATAGGAAAGATGGAGAAGTCACGTGTTATGAATACAAGAGAGCTGGACATATTAGACCAGATTTCCCTTTGCTCAAAAAGAAAGAAAGGAAAGAAAGGAATTCAGACAGGAACAGAAAGAAGTATTATAAAGCCAAAACTAAGAAAGTATTAAAAGATAATGACACCTGGAGTGCCAGTGGTGGTGACTCTTTAGATGAATCTTCTAATTATGAATCTTCAGGACAGAACAATCTTGGTCTTATAGCCAGATTAACTATCGACAATCATTGCTTTATGGCTAAGGTACTAAATGCTGAATCATTGACCAATGTATCTTTAAATCCTAATGATTGTAAGTATTATAATTCCTCAGATGAATAATCCTCTTCTGATGAAGATAATACTTTACCTACCTATGAAGAAGTTTCTAGGTTTGCTGAACTTCTCATGATTGAGAAATCTAAATTCAATAAAAAACTTGATAAGGCAAACTCTAAGAATTATATTCTTACAAAAGAGATATCAGATCTTTCTAAATATCTTGATAGAAAAAATGATGATTTTGAATGTATTTCAAAAAATATTGAGGAAGTAAGTTTTGAGAAGAATAAACTTTATAAAGAGTTAGAAAAAGTAATTTCTAAGAAAAATGTTTTCGAGCCAAGCTCTAGTTCTAAAACTATTGATTTTGAGTATAAAAACTTGGTTATAAAACTCAACTCTGAAATTTTTTCCTTAAAGAAGTGTTTATCAAACTTTACCCATGGTAAGGAAAATTTTGATAAAATGTATTCCCAAATATGACCTTTAAGAAATAAATCCGGATTTGGTTATACCCATGAAAAACCAATTTTTAGTAACAATTATTCTGTTCCTAAAAGTTCCCCATTTTGTACCAAGTGTCAATGTGGTGGTCACTGGGTAAGGAATTGTTCCATAAACAAAACACAATCTCTAGGTTTTCATAAAGCCTATTTTTCTAAGAATGTGTGGGTACCCAAAATTTTGTTATCTGGAAATCTCAGATCCAAACATGTTTGGATTCCAAAAGTCTAATTCTCTTCTTGATTCCATGAAAAATAAAGAGAGTACCAGCAGCAACACAAGGTACATAGATAGTGTATGTTCCCGGCACATGACTAGTAACAAAATCTATTTTGAAAAGATTATCAAAACAAAAGGAGGAAAGGTAACTTTCAGAGATAATGCTAAGGGATAGATTGTTGGTATTGGTAATATTTTTCTTCTAGGTAAACTTTGATTTCAAATGTTCTTTTTGTTAAGGGTCTTAAGCACAACCTCATTAGCATAAGTCAGTTATGTGATGAAGGATACCTTGTGAATTTTAGGAATGATAAGTTCTTTGTTCAAAATTCCAAGGAAGAATTTATTCTCTCAGCCAATAGGCAATAGAATGTTTACAACTTAAATTTAGAAGACCTCAGGAGCCAGGATTTACCTTGCCTAATTCAGTTTATCAGAACACAAGATCAACGTGCTAATATTTTCACAAAATCTTTTCCTTCTGATAGATTTGAATACATTAAACAGAATTTAGGAATGATAACCGTAAGGTAATATTTCTTAATTAACTTTCTGTTAAAAAATTCTCCTTATAGTAATAGAATCCTTTTCATAGGGGGAGTACAATTGATTTTTAGAGTAACTAATTTTTTCAAAGTTAGTTTTTCAAACTTTTCAGAACTAAATTTCTGGAATGGGAATTTCTGGAACTGAAATTTTCCAGAATGGAAATTTTCATATAGAAAACTTCTATAATGGAAATTTTCATATAAAAAACTTCTGGAATGGAAATTTTTGTATTGAGAACTTCCGGAATGGAAAATTTCGTACTGGTGTTTCCGTAACGAGATTTTCGTACTGAGACTTTCATAATGAGTTTTTTTTTGTATTCAAACTTTTGTAATGAAATTTTAATGGTGAAAATATTGTAATGATTTTTCAATTTATTTGTTGAGTTTTTCGTAGTGAGTTTTGCGAACTATGTCTTTTCGTAGTAAAGATTTTTCGTAGTCAATTTTTTTCCATCTTCAAGAATAATAATACCCATTGTGAATAAACCTCATAAGCCAATCCGAAAGGTATGATTTCCTTACTCAAGTTTTCGTAATCATACTTTACTAGCCGCTATTTTATTATATATTGTTCTCGGATTCTAGTTTTCTTAAATAATTGTTTTAATAAAAACCTCAAAAGATCGGATTCAAGTTTTCTTGATAATTGGTTTTCAACTGTCAGATCAGATCAAAGTTGTTTCAACTATTAGATGGATTGGGAAGACCAACTGTCAAAATTATTTGCCTATTTAAAGGGGACCCCAAATGGTCTTCCCACATCGGTTTTCGAAGCTTTTGCGTCTTGAAGCTCTGCCTCTCCGATTTTAGGCCGTTCCGATCTTCAGCAATCTCCGTTCTGAAATTCTCAGAAGTCTTCAGATCCAAATGTTTTTGGAAGTAGCTTCTCAAGACATGTCATCCTCTAATCCGATTTCTCAATGGTTAGTATATAGAGAAAGGTTGGTTCATCCTGATTTCTTCAACAAGTATGATTATCTTATATCCAAGAACATAAAGCTTAACAAATGGGAAGATGTTTTTGTGTCTAAGCCCGAGAATCAAGATGAAGTATATTCAGAGTTGCTTTTAGAGTTATATGAGACAGTTTCCTTCTTTAAGGAATATGCTAGGGAGAAATTGTTGTTTAAGTCTTATGGAAAGACTTATAAGATTTCTTATGCCAAGGCAGCCAGCTTGGTAGGGCTGAATAATGAAGGTGAAGCCGAGTTCATCACTCATGTTTTTCCGGATTCAAAAGGATGTTTCAACAAGAAAAAGGATTTGGAGACTCTCGGACTGTTAGATGACAAGGCTCTGAAGATTTCTAGTCTGTCTACAAATTTTTGAATTCTAGAAATATGGGTACAATGATTTATCATACCGAGAAAGGGTGATAAAGACAGTTTGAAGAAGAGTGAGATCTTTATCTTAGATTTTTTGATAAATCTAAGGAAGTTTAATCTGATCAAAAACATTCTTATTACCATTGAGAATGTTAAGGAAGGGAATCTGAGAGCTCAGATCGTAATGTATCCAGCAATCATCTCGATGTTGATAGTTCGGTGTCCTGAGTATTTCATGTAGGCTTGCAAGTCTAAGCCATGAGTTTGAAAAAGTATGTTGGTGAGTGATGATACCCTCAAAAGGATGAATGTTTCCTTCGACAAGAAGACTGGTGAGTTCTTTGATTTACCAGTTCAAGAAGAAGTGGTTCAGAAAGTTGGTGAACCTGAATCTTCTAAGCCAGTGAAGAAGAGAAAGTTGAAAGAAGTTGAATTTGAAACAGGGAATCCCAAATCTAAGGAAGTTCATTCCGCACCTCCAAAATCAAAGAAGAATATAGCTTACCCTGATGAGGTAGTTGCTAAGTGGAGGGAAATCAAAGAGAAAAGAGTTCAAGGGGAGCCTCAGTTTGGCTTGGATCCAGCGTAGGATAAGGCCATGAAGGAAAAAACAGCGGATGAATTAGAAAAACAAGTGAAACAAAAGAAGCTTAAGAAGAAGATGTCTGAAGATGAGGTAGCTCAGACATTGTTGAAGTTTAATGAGATGGTCTCCACAAACATTCCCGTTCCGAGATCTTTTTCTTTGGAATCTCTACCTGATACTCTAGGAAGAAACTATGTCACTCCAGAAGAGACAGTTGCTAAGAATGTTGAGGAAGTTGAGCAGTTTGAGGCAGTGTAAGAGGAAGAAGCAGTTGCTGAAGGTAGTGGTGAGACCGGAGATCTATTGAAGCAAGTAGATGATTATAAGGGGTCACCTTCGGAACATTTGTCGCTCCAAACTTCAGAAGCTGAGTCCTCTAAGTTAGTTACTCCACGAAAGGATGAGGAGGAAAGAGAACAAGAAGTAACTTATCATGTAGAGGAAGAACAACTTCTAGATGATATTGCTCAAATGAAGAATATAGAGGACGGTGCTCAAAAAGTTATTGATGATGAAGACAGTATTGTTAAAGTGTCTGGTAGTGATCAGAAAACTTCGGAACAACAATTCATTCTGAAAAAGGACAATGGAAAGAAACTTGTTGTGGATACCCTGAGCTCAGTGGCTGTAAAGAGAAGGGAAGTTAGTGATTCTTTTAAGAAGAATGATGATCAATTTGAAGAAGAAAATTCTCCAAAAAAATTATCAGATTCAGAATCATCTTCGTTGGGGCATGAATTTGTTGTTTAGTCTTTAAAAAGGTTGGTGGGTTCTATTACGACCTTCTCAAGTATTGATTCAAGATGCCAGATGCTCCAACATACTTTGAATCAGAAAACAGAATCAGTATCCATGGTTATGGAAAAATGTGTTGAGATGGAGGCTCAGTTCAAAACCTTTTTTGTTGGCGATGAATCCCACAAAAGTTCTTGTAAGAAAATGACTAGTTGGTCGAGGAAAACTGTTGAAGAGATGAGGCTCCTGGATGATTTTCAAGATAATGTTAAAGATGCTTTTGAGACAGAAGACAGGAAGCTAAATGATCTTACTTCTTCCTTTGAAGAAAAGTTGACAGCTGAGAAGAATTCCCGGATTCAAGAAGACAAAGATTTGAATGGGAAGTTGAATTCTGTTGCTCAAAATTGGATGAATGAAAGGGATCGTCGGATTGAGAATGAAGAGAAGTTTTTAAAGCAAGAACAAGTTTTGAAATCTTAGGAAGAAAAGATTGAAGCACAAAGTTCAAGAATAGTTGTGTTACAGAAGTAAGCCGAGGAAGACCATAAAGACATAAAGATGATAAAGACTACTCTTAAGGGTCTCATAGCGAAGGAAAAAGATAGAAAAGAGACAAATCCGATATTTTGTTGTATCTTAGCCTCCTTGTTTTTGATCATTCAAACTTAATGAAAATCTTGCTTGCTCGTTTCTTTTGTTGTTGTTACTAATTTTTCAGGTACACTGTTATATTTTCCATTCCCTTGAATCCTTTTTGAAAATCACAAAGGGGGAGAAGGAAAAAGAACCCTAAAAATGGGAAAAGGAAAAAGAACCTTAACAAAGGGTGAGAAAAAAAAGAACTCTAATAGAGTTTATCTAGGGGGGGGGTTTCATTAAAAGAAGACATTCTTATTCTTAATGAAATTTGATTCCAGAAATCTAGAATATGATCCTTAGAGTGTCAAAGCCTAAGGGGGAGTTAGTCGTATTCATCAACATCCATAAGCAAAGGAAGATAAGCCTTAATGTTTTTTTCCTTAGTCATTCTTTTTCGCAAGGATGTTTGTGCTTTCCAAAAGGGGGAAATTGTTGAGTCAATAAGATTTTCCTTATGACTTTTCCAATCCTTCTTGTTTTGAAAATCAAAAACACCTTATCTTTAAGGAAAACACTTTTATAAGAAAAATCGCTTTTATAAGGAAAATTGATTTTATAAGAAAAATTGCTTTTGTAAGGAAAATTGCTTTTATAAGGAAAATTGCTTTTATAAGGAAAAACGCTTTTATCAGGAAGATCTATTTTATAAGGAAAATTATTCTTATCATATTTTCATTATCTATATCCATATTTTTATTAAGTATAAGAATCGGTTTCATTTCTATATTCTTGGAATCGTTTAAAACTTTGATATGAAGCATTTTGTTTTAGGCTCCGAATTCTAGATGAGAACTGTAATGAAGTTCCACTCCGAATTCTGGATACGAACTCTAATAAATTTCCACTCCGAATTCTGGATACGAACATTCATGAAGATCGACACAAAAATCTAATGACAAATCCTAATTACGAATTCTCATTACGAATTCTGAGGACGAATTGTCATTCCAAATTCTCATTATGAATTCACCTATTAAACAGAATCTGATCATCTTTGCTTTATACACTCCGAATTTATTTAGACTCCAAATATTATTTTTTAGACTCCAAAATTTAATTTTTCTTACACTTTTATAATTTTTCTACTCTTTAATATTTTTTCTTACACTCCAAACCTTCACTCCAAACTTTTTAGCTAATCTTGAAACAATTTCATACTTTCTATTATACTTATTTTGTTATAAAACGATGTCGTATATTCCATTATAAACTAACCTTTGGTTAAGTTACACGTGTACAGGTCCCTCCGATTTTTAAGGAAGATATGACCGTTGGAAATGATGTCGACCGAGCCTATAAATAGGAGCTCATTTGAAATAGCTCGACACTGATCTTCAACTCATGTGATTACATGATTGATGTGATTTCTAGAGAGAGAGAGGCTCTTATTAACTCTCAAAGCTTCGTGCGACTCCGAATGTTGGTGATTACATTCGAGGACTTCCAGGGATAGGAAGATAGAGGTGCCGAATACCTTAAAGTTCGAGGGCTTCCATGTTGAGGAAGATAGAGGTTCCAACTACCTTGAAGTTGAGGGCTTGCGGGGATAGAAAGACAGAGATTTTGATCTTCGTATCGAGGGCTTACCCTGGTGTGGGTAAGACAGACTTTCTTGAAAGTATAAATCAAGGTACCTTTATCCAAGGTTGTTGGATACCCTTCTCTTTGGGTTAAAAGACTTATATCTTGTTACTTGTAGTTTTACTACTTGTTTGTTTCCACTGCATATTGTATTGTAAGGAAAGTATAACTTTCTTATACTTCTCTACATGTACTATGTTTCATTTAGATTCTATATTCTTTAAGGGAGAATATCATATTATAATCTTTAGTTAAGTTTCAATTTCCGGATCCATATTTCCGAAACCTACATTTGGAATCTCTTTCCAGTTTTAAACAAGTACATAGAACTTGAAGTTTATAAAGTTCTCAATTGGTGATTAGTGGTGTTGTAAATTTGATTAAGTTTAAATTTGATAAACCTAGATTTTCCTTGTCTAAAGAAAACATAGGTATCCATAACTAACATTAAAGGTTCCAAAGGAATTTTTAAAGTGTACAATTCACCCCCTCTTGTATATTGAGCATCTACATCATTATTTCGATCCTACAAACTACACAATCATTCATCTATGTAAATTTAGTAATGTATATGAATCATCGATGTGATTTACTTACATAGGAAAAATAAAAATCAATGTGAATTGGAAACATAAATTTTACATCATAAATTCAGCAACATAATCCTAGAAAATTTTAGTATTCATTTAATATAATCAATAATAACTTTAGTTGACCTCCATCCATTCTAAAAAACACTATTTACCGTCATGAAACTTTCATCCATAATATATAAATCCAAAAAAACTATAACTGCGGGCATTATAAATTTTGATCACATTAGAAGATGTTTAAAAATATTAAAAGAACCAAAACTCACGACGTATTATGGGATATTCATGAATTTTCAAAATAGTCCAAAAAATCATTGTTTTATTCAATGTGAGATATATAAATATATATTGGGATAGGTAACATGAAATTTTGCAATAGTGTGAAAGAGTCCCTTACAAAACATGTAATGTATGAAAATTAAATTGGTAAGGGATAAAATGAATCCAATGATAAAAAAATATTGTTATACCATGTTTTGGATCAGGGGGACATGTTTTTATTTTAATTTAAAGAAATTGTTTACATGATGTTAGGAACATGTTAAACATATTTTCTAGAATCATAGAAACACCAAGCATAGAATATTAGTAAAATAAAGTAGATTGCGACATAATTAATATGGTTTATAGAAAAGCATGATGTCTAATTGTTATATGAAAATGATGTCCTAGTCATACAAAAAAAATAAAGTATACATCACCAGTTGTTTTGGATTAAATGATTTTTTTCTTGGGATAATCTGTGCTATATACATTTGATTTTCAATGCCTTGATGGATTGTACAGAGACACCTTTAAATGAACCCTTTTAAATCCTCTTTACACACTACTCTAGATGGAATATGCTTTTGTTAAATGAAATTAATGTCCTCTTCTCCTTATCATAAATTTTTCAAATGTTTTTCATCATTAATTCCATAAAATGATTCTTTTGTATGTTACATGTTCAATATAATATTTTAATAATTTTATTTCTTTTGGAGATTAAAATGTTTTTGAATGAAATCACTATGTGTCACATAATCCCTGATGTATAACTTTTTTGAATATGTATGAGCATTAGTACCATATCACATGATCTTGGGCACAATAATGCTTGAAAAGATTAGTTTCCGTGTAACCCATGCCATAATAGCATGAGTGTAAGACCATCATCACATAAATCCCTTGAAAGAACAAATATCGCATAACCCCTATAATAGGGCCATATCAAAATACCATAGTGTGAATATAGAATGTAGTACTAGGTAGTATGAAACCTCAATCACAAGAGAATGAGGGAAATCCGCTTCTATGTATCTCCTTGATCACATGATCTCTAGCATGATACCTTAGTACATATCTCATTTTCAAATTTTAGTATTAAAATACTAATTCCTAAGAATAATCCTGACTCCAAATTCAATACATAGTATCATCATTCCTCATAAATTAAATAGAATATTAATGATATGATACTCTATAATCCATTAGAAAAATTTCATTAATATTGTTATTTAATGGAACCTCTTACAACCTCTACCTCTAAAAGATACTGCAAGCCATCAATATACATGATAAAAGATCAATAAAATAAATCCATGAAGGATTACATGATACTTTTTACTAGATAACTTTTTATCACATGACTCTAAATTTAATGATTTTTATGTTAAATGAAACATTAGATCATGTGATTCTATATTAAAAACACCAGTGGTGTCGGTAAGTTTAGGATCACATGAAATCACCTTATCCAACAGTGAATTATTCTACACATCATTCAAGTGACTTCATTACACTTCAACATTATTATTATCTTCTCCATCACATGAACCATTTAATGTTAGGAATTTTCATGCTCAATTTCAATAGAGCTTCATTGCATTCCCTTTACATGATTTCCATTATCTTTTTACCTCTGTGCAAATAGATTTCACCCATTCATACATTCACATGATCTAATCTTCCCATGTTGGCCACATGTGAAAATGTTATGATATCTCATGGAGATTATGAAATTTCCACACCCATGAATTTTTTTTTGTGATTGAATGATCTATTTAGAAATATTCACTCCATGAAAACCAATGCCACTGGAGGATTTCATACATTTTTAGTGTAACAAGAATTTTTTTAGAGAAAAAAATCCTTGCCAAATCCCTTGAATAATATGTTCTCTCTAAACCTCATTTTGATATGAAATTTGAGACAAATGATTTCATGGTACATTCTATCTTACACATTCACATGACCATTATAATGTCATGAAATAATCCTTATTGTACTATATAATTTGAGACAAATAATTCATTGGAAAATAGTTGAAAATGACTCCATCTTCTATAACATTTTTCATGATCTCAACAAGACTTATTAAACTTCACAAACATTTAATTACTTAATCATATACTAACATGAACATAATAGGATCATATTAACAACAAATACCACACTATCTTTTCAACATATATCAAGTTGTAAATAATATTATCCATCTTAGTTATTGTTGAAAATATAAAGATTAAATCTCTTCCACACACCATTCAAATGGTCATAAAATATCTCTTCCATCACTCTATGTTATCCTGAGTAATGATTGGTGTTAAAAACAAGAGTTTGGGAGAGAAATGTATTCTAGGTGACATCCATAAACTCCCTTTATCTCAATTTATTAAAGAACATCCATACTTTTCTCACATATCTCATCTCTAATGATCATATATCACCCTGAATTCAACACCATAAACTCCCCAAGAATAAAAAAATGATTTAATTCTTAGTAACCACATGTTTAAAGAAACATAAAATTCATTTAATTTATTTGAATCGTTCTCCACCTTGGTCAAAAACATCAATGTGAATTATAATACCAAACGTGAACAATAATTTTAATCATATATAAAATGGGGAGAGAGGACTTTTTTTGTAACAACCTCATATTGATGGAGTTGGTTGAACACCGAGGATTATCTAATGCTTCCTGAATACTAGAGTGTGAAACAACATTGTCATTATTTCTTCCACCTAATTATTTTTTGGAACATGATACATTTGGATCAACCATTTTTCAATGATCACTTTGATGATGTGATACTATATTTATGTATTATTACTATGAAGGTGTTGCACAATATGTTTTATGAAATTTTCCACATATTTTATCTAAGGAAAATACAATATTTAGTTTCATTTGTTCGCTGATATCCTATATCTTATACTCCCTCAAAATAAGAAATGTGAAGGCTTTGTTAACATCAAAGAATTATATCTGTAATATAGTAAATTATATTCATTTATTTATATTAATCCTCTATAAAATACAATTAATACCAATAAATATTTCTCTAAAACTGTTTCGGATCAGTTCAAAATGCCCAACATTTCCATATCCGACAATATGTGGACCTGCTTTCCAAAGGCAGGTGTTCGCTGTATGATTTGGCTAGCGACGCTTAAGAACTCACATTGGTCGAGAGGATGCAAAGTCGGGATTATCACACACTTTTGGGAGGAATTATTTCTTGTGTAGGGACTCTCTTATAGATTTAAGATGTATTCATATGTTCGTGAATATTTGGTTTATACCCAAGCATAGTATCCACGAATTACTCCTTATTGGCAAAGGTCAGCTGAACGCAGGGATTCAGAATCATTTAGGCCCGAGTTTTACCATCCCTCATTGGATTAATGACTCTGAGGAGTTTGGAATCATTGAGACGACACTGGTTTGAAGCCCCATAACTGGGCGCTCTAGAGTTTATTGTCATCCACGGTGGACATATAACGACTTGAGCGTCTGGATCGAACCTGTGATATGGGCTTCCTACGTATCCTCGTGAGAGGAATAAAAAACCATGTAGTTCGGTATGGGTTGGGGCTTACACTCTGAGGAGGCCCAAGGTGTTTTTGAACCGACACGAAGGAGGTTAGAATGATCGGTTGTTGGGATTGAACCTTGGCGAGGCTTCCTACATACCCTGCCTAGATAACAGGGATCAAAGTCCACATAGTTTGGAAGGTGGTCGCATTGGGGATTACACTCTGGGCGGCCCAGGAGAGAATGTCATGGTCGTTTCTTACTATAAGCCCACGTGAGTCATGCTCGGTGTGAGAAACAAGAGGTTGCAGGAACCAGATAATCAGTCGTGAAAGGTGCGTCCGTGGGAGGTGGAATGGGGCTTACATGTGGGGAGGCCCGAAAAGTCGGGGCTTACTCCGAGATGAATGCCAAATGGCGACAAAATGTAGTGGGAGAGGGATTTGGGACTGAAGAAAAGAGGAGAATCACTCTTTTCCACCATTCCCTTCCTTGTCTTTGGCTCCAGGGAAGTATGGAGGTGCATGGGTGATCCCTCACGATGGATGCCCATCCACTCCTAGGAGAGGGGAGAAGTGCTCCTTGCTGGCGCTTGTCAAAAGGGAACGCAAGCGGGGTCCCCGAATCCTTGCATGTGGAGTGGAAGATAGGGGATTCCAGGGCTCGGACCCTATACTACGGTGGGTAATTGAACTCATGAATGTTTTGGGAACCTGATCAAGGGTTAGATAAACCCCTTTTCCCTCACCTACCATGGGTATGTGAACTCAAAGTTGTGCATTGATGCGCTTGGAGGATTCATCATACGGGTCCGGCGGCTTTGGTAGAGGCATTGGCTCGAGGCTGATAAATAGAACAATGAGGGTATCGGGAAGGATCAGGCTGGATTGGAAGGATTTTATGTGACTGGGGGAATGAGAACACCGAATGAGTTGGTGGGCCACATGGGAGTATGAGGAGTGGAACCCATCGCGTAGGGGGTGCTACGTGGTTGGAGAGGTCGTCTGCGTACCAGGGTGGTACGTTGACTAATAGGTATCCCACGTACCAGGGTAGTACATGACTTCAAGTTCGGCCCACGTACCAGTTTGGTACGCAGTGGAGTACACATGAGCAGCGGCGGCCATGGGCGATGCTGATTGGGGGTTCGTTGGTCAGGGAATCACCCGCG
Source organism: Viscum album (assembly GCA_963277665.1). Classification (NCBI taxonomy): domain Eukaryota; kingdom Viridiplantae; phylum Streptophyta; class Magnoliopsida; order Santalales; family Viscaceae; genus Viscum; species Viscum album. Next base: position 1,508,454,025 of record OY728158.1, read on the forward strand.
TAGGAGGGTGTTATGCGGTGCGTTGGATCGAAAAAGGGGAATAGACTCCGCAGTCCGCGGGGAGTACATCTGCGGAGGGACCATGGCTCGTGGTCTTCTTTTTTATTCTTATTTTAAGTTCACACTTCACCAAGTTGTTATGCATTTTTGGTTCCTTATTAATTCGTTTCCAGTTTCATACCTGTTCAGGTTTGTGAATTGGAACTTTGTTGTTTGTGAAATCCAAAGCTCCTTCCTCAAAAATCCTTCCACCAGAATATGATCGATCCCTTTCTTCTCCCCCTATATGTCCTTTTATATAGTGGGAAAGAGATGTATCTATGATCATGCGACACCTTTTGCAGAGGCCCATGACCAAAAACCCGTTTTACAGATGACTTGGTCAATCCGAAACTCACAGGGGGGGGCATTAAATTCACCTCATCCGTGAACCAAGTCGGCGCTTCGCGACCATGCAGGACTCTGCCTCTGTTTTGTGAACGATATCACTCGTGGCGTGGGCTGGTCGGCACGATTTGCGGCTGGGGCGGTTTGTGTCGGTGGACCGGCCTGGCGCCCATCCTACTTCGCGCCCCACGTAGGGGTTCCCACCTCCATGTCGCGAACGACGCTGGTCCATGAAGGGGGGCGGCTCATTGAACTGTCCTCGTACCTTCAGCATCGAACCGGTACACAGACCAATGGGTCCTTTGTGAATCTTGAGTATTGGCCCCATTTTTGTCCAATTTCTTGAGGAAAATTGGGTAGAATCCTTTCTCATGTAAAGGGGTATTCCCATTATCCTTTGTGGATTTTTCAAGACCGTACAAATTCCCGCATCGGAATGGGGTCTGATCGGAATGGAGAAGAGACTGTTCCAATGTAGAGTGGTCCTAAAACATTATGAGTGATTGGAAAATGCTCTAAATTTCTCCTGAGCCAAGGGACTCAGCGAGCATAGTTCGAATTGTTCTAGGGTTTTGTAGAAAATCCTTACAAACTTTTTTCCTTTTTTTTCAATACCCTATTTTTTACTGGGGACATTTAGTTTTGACCCAATGGGAATAGCTCGGGTTTTGTTTAGGTCACCCTATTCAGGTTTTCGGCCTAACTACCTTTGCACCTCTTTTTTTGAACAAATTAAAGTCCCACTGACAAGACTATCATTACTGATGTTTTAGGTTGAATAGCTTTGACCAGATATGGTTGGGTGAGGGCCCCGACAAGGTTTGGTTGATTAAAAGACGTCTCAATACCTTTCAGATGCACATGGGGAGAACATGTATAGATTTGAATGACAAGCAGGGCATGTCTCAAGGCATGGGAGCCGTATCAGCCGACAAAGGTAGGAAAAAATTACCTAAGGAAGACTTGCCATTGTTAGATGGGCCAGGAGAAATCGATATGCAGAGCCGCTAAGGGTATGATATTTATAGTCGTGAAAAGGTGTCCTAAAGTCAATGAATGTCCATTTCTGATGGCCTGAGGACTTCATGGGAGTCCAGATTATAGAAACCACTATGGGTGGCTTTAAGGATTATAAAAAACCACCATGGGTGGATCGGAAAGGGTATGTGACGTATAAAAGTGATTGGGAACATCTACGTGAATCAGGAATGTGGATGAAGGTTCCTTGTCCTATGCATTTAGTCAGCATAAATGACTGTTGGATCTGGGCGCAGTTTAAAGTCATGTAGCTAGGACATTCATTTTAATGGAAGAACTTCTCCTGGTTCTCTGTAATCTCGTTAGAGATGTTCCATCATATTTAATAAGGGTTGCGAAATAGGTTGGTAAACTGTAGCTCATAGGGTTTCTGAGTCCCATGATGGATATGGAGGCTCAGAGGCCTAGAGGCGCATGGAGAGAAGCACTGACTGAGGAAATATTGCCTTTGGTAGACAGTCCAGGGGATATCAATATGCAGAACCGCTGAGGGCATGGTATTCATAGTCATTCAAAGGTGCCCTTAGGTCAATGATTGTATTCCCCCAATAACCGTGAAACTTAAGGGAAGTTGAGATTTGAGACCACCAGGTGTGGCTTACAAGGGTTCGGCTCTTTCTGGGTACAAAGTATGGTTTCTGAGGAGAGGGTGGATGGATACAGGAGAAACGTCTAGACTAAATTTCTGGGTAATGGGTAAAGTCATACCTTCTCACACAGGTGTGAGACGGTGGTTTATGCTGGTCTGGCCCATGCATTGAAGGAAGGAGGGAAACCACTATTCCTAATTGAACCCGTGAAGAGCTCGACCATGTATTTTAACGTCATACATTAAGGATGAAGGGCATTGTAAATTACATGCAGTTTAATGTCATGCGGTAAGGACTGTTTCTATATAGTTTAACGTCATGCGGTAAGAGCATGGAGCATTTTGAAATCAGTGAAAAATTCTTCTGGTTGGAGGCATTTTTGTATAAGTTTAATGTTTGGTATTCGCAGCTTCATCCCAAGTGGTAAAGTCATGTTCCATGCAGTTTTAACCGTCATAATGTAAGGACATAGGTGCAAACACCACTCTTAATTATAATGTAATTGGGCTTGGATATCTTGTCATGTCCAAGGCATGGAGAGGGTTTCATGGTGTAAATCGTGGTTCCAGGGCTTCTTGGATCAGAAGAGATGATATGGGGGCTCTGGGGCCGGTAAACGTACAGGGATAGGAAGAGCATCGCCTGAAGAAATTGAGCCTTTGATAGATGGGCCATGTGCTATCAATATGCAGATCCGCTGAGGGCATGGTATGTATAGTCATACAATGGTTTCCATGGGTAGATAACTTTCCACTTCCGATGGCCATGAATGATTATGAGGATACGTGATTGTCTGGGACACGAAGTCTGTCATTTGGTGAGGAAATATTTGGAAATGTCGGGAATGTTCATCCTTGGTTGCTGTTAAAAATCAAAGAGTTCCTTGCGCTAATTTATCTTGCGCATGGGGTGTACCTTTTCTCCATGCCATTTTATGTCGTTCGGGTACTCTTAGTGTAATGGTCATAGAATTCAGACCATTAGGTTACTTTTTCTATAATCACTCAGAGGGAATTGAGTTAGGATGCTCTGGTATACTCTAAATTAGTGTGAGGGAATGAGGGTAGAAATTGTTACTCTGGGGTTTCCTGGATAAGGAGGTATGGTGTGGGGGCTCTGAGGCTGGTAAGCGTATAGAGAAAGGAAGAGTACCTCCTGAGGAAATCTTGCCTTTGGTAGATGGGCCAGGGGTTATCAATATGCAGAGATGCTGAGGGCATGGTATGAATAGTCATACAAAGGTGTCCAAAGGTTGATGAATTTCAACTTCTGATGGCCATGGATGATTATAAAAATATTGGATTGCTCATAGCATAGAGTTTGGAATATGTGGATAATAGTGTCCACGAATACAAGAAACATCTTCACTAAAACTACCCATTGAGTCAAAGTAGTCTAGCCCTGGCTTGATGTTTTTAGATGCAGATCATCATGTGTACCATGGGAGGATACATAGGATAACCAGGAAGGGGTACCCTGGCAACGTTTGGATGTGAGAGGGGGAACGAACTTGTAAACCACTGCTCCATAAATTTTTCGATCGGGAGATATGCTATGGGGTACTGAGGCCGATAAGTGTACGGAGATAGGAAGAGTATCGCCTGAGGAAATATTTAATTTTGTAGATGGGATAGGGGCTATCAATATGCAGAGCTACTAAGGGCATGGTATGCATAGTCATGCAAGGTGTCCACGAGTCGATGAATTTCCGCTTCAGATGGCCATGGGTGGTTATGAAGATCTGCAATTATCGGAGTCACGAAGTCTGATGTATATAGAGGATGCATCCAAATGTGCAATAAGTATTCCCATCCCTTTTTTCCGTATATCTTGGGTGGGTCACGATGAATTTCATGCAGTTTAACGTTGTGAAGTGAGGACGAAGTCCGTGCAGTTTAACATCGTGCGGTGAGGACGAAGTCCCCGCAGTTTAACGTCGTGCAGTGAGGACAAAGAAAAAGCAGCATGAAAAGGGGGTTATATGCAGTTTAACGTCATGCGGTAAGGACGAGGGGTATATATACATATGTTTTCTTTTATCGGTGTCTAGGAAGGGAGATATGATCTCGACATCGCTATGTATCCTACGAGGGTATGAATCAAGCCACATGTAGTTCCTTGAGAGGGATACACCCCGTGCGGTTCTGGTCCGTGTGGGGGAAAGGGGAAATTTTTTTTTCTTATCCGTGTATTTTAACGTTGTGCGGTAAGGATGAGGAATACACCCCATGGAGGTCTGTTCCTTACATGGGGGAAAGGGGGTATTTTTAGTTTATTTTGGGGTGGCTGGGCCAGGATACAAAATCCTGGCATTACTACATATCCTTCAAGGGCAGGAATCAAGCTGTACATAGTTCAATAGAAGATAATACATCCCGTACATGTCTAGTCCGTACATGGGGGAACATGGCATTTTTAATCTTTCTTATCTGGGTCGTTTAACGCAGTGCAGTATGGACAAGGAATACACCCCGTGCAGGTCTGGTCAGTACACGGGGAAAAAGTCATTTTTAATCTTCATTTGGGGGCGTCTAGGCTAGGATGTAGAATTCTGTCATCACTACGTATCCTGCAAGGGAAAGAATCAAGCCGTATGTAGTTCTCTGAAAGGGATACACCCCAAGAAGGGTTGGTCCGCACATGGGGTAAAAGTGAATTTTTAACTTTATTTTGGGATGGATGGCCCGAGATACAGAATCCTAGAATCACTACGTATCCTGTGAGGGCATTAATCAAGACGTACGTAGTTCTTTGAAATCAGTGTAGTTTAACATCGTGCGGTGAGGATGAAATACTCTTAGAATAGGGTCATAGTGTTTGTACCATTGGCTGCTTTCCAGTTTAACGTCTTGCAGCTCGGACGACAACTGCTTTCAGTTATGTGAAATACTTCTTCAGAAATCTAGCATTCGTAGGAGCGGTAGTGAACTACCCGTCCATGGAGATCAGGGAATATGCTCCATTGGAGTAGTATTTGTGTATAACATATGGTCCCTTCGACTTGGGTTCCATCTTTGGAGGTTTCTTTCCGGGTATCAATGGGGTCCGGAGGACTAACACCAATTCTCCTTCCAAGAAAGATCGGGGATGGACGTTTTCATTGAAGGCTCGTGAAATCCAATTCTGATATACTTCCAGCAGGTGCAAGGTTTGAAACCGCTTCTCATCTAGCTATTGCAATTAACCTAGCCATTTTTTCAATTTCTCATCATTGGATAACTGATCACAAATGTAAAAACGGAGCGAGGGAAATTGGAGCTCAATGGGAAAGACTGCTTCTCTTCCGTATACTAATGAGTACGGAGTAGCTCGAGTAGCGGTGCAGATTGTGGTTCGATAAGGACACAATGCATAAAGGAATTTATCCAGCTATGATTTCCTGTTTTTGTCCACCATTTTCTAGAGAATGTTGATAGGGTCTTATTGAAAGCCTCTATCTATCTGTTGGCCGCTGCATGGTAGTGGGATGAGTGGTTAGACTTGATACCATATTATTGGTATAGTTTCTCCAATTCATCACAGAAGAAGTTGGTTCCTTTATCCGTTAGTATGGTATGAGGGATTCCAAATCTGGTGATGATATTGGATTTCACAAATATAGGAATGTTTCCTTCCCTGACTTCCTTGATGGGTACAACTTATGCCCATTTGGAAAAGAAGTTGGTTGCTGTGAGGATATACTTCTTTTGTTTGGCCATGGTGGGAGGATATGGTCCCACAACATCCTTTCCCCAGATGTAAAATAGCCAGGAGTACTTGTCCAGATGAAGTAACTACGGGGGTTGGTGAATGAAGTTGGCATGAATTTGGCAGGAGTGGCATTTTGTGGTAAAGTGCTTGCAATCTCGTGCCACTGTGGGCCAATAGTACCCAAGCCTTCGAACCTGATGGGAAATCATAGACCTTGAATAGTGTGCTGCACATACTCCAACATGTACTTTAGTCATGACGGTAGCAGTTTCTTCTCCATCAATGCATCTGAGGAGGAATCCATTGAGGCCTCATTTGTAGATGACCTCTTGTTGACCCGTGCTTCCATATAGGATAAATTTTATTTCCCTTCTCCATATTTTCTCTCGTTCATCCCTGTATGATGGAAGTTCTCCCCATTGAAGGTAGTTTGCAATAGGGTTCATCCAGCCGATGGCATGATCATATGGTTTAGGGACAAGACTGACATTGTTGATTTCTTTTATCTTAGTCAGAACAAACGGAAAGACCATTCGATGAAGAGAAATGCTGATAGTTGTGTTATCTCGGTCTGGGTCAGCTGAGGTTGTGGCTGCATTAGTTAATGCATCAACCTGGGCATTTTGAGACCAGGGAATATAGGTCAATGTTGGTTCTGTGGAGAATCCTGCCATTAACCCTTGTACATGGTCAAACAGAGGAATCAACTCCTCCTTTTTAATAGAATCATAAACATTGACCGGCTTGTTGACCAGTTCCATGCCACCTTTTACCTTAAGGTGTTGTACTTGTGCCTGGAGTGCGAGCTCCTGGCCTGCAATGAGGGCTTGATACTCCACCTCATTGTTTGTACATCCTTCTGACAGGAGGAAGGAATATGGAAAGACTGTCGTTTATGGGGACACAAGTATTATCACTATACTCACCTTGTTAAATATTGGATCCTCCAACCTTTTCTCTTTCGGGCTTTGGGATGCACCATCAAAGTATATTTCCCATGTTAGGAACTCTTCTTGAACCAAGAAGATGTCTTCATCAGGTTGCTCGACGTCTAGTGAGGTGGTCCCTATCGAGGGGTGCTCTGCCCAAAAATTTTATAAAGCCTGGCCTTTGATGGAATTCTGAGGCACAAACCAGATGTCAAACTATTGTAGTATGACTGCCAATCAGGATAGGCGCCCGGTTAGCATTGGGCGGATGAGGATGTACTTGAGAAGACTACTATGTGACACCAAATGGACTTCATGATGCTGCAAGTAATGTCACAATTTTTGAACTACGAAGACCAAGGCCAAACAACTCTTCTCGATGTATGAGTATCGTGTTTTATCGTCGATCATGGTTCAGCTGGGGTAATAGAGACTATTTTCACTGCCGGTGTCATTTTTCTGTGTGAGGAAGGCCCCCAGTGACCATTCTAGGGTCGTCACGTATAGGATAAGGGGTCTCCCTTCAACCGGGGGCATGAGAACAGGCAGGAAAAAAAGGTAATTCTGTAGGCTGTCGAATTCCTCTTGACAATCCCTTGTCCATTGGTACGTAACCCCCCTTTTCAATAACCTGGTGAAGGGAAAACATTTACTCGCCAAGTTGGTTATGAACTTCCTGATGCAGGCCAGGTGCCCTTGGAGTCCTCTCAACTCAGTGAGATTGTGGGGAGGTGGTAAACCAAGGATAGACCTTGTCTTTTTAGGGTCGGCATCGATGCCACGATGGTGTACGACGAAGCCAAGGAATTTCCCTGAGGTAACCCCGAAGGTGCATTTCAAGGGGTTCATCTTCAGGCTGTGTTGTCGAAGTTTCTTGAAGATAGTTTCAAGGTTTGACAGGTGATCTGAGTGCTATCTTGATTTGACTACCAAGTCATCCACGTAGCATTCTATGAATCTCCACAGGAATGGATTAAAGATACGATGCACGATGCGTTGATATGTGGCGCCCGCATTCGTGAGACCAAAGGGCATGAACCAGTAAAACATTACACCTTGAGGGGCCTTGAAGGTAGTGTATTCTTCGTCTTCTTGAGCCATCCTGATTTGATAATATCCAGAATAGCCATCCATGAAGGAGAGGGCCTCCTACCCGGCCGTTGCGTCGATTTACAACTCGGTGATCGGGACCGAGAATCATCTTTCGGGCAATGCCGATTGAGATCCCTGAAATCAATGTAGATGAAAATTTTTCAATGCTTTTTCTTGAAGGGGAAAATGTTGGCTAGATAGATGGGGTATTGGACCTACCGAATTAATCCTTCTTTAATTAGCTTATCGAACTTAGCCTCTATTTTGTAAGCATGTGCGGGGTGCGTCTTTATGGAAAATTGTTAATATCCTCGATGGTCTTCGGGCAGACCTAAGTGGTGCGTTGCCACTTCAGGATCAAGTCCCGACATTTTTGTGTAATTCTAGGAAAAAATATCCCGATGTTGCTTCGGGAAAAAGGTATATACCTCGTTCTCCTTGGGAGACAAGGCTGTAATAATGAGAGTGATCCTCAGGTCTTCCTCGGTACCCAAGTTTATTTCTATGTGCTCTACCACAGTGGTGGAGATACCTTCCTCAAATGTGGGAGGTGCATCCGTGAGATCTTTCTCCTCTTCTTCCCCCACATTCTCATCTTCTTGATCCGACGGGGGGAGAGTTCCCGACATAGGATCTTGGAAGTCTAGAGGTGAGGCATCGTGGGCGTCCCTGCTCATGTATCCATCCCTAAATTGAGGGTTTTCAGACATTTCCTTATTGTCATGCTTGGCCATTATGGATGAAGTCATGAGGACAGATGAGTGTGTGTCCGGGTTTGAACCCCCGCTTCAACATGGTTGATGGGAAGTACATACTCTCCACCAAGCTGCATGAGGGGGTCATCAGGAACCATTTCCAGACCATTTGGAGCGGGGATCCAGCCAACACCATTGACCGAAGGCTTATTTTTCTTTTTCTCATAAAACCCCGCATCAATGTAGTGTGACTCAAAGATCTTGATAGGGGCCTTGTTAGTGTTCAATGTCCCACTTTGTCCATTGATGCAATACTTAATACACTGGTGGCAGGATGAAGGAGTGGCCATGTGCTTATTGAGCCACGGCCTTCCCAGCAGGGCATTGAATGTTGTGTTCTACCGGACCACCAGGCATTCCGAGTAGGCCACAAGGTCACCAAAATGGGTTTTTAGCTTGATTTTTCCAATTGGCCTCTGGTCACTCTTTTCGTAACCCAACAAAGTTTTGGATGAGGGTATTAGATCATCATCACTGTAGCCTAACTTACGAAGTGTCTATTGGGGAAGGAGGATGACTCTAGAGCCATTGTCAATAATGACTTTCCGGATCTCAACATCATTTAATGTACCAGACCAATATAGTGGTTTGATGTGTCCGTGCATGATGGCATCTTCATCCTGATCGGTGAAGGAAATCACCACATTGCACTCAGCCGGGATAGTCTCCATCTGGTAAATCTCAGCGGCGGCTACCGTGGCTTGAAACTCTTGGGGGCTAAGAAAGGCTTCTACAAGAACCTCCATCAGATCTGCTGACAAACTCAGGGCATCCAGGATTGATATCATGGCTAGTACTAATGCCAGCTGCTTAAGGAAATCATATTTTTGATCTAGTGGCCGATGCTTCTCTGTTGGTGGGAGAGTTTTTACAAGAACTTTAGGAGCTGGAGTATGTGATGAGGAGGGATCAGCCAAGGGGTCAGAGGTCAATGTTTTTCCCACATTCTGGTGTCTCGGCCTGTCCAATCTGTTTGTGCGTACCAGGCGGCTAGACACTTGTTCATCCTTTGATGGGTATCATAGAATTACGGGGCCAGAGTGGCTGATTGTGGAGGCGGAGAGATATTCTTTCTCCTGCTGAGTCCATTGAAGGGCTCTCCGACGAGTTTCTGTGATATTAATGGCTTAAGCTGGGGTAAAACCATAGGGTTGGTTCTGGCCGCGACGACACCTCCCCTGGTATCGCCTGCTTCTACGATACCCCCTCCCGGCTCCTCGTGTTGGGAACTCAGTTTCATAACCATACCCTTCGTCAGGGAACGATTCCATTAGATGGATGACGTTGATGGAACCAAAGATTAGCTCTTCGTCCTGTGACAGGTCAACCTGGTTGGTTGTCCATGATGGTGTCGTTCGGTGGGTCGGTGCCTATGGCACTATGTTTGGGGGAATAAAATCTGACAGTGTCGGGGCTAACTTTGTCCTCGTTGCGGACTTCTCCTCCTGTGCTTGTCTCTTCCCTTTTCAATTACTTCTAGATGACCATCTTGTGGAGGGTTGTGAGGCAGATAATGTTGGTTGTGTGGCAGTAGGGGTTGTTGGCAGCAACATCGACTGCTTTAATTGAGCTCGGAGTATTCCCTGAGATCGATTGACTGTCTTCCATGTCATCCAGCCATCAAATTTCTTCCCCTTATTGTTGGTGACTTCCTTCCACCCCTTCCCTTTGTCGGAGTCATTGATAGAAATATAGGTCACATGTGCTAGGGGTGGTATGAGCTCGACCTGTCCGGAGTCTACCGTTCTTTTCAAGAGTTATTTGAAGATGAAGCATTCCTGGATACCGTGACCTAACATTCGATGGTAGAGAAAGTAATCTGGACTATCATTATGGCTAACTTCTTCAGGCTTCCTTGGCTCCAGGAGGTGGAGCAAGTTGAAATTCATGGTGGCGATGAAGTAGCTGCAGACTTGGTCCTCTCGGATCAAGTATAATTTGTGTCTTCGTTCTTCAAACTGGTTCTGATTTGATCCTCTCTGATTGTCCCACTTGGGCGGAGGCGGCCACTGCTATACAGGGGGCCCTTGATAATTTGGTGGAGGCCTAGGCAGTGGAGCAGGGACAAGGGCTGGCTCGAGCATGACAGAGGATGCTTCAGCTCTAACTGTTCTCTTTGCAGGAGCCTGTGAGGCTATTTGGGACATCAAATTGGTCCGCTACAGGGAGTCTTCAATTCTCTGGGCAATGGCAGAGAGATTGCTGAAGCCAATGGTGCACTCCAATGGTATGAGCGGTGTTCGCATCTCATCACAAAGTTTATCAATGCCTATGGAAAGCATCTCGTCTTGGGGAATTGGCTGGTTTAGAGAGTAGGCCAGACCCTTCCATCTAGCGATAAAATCCGAGACTCTCTCATTCTCCCTCTGTTTTCAATTCATGAGGTCGTCGACCGTTGTTTTAGGCAGTGTTGAGCTGAAGTAGAACAAGAACTGCTGTCCAAGGTCTTCCCAGCTTTTTATTGACTGAGATGGCAGATTCATATAGCAGACGAAGGTAGATCCTTCCAATGTCTGCACAAAGCATCTGAGTTTCACTGCTTCTTGTTGTTCCAGAGTTCTCATCATAGGGTCACAATAAGACGCGTAGTGCATCAAATTCTATTCCAGATCACCTGATCCATTGAAAATAGAGAATATAGGGCCCCGAAAATTGGGTGGGGGTGGCGTGTTTCTTACCCAATCTGGGTAGGGCTTCCGCTCTGGATATATCGGAGTGCGCCGAACTACCATTGCTTCCAATCGAGCTGTCAGTGACTTGATGGTGTTGGAAAGACCCTGGTTTACATCCTGTTGGGCCTAGTCTTGGGCAGGTGTAGCCTGAGGCATTGGTTGAGGATCCAACTCGGCCGGTACCAAGGGTGCATATTCCATTTGTGGCACCTTCGGAGAGTTTAGACGCACTCGCTTCAATTGCATCCTGAGTAAAAGGAAGTCTTGGTATTCATCCAGATCCATATTCAGGTAGTTGGATGGGTCGGGCGCCTCATTATGCGGGGGCCCTGACCATGCCTCATTTTCCGGGGAAAACCACGGTCTTTGAGCTGCACCTGCTGGGAGTGCAAGGTGTGGCTCTTCTTGGGATGCGCTTTCAATAAGACGGTTTCATTGGAGTAGCTCGGCGATAGGCCACCTCAATTATTTCATTTCCTCTTCCTGTCGAGTGAATCTCTCTTCGAGTGTAAGTGGCTCATTTTTATCGAGAGAAGGAAGTGGGTTAAGGGTAACCAGTCCTTTGTTCTTATCCTTTTTTGGATCTCACATGGTAAGCGGAGGAGGGTTATCTAGAAGGGAGGCCATATATAGGGTGCCCCTCTGGTTCCAGGTGTGCACACCTGGTGGTTCATTGTGGGTCAAAGCCTAACTAGAACCATCGTCTCCTGATCCATCCGGATTTTCATCATCTATGGTGTCACCTGTGAGGTTAACCTCTATGGAGTTTATGGATGCATATCGTAGGGTGTAGGAGATGTCATCTTCAAAATAGGAATAGGATCTCCCCCTCCATTTACTAATCTTCCCCTTATTTCCCCTGGATTGCTTTCGGACTCCTTGACGTAGGGTGACGCGGGGAGTTCTTTGATGCTTCCTTACGGTATGATTCCCTCTTGAAGGGGATGATGATTCAAAGGACGGGATAGGGCATGAACCTCATCTTCTGACTGTCCTCCCTAGAAGAGAAAATACTAGTTCTCATGGGGGAGGTTGTTGTTGAGGTGGTAAAAATTCCCCCAGCCCTAAGGGATGGGTTTGGCTTCGTTCTTTAGACGGTGAGACTCTTCCCATTTTTATTGGTCTTACGGGGGCATTTATTGTTAAAAATGCCCCCAGCCCTGTAGGATGGGGTTGAACCTGGATTGCGGTACTGGATACTGCTATCGCTACCTGCCTGATCTTGCGTGCCCCCATTCGGGGGTGACCTGGATTTGATGCCGAGTTCACCTACGAATCAATCTCCTCCGGGGAGGTAGGCAACGACTGTTGATTGGCATATCTAAGGCAAGAGTCATGTTGTATGCTTTCGGTGGCCTGATTCAGGGGTTATTGAATGGCTTGTTCCCATCGGGCCTGAGGCTTCCGGGACTTACTCAAGGTCTGTCTCTGATGGTTGTGTCGCCTTTTCTGAATGGGGACCCCACTCGATTGCTTCCTTAATGTGATGACGTTGCAAGACATTATGCCGAACATGTTTTTCTGGGTGGGGAGTGGAGTGAAATGCAGAGCTCCATGTTCTCCACATCCTCTGATGTGGACTCCCATTGGAGCATTGGCAATGAGGTGGTGCAGCTGGTGTAGTGCACAGAGGCAGGCTATCTCAATGTTATTTTTACGCCTCTCGGGTCATTGTTGCCGCACCGAAGGAAGTGCTTCTAGGTCGATGTGATGCAAGAGGTCTCCTATTGTCTGGACATGGTCTACATACCCGTCGTAGAGAAGGAATCTTGATTTCAGCTGACAGAGGGTTGTCCATATATTGGAGAGAATGACATTCACACATTATTCTGGAATCTTTAAAGGTATGTCAAATTGAGAGGTGGTCGTGGGCCAAAACAATACTGACACATCATCTCTGGCTAGTCGTTTCCTCAGGTGCAACATGTCAGCATACTCCTCCTCTAGTGATTCTTTTGCCTGGTTGGCCCAACTGAGATGCTTACCGATAGTCTGGTCAGAGTAAGTGGGGCCGGTAGTTATTGAATTATCATGTGGGCGATTCTGGGGTGGTTTAGAAGATGAACGTGGCCCCAGACCGCCTCCTAATTGAAGAAGGGTGTCGTTAGTGACTTTTTGGGAATCTGACATGCTCGATTTCGTCTTTCTGAGTGCCTCGGCATATGAGGACTTTTTTGTGCTTGATTTGGCATGGGGAGGACCTTCCTGTCGATATGATATGTCACTGTGGGGAGGACCTTAGCAATGGTGGCTGCAATGGCGACGAATACCATTACATCTACCTCAGGGAGAGAACCTACGGGGAACACCCTGGGGAGGGCTTTCAGAATGTACCGCAACGAGGGGAGGGCCTTCTCGTTGATCAGCCTATAGGTGGGGAGGGACTTTGCTATCTATGTTGTAGTGGCAAGTTCTACCATTACTACTTGACACCTCACTGCATAGTGGTCTTTTGCAGTGCATACCCTAGGGAGGACCTCCAAGGTGTATCGCAGCGAGGGGAGGACCTTCTGGCTGCGTAGCGTTGTTACAGGGAGGGCCTTCACAACAACTGCCATCATGGTGAGGATGACCATCATGGTTTGACAGTCGATGTGTATCATGGGGAGGGCGTTCAAGACACACTGCGAAAAAGGGTGGACCTTCTTATTGCTTGGGCTCATTGTGGGGAGGACCTTAGCAGTGGCAGGCGTTGTGGAGAGGACTACCATCACAGTTTCCACAATGGCAATGACTGCCATCACAGCTTCTGCAGGGAGAATATCAGCGCGGTACACCCTGGGGAGGGCCTTCAGAATGTACCTCAACGAGGGGAGGGCCTTCTCATTGATCAGCATCTAGGCAGGGAGGGCCTCCGCTATCCATGTTGTAGTGGAGAGGGCTACCATTACTACTTGACACCTCACTGCATAGAAGAATTTTTCAATGTATACCCTGGGGGGGACCTCCAAGGCATATCGCAGCGAGGGGAGGACCTTCTGGCTACGTAGTGTTGTTATGAGGAGGGACTTTGCAACAACTTCCATCATGGGGAGGATGACCATCATGGTTTGACATTCGATGTTTATCCTGGGGAGGACCTTCAAGACACACTGCAAAAAAGGGATGACCTTTTTGTTTCTTGGGGTCATTGCGGGGAGGACCTTCGTAATGGTGGCTGTGTTGGCAAGGACTACCATCACAGCTGCTGTAAATGGCGAGGACTACCATCACAACTGCAACAGGGAGAATATCTGAGGAGTACACCCTGGGGAGGGCCTTCAGAATGTACCGCAATAGGGGGAGTTCCTTCTCTTTTCTTGACATCTCTATGGGGAGGACCTCTGTTATCAGGGTGGTGAGGACTACAATCGTGATCTGATGCCCGGCTGCATGGAGTGTCGTTGCAATGTAACCCCTAGGGAGGACCTTCAGGGTAGGACACGACAAGTGGAGGGCCTTCTTATCATGATGAGACGTCACTGTGGGGAGGGCCTCCATAGTTGCGACTAAGATAGCGAGGACTACAATCATAATCTGTGGTCCCACTACACAGAGAGTGTTTTCAGTGTATACCAAAGGGTGGACCTTTAGGGTGGACCACAAAAAGTGGAGGGCCTTCTTGCCACTCGACCATTTGGTCACATGGAGGGCTTCCATGACTCGCATCAAAAGAGAATCTCTCATGAGCAATCGTTATATTCCCGCGGGGGAGGCCCCAATGGGTGCTCTGAGGAGGACCTTTAGAGCTTCTAGTAGCGACATTGCGGGGAGAACTTTCTCAACTACTACTGCAACTCCCATAACATGGTAATGGGTGGTCAGGGTTCTGAGCCATTTATATGTTCTTAGCGGCATTGGGAACACCTGCTTCTATTAGAGTGGAGTCATGAACCTGCTCTTTATTTTCCGGCTACCTTCGGAGCATCTAGGGTGCTTTCTTGCGGGCAGCGGGGACCGTCTGTTGTTTGTAACGACCTTCACCTTTGGGACCCTTTCTAATTAGGTCCTATGATGCTGTCGGGATATGCAGACGAACATCTTGACATTTAGCAGGGATATATGCCTACTCTGGATCATCCATCATGATGGACGGGTGTCCCCCAGTTGGAATGTGTGAAGATGCTCGATCCGGTTTCCCTTGTATCGCAGAATATGGACGAAGACCCTCCTGGGAGGAAGCAAGGATGTAGATCTGCTCTGAGGCGGCTATCTCGTCTCTTAGATGAGTCACCTCAATTGGTAGACGGGCTCACTGGCCCAAGTCCTTACTGTTTCCGCTGATGCAATTACATTCTAGAAAGTCTGTAAGCTGTGATCTGTGATCGATTCCTGCTCCTACATCATTGCCAGGATATGTAGAGAGACATATTTGGCTGGAATAGGTATGAAGGCCCATTCCGGTATCAGAGTAGGAATATCCTACTCTGGTCCTCTGGTAGTCAGTGGGTACTGACAATTCTCCTGTGTCGGGGCAGGTGAACGAGTCTGCCCCTGTGTCAGGATATGCTGGTTTTTCTCTCCGTTTTCCACCACATCGGGATGACAGAATATACTTGAATTCACAAGGAGTTGGCCCTGCATATGTTGGTTTCCCACCGTATTGAGTCAGTGGCCTTTGTTGGTAGGGAGATGTGCCTTCCTATTAATTTCCGCCACATCTGGATGTCGGTATTTATTGATCTCCACCATA
This sequence comes from Viscum album, assembly GCA_963277665.1. Classification (NCBI taxonomy): domain Eukaryota; kingdom Viridiplantae; phylum Streptophyta; class Magnoliopsida; order Santalales; family Viscaceae; genus Viscum; species Viscum album. Next base: position 1,508,469,850 of record OY728158.1, read on the forward strand.
TCGGGATGGCAGGAGTTAAGAGCACTTACTAGGAGTTGGTCCTACAGGCGTTGGGTCACCACCACATCTGGTTGGTGGGATTTATGACCCTGGGTAGGGAAAGGTTCCTGCCATGTAGGTGCCATCCTGTGTGGGTGATAGGATTGATGGAGCTCTGCGGGGATGCACACTTGCTCTTATGATGCCACCATGTCTGGATGGCAGGCTTTGGAGGAGCGGACAGGTGTATGTGCCTGCTCGAAATATGCCTCCGTGACAGGGCATGGGAGCTCCTACCTAGGAACAAGGGTGATGACCGGTCCCTCGGTGTAGGTTTGTTGCCCTCATCGGGCGGTCCGAGGGGCTGGATTTCAGGGAGCGTGAGCCTGGATCCTCGGGGTGACATCCTCCATAGTGTGAGGATATTGAGTTGTGGTGCAACCGCGACAACATCTTCCAACTGGGGCCTTAGAGTGGAACCCCAGTTCAGTGGGGATGAAGTCCTCAGTGTCAACCTCATCTGCCTCCCTAAGGTAAGGGAGGTACGCGTTGTCCTATTTCAGGGATAGAATCCCAAAACAGTTTGAGATGGAAACAGGAGCCATCTGGATCTTCTTTCACGACCACTGCGGGGCAGGCAAACAGCAGGTCTTGGAATATTGGAGGGTGTGCATGGCCTCCTCCACCATAGGGAGAGTACCGTTCAAGTGGTACTCTAGGATCAACGCATCCGAGACCCAGCATTGAAGATGCTGGGTAGGTGACAGGGTCCTTCGTTGGTGAGGATGTCTGGTCATTGCGTTGTTCAAAGTACAAATCCGTGAGTTTCTCCGTGATTCCATTGGATCAAAGGGAGTTCTGAGTGGTACCTATAAAATATTTTAACAAATACAAATAACAAACCCATCAAAGTAGAATCTCATGATCCCATGCGTAGTTAATTACCTTTCTTGTCCCTCTTTATGAGTATAAGGGGGAACATAGTGGGATTAGGTTAATTCCATCTTGCTTGGTTAAAGATTCACTTCAGCTTCACCATTTTTGTTTTGGATCAGTTTGAAATTCCCAACGGTTTTGTATCCAAGAATATGTGGACCTACTTTCCAAAGTCAGGCATTCGCTGGGTGATTTCGCCATAAATGCTAAAGAACTCACATTGGTTGAGAGGATTGGATGTCGGGCTCATCGCACCCTTTGGGGGGAATTATTGCATGTTCCAAGACTCTCTTATATATTTAAGACGTATTCATATTTTAGCAAATCTTTGGTTTATTCCCAAGAATAGTATCCACGTATTACTCCTTGTTGGCAATGGGCAGCTGAACGTAGTGATTTGAAATCTTTTAGGCCCAAGGTTTACAATCCCTCATTGGATTAATGACTCCGAGGAGTTTGGAATCATTGAGGCGACACATGGTTGAAGCCCCATAACTTGGCGCTCTGATGTTTATTGTCATCCAAGGGGGACAGATAACGACTTGATCATTTGGATCGAACCCGTGATATAGGCTTCCTATGTATAATCTTGAGTGGAATCAAAATCCATGTTTTTCGGTTTGGGTTGGGGATTACACTCCGAGGCGGCCCAAGGTGTTGGCGAACTGACATGAAGGAGGTAAGAACGACTGATTATTGTGCCTGAACCTCAGGGAGGCTTCCTACATACCCCTCCTAGGAGACAGAGATCAAAGTCCAAATAGTTCGGAAGGTGTTTGCATTGGGGATTACACTCTTGGTGGCCCAAAAGAAGATGTCAAGGTTTTTGCTTACTCTAAGACCATGTGAGTCATGTTCAGTGTGAGAAACAAGAGGCAGCAGGAACCAGACAATCACATCGTGAAAGGTGCGTCCATGGGATGTCCAGTGGGGATTACGCGTGGGGAAGCCTTGAAAGTTAGGGCTTAATCAGAGATGAATGCCCAATGGAAACAAAGCGCAGCGGGACTATTTCCCACCATGCCCTTTCTTGGATTTGGCACCGGGGAAGTACAGAGGTGCATGGGTGCTCCCTCCCGATGGATGCCCAACCACTCCCAGGAGAGGGGAGAAGTGCTCCTTGCTGGTGCTTGTCAAAAGGGAACATGAGCGGGTTCCCTCAATCCTGGCAAGTGGAGAGGAAAAACAAGGATTCCCGGGATTGGACTGTGTACAACCGTGGGTATGTGAACCCTGTAATGTTTCAGGAACCTGATCAAGGGTCATAGAAAACCCTTTTCCCTCGCATACCATGGGTATGTGAACTCAAAGTGGTGCGCTGATGCGCATGGAGGTTTCATCGTATGGGTCTAGCGGCTTTGGTAGAGGCCTTGGATCGAGGAAGATGAATAGACCAATGAGGGGATTGTGAAGGATCTGGCTAGATTGGAAGGATTTTATGTGACTTGGGGAATGGAAACACCGATGGAGTTGGCGGGCCACATGGGAGTATGAGGAGTGGCGCCCTTCGCGTAGGGGGTGATACAAGGCGGGAGAGGCCATTCACATACCAGGGTGGTATAGGGACTGATAGGCATCCCACGTACTAGGGAGGTACGTGGCTTCGGGTTCGGCCTGCATACCAGGTTGGTAAGTGGGGGAGTCCACACAAGCAGCGGTAGCCAAGGGCGACGTAGGTCGGGGGTTCATCGGTCAGTGCTTCGCCCACGTAGGAGGGTTTTACGTGGTGCGTTGGATCGAAAAAGGGGATATACTCCCCAGTCCACATGGAGTACATACACAGAGGGACCATGGCTCGTGGTCTTAATTTTTTTTTATTTTAAGTTCACGGTTCACCGAGTTATTATGCGTTTTTCGGTTCCTTATTAATTTGATTCCTGTTTCATACCTGTACTCGTTCGCGAATTGGAACTTTTCTGTTTGAGAAATCCTAAGATCCTTCCTCAAAAATCCTTCCACTAGAATATGATAAATCACTTTCTTCTCCCCCTAGATGTACTTTTATAGAGGGGAAAAAAGATGTATATGTGATCATGCGACACCTTTTGCAGTGGTCTATGACCAAAATCCGGTTTTACGGATGTCTCGGTCAATCCGTAACTCATGGGGGGAATTTAATGCACCTCATTCGTGAACCAAGTCGGCGCTTCGTGGCCGCGCATGGCTCCACCTCTGTTCCATGAATGACAACACATGCGGCATGGGCCGGTCAGCGCACTTCGCAGTTGGGGAGGTTCGTGTTGGTGGACCGGCCTGGTGCCCATCCTGCTTCGCGCCCGCAGAGGGGTTCCCACCTTCATTTCATGAATGATGCTGGTCTGTGGAGAGGGGTGGCTCGGTGAACCGGCTGCGTACCATCAACATCGGACCGGTACGCAGACCGATGAGTCCTTTGCCAATCATGAGTATTGGCCATATTTTTGTCCAATTCCTTGAGGGAAATTGGGTAGAATCCTTTCCCAAGTAAAGGGGGATTCTCATTCTACTTTACGTATTTTTCAAGACCCTACAACTCCTTTTGTACTTTTGTCCCAACAGATCTCCAACCCAGCCCATATCATATAATTCATATATTTCATAATCTCTTCTAGAATCAAATAATAAGACATAATTTATAGTACCATGAATAAATTTCATAATAAATGTATCTATAATCAGATTCAATTCATTTCGATAAAATTGAAAATAATTCTATAAATATGTAATAAAGGAAATATTTGACCATGATGTAGTTAATTTTAATCTGCATCTGATTATCCCCTTATTTGAGGACCACTAATTTTCCATCCTCATTCTTTCAAGGATTTTCCTAAACACAATTTTTGTAAAAATTGGCAATGAATCTTGTATGTTAATCTTTTTGAATATATCTCTTACATGCATTTAATGATAGAAAAATTATATTTATCTTTATAAATCAATTGCAAGAAGATGAATTATTTTTACACACTAATCAATGATATATAAAATTTCATTCTAATAATACATGATGATTCTACCAACAATTGTTTTCTACCACTAAATTTGATATCATAAATAAAAAAATAACTATAAAATATTATTCCTAAGATGTATTTATATAATGGTTCTAACCTACATCCCTATATTTTTAATTATATATTTCCCAAGTATAAGTATAAATGTAATTACCATGATCTAGAATATTTCATTAGTCTATACAGGGATTTCTTAAATCTGGAATCTTTATTTAAATCATTTATAATTAGAAAACCCATTGGATAATCAATGTATACTTATTCTTTAATAACGCCATTTATGAATTGTGTTTTAACCTGTATTTATGAAAAAATTTATATTATTTGAAATTATATTTCCAAAAAGGTACTAATTGACTCCAGATGGTCTACTAGAACAAATTTTTCTTTAATATATATGAATTCAATTTAAATGTAGATTTTACAAAATATCACACCTTGTTTCTAATAACATTTCCTTCCTCATGATTTTTTTCTGAAAGATATATTTTTTTCCAATAACATTGTCATTCCATGTAATTTTAAAAAAATCACTTGTTTAATTTTTATATATATAATCCAATTCATCATTAATGTATTTAATATACTACCATTATTTCAATTCCTATTCATATGAAGTAGCCCCACTATAGCCAGTACTGTTTCATGATATATACTCTTCATACTCCTTGTTTTAGTTATATAAAATTTATCCCTAGTAATGTTTTAATGATTAATCTATTTTTTTTATTTCTTATTTATTGTGAATGGAAAAAAAATAAAAAATGGTTTCTACCTCTGACTTAACATATGAATCATCATCTTTTGGGGACCCCTAAACATTTGGTTTGTCTTCCACAATATAATAATTGGAATTAATACCATGCTGTAAATCATAATATTCTTTATAAAAAATAATAATTGTTTCATTTATTTTGTTCTTATTAAATTTCAAATCATTTACCTTAACATAATTTCTCTATAATATTTTATTCAACCAATTTGTATACAATTTTTTTGACAGAAAATTCATTGATTATCCAATGAATACTCTTTAACCTATTATATATGTATATTTTCTCATATTCTATTCAATATTTTAGATACAACATAGTTATCTAAACATAAAAAGTGATTCATTATAGGATTCCTTCAATGAATCATTTCATATGGTGTTATCTCTTTTCTAAGTCACTATATATCTTGATTATGTGCATACTTAGAAACATGAACAACCTATTTCAAGTAGAGTAGATAAATACCATGCATTATCTTCGTGGTTTTGTATATATAGTTCATTTTTGTTATTTCTTCATTCCAAAATTCATTTTTATGTGGTTGTGATAGATGATACCTCAAGTTTAATGAGACACTTACCATGATAGTTCTCAAAATCAGTGGATATATATTGTGTTACATTCTACAAATGTAGAACAATATTAGTGGACCCAATATCATTTTAATTTGTTCTTATATTTCTATTCATGAACCTCATGAACTCTAGTTTTATTTTCATAAGCGTGCAACATTACATTATTCCATTATAAACAAAAAATATAATGAATATTTTTCAATATATTCCTTATATATTTTCAATGGACAACAAATATCAGTGTGAATCATATCGAAAAAATTTAAGGTTTGTTTTTTTCATTGGTCTATATTTATTTTATACTATTTTTATCCATATGGAAGCATTAAATTTATTTTCATAATCATGTTTCAGATTAAGAATACCCATTTTATATTTCATCATATGAAATTACTTTATTATTAGTTAGTGAAAATGACCATGCCTCAAATACCACTAGTCATTTTCCTCTTCATCTATCTAAAATAATTTTTTATCATTGATTTCAACATGGTATAGATTACCATAGTCCTCTATTCAACCATATATAGATCTATGAATTTAATTTTATATCATATCCATTTTGATATAATGATAATGTATATACTTATTCTAATAGTTGAATAATAATCATGATATTTTGTTGCAATCCATATACAATGATATTAACCTCCATAAAATCATGTTTTTACAATGTTTTTTATTTTTAGGGACCCTTCATCCACAAACTATATTATTTCAACAATACTTCCCTTTAAATTATCTTTAATATTATTATTATAGCACATATGTGTTATTTACCAATTATAATGAATCTATGTGGTGATACACTTTTCCTACTTGAGATCATTTTTTTTAAATTATGCTTCTCAATCTTCTTTTTTTCATTCAATAATATTTCAATTTGGATTGGAGGGTAATGTTACTTATCCATTATATATTCATCAAAGGATGTGTAATCATTATCATATTTGTCCTAAAATTCTTAATATATATATTTTTCAAATCAATTATTTAGGGATGAATTAATTTTCATTATATTTTACTTCTATGGTAGCAATAACATCTTCACCATTCATTGAAATGAACAACATTGTGCCTAATGTAAGAATAATGAAGGAAATATCCTATGGATTAATCAATATAATGAAGTGGTTTATATAGTACAATTATCGATTATTGACATCCATTTTTCTCTTTTCATGTAGATTATTTAGTTATCATAATAATACATGAAGTAATTATGGTATCCACAAAACTGAAATTTCATATAAGGAAATCTAGTCTCTCATTAATTTTACAACAAGTATATAAGATTCATTAAAGTATTTTGTTTTCAGTTAAAACATAAATCTGGAGATTTCACTCAAATCCTATTATTTTCTTTAATAGGAGAAACCATTGTTAGTTGAACTACTATTTTAGTGTTGGTAGGAATATAACCAAATATATGAGAGGATCCTTGTTATATATGTTTAAGGTGGATAATGATTCAATAGCCAATAATTATTTTTATTACATAAGGATTCCCATAAATTATAATTATATAATATTAATAGTTTGAAAAATATAAAATTCTCATAATAAATAAATTTTTAATTTCATTCACATTGGGTGGCATGGAAAACAAAACATGTCATCTATAGTGGAAGTTGTTTTCACACACTAATGATGAAGGTGGATAGTAATTTATTATTTAATAATCACAAATACATTATATAAATTATATATATTCATAAATACTATCATTAAAACCATCCAAGGGAATTGGTTATGAAAAACAAAAAACTTTTCTTCATGAATATAGTAATCCATTCACACACAAATGACAATGCATATTATTCTTAGTAGATTGAAGATATTAAAAAATGGTTGTAACATTTTTATAATAAAATATCAACTCACTCGAAATGAATAGGATAATATTATACTATAGTTATCCTTGGTTTAAAAATAAATGAATATGAATGAAATGTTTAGAAATATGTGATACATATGTTGAGATGATGAGCTTCATATTCATGAAGGGCCAAGATTTGGGGGAAATATATTGATTTGTAGTGACTAGGGGAATTACGGATTTTAAAGTACTCCATGGAGGTAAATGTTCAGTATAGTTTTCTAGATATATCAAAACAGGTTTGGAATATTGAAGGGGTGGGTGTGATAACCCTTTTATAAGTGAGAATACGGGACATTCCCATGGAAATGAATTTTGAGAATGAGTTAAGAATGGATTGGCATGAATGGTGTGTGTGTTAGTGGGGAAATTTTGTAAATACATGTTGGGAAGACATAAAAATTATCATATTATTTTTTGAAGTTATAAATTTCATGTTGGATTGGAAAAATTCAAACCACTTTAGATTAGAATTTGAAAAACCTATTAATCTAAAAAAAATTATCAGGTGAATTTTTTTATTACTCTATATATTAGTAGGACCACATTAAAAATATTTAACATGCAATTTCTTCATTTTAACACCACCTCACAAAATATATTTCACATATGAAAAATGTTAATTTAATGTAATGAAACATAACATATAAAAAATGTTTTTAAATTAAGGACTATTTTTAAATTGTAAACTTGTGTAAAAGATAATTTTTTACGGTTACTAATTATGTTGATAGTAATTGATTTATTATAAATCATGAAAATAAACCCCAGTTTAAAATAATTCTACAAAAAATTATTGAATGAAATTTTCAAATAAAATAAATAAATGAAACCATTTTTTAAATGTATGGAAAAATTTTCTTAAGTTCTAAAATATTAAAAATAGAATTTATAAGTTAAAAATATTATTTTTTATTTCCTAAATATACCCTTAAAAATATATTTGATCTATTAAGAGATTTTATGATCTTTGAATCATTTCATATAAAATGATAATGTTACAAAATCAATATTTTATAAAATCTTTTATTTTTTACTATTCAACTAAAAATTAATTATTACATAAAAATAGCATATATTCATTTAAAGATAATATTAACATAAGAAATTATGTTCATTTTTACCATATGAAATTATAAAAATTATAAATTCTAATTTTAATTAAAATTTTAAAATATAGTGAAATTTTCTTTTTATAGGAAAAATATACTTTTTTAAACACTTTTTATAATTATTCACAATTTATATGAAAGAATAAAAAATATATTATTTTTTAATAACTAATATATCGTTCATTTAAATCATCTTTTAATAATTATATACTTACATTTAATCAATGAAAATTAAAACAAATTAAAACATATAATCTTAAACACAATAATTAATTAATTAAATTTTATATAAAATAACCCTTAGATACATAGTAATATATTTTTTAATTTAGTTACTACTATAAAAACCCTATAATTAAATTGATAGGTTTTAATAATCCAAATACTTCAATGTTTTATTTTTGTTTTTTGTTTCATGTGGGGAAAGATTCTAATTTTTATGAATTAATTGGAGGAAATCATATATTAAAATTCTGGGTAGTTAAATTCTACCCCACATAAATAAATTATGTCTATGAATTCTTCTATTACTAACAAATAATGAAATTAGGAGATGGAATTCTAAATTTATTTATTTATTTTGGATATAACATCCACAGTGATATATTACTTACTATCTTATTCTATATAAACCTACTTATCATTACAAAATCAACATTGATTGTTTATATCAAAACCATATTTTATATAGTTTGTTCATGTCAAAAATTACCTATGTCTCCAAATCATAAAAACATAGTAAATTCACATATTCTTCCAAAAACAATTCTATCATTAATCCTCAAATAGTATTAAACAATAGCCCATATGGTCACTCACCAGTCTATATATATCGTAATCCCAAAAATGATATAAAAATTTCAAAAAATATCACATATTAGATTTTCAGAGAATCAATCACAAGGATATCAATATAATCATACACAATTTTCTCGAAACTAATCAACCCTTTATTATCAGAACTTTATGCTTATATTAATCTTATGTGTAATCAATAACTCAATCATTTGTTCTTCATTTTTTTTCCAAAAAAAAATAATTATCTTATAAAATCAATTTTCAAGGTTATTTATTCCATTTTATATATGTTTCACAACCATTAATGTAAAACTGCCAAAGAAAAATCCATTGATGTTTCACATAGCCCATATAACTTTTATAATTTTATAAAATACTATTGTTATTTATCTCTCAATAATGAATATATCAATGGTTTTTAAAATTTAATTTGTATTATAGTATCAACTTTACCAACATTGGTGAGACTAGGAAAATAAAAAATTCTATCCTAATAAAAATATAATATATTTTCTCAACCATTTAATTATCCTTTATTAATCAGTTGTAAGACATAGTGGATTTAGATATATACATTTCTCAGTTGTAACCTAATGATATTATCTTATCAAAATATTAATACTAAAATGGTTATGACAATATCCAAAAAATATATATCAAAACATAAATACATTCATGAAACCTCCTATAAAACCTTCAAATAAAACTATGACATTATTGGATCAATCTATAACTATATCTTGGTTATCCAAGGAAATTTTTATATAAGTTTTTTCAGGTATACAAGATAAGTATGAAAAAAAATCCTTAAAAATTGGTATATAAAGGGCATATGGAATTACTAAAGCATATCACCTAGAAGGGTTTAGATAGGTATTTTATATGTTCTCATTCATTATGAACTACAATAATGACCATGATATACTTGGAAAACTCTTTTTAGGGTTATTTCTCTTAGATTAATCTATTTCAAAACCATGTCCCCATTCCATTTCCACTTTCTTGTATCTGGACAACGATTTAATTTTTAAGAAAAACAAAAAATCGCTAATTTTTAAAAACATGAGGAAGTTATCCTAAACATGGGAGTATCCTTAATGTTTTCACTTGAGTCCTTATAAACATGAACCCAATATATTTGAACTAAAATCAAGAAAATAACTAAACCACCATCTAATACCAACTCTAGAAACCCATTCCCTAAACATAAGTAAAATAATGAAATATAAAAAAAATCCCAATAATTAATGTTTAGGATATATAGGTATAATGTATTTGGAAAATTAGATACATATATAGATCATCTTAAATGTAAAAAGAGAAAAAATATATTTATTTAAAACTCCACAAATATATCCAGACCCCCAACTAAACATATAAAACACAACTTTGTACCCTAGTAAAAATACATAAGTAGAAGGGTGATCTAGAAATCCCAACAAGGTAAATAAAAATAGAAATAATAAATAACAAGAGATTCAACATGAATAAAATGATATAATATGTTTAATAATCAAATGTATGGAAATGTGGAATAAGGAAATGAATGTATAGGATTATAGAATCATAATCATGTGAACACATCATAATAATATACCGAGCATTACTCCAAAGGAATCATAATATTCCAATTGTTTCTCCCTATTAAATAAAAATATTCTAAGGATTACCCCATTGTTCATCATTATATTCCATGTCTTACTACATATAACATCATAGTATGTCATGTATTACTCTATAGGCCATCAAAAAGGATTATGTTACTTAGCTAATAATATAAATATATTATCATGATACATTATCATTACCTAACTCATTATAGGTTATAATAGATGTATCTTTTACATCATAGGCTATCTGAAATCATAATATCTTAAATATTATGTGTTCAAAAAATAAAAATATAAACTATATATAAATAATAATCATTATAAAACCGAAGGGATGAAATTGGGTTTCACAACCTTATCATTAGGATTAACTAATGTCTAAGTTATGTGGATTCTTAATATAATATATCAGTATATTATTATTTTTTTTAAAAAAAGAACATAGGTCTTGAAAAATGTGTTTAAACATAGAAAACTCATATGAATTATATGGTGATGAATTATTGAAAGTTAACTACTTGGGTTAACGTTTAATAAATAAAAAAATGATCTTTTTAAATAAGGGACTATAATTTAACATAATATAAAACCCAAATTGAATTAAAAAATTTCATGAAATTAATATTTTTTATTTGTCCAAGTGAGTAACTTAATAGGGGTGATTCTAGATCCCAAAATAATTCTATTTCAAAAATAATATAAAACTAAAATAACCCAATTCAACAAAAAACCTACCTAATCTAAATATTAAAGATATATAATTCGATTATTAAAATAGGTTATCAAATATGGAACAATTAGAAGTTAAAATAGTCTTGGAAAACACTGTAACTTTTGAAACTTAATTACTAGATCACAGTATCTATATAGAAAAAAATTGAGATTAACTATCAGAGTAATGTTTTCATACAAATTTTAAACTAGACAATGTATTTAACATTAAAATATGGAAAACAAAACTAAAAAAAACAGAAAAAATTTAAAATAAGGGGTTTGGTATTATGTATAGGCCACACACAACCTCTTCAATAGTTTTCATGGGTGTAAAAATGAAGAAATTTGGGAGGGACAATGTCGATCAAACTGTAGTTAAGAATAAGAATATATTTTTTCTTGATAAATAGAGTAAATATAAACTCATTTCAAATATAAATAATAATAATAAATGTAAAATTATTCGATAGGAGAGAAAGTGATTATAGTAAATCAAAATAGATTTATATGTTACAAGGTCCTCTAATTTTTCTTTGAAAATTGTTTGAATTATTTCTATGGATTATATTGTAAAATAGTGTGTAGTAAAGGTTTGGAAATTTTTATTTTTAATCGAAATATTTTTAGAGTCCATCCACAAACATGTTTATTAAGATTTATCTTTTACAATAATATGATGATTATATTTATCTATGCTTGTATTTGTTCTTATATCACTACTTTTGGTTCTCTAAATGCATGAGGTAGATCCAATGATTTTATATAACTCCAGGTCCAATTATCCATTAGAGAAAAATAATAATATAACTCGAATCCTCATACTGAGAATAAAATTTGGAATGTATAAATTATTAATTAATTCATTAATGGATTGTTTTAGGAATAATGATTATTAAATAAAATTATGGATAACTGAACTTAATTCCATAATCTATATGTTAGAGGAATTAAATTTGAATAGGAGTCTGGACAGTGTTGGTATATTTTTCAGTGGTAGATATATGAACAATATATATATAATCTAGGTGAATATTTTCACCTTATGTATATAATTTCTAGAGGTATATTTGTTATTTTTGAATATGACATATTATAGTATATGATTTTGGGTGTTACCTCATCTTGGCGGTACAATTGGTGAATGATATCATCGAATCGAAATAGAAAAGTGAAAGGATAGATCAATTATGACAATAGATGTTGTGATGATAGATATGATTGGTTATAAATATATTTCCAAATATAACTATTTAGAAATATATCTATAAATGGTTGATCTGTTAGTGGTAGATATTTCAATACTAGATGTGGTTGAACAAATTGTTTATACCCACATTACTATGTTTGTTCTAAAAGTTACTTTGAAAATAATATATCATCATAAAATATTGTGTTTTTTAATGACATAAAAAACATGATTTATGTCATAAATATAATGATTTTCCAACAATATCCCGATTTATATGATTAAAAATCATGACATTTATAACCATTTATATAAACATATATATAGTGATAAATATAGATTAAAAAATATTATTCTTCTTACCATTAGAAATTATAGATGTGATAGTTTAAATTTAAAATGAAATTAAGATATATTAACCCTATTGGGTGTATAAATAGTAGAATAAAATAAATAAATAAATAGTAATATTTAGAACAGATAGTTTTCATTAGTTATAAAATTATAAATAATCCATCTCAAAAATATTTATCTAAAATTAAATTCCCTATAAAAAAATAATCAGAGTTTGAGATAATATCTTATAGATTACATGAAACAGATACTTAATATTTTCATTTTATAGGGGTTTTATAGATATAAGTGCAGGTAGAGAATATGAGAATAGGTTTAGGTGTTTCCATAATATAAAAGGTCTTAGATAATGAGAAACCTCAACTGGAGTCATGCCAAAACTTTTATATTTTAGGGGTCGCGGTGCTAAAGAGAGTAAAGATTAGATAACAGACATGGGAATTGACTAAGGTGTCACTAATTCAGTCTCAGAGGAATATAAAAATAGTTTCATCAAGTTAACAAAATCTATAATTTTTATTCCACCAGAATCCATTTATTTGATGAAATCCTTCTCCTCCTCCATGAAAATTTTTAGTCGAGGGGCCAAAACATGGACCTGATTCACTTTCTCCTTTACTTACTTATTCAAATCAGCCTCTATTAGATTCTTAATAGGAAACATCATGTGTTATTTTATCACATGAATTTTATAAATATGATAAAGGTTATAGTTAGTTTCTTTTGAGATATTCTCTCAATCAATCCTATCCTCATTCAATTATTCCATAACAAACCTATAAATATGTGTACCATGTTCCATTATCTAATGAAGATCCTCTAGATGAGATATAGAATAGTCAACAATAATTGAAATAAGTAATTCCATAAAAATTTATCGAATCTCATATGCATCAACTAAAGGATCATGAGGTAAAGAATTATAAGTGGAAGCATCCAATATTGGAAGAGACTACAATCTCTCCAGAAGAGATAAATGGTTTCCATCTATAACACATTGAGATTTTGTGAATTGTTTTCTGAATTAATTTAATATAGTTGATATGTATCATTTTACCTGACATTGAATATATATTGTGTTATATGAAATCCCTATGTTTTTCTTGTTTTAAATGAAATGTTGAGTTTCTTTGACATCTTGTGATACAATCAAGGCCATGTTTTACCAAACTACAATGTACTATTAATATTATTTTTAAAATATAATTATAGTTTAGACCATTCCATTAGAATGGAAGTTATGAATACGATTAATTTAATTATGAAATCAAGGTTTACATGTTTATATAATAAGAATTACATGGTTACCAACTAACAAGAAATTAAAATAAAACCTTCCAAGAAATATAAAAAATCCTTTGTTGGAAAACTATATCTATAAAATGAATCACGTTTTAGCTCAATAAATTAATTAAAAAATATTTGAAAAATTATTTTAATGAAATATATATTGTATTCAGAAAATGTTTTCAATTTTAACTAATTTTTTTCTTAAAAATATATAAGAGTAAATCTGGTTTTACCCACAAATTTAAATATATTTTCTAAAAGAAAATTTTACCATAATTTAATAAGGAATCTATTCTTAAAATTAATTCATTAATAATTTAATAAATTTTATTTGAAAAAATAAAATTCTTTTTTTGAAATGTATATACCAAAATTTACTTTGGTTAATTTTTTGGTATTTTTTGAGAAGTTTCATTTGTTATGAATACTGAAAAACTCATAATTTTAATTGAGAACTGCATTTTCTTCTAATTTACTCATACAGTTAAATTATAATTTAATTTTTTTGAAAGTATATTTAGTCTAATTATATATATATTAATATAATTTAGGTCATTGTAATAAATTTCACATTGAAATTTGATATAAAAACACTTCACACTTTAGAATGTTTTAACTTTTAAAACTCATTATCTCATCCCGTCTACAGGAATAATTTTAAATTAATTTCTATCACATATGTGATTTGAATTGGAAAAAAATGGATTCCATATTTGGAATTAGAATAATTTAAAATATGTATTATGTTGAAATAAATTTTTTACCAGAACTTGTAGTGACTGTATTTAAATATAATTATAGTAATTAAGGTAAATGTTAGATTACTTAGTTGTTAAATTCTATGTTATAGGGAAAAATAACATATAAACTTTTATAAAAAATATTTATAACCATATGTAGATGATATGATACCTTTTATATGAAATGAAACATTATTAGAAGAAAATTATGTAAGGGAGAGCTCACAATAATGTTTACCATTTTTTATTTACAAAAATGACACTCCTCCTCCACTATAAAAGGAAACTCACCCCATCAATTATTCTACAGTTTAAATAATTTCAGTTCATCCAAAACCTTCCCAAACAACCTCAAAAATTCTATCATGTAAATGTAGAATCTTTACCTTCAGAATAAATCCAATCAATGCACCCCTTTTGTGAAAACCCAAAGGAGTTACCCGAATAATAAGTAATGTTCCTCAATGAGCACACTTATTTTATTTCATTTTCGACCAATTCAATTATTCTTATATAAATATTATATAATAACATATTTATAAATATTATAATTATAATTTTTATGCTAATAATACTACCTACATCTTCAAACACTTCCATTAAATATGATACATAATTATCATTTGTGTGTACAAGAGACTACAGTCTCTCGAACTGATGTCGTTCGTTCTTCCATGATCATTTCTCAAGGTTGGAAATAATGATGTATTGACAGTTTTTATATTAAATTAATAATATTTATGATTTATTTATGATTATTTAATTATTATATTACACATACATTCAATATTTATATTTTATAGGAATACGATAACTTTGTTTACGGACCTGTGGTCTACTACCTCCTCAAAGTGATGCGATCATTTTCTATTTACATGGAACGTATTAAAGTAGATTTTATAAAAAAATGTGATATATATTTCATAATAAATACACAAGGAAGAATATATATATATATATGTATATATATATGTATACATATCTTCAACATTTCATTATTTAAATAAATTAAAGGAAAATGGAAACATCATTCATGTGTATGTAGTACATATTAACTCAATGAACGGTTAATTTTATTTCACATGTATATTGTTAATATATTATTATAAATACTCATATATTGAATATAAATTTTATTTATTTCAGTATTTACATTCTGGAAATAAGTTAATCATGATCTAAGTAAGAGGTTCAAGAATAAAAATTCAAAACATATACGAAAAACAAAGTAGTTATTACCTGAATTGCAACATTAAAATGATATTGATAATAAAAGGATAAAATAGATGCATAATAAAATCAATTATGGTATTATATATAAGAATAGGGTTCACTGGTATATGTATAATAAACATATAATTACTATACATTACGATTGAATGTGTACATAGAATTTGTAGACTTTTGGTAAGGGTTTTCTCATCTATTATTCGTTTTTGTGAGATATAGGTTATATTTACCACTTATTCATGTTTTGTAATGTATTTAGAGAAATTTGAAATATGTTATCATTATTTTACATTATTTTAGGGATCTCTTGATTCAAAAGTTACTCAAGTGGTAAGGGGATATCTAGTCTCAAGTTTATTTTCCTTGAGAAACAAGTCATGTTAGTCCACTATTTAATGTATGTGGTTTGTATTCTACACATGAATGCATTTTTTTATTATTAATTTGATAATTATTGAAATTATATATGAAATATTTGATCTCAATTTAATGGGGCTTACACATCAGATGCTACAAAATTAGTAGATGACTTTTTTTTCCAAAATTTTCTTTTTTATGAGGTATAATTTGATATGCACCAATAATATTTTATGAGGTGTATATAATACCTATTTGATATGTTATATAAAGAATATAATACTTTTAATTATATTTTATTATTATTTTAATATTATAGTGTCATTGGGATTAGGATTTAATGTTATAAAAGTGGTAATAGTTTAATTTTATAATTGTATCTTTTATCAGGATTGTTTTTTATTATGCTTCCATTGAGGAAATCATATGATCCATCGATCATGAATACTAAATAATTTTATTATACACCAATTATTAATGATATATTCATGTGATGGTAGCATTTTCCCATTCATGTGAACTTAATATTATTTAAACAAATGTTTTTTTGAGTATCAGAATTTACCTCTCATTGATAAAAAATTAGTGTTCTTTAAAAAAATTTATAATAAAAATATTCTCAAAATATTCATAAATAATATTAAAAATTATTTTTAAATTCAAAGGATTTTTAAAATTTTTTATGTTTTAAAATGTTTTTAAAATTGTTTTGAAAGCATCCTTTATATGTTTTTAATGTTATTTTTAATGGAATAGTTTTTTAAAATACATTCGGTTTTAAAAATATTATTTCAAATATGAAATGATATTTTCCCCAAGAAATGTTTCCAATGATGCTTTAAAAAAATTTCCATCTTTTATGACATCTGTTGATGTTATTTAATCCTTACAATGGTTATTTACCATGGGTACCATTCAGATTATTTCTTTTATTTTCTTTGTTTAAGAATAAAAGTTGTTTATGAAATCCATTTTTATTTTATGGGATCTAACATTTTAAAGTTCTTAGGAAACATTCTTATTTTCATTGGTTATTCTATGATTAAATTATTATGAAACCATTAAATTTTCTATAGGCTATGATATGATTAAATTTTAATGATATGCATTTAATTTCATGGTTTATGATAATATATTTATGAACCCCATCTCTTTTAAGGGTCATGACATGATGATTGTTTTATTTACATGTGGCACATGTATGTATGATGTCATTATGTTATGGATAGAACATATATCAACCTCTGATTCATTATGATTTTTTATATGTTATATGGGATCAAAGGGTATACAAGAGGACATCCCAAGCCCATAATAAGAGAGTATCAGAGGGTATCCCATGCTCATAAAAGGACAATATACAAGAGGGAATACCAAGCTCGTAATAAGAGGGTTTATTGGAGGGAATCCTGATACAATAACTAGAGGGTATAAAAGAGGTAATCCCAATCCAATAACAAGATGGTATATGGGAAGGAATTTCAATCCCTTAAGAAGAGGGTACATGGGAGGTCATCCCAAGACTATAACAAGAGGGTACATGAGAGATAATCCCATGCTCGATACAAGATTATACAAGGGAGGTTATCCTAAGACTTAAGAAGGTATAAATGTGATTAGCCTAAGACAATCAGGCTATGAGGGTCTGGGATGGTATCCTTTACATATGATTTTCTATGCTTATATAGATTCCACAATTACAAGAATTAATACTTTGTTATGCTTTAATGTATTATTCACTTTATTTCTATATGATTCATATCTTATTAACTACAAATAATTATTCCATGACTCTTGATTATGATCAATAATATATAGGGTATGTTCTTCTAATGTTATGATCTTGTTCCAATACCCTTATGATCATGTTATGTGTATAAAAATACATTTTTACCCTTACTAAGCATCTGCACTCATCCATTTATTATGTTTCCATAACCCAGGTTATAAATAAATGATTTATGTAAGGGAAATTAAGGGGAATATCTTTTAGGGGTGTTGAAGAACATTCACCATGATAGAAGAATTTGTTTTGAATTTTCCAAATATAGTAAACAATTTTTTTCCTCGGGAATGTCCTTTTGTAACGTGATTGATATTTATTTTGAATGATGTAACACCCATTAATGTTAATCCTGGGTATCTATAGTTAGTATAAAAGAAATTTACTCAAACATTGTAATATTTTATGATAAAACATTTGTGAGATCCCAATGAATATTTATAAGGATATGATTCAGGATGGCTCGAAGGATATGTCTAAGGATGCATTAATGTTTTGAATAGAGTTCTAGAAATTTGGTAAAGGATTGAGGGAGTGGATTCCTAGAAACACATCTCTATATAGATACTACAATTGGATATGTCTCTACTATAGACATACCGAGATGTAACAAACTAAAAAATAATACATTTTTCCCAACTCAATCAGAAACTGGTGAACAAAAACTGGCCACATGACACACATGTGTTGACACTCTCGAGGGATATGCCATTGAAATTCACAAAATCATTAGAAAAAATCATGAAGGATTCAAATAGAAGATGAATATTAATAACCTAGGAAAAATCTATGTTTTCAAAGACTAAATAATTTGGTGTCATTATTTAAGAGATCATATAATAGTTTTTTCATGATTATGGGGTTTTCCTCTATGATACTTGTTTTCTAGCACAATGATTTATATTTTTCGTCAATTTGTGGAAACCAACCTACCCATGTTAATGAGGAATTCAACATAAAATTCAATAATGGTCCTCATGATACACTAAATGTTATGGATTATGGACTGAAAAACATAACTGTTATGACCATACAACCTTATCAAACCATGAATCTTGTGGATTTTCCAAATGGCCAAAGGTGGGAACAATAGTTTCTCGATTAATTATTCATGAAATGTATAACTTTTTTCAGTAGAGCTAATGATCCACTAGTTTTAGGGAAATAGATCACTACTATTGAAAAGTTATTTTTCATTTTCCATTGTTCAAAACATGAAGAATTTTTGTTAGTTACTTATCTATTTGAAGGTGAGGCAAATCAGTGGTGAAAAATATCAAGAATAAGAGTGAACAAGATACAATTGTCTCCATGGATTGGAAAGAGTTCAAGAACATTTTTTAGTATATAACTTCCTCTTATTCTTATTTAAAAAGGAAGGTAGACATTTGTAATAAATCATATGGTTATGATAATAAAATATGAATATAATTAAATGGAAGGTCTAAAAAATATGGATAGAAGAATATAAGATTTTATTTATGCTCAAACTATGGAAGTGAACATGTAAGATATTATATTAGGGGACCTAGTAAAGGTTTTATGTTTAGAAATATTGGTAATTTATTAGATGAATGTTGAGGTAATGGGAATATTGATAAATCTACAAAGAATTCACCACCTACAGTTTAGTGTTTCAAATGTAAGGAGTATATGAATTATGATAGAAAGTTATTAAAACCAAAGGTTAATGATGATGATTGAAATAAGTAATATATTTTGTTGAGGGATTAAGGTAAAGAGTTTTTAATCACAATGGATGATGTGAATCCTGATAATTAGGGCATAATTATCCTTCACTTATGTGTTAGTAATTTCATGTTTGATTTTTTTTGAATAATCCCTATTAAAAATATTATTGTTCATCATCTTGTGAAATTTCATGTGATAACCTCACCCTATATAGATTCTTGAAAAATTAAATCAGATTTTATATTCTATTGGTACAATGATGAAACCGTGATTCTAGTGAATATGTGATTTGTATAAGTTATGAGCTTATTTAAAGAATAAAGGTTGAATTTTATTTCATAAGGGTTACTTGGTTAATAATTTTTGGATTTTATTATGATAAACTTTAGAAGATATTTTATATATTAATGATTTATGTCATCGTATAGAGATTTATTCTAATTAGATAACTTGTGTTATCCATTTTCTGGTGATAATAATAGGTCAAATGACCTATCATCAATTTATGGATCTCATGATCTAACAATACTTCAGGAATGAAAAATTCTCCTTCATTTATTTGAATAATAGATGAAGTTGAAATAAATCAAGTCACATCAAATGGTGACTTTTTTCAAAAATCATGTAAGAATATCTTCTCATGAATATTATTAAACATTAAAAATGATATTAAAATAAAATGATAACCCATTATCATCATTTTGGATTATATAAATTACCCATTTCAAGACACTTTGAATAATGGAATTCTGACCATTAACTTTCTTCAAACAATATCAGGTATAAATCTCCGTTAGAAATTTATAGTTATATTTGACTTCCTTGCACATGTTTTATATTTCCAACTATATGTTCCTATGTGAAAACCTAGGTATGAGTTACTTTGGGCAGCTGTTATGTTAACAAAATTCCCCTTTTAACTAAATTTTATTATTAATTTTTATTATGCGGGTTTATATGAAATAAACATTAATTTATGAAACCATTAATGACATAGATGAATTTTTAGGGGGAAATTATTTTTAAATAGGTACAATATAACACTCTGGGATATTGTGAAATAGATTTTTTGAATTAATTTAATATTTTTTATATTATTTTTTTATGCAATAATTAATATATTTTTATATGAAATCACTATTTTTTTCATTTTGTAACATGAAATTTTGAGTTCTTTTGATGTATTAAGATACATATAAGATGTTGTTTTTTCAAAATATAATGTACAATTAGTAATATTAATAAAATATTATTAAACATTTATACTATCCATTGGAATGAAGTTTATGAATAAAATTAATTATATTTTTAAAATATGACTTACACATTTGTATAAGAAGAATTATTTGGTGACCAATTAACTATAAAAGAAAAATTAAACCCTTTTGAAAATATAGTGAATCTTTTGTTGGAAAACATTATTATGAAGTAAAAAAAATAGCTCAATAAATTAAATAAAACAATATTGGTAAGTGATTATAATGAAATATATATATTATATTCATTCAACTATTTAGTTTTTATCATATGTGTTTACTATTCAAGAAGTAAGAATAAATCATATTTTACATGTAATGATTTTTTTATAAAAGGTAATTTTTCCTATTTTGAATGGAAAACTATTTTAAATATAATTAGTTAAAATTTTATAAATTTTATTTGAAACAAAAATATTCATTTTTAAAATTGGAAAAAATTTACACTAGAAGAAACGTTTATTTTTTCTAAGAAATTTCATTTTTGGATTAATAATGAAAACATCAAATTTTAATTCAAAATTGCATTTTCATCTAATTTATTTATAAATTTAAATTATATTTTAAATTTTTGTGTTTTATATTTATAAAAACTATAAATATATTTATAAAATTTAGGTAATTGGGGTCAATTGGAAATTTTAATTAGATAAATAAACATAAGAAAATTTTTAATACATACACATTAAACAATTGTTGTCTCATTACGTCTACAAGATTAATTTTTAAATTAATTTCTTTTACATATGCATTAAAAATTTATAGAAATATATTCAATATTTTTATTGAAAAAAATTATAATCTCTAGTGAGGTTAACTTAGTTTTGGACTAAAAACATCATTGAATGTAATTAAAATTATTTTTAGTGATTAATGAAAAAACGTGTTCTCTTAGTGGTTTACAATATCATATAGGGAAAAATAAACTAGAAACATATCCAAAAGAATGATTATTGAAATAATTTTTCCATATCATCCCTTGTTTTAAAAAAAATTTATTAATGGAGAAAAATTAGTTTACTGACATTACTTAGTAGTGTTAACCTGTTTGTATTTACAAGAATTCCACTCCTCCTCCACTATAAAATAGATATCACCCCCTCACTTTTTTAAACAAATAAATCCATTTTTCACAACCATATCCTACAAAAATATGCACCAAAACTCCCTCTTTCTGAACATATAATCCCTAATTAAATCAGAAATCTGACCATGAGAGCCCTCTGGTAAAAACTAAAAGGAGTTTACTGAATAAGAGGCAACGTTCCTCAATGATCACTCTTGTTTTATTTTATTCTCTTTCACTTATGATATTATTTGTAAAAAACCTAAATTATATCAATGGAAATCCCATTATCATATTTATTTTATATATTATAGTCACATAATATCACATTAAAAAAATAAAAACATTAGAAATGAAGAATTATTTAAATATAATAAATTTCATGAAGTTGAGAAACATAATCCAATGGAATAGTAACTTCCCCTTCTGAATAGTATCATAACACATCTAAATATTAAACTATAAAATTGAACATTATCCACACTTATTTATGTATAAATAAAATTTATCTATTTTATAAGTGATTATATGATATAATTATATCATACTATAAGTAAATGAATAGTTCAAATAATATTAAATAAATGTAGGAATTTTTGTAATTCATAAATATTTTAAGATAAGTTTAATAATTTAAATTTAAATTTATGTTCATCAAATGTAATCAATAATTAATATTTTTATGTATTATTATAATATAATTTTGTGTGACCCTAGTAGATTTTTCAACATGTTATAAAATCACTTATCATTTAAAAATATGTATTTTTAGAGAAATTTTGATTTTTATAAAAAAATATATATCCTATTTAGAAATTTATTTTCATAAAATGGAGTAAATATTTGAATTCTACACATCAAAAAATGGTTGTGGTGATTTTTTGGTATTTTTCTAAAATACATCAATTATTTGTGAATAGTAAGATACGATAATTTATGATCAATGGTAAATACATGAATTATAGAGTCATAGATGATGTATGGATGATGTAATCCCAAAATATCTTATATAATTAATTATTTTCATTTTTTAAATATGATTCTCAAAATATTAATAATCATGATCCAAATATAATAAACTAATGATTAAAATAATGACAAAACACCTCTCTCCTCCACTATAAATACAACCCTCACCACCACTTCTCCTCACACCACTGATGATTTCAGACTTGTCAAAATTATTCTAAAATATCTTCATAATCCCCTTCCCCATGTCGATGAGATTTTTTTATTATTAAAATTCAAAAAACATTCCCCTAATGATGTTCTCAAGAAGAATGAATCAATAGGAAAAACCCTTTTCTTTTTCTTTTAATTTCTTTTCATGTTCCTTTTATTTTGTTTTCACTCCTCCCCTATGCTCATACAAATGGAATGATAACCAAATTAACTTAAATATACTATAATTGATTTATTAAAAAAGTATAATTCCTCATCATCTATATTTCTTCCTTCTTTTATACTAAAAATGAAAACATCATCTTTGAGGTACATATTTTCCACCTTCGTGGACTGCATGATTACAGATTCCAATCCCATCTTTAGGGATGGACCTAAAATAATTTTTATGGTCGAACCACATTATAATATATTTATTATATCTTATGTCATTTTCTAGAATCATTTTTGAAACATGATTTTAGTTTATAAAACAAAATGAGTTTGTAGTGATCGAAAACATCCCAAATATACCCAAACGATTATCATTAAATATTTATCTAATGATTCATACTCATTACATACTAACGAATGATAGATAAGAATAGTTTTACCTTTGAATGATCATTAATAAAATAAAAGTTTAATTCTGGATAATTATCCCACTTTATACTCCTTTTGAACATGAATACAAGTAAACAGATCATGAAAACCAAGGAAACCAACGCTCCTAAATGATAAAATTGAACCTATTAAGCCATCCAAAAAGGCCATAAATGAACAAAATAAATTTAAAATAAATCAAATAAATATTTGAATATTTTTGTACATATTAATTAATGTATGTAATTTTTTTATACATTATATTAATATCATGTGTATAACACCTTCGAGATTAAGGTAAGGGATTCTACCATAACCTCCATTATTTTTTCAGGTTACTCTGTCTCTATTTTTACCCAAATTAAATTCCCTTTATTTTTATGTAAATCATATAATTTCTGTTTATATTTTTCAAAATCTTTTATCTAGATCAATAAATTCTTTTTGGGGATATATATGAATTTAAAATGTTCCATACTCAATTCATCGCGATAAGAAAGTCTCATTTAAGGGAACTTCCTGAATTCTGACTGATTTCAAATGTGATCCATAATTTGTTTTAAGACGCCATTATTTTTCTAATATCACTCATTTAATTTTGAAAAACTACCTTTGTTCAATTTTAGTTTTATAAAAAACTGTCTCTTTTACATTTTACTAAATCCTAAATGTTTCTCCTTAAACCGTAGTAAAATATTTTATTTCCAAAGATTCTTAAACACTCCATTCACATCAAATTGACATCACATATCATGAATTATATCTATAGTACCATTTTAATGACCCTGTGTTATTTAATTCCGTCTTTTCATGGATACTAGAATGATATTCCCTTTTTATATGACTTTTGACAAAATTATGATACCCAATTCCATCCATGGGTAACCCTTATATTAAAAATTGATTTCTTATGAATGATTATTTATGTGGAAGACATATTCCTAAGCATGTTATTATTGGTATTCCCAAATATTTCTAGAATTAATTGGGTAATTTTTAGTCTCATAATATGTTATGTGAAATAGCCTTTGTGGTTATCCTTTAATCATGCTCCTCTATGTGCAACGAGCCATGAATCGTGCTAAAGTCATGTTTTATGTTTCTTTTACATTACTATGAATCCATTATTATATGATCCCATGTTAAGATTCCGTATATTTAATCATGTTCCATTCCTTGTTATATCATTATTTTTTACTTCTAACCCATGTGATAAACTTTATTCTTATGTTTATTACCTAATTGGGATTTTTTCACATCCCTTTGATCATGTTATCCCAAGGTTATCCTAGGTAACTGTAAGGGATCAAATGTAGTTAAGTGCTCATAATGGTTGATATAAAGAGAAATTTATTCTGGTCCTATTTTTTCGGTTTTATATACCTACTATTCCAAGAAACATGAATTTAGGATCCTTTGTCTTGTAATTTGATGTTAATTTTCTCTAAATTCATGTAATGATATGTGTAAAAATCCTAGGTTTTTATAGTGTGTATTATATGGTGGTCTAGTTTTTTTTTGGAGATTTGTAATAGATCTCTTGAGTAAGAACCTTTTGGATAAGACTATGTCAATGAAAATATCCCTAAATTTTGGTAAGTGTAGAGTATGTGGTTTATCAAGAAAAATAGTTCTCTGTCTGGATAATACAAGTGGGCATGGTTCAGGTACAAACGTAGCAAGGAGTAATAACTCTGACAAGGTTTCCATACCTAAATTGGGGTTACCTAGTACACGACAATGAGCATTACTGTGCACCTATTTTGACCCTCCCAAGGGATATTCATTGGTAAATTCATAACCTCATTACAAACCTCTATTTAGGAAACAAATTAAATTTTAATATGAATATATATTTGGAAATAGATCATGGATAACATAGATAGAAAAATAGGAAATCAAAAGTTAGGATATATGTTTTTTTTATGATTTTACCCATTTATGATTAACGTTTATTACGATTCTTATTATCTAATTACTCAAGCCCTTAATTGAACATTGTTTTTATTATTTAATAGAGAGAAATAGAAGAACAAGTGCAAACAAAAAACTTTACAAGAAATGGGAGGATATCTCTAATGATATGCCTAATATTATAGGAAAAGGTGCTCAAAACATTATGGAAGTAATTTATCGACTCACTCAATTTATGAATAATAACATGAATCACATGGAACATCCTCCTTATAAAAGGAATGAAAATGTTTTTGTGAAATACCTCTTTTGAAAAAGGCCACCCATATTTAGTGGATCTTCTGATCCACTACTCATGGAATAGTGGATTAACCCCATTGAAAATACATTTTATATCCTCTAATGCTTAGAAGAAGAGAAATTTTTGATGACAGTATATCATTTTGAGAGGGAATCTAATCATTTGTGGACACTAATAAAAAATATGAAGTACATGTTGATAATTGATTCCATGGGTTGGGAGGAATTCAAGAAAATG
This sequence comes from Viscum album, assembly GCA_963277665.1. Classification (NCBI taxonomy): domain Eukaryota; kingdom Viridiplantae; phylum Streptophyta; class Magnoliopsida; order Santalales; family Viscaceae; genus Viscum; species Viscum album. The sequence continues at coordinate 1,508,496,395 of OY728158.1, forward strand.
TTTTTCAATAAATATTTTCCCAAAACCCTCCATCTCATGATAGAAATGGCATTCCTCTTACATAATTAGAAATAGCATGAGTCTATTGGGATCTATGAAGAAAACATTAAAAGGATGGAAGGATACCCCTCTGGCTTTGTCAAGTACACTGAAGCAAGGTGGATCACTTCTTAGAAGACTAAACCCTGGTCTATGAAAATTTTATGTGATTCGAGACTTCGAAAGTATTGAAGAGATTTTTCATTGGGACTTCAATGTTGAAATAGAGATTAGAGACACTCAATGGTCTCAAGGGCCAATGGAAAAAAGTGGAAAATTGATTATAATATGGATGGATCAACAAATAAATCCCATCATGGATGGAAGAAAAAATATCCCATGTGTTAGTATGGTGGGAAGAAGCATTATGAGAACTGTATAATGGGGACTGGTAAATACTTAAAATGTTGAAGAAGGGGAATCAGTCTATGTACTTCCAATCATAAATGAATAATAATGCTAATGTGTAAGAATAATTGAGGGTTCATATCAACACTCATCCTTTAGAGTCGTGTTTCAATTGTAATGAAAGTTAGAATTTTTCGTAAAATTATATAATCCTAGGGTTGTCGGAGGTAATCAATAATAACCTCTAAGGCTAAAAGGAACAGAATGTGATATCATTACTACTGAAGCAGAGCCCGAAAAAGATGAGGTGACTGGTATGATGGTTACTAATTCACGAATAGTTAATGTACTAATTGATTATGGTTCCATACATTTTATTATATCTTAATTGTTTAGTATAACTATTCAAACACCACCTCAAAAGTAGGTGGTTGAGTTATTTGTGAGAACAACGATTAGGAAAATTATTGTGTCCAAAGTACATAACTCCTCATTAGTCAATTTTTATAGAATGATCATCCTATAAAATCAGGTCTTACTTCCTTTAGTGGTGTTTGATGAAATTTTGGTCATTGATTGGATATCTTTATACGAAACCAATATTAACTGTCAGGAAAGAGGGATCACTATTCACGTACTAAAGCATCCTCCAATTCATTTAAACTGTATGGACAAAGATGAATATACTTTAGAATCATTATCTCATTTGTGGATATTAAATTCTTCTGATCAATAATATATCACTCATATGATTGAGAAAAAGGAGGTGATCTTTCGTGAACACATGTGTGTCATTAGATATTACATTGATTTATTCCCTGTTTAATTTCATGTTATTATGCGTGATAAATAGTTTGATTTCTCAATTGATATTATTCCAAGTTCTCCTCCAATATGAAGACACCTTACTGAATGGCCACCGTTGAGTTGGAAGAAATGAGTAAGCATTTACAGATGAATTTAGATAAGGGTTTTATATGATTGAGTGCTTCACCGTGGGGTGCACTAGTCATATTTATCAAGAAGAAGGATGAATCAATGAACCTATTCATTGATTATTGTGATCTCAATAAAAACAAAATAAATAACAAGTATCCCCTTACACAGATAGATGGCTTATTTGATCAGCTACCTTGGGCCATTTATTTCTATAGGGTGGACCTTCAGTTAGGATATCATCAATTAAAGGTGATGAAGGAAGATATTACAAGGACAACCTTTTGAATGATCTGTGGACACTTTGTGTTCATTGTAATTCCCTTTGGAATCACTAATGCTCTATAAATTTCTAAATATTTAAGGAATAGTGTCTTTTGTGATTACCTCAAAAAATTTGAGGTAGTCTTTATCAATGATATTATAAAATACACTAAGAGAAATGAGAAGCATGATGAGAATTTTAATACTATGTTGTAGACGTGGAAAAGGGATATACCCATTAAAAAGAATAGTAAATGTAAATTTTGGATGGAGGAAGTATCATTCTTGGGGAATGTTATTATTAGAAAATTGATATATGTGGAACCTTCCACAATAAAGCACATCGAAGAGTGAACTAGATAAAATTCAACAATAGAGATCTATAGTTTCCAGGGCCTAGCAAGAAAATAATGATGATTTTTGAAGAAATTACCATGAATTTAGAACCCAATAAATAAGAAGATATGGAAGGGAGTAAAGTTTTTCTTAACTCAAGAACGCGAGAAAGAATTAAAGGGATAAAAAAGAGGCTTAACACTACACTAGTACTCACACTCCCAATAAGTGTGGAACTATTTTTGGGTGTACAATATTTCTTAAACGAATATATTAGGAAATATAGTAATTCAAAATGAAAATGTGATAGACTACGCCTCAAGTTAATTAAAAATCCACGAGAAAAAATATCCCACGCTTGATCTGGAGTTAGCGGTTGTGATCTTCGTATTGAAAATCAAGAGAAATTAATAGTATGGGGATAATTGTGAGATATATAATGTTAGGTCCATCAGTCTAGATACCCTATGAGGGGGTGAATCAGGGTATGAAAAATTCGTACTACAACACATTTTTACCTTGTTTTTTTGTTAGATAACACTCTATTATCTCTCTCCCCATACCATAGCAGAGTATGAATGAATCTTAAAGAATACATAAGACTCAAAATTTTACTTGATTCACCTAAACTCAGATATGTCATATAAGTATAAACCGACAATATGCCAATATAAAAAATCCATTATATGCACATTGTTTTTAAAACATTCTAAGTGGACTCACTGTCCCTCCTGGTTTACAACCAATCACAATTTGAGAACTCACTTCTCTCTCAACTGAAGTGACATCACTACTTCTCCAGAATATCCACTAAAAATTTAAAGACTTGTATGTCCTTTCATTATCTCTAATGAGTGTGTCGTTCACTGTATGTAGATGCAATGTTGAAGTCAAAATTTCATCCATTGATGAATACCCATTTACCACTAATTACTGGACAACAACATTTGTAAATACTTTCATGAGTCTCCCTACTTCGCGAAGCTCCCAATTTTGTAAATATCCAATAAGCCTTCGTGAAGTCCCTGCCTCTTTGCAAAGCACACACATTTGTAGATCTTACTGCTTCACAGATCACACTAATTCGTAGAGCTCAATCCTTTACAAATATCATGCCTTTTTAAAACGTAGGCTATTACATATATTAAGAAATCAAAAAGAAACTTCCTTCACAAAGATCATTGAGCCAATGTGGGGCACACCTATTTCACGGAGCTAGATTAGTCGTCGAAAAGCTCATATCATTCACGAATCCCACTGCATTGAAAAAACACGTTTTCGATTCAATATGTACCAATTTTTCTTCAGAAAACACTCTAATTCTATCGAGAGGGTTAAGGTCAATTTATAGGCATTTCTTACCGACTCCAAAATATTCCATCCACCTTAGCACCAGGTCAGCAAAAAATTGTAGAACTCTGAAAATTCCATATAAATTCACTCTATTTCACAAAGGACCATGACTATTTTCCAAATTCCCAAAAAATGTCATAATAGTGAAGTGTTCCATCAAATCCTTTGTGATTACTCGATGAACTTTCTTCTTACACACCACCACAGCAAAGATTTCCCACAATTCCATTCATCTCTGTTGTTCGTGAATCTCGTCTTAATAACAGAGCTCACTGTCAACATTCTTATAGTCTGTGAAATCCACTTCAGGAAGCACATATTCGCGAATCTCATACCTTTGACATATTTTAATGAGATATTCAAGGAAATCCAAATATCATGATGCTCACCAAATTCCAATTTTTGGACCCCAAATATTTGGAAAAAACTAGAAAATAGTGCCACCTTGTATCTATTCTTTTGTACTACCACATGATCTTCTCTTCCTTTGTCATGGTGTTTTTCAACATTTATTATCATTAATATTTCTATAACTCAAAAATTCACCATGAAACCCTACATTTTCAATAAACACAACCAACCGAAAAATGATTCAATGTTACCTTGAAGGATTTTTTCCAACAATATCTCCTTTTGGTTTATAGACAACTCTTCTCAAAATTATTTGCAACACTATAATACTTACTAAAACTTCTTCCATCGCAATCTATCATTCACCTCTTGCGATTAAAATAGTCACCAAAAATTCACTCACCATATACTATAAGCCCACATGAGCAATGATTGACTTGAGAAAGAAGAGTATTATGAAATATTTATCAATGAATCACTTCAATTCTGGCACCAAATGTTGATACCATACTGATAACAATAAACATGTTTAATCATGAACCTAAACTACCATGATATCTAATCATTGATCAATCACTTCAGGCATCGAAAGATTTAAAATTCATGCCCCCATATCTTGTTTCTCTCCCCCTAACTTGCAGGTCCACCTGTCAGCTTTTCCCTGTGTCTTTGACTAAACATTTTCTCCCTCTTAAAGAGTTATTAAAATTTCTACCCTTTTTCAATGGAACCAAAGGTCACACCTTTATGGTCTATAATAGAGTAGAAAACCCATATCATCACATTAGGGAAAACAAACCATACCTCGGGGAGAGGGGGACCCATATCAACACTTGTTCAAGTGAGGGGAGTCGATTGAAGTCCCAGATCCAGTTGATGCCTCTGAAAATCATCCTTGGGTAAGGCCTTTGTCAGAATGTCTGCAACCTATAGTTTTGTAAGCTCATACTTCAACTTCAAGATACCCTGCTCAACCATCTCCTTTATAAAATGATAAATTATCTCAATGTACTTTTTCCTTGAATGATGGAAATGATTTTTTTTTGAGATTTATAGCACTTGATTTTTCACACTAGATTCCAATCATAGATTTCACTTCAACTCTCATATCATCATGTTTCAACTTCATTCACAATAAATGTGTGCAGGTATTAGTGGGGGAAATATACTCTGCTTTGTGGTGCTCAATGAAATTAAATCTTGCATCATTATTAGACATGAAATACATAGGCCAAAAATATATATAGCACCTCCTGATGTTGATTTCCTATCATCTGCTAAATTGGAACAATCTATATTTCAAAATCCCAACAACTCCGGGTGAGATTTTTCATTATATATCATACCAAAATACATCGTTCCTATGATATACAGAAGTATCCTTTTTTATATCACGCATGTGTATTTCCAAGATATTGCTTTGATATCACGCTTCTTGGCATGTGTTAAAAACAATTTCCGGTCACGTCACTATTAAGTACAGTGAACTTTCAATAATCAACCTGTATTTTGTGATATTAACTGCCTTTCCATCATCATATTTTGATAACTTCATTTGGGTAGCAATCAGAGTGTTCATATAATTGGAATTTTCTATTCAAAATATTTTCAAAACCTTCTTGTCATATTTTTATTGATAAATGAATGTTCCATTCCTTCCTTGCGACACCTATAAACCAAGGAAAAATGACAGCTCTCCAATTATCGACATTTCAAACTCACTTTTATTGAATTGGTAAAACTATCTACACAGAGCTTTATCTGATCCGAAAAAATTATTCCATTGACATAAACAAGAACCATCATACTTTTATTACTATGGTTATTGAAATAGAGATTATAATCAACTCTACCACGTTGGAAACTGTGATTTTTCAAATACCAATAAAGCCTTGAGAACCATGCCCTTGGTGCTTGTTTCAGCCTATATAATGATTTACATAGCCGAAAACCATATTTTCATCCTCATCAATGAGAAAACTATCTATATGATCGAAAAAAACTTCTTCCCACAAAACCCCATTCAATAATTCATATTTGACATCCATTTGGAACACATTGAACTTCCATTGCACTATAATGGAGAGGAATAATATGATTTTCTCCATCCTGGTAATAGATGAAAATTTCCCATCAACGTCTGATACCTCTATCATGGAGTATCCTTTTCATACTAGTTTTTCTTTATCCCAAATCATTATGCCATTTCATTTATCTTATCACGATAGTCCAATTTAGACATGATGAAATTATTATCTACTGGCCTTGAAAAAATATCACATATCTGGTTCTTCTCAATCTGATCTAGCTCTTCATTCATATCCTGAACCCATTTTTCATCTTTAACAGCATTAACAATTCATTTAGGCTCTACCTGAGATAGGAAAGTTGTATACTACACTGATTTAATTCTACTTGTCTGAAATAGAGCTGATTGATCACCAATGATATTCTACCTATCAACATAAGCTCAACTCTTTGTCTTCTATGCAAATACGTATTATACTTCTTCATGATCACCATCTATATCTTATTCTGGATCATCATTGGCCACATATTCTCCCCGTATATTTCTTTCTTTATCGACACTTTCATTTGGAAATTGTTCACTGTGTTGTTGAATTCTTTATTCATTCTCCACAACAGTTACATCATTTCTCTTATGTACTTTTCCCAACTACTTATTAAAACATTTGTAATCCATTCATTTTTAGAGTATCTAAGTAACATCCCCTCATCACCTCATGACTCAAATTTACTATTTTTTTCTTTGTTGAGAATAAAGAACTTACATCAAATGATTATAATGTATTTCATGGTTGGAATCATTCCATACCACTTCTCATATGGATTGTTCCCATTATTTGGACACAACATATCCTAGTTTGAAATGTAGACTGACGTCAATATTGGTTCCTTCCAAAATTTATCTGTTAGGTCTTTTTCTATAAGCATCTTTCTGGACATGTTGATGATGATGCAATTTCTCATTTAAATTTCCCCACTCTATTAGGGAGTTCATACTGAAAAACATGATTCTTTATCCCATTATTCTCAAGATAGTATCCCACCAAAATGGTTGTGAATTTAGTACAATTTTTAGTATGAAACATTATAATTTTCTGCCAAAGAATCTTTTTAGATTCCCTCCGATACTGTTTTAGGAAACTGAACATAGCATATATATGGGGAATGAAGAATAACCATTCCATTCTGCTATATTCATCAATGAAAAAAACATAATACATCTTCCCATCAGTTTCCCTTGGTGTGATTGGCCTAAAAACATCAGTATGCACCAATTAGAGCACTCTAGTTGACTTTTTTTCCTTGGCCTTGTACGTTTTTCTGATGATTTTCCTTTATTGAAATGCATCACATGTATGCGTAAGATCGTGTGATTGCTTAGGGTGGTCTCTTTCTACATTACACTTTACCAGAACTTTTAGGGATGAGTGACATAGATGACCAAGTCATATATTCCATGGATTGATTTCTATCTCTCTAGATGGAAACACATATCTTTTTCTCCACCTACAAGTTGGAGATTTTCCTTTGTGTTTTCCCTCTAGAACCATTTCACCATCTCTTATTTTGACGATACATGTATTATTATAAAACCATATAGAATTCCTTAAGTCAAATAGTTGGCTGACTCTATGAAAATTTTGACTGAGACATTTTACTACTTGGACATCCGCACGTCTCATCTCTTTTCCCCCAATCCTAGCCTTTCATGAGCCAATAGTCTTAAGCCCTTCATCATTTTAAAACAAGAGAACTATTTTTTTGTCATATTTTATGCATGTAACAAGATCTTTATTACATGTCATGTGAAATGTGTAACCGCTATCAAGGATCCATACACCAAAATAGTCTAATGATTTAAGGGAAATTTCTGCCACCACTACCTAATCATCCTTTTTCATTCTAATCCATGTCATTGACCTCACATTTGGTGTAGTTTGAAAATCATGATCTTCCTCAGATTGCATTATCCTAGCTTTATCCTGTTAAGCCTAACATTGATTTTGAATTTTCAACTCACCAGTTGGATTGTTGATTTGCTTCTTTGGACTGATTTTATTTTTCCTTGGCACATTACTCTTTATAGTTGATGTCTAATATCTAACCATGTTCTCAAATTATCCACACACAAAACAATGTACCTTAAAGTATGTTCTATAACATCGAACTCTATTTGGATGCAACTATTTCTATTGTTTCTTTTGGTATCTTTTGGATATGGAACACACATATTGTGAAGGTCCCATATTTCCTCAACAATAAAAACTTTTATTGGGTTAATTACTATGTTTTACTTCTATAAATATATTTCCCCTTGGGATATCTGAATATTTTGAATATTCATTGGGCCCAAATAAAATTTTAATATTGGGATGGGTTCTTGCAGTCTGAATTCTATTTTCCTAGATTTTTGATTTCTATCATGCCCCACATCAGTCTTGACATCCAAACACAGTTGTTTCTTCTTTTCCGATGGACCGTTATTCTTAACAAACAAATATTATATATTTTGAGTGTTCTTTTTTTTCCATTGTTATATTGAGAGTTAAGAGTTTTCCATGTTCCTTATCTTTTTTTCACATGATGACAAATTCTTCTTCAAGTTATTCAATAAGATTGATTTGATTGTTCACTTGGTTATTCAAGCCATCGATCTCCATTTTCGGTTCTTCAAACTTGATCGTATGTCCCTCAACCTTTTCTTAGCTATCCATCCCAGAAGATTTTATTTTTTCAATTTCTTTTACTGGCTCAGACATCTCTTCTTCCTTCTATTGAATATAGAGTTTGGAATCATCTACCACCTTGTTGGATATCTTGGTTTTTTCTCTTTGAACATCTATTTCGTTAAAAGATGATTAAAATTAAGCTTTTCTATGGACTCTTCTTTAAACATCATCTTCTTCTTCCTCACCAATGACACTTTCATATTTTTTCTGAGTTCTACCAGCAAATACCATCATACCATTTTCTCCATAATCATTTCAGTTCCATATCTATTCAATATCTCCGACCTCATACTCATATGAACTTTCACATTCTAGTGAATGAAGGTTCATTTTCCTAAAGAAATTTAACTTAAACTATTTCTTGTCTTTCACATAGGCTAAAGACTACTTTTTGGGAATTTTGGATTTATCCTCACCATCATCTTGGAACATATTAGGGCACCTTTCCGCAAGATGTCCCACCATTCCACATCGAAAACCATCTAGTGGATGTTTCCCCTTGTACTTTCCTTTTCCTCTTGGTATATTTGAATAATGAAATGACATTACATCATATATCTCTTCATTTTCCCGAGAATCTTCAATGGTGAGATTCATCTTGGCCTTTAATGCTACCTCTTTAGATTTCCCACTTACCATAGCCTCGTTATCATCATTGCTCATTTCATATGCAACCAAGGTATTGAAAAAATTGACCAGTGTCAGATCCTTCGGAACATTATCTTACAGTACCAAAACATTCAAATTTAATCGAGGTGGAATTTTCCTCAAGATGCATTTTATGGTCTTTATGTATTTAATGACTTCTCTAAGACCCTTCAGATCTTCCACAAAAATATTTACCCCATCATTAAATGCATAAAAAAACACATTCAGGTTCATTTTAGATCTTTATACTTATTCAACAGAACGTGAAGTTGTGCCTCTCTGACCTTAGTATCTTCATTATATATATTCAATATATTTTCCAACATGGAATGTGATATTTTTCATGATATCCCCATGGCATAGAGAGCTTTGGATAGGGATACCCCTAAAGAATTAATTCCCTTGGCGTCATCATCAAATTCTCTATGATCATCTTTCGATAAAGAACCACTATTAATATCGGCTGTTATACCAGGCAATGCTACTGTAAACATATCCATTAACAAAGCTTAGAAGTAGTGTTTCATATGATTCATCTATATATGAAAATTGTTATCATCAATAAACAAAATCTCTTTATGATTAGTAACCTCCATTTGATAGAGAAACACTGATATCAATCATTCCCCTGGTTAAAAATTATTAGGTCAACCAAGATAGATACACTTAAAAGGGGGTGAATCAGGGTATGAGAAATTGAAACCACTTTCCAATTTGATATTGTTTATTAGTTATAAAAAACACTCTTCTCTCTCTCTTTCCTATTACAGAGTATGAAAGAATCTTAAAGCATTCAAAAGACACAAAATTTTACATGGGTCACCTAAACTGGGATACGTCCAAGGATTATACACCAGTGATGTGCTAATGTACCAAATCCAGTATAAGCGTACTTTTGTTTACAAGTTCAAAGTGGATTCATTATCCCTCCTGGTTTACATCCAATCACTATTAGAGAACTCACTTCCCTCTCATCTAATGTGAGCTCACCGTTTCTTTATAAGATACAATCATAGTTTAAAGACATGCAAGTCCTTTCATTATCTATAATGAGTGTATATTTCACTGTATGTAGATGCTATGTTAAGGTCCAAATTTTATCCACTAATGAATACCCCATTCCACTGATTACTAGGCAACAAACATTGGAAATAAATTAGTCAATATCCCTGAATTGTGAAGCTCCCAATTTTGAAAAGCTCCAATAAGGCTTTGTGAAGTCCATTCATCTTCACAAATCACACAACTTCATAGAGCTCACTTTTTCGCAGAGTACATTGCTTTGCGGAGCACACTGCTTCATAGAGCTCAATCCTTTCCAAATATCCCACCTTCAAAAATCATAGTTCATCGCATAGCTCAAGCCATCACAAAGAGACTTCCTTCATGCATCTCACTGAGAAAATGTGGGACACAACTATTTCGTGGAGATAGGTTAGCCACTGAAAAGCTTGTATCTTTTGCAAAGCCCATAGCCTCTGCGAACCTCCTTTAAAATTCGAGAGCTAATTGTTTTTTGAATTTTTTTTACTTATATTAATGTAGTTGAGGTCAATTTATCATCATTTTCCACTGACTCGAGAACCTTCTAGCCACCTAAGAACCAAGGTAGCACCAAATCGTGGAGCTCCAAAATTTTCTCCTGAATTCACTATATTTCTCAATTTACCCTTGATATATTCTAGATTCTTTAATATTGACAAAATATCAAGGTGTTACATCAAATAATTTTCTCCTCCTTAATGACCTTTATTCCATTGTTCCACCGAAACAATGCATCACTGCAATTCCCTTCTCCTATTCAATTCGCAAAGCTTATCGTAATCATAGAGCTCACTGTAAACCTTATTAAAATCTCTGAGAAATCCACTTCACGAACCCCATATTCACAAAACTCAAGCCTTTTCCATGTTTTGATGTTATCTACAATGAAATCCACATTTTGCGATGCCCCCCAAATCCAAAATTTGGGACCCAAAATTTTTCCCAAACATAGGAAAATGGAACCACCTTGTATATGTTATTTTGTACCACTTCCAGATCTCCCCATCATTTGTGATGACTCATTTTCAAAATTTTTTATCAACAAAATCTCCAAAACTAGATAATTCACCATGAAAATATGCAGTTTCAACAAACACAACAAAACCAAAAATGTTTCAATGTTACCTTGAGAGATTTTTTCCCAACATATAAAGATCATAAGAGTCTCAAATATAGATTCACACAAAAAGAGATAACATATCATCAAGTATTATTCTTGTTCAATCCACACCATCATGGTAAAATAAATAAGGTGGAAGTTGATCTACGTAGAATGTATCACTCATCTTTATAAATGATGATAATTGGGAAGGATCCAATCTTATTAGACTTACAAAGGATGTAAATGGGAATAATTAATGGAAGTAAATCGTCTATACTTTCCCAAATGGTTTCTAAACCATACCTTATGGAGAAAATAAAGTATGCTTAAAGAAACTGTAACACCCCAAGATTCCACGGTACGTTTCCATTTGAATAATGCAATGGCGTGCATTGTATGCAACTTTGAGATTCTAACACACCACAACTAATCAAACTAGCCGTTATGAATAGTAATATGTACTTTTTAAAATTTTATAAATTTTATCTCTCATAATGGAATTCATTTTTGGATTTGGAATATCAAAATTAGCCTAGGGTGAAATTTTGGTACTTTTCGGATAACTTTTGTATTTTGAGGAATAGTGAAAATTACTAAATTTTAATTAAAAACAACTTTTTTAATCAAAATAATTAATATTGATAAATTATTAATTTGAGTGGTTTTAAAGTATATTTAGAATAAATTTTACCATTTATTACAATTTTGGTCATTGGACATAATTTCACAATTAAACCAAACATAAACACGTATCAATCTGTTGATAGTTATTATATCTTAAAAACACGCTTTTTGTTTTGAGAGCGGGAATTAATTTTAAATTAATTTCTGCCACATCTGTGCTTTGAATTTGGAAAAATGGATTCCATATTTGGAATCAATATGTTCAAATTGTGTAAATAGGTAACTTTTATTTTTAGACATTTTGAATAATTACTTCAATAAATATTTTATTTACCATTGTTAAAGGGTAAAACCGGTAAATAAGGGTTAAAAAATAATATTATAATAATACAAATTTCCCTAAAACGTGTCCTAACCTTATTGGTTGATACATGTTTGACCATGGAAATCTTAGGGACGATTTCGGGACCCCATGGTGCCACTTGTAAGTGATAAGGACACTTTATTTTAATTATGCTAAAATGAATACCAAAATGACAAAAGCATATATCTTTTAGAAAATCAATTTTTAAATAGGGTTATATTTGTTGTATTTTCGACTATAAATATTTATCAGAAAGATAAAACTATTTCCTACATAATTATATAATTTTTATAATTTTTAGATATTAAATAATTTAATTTATTGATGACACAATGATGATGTAGTAATTACCATAATAGTGAACAATTAAAACAATTGATATTATAAATACAAAAATAAATATAATTTGAGACTTTTAATGAATTACACTAATTTTATTGGATAATATGACATATTAGGATTGATTTACTTGACTTTATTCGAAGCAATCATTCTGTTATTATTTATACAATAATCAACTATTGAATAGTCTCAAAATTGACATAAAAGAGTGTTTAAAAACATTATTATATTATTAATTGATATTAAATTCCTAAAAATATAAGGTTCGGCCAAGAGACTTATATAATGATAGTTTTATCATTAATGAAACACTTGGGGGTCTCTTGGATGTATATAGTATGTTTATTAACCATATAATCTAAAAATACAAACAGACATTGTAAAAGTGATACTAATTAACTAAGAGTTAATACTTAAAGATAAGGTTAGTATAATGACCCAAACCTTTATAAATTCTATTGTTTGAGTGGTTTTCGACCTATCCCCACCTTAAAAGTTTAATAATCCACTTTGGAGCCATTAGAAACCGAATATTAATTTATTATAAAATAATATTTCTAGCTTTTCCAAAGGTGCCCCTCACCCCTCTTATAAAAGGGCACCCCCTCTTCTCATTAACTCACACCTTAAAAGCCTTTTGTTTTGGCCAACCTATGCCCAAATACTCTTTCAACTTTCTTCACTTCATCCTATAGGCCTTCCTTTAGTCATAAAAACAACTTATGGGGCCCTTTTGATCAAATCAAAAGGAAGAACCAAAAGAAGAGGTAATGATTTCACCACCTTTTTTCAAGTTACTTTCTTCTTCCACTTCATCTTTCTTTTTTATTACCATTCTAAAATAATAACTACATTATCTTATATATAATGTGATGTTATTATAAATATGGTACAATCATATTCAGTGTTCTATCCATCATTTGATTAACATGTCACCATACGTGCGTACGTACAACTTACCGTCTCCACGTCGTTGTGTAATTGTTATTCAATAAATTATTATTTGGATGGGTATAATAATGGTGTGTAATTAATGTAAATAATAAATGTAACATGATAATGATTCTTTATATATGATGTACCATCTAATTATATATTATTTTAATATCAAAAGAATGATATTGTCGCTCGTGCGTACGTACGGACTACCGTCTCCACGAACACGATGAGATTCATTCCCCATCGTATCCATTCAAGTATAATTATCATTTTATTTTTTAAAAATAATGTTTAAGGAATTTATATCATTCTGGATATGAATAATATACAACCTATCCATGACAAACATGTCTTATGGAACAAAACATATAAAATAAAATGAGTAAGTTAACACCCGAAACAACGATAATACTATGATATTATTAACAAATCAATGTTAAAAGATCATATATGATATCATATTAATGTAAATGATTCGTTTATAATTCAATAAAAATTATTTCACCATTATACAGGAGGTTAACCTACCGTCGATCAAGGAAAAAGTACAAAGTAAGGGGTTTCTTATCTCACTTTTAATTCCGTGAGAATTCCATTGTTCACCACTTATTTATTACATGTGGTGTGTACTGCCCATGTTTGTATTCATTGTGTAATATACTTTAATTCATGTATATTTACATCATCATTGTATGATCCTTCTTTCATGGGTGTATGTTTTTTATTTTACTAAATCAATAACGGAATTTGAAATTTCAATTTACTTCATTGATTATTTTACTCCAAGATTATGTGTGGAATCACTATTCATTTGATTATGTCATAATTTCAACTCCCATTTCTGTGGATATACATTTTATACACATAATAACTCCATTGATAAATTTTCAAGTCACCGGTATGAACTTGATAAGAGTAATTTTTACTGAATCTCGATTTGTTGAGATAAACATCCAATTCATTGGTGTTGTTTTTACTAGAATATGTCTGAATGTACCTTGATAGTTTTACACTGAATATCCAATGATATTTAGTGTATTTATATTTTTCACACATAATTATGTCGTTGATTTATCCCTAACCTAAGAATAAGGCCTTTATGAGAGATTTCATCTCAATTTACATTCCATTGAGACTTCTTTGTTGTTATACACCAAATCACTTTTATGTGGTGTATATAATGTACTTTGACATAGTATATCATGAATCCCTTTATTCTCATGATATTACAAAGTTTTGATTACCTCAATTATTTGTATTCAAGTGTCTCTCTTTTGGTTAGAAAATCTAACTAAAATACAATTTTTAAATGTTTGAAAGACTTATTCTTATAAATCTTGCTCATTAATGTCCATGTTTTAAAAAATGGTTTTAAGGATTTATTTATATGGACATTAATGTTTTAAAATTAAAACTTCTTTTAAATGTTTCCAAGTGGTATGGGACACTTTGATTCAAAAATCTATTTTCAAACGGCTTCTTGACAAATAGTGTGACTTTTAAATGATTTAACGAAAAGGGGGATATTTCTCTCAAATAGTTATGATGGTTATTTTCATCTATGTCAATATCATTCATTAATAACGATTGAGGTTAATATGATACAATACAATCTTCCATATTGTATCGAATGTGTTATGTTTGACTGTAGATGTGCTATTTTTATACCATTCATGGTTTGTGGTTAAAGTATTGACATTTTGTATGCTAGTTTTAATACGAATGTTTATGTTATGTTTAAACATGTTCATATAAGGAATGCATTGGACTTAGTAAGTGATGGGTGGAGCCCGATAAAGCTCCTCGATGCATCGGTAGGTCTTATGAGACAAACTAGTGTCTTGGCAAAAGGCCTTGGCAAAATCTTATCTGTAGTCTTGGCACGAGGCCTTGGCTATGTGGTTATGATAGTCTGGCATTATGCATTCCATCATTATAAAAGTGGTTATTGATATTGCATGTGATTATTCTATTAGTAGAATATCCATGTGAATAAGTAAATGGAATTATTTCATTTTATTTTTTCCATACTATGTTGAAGTTCAAGTTTAAAAGGCTTTTGTTTTAGTTATACACTGCCTTAAATTTTTATTTCTTATTTATGAAAGTTTCTGATATATTGTTATCCTTACTGGGAATTTAAGCTCACCCCTTTTCTATGTCTTATTTTTCCCAGGCTGTGAATAAGTAAATTATGAATGACCTGCAGGGATATTATGAGGTGATAATAGTGTGGACTATGGATACAATATGTTGTTGTAGTAGTTTTTCACTTTATGATGTAATGTAAACCTTTATAAAATTATCTAGTGTTTTCCAAGGATAATAAACCAATAGGTCTTTTGAGATTTGATCTTTCTTTTGATCATGACAATGTTATGTAATAATGCACTGACTCTGGGTAACTGAGGTCGGGGCGTTACAGTTGGTATCAGAGGAAGTTTAGTACGATCCTTGGAAGCTATATTTAGATAAACTCTGATTAGAGCACATAGACCTAATATGAACTTTGATGATTAGTATAGAAGAACATCCTATAATTTTTTGTATTGTAGAGATTTTGTGAGTTTTCTGAGCAATACGTCCATGTATGGATACGAGCAGGTAGAGGCTGCTCTGGCACAGATGTACCTAGTAGTAAAACCCAAAAACACCGCTTTGAGCTAGACTCGAACGAGAACTGATGCACGACAACAGGCCTTGCTGCACTCTTGGTTACGACACTCCTGGGGGATATGATTAGGATAATTTACATTTTCATTACAAACCGATTTGAAGTATTATATATAAGATGAGAGTAAATGACCTTGGTTAATCCTAATGTGTTTTAAATTGAGAATATGGTGACATGTTAATCTCTAAATGATTTTATGACTAATGTTTCTCACACAATGCTTTCTAGTTTTAGTCAATGGCTAGATTCGAAGGATGTCATAGTGACTTTGAGAATGATGTACAAGGTGGGAACGATGGTGGCAATGAGAAACAAAATGGAATGTTGATAGGCATAAAAGATATTGTCTTTATGCCAAATCATTTTTCCAAAAATATGATCAACAATATATATATTGACCAATTCCCGGACTCAACAAAGAAGAGAAAGGTGATGAATGATAAGAGCTCCAGTAGTGGAGACCATGGAGAATGAAATCCTCAATTTCCATCATGCAGGAAATATGGAAGGAGACACCCAGGAAAATGTCTCAATGGGACAAAGAAATGAATTACGTGCGGGAAGGAAGGACATAAAGTGAATAATTGCCGAAGAAAAATGAAGAGTACTATGGAAGAAGATAAAAATGGTCCCAAGAACCCATTTATAGTCATTTTACGTAAATGTAGGGGACCTAGCCATTACCCGAGTGATTTCCCTATTCTATAGGATATTTTCTTGGTCAAAAAAGAAGCTATGTGGAAATAAATGGTTAGAGAAATGTTTAAAAAGTATTAGTGCTCCTTGTTGATGGGTTTACTTTGGAATAATTATATCTTGTATTTTGAACCCTGTAGTATTCCATGTTAGAATGATATTTGAGGAATAATTATATTTTCTCCTGTGTATATAGTTATAAATAACCATTTGGTTTTATATGATCGTTGGGTTTGAGGAAATTATAAGTTATTATAATTTGGGATGAAAATGAAAGGTATGAGATAAGATTTGTGGTTAAATTATGTTATGGTTATTTTGAGGAATTTATCTCATTTTGGTAATGTTATAAAATATTGTTTTCGAAAAAGGGAAACACGTAGACTGTGTGACAACCCGTCGCGTCGGACAAAGCTGTGGGAATCGAACCCACAACCAAAGTGCGATTGGGATTTATCGCCTACCACTAGACTACATGAAGTACCTGGTTAGTGTGACTATTATTTTTAGTTAAATGATTTTATTGATCAATAATAATTTGATTTGGGATCTTGTGTCTTATCAAATGAATAACCTTAGTATAGAAAAATGTTTTGGTGATTAAGTGATAAATGTTATTTTGGAAGTTGTTCGCTTTGTTGTGAACACTATATGCCCAAGGAAAATATAATATTATGGGATTTCTTTTTAGGAGTAATGGTGTATTTTTATCTATGTTTTTATTGTGGATTTATAGTTATTTGGGTTATTTATGGAAATGATTAGGTTAATTACTTTTAAGTATGTGACTTTAACAGTAATTAATGTCATTTGGAGATACAATTTAACGTGGAATACTACATTCTTATAAGTTTTGGGTTTCAACATTAGTTTGGATAATATTGAAGGATTTTAAGGACAATTGATTATTGAATGATATTTATTTAACTTTGGGGTATTGATGGTTTAATTTTAGAAATTAAGATTAGTGTTTTTTTTCTCAAATGGAATATCCATTTGGGGGATCATCATATATTATACTAACCATTTTGGTTTTTATTAATCCTTAAAGACAAGGTAAATATATAGTTTATCCTACGTGGATCATGTATTTATATAAATGTTTATTCTAGCTCTTCCATTGTGACTAAGTCTTCTTGAATACTCATTTTTTAAAAAATGAGTTAGTGGTAAAATGTTATTAAAGAATGAAACTCTACTTAAAAAGTAAGTATATCTCTTTATGTTCTTAGTAAATATCATAAATTAATTCCTTGTCCTTATATAATACAAAAACAATGTTGTCCGTTTACTTTTCCTACTGGGAGACTAAGGACCGTTTGTCCCAACACAAGTTTGTGATTTTCTTATTGTTAAATTTCTCCTGATCATATTTTCTATCCCTCTCCATCAGAACTGAACACTTAGTTTATCATCCGTCTCCATTTTTTCCTACATGGAATCCTAGTATGGGTTATCTTGGGTGGGCTTTATACCTCTCTTCCTTTCTTTTAAAGTGATAGTTTTATTAACTCTTTTTCCGATGTGGGATCTTCCATTATATTATCAAGCCCAATTTTAAAAAATTGCGAAGACACAATTTATTGAATGAGGGGAGAATGTAACACCCCAAGATTTCATGGTACGTTTCCGTTTGAATAATGCAATGGCGTGCATTGTACGCAACTTTGAGATTCTAACACACCACAACTAATCAAACTAGCCGTTATGAATAGTAATACCTAATTTTTGAAATTTTATAAATTATATCTCTCAAAATGGACTTCGTTTTTGGATTCGGAATATCGATATTATCCTAGGGTGAAATTTTGGTACTTTTCGGATAACTTCCATATTTTGATGAATAGTGAAAATTACTAAATTTTAATTAAAAACAACTTTTTTAATCAAAATAATTAATAGTGATAAATTATAAATTTGAGTGGTTTTAAAATATATTTAGAATATATTTTAACCATTTAATACAATGTTGGTCATTGGACATAATTTCACAATTAAACTGAACATAAACAAGTATCAATCTTTTGATAGTTATTATATCTTAAAAACACGCTTTTTGTTTTGACAGTGGGAATTAATTTTAAATTAATTTCTACCACTTATTTATTTTGAATTTGAAAAAATGGATTCCATATATGGAATCAGGATGTTAAAATTGTGTAAATAGGTAACTTTTATTTTTAGACATTTTGAATAATTACTTCGGTAAATATTTTATTTACCATGGTTAAAGGGTAAAACTGGTAAATAAGGGTTAACAATTAATATTATAATAATAAAACATTACCCTAAAACGTGTCCTAACCTTATTGGTTGATACATGTTCGACCATGGGCATCTTTGGGTCGATTCTGGGACCCCATGGTGCCACTTGTAAGTGATAGGGACACTTTATTTTAATTACGTTAAAATGAATACAAAAATGACAAAAGCATATATCTTTTAGAAAAACAATTTTTACATAGCGTTATATATGTTGGATTTTCGACTATAAATATTCATTAGAAATAAAACAAGATTTAATACATAATGATATTTTATTTATAATTTTTAGACATTAAATAATTTAATTTATTGATGACACAGTGATGATGCAGTAATTACCATAATAGTGAGACAATAAAATAATTGATATTATAAATACCAAAATAAATATAATTTGAGACTTTTAATGAATTAAACTAATTTTATATGATAATATAACATATTAGTATTGATTTAATCTACTTTTTTCAAAGCAATCATTCTGTTATGAGTTTTAAAAAAATCAACTATTGAATAGTCTCAAAATTGACATAAAGAAGTTTTTAAAACAAATATTATATTATTAATTGATATTAAATTCCTAAAAATCAAAGTCTCGTCCAAGAGACTTATATCATGATAGGTGTATCATTAATGGACCACTTGGGGGTCTCTTTGATGAATATAGTGAGTTTATTAACCGTTAAATATAAAAATTAAAAGAGACATTGTAAAATTTAAACTAATTAACTAAGAGTTAATACTTAAAGATAAGGTTAGTATAATGACCAAAACCAGTGTAAATTATATTGGATGAGTATTTTCAAACCTATACCAACCTTAAAATTTAAATAATCCACTTTGGAGCCATTGGAAACCGAATATGAATTTATTATAAAATAATAT
The DNA here is from genome assembly GCA_963277665.1 of Viscum album. Lineage (NCBI taxonomy): Eukaryota > Viridiplantae > Streptophyta > Magnoliopsida > Santalales > Viscaceae > Viscum > Viscum album. Next base: position 1,508,516,362 of record OY728158.1, read on the forward strand.
TTCTAGCTTTTCCAAAGGTGCCCCTCACCCCTCTTATAAAAGGGCACTGCCCCTTCTCATTAACTCACACCTTCAAAGCCTTTTGGTTCATCCAACCTCTGCCCAAATACTCTTTCAACTTCCCTCACTTCATCCTAGAGGCCTTCCTTTAGTCAGAAAGGCAACTTAAGGAGCCCTTTTGATCAAATCAAAAGGAAGAACCCAAAGAAGAGGTAATGATTTCACCACCCTTTTTCAAGTTCCTTTCTTCTTCCACTTCTTCTTTCTTTGTTATTACCATTATAAAATAATAATTATAGTATAATATATATACTGTGATGTTATTATAAATATTTTACAATCATATTCAGTATTCTATCCATCCTTTGAATAACATGTCACCATACGTGCGTACGTACGGCTTACCGTCTCCACATCGTGGTGTAACTGTTATTCAATAAATTATTATTTGGATGGGTATAATAATGATGTGTAATTCATGTAAATAATAAATGTAACATGATAATTATTCTGTATATATTATATACCATCTAATTATATATTATTTTAATATCAAAAGAACGATATTGTCGCTAGTGCGTACGTACGGACTACCGTCTCCACGAACACGATGAGATTCATTCTCCATCGTATCCATTCAAGTATAATTATCATTTTATTATTTAAAAATAATGTTTAAGGACTTGATATCATTTTGTATGTGAATATGATACAACCTATCCATGACAAACATGGCTTACATAACAAAACATATAAAAGAAAATGAGTAATTTAACACCCGAAACAATGATAATACTAAGATATTATTAACAAATCAATGTCAAAAGATCATATATGATATCATATTAATGTAAATGATTATTTTATAATTCAATAACAGTTATTTCACCATTATACATGAGTTTAACCTACCGCCAACCAAGGAAAAAGTACAAGGTAAGGGGTTTCTTATCTCACTTTTAATTCAGTGGGAATTCCATTCTTCAGCAAATATTTATTACATGTGGTGTGTTTACTGCCCATGTTTGTATTCACTGTGTAATATACTTTAATTCATGTATATATACATCATCATTGTATGATCCTTCTTTCATGGGTGTATGTTTTGTTTGTTACCAAATCAATAAGGGAATTTAAAATTTCAATTTGCACTCATTCGGCTTTACGGCTACTTCATTGATTATTTTACTCTAAGATTATGTGTGGAATCACTATTCATTTGATTATGTCATAATTTCCACTCCCCTTTCTGTGGATATACATTTTATACACATATTTACTCCCTTGATAAATTCTCAAGTCATCGGTACAAACTTGATAAGAGTAATTTTTACTCAATCTCGATTTGTTGAGATAAACATCCAATTCATTGGTGTTGTTTTTACTAGAATATGTGTGAATGTACCTTGATTGTTTTACACTGAATATCCAATCATATTTAGCGTATTTATATTTGTCACACATAATTATGTCGTTGATTTATCCTTAACCTAAGGATACGGCCTTTATGAGAGATTTTATCTCAATTTACATTCCATTGAGACTTCTTTGTTGTTATACACCAAATCACTTTTATGTGGTGTATATAATGTACTTTGACATATTATATCATGAATCACTTTATTCTCATGATATTACAATGTTTTTATTACATCAATTATTTGTATTCAAGTTTCTCTCTTTGGGTTAGAAACTCTAACTAAAATACCATTTTTAAATGTTTTAAAGACTTATTCTTATAAATCTTGCTCATTAATGTCCATGTTTTAAAAAAATGGTTTTAACGATTTATTTATATGGACATTAAAGTTTTAAAATTAAAAATCTTTTTAAAAGTTTCAAAGTGGTATGGGACACTTTGATTCAAAAATCTATTTTCAAACGGCTTCTTGACAAATAGTGTGACTTTTAAATGATTTCAAGAAAAGGGGGATATTTCTCTCAAATAGTTATGATGGTTATTTTCATCTATGTCAATATCATTCATTATTATCGATTGAGGTTAATATGATACAATACAATCTTCCATATTGTATCGAATGAGTTATGTTTGACTGTGGATGTGCTATTTTTATACCATTCATGGTTTGTGGTTAAAGTATTGACATTTCATATGCTAGTTTTAATATGAATGTTTATGTTATGTTTAATCATGTTCATATGAGGAATGAATTGGACTTAGTAAGTGACGGGTGGAGCCCTCTATAGCTCCTCGATGCATCGGTAGGTCTCATGAGACAAACTAGTGTCTTGGCACAAGGCCTTGACAAAATCGTATCTGTAGTCTTGGCACGAGGCCTTGGCTATGTGGTTATGATAGTCTGGCATTATGCATTCCATCATTATGAAAGTGGTTATTGATATTGCATGTGATTATTCTATTAGTAGAATATCCATGTGAATAAGTAAATGGAATTATTTCATTTTATTTTTTCCATACTATGTTGAAGTTCAAGTTTAAAAGGATTTTGTTTTAGTTATACACTGCCTTAAATGTTTAATTCTTATTTATGAAAGTTTCCGCTATATTGTTATCCTTACTGGGCATTTGAGCTCGCCCCTTTTCTATGTATTATTTTTTCCAATATGTGAAGAAGTACATTATGAATGACCTGTAGGGATATTATGAGGCTATAATAGTGTGGACTATGGAGACAATATGTTGTTGTAGTATTTTTTCACTTTATGATGTAATGTAAAACTTTATGAAATTATGTAGTGTTTCCAAGGCTACCAAACCAATCGGTCTTTCAAGATTTGATCTTTCTTGGGATCATACCAATGTTATGTAATAATGCACCGACTCTAGGTAACTGGGGTCGGGGCTTTACAGAAACAATGTGGAAATTTAGAAAGGAAGGAAGATAATAGAAATTGCAAATCCTCTATGTTCATGATCGATGAGGATGGATTCTTAAGATTTGGTTAATGATTATGTGTACCATATTATCCAGAGAGAAAAATGGTTATTCTATATGAAAAACATATCTCAAACTTCTCTATTCACTTAGAGATCACATATGTGTATCAAGATCTCTGGGAGAACAAGAAAATGTAGATTCTTGATTATACATCAAAATTCCTGGTATGTCATCAAGTGAAGTTTGAAAGGAAAAAGTCCAAAGTTATGATTCATCCATTATCCATTCCAACAGGGAAGTGGGATAACCATGGATGTTTTCCCTATACATAAAAATAAATCCATATGAAACAATGGTATATGGGTTATTTTGGATTATCTTACAAATATAGATCAATTAATAACAATTTTATAGGTCTTCTCATTAGATCAACTTACATAGATATATATTAGAGAAGTTGTAATGCCACATTTGGTTCCACTGGAGGCGGGGGTGAGGTTCTGGCGAAGTCCTCCTTTAAAGAGGCCTTGTGTGGCGGCGTTCCTAAGGTTGGTTCTGGTCCATCCTCTTCCTTGGTGGGCTCTTTCACGGTCATCCCTCCTGTGGTGGTGGAGAGTCGTCCTGTTAGGAATGTCACCGGAGTGCCGGTTGTGTTTCTCTCGGCTCAGGAGCTTAAATAGGCGGAGACCTTCCATGATCTGACTCTGGTGGCGCGTTTTGGCCGCAACAAACCTTCTGGGGCGGTTTTCCGATGTTTTGTGGACTCTTGGGGTCTTTCTCAACCGGCAGTGGTTTCAGAGTTTTCCTGGGTGGCGTTCTGTATCCATTTCTCTTCCAGGTAGGACATCGTAAGGGCTTGGTCCAGACATGATTGACGATGTGGCTCCTGGCGGTTTTCTCTCTCGAGGTGGTCGTGGGACTGCCACATCGGTCGGGAATCATCTATGGATGCTGTTTGGATCTCTCTTCCTGGGTTACCTCTTCCTTTTCATAACCCGGCGATTCTCAGGGAGGTTGGAAATGCGCTCGGGTCCTTTCTCTGTGATGATGATAAAACCTACTCATTTCAGGCTACTGCGAATCCTCGCATTTGCGTGGAGTTAGATCTTTCTGCGCCTCGTCTTCCCTTCGTGGTCTTGGAATCCGATGATGGTTTTTTCTGGAAACAAAGGTTGTTTTACTTTCAGGGCCCTCGGTTTTGCGTCTCCTACGGATTGCATGGACACCTTGAGGCTTCTTGCCGGCGGCGGATTGGTCATCCTCGTCAGTGGTCGGAGTTGAATACGGGCCCTGACCCGCCTTCCTTGGGCGGGGCGAGAAACGTCGAAGTTACCGTTACTCCCGCCCCAGATTCAAAATCAAAATTTTCTGGGGAACATAGTACGCCGCTTTTGGTGTGTGCGGACTCCCCAGCTGACACGGTTCCCATGCGGTCGGCCCCTTCTCCGGTATGTAAGGACCTGCTTTCTTGGTCTCCTCTGTCAGATGCTCAGATGGAGGTCGGCTCATGGGAAGAGAGGTGCACTCCTCAGAAGGCTTCAGAGGATAGTTTGTTGGTTTCCTTGGGGAGTGCGTTGCGGGTACTGTCATCCCCTTCGTCTCCATTGTTGGTCTCTTACCAACTGTCGCCGGCTTTTCTCCAGAAGTCTTTGGTGAGTAAGCTGTCGTTCCATTCTGTTGAGGAAAAGGCTCCGAACGGAATGGCCCTTGGTGTGACTAAAGAGTTGTAGAGGTCTCGTCTCTCTCCCCAAAGGAGGTTTTTGCTGTCGTTAGTTCAAGAAAACATGGACTCAGAGGCTTCGGGCTTCTAGGCTGCTGGAAGACCATCGCTCCTGGAGGATGACGATGCGGCCTTTAAGAAAGTGATTATTTCTCCTATCAGGCACTTTACAGCTTTGGATGAGTCGGGGCCTCTTACCCTCTCCAAGTCCAAGGGGAAGGGCATGCTGACCCTTCCTCCCTCTCAGTCCTCCCGTCCGTCTTCTGCAAAGGCCCGCAGGGGCAGGTTTTAATGTTATCAGTTATTATTTGGAATGCGCGCGGTTTTGGTGCTCAGGCCAAACGTGCGTTTTTGGTTTCGGAATGCAGGAAAGCCAATGTTTCTTTGGTGGTTGTGATGGAACCAAAGATCTCTGCAAACAAGTTATCTGGAGTTTCTCGGAAGTTGGGGTTTCCTAACTCAGTACATGGGGGTGATAATAATTCTCAAATCGGGATTGGATGGAAGGATAACATTTCTCTTGAAGTGGTGAATATCTTACCTCAATGTATCGATACGAAGATTACTATTGGTGGTGCTCATATCCTCTTCTCATTTGTGTATGCGAGTACTTTGGCTATTGAGAGAAGAGAATTATGGTCTCACTTAAAAGGCACCCATACTGGCTCCCTTCCATGGTTTGTGGGAGGGGACTTCAACACCATTGCTGATCCTTCGGAAAAGAAAGGAGGCTCGAGGGTTCTGCAGGATAATATTTTGGAGTTCCAGGAGTGAACGACACATGCAGGACTCATGGACCTGGGGTTCTTGGGTGCTAAGTTTACGTGGTGTAATAACCGTAGAGGTTCGGACCGCATTTGGAGTAGATTGGACCGCTGCCTTATCAACATGCAGGGTCTGGATTCATTTTCAAAATCTGTGGTCACACATCTCTCCCGTATTCTTTCAGACCATGCCCCTATTCTTGTGGACATAAGACATGAAGTGGTGGTGAGCAGAACCTTCAGCTACTCCGGGGAGTGGCACCGTGACCCGGGATTTTTATCAGTTCGGGAAATGTCATGGCATAGGGACGAGAGAGAGTGCTCATGGGATGGGTTGGTGAACCGCCTCAAGCGGTTGAAACTGGACATCAGGAACTGGCTGAACATCCTGGAAGTCGATTCTAATTGAGTTATCAGTATGTAGGAGGATATTGAGTGGTTGGAAGAAGCTCTACAGGTGGCATGGGATGATAACATCTTTATTGATCTTTGCGACAAGAAAGTTGCGCTTGAGGAAAAGCTTCTCGAGTTAGAAAGAATTGTCAAGGAAAGGTCTCGGGTGAGATGGCTCAGAGAAGGAGATCGAAATACTGCCTTCTTTCAAGCTTGTATTAAGGAAAGGAGAAGCACGAAGATCAATATTAAAATGGAAAACTGTTCTTTCACGTCCGATGTGAATGTGGTTGGCGAGTTAGCGTTTAAGCATTTAGAGAGCCTTCTGGCGGGAGATTCTTCATCCGGTTATGTGAAAGATGATGCGGATGTCTCTGGGTCCTTAGGTGGACTTCCCGCTTTGTTGGATGTGAATGATAATGAATGTCTAACCTCTCTTCCTCAGGAAAAGGAGATTAGAGAGGCCCTGATAAGCATTCCCACAGGAAGCGCTCCTGGTCCAGACGGGTTTCCGACGACCTTTTATATTTTTGCATGGAATATTATTGGTATTACCATTGTGCATGCTATACAAGACTTTTTCAGGGGGGGTTCCTTAAACAGGGGTGTAACGACATCAAGGGTGGTGCTTGTTCCCAAGGTGAAAGATCCACATCTTATCAGTCAATTCCGCCCCATTTGCCTCTGTAATGTGTCTTATAAGCTATTAGCCATGGTGATTGGGAGGAGGCTCGCAAAACTATTACCCAAAGTGGTCTCGGCTGAGCAACACGGGTTTATTCAGGGCCGCAATATTCATGGGGCGGTGGGTATTGCAAGTGAGCTGGTTCAGGACATCAACAGGCGGACGGTTGGTTCTAATATCATCATTCAAGTCGACATGAACAAAGCTTATGATCAATTGGAATGGAGCTTCATTATCAGGGTAATGAGGGGTTTCGGGTTCCAGGAACGTTTCTTTGATTTATGTTTCAGGTGCTACTCCTCACCATGGCTCTCGGTGGAAATGATGGGGAGGAGCTTTGGTTTCTTCAAAACTGTCCGGGGCATGAGACAAGGTGACCCTTTATCCCCATCCTTGTTTGTCATTACATAGGATGCTCTTTCTAGGAATCTGACGAAGAGTCTATTAGAAGGAAAACTAAAACCATACGTGGGCAAGGGGAACTCAGGGAATATCACTCATTTGATGTTTGCTGACGATATTCTGTTTTTCATGAATGGTCGGAGCAGGTCCTTAAACCATTTTAAAGGCTTAATGGCTAGTTATAATCATCTCAGTGGCCAATCTATCAATTCTGCGAAGAGTAGTGTGTTTATCTCTTCGAAGTGTTTGAGACCACGCTGTAGAGTTATTCAGAGGATTACTGGGTGCAACCAGAAGCATTTTCCTATTCTCTACCTTGGGGTTCCACTGTCATATGGACGGGTCAGGAAGCAACACTTTTCTGGAATTATGGATCGTTTATTGGGAAGGATCATGAACTGGAAGAACCAACTCCTGTCGTTTGGAGGTCGGATCATGCTGATCAATAGTGTGATCCTCTCTATACCCATGCATGTGTTCTCTGTTGTGAAACCACCGAAGAGCACAATTCAGAAAATGGAAAACATACTGACTGCGTTTCTCTGGGATGCCAAGACAGAAGGGCGTTGTCATTGGGCCTCATGGAGAAGGATGGCATGCCCAGTTGACGAAGGAGGTGTTGGTCTACATGATATCCGAGACACTATTCTTGGGCTACAAGCACGGCTTGCATGGGAGGTTATTGTGGGAGAGTCACTGTGGGCAACATTTTTCAAGGGGAGATACGGCTGGGGTGAGGAATACAACTTGCAGGGGGAAACGAGGCTGGCCAAATGTATGTTCGATCATATGGGAGTGATTCGGGTCTGTTCAAGGTGGATTATAGGCAACGGGGATATCAGTTTCTGGCATGATAATTGGGCGGGTGAGATTCTGGCCTTTGAAGGTTGTCCGCTTCCAGAAATGTCCTTCAGGGAAGCTTGTATTCCGTCTGATGTTATACAGGTGGCGTTGAGTTCCACTCAGCGGGACCTGTTCACGGATATCGTCTTGAGTAAAGAACCGGATACATGCTGTTTTACGGAGGCTGCTTCGGGCAGATTCAACTCTCGCGACTACAAGAAGATTCTACAGAAAGAGAGATTAGTGGAAGGGGGATAGTTCTTTTGGTGTAAGCAGATTCCAACGAGGATGAATTTCTTGGTGTGGAGAGTTATCAACACTGCATTACCAACAGAGGAGAATATACAGAGGAAAGGAATATGTTTGGCATTGCGGTGTTTCTGCTGTGATTTTCCAAGGACTGAATCGGCGGTTCACCTTTTCTTCCAGGGATAATGGGCCTCTACTCTTTGGTCCTCTTTCTCCAACTCACCAGTTAACGAAGGAATGCTTGGGACCTGTTCGGAGTTTGTGGCTGCATGGTTCTTGGGAACCCAAGATAGGACTATGGAAAGGTCCATCAGGGCCGTTGTCTTGGTGGCTGCTTGTTGGGTCCTGTGGGAGGCGCGCAATCAGGTTAGATTGGGATCCAAAAAGTCTACCTTAGTCCTTTTGATAAGGTTAATAACTTTCGTTGCGGAGCTAGCATCCTTGATCAAAGGGGGGAGGGAGTCTGTGGAGGTTTGTAGTTCCTTGGGAAACCTTGTAGACTCCAAAAGAAGCTTGGTTGTTGGATAAAATGGCAGCCACCTAAACTTGGGTTGAAACTTAATGTTGATGGTTCTTGCATGGAGGGAGTAATGAGGGGTGGAGGCTTGCTGCGAGACTATTGGGGATCAGTATACGTTGCCTTTAGTGCTTTTTATGGACCTGGAAATTCCTTGAGAGTAGAGGCTCGCACCCTTCTCTCAGGCCTTTTGATATACAAGGAGAAGGGATTGGCAGTTTCAGAAATTGAATCTGATTCAGAGGTCCTGGTTAAGGCGGTACAAGGAAGGTTTGGGATTCCATGGGACTTGACTTACATTATACGTAGGTGCAAGGCGGAATCCAACCATGGAAGGTTTATCCATCACAGTTGGAGAGAAACTAACTTCGCAGCCGATCTGCTGGCCCGCCAGGGCAGTCCAGAGGATCCTCTTGTGGTTTTTGATAGTCCCCTCTCTCTTCCCCTCGAATGTCAGCATGTGGTTAGAGGGGATTCCCTGGGTCTGCACCATTTCCGTCCCCCTTGAAGGGTTTTAATTTTGTTGTTTCTCATTTTGTTTAATTTTAATAAAAAAAATAACTTTCAGTCATATAAATCACATTATTGGAAAAGGTGCAGAACACTGGCATGATGTGACTAATTCTGGGCACGTAGGCTTCAAGGACCTGAAATGGTTGAAGAAATGGTTGAAAAGGGGAAAAACATTCATTAGAAGATCAAGGAAACCCAAATTAGACAAAATATATATGCAGAAAATCATAGACGACACCTTGAGTTTAAGGTTAGATACATGGTATTCCTATACATATATCCAAGGAATAGGATCATAATATTTCAGAAGAAAGGGAAGCTATGTCCAAGGTACATTGGACCCTTCGAGATCCTCGATCATGTTGGATTTGTAGCCTATGTACTAGAACTTCTACCATCCATGTCTCATGTATATGATGTATTCCACACATCCCTATTCAGGAAGTACATACATGATACCTCACATGTACTGAATTTATAGGATGTATAGTTGAAGAATGATCTTTCTTATGAGAAGCTATCAGTGATGATCTTGGATCATGGATATAATGTTCAACACAATAAGGATACTAACCTAGTCAATGTATAAGAGTGTAACCACATGTATCAAGAATAAAAATGGTAACTAGAGGAATTTATGAATGAAAAATACCCAAACATGTTTAAAATTTATAATTTAAAATGAAACTTTGAGGGAGAAATATCATAATGTTGGAAGAATATAACAACACTAAATTATATCAATGGAAATTCCATTATCATAATTATTTAATATAGTATAATCACCAAAAATCTCCTTAAGAAAAAAAGTAAAACATTATAAATGAATAATTAATGAAGTAAAACACATTAGGAATGTTAAGGAACATAAACCAATGGAATAGTAACATAACCACTAGAATAGTAACATAACCATTATGAATAATAAACTGGAATATTAAATAGTAAACTCACCAATGAATGTATAAATAAAATTTATTAATATTATAAGTGACAATATGATATAATTATATCATTGTATAAATAAATTAATATTTTTTAAAAATTATTAATTAAGTGTTTTCCTTTTTTCAAGTAATTAATATTTAATTAAAATTTAATGATTTTTATATTAATTTAAAATAAAATTTATTTTCATAAAATTTATAAATAAATTTTTATTTTGATGTATTATTATTATAATATATTTTTTTGTGTCCTTAGTTAATTTTTGATAGTGTTATAAATAGTGTTTGAATTTTGAAATATGTATTTTTTGAGTAAATTATGATTTTAATTTAAAATTAAATTTTTCACATTTAAGAAATTATTTTTATAAAATTGGGTTCTTTATTTTTAATTCTAAACATTTCAAAATGGTTATGGTTGATTTTTGGTATATTTTTAAATACTTGGTTTCTTTTGTGAATAATAAGATACAATAATTTTTGATAAGCGCTAAATACATGAATTACAGAGTCATAGATTATGTATGTTTTATGTAAGCCCAAAATCTCAAACTATCATGAATTATTTTAATATTTATGATTATAATTTTCAAAATATTAACAGTATTGCAAAAAATTAATAAAAAATTGATTAAAATAAAGAGAAAACACCTATATCCTTTGCTATAAATACCACCATCCCCACCTATTCTTCTCAAACCTCTAAAGCCTTGACACATGTCCAAATTCTAACCAAATCACATCCTATGACCCTTCCCCACGTCCGAGAGATTATGGTATTAGTAAAATACCAAAACCAATTCCCTATGGAGGTTCTCAAGAAGAAGTAATAAAGAGATAAAACTCTATTCCATTTCATTTAAATTATTTTCAATTTTCTTTCTTTTATTTTTCACTCCTCACCACCCCTTATACAAATGGTACGATAACCTAATTACATTTCATATAAGAGAAATTTTTAATAATAATAGAATAATTCTTCATCATCTCTCCTTCCCACTCATTTTATACTAAAAATGGAAATATCATCTGTGAGGTGTCGATTTACCACCTTCATGAACAACGTGCTTTCATATTCCAATTCTGTCTTCCAAGATAGTCATGAAACCATTTTTAGGATTGAACCATATTATAATATATGTATTACATCATATTTAACATTTTGGAATAATTCTTTAAACATGATATTAATATACAAAACAAATTTATTTTGTTGTGATCGAAAAATGCCAAAATAAACCCAAATGATTATCATGAACTATTTTTCTAATGATGCATCCCCATGCCATAAAAATAAATTATACATATGAAAAATTTAACATATTTATGATCATTAATAACATGTATGTTCATTTTTTCATAATTAACTCACTTTATAATACCTTTCGTACATGAATACAAGTAATCCAATCATGAAATTCAAGGAAACCAATTCTCCTAAATGATTAAATTGAACATCTAAACTTATCAAAAAGTACATAAATGAAATTAATAATTTATAATAAATAAAATAAACACATAAAGGGTTCTAGAATTATTAATTGATATTTTTAATTTTATTTTCCATGACATTGAGATAAAATTAATAACACCTTCATACCTAAGGTATGGGATTCTACCCAAACCTCTATTATTCCTTCAGGATACACATTATCTATTTTTATCAAAATTAAATTCTATTTTTTTAATTAAATACAAAAAATGATATTTATATTTAATGCACTCATGTATCACGATCCATTCATAGTTTTTTGGGTATATATAAGAAATTAAAATGTTCCCTAATATATTCTTTCAAGTAAGCATGCCCGATTTTGGGGGAAATCCCAAAATCTTAACCATTTTTATGTGTACTCCCTAATAAATTTTAAGAAACCCTTATTTTCCAAAAAAAAACACATTATGTTATGAGAAAATTACTTTTTTCAATTTTTTTATAAAAAAAATTATATATTTTCCATTATAAGAATCTTGAATGTTTTCTCTTAAACTATATTAATTTTTTTTATTTCTAAAGCTTCTTAAACATTATTATAACTTCAATTTGACATCACCTATCCTGATTTATGCGTATCTAACATTAGGAATTTCAATATGTTATTTCAATAAATACTTTCATGGAAAACTCTATTATATCCCATTTTGATATTTCTTTTGACATATTTATGATACCCAATTATTTCCATGGGTAACTTATATGTTTATGTTTGATTGCTAATGAATGATTTTTTATGTGGAAATCCAATTCATGAAGATATTATGACGAGTATTATTATATTGAACTCTAATAAATTGTTTAATATTTTTTATCAGGAGAAATTATGCGAAATGGTATTTTTGGTTAGCCTTGACTCGGGCTCTAAGTGAAACAGTCGTTGTGGTTATCCTTGACTTGTGCTCCTCAATGTGCAATGTTTGATGACTTTTGCTAAAGTTGTGTTTTTTGCAGCTTCCACATTACAATGAGTCCATGATTATATAAAACCAGGTAATGATTCATTATATGTAATCATGTTTCTTTCCTTTTAAAATTATTATGATATGACTTCTAACCCATGTGTTAAGCTTGTTTCTTCTATTTTTTCCCTTACTGGGATTTTAGATCATCCCTTTGTTCATGTAATCCCCAGGTTATCCAACGATGATGTAATTGATCAATGGAATTTAGTTGCTCATAATGTATCTTAAATAAATTATTTTTTTAGTCCCATGTTTTCAGTTTTATGTACCTAGTCTTCAAAGCCACTAGACATTATGATCTATGGCCATTAATTTAGTAGAAAATTATGTTTGAAATCAGGTAATGATATGTGTAAAAGACCTATGAAATTATATTCTTATATCATGATTATAAAATTACCAAATTATACGTAATATACTTATTTTTTTATTATTATATGGTTAGAAACAATACCTTGACACCCTTTTATTAAATAAGATAAACAATAATGGTTAGTCGGTACAAAAGTCTATCACCCCCAACCGATGATGCCCGTTCTTCCATTACCACCAATCAATGTTGATAATAATGATGAATTTTTTTTATATATGTATAGAATTTATGATTTATTTATGATTTTTTAATTACTATTTGAATCATATTTTCATGGATTCCATTTTGGGTGAATATGATAACGTCATTTGTGGACGTATGGACTACTACCTCCTCAAGGTGATGTGATTTGATCACAATTTTCTTGTAATCTATTGGGGATGTATTTAATAAAAAATATGTTACATATACGAAATAATAAAGTTACTAGAAATATAATATAATAATATTTGTCATTTAATTATCTTTGTTAAGAAATACAACCAGAAAGTGGAAACAATGTTCACGTGTTCACACGGCCTACCATCCCCATGAACAGTGAATTTAATTTCATATTTCTATCTCTCATAGATTATTATAAACACCATATTATGAATACATATGAAATTTATATTGTTTTTCAAAAAAATAAATAATTAAATCCTGATCTATGTAAGAGGACCATGAATAATATATCAAAACATATATGGAAAATAAAGCAACTACTACCTGAAATGTAACATTAACATGAATTTCATTTTATAAATAGGTAGCATAATGTAATAATAAAATAATATATGGTATGATATACAAGAATAATGTTCTTTTTTAGATTTTTAATAAACATATATTTGTTATATAGGAGGCTCTAACATGTACAAAAAAATTCAGGACTTATGCTAAGGGTCTTATAATCTCACTTTTATTTTATTGAGATATATTCAATATTCACCACTTATTATTGTCGTGTTGTGTATATACTGACATAACACATGTTACATCATGAAATTAATTTATTTAATTATATTAAATTTTTTAATTAATCTTATTCTGTCATGGATCCCATGATTCCAAAGTTACTCATGTAGTAAGGCGATTTCTAGACTGACTTTAATTTTCAATGAGAAACATTACATGTTCAATACATATTTCTTGTATGTGGTGTGTATAATTACCATGTATTTATTTCATTAGTATCACAATACGAATTATTATGATTTAAATACCAATTTTATAATATCTCAGTCAAGGTATTGATGATATAAATGTTACCCAATCAGTAAATGAATTATCTGTTAATTTTTAAAATTTGAGACGCATATTATGATATGCACCAATATTTTTTTGTGGTGTATATATTGCGCCATTTAATTGTTATATAATTAATCTAAATATTTTTATGATATTTTAATCTACATGTAAGGTTATAATATTTTTGGTATTAGGATTTATATTTACCAAATTGGTAATATTTTTTTTTCAACACTCTCATTATTTATTGGGATTATTTAGGATTGTGCATCTACTGATGAAATATTACGATCCATAACAAAAAAATACTCAATAATTTGATTATCCTATAGTCATTCAAGATGTCCTCATGTAATTGTACCTTTTCATCATTGTTTATTACTTATGATATTTTTGAAAATATTTTTAACAGAATCTGACTTTACCTGTCTCCAGTCAGAAATATGTGTTCTTTTAAAAAATTGTTTTCTAAAAATATTTTAAAAATGGTTTTAAATGTTTTATGCTCATTTTTATGGAATTTTTTTTTTATTTTTTATGTTTTAAAACATGCTAAAAATTATTTTTAAAGCATCATTTATAATTGTTAAAGGATATTTTTAATGACAAAGGGTTTCAAAGTAGATTATGGTTTCATAAGAATTTTTCAAAGGTGAAAGAAAATTTTCAATATGAAATGATTTAATTGAGAATTCAGAATAATTTACATCTTAGATAAAATCTGTTGATTTTATATATTTCTTACTATGGATATGATCCATGGGAAATATTCATATTACTTATATGAATGGTTTATGTTGAAAATGACAAGTTATTAATGAAACTTGTTTATCTTAAATGGGATATACCTAACAAAATGATTATGAAACTTGATTACTTACATAGTTTATTTTGTGGTGAAATTATTATGAATCCTATCTATAGTTAATAGGTTATGATATAAAGAAATTATTATGATACCCATTTCATTTCGTGGTTTATGATATGATGTTTATGAGACCCATCTTTTTATGGGTCATGATAGGAAGAGTGTTTTATTATCTCATGGCCCATGAATATAAGATTTCATTATGTGATGGGTGGGACCTATATCTTCTTCTGATGAATTGAGTAATGTAAATTTTTCTATGAGACCAAACAATATATGGGAGGTAATTCCAAGCCTATAACAAAAGGGTATAAGTGAGGGCTTCCTAAGCCCGCAACAAGATGGTATATGGGACAGTATCCCAATCCTATAATTATAGGGTATATAGGAGGGAAAACCCATACTATAATAAGTGTGTATATGGGTGGGAATCCTAATCCTATATTAAGAGGTTTGACAAGAGGTAATCCAAACCCGTAACAGGAGGGTATACAGGAAGGCATCTTATCCCCATAATAAGTGGGAAGTGGTGATGGAATCCCAAGCCTGAAACAATATGGTACACAAGAGACCATCCCCATACCAATGAAGGTAGTTGGGTGATTATACCATGTAAAACATGTTATGAGGGTCTCGGTTGGTAGACTTGACATATGATTTTCTATAATTATTTGTATTCCACAATTTTTTATCTTACTCCAATTTTTTGATTTCCTTGCATATTCTCTTGATTAACTTTTCATTAATATCTTATAATATTCCAAAAAAATTTCCATGACTCTTGATTATGATCTTTTATATGAAGGGTATGATCTACTAATGTCGTTATCGTGTTATCATACACTTATGCTCATTTTATTCTCACAAATCTCCTTTGTTTACCATTATTGAGAATATGTTCTCACCCCTTTATTTTTTTTTCTTTCTCCATGTTATAAAAAATGTTTTTAATTATGATCCCCATAGGGTATGGTTATTAATGGATATTTTTTAGATCTTTTACTAAGATAAAAAAATTTGTTTCAATGTTTCCCAAGACACTAAACTATTATGGGCCTTAGGAATATAATTCTGCAATGTGTTGAATATTCAAATTAAATGATTTATTATCTAGGTTTGTTAATCCTAGGTCATTATATCAAAAAATATCCCCCATATCTCATGCAATATGTGTATTAATTCATCCATCTCATCTACTAACTACTTATTCTCAGTCTCATGTTATTTCATTTTGATGACAATCATAGGCTATATATGAGATATCACTAAACAAACTATCCATCAAGTATTAACATCATTTTCCATGGTTTCTTAGAAATATGTGGATCTATAGATCCCAATAATATATGATATCATCCTCGCACAAAATTAATACAAATAAAATTTATTTACTTAACTAAATGGTAGAGGAGAAAAATATAGAGGTGGTGGAATCCTCTATTGGATATGTAGTTCGTCCACTATATGTTCAGATTTAGCTATAAGAACATTAGATGGAAAAACATCGTATTGAAATGCTTCATCTATATACTATATAAGTGACCCCTATGGATCATTCTAAAAAACATATAAATCATGTAAATAGAGATCAGGTGGAATTCTATAATCATAACCATCATTGTCATCATATGACTCAGAATCAGAATAGTTAATTCCATGTTTAGTAGATCAAAGGGGTTTCTACAATTAATTAGGTAATATATCCCCATCTCTGTTAAAAACCATATCCTTATATTGATCATCAAAATCTAGCAGACCAAATAAATTATTTTTAAAAGTATAATCTATAGACGAAATTTTTGTCATCTCCATAAATGGATCATTGGATCTTAGAAATACACTAAGTAGAACTGGGTCAAACCTCATTATCAAAAAGATAATGATATAGAATAGTATGTTTATAAGATAAATATGGGATTCCTACCACATCAGGGTCACTTACTATCTCTATTGAAACATCGATAGATTCTTATTTATTAGTATTATCTTATTATTACTCAAATTCCCCATCATAATAATAATCCAAAACTTTGTAAGGATCAAAAAAAGGATCAATAATATCCCAAGGTCTTGAACTGTTCTACACTGGGTTGAAATTTTCATATATCATACCATTATCATCCATCCATTTCTTCATCCAAAGGTTCCATTATACATTATTTCTTTTCAAATTAAATTGAATTAAATGAAAATATCTAAATTAAATTAAATCCTCTTTATATTCAAGAACTAAACACTAGGATTCTAGTATTGCAAAAATATTTAGAGGATAAATCCAATAATTTTAAAAATATGAGGTATTTCACATTTTTATAATCTGACCGTAATGTATATGAAAAGTTTTACCGTATCTATTAATTTAATTAGAAATAAGATAGAAAATTCTCAGTAACTCATAGTGCTAATGACCCCCTTCTAAGGAAAAAGTATATGTTGGATAAATTAAAATAAAATTCTCCACTACCCATCATTATCTACAACTTTAATCCTTGAGAAAATATAATTTCTATTTAACTCTAGTAGGGAATTTTCATCTATAAAATCTCATTATTCCTATGATTGTATATCTACAAGTCATTAGGTATACCATTATGAGGTTCATTGGAACATCTCACCCATTATTTTATAAAAAATAATAATTTTTTCCATTGATCATATTTCTAATAACATTTTTATTTTCACTCATATAATTATTTGAAAATTATAAAATTAGTGGAAAAACCTATGTAAAAATTACTGGTAATTTCTAGAAAACAATTCTACCGTCCTTGTGGATTTATTACTATCAACACTCGTGTCATTTTTTGGATAAAACATTTTGTATCTATCTTTTTTTAGTAGAAAAATTTTATTCACGAGTTTGGGGTTATTTGGATTGAAAAATGTTGACCGAATATATTAACCATCTAATTTATTCATGGTAAATTATCATTAATGTGTTGAATCTAAGGAATATTTCACTCTCACCATATTTTAATTAGTTAAATGGAATAAGGACACATGTTGGTAAGGTTTTGGGTCAAGAAATAAAATAATTTGAAAAGGATCATGGGGGAGTGATTTGGAGGGCTCTCAAAACATGATTTTGGATGATATTTTCATTTTGGGATTTAGAATTGAAAAAAATATTAAAATATTCATAACTAAACAAAAAATACTAGTAGAAGATAAATAAAAACACTTTAATGGTAGATTTCCAAATATGGGTCTCTAATTATAGATAACCAATTATATATCACCAATGACAGATCACTAATGGTATATCACAAATGGTTGATCGCCTATTCTAAATCACCAATGTATGATCAATAATGGTGACTCACCAATAGAATATTTTTTATAAAAATTAAATCTAATGATTGATAACTATTAATTGTTTCCAATTTCTATTTTATGTCAGATATAGATAATTCTCTCAGAAATCAATGTATTTTAACAAATTTTCATCAAGACGATGTTTAGTAATAATTAATTCAAGAGCTATATCACCTTTTCTGAAATGATCTCTTAGAATGTGAGGTATTATATGAATATATGTTGTCCTTAAGTAAGATACATGATAATTATAGATATTTATCACACATGTATTATCAAAATTCATAGAGAAATGTATAAAATAATAACCATAGTCTAGTAAAGTTTGTTTTATGCATATAGTCTATACACAAAAACTACCTAAAGATATGTAATCATACTTTGTAGTAAATAGTAAAAAATAATTTTGTGTTTTACTACTCCGTGAAACTAATTCATTTCCAAATAGGTGACATATTCCATAGGTTCATTTTCTAACTAATTTAAATATACCAAAATATGTATCTAAATATATCACTAAATCAAATACATTTCCTCTTTGATAAAATATTCTTATTTTGGTTGTATACTAGAGGTATTTAAAATTGGTTTTTATTATAAGTAAATTTAACTCTTCCGGATTTCCTTGAAAATATGCTGACATATATTCACTAAACATTATATCTGGTAGACTATTAGTCCTATATTCCTAGATTCCAGTCAAACCTTTGTAATTGAACAAATCATCTAGTTTCATCAAGATCAATTATTCTAGCTATACTCATGAGAGTATCACTACTATTTATGTTACACAAATAAATAAGTTTTAAAAGTTATTTGGTTCACATATATTGATTTAAATTAATTCCATATTAATTTTAAAAAATTTGAAAACCGTGAATTAATTTTTAATCACCCATAAAACTTATTTAAGAAGCATTTTGAATAGTTTTTAAAAAATAAGTACAAAAATAATTTATAGAATAACCAAACATTATACCGTCAACATAAATTTTTACTTCTAAAATAAATTTAGAAATTAGTTTTATAAATAATGTATGGTCTTTTATGCCTTATTAAAAAACTTTTAAAATTAAAAGTTTTATAAGTCTATCAAACCCAGCTCTTGGATTTTTTTTTTTAAATCACATCGATCTTATATTAATTTAATCAAATGATTTAGAAAATTATTATTTTTAAATATCAAGAGTTTTTTGAGAAAAACATCATCAACTATATAACCATTTAGTAACGAAATAATAAAACCCATATGCTTTTGTTTGAAATTCAAATGTTCTACATCAGAAAGAATCATTCTAGTGCCTTTATGTATAGAAACTCATGTAAAGGTTTCATTATTATCAATACCTTCTTCATTAATACATCCTGGTGAAGAAAACAAACATGGTTTCTATATATGGTTTAAAAATTAACCACATTATTTTTAAACAACCATATTGTTCCAATAGCCATAATGTATTCAGGTCTATCATATTGTTCCTAAACATTATATATTGAAAATTATCTGAGATATTATTTCATTTCCATTAAATATCAATCGACATTAATTTCATCACTGATACTCTTTTGTTCAAGATGTGACATGAATTATTGATGGTCAACAGTTCTATAAGAGAATCTCATGTTTAATTTATTCTACCTAGGTATGTAACTATATCATATAAGGGATGATATCTATGATTTCTAATGGTTATATGGAACAAGATGATGGATAATTCAGTAACCTCTATAGGTTTGGGTTTAGGTTGTTTATCAAAAATAGAAAATTCATAAAAATGTTTCAAGGGATTTTTAGATCATTTGGAATTTATATTTAGATTATATAGATCAAATTCATGGTTTTATAAATGATTCGTAGACTCTTATGGATATGTTTTAGTTACTTTTACATGTATTTATTCCTCCACATTATTATCAATTTTGTTAAATACCTTATATATATTAATAGTTATTGAATATCCAAAGAAGATTCCTTTATCACTTTTGGATTAATATTTTTCAAGATTATCCTTCGTATGGAGAATAAATAATTTTCAACATAAAACTAAAAACAAATCCAACATTGGTTTTCTTCCATATTATAATTCATAAGGGATTTTAATTAAAATTGGTGTAATTAAAACTCTATTTATTATGTATAATGATGTATCCACATATTATACCCAAAAATAAATAGAAAAATCTTACTTAATAATATTAATCAAGGTAATTTGATAAATATTTCTATTTCTCATTTATATAGAACCATTTTAATGTGGGCTTCTAACAAAACCAAAGGTATGATTATATCTATGTCATGGAAATAATGATTAACAATTTGTACTTTAAAACAAAAGTTTGTTCCCAATATTTATGGTCATAATTATATGTTCACGTTGATTTTATATAGATTTAGAATACATAGGAAAAAAAGAAACAGGATTAAATTTTGTGATCTTGATATAATAAACATGTGAATCTAGAAAAGTAATTCACTAGAACATAAACATAGTACATCCCATTTTATCTAAAAATCCTATAGGGTCCAAACAAATCCTTTTAAAACAGCTATAAAGGCTTATAAGTTAAAACCTCCTTATTTTATATTAAATAAATTTTATGTTGTTTCCATTTTTGACATGTGATATAGAATTTTTCATTTGAGAAATCTATTTTAGAAATATCCTTGACTAAACATTTCTTAGTTTTTTAAGATAATATCTATTGTATTGGCCAAATATTCTATTTAATTTACCAATCTCATATTGAATAATGTTTTGATTGGAGATGTTTCTAGAAAACAATTAATTTAAATTATCAACATATAAAACATAATTTAGAAAATAAGTTAAAACTAAATAATTTATAGAATAAAAATCATTGTACGGATTATATGAAAATATAACTTGGAAACTATCATCACATAACTTTGAGATGATAATAATATTATAATTTAATCCACATATAAAAAAAACCTTGTAAAATAAAATATAAATAGTGTTACTTGTATATCCAAGTCAGTTAATATCTATTTTAGAAGTTTCACCAATGGTGAAATGTCCACCATCAAATTTGAAAATTTTCTCCAATCTTGAGTAGCCACCAATCATGTTTATGGAGTAGCCACTACCCATATGACATAAATTCTTATTGGGGATTTTTATAATGTTTCCTACAAAATAGATTTAAAACCAAAATTATTTTAGTAACCGTATATTCTTGTGTCCAAAATATTTTTAATAAGGGATTTTTGGAACCAAAATCATTTAAAAAGTTTATTATAGGAATATAGATGATCTTAGAATGTAAAAACCATTAGGTCCATATGAATTGGAAGTATACATAAAACTGATATAATTTTTACTAGAAATAAATTTAGTCTTGATGATATTTCTATATCGACGTTGGTATCCAATTATTATGGTATACATAAGTTTTGTTTTCTTTTGAAGCATCTTGGTTAAATAATTTCATCCATTTTTTAGTATTTCCATATACATATTTAATTGATCGTTATATGATTTTTTGATCATTATTTACTTTTATGATTTTTTCAATATTTTTCTTCTTTATAGTATAATTTGTTCAAAAGTGAGTAGAAATGAAAGAGTGCTTCTATAAACTCTTTTATTTATCATTAACATCTCTTAATGTGTCATCTATCATTTTATAGTATTCAAACATTTCTTTGGATGGTATTTCTTCTTTACTATTTATATTATCATAAAGGCTGGAATTGTGACAAAGATATGAAAGACTAATATTATATATCTCATATGGTATTCATAAAACACATATTACCGATATCATAAATTTCATCTCCACTTGAATCAGAATAAATTGATCTGTTTTCTAAAGCAATACATTTTACTTTCATATCCTTCTTGTACCAATTATCTTTTTTCCTTATAAATTCTCTTAAACATTGTCTTCAAAAAGTCATATTGTATATGACCTTTTCTCTTAAATTCATAGTAGACTATTTCATTTGTAGAATCATCACTTTTTCCATCAATTTTCCCAGTCACCTATATTTTC
The DNA here is from genome assembly GCA_963277665.1 of Viscum album. Lineage (NCBI taxonomy): Eukaryota > Viridiplantae > Streptophyta > Magnoliopsida > Santalales > Viscaceae > Viscum > Viscum album. Next base: position 1,508,538,519 of record OY728158.1, read on the forward strand.
ATACTTACCATTATAATTTTTCTTATTTAAGAGCATATTAATTTTTTTTAAAATTTATTGAATAATCTAGATAAGAGATCCATTTCTTCCCCATAGACAAAATATGACTATCCATGACATGATCTTTCTTCTTCAATATTTCTATTTTGATTTTAGTCAGATGTGTTGAAGGATATTGAATTATTATTTTCTTCATCTTCTTATTCTCTATCCAATTTATGTTCCCATTCATACATCCTTATCTTTCCTATTATATATTTAATAATATACATAAATATATCACATGATTCTTAAATTGAAATTGATTTTGTTATCAATCTATTCATTAAACATCACAACATGCGTATTAGTTGATTTTTTAGTAATTGGATTCTAGAGTGACAACTTCATTTTCATAATCTTTTTATCTAATACCCCAACTATAGTATCTCGGGTTCAATGCCTTACTTTATTATATTGGCATATATACAATAAAATCGCATCATATAGGACTGAATAATATTTTTTTTTGGAAAATTAGATTTTAAAAATAATACCCATATTACATTGGAAAAGTAAAATAAATCATATACAAAATAAAATATCAACACCCTTGACCTCATTCTAAGAACTAATCTGCATATCCTTTGTAAAGGAAACAAAATAACGATGAGCTTAAATGCTCAACAATGGTAAAGTAGAATAGAAGCAATAATGAATCCATGAGAATAATCAACATGGAAAGTTAATTAATTGAACACACATTAAATAATATCAATAAAATGAGAATAAATTGTTACAATATATTTTTTAAAAGTGGAAAATATGAAGGATAATAAAAAATGAATTATAAATGAAGGAAATTTTTAATTATCAGATGTCATGTTTTCCAGGAAAAAGATTTATTTACCAGAAAGATCTATCCATAATAGAGTTTAAAACATACTGGGTGAAAAATAATTTAATTTTTTCAACTAATTCTTCCCATGAGACTACCGATCCATCAAGGGGATTTCCATAGCTGGCCCCTAACCCGTGTCATGTATGTCTAAAGCATTTCACATATATTGAATAATCTATTTAATTAATATACAATGTTGCATATCATAAAATATCCATATTGAATAAAGAATACATATTTATATAAACAATGTATGTTAAAATGGTATATGGTTTTGGAAATTAACATATCCATGATAAATTATATGGATTATTAGGGGAAATTTTATATCTTGTTAATATTTTAGTGGGACTTAAATATGAATGAAGTAAGTGAAAGAAAATACTATTCTTGCTATAAATAATCATAAACCATATAGAGGAATAATAAAGATGGTACAAATATTATGTATACCCATTGGAGTAATATTATGGGTTATTTTAATTGATTAATTTAAATATCATTAAAATATAAATAAAAACATTGTTGATGAAAATATTTTTTATCATTCCAAAGTGTCCATACCCCATTGAAACATTTAATCACAAGTCCAAAAACTAATAATTATAAAAAGAAAAATTAAAATACTATGATGATAAAAAATAATGATATAAAATATTAAAATGGGTATTAGATACCACAAAAATAATAATTAATTAGTGAGTATGATAGTTATATCACAAGTGTAAAAATTGGGATGAAAATCCTTTACCTTGATTCCGATAATTCAATTGTCTCTCTATTTCCTGAATAATACACATATATTAATTATTAACTTATTTGAGAAAAATTTTATGATTATTATTATTTTTATTTCACATATTAACATGTTACATAAATTACTCAAACAATTATTTATATATTAGATGTGTTGACCATATTCAGTTTATGTGTCAAAAAAGAATTTCTTGTGTAGAATATGGTCAATGGGGTCATTATTTATACATAAACTGAATAATAATACGAAAATAAAAATCATATTTAGACATAAATTATAATTTAAAAAAAATCACATAATATGGTTATGAATAATTTACTATTGTTGTGATCAAGGAGATAATAGGTTGTACGTATGCATGAGTAACATTTCCTTTTTCCAATGACCACTATAGAAATAAGGAACGCAAAACATATCTTTAAAAAAGATAGTTACAATTATAATAACATATAATTTAGTCACATATAATTGTATATAGAATTATTATTTTGTAAAAATAATCAAATCTCTTTGAGGAGGTGGTAGTCCACACATCCATAGATGACGTTATAACTTTTTCCGTGTGTGATAGGTTAATAATGAAAATGATATATTATGTTATAAATATGGTAATTATGTCATAAATAACATTATTAACGAATTTATATAATATATTTTTCGTATATACGTATTTATGGTGATAAATAATATTTGGTTATATGAAATAGAATACACCGATCATGGAGACAGTTGGTCATATGTTCAAATTAACGATGCTTCAATTTTCTTATCCCATTAAAATAATAAAAGGTAATATATATATATATTGATATTATAGTAATAATATCATATTTATGTAATATATTTAATATAATGTTTTTTAAAATATCCTTAATAAATTCCATCTGATTTGTGAATTAATCACATCACTTTGAGGAGGTGGTATTCCACAAGTCTACAAACGCAGTTATCATATTTCAAAAAAATGGAAAGTTTCAATGTACGTGTTATATAGTAATCAAATAGTAGTAAAAAATTATAAATATCATGTATATATAATATATAAAAAATCAATTAATAATTACTCCCAACCATGAATAATGATAAATAATGAACTGAAGACATTGGTTGGCGATGAGGTCGTCCAACATACACATGAATAATGATTGAAAATATCATTTGATGGACGTGTGTGAATGCGTATGTAAATATCGTAGCATAAAAACATATCATCATATTTTAGATATTTATTTAATAATATAATCATTATATATTCATAATTAAATGTGTATAGATGAAAACAAAACAAAAGTAATCGGTGAATAATGTTACCTCCTTTTTAGGTAACTCCTTCTATTTTATTCCAAAAGACCTCCATGGATGATTTTACTCCCATAGTGACACCTATAAGATAAATGTATGGATTTCAGTATGTTATTTTTTCAATTCTTGGATAATCCAATAGGATGTTTATGTGTTAATAAATTATGTGATGAGTGCTTTTCTTATAGAGGCGGATTAGTGGAATTCTCGTAAATATATAAAGGTAAACACTATTGGGATGTCTCTCATACATCACATGCCCCCAATTATGATAATCATTATATAAAATGGATTATATGGTCTAAATAGTTATATAAATTACTTTTTAAATTTTTCTAGGTTATTACCCCCATTAGGATAATGTTTAACCACTAGGTAAACTCATTTTTACCTTAATTAGTTAAATTATTTTTAATTACGTTCACAAATCTATTCAAAAAAAAATAATTATAAATTAAAAAAATTATAAATAATTATGAATTAATATATTTAATCCATTTTGGACAATAAAAATCACATAATTGGATGAAATTCATTTAAAATGAATCCCGCAGATGGGATGGAAAATGTGTTTTTAAAGTGAAAATGTTTAAAAGTTCAGTAATTTTTTTTATCTAAAATAAGTTTGAAAATTGTCAAATCATATATATTGTATTAGTATTTTTAAAATTTATCTAATAGTAATTTAAAAACAATATTATATATTATTTCTATCTTTAAACATTTAGGTTAAATGTTAGTTTTCATTTTAAATTCAGTATGTTTCACTATTCATCAAAAAAAGGAACTTCATAGAAAAATAACAGAAGTTCACCCTAAGAAAATTTATACATTATAATTTCAAAAATTAGGCTTCTTTTTAAATATATAATTAGTAAAATTTATAAACATTTCTTTAAAAACAGGTCACTATTAAATGTTATAAAAACTGTCTTTAGAAAAATATAGCATTTTATGCATAAAATTGGATTTATACTCTTCTTAAACCTATCAAAAATACTATATGAATGAAAAATTTGGCTGAATACATAAAAAAAATATTTTATTAATATAATTCAATAATAATGATTAATTTAATTAATTGTGATAAAATACATTGGTGGGAATAAAATAGATTTTTATAAAAGCACATCTGTTATTTTTATATTGGGTTCTATATTCATTTAAAACACCAATAAATTATAAAAACACATGTAAAAAACATTTTAAAAAATTATTTAACCCATTTTGATCATGTAATGTATATTTATAATTGAAAACTATCATATTAAATAATAATTTTATAGTATATTATACTTTGGTAAAACTCGGTCTTGCATGTACCACAAGATTACCTCGGTGTTTCGTATAGAGATACCTAAGAATAATGTTGTGTGTAATTCTAGGTAAGATGAATGTTTCATGTGGTGTAATCATAACCTGTGTTTCATATAAAGAAATCTAGAAACAAAATAAAATTTATTATAAATGGAAATTAATATAATGTATTGGGGGTAACATTTTCTCAACCTTAAATAAATTGAATCCATGTAATTTGAACTTGATCTTGGTAATCAAGGGATTTCTATTTGAAAATAATATTATTGAAGAACCCACACCATTAATATGTTTAATAACACATATTCATAATAATAATAAAAATTAAATGGTATGGTCATTACAAAATAAGATTTCCAATAGAACATTAGTGAAAAAATGGCCATGGAAGAGAAATATAACTATCAAATTACGATGGAGAGTGATAGAGAACATGATAATGAAAATGTTTTTAACAGAAAATCCACAAAAATAGATGTGTGAAAATGAGAATTTATATCATTAAAAATATTTATAATTGGACAATATTTTTTTCAAGACCCTTTGCATATAGTTGAAGAATTCAATCACCCTATAAGTTTATAATGAAATGTAATTTAATGATACTTTAATGTTTCATACGCACAATCATATCCTCAGGTTGTGACATTAACTATTTATACTTCATCTATTTGAACTGGATGAATCTTATTCTGAAGTAATACAATAATCACTAAAAACCTTTCCAAAGATAAAATTAAACAATTTTCATCAATGGTGAGCCTTATGAACCATCCATGTTCTATGATCAGAATCATTATAACCAGTTACATTATACTTGGTATTATCTAATTTACTTTATCCATATCAATAATACATTAATCCAAACATAATTATCTCAATATGAGGTAAAAATTGAGGGTTATCTTTCCCTCAAAAATGTGTCTTCCAAAAAATATAACTTACTACTAAATCACTTTTATAGTAACCATTCAACATAGATGTCAAATACTTAATGAAATAGTGTTAGTGTGAAATACATATTCATTTTATAATACTTATAACCATGAAATCTTTGATACAATACTAAAATTGAACAATTATTGAATCCAAACACAAGAACATTGATCAGTCGTCTTCATTTATGAAAATAGAGTAAGCTTGACCATGATCCCATAACTTCTTTTGAGGATTATTCTATTGATTCATTGGTAATTTATTGCAGAAATACTCATTTATTTTTGGTTAAAACAATTAATATTATACTTTTTATTCACCCCTTCAAAATCTTTATCATGGTGAATCATTTCTATAAACATATAATAATCTAATATTCATTTCACGCAAGTAAAATGGTGTTTCTATCAACCATTATGACATTTGGTAATATCCTTCTTTCCCTTATATTTATCAAACATTTTCCTAGTTGTCTTATTCATCATATGATTACCTTTGAATCCATAATACTTTGATAACCGTTTATTTGTCTCTTTAGGAGACGATACTAAGTCCTCATATGAAGATACTTTTTGGAACATAATTTCCCTTCATAATATTGGATTAATCTCATAAAATAAATAATCATTATTACTTTTTTGATCACATTCATTTTTAAGGTTCACATTCCTTCTGATAATCTATATTTCTAATTCAATACATACAATAAATTATATAATAATATTATAAAACATAATGTCTAATCCCAAAAAAAGTGAAATGTCTAACATAAGTTGGAATATTTCAACATATCTAATCTTATAATCATAAATAATATTTCTTTTGGATGTTCTTTTATAGTTACTGTCAAAGTGTACAAAAGGGTTATATTCTCTAATATATTTTTATCTTAATCTAGTTTCCAAGGTTTCTAATAATCTTGATATGACACCAGCTATAATTCAAAAACCATAGTAGCTTAGAGATAATTCCTTACCAAATTACATTAGCATGGATACAATAAAATAACATCTTGATGGAATGAATAATTTAGTATATTTGAAAAACCATATTACATACATAATACCTATATTATATTGGAAAAAAGAATATATAAAGTAAAATTATGACATCCTTGAAAATTATTCTATGAAATAATATTCAAATTTTTTTGGAAAGGAAAACAATAGTGGCGGTCTCAAATTTTCAATTTCGGTAATCTACATTGTATGAAATAATGAATCAATTCGAATAATCAATAGGAAAAGGTAAAAAAAAGGAACGAATATTTCATTTAATCAATAAACTACGAACAAAATGCATCCATATAATTTTTTATAAAGAAAATAATCTAGAAAATAATTACTAAATATTGATCAAAGGAAATAATTAATTATTAGATGTCTTGTTTCCTATGAACATGATACCTTTACCATAAATATATATCATTAAGATAGTTTAAAACATACTAGGTGAAAACCAAAATTATTTGGAAAGCTATTTCACCACATGAGAATACTAATTCATCACCGGGATTTATTAAACAAATCCTGAACCCATGACATGAATATACAAATCATTCCTTATATGTATTGAATAATCGACTTAATTTATAAAAAATGTGTCTAACTATTTAATATATGTTTTTTACGAATAAGAACGATGTATTAGTATTTTCCAGGTAAAAAAGAAATACTAAAAGTAAAAACAATATGTAAAAATGCTAGATAGTTTATAAAATAAATATATCCATGATAAATTATATATATAATTATAGGTAATTTATGGTCTAGTGAATATTTCAAGGGGACTAACAAAATGAATCAGGGAAGTGAATGTAAATATGATCATTAAAAAATATAATCATAAAAAATCTTGAGGAACAAAAAGGAAGATATTTATAAAATGTATACACATTATTTTATGTGTATGTATTATTATCATTGATGAATTTAAATACCATTAAAATATCATCAAAAACATTCTTGATGAAAATATTTAGACATTTAAAATTGTCCAATACCACTTTGAAATATTTGAATAATAAGTCATAATGGTAAAAATATTCAAATAAAACATTTAGAAACCTTAGAGATAAAATATTTTAGGATATAATATATCAAATTGGGTATTATTTACAAAACAAAAAATAAGTAAGTGGTGAATAAGAAATTAATCTTGTAGGTGTAAAAAGTTAGATGATAATCCCTTAACTTGATTTTTACTTGTCAGTTGTGTCTCTATATTCTTTGATTATAAATTTATCTTAATTATATACTTGTCTGAGAAACATTTTAATTTATTTTATTAATTTTAATTCACTAATTAACATGTTACATAAAATTAATAATCCAATTAATTTTATGTTGTATCATTCAACCATATTCTTATTAAGTGTAAAAAACTAGATTCGTAGGTACCCTATGGTCAAAGGGTTCACTATTTAAACATATATAAAATAATAAACGTGACATAATTATAATATTTATACATCAATTATCCATTTAAAACCAATCATGAAAGGTGGTTTTGAGAAACGAACTGTAATGCCCCGACCCCAGTTACCCAGAGTCGGTGCATTATTTTAATACATTGGCATGATTATAAGGAATCAAGTCTTGAAGGACCGATTGGTTTAGCAGTCTTGGAAAATAGATTACATACATGAATGTTACATTACACCTACTGACATACAAAAATCATAAATAATCCTTCATGAACGTCATTATTCCCTTGGCTTAACCCTGCATATCAATCACAATACACTTCTTTTAATCCTGAGAAAATAAAACATAGAAAGGGGTGAGATCAGATTCTTAGTAAGGATAACAATAACGCAAAAACTTTCATAAATAAGCATAAACATTTAAGGCAATGTATTATTAAAACAAAAGTCTATTAAACTTGAAATTCAGAATAATATGGCAAAAATAAAAGGAAGTAATTCCATTTACTTATTCACATGGTTATTCTACTAGTCTAATAATCACATGAAATATCACTAAACACTTTTATAATGATGGAATTCATAATTCTAGACTATCATAACCACATAGTCAAGGCCTTGTGCCAAGACTAAAAATAAGATATTGTCAAGGCCTTGTGCCAAGACACTAGTTTGTCTCATTAGACCTACCGATACATCGAGTAGCTATAGAGGGATCCACCTGTCACATACTAAGTCCAATGCATTCCTCATATGAATAGGTTTAAACATAACATAAACATTCTTAATAAATATAGCATACGAAATTTAAATACCTTCTCCATAAACCATGAATGGTATTAAAATAACACATCCACAATCAAACATATCACAAAATCTTCAATACAATATGGAATTTTTGTATCATAATAAATCAACTTCAAATAAGCTTAAAATCCATCAAAGGATATTGAAATAGACGAAATCAAATCTATTTGAGAGAAATATCTCTTTTTTGAAATCATTGAAAAGTCACTCATTTATAAAGTAAGTAATTTAAAAGAGATTATTGAATGAAAGTGTCACATACCACTTTGAAAATTTTGAAAATAAATATCATTTCAAAACATTCATGTCCATATATATAAATCCTTAAAATCATTTTGAAAACATGAAAATTAATTAAAATTATTTAGAAAGATAAATCTTTAAAACATTTAAAATTATGATCTTGATAAAGAGTACCTTTCACAAATTCTCAAAATATTCATTTTGAAATCATTTAAAAGTCACATAATTATAAAATAAAAAATTTATATTGAAAATATTATTATAATATTGTAAGGGAAGATTTGAAGATTTTATAATGGCAGAAAATAGCCTCCCCGGCCCTATTAGTTAAAAAAAGACATTCTTACCTTAATTATGTCGAAAAGGTTAAAAAAGTCCTTGTTTGGAAAATGACGGAATGATTCCTTTATAAACATATTATAAAAGTCAAAAAAGGGTATAAATGACTTTAACCCATAGTATATAAAATAGTAATAATGTTTTGAAATAAATTTTTAAGAAACATGGATGTGGATGATAAAGAGGTCCCATTATATAATTACGTACACTACTACAAACACGGCCTTTATCAGCGCTAAAAATGGCCTTTATCAGCGCTAGAAAAGCGCTGATAAAGACAGGGTGGATAAAGGGGGGTCCCCTTTATCAGCGCTCCGAAAAGCGCTGATATAGGACCCCTTTATCAGCGCTTAAAAAAAAGCGCGGATAAAAGTACCCACTTATCAGTGCTTTTTTTAGCGCTGATAAAGGGGTCCTATATCTGCGCTTCCTTTATCAGCGCTTTCTTTTTATCGTTGATAAAGGACCCTTTTATCAGTGCTTTTCAAAAAGCGCTGATAAAAGTTAAAAAAAATTTAAAAAAATTTAAAAAAAATTAAAATATACTGCCAATCGGGGGGGCTTTTATAGCGCTTGAACCCCCCCACTTTACATCGCTTTTTGGCCTCTATACAACACCCCACGCACCCCACGCACCCCCTCCACCCTTTAACAGCGCTTGCTCCAATATTCCCCATGCGCGCGCACCCCTGCCTCCACCAGGATTTGAACTCGAGACCTCCCCCCTGCGCGCCTAAGCCCTTACCACTACTCTATTTTGATTTGCTTTCCAATTCATGATATCTCTCTCTATATATATTTATATATTTAGTTATATTTTTTCGTATAGTAATATATATTTATATTAATATATATATATATATAGTTATATTATAATATATATATATATATAGTTATATTATAATATATATAGTAATATTAATATATATATATATATTGGTATTAATATATATCTATATCTATATATATATATTTATTTATATTTATTCGTATAGTAATATATATTTATATTAATATATATATATAGTTATATTAACATATATATAGTTATATTAACATATATATAGTTATATTAACATATATATAGTTATATTAACATATATATAGTTATATGAATATATATTTATATAGTTATATTAATATATATATAGTGATATTAATATATATATTTATGGTGATATTAATATATATATATATATAGTAATACTAATATATATATATGAAGTTATATTAATATATATATAGTTATTAGATTAATATATATATAGTTAGATTAATAAATATATATAGTTAGATTAATATATATATATAGTTAGATTAATATATAGGTATATAAATATTCATATATTGGTATTTTAAATAAAATGGATATTAGTTATTATTTAGATAAAGCTAATATATTTTATATGTAAATATGTTTAATTATTTATTTAAAAAATTTAATTTTTAGATGCGAATATATTAAAAATATGTACATATAGTTATATATTTGATTATAAATAGCAGTTCATTATAAAAAAGGATGAAATTTCAAAGACATAATATCAATATGAATGTAATACCTTTGAATAAATTCAGTCCCCTCCAAGAAAAGCCAATAATACCCCCTTAAACGAGTTTGAAAATCCACAAAATGTTAAAACATCTGGGTACCCCAAAAAAAACTCAGTTTTAGAGGCCTTATGGGCCTCTTTTGGCCTCGAAAAACACTTGATCGGGGTCCCCCCGGGTCACAACTACGTAGAGCTCATCGCAGGCTTCGATTTGATATATGGTAGAGCTCAAACGGACACCCGGATCAAAAGTTATGGCCGTTTGAAGTTTGAGTTGCGTTTTCAACATATTTTGGATCTTTTTTTAATTTTTTTAGTCCTAAAATTGTTATTAAATGACTATTACTCCAAAATGATTATCAAATTATTAATTAAAAATATATTTTTAATTTTTTATGAAGTCATTTTCACTAAATATCTTATATATTAAGTATAATAAGTGTAAATATACATTTATACTTATCTAAAATATATTTAAAAATTATATATTATATTTATATAACAATATAACTATATTTTTATATTAATATATTAATATATTTTTAATTTTTTTGGAAGCCGACCCTTTATCAGTGCTAAAAAAAGCGCTGATAAAGGGCCCCCTTTATCAGTACTACGAAACAAGAGCTGATAAAGGAGGGCCCTTTATCAGCACTAAAAAAAGCACTAATAAAGGGACCCCCTTTATCAGCGCTTTTTCATTAGCGCTGATAAAGGGGGGCGCTGCGAAAAACTGTTTTTGTGGTAGTGGTATAAACAACCTTGGATAATGAAGAGATTGTGAAATAAACTTTTACCTTGTAATTTTCATTTGAAGATGGTAGTTTAACATCCTATATAATGGTGAAATTATTGTTGTTAAATTATATAAGAATCATATACATTAATATGATATCTTATATGGTCTTTTAACATTGTTTTCTTAATAATATCTTAGTATTATCGTCTTTCGAGTGTTAACAGATTCGTTTTTATTTTTGTAATTTGTTATGCGATTCATAATAATTATAGATGGGATGTATCTTATTCATATCCTGAATTATATCAAGTCTTTACAAATTATATTTTATCATCAAATGAAAATTAGTCTTGAATGGATACGATGGTGAATGATTCTCATCGCGTTCGTGGAGACGGTAGTCTGTACGTGCGCATGAGCGATAATATAATTATTTTGAAATTAAAATAATACATAATTGGATGTTATATCATATATACAGAATAATTATAACATTATATTTATTATTTACTTCAATTACACATCATTATTATACCCGTCCAAATAATAATGCTTTGAATAACAATGACACCAGGACGTGGAGACGGTAAGCTGTACATACGCACGTATGGTGACATGTCATTAAAAGGATGGATAAAATACTGAATATGGTTGTAACATATTTATAATAACATCAATGTATATATAAGATACTGGAGTTATTTTTATATAATGGAAATAACAAAGAAAGAGGAAGATGAAGAAGAAAGGAACTTGAAAGAGGGTGGTGAAAACATTACCTCTTCTTCGGGTTCTTCCTTTTGATTTGATCAAAAGGGATCCTTAGGTTGGAATTCTGACTAATGGAATGCCTCCATGATTAAGGGAGGATATTTTATAGGGTATATGGGTAGATTTTGGCGGAAACAAAAGGCTTTGAAGGTATGATGAATTTGTTATAAGTTGTGTCCTTTTATAAGGGGGAGGAGGGGCTCTTTAGAAAAAACATAAAGTATTAATTTATAATAAATTAATATTTTGTTTTTAATGGATCCAAAGTTGATTATTCAATGTATAAGGTGGTTATGGGTCAAAATAATTTAATCCAATATATTTAAACAGGTTTGGGTCACTATATTAACCTTATCATTTATATTTAACTCTTAGTTAAATAGTTTGCATTTACCATGTCACTTTGTATTTTTATATTATATCATTAATAAACTTACTATATAATTCCAAGAGACCCCCAAGTGGTCCATTAATGATACACTTATCATTATATAAGTCCTTTGGCCGAACCTTAGATTTTTAGGAATATAATATGAATTAATAATAGAATATTTGTTTTAAATACTATTTTATGTTTATTTTGATACTATTTAATAATTGATTTTTGTTAAAGTTTTAAAAAAATTATCAATTCAATAAAAATTCTTTTGAGAAATCTTAACATTTCATATTAACCAATAAAATTCGTGGATGGTATCAAAACTTTCATATTATATTTATTTTTGCATTTATAATACTAATTATTTGATTCTTTCATTAATAAAGAAAATATTGTATCATAATTTTGTCATAAATAAATTTAAGTATTCAATGTCCAAAAATTAAAATAAATAAAAATATGTAGGAAATCGTTTTATATTTATGATTAATATTTATAGTCGAACATATAACATATATAACCCTATTTAAAAATTGTTTCTCTAAAATATATATGCTTATGTCATTTTTGTATTTATATTAAAATTATTAATATAAGGTGTTATTATCACTTACAAGTGGATCCATGGGGTACCAAAATAGTCCCAAAGATTCCCATGGTCGGAAATGTATCAACCAATAGGGTTAGGACATGTTTTATCACTAATTATTATTTCGATTAAAAAAGTTGTTTTTAATTAAAATTTAGTAATTGTCACTGTTCATCAAAATTCGAAAGTTTTCAAAAAAGTACCAAAAATTCACCCTAAGATAATGTTGATATTAAAAATCAAAAAATGTAGTCCATTTTGGATAATAAAATGTATAAAATTTAAAAAATTGGGTATTACTATTCCTGACGGCTAGTTTGATTGGTTGTGGTGTGTGTTAGAACTCGAAGTTGCGTACAACACACGCTACTGTATTATTCAAAGAGAAGCGTACTATGGAATCTTGGCATGTCACATTCTCCCCTCCTTTAATAAATTTTATCCTCGTAATTTGAAATAATTTATCAAAAATAAAAGGTTGAAAATAGAAAATACCATTGGGAAAACCCACATCAAAAATTAGGATAATAAAATTTAGTCTTAATAAGAGGAAAAGGGAAATTAAAGGGTCACCACCAAATTATGATATCTATTTGGAGAACATTGGTGGAAATTAGAGACATATAATTGCTGAAAAAACATAAATATTTATAGGTAGTGATTGAGGTCATCAATCTCAAACAAGTATAAAATTGAGGGCCTTAAATTCATCAATTTATGATGATTTAAAATACCATCGGTTCAACAAAACATATGGTATTAGGATAAAATATTTTTGGTTTAATGATCCCTTCACTAAAGTATAATAATTAATTTATTCATATAATAAGAGAAGAAGAAAAATATATACTTGAAAAGTAGAGTCCCATCCTTTAACTAATTTCTACCATAAAGTCATCTTTCACTCTAAAAGATAATAAAACATAAAAATAATATTCTATTTATCCAATTCGTATAGGGTTAAAAAATGAATTTAAAATTCCTCTACCAGAATTTTTTTTAAAAAAGACTACATTATTCAATCCAGGACATCACCTGGGCCAGTGTTAGGTGATACATTCATGTCACCCTTTGGTTGCGGGTTCAAGTTTCGCGGTCTTACCGGACGTGATGGGTTACCGCCCGACCTCCGGGTTGTCCTTTTATGGCAATCCAAAAATAATCTCAAACTACAATTATCCAAAATACTTCTGTCCAAACTCACAGTCCAAAATTTATAAGGAAGGTAAACACAATGAAGATCCTTTTTGCCGCGTAATAACATGTGAACACCTTTATCATGTATTCTTTTGAAACACTGCAACATCTTGAATTACCATAAAAACTTATTGATTACATTCATGATCCCTTATTCCTTATAGAATATTGGATATACTACTTCTATAAAAAAATGTTGTCAACTCCAACAATGATGGAATATAAAAATCATTAATCATTTTCAAGGTAATCATGAATATCTAATATAATTTATCCAAATCAATCATGTATTATTCCAAAATCACTACCTTGGTATCAGAACCATATTTTGGTTTATCTTTCTCTCAACCATATATTTTCCAAAAATTTAACCTGCTATTGAGTCACTTTTCTTGGTTCCACACAATCCTACGTCCTTAATAAAATAGTATTGCAGTAGAATCCTTATATACTCTATAATTATTATAACTTGTACATCGTTGATACAATACACAAATGGCGCGATTCTTTAATAACAACATAAGAACTCTAATCATTCCTCCTCATCTGTGGTAGTATCATAACATGATTATTATCCAATAGCATCATTTGGGGAATACTCTGATGATTATGACATTGGTTTTCATAGGGTCCCAACTCCTTGCATATGAAGCATTGTACATTTCAAACCCTTTTCTTACCCTTCCAGTCACGTACTTGGTGTGATTTGTCTCCACACTTATAACAAACTCCCATTCCCTTTAGGCAAGTTCAGAGGTGTTTCTTCCCACAGTTATCACATATGGAAAAATCCTTATTTTCCCTCTTCCTTTTATCCATATTTCTCTCTTCCATCCTATTCTACGCTTGCTTCCCTTCAAAGCCATAGGACTCAGATAATTATTTAGTTATCTTATTAACACATGATACTATTTCTTCATATGTTGAGAATACATGGGAGACTATTTCCCTTCTAAATGTTGGCTTAATACCATGAAATAAATTATCCTTCTTACTCTTTGGATTATATGAATTGTTGGGGATCACATTCCTTCTACTGGGGGCCATTTCTATACAATGGCATAAACTAGGTCAGTTTATGAATTGCAATGAATAATTCCAAACATGTAAAATACCTAACATAAATTGAACTATTTATGGATATAATACATAATCATAAAGTTGTTTTCCTTGAGAGAAAGTATATATTCATAAACCATTCATAATGATTTGTAATGAAAATGAGAATTAACATAAGCATATCCCCCGGGAGTGTCGTAACCAAGTGTGCAGCAAGGCCCGTTGCCATGCACCAGTTCCCGTTTGAGTCTAGCTCAAAGCGTTGTTTTCAGGTTTTACCCCTAGGTACATCTTTGCCAGAGCCTCCTCTACCTGCTCATATCCAGACATGGATGTATTGCTCAGAAATCTCACAAAATATCTACAATACCAAAATTCTAGGATGTTCTTCTATACTAATCCTCAAAGTCCATCTTAGGTCTATGTGCTCTAATCAGAGTTGATCTAAATCTTGCTTCCAAGGTTTGTACTAAACTTCCTCTGATACCAACTATAACACCTCGACCCCAGTTACCCATAGTCGGTGCATTTTTACCTAACATTAGCATGATCACAAAATATCAAGTCTTGAAAGGCCGATTAGTTTAGTGGCCTTGGAATAACTAGATACATTCATAATGTTTACATTACATCATAAAGTGAAAACTACAACAACATCTTGTCTCCATGCTCATATCCCCTTATACTATCCCTAAAGGTAATTCATAAAATACTTCTTCACATCATGGGAAAAATAAAACATATAAAGGGGTCAGCTCAGATACTTAGTAAGGATAACAATACAACGAAAACTTTCATAAATAAGCATAAATATTTAAGGCAATGTATAACTAAAACAAAAGCCTTTTAAAAATGAACTCCATCGTAATATGGATAAAATGAAATGAAATAATTCCATTTACTTATTCACATGGATATTCTACTAGTCGAATAATCACATGCAATATCACTAACCACTTTTATAATGATGTAATGCATAATGCCGGACTATCATAACCACATAGTCAAGGCATTGTGCCAAGACTACAAATAACATTATGTCAAAGCCCTGTTCCAAGACACTAGTTTGTCTCATTAGACCTACCAATGCATCGAGGAGCTATAGTGTGATCAAACCATCACATACTAAGTCCAATGCATTCCCCATATGAATAGGTTTAAATATAACATTAACATTCGTATTAAAACTAGCATACGGAATTTCAATACATTCTCCATAAACCATGAATGGTATAAAAATAACACATCCACAATCAAACATATGACAAAACCTTCAATAAAATATGGAAGTTTTGTATCATAATAAATCAACTTCAAATAAGCTTAAAATCCATCAAAGGATGTTGACATAGAATAAATCAAAACTATTTGAGAGAAATATCTCTTTTTTGAAATAATTGAAAAGTCACACATTTATAAAGTAATTTAAAAGAGATTTTTGAATCAAAGTGTCCCACACCACTTTGATACCATTAAAAATAAATATCATTTTAAATCATTCATGTCCATATAAATAAATCCTTAAAATCATTTTTAAAACATGGACATTAATTAAAAAGATTTAGAAAGATAAATCTTTAAAACATTTAAAGTTCTGATCTTGATAAAGAGTACCTTTCACAAATTCTTAAAATATTCATTTTGAAATAATTTAAAACTCACATAATTACAAAATAAAACATTTACTTTGAAAATATTCTTATAATCTTGTAAGGGAAGCTTTGACGATTTTATAATTGCGGAAAATAGCTGCACCTGCCGTATAAGCTAAAAAAAAACATTCTTAACTTCATTTTGTCGAAACGGTTAAAAAGGACCTTGTTTGGAAAACGACGGAAATATTCCTTTATAAACATATTATAAAAGTCAAACAAGGGTATAAATGACATTAACTCGTAGTCCATAAAATAGTAAGAATGTTTTGAAATACATTATTAAGAAACATGGATGTGGATGATATATAGGTCCCATTAGATAATTACGTATAAACAACCTCGGATAATGAAGAGATTGTGAAATAAACCCTAACATGTAATTTTCCTTTGAAGAGGGTAGGTTAACCTCCTGTATAATGGTGAAATTATTTTTAATTAATTATACAAGAATCATATACATTAATATGTAATCATATATGATCTTTTACCATTTCTTTGTTAATAATATCTTTGTATTATCGTCGTTATGGGTGTTAACAGAACCGTTTTTATTTATTTTATTTGTTATGTGAGTCATAATAATTATGGTTGGGATGTATCTTATTCATATCCTGAATTATATCACGTATTTATAAATTATATTTAATCATGAAATGAAAATTAGTCTTGAATGGATACGATGGGGAATTATTCTCATCACTTTCGTGGAGACGGTAGTCCGTACTTATGCACGAGTGACAATATCATTATTTTGATATTAAAATAATACATAATTGGATGTTATATCATATATACATAATAATTATAATATTATGTCTCTTTATTAATTCAATTACACATCATTATCATACCCATCCAAATAATAATGTTTTAAATAACAACTACACCACGACGTGGAGACGGTAAGCTGTATGTACGCACGTATGGTGACATGTCATTCATAGGATGGATAGAATACTAAATATGGTTGTACCATATTTATAATAATATCACAGTACATATAACATACTGTTGTTATTATTTTATAATGGAAATAAGAAAGAAAAAGGATGTTGAAAAAGAAAGGAACTTGAAAGAGGGTGGTGAAAACATTACCTCTTTTTCAGGTTCTTCCTTTTTATTCGATCAAAAGGGCTCCTTAGGTTGACATTATAACTAAAGGAAGGCCTCTAGGATAAAGGTAAGATATTTGAGAGGTTATTTGGGTAGAGTTTGGCCGAACCAAAAGGCTTTGAAGGTATGAAGAATTGGTTATAAGTGGTGTCTTTTTATAAGGGGGAGGAGGGGCTCTTTAGGAAAAACTTAAAGTATTAATTTATAATAAATTCATATTCGGTTTCTAATGGCTCCCAAGTAGATTAATCAAATTCTATGGTGGGAATGGGTCGAAATACTTTCATCCAATAGATTTTAGACAGGTTTGGGTCACTATATTAACCTTATCATATATATTGAACTCTCAGTTAAATAGTTTGACATTTACCATATAACTTTGTATTTTTTTTATTATATGGTTAATAAAGAAACTATATACTTCCAGGCTACCCCCATGTGATCCATTAATGATAAAACTATAATTATATAAGTCCTTTGGACGAAAATTATATTTTTCGGAACAAAAAATGAATTAATAATATAATATTTGTTTTAAAAACTCTTTTATGTTAATTTTGTTACTATTTAATAATTGATTTTTTTAAAGTCCTAAAAACATTATTAATACAAACCAAATTTATTTAAGCAATCCTAACATATCATATTAACCAATCAAATTTGTGGATAGAATAAAAAATTTCAAATTATATTTATTTTAACATTTATAATACAAATTATTTGATTCATTCATTAATAAGGAAAATACTGCATCATTATTGTGTCATAAATAAATTTAATTATTCAATGTCTAAAAATTATAAATAAAATACTATTATGTAGGAAATTGTTTTATATTTCTAATGAATATTTTTAGTTGAAATTATAACATATATTACCCTATGTAAAAAATTATTTTCTAAAATATATATGCTTATGTAATTTTTGTATTTATTTTAACTTTATTAATATAATGTGTCATTATCACTTACAAGTGGATCCATGAGGTCCCAAAATCGACCCAAATATGACCATGATCGGACATGTATCAACCAATAGGGTTAGGACATGTTTTATGGTAATTTAATATTATTATAATATTATTGGTTTACCCTTATTTACTGGATTTACCCTTTAACCATGGTAAATAAAATATTTACCGAAATAATTATTCAAAATGTCTAAAAATATGTGTTACCTATTTACACAATTTGGGAATACGGATTCCAAATATGGAATCCATTTTTCCAAATTCAAAACACAGAAGTGGCAGAAATTAATTTAAAATTAATTCCCGCTGTCAAAACTAAAAGCGTGTTTTTAAGAAACAATAACTATCCAAAGATTGACACTTGTTTATGTCCAGTTTAAATGTGAAATTATGTCCAATGACCAGCATTGGATTGAATGGTAAAAATATATTATAAATATACTTTAAAACCACTCAAATTCATAATTTATCACTATTAATTATTTCGATTCAAAAAGTGGTTTTTGATTAAATTTTATTAATTTTCACTGTTCCTCAAAATATGAAAGTTATCAGAAAATTACCATCAATTTACCCAAAGCTAAATTTGATATTATGAATCCAAAAATGAAGTCCATTTTGACTGAGAAAATGTATAAAATTTCAAAAAGTCAGTATTACTTTTCATAATGGCTAGTTTGATTGGTTGAGGTGTGTGTTAGAACTCGAAGTTGCGTACAACACACGCTAATGTATTATTCAAAGAGAAGCGTACTATGGAAGATTGGGGTGTTACATGAAGAAATGTTTCGATAATGTAATAGGTAGGTTGTATATATAAATAATTGACAATTCAATTTTTCAATGTTAATTATGGAATGAAAGAAAGTAAAATTTATCTTAAAACAATGATACTTATATTTTGAATTCCTTATTATTTAATCATATATAATTATATATATTATTATTGTGATGAAAAATTAATCGCATCGCTTTGAAGAGGCGGTAGTTCACACATCCATGAACCATGTTTTCACTTTTATTTTTTTTCAAAATAGTAATAATGAAAATGACATATTATTTTATCATAAAGGAAATTATTACATGAATATCATAATTATATAATTTTTATTATATATATTAAAAAATATATTAATTATTAATCCATAATATTTAGAGATAGGAAATAGAATAATCCATTCATGGAGATGGTATGGTGCACGTACACATAGACACTACATCCATTATCTTCTTATTTTAAAAGAATGAATGTTAAATTATATTTATTTATATTATAATTTAATTATAATATATATTTCATATATATTTAATATTTTTATAAAAATCATATTTAATATATTCCATTTAATATGTGAACTAATAATATCGCTTTGAAGAGGTGGTAGCCCCGACATCCATAAATGATGTTATCGTATTTCAACACAATGAAAAGAATGAAGGTGTGTGTTATATATTAACTAAATATGAATAAAGAAATTATATATCATATATATCATAAATGAAAAATAATTACATCATTATTCTCAACCGTTAAATGTGGAAAAGTAAGAATGAATGACATCTATTTGCGAGGGAGTATAATACCGTACACACGAACGATGATTGTGTATCCCATTTGATGGAAGTGTGTGAACTTTTATGTCTAAATATTAGAATAAAAAAATATCATTATATTTTTTTATTAATTTTTTTATTAAATAATAATTATAAATGATTAATTGAAGTAGTACAAAAGAAACAAAAAAAAAATTCTTGTCAAAGAACGTTAACTCTTTTCTGGGTGACTCCTTTTGGTTTATATCAAATGAAGTCCTATTTTGGCTTCCATCCCAATGGGAGGCCTCTAAGATGAATATATGGATGATTTGAGATTAATTTTGAATATTTTCTATGATAAAAACATCTTTAAATATGTGAATAATTAAGAGCGATGAGTTTGTTTTTTACTGGAGGAGGAGTGACATTCTTTAAAATATAACATGGTAAACACAATTGGGAGGTATCAATAACATCACATGCATAAAATAAGGGTATTGTTTCTATAGAAGGTAGGTTAAATTCTAAATATGTCCAAATATTGTCTAATGGAAGTTTTTCCATGGTATTTGGCATCGTAAGACAACGTTTAACTACTAAGTATACTAGTTGTTACCTTAATTACTATAATCAGTAATAATTAATTTCACTAATTATCAATGAAAAAAAATGAATTGTACCTTAATAGATATTATAAAATATGATTATTTCAATTTTTTTATCCATTTTTACCAATTTTAAACACTTATGTGTCAAAAATAAATTTAAATTTAATCTCACATACCGGATGGAAAAATCAGTTTTTAAAGTGGAAATGTTCATATTTTCACCAAATTTTTATAATGAAATTCAATATTAAAATGGTTAAATGAAGCATAACGTATTAATATATTTACATGTTATATAATACTAATTTAAAACTAATTATAAATATAATTTATCACTATAAATAATTGAGACTGAAAGTTTAATTTCAATTAAAATTCAATATTTTCACTATTCATAAAAATTAAACATTGCAATAAAATACCAAAAGATAAACCAAAGATAATTCTAATGTTATTCTTCCATAAAATAATTATACTTTGAAAAATAAAATTTTTAAATTTTAATTTTAAATAGGTTTGACATTATTCTTCCAAAAAATGTCTTTATAAAAATATAGCATTTTTTGCATAAAATAGGGTTTATTTTTATATTATAAATATCCAAACTATTTGATGAATGTAAAAAAATTAATTTAGTATATAAAATATAAATTCATTTATGATCATTCAATAGTAGTTATAATTTAATTTATCATGATAAAACATATTACTAGGCATGAACATGTTTTTTTTTCATAAAAACAAATCCTTTATATTCAATTGGGTTCTATATTCATTCATAACACCAAATAATTATATAAACATATGTATAAAATATTTTAAATTTTTTTTAGTCATTTTCATACATTAAATTATAAAATATTTTTGATAAATATCATATTAAATAATGATATTAGTAAAAAAAATCGGTTGGTAAAACTTGATCATGCACGTACTGATAGCCAATATCAGTGTTCCATATAGAGAACGCTAATAATAATGTAGAATGTAATGCCATATATTCTCAATGCAATTCCCTGACCCCAGTTACCTAGAGTCAGTGCGTTATTGCATAAAAATGTCATGATCACAAAAGGTCAAGTCTCGAAAGACCGATTAGTTTATTAGCCTTGGAAACACTAGATACATTCATAAGTCTTACATTACATCAAAAAGTAAAACAAAACTACAACAAAATCTTGTCTTCATATCCTCTCATACTATCCCTACAGGTCATTCATAATATACTTCTCACATCCTGGAAAAATTAAAACATTAAATGGGTGATCTCAGATGCTTAGTAAGGATAACAATATAGAAAAAGCTTTCACAAATAAACACAAACATTTAAGATAATGTATAACTAAAACAAAAGCCTCTTAAACTTTAACTTCAACGTATTATGGAAAATGTAAAATGAGATAATGCCATTTACTTGTTGACATGGATATTCTACTGGTCGAATAACCACATACAATATCAATAACCACATTCATAATGATGGAATGCATAATGCCAGACTATCATAACCACGTATCCAAGGCCTCGTGCCAAGACTACAAATAAGATTTTGTGAGGGCATCGTGCCAAGACACTAGTTTGTCTCATGAGACCTGCCGATGCAATTTTATTAGAATATAATTACATTTAAAATTGCTCAAATATACTCTAGTGTTTTCTAAAAACATTATTCAATCTTTTGAAAACAAAATAACTAATTCTGAGACTGCTCGACTAATTACAGGCCATGATGGATCCACACCCAATCCCTTCCTGTCTACCACACTCGAGAGTCGGTTTTTCTGAAAACATTATTAAGCTTGCGTTAAATACGTATATATTTTCACTGGATATTCATACATTTGAGAGAAATATCTCTCTCTCTTTTTTAAATCATTTAAAAATGTCATGGCTTGCAGAGGAAGACGAAACTAAAACAATGGACATGGCGGTGAAGAATTCATTGTCGCCGCATACGTACGACAAAAAAAACATTAATTTTTGTCATTTAGTAAAATGCTTCGTATAAAAATATTCCTTTTGAATAAAAGTAAAAGTCAAAGGGTTTTATACACTGTATAATGTAAAGTTTTGTATAAAACAAAATATTTTTCAATAAAAGGAGATTGAGAAGAAGTCCCTTACAAATATAATTTTTTAAATAAAATAGATCTATTATGTGTATTGACTATAAGTACACATAAAGAATGTAAAAATACAATATATGATATAATAATATCATGACATAATTTTAAAGTACGAGATTAACCCAATGAATGGAAATTGGATTAAGAAGTTCCCTTACAAAGATCATTTTTTTAAAATAAAATAAATCTATTATGTGTATTCACTATAAGTACACATAAATAAAGTACAAATACAAGATAGGACATAATAATATCATGACATAATTTTAAAGTAGGAGATTAACCCAAAGAATAGAAATTGGGTTAAGAAGTTCCCTTACAAAGATATTTTTTAAATAAAATAGATCTATTATGTGTATTGACTATAATTACACATAAAGAAATTAAAATTACAATATAGGACATAATAATATCATGACATAATTTGAATGTATGAGATTAACCCAAAGAATGGAAATTGGATTAAGAAGTTCCCTTACAAAGATCATTTTTTTAAAATAAAATAAATCTATTATGTGTAGTCACTATAAGTACACATAAAGAAAGCACAAATACAATATAGGACATAATAATATCATGAAATAATTTTAAAGTAGGAGATTAACCCAAAGAATGGAAATTGGGTTAAGAAGTTCCCTTACCTCGTGTCCGACTTGACTCGACCGCTCTTTAACCTGCTGAATAATAAACTAGAGTTAATCTCTACTTTCTTAAGAACCTTTTTCAAGTTCATTATCCCTTTTATATAAATTATTACAATGTTACGAAAATTATGTAGTCATTTAAGTTAATAACGGTCATTTTATCGATCTTTGGTACTTGAGTCAAAAATAAACTTCTTATAATTACAAGTTGTTCTTGTGGTGAGATATCCATTATATCCAGAATTATATTCATGATATAGATATCATATATATCATATATATCGAGTATATACATGAATTTATAATATTACATAACATTTAGAGGTAAGAAATAAAATGCACCGTTCATGGAGACGGTAAGCCGTACGTACGCATGAACGCTACTTTAATTTCTATTTTATATTTAATGGAATGAAATTATAATTATATAAAGGTATGATATAATTATAGTATAATATAATATATAATATCATTTACTCCATCCTTTATACATCCCACATATGAAATTAACGATTCAAATCACTTTGAGGGGGCGGTAGTCCGCACTTCCTAAAATGAAAATATCGCGTTTACCCATAATGGAAACCATAAAGGTATGAAATAAATGAAAAATACATAAGATTAAGTAAAGTATAAACATATTATATATCATATATAAATATAGTGACATATTAATGTCCACCTATGAAGGTGTTATATGAGTGTTGAACAATCATCGTTTCGTGAGGCATAAATTCGCCATCCACAGAAACAGTAGGTTCTTTAACCATTAGATGTAGGTGTGTGTAAGTGTAGCTCGAATCCTTATTACAACAACATCCTAGTATATGTATGATACTGGTGTTGTAACAAAAGAAATGAATAAAATATTTTAGGGGGTTGTAGAAGCAAAATAAAACATAAGAACACAAGAGAAAACACTACCTTTAAAACGGGTAACTATTTTTGATTTGAGGTCAAAGGCTCTCTTGGGAAGACTTCTGACCAATGTGAGGACTATAGGAGTAAGAGTGGGAAGTGGAGAGTATTTGGGAAGATTTTTTCCAAGCCAAATGGCTTGGAAGGTGTGAATAAGGTGGTAGTGGTGGGGGCCTTTTATAAGAGGAGAGGAGGGGCACTCTTGGAAAGTCATGTAATGTTACTTTATTATATAACGAGTTTCAGATTCTATAGGTCCCACACTTATATATTTCTAGGAAAAGGTGATAAGGGTTCGAAATATACTCATCCAATAAGCTTTGGACAAGTGAAATTCTTATATTTTACATTATCTTTCCATTTTATTATAATCGTTAATTAATGAGGTAATCGTTGCATCATCATGGTGTCATAAATAATTTAATTTATTTAATGTCTAAAAATTATAAAAAAAATATCATGTTGTAGGAAATCGTTTTATCTTTCTAATTAATATTTATAGTCAAAATATATGACTTGTATTACCCCATTTAAAAAATTTTTTAGTAAAGCAACTCATGTTTGTGACATTTTTATTTTAACATTAAATAAAATGTTTTTAATGTCATTTTCCTAGCAAAGTGGCTCCATGGGGTCCCCAAGTTGACCCATTGATTTTATTAGTTGGAAATGACTCATCCAATAGGGGTAGGACATGTTTCAAGATCATTTAATATTATTATAACACTATCTTTACCTTAAATTTCACTAATTACCTTTAATCGCGATTAATTAAACATAAAAGTTACTATTAACCAAAAATTATTTTAATCCCATTGAACCAAATTTTAAATCTTAATGACAACCATGTATGTCAGATTTTTGAAAATCAAATCACAGAAGTGTTAATGTTTCATTTAAACGAAAAATCAGTTATTTAACTACCACTTAGTGGTTTCACTATTCATCAAAAATTGAAGTTTTTTCAGAACAAT
Source organism: Viscum album (assembly GCA_963277665.1). Lineage (NCBI taxonomy): Eukaryota > Viridiplantae > Streptophyta > Magnoliopsida > Santalales > Viscaceae > Viscum > Viscum album. The sequence continues at coordinate 1,508,564,356 of OY728158.1, forward strand.
GCCAAAATTTCACCATAAGCGATAATTGATTTTCCAAATTCAAAAATGATGCCTATTTTAAAAAATTCCAAACATAAGAGTTGCATTAATTAATTTTATAATTAATTCCCACAGTCACAATAAATAGCGTGTTTTTTAGAAACAATATATATCAAAAGATTGACAATGTTTATATCCAATTTCAAAGTGAAATTAATTCTAATGAACACCATTGGATGAAATGGTAAAAATATATTCTAATTATAATATAAAACCACTCAATATTATAATTTATCACTATAAATTATTTTGATTAAAAAAGTTGTTTTTAAGTATTTTTCACTATTCATAAAAAATTGGAAGTTCTCAGAAAAATACATAAATTTCAACATAGGCTAATTTCTATATTCCGAATCCAAAAATGAAGTTCATTTTGAAATATAAAATATATATAATTTCAAAAAGTGAGTATTACTATTCATAATAGCTATTTTGATTGGTCACGGTGCATTAGAATCTCGGACTTGTGTACAATGTAAGCTATTGCATTATTGAAAAAGAAGCGTATCGTGGAAGCTCAGGGTGTTACATTATCCCCTCCTTCAATAAATTGCGTCCTCTCAATTTGAAATTTTTCTTTGAAAATAAAAGGTTGAAAATAGAAAATACCTTTGTGGAAAACCCACATCGGAAATAGGGTTAATAAACATATAACATTAAAATAAAGAAAGAGAGGTACAAAGGTGACCCGAGATAGACCATACTAGGATTATATGAAAATATGGATATAGAGGAAAAAAAACCATCATGGTCTGAAGGTGAGTTGTATAAAATAGGATTAGGATAATGCTAACCACAAGAAAATCACAAACTTGTGATTGGTTAAATGGTCATTAAATCCCCAGTTGGAAAAGTTTACCGACAACATTTTTGTTTTAAGTTACCTTTCATAAAGTTGAGGAATTTATTTAAGAGATTTACTAAGAATGTAAGGAAACATACTTACATGTCATGTAGACTTTCATTCTTTAATAAATTTTTACCAAAACCCCATCTTTCACTCCAAATGGTAACAGAACTCAAAAATATTCTATTTATCCTAATTGTATAAGGTTCAAAATATTACCACATACCAATTAGATTAGGAAAACTCTTTTCTAATAACCAGGGACTTCCTGTAGGCTAGTGGTAGGTAATAAAGGCATGTCGTACTATGGTTGTGGGTTCGATTCCTGCAGCTTTGTCCGACACGACGGGTTATCCCTCAACCTGCAGGTTGTCCTTTTCTTAAAACTATAGTATTATAATATTCCAAAAATAATCTTCAGAAATGTTTTAACCTTAAAAAATACTATCCAAAGATCAAATTAATCCATTCCAACCTTTATAGTTATCCAAAATACCTATGTCCATACTTTCTCTAAAATGTCTCTAAATTCCAAAATCAATTGTAACATCAGATTCCCCAAACAAATTAATGTTTCTATTATTGTCACATACTAAAAATATGATTACCTTTATCACATTAAAACCTTAATGATACAACAAGTACTGCAGTACAATACTTATATATATATATCACATTATCCTTATAACCAGAATATAATCCTTGAGTCCAAAAGCACCAATACATTAATTATTCCACTTCAACTATAGTAACAACATAAGATTGTCCTTGATCCCTTGGCCTTTTCTGAGGTAAGTTTCCCTGACTCTTAGGACATTCATTTGCATAATGACTAATTTCCCTACAATTGTAGCATTCAACATTGATAGTCTCTTTCTTTCCCTTGCAATCAAGAGCCTGGTGACCTTTTTCTCCACATTTAAAACAAACTACCATTCCTTTTAGGCTAGTACCGGGGTGATTTTTCCCACAATTATTGCGTAATGGAAAATCCTTCTTTCCATTTTTCCCTTTATCTATCTCTTGTTCCACCATTATCTTCCTCTCTTGCTTTACTTTATTGTCATAAGATTTAGAGAATTACTTTTTTGTCTTGATAGCACATGAGACAATACCTTTGTACGACGAGAAGGTTTGTGAGAATAATGTTCGAAGGAGAAATGGTTTTAACCCATCAAAGAAACGATCAATATTACTTCTTGGGTTACATATATAATCTACAGCATGCCTCGCTAACCTTGTAAAGTTAGCCTCATACATTGTGACATTCTCATCATCCTCCTACCTCAGACTCAGAAATTGCCTTTCCATATCTGCTCGATGGTCATGTGGAAAGTATTTTTCTAAGAAAATTTCCCTACACTTCCTCCATTCCATACATGATAATTCTTCGTCTTCCTTTATGTTTTGAATCAGCGACCACCATTGATCGGCATCTCCATTGAGGCTGTAAACTTCCATGATAACCTTTTCAATTTCACTACTCCCCAAGGCATGGAATATTTTCTCTAATGAGTTTATCCATTGCTCAGCTAATAATGGATTTGTACCCCCATTAAATGTTGGCGGTTACTGCCTCATGAAGCGGTCTAACATTGATCCTCTACGTTGCGTATCAGGGTTCTCTATACGAGTAAGGTTATCATTCATAACCTGAGTGAGTTGTCCTATTATGGTAATAAGTTGATCAGTACCAGTTGTATATCCAGCTCCATAATAATTATCTTGAGCAGGAGGGTAATCCCTACATGGAGTGTGTGCATTGATACGGTTTCCATTCCTTCCACTAGGAACCATTTCTAAAAAATGTCATAAACTAGATTAGTTTATGAATTGAAATAAATAATTCCATACTTGTAAAACACTTAACATAAATTGAACTATTTATGGATATGATCCATAATCGTAAAAAGAAATGTTTTCTTTGAGGAAGTATATACTCATAAAACCTTTATAATGGTTTGTAAAGAAAATGAGAATTATCCAAAGAATATCCTCCGGGAGAGTCGTAACCAAGAGTGCAGCAAGGCCCGTTGTCATGCAGAAGTTTCCGTTCGAGTCTAGCTTAAAGCGGTGTTTTCATGTTTTACCCCTAGGTAAATCTGTTCCAGAGCCGCCTCTACTTGCTCATATCCAGACAGGGATGTATTTCTCGGAAAACTCACAAAATCTCTATAATACCAAAATTATAGGAAGATATTCTATACTAATCCTCAAATTTTATCTTAGATCTATGTGCTCTGATCAGAGTTTATCTAAATATAGCTTCCAAGGTTAGTACTAAACTTCCTCTGATACCAACTGTAACGCCCCAACCCCAGTTACCCAGAGTCAGTGCGTTATTGCGTAACATTGGCATGATCACAAAAGATCATGTCTCGAAAGAAAGATTAGTTTAGTAGCCTTGTAAACACTAGATACATTCATAAGTCTTACATTACATCAAAAAGGAAAACAAAACTATAAAAACATCTTGTCTTCATATACTCTCATACTATCCCTGTAGGTCATTCATAATATACTTCTTCACATCCAGGAAAAATTAAAACATTGAAGGGGTGATATCAGATTCTTAGTAAGGATAACAATATAGCGGAAGATTTTATAAATAAACATAAACATTTAAGATAATGTATAACTAAAACAAAAGCCTTTTAAACATAAACTTCAACGTAATATGGAAAATGTAAAATGAGATAATGCCATTTACTTATTGACATGGATATTCTGCGGGTCGAATAACCACATGCAATATCAATAACCACTTTCTTAATGATGGAATGCATAATGCCAGACTATCATAACCATGTAGCCAAGGCCTCGTGCTAAGACGAAAAATAAGATTTTGTCAAGGCCTCCTACCAATACACTAGTTTTTCTCATGAGACCCGCCGATGCAATTTTTTTTAGAATATAATTACCTTTAAAATTGCTCAAATATACTCCAATGTATTTATGAAAACATTATGCAAGCTTCTGAAAACAAAATAACTAATTCTAAGACTACTCGACTAATTACAGGCCATGATGGGTCCATGCCCAATCCCTTCCTGTCTACTATACTCAAGAGTCAGTTTTTCTGAAAACATTTTTAAGCTTGCGTTAAATACGTATACATTTTCACTAGATTTTCATAAATTGGAGAGAAATATCTCTCTCTTTTTTTAAATCATTTAAAAATGTTATGGCTTGTAGAGGAAGCCGAAACTCAAATAATGGTCATGGAGGCGAAGAAGTCTTTGTCGCCGCATACGTACGACAAAAAATATTAATTTTTGTCATTTAGTAAAATGCTTCGTATAAAAATATTCCTTTTGAATAAAATTAAAATTCAAAGGGGTTTATACACCGTATAATGTAAAGTTGTGTTTAAAAGAAAATATTCCTCAATAAAAGAAGATTGATAAGAAGTCCCTTATAAAGATCATTTTTAAATAAAATAGATCTATTATGTGTATTGACTATAAGTACACATAAAGAAAGTAAAAATACAATATAGGACATAATAATATCACGACATAATTTGAAAGTTTGAGATTAACCCAAAGAATGGAAATTGGATTAAGACGTTCCCTTACAAAGATCATTTTTTTGAAATAAAATAAATCCACTATGTGTAATCACTATAAGTACACATAAAGAAAGTAAAAATACAATATAGGCCATAATAATATCATGACATAATTTTAAAGTAGGAGATTAACCCAAAGAATAGAAATTGGGTTAAGAAGTTCCCTTACAAAGATCATTTTTTAAATAAAATAGATTTATTTTGTGTATTGACTATAAGTACACATAAAGAAAGTAAACATACAATATAGGACATAATAATATCATGACATAATTTGAAAGTATGAGATTAACCCAAAGAATGGAAATTGGATTAAGAAGTTCCCTTACAAAGATCATTTTTTTAAAATAAAATAAATCTATTATGTGTATTCACTATAATTACACATAAAGAAAGTACAAATACAATATAGGACATAAGAATATCATGACATAATTTTAAAGTAGGAGATTAACCCAAAGAATGGAAATTGGGTTAAGAAGTTCCCTTACCTCGTGCCCGACTTGACTCGACCGCTCTTTAACCTCCTGAATAATAAACTAGAGTTAATATCTACTTGTTTAAGAACCTTTTTCAAGTTCATTATCTTTTTTATATCACTTATTACAATATTACAAAAATTATGTAGTCATTTAAGTTAATAACGATCGTTTTTTCGATCTTTGGTACTTGAGTCAAAAATAAACTTCTTATAATTACAAGTTGTTCTTGTGGTAAAATATCCATTATATCCATAATTATATTCATGATGTAGATATAATATATATCATATATATCCAGTATATACATGAATTTATAATATTACATAACATTTAGAGGTAAGAAATGAAATGCACCGTTAATGGAGACGGTCAGCCATACGTACGCATGAACGCTACTTTCATTTCTATTTCGTATTTAATGGAATGAAATTATAATTATATAAAGGTATGATATAATTATAGTATAATATCATATATTATATCATTTAATCCATCCTTTATACATCCCACATATGGAATTAACGATTCAATGCACTTTGAGGGGGCGGTAGTCCGCACTTCCTAAAATGAAAATATCGCGTTTACCCATAATGGAAACCATAAAGGTATGCCATAAATGAAAAATACATAAGATTAAGTAAAAAAAAACATATTATATATCATATATAAATATAGTGACATCTTAATGGCCACCTTCGAAGGTGTTATATGAGTGTTGAACAATCATCATTTCGTGAGGCAGAAATTCGCCATCCACAGAAACAATATGTTCATTAACCATTAGATGTAGGTGTGTGTAAGTGTAGCTCGAATCCTTATTATAAAAATATTTTAATATATTGATAATACTGGTGTTGTTACAAAAGAAATGAATAAAATATTTTAGGGGGTTGGAGAATCAAAATAAAACATAAGAACACAAAAGAAAACACTACCTTTAAAACGGGTAACTCTTTTTGATTTGAACTCAAAGGCTTCCATGGGAAGACTTTTTCCCAAAGTGAGGATTATATGAGTAAGAGTGGGAAGTTGAGAGAGTATTTGGGCAGAGGTTGGCTGATCCAAATGGCTTGGAATGTGTGATTAAGGTGGTAGTGGTGGGGGCCTTTTATAAGAGGAGAGGAGGGGCACTCTTGGAAAGTCATTAAATGTTACTTTATTATATAATGAGTTTCGGATTTTAAAGGTCCCACACTTATATATTTAGAGGATAAGGTGATAAGGGTTCGATATATACTCATCCAATAGGATTTTGACAAGTGAAATTCTTATATTTGACATTATCCTTCCATTTTATTAAAATCGTTAATTAATGAGGTAATCGCTGCATCATCATGGTGTCATAAATAATTTAATTTATTTAATGTCTAAAAATTATAAAAAAAATATCATGTTGTAGGAAATAATTTTATATTTCTAATGAATATTTATAGTAAAAAATATGACTTGTTTTACCCCATTTAAAATTGTTTTAGTAAAAAAACTCATGTTTGTGACATTTTTATTTTAACATTAAATAAAAAGTTTTTTATATCATTTTCGTACCAAAGAGGCTCCAAGGGGTCCTCAAGTTGACCCATGGATTGTCTTGGTCGGTCATGACTCATACAATAGTGGTAGGACATGTGTCAAGATCATTTCATATTATTATAACATTATCTTTACCTTAAATTTCACTAATTACCTTTAATCGCGATTAATTAAACATAAAACTTACTATTCACCAAAAATTATTTTAATCCCATTGAACCATATTTTACTTCCTAATGACAACCATGTATGTCGTATTTTTGAAAATCAAATCACAGAAGTGGTAATGTTTCATTTAAACGAAAAATCAGTTTTTTAACTACCACTTAGTGGTTTCACTATTCATCAAAAATTGATGTTTTTCAGAATAATGCCAAAATTTCACCCTAAGCTATAATTGATATTCCGAATTAAAAAATGATGTCTATTTTAAAAAATCCCAAACCTATAAGTTTCATTAATTAATTTTATAACTAATTCTCGTTGTCACAACAAATAGCGTGTTTTTAAGAAACAATATATAACAAAATATTGACAATTGTTTATATCTAATTTCAAAGTGAAATTAATTCTAATGAAAACCATTGGATGAAATGGTAAAAATATATTCTAATTATACTATAAAACCACTCAATATTATAATTTATCACTATAAATTATTTTTATTAAAAAAGTTGTTTTTAAGTATTTTTCACTATTCATAAAAAAATGGAAGTTCTCAGAAAAATACCAAAAATTCAACATATGCTAATTTCTATATTCCAAATCCAAAAATGAAGTTAATTTTGAAATATAAAATATATATAATATCAAAAAGTGGGTATTAATATTCATAATGAATATTTTGATTGGTCGCGGTGCGTTAAAATCTCTAACTTGCGTACAATGCAAGCTATTGCATTATTGAAAAAGAAGTGTATCGTGGAAGCTCGGGGTGTTACACTCAATGTTTTGTAAAGCATAATATTCATTTGGTGTTGTGTATAAATCAATATAGTAATAAAATTATATTTATTCTAAAACATAAATATTATAATGTTTTTGGGTTTTACACATTGATCCTGAGATGAATATTATAAATTTGTTCACCATATTTCATATTAAATATACTATATTTAATAATATATTTATTAAAAATATTTTTTTGGGATATGATGTTTCTTCATGGAAGGTGTCTAGAATTTAAAATGTAGTGGTATGGATAGATATTCTATTAAACTCTTCATCTGTAAATTAAAATAAACAGAATTCATAGATACATTGTAATTATTATAAGATTATTTTGTAGCATCAATAAATTCAAGTATAGTTTTTTAGTTAGTTCATATTTATTTTCAATGATATTCCAAATTTCAAAACCAATTTGTTAAATATTCATTTTCATTTGAATCTTCTATTGAGCAGAATTTGTACCATTAAAATAATGAGGCGGATTAGAGGCAATTCATTCTTGTATCTTATTATCTATAAATATTTGTATTTTTACCAAAAAAAAACATAATATAAATATATAGAAACTATATCTCTAAAAAAAGTTATTTTGAAAAAATCATATGATACAAAACGTTGTTCAGAGTGTGTAACTCATGGGGTGTGAATTGAGTTCCCAATTAAATTTCAATTCAAAAATAATTTAAAACTTGAATCACCCAATTTAATAAAAACCATAGTCAATAAAAAATTAAAAATATATAATGTTATTATTCAAATAACATCTAAAAGAAGGATCAATGATTTTCACTAATAATCATGGAAATAACATTAACTTTTGAAACCAAATTACTTGATAAAACTCCCTATATAGAACAATAATTAAGATTAAATATCATAGTAATGATATGATACGTATTTTAAAATAGATATAGTTTTTAACTTTGAAACAAATATAAATATTAATAAAGCACACAGTAAAACATATATAAGGTGTTTAGTCTCAATTTGAGACTTGATCCCTCTAACTGGGAATCACCTTCTATCAAGAAGTTTCTTAAACCATAGAATTGATCCACAACCTGTATTTAGTTTTACAAAAAACACAAAAAAAACATTATCCATGAAAAAATCATCTTCCACTGTTATATGTGTTATAAAAACATATAGCGGTCACACATGAACTCTTGCATAGTTTTCATGGGTATACAAATGAATAAATTTGAGATAGTGTGTTAAGCACTCTATAGTTATGTAAAGTAGTTTATGTTTTACTGATAAAGATAATATAAAAAAACAAATCTCACATGTAAATCATAAACAAAAATAGAAAATGATTATATATGAGATCTGTGATGCTACTCAATCAGAATAGATTTAGTTATTCAATGGTTATCAAATATTTTCTTGAACGGATCTCTAATAGGTTGAAAGAAATTTGTAGTAAAAAATAATGAATAATAGGTCTGTATAATACTCTTATGTTTAGTTTATACATTTAATAATTCATTCCACAAATAATTGTATTGGGGGATTTTAATTATATGTGTTTGAATATCAATATTCCCTATGATTATATCAGTTCATGTATAACTACTAATGGGCCTCTACATGCATGAGGGAGTACTTATGATTTCATATTTCTCCATGTCCAATTATCCATTATTGAATAATAATTATAAATCCTACAACATCATATTGAGAAACAATCAGTAAATTCATAATTTTTATTTAATACATCCATTCATTTCATTAACAATAATTATTTTTAAATCCACATGTGGACGACTATATTTTCTTCCTTGAACATTCACTTGGAGGAATTAAATTTGAAAAATATTTTTGAAAGAAACAGTATAATTTATTTGGGTAGATCTCTAAAAAGATAACTATTCAAGAGGTATATTTTCACTAGAAGTATATGAACTCTAGTGGAAGATGGGTTCAATTGGAAGATGCGTTTTAGCAGAAGCTCGTCCTGATGGTAACATTAGTGAACGACATCATAAATTGCAGTAACACATTCCAAGTAGACATGATAACGGTATATGAAATGATGGTAAATCTATCAAGAAGTAGATCTATTTGGTGGGATATATATTAAGTGGTAGATCTCTTAGAAATAGATCTGTCACTAGTATATTTAGTCGATCTAAATGTAGATTGACACATAACCAAGATTGTTTTTGAAGTTACATATTTAATTATATAATACCAAAAATTATTGAGATTTTTAGAAACATATACAACTTTATTTGTGATCTTTAAATCTAAGGAGGATTTAAGAATGTTTAAAAAATAGTCACGGTTACAGCATTTTGTGGTGGTGCTACATGAAATTATTGTAGATAGAGGGATGTTCCCTAAAAAATATAGTATAATTAATAGTTATAATTTTAAATTGAACTAAAAAAATTAATAACAGAAACATTGATATAGATATTAAATAAGGTATATATGTATGGTACACATATACACAAATTTAAGAGCTACATGAGAATAATAGGTAATAAATATTTAGAATAACATCTGGAATTCGTATCCAAAAATTCATAAAAGTGGAATCAAAGATCCATTTTTGTATTTTAAAACACATGCCTTTAAATCCATTATCATAAAATATGATAATAAAATATTCATTTGAAAATATGAGAGAATAAATATTATGTTCACATCAGATTACACGAAATGAGTTTTCCATCTAAAAAGGATAACATTGGAAGGACGTTAAATTATGGTCAATTAGGGGAAACATTTATTTAAATATATCAAAATTATTCTTAATATTGAACATACAAGTAAAGAATACATGAATAAAAAGTTATAAACATAGATAGAAATTGGGTATACCAAATGAAATATGAAAATTAGGGAACAATATTGTAACTTATGAAATCATATTTACTTATGAATGATAGTTATGACATTAGTAATTTTTAACCAGAAGTCATTAGGTGTTATAAAACCATATGTTTCTATAAACCCCAAGAACTAAATTCAGGATTATTCCAAAACAAATTACCAGGATGTACATACACTATTGGAATATGAAATTTGTGAACCACATATCAATGAAGATAAATTGATATAAAACCCCTTGGAGGAAATTAAAAATTCTAATAAAATCTCCTTGAAAGAAAGAAAGATTTGATTTTTAGATAAAATTAAATGAACCATACTCTTTTAAATTAGAAATATAATTTAATTTATAACATTGTCGTAGATATAAGAGTTCATATCCCAAATGACTAGTTATTTAATCATTAAGTACAACCCAAAACATACATGATACCCATTTTACATTGGGAATATTAAATGAAACATAGTAAAGGAAAACATTAGGTATCCTTGACACTATTCCATCGATTATCTATCCTATCGAGTGTAAAGGATAATGAAAAATCGTGAGCTCAAAGAATCGTAAGTGCTACATACAACAAAATATTTAATGAATAAATAAATTATAATCAATATGGTATGTTAAATAACTAGACACAAATTCTATTCCCTCAATAACTTAAATATCATGATTAGATAAGTCAAAATCAATATAAAAAGGCAAATAACTGAAAAAAATTCCATTTAATCAATAAAACAAATCATCTGGAGATAATGTTAATGAGAAAATTTCATGGATAATAATACTAACTTATTTATAAATGAATACAATTATTATTTATTGGATTCCATGATTTTAATTATCATTATTCTTGTAATATCATGATGAATGATTTGAAAATTTAAAACTATTGATAAAAAACAAGGAAAAACTAATTTGCATCATGATACCTATCTATATATCAAGAAGATATATAATTCTAGGCCCGACCATTCACAACATATCCAAATCATTCGTAATAAATTTAATAATCAATTTAATTAAGGAATAATATTCCTTATCAATAAATATACCCATTTTGTAAAGAATTCATATATATCAATAATTCCCTAGAATATTGAATTACTCATAATGTAAAATAAATTTGTTAAAATGGTACATAGATTAAAAAATAATAATATATATGATAAAAAGAATATGTAATTTTAATATAAATGTATGTTCAAATGATAAATGATAACAATAAATAGATTTCTTCAAGGAAAATTTAATAATCACAAAATTAACCAAGAAATGTAAGGTGACCATCTATTCTTCCAGAATATAGGTTTTTTCAATAGAATCACATTCAATTGAAGAATAATGTAAATGGATTATATAGAATAAAATATGGTTTCATATAATATTTTTCTTTCTAAAACCAGTGAATATGATAAAAAATCATCATTTTATAAAACATTTGGGGTGGCGAGGTATTTTGTTATCCCTATCTACATTAAAAAACATTCTTTTATCTTTTTTTTTAGTTTTTTTTTATGAAAAACAATACAATAATTCCTTTAAAAACATTTTCATAAGTAAATTATGACATAAAATATCATTAGTAAATCATTTGAGAAAATAAAATTACTTTTGTATATCCATTTTGAAAAACATGGACATATAATAAAAATATAACGGATTTGAAGAGAAATAAAATTAGTTATGCTTTTAAATACTGATTTTATAGAATAATTTTGAAAGAAGAAGAAAATGTGGAATAAAATATAGAAAATACATACATACATAAGGGATATGTAAATGTTTTGATCTTATGAAGTAAAAATGAAAATATTCCTTCAATGAAAATATATTAAATCCCAAAATAAAGTGATATTGTAAAATTGATTCTCAACACTTTGGTAACTCATAAATTATATACATTAAAAGGATAAAAATGGATTAAAACATTAACCATCAAGAATATTGATTAATTAATATTAAATAAATTAAACTAGAATTATATATACCATACTAAATGTAAAAATTCATATTAAAAAAATATCAACGAAATGGACATTGAGATGAAATCTAATACATCACATTTTCATTAAGGCGAGAAATAATTAACCTCATATATAATTAATTAAATCATTGAAATAACTTTTATTGGAATAATATTTAATTTTATAATATCATACATGATACATTTATAACATCTTATCAAAAATAGAAAATGAATTATATCACGTCAATGTGAAGGTAAGCCATAGGTATGCATGAGCGATGATATAATTTATTAATGGGTTAATGGGTAAAAAATTAGTCATATATTACTTTTAAATAATTAATATAATTTAATTTATTTCTCATTTATTCACTAAATTTATCCTTATTTTCGTCCATGTATTGAATAAGTGAAAAACGTAGTACAACGCATTGTGTTGCAGTATTCCTCTAAACACACTGGTCACATTATAATACATTAAATGGAATGGGATGTAAAAATGTATATATGATACTATAAATTTAAAATGATAATTATATAATACACTAAATATATACATTATATCATTCATTATATCTAACCAATATAAGTGTTGATGAAAAAGGAGTTATATCGGTTTGTGAGTCGGTTCTCCGAAGTACAGTCAATCAATGATTTCTTTTCCCATTTAATAGAATATAAGATGTATATAGGTTATATAATTAACATAATATCCTTTTATTATATTTCGTATAATTTTTATTTTGTATTTTCATTATTGATTATGATTTCATGGTGTTTTAATAATAAATAAAACAAACTCTCATTTAAGAATGTTACCTCTTCTGGAGATAACATCTTTTGGTTTTTACCATAGCCTTTATCAGACTGATTTATGATCTAGAAAAGTCCTATAGAGTGTTGAGAGGGAAGTAAAGAGGGTATTGAGGTATCTATTATATTAAAAAATAGATTAATAAGTGTGAATATTGGTAAAGAGGGGTGGGATTTTATAAGTAGGGGAGATGACAGATTTGATTTTTTGAAATGAATGAATTAAAACAAAATATTTTCAGTAGAAATAAGAGTAAAAATAGGCCATTAATTATATTTGGTTGAGATAATGTAAACAATAAGCACATATAATAATAATTGGATATTGTTTTGGTCATTTCCATCCTTATATTCTTAGTTTAACCCTTGATAAATTAGTTTTTGAAAAAAATGTGGTCATTAGTTTTTATTGGTTTCACTATTAATTATGTTTTAAAAAATTAATTTATCTTGTTATAAAATTTTAGAAATTATGATTAAAAGTATTTAATCCATTTTTTAAAATTTGATACACAAAATTAGCTGAATTTAATTTAAATTAAAACTTTTTGTGTGGATAAAAACGTTTTTCCAAATAAAAGGTTTTTAATACTAATCAATGTTTTTATATAACAATAGAAAATAAATTTGATTATAATGTTCTAAATTAAATTAATTAAAATATAAATGAACTATTTTTTGTTTTAAAATTTTTTTCAAACAAAATGGAACAAATAAACTCTTTAACTGAGATGTCAGTTTTTGATTAAAAATCAATAATTTTAACAATACATCAAAGAATTAAACCTTTTTGAAAAATATCAAAAATCACACAAAGATAGTGTTGATATGATGATTTAAAAAATTAATTCCTTTTTTCTCAAAAAGAATTTCTACAAGTGTCAATAATTAATATTATCATAAGTGTACATGATGTGATAAAACATTTTTTTGGATTTGTTTTCATTCAAATAATTTATTATTCTTGGTATGTAGGTAAACATTGAGAATATGTAAAAAAAATAAATTTATCATAATTTAGTTAGTCAAATTAAATCCCAAAAAAAAGATATGTAATAATCATCATGTTTAAATAATAATATTTTCAATGATTATTTTGTTTCGTTTAAACTCGCTGATGTGTTATTAGAAAGTCATTAGAAAAATTATATTTATTCTAAAATATATATATTAGGAAGTCTCAGGGTGTTAAATTTTCCCCTCATACAAAAACATTTTACATGAATTTTTAATGATATATATATTTTAGAAAAATTATTTTAGTTCTTTTTCATAAAATCTTTTGTTTCCCATATTGCTTAATCTATTTTATGATTTATCAAAAGCATATTTACTAGTATAGTCATCTGATTCCTTAATAAATGCCTTCTAGTGTCAATAATATGGTTGTGTTAATCATAGTAATAGAAATCACCATATAATTTTATTTATTTTTAGGTGAGCACATACACTGGGATTGGCATTTAATTCCTTAATAATTATATATGGAAAAATCATAATTTTTAGAGGCTTCAGAGAATTTCTAACTGGTAATCAAAAAATCCAATAATTTCAAAATTCTCAAAGGCCCTAGTGTACCTAGGGATCAAATTACTCTTGTTATCAAACTTTATAAAACCATTCCATGGTTTTACTTTCAAGGAATAATGATCTCCCACTTGGAAACAAATGTCCTTCATATGATTGTGATTATAAAATTTTTCCAATTTTCCTAATTTGATCTACATTAATATGCATATGGAAATCTCTTACTTTTTTTTTCACTTCAATAGGTTCTAGGGAATTATGTTTCCCTTCAAAAACTATATCCCAAAATATTTGAGTAAAACATGTGTTTCCATATAATACTTTATATCATGGCATTTAGATATTCAAATTAAATCTTTTTTATAGAAAAAATATACCAAAGGTATATACATATCCCACATACCTTTAATTTCATGTGATAATGACATAAATATGTCTTCTAATTAATTAATAGTTCTTTGGGACTATCAATCAGTTTGATGATGGTAGGAAGAGCATTAATAAGGCTTAGTATCAAGATCATTCTAAAGACTCTTCCAGAATGTTAATGTAAAATGGGGACCGTGATTATAAAAAATGGAATGTTTTTTCAAAGAAATCATAACAATTAATTAATAAATACTCTTATAATTGACTCAATATATAACTATTATCTTATAGTGAGTGAATGTGCTTAATTGGTAAGGTGATAAACACTAAACCATATCTAATCATTCTTTCTAGAAGTCTTTGATAGTAATATGTCAAAGTCTATAATAATTAAATCACATTCCCACACAAGAATATGAAGATGTTTATTGAATACTATTTGATTATATTTTTTATCTTTCAAAATTTTAAAAACTAAACATATTAGAACATAATATTAAATTTTATAATTCATGTTATCCCGCTATAAATATTTCCACAAATCTATAATGATAATTGTTCTACTAGGGTGTATAGTATTGTTTTTAATATGAACATCATTATGAAATTTCTTTTTATATTCAAGATAGATAGAACATATAATCTAAATCCAAATTACATAATATTATCTTCAATAATAAAGTCTTATAAATTACAATCATTAAATGTTTTAATTTTTTCATAAAACTTCTTTTCATAAGATTGATAACTTTTTATCTTTTCCTAAAAATATGGGTTTAAAATATTTTGAAAACAATGTTCTATCTCCCCTAATTTAATAATTCCCATATCTATATTTAAAATATCCATATAAATAGGATCCATATCAATCCTCACATGGTTTATAACTCGATGAATTTTTTTAATCAATTAATAATCAACATTATTTTCTTTCATTGCTTGGTAGTGTATTGAGAAACCATAATCCTTGAGTAGATGAAGAAATTTTCATTCCATCTTATCGATATATTTTTATGAGAAGATATTTTTTGGATATTATATTCTATTTATATTTCAAATATTTCAACAAATAGATTATGTACCTATATATTCAAAGAAATTATTATAGCTACTACTTAAAGATCAGAAGATATATAGTTTTGTTCATGAGCTTTCAACTTCATATATGCATGTGAAATAACATTATCATTTTTCATAAGGATATAACCCAATATTTATTTTATGAATTATTATACATCGCATCTAATCATTTCTTTCTAATGAAGTAATAATCATAGAATTCTACCATATTCTATTTATTTATTCTATGTACTCTACACATTCTATTTTCTATATAAACATAATTGTATTTTGGGTAAGCTTGGATAATGGGTTATCCAATCAAGAAAAAAGATAAATAAATCGTCTAAAGTAAGACTCTAAACCATTGAAACTACAAACCTTAATTATGTTTATTGGTTTAGGGAATTTTCTGTCTACCATTGTCTTCACAGGATCGACTATGTATACAAACATATATTAAATATAACTAACAAAATGTAAATCATAAATCCTGAAATCAAAAATAGAAAATCTCCCATAAAAAACATTCCTTTTAAAAGACTCATAAATAACCAAACATTTATTCTTATGGTCCACATAGCTTTTAGAATACACCCATATATCCTCAATAAATACCACAAAAAAATCAATATTTACCTTGAATACTCTATCCATTATTTCTATGAAAATAGAGAGAACCTTAGTCAATACAAGTGTAATTATTGTAAATTTGTAACTTTAATACCTTGTTTGTAATGTTGTTATCATAATTTCATACTTCATTAAATGAAATTGATGATGCCCAAAATAATGGTGAATCTTTGAAAAATAGGGAACCTCATAAAGTTGATCAAATAAGTAATCAGTGAATGGTAGATGATACATATTCTTTATTTTAATAACAGTGATTTCCCTATAATCACTACATGGAATCATATATAAATTTTATTCATAAAAATGAGAATGTGGGATCCGTGTCGAGAAATAGTAGGAAGAATAAATACCATATCAAATAAATTCTCAAGTTGTTTCTTCAACTCTAGTGACTCTATAGTTTCCACTATATAGGGTATCTCTAGTATTGATAATTCATAAGGTTTCAAATCAATGGAACTCTCAACATTACACTCCAGTGGATGTCTAGTTATTTTTTCAAGAAATAAATAAATGTATTCATATATAATAATTGTACCCTCAATTTTAATATTACCTTCTCTATCCACACTTTGTTTTTATTTCTTCCCAATAATCTCATTCAAAGAAACTATTGGGGTGGATCTAAACATGACATAGATGAAATTGTCTACACTATAAAGATAATGAATTCCCCATATTAATCATAAATTGAATTTTATTTATTCATAAAACAAATATTTGAATCATATTTTGAAATCCAGTACATACCAATTATTATATCAAGGTAAATCATTGGTATAATAATAAAGTATGTAAGTAGAGAAATTTTTTGTGTCCTAATTGGGACTACATAAAAAATACTTATTGTATTGAGAATTACACTATGAGTTTTGACTAAGAACTCCCTTATTAAGGTTCTAGTGAAATAACTAATTTTCTAAGAAAATATTGAAGAAATAAAAGAATTCAATTATCATGTAAAAAATGAATCATTTGATAAATTTGAGGCTATGATTATAGTACCATTCACCACATTATTGGGTACTTTTTCCTTAGCTGTAGTGATCACATAAGCTTTTTAATCTCCCATTGACCTATTCTATGATAGATTAATTTGGAACATGGGACATTGGGTTAAATATTTCCCTATTTATTTGTAGTAAAATAATGGAATTGCTATTTTTTCTTTCGTCCATTTTTATTCATTCACTTGATGAACTAAATATCCACACTTATAATAAACTCATATTCCCTTCATGATTTTATTAGGATGATCCATTCCATAATTTTTACAAGATGTAAATTTTATCATTATCTTCTTATTCTTTGACACATTCCATTTTTCATGGTCCTTATTAAACATCGAAATTTCATTATTTCCCATGAAAATATAGGATATTTAAAATTCATTCACTATTTTGATAGAACATAAATCTATTTTATCATTTGATGAAAAGGATAATGGTACCAGTTCCCTTTAAATAATTTTTTTATCCCTTCATTTAAAGGGATAATATTGAATTCTATATTGTATATCTAATCTATAGTATACTTATTGATTCCTATAAACATAACCTCATACTCCAAAAATATTTCCTATTCATTTTTTTTATTAAAATAAGGAACACTATCTTTATTTAAATTAATTCCCATTATGGAAATATTAGTTAAACATTATTTATTTAATGTATTTACATTACTTGTGTTCTTTACATCTTCCTTCCTAGTATTTTGGATTAATGACCACCATTTTTCATAATTTAATTTGATACAATTCATTTCAAGTGTGACTTTCTCATTTAAATTACATACCAAGCCTATAAATATCTTCATAATGGACGTAATTCATTACTTTGAAACCATTAGATTAGTAGTACCTGTAACACCCCAGGTAAATAAAGAATATGACATTTTCTTATTTATCCATATTTGTGAATAAAATATTAATATTACTTTAAAGGGGACGCTATGCTTTATGGCATACCCAACACGCAACAACGAGTTTCTTGGGAATCTTACGTTGCACTCTAATAATAAAATAATATTATTTTAAATGGTAGTTAACATGTAGCCATTGTATTGACAGGAATGGATAGAAATAACTAAAATATGATTATATGTGTTTTTAAATGTTTTTACATTTATCAAATAAAGGATAAAGGCTTAAAATACGGAAAGAATTCAATTTTAGGCATATATGCCCTAGTTTTCACTAAAGGTTCACTTATCGCCTTTTGATGGAGAAACATCATTAAATATAGTTTTGTTCACTCTTATACATTCTATTGGACCAAATAAAACTCTTCTTAATAATTGGGACATCAAAATTAACTTTGTGTAAATTTTTGGTATCTTTCTGATAAAGTTCATTTTTTTAATGAATAGTGTAAAATGTTGTATTTTAATTCAAAACCTATTTTTAATCTAATTTATATATATGATTATATTATCTTTTGAATTGGTTTTAAAGTTAAATTAGAATATATTTTTACCATTAAATCAAATAGTGGTCATTGGAATTAATTTCACTTTGAAAACAGATTTAAACTAGTGTCAATCTTTTGATACTTATTATTTCGTAAAAACACGCTATTTGTTTTGATAGTGGGAGTTAATTATTAAATTAATTAATTATACTTATATTCTTTGAATTAGGTAATATAAACATAATTTTTGAATTCGGAATATCGAATATATCTTAGAGTGAATATTTGGTAATTTTATGAAAAACTCCAATTTTTGATGAATAGTGAAACCACTAAGTGGTAATCAACCAAACTGATTTTTCAGTTAAATGAAAGTTTACCACTAATGTGTATTGAATTTTGAAAATCTGACATACATGGTTGCCATTAGTATGTAAAATGTGGTTCAATGGGATGAAAATAAATTTTTGGTGAATAGTAACTTTTTTTCATTAATCGCGATTAGAGGTAATTAGTGTAATTTAAGGTAAAAATGATATTATAAAAATATGGAAACACCATGAAACTTGTCATACCCCTATTGGATGAGTCATGGACGACCCAAACAACCCATGGGTCGATTTAGGGGACCCTGTGGAGCTTCTTGGGTGAGATAATGACTTTAATGCCTTTTTTTAAAATAAAGGTGAAAATGAAACTAACATAAATTATTTTACTAAAACAATTTTTAGAAGGGGTTATAATAATCATACTTTTGTCTATAAATAATATTTGGAAATATAAAATGATTTCCTACATCAGGATATTTTTTTTATAATTTTTAGACATTAAATAAATTAATTTAATTATGACATCATGATGATGCAACGATGACCTCATTAATGCACAGTTTAAATAAAATGAAATGATAATATAAAATCTAATACCTACACTTGTCCAAAAACTATTGGATGGGAATATTTCGAAGCCTTATCATCTTAGATTCTAAATATATCAATGTGGGACCATATAAATTTGATACACTTTTGAAAATAAAATAATAGTTTCATGATTTCCAAAAGTGCCCCTCCTCTCCTCTTATAAAAGGCCCCCACCTCTACCTCATTTCACACACTCCTAAAGACTTTGGCTCGGCCATCCCCAGCCCATTTAATCTATCCAAATCCCTCTCATCATCCTAGAGGATTTCCTTTGGGCATAATCCTTTAAAAGGAAGCCTTTAGGCTCAAATCAAAAGAAGTTACACTTTTAAAGGTAATTCATTCTCTCATGTTCATTTGTTTTATTTTGCTTCTCCAACACCCTAAACTCTTTTTATTTACTTCTTTTGTAACAAAACCAGTATCTTTAATATACTAGGATGTTTTTATAAGATTTATTCTAGCTACACTCTCACACAACTACATAAAATGGTTAAAGAACATACGGTTTCCGTGGATGGCGAAATTCTCTCTCCCGAAACGATGATTGTTCAATACTCATTTAACACCTTCAAAGGTGGCCATTATGACGTCACTATTTTTATATATGATATATAATATGTTTATTATTTCCTTAAGCTTCTGTATTTTTCATTTATGGCATACCATTATTGTTTCCATTATGGGTAAACACGATATCTTCATTTTAGGAAGTGCGGACTACCGCCCCCTGAAAGTGATTTGATTCGTTAATACCATATGTGGGATGTGTAAGGGATAAATTTAATTATATTAAATATGTTATTATACTGGAATTATAATATACACTTCTATCATTATGATTCAATTCCAGAAAATACGAAATAGAAATGGAAGTAGCGTTCATGCGTACGTACGGCTTACCGTCTCCATGAACGGTGCATTTCATTTCTTACCTCTAAATGTGATGTAATATTATAAATACATGTATATGATGAATATATATGATATATATGTTATCCAAATCATTAATATCATTCTGGATATAGCGAAACTTTGACCAAATTAACAACATGTAAGTGTAAGAGGTCTATTTTTGACTTAAGAACAAAATACCAACAAAATGAACATTATTAACTTAAATGATTACATGATGTTCATAACATGGTATAAAAGGAATAATTAACTTTAAAAAGGTTCTTAAGAAAGTAGAGATTAAATCAAGTTTATTATTCAGGACGTTAAATAATGATCGAGTCATGTCGGACCCGAGGTAAGGGATCTTACTCCACTCTTTCTTTTTAAGTACACTCTTTTATGTCATTCCTTTTATAGCTCATCCTTCTTGTTATTGGGATGTTATTTTATATTAATCTTACTATAATTTTTATGTTCATGTGATGAGAGACCCTATTCTCTCTCATCAATCCATTTTGGATGTTTTGAGTGGCACCGTTAGGCTGCCGAATTTTCGTAAGAGATACAACCTCTCTCTTTCTTTTTAAGTACTCTCTTTTATGTCACTTCTTTTAAGCTCCTCTTTGTTATGTTTGGGGATGTTCTTTTATATTCCTCATACTTTAATTTTTATGTTAATATTATGGGAGACCCTATTTTATCTCATAAATCCACTTTTGGAAGATTTAAGTGGCGCCGTTAGGCTGCCGAGTTTTCATAAGGGATTTTTCATCTCACTTTTATTCCCGTGAGATTTATGCTACACTTGCTACAATTTCCTTTGAGTGGTGTATGTACTGCCCATTATTTTATTCATTGTGTAATATACTTTCGTTTATGAGTATTTACATCAATTTTGTATTGTCATTCTTTCACGAGGTGTATGTTTCGAAAGATACCCATGTCGGTAAGGGAACCTTTCACCCTCCTCTTTTTAAAAGACTTCTTTTGTTGGGTCTTTTAATTTACATATTGTTATGTTGGGATATGTTCTCATATATCCTTATTGATGTAAATTTTATGTCCATGTGATGAGATACCATTTCTTTTATCTCTCATCAACTCATTTTTATGTGACGCCGTTAGGCTGTCAAGGGAACTTCTTATCCCAATTTCGATTTCTTTGGGTTCAACATGTAGTTATTGAATATGTCATCTTTTGAATATGTGTGAATGACCTTTGATTATTTTACACTTAATATCCACTTATATTTGGTGTATTCGTTTGTCACACATAATTACTTAATTGATTTATCCTTAAACCAAGGATACGGTCTTTGTATGGGACTTCGTCTCAATCTCCTTTCATTGAGGCATATTTTGTTTTATACAAAACCTTCTTTTATACGGTGTATAAACCCCTTTTCACTTTTATGTTTATTCAAAATGAATCTTTTTTATACGAAGCATTTACTAAATGACAAAAGGGAATGTTTTTGTCGTATGTATGCGGCGACAACGACTTCTCCTCCGCCGTGACCATTATTTGAGTTTCGGCTTCCTCTACAAGCCATACTTTTTAAAAAAAAATATAAATACCATGTTTTAATTTTCTTTTATTTTGGTATTGAAAATGGTTTTATAATGTTTTTATATCAATGTGTTGTATTGATATCTGGTGATTGAAAGGTGGAAATGTTATGTTTCCTTTATGCATGTTTTATGTGATAAGATTATGTTATGGTTCTTGGGCATTGTTATGAAGACGGGTGGTTTCTTGATAAACTAAGGGCGGGTGAGCCCGATATAGCTCTCCAATGCATTGGGTAACGCGAAGGAGTGAAACGTTAAGGTTTCTCCGAAGAGATTTAGGGAATATACTGTGATGGGTATTCCAAACGTAACCAAGAGGGTTACTCCGTACGTAAGAATGTTATGAATGCATAAAGTTACCTTTATGTCATATGATTTCTATGATTTTATGAGGTATGTTAAAGTGCTTATGTTTTATGGGTAAAGTATGATTTCATTCTTATGTATACATGTAATCATGATTCCTTTCCATATTTTTATATCCCTTACTGAGATTTTTATGCTCATCCCAAGTTTTTGAAATGTTTTTCACTGGTCAAGGGAAGGGTACATGATGTGATTACAGTGTCAAGGATGTGTCAAGAAAGAATCCATGTTTTATTTTAAATATGTTTCCGTTGATGGGAAGAATGAATACTGTCTTTTATGTAACCACTTTGTCTAAATGTGGAATGTAATGCATGTTTCATGATCTAATTCTCTAAAACTCTAATCCTGAAAAGATCCTCAATGTGTAATCTTGTAATAATTCAAGATTAAGTAAGGTTTAAGGTGGGGCCTTATAGTTGGTATCAGAGGTCGGTTTAGATAACTTTAGATGTTAGGGTATTCTTTAAGCATAAGTGGCATTACCATAATGGTTAGGATTTCAGAAAGAGTCCTAGTTTTAGATAAAGTGAATGAGTAAGTATATCTTAGTGTTTATCTTCCTAATTAGTACATGATGGTTATGTTGATATACTCACACTGACCTTTTTGGTTTTAGTAAATGGCTGGATCTAGCAGGCACCAAAGTGACAATGGGTTTGAAGGAAACTATGGTGGTTCTCTGATTAAGAGACTGGATGAGATGGGGGATTCAATGAGGAATCTCATGGTTGTTCTAAACCAACTATCAAGGATTAATGATCAACCACTTCAACCTTGGTGAGTTCTCTAATGCATCATGTACGATATGGCCAACTCAATGTGGAAATTTAGGTAATAATTATTAAGGTAACCATTAGGGTTTATATGATCCTTACTTTTGAGGTAATTGTGGGTTATTATATGATATGCTGGAAAATGAAAGGCATGAGATAAACTTGAGGTTAAAATATGTTATGATCATTTTTGATGATTTTATCTCTTTTTGGGGAATGATTTAAGAATTATATAGTTTTGGAAAAAGGACAACACACAGACCGTGTGACAACCCGTCGCGTCGGACAAAGCTGCGGGAATCGAACCCACAACCAAAGTGCGACTGGTATTTATCGCCTACCACTGGACTACGTGGAGTCCCTGGTTAGATTGACTGATTCATTCTAGTTATATGATTTTATGAATTAAGGGTAAGTTGATTTTGGGTTATTTATGAAAATGATTAACATATCATGGAGGATATGTGATTAGGTTAATTACTTTTCAATATGATACTTTAGGAGTAACTGATGTTGTTTGGAGATAAATATTACGATTTAACTTGGAAGAATATGTGGCTAGATCCTTCAAATACTTGGGTTTCAACCTTAGTTTGGTTTACGTTGAACAATTTTATGGAAAAATTGTTTATCTAATGGTCCTCGTTCAACTTTGGGTTTTGTTGGACAAATTTTGGAGGTTAAGAATAGATTTTCTTTTCATAAAGGGTTATCCTTTTCTGGATTATCTGACCTTATAATAACCTTTTTGGTTTTGGTTTTGGTTAATGCCTAAAGACATGGGATGTATATAGTTCTCTTTTGTGGATTAGGTGATTCTCTAGAAGTTGATTATAGTACTCTTAATGCGAACAAGTCTCCCTAAATACTCGTCTTTTGGAAAAAAATATGAGTTTGATTAAGGAATATAGTAAAAGTTGAAAGTCAACATGATAAGTGATTATGTTTCCTTATGAATAAATTCCTCAATAAAAATTAACTTAAAACAAAAATGTTGTCTATTAAATTTTCCTACTGGGGAATCGAATACCGTTTAACCCATCACAAGTTTGTGATTTTCTCGTGGTTAACTCTCTCCTAAACATGTTTTCTATCACTCTCCATCAGAACATGACCCTTTTTTTCCCTCCATGTCCATATTTTCATACTTGGAATCCTAGTATGGGTTAACTCGGGTGACCTTTGTACTTATCTTTCTTTATTTTAAAGTGATTGTTTTACCGACTCTTGTTCCGATGTGGGACTTTCAAGGATGTTTCCAAGCGCAATTTTAAAATTGCGAGGACGCAATTCCCAAAAGGGGGGAAGGATGTAACACCCCAGGTAAATAAAGAATATGACATTTTCTTATTTATCCATATTTGTCAATAAAATATTAATATGACTTTAAAGGTGATACTATGCTCGATGGCGTACCCAACACGCAACAACGAGTTTCTTGGGAATCTTACGTTGCACTCTAATAATAAAATAATACAATTTTAAATGGCAGTTAACATGTATCTATTGTATTGGCGGGAATGGATAGAAATAACTAAAATATGATTATATATGTTTTTAAATGTTTTTACATTTATCCATTAAAGGATAAAGCATTAAAATACGGAAAGAATTCAATTTTAGGCGTTTATGCCCTAGTTTTCACTAAAGGTTCACTTATCGCCTTTTGATGGCGAAACGTCATTAAATATAGTTTTGTTCACTCTTATACATTCTATTGGACCAAATAAAACACTTCTTAAAAATTGGGACATCAAAATTTACTTTGTGTACATTTTTGGTATCTTTCCGATAAAGTTCATTTTTTTAATGAATAGTGTAAAATGTTGTATTTTAAATCAAAACATCTTTTTATTCTAATTTATTTATATGATTAGATTATCTTTTGAATTGGTTTTAAAGTGAAATTAGAATATATTTTTACCATTAAATCCAATAGTGGTCGTTGGAATTAATTTCACTTTGAAAACAGATTTAAACTAGTGTCAATCTTTTGATACTTATTGTTTCTTAAAAACACGCTATTTGTTTTGACAGTGGGAGTTAATTATTAAATTAATTAATTATAATTATATTCTTTGAATTAGGTAATATAAACATCATTTTTGAATTCGGAATATCGAATATAGATTAGAGTGAAGTTTTGGTAATTTTCTGAAAAACTCCAATTTTGATGAATAGTGAAACCACTAAGTGGTAATCAAGAAAACTGATTTTTCAGTTAAATGAAAGTTTACCACTAATTTGTATTAAATTTTTAAAATCCGACATACATGGTTGTCATTAGTATGTAAAATGTGGTTCAATGGGATGAAAATAATTTTTTTGGTGAATAGTAACTTTGTTTCATTAATCGCGATTAGAGGTAATTAGTGTAATTTAAGGTAAAAATGATATTATAAATATATGGAAACACCATGACACTTGTACTACCCCTATTGGATGAGTCATGACCGACCAAGACAACCCATGGGTCGATTTAGGGGACCCTATGGAGCCTCTTGGGTGAGATAATGACTTTAATTCCTTTTTTTAAAATAAAGGTGAAAATGACACTAACATAAATTGTTTTACTAAAACAATTTTTAGAAGGGGTTATAATAATAATAATTTTGTCTATAAATACTATTTGGAAAGATAAAAAGATTTCCTACGTCAGGATATTTGTTTTATAATTTTTAGACATTAAATAAATTAATTTAATAATGACATCATGATGATGCAACGATGACCTCATTAATGAACAGTTTAAATATAATGAAATGATAATATAAAATCTAAGACCTACACTTGTCCAAAAACTATTGGATGGGAATATTTCTAAGCCTTATCATCTTAGCTTCGAAATATATCAATGTCGGACCTTAGAAATTCAAAACACTTTTGAAAATAAAATAATAGTTTCATGATTTCCCAAAGTGCCCCTCCTCTCCTCTTATAAAAGGCCCCCACCTCTACCTCATTTCACACACTCCTAAAGCCTTTGGCTCGGCCATACCCTGACCATTTACTCTCTCCACATCCCTCTCCTCATCCTAGAGGATTCCCTTTTGGCAGAATCATTTAAAAGGAAGCCTTTAGGCTCAAATCAAAAGGAGTTACACTTTTAAAGGTAATTCATTCTATCACGTTCATTTGTTTTATTTTGCTACTCCAACCCCCTAAACTCTTTTTATTTACTTCTTTTGTAACTAAACCAGTATCTTCAATATACTAGGATGTTTTTATAAGATTTATTCGAGATACACTCTCACACAACTACATCAAATGGTTAAAGAACATACGGTTTCCGTGGATGGCGAAATTCTGCCTCCCGAAACGATGATTGTTCAATACTCATTTAACACCTTCAAAGGTGGCCATTATGATGTCACTATTTTTATATATGATATGTAATATGTTTATTCTTTCCTTAAGCTTCTGTATTTTTCATTTATGGCATACCATTATTGTTTCCATTATGGGTAAACACGATATCTTCATTTTAGGAAGTGCGGACTACCGCCCCCTGAAAGTGATTTGATTCGTTAATACCATATGTGGGATGTGTAAGGGATAAAGTTAATGATATTAAATATGTTATTATACTGGAATTATAATATACTCTTCTATCATTATGATTCAATTCCAGAAAATACGAAATATAAATGGAAGTAGCGTTCATGCGTACGTACGGCTTACCGTCTCCATGAACGGTGCATTTCATTTCTTACCTCTAAATGTGATGTAATATTATAAATACATGTATATTATGAATATATATGATATATATGTTAATAAAATCATTAATATCATTCTGGATATAACGAACCTTTGAACAAATTAACAACATGTAAGTGTAAGAAGTCTATTTTTGACTTAAGAACCAAATACCGACAAAATGTACATTATTAACTTAAATGATTACATGATGTTCATAACATGGTATAAAAGGAATAATGAACTTGAAAAGGGTTCTTAAGAAAGTAGAGATTAACTCAAGTTTATTATTCAGGATGTTAAAGAATGATCGAGTCAAGTCAGATCCGAGGTAAGGAATCTTACTCCACTCATTCTTTTTAAGTACACTCTTTTATGTCATTCCTTTTAAAGGTCATCTTTCTTGTTATTGGGATTTTATTTTATATTAATCTTACTGTAATTTGTATGTTCATGTGATGAGATACCCTATTCTCTCTCATCAATCCATTTTGGAAGTTTTGAGTGGCACCGTTAGGCTGCCGAATTTTCGTAAGAGATCCAACCTCTCTCTTTCTTTTTAAGTACTCTCTTTTATGTCACTTCTTTTAAGATCATCTTTGTTATGTTTGGGGATGTTCTTTTATATTCCTCATACTTTAATTTTTATTTTCATATTATGGGAGACCCTATTTGATCTCATAAATCCACTTTTGGAAGTTTTATGTGGCGCCGTTAGGCTGTCGAGTTTTCATAAGGGATTTTTCATCTCACTTTTATTCCCGTGAGATTTATGCTACACTTGCAAAAATTTCCTTTGAGTGGTGTATGTACTGCCCATTATTTTATTCATTGTGTAATATACTTTCTTTTATGAGTATTTACATCAATGTTTTATTGTCCTTCTTTCACGAGGTGTATGTTTTGAAAGATACCCATGTCGGTAAGAGAACCTTTCACCCTCCTCTTTTTAAAAGACTTCTTTTGTTGGGTCTTTTAATTTACATATTGTTATGTTGGGATATTTTCTCATATATCCTTATTGATGTATATTTTATGTCCATGTGATGAGATACCATTTCTTTTATCTCTCATCAACTCATTTTTATGTGACGCCGTTAGGCTGTCAAGGGAACTTCTTATCCCAATTTCGATTTCTTTGGGTTCAACATGTAGTTATTGAATATGTCATATTTTGAATATCTGTGAATGGCCTTTGATTATTTTACACTTAATATCCACTTATATTTGGTGTATTCGTTTGTCACACATAATTATTTAATTGATTTATCCTTAAACCAAGGATACCATCTTCCTATGGGACTTCGTCTCAATCTCCTTTCATTGAGGCATATTTTGTTTTATACACAACCTTCTTTTAATCGGTGTATAAACCCCATTTGACTTTTACATTTATTCAAAAGGAATCTTTTTTATACGAAGCGTTTACTAAATGAAAAAGGGAATGTTTTTGTCGTACGTATGCGGCGACAACGACTTCTCTGCCGCCGTGACCATTATTTGAGTTTCGGCTTCCTCTACAAGCCATAATTTTTCAAAAAATAAATAAATAAATAAATACCATGTTTTACTTTTCTTTTATTTTGGTATTGAAAATGGTTTTCATAATGTTTTTATATCAATGTGTTGTATTGATATTTGGTGATTGAAAGGTGGAAATGTTATGTTTCCTTTATGCATGTTTTATGTGATAAGATTATGTTATGGTTCTTGGGCATTGTTATGAAGACGGGTGGTTCCATGATAAACTAAGGGCGGGTGAGCCTGATATAGCTCTCCAATGCATTGGGTAATGAGAAGGAGTGAAACGTTAAGGTTTCTCCGAAGAGATTTAGGGAATATACTGTGATGGGTATTCCAAACATAACCAAGAGGGTTACTCCCTACGTAAGAATGTTATGAATGCCTCAAGTTACCTTTATGTCATATGATTTCTATGATTTTATGAGGTATGTTAAAGTGCTTATGTTTTATGGTTAAAGTATGATTTCATTCATATGTATACATGTACTCATGCTTCCTTTCCATATTTTTATATCCCTTACTGAGCTTTTTATGCTCATCCCAAGTTTTTGAAATGTTTTTCACAGGTCAAGAGAAGGGTATATGATGTGATGACAGTGTCAAGGATGTGTCAAGAAAGAATCCATGTTTTATTTTAAATATTTTTCCGTTGATGGGAAGAATGAATACTGTCTTTTATGTAACCACTTTGTCTAAATGTGGAATGTAATGCATTTTTCATGATCTAATTCTCTAAAACTCTAAACCTGAAAAGATCCTCAATGTGTAATCTTGTAATAACTCAAGATTAAGTAAGGTTTAAGGCTAGGGCCTTGTAGTACCAACAAATGATGGGGGATTCTATGACATAAAGAAATCCACCATAATAGAATCATACTATATAAAAAACGTTTTCTCCATCCAGGAAAGTTTATTTTTCATAACATGAATAAGCTAATGTAATATAGACGTGATCTACTCATTTCCAATAGTAAATGCATTGGATTTCATAGCAGGTAAATATCTACACTATCACTAAGCATTGATACTTTTCTTCTTCAGGTAACCATTTTAATTATTTAAATATTCTTTATTAGCTCATAAAATTATAAATATTAAATCAATATGTATAATTCATAATATGGTTTAAATAAATTGTAATATTATATATTTTTAATCTCTTAATAAAAAAGTTGGTTATTCTAGGGATATATTTATATTCAAATCCTTCATAATTTATTTTAAATAAAATATGAATTATTCTGAAAATATCCCCTTAGAGTTTCATTCTTGGTGCACATTATGGGCACACTCTCCATGCACTAGAACTATGGAAATGATATAGTTGACCAAATAAATATTGGGGTTGTTAAACGTATATGCATTTATGCCAAATCTATTTCCAATTTTTGAATCCCTAAAGGGTTGAATTGAAAGGAAAAACAATATAATATCATCCACAAAACAACTTTTGTATATTCTTCTATACTTATCATCAAATCTTATCATATGGTTATGTTATTTAATCAATGTTTTCCATAATCTAATTCCCACTTTTTTCCTGAATCATTCTATGAAACCAACTATAACCACAAAAAAATATAGTATCCATGATCCAAAATCTATATTATAACATTAGAATAGATATTTTAACAACCCTAAATTCTTTGAAATAATGTTTTCAAATTAATTTGATTTCTTTGATATTTTTCATTTCATGAAACACTAAATATAGCTTGTGTTATCTAAAAGTGCTATGTTTGAAGTGTACTATACACAAAAAAGTTAATATTTTACTATAAAAAAACTTATATTGTATTTAGATACATGAAACACTATGTTTTCCCACTATTACACACATTGTCGAGTTCATTTGATATCTTCTATTACACGTAAGATATACATTTCCCACACTACAACATGTTATTATTTTATTATTAAAATATTATTATAGTTATCATCTACCCTTTGGAATATTATTTTGGAGTAATATTAATTATATTATGAAAATATTAATTAAACATGTATATTATAATAATTATTTATTAACCAATTAAGTCTAAATAAAAATAAAACCCTTTTGAAAATACACGAAATCATGGTTTGAAAACAATATTTTTTGAAATAAATTTTTTTACATTAATAATTTTATTAAAAAAAATTAATAAATGAATTTAATGAATTATATATATATTATTCATTCAAAATTTTAATGTCTATATTACTTGTTTTCTAGACGATATATAAAAATAAATCCAATTTTATGAAGAAAAACAATTTATTTTTCTAAAACATAATTATACTGCCCTTTTTAGAACAACTATTTTAAATATAATTTTAGAAAATATAATAATGATTTTTTGGATTTTTTTTTCATTTTTTAAATATTAAAATTAAAATATTCATTGATTGAATTAATTATATTATTATGAAAAGTTTCATTTTTTAATAAATATAGAAAAATACAAAATTTTGACTAAACAATTATATTTCATATCATTTATTTATATAGTTATATAATATTTTAGTTTCGTTTTCATGTTTTATTTGAAAAATTATAAATCAACTAATCCAATATAGTTCATTGGAACAAATTTCACAGCCTAATTGGATATAAAAACAATCCAATATTTTGAACTTTTTCATTTCAAATACTCACTGTTTCTTCCCATTCGTTGGTTTAATGCAAAATTAATTTCTTCCATGTATGTAATTAGAATTTATAAAAATGGATTCTATATTTATGACCAAAATAATTAATATTTTCTAGTATGGTCAGCTTTTTTTTGGCCAAAACAAACCTACTGACTATAATTAAAATTAATTATAGTGATCAAGGGAAAAAAATTTAATTAGTGGTTAAACAATAATCCTAAAATGATAAATGATCTAGATACATATAAAAATCCATTTTCTATTCATATCTAAAACATATCCTCCTTTTTTCTATAATATGTTACATTATTAGAGGCACATGATGTTTCTGAGACATCTCAATAGTGTTTTACTTTTTACATTTACAAGAACTCCACTCCTCCTCCACTATAAAAGGGTACTCATCCCAACAAAAAACTATTAACCCCTATATAGCCCTATGGATCAGATAAACCCTATATAAGTCTATTCCTGTCATGAACCTACCCAAAAAACCACTATACATTGATAGCATACCTAGTCCTGATATGGCTCAAAGGGCATTCTAGATCCCCACATGTGGGTGAAAAGAACCTAGAATCAATCAATACAAATGTGGGAATTTATTTTCCAAAAAAACAATGGAAGAAAGATATAAAGGTAAGTATGAAAAAAACTACTCATGTATAATTTTACAAGAAGTGAAAGAGATATATAAATTCAATGTAAAAACCCATAATATAAGATAAACAACCCAAATCCGAACAAACATAGCAGATCAAAGCCAAAATATCAACAATAACTACAACTTTCATGCGATTATTTACCCTTGATAAAATCTAAAATGAAGAAATATATAAACGATCAATGGTATAGGAAGGGTGTGAGATGGAATACAAGTAGGGGCTCATCATGGATTCCATAATAATATTCCATATTTATTAATGAAATAATTATTTCAATATTAAATAAAATAGGCATGGTAGTTAAAGAGAATATTTAAAATAAAACTCACATTACATTTCAATTGGTGGAAATATTTTTTAAAAATTTATTAATAAATATTATTAAATAAAATAGTTTATATTAATTCCCATGGAATCCGTAAACTATTTTTTAGAAAATTTCATATATACTTCAAAATAATAAAAATGGAGAAAAATTGTTATCTTCCAAGAGGTATGATTGTTCCAGGCTATGAGATACTCAAACACTCATATGATGATAATCAAAATGTGAACATATGTCTCTCTAGTAGATTCCAAAGAAGAAAAACCAATATCCCAATGAGTATAAAATCTTCCAATAAGTTTATGGTAGGTTTGTAAAGCCATAATATGTTAATAGGTAATTTCCATCCAAGCATTTCTAGCATTAATAACTCGCTACCTTCAATGACTTCCATGAGCTTAAACAACAATCATTAATCAGAAATTTATTTCAAAACATTTAAATTTCAATTAACTCATTTTCCAATTCAATATTCCAATTTAAATTTATAAATAGAAATGTGTTTGTAATCAAATCATGTCTTTTTATAGATAAAACCAATGTGTTTATATGAAAATAATATTATCAATTTTCTCAAAAAAAATTTGAAATCAATTTGAAACATAAATTTCAATTTACAGTTTTACAATCTAAATTCCACATTTTAATATCCACAGTATTATACCAAATTACACAAACACTAACCAATTAAATGGAATTGGGGGGGTTTCTCAAATTCTAAGCCTAATCAAGATCAAGTCCCCTATTCACTAGAATTTTGAATTTAATAATCTAATTAAAGGAAATTAAATTTAAATGAAGATATTTAATTTGAAACAAAAAATATAGAGTTAAAACAGTTGGAATATATTAAATAGAACCACCAACCTCAGGTTCAATGGATCAAAAATGATAACACCCATAATGTTACTCTAATGAAGAACATAGATAAAG
This sequence comes from Viscum album, assembly GCA_963277665.1. NCBI lineage: Eukaryota > Viridiplantae > Streptophyta > Magnoliopsida > Santalales > Viscaceae > Viscum > Viscum album. The sequence goes on from OY728158.1 coordinate 1,508,597,704, forward strand.
GGGATAAGAGAATCAAACATATACTCCAGATATAAAACACATGGGATTAGATACTCCAACAAAAGAGATATATAATAAACCATGTAAAGGATATAACAAGAGAGCATGATAGAATGAACAAGGGAATATTCACTTACTCGAAGGATATCATATACGATTATATGTGCATTGATCTACATGGAAATGGGTTTTTAGGATTCCAATGGGTTCTTGAGAGCATCCATGACCTGTGGAGTTTTTATAGGTCGATTTTAGATCATTTGGGGGTCTAAAATAAGGTGTAGGAATTTTTGAGGATTTTTTGGATAATTAAATCCTCCAAACTCAGTTAGTTATGCAAGGTCACATGATTTTTCAAATATTGTATCCTAACCATTCACCCATATTATTGGGCTGTCATGATTTCTACTTTGTGGAAACACAGTTTTTTAAACTATATTCCAATCGTAAAATCCCTCACATCCAAGTTTCTTCACAATTTTCACTAGTAGGGAACACGATTTGGGAAAATCATGCACCAACCATGAAAATCCCAATAACCCTTCAGGCTTTCCAAAATTTAACCCAAATTAGCGCTAAATAAAACATAAAGAATATGAATAGAATATGGGTTTAAGATTACTTGAAAATAGTAACCGAATGTTACTTCCATGCAACCATAGAATCATTATATCCCTATAAACCTTATTAAGAAGCTTCCATGTGAAAAATATTTGGCCACTACTCTCTCATCATTGTCTCTCTCTCTCAATTTTAATGAGTATTAGAACAATTATTCCACAACAATTTATCCAAAGGTGTCATCATAAAACAAATCATATTGTTTTCAAAATCAACAATCCTAATTTAATACTCTATCATAGTAAAATTAGGATCAACTTTGAGAGCAATCCACCTCAAAGCATGAAATGGTTCACAAAGAGACATTCATAGCTAAGATATATGCAACATTTTATGTACAAAAATCTACTATAGATGGTGTGATAAATGTAAGGAAAATTACCCACCTATTAAACAACCTAAAAGGCCTTAAAAGTGTATATATTCTCTTTCTCCCCAAGACATCAATGAACCAAATGATGTGAAACATTCAATAAACCAAATCCCCAACTAAAAATTACAAAGGTATGAAATAATGACCCGCGTAATACTTATACTGAATCCATGACATCAACGTTTTCTGATGAATCGACTGAGTCATTTTTATTGACTCTTGATCCATGCTCAATCTAGACAATGGAAATTCACTAATATATGACTAACACAACAATTATTTTCAAAGCTACAAATAATAGGAATCAAAAGGGGCCATTCTGACAGTGGACGAATACCTGTTATTATTAGAAAACTCCACTATCCATAAAATATCATCCCATGATCCATTAATGTTACGAATGTAGGTGTGCATAATATCCTCATGAAATTGTATATCCCTTTCTATCTGGCCTTACTAATATATACGGTATATCATTCTCAAAGAAGTATATGATCCCAGTGCCACCTGGAGGCCTCTCCAAGAAAAATGAGATGTTAACTAATGACCTCTATTAGAGACAATAGCATATGATACTATATGAAAACAAATAGTATAATTCATATATAAATTTACTAGCCCCTCAACATTTTTTTATCATGAATGGGTATAAAGTGATTCGATAAAGTTAGCTAATGAATAAGTACGTGGAATCTCGACCTGAATGTCCATTTAGGTCTAATCCAACTTAAAAGATAGCATTGGACATGGATGAATAAATTTCTATCATCTCTAGTGCTCAGACATGACCTATTAGCACATATAATAACAAGTAACAAAATAATTTATTCTCTTACTCATACCTTGTCACCAGAAGTGTCATAGTATTTCATATAACACCATCATGGTTCCTAGGTGCAATGCCCACTGAGAATTCGAGAAATCCCAAATCCCATATTTTCTTACCATTAATGAAGAAATAAAATGATTATGATAAAATAGAACTCCCTCTGTAGATAATGACCACTCAGAAATAGGCTCCCCACCATAAATATAGATTCTAATTCAATAGAACACATCATCAAGACAATTTTCCTAAATAATCATCTCTAGAAGAGTGGAGGTAAACTTAAAACTCTCTAAACCAACCTAAACTAATAATTTTTTCACTCTAATATAAAACTGTGAAAAATATCCACCACGTAATACTCTCCTCGTGATTTTTTTTCACATATTAGGTTGGATGTTTCCTATTTAATGCATCTACGACAAAATTCCCCTTCCCGTTGGTATAACTGATGTCAAAGTAAAACGATTGTGGGTGTTTTATACAACCGCTATGGAGGAAATTTAAATATTTCTATGATAATATGTAACTCGTGGTATTTTTTTCAGAATACATGCTAAACCATACTCTACAATACATACAACTCTTTTTTCATACATCAATGCTCTGAGTTCATGGTCATCAGATGGATACTTTTCATCATGTTTCCTTAAGTGCTGAGAGAAATAACCAAAGACAAGATCACCTTATATAACAATGAATCCCAACCCCGAACCCATTGGATCCTTGAAGACCACCTAGCCTTACCATAATTCTAGAAGATTCAACAGTGATGCACTAGTCAAAATATGATTCCTCTCAACTAAAGGAATTTGACAGTTTTCCCCCCATGAAAACATTACTCCCTTCCATGATAGAGTATTCAACATTGAATGCATTATTGAGAAGCCCTTTAGAAACCCTAGATAATATCCATTTAAACGAAAAATGTTCTGAATCCAGAAATCAAATTTCATGGTTGTTCCAATGTCATAACAACTTTATCCTCTTTAGGATCAACAAAAATACCATGTTTTGACACCATGTGTCCAAAGATCATCACTTCCTAAATCCCAAAATCACATTTCAATATTTTGAAATAATGTTCGTGATTTGTAAAAAATTACATTACTTCTCTCAGATGGCATACCTGATCCTCCTTGAATATAGAGTAAACAAGGATTTCATCCACAAATACCCCCATAAAAGTATCAAGATACTCATGGAAAATCATTTATAATAAATACATAATGTAATTAGGAGCATTTTCTAGAGAACATGCAATAAAAAGGGACTCATAATGTTTTTACCTACATTTAAATGAGTTTTTTATGAATGTCATGTTATTATTTTCTCAACATATGATACCCAGATCAATGATCAATATTAGAAAACAACTTATACCCTTTCAACGAATCAATGAAATAATATATCTATGGAAATATATATTTTTTATTTACCATGAATCTATTTAGTTTTCTATAATCAAAAAAAAGGTGAAGTGTCCCGTAAACATTCTTCATAATGAGAATGGGAACCATCCATGTTGACACACTCAGGAATATAAACAAATTCTAAAAAATATCATCCAACTGAGCCTCTGTCTATTTAGTTTTAGCTGGTTCTATGTGGTAAGAGGGAAGATATACCAAATGAGTTGCCGGATGCTAAATCTATTGTAAAATCTACCTCCCTTGAAGGCGGTACATGAGAGAATTAAAAAGTAAAAATGTCAAAAAACTCAATGAAAACAAGAGAGAGAACACCACTACAAGATTCATTCTCCATATCAAATAAACTCACTTATATTATATTCCCCAACTCTGGATAAGAATAATGGGCTCTACTTGACCTCAAGTACTGTTCCCCTTGAAATTTATTATACACCCTACTCGGTTCAGTAAAGGAGACCGATTGAAGATAACAATCAATATTGTATTTGTTAGAAATGGGAAAATCCATCTATGATATGACATTAAGATGTTTCATTTTGAGAACCATAAATAATCAATTAATCTTAATATTTAATAATGGTAAATCATAAGTTGGACTTTGGAGAACCTTCTCACTCTTCATTCTGAGGGGTGTAGTAATATCCATTAAATAAGATAAACTCTATGTATAATGTATTATAATATTGAAAATATGGGTTGAAATAAATGAATCAGAGGAGCCATTATCAAATAAAGAAGTCACTAATGATAGGGCAGCAATGATGGTACCTCTCACAGTCGTTGGACCTATATCTTCTTCCATTGGTGACTCTTATACTATGTGAAGAATCTTTATTATAGATTCATGAAGCTAGAAACCATTTTTCTATGATGTATATGATTTCACCATAGTTTTAATATGTGATTATGATCCCATTACACTCTAGGGAGTATAATATACATGGAAAATATTCCATATGCCTCCCGAGTGTCCACAAGAACTACTTAATTTTGCTACCTCAATACAATCCCATTTCAAGTTCCCATATTTTCCACACTATTAAAAAATAACAGGGTCCCTTCATGGAATTATTGGAGGTCTATAAAAATACTTCTATCAAGAACCATTATGATAATCGTCATGATTCATCTTCCCTTCATGGGAACTCGAAAAACTACCACTTGGAGAGAGTGGAACCCCAGAAAATCCTGACATAGTAATAAGGAAAATTTTAACCATCAATAATATATCCATTACATTATCATTAAAATGAAAATTCATCAAAAAAATTAATGAACATATATCATATTGACATCACATATCAAACCACCAAGCATTAAATATTTCATTTGATAAAATCATAGGTGGAAACTACACAACCTCAACAATGTTATTTTCATATTCTTCCACGGTTCTATTAGACTGCTCGAGTATAAAAAACTCTATAGACTTGGACAACACCATATATTATAGATATAAATATTTATTGAATATAATTTTAATTTCTTTCAACTGTAATCCATTATGCTTATTCACTATCGCCATTGTGTCCCACTATCTCAGGCTAGGTCCCTCTAGCATGAAGGTGGATGATTTCACATTTATTTCGTCACACATTTCCAATAACTCAAACTAAATATTGATATATCTAAACCAATCCTAATATATTTGAGGATTATGAAATCCTTAAAAATATGATGGATTTTGGATAACAATATCTTAAAATGATTATGAAAAAAAACACTTTAAGATTCCATAGCTCGAGCCTGAACATGAATTATTGTAAGATTCTATCCCATAGCATAGGCAACACACGTAATATCCACAACATGGTTCCAGTTTATGGGAGGATTTTATCATTTTCGTTCATCATAAGGTTTATTCCGGATCATATTCAAACATCTTCTTGGAGGCCTGATGATGAAAAACATCAACAAATAACATTAAAGACATCATAGTTGATATATAAAAGAACTCTCAGAGAATAGAAATAGTGAAAATTAATCCAACAATATAGATTAACAAGATTTGGATTTCAAAATACCCAAAAAAATAGTATAGAAAAGACTAGAAGTAATCATCAAGATGTCTTTTCGATGCTTCCTTTGGTGACTTGAGGCTCATTATAGTGAGAGTTGGTCGGGCACTCATTTGTAACTACCTCTTATGTCACAAAATTATTACTTTCAAAGGGACATCAAGGAACGACAATTAACCTCCTATGATAAAACTTTTTCATTAACCATCCAAGATTCCATGTTAATTTGATAACGAAGCCTATCCTAAAATGGCCTGAGGGGTATTCCTGATACCCATTGGTTGGAGAAAAGCACTAATCATCAAAGATATTAAACAGGGATCAAATATTTCACAAACATAATGAAAGTAACAAATACAATTTAATATCCACAAAATAATACTCCATAGGGATAAAAATAATAGAACTCAAACGGGTATAAAAACCTAAAGAAAAATAACAAAGTACTAGATAATCGGATTAACAACCCCAATCCCAATAGACATTGTAGAGAAAAACCAAAAATATTTGGCAACTATGACCTCCAAGTAGTAATTTCCCCTTGATCAGACCTAGTGTGAGGATATCTACAAGCACCCAAAGGAATAGGTAGGGTGCGAGCTAAAATCCCAATAGTGTAGCACCAAGGATTCCATAGTATGATTCCACATTAATTAACCTAATAATTATTTTAGTTTAAAATAAAATAGGAATTGATGTTCAAGATAATATTTTTTAAAAAGATAATAATTAACATTTAAATTAATGGAAATATTTCTAAAAATTGGCTTCATAAAAAATTTCATATAAAATTGTTTATATATATTCACCATTCGTATGTAAAATTGTTTACAAATAATGGAATATATATCAAAATAATAAAAAGGGATTATGATCATAATATTTTTAGAGTTACTATAATTATAGGTAATGGGATCCTAACACACTTATATGATGATAATGAAAATGTGCATAGACATCTCTCTAACATTGGATAATGAAGAATAACCAATATCTTACTAGGGATAATATCTATCTTTATGTTTATGTTAGTCTAGTAAAGTGCCAATCTATTTCTAGGGAATTACCATCATATCATGTTTATAGCTAATAGATTAACAACTACCTAGGCAAACATGTTCCCAAATAAAAATCCACAATAGAAAATTTATTTCAAAACTATTTAAAATATATTAACCCATTTCTCTAAGGCAATATTCCTATTTGCATTTAAACACCAAAATGAGGTTTTAGTTAAATCATGTATTTTTCCTTGATAATACCAGTGGGTTTCTACCAAAAAACGTTTATCCAAATTTCTAAAATAATATTTTGAAATCAGTTTAAAAATTAATTTCATAGTTCAATTTCACAATTTAAATTCCAAAGATCAAATAACACAATTTTATTTCCTTAAATTTACAACAAATTCCACTAACATTCCCTTAATCTTTGTAATTGTGTGTTTTTCCAAAATTTCATTCAAAACCAATTTCAAATCCACAATTTATTGGTATTGGTGTTTTAACAATAAAAATGAAATAAATTATATTTTATTCTGTAAATATAATTTAAATAAATTATTTTAGGGTTAAATAAATTTGAAATATTAAATAGAACCACAAACATTTTGATTAATAGGTCATGAAACACAATAACTAAAAAAGGAAACTTCATTGAAGAACATTAACAAATGATATCCAAGAATAAAACCTATATTAATGTTACAAAACAATACAGATTAGATCGCCAATAACATGAATATCGAATAAACCCTAATAGGGAAAGGAGAAGAGAGTGAGAGGGAAGGAATTGAAAATGATTTTCATACCTAAAGGAGATCAAACATGATTTTCCATGGTTTGGTCAACCTAAAAAGGGGTTTTGAGGAGTGAAAATGGGTCCTTAAGAGCCTATAAGACCAGGTAAAACTTTCTATATCATGTTAGGGTCAAGTAAGGGGTCAAAATAGTGGTTTGAGATTTTTTTAGAATTTTTGGAATAATTAAATCTTACTTGCACAATTAGCTAGGTAGGGTTACACAATTTTTCAAATCATTTCCCTAACAATGAACCCCAACTGGTGGGGTTTCATAGCTTTAACTTGGTTGGAGCATAGTTTTTCAAACTATGTTCCAACCATGAAATCCACCAGAGTTTGGGTTTTCATGGTATTCCATTATATGTTGCATAGTTATGGGAAACCATGTGCTAACCATGCATAGCTGAGGAGACCTTCAATATTTACTAAACATCCCCCAATGAACCCCAAAATGTAACCCAACAAAATAATGAACACAATAGGGTTTTATAAGTACCTTGAAATAGCTACAAAATGTTACAACCTCCCTTCCATAGAAACATTGATTCCCCATAAAGCCTATTAAGAAGCTTCCATATCAAATAGATGAGGTCAATACTCTCTCATCAGTGCCTCTCTCTCCCAAACCCCATGAATATCAGAACTGTTCTCCCACAACACCTGAAACAATGGTATTTTACTCCCATTATATACCTTGGTTTCATAATCATCTCTCTTAACTGAGTGTTGGACCATATATTAGTTATGCCCAATGTCGAGATCACTCCATCTAAAAACATGAGATGTATTAGATAAATACTTTCATAGATGGAATATATAAAACATATTATTTATCAATGTCAACTATAGAGGAGTAAAACATGGTAATACAATTTCGCCACCTTCTCAGAAACCTAAAAAAGATCCCACATGACAACGATCAAGTTCCCATTTCCTCCCAAGTCGTCGATGAACTGAATGGGGTGAAAATTTCTAGAACACCTGGTCACCATCTAAAAATTTAACGTTCTTTGATGAAGATCACCATAAAACTTATACCTTCTATGTGCCATCAAAATTCTCTGACTAATCAACTAAATATTTTTTTTGTCTCTTGTACCATGCTTGGTCCAACCATGGAACATTCAACAATATTCTACAAACACAATGATGCTTGTCAAGGATGGACATACAAGGCCTCAAAAAGATAAATTCTGATCGTGGGATGTTATCTATTATTATAAAAAAATAAACAATACCAATTTAATCATACCATTCCCTACCAATGTCAAGAATATAGGCACTAAAAATATCCATAAGAATCAGTATAGAACTTTTTATCTAGCCATCTGAATGGGGATTGTAATTCATGCTCATATGAACTTTAGATCATAGTGCATCATGAAGTCCATTGAAAAAATGATACATTAAACATGATTTCTTATTAGAGACTATAGTAGATGTAGCTTTGTAAAAAAGAACAATCACATTATTATAGCGATTCCCTATCTCTGGGACATTGGTTATGTCATGAATGGGTATAAAGTAATCTAATTTAGTCCGGTGACCGATCACAACCCATATTGAATTATTATTTCCCAAGGTATGTGGAAACCCAAACATAAAGTCCATTAAGATCTCATACCACATCCAATTTGGCACTAGAAGTGGATGAAAACATTCTGAAGGACAATGGTGTTCATCCTTGACCAAATGGAATGTATAACAATGAGAAAAAAGATGAAATTACCCATATCAAATATAGAAACAAGAATTTTCATTGCATGTTATAGAACATCTCCATGGTTCCTTGGTGCAATGCCCAATGATAATTATAGAAATCGCTCATCACATATTTACTAAATACTAACAACATTACTAAACAATTATGATAACATATAATTTCCTGTTTAGATAATGTACTCTAAAAAATAGTCTCCCTACCATAATGAGAGTCCTTAATGTTGTAGAACTCATAACCAATCTGTTATTCAAAAAGAATCAACTCCAAAATAGTGGAGGTTAACATCCCAAATAATAATAAACCATAGCTCCTAAATTCTGGAGTCAAATATGAAACAGTGAAAAAAGATCCATCATGTTTTACTCTTATAATGATTACATTATGGCCTTGGTTGGAATTTTCCTATTCAAAAAATCAATAATGAAATTCTCGTTTCAGGAGGTATAAACAATTTCACTGTAAATAAATTTTTGGAATTCCACCCAACGCCTCCAATGGAGATTCAAATATTTTTTAGATATGATATAACTAAATCTCTCATCGTTAGAATACATGTTAAACCTTTTGTTCATAAATGTAATGTAGTAAACTATTATGTACAAGTATTATAGCTACAAGTTCAAGGTCATGAGTCAGGTAATTTTTCTCATTTTACGTAAGCTAATGAGATTCATAAGCAGTTAAATGATCACCCAAGATAAGACCACAAACCAACAGTGAGCTTCAGGATTCATTTAATACCATATAGATTGACACATCCTCTAGAATACTGAACATAAACATGGTAGTCAAATGACATTTTCGATCAAGGAATGAATGATGGAAATTTTTATCCCAAGAAAAAATTACTCCATTACGATTTAGAGCAGTCATCATATAATCCATCTTTGATGAGTCCTTTAAAAATAAATGATAATATCTAGATAAACTAATGAATGAGTGAATCTCAAAATCATTTATTTTTTATTCCCATAAGATAACATATTTCACCATTTTAGGATCAACTAAAAACCATTCTCCAACTCTCTCTGTCCTAATAGCATTACTTCACAAATCCATAAATTGAATTTATTCATAGTTTCCTAAGTTCATTGATTTCTCAAAAATTCCAAAACATATCTTAGATGATGTAAATGATCTTCCATGGATATAGAGTAAACAAGAATTTCCCCCATAAAGGCCATCACAAAATCATTAATTTAATTATGTAAAATCTTGGTCATTGAATCTATAAAGACTAATAGAGCATTAGATAGACCAAATTTCATGAAATGGTACTGATAATAGTCATACATGATCCAAAAGGTGGTTTCAGGAAAGTGAAAATAAATTATTCTCAAATGATGACACCCATATCTAGGATCAATCATCCAAAACCACTCCACCCCTTTAACTTGAACAAATACATATTAAATCTGGGGAAATTTATTTTATTTCATTACCATTACACTATTTCATTTTTGATAATCAACACAAAGTCAATGTGACCAATTAAAATTCATTTCATAGAGAACATGTACCAGCCAATGTAACACACTCAGGCATATTCCTCCTTTCTCTAAATGATAATCTAATTGAGTCTTCGTCTCTTTCATCTCGTATGATTTTATGATGTAAGTCGAAATAGATACCGGTTGATCACCTGACACTAAATCAATTTAAAAATATACCTCCCATATTAGGGAATCACCAGAGAATTTGGAAGAAACAATATTTGGAAACTTAATGAAAAAATTAGGTAGATTACCACAAAAATATTCCCTCCTCATATAAAAATAAAAAACCAAAATTTCTTTCCCCAACACTAGATAATATGGTCAATTTCTACTCGAAATGCAGTCTGAGAACCTTTGAAATACACAATGCACCCCATTAGGTCTTGTAAAAGAACAACACTGAACATAAAAATAAATCTAGGATTTATAGGAAATGATCTAATCCATCATGAATATGATGTCATCAGGTCTCGTGTAGAGAACCAAAAAATCCAAATATATATCAATATCTAATAGCGAGAGAGAAAACCAGGACTACGGAGACCGTGCTCTCTCTTCATTCCAAGCGGTGTTGTAATATCCATCACATAAGATAAAAGCTACATATGAAGATGTATCATATTTACAATACATTTTCAAATAAATTATTGAGATGTACCATTATAAAATAAATATATCACAAATAATTTAGTTATAGTGATGCTATATGTTAATGTTGTAGGATCTGTATTTGTTTCCTCTAGAAAGTCTTCCATATTGTGGAGAAGATTTATTCCTGTCTATTGTTGTTCAAACCATGTTTTCTCGGATGTATTTGATTGACCTGAATTTTTAATTTTTATTTATGATCCCAAAACAATATGTAGAGTATAATAGGCATAGAAAAGAAATTTCATGTTACTGGAGCATCCGGAAGAACCACTTAATTTGTCTACCTCAGTGCAATTTTTTTTTCATTTACCGGGTTTCCACACTGGTGACAAATCAAATGGCCTCTACCTAGCAATTAATAGGTATAGAAAACCCCTTCTATTGATAATGACTATAAGAATAATCATGCTTCCTCATCTCTTTATAGGAAATCAGAGATCTACCACATGGATAAAGAGGAACACCTAGAAACCTTGAATTTACGGTGTGGTCCATTTTGACCATCTATAATCAATCCACACATCAGCATAAGAAGGAATATTCAACAATAAAATATTATAATTGTAAGGACCTGACCCCAGTTTCCCAGAGTCTATGCCTTACTTGATTACATTGTCATATAAACAAGGAATATGCATCCCAAATGAAAGAGAAGTTTACTATTATTGGAGACAAGATACATACATAAGTTCAACATTAAAACTCGAAAATAAATACAACATATAAACTCCTTAGACAACATCCACAAATCCTAGGTTATTTCATCATGTCATTCATAATAAACTTCTTCATGACCTAAGAAAATGAAACATAAGAAAGTGGTGAGGTCAAACACCCAGTAATATTATGCAATACAAAAAAAATATGTATAAACATTAGGCAAGTCGAATAACTAAAATCATATTCTTGTAACAAAAACTTGAACACATTTAGGAAGGAATAAGACCAAAGTAAACAATTCAATAATAAAACATAATCATGGGTATTCTAATTTTCAAATAAAACAAGAACAAAAAATACTATTTTCATAATGAGGAAATGCAAAATGCAAGACAACAAACCATACCGTCAAGGACTTTTCCCAAGACCATAAATAATCATTTTGTCAAGGCCTTCTACCAAGACTGTAGTTTATCTCATGAGACCAACCGATGAATCGAGGGGCTATAGAGGGCGGAACCTGACACATTATATGACATATTTTTTCCTTATATTTATGAGGATAAATACAAAAAACATATAAATTCTTATTGAAACTAATATATGAAATTTAAATAACTTTCCCAGAACATTAAGCATAAACACTAACCATTCAGAGTAAATTGACGAATGGTTTTAAGATAGGACATCCACAAAGGAAATAATAATAAAACATTAAATTAAATATGTTAGATGACACCATGAAATATTAATCCCAATAATACATAATAATCAACAAGATTGTTGAAATAGATGAATATACTTTTATAAAATCTTTGAGTAATTCTGGAGTTAAATACACATTTTCCATTGAAAAGAAGAGTTATTTTGGAAAAATATTTGTATAAAATAAAAAGATAAGTAACATAGTATTTTCATAATAAAATGGGTGATTGTATATCAATTATGGTTTCCAAAAATTGATTATTGAATGCCTTTGAAAAAAGTTAATAATTTGAGAAACTCCCTTGAACTTTGCTTGAATTTCATAAATAATTTTCAATGTTCCTTTTAAAAAGTGTAACTATAGAAAAAAATAAAGAATATTTATTATTGGTAAACATATATAGAACAATTATACAGATATTAGGATGATTACATAATAATATAAAATAATTTCATTGAGGTAAGTATACAATAAAAGTTACCCGAATGAAAATGGAGGTTCGGGTGGGAAAACCCTTACCTTAAGTCCGAATGTGTTCCACTCATGAACATATGGTCTTCGAATATGAAATTAGACTTATTAATAACTTATTTAATAAAATATTAGACATTTATTTAGTTTCTCATAATTATTTTTAGTTCATTTATGACCTTATTGATAATTTATTATATAGAATTTCATCATTACGGAGTGTTCATTTTCTTAATTTTCATAATCGGTCCACATGGTCATAAGTAACAGAGTTCATGTGGAGTGGATGTAAATCTCCAGAGTTGAAATTAAATATCATTTATTAACATCAAGATGTTTTAATGGTAATTTATATCAATTGGTTACATGGAATGCAGATGAATTATTAGATGAAAACCACTTTGATTTTTTGGTGCAATATTGAATATTATGAACTAGTTTTGTCATAAAAATTAATAATTCATACATATACTACTTCTTGAATAATAATTAGGTTAAAATAAATATATAATAGTCTGGTTTGACCATAATAATGGTTTCATCACTAGTAATGAAGGAGAAATTTAAGAACGAAACTTCGTCGTCCATGAAGGTTATAAATTGAAACCTCATGGAAGTTTATTACAATTATAAAAATAAAAGGGAGGGAGTAAGAATATTGATGATGGTTCCTCCATTATCATGATATATTTCCAGTATATAGATGATATTGGATCTATCATGGTCATTTAGACAGATGAGGTTATGAGAGTATAACAAAATAAGATAATTTGAAATGATTTAAATGAAAAAGAAGGGTGCTTTACCTCTTGAAATAACCTCTTTGAGAACATACTTAAGTGAAGGGGTTTGGGTATATTGAAATAAAAAATAGATTCACCTATTTGGGGAGTGAATAGGGAAGGGTAATGGGGATGATAATTTAGGATCTTGGAGTCTTAGAGGAGTGAAGAGAAGAGGGAGTGATGGGGGGTTTTATAGTGGAAGAGAGGGGTCAATTTAGAATATTTTATTTATTATATTAATATTTACATCAAGGCAACCAATAGTGTTGTTTCATGAGACCCATAATATTAATAAGTTCATGTGAGTTCTAACCAAGTGGCCTTACATCACATATGATTTCATAAATAATGTATTTAACTGATAATTTCAACATACGGTATTTTACCGTATTTCACTATTAATAAAAATTTCAAGAATATCAGAAGAATCCAAAAAATTCACCCCTACCATTTTTCATCATGTAGAATTCAGAAATGACCTCCATTTTTTCAAAATATTTTTCTAATTATTATTAATTTATTTTTTAGATAAAATAATAATTAATTCCAAAAATAACAATTTGAAACGTATAATTAGTAATATATCACATTGAAAAATTAATTAAGATATCACTATCGTATTACCTTAAAAAAATTAAATGTTTATTTACTATTCCTAAGGGTTATATTAATATTCATATGGGAATGTTCTATTCACCAAAAAATCTATTTTGTTCTATCAGACTCCAAATGAATTATTGATCAGAATTCTAAAAAACCATTTTTCAAAATTCCAAACATAGTAGAGGAAAAGTTGTGTTTAGTGGATATATTATAAAATTCATTCAACATTTATTTTCACAACAATTGGGTATTAATTCTCCCCTCCGTACAAAAATTTCATCCTTAAAATTCAAAGAAAATCCAAAAAAGATATGGGGTTTTCTTCAACATAAGCACCTCAGGAACCCATGTCACTTATTCCATCTTACGGTTCCACCAAAAACCTTTAGCAGACGATTCATCTTATTTCTCAATACTTGTTCTTTGTATCAGAAATCATGATAGGCTCTTCACAATAAGATATATTGGGCTCAATTTCTATTTCTTCATTGGTGAGTACATGTGTTGGGTCTGGCATGTATTTCATTAACAGTAACACATGGAACATGTTTTGAACTTTGGAGATATGTTTAGCCACTTCCAAACAGTAATTTATAGCTCCAATTTGGTCAAAAAATTCAAAAGGTTAGACGTACCTAGGACTTAATTTTCCCTTCTTACCAAATCGTATAATACCCTTCCATTTAGATACCTTTAAGAAAACGAAATATCCCTCTTGAAATTCTAAATCCTTCATTCAGTTATCAGCATAGCTCTTTTGCCTACATTGAGCTTTTTTTATATGGGTTTGGATAATATTCACCTTTTTGTGGTTTCCTCAACATGTTCTGGGCATACGAGCTTTACTTCACCAAAAGTGTCCCAACAAGTTGGTGTAGGACATCTCTTTACATATAATGCTTCATATGGTGCCATCTGAATACTTGAATGGAAGCAATTGTTATAGTAAAATTCTAAAAGAGGTAAATAATGATCCCACATACATTTAAAATCATGTTAACAAGACCTCAATATTTCTTCCAAATATTCAATGGTCTATTATGATTTTCCATCAGATTGGGGGTGGTAGGCAGTGCTCAAGTTGAGATCAGTATCTACAGCATTATGAAGAATTTTACATAATTGTAAAGTAATATGGGGATCACAATCAGAAAAAATTTATAAGGGTAAAATGTGATGTCTTACAACTTCATTGATATATATTCTTTCTAAATGTTCAAGTGGTAAATCTTCACTTATAGCAAAAATATGTGATGGTTTTCTAAGATGATCAATAATTACCAATATCACATCATTCATTCTTGCGGTATTTGGTAGCCCCAATACAAAGTCCATTGTAATATCATCCCATTTCTGTATAGGAATAAGAAGGGGTTTCAGGGATCCTCTAGGATGTTATTTTCTAGCATTCAAATGTTGAAAAACCATACATCCCAACACAAAATCAGCAATCTCCCTCTTTATGTTTTCCCACCAGAAATGTTTTGTTAGATCTATATACATCTTTTTGCTATCAGGGTGTATAGGGAAATTAGAGTTGTGAGCATCATCCAATAGTTCCCTCTTTATCTCTGGAATAGAGGGAACAAAAAGGCTCCTTCTGAATTTCAAGATTCGACCTTCATATATGAAGTCAGTCAACTTCCTATCATTTATATCTTTAATTTTCTATTGAAACTCTTCATCACCAGCCTGAGAACATTTTATCCTTTTCAGTAAATAAAGATTTGTAACCATTCGAAAAAGTAGTGACGTGTTACCTTCCTTGATAATTCCATATCCATATGAACTAGATCCATAAAAATAGGATCCCTTTCAACTCTCATCTTGTTCAGAATTTCATGTCCCTTTCCACTCATTGAATATGCTACCTTATTTGCCTTTACTAAGAGTTAGTGTATTGTGCAATCATAATATATTTGTAGCTGAATCCATATCCTTTGTCTCATGTTGAGTTTTTTTTGTGAGAATATATATTTAAACCTCTTATGATCTGTATATATCTCGTATGTTTCACCATAGAGGTAATGTCTCCAAATCATCAAAGAAACGATTTCACTACTAACTAAAGATCAAGAGTTGGATAGATTTTTTCTTAAATATTATGCTTACTAGATTTTTAGGCAATCACTCAATCATTCTTCATAAGTACACAACAAAGTCATTTCTTTGATGCATCATTATAGATAACAAACCCATCATTCCCCAATTTTAGGGTTAGGATCAGATAATTCACTAAAATCCTCCTCAATTCAATATAACATTCTTCAAATTTCTTTGTCCATATGAACTTCACCCATTATGTTCATTGTAGTTGACCATTCTTGCACAGCCTTAATCTATGAAAGATCTATAGATATTCCATCCTTAGAGAAAATTTTTTTAGGAATAAAATTGATTTTAGCCAAAAATCTCACATGCTAAAATTCTCATATAATTCATCTCTTTTAAGAGGATTCAGAATAGTGCGCAAGTTATTTTCATGATCTTCATCGCTTTTAGTGTATACCAAGATATCATGAAAAACCACCACTATAATTTCATGAAGATATTATTTGAAAACACTATTCATCATATCCATGAAAATAGTTGGTGAATTCGTATGTTCAGAAGGCATCACTGTAAACTCGTAATTCCCATACCTGCTTCGAAATGTTGTTTTTGGAATGACTTCCTTCCTCACAAGAAATTGATGATATCTAGATCGAAGATCAATCTTAGAAAAATATTGTGATTCATGAAATTAGTCAAATAAATCATCAATTAATTGAATAACATACTTATTATTTATTTTAGTATCATTTATTTCATTATAATCCATGAAAAACTTCATAGACCCAAATTTCTTCTTATCGAAAAAATAGGGGCTCCCCCTGGAGAAACACTAGAAAGAATAAATCCATTATAACACTATCATTCTAGTTGTTTTTTAGATCCACTAACTCCATAATGTCTATTCTATAAGGGGTCTTTGATATGGTACTTAAACCAGGAATTAAGTCAATGGAAAACTCAATATCCCTCTCTAGAGGATGTCTAGGAAAATCCTCTAGAAATACACCATCATATTATTTCACTACATTCACATATTCAATTTGAATATTTCATTCCTCTACCATAGATATTCCATTCTCTTCCACCCCAATAATTGAATTCAGTAGATTTACAGGGGTGGATATATATGTTAATTAGAGGGTGATGGTTTTTCCATAACGATAAGGGATTCTATACCATTCTCAAAAATTGTAACTTCCTTATTCTTGCAATAGATCTTCGCATCTTAATTTGACTACCAATTCATACCGATAATTATATAAAATTAAATCATTTATATGATGATAAGTTTGGAAACTAAAGCATGTTTATGTGTCACGAGGGGGGGTAATTTATACGCCATTGTTGAAATGATACATCCACTATAGGTTTTGACTGATAACACCTTTATTACATCAAATTGGACATATCTAATTTTGTGGGACAATTGGGAAGATATAAATGAATGCGATGATCAAGAATCAAATAATGCATTGGATAACTTTGATGAAATAATCAATGAACCTACCACCACTTTGTTAGGAACTTTAAACTCCGCGATTGTGACCATATAATCTTGGATTTTCTCCTTTGGCCTTCATTGGGAAACATTTCCCTAATTATTTTTACATTCATGTGCATAATGTCCCATCTCTCTACTATTATAGAATTGAAAATTGGAAGATTCTTTCTTCCCTACAAAATCACGAGCTTGTTGGCCTTTTTTCAACTCTTGTAACAGACTCCCATTCCCTTTAATAAAGTGCTAGGGTGTATCTTCCCACAATTAGTATAGGATGGAAATTCCAATATTCACTTCTTCCCTATTTCCTAATTTTATTTTCAGAGTCTTCAGCAACCCTCTTCTTTTCATGTTTTCCTTTAAAGTCATATGACAAATAAAATTACTTTTCTATCTTGATAGTACTTGAGAATATATCTTCATATGATGATAAACCTTTGGAGACTAGAGCCCTTCAGAGGTAGTGTTTAAACCATCAAAAAATAAATCAATTGTGATCCTTGGATTACGTCTATAGTCTTAAAAATGACATGACTGCCTTGTAAAAGTTGGCTTCATACATGAAAACATTTCCATCCTCCTTCTACCTTAGATTCAAGAATTACCACTACATATATTCTCACTATTCCCGATGGAAATATTTTTCTAGAATGTTTTCCATAAAATCCTTCCATTCCATCCCTTATATTTCTTCTTCCTCCTTTGTGTTTTGGATTAATAACCACCAATGATATGCATCTCTCGATAAATAATAAACTGCCATGATAACATTTTCACATTTTTTACATCACAAAGAGATAAATATATTATATAGGGAACATATATAATTCACTTCTACAAATAGGTTTTTAGTCCCATTTAATGATGGATGATTTTGTCACATAAAGTGATCTAACATAGATCCTCTATGTGGTGGATCTAGATGCTCTATATAGGTATGGATATTGTTCATAACCTGAGTAAGTTGTCTGATTATAATTATAAGATGCTCAACACCAGTCCCAACACGAGAGCGAAAATCATTATCTTGTATTGGAGGGAAATCCCTACAGGGGACACGCTCATTCATGCGGTTTCAGTTCCTTCCACTGGGCACCTTTTCTAGATAATGGAATATACAAGATGAGGTTATGAATCATAATATTATCTTAGCAAAATACATAGCATAAAATGAAATCCTACGCATGGGAAACCCGAGAATCACAAAAATGGATTCTTTGAGGAATAATTTACATTTCAATACTTTATAATGAATTGTAAATAAAATATGAATTATCCTAACTATAACCCCCAAGAGTGTCAATACCTGGAGTGCAGTGAGGCCCATTGTCGTGTACCAGGATACCCTGGGTAGAGACCGAAACTACTTGTCAGAGCTTTCACTCCAAGGTACATCTGTTCCAGAGCCACCTCTACCTGTTTGTATCCATATAGAGATGTATTTTCACGAAATATACACATAATCTATTCCTTAACAAAATACTAGGATGTTCTTTTACTATTATCCTCAAATATTATCATAGGTATTTGTTCCTTAATCTATGTTTTCTAAATCTAGTTTCTATGTTTTATACTAAAGTTCCTCTAATAGAAACGGTAAGGACCCGACCCTAGTTTCCTAGATATGATGCCTTATTTTATTTTTCTTGGAATATAAACACATAATGTGAATCCCAAAGAATCGAGAAGATTAGTATTATTGGAAACAAGATACGTACAAAAGTTCAACATTACAACTTGAAAATAAATACAACAATAAAACTCCTTAGACAACATCAATAACTCTTAATTTATTTTAGTATGTCATTAATAATAAAGTTCTTCATGTCCTGAAAAAATAAAACATAAGAAATGGGTGAGCTCAAAATCTTAGTAAGGGTATGTAATACAACATAATATATATAAACATTTGGCGAGTTTAATAACTCAAAACATATGCCTTTAACGAAAACTTTACCAAATTATGGCAGAAATTAGAGCTGTGTAAGTAATTCCATAATAAAACATAATCATGGGTATTCTACTAGTAGAATAAGCAAATTTAAAAACACTAAAATTTTCATAATTATGTGATTCTTAAAGTACGAAAACATAACCATATTATCAAGGCCTTGTTCCAGAACCATAAATAATTATTTTGTCAAGGCCTTGTGCCAAGACTATAGTTTGTCTCAATAGACCTACCGATGCACCGATGGGATATTCAGGACCCCACCAGATACATTGTATTTCCAATTAATTCCTCATATAAATGGTGATAAATAGAAAAAACATATAATTTCATATTAAAACAAACATATTAAATGTAAATAACTTTCCCAGAACATTAAGCATAAACAATAACCATTCGGATTAAATTTATGAATGGTTTTAAAATAGATCATCCATAGACAAATTATTAATAAACCATTAAATTAAATAATGTAAATAACTTTCCCAGAACATTAAGCATAAACACTAACCATTCGGAGTAAATTGATGAATGGTTTTAAGATAGAACATCCATAGACAAATTGTTAATAAACCATTAAATTAAATAATGTGGATGATACCAATAAATATTAATCCCAATAATACATCAGAATCAACCAGAGTGTTGAAATAGATGAAGATACTCTTATAAAATTATCGAGTAATTCTTGAGATAAATACCCCTTTTACTTGGAAAAGAAGAGTTCTTTTGGAAATATATATCTATAAAACCAGATGTGAAGTAACATATTATTTTCATAATAAAATGAGTGATTTTATAAATATTATGGTTCCTAAAAATATAATATATAATGACTTTTAAAGTAGGTAAGAATTTGAGAAACTCCCTTGAAATGGGCTTGTATTTCAGAAATAATTTTGAATGATCCATCTGAAACCTGTATCTATCCACTAAATAAGGAAGGTTTGTAGATGTTAAAAATATAGATAACTCTAATACAAATTTTATGAGTATTAAATAATAATATAAAATTATTTCATAGTGGTAATTAGACAATAAAACTAAACCGAATTAAAATGGAGTTTCGGGTGAGAAAACCCTTACTTTATGTCTGAATGTGTTATGCTCTTGAACATAAGTTCAGGGAATATGAAATTAGGCATATTAATAAATTATTTATAAACATATTATACATTTATTTAGTTTCTCATAATTATTTTTAGTTCATTTATGACATTATTGATATTTTATTATATAGAAATTCGTCATTATGGAGTGTTCGGTTTCTTTATTTTCATAATTGGTTCACTTGTTCTTAAGTATTTTAGTTCATGTGTAATTGATGTAAATCTACCAAATTGAAATTAAATATTATTTACAAACATACATAAGTGTTAATGGTCATTTATATCATTTTGATACATGTAAATTTCAAATATTTTATTTATTATTTTATTATTTCCATCAAGATAACCAATAGTGCTGATTAATGTGACCCATAATAGTGATAAGTTCATATGAGTTCAAAAAAAAGTGTCCTTACATCACTTATGATGTCAGAAATAGTTTATTTAACTTATAATTTGAATATACGGTATTTTACCCTATTTCACTATTCATCAAAATTTCATGAATTTCATGAAAATTCAAAAAAATTACCCTATTACTTTTAAATGTGTATAATTCAAAAATAAACTCCATTTCTCAAAAAAAATTCCAAATTTTATTAATTTAAATTTTAAATAAATTCATATTGAATTTGAAAAATAAAAAATTTTATGGAATAATTAGTATTATATCACATTGAAGAATTCATTAAGATCTCATTATCTTATTACCTTAATAAAATAAAATAATATAATTATTTACTATTGATAAATGTCATATTACTATTAATAAGGGTATATTACAATTCACTAGAAAATCAAGGTTGTTCTATCAGATTGCAAACGACTTACTGATCACAACTCTAGATGACCGCTTTTTTAAATTCAAAACATAGTAGAGGAAAAGTTGTGTTTAGTGGATATATTATAAAATGCATTCAACAATTAATTTCAAAACCTTGGGGTGTTACCAAAAGTATTATCATATATTTGTCCCATTTCAAACCATCAATTCTTCATCTTCTCATTCGATACAATATTAGGTGAAAACTACATAAGCTCAATAAAGTTATTCACATTCATTGTCTCGGTACTATTATTATCCTCACATTTAAAAACCTCCATATCATTGGTTAACACCATTGAATATGGATATAATTGTTGAATGATAATAACTCTAAATTCTATCTCTTATAGGCCCTCATTATTCTTCAAAATCACCATCACATCCCACCATCTCCTGGTAAGTCTCTCTAGCTTGAAGGTGGAATATTTCTCGTTGATTTCATCAAAAAATTCCAGGAAATCAATAGAAGCTAGATATCTTTCATAAAATACATAGATAAGTGAGGATAATTATAGAATTGATATTCTATTGGATTTTGGTGAATCAACACTTGATCATGATTCCATAAAACTTCAAATTTATGTGATAAAATGGAAGTAGAATGGGAATAAATATAGGTTCATATTTTTGAGAATGGAAAGCACTCACAATAACCTAAACTAGGTTCTAGTCAACAAGAGGATTTTCTCATTGTGGCTCATCAGTATCATCGTACTCATATCACATGTCTTCTCAGATTCATGATGTTAAAAACAGTATTATAAAACCTTGATGACATAAAAAGGTTATACATAAGATCTTACAAATAATACAAAGAAGTAAAATTAATATCAGTAGATAGATAAACTTGATTTGGATCACAATCAATCCAAATAAAAATTTCGGATAATACTAGACCTAATCCTAAAGTGGTATTTCACAAAGCACCACTACTGACATGAGGCTTTTCATGATTAGATCTAACTGTGAACTTAGTCATAACTACCTATTATGTATCGATATGATCACACAATTTCATACCGACAATAAGGAAATATCCCTAAACTGATCGAATTGCACTTTTTCATGAACTGGACCTAGTACCCTAGAACCCAGATACCCAATCTTGTCCTAACATGGCCTAAAGGGAGTTTCCAATACCCATGGGTTGGAAATAATATCCTTCCATTAAACAATGTGAAAATGAGACTACATTTTCCACAAACACAACAGAAGAAAGAGATGAAATTGAGTATGAAAAATAAGAGAAAAATCCTTAGATATAAGTGAACCAGAAGTCAAATAGTTATTCAAACCCAATGTACAACCTCAATTTACTAGATAATAGGACAGACAACACAAATCCCCATGGACACAGTAGTTCAAAGATCAAATGTCAACATCTTCTACCACCTCTATGTGGTTCATTCCCCCTGCTCAAAACTAGAAGGAGGAACAATAAAAATGACCAATTTTATAGGTAGGGTGTTGGTTAAAAGTCCAATAAGTCCTCACCAATGATTGCAAAAAAATATTCAACATTAATTAACCAAATAATGCTTTAAATTTTGAATAAAATGGCCATGGTAGTTCAACAACATATTTTTTTAAAAAATTTATTAACATTTCAATTCATTGAAATACTTATAAATAATGGATTAATAATTTTTTTATATCAAATAGTTTATATAAAATCACAAGGAATGGGTAAAATAGTTAAAAAAAATTATATATCAAAATAATCACAAGGGATTATGCTGCTGATCTTCCAAGGGGTGCAATTGTTCCTGGTTATAGGATCTACACACACTCATGTGTTGATAATGAAAATGTCCACACACTTCTCTCTAACACTATTCAAAGTAGACTAACCAATATCCTATTTGGGATAAGATTTAACATTATGTATTTATTAGAGTTATAAATCATCAATATATTTCACGGGAATTCCCATCATAGTTTTTATTCATAATAACTCACTAACTAACTACCCTTTCTTGTTCTCAATCAAAAATAAATAATATGAATTTTTCTTCTAAATTATTTAAAATACAATTACCCCATTTTCCATTTCAAGACTCAAACATCTATTAGAAAACCAAACCAAAATTTAAATCAATGTATGCCATTTTCCAGGGTCAATCCAATGGTTTTCTATCAATAAAAATTATTCTGTTTTTATCAAATATAAATTTTCAATAAATTTCATAAATAAATTAAAAAAATAAATTTCACAATTTATATTTCAAAATATAAATTAAAAAATTTAATTTCCCCAATTTTCCATCAAATTCGAAAAAAATTTCCCCTTTCAATGGAATTTATTAGTTTTCCCAAATGTCATTCCAAATCATTTTCAAATCCCCAGTTCACTGTAATTAGGTTTTTAACAAAACAAATGAAATTAATTAAATTTAAATCAAGAGGTTTATTTTAAATAAATAAATTTATCATTAAATAATTTTTCAAATGTTAAACAGAACCACATTCCTCATGATCAAGGGATCACAAAACACAACACATGTAATGAGAGACTCCGATGAATAATGTTGGAAAAGGGTATTCAAGAATGAAACCTAGATTCATGTTATAAAACATTAGGGATTAGATCCTACAACAACACATATATCTATACTACACTTATTAGAATCTGATAAGAGAGGGGGAGATAAGGAACATGAAAATATATACATAACTTTAGAAAACTAAACACGATTCACCTCTCTTTGATAGACATAGAAGGGGGTTTGGAGGAGCCATAATGGGTCCTTTAGAGCCTCCAAGACCTGATAAATAGTTCTAGGTTTAGTTAGGGTCGAGACATGCATCAAAAGGTGGGTTTGTTATTTTTTATCCAATTTTTGGAATAATTAAATCTTGTGTTCCTAGTTAGTTCGGTAGGGAAACATAGTTTTCTAAATCATTCACTCTAAACATATACCCTTACTGGTGGGGTTTCACGGTTTCTCCTTTGGTGTGGAATTATGTTTTCCAACAATGTGACAACATTGAAAACACTCACTTCCAAGGTGTATATTGTTTTTATTAGGGGGCCCAAATTTTGTAAAAATAGGGCGCTGCCTGTGCATGGCCCAAGATCCCTTCAAAAATTATAAAATTTCACCCGAAGAACCCCTAAAAGAAACACATCCAAAGATTTATCCGAAGTGGGGTTCAAGAGTACATGAAAACACTAACAATATGTTAAACCTCCAAACATCCCACACTTCATCCTAGAGGATATACTTTAGTTATAAATCCAACCATGGAATCCCTTTAGTGTAAACAAAATAGAGTTACACAAAGAAGAGGTAACATCCTTCTACAAGCACTTTTTATTTTTTTTATTTATTCGCCCAATAAATTCATCATATTAAATAATTATATAATAAACTTAGTGTCCTAAATATATTGAGTTGTTTTTATATTAGGGTTTATACCTACACTAACACACACATCCATCAAATGGGATATACAATCGTTGTTCATGTGTAAGGTAGACAGTTGCCTTGTGAACCGATGTTGATCATTTTTGGATTATGACATTTAAGGATGGTAATAATGATAAAACTACATTTTTATATGATATTTATGATGTCCTAATGATTATTGAATTATTATATAGAATATAACATCATGTTTCCATTTTTTGGGAATACAATAACATCGTTCGTGGATGTGTGGACTACAACATTCTCCAAGCGATGTGATTCGTTTACACTTTACATGGAATATATTAAGGATGGGATTGGTAAAATTATAAGATATATATGAAATAAAAATTATAATATATTTATAATATATGTATATATATATACATATTTTATTTACTTACATTCTTTTTATAAAACATGATTATGGAAAAATTGTTCATCCATACAAATTACATTCTGTCTACATGAACGATACCTAACATTTCATATTTTTTTCTTCTATAAATTATTATAAATATTTATATACTAAATATAAATGATATTTAAATTCATGAAATAATTAATTCAATATCTATGTAAATGATCATGAATTATATTTCAAAATATATACAAAAAATAATAAGGTTATTACCCCCAAACATTCATATCACTGGAAATTGTTAATAAACATGTAACTTAAATTTAAAATAAAATAATATATGGTTTGATTTTATGAAAAAAATTTGGTGGAAGATTTATAATAAACATATAATTATTATATAATAGGTTTTAATGTGTATGAAGAATGTCAGTACTTAACTTAAGGGTTCTCTCATCTTGTTTTTATTTCTGTGATATAAATGCTATATTCCTAAATTCTTCTTCTTCTTGGGTTTATATAATTCCCAATGTCTTTTTATATAATGAATATAATTAAATTAATAATATTAGAAGTTTTAATTTATGTAATTCTTTCATGGATATCATGATTCTAATGTTACTGAATTTGTTAGGGGATTTCTAGACTCACTTTTATTTATGTGATACTTATGCCATATTCATCACCCATTTATTGTCTACGGTGTATATAATTATCATGAACATATTATATGATACTTATCATTAATTTATTTGGTATTTAAATATCCATTTATTTATCAATATTTTATGGGGTTTATGCATTAAATGTTACACAATTGATAATGTAATTTTGTTTCATTTTTCCTTCATTGAGAAATATTCCATTTTATGCACCTATATTTTTTACATGGTGTATAAAATTCCATTTAACATGTAATATCATGAGTAATATTTTCTTAATGATATTTGAAGTTTATTTAATGTTATTATTTTATGGGGATTATAATTGAAGTGTAAAAAATTGGAATTTTTTTTTTATAAAATCTCATTGTTTATCTAGACTACTTATGATTACACTTTGATTGATGTAATAATACAATTTATATCTAAACAATTCCCATGAATTTTATGATACTGTATTTATTCATGATATCATTATGTAATATTAAAATTTTTCTCTATTTTTTTACTTTATATACATATGAAAATATTTTTAAGGGAATCTAAAATTATTTCCCACATTGGTTGAACAACCGTGTTAATTTAAAACAATATTTTCTAAAAGTGTTTTAAAAACGTTTTAAATGACATTTTAATATCATTTTAGGCATATGTATTTTAGAAATATTTTATGTTTTGAAAAATTATTTAAATAGTTTTAAAATTCATTATGATATTTTTTCAAATTTATTTTAAACGAAAATGGTTGTCAAAATGTTTTGTGTTTTAAAAGTAAATTTTTAAAGTGGAAAAGATTTTTTCTCAGGAAATGTTTTAAATTATTTTTAATTATTTCATTATATGTTTTCATTGTGGATTTCAATAAAATGAATTCTGAAAATAATATATGTCATAAAAAGTTATTTTCAGTGAAATTTTATTTTCCAAGTGATCATTCAAAATTGTTTTCAATTTAAGATGAAATACTTTGATATATTTTATGATTTTCTAGGGATATGATCTAATGATACCATTAATATTCTTGACACGTCTGGGGGATTAATTTAAATTAATATTTTCACCTTCTATGATTATAATTTAGAAAAAAGGATTACATATTTTAAATTATCATAATTTATAATGTATATAATGGTCAATATATTTTTATACCGATGTTATTAGAAAAATTATTGAAATATTAATTTCAATTATTTATACAAAAACAATATTACTTTGTTGTTAAACATAGAAAATAAGGTCTAAAAATGATACATTACTTTTTCAAAACAAATTTTATATAAATTTTTCTCCCTTATCATGACTAAGGATATAATTGGATCCATTTTGGACACTTTGACTTATTAAAAAATGGGCAGAGTTATCTGTTTCAAAAATATATATGTTTTCCATTCACCTCCACTTTAAAAGTTAACCCACTCTCACACAAAATTCACACCACTAAAACATATTGAATCAGTTAATTAGTATCCAAATATATTCCTAAATTCTTACCCCTCAACCTAGAATCCATTCATTGGGAATAAATATAACCATATAAGGCCATTGTTACAAACCAAAAATAGATTCCCAAAGAATAGGTAACATTTATCAATGAACGTCTTTTATTTTATTTCATCCCAAAACCCATTAAATTAATTTTATATCATTCTTATATAATAACCAAAATAATATTCATATAATTATATTTTTTTATCTTAAATGTTTTTACTATAACCATAGACACTTCCATCACATGGTTCATGAAATCGCCATTCATGTGTACTAAGGACTACCGCCTCGCGAGCGGATGACTTTTTTTTTCAGTACCACCTCTAGTGGATTTATATAATGATGAAAATTCTATTAATATATTATTTTTATTATTTTTATAATGTTTTTATGAATCTAAAATTTTTATATCACATATACCTTCGTACTTTATATTTTTTACGAATATGATAGTATAGTTTATGTGTATGGTGGACTATGACCTATTGAAGGGATGTGATTTGTTCACACATTAAATTGAATTATTAATGTTGAGATTAATAAAAATATGTGATATGTATTAAGAAATATTAATTTTGGAATGATAATACACTACTGTAAATACTGTTTTTAACAGCGGATAAATGATGTGGTTTTTTTAAACCGATGAAAAAAGTATGTGCGGGAAAGTTTTGGCAATAGTTTAAAAAAAGCAATGAAAAAAAATTTATAGTCAATTTTTCGAATCGGTTTTCCTAAAAACCAATTCCAAAAACAACAAAATAATTTATTTTTCTTGTTAGTTTTTTTATAAAATGGAAACTAGTACTATTAAGATATATATATTTCACATAATTTTTTTAAAAAACCGAAGCCAAAAATAAAATAAATTGGAATAGGTAATTACAAAAATCTAACGTGAAAAATAATAAAAAAAATCATTGTCAGTTTTTAGAAAAACCGATGTAGAAAATATTTGGTTGGGATTTTTGGTGAGAGTTTTTTAATAACTGACCCCCAAAGTCTTCAAATATTTCCCATTATCGTGAGAAAATCATTATTTTGGATCTACAAAACCATCCACTCACGAAGAAATCCTCCCAAATCGTGGCACATCGATGGCCTCCCTAGGATCTCGAACTATGTTGTTGTTATATTTTCTTCGATTTTTACGATCAGTTGTAGAGACCTGAAGCTTATCGTACATGGACATTACATTACTTTTGCGGAATACTTAGTACATTACAAAAACACACACACAAGGATCGTAATAGTTTAGTGTCTTTGGAAACTCGGAACGTAATCTTCTAAACGTGGTGAAAGATCTTCAACATCTCCCATAAAGATCTTTTTTTACCTAAAACCTTTCTTTATATCCTGGGGAAAAGAAAACATAAAAGGGTGAGCTCAAATGCTCAGTAAGGGTAAACAAAAGAAATATCAATAACATCATATACATAAGAGCATAGCTTTTGGAAATCTTAACCTGCAAAAGAGTTCATAATATCATAACGTGGGATAAATCATAGAAGTGAAAATGAAATCATAACTTAAAACATTACCCATTGTGGCATACACACATAATCATAGAGAATCATTTCTTGTTAGTCAAGACTCATTGCCAAGACTATCTTAGTGGACAAAGTCCCTTTCTGAATCGAGTAATCCTCGTTTCAGTCCTGTTTCACTAAACCGGTATAACCTACCATTCCAGCCATGTCTATCTCATGAGATATGAAATCTTTACCCAATGCATTGGAGGGAGATATAGGTCCCACCCATCTCTTAATGATACCATTCTTATGTGTGCCACAAAATCATAAATCATACATCATTTCATAACCCATGTAATAAAAATGGGATTCTTAACCAACATGACATCATAAAACCATTCATATAAGATAAAGGAATTTATAAACATAATTCCATCACAACATAGTCAAATCAATGTAAAAATATGGATAGAAACAGAACCCTTTATTATCTTAGATGGAAAATACTTTTGATAAAACACTTGAAATTAATTCTTGAGGAAAATATCCTTTCTTCTTTAAAATCAATTTCTTTTCACAAAACATCATGCAATTTTAAAAGAAAGATATTTTATTGAAAATAGTCATGAAATCTTTTAGAGGAAGCTTCATGAAAATAAGGCTTTATAAAAGAGTATAAATCCGTTCGTGCCGTATAAGTTAAAAAAAACATTCTTCGTACTTTTGTCGGAAAAGTCAAAAAAGTACCTCGTACGGAAAAAAACGACAAAAGATTCCTTTCATATTCTTTACTAAAAACTCACCTAAGGGTAAAATTGGATTTAAACTATTGCAAGTGGATGGAAACAATATTACATATTGAGGGAACATGGATGTGGATGATAAAATACACCCCAGTAAATACTTACGAATAAACAATCTCGGATAAAAATGAGATTGTGATATTTCCCTTACCTTAGGTCCCACTTGCTTTGTAAGTGTCCGAACCTCCTCTTCTTTGAAGTGCCTCTTTGAGACCTCCTCTTAGGGCACTATAATTGGTCTTTGAGGAAGACCAGAACCTCTAGGATGTTGCTAGGGAAGTGGAGAAGAGATTTTGGCAGGGGTTGGCCGAGATTGAGTTCTCAAATTGGTGTGAGGAGGAGGGGGAGGAGGTGTCCTTTTATAGGGGAGGAGAGGGGCACCTTAGGAATATCTCAAAATATTATTTTATATTAAAGTCAAAATCGGTTTATAATGGTTCCAAAGGGTCTTATTTCGAAGCTAAAGTGGGGATGGGTCGAAATACTATCAACCAATAGAATTTAGACAAGTTTAGGATATTATTTTAACCTTATCAATTAGATTTAACTCTAAGTTAAATAATTTAACTTTTACCATGTCTTTTTGTTTTCTTTCACTATATGGTTAATACACTTACTATAACATGCCAAACGAACCCCAAATTGTTTATTATTAATATATATATCCTTATCTAAGTCATTTGGTCGAACCTTAGATTTTTAAGAATACAATAACAATTAATAATATAATATTTGATTTAAAAACTATTTTGGGTCAATTTTGACACTATTTG
Source organism: Viscum album (assembly GCA_963277665.1). Lineage (NCBI taxonomy): Eukaryota > Viridiplantae > Streptophyta > Magnoliopsida > Santalales > Viscaceae > Viscum > Viscum album. The sequence continues at coordinate 1,508,628,282 of OY728158.1, forward strand.
ATATATGATTTTTGTGAAAGTCATAACAGAATTAAATGTTAGAACAAAGTCGATTAAATCAACATTAATATATCATAGTAACCTAGAAAATTAGTGGAATTCATAAAAAATCTCAAATTACATTTATTTTGGTGTTTATAACATCAATTATGTCAATATTTCATTAATAAGATAATTACTGCATCATCGTTGTGTCATAAATAAATTAAATTATTTGATGTCTAAAAATTACAAATAAAATACCATCATGTAGGAAATCTTTTTATCTTTCTAATGAATATTTACAATCGAATTTATCTTATGTATAACCCCATATTAAAAATGCTTTACTTATTAAACATTGATTTTAACTATTTTAACCTTTCTTTAAATAAATTAATAATAAATGTCCTAATCTAATCCAAGTGGGCCTAAATGGTCATATTTTATTCCTAAGTTTGTTTTTGGTCGAATTACACTTGTCCAATAGAATTAGGACATGTGTTAGGGTAATATTAATATCATATTTACCCTTATTTACCCTATTTACTATTAACCGCGGTAAAAAAAAGTAAAAAGTTACTATTCACCAAAAAATTATTTTCATCTCATTGAACTACATTTTAGTCCTTGATATTAACCATGTCTCTCGGATTTTCGAAATTCCATTCACAGAAGCGGCAAAATTAAGTTTTATGAAAAATTCAGTTTTTTTTAACTACCACTTAGTAGTTTCACTATTCATCAAAAATTTATGTTTTTCAGAACAATGCCAAAATATCATCCTAAGCTATATTTCATATTCCGATTTCAAAAATGAAATCTATTTTACCAAATTCATAACATAGAAGTTGCATTAATTAATTTTATAATTAAATCCCGCTGTTAAAATAAATAGCGTGTTTTTAGTAAACAATATATATCAAAAGATTGACACTTGATTATGTCTGGTTTAAATGTGAAATTACAACCAATGACCAACATTGTATTAAATTGTAAAAATATATTCTAAATATACTTTAAAACCACTCAATTAATAATTTATCACTATTAATTATTTTGATTAAAAAAGTTGTTTTTAATTATAATTTAGTAATTTTCACTATTCATCAGAATATGAAAGTTATCCGAAAAGTACCAAAATTTCACCTTAGGCTAAATTCGATACTCCGAATCCAAGAATGAAGTTCATTTTGAAAAATAAGATTAACAGAATTTTAAAAAGTGGTTATTACTATTCATAACGGCTAGTTTTAATAATATTTTAATAGTACATCGTTGTTTAGTGAAACTCGGTATTGCGTATTGCACACGCTATCGAGGAAGGTCGTGATTGCGTGTAATGCAAGGCAAGACAAGGATGCGTGTTGTGCAAGCTCCTTTTGGTGTAGCGTACAACACAAGACAATAATAAAATTAAAAAGAATATTTTTTTATAAAATCTTGGGCTGTTACATTCTACCCCCCTTAAAATGAATTTCGCCCTCGAAATTCGCCGGGGTTATAAATGGTTTACTATTCGAAAGTTTCTTTAATAGAAACCCACATTGTAAAAAGGAATATCAAAACCAATCTTTAAAAACAAAAGTATGAAACGTAACGGTTACCCAAATAAACTAATCATTGGGTTTCCACATAGGTGAAAATATGGATATGGAAGAGAAATCTAACCATCATGTTCTGATGGAGAGTGGTAGAGAACATGGCTATGGAAAAGCCAGTAATCACAAATCCATAGATTTGTGATGATATAAGGTACCATCTGATTCATCAGGTATAAGATCACTAGGACAACATTTTTGGTTTTCAAGATCATTTCCCTTAAAGTTGAAAATTTGAATTAGAATAAATACTTACTTTATTTTGGTACAATCTCACTGTTGTTCGTGCCTTGAACAATTTCCACTTCATCTCTTAAATGAATGAAGTTGAATTTGTTATTCATGAAGTGTTAGAAGATCATGTGATAGAATGATGGGTCATTCCATCTGTCTCAAACAAAAGGTTAGCAAAAATTATATGCACAAATCGATCTATAGTGAGATTAATCATATATGGTTCCTAAAATGGACTTATACTTCATATATCATACTGCTTAATATAATAAAACTAGTTTCTACTAAACAGGGACTTCCTGTAGGCCAGTGGTAGGCGATAAAGGCCAGTCGCACTTCGGTTGTGGGTTCGATTCCTACAGCCTTGTCCGAAGCGATGGGCTGTCGCCCGTCCTGCAGGTTGTCCTTTTTCCAAAACTATATTACTATAACATGCCATCAATAATATCGAAAAAAACTTTTATCCTTAAACAATACTAACTTATGTCCAACATAATCCATTCCAATCTTTAGGCTTATCCATAATACTGCAGTCCATTCTCATAACATAGAGATTTAATACTATCGTTGATCCCCATATATCATAAGATATATCTTGTTGGTCACATTCCAAACATTCAAAGGCCTTAATCTTGTACTCTCTTGAATAGCCATTGAACCTTAGTGAAAACATGAATGCAGTTAAAAGTTAACACTTTTCACATACCGAAATCCTCAAAATTCTATATACTCAAACCATGATATCACTTAGTCCTTATATCAATCATGAGCTCATGAATACTATCAAACATTTAATTTTCCCCTTATCCCTTCATTATGCGCATATCATCTACATTCCAAAAATATCTGAATAACCTTTCATGGATACTGGTAACATTAATCATACACTTTCAAAACACAAGGAAAGACAACAGTGTAACAATCCATAGATGTCTCTTTATTCCAAAATTACACATGATAAACATGTAATCATTCCACTACATTCTCAAACCATTGACCGAGCTTCAAAAATTCTTTCATCTCACATATCATTTGTAGTCTCTTCATCATCATCCACATAAATACTACCCATATGACTATACTGATTCTCTTCATGAGTCTTTCCCTTAGGGCATTTGTTTGCATAATGCCCATAAATTCCACATTTAAAACACTTAACCATTTTTGATGTCGTAGCAATACCATTATCCTCATCCATGGTGTTAACCGAACCTTTTCCTTTGCACTTACTTGCTTTGTGTCCTTCTTTTCCACACCCAAAGCATCTTCCAGTTCCCTTGAAACATTCTCCTTGATGCCTCTTCCCACATGATTTACATAGGGGAAATTGAACTTTCTTTCCTCTATGATCATCATGGAACTCCATCTTTCTCTTATTAGTCGAGTCAGGAAACTTACCAAATTGTACTTTATTGATCATATTGTGAGATTTCTGATTCGGCATAATAATGACGTTTGGACATCCAAATCCCATTTCATTTGGTTTCTCATGAAGAATATCATTCCATTGTCCATCATATCCTCCATTATTGTGAATCATCTTGTTTCCAGCCATTTTCTAAAACCCAAACAGAATAGTGTTAGATGCAAAAATCATAGTAAAGGGGGAGTAACTTAAATATCTATCATCTTTGGTTTAATCTAATATCGTTACCATAGTTCTAGGACTATATCCTATACGTATACTTATCCTTAGGGGCATCCCTAGACATACCTTAGAAATATCTCTAGGGATCTCACTAACGTTTTCGCATCCTAGTTTCCAAAGGTTGACTAAACCTTTCCTTTGATACCAACTGTAGAGACCCGAAGCTTATCGTACATGGACATTACATTACTTTTGCGGAATACTTAGTACATAACAAAAACACACACACAAGGATCGTAATAGTTTAGTGTCTTTGGAAACTCGGAACGTAATCTTCTAAACGTGGTGAAAGATCTTCAACATCTCCCATAAAGATCTTTTTTTACCTAAAACCTTTCTTTATATCCTGGGGAAAAGAAAACATAAAAGGGTGAGCTCAAATGCTCAGTAAGGGTAAACAAAAGAAATATCAATCACATCATATACATAAGAGAATAGCTTTTGGAAATCTTAACCTGCAAAAGAGTTCATAATATCATAACGTGGGATAAATCATAGAAGTGAAAATGAAATCATAACTTAAAACATTACCCATTGTGGCATACACACATAATCATAGAGAATCATTTCTTGTTAGTCAAGACTCATTGCCAAGACTATCTTAGTGGACAAAGTCCCTTTCTGAATCGAGTAATCCTCGTTTCAGTCCTGTTTCACTGAACCAGTATAACCTACCATTCCAGCCATGTCTATCTCATGAGATATGAAATCGTTACCCAATGCATTGGAGGGAGATATAGGTCCCACCCATCTCTTAATGATACCATTCTTATGTGTGCCACAAAATCATAAATCATACATCATTTCATAACCCATGTAATAAAAATGGGATTCTTAAACAACATGACATCATAAAACCATTCATATAAGATAAAGGAATTTATAAACATAATTCCATCACAACATAGTCAAATCAATGTAAAAATATGGATAGAAACAGAACCCTTTATTATCTTAGATGGAAAATACTTTTGATAAAACACTTGAAATGAATTCATGAGGAAAATATCCTTTCTTCTTTAAAATCAATTTCTTTTCACAAAACATCATGCAATTTTAAAAGAAAGATATTTTATTGAAAATAGTCATGAAATCTTTTAGAGGAAGCTTCATGAAAATAAGGCTTTATAAAACAGTATAAATCCGTTCGTGCCGTATAAGTTAAAAAAAACATTCTTCGTACTTTTGTCGGAAAAGTCAAAAAAGTACCTCGTACGGAAAAAAACGACAAAAGATTCCTTTCATATTCTTTACTAAAAACTCACCTAAGGGTAAAATTGGATTTAAACTATTGCAAGTGGATGGAAACAATATTACATATTGAGGGAACATGGATGTGGATGATAAAATACACCCCAGTAAATACTTACGAATAAACAATCTCGGATAAAAATGAGATTGTGATATTTCCCTTACCTTAGGTCCCACTTGCTTTGTAAGTGTCCGAACCTCCTCTTCTTTGAAGTGCCTCTTTGAGACCTCCTCTTAGGGCACTAGAATTGGTCTTTGAGGAAGACCAGAACCTCTAGGATGTTGCTAGGGAAGTGGAGAAGAGATTTTGGCAGGGGTTGGCCGAGCTTGAGTTCTCAAATTGGTGTGAGGAGGAGGGGGAGGAGGTGTCCTTTTATAGGGGAGGAGAGGGGCACCTTAGGAATATCTCAAAATATTATTTTATATTAAAGTCAAAATCGGTTTATAATGGTTCCAAAGGGTCTTATTTCGAAGCTAAAGTGGGGATGGGTCGAAATACTATCAACCAATATAATTTAGACAAGTTTAGGATATTATTTTAACCTTATCAATTAGATTTAACTCTAAGTTAAATAATTTAACTTTTACCATGTCTTTTTGTTTTCTTTCACTATATGGTTAATACACTTACTATAACATGCCAAACGAACCCCAAATTGTTTATTATTAATATATATATCCTTATCTAAGTCATTTGGCCGAACCTTAGATTTTTAGGAATACAATAACAATTAATAATATAATATTTGATTTAAAAACTATTTTGTGTCAATTTTGACACTATTTGATATATGATTTTTGTGAAAGTCATAACAGAATTAAATGTTCGAACAAAGTTGATTAAATCAACATTAATATATCATAGTAACCTAGAAAATTAGTGGAATTCATAAAAAATCTCAAATTACATTTATTTTGGTGTTTATAACATCAATTATGTCAATATTTCATTAATAAGATAATTACTGCATCATCGTTGTGTCATAAATAAATTAAATTATTTGATGTCTAAAAATTACAAATAAAATACCATCAAGTAGGAAATCTTTTTATCTTTCTAATAAATATTTACAATCGAATTTATCTTATGTATAACCCTATATTAAAAATGCTTTACTTATTAAACATTGATTTTAACTATTTTAACCTTTCTTTAAATAAATTAATAATAAATGTCCTAATCTAATCCAAGTGGGCCTAAATGGTCATATTTTATTCCTAAGTTTGTTTTTGGTCGAATTACACTTGTCCAATAGAATTAGGACATGTGTTAGGGTAATATTAATATCATATTTACCCTTAGTTACCCTATTTACTATTAACCGCGGTAAAAAAAAGTAAAAAGTTACTATTCACCAAAAAATTATTTTCATCTCATTGAACCACATTTTAGTCCTTGATATTAACCGTGTCTCTCGGATTTTCGAAATTCCATTCACAGAAGCGGCAAAATTAAGTTTTATGAAAAATTCAGTTTTTTTTTACTACCACTTAGTAGTTTCACTATTCATCAAAAATTGATGTTTTTCAGAACAATGCCAAAATTTCATCCTAAGCTATATTTCATATTCCGATTTCAAAAATGAAATCTATTTTACCAAATTCATAACATAGAAGTTGCATTAATTAATTTTATAATTAAATCCCGCTGTTAAAATAAATAGCGTGTTTTTAGGAAACAATATATATCAAAAGATTGACACTTGATTATGTCTGGTTTAAATGTGAAATTACAACCAATGACCAACATTGTATTAAATTGTAAAAATATATTCTAAATATACTTTAAAACCACTCAATTAATAATTTATCACTATTAATTATTTCGATTAAAAAAGTTGTTTTTAATTATAATTTAGTAATTTTCACTATTCATCAGAATATGAAAGTTATCCGAAAAGTACCAAAATTTCACCTTAGGCTAAATTCGATACTCCGAATCCAAGAATGAAGTTCATTTTGAAAAATAAGATTAACAGAATTTTAAAAAGTGGTTATTACTATTCATAACGGCTAGTTTTAATAATATTTTAATAGCACATCGTTGTTTAGCGAAACTCGGTATTGCGTATTACACACGCTATCGAGGAAGGTCGTGATTGCGTGTAATGAAAGGCAAGACAAGGATGCGTGTTGTGCAAGCTCCTTTTGGTGTAGCGTACAACACAAGACATTAATAAAATTAAAAAGAATATTTTTTTATAAAATCTTGGGCTGTTACATTAGTGGTCTCCATTCTTCATCTTAATCAAATACTTCATCAGTGTGGCATTATTTTATTCTCCAAATCCTATTTCCAAAGAAATCGTGGTTTGATTTTGGTTTTTTTTTAATATTAAATGTTTTTTACATTCAATTTTATTTTTAAATTTTAGGCATTGTTTATTCTTGCATCACATTCAAGGGACGAAATTATGATTTAGAAATGGGGATATTTTGAACTCTAAAATTTAGAGCTTGTTTTTTTTAATTTGGTGTAATGTGTGATCACGAGTTTTACTAGATCATTACAATGTTTTAGATTCTAATTTTATGTAGTAAACCTCAAAAAATCTATTTTTCCAAATATATTTGTTTCTTGAGATTTTTTTGGTTTGAGCATATCAATATTTCAATCCATTTTAACATCTATTAATTTTTTTGATGGTAAATTGTAAAAGGAAGTTAAAATCATAATTTAATCATTATAACACTAGTATGTTTAATTTTATGAGTATTGGATCACATTATATTGAACATTATTTAATTAATAAGGTTAAATGTTTTCATTCATTTTATAAAATTATGGTTGATGCCCAACATAATTAATAAATATGTTATAATATATACAAAAATAATATAAGACAACATAAATTAATTTAATTCTATACAAATTAATGAAACTTGTCATAAATTATTATAGTTATGACATGATATAAAACTTTTAATTATACTATGTGGTATATTCTTATTTGATGTATATTTGATTTATATTTATATATTTTTATTATAATATAATTATACAACAATGTCGACTGGTTGAACACCCAAATGGTATGAATGAGTATGTAACATCATATGTTTTTATAGATCTTATTATTATAGTATTACATAAATCATCATGATCAATAGCTATGTGGAAGTATTAATGATGTCTATAAATCTGTTAAACGGTACTGTAGAGATGTTATAATTCTATATCTATTATGACCAGTGCGTTTAACCAGTAAAATACCCAACATTTTATTGAAAACTATGCAAAATAAACTAATAATTAATGCAATCTTCAATAATTTTGATACATGAAACAGTGAGCTAATGTAACAACTGTGTAAAATGAACTCATAAATATTATTAACTTTGAAATAATTAAATTATATTATTAATAAAACACATGTATATAATATGAAAATAAATTTTTTTAATTTTTAATTTTTTTTAATATGTGTTGTTTTCTATCTAATTATCAATATCCTTTATTAAATGTGTTTATGTTTATAGTTAATTAGTTTATAAATATAAATATATTTATATATATATTTGTTTATAAGTTTTAATATACTCACCAATTATGTTGATATATCAGGTCTTTAAATGGATTATAATTGGATTAATTTACGAAGAACCACAGATGAATATCAAAGAGGAGTTGGCAAATTCATGGAATTTTCTAAACTAAATCATCAAAACATTGATTTTATGTTTAGTCATTGTTTTAAGTGTTTGAATATGAGAAATTTAAACTCCCTTGAAATCAAGAATCATCTAATTTGTTATGGTTTTAGCCTTAATTATACATGCTCGATATGGAATTGTGAAAGAACTCTAAATTCAACAGATAATGTTGATGAAAATATTCATAATGTGACAGAGGATCATATTTAATATTTAATTCAAGATTCAGGAATTGAAACCATTGAAAAGATAGAAACTGTTAAATGGTAGTCTGTAGATTCTGAGAAACCATTATTCATAGGATGTAGTAAATATATTCTTTTATCATCCATTTTGAGAATGGATAACTTTAAAGAATGTAATGGTTCATGTTATAAAAGTTTCTCTAACTTACATGCGCTTTTAAAAGAGATAGTTCGATAATACAATGAACTTCGCAAATCCAATTATGTGGTGAAGTAAATTTTATGCCCAGTGGGATAAGGGTATACAAAGATACATTATTTCACCAATGATTGTGTTTTGTAAATGAAAGAATATTATTTTTTACCAAAATGTTTTACTTGAGGAATGCCACGATATAAGATGGATTCAAAAGTCTATTCAGTATCATTATTGTGTACTAATGGTTAACCTTCTGCTTAATCAAATAATTTCATCCAATAATACCTTCATATAATTTTGATAAGTTTTGTCTGATTTATTTTCATGTAAAGAAATAAAAGATCCTACTAAAAAAATTTGTACCTTTCAATAATTCCTCAATTGAAGAATCTATTTTCAAATTCAATTGATGAACAAAAGGATAAGATGGAATTTAGATGAACATATTTCTAATGGAAAATTACCTCACCCTGATGGCTCAACAAAATAGATGAGATTTGATAATCAATTTCTAAATTATGTAAGTGAAGTTTGAAACTTATCTCCATACATATGAATGATGTAAAAATATGTTATGATCATCTTGATTATTTATAGACCAAAACAGCCAAGAAACTATTTCGATATGTATCTTTTTCCATTGAATGATGATTTGAAACATCTATGGGAGGCAGGTGTAAATGTTTTCTATGCATGAATGAAAGAATATTTTCTTTTGCGTGATATGATAATGTTCAGTATAAATGACTTTTCTACAAATGGAAACTTATATAGATATAGTGTTAAGGTATATAAATCTTGTCCAATTTGAGAAGAAGAGACTTTATATTATCAATTAGAGAATGGTTGAAAGATAGTGTACATAGGACGTAAAATATTTTTACAAATTGATCATCTTTATCATAGATTGAAAAAGGAATTTAATGGTTTACAATAATAATATATTCATCCACAACCATTTTCAGTTGAAGAATTTTAAAATAGGGTGTAAAATATTGATTTTACATTTAGAAAGAAATGTAGTTCTTGTCTACAAAAAAATATTTTACAGAAATGATCTATTTTTTTAACAAACTTATTAGAAATTTTTTGAGATAAAACATAAAATTGAGTTTATGCTTGTTGATAAAATTATATGTTATAGTTTTATTAGAACATTATTAGAAATAAAAGGAAAAGAAAAATATATATTTAATTCTATATTGGACATGATAGTGTTGGGATTACATTTGGATTTAGCTTCTACTATGAAGGAAACAAAAAATATTTACCTATATCTTGTCACACATTATGAAAGATCAAGAAGTTGAATATTTGTTAGTGTTTTAGGGTATATAAGAACCATGTGGATATAATTCAAATGTAAAGAATTATTGTTAGTGAAGAATTGAAAATTAATAGGTCTGAAATCTCACGACTATCATGTATTGATGCAACAACTGCTACCAGTCCCACTATGTGATATGTTGTATTCATCAATGAGAACGACTATCATCAGGTTGCTTAATTTTTTCTAATATATTTGTATCAACATTATTGATCCAAATTTGTTAGATGAGTTGGATAATGAATATCCTCTTATACATTTTATACAAGAAACTTTTTTTCTACCAACATTTTTATGATATAACAGTTCATATATTGATTCATCTGGTGTATGAGATAAGAATATGAGGGCGAGTTTATTTATGTTGGATGTATCCTTTTGAAGGGTATATTAAAAATTTAAAGGGACATGAAAAAAATACTTATCACCTAGAGGCCTCAATTGGTAAAATAATATGTATCGGAAGAGGAGATTGAGTTCTATACTGAATATTTGTATGAAGAAGAGCATATCTGTCTCCTTATATCATGAAATTTGACAGTTAATAGTGAATGTAGAGGGATTCGAGGTTTAAAGGTAATGTTCACTCCAAGAGATGAAGTTATTCATGCACATTTATTTATTTTGAACAACACATATGATTTTCAATCATATATATCGTCACATATTGCTGAATTAAAGAGACGAGATCAAAAATAAATGAAAAAGTGGTTAATGATTGATCGAAAAAAGAAATTTGTTTCATGGTTTAAAAAGAAAATGAGAAAATATATACATGCATCAGAAACGATTAAATGGTTGGAAGGGGTACCATATCTTAATGTGATATCATGGATTTGTTTTTATATTAATGGGTACACAATTTACACAAAAATGATTGATGATAAGAGTGCCATTAAAAATAGTGGTGTGATGGTTATCGTTGAAGTATTGTATTTTTCAAGGGAAAAATATAAAAACACATATTCTACTTTATAAGCATATTTTGGAGTTGATGAGGATATATGGGAAATTAACTATATAAAATTTTGAGTTAGTGAGTTTAAGTGTAATTGGGTAGATAGAAATAGGGGTGTGAAATATGATGATTGTGGATTTACACTGGTTGATTTGAATAAATTTAATTAATATGAGGATCCATTTGCCTTGGAGAAACTTGAATGGTAGATATTTTATTTCATTGATCCATCGAATGATCATTGGTCCGTCATTTTTCAGGGAAAATGATAACATTTGGGTGATGAGAAGGATTATGATGATGTTATTGATTTACATGAGTATTTATCATCTATTACAAGATTTTTGGATGATTAAAATAACTAAATTGAAAAAATAGTACATGAAGTATGTAATGATCGTGATGATAGAATATGGGAAAACACTAAATTAGTCTCCTAATTTTGATGGTAATTATTTATATTTGGTTTATTTTCTTGAAACATACAAATTCAATACCCTTTTTACTTATTTTTTCATTCTTGTTTTGAAATATTTATTTTTTTTAAAAAATGCAGGAACACAAAATTTCATTACATTTTATTATTTCAATGTCAGATACAGAGATACTTGAGCAGTTACGGTGGTATATCTATTTTTTATATTGTTAAATAATAGTAATATACATATTTAACAAAACAAAACATTTATTTAAAATTATCTTACAAGACTACTGATGCATCCTCATGATAGGAGTCATCTCTTGTTCCTAAAGAGAAATAAAGTTCTCATGTTGGTATATGTGGTATTACATGTTTACCAAAACTATCACTTACTCATGGAGATACAAGTTTACATATTCGTTTTGATGATAATAATAATGAAACTAGCCCAAATGTAGTTCATATAATCATCTATATATCAATGTAGTGCCATTGTTGGATTAGTACTTTATATCCAAATTAGAAGTTCATGGACAACATTGAGAAACATCAGCTTTGGTAGGCTGTAATGGTAAAATATCACAATTTATTTATTTTATCTCATTTTTTGAATATTAAATATTTTAAATGACATGTTTTATTTATCCAATTAAATATGAAATTCAATTTTATGGAAAAACTAAATTAATAAAATACATATCTCTTTAGTGAGGTTTTGATGGATAGATTTTAAAACAAAACTGACGAAATTTTTTTTCTTTGAAATAGGAAAGTTTGAAAATCCATGCCTTATGTATCATTATATAGATGCATAAAGAATGAATAAATTTCTTGACACTCTTCATGAAGAAAAATGTCAAGTATGATAATTGTTTTATATTGTAGAATTTATTTTATATATTTCTAATTACTAATTAATTTATTTTTATATAACAGACCTCTATAAGATCTCATAAAGGGATATAGTTGAAATATTTATTCCCTCATACATTATCGCATGGAGGTTATCCATATTTGGAGTAGAAGATGATAGAAGTATAATTTGAAGCATTAAGAGCTTGACTGAACAGTGGTTAAAAAGAGGTCTAGTTTGATCCTCAATCTCTTCATAGTCACTATGAAAAATGGAAACGAACGAGATGAAGGAAAAACAAAAAGTTTCTTATAGAGTAAACTTCGCAAGTATATGATTAAATTTTAAGAAAATAATATTTATTTGTCCTTAGGATTTCTATTTTATAAATTATAAACACTAATATAACTTTTTAGTTTTTCATTTTAGGATGAAATTCCAGAGAAAGAGATATAAGGAAATTTTATCATAGTGGGTAGGGTGGAAATCCCAGCCACTACTTCAGGAAAATAAAAACACACTGGCTGTGATAGAGTATATCATGCGGGTGTTAGTATTATGAAAGTTTTTGGACAGAGTAAGAAATCAAAATACTTAGAAGTATAATCCTTAAAAGGCAGGCTGAAAGAGATGGAACAGTCTATGAGCAATCAAATTCACATGGTCATGTAACATGATTTGTTAGAATACATGGCATGATAGTCACAAACTACACAGCCTGCCTAGAATACTTACTTTGATCATCCACCTCTAACCCAAACAGACTACCATGCCCAGCCTACACATCCCACCAATCCTACTTACATTGAACCACCACCTCCATCCCAGCCAGACTACCCTTCATATTCTACTTATTTTGATCCTCCACCTCCATCCTAGACAGACTACCCAGCCCAACCTACCTACTCTAATCCTCCACCTCCTCGCACAGTATATTATGGGTTGTTTGTTTTACATCCTCATATACATATTGTTTCATTATGTAACGTCCCCGACCATGGATTTTAATGACCCAAAGTTTCATTAATGAAAATTCCTCTTGATCTAATTAAATGTATTATTATTGTGATATAAAATGTAAACATCATTGGTTTTATGTTTTTGGATTTTAAAATACCATTATGAATTATGGTCGTTGCTAATATATCCATTGAACAATGATCACATGATTAGTATAAATATAGGGCTCTAAAAAATTCAATTTACTCAGACAGAGAAAGTGATGGCCTCATCAAGTATACTTTCCCCATACATAGCCCATTTTTCAGAGCTCCGAAAGGAGGTGGTATCATTGGTATTCAATCTTGACCAAGCCCAAGCCGATCTTGAATACATTAAGCTTGAGCGGAACTGACTACAAGAGAAGTGGATGTTAATAGAGATTACCACCCGAAGAGTCTGTCACCGTCACACACCATACCCTTCTGTCTTATGCTGGTGTTATAAGGTGAAATGTAATAAGACACTAGAACTATGACTATGTACATTGTTTTTGTATAAAGAATGAGAATTCATTTTATTATTGTTACATTGTAAATAGTTTTTAAAGAACAAATATTTTTTTAGTTAATATTCAACTAATAAATCTATTTTGATCAATTAATGGATTTTTAATTAAATAATGTTTTAATAAACTATTATTATTATTATCAAATTACTTTTTATGGAATATATATTATCATATAATGTTATGAATGCAATTGTTATTTTTATTACGGTTTGAAAGCTGTTTTTGTCAAAACCCAAGAATTTTCGATAAACGTCGTTTTTATTTTAAAAGTAAAAATTAACATATTTATAAAATTATTTAGATAAAATGAATATTATTTTTTGAATCAGGACGTTGAAATTATCCAATGGTGAATTTTTTATAATTTTCTGAGACAGTCAAATTGTTTGGTAAAAATTAAATACTGTTTAAATGTATATGTGTTTTATGAAATCATAATGATCCAATAGGGATGTAATAAAACAATATAATAATTATTTTCGTCCAATATATGTTTTACCATTTAAATAATGTGATTTTGGGTTTTTTTGATTTTTTTACAAAGCATTAGTGGACCCTTCAACCCTAATAAAACATTGTTTCTTTTTAAATTGTTTTCCTTGAGAGTCTAACTCACATCCACTCAAGCAAACCTATTATTTTAAGAAGTTATACCATTGGTCTTATAAAATATTATTTCCACTCCACATTGGAAAAAACCATGGCCAAAAACCATGGTCTGGTATGTGGTTTTGATTAGTTCAATGTGAGGTGTCCCAACCCTAAATAATAAAGAATTCCCTCTCCTTTCCTATATAAACCCACCCAAGCTCCCACTTCCTCTTCACTAAATGACTTTGGATTTCGACAAACCCCTTCCTTCATCTCCCTATAATCCTCCAAAGGTTCCACATGCTCCCAATAATCCACTCTCAAGCCTCTCCAAAGCCTTTGGGATCACAATTCCAAGTAAGGGATTTCTTCCTTTCCCATTTTTGAGCAATTGTTTTTAAGTTGTTAAGCCCTTTTGTTCTCAATTAAAAATTTTGGCATACAATTTTTCACCTCCACCATACTTCCCTATTTATGTTTTGATGATGGGAGACACCTTTATCTCTCATTAATTCTTCCCATGAAGACCCGTTACAATGCCGAAATTCCGAGAGGAATTTCTCTCTCCTCTTTTACATCCAAGTAATTATTTTATATTATGAATCAAAATTCCATTACGTTTGTTGGGACTTGTATCTATATGACCCCCTTATAGTCCATTTAATTTAAATATTATGAGACACATTTTTTTCTCATGGACCATTTTTATGAATCCTTATGTCATACCGTTGTGCTGCTGAAATTGCATCGCGATTTTCCAAGCCAAGATCGTTGTGTAGTGAATACCATACCCAAGTCTCTATCAAGGGTATTCACCATTATGCACATATACTTATTGAATGGTACTTTATTGTATTTATTCCACATTAATTAATCATTTCATAACGAATGATGTTGATTGATTCCATGTTATATGATCTACGTGGCACACTTATGTATGAAATGAAATGATTAAGAAGGGTACACCCTGATAGCGCTCCATTGAATTGGGTAAAGTATAGTATCATCATACATCATGTGAAATGGGGGTTGACTCATTCTAATCCATGTTAAATGAGGTTTTACTCGTGCTTCATGTGCAATGAGTTTTACTCAGGCTCCATGTGAAATGAGCCCAGGCTCATGCTAATTCCGTGTTAAGTGTTGTTTCCACATTTCCATGTTATGATTTTCATGATTTATCAGGCCTTTATGTTCATGTTTCTCTTGTGATCCATTTATTATCCTATTGTCTAAAATTTATTTTATTCCACATATTATTACATTTTTATTCCCTTGCTGGGTTTTATAAATCACCTTTTTCTTATACATGTCCTCAGGTTATGTAACACCCTGAGATTTTATGAGATTTACTATTTTTAATTTCTTTGATGTCTTCTATTATACACTACCCCAATATTAGCTTGTACTATACACAACACCGTATTATCTTTCATTATATGCAACACTATTCTTGGCTCGTGTGACACATAATTTCAAGTTCGTTTTGTGGAAATTATTCTACGCAACATTAAGTATAGATTTTGGTTAATGTATAAATGAAGTAAGTTTTGATTATGTTATATGAAACACCAAACAATGATTTCACTACACAGAGACCTGACTTTCCTTGCATTACACGCAATCAAGACCTTCCTCGATAGTGTGTGTAGTACGCAATACCGAGTTTCACTAAAGGAGATATTATTATAATATTATCATGAACTAGCCGTTATAAATAATAATACCCACTTTTTGAAATTTTATAAATTTTATCGTTCAAAATGGAATTTATTTTTGGATTCAGAATATCGAAATTATCCTAGTGTGAATTTTTGGTATTTTTCTGAAAACATTCAATTTTTGTTGAATAGCAAAAACACTATGTTACTAATTAAAAACTGAATTTTTATTTAAATGAATATTTATTTTATTTATATTTATTTTAGGCCAAAATTGATACATAATAAATATATATGTTCAATTTAATTCATTGGATTCATTTTATAAAAATTTTAGATATATAAAAATGTTTATTGAACTTTTCACCGTCTTTTACCCACCTCCTAGGAGAATTTGAAAATTTACATAAAACTTAATTTTTCCGCTTATGTGAGTATAATTTCAAAAATCCGAGAAACATGGTTAATATCAAGGAGTAAAATGTTGTTCAATACGATAAAAATAATTTTTGATGAATAGTAACTTTTTACTTTTATTTACCACGGTTAATAGTAAATAGGGTAATTAAGGATAAAAATGATATTATTATTACCCTAAAACGTGTCCTAATTCTATTGGATAAGTTTAATTCGACCAAAAACAACATTAGGAATCTAATATTATCATTTAGGTCCACTTGTATTATATTAGGACATTTATTATTATTTTATTTATACAAGAGTTAAAATAGTTAAAATAAATGTTTAATAGATAAAACATTTTTAATATAGGGTTATAAATTAGTTATGTTCGACTATAAATATTCATTAGAAAGATAAAAATATTTCATACATAATGATATTTTATTTATAATTTTTAGTCATTAAGTAATTTAATTTATTTAGGACACAATGACGATGTAGTAATTACCTTATTAATGAAATATTAACATAATTGATGTTATAAATACCAAAATAAATGTAATTTGAGACTTTTTATAAATTAAATTAATTTTTTAGGTTAATATGACATGTTAGTATTGATTTAATTATCTTTTTTCGATCTAATCATGCTGTTATAATTTTCACAAAAATCAATTACCAAATAGTTTCAAAATTTACATAAAATAGTTTTTAAAACAAATATTATATTATTAATTGTTATTTTATTCCTAAAAATATAAGTCTCAGAAAAATGACTTAGATAAGGTTACATATATTAATAAGGAACCACTTGGGGTTATTTGGGATTTTTATAGTATGTTTATTAACCATATAGTGTAAGAAAACAAGAAGACACGGTAAAAGTTAAATTATTTTACTTAGAGTTAAATCTAAATGATAAGGTTCAAATAGTAACATAAAATTGTCTAAAACCTATTTTTTGAGAGTATTTCAACCCGTACCCACATTAGAATCAAAATAAATCAATTTTTAGATATTATAAATCTAATATGACTTTATTATAAAATAATATTTTAAGTTTTTTCAAAGGTGCCCCTCTCCACCCTTATAAAAAGGGCACCCCTTCCCTCTTCTCTTAACACCCTTTTGAGCCTTGAAGATCGTACAACACCTGAAAATTATTCTTCTAAACCTCACTAGTTATATCATAGAGGTTATGGTCTTCTCAAAATACCAACTCTAGTTCCCTAAGAAGAAGTTTAAAGGAGGTGCGTCAAGGAAGAGGTAATCTCTTCTACTGACTCTTTCATGTTTCTTTCTTCTTCTACTTCCCCTTATTTAGTTGTTTAATTATAATGTAATAACATCAGTATTAATTATATACTAATATTTTATTATAAAAATGAAACAACCCTATTTCACCTTCTATTCATCCTATAGAAAACGAAAGCATCGCACGTGCGTGCGTACAGAATATCATCTTCACGCCGTGGTGTAATCTGTTTTTCCACCACCACCTTACTTTGATGGGTATAATGGTGTAAAGAATAACTATATATGATTATTATAACATCATAATGATTCTATGATATTATATCATCCACTCCAATTCCATTCAACAAATATGGGAACGATATCATCGCTCATGTGTACGTACGGATTACCATCCCCACGACGCGATGGGATTTATTTTCCATATTAACCATTCAAGAATGATTATAAAGTATATATAATGAATAATAATGAAATATATGAAAAACATAAGATACTGTATTTATGTATATATATATATGTGTCATCTACATACTTCCATTCTAGTCAATAAAGAACGGAAAACAACGTTCATGCGTAGGTACATCCTACCATCTCCATGAACGGTGTATTTCATTTCATTAATCCATCTAATATATATATATATATATATATATACTGAATATAAATGATATATAAATCACTATTTAAATTATTTAAGTAAGTAAATCATGATATAAGTAAAAATAATATCAAGAACAACAAGTCCAAACATGTACGATAAATAAAACGGTTTTACCCAAAACGCTGCTTTAATATGGAAGTTAAAAAAGAACTAGTAATATAAAGTCATAAGTGAATCATATATGATATAATAACAATCAACATGATTCTGTAATAAGTAAATTAAATTATTTAAATCATTATACAGGAGGTTCGGATATGTACGAAGCATATCGGACCTAAGGTAAGGGATAACTATTCCAATCTCATTCTTATCCGAGATTGTTGATTCGTAAGTATTTACTGGGGTTATATTTTTCATCTATGCCCATAAAATGTTTAAATTGTTTAATATTTTTCCATGTATGTTTAATTTCATGTTTACCACTCTTTGACTTTTACTTTGTGTAATGGAAGGAATCTTTTTTTTTGTTTACCATACGATGAACTTTTTGACTTTTCTGACAAAAGTACGAGGATAATATTTTTTTTAACTTATACGGCATGAACGAATTTTTACGGTTTTATAACACCTTATTTTATTAAAGCATACTCTAAAATATTTCATGATTATTTTCATCAAAATCCTTTTCATTTAAAATTACATGGAATTTTGTGAAAAGAATGAGACTTTGAAGATGAAATGATATTTTCCTCAAAGAATTCATTTCATGTGTTTTATCAAAACAATTTTCCATCTAAGATGACATTATTTCGTATGTTTATGTTTCAAGTACAATGTCTCTATGATTTACATGGTTTAAATTTTCTTATAATGAAATGATATCCACTTGTTTTATATGGATTATGTTATGATGGGATGATGTTTATGAAACCCATTTTATTATTTGGGTTATGATGAATGATTTATGTTTATATTGTGGAACACGTAACAATGATTTCATTTTGAGATGCGTGGGACCTATATCTCCCTCCAATACATTGGGTAAATATTTATATATCATTAGATAGACATGGCTGGAACTGAATGTTTATCTGGTTCAGTGTTATAGGATGGGAATGAGGAGTTAACTCGATTTAGAAAGGGACATTTTCCACTAAGATGGTCTTGGCAGCAATGCCTTGGATACTATGGAAATAATATCATGTGCTTAATGGTTTTCCACAATTACATGTTTTATTCACATGCTATTTTATCATGATTTATTAACCATTATGATATATGCCTTATGTACCGTCATGTTTTATGTCATTGCTCAAGATTTTGATGTTTAAATATTATGTTCATGTTTTGAAGTTATAATGTATATGGTTTGTTTTATTTTCTCCATGCTAACAGGTACTGAGCATTTGGTCTCAACCTTTATATGTTTTCTTTTCCCCAAGATATAAATAAAGGTTTTAGGTAAGAAAACAAAAGGGGAAGATCTTTATGGGAGATGTAGAAGATCTTTCACCAAGATTAGAAGATTATGTTTTAGTTTCCAAAGACACTAAACTATTACGGTCCTTTGGTGTCTGTTTTAGTTATATATTAGATATTCTTCCAAATTAATGTAATGTCCATGTATTTCAAGCTTTGGGTCTCTATATTTGGTATCAGAGGGAGGTTTAGTCAACCATTGGAAACTAGGATGCGAAAACTTTAGTGAAATTCCAAGAGATATTTCTAATTTATGTCTAGGGATGTCCCTAAGGATAAGTATAAGTATAGGTTATAGTCCTAAAATTACGGTAACAATCATAGAATTAACCCTAATATGTTATATATTTAAGGTAATCCCCCTTTATTATGTTGTTTTCCCTAGCATGATTTTTTCCTCTCACACTATTCTTTTTGGGTTTTAGATGATGGCTGGAACCCGAAGGAACTGTGTTGATCAATATAATGGACAATGCAATGATTGTCCTCCTGAACAAAGCAATGTTATGGGATATTGAGTGAAAAATATTATTGCTATACTTACACAAGATATGAATCATTATGGACTTACAAATGAGAAGAGAAGGGTACCATATTCTATTGAGTCCTTCATGAGGCAACACCCACCTTCTTTTAGTGGGTCTCTTGATCCACTTGTTGCTGAACAATAGATCAGTACCATTGAAAAGATATTTTATATACTTCTCTGTTTGGAACATGAAAAAGTCTTTCTGGATATTTACTGTTTAGAAGGTGAAGCAGATTAATGGTGGAATCTAGTTAAAAATATAAGGCCCCGAGATGAAATTGAATCCATGGAATGGAACGAGTTCAAGAACATGTTTTTCAATATGTACTTCCCTCGTATTCTTTGAACAAATATGGAAAATGATTTCCATGAGATTAAGAAAAAGGATGATGAATCTGTTGGTATATACGAATCAAATTTTACAAGGCTTTCAAGGTATCCATCTGGCTTTATCATCCAACCTGAAAGTAAAGTTGATCGATTTTTAAATGGCTTAAAACCAAGTCTTCTAAGGGCATTAGCTATAAGAGACTTCAGTAGTTATGACAAAATTGTTTTATGTGCTATCAAGGTAGAAATATAAGTTTGTGTTACATATCCATCTCATGGTTTTGGTAAGAAAAAAAAGATGGAGTTCAAGGGGAAATCTCAGAATAATGGTGAAAAGAAGATGAATGTTTCTTTATGCTCAATGTGTGTAAAGAAGCATGGTGGAGATTGTCTTAAAGGGACTAGAAAATGTTTTATGTGTGGAAAAGTAGGTCATCGAGCAGCTGAGTGTCGATGTAATGGAAAATGGGTTTCTAATGATGTGAATAAAGAAAATACTACAGATAACACACCACCAACACTTCAATGCTTTAAGGGCAAGGAAATGGGGCATTTTGCTAATCAATGCCCTAATCCAAGGGTTAATGATGATCAACGGGAGAAACCTCTTAAGGAAAAGGATAAAGGAATGTCATATGCGATCACTATTTGTGATGTTGAGTAAGACAATGTTGTTGTGTAATGATTATGTGTTTATCTAATGGGATTTCAAAATAGTATCATGGAATCTCATTTATGGTATCATGGAATTTTGGAATATCAATATTATCTTTTTCAATAATTATATGGTACCGGTAACAATGAAAACTGATTGTAATATTTTTGGAAAGATGATCAAATTCACATAATCATGGGATAAAAATAAAATAATATGTCTGATAGTATTAATGATCTCATGACTGATATAAGGACAACTGATATCATGGTTTGAGTATATAGAAATTTTGAGATTTTGGTTTGTGGAAAGAGTTAACTTTTGACAGCATTCAAGTTTTTACTATAGTTAAATGGGTATTCATTTTTCAATTGAATACATGATTAAGGTATTCACATGTTTGGAATGTGACCAACAACAACATATATCTTATGATAAATGGGTGACAAATCATGGTATTCACATGCTCGGTAGATGACATTTCTATTAATTTTTTTCTTTATAATATGAGCTTGAATAGAAGTATTTTAGATAAGCCTAAAGATTGGAATGGATTATGTTGGACGTAAGTTAGTATTTTTGAAGGATAGAACTTTTTTCGATATTATTGATGGGATGTTATAGTAATGTAGTTTTAGAAAAAGGACAACCTGTAGGATGGGAGACAACCCATTGCGTCGGACAAGGCTGTGGGAATCGAACCCACAAATGAAGTGCGACAGGCCTTTATCACATACCACTGGCCTACAGGAAGTCCCTGGTTAGTAGAAACTAGTTTTATTTTATTAATCACCATGATAGATGAAGTATATGACCATTTTTGGAACCATATATGATTAATCTCACGATAAGATAGACTTATAACTTTTTTTAACCTTATGTTTGAGATAGATGGAATGACCTATCATTATATCGCAAGACCTTCTAATACTTCACGGAAGACAAATTCAACTTTATTTCTATAAGAGATGAAATTGAAATTGTTCAAGGCACAAACAACAGTAACATTTTAACAAAATCAAATAAGTATTTATTTTAATTCAAAAATTATTCAACATTAGGGAAATGATCTTGAAAACCAAAAATGATGTCCTAGTTCCCTCATATCTGATGAATCGGATGGTCCATCATATCATCACTAATTTATGGATTTATGATTGTTGTATTTTTCATAGACATGTTCTCTAACACTCTTCATCTAAATATGATAGTTAGATTTCTCTTCCATATCCATATTTTCACATATATTCTCCTGTGTGGAAACCCAGTGATGAGTTACTTTGGGTATCCATTATGTTTCTAATGCTCCTTTTTAAAATGATGATTTAGTATTCCTTTTTACAATGTGGGTTTCTATGAATGATACTTTCATGTAGTAAACGATTTATAACCCCAACGAATTTCAAGGGCGAAATTCCTTTTAAGGGGGGTAGAATGTAAGACCCCAAGATTTTATGAGATATATTATTTTTAATTTCTTTGATGTCTTATATTATACACTACAAAAATATTAGAATGTACTATACGCAACACCGTATTAGCTTGCAGTATATGCAAAACTATTCTTGGCTCGTGTTACACCCAATTTCAAGTTTGTTTTGTGGAAATTATTCTACGCAACATTATGTATAGATTTTGTTTACTGTATAAATGAAATAAGTTTTGATTATGTTATACGCAACACCAAACTGATATTTCACTACATGCAACCTTGACATGGCTTGCATTACACACAATCAAGACCTTTCTCGATAGCGTGTGTAGTACGCAATACCGAGTTTCATTAAATGATATATTATTATAATTTTTTTATGAACTAGCCGCTATAAATAGTAATACCCAATTTTTGACATTTTATAAATTTTATCTTTCAAAATGACTTCATTTTTGGATTCGTAATATTGTAATTAGCCTAGGGTGAATTTTTGGTATTTTTATGAAAACTTTCAATTTTTGATGAATAGTGAAAACACTAGGTTACTATTTAAAAACTGAATTTTTATTTAAATAATTATGTAATTTATTTATATTTATTTTATGTAAAAATTGATACATAATAACTATATGTGTTCAATGTAATTCATTGGAGTCATTTTATAAAAAATTTAGATATATAAAAATTTTATTGAACTTTTCACATTCTTTTACCCACCTCCCAGGAGAATTTGAAAATTTACATAAAACATAATTTTAACGCTTCTATGAGTAGAATTTAGAAAATTTGAGAGAAATGATTAATATAAATGAGTGAAATGTGGTTCAATAAGATAAAAATAATTTTTGATAAATAGTAACTTTTTACTTTTAATTACCAAAGTTAATAGTAAATAGGGTAATTAAGGGTAAAAATGATATTATTATTACCCTAACACATGTCCTAATTCTATTGGATAAGTTTAATTCTACCAAAAAATCCTTAGGAAGAAAATATTATCATTTTGAGCCACTTGGATAAGATTAGGACATTTAATATTATTTTATTTAAAGAAGAGTCAAAATAGTTAAAATCAGTATTTAATAACAAAAACATTTTTAATATAGGGTTATACATAAGATAAATTCGAATATAAATATTAATTAGAAATATAAAATGATTTCCTACATAATGGTATTTTATTTATATTTTTTAGACATTAAATAATTTAATTTATTTATGACACAATGATGATGAAGTAATTGCCTCATTAATGAAATATTAACATAATTGATGTTATAAATACCCAAATAAATGTAATTTGAGACTTTTTATAAATTAAACTATTTTTTAGTATAATATGACATGTTAGAATTGAGTTAATTATCTTTTTTTGAACTAATAATGCTGTTATGATTTTCACAAAAATCATTTTCCAAATAGTGAAAAAATTGGCATAAAATAGTTTTTAAAAAAATATTATATTACTAATTATAATTTATTTCTGAAAATATATGGTCTGGAAAAATGACTTAGATATGGTTATATATATTAATAATTAACCACATGGGGTTCTTTTGGATTTTTATAATAAGTTTATAAATCTTATAGTGTAAGAAAACAAGAAGAAAAGGTCAAAGTTCAATTATTTAACTTAGAGTTAAATCTAAATGATAAGGTTCAAAGAGTAATATAAACTTTTCTAAAATCAATTAGTTTAGAGGAATTTGAACCATACACCCTTTAGATTTGAAATAAATCAATTTTCAGATATTATAATCTGAATATTACTTTATTATAAAATAATATTTTAAGTTTTTCCAAAGGTGCCCCTCGCCTCCTTTATAAAAAGAGAACCCCTTCCCTCTTCTCTTCAAACCCTTTTGAGCCTTGAATCTTGGAAAAAAACTGAAAATTCCTCTTCTCAACCACTCTAGTTATATCATATAGGTTCTGGTCTTCTAAAATTACCAACTCTAGTTCCCTAAGAATAAGTTTAAAGGAGGTGCGTCGAGGAAGAGGTAATCTCTTATACAGACTCTTTCAAGTTTCTTTCTTCTTCTACTTCCTATTCTTTAGTTGTTTAATTATAAAGTAATAACATAAGTATTAATTATATACTGATATGTAATTATAAATATGAAACAACCCTATTTCACCTTCTATCCATCCTACGGAAAACGATATCACTGAACGTGCCTACGTACGGAATACCGTCTCCACGCCGTGGTGTAATCAGTTTTCCACCACCACCTTACTTGGATGGGTATAATGGTGTAAGGAATAACTATATATGATTATTATAACTTCATAAAAATTATAAGATATTATATAATCTACTCCAATTCCATTTAATAAATATGGTAACGATATCATCGCTCGTGCGTACATACGGATTTTCGTCTCCACGATGCGATGAGATTTCATTTCCATGTTAACCATTCAAGAATGATTATAAAGTATATATAATGAATATTAATGAAAGATATGACATAATAAAGCTATGGTATTTATGTATATATATATGTGTCATCTACTTACTTCCATTCAAGTCAATAAGGAAAGGAAAACAACGTTCATGCGTACGTACGACCTACCCTCTCCATGAACGGTGTATTTCATTTTATTCATCTATATTATATATATATATACTGAATATATATGATATATAAATAATAATTTACATTCTGGAAGTAAGTAAATCATTATATAAGTAATAATAATATCAAGAACAACAATTCCAAACACTTACGATAAATAATATGATTTTACCCAAAACGCTGTTTTAACATGGAATTTACAAAAGAACGGGTAATATAAAGACATAAGTGAATCATATATGATATCATAACAATGAATATGATTTTGTATTAAGTAAATGACATTATTTAAATCATTATATATGAGGTTCGGATACGTACGAAGCATATCGGACCTACGGTAAGGGATAATTATTCCAATCTTATTCTTATCTGAGATTGTTTATTCGTAAGTATTTACTGGGGTTATATTTTTAATCCATGCCCGTAAAATGTTTTTCATAAAGTGTTTAATATTATTCCATGTATGATTAATGTCATGTTTAATCCTCTTTGACTTTTACTTTTTGTTATGGTAGGAATCATTCTTTTGTTTACCATATGAGGAACTTTTTGACTTTTCCGAAAAAAGTACGAGGAGAATATTTTTTTTAACTTATACGGCATGAACGGATTTTTACAGTTTTATAACGCTTTATTTTCATGAAGCTTACTCTATAATATTTCATGATTATTTTCAACAAAATCCATTTCTTTTCAAATTGAATGGTATTTTGTGATAAGAAATTGATTTTGAAGAAAAAAGGATATTTTCCGCAAAGAATACATTTCAAGTGTTTTATCAAAACAATATTACATCTAAGATGAAATTATTTAATATGTGTATGTTTAAAGTATAATGTCTCTATGATTTACATGGTTTAACCATTCTTATGATGAAATGGTATCCATTTATTTTATATGGATTATTTTATGATGGGATGATGTTTATGAAACCCATTTTATTATTTGGGTTATGATGAATGATTTATGATTGTGTTGTGGCACATGTAAGAATGATTTCATTATGAGATGGGTGGGACCTATATTTCCCCCCAATGCATTTGGGTAAAGATTTATTTCTCATGAGATAGACATGGTTTGAATAGAAAGTTAATCTGGTTCAGCGTTACAGGTCTGGAACGAGGAGTGAACTCGAATCAGAAAGGGACTTTGTCCACTATGATGGTTTTGGAAGAAATGCCTTGGATACTATGGAAATAAAATCATGTGCTTAACAGTTTTACACAATTACATGTTTTATTCCCATTCTATTTTATCATGATTGATGATCCAATATGATCTATGACTTACGTACTACGATGTTTTATGTCATTGATCAAGATTTTGATTTTTAAATATTATGTTCATGTTTTTAAGTTCAAATGTATATGGTTTGTTTTATTTTCCCCATGCTTACCCTTACTTAGCATCTGATCTCACCCTTTATATTTTTTCTTTTCCCCAGGATATAAATAAAGGTTTTAGGTAAGAAAACAAAAGGGGAAGATCTTTATGGGAGATATTGAAGATCTTTCACCAAGGTTAGAAGATTATTTTTTTAGTTTCCAAAGACACTAAACTATTACGGTCCTTTGGTTTCTGTTTCTTTTTATGTATTATATATTCCAAAAAAGTAATGTACTGTACATGTATGTCACGATTTTGGTCTCTACAGGTTATCCCATGCAATGGTAAGTACTAGAGAATGTAGTGGTCATGTAAAAGAAGATTTCAATAAAGATATTGTATTTCAAGTTTTAAGTTGTTATTTAATGATCCTATGCCCCAAATCAACTTGACCTCTAGATCATCCTTGTTGTATCATGTGAAGAGTTTATATAATAAATCATTTTTATGTTTTTAATAAAAGCAGTGTTGTTATAGTTGGTATCAGAGGATATGTTTAGATACATTTGGGATTAGGATTTGAAAACCCTAGTGAAGATTTAGAGATAAGAATAAGTATAATAAAAACATCGCCAAGTATTGTAGACTATTTTGTAAGTGGTTTATCAAGAAAATATACCCCTATCTAGATAAGATCAGGTAGAGGTGGATTGGTCACATATGTATCCTAGGGGTAAAACCTGAAAACACCACTTTGAGCTAGACTCGAATGGGAACCGGTGCAGAACAACGGGCCTTGCTGCACTGTTGGTTACGACACAACCAAGGGACATTAATTGGAAAATTCACAAGATTAGTATGAACCATTATTAATAGAATAAAAAAATCCTTAAGAATATATCCTAGAATGTAGATCATGAATATAATAGATTGAATCCTATGGATTCATAAGTTAAGGAAATAAAAGTTAGTTATAAGTCATCTGTTTTTGTCTATGGATTACCCATTATGCATTACCCCAAATTTTCCTTTCATTAATGAATAATAAATCATTATACATTAAGTAGTTTAATATCACAATTTTATCATGTCTAGAGGGTAACACAAAATATGACATCTTTGGTCAGTAGAATAAAGTATAGTTTCGAGATGGAATGGGAAGAATCTCAAACCACTCTCTTGTCCCTTCCTCAGGACTTACTAGCTTTAATTATTGAAATGTAAATATCACATGGAATTGAAACCTTTTCCAATTTCCAACTTTATTTCAAGACACTCTATGAAATATAAAACACCTCCTCTATATAGAAGAATCATCAAGGATCATGGATCACTTCTGATCAAATAATAAGCTCCCAACTCTCACAACTATCTGAGAAAGGGAGGTTCTATCAGGGTATTTTCAAATACATCACCCTGTACAGAGAGTATGATGCAGTATTTGATTTTAGGATAGCTGCGGAAGAAGGAGACCTTTGAGCAGCCTATAGGTATATAGTCTTTGCTTCCTGTCTTTTTGGAAACATAGGATTTATTAATGAACAACCATATTTTGAAATTTTCAAAGATGACTCTGTCAAACTAATTTACAGAAACCTATTACATGATTATGTTTTAAAAATGTACGTTAGAAACAATTATTTTCAAAATGTGCATCATATTTTCCATCAGTAGAATCCAAGTTACAAAGACTCTGTCTGGACTAAGGAAGTGGATGAATTTGAAAGTGCATTGAGGTACTGTTGCTCAAGGTGGACCCTCACTCTCTGTGATCGATGCGATAATTAGGGTTGGGGAATGCTTAATGGTGGTTGGAAAGAATCCCTGAAGTTGTCTTTAAATTTCATAGTTCTTTTTATATGTAATAAAATTGTGACGAAGTAATTTTTTTAAGGGGGGAAGATTGTAACGACCCAAACATTCAATATTTCAAATTTTTCTTTATCTAATTAAATGTAGTATTATAGTTATATAAAAAGTGAACATCATTGGTTTTATGTTTCTAGATTTTAAAATACCATTATGAATTGTAACAGTTTCTAATATAGTCATTGAACAATGATCAAATGATTAGTATAAATATAGGGCTCTAACAAATCCAATTTACTCAGACAAAGGAAGCGATATCCTCATCCAGTAGACATTCCAAATACAAAGCACATTTGATAGAGATCGGAAAGGAGATGGTATCATTGGGAATCACTCTTGACCAATCCCAAGCTGATCTTGAACATGTTAGGCTTGAGCGGAACCGACTATGGGAGAAGTAGATGTTAAAAGAGATTACCACCCGAGCGATGTTATCCGAGCCACCCCAAGAGTCTGTCACCATCACACACCTTACCCTTCGGTCTTATGCTGGTATTATAAGGGGTTATGTAACATGACCCTATCACTATTAATTCATACATTATTTTTTTAATGAATGTGCATTCATTTTATTATTGTTACATTGTAAATAGTTTTAAAGAAGAAATAGTATTTTTATTTAATATTCATCTAAGAAATCTATTTTGATAAATTAATGTATTTTTTATTTAAATATTTTTTAATAAAATATTATTATTATTATTATCAGATTATTTTTTATTAATTATAAATTATCATATAATTTTATGAATGCAATTATAATTTTTATTATGGTTAGAAATCTATTTTTGTCAAAACCCCATAATTTTCGGTAAATGTAAGTTTTAATTTTAAAAGTAAAAATTCACATATTTATAAAATTATTTGGATAAAATTAATATTATTGTTGGAATTTGACCGTTGAAATTATCTAACAGTGTTTTTTTTCATAAATTTCTTGAGAAAGTCAAATTTTTTGGTAAAAATTAAATACCGTTTAAATACATAATGTGTTTTATGACTTCATAATGACTCAATAGTGATGTAATAAAATAATAGAAACACTATGTTCAGCATATATATGTTTTACCATTAATATAATGTGATTTTTGGTGTGTTTTATTTATTTTACAATGCTTTAGTGGACCCTTCAATGCTTATAAAAAAAATTATTTTTAAATTGTTTTCCTTGAGAGTGTGACTCATCTCCACACAAGTGACCCTATTATTTTAAGATGTTCGGCCATTAACCTAATAAAATAATTTTTTCCACTCACCTATTGAAAAAACCATGGAAAAACAATGGGCTGATTTTTGGTTTTGATTAGTTTAATGTGAGGTGTCTCAAACATAAATAATAAGGAATTCTCTCTAATTATCAATAAAAACACACCCAAGCTCCCACTTCATATTAACTCAAAGCCTTTGGAGTAAGACCAACCCCTTACTTATTCTCTCTATAATCCTCCCAAGGTTCCCAGGCTCTGAATAATCCTATCTCAAGCCTCTCCCAATCCTTTGGGATCAGACTTCCAATTAATGGATTTCTTTCATTCTCATTTTTGTCTAATTTTCATTAAGTTGTTATGCCTTTTTGTTTTCAATTAAAAATGTGGGGGCATGATTTATAACCTCCCCCATTCTTCCCTCTTTATGTTTGGATGATGCGGGACCCATTTATCTTTCATTAATGGCTCCCATGTACACCCGTTACAATGTCAAAATTCTTAGAGGGATTTCTCTCTTTTCTTTTACCTCAATGTATTTATTTTGTATTATGCATCTAAATTTCATTAAATTTGTTGGGACATGTATCTATATGACACATGTTCATTCCATTTCATGTAAATATGATGATACATGATTTAAACTCATCAAAATTTCTTATTAATCCTTATGTCACGCCATTATGCTGCAGAAATTGCACTGCGTTTTTCCAAGCCAAGATCATTGTGTAGGGAATGCCATACCCATGACTCTATCTAGGGTATTCACCTTTATGAAGATATACATATTTAATGGTACATTAATTTTTTTATTCCACACTACATAATCATGTAATAACCTATGATGTTGATTTATTCCATGTTATAAGATCCATGTGGCACACTTATGCATTAAAAGAAATGTTTAAGAAGGGTGCGCCCTGATAGCGCTCTAATGCATTGGGTAAAGTATAATATCATAATACATAGAGTGAAATTTGTATTGAGTCATGATTATTCATGTTTAATGAGGTTTGAATCGTGCTTCATGTGCAATGAGGGTTTACTAATGCTCCATGTGCAATGATCATTGTCTCAGGATAATTCAATGTTAAGTGTTGTTGCCACATTTCCATGTTATGATTATCATGCTTTATCTTTCCATTATGTTCATGTTTCACTTGTGCTCCATTGATATGAATATTGTCTAACATGTATTGTATTCCTCATGTTATTCCATGTTTATTACCTTAATGGGCTTTATATCACACCATTTTCTTATGAATGACCTCAGGTTATCCCATGCAATGCTAAGTAAGAGGGAATGTAGTGGTCATGTAAAGTAAGTTTTAAATAAAGATGTTGTATTTCATGTTTTAATTAGTTTTGTAATGATAATAATCTCCAATGACACAAGACCTCTTGATCATCCATGTTGAATGAAGTGAATATTTAATATAATAAATCATGATTATGTATCTTATAAAAGCAGAGTTGTTAAAAGGATCTACTAATCCAGTGCCTCGAGCTGGGTCATTAAATGACCTCTAGCGTGCCTCCCCATACTCTAGAGGTTGTGGACTAGTAGCGAGGGTCAAATAGGTCACGTGGGGAAACTATAACTCCAATACCGAAGGTATACACAATAGATACCAATTAAAATATTAGAACCAAAATGGAACAATCCATAACATGCCTAAATAACCAAATCCCAAGAATGGGAAAAACCACATACAATATTAAATATGTCATGTCATGATACAATGTAAAGTGAAAAATACCCAAAATAAATAAATCAGTAGAATCCAATAAATTGTCTGAACACCACGTTTTTAACATCACCCAAACATGTTCCATGACTAACTCAACTCCCAAGCATAAGGCCCTTTCCCTTTTCCCAACCTGCAGGCAAGAAATTTGATCAGGTACCGAACGACTGCCCCAGTAGGGTGTGAGTATAACTTAGTAAGACATCACCAATAGTGTCTCTAAAATATCCATCAAGGGAAGATGGTGCATTCAAGTGATAAATGATAACAAGTGAGGATAAACGTTTAATGTGTCTATTCTAGACTATGTTCATTTAATTTATAGTACCATTGAATCTGGGGTCACCACTTAGGAGTTTCATAGTTTAATATACCTTTTTCATGTGTTAAATGGATTGGGAATATTCAATACTCTAATGTATATGAGAATAAAATCAGTCCCTATCTCACTGGGCATCTTATTATAATAATTTCATAATCATCACCTTGAAGCCTTAGTACATGTGGAAAGAAACTGTTAAGGGAATAGAACATTGTCCCCTTCCCTAGCCTGTGAATT
Source organism: Viscum album (assembly GCA_963277665.1). Classification (NCBI taxonomy): domain Eukaryota; kingdom Viridiplantae; phylum Streptophyta; class Magnoliopsida; order Santalales; family Viscaceae; genus Viscum; species Viscum album. Next base: position 1,508,660,334 of record OY728158.1, read on the forward strand.
TAGGGGTAGATATAGAACATCAGTCCAACTAAAACTGTGGGTGTAGAACCTCCAGTCGATACCCCACTCAACCGATCCATGCGTACATGCTTATTTATCATTCACCACAATTTACCATCTCTCAAAAAACATAGTCAATATTGTTTACAACATCACAACAATATACAAAAACGGGGATCGACATTATGCCGCAATCCATTAACACATTCATCATCAATAATAATTAACATTTATCTCCATTTCCCATTTCCTATGCCTATATAACTAAACATATTCATGTATAAAGCTAATCTCTTAGCATTTTCCCATCAATCCATTTAACCCTTTCATATGACAACCCAACAACCTCTTAGGACATTACCCAACATAAGTATATTTCTAAATACCAATTACACATCCATCAAGCATAATAACAAATTCATCATGGGCCACATGTTCTCACACAATGACCTTACACTTACATACATGAACTCTAAGTCCAAGGAATAACTACACACCCATGGGTGGACCTAATATTATTTTTTCATCCTTTATGAATCCCTTAGGGATCATGAGGGTCTCGTTAGATTCGTTAGATACCCAATACATCACATCTTATCAAAGGAACAAAGAACTCTTCTAAATAGGGAAAGGATAAAAAACCTACCCATACAAATCTATTAAAAAACAAGGGAAATAACTTGTAGACCACCTTCCAAGAATCTGTTCGTGAATGCACTATAAACCGATACCTTACATCCCGATTCAATCAAACCTTGAATCCTCAACCTAAAGCTCACTGAAGAATAAGGGTTTGAGAGGTTCTAGTGGAGATGGGGAAGAAATAGAATCCCAAAACCAAAATGAAAACAAAGAGGGATATTATCTATACACAGATCTTTAATCTTCAACTAAAAAAACACCAAATGACCCTATGATTAGAGAGATTTATCCTTGGAATCTCTTGGGAATTTTGGTCCATCACTAGTGCTAGAGGAGGAAAGGAGGAAAATCCAGAGTTGGGTATAAGAATCCCGTAGTGGAATTTTTATAATTTTTTAAAAATTTCTTGGCTGCACGGTTTACCAACATAGTTTTCCAAATCAATGTGCAAACCATGAAGAGGCTATTGTCCGAAAACCTCATTTTTTCATGGTTACCTGGGAATTCTGCACGGTTTTCACTAAACATGCGCAAACCATGAAGCATGCCTAGAACCCCAGTTTTCTTCCTCTTTCGAGTCCCGAACCACCGGGACACCCCCAAGCCTTCATAAGGGCTTAGAAAAACACATTATTGACCAAAATAAAGGGATTAAATTTAAATGTACGTAAAAAAACTTATAGAGAAATATGAGATCTTACCTCCTCCCAACCTTATAATAGCTCGTCCTCGTACTGCTCTTTCCGAACATCATTGAGTTCTCAAAGAAAATAGATCGAGCCACTAGAGCCACATATCATATTCCCAATCCCATAGTTTTTCTGAAAAGTTTCCATGATTCCATAGAACATGAACCAAGGGAAGAATCATTCCCCCCAAAACATTCTCACTATGATCCACAATATGAACTGGGTGCTATTAAAAGGAAAGATCAGCTTCAAGCTTGACATCCTCGAAATTTACAACAAGATATGGACCAAGATGATACTGTAAGAGTTTTGAAACATGGAAAACATCATGTATCCCACTATACCTATATGGAAGAGTCAATTAGTAGGCCTCCGGTCCAATCCTCTCCAAAATCCCAAATAGCCTCACATATCTAGGTTCCAACTCGCCCTTCGTCTGAATTCAACAGTGACCCAACCTTGGTGACACCTGAAGAAACATGGTATCACCCACCATGAACTCAAGATGTCTACAATGTTGACATGCATAATGCTTCTTCCTACTCTGACCTATTTTCATTCAATTTTGAATCAAATTAACCTTATCTGATGTCTCATCCACTAGACTCGGTCCTAACAGCTCAAACCCCCCACCCTCTAACGAACACAATGATGATCTACACAGCCTTCCATAAAGTGCCTTAAAACGTTTCATATAAAATGTATCTAAAAAATATTGTTTTAATTAAACTCAACAGGTGACATGTGCTCCTCCCACGAACCACTGAAATCTAGAACACATGCTATCAACATTACTTCTAATACGTGAATTGTACACTATGATTTCCCATCGGTATACGAGTGGTAATCCATACTAAAAAACTCTTGCTTATCAAGTTCCTACTATAGTACCTTTCATTAATGCAAGGTGAAACGTGAATCATGATATGAAACTATGGTTCAAGGCACTCCATGAAACCATACTATTTCTTAGACATACAACTCCCACAATTGGTGGACTATATCAGTCTCTTGATTTGGAATGAAATGGGCCACATTGGCAGCCAATCTACCACAACCCAAATTATTTCATTCTTATGGGGCTTCCTCAGGTGACCCACCACAAATTCGATCGTGATGTCATTCTCCATCCACTCTAAAATATTAAATGACTGCAACAACCCACCTGGATGCTGATGTTGTACCTTCACCTGCTAACATGTAATTGAACATTCTACAAAACTTGTAACTTCATTCATCATACTCGACCACCAAAACTGCCTATGTACAGCAAGGTACATCTTAGTAAAACACGAATGCACATACATATTTGGCATGTGGAAGTCATGCATCAACTAAACTCATACATCTGTTGGCACCACAACATGACGATGACCATAAGCAACTCCATCAACACTGAAAGTCCAACTAGAAGGTGACTCCCTACCTGTAAGACATTCTTTCATATCCAAACACTCAGGATCCTCTAAATGACTCTCTTTCACTCTACTAAAAATCATAGACTTAACTTCTATAGATGCAAGCGTTATTTTCCCATGCACATCTGAACCTCCCAATGAATTTTAGCAAAAAGGCCATTATCACCCACTTTGAACTAGATTCTTGAACTACATAATTCTAAATATTTTTTGCTCTAAAAAATTTCGACACAATTCCATTTACCTAGTGTGTAAACCAATACAAAATCAAACGACTGTAGATACTCAACCCATCGTCACTATCTATGTTTCGAATCACGTTGAGAGAAGATGTATATGAAACTTTTATGGTCAGTAAACACTTTAAAAGGATCTCCCAACATGTAATGCCACCACCATTTTAAGGAATAAACCACATCATCTATCTTTGGGTCATGAGTATGAAAATTCCTTTCATGTGGCCTTAACTGCCTCAACCAATTATCTACACTTCGATCATCCTGCATCGGCACTGGCCCATGTCCAACACCAGACATATCATAGAATAAGTTGTATTTCTTACCTAATTAGAGTAAGATCAGAATTAGTGTGGTTTTCACCTGCTTCATTAGCTCCAAAAAATAATTCTCACAAGCCATTGACCAATCGAACATTACCCCATTCTTGTTCAGGATGGTCAGTGACACTTATAAACAAAAGATATATCTAATAAACCTCCAAAAATAACTAGAAGACCCATAAAAATGATGAATATCAGAGAAATTCTTGGGCTACTCCCAAGACACCATAGCCTGCACATTTTTCAGATCCACCGACACACCTGACTCAGAAATGATGTGTCCCAGAAAGTGCACCTCATTAATCTAAAACTGACATTTTGATAGGTTTGACTAAATCATATTCTCTCTTAGAGTAATCAAGATGATGTCATGATGTTTGGCATGATTTTCATGAGTTCTTGAGTACACCATGATTTCATCAATGAAGACAACTACAAACCAATCCAGATACAGGAGGAATATCAAGTTCATCAAGGCTATGAACACAGCTAGTTCATTGGTCAAAACAAATGGCATTAATAGGCATTCATAAAACATGTACCTGCATAAGAAATCTAATTTGGGTATGTCATAAGGTCTCACCCTCAACTGATGGTATCCCAATCTCAAATCGATCTTGGTAAACACTGAGGCACCTCTAAGCTGATAAAAAAGTTCATCAAATCTACGAAGTGGGTATCAGTTCATAACATTCATCTATTTCAGATTCCTATAATCGATACATAGCTTTAGTGACCCATCATCCTTCTTAGAAAATACCATAGGTGATCCCCAAGGTGATGTACTAGAATATATAATCTACTTACACTTCAATTCCTCAAACTGAATATTCAGTTCTCGGAGCTTTGCTGGCGCCATTTGATAAGGTGGAATAGAAATTGTCTCCGCTCCTAGAAAAAATATGATTGTTAATTCAATATCTCTATTTGTTGGTAACCTTGAGAAGTCCTCATGAGACACACCCTGAAACTGGTCCACAACAAAGGGGAAGAATGACTATACATTCTCCCCATCATCTAACATAAGGCATGCCACATGGGCTATGAGTTCTCCAAACTATTGGCATAGTGGCCTTGCGCAGCCCGCTCAGGTATCCCACTCACCATAAAGGACATAAGTTCTCTCATCGAGAGATGTGAACATTACTGGACACCGGTAATAGTCGATATGGGCTTGATATAACACCAACCAATCCATTCCCAGGATTAGTTCAAAACTTGAAATATCCCTGAAAAATAGATCCCACAGAAAATGATACCCACCAACCCCCAGGGCACAACCTATACACTGCCTGATGTCCTCGACTCACACCCCTAGTAGATTATCAACAGAAATTACCCAACATGTAGTCTTTACGGTTAATCCCAACAAAACTGCAAAATCATAAGAAATAAAGGAATGTGTTGCACCTTTATCAAATAAAGAAGTATCAAACGTAGAGGCTATAATAAATGTTCCTCGTATAGTAGATAGTAATGCCCCACCACCTTCAGGTGTAGAATGAACTTCATTGTGATGACCTGCCCTTTACCCAGGTCTCTAACCTATGTACACTGCACTGCTCTGCTCTGTTGGTAAGGGTGATCTCACCCCGAAGTTCCTCGTCCACCACCCCTACCAGTATGGCCAGTGGAGCTCCAACTACATGCCAGATTTGGGGTAACTGACCCCTACCTACACTCCGCATATTCCTATGACTTCTATCACTCCGTAAATGTCATGGGTACATACAAGACATATGCACATGGACTATCCTTCCACACACTCGACAAACAATAGGTGGGAGGGGACACTGGTCACACTTTTTCCCCAGCATGCAGCTCTGATAATAGATTACCTAATCACACCTTAATAACTTGACCCCTCTTATGACTTCTCTATGTGGTTCCACCTTTCTAAAATGATTTTATATAGTGCTTCCGCCTTTCAGAAGTTGGGCCACTTGCTCACCCAGTATACGCCAGAAGTTTACTAGTTGAATATCCCTTCAGGTTAAACTCTGAGATAAGGGCATGATCCACTACTTCAGTAAACCTTTTTAAATGAAATATATTCACCTGATATCTGATATCATGTCTCAGTCTGTTCTGGAAGCATATTTCCATAGCTTCCTCATCTCCAGTCAATGTCGCAATGAGGTGCTGCAAACTAGTGAAACGACTAGAATAGTCAATCATTGACATTGTCCCCTGAGTCAACCTCATAAAATTTGTATCCTTCCCATGCCTCAAGGTTTCTGGGTAGTAGTGATCAAGAAACTTCTCTTGAAAATCATTCCACAACATTCCTTCATCCTGCTCTATCTGAACCATAATGTCCCGCCAACATTTTTCTTGACCACTCATTATATAGGCCTCTTAATTGACTCTCTTCTCCATAGGAGTCTCTAAATTTTCAAGAATAATTTGGGTAGACTCTATCCAAAACTCTGCTGCTTCTAGCCCACCCTCTCACTAACGGTCAGAGGGTGCTGTAGCTGAAACTCTCTAGTCAGCTCAAACATACTCGGTGAAACCCTCTCTGGGTCTCGTTATATCATCTATATAAAATGAGAAATGTTCTCATTGAACTTATCTTCCGTATCACCCAGGTTCACCACGTTCTCTTGATCCACTACTGAAGGAGATTTCTCAGAAAAATCCTCATGTCACCGAATTGGTGCATGTCTTCGAGGTGGAATTTCTCTAAAATTCCAAACATAAGATTTAGAACAAAATAATAAAGATTTTACAATAGGAAAAAGAAAGAAGTAGGGTCATCACCCACCGCCAAACCAGTTTGTAGAAACTACCCAAGTGGTTTCTCTCCCAACTAGATCTCTTCCTACGACCATCTCTCCTATGGCTATGGCTAAAATGGGCACCTAATTCACATTGTTATGAGCCTTATCTTTTACGCCCATACAACAACATTTCCATCTCCCAATTTAATCTTACAAAACGTTAACCCACATTAAATTCATTAATAAACTCCAATTTCAAATTTCTACATAACATCCTATCTTCCTTTTTTACCCATTCATACCATCTCATTAGGCACACTACATTTATGAGAACATATGCATCCTAACCTTTATATCATGCACACCCATTAAATGTGTGTTCCAATCATGATGAATTCCACTTACCTACATAGGTTACTGGAATAATGCATGAATTCACATCCTCATACCCTTCCATCAATGAGAGAAATATCATAAACCAATCAAATAAAAGAACAATTTCATCACCTGATGTTGAAATAACATCAAATATTACAACACACAACACGAACGACAATCCCCTCCCTGAGTGACTTGGGGTTTCCCCCATACATGGTATTGATACTCGCTAGCAAAATCTCATTAACAAGGTCTGAATGTTTCCTAACCTCTTTTATACCATCCCCAAATTGTAATTGTGATAAAATAACTCCCACGATACCAATTTTCAACGACCTGAACCCAAGAGCCGCTAATCTGATTCCCTGAACCAGGTCGCTACATAACCTCAAGCGCACCTCCCTATATGCAAGAGGTTTCCGACTAGCAGAGAGGGTCTAATAGGTCACACAGGGAGACTATAACCTCAATACCATAGTAAGCCATAGTAGATAACAATTAAAATAGTGAAAAAAGAGAAAAATCCATAACATTCATAAATAACCAAATCCAAAGAATGAGAACAACCATATACTATAGTAAATATGTTTTGTCATGATATAGTATCAAGTGAACAATAATAAAATAAGGAAAGTAGTTGAATCCAAAAAATGTTCTGGACTCCAAGACTGGATCCTCACCCAAATATGTTCAATGTCCAATGCAACTTCCTATCATAGGGCCCTTTCCCATGTCTAGATCTCCAAGCATGAAATCTGCTTGGCCACCCAACCGCATCTCGAACAGGGTGTAAGTATAACTCACTAGGCCACCACTAATGGTGTCTACAAAATATCTTGTAAGGGAAGATGGTGAATGCATGTGATAAATTATAGAAAGTGAGGATAAATAGTTCATTAGGCCATTCTTAGCTATGTTCATTTAATTTTTACTACCATTGAATCTAGGTTCACTACATTGTCATTTCATTGTTTAATCATCCTTTTCCATGTGATCAATGTATTAGGAATATTCAACACTCTCAAGCATATGGGATGAAAATCAAGCCCTATCTCCCTAGGCATCACATTATAAAAATCTCATAATCCTCACCTCGAAACCTCAGTTCCAGTGGAATGCAACCATTAGATGAATAGAAATCCATCCCCTTCCCTAACCTATGCATTTAGGGGTAGAGATAGAACCTCAGTCCAACTCAACATGTGGGCATAGAACCATGAGTCGAAACCCCACTCAATAAAGCCTTGTGCACATGCTTATTTATCATTCACCACAATTCACCATCTCACAAAAATCATATCCAATATCATTTCTAAGATAAAAAAAATATAATAAAATGGGGGATTAACATTATGCCTCAATGCATTAACTCATACATCATCTATACTAATTAACCATTTATCCCCATTTCCCATTTCCCATACCAACGTCACTAAGTATTTCAAGTATAAAGCTAAACCCTTAGCATTTTCCCATTAACCCATTTAACCCTTTCCCATGCCAACCTAAAAAAAAATTAGGCCATTACACAACCAAAGTATATTTTTAAATACCCATTAAATATCCTTCTATCATATTATCATATTCATCATGGTCTCTATGTTCTCATACAAAAACAATACACTTTGCTAAACTCTATGTCTGGGGAATAACGACACCACTCATGGGTGGCCCTAAAATATTTTTCCATCCTCTATGCATCAAGAGAGGAACATGAAGGACTCATTAGGTTGTTTATTTACCCAAGACATCACATAATGTTAAGGTCACCAATAACTTATCAAAAGAGAGAAAGGATAAAAACCTTTCATGCACAAATACACTAAAAAAGAAAGGTATATAACTTTTAGACCACCTTCCTTGAATCCGTTGGCGAACACACTCTCAACCGAAGCCTTAAATATTGATTCAACAAACCCTTGATGCACCAACAAAAACCTCACCAAAATAGAAGGTTTAGAGAGCTATGGAAGGAGATGGGGGAGAAATAGAAACCCTAAACCAAAAAAAGCAAGAGAGAGATTATCCTTACCCAGATCTTCAATATGCATCCAATGGCACTCCAAACGTCCATAAGATGAGGGATATTGATCATTGGAATCTCTTTAATCTTTATGAGCCTCAATAGGGCTATAATAGGAAGAAAGGATGAATTTATAGATTTGGTTATACAAATTCCATAGTAGCATTTATGTAATTTTTAAATGTTTCTAGGCCGCATGGTTTACCCGCACGGTTTTCTAAACCATGTTCAAACTATTCAAGAGATTATATCCCAAAATAGCCCCTTACAAGGTTTAACCACACTATTTTTCAAAATAGGGTGCAAACCGTGCTGAGAAATCAATCCGAAAATCCCCTTTTCACCCTGTTTCCTAGGAATTCCGCATGGTTTTTACAAAGATTGTGAAATCCATGAATCATGCCAAAAACACCATTTTTTATCCACATTCGAGTCCCAAACCCCCATAAATCCCCTAAGACTTGTTTAGAACATAATAGAACACATAATTCACAACAATAAAGGTCTTATACTTAAACATAAGTAAAATATACCTTATAGAGATATCAAGGATCTTACACGTCAGGACTCATATATTTTTTGGGGGATTCTATACATCACCAACCTATGGAGATGGGTCAGGTTATAGAATCAGTACTTGATATTATTGATCATAATTATCTACTATCATTTACTACTACTAAGAATTCCAGAGATGGGGATTGTCTGGGTATTTTTTTGGCCAATTGGTCTTCTTCATTATATTTCATTTGAGGTTTTCTTTTTTTAAATATTAATTACATATGATTGGAAATTACTTATAATTTTTTCTTAAAATTTAGTTATATATGATTATCATAGTTGAAAATAAATTTTACAATTGATACAACATGTTTCGGAACAATCGGCTATAGAAACTTCTGATATTTCTTATGGGGTAAAAAGGTTATCTCGAGCTTCTTCTTCCTTGCATAATATCTATAAGTTTCACATGACATATAATATATGTGGAAGAGATTATCCATTGAGATTACTCAAAGAATATATCATTAATCTAGTTGATTTTTAAGATCTCAACCTGAATGTGTTGTAGTTTTTTTCTATTTCAGTAAATCGAAATTTGATTTCTTATTTTTTTTAAAAATATGTCCTAAATTAACACAATATATTTCCTTCTTAAATTATGTATGTACACATGATTCTTGTATAATATGACGACACAATTATTTATGATTTTTTAGATCCAGAATACATTTCTATGGAAGTACCTGATATGAAGAATCCTAGTAGAGTTGCATATACTTGTGATAGATTATCACATATGAATATTGGATGTTGGCTTCTTCCATTTCTTGATACGTAATAACAGAAACATAATTATGGTCTAATGGTCATTATAATGTAAATAATTGTTAATTTTTTTATTTTAGGGGGAATTGGATGTTAGGTATTTATCTTCTAAGTGAGTACACCTGATATTGGTTTTGTTATTTACCATAGAGTGTTGGTAAACGATTTTCCACATTATTAATTAGGTTTTTTTTTTTGTTTTTCAGAAGCTCATTATATATAATTTTCATTTTTTATAAATGTATTATTAAGTCATATATTTGAAAATGATGTTCATAGAAAAACATTAACAAAGAACACATGTTGATAAACAAAACAAATACAATCAATTATATTCTCTATCATAGTATTCTATTTTTAATCTAATATCATTTAATGTTATTGTAGAAAATTATTGATACAATGTATTATACCAAAACTAAACTTACCCATCTTCAATCGTAGTTTGTGAACTATTTGTTGAGTCTGATTATGATTTTAGGAATTTATATTATATTTTTTATGAATAATATATTATATTTTCCTCATAACATGTGATCAATTTTTTGTGTTTAATAGGCAATTTAATATAGTGTTATCAAATTAATACTTCAAAAATAATGAACAATGAGCATGTCTTCAATTTCATGTATGTATATCTTGAATATACATAATAATAAAATGTGTAGATATATTTGTTGTTAAATAGATTAAAGGCACTTTTTTCATAGTTTTTTAGATAAGTAGTATAGTTGTTCGATTAATGTATACTGTGTTTTTATTATAGGGATTATGATTATATTGGAAGTGTAATATTTTGATTTCAAAAAAATAAATTTTTACATCTGTTTTCATAAAAAGAGACGCCAAAACATTAAAAAAAGGTAAGGATTTTGGCATCGTTTTATTGAAAACTGATGTCAAACATCTTCTGAATGTGGGTTCCAGCATCGGTTTTCCTGAAAATTGACCGCCAACTAGTTTTTTGGGAACCGGGTTTTAAAGAACTGATGTCGAGACATTATTTTTTACATCCCCATTAAATACATTGGTTAAAAACTAACGTCAAAAATAAAAAAAATTAAGTTAATTCTTGTTTTTTCACTAGTGATATTTCATACACACTTCATTATTTTAATATGAAAATAAAGTGGAAACAATGATCATTAATACGTATGGCCTACCATCTTGATGAACTGGGTTTTTCATTCCCTATTCTTATATTTTATAGAATATTAAAAAATTTATATATACTGAATATAAATGATGTTTATATCATGGTTATATTTCCAGAGATGATTAAATCATTATAAATTAATATAACAACAAATATAATGAATCAAAACATTTATGAAAACAAAGAGATTATTACCCAAAATACAAGTTTAGTAGGAAATAATTAATAAAAGGGTAAAAATATTGTCATAGTAAAATCATATATGATATTATATAGATGAATAATATTCATTAATAAATTTATAAAAGACTTATATTTATTATATTGTATGTTTCAATGAGTACGATGGATGTCAATGCCTATGGAAAGTGAATTTTGTCTCAATTATCTTTATTTGAGACAAGTGTTATGTTATACACTTATATTCTTCTATGTGTTTTATATAAAATCTATTTTATAGGTAATGTAAATAATTTTTTGATAATCATGATATTTTATGTTTCATAATATTTTATTTATTCATGGGTATTATGATTAAAAATTACCAAAGTGGTAATGTTTTTATGTCACAATTCCCACATTTATTGGAATTTTTTATAATTATGTTTCCAATGATAATATCGCAATATCCATATCCCAATAAACTCATGAATGTTAAAATATTATAGTCACTATTTGTATTTTCATGTGATAATACCATTTTCTACAATTTGATAAAAAATATAATTAATGAAGTGTATTAAGAAAATAAAAGATTAGTTTTCTATTCAATCAAAAATCTATGTTCCATCAAAAAAAGTTTCTAATTTTTTTCTATAAATGAATTAATATCCTCCAATAATTTTCCAAAATAAATTTCTAACCATTACATTATTTTTTAATTTTTTTAAAGGAATCACAATTTTGTTTTAAAAAAAAAGTCATGTTTTTTAACTGAAATTTTAACTGAATCTTATTTTTAGAACGAATGGTGCGGATGAAATTCTCCACTGCTATGATACATCACATATTAAAAGTGTAATTCATAATTTTTGAAGCTTATTTTTATAAACAGAGGTTTTAAAAATGTCTAATTTTTTATAAAATATTTTTCCTAGTAAGGAAATCTTTTTTCCCCAAGATATTTTTAAGTGATTTTTGAAAATTATTTTTCATCTAACAAAAAATTTGTCTGTGTTACCTATTCCATGCTGGAGATATAATATTTTAATACTATTCATATTCTCTCTTTTATGGTGTAATATTTGATGGAATGATATTTATGAATCCTTTTTCTCTTCCATGAGTTGTACCATGTTAAAATGCTTATCAAGAGACGATTCCTTTCATGACTTATGTTGTGATGAAATTATTATGAAAACTACAGATTTTCCATGGGTTAAGGTATGATTAAATTTTTATGATATCCATTTAATTTTATTGGTATTAATATGATTAATTTTTATGATCTTGTGGCTTATATAAATATTATTTTCACCATGTGATAGGTGGGACTTATATCTCCTACTAATGCATTAGGTGAATATTTTTATCTCGTGAGATAGATATGACTACAATAAGGAGTGATGTTCTATAATATAAGAAGAGAAAGTTAAATGAATCTGATAAATTATTTCATGGATGTAATATAGATTTCACTCGATTCATTAATGCACTTTTTTCGTTTTTATTGGCATGGCTGTCAGCCTTGACTAAGATAGAAAGTATTTTCTATACTTACATGTATACCAAAAATCTTATATCCTATGTTCTCATAGATAATGATATTTGAATACCTTATGAATAATTTCTTATAAACAAAAAATATTTATTCCATGACTGATGATTATTATATTTGATATGAAAACTATGGTTTTCCAATGTTATGCTCACATTGTCATACCCTTATTTTCAAGCTATGCATTCAGATATCAATTTTTTAACCTTTATTATCATTTGAGTTCACCTTTTATTACATTTAATTTCAAGTGGTTGTTGAGATATTATTTATAAATAAAATTTATAAGAAGATTTATAGTTATTAGGAATGTAGTGGGAGATGACATAGCTCACTTATGGACATATGTTAATGTTTTGATATTTCCAAACGCATTAAACTGTTACATTTCTTGGGTGTGTGTTTTTGTAATGTAAATAATAATATAAAAAATTATTTAATTAATATTTATTATAATCCTATGTTGATATACATTAAATAAAATCATGAAACACTATATTTTAATTAAAATGGAAAACAATTTTTAATAGCATATGTGATATGCAACACAGAGCCTAAACAAACAATGATATATTTTAACAGATATAACCTAGTTGTTAAATTATAGGGTATGAATAGAACGAAATAAATTTTGTGATATATATATATATAAATTAAGTTACTAATTAATACATATTTATTGATTAATTTTAAATAAACAATCACTCAACTTTTTATAAATAAATTTTATTCTACAAAAATGATGTTTCATTAAAAAATGATTGTTATTGTTATTTGTGATTAAATATGAAAATTAATTTATAGAAATTTTATAAATTTTATTTTATAAAACTATACTACATATTTTTTATCATAATTTCAAAATTAACTTAGTGTGAAATGATTTGTGAAATTCCTATATTGTATGATTTTTTGAATACTGATTTTTTTTTATTTTCTAAGTACTGTCATTTATATTCATTAAAAATTAATTTAAAAGTATCATTATATTTTTAATTTGGTGTTGAAGTGACGTATAAACCATTTTATTTATAATAATATAACTTATTTCATTTTTTTCATCAATATCTTGATTTTTGTAAAAGTTTGTTTTTATTCTTAAAAACATTGTATTTTGAAAACATTTATTACTTGCATAAAGTTTATTGATTATTATAAATTAAAATAACCCATATTAAGGAATTATTTAAATTAAATTAAAATATTATAAGTTATTTTTTGGAATTTAAATTCATATAATTATGATTTTATGTAATATAGTTAATATAATAGAAATAGTTGCTTGAAAATTGATTTAATGAAAAATAGTTTTTATCGAGTTTTATAAGATTAATAAAATGTTTTATATATTTTTAATAAGAATAATTAATACTATTTAATAATAAAAACATAATTTTTGTTTATATTGAATAATATAACCATTAAAAAACATGTTACAATGGTGGAAACCTAAAATGTAAAAAGTGAGTACCATTAGAGGTAAATGTAATAACATGTGTAATTTTTTTCATTTGAGTTAGTGGTTTCCATGAAAATACATAAATGTTTGGATAATAAAAGTGGATTTGTCTCAAGGAAATGTTATACTAAGGGGAAATAACCCTAAAAATGGTGCACTGATATAGAATAGATTTTCACCTGGTTCATGACAATGAGACTAGATGCACACATTATTTGACACTCTTGAGGGATTTTTTTAGAAATTCCCAAAACATTTTATCAACCATTAAGAACTACTTGAAAAAAATAATAGGTTCAAAAAGAAAATAGTGAAATTACAATGGATATCCTAGATTAAATTCTATATACACATAATTAAGAATATAATTATGTGTTATAAGTTATTCCATTCATGTTTATAAGTCTCTCATTTTTATTTTATGGTTTAAACATCTTGTTTTTTATTTCATTTTAATTAGTGGGATGAAACATTTGAAACTATTCTAATAACTAACTAGATATGAAAAGTGAAAAATTCTTTAATGATTTGAAAAACCTTATGGGATTAAGAGATATCATCTACATGGTGGTATTGGATCAATTATATCAGTTGATGAATAATAAATTGAATTATGTGGAATTTCATCCCCCTCATATAAATTATAAAATGGATGTCAATACTTTTATATGAAAAAGTTCGCATAAATTTAGGGGATCTTATAAGCCCCATATCTATAAACAATGGACTATCTAAATTCAGAATATATTATTTGTCCTCAATGGAATAGATAAAGTGAATTATGGGTAGGTTTTTTATCACACAGAAGGATAATTTGATCAATTGTGTAAATGGATCAAGAACATGATATCTCAAGAGGATATTGAATCCATGGAATGGTAAGCCATCAAGAAAATATTTTCCAATAAATATTTTTCTCAAGAACACCATTATAAAATATAATAGGAGTTCATTATACTAATTAAACAGGAATAATTGTATATTAGTCGTTATTAGGAAAAATACAAAAGGATTTTATGGTACATGTATATCTTTTTTATAATTATTGAACATATGGTATACGGATTGTTTTTGGATTAATGAAAAGTATATGAAATATTTGTGGTGATTCTAGACTTTGATAGTTTTGAAGATATTTCCGATTATTCCCTCAGTATTTTGATGAAGATCATTGACTCCTAATGTTCTCATACGACTAGATAAAAAATGTAAAACAATGTTTTCATTTAGAGTTAAAAGAGATAAATCCCATGACAAATGGAAAAATCAATATCCCAAATTTCAAAATTGAGGGAGGAAGAATCCTAGAAACTATTTTATGGGAACTATAAGATATGTAATATTTTTAAAAGAGGGCCATCATTCTAATAAATGATGAAGGGAAATGAAGAAACCCACTAATGTGGAAGAATAAAGTATGTTTCAAATAAATATTCATCCTATGGTTCAGTTCTTCAACTACCATGATGATAATAATTATAAAATCCAATTCAATAAGGAGAGGATATTCAAAGGAAGTCAACAACAATAACCTCAGATGCATTGGGATAAAGGAAGAGAATATACTGTCACTACTACTCATGTGGATCCTTACAATGATGTTGTCACATTTTATATAGTTATTCATTAAAGAATAGATATTGTACTATTTTATTATAGTTCTACTCATTCATCAAAATTTTTGATGTTTAGTATAACTATTTATTTTCCCCCTCAAAACACTATGTTGACAGAACTATTAAAAAAAATATAAAAATTATTTCTTCCCATGTATATAACTACCCCCAGTCAATGTTTGTTGAATAAAGCATTAATAAAATAATTTGTTACATTCATTAGTGGATTTTGATTCCATATTGGGTATGTATTTGATATCCCTATATAAATAAAACATCAAATGTTAGGATAGGGAGACCATTATACATGCCCCATGTCATCCTCCAATTCTATACAAATGTAAGGATGATGATGAATATCACATGGAATCTTTTGTTAAACAATGTATATTATTTTCTTATAAACAATAATATCTATGAAAAATGATTACTATAATTGAGAAAATGTTTGATGAAGAAATTCTCATAGTGATGAATTATATTTATGAATTCCATGAAGAGTTTTATGGTCTTTCCATTGACCAAGAGGTTGAGTTCTCAATTGAACTTATACATATAATTTTTCCTATATTGAGTACTTCTTATGTCCATTATTTTCTTAGAATTTATGGGAATTAATGTTATAATAGATTATGGAAAAAGGTTTTATACATCTATTTGTTTCACCATGGGGTGAAATGTTCCTCCTCATAAAAAATATGGATGAGACAATTCACCTCTACATTGATTTTCACGAACTCAAAAAAAATAAAGATAAATAATAAGTATTCTCAACCATGGATATATGAATTATTCAATCAACTATTTGTTGCATAATATTTCTCTAAGGTGGTTATTCTATAGAGATATCACCAATTAATGGTGATGAAAGAAAATATTCTGAAAATAACTTTTTCAAAAAGGTATTGGAATAATGAGTTCATAGTGATTCCTTTTAGACTCACTTATGATCCAAAAAAAACTATTTACATAATGAATATATTCATTATATATTACTCCAATGAAAAAAATGTAGGATTTATGGATGATATATTGATATACCCGAATAGAATGGAGGATCATTAGGACAAATTGAATTATCTAATAAAGGCCTTGAGAAGTATAAGCTTTAGGAAAAGTATAGGAAATGTGATTTCTATATGAATAATGTACTATTTATAGGTATTATTATAAATATAAAAAGAATATGTGAGGACCCTTCTATGAAAATTGAAATTGAGTAGTAGCTAAGGAATATAAATTTAATTGATATCCACATTTGTGTTTTACTAACATGGTATTATCGATGAATTTTTAGAACGTTTTTGTGATTTTCAAACCCAATAACCAAGATAACAGGGATGTGAGTAATGTTTTTATGGAGTTGTGGGTGGGAAGAGACTCAATTGATGAATTTTTGGTATAAAATAACTTTTTATAGAAGATTTTGGGATATATTCTGATATAGAATGATAAAGTTAGAGAATATTCCTTGGGTAAGTTAAAAGTTCATGAGAAGATATATCCCACATGTGATCCGGAGTTGGCTACCATGATATTTCCATTGAAATTATGGAGAAATTAACTGGATGGGTAGAAGTTTAAAATATATATAGAATATGAGATCCTAAAATATATATTCACATAGAAGAAGCAAAGAATGAAACCACAATGATGGTTACATCTAACAAGGATTTTAAATACTCAATCAATTACCATCCTCATGAAGTAAACTACATGGATTATGTTCTATATAAAAATGATCTGAATTTTTTTCCATGTCATGGATTGAGAAGGATAAAATCATTATAGGCACTAAAAGTATGAACATGGGAATCATATGGGGGAAAACCATAATTACATTCCTAATTGATCTCTGAACCATCCCATATGAATCTGATAATATATTATCAAAGATATGATTTAGAAATTTAGAATAATATTGAATCAATAAAAAAATGAAAATCCATAGATTTTAAATTTTATGATAAAAATGGTGGATGAATTGGTTCATGAATATATGTACCATAAAATAAAAATATAATAAATGATTTGTTGAAAAACTTACCTAGGTTTCCTATCTTCCCAAAACCAATAATAATTAATATTTATGAAGATCACATAGATCACTATTGTTGGGAAAATATGAAGAAATGTATCCATAAATATACATCTATGTGTCTCTTATGTCAATAAATGATGGATGAAAAATAACAATATAGGGTGATGATGGAACCATTACCCATACCTATATGAAAATGGATGAGGAGATGGTATAAAATATCAATATTATTCAGCAACACATCATGACTTGTAAGTGTTGATAAAAGTGACGTGCAATAAATGTTTTTGATGAGAACTTGAATTTGAAATCGAATACAAAGTGGTTCTCCATATATCTCCATGGAAGAGATTCATGAGTTTTTGGATGAATGGAAAACAATGCTAAAAGAACATTGGACCTTTTGTAAATTTTGATCTCATAAAAGTTGTGGATTGTTTAATATAACTCCCACAAACTATTTCATAATTACATGACATATTCCTTATATCCCTCAAAAATAAGTAAATACTAGATTACTAAAATGAAAAAAAATTAGAGGTGATAAATATGTTAAATGATCTCTCTTAATAGGATTAGTCAGAAAGGTCATGGACTATAGATATAATTTTATGTTCAACGAGAAAACTTACTATGTCAAATGGTATTAACTAACCATTAATAAGAATAGAGAACCAGGGAACTATAGGAGTCCATGAGGAATAGGTACCTTCAACTATTTACACCTTAATGTGTAATATGACTTTTTCAGTGTGAAATAAGTTAAGGGGGGGGGGGGGGGAATGTAATATCCCTTGTTTAAAAAATACAAAACTATTATTGATAACATATGCAACATGCAACACCAAGCTGTATTGAAACATTATTATTTATAAGTATTTTAAATGAAACATTATATTAATTATAATTAATAGTATCAAATACATTAAGAAATATGCATAAGTGTCTAAATTGATATAATTTTTTTTGTATTCTCTTAATAAATAAGCACTGAACTATTAAAAAAGACATTTTATTCTACAAAAATATGTTTTCTTAAATAATTAGTATTCTTTGTTATAATATTTAATAATTAATTTTTGGAACAATAAAAATGTTATTTTATAAAAATAACAAGATTTTTTAAATAGCCATATAAAATTTATCATAGTGTAAAATTTTTGTTTTTTATCAAATGTTTAATCTTTCGGTGAATAATGAAAATTATTGATTTTCAAATACATTATTTATTTTCATTAAAACATGTAACCTAAGCGAAAAATTAAATTTTGAATTTGGTATTAAATTTAAATATGATAAATTTTATTTATAATAATATACATTATTTAAACTTAATATCCATTAGTCATTATTTAGGTATAATTTTTTTTATAAAAAGATGGTTTTCTCCAAACTACTTTTTAGTGCATATTTTTTTTTGATTTTAATTAATTAAAATATCCTTTAATAAGAAAATAATTATATTAATTTCAAATATTATAAATATATTTACATGAATTTATATTAATATAATTATTATTTTTATTGACGGATTTAATATAGTATCATTTATTGCTGAAAATATGTATATCATGAAATACAATTCAACACATTTTGTGGGAAAAATTTAATATTGATACCTTCCACTTATATTATTTGAATTTGATACAATAGATTATTTATTTTGAATAAGAATAATTAATGTTTATGAATATGTTCGACATAAATATTTTTTCAAAATGTAGAGAAAAATTATTAGAAAAACTAATTACTATGTTGAAAAACTATAATGGTAAAACCGAGTAACCTAGTAGGTGAATGAAATAAATTATTTGACAAATATTTCAATCATAATGTTTTAGGTTTTTATCGACTATATAATCCATCAAATCCATCATTTATCAATTTTAGATGTATATGGATTGAGAGTGACTTCCTATTATTGAATAGTTTTGGGTATTTAAAAAATGGTTCTCTCTCTCAATTATAAAAGGGAACCTCCTCTAATATCCATTACACATATAGAATGGATTTTAGTTGGTACCAATCAAAGAAAACACCTTAATTAATTCATAGGAAAGGCATTTGAGTCATTAATAAAATCATTTATCAAATCTAAAGAATCATTAGGAATAATCCTGAAGAGGTGGTTCAAAGAAGAGGTATCGCTATTAACTGACCATTTTTTTATTTATTATTTCACCACCAAAAAATATTACTAAAAAAAGATGATAAATAAAAATAAGTATCTACCATATAATAATATTATATTATGTTAATCTCGCAAACTAAATACATATCATTTTTCAACAAATTTAAAAATGAAACCATTGTTCATGTGTATATTGGGAAACCACCTCATGACCTTAGGAAGTTCATTTTCCAACATTGCATCCCACGATATTTTATGATGGTGGATTTAATGTTTATATAAAATTTTAATTACATTTTACCATTTTATAAATTTTATATATCATATATTTTCTTACAATCCCACCCCTAGAAAAACGATAACGTCGCTTGTGAATTTGTATGGATTATCACCTCCACAAAGCTATATTATTATTTGTTAATTAATACACCACATTGATGGTCTATATATGTACATTTAAAGAAATAGAATTATATTTTTTATATAATGATCATTATATAATGATAAAATGGAACATAGATTTTCTCTATCACAAACATTGAATGGGGGAAATTTTATTCATGTATACGTATGACTTACATCCTCTATAACTGTAATGTAGATCATGTTTTCATAAATATTATTCATGATAGATTTTATGAGTATAATTAATTTATAAAAAATATATTTTTTTTTGATATTGTTATTATATATATGATTAATTAATAATCTACTTTACATTAGTTAACTCGCCAAAGTGATTTTGAAAAAATGAGAAGAACATTATGATAAAATACAAATTGAACCAAAATAAATAAATAATTAAATATATCTTGATATTAATAAATTAAAAAGTGAAAAAAATAAAAAATATCTCAAGAATGTAAATAATTAGTTAACATTCATTATTTAGGATGATAAAGGACACATATAAAGAATCAGACTCGAGGTAAGTGATCTCTACAAATAACTCATTCCCCTATGTTATGATCATTATCTATATTAATCATTTTATATATCTATTTATTATTATAAAATGATTCAAAATTATGTGTAAATTATATCAAATATATACCTATCTTATTATCTCTACTTATGATGTGGTAAAATTTTTCTCATGTTCATTAAAGAAAATTGCACTGTGAAATTTCATTTGATTATGAAAAGAAACAACATTATACAACACATTTTATTTCCATGGGGAATTATTATGTTATAACTTATGATTTATTCCCCTTTTTAACACATAAATCATGAAATTTTTTTGGGTTGTTTCCATATAGAATTGTAATTCATTTGGTAATGCTTTAGTCTTATGAGATGATATGCATGTGATTAGAGAGTAAAACTAAGCCATTATGAGACTTTTTAGACCAGATGGTATAATCATTGAAGTTATCCATAAAGCATGTTTACTCCATGTTATATATTTCGAACACATATCATATTTTACCATGATCTTATTAAACCATTTTCTTTGTTTTATTATTCCCTTTGATTAATCATGGTCCTCTTATATTATGATTCCATGATATATCATTCACTAACATATTATATTTCCTAATCATGTTTATTCCCATAAAAGGATTTTATATCACCCCTTTATTCATTGTATCTCCCAGGTTATCCTTTGCATTTTTATGATATAAAATGGATTTACAAACTCATTATAGTGAACAATATAAACATTTCTTGTTCTGAGTTTCCTTTTGATGTCTCAGGAACCATATCTTCAAAATACACTAGGACTAACGATATATATGGTTGTACTTATTTGATATTTATGTTTAAAAAATATTCCACAATATGTGAAAAATTATTAAGATTCTATACCTCATGTTGTAATAAATTGTGGAGTACTATATCATTTATTATTCAATTTTGACAATTTTATAATTTTTAATGGCTATCCCAAAAATATCAAAATAATGATAGGTCTATTTTTATGTCTCTTTAAGGTAGTTAAAGTTACAATATCAATTTATTATTTTTATTAATTAGGTATTGTAATGTATTTTAATTTTAAAATATTAATCATGTCAAAAATATCATTTTTACCCTATAAAGGGATTTAAAATTTAAATATGGTTGGTGGTCATGGAAAATAAAACAAAATATCGATAGTGGTGGTAGTCTATACACTCACATGATGACATTTTCCTTTTATCAACAAATTATAGGGGTGAAGGTGGACAATATGTGATTATTTTAGATTCATAATTATGTTATAAACATTATATTTATTTTTCAATAGCATCATTAAGTCTTTCAATGGGAGGTGGTGATGAAAAAATGCAGACATAACTTTATAGAGGCAATAAAATGGACACACTCACTAATTAGGATTAATTTTTTCATAGTAGATTGTTGAGAATAGAAAAGGGATATACTATTTTTATTTTAAAATATCACTACATAGACCATTATGAGAATATTATTATACTACGATTATGTTTTGTTTATAATGTAAACAATAATAAATAATTTTTAATAAATTTGTGATACCTAGGTAGAGTCCATGACATTCATCTTGATTAAGGGATAAGATTTGAGGGACATTAGATATTCTTATAAATAGGGGAATTAGGGAGAGTGAAACAAATAAATGAGAGGGAGTTTGACTAGTGCTTCCATGAAATATCAAAATAATAGTGAAGTATTGAAAGGGTTGAAGTGATCCCGATTTTATATGGGAGGAATACAGACTTTCTCATGTTAAATAATGATAAGTAAGGCGTAATAATAGAATAGATTTAATTTTAGGTGAGAAATGAGGGATAATGTTAGTAAGACATGTTGGAATGACTTTATAGATAATAAATGATTTCTGTATGGTTTAAATTTCAGGTTAATTTTGGAAAATTTGAGGCATATTAGATTATCCATTTAAATAGTCATTACTCATAATCATATATTAATAATTTCATATAATTTATTACTATAAAAATAAGTAGAAACTTATCACCAAATATTAACCTGATGATTCTAAATTTGGGAATAGTTTATGCTCACTCATTTCATATATATAAGAAATGATTATTAAAAATTAAACAAAACCGATAAATAAGTATAATTTTTAAATAAAAGAGTTTTTTAATATTAAACCTATGTATGATAGTTATTTCTGATTGTTATTTATATTCATGATATTAATTAATATATTATAAAAAACAAATAATGTTAAATTAAAATCAATCCAATATTGAATTTTACTATGAAAATTTTTAAATAAAAGAAACAAATGATAATGGTTTCTAACATCTAATAAAATACTTCTTATGTCCAAAATTTTGAAAAAATTTAATTTATATGTTCCAAATAATACATCATATATTTTAATTATAACCTTACAATATTTATCTCATCAATTAAAAGATTTTATAAACTTTCATTACCTATACATCTATTGATAATGTGGTGAATGTCAATGTTTTAGAAAAAACTATGTTTTCCACTATTCATATAAAAATCAATTATTTTACAAAATAGCTAAAAATTAATTTAAAACTAATTTTATCATAAAATAGATTTTAATTTTCAAAAATTCATATTAAAATAATAATAATTACAATCTTTAATTAAAAATTAAAATTAACGGGAAAATGAATTTTTATAGAAGAATACTCTTTTTAAATCACTAGCTGTTCTTATTAATAGTTTCTATGAAATAATGACAGTTATATCATTAAATAATTAGTATTATATTGTATTAAAATCATTATTTATCAATAATTTTTTATGTTTTCATTAAAAAAAATATAACACATAAAAAGATAAATTCTTAAACACAATAAGGAATAATGTAATTTTTTTAACATAAACTTTAAATATATATCAATATATTATTAAATTCATCTACACTAATCCAGGAGAACTAATTCAACAGATGGGTTTTAACATTCTAAATATATTGTTTTTTATTTTTTGTTTGCTCATGCATGCGTAGTAAGATATCCATCAAACATGACATAATTAGAGGAAAAACTATATTAAAATTTTAAGTCATCATAGTATCACTTACATGAACCTAATTTAATATAGAATAAAATATCTATTTAGATAGAATAGAGATGTGAAATCATTATATTTTTTTGTATATTTTCATTGGTCCCATATAATAAAGGAATTCCACTAACATTGAAAATATTCTCCATGAAATGAAACTTCAAAAAGATATTTCATCCCTGAGAACAACTCACTTTTATATAAGTTGTTATATCATATGAAACCTTGATAGGGAAGCGACAATTAATTTGTGATTTTTTTTATTTAAAGATATTTTTCCCTCAGGGAAGGTACATTTTAAACATGTTAGAGAAAGCCATATAAATAACACTTATAGAAGAGTAGAAAATTTATTTTGAAAAAATAAAAAATGTTGGTTCACTAAATAAGGATACACCCAAGGATAATAATCTGAAAATGTGTCAGTTATACTAAAAAACATATTTTGTACACTAGTATTTATGGAAGAAATATACTAGCAACAAACACTCTATGGTAGGTGCACTTCTATTACAATGTATTTCGGGATATAGAACCACTACACTAAAATAAACTATATTGATATCATCTTATAAAATTCAACATATGAATTCTAATTTATTTTAACAATTTGAATGAAATAATCTCCTCATTCAGAGTGAATTGAATTTTTAGCATCATTCCCATCAAAATATGATGCTTTAATTTGATTGTTACCCTTTAGAATAATATCATATATTTATTCCCCTATAGTTTGGAAAATTATGTCCTAAATAACTATGTAACACATACTCTTATGTTCATAGCATGTTCACATAACCCAAAGAACAAAAAAACATATCACTTAACCTTTATCACAATACTACTCTACAATATTATCTAGCTTGTAACCCTGGTCATGGGAGCCCGAGAACAAGACTATGAGTTTTAACTCCCTCTCAAGACATAATTTCATGTAACCCTAGTTGCAAGAGCCTAATAAAAGGTCCACAATGTGTATCCCCTTTATAAGACCATTCAACATCAAACATCATCCACAAAATGAGTGAAAGACCACTTAGGTAATCTCAGAGCTCCCAAGAACCTGAGCACAATACCCTAACAATTATTACCTTTTAAAATTATGAGGTCATGAGATTGATTCAAACGAACACTACCAAATATAAATTAAATACATAATAACTTATTTTATCTCTAATTAACAACCAAATCAGGACTCTGATTCTTGATCAACCACCCAGATAGTTACATGAACATTGGTAGTTGAAGGAAAATTTTACTACCTTTGACTTTGAAAATTATAAACAAATACAACATACTAGAACAAAAAATCAACATCATTAATACCTCAAGGATGAAATTTTTATCAATACTAAAAACACTTTGAGTGTGTGAATTTTCCATTCATGAGTCTCAGGTATCATCACACCTCAGATTGCATGCATATCCATTTCAGAAACCAGTGACTATAAGAATCTTATGATCAAATGAAATCACATCCTGAGACTATGAATTATTCTTTCGGTGAATCGCATAACTTCTTTCTGATTATAGTATGTACCAATAACCATCGCCTTATGAACAATTTCAATTTACGCAATCTTATATCCCATTTCCATAACTACATTAAATTCATCTTAAGAAATTTTAAATTTCCCATAGATATTATTTGATCGGATATCCCACATTATTGTACTTGGGTGATATCCTCTTCACTCATGTTCCTAGTGTGACCTCAACAGTATATCACTTTGAGGTTATTAAATCACTTGAACCCTTTGAAAACATGTTATCACACGATCCATTAATTAATATGTGATCCATGAAAACCTTATTTGTAAACTGTTATCCATTATTTCAATTGTAAAATTCCTAATGAAATAAAAACAACATTGAAACCCCCCCTTGAACCACACATACAGAGACCCAATCTTTTCATATAATGATATTACAACTAAATAGATGAATATTCATAACATTAAAAAATGATCCACTCTAGAATCATATATGTCTAGTTCCTTGGGAAACATAGACACATAAAAAACTGGTTCATACATGATCTACATAATCTCCCCCTAATTGACCCATATCTAACACCCTTCATAAACATATAATACGTAATACCATTATTTATAACCTATAGATTAAAACATAATAAAGGGTGAGCTCAAATTCATAGGAAGGGTAAATATGAGAGATATTAATTATCACTTATGAATAACATTGGAATAATGGAATGAGGTGAATATTTGATACTATAACCTACATATCATAGATAAGAATTATGAGTCATGGAATAAATATTGGAAGTCAATAATGCCAAAAAAAAATTAAATCAAAGATCATAAAACATGAGAATATAAAATTTACTAAAGACATATATTTGTTCATACACATAATTCTATAAAACCTTATATCTAGGTTACCCACCATGGTATTCAGACCATGTTAGGTTTGGGCTAAGCAACTATGTACCTTCTTTGGGAATGGGATTACCCATATTGTACCCTTTTTAGGGAATTTTATATCCTACCATATACACTTTGAGCTCATTAAACATTAATAATTACATAATTTACTGGAGGTAGATATAGGTCTCTTTTTTCGCAGAATGAAATCATATATACATGTGTGACAAAATCATTAAAAAATCATCATATTAGAACTTAGGAAAAGAAAAGGGTTTATTAAACATCATGACATCATAAAAATAATACATCTATAGAAAATATTTAGATGGAATTCATAGATCATATGCATATTATTGTATAAGAAATATCAAAGGGTAATATCATTTAGGAGTGGAAATATAATAAAATATCATTTAAAAATTCATGAGGAAAAGACTATTATCATGTTCAAAAAAATTATTTAAAAAAACAATGAAAATAAAATATAAAAAAATCATTGAAAATTACCTTTCAAATATAAAGAGGAATCTTAATGGGAAATTATTTTTCACGATGGTGGTAAAATCCTTTCATTCCATATAAGTTAAAAAAATACTCCTTACGTATTTTGTTTAGAAAATCCACAATGTACCTCATTTGGAAAAATAAAAAAAACATTTTTTACGGCATAAGATTTTGTGAAATGTGTTTTTAGAATTATTTAAATCTTTTTATATTTCCCATTTCACTTTTAAATTAATATTTCTTTTGTTATTAGAAAGTAATAGGTTTGGATTTTGTCGCACACTAAATAATGTTATGATTTATTTATATTAATCGCTAAGTTTATCATGCACTACTTGAAACATTAATATTTGAGTACCGTCTAAGAAACACTATGTTTGGCTTGTGTTACAGACAATAATGAGTTCCTTTTATAGCTCGCATTACATGAAAGCCAGAGTTTTTTCAAATTAAAATATCCCAATAATATATTATTATAGTTATCACCAAGCCATTAGAATGGTGTTTAGGAAAAATAAAAACATAACTATTAAAATATGGATTACACATGTATATAAGTCAAATTAATTGGTGACTAACTAAATAATTGATTGAATGCATATATTTTATTTTCTAAATAGCCACATTATAGTTGAGAGGTAATTAGTACAACAAACTGGATACAAAATTAATTGAAGTAAAATTAGAAATTTTAATTTCTCAAACACATATAGACACATAACTTGAGAGGGAATAAATCTATGTGACATTAGAATAATCCAAATTCACATCACCTACCATTATTAGACACCACATTTTTCATTTTCATCTATCACCACTGATGTCATCGCAAAAAAAATCGCTAAAATAGAATTCTGGAGAAAGCCATTCCTCAGACACCATTATCACTGGGAAAAACATCATAACAGACCACCACAAAAATAGTGAATGAACACCAATTATAAAAAATACCTTCTTATTGGACCGTTATCACACAATACATTCACCTTCTCACCATTCTGAAACAAACTTGTACCACTAATGAAGGCGTCCCGACAACAATCACATCTTCTTCTATTACGTCAAACATGAAAATGATGTTCTCACCTCCTATAAACCATTTCATTCCAGATAACCACATCGAAAGTCTTTGTAGAACCACTGTACAATACCTACATATAGTGGTGAGATGGGACAAGAATATATAGGAGTTATAGGAGACAAGACTAACTAACTAGAAATGAAAATAAAACCATTTTTGTAAATACTGGAATTCATTTTCTAGAAAACTATTATTTAATCTACTTTAAAAACTTTTGTTAAATGATTTAAATTAATTGTATAAATATTTTATTCAATAAATTATTTAATTTTATACATTTATTGTTTTCTAGTTAAGATGTAAAAATAAATCTTACTTTAGGAAACATGATATATTGTTTTATAATATAAAATTTTACAGTATTTTAATAGTGCACATATATTAAACCAAAATTTTAACACATTAATAAATTATAGATTAAAAAATAACCATCATCTATAAAATAGGTATTTCAAAATTACTATAGGTTGTGGTTTTCATATTTTTCTAAGAAGTTTCATTTTTGGATGAATATTGAAAAATATTAAATTTTAATTGAACACTGCATTTTCTTCTTTTTTATTTATATTTTTAAATTATATTTTTATTTAAACATATGTATAAGTAGTTTAATTTAAAATTAAATAATCCAATTTAGGATATTGGATCCAATTTCACATTAAAATTGGATAAAAAAAAATCAATATTTTTAACATTTTCACTTTAAATCCCCGTTGTCTCATCATGTCCGATAGAATAATTTTAAATTAATTTCTACAACGTTTGTTTTTAGATTTTGGAAAAATGGATTCCTTATTTTTAATAATCATAATTTATTATTTATATTATTTTCAACATAGTTTTTACCAAAATTATTAGTGAAATTAATTAAAAATAATTATACCAATTAAGGGGAAAACAAGTTTACTTAGTGGTTAAACATTAACATAATGACCCAAATAACCTATAAATATATAGAAAATATGTTATATTGCCATATATATACACCATATACTCCCATTTACCAAAATTTAAACATTATTGATTTTATGTGATGTAAGAGAGACCTCTCATTATTGTTTTCCTTTTTATATTTACAAGAATGTGATTGCTCCTCTACTATAAAAGGGAACTCACCCACTCATATCCTCACATGTATAAACAAATTTTTTAAATAATAAACCTACCTAAATAAGATCAAAATTCACATATCTCAATCCTAATGTCATCCTATTGGACATAAAGCTAACCAAGTCAGACCTTTGGTGGAAACCAAATGGAGTTACCCAAAGAAGATGTAACATCCATCAACAAGCACATTGGTTTTATTTCATTATCCACCTACAAAAATCATCTTATTGAAAAATTATATAATAAAAATATTGTTATAAATTTATTTATATGTTTTAATGTTAGGTTTATGACTAGCACTCATAGATGTTTCAATCAAATGGGATACATAATCATTGTTTCTGTGTGTGATGGGATACATCATCGTGAACCAATGTCATTCATAATCTAATTACCACATATCAAGTTTAGGAATAATTATGTAAATACTATTTTTTGGAAATATATATTATATTTATGAATTTTTTATTCATATTTAATTATTATATAATGAATAAAATTATGATTTCCATTTTCTGGGAATATGATAAAATTTCATTGTGGATGGCTGGACCACTACCTCCTCAGTGCGATGGGATTCATTCACGCTTTACATGAAAATTATAAAGGATGAGTTTTATAAAAATATGTGATAAATATAAAAAATTACTAAAAAATAATTATATATATTTTCATTTTCTTTCCATAAAAATAAGGAAATAAAGTGGAAATAGTGTTTATGCGTATGTACGACCTAACGTCTACATGAACGGCGTATATCCTTTCAGATTTCTATTTTTTAAAGATTATTATAGTCTCATACATATTGAATTTATATTATATTTTTGTTATATTAAAAATACTTTAAATAAATTATATCACGATCTATATAAGAGTACCATGAATAACAAGTCAAAATATCAAAGAAAAACAAAGTGATTATTACATGAGACGTAACATTAACATTGACTAGTTAATAAATGTGTAACAAAATTCAATAAGTGAATAATATATGGTACTATATATATTAATATTGGTAATATTTAGATTTATTATAAAATTATATTTATTATATGGGAGAATTTAACAACTATGACGAGATTCAAGACTTAAGGTAATGGTATTATCATCTCACTTTTATTTCTTTGAGATATATTCTATATTCAGAACTTATTATTGCTATGTATGGTATATAATAAGTTATAAATTTTTATTTCATGATTTTAAATTTTTTCATTATTATAAATTTTAAAATTTATATTCTTCATTCAGAGATCTCATGGTTCAAAATAAACTCATCTAGTAAGGGGATTTCTATCACCCTTTTATTTCTGTGAGACATATTCCATTTTAACCACTCATTTAGTTTGTGTGGTTTATATACTACCAAGTAATGTATTATATTATTCTTACAATTATTTATATGGTTATTTATATATCCAATTTATGATCCCTCTTCTATGGGGTTTATGGTTGAGAATTTACCAAATGGATAATGTAATGTTGTCTCAATATGGCTCATTTGAGACACATGTTATGTTATGAACCTATATTCATTTACTATGTGATATTAATTCATAATCAAAATGTTATAATATTAATATTATTAATTTCTTTTCATTTAAATATTAATTAAATGGTATTCTATCATGGGTGTTAGGATTAAGTGTTACAATAGTGGTAATGGTTTATTCCTACAATCTCATTGTTTATTGAGATAATTTATTATTATGATTACACTGGGGATATATTATGATACAATACTCAATAATACCCATTATGTTTCATATCCCATGCTTTTCATATTATCTTTTTGTAATGGTTAAATCTTTCCACTATTTGGTACATACGATAATTACGAAAATAATTTTAATGGAATCTTACTTTATATCTCTCATCTGTCAGAAAACTCTATTCTTTAAAAAAAAGTTTTCTAAAATTATTTTAAAAACATTTTTAAAGGATATTTATGGTAATTTTCAAGGAAAGGGAGTTTTATTTTTATATGTTTTATGACGTGTTTGAAATGGTTTTGAATCCATTATTTATAAGTATCCATGTTTATTTTAAAAGTAAAAGGTTTTGAAATTGTTTTATACTTTAAAAAAATTCAAATAGGAAATGATATTTTACTCATGAAATGTTATTAATGGTCTTTTAGAATAATTGTACTCATAATATGAAATATTTTTATGTCACCTATGCCTCATGAGGGTTATAATCCAAGGGTACCATGAATATTCTTTCTCTAAATGGTTTGTGTTTTATATGGAATGTAGTATAAGTAACTCAATTATATTACACGAGATATAAAATGTATAAATGGTTATGAAACCTATATATTTTCATGGGTTATTTTATGATGAAATTATTATTAAACATTATTGTTTCCGATAGATTACGAAATGATTAAATTTTTATGATACCCATTTCATTTCATGGATTTTGATATTATGTTTATAATATCAATCCCTTCTTATGGGTAATTATATGGCAAGTGGTTCATTATATTGGGGAACATGGATATATGATTTCATTATGTAATGGGTGAGACCTATATCACTCTCCAATACATTTTTGAATGATAAATTTTCTATGAGCTCAATGGGTACATGGGAGGGAATACCACACCCGTAACAAGTGGGTATAATGGAGAGAATCCTAATCCCATAATAAGAGGGAATATAAGAGGATATTCCAAGCCTATAACAAGAGGGCGTATAAGAGGTAATATCAATCATGAAATAAAATGAGCTATGGGAGGTAATCCAAATCTATAACAACATGGTATACGAGAGGGAATCCCAATCCTGTAATAAGAGGTGATATGGGAGGTAATCCCAAGACTACAAAAACATGGTATATGGTATGGAATCCCAATCCCTTAACATGAGGGTATACGTGTAGGAATAAAAATTCCGTAAATAGAGGGAACACTGGTGGGAATCCCAAGGCCATAACATGAGGGTATAGAAAAGGGAATCCTAAGATCGAAAGAACAGAATACTTAAGAGGTTATCTGATGGATGAAGAAGGTATGTAGGTGATTATCCCAAGACTGACATGTTATGTGGGACTCAGTAGGTAGCCTTGAAAAAGGATTTATTTTTCTTAAGAGTATTCCAAAATTCCATGTCTTTTTCTTATGTTATGATCTCATTGATTATGATCATGATTTATTTATGAATATTTTTTTATAAACTACCAATATTTAGGAAATGACTTATGATTATGAGATTTAATATACAAGGTAGGATATTATAATGTTAGGATCATATTCCAGAACCCTTATACACATCTTATTCATACATATCTCCTTTTTTCCCTTAATATGAACCTGATCACACCCCTTTTTTATGTTACCTTTCCCAAGGTTATGAAAATTTAAGAGTATTAAATGGGAAGATCCTTTAAAAAAATGTTGATGATCTTTCACCAAGTTAAAAGATCATGTTTCAACATTTTTTAAGACACTATAATATTATCGTCCATAGACACAGACTTTTGTAATTTTCTAAATATTATTATAAAATGATTTAAAATCCATGTATGTTAAATCTGGGATGATATAGTCGGTATCAAAGTAAATAATTACTCTACTAGAATGTTATTCTATACCAATGGTTTAAAACCATTGGTAAAGGCTGGAAATATTTTCGTATAAGTTATACCAATAGTTTTCCAAACCATTGGCTGCTGAGGAAATGGGATAGACATATACCAATTGTTATTGAATAACCATTGTTATATGGATTCCCAATGAACATTATACTAAAAGTTTTTTGTATCTGTTGGTAAAAATATTTACAAATAGTTTAAAACTGTTGTGAAAGTTGAAATATCATGTCTACTCTAACGGTTTGCAAACCATTAGAATATACTCTTACCAATAGTTTTTGAAATCCGTTGGTAAATATTGAGTTTATAGGTCAACCCCAATGGTTTAAAAACTATTGGTATAGACTTTTTCCAATGGTTTACATGAAACTATTGGAATATAGTAGGTTTTCAAACATATACCAACTTTTGTAAACTATTGTTATAACTTTCCTACAATTCTAGAAGAATGAATCAGCCTACCTCTCTCTTTGAAATTACCTACAATTATACACGTACAAAATTCATTAGTTACCTACAAGCATAACATGAAATTTAATTTTGAATTCAATTCATTTATAACACATAATTCAGAAGGTAATTAAATACATATAGAATTGAATTCACAATTCAATTTAGAATTCAATTTAGAATTTAGAAGTTAATTACTCTGTTAAATTGAGAATTTAGAATTGAATTCTAAATTGAATATATACAAAATTTTATTATGAATTATTAATAAAATACATATAGAATTGAATACATAATTATGTACCTGTTAAATAGAAGTTTTGAATATATATAAAATAATGAATTATGTACAGAGTATTCAATTAATAATTCAATACCTATAGAATTGAATTTGGAATTTAGAAGGTAATTACCCTTTGAAATTTCTCTATATTGTAGATAATTTGGAGGTGCATGTTAGTGTTAAAAATTACCACTATAATTGGGGGGTGGATTTGGTCAATGTCATGTCCTTTTCTAAGAATAATTTATGGCATTCAGATCTAGTTAAATAAATTAGGATTGGACTAGGATTCATGATTCCTCCTTTCCTAATATCTAGGAGTAGTCTAATTGAAGTTAATTGGGATGATCTTGTTGATATTTTTCAATTTCAATGGGATAGGTGGAAACTTGTAAAATTGTTAATTTCAGAAGGACTTACCCTTAGGAGAGTACTATGAAATTAGGGGAATTACAAGACATTATATGGGATAATGTGGTTATATAGTGGGAAGTGTCATGGGGCCACGATGATGAACTTTTTATAGAATGGGGTAGAATAATCTTGGGATATCGTTATGTTCAAAACAAATTATAGAATTTGAGATGAATCTATGTGTATGAAATTAGAGTATTAAATTGCTGAAAATTATTGGTGTGATGATAGATATCTATACTAGTTGGGGATAAAGGATATTTGGAGAGTGTAGTCAAATTTTAGGGATTACACCATAAATTAACAATGTATACGACCCATAATTTAGAATAGATGTGGTGTAAATTGAATTAGGAATGGTTGATAAATAAAACTAAATAATTATTCTGTTGTTAAATTATTTCCCGAGTCATCATAAGTGATTCATTCTAGGTT
Source organism: Viscum album (assembly GCA_963277665.1). Classification (NCBI taxonomy): domain Eukaryota; kingdom Viridiplantae; phylum Streptophyta; class Magnoliopsida; order Santalales; family Viscaceae; genus Viscum; species Viscum album. The sequence continues at coordinate 1,508,694,463 of OY728158.1, forward strand.
AATAAATTTAGAATCATGCTAGATGCAAGCGATAGAAATGTTATAGAGATTGTCAACCATACCAATGGGGAATGTGATGAGGATGATCATAGATTGATCTATGTTAGTAAAGGATTTTTTTTATAAATTAGTGTTATGTTCTTGGGATAGAGACTTCATGAATGTATATGAAATGATGATATTCATGGGTTATCAGATATTTGAGTAAAACCCTAATTTCATATAGGTGGTGATGAATGTGTATATTGACCTATATTACTAAACCATCTTGCGAGTGATCCGAGTTTTGATGTCGGGGATCGATGTGGAAAGGATGATTAATATATAATTCATTGAAAATAATTAATTTTATGATTCATCTGTGATAATTGGATACGATCTGTTTTCTAGGGTGACTAGTGAGGTATAGGTTTTAATTGATGGATCAAGTTAAGATTATGATTTAGATATACATATTCGAGAAAAATATTATAAAAATAGGGTCATTAATAGAGGTATTATATGGAAGATAAAATGAATCACGATAACCCCTATATAAAGAAATCATGTTTCATGTTTAGAATATGGAATTTTTGTTCATAGGCTTGAATGATTTTAGATTAATTCAGTGTGAATGAATATTGAGAAATAATTTTCCCATGAAATAAGATATGAAAATCGAGAAATGATGTCAAAAATTTCATTTTAAAAAATTGTGGCTTCATACTGGTGATTAAATAGAGAATTTTCATTGAAAATTAGTTTAATGGGATTGATTTTGCTGAAAGAATAATTATCCCTCATTTATAAACATGAGAAAATGATGATATTGGATTTTAGTAGATGGGATATAGATTGAGATATTATTATACATGATCATCAAGGATTAGATGTTTTATGGTTAATATGATTTTACTACTCCACCTCCCCTCCACCAACACACCCCCTTCCCCACCCACACAGCCCCCTCCCCACGTCACACCTAGAAGCCTCCCCCTACATGGCCCCATCCCCACCTACACAGCCGGCCCACCTACCCACCTTCGAAGCCCGCCCTCTCCCCACCTCACCCCCAACAGTCTCATCCTACACCCACTACTCACCCACCTACACACCCCATCCCCACCTGCACTCCCCCACTCACCAACTCACCCTCAACAACCTCCCCCTACAAAACCCCCTCCCCAAGTACATCATCCCTCCCCCACCTGCACTCCCCCACCTACACACACCATCCCCACATGAACTCCCCCATTATCACATGCACTCCCACCCGCACCTACACACACTATCACCACATGAACTCCCCATCATCACCTGCACAACAAACCCCATCCCCAACCCACCCACCTGCACACCCCCTCCCCACATACAAACCCCCCCCCCCACCTGTACACCCCCTCCCCACCTGTACACCCACCCCCCTCACCACCTGTACAGCCTTGAACTACCCACCTCACCCCCAACATCCTCCCACTACATATCCCCCCTCTACATTACACACTCCTATACAACTTGAAACACCCCCCACCCACACACACCCCCTCTCCAGCTACACACCCCACCCCCTCCCCCATTGCACAAACCCCTCCCCACCTAACTATGAAATTTGAAAATCACAAATAGATTAACATTTCAAAAAAATCATGTTCTTTTATTTAATGAAAATAGCGATGTTAATAAATTTAAATAGGATAAATTTTTATATAAATCGAATCATTCCTTACAAAATAAAAATATTAAAATAATAGATGACTCATTAAATTCAAAAATCATCTCCCAAGAAACATTATAAACCATTTTGTAATGAAACCAAAAGAAACACTCGTGTTACAACCATAACAATGATGGAAAAACTATGTCATACAGTATTAAACATTTAAAAAATATCGTTGATTTACAAAAAAAAATATTAAATGGGGACAATGTAGAAGAACATTTGGGTAGCTCCTCATATCTATATTGCTCTATTATATCCTCCATGATTAAGGGTGATTTTAGTGGGGTGTATATGAAATTTTTCGGTATGATTCCACCTCACCTCCCTCAATATCACTCTCCCCCAATGTCCATTTGATTCAGTGCTTGTGGATTTAGGAACAATATAAACATTCCACCACAACAAAGGGAAATTAATAAAAGATGACGTGTTTATTTTTGGAGATTGATTGTTGAAGCATGATGATGATGAATACTCAAGGATTATTAATTCTATAGATAGAGTAAATACCTTATGTGAAATATAGTGTGATGATAGTGACTATATCATTACTCTATTGGTAGATTCAATAGATTTTATATGGTAATTTAAAGGCATATGGATCTATTTTCATGTGAATTGACTTGGGCCTAAGGGAATAGTGGTGAGTAAGGTTTCTGGTGTGACCATCGAGACCTTGGTAAAGTTTTACCATGAAGTAAGATATGGGATTGTCTCGACAGATGGGATTTCCTGATTCCAATGTAAAGAATTGATTTAAGAAACCATATGTGTTATAGAATCTAACCAAAAGTGGTTAGAATTACTATGAGGTGAAATGATATATATTTCAATCTATTCATACAATCATGGGTGATGTATTTTGGTAATTTGACTAACATTAAGGTGACATATAAAAATATAATTGATGAATATTTTCTGAGGAAGAAAATATAGATTCATGTGGTATCATTTATCTTGAGGAAATTCTTATTGTTAACAGGTTTGACTTTTATGATTGATAACTCCGTGGTGGGGTTTTTCATAGATTCCTAGAGTTGTGTGTTGAGAGATGGGGTTAAGATTTAAATAGAAACTATTATGGTAGAAATGACTTGATCTAGTTATGTGATATATTTGGCTACATGAAATTCTTATATACTGTAAATTATCACATGAATATGGAAATTTCATTCAAATTCACTCATGGCCTCTCTAGATGACCACCAACCCAGGTCAAAAACACCTTCTATGATCATGAAAAATTATTTCATGATATATTCATACAAATTAGATAAAGAAGTTTATAATTTATCAGCAAATCAAAATATTTTTTGTAACAAATACAACCACACATAGTATCATGTACAACAAGATCTGTGAATGATAATAGATCAAAAATGGTGTCCCATAATGTAAATAATCAACTAGAAATGAATTAGGGAAAGATGACTAAGATGTGGTATAATGAAAACGAATAATCTCAAGTTCATCATTCCATAGTTTGACTATATAAAACAATAATTTTGAAATATCGTTTATACCACGTAAAAATGGAATACATTGAATCCATACCTCTATATCAAGTCATGTTTTATTATTTATATATAAATACATAATGATAAAGTGACATAACTAATCAAACATACATTCAGTCACATAAAACCATCAAACGTCAAATATCTGTAATATCAGTCGTAAATGTAATGAATTAATATGTTTTTCATCACCGTCACTATCATCAATGTCATCATCATCACCACCACCACCATCATCCATTTACCCACCATCATCCCTACCCTCATCCTCGTCCTCTCCCCTGGCCTCCACCTTTCCCTCATCCTCTCCCTCATCTTCTTCCTTGGCCTCCTCCTCACCCTCATCCTCAACATCATCATCATCCTTGGCATCTTCCTCACCATCATCGTCATTAGGAATGCCATCATCTCGACCACCACTATGACTACCACATGGTTAACTATATACTGAATGAATCAATGACATATATTCATCACAAGATATGTTGACCTCTATTGGAAGTGTTGGTCATGAAACATTCTTCAGTTTCATAAATTCAATTTTTTCCCTAGAAGAACATTCTTACACCTATGTGGCCCTCTTTAATCCTCTTCTAAAAATGTCATAACCTATTAGAACTTGGTAGAACAATAAATGTTACCTAATGAGGGCCAATACCTTTTGGCTATTGTACTCTTCCCAAGTCGGCATCATAGTATTCCAGGGTTCTCATCTCCCAACACCTGGTGTATGTGATCATTTGGCCCAAAATGGCTAGGTTCTTAGGCATCATGGGCCTCCAAAGCATCATGTTACTAATATAAATAGATTATTAAGATACAAAATAGATATTATATTTTTAAATAAAAAAATTAAACTTACAACATGATAATGTGTCAGTTTGTTAATTGCATTTCCATATTTTTACCTTCTACTCAAGGAAAATAGTTTTTCTCAAGGCACACATCCTTCAATATTCAATTATTGCATCCACAATGAAATTGAATGTATGAAACCATAATTAGAAATATTTTACCAATAATTAATTTCATAGTTAAAATTATATTAAAAATTTATAAATTTAAATTATGGAGGAAACAATAGAATGTGTAATTCCGAATAAAATTATAAACAATTGTCGTACCTGCTTCATCTCATAATATGACATCATTGAACATCCCAATGTGTGGAGATATTTTTTAGCATATTTTTCATTATTTTTTCTAAATTATTCCTAATTAAATTTAATAATAAAAACATAGTATTGATGAAAAACATGAAAATATTAATTTAAATACCCAAAATATAATTAATACCTTAAACATGATAGTCATCCAGTGAGTAATCATTTTCCAATAAAGTTTTATCGGAAAATCATCTATAACCGGTACCACCTCTAACTCTGTTCCCACTATAGAATAATGGCCAATATACAACTCATTATTATAGGCTCCCCAAATCTCACTTAACTATTTTAGATGTGTTGGTCGTGCACCCTCACCCTCAAGAAAATTAAACCAAAGCGGCCACCAAAATATTAATTCATATAAATAGAAAGAAATAATATATTGCATTAAATACAACATGTTTTTTACCCATAACTATTACCAAGCATTATTCGTGAATTCATTTGGAAACTGTTTCCATGATAGTGGAAAAATAGGAATCATGTAAGAATACATGTAAAGTGTCACAAAAAAACTCTGACATTGCAGCCCTGTTTTCTCAATCATTGGATTTCATTTTTTATAGTCTACCATCAAATGCGTGTGTTAGTCACACACTACACACATGTTTCTACACCCTCCCACCCCCTTTATTAGTAGATATATCTGTTATGAAAGAAAAACAAATATTATATCAATACATTTTATAATGAAAATAAATAATGGTATAAAAATTTGTTACGGTTTTATAAATAAAACTACGACAGTTTGATTAATGGAAACCACTAGATTTATAGAACGCATCTAAAATATATATTTCTAACAAGAATTATATGTGAATAGACTTACATCCTAAATAAGTTTCAACTCTTTTATTAAAGGTTGCATGTATTCATTTATATCATTTCCGGTATCAAAAGGGCTAGATATAAGTATACTCATGAAGGTGAATGGTTTTTTTCATACACCACTATAGGGGAAGGTTAAAATGTGTATTAAAACTGGGCATGTGTTATGTGAAATAAGCATGATCCCAAATAGATTAAAACTATCACAAAGAAGACCTAACATCACATTACACATGTTATCTGCAAAATCAGGATATCAAGAATCAAATCTATACCATGAAAATTCATCTTCTAGTTGTACCATCTCTTCATTATGTTATTTCACTTGGTATCATGCCATCTCATTTTTATTGATATTTTATCACATTAAAAATATTTCTGAGTCTGATGATCAATGGAATGTGTCACATGGGATTGTGTTCCATCATATTTTTTCTTCCATTAGGATATTCCACATTTTATACAATCATTTCTTTTCCATTTTCCCCTTGAATAAGTTGAAATATTTCGGGTAAGCATGAATTTTAGTTTTTAAATCCACGTTCATGCACAAATTTCCATACCATATAGTGGTTTGAGAGAATATTAGCATCATCAAGATGTAGTCCATCAAAAAGGTATGAATCTAATAGATGGTAGTATTAGAAATCCCATACATGGTTTTCCCATGAAACAATTGAATTAAAAACTGCGTCATTTTCATGTTACCACATTGCTGATATACTGGAGTCTTCACAACATCATTCAATTTTTTCACTCTGTCAGCATCATCATTTTCATTAGACCCATCATGTGTGCATGTATAAAAATATTCTTGGGTAAAAATCTTGTCCATATTATGATAAATAATAAACATAAATCAATAATATATAAAATTCACTAATACAGTCATCTCATTTGGATCATCATCATTTTGAAATTCCATTTTCTCCCAATTTTGATACAACACATAATCTTTTTTTTGATGACTATATTTTTTTATATGGTATCTAACTTATTCACTGCTCAAACAAGGTCTTACAACATAATTATAACATAGGAAGTGTATGTTACCACTATTTGAATAATTTTCAAATGCAAAATCTAAAATTATATCCAAATCTTTTCGAAATTTTCATATGATTTGATCAGTTTCATACATCCAACTTTTATCCATTATGTAAAAAAATTTAATCAGTCATTTTGTGAAATAACATCAACAATATTGAACATCAATTGAATTTTTTTTATATAAATGAGAATTTTTCACTATATATATAACCATAACTGACATAATATGTAGATACATGTTAAAAGATAAAATTAGAAATTATTTTATTTTATCAATATCGATTTTAGACTATGTAAGAGAAAACAAAATGACATATAGTGGAATTAAAAAAATGGGAGTTTTAGTTCCAATATAGAACATATTCATCTCCATATGATAGTGACCCACTACTAAGAACATTTATTTAAAAAAATAAAATGAACAATAACATGGATCTGGTTTTACATGCGATAACTACACACTAGGATGTCCAGGATACAACTGGCCTCTATTATTGTTATTAATGTGAAAAATTTGTAAAATGAAGGAAAAAGGAGTATCAGAGTAAACCCGTTAAATTAATAAGATAAGAGATAAGTACATATATATTAAGCACCGACACAACCCTAATGTAAAATGAAACATAGATGGTGAATAATATTTTGAGTTTTTGATGAAATTCAGTATTAGATCAACTTTAGATGATGAATATTCTTTAAATATATACCTCATATAATGATAAATCTCCAAAAGAATATTTCTCTTAGGTATGGTAATAATTTATAGAACACAATGTGTTATTTGGATAATTAAGTAACATATTTCCCTCATATGTTCCATACACACATTTTATTTGAGGATTTATCCAATTTATACTCAATTACTAAAAAAATATCCACTGATGAACAATCCTAACTAATTAATCATATTTATAATATTTTTTGAAAATATTTAATAGTAAGATATTCATTAAATGGTACGATATTCATCAATCATATTGAAAATCATTTAGTGTAACATGTAATCAAATCCACCAATGAATTTTAATTTATTAAAATGTAATAATAATTCATTAAAACTAATGGTGTTACAAACCCAATGAGTGTACACTCCCATGTCACCCGATCACACCGCTAGGATCTTTCTTCAATGAGTCACATTCTATAAAACCATTGATCCTTCAACTAAAAAGTGACCATGATTCTCATAAATGACATGTTTATATATAAAAAACCACCATTTATTATTACTTCCAACCAATAATAAGGAATCACATTCATTCCATGTATTACTAAATAACAACATGTCACTCATGCATTAATACAAAACCGAAAATAATTTATGCATTCTCTATCCATCCTAGATCCAACCATATCAGACCCTAATAAACCATCTCATCAAAAACCACACCCAATACCAATATGTATATGTATCTAACAAATCATTACCACTTCATATATTCATTATTCCTAAATTACTTCAAGTATCATAAATTACAATGATAGAAATAATTTTATATTGTCCACTTTTTCCATCACAAGTGTATCAAAATAGTATTGTTGAATCATTCCCGTAACGAACCAAATTTTTATGACTACCATTAATACATTAATCAAATTATGAATCCAAAAAATTATTAAATGAACCCCCAAGTGTTAAAATACATCAATTTCTCCAATGGAATTTATTTATATCATCATAGAACTTCCCAAAATAATATCCATATGTTCGTTCAAAAAGAAACAATATGGTTCAGGTGGGTACAATTCTAATAACAAGTTATATAGGAAACCCATATAAAACTCTTTATAGACACATTATACAATTAAACACTATGTCATTAAAAAATTCATTCACACATAAGAATATAAATGTCATGGGAATCCTACATTCCACAGATGATGAAAGTCCACGGTCCTCTTTCTGGTGTAGTCCATGTTCCAAAAACCACAAATTACAATATCAAATCAGCAAATCATAAAAGTGTTAGTATATAGCCTCTATCAACTAGTGTGTGTTCATGTAGGGAAATCTACATCAAGTGGTGTATACTAAACATAGATATTAGGGGGACATTATTTTATATTAATCATGCCTTTTTTTGTTACTATAAAGATACATTCAATGGTGAGACTCATGATTAAGAGCCTAGTGGGTATCTATTATTATAGGATTGAGAGGTATTTAGTGTAACTACTTGGGTTTATAGTGGAGTATCTAACATTGGGGTGACAAACCAATCATGGAATGGAGTATTCATTTGAGTCTGATCCTTTTAAAACCTTGTACATTGGGATTTATCTATTTAGGATTCATATGAGGTGAGGATGAATTGATTCAATATTGAATGGACAACGAAATCAACTAGTACAATATGTTGAACTAAGAAGAAATAATAAAAGTTGTACCACTCATTCACCACCCCCCCACTTAGTGGTACCGACCAACATGGGCTCTAGACCAGGGTTCTCACAACTGAGAGAAACATTAAATACCGAGATCAAGGATTTTTTCGGTACACAATACCTTTGGGACCTCATAAATAAGTGCAACTGGAAGGAAATTTAATCTAAATGTAATTATATATAGCTAAACCATATACTATTAATATAAAAGATATAAAAATATAGATCATATTAATCACATAGTTGTCTCTACAAATAATAGTAAATTAATCTTCTTAAAAAATGATTCTTCAAGAAGTATTAGTTTAGAAAATCATATTCACTATGATCTAATATTTAAATAAAATAGTATTAACACAAATTAATTTTCAATTATATAAAAATTTTACTTCATCTTTATATAATAAATAGAATAATTCTTATTACTACAGTTGGGTCAAATAGATCCACAAATCAGTCCTTGAAAATAGTACTTATATTGATGACATTCACTTGAAATTAAATAAGAAATAATCATGGTCAAAATAATATAAATTGATATGATATTTTAAAACATATTCAAATAACCATTGTTAAACATCAAAAACATGTTTATGATAATAAACTTAAATTAATATTATTTTAATAGTTCTTAAAAATCACCATGAACACCAGTTTTCAAAATCGCATAATACATATGATTTAAGTTGACTTTACAACATAAATTTCATTATCACTTAGTTGTACATTATATGTAACATAGTATTAACCTTCCCGTAGTGGTTCTCAATGAATGAATTATATTGAGATTATCATCATCTAGAAGTTAGAGTGTGATATTTCAATGAAAACATTTAACAGTAGATTCATAATGCATGAGTATCTTGTCATACCTCTTAGGATAAAAACTTATATTTCAATATTTATATCTAACCAAAGAAATCATGTCAATAAAACATAAATTAAAAATAAACCAATGATATAACAACTCATGATATTATTTAAATCTTCAATATCAATAAAAATTATTATATAAAGGTAAATCACAATAAACAACAACCAAAAATGATATATGGATTGTGTTCATAATGGGATCATATTACATTTTAAACAAAGAATATCGCAGAAAAATCGAATGAAAAAAGATAAAATAAATGGAGGAATAAGACATAACTCTATTGAAATGTACTAATTTTATGTGGAAGAACAAAATTACCTAAATGAAAGATAGATCTCCAGTTAAGAAGTAGGGTTCTCAGCCTGTAAAAAAATCTTGTTAAAAGAAAAATGATGGAGATAGGCTCTCAAGGATGTGCACATGGGAAGTAGGGATGGAACCCTAGATAGATCAGTTCTAGAGGAAGTGATATCAGGATGTGGGGTTCATAGGAGGGAGAGATCTCAGGCAAGCCCTTGGGAAATGATTGTTTCTTGACAAAGGAAGGGGGGCGACTAGTTTTGGGGATTTTCTATCCCAATGATTTTTAATAAATATTGGGATTGAGGGTATATCCCAACGGTTCCCACAAATCATTAGGATACCTATTCCAAATTAATCTTTTACCAATGGTTATATAAAACATTTCATAATTCTATGACTATACCAATGGTTTGAGAAAACCATTGGGAAAAACAACCATACTTTGGCCTATTCCAACTGTTTCAATTAATCATTGGTATAAGTCACTTTTCCCAGTAGTAATTTCAAACTATTGTACAATTTGTGTTGGTATATGTGGGATTTCCACCAGTGTTAGTAAAACATTGGAATCTAGAATTGGGAAACATTATTTTTATCCCTGAACTTTTTTGAAGTATTTCTTTAGGTATGTCTCTAAGGATAATTCAACGGATGAGTTAACATCTTGGAATATGTTGTGAAATTTTGGTGAAGGATACGAAAAGTTGTTTCCTAGAAATACATCCATTTAGAGATACTAAACGTGGATGTGACTCTACATCAATTTTACTTTGGGGTAATAGCCTTTAAAAGACTATATTTTTATAGATTAAATGCATAACTGGAGCAAAACAATGGTATTTTCTACACACAACATTTGAAAATCTTGGGGGATCTGCATTGGGAATTAATAACCTATTTATAAACCATCATTAAGGATTTATATTCATATATTTTAAAATGTGTCATGATTTTGACATCCATTAAATGATTTTTAATGGATATGTGGGTTTTCCACTATGATTAGTGTTTCTAACATTGTGTGTTTGGTTTTAGTCATATTCAAAAAGAAGATGGAATCATTATAGCATTTAATATGATGGCAAAGTCAGCGACTATAATAATTTATAGTGGATTTTGACTAGAGATAAATATATTACCATTATTCCAAATTTTCTATCTTTTTATATGATTAACTTTGTGGAATTAAGTGATATTCGTATTCGTCGAATAAGTGGATGATTTGATTTTATAAAGGCTCTTGTCATAATGAACATTAAGCATAAATGCTTCAACATCCTACATATCAAGAATAAGGGAATAATAATGTGTATTGATGCCTCAAATGGAGGGTAAGATGTTATTTGTGTGTATAAAAGGGTCATTGAGGTACAAAATATTGAGTAGTTCAATATATTATATAAGGAGAACATGAGTATTATCCAACTAAAATCGATAACATAAGAATTCATATCTAAACCAATGAAGGGGAAATTCAATGCCAATCCTTGTAGTGGAAGGATTGAAATATTTATTTATTTAGATTCAGGATTTATTAAATATATAAGGATAGTTCAGTATAATGGTTCTGTTAAGGATTTTAATGAATATGTTAAATGTCTCTAATGAACTAGAAAAGTGATTTAATGGTGAGGTTATATTCCCTAGGAGATAAATTATTATGGCATGGTACTCCTTAATTTGTTACTAATTTAGAGAAATAGGTTTTTATTATGTATATATAGATGATTGACATGGATAAGGTAAATTTGATATTGTTGATGATTTTAATACTAATAATGGATTCATTTAAAAAGTGGGTTGTTCTATTATGGATGGAGATTACAAAAGTTTTTTGATTTAATAAATATATACAACTAAATTTGGAATAAGAACATATGCAAGTTTTATATATGGTTTTATTGTAATTTAGGTTATTATTTTGTTTCATTATAATTCATGATGAAGTTATTCACATATTTGGAATGTGACAAACAAGATGGATGATATAATATATAAGGGATCAATATTTATATTATTTTGAAAAATATCACCTTCTCTATAAATTTATTGTATTTTCATCCTTTGAAAGGGTTACAAGGTTGGCCAATTACAAAATATTTTAAGTTCAACTTTAGATTAGTTTTTTGATATTAATGTATTATATCACTATATGATGATATTTTTCGTATTGGATAAAATGTAGTAACTATTTACTTGGGATGATAAGTAATGATTTTTGGAATGACTTACCATTATACTTATGGATCATATGATCCATTGGTGCATGAGGAATAAAAAATTAAACATAATTTTTGGATTAGGAGATGCATTGAAAATTGGTCAAGACACAACCAAATGGTGAGATTATGTATATGAAATTGAATGAAACAAAGTAAGGATACCTCCGTTTGAAAATTTCTCAGCATTAAGAAATGATCATAAAATATAATGGTATCTCTTTATCAGCATTATTGATTATATCAATGGCCTTTTCAAGATTTTTTAGTTTATGTCCTTCTGATTGTTAACTTTCTCTAAATAATGTTCTCTATCCCCCCTATTAGAACATTATTGTTTGATTTCAATTCAAGTGAATTTTTCTTACATTCCACCTCTTTTATCTTATATGGAAACCTAATTTTGAGGTACTTTGGGCTACCATTATGTTTCAGGGTTTATTTTTAAATTAATTATTAATTTTCATTTGAGCTATATAGAGTAATATGAGAGAAACTTTGATGTATTTATCATTTTATGACCCAAAAGAATATCGATGGAAAAATTAATTTTAACGGTGGTAGCATACAACACCCCGATATTTGTTTGAAATATTTTCTTTTGAATTAATTTAATATTTGCAATATTTTTCATTTCATGCAACACTGAATATTGATTCAATTATATGAAAGAACAATGTTTGTCTTGAGTTGTGCACTAAATCATGTTATGCTTTATTTGTACACAAAATAATGATAAAATTTTCCAAAATGAAGTAAATATATTAACTTAAGGTATATGAAACACTATGTTTGGTTTGTTTTACATAAAATGATGACATCCTTCGATAGCTTCTGTTACACAGAAGACCGAGTATTATTGAACTAAAATGTACGATTAAAATATTATTATAGATATAACAGATCCATTTTAATGGAAGTTATGACTATTAATAATAAAATTATAAATATATGTTTTACAAATTATTGTTAGATAAATTTTATAGTGACCAAAAATCTAGAAATAAAAATAAAACCCTTTTATAAATATAAGAAATCATTTTCTAGAAAAATATTTTGTTAATTTAATTAAAATAAATTTGTTAAATTAATTTAATTAAATATATTTATATATCATATTCAATAAAATATTTAACATTCATATCGTGTTCTTTATAGACAAGAGATTACAATAAATCAAATTTTACACATATAGATATATATTGTTTGAAAAGGTAATATATCATCTTTTTAATGGCGTGCCTATTTTAAATATATTTATTAAAAAACTTTTTAGTTATTTTTTATAAAATAAACATCATTTATTAATTATTAATTTTATAATTACCTTAGGGTGATTTTTTGTTTTTTTGTTGAGAAGTTTCATTTTTTGGATAAATAGTGAAAATGCTAGATTATAATTGACAACTGTATTTTTTATAATTTAGTTACATTGTTAAATGATATTATAATTGGAACATAATTATATTTAGTTAAGTTATTATAAAAAAAATAAATATATTTCATTGGATGAAATTTAACCTTTAAATTGGATATAAAAACATTTCAAACATTTCAAAATTTTCACAATAAGACCTATTGTCTCGTCCAATCAGCAACATTAGTTTTAAATTAATTTATAAAAATCATATGTTTATAATTTTTAAAAATTGATTCCATATTTCTAATCGACATTATTTATAATTTATATTAATTTAAAATTATATTTTGACCAAAAATATTAGTGAATGTAATTAAAATTAATGAGAGCGATTCAGAGCCAAATAACCTAGAGTCATGTTTGAAAGATTTTGTATGGCCATATATCGACCATATCATCCATTTTATAGAGGATTTAATAATATTTTTGGTTTATAATGTAAGGTATTCCCCTCAATAGTGGTTACCTTTTAATAATTTCAAGAATGCCACTACTCCACTATAAAAGGGCACTAACCATATCACTTCTTCACACCTCTCATGCAATTTGGCTCATACAACACCTACCCATATAAGATACCAAATTCCATAAATTCATATTATAGGCCTATATTTTATAGAAAAGTTACATAGGAGTCCCTTTGGTGTAAACAAGAATTTATACAAACAAGAGGAAACATCATTCAATAAGAACTTTTACTTTAATTCATTCACCACAAATTAAAATTTATTATTACTTTATAAAATAATTAAATAATTATATTGAATATAATGAGGTTTTTTTCAATGTTATGACCTAAACTCACACACACTTCCATCAAATGGGATACAGAGTCATCGTTCTTGTGTACAAAGAATTACTACCTCATGAACCGATATCATTCATTCTTCCATAACAATTTCTCATGGTCGGTAGTAATGATGAACTAAATATTTTAATATTATATATCTAACAATTATGTTGTATTTATTCCTCTTTAATTATTATATTACATATTCATTTATCATCCCATTTTGTGGGAATACGATAATTTCATTTTTCGATGTGTGGACTACCGCCTCCTCAAAGAGATTTGTTTCATTCACGCTTTACAAGGAATTTATTATGGGTGGGTTTAATAAATATTTGTGATAAATATGTAATATTAATTATAATATTAATATAAATATGTATATATATATTATTTACTTTTCTTTTGTAAAACAATGGATAGGAAAATGGAAATACCGTTAATGCGAACACACGTCTTACAATCACCATGAATGGTGTATTTCATTTCATATTTATATCATTAATATATTGTGAAAAATAAATATATATATACTGAATTTATATGGTATTTAAATTAATTTTTACATTCTTTAAACAAATTAAATCATGATTGATGTAATAGTAACAATAATAACATGTCTAAACATGTATAAAAACCGATCGATTATTACCCGAGACATATATGTAACATGGAATTATTATTGAATGGGTTGTATAAAAGAGTAAATGAATCCTATATGGTATTATATATATCAATATAGTTCTTTTTAATAAGTATATTACAAATTTATTTATTATATTAGAGGTTTTAACAAGTATGATGGGTGTCAAGACTTAAGGGTTTTCTTGTTTCACTTTTATTTCTATCAGATATATGCTATATTCCACATTTATTATTATTGTGCACATTAAAAATTGAACAAGGATGATATATAAAAAATTTAATTAATTTAATTATATTAAAATATTCAATTTATGTTATACTTTCTTGTATCTCATGATTCCAATGGTACCCATGTAGTAAATGGATTTCTAGTCTCATGTTTATTTATACAATACTTATGCCATATTCACCAATAATTTATTTTGTGTGGTGTATATACATTGCATGAATGTATTGTATTATTATTATCGTTAATATTATGTGTATTTAAATATATATTATAATAACTATCTTTCACGGGATTTACATTTCAAAAGTTAGAAAATCCACAAAGTAATTTTCTATCAATTTTCCTTTTTTGTGACACTTGATCTGTAATGCATCTATATTCCTTTAAGAGTTTTATATAATACATATTTGAATTGTTATATCATCAATATCCTAAATTATATTATATTTTTGGCCTCATGTAATGTTATTATTTTATAGATATTAGGATTCAAATTTACTAGTGTGGTAATAGTTTATTGTTATAATCTCATTTTTATTGGGATTGTATATGATTATACATCCATTGATTAAATTATATGATCCATATCTCAATTATAATCATGAATTTTCTTATCCTATGGTAACCCATTTTATCTTCAACTTAATGTACTCTTTGTTCAGTCTTCGGTATTTATGATAATTACATAAATTAATTTATGGGAATATAATTATTTATCTCTTTGTTCTGAAATCTATGTTATATTAAAACATTATTTTGAAAAAAAATATCCAAAATAATTTTAAAGGATATATTATGCTCACTTCCAATGAGATGGATTTTGAAAAAATATATGTTTTAAAAAAAATTATTATTTTTTAAAATCTTTATTTATTCTTTTTCAGGGTTCTTTTTTAAAGAAAAGGTTTTCAGAATGTTTTATGATTTTTTAAAAAATTATTCCATGTTGAAAGGGTATATTCATAAATAAAAATACAAAATGGTTATTAAAAATAATTTTCCACATAATATGTCATATGATGTTGGTAAATATGTCTTATTATGGTTATGAATCATGTTTATCATTCATATTATTTCTCT
This sequence comes from Viscum album, assembly GCA_963277665.1. Taxonomy (NCBI): domain Eukaryota; kingdom Viridiplantae; phylum Streptophyta; class Magnoliopsida; order Santalales; family Viscaceae; genus Viscum; species Viscum album. Next base: position 1,508,710,671 of record OY728158.1, read on the forward strand.
GAATGTTTTATATTTAATATGAAAAAATGTTTTTTAAACCTGTTTCTATAAAAAGGGATATACCATGTTAAAATTATTATCAAAAGTACTTATTTTCATTGATTATCCTATGATAAAATCATTATGAAACATTTCTATTGTCCTTAGGTTATGAAATTGTGAAATTTAAATGATACCAAATTCATTTCACAGTTTATTATATGGTGTTTATAAAACTCATCCATTTTAGGGTTATGATATTATTAGTGTTTTATTATCATGTAAAACACATATAAATGGTTTAATTATGTAACAGGTGAGACCTATATATCCCTCCAATGAATTGTGAAATGGTTAATATTTTATATACTAAAAGGGTAAATGGGGTGGAATTCCAAGCCCATAACAAGAGGTTATACAAGAGGGCATCCCAATCCCATAACAAAAAGGTATACATGAGGGTATATGAAGTCTATAAAAGTATGGTATATGGGAAGGCATCCCAAACCCGTAACAAGAGTTTAAAAGGGAGGTAATCTCAAGAAAATAATGAGAGCGTATATAAGAGGGCATCCTAATGCTGTAACAAGAGGGTATATGGGAGGGAATCCAAATCATATAAGAATATGGTACATAAGATGGAATCCTAAGACTGTAATAAGAGGGACCAAAAGAGGCTATCCCAAGAAAAAAATAAGATAGTACATGAGGATTCACCCCAATCCCAAAGAAGGTACACTGTTGATTAACCAATACCTAAAATTTTATGAGTGTGTTTTTTGGTATCATTGATATACTATTTCATATACTTATGTGTATGCCATAATTACATGTATTATTCATTTGTTTTTATCTCATTTATTATAGCATTTATTTTATTATCATTCATGTCTTATAAACATAAAACATTTATCCCATGACTTCTTATTATGATTCTTAATATATAGTGTATTGTCTTCTAATGTTATAATCATTATATCATGCCCTTATACTCATGCTATGCTTACATATTTCCCTTGTTTACCTATACTGATCATTTTATACTTCCCTTCATTATGTTTCTGTTCCCCGGGTTATAAAGAAAAGTTTTTAGTAGATGTTTGAGAGGGGAAGATCATTAAAGGAAAATTTTAATATTTTTCTCCAAGTTAAAATATAATGTTTAGAATTATCTATAGAAACTACAATATTATGGTCTTTGGGAATTTAATTTTTTAATGTGTATAATATTCATTTGAAATGATGTAATATCCATGTATATCAAGCCTGGTGCACTATAAGATTCATTTCATTCCATATTTTTTGAAGTAAATCATGGTAAAAAATGAATTTAAAAAATTATTGGAGAACAATGAATTTTTTTTGAAAATTTATTATATAACTATTCATGAATTATAAATATTCCCTAGTGGAGACTTATCATAAAAAATCCCAAATAATGGTGAGATTGTGGAATATCTTTTTACCTCAACTCTTGAATTTCCATTTTCACATTCAAACACCCTTCATAATAAATAGGGATTTATTAAACATTTATCCCATAACCATATTCTTATATACAATACAATTTAATATTTATTTTAGATGTATTGGTACCTGTTAATTGTTTTTTTATTAAAATCACTATTTTTGGTAATAAATATTTCGTTTTCCAAGAATTATTTTGTTTGGATGTCACAGATTTGTAAATAGATCATGGTATGGTCATTTATATAATTTAATACACGGTATTTAAATAATATATATATATATATATATATTATATACCTATTTTTAATCATTCATTTAATGTATATATAGAAATCTTAATTACACTGTTCACAATGATGGTAGCACCTATATACGCATAAATATCGTCTTCATTTTTTAATGATGCAACTAAATAAAGGTAAATAATAATTCAACTTTTAAAAATTATTATTCATTCGTATGTAACAATTATATTCAAAACAATCATCCTTGTTTCTATCCATGTGAAATAAAAATGAACAACAAATCACATTGCATCGTGGATATGATAGTCCATATGTACATACGAGCAACACACTCTTTCCCCAAAGGGTTGGGTGGTAAGAAGGTGGACACAATATTATAAATAAATAAGTATAATTATTTCATAAATATTAGATATAAAAAATAAACCATCATAATACCCTTCCATAAAATGTTTGGATGAAAAATGAATTGTATCCCTACATGGAGGTAGTAATTCGTACGTACACATAAGTGATATTTTCAATTGTGGTTTAATGGAAAAATGGATGTGTAATGGTTCTTTCCTAATTATTATCACATTTTAAAATACTTAGGATACTAATAATGTTATTTTATTATAAAAACGATTTATTTATAGGAGGTAATAATGAGTAGAAAGAAGAATTTAAGCTGTTAAGGTGATTCCATCTTCCTCGAAATGACTCCCTTTGATCTCTTCTAATGGTCTGTGACGTTGGTATTTTGTAAATACAATAACTTGTAAAATGTGTATTTATAAATTTATAATATAATTTATAATATTATGGTGTAAATATATTTCTTAGGGTTGTGTAATGAAGTGATAGAGGATGGTACCTTTTAGAATTGAGATGAGAGGAACTTTTAGAATTTCTCAATAGATTAAGTTATAGTAAATTCAATCATAATAAAAATATATCCAAATGATTGATATTCAAAGATAATGTGTGATAGGGTTGAAAATCCTTAAAAAAAATATAATTTAGAGAAGTTTTTGTGTTATTTTAAACCTTATCATTTTGATTAACCCTTAGTTAACCGATTTTAATTTTAATTTCTATAAAAACGTTTTTAATATTAAAGGATATAATTTTAAATTAAATGTTGAAAATTGGAAGATAAGTGGAAAATTTATGATATTTTATACCATATCATAATCTTTTTTCCGTATTTTATTATATTTATGATTTTTTAATAATCTAATAATAGATTATTTCAACAAAATAACATTTTTGTCAATTTTTAGATATATTATTTACATTGACTTTAACAACATAATTAAAATAATTAAAATTAAAATAATATATATTTTATTATATAATTAAAATATCATTATCATTTCTAAAATTAAATTTTCATATTAGATATATAAAATTATATTTTATTTAACTTTTTAAATATTATTTATTTGATTTTTCCACTAATTGAAAAATTATCGCTTTAGCATTATGTAAATACATAATCACTAAAAATTTAAATTCAATTATCTTATTGAAGATAAATAATATTTATTAAAAAAACCTATCTATATATGAACCTAAATTCTGGTTAAATCCATATTAATAAAATTATAGTTATTTAAAACAAGAGTTTGAGACGTTTGACTTTTCTTGAAATTACATTTACTATCATATTCTCATATAAAAGAAATGGAAATAATTTATAGCCAAATTAATAAATATTATGGAAGAAATGGAATCATATAATGTTTTTAATGAAGCATTATGGGAAATTTTATGATCCTTATCATTTTATTTTTAACCAAAAATTCCTGATTTACCCTTATAATGGTTATAAAATTACTATATATATTCTTCAGAATAATAAAAAGAGAATTATTTATAAAATATGGACCCAATTTTTCAAAAAATGGAATCAATTTGTTAATATTATACTCATATTATTCCATAGTTTAGTATAAAATTAGTCATTCAAAATTTAACAGAAATTTGTTCTCTTAAAAAAACATGTTTTGAGCACCAAAATGTACTTATACCAAAATACAGAATATGGATGATTAAAATGAATTTAATTATACTATATATATATATATCTAAATATTAATTAAGATTCTTTTAGATCAAAATTAAATCATAAAGGTACTTTTTTCAATAAATAATTTTTTTTATAATAATATGTAATTTTAACTATTCACTGAAAGAAATAGTCCTTTTATAAACTTCACATAACAAAATCGAAATATTATTTTGAAAAGATGAATGGAAAAATGAAATTCATTATATAAAATACATTTTTTCAAATTTCAATAAATTAATTACAAAATTAACTCCTAAAATTGAATATAATATTTTAATTTTTTTTCTAAAGAATGAAATTAAATTAAAAAAAATTGAGTGCATATGTCATAAGAATTAGTCAATGCATTTATATTGTCTAGGAACAATATCTATATGTATATAATGTAATTTTTTTATACTATTAAATCCCTCCCACTTAAAATATTTTTTATAATGACCATACTGAAAGAAATTTTTTTTAGGTTGTAAGAGTTCAGTTAAAGTTAGTGATGCATAAAATCAAAGATTCTGATGGAATAAATTAGTTAAAGAGAAATATTTCATAAAACATTAATGGTGTTACATTCTACCCCTCCTTAAAAAGGATTTCTATCGCCAAATTAATCACTCTAATATAAATAAATTAGGATACTTATACCTCATCACATCGTCAGGTTCCCACAAAGTATCCTCAAAGTGGTAGTTTCTCCACAAAAATTAAACCATTCTTCTAGTCTTATTTCGTATAAAATTTTCTCTATGATCTAGAATATCTACTTATTGTTCATAAAAAATAATTATATTTTTATAATGGTATGAATTCTAATTTTAGTACATGTAATGTATTAGATATGTACTTCCTCATATGTGATATATATAGAACATCATCGTCTTCAGAAAGATTTCCTAGAAGTTCTAATCGATATTCTAGAATCCTCATATGATCAATAATTTCAAAAGGAAAAATTTACCTAGAGATTAGTTTTCCATTCCTTCCAAACTACATCACCCTCTTCTTAGGATATATTTATAGGAATACGTTTTTACCTAAATCAACTCTAGATCATTTTGATGATTTTCAACATTAATTTTTATCATCAGTGATATGATCTTATGTTCTATTCAATAGATCTAAAGATATCTACAATTTTTTAGCTAGATCAGTTCATACTAGCTTTAATTATCCAACATCCTTCCAACATGATGGAGTTCTGAACATCTTACAGTAGAGGTATTTATCAAGACCCATCTGTTTTTTGGAGTGAATGATATTATTATAAGATATTCCTACAAATGGAATGTTTTTATAACAAACATATTTAAAATATAAAAATAAACATTTCCAATTACTTATAGATACTTAATAGTTATATTAGAAAAACCATCATTTTGGGGATGATAAGATGTCCTAAAAATATATATCTGTATCGAAATACAGATGGAGACTTCACCATTATGGTACTGTAGTCCTCAGATCTTGATCTAACATAATGGAATGTGCTACTCAACATAACCATACAACATCCTTAATATATATATTCTAGAAAGACAGTCAAGAAAATAATATTCCATGATAATCATGTAGTATGTTGGAGTCAGAATGAGATCTACAATTATCCATGTAGCATTATGACCATTATATATTTTGGGGAGTACCATGAAGAAATCCATTGTGATGTTTGACGCACGCCTATCATAGGGAGTGGCAATTTTTTTTAAAATTTCTTATGTGTAGTGTAGTTATTAACCCTAGGATGTCTCCCGAAGAGGAGTGCACAACAATTATGTTTGTCACTTGAATTTAAGAAAGAATAAAAGGTTGTTTTTGAAATTGTTTAGGTTGAAAAATTAAGCAAGAAATAACAAGAAAATTTGAACACTAATGGATGATGAGAGTGATGGGGTCAGGGTAGGATTCACTTTTTCAATGTCATTATAGTAATAAAGAACATATTATCTCTCTTCCTTTCGAATAACAAATGAAGAACTCATCGATCGAGTTATTAATCACCCTTGGTTTAAGAAACAAATGAGACTCACTCCTATGTGCGTGAAAGTTGTTAAAAAATCCCTACACAACTAAGAAAATTCCCGATCGGGAATTTTTGCTCCTTAGAACTCAAGAAATAGTTTAATAGTTTCACACACGTGCCAACGATCGCTAGACACTCACCACCTAACACAATCTGCTCGATCGAGACAAATTGCACTAGGAGGAGGGAGATTAAAGGTCATTAACCAATGCTATTAACAATGAATACACAAAAATCAAAACACTATCACATTAATATAATTGGGAAATAGTGATAATAGAAGTCATTCAAAAGAAAAAGAGGATTTTAAACTTAAGCTCAAAACTCCAACATTACAAAAGTGAAACTCCCCCTTCCCCGATCACTCAATGGTTTTACCCCTCTATGTGAAGGGTAATAGAGTTGAAAGAGGAAGAAGAAGACATTAAAAAACTATGAAAAAGAAAAGAAATAAAATATGAAGCTAAAAATCTCTCTTTCTTTGTGTCCTGGAGGGAATGGGGTGGAGAATGAGATGATTTGAGAGGGTGGAGCTCTCCTCCTTTTATAGTCAGAATCATTCCCTCGAATGGGGACGCGTTGTATACACTTTAAATGACCTCTTAACGCGTTTATCCCTTCTTCAATATTGTTCATAATTCTCTTGGTCGTGTCCCCTCAAAATCTCAGCAGATTTGGACATGTATTACGAGAGTTAATGCCGTTTTACTATAAAGATTTATTCTGTCCAGTCAGACTCTCCAAAACGAAATCCTCCGGATTAGGGAGATTTAATGACCCCATAAACGGCCCATTCACATGTCCCTTCCTTCATAAAAGATTCTCCAAAACTCATTGCACGTCCAACCACCGAATAGCACAATATTTTGGCCCACCGTGCATGAGTTATGGATCCCACACCAAACTAGGCAGAACTGCAAAAAAATTTCTTTCTCCCAATTGTGAGCTTCTTTTGAGCTTCCATATTTCCGATTCAGCTTTTAGTCCAAAAATATTAAATGAAGCCCTGGATGTTTAGAATATGGAAAAGATATAATTTTTTAATTTGGATCGGTGTAGATAATGTTATATCCATGCTACATAAATAATGTAAAACTATTAAAAATCCAAAATGGCCAATTTTTACTATTCAGCTCAAAATAACACCATTATCATAAAAATGAAATAATTCATCATAGAGGAACACTTTTGTGGGTTTAAAACAATTATATTCAATATAAATTAATTTAAAATATTTGGTCTATCAATTTCCCCACACTTAGCACTTGGACTCCTGGACAAGTAAAAATCAAATGAAATCAAATCCAAAACACATATCAATGAGATCTATCAAATCAATTCCACGAAACAAAAAGATATCATACCTCATCAAAAACAATTATTTCAAGTTCTCTATTTAAGATTTTAATATATTTCCACTTAATTTATTATCCCATGCACACAAAACACTTACCTCATATGAATTTTCTCTAATCTCACAAATGTAAATGCTGAACAAGGCTTTTCTCATCCAAACTCATACAAGAGTCACCATAGGCTTGATAAATTCCTACTTCTCCACCCGATGTGAGTCAAGGACATGTGTTTCTCGTGAGGACTTTTTAGGGTTGTTCTGTGGCTTCCGGTTGGTAGGATTTAGATGTTAAACATTCTGGGGCTGAAAAAATGAGGGCTTGGCTCTTTTTGAAGAAAAATTGCAAGATTCTAATTTTTACTCAAGTATGGTCTCCTTCACTTCCCCTTTGTAGAAAATAGGCTGCATCAACATTCTATCAGCTCAGCAGCAAAAAATTCAATCCTTTCAAACATGATTTTTCTTGAAATCCCCAGATAGGCACAACATTATTTTTTTACATTGGAAGCTCCAGAAAGACACAACTTCTCTTATCATAAAAGCTCCAGAAAAGGCACATCTTTCAACAGAATAATTTTTCAGCATCACACACATCACTTCCACAATTTATTTTCCACCCAATGTATCACCAAATGAGGTATTACACCACAATACATCTTCCCCCAAACTTAAGTTCAACTATATCATGCAATTTCACTTCAAGATCATGTAGGATAGGGAAAATTGGCTTGTAATGTGGCTAACCAAACAGACAATTCCTGGCTACTAGGGGCTAAAATGAATGATAAATGTAAATGTGGGTCATAATGAAAATGATTATTTTGAAAAGGGGGCTTCAAACCAAATAAATGCCTCAATCATTTAAAACAAACGTACCCCAAACCCTCAAGTTTTCAAAGGAATAAATCAAATTCTGGTTAAAGAAAGCATAGTCTGGTTCTCTCAAGAGATGAAGTGAATGAAAAGAATATGACAAAAATGGTTCAGAAGCCTCACAGGAAATTGATTTCAAATATATAGACAGTGAAATATGGCATGGGTTTCAAAAATCAGTGTACTTTTCATGAAATACTAATAGATTTGAACTTGAAAAGAAGTCATTTCAGCATTTATTTAAGCTCGGTTTCATGAAATAGATTTGTTCACTCATTGACATGGGTTTCAAAAATGGTATTGATAATCATTTCAGATCAAAAGATTCAGAAACACACCAAAAAGTGAAAAATAAAAACACAAAAAATTAAAAACACACAATTTGTTTTATTTTTTTGTGAAAACAAACATCAAATGAAAATCTTATACTACAAAGGTTCCCTCCCCCACACTTAAGTGATGCAGTGTCCTCAATGAATTCAAGTGGATTTAACATGTGAGTATATTTTTTATTGAATCACAATAGCAAGAAAGTGTGAAGTAGAGGTACAACCTGATTTATTCGCAGTGCAACATTGAGTTAACCTCATTAGTGTTGCACTCTGAAAAACTACAAATAAAAGAAAAAAATAAAACATCATATATTTATTGAAAGAAATTAAAATAGAAATATTATGAGAATAGACGGATAAAACTTGGTTTAATACCCCAAGTGGGCCTTGGGTTTTGACTGCCTCTAGATGGGCAATTCTAATTGATTATCCCCAATCTGATTGTGGGTGAGGTTTCTTTATAACGACCCATACTTTACATACATGGTTAATACCTCAAAATTGAATCATACCTATTACAACATATAACAAAACCATGAAATGTCCGTATAGGTATAGTGTATTTAGAAACTGGGAAACATAAAAAACTGGTTCATAAAGCTTCTACACTGTCTCCCATTTATTTCATCATATCTATAGTCCCTTTTTTGGAATATCTTACTTAATACCCTTCTTCCTGACCTGGGAAAAGAAAACATACAGAAGGCTGAGCTCAAATTCTCAGTAAGGGTAATGAAAATAAATATCAATTACATCAAATTCATAATAACATAACATTTTGAAAATATTATCCTGCAAAAGAGATCATAATTTCATAACATGGGATAAATCATGGTAGTGAAATGTTACCCCAATAATAATAACTTAAAACATGAAACTTTGTGGCATACACACATAATCATAGAGAATCATTTCTTATTAGTCAAGACTCATTTCCAATACTCTCTTAGTGGAAAAAGTCCATTTTTGAACCCAGTTCACTCCTCGTTTCAATCCTGTTTCACTGAACCGGTTTAACCTGCCGTTCCAGCCATGTCTATCTCATGAGATATAAAATCGTTACCCAATGCATTTGAGGGATATATAGGTCCCACCCATCTCATAATGATGCCATTTTTATGTGTGCCAAAAAATCATAAACCATACATCATAGCATAACCCATGTAATAAAAATGGGATTCTTAAACATCGTGACATCATAAAACAATTCATATAAGAAAAAGGAATTCATAAAAATAATTCCATCACAAAATAATCAAATCAATTTAACAATATGGATAAAAACAGAACCCTTTATTATCTTAGATGGAAAATAATTTTGATAAAACACTTGAACTCCATTCTTGAGGAAAATATCCTTTCTACTTCAAAAACACTTTTCCTTTCTTAACATGTCATACAATTCTAAACTAAAAGAAGTTGATTAAAAATAAAATTGAAAACTTGTAAAGGAAGCTTCTTGGAAATAAATTTTTAAAAATCCATTCATGTCGTATATGTTAAAAAACATTCTTGTCGTACTTTTGTCAAAAAAGTCAAAAAGTGCCTCGTACGAAAAACGACAAAAGATTCCTTTCATATCTTTTACTAAAAACTCACCGACTGGTAAAATTGGATTTAAAAAATTGTAGGTGGATGGAAATAATATTACATATTGAGGAAACATGGATGTGGATGATAAAATACATCCCAGTAAATTCCAAAGTATAAACAATCTCGGATAAAAATGAGATTGGGATATTTCCCTTACCTTAGGTCTGATTTGCTTCGTAAGTGTATGAACCTCCTGTATAATAATTTAAATAATGTTATTGACTTATTCCAGAATCATACTTATTGTTATTATATCATATATGGTCATATTCATAGCTTCTTATTAGTAATATTTCATTACTACTCGTTATTCAGGTGTTTGTTACTTTTTGTTCTTATGCATCTTTTGTCAAAAAATTCTTATTCTTCTCTTTAGGTTATAGATACCTCATTTCCATAATTGTATTAGTGTAATATTTATCATATTAAATCATTCAATTCATTTATATAATCATTATTAAATGAAGATCATGTAGAACGAGTCACATCACATCGTAGAGACGGTATTCCGTACGTACGCACGAGCGATGATATCATTCCCATGATCGTGGAATTGTATTGGAGTGTATGTATACTATTTCAGAATCAATATCACTTTACAATAATCATATATAGTTATTATTTACACCATTATAACCATCCAAGTAAGGTGGTGGGGGAAAATAGATTACACCACGACGTGGAGATGGTATTTCGTACATACGCACGCGTGGTGATTTCGTTTTCCGTAGGATGGATAGATGGTTAAATAGGGATATTTCATAATTATAATAAAATATCAGTATATGAGTTATAATGATGTTATTAAATCATAATTAGACAACTAAAGAAGAAAAAGTGGAAGAAGAAATAAAGATGAATGAATCGGCTTACGGGCATTACCTCTTCTTTGAAGCGCCTCTTTGAGACCTCCTCTTAGGGCACTACAATTGGTCTTTGAAGAAGACCAGGACCTCTAGGATGTTTCTAGGGAAGTGGGGAAGTAAAATGGGTAGGGATTTTCTGAGCTTTAAGGCTCCAATTGGTGTGAGGAGGAGAGGGAGGAGGTGCCCTTTTATAAGGGAGGGGAGGGGCACCTTTGGAAATATAAGAAATATTAGTTTATATTAAATCCCAAACCCAATAAAAAACTTCCCAAATGACTCATATCCAAATATTAGATGAGATAGGGTTGTAATCTCATCAACCAATAAAATTTAGACATGTTAAGAATTTATTTTAAACATTATAAACTTAATTTATCCTTATTTATCAATTTAATTTTATTTGTGGTAATAATATTCTAAATTTTAACTTATTATAAATAATTACATATGTGTTGTGAATTTTCCATAAATTTACACTTTATGAAAATTTAGACCATATAAATTTTAATTTTTAATTTTTAAATATTTTTGTGATTTTTAAACAATTTTATTATATGTTATTGTTATAAAATAACAATAGTGTCAATTTTGACACTATTCATTTATTTGAATTTAAATAAAATATATATAGAAGATATGTTTGAACTAAAAGCATTAATATATCCATAAAATGTCATATGTATCTAGAAAATTAGTGGATCACATTTAATAGTTCATCTAATATTTATTTTAATATTTTTAAAACCATTTATTTGATATTTTAATTAATAAAATAATTTCAACATCACTATTGTGTCATAATTAATGATATTTATTTAATCCCTAAAAATTCTAAATAAATTCCTATGATGTATATAATTGTATTATATTTCTGTATAATATTCATGTTATAAGTTTCATTAAGTTTATCACTAAATTAAAATTATTATACTTATAAGATTTAAGAAAGTGACATGTTGTCACATTCTATGGTTTTAAAAATAATTAAATTATTTTCATTGAAAAAAGTCCATTAAATGAATATAATATGACCCTTAGGTGATATGGGTCTACATTGAGTCATCCAATAGGATTTTGGAAGGTGTTAGGGTAATTTTATAATCTTATATTTACCCTTAATTACCCTATTTATCTTTAACTATGGTAAATAAAATTTACCGTAGTTACTATTCATAATGCCCAAAAATAAAAATTAGCCTATTAAAATAATTTGGACCCACTGATTCCAAATATGGAATCTATTTTTGAAAATTCAAAACATACAAGTTGCAGTAATTAATTTAAAATAAATCCCGTTTTCAAGGAAATGGGTTTTAGAAGTTAAAACATTGCCAAAGATTGAAATGTTTTTACCTATGAACTCAATGTGAAATTAATGATAATAAAATAAATTATATTAAATGGTAAAAATATATTCTATTTATACTTTTAAACTATTCAATATTATAATTAATCCATATAAATTATCTCAATGAAAAAAATTTGTTTTTAATTAAAAATTAGCATATTTTTACTATTAATCAAAATATGAAAGTTATCAGAAAAATATCCAAAATTTATCCAAAGTAAATTTTTATACCTTGATTCAAAATAAGAATTTTATTTCGTCAAATTGAACTTATAAATATGTCAAAAACTAGATTTAATGTGGGTGCTCCATCAAAAGGCGGCAAAACTGCATTTTTTAAAAAAATACTTTTTTTACACGAAAAATTTATTTTGTTCTCTTACCTTGTTCTAGAAAATGTGTAAGAGGAATAATAATGTTATAAAATTCAAAATTTAGTTGATACTATTCATAACGGCTAGTCCATAATAATATATCGTTGTTTCGCGAAACCCGGTATTGCTTACGACACAAGCTATCGAGGAAGGTTGTGATTGCGTGTAAAGAAAGTCAAGCTAGTGTTGTGTGTAGATTAATTTGATGATTTATATAACAAAACATTTCTCATAAAAGTCACGGGTGTTACATTTTACCCCCCTTAAAATTAATTTCACCCTCGAAATTCATCACTTTATAACAAACGGATGAGGATACCTCTCCCTCATCATATCCTCAAGCTCCCATGTAGCTTCTTATAATTGTTGGTTCCTCCATAAAACTTTCACCAAGCGAGTGGTCTTGTTCCGTAGGACATTTTCTCTACGATCCAGAATCTCTATCGGTTATTCTTCATAAGAAAGATCTTGGTCCAGTGGTATAACTTCTGAGTTGAGTACATGTGAAGGATCAGGTATGTACTTTCTCAGGAGAGATACATGGAACACATCGTGAACTTGAGAGAGATTTGGTGGAAGCGCCAATCGGCAAGCTAGCATCCCAACATGATCCAGAATTTCTAAATGACCAATATATCTAGGGCTCAAATTTCCCTTCTTTCCAAATCTCATGACCCTCTTCCAGGGAGATATTTGTAAGAACACTTTATCACCCACTTCAAACTCTAGGTCTTTAATTTGGTTATCGGCAAAACTTTTCTGTCGACTCTGAGCTACTCTTATGTGTTGTTGAATAGATATGACCTTTTCGTCCATTTCATCAACGAGATCAGGTCCTAATAGCTTTCTCTCCCCAACTTCATTCCATCAAGTTGGAGTCCTTCATTTCTTTCCATAGAGAGCTTCATAAGGATCCATCTGAATACTGGAGTGAAAGCTGTTATTATAAGAAAATTCCACCAATGGTAGGTGTTGATCCCAACCAACTTTGAAATCTATAGAGCAAGATATCAACATATCTTCTAGAGTTTGAATTGTCCTCTCAGACTGACCATCTGTCTGAGGATGATAAGCAGTGCTGAAACTCAACTCTGTATCCAGAGTATGCTGAAGACTTCTCAAGAACTTTGAGGTAAACCTCAGATCCCGATCAGATATAATAGAAAGTGGTACTCCATGCAATCTTACCACTTACTTTACATATATCATGGAAAGATGATCTAGAGAGAAATCCTCTCTAATAGAAATGAAGTGTGCAGACATTGTAAGACGATCAACTATGACCCAGATAACATTATTGCCTTTGGATGTTTTAGGAAGTCTGGTGACAATGTCCATAGTGATGTTTTCCCATTTCCATTCAGGTATGGGTAATGGTTGTAACATCCACTTAGACTTCTGTCTCTCAGCTTTAACTTGCTAACAAACCAAGCATCGAGAGACATATTCAGCAACATCTCTTTTCATGCCATCCCACCAGAAGTACTCTTTCATATCCCTATACATCTTCGTGCTTCCCAGATGAATAGAGAATGAAGAACTATGAGCCTCATCCAGCAGCTCCTTCTTTAATTATGGGATGGGAGGAACACAAACCCAATTCCGGAACTTTATTATCCCATCACAATCAAGGCTGAATTCAGGTACATTTCTCACCAACTTTTGTAACTCTACATCTTCTTTATGTGCATCTTTAATTTTCACATGTATATATGGTTGAACATTCATTTGAGAAAGATACGATTCTTCCCCTTCCATTATAATTCCAAGATCCATCCTTTGTAAATCCATAAATATTGGATCTTTTGTGATCCTCATCATGGATAAGCTAGCATGGTCTTGTCGACTTAACGCATCTGCCACCTTGTTTTCTTTCCCAGGGTGGTAATGAATTGAGCAGTCATAATCCTTAATCGGCTCCAACCATCTTCTTTGGCGCATATTCAGCTCATTTTGTGTGAAAATATACTTTAAACTTTTCTGATCAGTATAAATATCACACCTTTCACCATAAAGGTAATGCCTCCAAATATTTAATGCAAAGATTACCGCAACTAACTCCAAATCATGAGTTGGGTAATTTTGCTCATTGATTTTCAACTGTCATGAGGCATAAGCTATCACCATATCATTTTTCATGAGAACACATCCAAATACCTTCTTGGATGCATCAATGTAGATCAGAAACCTTTCTCCACTGCAAGGTAGTGTGAGCACAAGTGCACTGGCTAACCTTCTTTTCAGCTCTTTGAAAATTTCTTCACATTCCTCTGTCCAAACAAACATAACTCCTTTTCGAGTCACCTTGGTGAGTGGGTTAGATAACCTTGAAAAATCTTTCACAAAACGTCAGTAATATCCATCCAAACCAAGAAAAATTCAGATATAGGTTACTGTTGTTGGTCTCGACCATCTTTCGATAACCTCTGTTTTTTGCTGGATCCACAGATATCCCCTCTTTTGAAATTATGTGACCCAAAAATGAAACTTTTTGAAGCCAAAATTCACACTTGGTAAAGTTGGCATAAAGCTTCTCCTTTCTTAGTGTCTTTAATACAATTCTCAAGTGATCTTCATGTTATTCCTTTCTCTCTGAATTGGCAAGAATATCATCTATAAAGACTACCACAAACTGATCAAGATAGTCTCTAAAGACTATATTCATCAGATCAATGAAGATAGCAGGGGCATTAGTAAGACCAAATGGCATCACTATAAATTCATAGTGTCCATACCTTGTACGGAAATCCGTCTTTGGTATATCCTCCCTTTTGACCCTTAATTGATGATACCCTGAACGAAGATCAATCATGGAAAAGTATTGAGATCCTCATAGTTGGTCAAATAAGTCATCAATGAGTGGGAGATGATATTTGTTCTTGGTAGTGATCTTGTTATGTTCTCGATAATCAATGCAGAGTCTCATTAATCCACTCTTCTTCTTAACAAACAGAACAGGTGCTCCTCAAGGTGACGCACTAGGGCATATGAATCCCTTATCAAGATTCTCTTGGAGTTGCTTCTTCAATTCCTGCAACTCAATTGGGTCCATTATATAAGGTGTCTTTGAAATAGGCAAAGCACCCGGTATGAGTTCTATTGAAAACTCAAATTCACGATTTGGTGGAAGACCTGGAAATTCCTCCAGAAAGACATCATCAAATTCTTGTACAATGGGAATATTCTTAATTGTGAGTTTCTCACCAACCATTTTAGATAAGTAAACTTTATTTAGTGGAATCAAGACCCATAAGATGGAAGAAATTTCCACTGGAAGGTTATGTTCATCCTTGCATCGATAGACGATCATAGATTGATCTGGAATATGAAATGTGACTTCCCTTCTTTGGAAATTGATATGAGATCCATATAAACAATGACAATCTATGCCAAGAATCACATCAAATTCCACTATAGGAAGGATCACAAGATTTGCAGGAAGCACTTTCCCACAAACTTCAATCGGAGAATAATTGAAAACTTTTGATGCAACTGTTGTGCCATTAGGAGTTGTCAGAGCCAACTCAACATCTAATTGTTGAGGTAATATGGTGATACCCTTAGATAATTCTTCAGAAATAAAAGGGTGGGTGGATCCTGAATGAAATAAAACATTTTTTACTTTATAGTGGATGGTAAGTGTACCTCTCACCACTTCGTTGTCGTACTCCACATCGCCGATAGTAATTGCATGTGACTTTCCTTTTTCTTTGGCCTTAAGATTTTGTTGACGTCGATCATCATCATCAACCCTTGGATTTGGGCATTGATTGGCATACTGGCCCATCACCATGAACTTGAAACATTGAAGTGTAGTTGGTTCATTCTATGTATCCCTTCCTTTGTTTGCATCATTAGACATATTCTTCCCATTATTTCGACATTCAATTGTCCGATGACCTTCTTTTCCACACTTATAACATTTTTTGTCCCCTAAAGACAATTTCCTCCATGTTTCTTTCCACACATTGAGCATAAGGGAAAACTCATCTTCTTTTCAGTGTGGTCTTTATAATTTCCTTTGAATTCCATTTTCCTCTTCTTATCAAACCCATGTGACTGATGGGTTACACCAACCCCCATCTCAACCTTGAGAGCACATCAAACAATTTCCTCGTATCTATTGAAGTCCCTTATGGATAACCCCCTTCCAAGACTTGGTTTTAAGCCACTAAAGAATCTATCGATCTTACTCAGGTTGGATAATAATTCTGGAAGCGTACCTTGGAAGTCTTGTAAAATTTGCTTCATAGGTACCAATAGATTCATCATCCTTTTGCTTCAGTTCAAGAAACTCCTTCTCCATCTTTGTTCAAAGAATACGAAGGAAATACTTATTGAAAAATAAGTTCTTGAACTCACCCCATTCCATGGACTCAATTTCATCCCTTTGCCTCATATTCTTAATAAGATTCCACCATTGATCAACATCACCTTCCAAAAGATACACTACAAAGATTACATTATCATGTTCAGAACATTGAAGAACAAAAAATATCTTTTTAGTGGTACTGATCCATTTTTAAACCACTAATGGATCAGAAGACCCACTGAATGAAGGTGGACACTGCCTCATGAAGGATTTGACAGAATTTTCCTCCTTCCTTTTCTCGTTTGGAAGTCCTGCATGATTCATAGCTTAAGAAAGTTGTGTGAGCATGGATACAGGATTTTTCATTCCAGGTCCCATAACGTTTGGTTTCTCAGGGGGAAAATAATTGCATTGCCCGTCGAATTCCGCATCAACACAGTTTCTTTGGGTTCCTTCCATTGACTAAAACCAAGAAGAATGGTGTGAGAAACACTAATTATAATAGGAAAACCACATAATCATGAATAAAATTTCACACTTAAGGTCTTATCATAGGTTGTTCATGGCCATTTCTAAAACACTAAGATTGTGTTATGTGCTTAGACTTATCCTTAGGGTTCTTACTAAGGCTTTCACATCATAGATTCCAAAGGTTGACTATACCTTTCCTCTGATACCAACTATAATGAACCATACTTTACATACATGGTTAATACTTAAAAATTGATGCATACTTATTACAACATATAACAAAACCATGAAAGGAACGTATAGGTATAGTGTCTTTAGAAACTGGGAAACATAAACAACTGGTTCATAAAGCATCTACATTGTCTCCCATTTAATTCATCATATCTATAGTCCCTTTTTCTTACCTTACTTAATACCCTTTTCCTGGCCTGGGAAAAGAAAACATACAAAAGTGTGAGCTCAAATTCTCAATAAGGGTAAATAAAAGAAATATCAATTACATCAAATTCATAAGAACATAACATTTTGAAAATATTATCCTACAAAAGAGATCATAATTTCATAACATGGGATAAATCATGGTAGTGAAATTTAATCCCAATAATCATAACTTAAAACATGAAACTTTGTGGAATACAAACATAATCATAGAGAATCATTTCTTATTATTCAAGACTCATTTCCAAGACTATCTTAGTGGACAAAGTCCATTTCTGAACTGAGTTCACTCCTCGTTTCAGTCCTGTTTCACTGAACCGGTTTAACCTACCGTTCCAGCCATGTCTATCTCATGAGATATAAAATCTTTACCCAATGAATTGGAGGGAGATATAGGTCTCACCCATCTCATAATGATACCATTCTTATGTGTTCCACGAAATCATAAACCATACATCATAACATAACCCATGTAATAAAAATGAGATTCTTAAACATCGTGACATCATAAAAAAAATTCATATAAGATAAAGGAATTCATAAAAATAATTCCATCACAACATAATCAAATCAATGTAATAATAGGTATAAAAACAGAACACTTTATTATCTTATATGGAAAATAATTTTCATAAAACACTTGAACTCCATTCTTGTGGAAAATATCCTTTCTACTTCAAAAACACTTTTACTTTCTTAACATGTCATACAATTCTAAACTAAAAGAAGTTGATTAAAAATAAACTTGAAAACTTGTAAAGGAAGCTTCTTGGAAATAATGTTTTAAAAATCCATTCATGTCGTATAAGTAAAAAATATATTCTTCTCGCACTTTTTTCGGAAAAGTCAAAAAGTACCTCGTACGAAAAACGACAAAATATTCCTTTCATATATTTTACTAAAAACTCACCGACGGGTAAAATTGGATTTAAAAAATTGTGGGTGGATGGAAATAATATTAAATATTGAGGAAATATGGATGTGGATGATAAAATACATCCCAGTAAATTCCAAAGTATAAACAATCTCGGATAAAAATGAGATTGTGATATTTCCCTCACCTTAGATCCGATTTGCTTCGTAAGTGTCTGAACCTCCTGTATAATGATTGAAATAATGTTATTTGATTATTAAAGAATAATAATTATTGTTATGATATCATATATGGTCATATTCGTATCTTCTTATTAGTAATATTTCATTACTACTCGTTATTCGGGTGTTTATTACTTTTTGTTCTTATGCGTGTTTTGTCGAATAAATTCTTATTCTTCTCTTTAGTTTATAGATACCACATTTCCAGAATGGTATTAGTGTAATCTATATCATATTCATTCATTCAATTCATTTATATTATCATTATGCAATGAAGATCATGTAGAACAATTCGCATCACATCGTGGAGATGGTATTCCATACGTACGCACGAGCGATGATGTCGTTCCCATGATCGTGGAATTGTATTGGAGTGTATGTATACTATTTCAGAATAAATTTCACTTTAAAATAATCATATATAGTTATTATTTACACCATTATACCCATCCAATTAAGGTGGTGGTGGAAAATAGATTACACCACGGCGTGGAGACGGTATTCTGTACGTACGCACGCGCGGTGATTTTGTTTTCCGTAGGATGGATAGATGGTGAAATAGGGTTGTTTCATACTGATAATAACATATCATTATATGAGTGATACTGATGTTATTACTTCATAATGAAACAACTAAAGAAGAAGAAGTGTAAGAAGAAATAAAGATGAAAGAATCGGTAACGGGCATTTCCTCTTATTTGAAGCGCCTCTTTGAAACCTCCTCTTATGGCACTACAATTGGTCTTTGAAGAAGACCAGAACCTCTAAGATGTTTCTAGGGAAGTGGGGAAGTGAAATGGTAAGGTATTGGTAGAGCGTGAATACTCAAATTGGTGTGAGGAGTAGAGGGAGGAGGTGCACTTTTATAAGGGAGGAGAGGGACACCTTTGGAAATATAAGAAATATTAGATTATATTAAATCCCAAACCCACTTAAAAACTTCCTAAATGACTCATATCCGAAGATTAGATGGGATAGGGTTGTAATCTCATCAACCAATAAAATTTAGACATGTTAGGAATTTATTTTAAACATTATCAACTTGATTTATCGTTATTTATCAATTTATTTTTATTTGTGGTAATAATATTTTAAATTTTAACTTATTATAAATAATTACATATGTGTTGTGAATATTCCATAATTTGACACTTTATGACAATTTAGAACATATAAATTTTAATTTATAATTTTTAAATATTTTTGTGATTTTTAAACAATTTTATAATATGTTCTTTTTATAAAATAACAATACTATCAATTATGACGCTATTCATTTATTTGAATTTAAATAATATATATACAGAATATATGTTCGAACTAAAAGCTTTAATAGATCCATAAAATGTCATATATATCTAGAAAATTAGTGGAGCACATTTAATAGTTCATCTAATATTTAGGTTATAGATACCTCATTTCCAGAATGGTATTAGTGTAATATATATCATATTCATTCATTCAATTCATTTATATAATCATTATGCAATGAAGATCATGTAGAACGAGTCGCATCACATCGTAGAGACGGTATTCCGTACGTACGCACGAGCGATGATATCGTTCCCATGATCGTGGAATTGTATTGGAGGGTATGTATACTATTTCAGAATCAATATCACTTTACAATAATCATATATAGTTATTATTTAAAACATTCTACCCATCCAAGTATGGTGGTGGGGGAAAATAGATTACACCACGGCGTGGAGATGGTATTCCGTACATAAGCACGCACGGTGATTTTGTTTTCCATAGGATGGATAGATGGTGAAATAGGGATATTTCATATTTATAATAACATATCAGTATATGAGTGATACTGATATTATTACTTCATAATGAAACAACTAAAGAAGAAAAAGTGGAAGAAGAAATAAAGATGAAAGAATCGGCTTACGGGCATTACCTCTTCTTTGAAGCGCCACTTTGAGACCTCCTTTTAGGGCACTAAAATTGGTCTTTGAAGAAGACCAGGACCTCTAGGATGTTTCTACAGAAGTGGGGAAGTAAAATGGGTAGGGATTGGCTGAGATTTAAGGCTCAAATTGGTGTGAGGAGGAGAGGGAGGAGGTGCCCTTTTATAAGGGAGGAGAGGGGCACCTTTGGAAATATAAGAAATATTAGTTTATATTAAATCCCAACCCCACTAAAAACTTCCAAAATGACTCATATCAAAAGATTAGATGATATAGGGTTGTAATCTCATCAAAAAATAAAATTTAGACATGTTAAGAATTTATTTTAAACATTATAAACATAATTTATCCTTATTTATCAATTTAATTTTATTTGTTGTAATAATATTCTAAATTTTAACTTATTATAAATAATTACATATGTGTTGTGAATTTTACATAATTTTACACTTTATGAAATTTTCGACCATATAAATTTTAATTTATAATTTTTAAATATTTTTGTGATTTTTAAACAATTTTATAATATGTTATTTTTATAAAATAACAATAGTGTCAATTTTGACACTATGCATTTATTTGAATTTAAATAAAATATATACAGAAGATATGATCGAACTAAAAGATTTAATAGATCCATACAATGTCATATATTTCTAGAAAATTATTGGATCACATTAAATAGTTCATATAATATTTATTTTAATATTCGTAAAACCATTTATTTGATATTTTAATTAATAAAATAATTTCAACATCACTATTGTGTCATAATTAATGATAATTATTTAATCCCTAAAAATTCTAAATAAATTCCTATGATGTAGATAATTGTATTATCTTTCTGTATACAATTCATGTTTGAAGTTTCATTAAGTGCATCACTAAATTAAAATTATTATACTTATAAGATTTAAGAAAGTGACATGTTGTCACATTCTTTGGTTTTAATAATAATTAAATTATTTTCATGGAAAAAAGTGCATTAAATGAATCTAATCTGACCTTTAGGTGGTATGGATCGCCTTTTAGTCATCCAATAGGATTTTGGAAGGTTTTAGGGTAATTTTATAATCTTATATTTCCCCTTAATTACCAAATTTACCTTTAACTATGGTAAATAAAATTTACCGTAGTTACTATTCATAATGCCCAAAAATAAAAAGTATCCTATTAACATAATTTGGAACTACTGATTACAAATATGGAATCCATTTTTCAAAATTCAAAACATATAAGTTGAAGTAATTAATTTAAAATAAATCCTGTTGTTAAGAAAACAGGTTTTAGAAGTTAAAACATTTCTAAAGATTGAAATGTTTTTACCTATGAATTAAATTTGAAATTAATGCTAATGACATAAATTATATTAAATGGTAAAAATATATTCTATTTATACTTTAAAACCATTCAATATTATAATTTATCCATATAAATTATCTCAATGAAAAAAATTTGTTTTTAATTAAAAATTAGCATATTTTTACTATTCATCAAAATATGAAAGTTATCCGAAAAATATCACAAATTTATCCAAAGTAAATTTTTATACCCTTATTCAAAAGATGAATTTTATTTTGTCAAATTGAACTTATAAACATGTCAAAATCTAGATTTAATGTGGGTGGGCCATCAAAAGGCGACAAAAAATGCATTTTTTTAAAAAATACTTATTTTACCCGAAAAATTTATTTTGTTCTCTTACCATGTTCTAGAAAATTTTTAAGATGAATAATAATGTCATAAAATTCAAAATTTAGTTGATAATATTCATAACAGCTAGTCCATAATAATATATCGTTGTTTAGTGAAACCCGGTATTGCGTACGACGCAAGCTATCGAGGAAGGTTGTGATTGCGTGTAAAGCAAGTAAAGCTAGTGTTGTGTGTATATTCCTTTGATGATTTATATAACAAAATATTTCTCATAAAATCCTAGGGTGTTATATTCTTGCTCATGAACCAAAAAAAATTCTCCTTCCCCGCATGCACTTGTTTCTTATTGTTGAGGACTCCATCGATAAAATTCACCAAGTCCACCCTCATTGTAATAAGATAAAACATGCATGGTGGAGTTAGGACAATGAATGAGTCCTCCTATTTCTTGGGATCCGCATGAACAACATCTTCTTTATTCTCCAGTGGTTTCTGAAGGTATGATACATCTGGGGAATAATCAAAGGGAATGTCAGAGATTAATTCTATTTGAAAAAAACTAAAGCATGAAGAATCAATATCAAATTCCTCCATTTCAACATAAGTATCTTGTGTCTCATTTTCCTCAAGAAAATCTACTTTGATCTTCTCCTGTACTCCCTCCATTAAATATTCAATAGGTTTGGGGAGCTCTAGATGTTCCTCCATGGATTAATATCCTTTTTCATCATCTCCCTCCAAGGAAATACATGTGTTGGCTGAATCTGAAAAATTAAAAGAACGGGAGGTAATACTAAATTTAGTTTCAAAAAAATCAAAAGATAATGAGTTTATGAAAAGATTAACTCCCTGATCTTGTTTGGATACAATTTCTTCTTCAATGTGAGGTGGCTCTTGGAGTTGAATTTCCCTCGATAGAGGTAGGTAGTTAGACTCGTCTATCTTCTCTTCAAATTCAACTGATTGGTTGTTTTCTTCCTTCAATGTTGCTGAATAATCTACATTATGAGTAATAGTTGGATCAATATGTTCCTCACACTCATTCCAGATGTTATCCAGATCTTTTTGATCTCCAATATGAATTTCAATAGTTAAATCTTCTTCATCACTCTCCTCCAACATTGATTGAGTTCGGCTCAATGCATCTTCTTTTAATTTCATC
Source organism: Viscum album (assembly GCA_963277665.1). Taxonomy (NCBI): domain Eukaryota; kingdom Viridiplantae; phylum Streptophyta; class Magnoliopsida; order Santalales; family Viscaceae; genus Viscum; species Viscum album. The sequence continues at coordinate 1,508,734,228 of OY728158.1, forward strand.
AAGGACTCCATGGGTTCATCAACTTGAAGGATTTGTGGGGATACTTCTTCCATCAATTTTTTTTTGTTCTGGTTCTTGTTCTGGCTCCATTTGTTGATCCTAGGATTCATGTACTTGTTCTGCTATCCACTTTATTGAGGTCTCTGGGTTTTGAACTTTTTGACTAATTCTTTCAAATTGGGATTCAAGATGATTTTGAAATTCCTCTTAATGGTGTTTCACTTTGATCATTTCTTGACAAAATTCCAAAAAATAATCCTGAAGTTCAATTAATTATTTGGCCAATCCCTCTAACACTGGGTATTTGAGGTTCTCTTTAAGGATTTCAATGAGATCCTTGAATTCATCCTCTGTTACGATTTGGATTCGAGCTCCCTGATTTTTTTTAGCCAAGAACGAAATGCTATACTCAATAGACCATGTTGATTAAATAATTGGTTCTCGCACTTGTGGGTAATTATTCCATGAATTAAGAAAATAATCATTTGAAAAAAACATGGTAAAAGATTTTAAAAAAAAATTAAATTTGAAAAGGTGAAATATTTACAAATAAATTTTGGCACTACCACCTCGGAAACAACACCAAGTTTGACGCACGACTGTCGTAGGGCGTGGAAAAACAATTGTTAATTTTCATATGTGTAGTCTAGTGATTAACCCTAGGGTGTCTCCCGAAGAGGAGTGGACAACAATTATGTTTGTCACTTGAATTTAAGAAATAAGAAAAGGTTGTTTTTAAATTGTTTTGGTTGAAAAATAAACCAATAAATAACAAGAAAAGTTTAACACTAATGGATGAAGAGAGTGATGGGTTCAGGGTAGGATTCACTTTTTCAATGTCATCATAGTAACAAATATCATATTCTCTCTCTTCTTTTCAAATAACAAATGAAGAACTCCTTGATCGAGCTATTAATCACCCTTGGATTAAGAAACAAATGAAACTCACTCCTATGTGCGTGAAAGTTCTTAAAAAAATCCCTAAACAACTAAGGAAATTCCTGATCGGAAAATGTTTTCTCCCTATAACTCTATAAAAAGTTTAATAGTTTCACACACGTGCCAACGATCCCTAGACACTCACCACCTAACACAATCTTCTCGATCGAGACAAATTGAACTAGGCGGAGGGAGATTAAAGGTCTTTAACCAAAGATATTAATAATGAATACACCAAAATAAAAACACGACAGCATTAAGATAATTGGGAAATAGTGATAATAGAAGTTATTCAAAATAAAAAGGGGAATTTAAATTTAAGCTCAAAACTCTGACATTACAAAAGTGAAACTCCCCCTTCCCTGATCACTCAAAGGTTTTACCCCCCCCCCCATGTGAAGGGTAATAGAATTGAAAGGGGAAGAAGAAGACATTACAAAACTATGAAAAGGAAAAGAAATAAAGGAGGATGCTAAAAAGTTCTCCTTCTTGGTGTCCCAGAGAGAATGGGGTGGAGAATGTGATGATTTGAGAGGGTGGAGCTCTCCTCCTTTTATAGCCATAATTTTCCCCACGAAGGTTGACGCGTTGTGGCTCCATTAAATGACATATTCACATGTTTACTCCTTCTTCAATGTTGTTCATAATTACCTTGTTCGTGTCCCCTAAAAATATCGTCGGTTTTGGACATGTATTCTGTAACGCCCCGACCCTAGTTACCCAGAGTCGGTGCATTATTACATAACATTGGCATGATCACAAGAAAGATCAAATCTCGAAAGACCGATTGGTTTAGTAGCCTTGTAAACACTAGATATATTCATAAGTTTTACATTACATCATAAAATGAAAAACTACTACAACAACATAATGTTTCTACAATCCACACTATTAACCCCTCATAAAAATCCCTGCAGGTCATTCATAACTTACTTCTTCACATCCTGGGAAAAATAAAACATAGAAAAGGGGTGAGCTCAAATGCCCAGTAAGGATAACAATATAGCGGAAACTTTCATAAATAAGAATAAACATTTAAGGCAATGTATAACTAAAACAAAAGCCTTTTAAATATTAACTTTCAACATGGTATGGCATAAATAAAATGAAATAATGCCATTTACTTATTCACATGGATATTCTACTAATCGAATAATCACATGCAAAAATCAATAACCACTTTCATAATGTTGGAATGCATAATGCCAGACTATCATAACCACATAGCCAAGGCCTCGTGCCAAGACTAAAAATAGGATTTTGTCAAGGCCTTGTTCCAAGACACTAGTTTGTCTCATGAGACCTACCGATGCATCGAGGAGCTATAGCGGGCTCCACCCGTCACATATTAAGTCCAATGCATTCCCATATGAAAAGGTTAAAACATAACATAAACATTCATATTAAAACTAGCATATGAAATGTCAATACTTTCACCATAAACTATGAATGGTATAAAAATAGCACATCCACAGTCAAACATATCACAAAACCTTCAATACAATATAGAAGTTTTGTATCATAATAAATCAACTACAAATAATCTTAAAATCCATCAAAGGATGTTGACATAGATGAAATCAAAATTCTTTTTAAAGAAATATCTCCTTTTATTTTGAAATAATTTAAGATCCATATAAAATAAAACATTTTCTTTGAAAATATTCTTATAATATTGTAAGGGAAGCTTTGAAGATTTTATAACGGCGGAAAATAGCCGCACCCGCCGTATAAGTTAAAAAAAACATTCTTACCTTAATTCTGTCGAAAAGGTTAAAAAGGACCTTGTTTTGAAAACGACCGAAAGATTTCTTTATAAACCACTTATAAAAGTCAAAAAGGGTATAAATGACTTTAACTCATATTCTAGTAAATAGTAAAAAATTTTTGAAATGCATTTTTAAGAAACATGGATGTGGATGATAAAGAGATCCCAGTAGATTATTACGTATAAACAACCTTGGATAATGAAGAGGTTGTAAAGTAAACCCTTACATTGTACTTTTCCTTGGTTGGGGTAGTTTAACCTCCTGTATAATGGTGAAATAGTTGTTATTAAATTATACAAGAATCATATATAATAATATGATATCATATATGATCTTTTAACATTGATTTGTTAATAATATCTTAGAATTATCGTCGTTTGGGGAGTTAACTTACTCATTTTCTTTTATATGTTTTGTTACATAAGCCATGGTTGTTGTATCTTATTCATATCCAGAATGATATCTAGTCCTTAAACATCATTTTTAAATCATCAAATGATAATTATACTTGAATGGATACGATGGAGAATGAATCTCATCGCGTTCATGGAGACGATAGTCCGTACGTACGCACGAGCGACAATATCATTATTCTGATATTAAAATAATAAATAAATGGATGGTATATCATATATACAGAATCATTAACATTTTATATTTATTATTTACATGAGTTACACATCATTATTATACCCATACAAATAATATTATATTGAATAACAATTACACCACGACGTGGAGACGGTAGTCCGTACGTACGCACGTATGGTGATATGTTATTCAAAGGGTGGATAGAATACTGAATATGGTTGTACCATATTTATAATAACATCACAGTATATGTGAGATACTGGAGTTATTATTTTAGAATGGTAAGAACAAAGGAAGAAGAAGTGGAAGAAGAAATGAACTTGGAGAAGGGTGGTGAAATCATTACCTCTTCTTCGGGTTCTTCCTTTTGATTTGATCAAAAGGACTCCTTAGGTTGGCTTTCTGATCAAACTAAGGCCTCTAGGTTGTAGAGAGGTATGTTGGGAGAGTATTTGGGCAGAGTTTGGCCGAACCAAAAGGCTTTGAAGGTGTGAAGAAATGAGAAGGAAGAGTGCCCTTTTATAAGAGGGGTGAGGGGCACCTTTGGAAAAGCTAGAAATATTAATTTATAATAAATTCATATTCTGTTTATAATGGCTCCAAAGCTTATTATGCAACGTTTAAGGTGGGGATAGGTCGAAAACCACTCAACCAATAGAATTTAGACAGGTTTGGGTACTTATATTAACCTTATCTTTAAGTATTAACTCTAAGTTAATTAGTTTCACTTTTACAATGTCTCTTTGTATTTTTATATAATATGGTTAATAAACTTACTATATACATCCAAGAGACCCACAAGTGGTACATTAATGATAAAACTATCATGATATAAGTCTCTTGGCCGAACCTTATATTTTTAGGAATTTAATATCAATTAATAATATAATATTTGTTTTAAGAACTCTTTTATGTCAATTTTGACACTATTCAATAGTTGATTTTTGTGAAACTCATAACAGATTGATTACTTCGAAAAAAGTCAATTAAATCAATCCTAATATATAATATTATCTTATAAAATTAGTTTAATTCATTAAAAGTTTCATATTATATTTATTTGGGTATTTATAATATCAATTAATTTAATTTTTCACTATTATAGTAATTACTGCATCATCATTGTGTCATAAATAAAATATATTATATAATGTCTAAAAATTATAAATAAAATATCATTATGTAGGAAATCCTTTTAGATTTCTAATGAATATTTATAATCTAAAATCCAACATATATAACCCTATGTAACAATTGTTTTGCTAAAAGATATATGCTTGTGTCATTTTTGTGTTCATTTTAACTTAATTAAAATAAAGTGTCATTATCACTTACAAGTGGATCCATGGGGTCCCAAAATAGACCCAAAGATTCCCATGGTCGAGCATGTATCAACCAATAGGGTTAAGACACGTTTTAGGGTAATTTAGTATTATTATAATATTATTTTATTAACCCTTATTTACCGGATTTACCCTTAACCATGGTAAATAAAATATTTACCGCAGTAATTATTCAAAATGTCTAAAAATAAAAGTTACCTATTTACACAATTTGAACATCCTGATTCCAAATATGGAATCCATTTTCCTAAATTCAAAACACAGAAGTGGCAGAAATTAATTTAAAATTAATTCCCGCTGTCAAAACAAAAAGCGTGTTTTTAAGAGATAATAACTATCAAAAGATTGACACTCGTTTATGTTCGGTTTAATTGTAAAATTATGTCCAATGACCAACATTATATTAAATGGTAAAAATATATTCTAAATATAATTTAAAACCACTCAAATTCATAATTTATCACTATTAATTATTTTGATTAAAAAAGTTGTTTTTAATTAAAACTTAGTAATTTTCACTATTCATCAAAATATGAAAGTTATCCGAAATGTACCAAAATTTCACCTTAGGATAAATTCAATATTCCGAATCCAAAAATGAAGTCCATTTTCAAATATAAAATATATATAATTTCAAAAAGTAGGTATTACTATTCATAACGGCTAGTTTGATTAGTTATGGTGTGTTAGAACTCGGTGTTGCGTACAACACACGCTATCACATTATTCAAAGAGAAGCGTACTATAGAAGCTTGGGGTGTTACATTCTCCCCTCCTTCAAATAATTGCGTCCTCGCAATTTCTAGGGTATTACTGCATAAAAAGACTCGGGTGGTTCTTCATCATAAGTTCCTCGGGTTCCCACGTTGCCTCTTCCATCTTATGGTTTCTCCACAAAACTTTTACCAGACGCGCCGTCCGGTTTCTCAGCACTTGTTCTCTCGTATCAAGAATCTTGACGGGATCTTCGCAATAAGATAGATCGGGTTCCAGTTCTAATTCCTCATAGGTGAGTACATGCGTCGGATCAGGCATGTATTTCCTCAATAGAGATACGTGGAACACATCGTGAACTTTGGAGAGACTTGGCGGCATTGCCAATCGGTAAGCTACAACCCCAATTCATTCTAGAATTTCGAAAGGTCCGATGTACCTGGGACTCAATTTACCTTTCTTACCAAAACGTATGACTCCCTTCCACGGAGATACCTTCAGAAAAACATGATCACCGACTTGAAATTCCAAATCCTTTCTTCGATTATCGGCATAGCTCTTCTGCCTACTTTGAGCTGCTTTGATGTGATTTTGGATTACTTTCACCTTTTCCACCGTTTCCTCCACCAGTTCTGGGCCTACAAGTTTTCTTTCACCAACGTCATCCCAACAGGTTGGTGTACGACATCTCTATCCGTATAACGCTTCATATGGTGCCATCTGAACACTCGAATGGAAGCTATTGTTATAGGAAAATTCTACCAAAGGTAAATATTGATCCCACATACCCTGAAAGTCAAGTGAGCAAGATCTCAACATGTCTTCTAAGGTTTGAATAGTCCGTTCTGATTGTCCGTCTGTCTGAGGGTGGTAAGCAGTGCTCAAATGAAGTTCAGTATCCAGGGATTTCTGAAGACTTTTCCAGAATCTTGAAGTAAAACGGGGATCACGATCAGAAAAAATCGATAGGGGTACTCCATGAAGTCTCACAACTTCATTAATATATAGTATTTCTAGACGTTCCAGGGGTAGATCTTCTCTTATAGCAAGAAAATGTGCTGTCTTGGTAAGACGATCAACAATAACCCATATTGCATCGTTCCTTCTAGGAGTCTTTGGTAGCCCCATGACAAAGTCCATCGTAACATTGTCCCATTTCCACTCCGGTATGGGAAGAGGTTGCATGAATCCTCCAGGCTATTGCCTTCCAGCTTTCACTTGTTGACAAACCATACATCTTGACACAAAATCAGCAATCTCCCTCTTCATGTTGTCCCACCAAAAATGTTCCTTCAAATCTCTATACATTTTGGTGCTCCCAGGGTGTATAGAGAAATTGGAACTATGAGCATCATCCAGCAATTCCCTTTTTAGATCAGGTATATTGGGAACACAAAGTCTCTTCCCGAATTTCAAAATTCCATCTTCATACACAAAGTCTCTCAATCTCCCATCATTCACAGCTTTAATCTTCTTTTCGAATTCTTCATCATCGGTCTGAGAACTCTTAATCCTTTCTAGTAAAGATGGTTTGGCAACCATTTGAAAAAGCATTGATGTTTCACCTTCCCTGGTTATTCCCATGTCCATCTTCACTAGATCCATGAAAATTGGATCCCTTTCAATTCTCATATTGTTCAAAACTCCATGGTCTTTTCTACTCAAAGCATCTGCCACCTTGTTTGCCTTCCCTGGGTGGTAGTGTATCGTACAATCATAATCCTTGAGTAATTCAAGCCATCTCCTTTTCCTCATGTTGAGTTCTTTTTGTGAGAAAATATACTTCAAACTCTTGTGATCAGTATAAATCTCACATTTTTCACCATAGAGGTAGTGCCTCTATATCTTCAAAGCAAAGATCACTGCTGCTAACTCGAGATCATGAGTAGGATAGTTTTGTTCATGAATTTTCAACTGTCGTGATGCATAGGCAATAACTCTATCATTCTGCATAAGGACACAGCCAAGTCCTTTCTTCGATGCATCACTATAAATAACGAACCCATCATTCCCCGATGGTAGAGTCAATATAGGAGCATTGACTAATCTTCTCTTCAGTTCTTCGAAACATTCTTCACACTCTTTTGTCCAAAAAAATTTAACCCCTTTATGTGTGATCTTCGTTAATGGGTTAGCCAATCGGGCAAAATTCTGGACGAAACGTCGATAATAACCTGCCAAACCAATAAAACTACATACCTCAGTTATACTCGTTGGTGCTGGCCATTCTTGGATTGCCTTTGTCTTAGAAGGATCAACAGAGATTCCATCTTTAGAGACAATATGGCCAAGAAAAGAAATCTCCTGAAGCCAGAATTCACACTTGCTAAACTTCCCATATAATTCATGCCTCCTCAGAGTCTTCAAGATAATGCGCAAGTGATTTTCATGATCTTCGTAGGTTTTGGAGTATACCAAGATATCATCAATAAATACCACCACAAATTCATCGAGATACTCCTTGAAAACTCTATTCATTAGATCCATGAATATAGAGGGTGCATTAGTCAATCCAAACGGCATTACAGTAAACTCGTAATGCCCGTACCTGGTTCGAAATGCTGTTTTCGGAATGTCTTCCTTCTTCAAACACAACTGATGGTATCCAGATCGAAGGTCAATATTTGAAAAGTATTGAGCTCCATGCAGTTGGTCAAATAAATCATCAATACGAGGTAGGGGATACTTGTTCTTTATCGTTATAGCATTGATCTCCCTGTAGTCGATACATAACCTCATAGATCCATCTTTCTTTTTAACAAAAAGAACAGGGGCTCCCCATGGAGAAACACTAGGGAGAATAAATCCCTTATTACTCAATTCCTCTAGTTGTTTCTTTAGTTTGACTAACTTTACAGTGGCCATTCTATAAGGGGTCTTCGATATAGGCCTTGATCCAGGAGTCAAATCAATAGTAAACTCAACTTCTCGTTCTGGAGGATGTCCAGGTAAATCTTCCGGAAATACATCTACAAATTCTTTCACAACAGGTACATCCTCTATTTGAACATTCCTTTCCTCACCGACAGTTATTTCATTCTCTTTCTCCCCAATAATTGAATTAAGTTGAGCTACTGGGGGTGGATCTAAATAAGAATTAGGTGGTGACGATTCTGCTCAAAAAATAAGGTGCTCCTTATCATTATCATCAAGAATCGTAACCTCTTTCTTCTTACAATAAATCTTCGCATCATAGTCCGAAAGCCAGTCCATACCGAGGATTATATCAAACTCAATCATAGGAATGACGATGAGATCAGCAGATAAAGAAAATTTATGTGCTCTAATGGGGACTGATTCACAAAACTTTGTTGCAACGATACTTCCCTTAGGAGTTTTAACTGACAACTCCCTTATTAAATCAAATTGGAAATATCTAATTTTCTTAGAAAACTGGGAAGATATGAAACAATGCGATGATCCAGAATCAAATAATGCATTTGCTAAACTTGAGGAAACCATTAAATTACATGCCACCACTTCTTTCAGAGCTTCTACCTCAGCAGTAGTGATAGCATAAGCCTGGCCTTGATCCCTTGGCCTTTTCTGAGGTAAGTTCTCCTGACGCTTAGGACATGCATTTTCATAATGCCCCATCTCCCTGCAATTGTAGCACTGAACGTTGGTATCTTCCTTCTTCCCCTTGCAATCATGAGCTTGGTGGCCTTTTTCACCACACTTGTAACAGACTCCCATTCCCTTTAAGCAAGTACCAGGATGTTTCTTCCCGCATTTACCACAAGATGGATATTCAACCTTTCCCTTCATCCCCTTATTTCCATTCCCAGATTGATCAGCAGGTCTCTTCTTCTCTTGCTTTGCTTTAAAGTCATAAGACCTATAGAATTCCTTTTCGGTCTTGATAGCACATGAGACAATGTCTTCGTACGATGAAAAGGATTGTGAGACTAACGCTCGACGGAGAAATGGTTTTAACCCATCAAAGAAACGATCAATCTTACTTCTTGGTTTATGAATATAATCACCAGTGTACCTCGCTAACCTTGTAAAGTTAGCCTCATACTTTGTGACATTCTCATCCTCCTTTTGTCTCAGACTCAGAAATTGCCTTTCCATATCTGCTCGATGGTCGCGAGGGAAGTATTTTTCTAAAAAAAAAATCTTTGAACTCCCTCCATTCCATATTTGATACTTCATAATCTTCCTTCATATTTTGAATCAATGACCACCATTGATCAGCATCTCCAGTGAGGTGGTAAACTGCCATGATAACTTTTTCCCTTTCACTGCTCCCCAAAGCCTGAAATATTTTCTCTAGGGAAAATATCCATTGCTCAGCTACTAAGGGATTTGTATTCCCATTGAACTTTGCTGGTTGTTGCCTCATGAATCGATCTAACATTGATCCTCCACGCTGCGGATCAGGGTGCTCCATACGGGTAAGGTTATTATTCATAACCTGAGTAAGTTGTCCCAGTATGGTGATTAGCTGATCAGCACCAATTGCATCACCAGCCCCACTATAATTATCTTGAGCAGGAGGGCAATCCCTACATGGAGTGCGTGCATTGATACGGTTTCCATTTCATCCACTAGGCGCCATTTATAAACAATGGCATAAACTAGATCAGTTTATGAATCAAAATACATAATCCCATACTTATAAAACACTTAACATAAATTGAACTATTTATGGATATAATCCATAATCATAAGAATGTTTTCTTTGAGGAAGTATATACTCATAATCCCTTCAAAATTATTTGTAAAGAAAATGAGAGTTATCCTAAGCATATCCCCCGGGAGTGTCGTAACCAAGAGTGCAGCAAGGCCCTTTGTCGTGCACCAGTTCCCGTTCGAGTCGAGCTCAAAGCGGTGTTTTCGGGTTTTACCCCTAGGTACATCTGTGCCAGAGCCGCCTCTACCTGCTTGTATCCAGACAGGGATGTATTTCTTGGAAAACTCACAAAATCTCTACAATACCAAAATTCTAGGAAGTTCTTCTATACTAATCCTCAAAGTTAATCTTAGGTCTACGTGCTCTAATCAGAGTTTATCTAAATCTAGTTTCCAAGGTTTGTACTAAACTTCCTCTGATACCAACTGTAACGCCCCGACCCTAGTTACCCAGAGTCGGTGCATTATTACATAACATTGGCATGATCACAAGAAAGATCAAATCTCGAAAGACCGATTGGTTTAGTAGCCTTGGAAACACTAGATATATTCAAAAGTTTTACATTACATCATAAAATGAAAAACTACTACAACAACATAATGTTTCCACAATCCACACTATTAACCCTTCATAAAAATCCCTACAGGTCATTCATAACTTACTTCTTCACATCCTGGGAAAAATAAAACATAGAAAAGGGGTGAGCTCAAATGCCCAGTAAGGATAACAATATAGCGGAAACTTTCATAAATAAGAATAAACATTTAAGGCAATGTATAACTAAAACAAAAGCCTTTTAAATATTAACTTTCAACATGGTATGGCATAAATAAAATGAAATAATGCCATTTACTTATTCACATGGATATTCTACTAATCGAATAATCACATGCAAAAATCAATAACCACTTTCATAATGTTGGAATGCATAATGCCAGACTATCATAACCACATAGCCAAGGCCTCGTGCCAAGACTAAAAATAGGATTTTGTCAAGGCCTTGTGCCAAGACACTAGTTTGTCTCATGAGACCTACCGATGCATCGAGGAGCTATAGCGGGCTCCACCCGTCACATATTAAGTCCAATGCATTCCCATATGAAATGGTTTAAACATAACATAAACATTCATATTAAAACTAGCATATGAAATGTCAATACTTTCACCATAAACTATGAATGGTATAAAAATATCACATCTACAGTCAAACATATCACAAAACCTTCAATACAATATAGAAGTTTTGTATCATAATAAATCAACTTCAAATAATCTTAAAATCTATCAAAGGATGTAGACATAGATGAAATCAAAATTCTTTTTAAAGAAATATCTCTTATTTTGAAATAATTTAAGATCCATATAAAATAAAACATTTTCTTTGAAAATATTCTTATAAGCATGTAAGGGAATCTTTGAAGATTTTATAACGGCGGAAAATAGCCGCACCCGCCATATAAGTTAAAAAAAACATTCTTACCTTAATTCTGTCGAAAAGGTTAAAAAGGACCTTGTTTCAAAAACGACCAAAAGATTCTTTTATAAACCACTTATAAAAGTCAAAAAGGGTATAAATGACTTTAACTCATATTCTAGTAAATAGTAAAAATGTTTTGAAATGCATTTTTAAGAAACAAGGATGTGGATGATAAAGAGATCCCAGTAGATTATTACGTATAAACAACCTTGGATAATGAAGAGGTTGTAAAGTAAACCCTTACCTTGTAATTTTCCTTGGTTGGGGTAGGTTAACCTCCTGTATAATGGTGAAATATTTGTTATTAAATTATACAAGAATCATATATAATAATATGATATCATATATGATCTTTTAACATTGATTTGTTAATAATATCTTAGAATTATCGTCGTTTCGGGAGTTAACTTACTCATTTTCTTTTATATGTTTTGTTACATAAGCCATGGTTGTTGTATCTTATTCATATCCAGAATGATATCTAGTCCTTAAACATCATTTTTAAACCATCAAATGACAATTATACTTGAATGGATACGATGGAGAATGAATCTCATCGCGTTCATGGAGACGGTAGTCCGTACGTACGCACGAGCGACAATATCATTCTTTTGATATTAAAATAATATATAAATGGATGGTATATCATATATAAAGAATCATTAACATTTTATATTTATTATTTACATGAGTTACACATCATTATTATACTCATCCAAATAATATTATATTGAATAACAATTACACCACGACGTGGAGACGGTAGTCCGTACGTACGCACGTATGGTGACATGTTATTCAAAGGGTGGATAGAATACTGAATATGGTTGTACCATATTTATAATAAAATCACAGTATATGTGAGATACTGGAGTTATTATTTTAAAATGGTAAGAACAAAGGAAGAAGAAGTGGAAGAAGAAATGAACTTGGAGAAGGGTGGTGAAATCATTACCTCTTCTTCGGGTTCTTCCTTTTGATTTGATCAAAAGGGCTCCTTAGGCTGGCTTTCTGATCAAACTAAGGCCTCTAGGTTGTAGCGAGGGATGTTGGGAGAGTATTTGGGCATAGTTTGGCCGAACCAAAAGGCTTTGAAGGTGTGAAGAAATGAGAAGGAGGAGTTCCCTTTTATAAGAGGGGTGAGGGGCACCTTTGGAAAAGCTAGAAATATTAATTTATAATAAATTCATATTCTGTTTATAATGGCTCCAAAGCTTATTATTCAACGTTTAAGGTGGGGATAGGTCGAAAACCACTCAACCAATAGAATTTAGACAGGTTTGGGTACTTATATTAACCTTATCTTTAAGTATTAACTCTAAGTTAATTAGTTTCACTTTTACAATGTCTCTTTGTATTTTTATATAATATGGTTAATAAACTTACTATATACATCCAAGCGACCCACAAGTGGTACATTAATGATGAACCTATCATTATATAAGTCTCTTGGCCGAACCTTATATTTTTAGGAATTTAATATCAATTAATAATATAATATTTGTTTTAAGAACTCTTTTATGTCAATTTTGACACTATTCAATAGTTGATTTTTGTGAAACTCATAACAGATTGATTACTTCGAAAAAAGTCAATTAAATCAATCCTAATATATCATATTATCTTATAAAATTAGTTTAATTCATTAAAAGTTTCATATTATATTTATTTGGGTATTTATAATATCAATTAATTTAATTTTTCACTATTATAGTAATTACTGCATCATCATTGTGTCATAAATAAAATATATTATATAATGTCTAAAAATTATAAATAAAATATCATTATGTAGGAAATCCTTTTAGATTTCTAATGAATATTTATAATCTAAAATCCAACATATATAACCCTATGTAACAATTGTTTTGCTAAAAGATATATGCTTGTGTCATTTTTGTGTTCATTTTAACTTAATTAAAATAAAGTGTCATTATCACTTACAAGTGGATCCATGGGGTCCCAAAATAGACCCAAAGATTCCCATGGTTGACCATGTATCAACCAATAGGGTTAAGACACGTTTTAGGGTAATTTAGTATTATTATAATATTATTTTATTTAACCCTTATTTACCGGATTTACCCTTAACCATGGTAAATAAAATATTTACCGCAGTAATTATTCAAAATGTCTAAAAATAAAAGTTACCTATTTACACAATTTTAACATCCTGATTCCAAATATGGAATCCATTTTCCTAAATTCAAAACACAGAAGTGGCAGAAATTAATTTAAAATTAATTCCCGCTGTCAAAACAAAAATCGTGTTTTTAAGAGATAATAACTATCAAAAGATTGACACTCGTTTATGTTCGGTTTAATTGTAAAATTATGTCCAATGACCAAAATTATATTAAATGGTAAAAATATATTCTAAATATACTTTAAAACCACTCAAATTCATAATTTATCACTATTAATTATTTTGATTAAAAAAGTTGTTTTTAATTAAAACTTAGTAATTTTCACTATTCATCAAAATATGAAAGTTATCCGAAATGTACCAAAATTTCACCTTAGGCTAAATTCGATATTCCGAATCCAAAAATGAAGTCCATTTTCAAATATAAAATATATTTAATTTCAAAAAGTAGGTATTACTATTAATAACGGCTAGTTTGATTAGTTATGGTGTGTTAGAACTCGGTGTTGCGTACAACACACGCTATCACATTATTCAAAGAGAAGCGTACCGTAGAAGCTTGGGGTGTTACATATTCCGAGATTTATGACCGTTTTACTCTGAGCATTTATTTTGTCCAGTCAGACTCTCCAAAACGAAATACTACGTATTAGGGTGCTTTAATGACCCCATAAACGACCCATTCACGTGGCCCTTCCTTCATAAAAGATGCTCCAAAACTCGTTTCGCGTCCAACCACCGAATATCACAACATTTGGGCCCACCGTGGATGAGTTATGGATCCCACACCAAAACTAGGAAGAACTGCAAACAGTTTTCTTTCTCCCACTTGTGAGATTCTTTTGAGCTTCCATATGTCTGATTCAGCTTTTAGTCCAAAAATACTAAATGAAGCCCTGGATGTTTAGAATATGGAAAAGAAAAAAAATTTCAATTTGGATCAGTGTAGATAATGTTATAGAAATGGTACAGAAATAATTTAAAACTATTAAAAATCCAAAATGGCCAATTTTTACTATTCTTCTCAAAAAAACACCATTATCATAAAAATGAAACAATTCATCTTAGAGGAACACTTTTGTGGGTTTAAAACAATGATATTCAATATAAATTAATTGAAAATATTTTCTCTATAAATGTTTCACCATTTCAATTCTAGTGTTGGAAATTATTATAACATCCCCTTAAACTTTGGTCTCAAAGCCTTAATTTCATAATATACCTTTCACTAAGAAACATACTATGAACTATATATCGTCATCCAATACCAAATGAAATACTCTCTCAAATATTTATACAAATTAATACAACTGGGATCAATATGTAATAAAGAACTATGAGATTCATCCATTAGTTACTCATTCAAATATGGTAACGAATAGATGATTACACAGTTCTAGAACCTTATTATTACTTTAAATTCAAGGTTGAACTCAGAAACATTTCTCACGTCTTTCATATCTGCACCATCCTTCTTCAACATTTTAATCAACACTTAGATAAATGGTTAAACACTCATTTGATCCTAATAATATTTCTACACTTCCATTATGATTTATTTCCCAATACTTTTGAAATGCATATATACTGGATCTATTGTGAAAATAATTATAGATAATATAGCATGATCCTTTTGACTTTGAGAATGTGGAACCATGTTCTCTTTTCCAACGTTTTAATGTATAGATTAGTCATAATATTTAATCAGCTCCAACAACCTTATTTTTTTCATGTTCATCTTATTTTGAGTGAAAATATACTTTAATATTTTATGATAAATATATATGTCACATCATTCACCATAGAGATAATTCCAATATATATTAAATGTGAAAACTACTACATCCTACTCGAAATCATGATTTGGGTACTTTTTTCAGATGAACCTTTAATTTTCATGAGGCATAAGATATAACTATATAATTATGAAAGAGGACCAATCCCTTTCCATTATTTTATGAACCAATATAGATTACCAACATTTCTCTACTACAGGGTAGAGTCTGAACAACTGCTTTGACTAGCCTTCTCTTTAGTTCCTTAAAACATTCCTCACATTTTTTCGTCTAAAGGAACTTGGATCCCTTCCAAGATAACAAAACGAGTGGAATAGATTACCATGAATGTTTTCCCAAAATCCTCGATAGTATGAAACCAAACATAGAGAAAAGCATACCTTATTCATATTGGGTGGTTTTTTCCAACATTTAATATCATTTTTCTTCGAAGGGTCTACTAACAAAACATCACTTTATTATTATATGACCAAAGAATGAAATTTTGGAATCCAAAATTCGTACATGACAACATTTTAATAAATATTATCCATACACAGGGTATTATTAACAACCCGCAAGTGATCTTCATTTTATTCCTAAAATTCTAAATATGAGATAATATCACTTATAATGACTACCACAAATTGATATAGTTATTCTCTAGAGACTTCATTCAATAAATCCAAAAATATAACTTGGGGAATAGTTTGACCAAAAGGAATAAATTTAAATTCATAGGGTCTATGCCCTATATGAAATGATGTCTTGGGTATATCATCCTTCTTGACCCACAATTGAAGATACCCAGAATGAAGATCAATCTAAGAAATTAATTAATCTCTATGTAGTTAACCATATAATTCATCAATATGGGGTATAATATATTCTTTCACGATGGTGATCTTATCATTTTTTCTATAATCAATTTAGTGTAAAATTAATCTTTATTTATTATTAAAAAACAAATTTGTGCACCCCAAGGTGAAGCACTAGGATGAATGAGTCCATTTTCAATATTCTTCTAGAGTTTATTCTTCAATTCTTAAAACTCATTTGTGGCCACTCTTATGGAATCATAGAAGTAGGTGTTTTTCCAAGTATGAGTTCAATCAATACTCAACTTCACATATCTAATGAAAACCAAAAAATTATTTAATAAATACATCAACAAACTCCTCAACAATGGGAATAACATAATTATTGTGTTTCACCACAATTATTTGAGATAAATAATCCTTCTAAAATGTAATCAATACACATGCAATGAATATTATTTCTATTAAAAGTTAATTTTTATCATCTCACTTTTAGATGACCATATGTTGGTTCATAATTTCAAATGTGACTTACCTTACAAGTAACATTAGGTGGGATTTATGTACATAAATATAACATATTCCCAATATCACATCAAACTCAACAAGTCGGAGAATAACATGGTATTTAGAATCAAATTCCCAAAAAAAATAATTTGGAGAAGAATCATAGCCATGGGATGCAATCATCATACCATTAGGGGTTTTTACATTAAATGTGACATATAATAATTGAGGTTATAATGTGATTCCATTATAAGATTAATTATAAAAAAAATAGTTGTTACATTAGTATTTCTAGAGTAGATAATATGTGTACCTTTCTTCATGTCACTATCACACTATTTCTAAAAAATTGTAACCACAATAGATTTACCTTTTGTCTCTAGGATTATATGGTTTTTGACAAAGATCATCATCACTATCCTTGATATTTAAGTATAGGATAGCATAATGACTATACCCATCAAATTTGAGACATAGTATTGTGGTAGGAGTATTTTATAGATATTTTTATTCATTCACATCATTAAATAAACTATTCCCATCACACTAAAATTCAATCACATGATGTCCTTACTTTCCACATGTTAAAAAATTTGTCCACTTAAAAACATTCAACCATCATTCCTTAAACACATTGAGTATAAGTGAAGTCTCATTTTATGATCTCTATGGTTTTTAGAATTTCCATTGAATTCAATAATTCTTTTCATTAAAAAATATGGGATGGATGGATAACATTAATATCCATTTCTACCATGATAGCATATAACATGATTTTTTCATGGGTATTTACGTCCTTTATGGATAATTATTTTCAGATACTTGATTTTAAGACCCTATGGAATTGATCTATCTTAATTAGGTTGGATGATAATACAATATGTAACAACCTGATCATTTATGAATAAAATTCCACTTATTTTATTGTCATTTACATATAGAAAACACATGCACTCTTTTATTATTTTTTCATTTAAATGAACATTATGTATCATAACCATTGATAATATAAATATTGAGTAGTGATCAGATGACTTATATTAAAATAATTTTCTTATAAAGAAATACTTTCAACACATAAAAATTAGAGGATGGCCTCATCCATTAGTCTCGGGCCACAAGAAGCTCATTTATCAGAGCTCAAAAAGGAGGTAGCATTGTTGGTCTTTTCTCCTGACGAAGCACATGTCGAGGTTTATCATGTTATGCTTGAATGGAATATACTATTGGATAAGTTAAAGTTAATATAGATTACCACCTAGGTGATGTTATCTAAACTGTCCTAAGAGTCTGTCACCATCGCACACCTTACCCACAGGTCTTATGCGGGTGTTATAAGGGGTTATGTAACAAGGTATTAGTTATTTATTTTATAATATATTTATGAAAATAAAAGTATTATTCCATCAATTCCTTTATGAGAATAGTATTTCATTAAAAAATTGTGAATTTTTTAAATTGACGCATCATGTAAAAAATGGTACTTCTGATAAATATCAATTTTATTATATTAAAAAATGTTTTTATTAATAACATTATAAAAAAAATCATAAAATTATTATTACATCAGTTGCTTATTTGTAAATTATTTTGTAATTATTTTGATAAGAGTTATATTTTTTATATGATAAAATAGAAAGTTTATTTTTAAACAATTCATTTTATTTAATTGTTTCTGAAGCTTTCAACGGGGTGCACACGTCTGCCATGCAAATGATGCATTGATGTTGCTCTACATTCCTACTTTCCAAAGGAGGACGATATCTGCTCCTTATTCAGGGACGTCTGCTCCTTGATCGAAACAGGATAATGGGATGTCGGTTCTTCCTTTCATGGATTCCTACTTGGAACTCGTCCCCTAGTCCGGGTCTCCCTCATAGATTTAAAACGTGGTTCGTGAAGCTCTTCCCAGCTCCATATCTTCACGGACACCAGTTAATTACACCACTTATGTCAGGACCTTACAAGGAGTCCAGTCAGGGCAACAACCTTCAGTTAGGAGAGTAGTCATGTTGGGGCATCATTGGCGTGTCTTGATGCTGGGAAATTGACATATCTATCTTCTGTCCCTTATCATAGGGCTTATCAAGGGCGTGGAAGCTTGATGCATCCCATATTCGAACGTGGGGAATTGTATTCCATAGGCATGTATCTGAGGTTTTCCTCAGCTTCCAATGTTTAACAAGGGGCATGCCGCAAGTTTAACTTCTATCGGAGACGGATCAGACTGATCGGAACACTAGTTAGAGTGGATCAGATTGAAGAACCCTCTGGAGGGAACACCGATGATGGGACCATCATGTGGGTGACTTCTCGAATGCTGTGGAAAGTAATGAAGTGGAATGATCCCACCAGGATGTGGCGGCCCAGGTAAGAATCAGGATGGACGATGGTCTTGGGCTTGAGCTTCGAAATGGTTTCCTACATATCACCGTGGAATGGAATCATCGTTCGCGTAGTTCGAATGAATAATGGGACACCTGAGGAGGCGACCTGTGAGAATGGAAGCATGGATGGGACCTAGAGGAAGTGGAACCTCTGGGTTAAGACATGAGCTTCTCGAGACACGTGGGCTCGAGAGAAAGATCAAGATGCTACATGGGTGTCGGGCTTGAACCTCATGGAGGATTCCTAAGTATCCATGTTGCGGGGAATCAAATTTTTCATAATTCAGGTGGCTGATACAGTTTAACATCACGCGGGACGAGAACGGGCTTTCAAACCTAAGGCGTCCCATGGTGACGGTGAACAGACGTGAATGGGGACCTGAGGTCCAGTTGGATTGGGGCATACACTCTGAGGCGGTCCAAGGTAGAAGTGGGGCCTGTCACACCATCACGAAGATGGTTGGGGCCGGAGGTTTTTCGGGATTGAACCTTGTAGAGGTTTCCTACGCACCATGTTGTAGCATGGATCAATGTCCCCATAGTTCGGGATGGATGGGGCTTACACTCTGAGATGACCAATGGTGGTGGGGCTTGAACCTCATGGAGGCTTCATATATACCATGCCTTAGCACTGATCGAAGTCCCCATAGTTTTGGATGGATGGGGCTTACACTCTGAGACGACCCATGGTGGTGGGGCTTGAACCTCATGGAGGCTTCCTACGTACCATGCCTTATCATGGATCAAAGTCCCCGTAGTTCAGGTATACAGTTTAATGTCATGCAGGATGGGGGCATTTGTGGCTTAATCTCTAAGGCGACCCATGGTGGAGGGGCTTGAACCTCATGGAGGCCTCCTACGTACCATGCCTTAGCACGAATGAATGTCCTCGTAGTTTGAGTATACAGTTTAACATCATGCTGGAAGGGGGTATTTGGGTCTTACGCTTTGAGGCAGCCCATGGTGATGGGGTTTGAACCTCATGGAAGCTTCCTACATACCATGCCTTAGCATGGATCAAAGACCCCATAGTTCAGGATGGATGGGGCTTATGCTCTAAGACGACCCATGGTGGTGGGGCTTGAACCTCATGGAGGCTTCCTAAATACCATGCCTTAGCACGGATCAAACTCCTCATATTTTGGGTATACAGTTTTACGTCATACAGGATTGGGGAATTTGGGGCTTACGCTCTAAGGCGGACCATGGTGGGTCATGGTCGATACTCACTCTAAGCCCATGGGAGTAATTCTCAGTGTGAGAAACAATAGGTTGTAGGGACCTAACAATCATGTCGTGAAGGGTGAGTCCGTGGGAAGTGAAGAGGGGATTACTGGTTGAGCAGGACATGGTGCTGAAACATACTCCAGGATGGAGGCCCGGGGAGCGACAAAGTGCAGCGATAGAGAGATTTCACACCCAGGAAGAGAGGAGGGGCCATGTTCTCTATTATGCTCTCTGCTAGCCTTAGCACCGAGGAAGTGAGGAGGAGAAGGGGTGCTCCATCATGAAAGGAAGGCTAGGGGATTACACCAAGGTGGATGGCCTTCCTCGCGGACAAACGCCACTCCAATAAATCACCCCCTGTGATGGATGACCCCACCCTCACCGTGGAGATGAGCGGGCATGGAGAATATCTGAGGCGGGGGGACCCTACGTGCGAGGCACGGGGCCAGGTCACAGTTTAACGTCATGTGTTGAGGACGAGGTGCTTGGCAGTTTAACGTCCTGCATCATAGACGAGGTGGGTTGGCTCCATACCCCTAAGACTTACATAACCAGTTCCCTCTGCCCCTTGTGGAAGGGAAGGCATCGGCAAGGCCGTACTGAGGGGGTGTTGTGGGGAGAACCATCGAGGGGTCAATGTTAGCGTGGCTATGCGAAGAAGTAATATCCATTAGCGGGCCTATGCGAAGAAGTATAAGGTGAAGCAACACAATGGGAAGGATTGTCCAAGGGACCCTGAAGTTACTTCGTACGAGCTGAGAGGGTTGTATGGGAAAACCATGTATGATATGAATGCTCGGGGTGCACAAGACACCTGCAGGTGGAACCTAGAAGGACGGTATCTAGTACTCGCGCACAGGGGTGTGGGTGCTCGGGGAGTGCTGATATGAAGGGCACTGAAGGATTGCACGCAGCACTGGGGTAGCACAAAATAAGGGGAGCATGGCGCAAAAAGCCCCGTGTTGGCATGAAATAGACATTTCATATGCGAGACAAAGGGGCTGAGGCTTTGTATGACTTGAATCAATGGCACGCAAGGTGGCAGAATTACACACAGGCAGTGAGGGTCGCACGTAAGGATATGGAGCGCGCAAATATTACGCGCAATTGATTTGCATGCGCGCAATGAAAGGAATTTCCCATAGGGGGGACCTCGACGGGTTGTATTTTAGTCTAAGCCAGGGGGATCTCACATGAAAGAGGATCCTGACATGACTTGGCATGAAAAATAACCCTACCTAAAGGCTATATTTCACGTGTGCGAAATGGAAATTATGCGCACAAGAGGCAGTTTGAATTCTTCAGCCCCAAAAAGGAAGGGGGTAGCCTTCTATTTATAGGCACCTGGTGGAACGAAATTCAAGGTTGCGCGTAATATTTCCACGACCGATGTGGCGACGTGAAATATCAACCGCACGGGGCGCAGACGCGAAATTATTTTACACCGGCACTGGGACATTTCTCGAATCCCAGTGCCTTCTGCGCGGGAAATGTTTTTTCGCGCACTTATCCCTTTTTTCGTGCACCACTTCCGGGCCTTCCAGACCGGGCCTCTGGGTCCGAATATGACTTTGCTTTTTTGTTTCAGAACTTTCTCTAGGACTTATGCACTTTTTGGCATCTACAAATGGCCCTCCACCCTTGGAATTGGATCGACAAGAGGTCGCAATGATCGGGTTCCGAGGGAAACACCGAAATGTAGGGCTCGTGGGCTACAGACGGGCAAAAACTCGAGTGGCGTGTAAAACCACGATTAGGCACAGATCCTCATTACGCCTGGGCATGGAACCCCGACATCACCTATAAAATCCACCGTGGGCCCCATGCTCCGTATGGTGTTTCTCGCAAGACAAGATTAGAGCTCTTGTGCATGAAATTTCTTCCATTTTGGTGCGAAAACCGCCTGGCTGCGCGTAATACCTCTAAGATTTAGTAGCCTTTTACGTGCAAACTTGGTATTTTCCACACCACACTCTGAGATTTCACACAAGCTTCTGATTTTCCATGACCGAATCCCAAACTCCATGCCAAAGTCCTAGATTTCGCACAACGCTTCCGAAAACATAGCTTGAAGAAGATGGCTACAAACTAGGTCGATGAGGGGGAGGCCGCTTCTCGCAGAGCTATGATGGCTGCGAACCCGGAGGTTTACAGCTCAAAGATAGTGGTCTCCAATAACCGCACCCTCTTCATCATGTTAAATCCCTCCCAGAAAGAGTATGGCTTATCTGATAATCTTCTGTTGTGGAACTTTAGAATTATGGAGGAAGTTCCCCTACCGGGCTTTGAGGTTGATACCATGTGGTCATGGGTGACCCGTGAAGACACCCTTCCTCGATACGACATCACCAACGACTGTAGTCCTACTAGAGAAACCATTCACATGGATGTTTATGTCCTGAATCCCAGGACCAAGACCATTGTGGAGGGTGATCCTATTGCAGAGAGCTCATCGGCCCTCTACGCGAGCACTTTCCTGCAGAGAATCACTGACAAGACCAAAGGCAGGCTGTAGGACTAGGATCTGTTGTCCAGATGCAACTTTACTAGCAAGTGGGCTTGGGCTTACAGGGTTTTCCACACATGCAACCAATTTGGGGATGAGCTGTGGCACATTGGTCTGTTCGAGGCGGTGTGGACATCACAGTTCCACTTCAGTCGGCGACCTGAGCTTAGACCGGAGCTGTTCACTCGGTGGTCCCCTGACACCAACACATTCCATCTTCACCATGGGGATGTCGTAACTAGTCTCTGGGACATCCACTGCATCAGAGGCAGCCCTTTGTAGAGCCATCAATACGACAAGTTCCTCCCTCCAATGAATATCTAGGGTGACAGGTCTCAAACTCCCATAATGGCGTGGCACCTACTAGAGTTGGACAAGGAGAGGCTGAAGGTAAAGGACATCCTGAAGGACATTTCCAACAAGGACTAGTTCAGCCTGTTCTTGGAGAAGGACCCAGAGGTCAAGATTCCAGGGTGGGGAAATCAGTGTCCAACCGCGGTTTAGAGGAGCAAGAGAAGATCCTATGGGAGGATCTTGGAAGTGGGGCAATACCAATCATGGGGATACAGCATCAACGAAGCCCGTGAACCAAATTTCTGGTACACTGGATTCCTCACCACATTCTCGAGAAGATGGATCTTGTTGGTGCGGGACGTAAAGATGTGCGTTCGTCCAATGACTCTGGTGATGGCGGGAATCATGGCTGCCCATAAGAGGTTCAACCTGGGGGTCCCGTGCTAGCCCGGTTGTATGCCATCTTAGGGAACATCTCAAGAGGGGGATCACCTAGGAGAGTATATGGCCCCTTATAGATCGTCCATGGCTGGGTTCCGGCTCACTGTGGCAGCTACACCTTCCTGAATGTCATCCGTCCTTCGAGAAATGCCATGTGACCCTCTCTGCTGAAAATCACTGGGGTCATGCCGATGACTCTTAATGAGGAGGGAGTAAGAATCAGGATTGGTAACCATGAAAAATTTTCCTTCGTCCCATTCCCCACCCCAACCGGTCTGTTGATAGATGATGTTAAAGGCTCGCTGGAGCAGAATGATTACTTCTAGAGCATCAAAGGCGGGGTGCTAGTGTCCCAGATTGATGGGAAGATTTTCTGTGAGCCTTATGTGCCATCCAGGTTTTCCAAACAGTTCGGATGCCTCTAGAAAATGCTGAAGAGAGTTTACATAGATGTCTGAGAGGAGAATCATCCATGTGTTCTTTGTCATATGTGGCTGATGTTCACAACCTACGGATCTGACGAAATCATTACTTTTCCTCCCACCGGAGGCGACGCGTGCCTCTCAACTGAGTATGCTAAACATTGGACCATAAAATACCCTGAGGGGAATCTGCGAAAGCATGTCTAGAAACTCAAGGTTGTCAGTGTAGAACCTCGATGTCGAGAGAGTAGGCGGGGTGCCTCTAGGAGAGGATAACCAGAAGCTCCCCAGGCAGCGGGGCCTGCACTGGCCTGGACCTCAGAGGCGAGTTCATTGCATGGCACGGCCGCACTCTCATTTCTTGGAGAAGGAGGGACCCACAGAGCATCCAAAAAACTACCTGGGAAGAAAATAAGATATTTGTTTCAACCTTCCCAGGACGCCGTCTTCCCTGCGCTGTGGTCAGCCTGGATAACCGTACGACATTCAATGTGTATGGAATCCCTCTGGTAGAAAATAATGCGAGAAGGGATCCAACTGCTGAAAGTCAGGCTTGTTCAGATCACTGATAGAGTGGAATTCCACCGGCGCCATGCATACCTGATGTCCATGGATGCATACGCACGCCAATGAGGTCGGCGTGTGGAGCCACCTCTCTTGGTAAAGGTGTTTCTCATCCAGGAGCATGATCTGGAGAGGATGTTGTTGGGGGAAGATGACGGTGATGAATCGAAGGGTGAAGGAATAGGAGAGTGGGATGAAGGTGATGGAGAGGGAGAATGAGAGGGAGAAGGGGAGTCTGAAGGTGAATTGGTCGTAAGGGGAGTCCCACCAAGGGAGTCTCCGTGAAAGTGGCGAGATCGTCATCTCCGACATGGATGTAACCAAACTGCTCGAAGTAAGCTCCATACCTAATCTAATCCTATGTTATATTTCCTTTGAAATCCATTAATCCATTTTTTCTCTCTTATATAGGAGCATATCGACACTGACTAAGCTTCTACAGCCAAATGAGGGGATGAAGCGTCAATAGGGAAAGGTGGGGCACCGACGCTCATTATCGAGCTAACAAGTGTTGAGGGATCCCCCACCATAACAGCTCCTATCAGGGCCAGAGCACCAGAGGCTGATTCCTTGGGTTCCTGTAAGTTCCTTTCTTCGACACTTGTACTCACTGTTGGAGGACTCAACTGATCAGGGTGCTCCTTGTCTGTACAGTGATCACGACGTTGGAGGCTCGTCGGGCTGCTTAGTCCGGGCCATTTGTTATCATTCCAATGGAAAACGTACCGCCCCTTCCAAAACATTTCCCCCATACATTGTTGGATTCGGAAATTTTTGAGCCAGGAGTGGCAGACACTAGTGGTGTTGCTGGCGGGGAAGGGTCAGAAATCAACGAGAGAACTACCAGTACTGAGGGGAGAGAGGAGGGTCACCCAGATACTGAGGAGCCTATTCCCCTATAAGAACGCTCTGAGGAAGACCCTGATTCTTCCCTGTTGGATATCATCCCTATATACTGGACCACTGATCCTGCTGAATTTGACGATTCAGTTTTGGAAGCGGCCAAGGAGAGTCGGATGACACGACACAAGGGATAGAAGTGCATCCGGTGTTTTCTCAATCAGCCCCAGAGGGAATGGATGAAGCAGATGGGGTCCCTCCACACCTGGCTGCACTTCCTGTGTGCTGGAGGGGCGGATGATCAAAGTATTCATCTGACGGTCTGCGAGTACATGGCCGAGAAGATGCGGTAGGGCAGTCGGCGCACCGACGTCATTCAGTGTCCGGAGAATTTGGGGAGTACCCGGGCATTTCTGAGGGCGAAGAAGGAGGTCTGGCACCTCAAAGAATAGGTGAAGGAGCAGGAGTTATTCATTGCAAAGTGGTCTGATCTTGTGGAGTAGTTGAGGGCCCGGTTGGAGGATTCTGAAGATCAACTCATAGAATCGAGTCATCAGGTGACTGAGCTCCAAGCTGAATAGCAACAGGCACATGCCAGGGCCAACGAACCACACTTCACAACTGCTGGTGAAGAAAGAGTTCTCAGGGGATGGGTGGCATTCCTAGAGGCCACCAGCCAAAAGGTGGTGGCGTTGGAGAGGTCTATCCTGGAATCCATCCCTTAGGGGCCCTCTTTTTTCCAAACCCATACACTTGTCCCAATTTACTGCTTTTTGTTCATTCAAACTGTATGTATAGAAAAACTTACCTACTTTCCCCTTTTCTTAACATAATCATCCCTTTGTCTTAACATTCTCACCCATAATCCCAAAATAAATATCAATCTATCCCTAAGCTCATTTGGGCCGTGAAAAACAAAGGAGGCTCGTACTACCACTTCGTTTGATTCTAGGAATGTCAAATAGGATTTGGGCATTTGAAATTCGAACATGGATTCCCGAGGAGACGAGGGAGGGCCAACCAAAGGCAGAGGACCTCAGACCGATTGATGTATCGTCTTCCCAACGTGCTCCAGTGCACGACCGAGGCAATGCCAGAGGAATTGGAATCAATCCGAACATAGGGAGATGAAAAAGGTGAATCACGTTACCGAAATTCAGAACACTATGGGAGGGGCATGATGATGGAGGATAGCTATTGACCGTGTCAGAAAAGCAACATCCATATCACATTAGCCTGAAATGGGGACAACAAATGAGGGTAGACCACTGAACATGTTCGCAACATGGGGCCTAACTCAAATATCGTAGATCAGTATTCTGGAACATTGTCCCAGGATGGAAGGCATACCATAGGTCAAGACACCATACTGTTAGGGGGTCCCTCCAAACATGAACAGTCATCAGGAACGTTGGGCCAGGACAAAAGGTGGACCATAGGTCGAGCATCCATATTGTTAGGGGATCCCTCCAAACATGACCAGTCTTCTGGAACGTTGGCCCAGGATAGCAGGCGGACCATAGGTCGAGCATCTATACTATTAGGGGGTCCCTTTAAACGTGAAAGAGGATGAAGAACCTAATAAAGGGGCACACAAAGTGTGGAAAGAAAAGTGGTGGTCTGTTTGCACGGAATCCAAAACTCCCAATATTATGCCACCGTGGTGGAAGTACATTAGGGGGGGAACATGAATCTCTCATGGATCATTCCTAATATCAGAGAGGACCTCTCTGGTGAGGGAACTGTTTCTTCCCAAATGTCATTTTGGGGCATCCCGAAATAGTTCGGGGAAAATTACACAATTCCCCGAGAAGTCAGGCCATGGGACCAACAATGAAGCGGGGATGTAATTTTGATTTCTAGGGCTGGACCCGAGACGAAGTGTTTGGGAATTCTTATGTATCCCATAAGAATGGGAATCAAGCCACATATAGTTCTAGAAAGGGTCTTAGTTTAAGGTCATAGAACTCAGACCAGGGATGAGTAAAGAGAGTAGGAGGCACATGGTAAGGTGGTTACGAATCCTGACGTGAATGAGGATAGAATCCCTACATACCATTTTTTCCCTAGGGATGTGTTCTGGTCAAGGGACCGAACTTGAAAGTTTGGCTGGGCCAGCGGGGAAGTGCCCGGGCACTCCTACGATTCTCATAAGGATGACAATCAATCCATACGTAGTTCTTGAAAAGTGACACGACATGGTAAGGTACCATTGCAAATGATTAAAGGGGTGTGCGGGTCTAACCCTCTTACAAAAAGAAGAGGTATTTGATGTATCTTGTTTGTCCTTTAATGTGAATGGTTTTTCTTTTGTGGAGCAACCGGCCTAGGATAGAAATTCTTGGCATCACCACAATAATCAAGTCGTACATGGGAATTGTCAAATGGTATGGTAAATGACTAATACCCAACGTGATTCCCTCTATGATGAGGTCATCACAATGTAGTGTTGTTTTTCATTGTGCAGCTGGGACGATATCATCACAGTTTATGGTCAATTGGTAGGACCAACCAGCTTAGATTAAGTTCATATGGCTTGGACCTAGGGGAATACACACGACGCGACAATGCATACCCCGTGTGGATGATGACATAATCCCACACCATCACCGTTAGCGATTCCGGGAGAGAGGCCTCAGTCCAAGGGCCCGACAAGGGTCTGTGGATAAGGGGTAGAGGACATTAGACTCTAGCTGAGCTGGGCCCGGAATTTCATGTCCAGGTGACCCCACATATCTCACAAGGATGAGGGTCATGTTGAGCATGCCTCTTTGAGAATATCCCATCCTATAGTCTTAGCACCCGAATCGTAGGATCCCCGAGAGACGTCGTATTGTAGCTTTGTATACCTAACGTGTGGAGGTGCACAGAGGGTTAGTGCAAAGAGTGTCGAGATTCCACCTGGACATGATGGGGTGGAACATAATGTGAATCTTGCAACAAACATTTAGGCCCTGAAGGGGTTGTCATGACGACGGAGGATTATTGCTGACCATGTTCGCAGCATAGCATCTTGTCGTGTTAGCCTGAAATATGGAAAAACAAATGAGCATTGACCGCTGACCATGTTCACAATGTGGGATTTGTATCAATTTGATGTTCGATACCCTCGAGGGCATTGGCACATAATGGTAAGTGATCCCTTAGGTGTTGTATCCATGCCATTTTTTGGGGGCCCCACCAGGTGTGAAAGATAACGGGGGCCCAAATGAAGGGGAACACGATGCTTGAAAAGTGGACGGAACTTTCCTAAGTGGAATCTGACACTCCAGGTCCTAGACCAGAGTACTTTGAACACATTAGTGTACCACTAGAAAGGGTCAAGGCCCCAATTTGAGAGAGGCCAAAAGATGGCGGGTTCCTAGGAGAAGGGGGAATGGTGCCAAAAACCCTAGACCACACCTATATATCTCCCTCATGGAGAGGGACATGCCAAGAGTAGAGACACAAATCATGACGTACATGGACATTACATTACTTTTTCAGAATACTTAATACATAACAAGAACCAACACTCAAGGACCGTAATAGTTTAGTGTCTTTGGAAACTCGGAACATACTCTTCTAATCGCGGTGAAAGATCTTCAACATCTCCCATAAAGATATTCCCTTTTTTTCGTACCTAAAAGATTTCATTAAATCTTGGGGAATAGTAAACCTATAAAAGGGTGGGGTCATATGTTCAGTAATGGTATGAATGGAGAAAATAAAACAAATCATATACATTTGACCATAAAAACATGAACATAATTTTTAAACATCAAGATCTTGAGCAATGACATAAAACATGGCAGTACGTAAGGCATAGATCATAAAGAAACATTAATCCTGATAAAATAACATGGGAATAAAAAATTTAATTATGGAAACCATTAAGCACATGTTATGATTTCCATAGTAGCCAAGGCATTGCTGCCAATACCATCATAGTGGACAAAGTCCCTTTCTGAATCGAGTTCACTCCTCGTTCCAGTCCTGTATCACTGAACCAGATTAACTTACCGTTCCATCCATGTCTATCTCATGAGATATAAATCATTACACAATGCATTGGATGGAGATATAGGTCCCACCCATTTCATAATTAAATCATTATTACTTGTTCTACAACATAAACACATATCATTCATCATAACCCAAAGAAT
The DNA here is from genome assembly GCA_963277665.1 of Viscum album. Lineage (NCBI taxonomy): Eukaryota > Viridiplantae > Streptophyta > Magnoliopsida > Santalales > Viscaceae > Viscum > Viscum album. Next base: position 1,508,763,772 of record OY728158.1, read on the forward strand.
AAAAATGGGTTTGTTAAACTTCATCCCATCATAACATAATCAATATAAAACAAATGGATATAGTTCCATCATAAGAAAAGTGAAACCATGTAAATCCTAGAGATATTATACTTGAAACATACACATATGAAATAATTTCTTCTTAGATATAAAATGGTTTTGATAAAACACTTGAAAATAATTCTTGAGGAAAATATCATTTCTTCTAAAAAATCATTTTCTTTTTAAAAAATTCCATGAAATTTTAAAATAAAAGGATTTTTTTTGAAAATAGTCATGAAATATGGTAGAATAAGCTTCATAAAAATAATGTGTTATTAAAACCGTAAAAATCTGTTCATACCGTATAAGTTAAAAAAACATTCTTCTTGTACTTTTGCCGGAAAAGTCAAAAAGTACCTTGTATGGTAAACAAAAGAAATATTCCTTCAATACATTGTGGTAAAAGTAAAAAAGTGTAAAAATGAATTTAAAAATACATGGAAGAAAAGTAAACATTTTATGATAACATTTTGAGAACGTATGGACATGGATAATAAACATAACCCCAGTAAATACTTACGAATAAACAATCTCGGATAAGAATGAGATTGTAATAATTAACCCTTAACTTATGTATGATATGATTCATATGTATCCAAACGTCCTGTATAATGATTTAAATAATGTCATTGAATTATTATGGAATGATTTCATATATTGTTCACTTATTACTTTATATTACCCATTCTTTTGTAAATTACACTTTAAAGCATCATTTTTGGTAAAATCATTCCATTTATTATACATGTTTCAATTTTTTGTTCTTAATATTATTACTCATATACTGATTTATGTAATTCCAGAATGTAAAACATTATTTATATATAATTTATATTCAGTATATAAATATATATGATATATTGATAAATGGAATTAAATACACCATTCATGGAGACGGTAGGTCGTACGTACACATGAATGTTGTTTTCGTTCCTTTATTGGATTGAATGGATTTAAGTAAATAAAACATATATGTCCATATATCTAGAATCATTATTATGTAATATGTTTCTTTATTAATTATTATTTATATACTTTATAATCATACTTGAATGGTTACTCATGGAAAATGAATCTCATCGCATTGGTGGAGACGGTAGTCCGTACGTACGCACGAGCGATGATATTGTTACCATAATTATTGAGTAGAATTGTAGTGAATGATATAATATCTCAGAATTAGTATCATTTCATAATAACCACATATAGTTATTCTTTACACCATTATACACATCCATGTAAGGTGGTGGTGGGAAAACAGATTACACCACGGCGTGGAGATGGTATTCCGTACGTACGCACGCGCGGTGATTTCGTTTCCCGTAGGATGGATAGAAAGTGAAATCAGGTTGATTCATATTAATAATAATATATAAGTATATTAGTGATACTGATTTTATTAAATTATGATGAAAAAAATAAACAGGATGAAGTAGAAGAAAAAATAATTTGGAAAGAATCGGTAATGGATATTACCTCTTCTTTGACGTGCCTCTTCTTAAGCTCCACTCAAGGCACTAGAGTTGGCCTTTTGAGGAGACCGAAACCTCTATAATACTTCTAGGGAAGTTTATAAGGGACATGGGCAGGGTTTGGCCGAGCTTGAAGGCTCAAAATCGTGTAAATAGAAGAGGGATGAGGTGCCCTTTTATAAGGGAGGAGAGGGGCACCTTAGGAAAAAATTAAAATATTATTTTATAATAAAGTAATATTCGGTTTATAATAGCTCTTAATTGATTTATTTAGAAGATAATGTGGGTATGGTTTTAAATACTATCAACCAATAGGTTTTAGACGAGTTTAGGTTACTATTTGAACCTTATCATTTATATTTAACTCTAAGTTAAATAATTTAACTTTTACCGTGTCTTCTTGTTTTCTTACACTATATGGATAATATACTTACTATAACAAGCCAAAATAACCCCAAGTGGTTCATTATTAATATATATTACCTTATCAAAGTCATTGGCCGAAACATAGATTTTTAGGAACAGAATAACAAATAATAATATAATATTTGTTTACAAAACTATTTTTCTCAATTTTCACACTATTTGGTAATTGATTTTTGTGAAACTCATAACAGTATAATTAGTTAGAAAAAAGATAATAAAATCAATACTAACATGTCATATTATCCTAAAAAACTATTGTAATTTATAAAAAGGCTCAAATTACATTCATTTAGGTATTTATAACATCAATTATGTTAATATTTCATTAATAAGGTAATTAGTGCATCACAATTGTGTCATAAATAAATTGAATTAATTAATGTCTAAAAATTATAAATAAAATATAATTATGTAGGAAATATTTTTATCTTTCTAAATGAATATTTATAGTCGAATTTATCTTATGTATAACCCTATATTAAAAATGTTTTAGTTATTAAACATTGATTTTAACTCTTTTAACTCTTCTTTAAATTAAATAATAATAAATGTCCTAATCTAATCCATGTGGACCTAAATGATAATATTATATTCCTAAGGTTGTTTATAGTTGAATTATACTTATCCAATATAATTAGGACATGTGTTAGGGTAATAATAATATCATTTTTACCCTTAATTACCCTGTTTACTTTTAACCGTGGTAAATAAAAGTAAAAAGTTACTATTCACCAAAAATTATTATTATCTTATTGAACCACATTATACTACTTGATGTTAACCATTTATCTCGAATATTTGAAACTCCAATCACAGAAGCAGTAAAATTATGTTTTGTGTAAATTTTCAAATTCTCTTAGGAGGTGGGTAAAAGACTGTGAAAAGTTCAATAAAATTTTTATATATCTAAAATTACTATAAAATGAATCCAATGAATTACATTGAACATATATAGGTATTATGTATCATTTTTACCTAAAATAAATTTAAATAAAATAAATAATTATTTAAATAAAAAGTCAGTTTTTAAATAGTAACCTAGTGTTTTCACTATTCATTAAAAATTGAATGTTTTCAGGAAAATACCAAAAATTCACCCTACGCTAATTTTTCTATACCGAATCCAAAAATGAAGTGAATTTTGAAATATAAAATTTATAAAATTTCAAAAAGTGGGTATTAATATTCCTAACGACTAGTTCATAATAATATTATAATACTATCTCATTTAGTAAAACTCAGTATTGCGTACTACATACGCTATCGAGGAAGGTCTTGATTGCATGTAATGCAAGCCAAGTCAAGGCAGCATGTAGTGAATTATCTGTTTGGTGTTCCATATAACATAATCAAAACTTATTTCATTTAAAAATTAAATAGAATGTATACATAATGTTGTGTAGAACAATTTCCACCAAACGAACTTGAAATTGTGTGAAACACAATCCAAGAATAGTGTTGCGTATACTGCAAGCTAATACAATGTTGCGTATATTACAAGCTAATCTTGGTGTAGTGTATAATAGAAGACATCAATGAAATTAAAAATAATAAATCTCATAAAATCTTGGGGTGTTACATTCTACCCCCCTTAAAATGAATTTCGCCCTCGAAATTCGTCGGGGATAGAAATGGTTTTCTACTTGAAAGTTTCATTCATAGAAACCCACATCGTAAAAAGGAATACCAAAACTGAACATTAAAAACCAAATTATGAAATGCAACATTTACCCAAATTAACTAATCACTGAGTTTCCATAGAGGAGAACATAGGTGAAAATATGGATATGGAAGAGAAATCTAACCATCAAGTTCTGAAAGGGAGTGGTAGAGAACATGGATATGAAAAATCCAACAATCACAAAGCCATAAAATTGTGATGATCTAAGGTTCCATCTGATTCATCATATATAAGAGCACTGGGACAACATTTTTTGTTTTCAATATCATTTCCCTAATATTGAATAATTATTGAATTAAAAGAAATACTTACTTTATTTTGGTACAATCTCATCATTATTCGTGCCTTGAATAATTTACACTTCATCTCTTAAAGAAATAAAGTTGAATTTTTCATTCTTGATTTGTTAGCAGATCATGTGATAGAATGATAGGTCATTCCATCTGTTTATATCGCAAAATGTTTAGCACAATTTATTAAATATACATAAGTCCATCTATGATGAGATTAATCGTATATGGTTTCTAAAATGGACTTATAATTCATCTATCATAGCGATTAATAAAATAAAACCAATTTCAACTAACCAGGGACTTCTTGTAGGATAGTGATAGGTGATTAAGGCATGTGGCACTTCGGTTGTGGGTTCGATTCCTGCATCCTTGTCCGACGCGACGGGTTGTCGCCCGTCCTACAGGTTGTCCTTTTTCTAAAACTATACTATTATAACATTCCAAAAATAATATCGAAAAAAAGTTATACCCTTAAATAATACTATATGATGTCCAACATAAACCATTCCAATCTTTAGGCTTATCCAAAATACATCTATCCAATCTCATAGTATAAAGAAAACGATTATTTGAAACGTCACAAAACAAGCATGTGAATACCATCATTTATCCCCCATATATCATACGATATATCTTGTTGGTCACATTCCATACATGTGAATACCGTAATCATATATTTTTTTGAAACATGAATTACCATAGAACCTTAGTGAAAACATGAGTGCTGTCTAAAGTTAACACTTTCCACTTACCAAAATCCTAAAATTTATATATACTCAAACAATGATATCACTTTGTCTTTATATCAGTCATGAGATCATTAATACTATCAAACATCACCTTATCTCCTTATCTATTCACTATGCACGTATCATCTACCTTCCAAAAATATTTGAATAACCTTTCATGGTTACTGGCACCATTCATCATATACTTCCAAAAACTCATGGAAATACAACAGTGTAACAATCCATATATTTTTCTTTATTCCATGGTACCATACATTATTCTTTATAAACATACAATCATTCCACTACCTTCTTAAACCACTGACTAAGATTCATCATTTTTTTCATCTCATATATCACTTGTAGTCTCTTAATCATCATCAACATAAATACTACCCATATGACCATGCTGATTCTCTTCATGATTTTTCCCTTAGGGAATTGGGTTGCATAATGCCTATACATTCCACATTTAAAACATTTAACCATTTTTAATGTCTTGGAAATACCATTATCCTTGTCCATGGTGTAAACTGATCCTTTTCCTTTACAATTAATGGATTTGTGTCCTTCTTTTCCACACCCAAACCATCTTCCAATTCCTTTGAAACATTCTCCCAGATGCCTCTTACCACATGATTTACATGATGGAAATTGAACTTTCTTTCCTCTATGATCATCATGAAAGTCCATCTTTCTCTTATTAGCTGAGTCAGGAAACATACCAAAGTTGAGATTATTGATCATATTATTAGATTTCTGATTAGGCATAACAATGATTTTTGGACTTCCAAATCCCATTTCATTTGGTTTCTCATGAAGAATATCATTCCATTGTCCATCATATCCTCCATTATCGTGAATCTTCCTATTTCCAGCCATTTTCTAAAATCCAAAAATAATAGTGTGAGAGGAAAAAATATACTAGGAAAAAAATATAATCGAGGGGAGTAATTTCAATATATAACATCTTAGGTTTAATCATAGGTTATTCACAATCGTTATCATAATTCTAGGACTATAACTACACTTAAAAATAACCTTAGTAATATCCCTAGACATACCATAGAAATATCTCTAGAGATCTCGCTAATTTTTTCGCATCCTAGTTTCCAAAGGTTTACTAAACCTTTCCTCTGATACCAACTGTAGAGACCCAAAGCATGGTGTACATTGACATTACATTACTTTTGCGGAATACTTAATACATAACAAGAAGCAACACTCAAGGACCATAATAGTTTAGTGTCTTTGGAAACTCGGAACATAGTCTTCTAATCGTGGTGAATGATCTTCAACGTCTCCCATAAAGATCTTCCCCTTTTTGTTTTCTTACCTAAAACCTTTACTTAAATCTTGGGGAAAAGAAAACATATAAAAGGGTGAGCTCAAATGCTCTTTAAAGGCAAGCATGTAGAAAATAAAACATATCATATACATTTGAACTTAAAACATGAAAATAAGGTTTAAACATCACGATTTTGAGCAATGACATAATACATGACAGTACGTAAGGCATATATCATAAAGAAACATTAACCCTGATAAAATAGCATGGTAATAAAACATGTAATTTGGAAATCATTAATCACATGTTATGATTTCCATAGTTTCCAAGGCATTTCTGCCAAGACCATCTTAGTGGAAAAAGTCCCTTTTTAAATCAAGTTCAAACCTCATTTCAGTCCTGTATAACTGAAGCAGATTAACTTAACATTCCAGCAATGCCTATCACATGAGATATAAAACAATACCCAATGCATTGGAGGGAGATATAGGTCCCACCCATCTCAAAATGATATCATTCTTACTTGTGAAAAGAAAATTATTTTTTAAGAAGAAATGATATTTTCATCAAGAATTCTTTTCAAGTTTTTTATAAAAACCATTTTTCATCTAAGATGACATTATTTAACTTATACGGCATGAACAAATATTTACAGTTTTCATAAAACATTATTTTCCTGAAGCTTATTCCACCAGATTTCATGACTATTTTCAAAAAAATCCTTTTGATTTAAAATTTGATGGCATTTTGTAAAAAGAAAATGATTTTTAAGAAGAAATGATATTTTCCTCAAGAATTCTTTTCAAGTGTTTTATCAAAACAATTTTCCAAGTAAGATGACATTCTTTCATATGTGTATGTTTCAAGTATAACATCAATATGATTTACATGGTTTCACTTTTCTTATGATGATACAATATCCATTTGTTTTATATGGATTATGTTGTGATGGGAATTTGTTAACGAAACCCATTTTTTCTTCAATGGGTTATGATGAATGATTTATGTTTATGTTGTGGAACAAGTAAGAATGATTTCATTATGAGATGGGTGGAACCTATATCTCCCTCTAATGCATTGGGTAAATATTTATATCTCTTGAGATAGACATGGCTGGAACTGTAAGTTAATCCGGTTCAGTGATATAGGGCTGGAATAATGAGTGAACTCAATTCAGAAAGCGACATTGTCCACTAAGATGGTCTTGGCAGCAATGCCATGGCTACATTGGAAATCATAACATGTGGTTAATGGCTGCCACTATTACATGTTTTATTCCCATGCTATTTTATCAGGATTAATGTTTCTTTATGATTTATGCCTTACGTACTTCCATGTTTTATGTCATTGCTCATGATCTTGATTTTTGATCATTATTCTCATGTTTTTAAGTTCAAATGTATATGATTTGTTTTATTTTCTCCATGCTTACCCTTAATGAGCATTTGAGCTCACCCTTTTATATGTTTTCTTTTCCCCAGGATTTAAAGAAAGGTTTTAGGTAAGAAAACAAAAATGGTAAGATCTTTATGGGAGATGATGAAGATGCTTCACAACGATTAGAATATTATGTTCCGAGTTTCCAAAGACACTAAAATATTACAGTCTTTTTGTGTCTGTTTTTGTTATGTATTAAGTATTCTGCAAAAGTAATGTAATGTCCATGTATATAAAAATGGATTTCATAAATATCATCCCATCATAACATAATCCATATAAAACAAATGGACATTGTTTCATCATAAGAAATGTGAAACCATGTAAATCATAGAGATATTATACTTGAAACATACACATATGAAAAAATTTCATCTTAGATGGAAATGGTTTTGATAAAACACATGAAAAGAATTATTGAGGAAAATATAATTTCTTCGTAAAAATCATTTTTTTTCACAAAATTCCATGTAATTTTAAAAGAAAGGGATTTTTTTGAAAATAGTCATGAAATCTGGTAGAATAAGATTAATGAAAATAAGGTGTTATGAAAACCGTAAAAATCCATTCACGCCGTATAAGTTAAAAAAACATTATTCTCATACATTTTCCGGAAAAGTAAAAAAGTACATCGTATGGTAAACAAAAAAAGATTCCATCCATACGATGTGGTAAAAGAAAAATATGGTAAAAATGAATTTAAACATACGTGGAAGAAAATTAAACATTTTATGAAAACATTTTGAGAACATATGGACATGGATAATAAACATAACCCTAGTAAATACTTACGAATAAAAAATATCGGATAAGAATGAGATTGTAATAATTATCCCTTACCTTATGTCTGATATGATTCGTATGTATCTGAACCTCCTGTATAATGATTTAAATAATTTCATTGAATTATTACAAAATAATATCATATATGGTTCAATTTTTACTTTATATTAACTGTTCTGTTGTAAATTCCATTTTAAAGCAGCGTTTTGGGTAAAATCGTTTCATTTATTGTACGTGTTTGGATTTTCTGTTCTTGATATTATTACTCGTATCCTGATTTAATTAATTCTAGAATGTAAAACATGATTTATATATAATATATATTCAGTATATAAATATATACGACAGATCGATAAATGGAATCAAATAAACCGTTCATGGAGACGGTAGGCCATATGTACGTATGAACGTTGTTTTCATTTCCTAATTGAATTGAATGGAATTAAGAAAATGAAACATATATGTAAATAAATCCAGTATCATTATTATGTAATATCTTTCATTATTATTTAATATTTATATACTTTATAATCATACTTGAATGGATAATCATGGAAAATGAATCTCATCACGTTCGTGGAGACGGAAGTCCGTACGTACGCACGAGCGATGATATCATTACCATAATTATTGAGTAGAATTGGAGTGAATGATATAATATCTCAGAATTATTATCATGTCATAATAACCATATATAGTTATTATTTACACCATTATACCCATCCATGTAAGGTGGTGGTGGAAAAACAGATTACACCACGGCGTGGAGACAGTATTCCCTACGTACAGACGCGCGATGATTTCATTTTCCGTAGGATGGATAGAAGGTGAAATCGGGTTATTTAATATTTATAATAACATATTAGTATATGAGTGATACTGATGTTATTAATTTATGATGAAAAAAATACAGAAGAAGAAGTAGAAGAATAAATAAATTGGAAAGAATCGGTAAAGGATATTACCTCTTCTTTGATGTGCCTCTTTTTAACCTCTTCTTAAGGCACTAGAGTTGGTATTTTGAGGATACCAGAACCACTATAATGTTTCTAGGTAATTTTATAAGAGAAATGGTCTGGTTTTGGCCGATATTGATGGCTCAAAATTGTGTAATGAGAAGAGGGAGGAGGTGCCCTTTTATAAGGGTGGAGAGGGGAAAGTTAGGAAAAACTGAAAATATTATTTTATAATAAAGTCATATTCGGTTTATAATAGCTCTGAATTGATTTATTTTGAAGCTAATGTGGGTATGGGTCGAAATCCTCTCAACCAATTGGTTTTAGAAAAGTTTAGGTTACTAATTTAACCTTATCATTTAGATTTAACTCTTAGTTAAATAATATAACTTTTACCGTGTCTTCTTGTTTTCTTACACTCTATGGTTAATAAACATACGATAATAAGCCAAACGATCATCAAGTAGTTCATTATTAATATAAATAACCTTATATAAGTAATTTGGAAGAACCTTATATTTTCAGAAACAAAATAACATTTAATAATATAATATTTTTTAAAAAAAAATATTTTATGTCGATTTTGACACTATTTGGTAATTGATTTTTCAGAAAATCATAACAGAATGATTAGTTATAAAAAAGATAATTAAATCAATAATAACATGTCATATGAACCTAAAAAATAATTTTAATTTTTAAAAAGTCTCAAATTACATTCATTTGGGTATTTATAACATAAATTAAGTTAATATTTTATTAATAAGGTAATTACTGCATCATCATTGTGTCATAAATAAATTAAATTAAATAATGTCTAAAAATTATAAAAAAATAACAATATGTAGGAAATATTTTTATCTTTCTAATGAATTTTTATAGTCGAATTTATCTAATGTATAACCCTATATTAAAAATGTTTTAGTTATTAAACGTTGATTTTAACTCTTTTAAATCTTATTTGATTTAAATAATAATAAATGTCCTAATGTAATCCAAGTGGACCTAAATGATAATATTATATTTCTAAGGTTGTTTTTGGTCCAATTATACTTATCCAATAGAATTAGGACATGTGTTAGGGTAATAATAACATCATTTTTACCCTTAGTTACCCTATTTACTTTTAACCGTGGTAAATAATAGTAAAAAGATACTATTCACCAAAAAATTATTTTTATCATATTGAACCACATTTTACTCCTTGATGTTAACTGTGTCTCTCGAATTTCTGAAATTTCACTCACAGAAGCGGTAAAATTAAGTTTTGTGTAAATTTTCAAATTCTCCTAGGAGGTGGGAAAAATACAGTGAAAAGTTCCATAAAATTTTTATATATCTAAAATTATTATAAAATGAATATAATGAATTAGATTGAACATATATAGGTATTATTTATCAATTTTAATCTAAGATAAATTTAAATAAAATAAATAATTATTTAAATAAAAATTCCGTTTTTAAATAGTAACCCAGTGTTTTCACTACTCATAAAAAATTGAATGTTTTCAGAAAAATAACAAAAATTCACCCTTGGCTAATTTCGATATTCCGAATCCAAAACTGAAGTCCATTTTGAAAGATAAAATTTATAATATTTCAAAAAATGGGTATTACTATTCCTAACGACAAGGTTATAATAATATTATAATTATATCTCGTTTAGTGAAACTCGGTGTTGCATACTACACACCCTATCAAGGAAGGTCTTGATAGAATGTAATGAAAGCCATGTCAAGGCTTCATGTTGTGAGAGCTTTGTTTGGTGTTACATATAACATAATCAAAACTTATTTCATTTAAACATTAAACAGAATCTATACATAATGTTGTGTGGAATAATTTCCACAAAACGAACTTGAAATTGTGTATAACACGAGCCGAGAATAGTGTTGTGTATATTTCAAGCTAATACTGTGTTGTGTATAGTAAAATATAATCTTGGTTTAGTGTAAAATAGAAGACATTAAAGAAAATAAAAATAATATATCTCATAAAATCTTGGGGTGTTACACCAAGAGGCCGAGGTGACCGAGAGATCGTGGGATCTCTTAAGAGATGGGGCTGGACCTGAAATCTAGGTGTTCAGGTGGTCCTATGTATCCCATAAGAATGGGAATGAAGACACACGTAGTTCTAGAAACACAGTTTAACGTCTTGTAGGACGATGAGAGGCATCTCATCCGGGGATGTTTATGGGACAGCGAGCAATACGACATGAATGAGGACATAATCCCACACCACACCAGACAATCCAGAGAGTACTGGGGCTAGAGACCAAGAAGGCCAAAGGGAATGGGGGTGGGCCTTGGTCAAGAAGGCATGACTAGATTGAAGTTTAACATCATGCGGGATGAGTGTGCAGTTTAAGGTCATGCAGGACCACAGGGGACCGAATGTAGGACCAAACGCAGTTTGAGGTCATGTAGGACCAAATGCAGTTTACGGTCATGCAGGACCCGATGCAGTTTAGGGTCATGCGGGACCATAGGGGCTCGAATGTAGGACCAAATGCAGTTTAAGGTCATGCATGACCAAATGCAGTTTAGGTTCATGTAGGACATGATGCAGTTTAGGTTCATGCAGGACCACAAGGGCCCGAATGTAAGACCAAACACAGTTTAAGGTCATGCAGGACCAAATTAAGTTTAGGGTCATGCAGGACCCGATGTAGTTTAGGGTCATACGGGACCACAGGCTCAGGAAAATTACTGCTTGAGGAACTTGACATTGGTGGGAGGAGTTATAAACTCACCATCAATGGTTACCAGGGAGTATGCTCCATTGGGATAAACCTTATTAACAATGAATGACCCATTCCATTTGGGCTCCAACTTGGGTGGTTTCCTAACTGGGATCATTGGCTCTTTGAGGGTCAATACCAAGTCACCTTTCAGGAAAGAGTGGAGGTGAACCTTTTTGTTGAATGCTCAAGCCATCCTTCTCTGGTTCCTCTCTTGGTTGTGCAAGGCAGGAAGCCTATTATCTTCTAGTGCATCCAATTCTGATAAACGGATTTCAACCACCCTATATTGTGCTTTCTGGTCTTAGACTACTGTGCGCAATGAGGGAACTAAATCTGAATAGGTAGGACGACCTCTGTTACATACACCAGGGAATATGGGGTCACCTGGGTGGAATTATGGGTCGTCGTCCAAAAATCCTAGAGGGAATTGGGGAGCTTATTCGACCAAATTTTCTTGTTCTGACCTACCATTTTCTGCAAAATGTTATAGAGGGTTTTATTGAATGCCTCAATCATTCCATTTTCCTAAGCGTGATAGCGGGAGGTATGGTTGGAGCGAATGTTGTATGTGGCGTACAATTTATTCAGCTCGGCTGCTCTAAAGTTGGTGTCGTTATCAGTGATGATATTGTGAGGTACCCCAAATCTATAGATGATATTAGAACTAATGAATTCGACGATAGAATGGGACTTGAATTCCTTGGGCGAAATTGCCTCCGCCCACATGGAAAAGAAATATGTAGAGGCCAGGATAAATCAGCATTGGCGAGCCATTGCTGGTGGGTATGAACCCGTGACATCGAACCCCCAAATTGCAAAGGGCCAAGAGTACTTGGTGGTATGGAGAGTCTCCTGTGTCTAATGCACAAAGATAGCATGAACTTGGCATGCATGGCACCTCTTGGAGATCTCGATGCAGTCGTTGATCAGGGAGGGAAAAAATACACCAGTCTCCGAATTTGGTGAGACGGTTTGGACCCGGCCTGATGGGAACCACATGAACCAGCATGAACCTCTTGCATGACCTATGGAATATCTACTCCATGAAGGAAACAGAGGAGAAAAATATCAAATCCATGCTTATAGAGGATATGCTCAAGGATGGGACCGCTCTGAAGGGTAAACTGCATCGTGCGGTGTCGGATTCGCTTGCGCTCGGCCCTGTATGATGGGAGATTGTTATGTTGGAGGTATTCAACCAAGGGTGTCCCCCAATAAACAACTACTTTTATTACCGCATCTAAAGAACCCGGGGTTTTTGACGTAGGGGCACCAGCGGTAAAAAATATTATCTGCGGGTCGTCATCATCTTTTGTGGTGACGGGATCAATGACTCTCTAGTGCACCACGTGGATAATCAAATCATCTTGTTCGTGCTCTACAAGTGACCTGGCCACGCTGCCCAATGCATCTTCTTGACCGTTCTGTGACTGAGGGACATGGATAACCTCTGGCCGAGAAGGGAACTGGGCCATTAGCCAGAGAGTGCACTCTAACAACAGTACGAGCTCTGGATTCCTAACAACATAGTCTCCATTGACCTGCTTTATGACCAGCTCGGAATCCCATTTCACATGAAAATGGGGAACGTTGATCTCAAGGGACAGCTTGAGACCTGTAATGAGGGCATGATACACCACCTCGTTGTAATTGTATCCTTTAGAAAACAGAAATTATTATGGCAGAATAGCTTTCCCCAGGGTGATGAAGACGATAACAAAGCCCACTCTATTAAGCCAAAGATCATTGAGTCTCCAACTGGTGGGGCTCCGGGAGGCACCGTCAAAGTGCATCTTCCAACATGGGACAACTTTAACGATGGAGAGGACTGCCACGTCAGGAAAACTCAGATCCAAGGACTGGTCCATAGAGGTTGGATAGGCAGCAATAATATATTCCAATTCTTTCCCTTTGATGGCCTTCTGGGACACGAACCTGATGTAAAACTACTGGAGGATAACCACCCACAATGCTAGTCGGCTAGTCAACATGGGGAGAATCAAAATATACATCAGCGGGTCTACTCAGGAGACCAACTGTACCTCGTGGTGCTTCAGGTAATGTTACAGCTTCTTCATAGAAAATACAAGCTCCATATAACTTTTCTTGATGGGGGAGTATCTGGCCTCCATATCGAGGAGCATGCGGCTAAGGTAGTAGAGGTTATTCTTTGTCCCCTCGTTGTTCTTTTGGGTGAGAAGGGCACCGAGAGATTGTTACAGGGCGGTGACATAGAGAATCAGTGGCTTCCCAGAGATGGGTGGCATCAAGACCAAAGGATGGAGCAGATATTGCTTGATTTCCTCAAAGGTAGACCGGTACTCTTCATCCCATTCATAGGCAGAGCCTTTCTTCATGATCAGGGAAAAGGGCATACACTTTCTATCCAGATTCATGATGAATCAGCATATATAGGATAAGTGGCCTTAGAGACCTCGAAGCTCTTGAATATTTCTTGGGGGAGGAATCTGGCTGATGGCCTAGATCTTTTTTGGGTCGATCTCAATGCCTTGGTACCTAACAACAAATCCAAGAAACATCTTGTAGGTGACCTTGAAGGCACACTTCAATGGGTTCATCTTCAGGAGGAGGGAATGGAGGAATCCAAAAACTTTCTCAAGATCCTTGAGATAGTCCAGGCACTGGTGAAATTTGACCACCATATTATCCACATAGAACTCCACTACCATCCCGTGGATCAGTTTGAATATGAAATTCATGGCCGACTGATAGGTGGCACCCACATTCTTCAGGCCGAAGGCCATAACCTGGTAATAGAATGTACCTTGGGGAGCCCTGAATGCAGTAGAATTCTCATCCTTAGGGACCATCCAGATCTGATTATATCCAGAGTAACCATCCATGAAGGAGATGTATTGGAACCCCGCCGTAGCATCAATCAAAAAATCTATCACTAGATGGGAAAAATCATCCATCGGACAATGGCGGTTGAGATCACGGAAGTCGATGCAGACTCTCATCTGCCTATTTTTCTTCCTAAATGGAACGATTTAGGCTATCCACTTAGGGTACTGAACCTCCTTGATAAAATTAGCTTTGATAATCTTGTCAACATTGAACTCGACCATGCCACCGTGAGACGGATGCATCTTTCTGGGAGGCTGCTTGAACCCGCGATGGTTTGCAGGGAGACCGAGGCAGTGGACGGATACTTAAAGAGAAAATCCTAGCATCTCATCATAAGTTCAAGAAAAAAAATCATGGTGTTTTTTGAGTAATTCTACGTACCGGTTCTGCTCCTCGAGGGACATAGCGGTGCTGATAAATGTGGGAATCAGATAGGCCTCGCCTCCGAGGTTCACCTGTACCAACTCATCAACCATGGCTGAGATGCCTTCCTCAAAGTCAGGGGGAGAATCCTCTATATATTCTTCTCTATTTATGGAGGGATCCTCCACAGGGGAAGCTACTTCTGAGCTATCAAACCCTTATGGGTGACTACTACCCACTTGTGAGGCCGTGGTCATTTCATTGGGGCACTCTAGCGCCACTAAAACCATGGATATGAAGGCTGTCAACCCAATCCCATCTGGTCTTCGGCCCAAGGGGCCTTGCATGATAATATCAAATAAGTAGTGGTGCGTCACCTAGAGCCGAATAATCCTAACCTGGAGAAACAGACATGTGTGATGGACTTCCGTTGCCATGAGCCAGACGTCTCGATACCTGAAGGGAGTGGGAGGCTCCGAGATCACTAAATCCGGGTTTTTATAAGAATACAAAGTGATCCTCCAATGCCGCCAGGACCTAGGGGCGTGATTCCCCCTTGTACCGGAAATAAAAAAACACTGCCCCATATTAGGGGTTCTAGCCTCCTGCCAATGGATCGGGAAGACTTAGGCGTCATTCAGGCCTGTCCAGTGGGCAATTGTAGTGGCAACGGGCTTAACCTCACTTGACTGGACTTTCTTATCCTTTCTCTTGTAATAATCGACATCCAAGTAGCGGGATTCTCAAGAGGAGAAAGAAGCCGAATCACCCTGGAGTACGCCTACTTGACCATTATGGGAGTACTTGAGGAATTGTTGATATGATGAGGGGATGACCGTGTGCAGATGGAGCCATGGCCTACCCATCAATGCATTGTACACAATGTCCTGGATGACAACCTTGAATTTAGTACTGGCAACTAGGCCACAGAACTGGTTATTCAGGCGGATTTTGCTGACCGGGGTCTGTTCTGTCCTGTCATATCTCTGGATCCTTAAATCAAAGGGAGTCAGATCATACTCGTATAACCCTAGCTTCTGTAGTGTCCGTGTTAGGATTAGTTTGATCATGGAGCCTGTGTCAACGAGACAGCAGAAAACTTCCATGCCATTGAACTTTCTAGTGATATACAATGGGCGGATGTTCCCCGGTATGGGAGGGTCTTCATCTTCACCAGAAAACGAGATGACGACCTGACACTCAACAATCTCAACTGCTCTAGCATGGAAGGCTTCTGTCGCTGCTACCTCCGTCTTAAACTGGAGTGGGTTTCTTAAAGCCTCAGCAAGTGATTCACGCATGTCCGGCGATAGGAGAATGGCTTCAAGGATATAGAGACATGCTGGGATACTGTATAGGTGATTTAGAACATCATACTTTCTCACCAGGCATGAAAATCTGATTACACAAGGCCACTCTGCGACTGGACGCATGGCGGACCCTGCCGGTTGGGCCGTCGGCTGACTGGTACTGGGGACATCTAGCTGCTCACTAGTCAAGGATCAGAGAGTAGCTACTAGATGAGGAATGGGTGACTGAGATTGTCCTGTAGCAGGGAAAATCTGGTTGCAATACGGCTGAAGTGGCTCTACCTAATCCAGTAACACAAATGGTGGATGAGGAGGGCCAGCCGACACCAGATAAAATTGATGCGCATGTTGAGTTCTGCGCTGGACCTGCTGTCTGGTCTCAGAAGCATGCACGACCTGCCAGGAGGTGCCAAATGACGTGCCCTGGTGACCCTAATGGTCGTGGTTCCACCAACATTGGTGTTGGCAGGGGACATTGGGGTGGTTCGTCGGGCGCTCTCCCTCATCAGGAGTCATATGGGGATTTACCAACTCGATAGTGTTAACGGAAGTGTACCCTTGACTGTCACTTGAAAAATCATCCACCACTGGGAGTATTATTGGAGGGATGCCCATCCTTGTGGGAATGAAGTCTCCAAGAGTGAAGGAAGAAGATGGTATTGGCGGGGCATGCTGCTTCTTCTTGCACCGCTAATGCTTGTTTTTCTGGGAGGATGTCGGCTGAGATTATGACGCAGAATTGGTGGCCGCAGCTTTTAAAGGCTCTGGTTGATTCAGGGGTGCAAGGATAATTCCATGGGTGTAGGTGACCCTCCTACAAGCCATCCAGTCGTTATACTTCTGGGACCCACAGTCAGGAACCTCCTGCCACACGCCTCAGTCATCGCTACTACTATCTGATCTGACAATGACACCTGCCACTTGTGCCGGGGCAGGGCCCAATGACCTAAACTGTCGTTGAAGTCGGTCAAAGTTTAAAATTTATATTCCTACTAACTACTGTATATGTGGCAAGCAGGGTAGAACCCACAGGGAAGACTATTTTGGCCACTACTTTCTAAAAAAACTCAGTAATCTCCACTGTTGTCAGTTGTGGAGTAGTTTTCTTATCTTTTTTTATATCTTTTAAATTTTTTTATGATTTTATAATCTGCAACGTAAAACTACAATTCCCTTGAAAAACTCGTTCTACCGTCACTAAAACAGAATACAACTGAAAGAAAAAATGCAATGAAGAAAATAAGATGCTGATAAAAGACAACAGTAAAGAATGCTCGGGGTTCATTCTAGTCTACTGGTTTAAATTGTTTTTCCTTTTCATGTAAAAGTACTGCTTCGTACCACTAAAAAGAGATAGCTTACTTCCCTCGCCAGGAGTTAAGTTGTCGAAATTGTTCAACTTAGAGTTCGCCACTCCAAGAAGTTCAACTTCAGACAAATGAATTAAAAGAACATCAATACAAACTCGCCGTAAGTACTGAAGTTTTCATTACAAGCTGATTATTTAAAAGGTGATTCCATAATCGAACTCGCCGAATGATTACAGAGTTCAGAAAATTTAAGTGCATGTGGTACAAAGCAGATGAATGAAATTAGATTTGATCTCGCCGATCAAATCTAATCACAGAAGAATTGGTTAATGAGAAGGAAGAAAAAGATGCCAGTAGAGCTAGAACTTTCCCCGAACTAAGAGACTTAGCTAACTATACTATTCATTATCACAGCAGTCATAGGAAACAATTCTGAAACAGAGTACAAAAGTTTAAATCGTGAGGAAGAAGGAACTCCCTAAAAATGCTCTGCTCCTAAGTTCCTGGACTGCACTGCTCAGCATTGTTCCTCGATCGTCTCTCCACCGATAAGTGCATGAATGCCTCCGTCCATGAATGTGTCGCCTTTTGAATTTGAATGGAAGCCCTCCCAAAAACGCTGCTTGATCTGCTTAAATACCATCTGTCATCTGCTACTTTTCACTGCATGTCTTCCACCGACTTCATGTTTTCCTCACGAGCACACCGCACACGTGTGTTTTTTCCCTGACAGGCACGTCGCGCGAGTTTTTCCTTTGTAACTAACTCCGAATGAGTTAGTTGCACGTACTTGGACGTAAACTTGACTCCTGAATGAACCTGCCATGTTTTAAACAAAATGAAATAAATAAAACTCAACGAGAGTTAACTAAAATTTTAAAGTTATTATTTAACTTTACTATTATATACTAATTAAAAGTAATCAGAGTCAATTATTAAAAAGTTCATCAAAACGCTACTAATTTAATTAAATTAATAAATATAAATACTAAATACTAAATTATTTTAGTGTATCATATTTTAACTAAATCATTAAAAAGTGACACTATAAGTATAAAAGTAATAAATTTATAACAAAGATTGTATTAGTAAATTTTATTATTACTACATTAAGAAATTAAGTTGCTCGTTTAATTTATTATTGAGTTAATTCTCATTCAGTAATTAGAATTAATTATTAAGTTTTAAATAATTTAAAAATTATATTTTATAGTTTATTTATAATTATTTTTATCTAAATTTATACTTTTAATAGTAAATTAATTAATTATTAGAACTTATTATTAATTAAGTCTTAAATTTTTCATTCTATAATTCATCCATTTCATAAAATTATAAATGGTTTAAATTGAAAATTTTAATAAATTATTTAATATTGACTTGACTAAGTTAAAGTAGCTTTTATGAAAAATTAATTTAACATTAACTTTTCCTTTAACTTTTTTTCTTTTCTTTTTGTGTTTAACTTTGTTTACTTTACTTTTATTATTATTTTTATTTATTTTTTTAATGTCTCCTCCTTCCTCCCCCAAGTTTGGCACACAGGGGGAGGGTTTCTTCCTCCTTTGAAGCCGGCGCAACAACAGCTCCATAACACCATTGCGGTTTCAACGCCTGGACAACAGCGACTGGATCTCCTCGCAATGGCGGACAGCAGCTTCAATCAAGAACCAGCGCGGCATGTCGTCTCTTTGTCTATTCATCCGCAGCTGAACAGGGTGCGGCAGATCTCCTTAGTGCCGGCGACAGACTCCTCTATCCAAGACGGCGGCTCGCGGTCAGGTCCTTCGGCTCGGCTTCAGCTCCAGCGACGGCCAGCGGAAAACAGCGGCGGCCTCTCTCCTCGGTTCGGCTCCAGCTCGGCATCGGCTACAGCTCGGGTTAGGGTTAAAGGCAGCGGCGGTTTGGCAGGGGCCGACGAATGGGGGTCGAGCTGTGGAGAGGGGTGGACAGCGGTGGACAGCGGAAGGCGAGGCATCTGGGGAGGTCCAACCACTGATTCACGGCTACGAGGGGCTTGAGAATAAGTTGTACGGAAAAGAGGATGTGGCGAAGAAAGGGGAGAAAGGTTTCAGCGGTATGGTGGCTAGGGTTCATGGGATCTCGACGGTGATCCGAGGGGGTTTAGCCGTGGGTCGGCTAGGGTTAAAAACCGATTCGCTGAATAGCAGAGTAGACGAGGGCCGCTGTCATTTGAATGTTTGAGTTTGAATTCTTCTTCTGATCTTGAGATTACTGGTGTGTCGTCAGTTTTTTTCTGGTTCGAATTCAGTGCTAGAATTGTTAATTTCTGCTAGTTCGAATTTGGAATTTTGTGTTACGGTGCTGAAAGGTGATTGCGGTGGTGCTGCTGGGGTGAGAAGAGGAAGGAGCGGCGAAGTAACAGTGAAGGAAATAAAAATAAACAGTAACGGTGTGATTTGGGACAGTGAGGCAGAGGACGTGACCTATCGGTGAGGTGGAAAAACGAGGGATATCAGTGAGGATACTTAAACAGTGAGAGTGAGGTCACAGTGAGGCTGGAAAAGGGACAGTAGGGTAGAGATAAATTGGGTAATAGTGAGGTTAGAAGAAATTTAATAACAGTGAGGTAAAGGAAAAATTAATAGTGAGGTTGCTTAAGCAGTGAGACAGTAATGGGTAATGGTGAGGGAATGGTAGGATATAACAGTGAGTGCGGGTAAGATGGTAACAGTGGACTTAGGCTGAAATAGTGAGGAGGTTACTGTTAGGTAAAATAGTGAAGCAGGGTTCACTGTTAGAACAAAACAAAAGCTCACCGTTATGCAAAAAGAAAACCTCACCGTTAGAAAACAAAGAGATGACCAATAGAGAACAAAAAAGGGTCACTGATAGGCTTGGAAAGTAGTGGGTGGGTCAGTGTTAAGCTAACAGTGAGGTTTGAGATGAGTTTGCATAACGGTGAGGTAGAGAAAGTAAGTGGGTAACGGTGAGGTAATGCGGCACAGGGTCACCGTTACAAATAAATAGTAGCCTACTGTTACGCGATAGAAATAAAATCTCACCGGTACCCGGCAAAAATAAAAAGGGTCACCGTTATAACCAAGATTAAAAGCTCATCGGTACACTGCACTAAGAGTCACCGTTAAAACTAAAATAATATAAAACGTGACCTTCAAAAATTATTTTGTACTAAAAATTAAAACTTTAAACAATATAAATATGAAGAATAAAAATAATTAATTAAAGATTAGTATCATAAATTTATAACAGGATTTTTATTAAACCTTAAAATATTAAAACCATACCTAAGATTATTAATTGACAACACTTAAGCTAAAAACTGAATAATTATTAAACTAAAATAATAAAAGAATTACATTGAAATTACTATATAAATTAATTAAAGAGTACCAGCAGATGAAAATGAAAAGCATCGGTAACCCAATAAGTCACCGCAAGCTCTTATCTACCTCACTGGTAGACTAAATTCAAAATTCGGTGTCTTAATAATTAATCTACATACATAAAATAATATAATTAATGCTTAATAACTCTTAATTAATTAATTAATTAAATATTTTAACACATATAATTAAAAGAGAACTATTTAAATTAATTAAAAACACAAATTATTTACTTAAATGACTAGCAGGTGATTAAACACATAAAATAATAAAATTAACCTATTCTAATGTAACTTAATTAAAAGATTAAATAATAAAATAAAGTCTAAGTTAATTAAATTGAATTACATAGATTAAATAATTGTTTATAATAAATATTAACTATTATAAAGTTAAGCAGATTTAAATTAACCAAACTAAATAAGACATAATTAGAGTTGAATAGTTTAGTAAGATTAAAATTATCAATTTAGAGACTAAAAATACATAATTAACTATAAAAAAAATGATTAATTAACAAATTTAGTGATAAAATTACAAAAGTGAAAATATTAATTAAAAAGTGTCAAAATAATTAATTAAATTGATAAAAATTAAATAAAAGATGTGGCAAAACTATGTTAAAATAGAGCCACATCAAATTCCCCCACACTTAAACATTTTTTGTCCTCAAACAATCCCATGTTTTATTCTCTTTGAAAAAAAAATGTGAAATATACAAATCAGCAATGTTCGAAGAAGTTTCAACAGAGGACTCAAAAAGTGTGCTTAGGCTATTGAACACATACCTCAAATAATGTCTTGCCTAGAACCACTACTCAAAGGGAACTCAAGTAAACCATGAATCATCCATAAATGAAGGTGTCCTGCTTCATATATGACTCTGCCTAGTGACTTACTTCAATTCAAGCTCAATTTCTAAATTCAAGAGTGATAAAAGGTAAAATGAAAGTGGAATCAAAACCTTAACAAAAGGAACTTTGTACTTTGACTAATCCCCTTGGTTCCAAAATTAAAACATAGATAATTTTTTTTGAAATCACTTTATTGATACAACCCAAATGACTCCCATATAAACCAGTTTTCCCCTTCTTCATCTGGAGTTCATCATTCCCCTCACCTTAATGAATTCATTTTTGACCTTAGACAATTTATTTATTTTTCCCAAGCCATGTAATTTGTGCCAAGCACTGTGCAATGCACTTATTCAGAGTGTACAGAGGGCTTATAGTAAACAGAAACGCACCCAGCATCTAAGGTCTCAGAGATTCACCTTGGGATCCCAGATGCCCAGTATTACTCTAGTTTCAAAAGATTTATATAGAAACTATTTACATTGACTCAATAAAAATGATCATTTTTATAAATTAACAGAATGAAAAGGCTCCTCGGATAAAAGTCAAACTTCCAGTACCTAAAATTATGATCTTAAATCCACTAAAAGATTTCCCATATCACTCTCAAAAGAAGTTCCTAACCAAAATTCATTAAACCACTAAACAATTCCACTCAGCAATCATCCACCAACACTCATTTCAGACTCAAAGCAAGACTCAACTTCCAATCAAGCACCATCCTAAGGCAAGACTCATTTGAGTGCAGTGTAAAGACTAAAATTGTGAAGGAATTTTTTTTTTTGAAAATTTTTGACCATTTTTGAAAAAATTTGACCATTTTTTGACAAAAATTTTAAAAAGCAGTGGGAATTGATGAGCATTACAATTAAACACAGTTTAGCACAGTCAAGAATTGACCCCTTCCCCCACACTTAAAACCCAACTTTGTCCCCAAAGTTGACTTCTAAATATGGAGAATAACAGTTAATCGATTATGGTTCAAAACAGATTTTCAATTTAGTAGATATATGACATGTATAAAGGGTCTCAATGAAGTTCAAAAATAGTGTTTTCCACAATGATTAAATAAAAGCAGGTTCATTTCAGACACACACATGCTTTAACATTCAGTCCAGTGGCACAGATTTTCATTTAAGCACAAACATAGCATATAAGGTGTAAGTGTGCAATTAACTGGGTGTAAGCATTTTAAACAATAAGTTCAATAATATGTTCAATATAGTAGACAAAGTTCATGCCAAACACCTCAACGAAACAAGCAGATTCAAATGACCAGCATGTACTCCCCCCCACACTTAGTTTCATGCAGTGAAAAGGTTTTATCACAATAGTGAAATTCAATTTTTTTAAAGCAAGGAGGCTCATGCAGATTTTTAATTCATTAGTTAAATGACATGCAACAGAATTTTATAATACAAGCAGAATTTTAAGCAAGCAGAATTTTGAACAAAAACAGAATTTTAATAACCAAAACAGGAGCAGAAAAATAAGTGCAACAAGTTGAAGTACTTCCCTGACTAAGCTCTTGTCCAAAAATGACCATGGAAATTCCACTCCTTAGATGACAGAAGCAGCATTCCTAAAAACACAGAGTATATAGACCAGGAACAATTATCCAGCAAAAACAGAGCATATATAAGCATACAAAGCAGCACTTTATTCAAAGTAAAATAAGAACATAACAAAAGTAAAAACAAAGAAAGAGCATGGGTTGACTCCCATGAAGCACTGAATTTAAAAGTCTTCAGTTAGAATTTATTTAATCACAATTTTTTATTTATTAACAAAGCACAAACCATGGGTTGCCTCCCATGAAGCGCTAGGTTTAAAGTCCCCAGCCAGACTCACCTAGCAACTAACCGTAGTCACTAGGTGGATTTGGTTTCCCTAATAGGAACCACCACATGTGTTTGGCCCATTTATTTTTAACAGAGCAGTGAAGATTGTGGGAACCAAAACATAAGCAGATAAAAATGGAATTCTCAAAGCCTGAATTAACCCCTAAGAAGCACCCTTTAGCAGTAATGGATATAGTGTTGTCCACTTCCAGTTTTGTTTCAGATTTATCAAAAGTTGAGTTCACATGAAGGGAAAATATAGTACTTGGTGCTTCAAAGGGTGTGGCATTATTTTCATGGATTTCTCTCTCATCTTAAACACTCATAGGTTTAAATACAGGGGTTCTTGTGGGTGAATACTGAATAGTAGGTTCAAAAGGGGATTCAATAAAGTTCTGAACATAATCATGAGCATTGGAACTCAATTCTAAGTCTCCCTCTAGACTACTATCAGTATCATGATGATATTTTGAACCCTTCACAGGTGAGGATGGAAGTGAAAAACAAGAAAGAGAATTTATGTTATCACTAAGTGGTTCAGCTCTAACAATGTTATAAATCTCTTCCAAAAGATCCTCATCTGTTAACTCACATTGAACATCTACTACTTCTATCAAATAAGTTCTGCAACCATCATATAATGTGCATTCAACTTCTCTTTCAAGTTCAAGTTCAAAAGGCTCACTTTCTAAAACCATGTCATTTGAGTGTTGCAATTCAATTTCAGGAGAAGAATTGTACAATTCAGTTTCAATAAATTCACTTTCCAAAATGTTCATGTTAAGACAATTCTCCTCAAGTTGATCAACACTGATTTCCATTTCATTGCACACTGATTCAGAAAAGTGATTACTATGAGAATAAGGAAATGAAAACTCATCAATTAGTCTTTCTTCAAATATTATTCCCACATTCTCATCATCAAACATCATTTCAGAATTAATTGGGTTTACAGTTTCAAAACATGGAAGAGAAGTTTTCAGTTGAGGTTAAAAAAATTTAGATTCTATGTTATCCAGCTTAAGGTTATCTTCCAAAGTGTTCCCAATTTCAATTTTAGGCTCATTGTTCAGAATTTCAGAAAGATTGGGTGAAGAGTTTTTAACATTCAAGTTTCTAGTTTCAAGTATATCTTCAACCCGAGTGACTTCATTCTCAAAGCTTCTAAAACAGTGATTTTTCTCAAGTGTAGGAATTATGAAAAGAACTGGGCTATCTTTTTCAATCTGTTTCAATTCATCTTCAAAATTGTCCAACTCGATTCCATTAAAGTTCTTTATTGGATTTTCAATGATGTGTTCTTTATTTAGAGAGTTGGTTATTTCCAGATTTAGTTCAACAGAGTCAGATTTTTCAAAGTGAATGGGTTCTTGTCCAGTTTCATTATCACTTTCTTCTTCCACTTGATTTTCAAATCTTTTGTAAACATTTTCTTTTTCATTTTCTTCAAATACTTCTTGTTCTTTAAACCGTTGTTGCAATTCCAAGAGCATGGTTTCTATTCTTTTCATTCTTTGATCTCGCTATTGAGAATATCTAAGTTGAATCTCATGGGTTTGAGTTAACCAATTATTAATTTGTTCCACCCTAGCATCTAGTTTGGAATCAATTAATTCAATTTTAGCTAGGGTGATAAGACTAAACTCACATTGTTCATTTTCATCAGTGTAAACATCTTGTTGTGGCTGGTTATAGACACACTGCCAAGCAGTATGTCCATAATCACCACAACAAACACAGTTAGGTCCCGGTTGATTCCAATTCTGTTTAACATCCATTTTTAATTCAAAATTTAATGAGCTTAAACACACAACAGTTCTGTGAAGCAGATTATTCTTTTCAAAACAACAAAAGTAGCAGATACAGTTCAAAGTAGTTTTTTTTTTAAATCAGTTTTTTTTTGAGTTTTTCTTTTTGTGTTTTTTTTTGTGTGTTTTTTTTAAACCCTAGACTCTCGGTGCGTGCCTTCCCTGGCAACGGCGCCAAATTTTGAACCAAAATTGTCGTTGAAGTCGGTCAAAGTTTAAAATTTATATTCCTAATAACTACTGTATATGTGGCAAGCAGGGTCGAACCCACAGGGAAGACTATTTTGGCCACTACTTTCTAAACAAAACTCAGTAAGCTCCACTGTTGTCAGCTGTGGAGTAGTTTTCTTATCTTTTTTTATATCTTTTAAATTTTCTTATGATTTTATAATCTGCAACGTAAAACTACAATTCCCTTGAAAAACTCGTTCTACCGTCACTAAAACAGAATACAACTGAAAGAAAAAATGCAATGAAGAAAAAACGATGCTGATAAAAGACAACAGTAAAGAATGCTCGGGGTTCATTCTAGTCTACTGGTTTAAATTGTTTTTCCTTTTCATGTAAAAGTACTGCTTCGTACCACTAAAAAGAGACAACTTAATTCCCTCGCCAGGAGTTAAGTTGTCGAAATTGTTCAACTTAGAGTTCGCCACTCCAAGAAGTTCAACTTCAGACAAATGAATTAAAAGAACATCAATACAAACTCGCCGTATGTACTGAATTTTTCATTACAAGATGATTATTTAAAAGGTGATTCCATAATCGAACTCGCCGAATGATTACAGAGTTCAGAAAATTTAAGTGCATGTGGTACAAAGCAGATGAATGAAATTAGATTTGATCTCGCCGATCAAATCTAATCACAGAAGAATTGGTTAATGAGAAGGAAGAAAAAGATGCCAGTAGAGCTAGAACTTTCCCCGAACTAAGAGACTTAGCTAACTATACTATTCATTATCACAGCAGTCATAGGAAACAATTCAGAAACAGAGTACAAAAGTTTAAAGCGTGAGGAAGAAGGAACTCCCTAAAAATGCTCTGCTCCTAAGTTCCTGGACTGCACTGCTCAGCATTGTTCCTCGATCGTCTCTCCACCGGTAAGTGCATGAATGCCTCCGTCCATGAATGTGTCGCCTTTTGAATCCGAATGGATGCCCTCCCAAAAACGCTGCTTGATCTGCTTAAATACCATCTGTCATCTGCTACTTGTCACTGCATGTCTTCCACCGACTTCATGTTTTCCTCACGAGCACACTGCACACGCGTGTTTTTTCCCTGACAGGCACGTCGCGCGAGTTTTTCCTTTGTAACTAACTCCGAATGAGTTAGTTGCACGTACTTGGACATAAACTTGACTCCTGAATGAACCTGCCATGTTTTAAACAAAATGAAATAAATAAAACTCAACGAGAGTTAACTAAAATTTTAAAGTTATTATTTAACATTACTATTATATACTAATTAAAAGTAATCAGAGTCAATTATTAAAAAGTTCATCAAAACGCTACTAATTTAATTAAATTAATAAATATAAATACTAAATACTAAATTATTTTAGTGTATCATATTTTAACTAAATCATTAAAAAGTGACACTATAAGTATAAAAGTAATAAATTTATAACAAAGATTGTATTAGTAAATTTTATTATTACTACATTAAGAAATTAAGTTGCTCGTTTAATTTATTATTGAGTTAATTCTCATTCAGTAATTAGAATTAATTCTTAAGTTTTAAATAATTTAAAAATTATATTTTATAGTTTATTTATAATTATTTTTATCTAAATTTATACTTTTAATAGTAAATTAATTAATTATTAGAACTTATTATTAATTAAGTCTTAAATTTTTCATTCTATAATTCATCCATTTAATAAAATTATAAATGGTTTAAATTGAAAATTTTAATAAATTATTTAATATTGACTTGACTAAGTTAAAGAAGCCTTTATGAAAAATTAATTTAACATTAACTTTTCCTTTAACTTTTTTTCTTTTCTTTTTGTGTTTAACTTTGTTTACTTTACTTTTATTATTATTTTTATTTATTTTTTTAATGTCTCCTCCTTCCTCCCCCAAGTTTGGCGCACAGGGGGAGGGTTTCTTCCTCCTTTGAAGCCGGTGCAACAACAGCTCCATAACACCATTGCGGTTTCAACGCCTGGACAACAGCGACTGGATCTCCTCGCAATGGCGGACAGCAGCTTCAATCAAGAACCAGTGCGGCATGTCGTCTCTTTGTCTATTCATCCGCAGCTGAACAGGGTGCGGCGGATCTCCTCAGTGCCGGCGACGGACTCCTCTATCCAAGACGGCGGCTCGCGGTCAGGTCCTTCGGCTCGGCTTCAGCTCCAGCGACGGCCAGCGGAAAACAGCGGCGGCCTCTCTCCTCGGTTCGGCTCCAGCTCGGCATCGGCTACAGCTCGGGTTATGGTTAAAGGCAGCGGCGGTTTGGCAGGGGCCGACGAATGGGGGTTGAGCTGTGGAGAGGGGTGGACAGCGGTGGATAGCGGAAGGCGAGGCATCTGGGGAGGTCCAACCACTGATTCACGGCTACGAGGGGCTTGAGAATAAGTTGTGCGGAAAAGAGGATGTGGCGAAGAAAGGGGAGAAAGGTTTCAGCGGTATGGTGGCTAGGGTTCATGGGATCTCGACGGTGATCCGAGGGGGTTTAGCCGTGGGTCGGCTAGGGTTAAAAACCGATTCGCTGAATAGCAGAGTAGACGAGGGCCGCTGTCATTTGAATGTTTGAGTTTGAATTCTTCTTCTGATCTTGAGATTGCTGGTGTGTCGTCAGTTTTTTTCTGGTTCGAATTCAGTGCTAGAATTGTTAATTTCTGCTAGTTCGAATTTGGAATTCTGTGTTACGGTGCTGAAAGGTGATTGTGGTGGTGCTGCTGGGGTGAGCAGAGGAAGGAGCGGCGAAGTAACAGTGAAGAAAATAAAAATAAACAGTAACGGTGTGATTTGGGACAGTGAGGCAGAGGACGTGACCTATCGGTGATGTGGAAAAACGAGGGATATCAGTGAGGATACTTAAACAGTGAGAGTGAGGTCACAGTGAGGCTGGAAAAGGGACAGTAGGGTAGAGATAAATTGGGTAATAGTGAGGTTAGAAGAAATTTAATAACAGTGAGGTAAAGGAAAAATTAATAGTGAGGTTGCTTAAGCAGTGAGACAGTAATGGGTAATGGTGAGGGAATGGTAGGATATAACAGTGAGTGCGGGTAAGATGGTAACAGTGGACTTAGGCTGAAATAGTGAGGAGGTTACTGTTAGGTAAAATAGTGAAGCAGGGTTCACTGCTAGAACAAAACAAAAGCTCACCGTTATGCAAAAAGAAAACCTCACCGTTAGAAAACAAAGAGATGACCAATAGAGAACAAAAAAGGGTCACTGATAGGCTTGGAAAGTAGTGGGTGGGTCAGTGTTAAGCTAACAGTGAGGTTTGAGATGAGTTTGCATAACGGTGAGGTAGAGAAAGTAAGTGGGTAACGGTGAGGTAATGCGGCGCAGGGTCACCGTTACAAATAAAAAGTAGCCTACTGTTACGCGATAGAAATAAAAGCTCACCGGTACCCGGCAAAAATAAAAAGGGTCACCGTTATAACCAAGATTAAAAGCTCATCGGTACACTGCACTAAGAGTCACCATTAAAACTAAAATAATATAAAACGTGACCTTCAAAAATTATTTTGTACTAAAAATTAAAACTTTAAACAATATAAATATGAAGAATGAAAATAATTAATTAAAGATTAGTATCATAAATTTATAACAGGATTTTTATTAAACCTTAAAATATTAAAACCATACCTAAGATTATTAATTGACAACACTTAAGCTAAGAACTGAATAATTATTAAACTAAAATAATAAAAGAATTACATTGAAATTACTATATAAATTAATTAAAGAGTACCAGTAGATGAAAATGAAAAGCATCGGTAACCCAATAAGTCACCGCAATCTCTTATCTACCTCACTAGTAGACTAAATTCAAAATTCGGTGTCTTAGTAATTAATCTACATACATAAAATAATATAATTAATGCTTAATAACTCTTAATTAATTAATTAATTAACTATTTTAACACATATAATTAAAAGAGAACTATTTAAATTAATTAAAAACACAAATTATTTACTTAAATGACTAGCAGGTGATTAAACACATAAAATAATAAAATTAACCTATTCTAATGTAACTTAATTAAAAGATTAAATAATAAAATAAAGTCTAAGTTAATTAAATTGAATTATATAGATTAAATAATTGTTATAATAAATCTTAACTATTATAAAGTTAAGCAGATTTAAATTAACCAAACTAAATAAGACATAATTAGAGTTGAATAGTTTAGTAAGATTAAAATTATCAATTTAAAGACTAAAAATACATAATTAACTATAAAAAAATTTATTAATTAACAAATTTAGTGATAAAATTACAAAAGTGAAAATATTAATTAAAAAGTGTCAAAATAATTAATTAAATTGATAAAAATTAAATAAAAGATGTGGAAAAACTATGTTAAAATAGAGCCACATCACCCAACCTGACTATGTTGTAATTTATCTGTTCTTAAATCTTGTCCATGAACACATAGCATTGATTGATGGTGTGCCCTAGGATCCGGTGATAAGGGCAGTAGTTGGGGTGATCAATGAGATGCGCCTCTTTCGACTTCCAGCACTCGGGCAGTAGCACGATTCTCTACTTTAAGGTGCTGCAAAAGTATCTAGGGACCTGAGCCTCGTCGAATGAGTAGGTCGGATTCCTTTTTTCTGGAAAGGGGGATATAGGAGTAGGACCCCGATGGGGGGCCGGAGGAGCCTTCCGAGGCGGAAGAACTTGATTATCTCACCTAGGCGATGGCGGTGCATTACGCGGAGGAACCTGCCGATTCTAGGGCAGGCGCTGCTGGGCTGGAAACTGTGCCCACATTGGAGGGCCTCTGCGAGGCTACAGAGATGTCTCTACTAGTAGAAATTCTAGCTGTATTGGGGCGTGTATCAGGGCCATGGTAGTGGGTTCAGCTTTGGCAGCTCTCCTTGTTGGAATTGCAAGGGGGTAGCAGGCGTGCATGGACACCCTATTGTAGAGATTCCTCGAGGAACTGGGCCTTATCTGAGAAGTCTCAGAACCCCCCGGGATAATTCTGAGTGATCAAGGAGGGAACCAGTTCTGTCATGACATTCCCCACGCACATCGTCAGTAATTCCTCCAAAGTTAGCAGCATGTCAAGGGAGTATGTGAGCCCCTTCCACCAGGCGATAAAGTCTGTGACTCACTCGTCGGGCCTTTGCTTGCACCTAAAGAGGTCTGTGGTGTTCATCTTTTGGGTGGTAGAGCTGAAATGGTAAAGTAAATCCCTGCTAAGGTCCTCCAAACTTGTCACAAATCTAACTGGGAGCTGGTTGTATCAAACGAAAGTCGGTCCCTCCCGTGTCTGAACAAATCAACAGAGCTTGGCAGCCTCCTTCAGCATTGGAGTACCTAACATAGGCCCACACCTCGAGTTGAAGTGGTCCAGGTGTTTCGGTAGGTCCCCTGTCCTGTTAAAGGGGGAGAAAGTGGGATTTTCAAATCCCAAGGGCACTGGCATGTCATCCACCCATGCCGGTTATTTCTTGCCATCAGGTGGGACAACCACTTGTCTTGTTTCCAAAGCTTCCAGGTGGGCAATGAGTACTGCCATCAGATCTTCCGGACGGGGGTCCTAGTCCTGACAAGGATCCTGGACCACGAGCGCATTTCCAGGCTATTCAAGGCAGTAGCTAAGCTCCGCGGCTCATGGAGTGGTAGGTGGGGTGACCCTTGGGGTGGCCGGAGGAGCCTGTACAGGGTTCCCTGGGTGGTCCCGTTGTTCAGAAGGGTTCAGCGAGACATACCGTGACCTCTTACCATGGGGTGGCTGGAGGAGCATGTAGTTGGGTCACCACTCTACAATGAATTCAACCATAAGTTCGTCGACTAACTACTTATGCTCGGAAATATGTTCACGAAGCGCGACCTTCTCAGGGTCATCTTCCATCTTCTGCGCTGAGGCCGATTGGTTAGAGTGTTTGATAACTCCAACATGCTCATTTCCTTTACTGACATTCTGGCTCAGTACCATTGACTCGGTAGGCACATGGAGACCTAGGAGGTTCCTCTACTGGAGAGTAATCCTTCCTGATGGGTCTAGTAGCAGCACATCTATGGGGGGGATGCCACCATTGAGAAGTCCTAGATCATTAGACTCTCCTGTCAGATCGTTCATATTGACTTCTACTCTTGCTAGGGGCATTCCCTCACTACCACCAAGGGAATAGGGCCTCCAACGAATCACACTGAAGAGGAGCGCATCATACGGTCCCCAGCCACTGACTTGCACGTGGGGGGTAGCCTCCTCGACAACTTTGCATAGTACTTGAAAACTCTAAATGCACTGTTGTTGGAGGGTCCGATGGTGGCCAGGTGACTCAGGGTGTCGGACCGTAGGGAGTGTCGACAGGTCCACCAGGCGATAGTGTTCATTGATTCCTTTAAGGTTCTCTTGTATCCCGAGATAAGTCACCTTACGGTGGCGAAGATGAAGGTGAGTCTCCCAGAGGGACTGATGGAAACATTCAAACTCTTTTGGGGTGAGTGATTCTGGCATACCAAAATTATATCTTGCGACTAGCCAAAACATTCAGAGAGGTGGACCACTACGAGGATGGTCCAGAAGTTCCCCATCTCAGATCCATGTTCTTGGCTTTGATTTCCCCAATCGTCAACTAAGGGTGGTCGAGACACACCGTTGGGACGACATGCTGGCCGGTGGAGAATATGGAGAACGAGCTGACTGACCGTCGAATCTTTGACTATCCCATGAGGATTACATTGACCTGGCCGCCATTTCACAATAGGATAGACCAACAACCAGAACCCCTGACACAACATAAGTGTCTTACGGGGGTGGGTTACATCCCAACTCTTCCATCGCTGACCCCCAAAATAGCTTCGAGGTAGAGGGTGCTTCCGGAGATGACGTTGAAGACTACGTGGTCAGCCCCTGGAATCATGCCAGGGTTTCTTCTTCTTGTATATAACTTCGGAGGGAAGAAGGAATCCTATGGGATTTTCATTTTGGGATCACGAGGCTGATGCACCTTGTTTTAGCCCCATCCCCTGACTCGGAGGATTGAGGGGAGGGCTCCTGCGATGGATCGTACTCCGCCTCGGAGTCTAAGAAGAGGACTAGCCTGATTCCTGTCCGGCCATTCCCAGGATTCATGTTGCAGCGACTACGACCTGCTCTCCTTCCCCTGGAAGGTTCTTCAGGGCAAGGATGATTTCTGACATAGGGTCCTCCGGCTGTACCAGCGCCTGGGTGGAGAAAGTCCCCACCCGAGGAGGTCGGGGTTCGAGGGGCACCGGGACAAATGTCGAAAAGGCCATGGGGAGGACCTCCATGCTAGCAAGTGACCGGACATGCAATGCATCAATGCTCTCTATTCACGGTAGGGGGAGTGACTCTGTACCCAGTGTAGTGGGAACGGGAGAGACCCCCATACGGAGTGTTGCTGTCACAGGAAAGACCCTCGTTTAGGTTGAAGGTGGCACAGGGTAGACTTCTAAGCCGATATTATGAGCAGGGAGGGCCTGCACCTTCCGTGGTGGTGTTGCGGAGTGAGCCTTCATGCTGGGCGGCACTAATGGGTATTTTTCCACGGTACCCATCAACTGTACCGGCGACCGGGAGAGTCGACCAAACCTGCCCATGGGGCAGTAGGGGCCTCGATCCGAGTAGGCGTACTACATTCCCTACTCAACGTATGCAGGGATTTTGAGAGATGAGTCAGCGGTGGATCGAGACACAATATTTTCTGATGTTGACGCCCCAAAATGAGTGTCTTATTATACTCGCTCCCATAGCTAGCGTCGGGTCAAGTGGACTGGAACCAGTGGTGCATGCGCGTGGGATACCTGCTTCTCAGCTCGGGGAACCAGGTGGCAGCGCTGGCACGGCCTGGTGGGGGCCCTCACCGGGAGTCTGTGAAGCGGGACTCCAATCTGGTTTGCCCAGATACCTATTACTTCGTCGAGGTAGGGGATGGAGCTATTGAGGCACTCCATGGACAAGAAACCAAAATGACTGAGCGTTGGGGTGGGGAGCAGCGGCTCCCTGCGCGACCCTCAGGGTTGGCGTGGATGGTGAGGCATTGCTTCCTCAAGATCTAGGCGGTCCATATCCCTTGTGGGGATGACCCCCTCATCCTCGTACCTACGTACAAAGTCAATGATTACCCTTCGCAAGATGATATATGATGGGGACATGGGGCATGGGGACCCAGTAGTCATGGTGGTCGTGGCCGTCATGAAAGTGGTCGAACCACACAGGTAGCCACATTGATATTTCCCCCACCCCTACATTGGTGGGCCGGTGATCGAGCTCCGGAGGTAATGACATGATTCCTAAAGAAGGGAGAGGAACTCATTAATACTTCTAGGAAAAGGAATCAACTACCAGTTCCCCAGTTCCATTCCATCTTCCATGGTTGGAAAGAGGGATCCACGCTGACAACGTCACAGAATGGAATGCTCAATGCCCTGACTGTCAAAACTTCTGGCGAGTTTCACATTTGGCATGCTCGGTGGGACCTGGTACCGGATGATGAGGTCAGATGACAAGATTATCCCCTCATATCCTGAACACTACTAGCCTCCAAGCTGAGAAGAGGATCTTCGCCTCAGGTTCACCATTTTCCATTTCCGATGCTTTCTTCGGGGTGTGCGAATCCTTCACGCGGAGGACGCACAATAGTTTCCCCACATTCCCTCTTTCCAAAGGTAGGCGGAATCCTCTCCTTATTCAGGGACGTCTTCTCCTTGATCGAAAGGAGATGATGGGATGTCAGTTCTTCCTTCAGTGGATTCCTCCTCGGAACTCTTCACCTAGTCTGGGTCTCCCTCATAGTCTTAAAACATGGTTCGTGAAGCTCTTCCCGGCGCTATACCTGCATGAACACCAGTTAAATACGCCACTTCTGTCAGGAACTTCCAAGGGGTTCGGTCAGGGAAGCAACCTTCATTTAGGAGAGTAGTCACGTTGGGGCATCCTTGGCATGTCTTGACGCTGGGGAATTGGCATGTCTTTCTTCTATCCCTTATCATACTACTTCTCGAGGGTGCGGAAGCCTGAGGCATCCCACAACGAACGTGGGGAATTTTATGTCATAGGCATGTATCTAAGGTTTTCCTCAGCCTCCCATGTTTAAAATGGTTCATGCCACAAGTTTAACGTCCAACGGAGATGGATTAGACTAATCGGAACACTAGCTAGAGTGGATCAGATTAAAGAACCCGCAGGAGGGAACACTGATGTTGGGACCAACACGTGGGTGGCTTCTCGAATACTGTAGAAATGGAATGAAGTGGCATGATCCCACTAGGATGTGGTGGCCCGGTCAAGAATTGGGATGGACGATGGTCTTGGGCTTGAGCCTCGAAGCTGTTTCCTACATATCTTTATGGAAGGGAATCAAAATCCGCATAGTTAAAAGGAACGATGGGACACCTAAGGAGGCGACTCGTGAGAATGGACTTGTGAATGGGACCTAGAGGTAGCTGAACCTCTAGGTTAAGGAATGATATTCCTGAGACACGTGGGCTCGAGGGAATGATCAGGATAGGACATGGGTGTCTGGCTTGAACATCATTGAGGTTTCTTATGTATCCTCGTGGCGGGGAATCAATGTCTTCGTAGTTCAGGTGGCCAATAAAGTTTAACGTCTTGCGGGATGATAATGGGATTACACCCCAAGGCGGCCCTTGGTGATGGAGAACCGACGTGAATTGGGACCTGAGGTCCAAATGGATTGGGGCTTACACTCTGAGGCAGCCCAAGGTGAAAGTAGGCCCTTGCATAGAATCACGAAGATGGTTGTGGCTGGTGGTTTGTCGATCTTGATCCTCATGGAGGATTCCTACGTACCATACCATAGCACGGATCCATGTCCCCGTAGATTAGGATGGATGGGGATTACACTTTGAGACGACCCATGGTGGTGGGGCCTGAACCTCGTGGAGGCTTCCTACGTACCATGGCTTAGCATGGATCAAAGTCCCCGTAGTTCGGGATGGATGGGGCTTACACTCTGAGACGGCCCATGGTGATGGGGCATGAACCTTGTGGATGCCTCCTATGTACCATGCCTTAGCATGGATAAAAGTCCCCGTAGTTTGGGTATACAGTTTAACATCATGTTGGATGGGTGTATTTGGGGCTTACGCTCTAATGCGACCCATGATGGTGGTGCTTCAACCTCATGGAGGCTTCCTACGTACCATGCCTTAGCACGGATCAAAGTCCACATAGTTTGGGTTACAGTTTATCGTCATGATAGATGAGGGAATTTGGGGATTATGATCTGAGGCGGCCCATGGTGGTGGGGCCTGAACCTCGTAGAGGCTTCGTACGTACCATGCCATAACACAGATCAAAGTCCCCGTAGTTCGGGATGGATGGGGATTACGCTCTGAGATGGACCATGGTTGTGGGGCTTGAACCTCATGGAGGATTCCTACATATCATGACTTAGCACAGATCAAAGTCATCGTAGTTCACGTATACAGTTTAACGTCATGCTAGACGGGGGGGGGGGGGGGGGCATTTGGGGCTTACGCTCTGAGGCGGCCCATGGTGGGTCATGGTTGGTGCTCACTCTAAGCTCATAGGAGTCATGCTCAGTGTGAGAAACAAGACATTACAGGGACCTAACGATCACATCGTGAAGGGTGCATCTGTGGGAAGCGTAGAGGGTCCTATACGATGAGCGGCCCATGGTGTCGGGACTTACTCCAAGATGGAGGTCCGGGGAGCGACAAAGTGTAGCAGGAGAGGGATTTGGCACCCAGAAAGAGAGGAGGGGCCCTGTTACCTATCATTCTCTCTGCTGGCATTGGATTTGAAAAAGTGAGGAGAAGTAGGGGTGCTCCGTCCTAAAGGAAGTCTAGGGGCTTAAACCAAGATGGATGCCCTTCCCCGCGGACAAATTACACTCCAATAAATCACCCCCTGTGAGGGATTACCCCACCATCCCCGTGGAGATGAGCAGTCGTGGAGAATATCCGAGGTGAGGGGACAGTCTGTGCGAGGCACCGGGCTAGGTCACAGTTTAACATCATGTGTTGTGGACGAGGTGCTTGGCAGTTTAACGTCCTACAGCTCGGACGAGGTGGGTTGGCTCTGCAGCCCTAGGACTTACCTAACCGGTGCCCTCTTCCACTTGTGGAAGGGAAGGAATTAGCAAGGTCGTACTGAGGGGGTGTCTTGGAGAGAACCATCTAGGGGTCCATGTTAGCGTGGCTATGTGAAGAAGCAATAGCCGTTAGTGTGCCTATGCGAAGAAGCATGAGACCAAGCAACGCAATGGGAAGGATTTTCCAAGGGAACCTAAAGTTACGTTGTAAGAGATGAGAAGGATGTACGGGAAAACTATGTATGATAAGAATTCCCAGGGTGCACGGGACACATGCAGGTGGCACCCGGAAAAAGGGAATTAGGTACTCGCACATAGGGGGTGGCCAGGGAGCGCCGATATAAAGGGCACCGAAGGATTGCGCGTAGCCCTGGGGAAGCACGAAATAAGGGGAGCCTAGCACGGAATGCCCCAGGTTGGCGCGAAATAGATGTTGCCTGCGCGAGACAAAGGGGCTGAGGCTTTTCCTGACATGAATGGATGGCACAAAAGGGGGGAAAAATTATGCGCAGGCGGCGAGGGCCACGTGTAAAGACATGGAGCTCACAAATATTACGCAAAAATGACGATCCTACGCGCAATGGAAGGAATTTCACATAGGGGGGACCCCGAAGGGTTGGAGTATAGTCTAAGACAGTGGGATATCGCGCGAAGGTGGATCTTAGGGCAACTTGGTGTGAAAAAGAACACTACTTGAAGGCCATATTGCGCGCGCGTGGAATGGAAATTTCGCGCATGAGAGGTTGTTCGATTTCTTTAGCCCCGAAAAGGAAGGGGTTCACCTTTTATTTATAGGCACCCGGTGGCGCAGAATTTAGGGTTGTGTGCAATATTTGCGCGACCGATGTGGTAGCGTGAAATATAAACTGTGCGGGGCATAGATGAGAAATTATTTCATGCCGGCGCCGGGATGTTTCATGAATCCCTCTACCTTCCGCACGGGACATGTTTTTTCATGCACTTCTCCCATTTTTCATGCACCACATCTAGGTCCTCTGGACCGGGTCTCCGAGTCCGAATATGAATGCACTTTTTCGTTTCAGAACTTTCTCTAGGACATAGGCACTTTTCGGCATCTACAGTAATTAATGAATTTTTTAAATAATTAATATTTTATGAAAATTTTAATATGAAACTAATTTTAGTAATAATACATATTTATATAATTCTTATGTTGTAAAAGGTAATTTTTATTAAGGTTTGAGAACTGTTTCTGTCAAAACCCTTGAATTTTCAATAAATGTCAGTTTCTATTCAAAATTCAAAATTCATATATTTAGAAAATAATTTATATGATTTATATAATTTTTGAAATTTGGTTGTCAAAATTATAAATTGGTGTATTTTTCATAATTTCCTGTAACAATTGAAATTTTCGGTAAAAATTAAATACCGTATAAAGAAAATATGTGTTTTAATATATCATAATGACACCAAAATGATGTAATAAATAATATAATGGGTATAATTCTCCCAATATATTTCTTACCATTAAAATAATATGATTTTATATTTTTTTTTCCTTATTTTATAAATCCTTAGTGAATCCTACAAAGTGTATAATATATTTTATGATTTTAAATTCATTTATTTAATAATTTAACTCACTTCTACATAATAAAGGATAAAATTTTAATTTATTCAAACATTTACCAAATAAAATAATGTATTCTACTCCTATTTGGATAAATCCTTGGTAAAACCCCCTGGTAAGGTTTTCGGTCTTGAATATTTAGTTACAAAGAATCCAAAACCTATATTATGAAATATTAAAAAATCCCCCCTCCATTTCTATATAAACCAACCCAATGTAGCATCCCCGGTAAATTGAGAATATGAAATTTTCATATTTATTAATATTTGTGAATTATAAATAAATTTTATTTAAATGGGGATTCTATGTTCGATGGAATACCCTATAGGAAAAAATGAGTTTTTTTGAAATATTATGTTGCAGACAACGTTGAGTTGTAAAAAAATATATAAGAATATTATTATTTTAAATGGTAGTTAATGTGTAGTCATTGTATTGGAGGAAATGAACATAAATAACTACAATATGATTACATATTCTTATTAAATTTATTTATATTTATCCAATAAAAGATAAAGGCTTAAAATGTTAATGAATCCAATTTTAAGCATAAATACTCTTATATTTTTTAAAATGTCGATTTACCGCCTTTTGATGGAGAACGAATTTTAATTACTTATGATTTATGTTAGTGGAGAACTCATAAGTTAAATTACCCTTCACATGATTTGGAATTAGATGATTTTTTTTCCATAATTAATTTGGAGTCATCTTCTATATGGAGGAAAATGTGAAATATATAATGACAACAAAAGATTGAAGAATATATTCACGAAAAAAAATTAATCATGAGACAGTGGAGATGGATGGAATTAATCAATGATTATGATTTAATGATTCATTAGTATCTAGGAAAGGAAAATAAATTTGATGATGCATTGAGTCTAAAAAGGTATTCTACATTAAGCATTTTACATTAGGAAAAAGATACATTGTTTAAATATTTGATGTAATTTGTAATTGATGTTGCTAGTATAGGATATTCCTCTGTTCTGTTTTAGGTGTCCATGAAATCATCACTATCAAACAGAATTATGAAATCACAAAAGGAAGACATTGAGTTATAGAAAGGGATAGTTTTTTAATAAGAGTAAGTTACCTGAATCTAACATTCATAAAGATTGTGTTTTGAGTTTTGGGAAGATATTACGTGTGCCTTGTGATTCACCAAGAATGAATGATTTATTTTGTGAAACATATAGTTCTCCGTTTTTAGTTCATCCTGGATGTACTAATATGTATAGATATCTTCAGGAGTATTACTGGTTGGATGGAATGAATAGAGACATTTCCGACATTATAGTGAATAGTTTGACTTGCCAACATGTTAAACCAGAGTGACAATTACCGAAGGGGACGTTTGCTCCTTTACAAGTGCCAGAGTGGAAATGGGAAAATACATCCATAGACATTGTTTTGGGATTACCAAAGATATCTTGAGGTAATAATGCAATCTCGGTAATTTTTTATCAATTGACTGAATCTTCTAATTTCCTTCCTATTCGAGATACTCTATCTCTAGATCAACATTCTTGGTTGTATGTTAATGCGATAGTTAGGTTTCATGGAGTTACCCTCACTATAATATCTGATCGTGATCCTAAGTTTACTTCTATCTTTTGTAAAGGTCTTCAGAAGTTGTTGGGTACTGAATTAAATTATAGTACTACTTTCCATCCATAATAAGATGGGCAGTTAGAAAGAACAATTCAGATATCGTAATATATGATACATGATTTCTCAATATATTACAAATGAAATTGGGACCAACATCTTTCTTTGGTTGAATTTGCTTATAATAATAGCTTTTATTCTAGTATAAAGATGTATCTATTTGAGGCATTATGTTGAAAATAGTGTTGAACTCAGAATTTTTCAGATGAAGTAGGTGAAAGGAAGTTAATGGGACCATAATTAGTAGAATATAAGGTATAAAACGTTCATTTGATTCAAAATCACTTGATAATAGCTCAGAGTTGGCAGAAAATTTATGCTGATAACCAAAGGAATGATCTTTTTTTCGAGGTAAGTGATCATATCTTTCTCAAAGTTTCTTCATGGAAAAATGTGATGTGTTTTGGTGAGAAGGGAAAGATGAGTCTGTGGTTCATTGGACCCTAAGAAATCCTAGAGAATGTTGGATCTGTTTCTTACTGTGTGGCTTTACCTCCATTTTTGTCCCAGGTACACAATGTTTTTCATGTTTCAATGTTGATAATGTATATGCCGTATCCAACTCATTTTTTTGAGTCCAGAGGTATATCAGTTGGAAGAGAATCTTTCTTATGAGGAATAAGCAATCTATATTCTTGAACATAGAGGTAAAATTTTGTGGAATAAGTTAATGCATTGGGTAATAGTTTTGTGAAAAAACCAAATGGTTGATGAGGATACGTGAGAACATGATAATGCTGTGAGGGTTAAATACCCATATTTATTTTATATGTGAATAAAATTAAGAGGACACAATTTGCAAAAGGATGAGGGATGTAACATCCTAGGTAAATAAAGAATATGAAGTTTTCATAGTTATTAATATTTGTGAATTAAATATTAATTTTACATTAAAAGGGATTCTATGTTCGACGACATTCCTGATATGCAGCAATAGGTTTCTTTGAAATTTTATATTGCACAAAACGTTGAGTTATACCCAAAAATGGTATAATATTATTATTATTTTATAGGGTAGTTAACACATAGTCTTTGTATTGGAGGGAATGAAAATAAATAACTACAATATGATTACACATGTTTGTTAAACTTTTTTACATTTATCGAATATAAGTTAGATGCTTAAAATGGGAATAAATCCAATTTTACCGATAAATACTATAATATTTTTCAAAAGGTCGACTTAACTCCTTTTGATGTAGAACATTTTTTTAAATCCAGTTTTTGAAAATTTTATATGTTTAATTTTAAAAAATAAAATTCTTCTTTAGAATTGGGACATTAAAATTTCATTTGGATGAAATTTTGGTATTTTTGTAATAATGTTAATTTTTTTATGAATAGTGAACAATAGTGCAATTTAATTCAAAACTGTGTTTTAATCTAATTTATTTATATAGTTAGATTATAAATTTAGTTATATTTAAAGTGTAATTAGATTATATTTTTACCATTTAATCTAATATTGGCCATTGGAAATAATTTCACTTTTAAATTTAACATAAACCAGTGTCAATCATTTGATAGTTATTATTTCTTAAAAACATGTTTTTTTGGTTTTGAAAACGGAAATTAAAATTATTTTAATTTACAACACATTTTTGTTTCGAATTTGAAAAAATGGATTCCATATTTTAAATCATGAGGTCAAAATTGTGTAAATAGATAACTTTTATTTTTATACATTAGGAATAGAAATTGTAGTAAATATTTTATTTACCATGGTTAAAAGGGAAATCTGGTAGATAACGGTAAAACATAATATTATAAAAATATTAAATTACCCTAACATGTTTTGTAATCCTATTGGATGATACATTTACGACCATGGGCATCTATGGGACGATTTGAGGACCCCATGGAGTCACATGTAAGTGAAAATGACACTTAATAAAAATTAATTTAATGTTATGGAAAATGTAACATAAACATATATCTCATAGAATTTTTTTTGTAATTGGTTATATAAGTAACTATTTTGGCTACAATTAGTCATTAGAATGATAAGATGATTTACCACATCATGGTATTTTATTTATATTTTTTAGACATTAAATAAATAAATTTAAAACTGACACTATGGTGATGAAACAATTGCTCCATTAATAAAGGATTCAAATAAATAATATTATAAATATTAACATAAATTTATTTTCAAACTTTTATGTCCCTGAAATAATTTTTGGTATAATAAGGACTTGTTATATTTGATTTAATGAAGTTTTTTTGATAGAATCACTTTTTCATTGATTTTTTAAAATAATTGATATGAATAGTTTATAAATTGACAGAAATGAGTTTTTAACCAAATAATATTAAATAAATGCTAAAATAATCCTAAAAATATAATATTTGGCCAACTAAAATATATGATGTTAAAAATAACATTAATAGTCCATTATGGGTTTCTTTTCATTTTATTTTAAATATATTAACCATATAGTATGAATATATAAGAGGACATGGTAAAAGTTAAATTACATTAACAAAGGGTTAAATAAAAATGATAAGGATTAAAAAATATCCCAAACCTATCAAATTTTTATTGGATGAGTTTATTTAAACTTATATGCACATTTTCTTAGAATTAAATACATTTTTGACCTTTCGAAAATGAAAATCATTTTATAATAAAATAATACATTCAAACTTTTCTAAAGATCCCCTCTTCCCTCTTATAAAGGGCCACCACCATAAATCCATTACTCACACCTCCAAAGCCCTTTGTTTCATCTATAATATTCTCCAGTAAACT
The DNA here is from genome assembly GCA_963277665.1 of Viscum album. Classification (NCBI taxonomy): domain Eukaryota; kingdom Viridiplantae; phylum Streptophyta; class Magnoliopsida; order Santalales; family Viscaceae; genus Viscum; species Viscum album. The sequence goes on from OY728158.1 coordinate 1,508,806,606, forward strand.
CCTAAAATCCCTATATTCCACCTATAATCCTTACATTGTGAAGAAGGCAATTCAATAAAGCCTTTTGGTCAACCAAAGAGAGTTACCCAATTTAATGGTAACATCTTCTCTTATGTTCTTTTCTTTTATTTTCCATATCCATCCCTCTAAAATATTTTTATTCCATTATTCTATAACAACACAAGTATATTCGATATACGAGGAATATTTTATGATATGGATTCAAACTACACTTCTACACACCTCCATCTAATGTATAAGAACATTGCTTTTCTGTGGACGGCGAAGTGCCGCCTCACGAAACGATGATTGTTCAAATATCTCCTACCGCCTCTCATGGTGGAAATCATGATAGAACACTATTTATATGTGATATATATTATATTTATATTTTCTCTATGAATCCATATTTTTCATTTATATAATACCTTTATGGTTTCTATAATAGGAAAATACAATAATTTCAATTGAGGAAATGCGGACTACCACCCCCTTAAAGTGATATGACTCTTTTATGACATATGTGGCATATATAAAGGATTGATTTAATGAAATTATATATGATATTATACAAGAATTTATAATATAAATATGTGTAATTATTTTTACATTTCATTAAATATGAAATATAAATGAATTTATTATTCAAGCGTACGTACGACTTACCGTCTCTGTGAACGGTGCATTTCATTTATTATATCCAATTGTTATGTACTGTTATAAATACACACACACACCCCGAAATATATATATATATATATATATATATTGGATATATATGATATATATGATATCTAAATCATGAATATCATTCTGGATATAATGAAAAATTTTACCCCATATACAACTTATAATTACAATAATATATATGATATATATGATATTTATTGTTTATAACATGGAAATAAATGATATATAAGGAATAATAAATTTGAAAAAGGTTTTGATTCCAAGTACAAATTAAGTTTAGTTAATTATTCTTGAAATTAAAGAATGAACCGGTCAAGTCAGACTCGAGGTAAGGGACTTCGTCTCAAACTCCATTCATTGAGGCGTATTTTAATTCATACACGAATTTATTTTATATAGTGTATATACTCATTTGAAATTTAATTTTATTAAATGGGAATACTTTTTCTACCCATAATTTTACTAAACTACAAATGGAATTCTTCTTTTTAACGTATGCAGTGACAATGACCTTTCCACCACCGTGAGCATTACTTGATATTTGGCTTCCATAACAAGCCATAATGTTTTTAAAAGGAAAATAAATACCATATATACTTTCTATGTATTTTGGTAATGAAAATGGATTTGAGAAAGCATTGTTTATTTCAATATCCTTCGAATATATATTGTGATTTAAATGTGAACATTTTATCTTTCCTTTATATTTGTTTAATGTTTTATGAATAAGTAATGGTTGTTGGGAATTGTTTACATATACATGTGGTTCCATGATAAACCTTGGAAGGGTGAGCCCAAGATATCTCTCCAATGTGTTGGATAATGTGATAGAGGTAAAATTTAATGTTTCTATTAAGAGATTTAGGGAATATACTGTGATGGGCATTCCAAACGTAACTCGCTATGTAGTCATGAAAGCTACACCATAAGTGTGTTATTAATTCCACAAGTTACGTTTATGATTTATGATTTCAATGTGTTAATCCTAAATCTTACAATTTCATGAGGCATGTTAAAGAGGCTACGTTTTGTATCTACTAAGGGACTAATGTTATCTTTCTTTATTCTATATCCTTTATTGAGCTTTTTATGCTCATCAATTGTTTTTTGATATGTTTTTCACATGGTATATAGAATGGTTTGATAAAGGAAGAATTCAAGAAGATTTTTATCAATAAAAGAATTTCTGTTTTTTGGGAGTTTTAATTTTATGAAAAATATTTATAATGAGTAAAATTGACTACATTTAATATTTAAGATGTTTTTTATTTATGGTCTAATTATTTAAAAATGTAATCCTGAAAAGATCCTCAATGTTAATTCTTGATTTAACTCAAGATTATGTAGTGTTTATGGTTGGGGCCTTATACCCAGGAATCCATTCCTCTTCCCTCAATATCCATGATTCTCATATTCACACTTCTATACACTCTATAAAGTCCTCCAAAGGCTCCACAATATCCCATGAAGCCTCTCCTGATTCTTTGGGATCCCACATCCAAGTACGGGATCCCCACTTTCCTTCATTTCCTATTTTTTGTCCATGTTTCTTTATATTGTTATACCCTTTTAATATTAAATTAAAAAAGATGGGGTAAGTTTTTACGCTTCCCCCATACTTCCCATAATATGTTTGAATGATGAGAGACATATTTTTATCTCATTAATCCCTCCCATGTACACCTATTACAATGCATAAATTTCATAATAGTTATTCCATTTCTCATCTTTTTTCAAGATTTTATATTATGTTACACCTTCTATTTCAAAATTCCTTATGTTAGACCATTTATTTATATAAACACACTACTATCAATCTCATGTACATATTATGAGATACCCTATTCTCTCTCGTCAACCAATTTTACAATTCTTTATGTCATGCCGTTGGGATACCGAAATTTCTCCATGATTTTCCATACCAAAATCATTATGTAGTGAATACTATTCCCATTTCTATATCATGGGTATTAACCTTTATGAAAATATACTTATTGATTATAGAACTTCATGTATGTATTTCACATTACTTTATCATTGAATAAATGATGTTGTTTTATTAATCTATGTTATATGATCTATGTGGTACACTTAAGTATGATATTGAAGTTATTATAAAGGGTGTGCGTTGATAATTCTTCAATTCATTGAATAATGTTTAGTATCATGATACATCATATTGGGATTGGGTTTTACTTGATTCCTTTATAGGACTTTTTTCATCATGTTGGCATATATGTTTACATGATTATTTTATGTCAATGGTGTAGTGTTTTAAGATGTTTCAAAATTTTCATAATATTACAATAATGCTATATCATTCCTTTATGTTCATATTTATCGTGTGCTACATTGGTATGCCTATTTCTTTACATGTATTGTATTTTTCATGTTATTCCTTTTTTACTACCTTTATGTGCTTTATAGATCACCATTTTCTTAGGTATTTCCCCTGGTTATCTCATGCAATACTATGTATGAAGGAATGTGGTTGTCATGTAAAATAAGTTCTCAATAAAGATATTGCATTTTATGGTGTTAGTTTCTATATAATGTTCCAAATTTCAAAATAAAATAGACTTTTAAACTTTTATACTATATTAAGTGGCTGTTTATGTAATAAATCATGTTTAAGTGTGTAATAAAGATAAGGGTTGTTATAGTTGGTATGAAAGGATAGGTTTTCTGATTTTTGGGATTAGGATTACAAAACCCTAGTGAAAGACTAGGGGATGAGACAAATTATATGAAAAACATCACTAAAGATTGGTGAGTTAGAGGTTGTGGTTTATTAATATAATAAACCCCTAACTGGATATCAATAATTTGGGGTGGATTTGACACATATGTGTCTAGGGGTAAAATCTAAAAACACCACTTGGACATAGACTCAAACATGAACTCATGCATGAAAACAGGACTTTCTAAATGCTTTGTTTGATACTCCTAGTGGATAATATTTTGTAAATTATTATACATAGTAAGAACCATTATTAATGGGATAAAATTCTCCAAAGAATATATGTTATAAAGTTGATCATGGATAACAAAGATCAAATCCTATAAATTCTTAAGTTAAGGGCATAAATTCCATTTATATGTTATCATTTTTTTAATTAGGTTCCCCTTTATATGTTTTATAGTATAATATACTTATACTTCATACTGTATTGGATAATATTAAACCAGAATTAAAAAGGTAAACGTAGGGTTATCATCTATATTTTTACATATGATTTTATATCATGGATGTTTTGTAAAACAATCCAAATACCACTACAAATCACCAAAGTAGAGATCTCGGTGAGAACAGAAAATGGGGAAATTAATGCATCCCATGAATATAACTCCTCCCATATCACAATTATTAGATTGAACTTCCTTGAAAACCTCATCATTCTCTCTGTGGTGTAATTTTATTCTATTCAAGTATTGTACTAGCTTTCCCTATATAGAGCCAACATAAATTGTCAAGAGAGGGAAATCATTGTCGATATGGTGAATCTTCCCCTGATTCTATAAAAGTGCAAGGAGGAGGATGAATATTCATTATGACCATCATCTCAAGAATGAATATTACTTTCCAATGAGCATGAATAGATTTCTAAGATTATTTATTCTACGGAAATAACCATTCTTGAAGACATGTCTATTGTGAGGAAATTCACTGATGTGTTTCCTGAGAAATTATCTGGTCTCCTTTTAGAAGAGATGTTGAATTATTGATTGGTATTACACTTCTGGAGTTTCTAATATCCCAGAATATATATAGAATAGTTGTTCTAAAGCATGATGAACTAATCAAACAACTACAAGAAAATCTTGATAAAGGGTTTATACGCCCAAGTGCTTCACCATGGGGTGCACATGTACTCTTCTTCAAGAAGACGGATGGGTCAATGCACCTTTTCATTGAATATCATGAGATTAAAAAAATTACGATAAATAACTAGTATCCTTTTCCATGAATTGATTACTTGTTCAATCAGCTACATGTTGCACGGTACTTCTCCAAGGTGGATCTATATTTGGGGTATTACCAAGTAAGGGTGAAGAAGGATGATATCTGCAAGACTTCTTTTCATACAAGGTACATGCACTATGAATTCATAGTAATTCCTTTTGGACTCTATAGTGCTCCAACAATATTAATGGACTTAATTAATAGAGTCTTTATAGATTAATTGAAAAAAATTTTGGTAGTCTTTGAAGAATATATTCTAATGTACTTCAAAACTAAGGAAGATCATAAGGAGAATCTATGAACTATTTTAGAGACCTAGTGTAAGGGGAAGCACTATGAAAACTACAAAAATTGTGATTTATGGTTAAAGAAAGTCTCATTCTTGGAGAATATAATTACAAGAAATAGGATATATTTTTATCATTCTAAAATAAAAAAAATTAAAGGATGGTCAAGGCCAACATCTATGACGGATATCCTTATATTCCTTGGGTTATATAGATGTTATCACTGGTTTGTAAGAAATAACAAATGATTGTAAAATACACTTACCATGTTAACTCAAAATGGGGTCTTGTTTTCTTTGAATGATGAATGTGAAGATATCTTCAAAGAGTTGAAAAAGAGGCTTATCACTACGCCCATGGTCACACTTATCACAAGTGGAGATCTTTTCGTATACGTCAATGATGGTTCAACAAAGGGATTGGGAAATGTGTTGATGAAAAATGAAAAAGTCGTCACCTATTCCACAAGGCTATTAAAACTTAATCAGAAAAACCATCCCACACATGATCTAGATATGACATCTTGGATCTTTTCATTGAAAATATTGGGGCATAATCTCTTTGGGAAAAGTGTGAAATATATATGGATCAAAAAAGTCTCAAATATATGTTCAAATAGAAATAGATGAATATGTTCCAATGAAGATGGTTAAATCTCATAAAGAACTATGACTTCTCAATCCATTACCACCCCGGAAGAATTAACAAGGTGGAATATTTTTTAAGTAGAAATGACCTTGGGATTCTATCAGTGATGAGAATTAAAAAGGATCCAATCATCTGATATTTGATGAAGATGGACATGGAAATCATAAATAATGCAACATATTCAATCCTTTCAAAAATGATTTCCCAAACGTCTCTTTTAGAAAAGTTAATGGATGTTCAAAAAGATTATGTGTGAATATAGAAGAAGGTGGAGACAATGAAAAAAAGGAAATCATTGGAGTTCAATGTTAATGAAGAATAAATTGATACATTTGGGTCATGACTATGTGCTCTATAAAATCCAGAGTTAGAGAAAGATATTTTTGATGATGTACATAGTGAAATTTTTTCCATTCACATGGGAAGAAAAAAATATGTATCTGGATCATCGAAAGCATTATTGGTGGGATAACATGATGAAGGAAATCGTTGAGTATACATAAAAGTGCATGGTTTTTCCATAGGTGAAGGTTGAGAGGTTGATTTAACATGGAAATGGTAAATCATCACCATTGACTTTTTCACTGAACATCTGAATAAATCCAAAGGAAATAATGCTATCTAGGTTGTTGTGGATCATCTAACAAAGACCACACATTTAATTGAAATTTGAGAGTATTTATCATCGGATCAACTGTAATGAATATACATCAAATAATTGGTAAGGATTCATGGTGTACAACAACCGATTATATCCGATCGAGATCCAATATTCTCCTCTATGTTCTGGAAGAGTCTCCAAAAAACTCTAAATACTAAACTGAGCTTCACTACATCTTATCATATTCAAACAGATGGCTAATCTGAGTGGACCATACAAACAAACGAGTAAATGTTTATATCATTCTCAATGATCTTCAAAAGAGGAAGTGATCAATATCTTCATATGGTTGACTTCACTTACAAAAAAAATTCCAATCAAGAATTGAAATAGATCCTTATGAATACCTTTTTAGGAAGAGATGCAGAACACTAGAATATTGGGATGCTGTAGGGGATTGAAAACTTATAGCTCTAGAAATGGTTGAAGAAATGGTGGAGAATGTTTGGACAATCCAGCAACACATTAATTATTCTCAGAGTCGAAAGAAGTGATATGGTGGCAATCGTCAACGAGACCTAGAGTTTGATCTTGGAGACTTGGTATTCCACTTCATATCACTATGGGAGAGAGTTATGGGATTTGGGATAAAGGGAAATCTTATTCCAAGGTACCTCATCCCTTTTTAGATCTTTGTTCGCATTGGACTAGTGGCCTATCGACTATCACTCCCACTAAACATATCTTATGTACATGATGTATTCCATGTATAACTCTTAAGGAAGTACATAACTGACCCATTAGATGCACTCAATCTAGAGGTGGTACCATTAGAGAATTACATTTGCTATGAAGATAATCTAGTTAAGAGAACAATTTCTTGAGAAAAAGTTCTAAAAAATAAGATGATGCCCCTTACTAAGGTGTTGTAGAGAAACCGTAAGTTTGAATAATAAACATGGGAAATAGAGGAAGTGGAGAAGTAGAGTTACCTTCATCTATTTGAGAGTGGGAAAAGGAAATATTGTGGGAAAATTTTCTCAAGGGGGGAAAATTTTTATGACCTCATCATTTATGAATATAATTACCTTTATTTTACTGTCTTATGGATAATGCAAACAAAATTCACTATTTGTTCTTATTATTAGGTTTAAATTACCATTATGTATCATTGCTGTTGATAATATAGACATGGAACAGTGATCACACAACTAATATAAATATATAGTTTTTAAAAAAAATCTATTCAAGGATAATAATGGAGGGGATAGCCTCATCTAGTAGACTCAGGCTGTAAGAAGATAATTTATCAAAGCTCGAAAAGGAGGTAGCATTAATTGGATTCTCTCTCTAAAAATCCCAAACTGAGCTTCAACATGTAAATCTTGAAAATAAAAAACTATGGGAGAAGTCCAACGTAATAGAGATTACCACCCGAGCGATGTTACCTAAGCCGCCCCAAGAGTCTGTCACCACATCACACCTTACCCTTAAGTCTTATATGGGTGTTATAATGGGTTATTTGACAAGTTATTAGTTAAATATTGTGTAATCCTATTATAAAAAATAAAATTCATGTTCCATCAATTTCTTTATGTGAATAGTATTTCTTAAGAAATGATGGATTTGATAAATTGAATCTTCAGGTAAAAATGGTACTTTTCAGAACTATATAAATTAGTATGTTAAAATAAGAGTTTTAATAGTAATATTATAAAATTAATTCTTATAAATGATGATTACATCAGTTCCTTATCTATAAATTAGTAAGTAATTTGTTCGATATGAGTTATATTTTTTATACAATAAAATAGAAAGTGTATTTTAAAATAATTTGTTTTATAGAATTAATGATTTTTTTAAATAATTAATATGTGAATAAAATATTATCATCAAACTACTTTTATGAATAATAAATTATGATATAATTTTTTGTAAGTCATATGTACTTTTAATTAAGAACTGGAAACAATTTTTGTCAAAACCTATGAATTTTCAATAAGTGTGAGTTTCATTTTAAAAGTGGAAATTCAAATAATTAGAAAACTATTTTGATAAAATGAATTTTTTTTTCTAATTATGATGTTGAAATTATCTGATGGTGTATATTTCATTATTTTTGGAGACATTTGAATTTTTGGTTAAAAATTAAATACCGTAAAATTAAAATATGTTTTTATGACATCACAATGACCATGAAATGATGTAGTAAATAGTATATTGGGTATTATGGGCCCAATATATGTTTTCCCATTAAAATAATGTAATTTTATATTTTATTTACTTATTTTATGAATCCTTAGTGAATCCACCAAAATGTTTAATATATTTTATGATTTTTAATTCATTTCATTATTAATGTGACTCACCACCACATAAGCAAGGATAATATTTTAATATGAACAGCCAATGTAATTATAAAATTACTTTTCCCACTCTAATTTCGAAAAAACCATGGTAAAAACAATGAGAAGGTTTTTGGTTTTTAATATTTAATTATATAGATTCCAAAACCTTATTTTGTGAAATTTTAATGAATTCACCCCCCTTTCCTATATAAACCTAACCAAGAACACATTATTCTTGACTCAAACATCATTAAGATCATACACACTCTCCTCTACACTCCCTAGGGTCCTCTTAAGGTTTCACCAAGGACCCAAGAAGCCTCTCACAATCCTTTGAGATCACACATCAACGTAAGGGATCCTCACATTCCCTCATTTCTCATTTTTTGTCCAAGTTTGCTTATAATGTTATACTCTCTTATTATTCAATTAAAAATGATGGGGTATATTTGTTCACATAAACCATACTTCTCTTATTAATTTTAAAGTTGAGATACCTCTTTATTTCTCATTAATCCCTTCCATGTACACCCATTACAATGCCGAAATTTCATAAGAGTTATTTCATTTCCCTGTTTCATCAAGTCTCATTATTATGTTATGCCATCTGTTTTCATATTACTTCTGTAGGGACATGTATTTATTTGGACCACATAATTTAAATTTCATTTAAATGTTATTAGAGACCACTTTCTCTCTCATAAACCATTTTAATGAATTTTTACGTCACGATGTTAGGCTGTCGAAATTGCCCCACGATTTCCCATACCAAATTCATCATGTAGTGAATACCATTCCCTTTAATCTATCAAGGGTAATAAAAGTTCATCACATATACAAATTGATTATAGAATTTCATGTATTTATTCCACTATCATTTATCATGGAATAAATGATGATTTTGAATGAACCTATGTTATATGATCTCTATGGCCACTTAAGAAAGAGATTGAAATGATTATGAAGGGTGTGATCTAATATCGCTTTACTGCATTGGATAATGATCAATATCATGATACATAAAACTTTTATAGGGGTCTACTTAATTTATTTATAGGACATTTTCCATCATGTTGGGTTATGGGGTTTACCTGATTCTTTTATGTTAATGATGCATTGTTTTAAGATGTTGCCTCATTTACATATTATGACAATGATGTTATATCATGCCTATATGTTAGTGTTTCTATTGTGCTCCATTGGTATTCCTATTTCCTAATTTGTATTTTATTATTCAGTGTATACCTTTTTTACTCCCTTACATGTAATTATAGCTCACCCTTTTCTTATATATGTCCCCAAGTTATCATATACAATGTTAACTATGAAGAAATGTTGTGGTCATGTAAAAGAAGTTTTTAAGAAAGATATTGTATTTTATGTCTTTAGTAATCATTTAATGTTTATAATCCCAAAATACACCATACCTATCAATAATATGCTATGTATTATGTTTAAGTTTATTTAATAATTTTTTTAAGTGTGTAATAAAGACTAGGGTTGTTATACTAGAAGTATACATTGAAAGTCTTGTATAACTATCCTCATTGGTACCAACATATTCTCACCCTTCTGTATCATCTCAAGGAATTACTTCTCCATTTTATAATGAATATTATAGTGAAATTAATTACTGATAAATATTTTTTTAATTCATCCCAATCCATAGATTCAATTGATTATTATTCCCTAATTTTCTTGATAAGATCAAACCATTGATCATATTCACTTTATAAATGATAAAAAACCAAAATAGATTTATCATTTTCCAAAAACTGAAGAATATAAAATATATTATCCTTGGTACCAATCCATTTTATAGTGACTATTGGATCTGTTTACCCACTAAATGAAGGTGTAATTTTCCTCATGAAACACTCAACATAACATTGATCCCTCATTTTCTTGTATGGAAGCTTGATATTATTCATAGTTTGAGAATATTGTGTTAGAAAAGTATAAGTATTCTTCATTCTGGCTACCATAAAAATTGGAATTTTTGTTGATAATCATTGTTTTTTTAATCGTATTCATCATAACTCAATCCCCCTTATTCTATTCCTTCTCTAAAACCAAAAAGAAACATGTGAGATAAAAATGCCCAGGTAGGATTATTATATCACTGAATGGGAGAGGGTTGATTAAATTATACTTATTTACAATATTTCCTTGAATCAACCTTATCCTCAAATAAAATATTCCATTCTATACTAAAAATAATTCCAACACACATCCAAAGCTATACAATTATTTTCAAGGTTCAATATTCAATAAGAATAGCTACATCCTTAGTATGGCTTGGAAATGATCCAATAATACACAACCCACTATAAATCAATAATTATTTTGGAATATAATGAATATGATATAACCTTTCCCTCATATAGCACTTTGAATACAATCTAAGTGTGCATGTGTACCCTCTTAGCACAAATAAGGTAAAGCATTGTTTTTGTAACAACTCATGTTACTTGTACTTATTTTCAACATCAAAAACTATATACTTCAGTAAAAAAAATATTCAATTTATAACGCACAAGGTGGTAAAGACTTCATGAATTTGATATAAAATTCATTATGTGGACCAGCCTGATCTTCTCACTCCGATCTTCCATATTTGAGCCCCCAAGCAAATCTACACACTCTAATATTAAAATATGGGTTTCCAATACGATTGATGCAGCTCTCCTATAATACGATTGACCAACCCCAAAATGTCTTCTTTCATAGTGTGGAAATTCCAATATGGAAATCTCAATTTGATTATCTAGTCTGATACAATGAACATCAGAATATAATGAAAAGAAGAATCTGATAGACATCTGAATACAAGGATTATTGAATATGATGATCAGATCAGTAAAACATTGTGATCTTGTCTCCTCTCCTGTCACATCTCTTAATAAAAAATTCTTCAAAATATACTTAAAAAAGAACACTTTTTTATCTCCATAGAGAGTCAAAGCTTATCTCTCTTCTGTGAATAGGACCTCCACCAGAAAAATAAAAATTATTTTCACCTTTTATTGGTGATCAATGATACGTTTTGATAGAAATACCCAAAATCGTCCCACTAAAACAATTTAACTAAAATATTTATTTTTGTTGAACTTTTATTGCATTTATGACTTCATCATACCTTCACAAATCTTCTCAAATATTCTTCAAAATTCATCTCTTGATTTTATATTAATTTTCAATAACTAACCTAGATCCGATTTCTTAATCTAATTAAAATTATAAATTCCGATTTTCAGTGTCAAGTTTTTTAATAGGATTTATCTCTAACAAATGAAGGGAAACATTTTTTGAATTTCAATATCTACTTCGACAACACATCTATCAATTTTAGTGTAAATCAAATGAGACAACTTCTCCTGAATATGATGTCCATTTTAAAGATTTTGTGTCTGATTCTATAAATATTATTGTATGTATGTATCTCACCAAAATAAAATTTTAATATAATGTAATGTTATTTTTTCTTGCTTCTTAAACATACATTACAACAAAAGAAAATACCATGTATATGATCAACTTCATCATTATCATGGCCTTAAAAATCTCCCCCGTTGTATTATATTTCAACCATTTTTCATAATTCACTAAACACTTTGTCCATAAAAAATGGAATTATTATAAAAAATTCTAAGACTATACGAGTAAAATAATTCTTGGAAATAAGTATCATTGATAGAAAAAACATGCGGTCAAAAAATAGTGATTATGAAAACATTTCCTACTTTTCCTCCTCATATTGTCTTTACATTATTTCACAGCATCATCACCTTTCCTGGATGATAAAATTATTTTTTTACTACAAAAATTGTAACAAATAGGTGGAATAGTTTAATCACCATAAAATGATGAATTTAGAGCATACCCATGACTCCCACTTTTTACAGGCCTTTTAAGGATAGATTTGTTAAAAAATAAATTCTCCCCCATTGAAAAAACAATCCAAAAGTAAGATGAGAGAGGGTAAAGTAACACATACTGATACCTTAATGAGAAAGATATTGTATGCCCATTGTCAACCAAAATTTAGAAAATGACACATTCAGTAGAGGTGTTGTTAAAATGTCATCAACCTATTCCGATGATGGAATATACTCCATCATTAAATAATTCTTCTCCACATGCTATTTGATTAAATAATATTTTATATCAATTTGTTTTTATTGAGATTTTTGAGCCAGATTCCTTATGAGATTATTTATACATTGAGTGTCAGAACCCAAGAGCAAGGGTAACATTACTTTTACAAGTATGTATTATAGTTGAGTTTTCATCCACATAAGTTGAGTAGTGGCTAGAGTAAAAAAGAAACACACTCTGATTTATCCATATTTAGAGTTACGGAATTCTATTTCTTATAATTACAATTAATGCAATTCCTTCTCAGAAAGAATACATCCCCAGATTTGGATCTTCTATCATAAACATTTCTTTCCTAATTAGAATCTGAATACCCAAAACAATCAATAAAATATGATCTATTTTACTTTATTCCAAAATTGGTTGTGCCTCTAAAGTAACTTTAAAATATTTTTCCATCATGAAAATGTGATTATATTATATCACACTTAAATATTTTACCAATTTCAACAACATACACAATGTCAGGTCTTCAGGTAGTCAAATATAATAAACTTTCAACCAACTTCTGAAATTCTTCCAGATTATATATTTTTTCCATATATATATTTTTTCAACCTTCTTAACACTAAAATTAATGTATAAATAGGTTTTTAGTTTTTCATGGTGATCATTTTTATAAGGTACATATCATGATTTTCTTGAGAAATAAAATTATATTTCTTTTTTTAGAATTTTTAACCTAATAAAGAATTTTATTTCCCGCAACATAGAAATTTCAAAAATATTTTTTTGATCTTAAAAAAATATTTCACATCCTCTTTCATCATTCCTAGTAATGATAATTCCATCAACAAAAAAATTTATTTTTAGGGAATACTCAAAAATATCTCTGATATAAATATAGTTATCCAGTGTTCCCTTCTTGAAACCCATCTTAATTAAGAAAGTATCCAATTTAGAATACCATGTTGTTATATCTTGTTTGAACCCTGACAATGCCTTATTAAATCTTCATAAATAACAATAATCTTCCCCAAAAATAAATCCACAATGTTTTTAATGTAAACTTTCTTATCAAGATCACCATTTTAGAATGTAGATTTAACATCCATTTTAATGATCTTGTAATCTCATTGTGCAACCATTGCAATAAAAAATATCATTGTTTATAATCATTTCAGAAAATCAAATATTTCATCAAAATCAATACCTACAATTTTTTAAAACCTTATTCAAATAAAGTTTTTATATTTCATATCACTTCACCTTCTTCATTCAGCTAGTTTTGGAAAAATTACCTTGAACCAAACAGATTTTTTTTTCTAGTTTGGGTAATATTTCCAATGAATTATTATTTTCAATTCGCTCCAATTCATCAATCATGTCATGAACCCATTATAGATACTCAAAATAATTTTTTAATGTTTTCAAATAAACATTTCGATTTAAAGAAGTATATGTAACAAAATGTTTTTTTCTTCTTTTTAAACCTTATAAAATTGATCACCAATATTGTTTTGAGCTTCCAATTATTTCCACTACCTAGGATGACACATTCGAGTATATTCTACATAAATGTAAATAAATTATTTTAATTTTTCTTTCTGAGGAGGATTACAATTTTCTATATCCTTATCATAATTCTTTTCAAAACATTTTTATCCTACTCAACATTGTTTTCTATCCAAATACACTGGTATTCCATAGATAATTCAATTACTTTGACATCAACTAAATAAAAAATTCTTTAAGTTTCTTTGATGGAACATATATATCATCTTCTTCTAAATCATATCATAAACAAAATTCAATCTTCGCCTTTCTGTTCAAATTTTCCACAGTTTCCACCTTCCCCTTCTATAATGCATGGACTCCCAAAAAGTCATACATGTTTTAAACTGCGTGTTTATCTATAAAAAAATTATATTGATTCATACCTGATATTGGCCTATAGAAATAATAGTTTTGAATATACCCAAAAGTACTAATGCATTTTCTCAAATTTTATTGAGAATGTCTATGTTCAATTAACATAGTTCTCCATATTTCCACCAAACTTCTATTCTTTCATTCAGAAACACCATTTTCATGAGGGGTGTTTGGTGAAAAATAATTGCGTTGAATTATATTATTGTCAAGATAATACTCAAATTATTCACTTCAATATTATTCATAATTATTATTTCTCATCTTCTTAACTGAATACTCAAAATCTTTCTCGTATTACCTTCTGAATCTTATAAACATTTTCCAAGAATCTAACTTATATTTCATATACATAACAAAAGTAATTCAATTGAAATTATCAATTAATGTGATGAATTAAATATATACATATGCTAATTTTTATCACAGTGGCCCTCATATATTAGAATGTATAAGATTTTGGGGATATTTTTGAACCAATATAAGCATTCTTGTGCACCACATTTGCAATATTTCCTTTATAAAATTAGTGAAACACCAATTTATTTTTAGTTGAAAATCATAATTTTCATTGAAACAATATATCATTGATTAATTTATCATGTTTATTTAACACAAGTTACCTATAATTTTATGACACAATTGATTCTCTTTCACCATACTCATGCAACAAGAGTTTTATACTTCACTCACCTGAGACATGTTTCATTTTGTATGTTGGTATCTTGTAAGAATCGTTCCGTCTTCCTCAATTTTCAACAAATCAATATATTTCCGGAATATTACTTTTTTAACATCATCAATAATTATTGAATCACTTAGAAAATTTTGTTTTAACCCTTTAACATACAATTTTTCTTGGATTTCATCATTTTTTCTCAATGATTTCTAATCTAACACCTTTTATTTTCATGGATTCATCATTATAAAAACTCACTATTCATTCTTTAATGTATATCGCATTATTTAAAAAATTAAAATATTCAATCATATTAGAAGAACACCCACTTCAAAAATTCATGGTATTCTCCTTTTATAGATTTTATTGCAATTTCAACAACATGGGGTCATTATTATTTCTTTTCATTCCTAAATTATCACTTATGAGGGTTGTTAAAAATCATTTCATGTGCCGATAATAAAGAAGTAAATCTTTTTTCAAGGTTTCCCGGTAGTTCACATCTTTCAAAAACAGTTTCCTAAGGTTGGAACCTCTTTCCAATCTTCATGCCATCCTTCTCATATTTCATTCAAATATCCTTCATAGATTTCTTTTATTGAGGGAGTTGACTCCCACTCAAACATTTCCCTTCCCAAATTGGGGAATAATAGTAATGTTTCTAGTTGAAACGTCACATATTAGTCATGTGTCTAAATATACCCCTATACTAATAAGGGATAAAGAAAGAGTATTTACCTTCTAAACTTTCATACTGGCCGGAATTGTGAATACGTTTCATAACATCATTAAGTAATTTCTTTACTAATCCTCAAACCTTTAGATTATTAACTGAGTATTCTTCTTTATTTCAAACATAATGGAATTAGAAGTATTTGAATCTTTTTCATACCCATATGAAACATTTTTAGAAATGAGGAATTTTTAAACTTCTGAATTCTAAACGATTTTTTTCCTTACACACAAAAAAAAACTTTCCCATCATTATTATTTTCAGGGAAAATTCCATATTTCTTCTCTCCCTTTGAATGTAACTTTTGATGAACCATCATAAGTTTCTTAATATGAGAACAGTCACCAGAATTAGAGATAGAGTTTTTGATACTTATATTCCTCAATTTAGCTTTAGATAATTTTTTTTGGATATGTTCGAAGTCTTCTTTTTTTTTTATCATCAACATTACCCCATGATGCTCATTAATATTATCTTCATCATAAAAATATTTCATCAAATTATCAATTTATTTAATCAGTTTCACCTTCTCATCAGCATACAATTATTGATTACTTCTTGAGGGAGATTCATCTTCAAACATTTCGTTTTTCACTTAAATACAAATAACAATCCTTAGGAATTCCATCTATTATTATATCAAATAAAAATCATGCTGAGTTTCTTCTTCATCGATACTACTAGTTTCGAATTCTTCATCAATCACTATTATAATAAAATTATTCTCAATATCATACTAATTTTTTTTTGGATTCAACATCACTACTTCCATCTTTATTATCTTTATATAAGAAGTTTATTCTTTTTAATTTTAATAATTTTATATATTTCCTTGGGGAATAAAATTTTCATTCGTCTCTCTATTTCTTAAACGATCTTATATGCCATTTTCTTCTTTATCACTATCATCTTATTTCTTTATTTCAGGACAATTAGCTACAAAAGTCCAAACAACACCACATTCAAAACATTTCAAGGGAAATTTAAATTGGTATTTTATTATACCATTTTTCATATTCTTAGAAAACAGGGATAAAATTTCATCAAATTTTCTTACATACCTCATTTTCATAATCAGATTCCCCATCTTCATCTTCAATAATAATATGGTTTGACTTTTCATTCTTATAATCCGTGAACAACATTTCTATATCAACTCTTATATTTCATATCACAACTGTCACGACCCGCCCTCGGGGTCCGTGCCGTGACTACCCCAAGCCCGCCTTCCATAGGCCAGGGGCTAGCGACTAGCACCAAGGAGTAAATCCCGGTAAAAAGGGAAGGCATTTCCTTTGTAAAGTAAACAAACACCACAGAGTAAGCAAGCAGAAAGTAAACACTAAGAAAAAGCAGAGTACAACTGAAAGTGCAGAAAAGTAAATGGGCCAGTATACAAACCCAAACTGAAAGTAAAGTACAACTCGAAAGGGAAAACAGCAACTGAAAAGTAAAAGCCGCTACACCGAGCTATCCACTAGAAATCTCACCTGAAGGGTGGGTACAGATAGCTCCACTGCTCCACTGGTTCCGCCGTCTGCTCCGAGCACGCCCCACCCAGTGGTCCACCTCCAGGTACCGTCCTGCTCTGCAAGCCTCAGCCAAGATCAACGCAGTCCGTCGTCTGTAACCAACACAACGTAGTGCGGGCATAGCCCGTGCAGGGGTGAGTATAAGCTACTCAGTAGGGACCCCGAGACCCCTGAAGGTCTCTCAAAATCCACAAAGGATAAATAACGAAGAAAGGTAAAATCACGAAGTAACAACCGACACTGCTTAGGTATATTCCCATACATATACCTAAGTCATCAATTTCAAATACGCTCCAACCTCCGAGCCCAAGTACAACTCAGTCCACACAGGAAAGTAAACGTATTCCACATAGGAAAGCAAAACGTAATCCACACAGGATAGCACAACACAATCCACACAGGAAAGAAACAGGATTCAGCTCACACAGGTATACTTCTTCAAAGGACGATAAAGATGATCTCTGATCCATCTAAGTCGTCGGACCCATGAAGGATTGATAGGTAACTAACCCCCACAAAAGACCCACACAGGATCGGGCCCACATAGGACCTGTAGGCGCTGGTTCACACAGGACCGCTGAGCGCAAGGACCCACACAGGATCGGACCCACACAGGATCGGGCCCACACAGGACCTGTAGCACTGATCCATGTAGGATCACTGAGTGCTGTAGTCATCGTCGTCGAATCCACACAGGATCTCTGTACTGTCGTCGTCGTAGTCACAGTAGCAGTAGCAGTAGCAGTAGTAGTCACAGTCACAGCCAGCACTAGGGCTCCCGCACACAGCAAGCTCGTACAGGAGGGTCCGCTCCCCGAGACGAGAAGATGATACATTAACTGTCACAAAGTCCAGAGATGATGTATCCAAAAGTTCCGTATCGTCAACAGGAACTCAATGCAACAGACGGCGCGTCGATCGGACGCCCGGTCTGAGAGTTATTGGCATTTTCGTCTCCGGGGCCCGGTTGGTTTTTAAGGAAAAACCAACCCGAACATACTCCACCTGCATCCAAACCTCGGGTGGAGTATGCCAAAAGATCCTTCTCACTAAGAGGAACACAACAAAGCTGACGGCACGTCAATCGGACGTCCGTAGCTCAAGATATGAGTGTTTCCGCTCCGAAGGCCCGGTTGGTTTCGTGAACGAACCAACCCGGCCGAACTCAAAGTGTTCTGAAACTTTGAATGTGATATACCGAATCGACCGTCTCGATCAAAGGATCGCAATGCCGCTGATGGTTCGTCGATCGGAGGTCCGTGGCTCATGTTATGGCCAAAAGACCGAAACTGATTCGAAACGGGGGGTCCGGGTCCGGGTCCGGGCCGACCCGGCCCGACCCCCCCTGGGTCGGCCCGAACCAGGTCGACCCGACCCGGGTCCGACCCGGCCCGACCGGCTGGCCGGCGGTGCGGTGGGGGGGGGGGGGGGGGGGGGGGGGGGCAAGGCCCCCTGCTTCTTCAAATGACGGTTCGGCTTTTAGCCGCGCCTTTTTGTGAACCGGCCCCCCTTCGTGGGGGCCTGATTGATGAAAACCGGGGGGCTGCCTACCCCCCTCAAAGAAACCGCCCCCTTCATAAATGGGGGGGGGTTTAGGTTGACCGGGGGAATTAAATTCCCCCAGTCTTTGACCTTCCGGCCGGCCACCTGGCAGGCCAGTTTTTCTCCAACGGGACCAGCAAACCGGTCCCCTTTCCGGCTTCCGACGCCGGCGGCCCGGCCGCCAGTCTTCTCGTCCCGCCGCGGCCCGGAACCGGCCGCGGTGTTCGTCGTCCGGCGTGGTGCGACGGCACCGCGCCCCTCCACCGCGCCCCTCCACCGCGCCTTTGATTCCCTTTGACGCGGCGCGACTGCGTCGCGTTCTTGATGATCCTTCCACGGTGCGGCGCGACGGCGCCACGCAATATAAGCGTGCGAATAACCGCGTGGTGCGACGGCACCACGCCATCTTGTTTCATCCGCAATATAAATCAACAAGAACATAGGAGGGTGTTCGGCCGTGTTCATGCGGTCCGGCCCCCTCACGTTAAACGATAACACATATTTAAATATCCTTACGTTAGTCATGCTAGAACCACGAACAAGAATAAATAAATAAACAAATAACAACAACCCCTACCTTGGGTTCAAGTTCGAAGATTGTCAAAGTCCCGCGGAAGAAAACGTCGCGGAGGTCGGGCGTCGCGGTAATCGTTCGTCAAATCCGATGACGAAGAGGTACGTCCGAAGAGGTACGTCGTTGGCAAATCTTCGTAAGCCGACGAAGAAAGTCCGAGGAGGAAGCGGCGTTCTCTTTCGTTGACACGAAAGGCGTCGTCGATCTTCGGATACAATCGGCTACGAAGAAGAGGGGAGCGGTGTTCTAAGTCGGAGCTTGAGCGTTCTTCGTCAAAGTTTGAAAAAGAAGGAAAAGCTCTCAAATCCTCTCAAGATGACTAAACAAATCTAACCAAATAAAATAAGCTAAGAGCTTATTTTATTAACTCAACCAAACCTTTTTGAATTTCAAAGGTTTGAAAAAGTTTAAACAACTCAACCTAATTAATAAGCTAAGTTGTCAAAACATTAAAAGTGGGGTTAAAGGGAGTTTTGAGAGAAGTTGAAAAGTTGGGTTTCGTGTGGGCCCCACCACACTTAATCCTCCCAAGGGAGGTTAAGTGGATGTGGGTCCCACCTTTAACTCCCTTTGGGAGAAGTTAACTAACATAAAAATAAAATAAAAAGTGTTCCACATTTTTATTCAACTTTTTATAATTCTCCCAAAAACTAACTTTCGTCCCGCAATAAACGCAACTTCGGAAAAGGTCTCCTTAAGCGAATATCGGCGCTGCGAGTTCATCGGTGCCCTCAGATTTCAATTCCGAGCACCGGATCAAAAGTTAGGAATACCCGCTCGTTCGTTCACTGAAAGTACCCGAGCCAAACTTCGGAAATTGATTCTGGGCACACCGGGCCTCGGAATCAGGTGCCGTCAGAAACTGTGCTCTTGTAAAATTCCAAATAAAATTAAGAAAAAATTTCCCTTGAATTTTACGGGTCTTTACATTACTCCCACCTCAGGGCTTTACGTCCCCGTAAAGATACATCAAAAACTAGGGAAACAAATGAGGGTACTGAGCACGCATCCGAGCCTCCCGCTCCCATGTGCTCTCCTGGAGATTCCCGTGCTGCCATCTGATGTGCACAAGAGGAATCGATCGCCCATGTAGGACCCGCTCCTGTCGATCCTCTATCTCCACCGGGACCTCCGTAAAAGTCGCCCCATCGTCAACGTCAAGCTCCCCATGGTCAATGATGTGCGTCGGGTCGTGCACATATCTCCTCAGCTGGGATACGTGGAAGACGTCGTGCACCCGGGGCAACTGAGGTGGCAGAGCTAGGCGATAAGCCACCTCACCAACCCTACTGAGGACCTAGAATGGTCCGATGAAGCGCGGAGATAACTTTCCGCCTCAGCCAAATCTCCGAATACCATGTCGAGGTGAGACCCGTAAGAAGACGTGGTCGTCATCCTCGAACTCCAGTGGCCTCCGCCTCCTGTCAGCATATGACTTCTGCCGGCTCTGAGCTGTCCTCATCCGCTCCTGGATGACCTGAACCTTCTCTGTCGTGGCCTGGACCATCTCCGGTCCCACCAGTGCTGACTCCCCAGGGTCTGTCCAACACAAAGGAGATCTACAAGGTCGGCCGTACAACGCCCCGTACTGTGCCATCCCGATGGTGGAGCGGTAGCTGTTGTTGTACGCAAACTCCACCAAGGGTAGGTGGTCCTCCCAGCTAAGACCAAAGTCTAGGACACATGCGCGGAGCATGTCCCCGAGAGTCTGAATGGTCCTCTCCGTCTGACCATCCGTCTGAGGGTGAAAGGCTGTGCTCAGACGTAGCTGCGTCCCGAATGCCTCCTGTAACCCCTTCCAAAGCCGGGAAGTAAAGCAGACATCTCGATCGGAGACGATAGATGATGGCACACCGTGGAGCCGCACAATCTCCTGAACGTAGAGACGTCCCAAGCTCTCCACTGAGACCTGCTCTCTGATGGGTAAGAAGTGTGCCGACTTGGTGAGTCGGTCAACAATCACCCATATGGAGTCGTGACCTCTGGAAGTGCGTGGAAGTCCAGTCACGAAGTCCATAGATATGCCGTCCCACTTCCACTCCAGGACCTCCAAGGGCTGTACCAAGCCTGCTGGTACCTGATGCTCTGCCTTCACCTGCTGGCAGGTGAGGCATCGAGAAACAAACTCTGCTACTGCCTTCTTCATGCCCAGCCACCAGTGCTGTCGTCTGAGGTCCTGGTAATTCTTCGCCACTCCAGGATTTACCGCCAAAGGAGAAGTGTGAAACTCTCTCAGCACTTCCTCTTGCAAAGCGACTGGTACCATGGTACGTCCTCTGAAAAGGATGTCGTGCTCTGCTCCAAGGGAGAAACCATCAGGTTCCTATCCCGAGGATATCTGTGCACGCCGTGTCTCACAGTCAGCGTCCTCACGCTGTGCCTCTCTGACCCGCTGCAGTAGTGGAGGGATGACTGTGAGAGACTGAAGGAAGGCTGCTCCATCTCTATCCACGAAGGATATCTGTAAAGAGGCTAGCTGCTCCGTCGCCTCCTCAAGTAGTTGAATGCCCGTCCTCCTGCTGAGGGCATCGGCTACTACGTTCCCCTTTCCAGGAGTATAGACTATCTCAAAGTCATAGTCCTGGAGGAACTCGAGCCATCACCGCTGTCTCAGGTTCAGGTCCTTCTGCGAGAAGATATACCTGAGACTCTGATGAACGGAAAAGACTGTGAAGCTCTCGCCCATCAGATAGTGTCTCCATGTCTTCAGAGCGAAGACCACTGCTGCTAACTCCAGGTCATGGGTAGCCTAGTTCTGCTCATGCGGCCTCAACTGACGTGATCCATAGGTGATCACTGCCCGCTCCTGCATCAGAACACATCCAAGTCCGGTCCCTGATGCATCGCAGTAGACTACGTACCCTACTCCCTCCTCAGGAAACCTCAAGATAGGTGCGCTAGTCAATATCTGTCTCAACTCTTGGAAGTTCTGCAGACATCTGTCTGACCACACGAAGGGTTTCCCTTTCTTCGTCAAAGCTGTGAGTGGTGCCGCAACTCTAGAGAAGTCTGGCACGAATCTTCGATAGTATCCAGCTAGTCCCAAGAAACTCCGAACCTCAGTCACGTTCCTGGGTGGCTCTCATGCTAACACAGCCTCGATCTTCGCAGGATCCACTGCAACTCCCGCCTCAGAGATAACGTGTCCCAAGACGTGGACCTCACGTATCCAGAACTGGCACTTAGAGAGCTTACCATAAAGCTGGTTCTCTCGGAGTGTGTCTAGTACAACTCGCAAGTGATAGGCGTGCTCCTCATCAGTCGTAGAGTAAATCAGAATGTCGTCGATGAAGACCACGACAAACCGATCGAGGTATGGCTGAAAGATCCTGTTCATGAGAGCCATGAACACTGCTGGAGCATTGGTTACACCGAAAGGCATAACCAAGAACTCATAGTGGCCCTACCAACATATGAAGGTCGTCTTCTGTACATCCTCGTCTCTGACTCTGAGCTGATGATAGCCTGACCTGAGGTCTATTTTCGAGAACCACCGTGCTCCCTTGAGCTGATCAAAGAGGTCATCAATCCTCTGTAGCAGATACTTGTTCCTCATTGTCACCTGGATCAGGCGACAGTAGTCAACACAAAGCCGTAGGCTTCCGTCCGCCTTTTTGGCGAACAATATCGGGGAAGCCCAGGGTGAAACACTGGGTCGGATGAACCCCTTTCCCTACAAGTCCTCCAACTGTACCCGTAGTTCTCGAAGCTCGGCGGGGGCCATCCGATATGCTGGAGTGGATATCGGGGATGTCTCGTGGTACAAGTCAATATAAAAGTCTACCTCTCTACGATGAGGTAGCCCTGGAACGTCGTCGGGAAAAATGTCCGCAAACCGATCCACCACTGCAGGAAAACCAGGACTCCGCACGTCAACTGCTCCAAAGATGAGGCTAGCTAACTGATGAGTAATGGGATATCCTCTCCTCCGCGGAAGTCCATCCTGTGCTGCTAAGGCTCCCTTCTCACCGGTGAAGGTGAACCTACTCCCGTCGGTGCGTACACATCGCACCTTGCGCCTAAAACAGTCAATCTGTGCATGGACCGTAGATAGCCAATCCATGCCCAAGATGACGTCGTAAGGCCTCGACGCTGCTACAAGAAGATCCCAGCCGAAGCTCTCGCCTCCTAGAGTAAGCTCACACTGCCGGCACCGGTGCGTAATCGTCGAGTCTGCTCCCGTAGGAGTCTCTAGCCGTAAGGATCGAGCCAACGGCTCTGTCGGAATCTCCGAGCTCCGAACAAGGGCAGCGGCTATGAAAGAGTGACTCGCTCCTGTGTATATAAGAACTGCAGCAAGGGTGGAATAGACACAGATAGTACCTCAAATCATCTCGGGTGTGCCGTGGTCGTAGGCCTCTGCTGTCTGGAGCTGTGCCTGTCTCTGCCCGCCAGCTCCCTGTGGTCGGGGTGGACCTCCTGGTGGTGGTGGTGGCAGAGCCTCAAAGCGTCGCCCACCACCGACTGCTCGTCCAGCTCCTCTACCTCGTCCGCCTCCTCCCTGCGGACCACCACGGTCGACCCTATGCCTCTGCCTTGGTGGTCCCTCAATCGACTGCTGCTCCTCGGTGCGGTGGGTCGGGCAGTCACGAACCATGTGGCCGTGCCCGCCGCACGAGTTGCACTGTCTGCCTCTCGAAAGACTGGCTCCTCGCTGTGTGCTCCACACTGCTGAGCCAGTGCCCTGAGGTCGTCTGCCCGAAGGTCTGGTCTGTCTGGACCCCTGAGTCATCTGTCGACTGCCTGCTGTAGATGACTCTGCCACGTGCCGCCCTGCGGTGGGTCGCTGCGCTGGTGTAGACTCAGCAAGGAAGCTCTCGATTAGGAGGGCACGCTCCAGTACTCCTGTCTGAGTCGGTATGCTGAGGGAGATCAGCGATGCCCTGATCTCGTGTCTCAAACCCTGCTCGAAGTTCCGGGCCCGGAAGAATGGGTCTCGTACCATGTTGTTCGAGTATCGCAAGAGATCAGTAAATCTCGCCGAGTACTGAGCGACCGTCATGCTACCCTGCCACAGCTGAAGAAGCTCCTGTATACGCACCGCACGAAGGGTGGCTGGGACGAACTCTGAGCAGAAGAGGCTCTCAAAGTCCGTCCAAAGTAGAGATGCCTCATCGTGCACCTGGAGCATCAAGCTCCACCATCGTCCTGCTGCTGCGTGTAGTAGGCTCGCAGCGAGGATCACCATGAGGTCTGCTGGTGTCCTCACTAGCCTAAACACACGTACCACTGCCTCCAGCCAGTCCTCTGGTGCCTGGGGATCCGTCTCACCGCGAAACCTGGGTGGTCGCTGGCGCTGAAACTCATGCAGTGCGCTGAGGCGATGTGCATCGTCAGCGGCTGGTGCTGGAAGTATCGGTGGCTCGACGGGTAGAGCTACCTCTGGTGCCACTGCTGACAAAGGGCCCTGCACCGAGGCCTCGTCGCTCGGTGGGCTGTCGTCACACTCGAATCTCGGAACCCTAGCTGGCTGCCATCGTGGGGCCATCCTGAAAAGGAAACAGGTGCGCCACAGTCAGAACAGTATACATGGTGAGCTGATATAAGTAATCACATAGAAAATGTTGAAACACACACGCAATCAATGTTTTCGTGCATTAATTCAGAAATCAGAAGTCAGGGTCCTGGTGTACGGATACGTCGGCCGCCGCACCAACACTGGACTCCCTGGACTGATAACCACACTCAATACGCTAAACATTATTTCTTCATATTGAAAAGATCATAGTTCACCGTAGAACTGAATTCCTCTGATACCAATTTGTCACGACCCGCCCTCGGGGTCCGTGTCGTGACTACCCCAAGCCCGCCTTCCATAGGCCAGGGGCTGGCGACTAGCACCAAGGCGTAAATCTCGGTAAAAAGGGAAGGCATTGCCTTTGTAAAGTAAACAAACACCACAGAGTAAGCAAGCGGAAAGTAAACACTAAGCAAAAGCAGAGTACAACTGAAAGTGTGGAAAAGTAAATGGGCCAGTATACAAACCCAAACTGAAAGTAAAGTACAACTCGAAAGGGAAAACAGCAACTGAAAAGTAAAAGCCGCTACACCGAGCTGTCCACTGGAAATCCCACCTGAAGGGTGGGTACAGATAGCTCTACTGCTCCACGGGTTCCGTCGTCCGCTCCGAGCACGTCCCGCCCAGTGGTCAACCTCCAGGTACCGTCCTGCTCTACAAGCCTCAGCCAAGATCAACGCTGTCCGTCGTCTGCAACCAACAAAACGTAGTGCGGGCATAGCCCATGCAGGGGTGAGTATAAGCTACTCAGTAGGGACCCCGAGACCCCTGAAGGTCTCTCAAAATCCACAAAGGATAAATCACGAAGAAAGGTACAATCACGAAGTAACAACCGAAACTGCTTAGGTATATGCCCATACATATACCTAAGTCATCAATTTCAAATACGCTCCAACCTCCGAGACCAAGTACAACTCAGTCCACATAGGAAAGTAAACGTATTCCACACAGGAAAGAAAAATGTAATCCACACAGGATAACACAACACAATCCACACAGGAAAGCAACAGGATTCAGCTCACACAGGTATACTTCTTCAAAGGACGATAAAGATGATCTCTGATCCATCTATGTCGTCGGACCCACAAAGGATCGATAGGTAACTAACCCCCGCAAAAGACCCACACAGGATCGGGCCCACATAGGACCTGTAGGCGCTGGTTCACACAGGACCGCTGAGCGCAAGGACCCACACAGGATCGGACCCACACAGGATCGGGCCCACACAGGACTTGTAGCACTGATCCACGTAGGATCGCTGAGTGCTGTAGTCGTCGTCGTCGAATCCACACAGGATCTCTGTACTGTTGTCGTCGTAGTCACAGTAGCAGTAGCAGTAGTAGTAGTAGTCACAGTCGCAGCCAGCACTAGGGTTCCCGCACACAGCAAGCTCGTACAGGAGGGTCCGCTCCACGAGCCGAGAATCTGATACATCAACTGTCACAAAGTCCAGAGTTGATGTATCCAAAAGTTTCGTATCGTCAACAGGAACTCAACGCAACAGACGGCGCGTCGATCGGACGCCCGGTCTGAGAGTTATTGGCATTTTCGTCTCCGGGGCCCGGTTGGTTTTTAAGGAAAAACCAACCTGACTGTACTCCACCTGTGTCCAAACCTCGGGCGGAGTATGCCAAAATATCCTTCTCACTAAGAGGAACACAACAAAGCTGACGGCGCGTCAATCGGACGTCCGTATCTCAAGATATGAGCGTTTCCGCTCCGAAGGCCCGGTTGGTTTCGTGAACGAACCAACCCGGCCGAACACAAAGTGTTCCGAAACTTTTAGTGCGATATACCGAATCGACCGTCACGATCCAAGGATCGCAATTCCACTGACGGTTAATCGATCGGAGGTCTGTGGCTCAAGTTATGGCCAAAAGACCAAAACTGATTTGAAACGGGGGGTCCAGGTCCGGGCCGACCCGGCCCGACCGGCCGGCCTGGCGGCGCGGCGGCCTGGCGCCGCACGGATGCAGCGCGGGGGGGGGGGGGGGGGGGGGGCAAGGCCCCCCGCTTCTTCAAATGACGGCGCGGCTTTTAGCCGCGCCTTTTTGTGAACCGGCCCCCCTTCGTGGGGGCCTACTTGAGGAAAACCGGGGGGCCGCCTGCCCCCCCAAAGAAACCGCCCCCCCCCCCCCATCATAAATGGGGGGGGGGGGGGGCGTTTAGGTTGACCGGGGGAATTAAATTCCCCCGGTCCTTGACCTTCTGGCCGGCCACCGGGCCGGCCGGTTTTTCTCCAACGGGACCGGAAAACCGGTCCCCTTTCCGGCTTCCGACGCCGGCGGCCCGGCCGCCGGTCTTCTCGTCCCGCCGTGGCCCGGAACCGGCCGTGGTGTTCGTCGTCCGGCGCGGTGCGACGGCACCGCACCCCTCCACCGCGCCTTTGATTCCCTTCGACGCGGCGCGACGGCGTCGCGTTCTTGATGATCCTTCCACGGCACGACGCGACGGCGCCACACAACATAAGCGTGCGAATAATCGCGTGGTGCGACGGCACCACGCCATCTTGTTTCATCCGCAATATAAATCAACAAGAACATAGGAGGGTGTTCGGCCGTGTTCATGCGGTCCAGCCCCCTCACGTTAAACGATAACACATATTTAAATATAATTACGTTAGTCATGCTAGAACCACGAACAAGAATAAATAAATAAACAAATAACAACAACCCCTACCTTGGGTTCAAGTTCGAAGATTGTCAACGTCCTGCGGAAGACAACATCGCGGAGGTCGGGCGTCGCGGTAATCGTTCGTCAAATCCGATGACGAAGAGGTACGTCCGAAGAGGTACGTCGTGGGCGAATCTTCGTAAGCCGACGAAGAAAGTCCGAGGAGGAAGCGGCGTTCCCTTTCGTTGACACGGAAGGCGTCGTCGATCTTCGGATACAATCGGCTACGAAGAAGAGGGGAGCGGTGTTCTAAGTCGGAGCTTGAGCGTTCTTCGTCAAAGTTTGAAGAAGAAGGAAAAGCTCTCAAATCCTCTCAAGATGACTAAACAAATCTAACCAAATAAAATAAGCTAAGAGCTTATTTTATTAACTCAACCAAACCTTTTTGAATTTCAAAGTTTTGAAAAAGTTTAAACAACTCAACCTAATTAATAAGCTAAGTTGTCAAAACATTAAAAGTGGGGTTAAGGGGAGTTTTGAGAGAAGTTGAAAAGATGGGTTTCGTGTGGGCCCCACCACACTTAATCCTCCCAAGGGAGGTTAAGTGGATGTGGGTCCCACCATTAACTCCCTTTGGGAGAAGTTAGCTAACATAAAAATAAAATAAAAAGTGTTCCACATTTTTATTCAACTTTTTATAATTCTCCCAAAAACTAACTTTCGTCCCGCAATAAACACAACTTCGGAAAAGGTCTCCTTAAGCGAATATCGGCGCTGCGAGTTCATCGGTGCCCTCGGATTTCAATTCCGAGCACCAGATCAAAAGTTAGGAATACCCACTCGTTCGTTCACTGAACGTACCTGAGCCAAACTTCGGAAATTGATTCCGGGAACACCGGGCCTCGGAATCAGGTGCCGTCAGAAACCGCGCTCTTGTAAAATTCCAAAGAAAATTAAGAAAAAATTTCCCTTGAATTTTACGGGTCATTACAACAACATTCTCTAATCCTACTTTATAAGTAATGAGAGTTCTATGAAAATCAGCTAGAGATAATATTTTAGGATCAATGTCTTCTAGTGAAGAAATATTTTCATCAAATTTGTCAATAATGATTCTAAAAATTGTTTAAACAACTATAGAATCATCTAATTTTTCACCAAGACATCAGATAATTCTAACAATGTCATTCACCCTTGCAATGAATTCCCCATAATATTTATATTCATACATAATCATATATTCATACATTAATCTCCAGATTTGTAAATTTGTCTTCTCTACTTTTGTATTACTATTGTATATGGTTTTCAATTTATCATATATACTTTTGGATGTGGGAAAAAATATTCAACCGTAAGAATTTACATTTATAAGGTGACGATAGTAATGTATTTATCCCTTTTATAATTCTCAAGATACTTCTTATCGACATATATAATATGACGTTTAAAATAAATTATAGGGAACCCATATGTTGTCGCTTCAAGAAAATAAAGTCAAATAGACATAAGGTACAACAAAAATACATCTTTCTAGATATGATAGTACTTTACATAAAAAATTGGATTACCTTTACTCCTAATACAATTAAAATTCTCCATCATCAAAGAGAATGAGATGGGTGCCTACAGCTATGATACCACAAGAAAGTTCCCCATAAGGAAAATTGTATCACTCTGTGTGGGAGAGGTGCATCAATGATAATTTTTTTTATGTTTCATTGAAGAAAATATTCCTCCGGTTAAAGATTTCATTCCCTAGTAAATATTATCCATACAACCATCCATAGGAACATAAGTTTATACAATTCTCACTATTAAACAACAATATCTACACCTTGGTATGTACTATAAATGATCTAATACCACACAATCCACTAGAAACTGATCCTTTTTTGGTGGCTTACAATGAATAGAATTTACCCATTCTCTCATGTGGCACTTTGAATAAAATTCAGAAGTGTGTGTCCACCCTCATAGAACTAATAGAGTAAAGTGATGTTTTTATAACAACTCATGTTACCTAGGATTATTTTCAACATCACCAAATTTAATATTTGGAATGTAATTATCTAATTTCATTACAAAAAAAATTGTAGGAACTTTAGGACTGGTTATATATTTCAATCTGTTTTCTAGTCTGATTATCTCACTATAATAATCTAGATATGATCTCTTAATCTGATCTTCCCACTCTGATATTTAAATCATATATCCGAATATGATAGATGCAGCACTTCCTGAATATGATTGAGACAATTCAGAATTCCATCTTCCTCGATCTAGAAATCCCTATACAGAAATCCTGATTTGATTATCTAGTTTGATACATAGAATAGCCTAACATGATTAAAATATGAATCTGATAGATAGATGAACACAATGACTATTGAATACAATGATCATCTGAGTACAACATTTCAATATTTTCTCCTTTTATTTAACTTCTCTCCGTCAAAACATCTTCAAAAAAGGATTAAAATAAAAAACTTGTTTCTCTTCCTAAATATTAAAAGCTTCTCTCTCTTTTGTAAACAATACCTCCATCAAAAAAGTAAAAATTACTTTCTTGTTTTATGGGTGACCCGTGAGATGTTTTGGAGAGATTCCACAAAACATTCCCTGTCATCCAAACTCACAAAAATCACGATTTCCCTTGAATATTGAGTTCATTTATGACTTCTTCAACTCTTATAAAATATTCTTCAAAATTCATCTCTTCAACAGATTTTTTTAATCACTAGTATGAATCTAATTTCTCAATCCAATTTGATTTTCAATTTCGATTGGAACAATGAAATTTTATCAATACGATATTCTTGTAACAATTTAACAAAAATAGTTTATTAATTTCAATACCCATTCAACAACACATCTATCAATTATCTTCATCTCTTCTCTTGATTCACTGGAAATTAAAAACATATTCTTCATCTGTTTTCCTAACCAACATGAACAACAAACAATGAAATTAAGCCTCTTTTAAATGGTTGTGTGCATTGCTGATTATCTTCCTGGTTTTTTTCTTTAATCTTTCTCAAGAAATTCTTCAACTAATTACAAAGGCTCTTGACCTAATTGAAGAAACAACACATTGGTTAGAAACATTAACGAACTTTATGAAAATAATTATCCCATTTTGATGGATTCACCATCATTCTTCTTTAAATATAATTCCTATGAATACATTGATTATCAGATTCTATTGTGCCTGTCTTTCATTTAGAAACATCCTTCTCTCCAACCCATCCTGAATATGATCCAATTGAATACAATCTCCAGTACACTTTTTTCCCATTTTGATATGATCAATATAAAAATAATTGGTAGCTCCTCCATTAATTACACTATCTTCCATAAATATTGAATAATATGTTTCACCAAAAACTCATGATTAATGAGAACTCTGATATCAAAAAATCATTGTAACATTTTATTTATAGTAGTCATGCCAACTCAAATTCTTATCTAGATATGAAATCATCTCCCATACCATATCCAGAGTGAGTATGATGACTATTTACTTAGAGAAATATTCTACCTAAATACAATCGATCCTTTCATTCTAGATTCTGTATGAATTTGAGGAGCCAACTTCCCTTTAATATGACAACCTTTTTAAGCATTGTGAGTCTAATTATATGAATATTATTTCTAGTCGAAATATCATGAAATTACAAACTAATGATATTTTTTCATTCTGATTAAGTTTTCATGACAACAAAATATATTACCTTGAATATGATCACCTTTATCATCGGCTTGGTACTAAAATTAGAAACAATAATCATAGTGAAGAATCCTGAAAAATCATTTATAGAAGGTGTTAAATTGTCACACCTTCTATGGAAACACTATTTTCACCTAGGTCATTCATGGTCATTTCCAAAACAAAATAATTTTATACTATATTTATAATTATGATTAGAGTCCTACTATGGTTTCCTCAACATAGTTTTCAAAGGATAACTATACATTTATATGATACCAACTACAGAAACCCACAATTTTCATACATAGATTTACATATTAATATATGAATATTTATTACATAACAAAAGTATTCGTTCTAGAATCATATTGTTCCATTTTCTTTGAGAACATGTACATATAAAAAATGAATTTATAAATGATCTGCATCTTCTCTCACTATGTTATTCATATCTTTCACCCTTCTAATAAATATCATATATTAAACCATTATTTATATCCCGGGGAAGTAATCAAAATAATGGCTAATAGAAGATGCTGGGTAAGGGAAAAAAAAGATATTAATAATCACATAAGGATAACTTGATAATTTGGGTATGATATCGACATATGAAAAATATACCCAACATATCATAGATTATAAACAAGAGTAATAGAATAAATTGTGGTAGATTATAAGACAAGAATCATAAATAAATCATAGGACATGATCCCTAGTATCATAACATTAGCATTAAACATAGATTGTGGAATACACAAAAGAATAAAACATTGTATACTATGGATAACAACCAAGACATTCATAACATGTTATGGTTGGGAAATCTACCCATATACCTTCTTTCAGCATGGGATATATTATAATGTAACCTTTATAGGTATTGGAAAATGTTTCAATATACCATTTGAGATCATAAATAATTAATCACTATTAAATTAAATGGATGTACATATACATCCGACCCAAATAATAATGAAAACCATAAATATTTGTTCTAAAAGATTATAAAAATTTAATCATATTGGAACCCATGAAATGAAATGGGTTTGATAAACATAACTCCATCATAATTGTAAACCATATAGAAAAAGAATGGTTTGAATTTTGGTATCATATCCCTAGTAAATTATAAAAACATTAATGTTTTTTGACATTGATGAATATAAATATCATGAAATATCATGAAAAACATTCCTGAGGAAAATACAATTTATATTTTTGGAAAAAATTAAAATTTTAAAAAAAATGGAGAACAATAAAAGATAAAATTTTATTTGAAAATATAATTACGAACATGTAAAGTATGATTCAATGAAATTATCGGTCCCGATGGTGGGAAATTTTTTTCATGATGTATATGTCAACAAAAACATTCATTCCATATTTTTTTTTGAAAAGTCACAAGGTGCCTCATATGGAAAATGATAAAAATATTCCTTTCAGACCATATTTTAAAAACAAAAATATGTATAAAAATGAATTTAAACCTCTGTAGGAGAATTTAAAAAAAATAAAGCATATTTAGAATACATGTTAATGGAAGATAAATATTTTCTTGCATAAACATCAATAAAATCAATCTTGAATAATGATGAGATTGTGAAATAATCTCTTACCTCAAGTCTCGTCTTTCCTCGTTCACATTATATCCCCCAATATAATAAATGTAGTTATATTATAAATTTATTAAAAAAATTCACAACGATCCCATATTGTATGATTTATTTATGAGATCTTATCGTTAATTTATTAATTAATTTTTTTGAAAATTAGTGCTTTGTGTGATAATTGCTTCATTTTCAAAGCATGTTTTGGTTCATCGGTAAAGAGCCTTATACTTTTATCATGGTCTTATAATTTAAACAATATTAATTATTTTTTAAAAAACAAATATATGAATTATATACATATTATAGTAATTCCTAAAAATTAGATATTGAACAATGAATTACATCATTCACGGAAAGGACATGTTGTACGTATGCATAAATGTTGTTTTCGTTTTTTAAAATATGTAATGAAAGAAAGGTAAATAATAATTCACCAATAAATAATCACTTTTATATAATATATATCATATATATCCAACAAATACATTCATATCACCATCCATGTTAAATTTAAATGAAAAATAAATTACATCACATCATGAGATAATAGTCCTCACATATGCATGAGTGGCATTATGGTTTCGCAAAGGATTAAAAGGTAAAAATTTAAACCACATTGTATCATTATTGAATTAAATTTTGTAATAAATAAAATATATACACATCAAAACCATCATAATATCCATTTATAATGAATTTTGATTAATAACAAATTGTATCACAATGTTGATATAATAAGTAATATGTATAAATGATAAATACTTTCACTTCTGTTTTCAATCGAAAGAGGGTATATAATGGTTATTTCACAATCATAATAACATTTTTTAATATTAGGGATACTGTAGTTATTTTTTAATGATATGAATCATTTATTTATAAGAGGTAAAAATTAGTAGAAAAAAGAAAGTGACCAATTTAAGATATTACATTTTCTTCGAAACAAATCCTCTAGATCTCGATTAAAGGGATTTAGGTACTATATTTTGATAATAATAGAACCAATATAGGTTGTCTATGAAATTAAATAGGATAATTTAGAATATTATTGTTGATATAGTGGGATCAAACTGGTGTAGTGGAGTGAGGGAGGAGGGGGCCTCTAATTATTGAGGTGAGGGGCACTTTTAGAATTTTAAAAACGATTTAATTATATTAAATTAAATCTTAAGACTAATAACTCTAAATGACAGAGTATTAGAATATAATTTTGGATAGGGTTTTAATCCCATCAACTAATACATTTTACGAATGTTTTGGTATCATTTTAAACCTTATCATTATGATTAAAACATAGTAAACAAATTTTAATTTTAACTGTAGTGAAAGGTTTTTTAATATTCTTGGTATTAATTTTTACTTATTAGAAAATATCATAACCCTCTTTTATTATTATAATATTTTTGTTATTTTTTAAATATTTAATAATATATTAGCATGACAAAAAAATCTCTTCCAAAATTTGTATAACTATTCATTACAATGACATTAGTAACACGAAGACAACACTAAAAATTAGAAACAAATGTTTTATTATATCCATAACATGTCATGTGCATATTTAAAATTCATATATCTTGTAATTTATCTAAAATTATATTTATTTAATATTTTATTATAATTTATTTTATTTTTGATTAATAAAATAATTAATGTATCATCGTAATTTAATCCTTTAAGGTAATTATTTATTCATTAAAATTTAAATTAAATTACCTTGATGGAGATAAATATTATATATTTTAAATACAATATTTATAAAATAACATATCATTTAGACTGTCCAATATTAAAAATATTATATTTATCAAAAACAAGAGTGATATTTTTTATTTTCATGAAACAAATACTAAAAAGGTCACAATCTGATCAAAATGGATAGAAAATGACATATATATGACTCTTGGAAGAGTATGAAAGCCAAAAAATCATAAAATATGTTTTAGGATATTGTTAGATTCATTTTGTTGTCTGTATCATTTTATTTTTCACCTAAATGACCTTATTTACCCTTAATGTGCTAATAATATTATTATAGTTACAATTCATAATGAAAAAAATTAAAATTATAATATTTTAAAAATTGGGACCCACTAATTAAAATTAATAAAACAATTTTCAATATTTAAATTAAATAATTGAATGAGTATAATGTTAAATTAATCCCAAAAATTCAATGAAAAATAGTTTCTTGAAAAAAATTCATATTTAATCCCAGAAATGTACTTATATAGAAAGATGTTATATGGATTATTATAATGTAACTAATTATAATATATATAAATAAACATTACTTATGTAAATTTGATATCAAATACAAATAAAAATGTTATTTTGTAATATAAGTAATATGAATGATTTAAAAAAATGTTATTTTCGCAATTCACTGAAAAAATAGTCTTTTCAAAAAAATTTAAAAAAATAATGCTATGATTAATTTGAAATGATCAATTAAAAAATAAAATTATTTTTTAAAATTTATTTATTTTTAAATTTAGAATAATTTATTATAATAACAACTCATAAAAATACATAAAACCACTTTGTAGAAAATGTTTCTTGATAAGAACAAAATAACTTTAAAAACAATTGAGTACTTATTCCATAAGAATTAATAAATGCATTTGTATGTTGTAGAAAATTTATCTAAATTTCAAAATTCATATAATACTATTCACACCATCTAATTTAATGTCTATGACATAAATACCATATTTAACTAATAATTTTTATTAGTGTATCATGCTTCATTTAAACTTGTTGGTTTAAGTAACATAAGGAATCAATGAAATATAATTATTTAATGAAAAATATTTAATAAAAAATCTACTGCTGTTACAATACACAATTAACCTAAACTATTTAAAAGATTCATATGAGAAAACATGATCAAATGATCGATTCTTATATATGATTTCTTGTGATCATTATAATTTCACGCAAAAATCCTTCATTTACTACAAAATTTATGAAAAAGAAAAATTGGAAAACACCGATAAATTATGTTTTCATCTCCAAAATTATTCCCAATCTCAACTGACTGTCTTCTTCAGCAATATCAACTTTATTAAGAAACATTCAACATTATTATACCAGGATCATACTCAGAACAATAATATAACATTGATCACCATAGATCCAACAAAATTTTACAAATTTATTCAATATATTCAGCATGTTAAGGATGAGAGATACAGTGGTAAGTAAAAAATACAGAAATAATACATCACATAAATAGAAATCTGGACTAATGTATCCACAGAAACATAGAAAGATAATATATTTTCATATTTTGGAGAAAAATAATGCCTCAAAAATGAAAAACCAATAAGTAATACTTTAAATATGTTGGAGATAATTCATAGAATTAATGATATATTATAGAGAATTAGTAAATCGAAATAATCAATATATGGAAGAACAAATCATAACTCAATTACTAGATCACATATAACATCCTCTATAATACTAAATAGTCATTTAAAATATATTATTTACTTTTTCTATAAACTTAATAATTTTTATTTCAATATTATATTTCTTATTTATTTAAATTTTTTTCAATTATTTTTTATTTGTAGATTAAATTTAACGGTTTCCTTCATTTCATGTTTATTATGCTAATTACTCCAAAATCACATTAATATAGAATAAATTCTATATGACCGCTATATTATGGTTAAATAAGAACATGATGTTTCATGGTATATTTTTTATACCATTTAATATGTGATGAATTTTATTAATTCATCATATAGTAATAATTCAAAAAATCTTAATTAGTACACATTTTCTTATGTTAAAAATGATCATAATTTTATATTTATTATCATTAAAAATTATTCATATTTTATAAATATAAAATATAAAAATAATAATATTTTATTTTTGAAATTATTTAAATATATTTGAAATCATTATAAATAAATCATGATGGGTATAAGAAAAAGTTACAGAATATCATTCACATATGTAATTTAAAACTACATTGGGTCAATGAAATTTTTTAAGAGAGATTAATAAATTAATGTAATTAGTAAAATATTTGTTTTGAAAATAATTTATTGTTGATTGATAATCCAATATTGTTGTTTATTTAAAGAAAAGTAATGTTATATAATGGGTTATAAGAAAATTTAAATGAGAGGACATGTGTTTCAAAACCCTTACTTATATATAGTAATAGTTTATGAAAATGGTTCAATGATAGGGGTGGGAAATATCTACTCGATATTATATCAATGGGGTTTTTTTCCAATGAGAATATAATCATGGAATAAAATTAATATTATTTTAAATGATGTGAAGATAAAATAATCCCAAATGAGAGATATACATCGAAACTTGGGAAGGATTATCAATCTTTTTTAGTTTCCTCCCCAAAATTTACATTAATTCCTTCTAAGAAGGCCCTTTTGGTAACATAAGTAAATTAGTATGATATACATGAGAGTTTATAAATATGTTGTTTTTTATATATTTATCAATAGCCTATTTTTTGGATGGTGAGAGAAATAAAAAAAGAGGTATTTGTTTTGATTATGAGAGGAGTTATATAAAATAAAATATGGATAAATTTAATATTTTGTTCCCAAAACATTTAATATTGTTAATTCATGAGGCTATGTAATGATGGATTTCAATTTGAGTAAAAAATGGGTCATATCTTATATAATAATAAACAAATGTTTTTTTTGATATTTTTGATATGTTACAAAATACCATATTTTATGTGTTTTACTATTAATTTATATAATTCCAAATTTTTAAAAGTCGTAAGAGAATCCCTCATAACTAATTATAACATGATTATTTCATGAATAAATTTATTTTTTCTATAATATATTTTAAAAACTTCATTTTTTATTTAATTTTTACACATAAATTATAGTTTTATTAAATAATTAAAAAATACTGTACAAAATATAAATACATATACATATATTAAATTACATTAATTATAAAATTAATTTAGAGTATTCTGATACTTATATAATTATTTACTTAATTTTCTAAATTATTTTTAGATAAAATACATCCATTATAGTAATAATCATTTCAATGTTCTAACTATTAGATTATTATTCCAATGGTCGGATCACGTTTCTGAGGATCAAATTCGAAAAAGATATATTTTCCAATTAAAATAAAGGTATTATATTTTCAAATTCAATAAATCTCTATTATATATAAATTTTCTCAGTAATATATTTTTTATTATGGTTCTTGACATCATTTAAAATATAATGAATGCACTCCTAATTTTATATTTTCTTTTATATAGTGGTATTCATGTTCGTGATGTTTCGATGAGAATGTGATCCTATGGATTTCTATATAATATAAAATTATTCTACTTTTTCATTATTTTATTGTCTGATATTTATGCTTATGAATGATGAAATTTCCACTACCCTCACTCACAAATTTAGTACTAAAAACATAAAAAATAATATTTTTGACTTTGATACCAATAAATGTGACTCGTTTCTTCCATCCACACCATATACCTTTAGAATAAAATATTGGATCACATATATACACAATGAAATTTTATGTTTATAGTTTTATAAAATTTGGAAAAACTATTAAAAACTAGGGTTTATAAACAATTGGTTCATAAATATCAACATAATATCCCACTATACACGAATTTTTATATTTCATGTTGAGGTCTCAACATATTCCATACAATTCATCACATATAAAAACATACAAAACAAAATTCATTTAAAATTATTATTTATAACATGGGGAAAAGGAACATAATAAGTGTGAGATGAAATTGTCAATAAACATAAAAAATA
Organism: Viscum album; assembly: GCA_963277665.1. NCBI lineage: Eukaryota > Viridiplantae > Streptophyta > Magnoliopsida > Santalales > Viscaceae > Viscum > Viscum album. The sequence continues at coordinate 1,508,845,491 of OY728158.1, forward strand.
TCATTAAAAATTTATTATCATTAGTGGGATTAAGATGTTCATAAGGTTATGATTACATAATCATATTGGGTAAGCATAACATAATGGAATTTATACATATAGAACCTAGGATGATAAATAATGGCATAAAGAATTAACAAAAGGTTAGTGTCATTTGAATCAATAATCTTGAGAAACAATATGTCAATATTTATCAAAGTAATCACTAAAACCAATCAATTTTCACTCATATGTAGTATAAAATAATTTTATTTAAATATAATTCCATTATATTACCTTGAAAAAATAAAAAATTTCTGTAAAAACCAATAAAAATTATAAAAAACAAATGTAGTGAACATTTGGAATCATTTTCATATAACTATAATATATTCAATAACCGTCAATGTTATAAATTGAGTTACCATCATTGTTACAAATGAAATAACCATCCCGATTGTAACTGGAATAACCATCAAATTATATTCCTATAATCATTTTGGGTAAACCTAATCAGTGGACTCCTTAACATAACCCAATGCCTTAGAGGTCTATAATGAGCTAAGATATTATATTTTTATCATAGAACCACCCATACTCATAAACAATTACCATGGAACATAAAATAATAAAGCATATAGATAATGTATCTCATTATAAAACCCCTATAGACATCAATTATTCCTTCAATAATATTATTAGCCTATAGAAATTAAATTGGTCATATAACAATATATATCAAAAAATAATAATTCCTTCTAGATAAATAATGATGATGGTAACATAAAAAATATAACCACTAAATAATAATAAAGTTCAATGGTTATTGGCTTTGATTAATGGAAATGTCATTAAATTATAATTAAAAAAACCCTGAGGAAAATAAACTTTTCACTTTAAAAATAACTTTTTAAAAACAAAAATACACAATATATTTTGAATAATTGTTTCTTTGAAAATATCATTGTAAAATTATAAATTAATCATAAAATATTTTTTGTTGTAATAGCAGTAAAATTGATTCAAGTTGTAAATTTTGAAATAAAATATTATTTCCAAATATTTTGTAATGGAATTTAAAATTGACTATTTTGGAAACAAATAATAGTCTATTTTAAAAAACCTTTTAAAAAAATTCACAAATAATGTAAAATATATTTAATAAATAATTTATGTTTATAAATAAACATTTTTTTAAAATATTTATAAAACATGAGCATGGAATATAAATTTTGTAAATCAGAAATAATGTAAAATATCAATATAATTTATAAATGAAATTATTGATGTATCTTTAATAAGTAAATATTTAAATTTAAATGAAACATGTCAACCAATTTGATGATAATATAATAATAAAATAGTTGTGGTTCATGAAAATATGGGCACATGATTTTCCCAAAAGCAACATTGAACATGAAAAAATCCTACAAAAAAATAAGATATTAAAAAATATCCTTTCTTGCTTTGGTAGCCTTTAAATCGTAAACCATGTAAAAGAATAAAATAAGATGAAACATTAAATATTATAAAAATTAATGATATTAATGATATTATATATCAATGAGTTTGTATATACACCTCATAGAACATTTTAACTTCATAACACCATCATATGTATCAAAAACAGGTTTTGAGACGAATAACCCTTGTTAAGATCATATCATTGGATTTAGAAATAATAAATAGATCAATTATACGTAATAATATAAATCCATAGAAACATGGGGAAATATATAATAAAATAATTTAGAGATAAATCCACACATAATCATGTCTTAACATCATCAATGAAGAATAGTTTTAACCTAATGTAAGGAAATTGAGTTTAGAAACTCCTTTAAACTTGGTAACGTTGAATTGAATCACATTTGGATAAAATAATTAAAAATGAAAAATAAAATATCATGAATTATGTATTATACGTGATATAACAAGTAGTTGGGGATGAATATACAACATTTAATATTAATTATATTTAGCTCAATATAATATACCTCAATTAAATTAATTGATAACAAATACATTAACTTGAGTGAAGAAATTCAATATATGTCCATTAAAACATTTATAATAAAACAAAATATATTATTTAATCACCTACTAAAATTTTGTATGTTTAATATATTATCCTTAGACAAATTATTTATTCTATCATAGTGGCATAGTTAGTTGCATAACTAGTTTAGTCCACGTACGGTACATTTAGAATGTTTGGTCCAATAGCTTCATTATGTTGACCATGGTAAAAGGGGTCATTATTCCATAATATCTAAAATAAATATCATGAAATAATTATAATTTTTACACATAAACTATACATTTAAATACAACCATTAAATATGATTATGAAAATTAAACTATGTTACAATCGTATAGGCAATCGTCTATACATAGGGATGAGTGACATTTTTTTTTTAAATGATCATTATAAAATGATGGAATGTAACATCCTAGGTAAATAAAGAATAAGACATTTTCATATTTATTAATAATTTTTATTTGAATTTTAATTTTCTTTTAAAAGGAATTCTATGTTACAAAACAATGAGGTTCTTTGAAATCTAACATTGCACACAACGTCGGGTTATTATGGAAAATAATAATATAATATTATTTTAAATGGTAGTTATTTCTAAGACGTTGTATTGCTGGGAATGGAGAAAACTAACTAAAATATGATTATACAAGTTCTTTAAATGTTTTTAAATTTATCCAATAAAATTTAGAGGCTTAAAATAAGAAAGAGTATGATTTTAAGCATAAATACTCTAATATTCATTAAAAGGTCAATTTATCTCCTTTTACTAGAGAACCCTCTTTAAATATTGTTTTTTTTCACGTTTATATGTTCTATTTTTCAAAATAAAATTCTTCTTTAGAATCGCTGCATCAATATTTACTTTGGGTAAATTTTTGGTATTTTTCTAATAAAATTCATTTTTTAACGAATAGTGAAAAACCGTATTATAATTCAAAACTGACTTTTAATATAATATATTAATAAATATATATTATAATTTTAATTGATTTTAAATTTAAATTATAATATATTTTAACCAGTTAATCTGATTTTGGTCATTGTAAGTAATTTCTCTTTGAAAACGAACACACAAATAACTGTCAATATTTTGATAGTTATTATTTTCAAAAACATGCTTTTTGTTTTGACAATGAGAATTAATTTTAAATTAATTTTTGCGGCTTCTGCGTATTTAATTTTTAAAAATTGTTTCCATATTTGGACTTATGAGGTCCAAATTTTTAAATAGGTATCATCTTTTTAGAAATTTTGAATATTTACTTTAGTAAATATTTTATTTACCCTGGTAAAAAGGTAAATATAGTAAATAACGGTAAAAAAATTATAATAATATAAAATTACACTAACATGGGTCCTAATCCTATTTTTTGTTACAATTATAACCGTGGGATTCCTTAGGTCTATTTTGGGAGCCAATGTAGCCACTTGGGAGTGATAATGACACTTCATATTAATTAATTTAAAGTAAAGACAAAAATGACACACACATTTATCATCTACTAATTCAATTATTACATGGGGTTATATAAGTTATCTTTTTAATTATAAATATTAATTTAAATGATAATACTATTTCATATATAGTGGTATTTTTTTAATAATTTTTAGACATCAAAAAATTATATTATTTATGACACAGAAATGATGCAGTATATACCTTCTTAATGAATGATTTAAATTAATAATATTATAATGATTAAAAAAATATCCAAAACCTCTCCAATTATTATTATAAGATTTTATTTCTATCATGAGTCATCTTATCTTCTACATTAATGAGTTTTGGACCTTCAGAAAACAAAAATCATTATATAATAAAATAATATTTTTTATCTTTCCAAAAGAGCCCCTCCTCCCCTTATAAAAAGTCCTCACTTCTATCCCATTACACACACTTATCAAGCCACTTTTATCGTCCAATATCTTACCAATTATTTTCTATATATCTCTATCCTTCTCTTATAAGCCTTCTCCTAGGAATAAAGACATTCAATTAAACAATTTGGTTCAAACCAAAGGGAGATACCTAATTTAATGGTAATGTCTTATCTTAAGTTGTTTTGTTTTATTTAACTTATCCAACACCATAAACTATTTTTATTAATTTATATTATAACAATACCAGTATCCTAAATATACTAGGTGATTTATATGAGAATTATTCTAACTTCACTTACACACACCCCCATCTAATGTGTAATGAACATACAGTTTCTGTGGATGGAAAACTAACACCTCACGAAATGATGATTGTTCTATATTTTCCTTATAGCATCCCGTCTTTTTATAACATAACTTTCATTCCATTACACGGAACTGAGGATCTTTAAGTTTTAGTTTCTTGGAAACAAGGAACATAAAACATGAAACAAAAAAAACATTCTTCTTAAACACTTGAAAGGCTTCTCCTCATGTTCACCCTAGGCTCATTACTGCATCTCATAACCTGGGGACATACATCAAAAGGAAGGGTGAGAAGAAGTCCCAGCAAGGGAAACAAGTGAAATATTTTACATATGAACTTGAGATACATCAATAAAGTCATGAAAAGATATTTAAGGCATGAAAATGAAATCATGAGGCATATCATAATAAAAATAAAACATTTTCATAACTTGAAGATGTGGCTGCAACATTTAATACTGACAATCATTTCATTTCACCAAGGTCCATCCCCAAGGTGTCGTTAAAAATTATCAAGGATATTCACCAAGGCGTCGTTAAAAATTACCAAGGTTATTCACCAAGGCGTCATTAAAAATTACCAAGGTTATTCACCAAGGCGTCGTTAAAAATGGTCATCTCTAGAGATTAAGTCTTTACCCAATGCATTGGAGCGCTATCAGGGCGCACCCTTAAATTTGACTTTATTACCATGTGAGCCCCATATATCATCATCAAACATTTCATAAAGAACCCATATAGCACAAAATAAATGGGTTTCATTTCGTAATCATAACGTTTTAAAAACTGCTTTAAAGACATGATCTTTACGTCACCTTAAAACCCACAGAAAAGGAAGGTGGGTCTCATGTATGTAAATCCCAGAATTTAAAATAGAACATTTTGGTTTATATGTGAATACCAATTTAGAAGAAAGAGCTTTGAGTATTCACTTAATAATATAAAATAACTTTAGAAAAAGATAGAGACATTTTGAGACGGAAATTCTGCAGCATAACGGCTATGTTACGAGGTTTTAGAAGACATTAAAAAGAGAGGGAAAATGGGTCAAACATTCATAAATGACCCATAAAATAGTATATGGACAGAATAAGAAGGATACATGATAATGGTAATGAAATTTCAAGGACATACCATTTGAAATGAAAAACATGGAAGTAAGACAAAAATTATATTTCTCTTAGGAAAGTTCGGCAGACTAACGGCGTTACATAAACTTCAGCAAAAATGATTTGAAAAGATCAAATAGGGTCTATAATCATGTGAACATAAGAGTTCAGTATGATAGATATATAGATAATTCCCCAACATAATTAAAAAAACTTTAAAGACTTGACATGAAAGTAGAACTTTGAAAAGAATGAGAAGGGTGAAAGAATCCCCTAAAAAATTCGGCAGCCTAACGGCGCCACTTAAAACTTCAAAATACTGAATTGAAGAGATAAAATGGGGTCTCTAATAATATGAACATAATATTCTAGTATGATAGATATAGAGATCATACCCCAACATAACAAAAAGGATCTTGAAATAATTGACATGAAAGTAGAGCTTCAAAACGAGAAGGGTGAATAACCACTTAAAAATTCGGCAGCCTAACGGCGCCACTTAAAACTTCAAAATACTGAATTGAAGAGATCAAATGGGGTCTCTCATCATATGAACATAAGAGTCCAGTATGATAGATATATAGATCATAACCCAACATAACAAAAAGGAACTTGAAAGAATTGACATGAAAGTAGAACTTCAAAACGAGAAGGGTGAAGAACCACTTAAAAATTTGGCAGCCTAACGACGCCACTTAAAACTTCAAAATACTGAATTGAAGAGATCAAATGGGGTCTCTCATCATATGAAAATAAGTGTCCATTATGATATATATAGAGATCATACCCCAACATAAGAAAAAGGAACATGAAAGAATTGACATGAAAGTAGAACTTCAAAACGAGAAGGGTGAAGAACCACTTAAAAATTCAGCAGCCTAACGACGCCACTTAAAACTTCAAAATACTGAATTGAAGAGATAAAATGGGGTCTCTAATCATATGATCATAAAAGATCAGTATGATAAATTTAGATATCATACCCCAACATAATAAAAAGGAACTTGAAATACTTTGCATGAAAATAGATCTTGAAAAATGAGAAGGGAGAAAGAATCTATTACAAAAATTTCGACAGCCTAACGACGCCACTTAAAACTTCATAAAATGAAATAATGAGAGTAATATGGGATCTCTCATTATATGAACATAAAAAGGGCAGTAATATGAGTATAAAAGAACATCCTCCAATATAATAACATGGAGCATAAAAGGAATGACATAAAAGAGATTACTTGAAATGAAAGAGAGAGGTCAGATCCCTTACCTTAAAACGTAACTCTTAAAACTCAATGGTTTGGACCTTGAGGGCTTGGGGGAACCTTCGGAGGACTCCTTGGGAGGTAAGGAGACCAGAACTTCGTTGGGGGAGAGTGGGGAGTCGAATGGATGAGAGGATGGCTTGATATTTATAGGGAAAGTGAGGGGACAAGGCATTAATGGCTAAGGGACACCTCATTAGTGGTTTTGGAAAAACCATGGGCTTGCCCATAGTATTTGCCCATGGTATTGGTCACTTGGTACACCTCATACCTTATCTTACTATTCATAAGTCGAACATATTGATTACATACTTAATACATCATTTAATGATGTCATTAAACACCCGTAACGTAAAAACTGTATTTTCACTATTCATCGAAAATTCAACTTTCTCAGAATAATTCCAAAATTTCACCTTAACCAAATATCAATGCTATGATTTCAAAAATGAAATACATTTTATAAAAATAATTTTCTAAATATTTTTAATTAAAATTTTAATAAAAACACTATTCATCAGAAATTTATTTTTTTCAGAAAAATCCCCAAAAATTACCTTAACATAATATCAATGCTCTGAGTTCAAAAATGAAGTCCATTTTATAAAAATAATTTTCTAAATATTTTTAATTAAAATTTTAATTAAAAAACACTATTCATCCGAAAAAACTAAATCTTGAATAATAATTTACGAAACCATTATTTAACCATTTTTTTGAATCACATTACTTAATCAAAGTACCTAGCTTATTTTAATACTTTTTTAAGTGAGATTACTAATCCATTTGGACACATTATTAATCCTAATCATAAAATCACTATTCATAATTTATTATTCATCAAAAATCAAGTTGATCTTATTAGACTCTAAATTTCGTACTGAACATAATTGTAGAAGACCATTTTTTGAAAATCATTACACATTTTTAATTATTTAAGGTTTACATAAATATTTTTAAAATATCCTTTTTCTAAAATTCATCAAAAATATGCATACTATATTTATCCGGTCATTTGACAATTCATAAAAGGAATCAAAATTTTTATTTAAAACAAAGGATTACACAAGACAGTTACGGTCTCCTTACATAGCCCCTTTTCACACTAGCATAGGACCTAAGTGTAAGGTGTGCTAAGGTGAGAGAATCTGAGGGAGGCTCGGCCAACATCGCATGAGTAGTAATTTCAATCAGTTTGAACTTCTCGCCAAGGCGATCCCATTCTAGCTGTATACGATGAAGTTCTGCTTGGGTTTGGTCCAGAGCAAAGCCCAGTGGTGCTACCTCCTTCCCAAGTTCTGTTAGATGGGCTTCTATCGGTCCAAGACTACTGGGTGAGGCCATCAAATCTTCTTTCAATATTAATTAACCAAGATTTCTTTTATTTAGAGACAATAGTCAAAACGTTTAGTTTCCAGCGGTCATATTGAAAAATGGTCAAATAACAATCAAAACCCAACAGTCTCATTTTACTTATACTCATGTTATCAAATGAATCATTTTTGTTGAGTATAAAAATAAAATAAAATAACACATAAAATTAGGAAACAATATTTATTTAAAATTTCGGGTCGTTACAGTCTTCCCCCCTTAAGAAATTGCGTCCTCGCAATTTTTAAAATTGGGTTTTGAAATTTCATTGAAAGTCCCACATCAGAAAAGGAGTCAGTAAAACTAATACTTTAAAAGAAAGAAAGAGAAGTACAAAGGTCACCCGAGTTAACCCACACTAGGATTCCATGTAGGAAAATATGGACATGGGGGAGAAAACAAAGGGTCAAGTTCTGAGGGAGAGTGATAGAGAACATGATTAGGATAAAGTTAACCATAAGAAAATCCCAAACTTATGATGTGTGTAAGCGGTCTTTGATTACCTAGTAGGAAACGTAAACCAACAAAATTTTTGTTTTACGTTTCTTTTCATAATTTTGGGGATTTCATTTACTACATAGCACAAAAACATAAGAAAATATACCTACCTTCAAGTAGAGTTTCATCCTTTAATAAGTCCCTACCAACACTAATTTTTTCTCCAAGTGATGAGAATTCAAAAACACTTGGTCTCATAAAATCACAAGAATCATCTTCTAGAGAATCACATAATCTATAAAAGATTAACTATCTATTTCTTCTATCTTTAAACATTATCCCAAAAACAGAAAGGTTAAGGTAAAACAACTCTTCAAAAAGAAATAATCCCATAGGAATGGAAACTACTTTTAAATATTCAAAGTTCCATGGTACTACCCAAAGTTCATCATAGACCATTCCATAAATAACGGTCCTTAAAATTCCTCAAAATAAACCAAACTAAGATTGAAATCCAAATACAAGAAGGATTTGATAACATAGTCTTCCAAAACAACTTCATTGTTCATATCCAGACAACATCAACCACTCCTAACATCTTATAACAAAAGTAGCTAACCTAGACATATTTTACCCAAGATAGGTTAATCATTCCCATAAGTAACCTAAATTACTATAATTCCACCTTAAATCCATCAATTCTTCAAAATATAAGTCAAACTTACTCCTCAATGAAAATACTATAGTAATCTATTTACCTCGATCATATAGGGTCCCCAAAATAGTGAACGTCTTCCAAAATAATAATCATCTTTTAATCCCCTAATAATCTCTGTCATATTAATACGGAAATTGTCGCATTTCCTATCACATTGGTTATTGGGACACGTTATTACATTTCCCACCATTAACTAAGAAGAGAAAGTATAATTAGAGGCTTAAATACTTAACCAATAATCATGAAAAGGAACTTAAAGCATATAAGGATAACTTGTAGAAGAAAAGTATACCCTAACTTGTGATCCCCTAGGTTCCCATCTAGGTTATCCATGATCATATATTCTTATGTGAATCTTTATTTTATTTTATCTTTGTTCCTTTAACAATGGTTCATACCAAGCTTATGAATTTACCAAAGCATATCCCCCAGGAGTGTCGTAACCAAGAGTGCAGCAAGGCCCGTTTTCGTGTACCAGTTCTCGTTCGAGTCTAGCTCAAAGCGGTGTTTTTGTGTTTTACCCCTATGTACATCTGTGCCAGAGCCACCTCTACCTGTTCGTATCCAGACAGGGATGTATTTGCTTGGAAACCCCTTACTCAATACTCACCAAAATACCAGGAAGATTTCCTATATTTAAACATTTCTATAGGGTTCTTCCTAGAGTTTTCATATCCTAATTTCCACAAATAACTAAACCATCCTTTGATACCAACTATAGCATCCCGTCTTTTTATAACATAACTTTCATTCCATTACACGGAACTGAGGATATTTAAGGTTTAGTGTCTTGGAAACAAGTTACATTAAAACATGAAACAAAAAAACATTCTTCTTAAACACTTGAAAGGCTTCTCCTCATGTTCACCCTAGGCTCATTACTGCATCTCATAACCTGGGGACATACATCAAAAGGAAGGATGAGAAGAAGGCCCAGCAAGGGAAACAAGTGAAGCATTTTACATATGAACTTGAGATACATCAATAAAGTCATGAAAAGAACTTTAAGGCATGAAAATCAAATCATGAGGCATATCATAATAAAAATAAAACATTTTCATAACTTGAAGATGTGGCTGCAACATTTAATATTGACAATCGTTTCGTTTCACCAAGGTCCATCCCCAAGGTGTCGTTAAAAATTACCAAGGTTATTCACCAAGGCGTCGTTAAAAATTACCAAGGTTATTCACCAAGGCGTCGTTAAAAATGGTCATCTCTAGATATTAAGTCTTTACCCAATGAATTGGAGCGCTATCAGGGCGCACCCTTAAATTTGACTTTATTATCATGTGAGCCACATATATCATCATCAAACATTTCATAAAGAACCCACATAGCACAAAATAAATGGGTTTCATTTCGTAATCATAACGTTTTAAAAACTGCTTTAAAGACACGATCTTTACGTCACCTTAAAACCCACAGAAAAGGAAGGTGGGTCTCATGTATGTAAATCCCATAATTTAAAATAGAAAATTTTGGTATATATGTGAATACCACTTTAGAAGAAAGAGCTTTGAGTATTCACTTAATAATATAAAAGAACTTTAGAAAAAGATAGAGACATTTTGAGACAGAAATTCTGCAGCATAACGGCTATGTTACGAGGTTTTAGAAGACATTTAAAAGAGAGGGGAAATGGGTCAAACATTCATAAATGACCCATAAAACAGTATATGGACAGAATAAGAAGGATACATGATCATGGTAATGAAATTTAAAGGACATAACATTTTAAATGAAAAACATGGAAGTAAGACAAAAATTATATTTCTCTTAGGAAAGTTCGGTAGCCTAACGGCGTTACCTAAACTTCAGCAAAAATGATTTGAAAATATCAAATAGGGTCTCTCATCATGTGAACATAAGAGTTCAGTATGATATATATATAGATAATGCCCCAACATAATTAAAAAGGAACTTTAAAGTCTTGACATGAAATTAGAACTTTGAAAAGAATGAGAAGGGTGAAAGAATCCCCTAAAACATTCGGCAGCCTAATGTCGCCACTTAAAACTTAAAAATACTTAATTGAAGAGATAAAATGGGGTCTCTCATCATATTAACATAAGATTCCAGTATTATAGATATAGAGATCATACCCAAAAATAACAAAAAGGAACTTGAAATAATTGACATGAAAGTAGAGCTTCAAAACGAGAAGGGTGAAGAACCACTTAAAAATTCGGCAGCCTAACGACAGCACTTAAAACTTCAAAATACTGAATTGAAGAGATCAAATGGGGTATCTCATCATATGAATATAAGAGTCCAGTATGATAGATATAGAGATCATACCCCAACATAACAAAAAGGAACTTGAAAGAATTGACATGAAAGTAGAACTTCAAAACGAGAAGGGTGAAGAACCACTTAAAAATTTGGCAGCCTAACGACGCCACTTAAAACTTCAAAATACTGAATTGAAGAGATCAAATGGGGTCTCTCATCATATGAACATAAGAGTGCAGTGTGATAGATATAGAGATCATACCCCAACATAACAAAAATAAACTTGGATGAATTGACATGAAAGTAGAACTTCAAAACGAGAAGGGTGAAAAACCACTTAAAAATTCGGCAGCCTAACGACGCCACTTAAAACTTAAAAATACTTAATTGAAGAGATCAAATGGGGTCTCTCATCATATGATCATAAAATATCAGTATGACAAATTTAGAGATCATACCCCAATATAATAAAAAGGAACTTGAAATACTTTACATGAAAATAGATCTCGAAAAATGAGAAGGGAGAAAGAATCCGTTACAAATATTTCGACAGCCTAACGGCGCCACTTAAAACTTCATAAAATGAAATAATGAGAGTAAGAGGGGATATCTCATTATATGAACATAAAAAGAGAAGTAATAGGAGTATAAAAGAACATCCTCCAACATAAGAACATGGAGCATAAAAGGAATGACATAAATAAGATTACTTGAAATGAAAGAGAGAGGTCGGATCCCTTACCTTAAAATGTAACTCTTAAAACTCAAAGGTTTGGACCTTGAGGGCTTGGGGGAACCTTGGGAGGACTCCTTGGGAGGTAAGGAGACTGGAACTTCGTTGGGGGAGAGTGGGGAGTCTAATGGATGAGAGGATGGCTTGATATTTATAGGGAAAGTGAGGGGACAAGGCATTAATGGCCAAGGGACACCTCATTAGTGGTTTTGAAAAAACCATGGGCTTGCCCATGGTATTTGCCCATGGTATTGGACACTTGGTACACCTCATACCTTATCTTACTATTCATAAGTCGAACATATTGATTACATACTTAATACATCATTTAATGATGTCATTAAACACCCGTAACTTAAAAACTGTATTTTCACTATTCATCAAAAATTCAACTTTCTCAGAATAATCCCAAAATTTCACCTTAACCAAATATCAATGCTCTGATTTCAAAAATGAATTCCATTTTATAAAAATAATTTTCTTAATATTTTTAATTAAATTTTTAATTAAAAACACTATTCATCGAAAATTTATTTTTTTCCGAAAAATCCCCAAAAATTACCTTAAAATAATATCGATGCTCTGAGTTCAAAAATGAAGTCCATTTTATAAAAATAATTTTCTAAATATTTTTAATTAAAATTTTAATTAAAAAACACTATTCATCTGAAAAAACTAAAACTTGAATAATAATTTATGAAACCGTTATTTAACCATTTTTTTGAATCACATTACTTAATCAAAGTGCCTAGCTTATTTTAATACTTTCTTTAAGTGAGATTACTAATCCATTTGGACAAATTATTAATCCTGATCTTAAAATCACTATTCATAACTTACTATTCATCAAAAATCAAGTTGATCTTATTAGACTCTAAATTTCGTACTGAACATAATTGTAGAAGACCATTTTTTGAAAATCATTACACATTTTTAATTATTTAAGGTTTACATAAATTTTTTTAAAATATCCCTTTTCTAAAATTCTTCAAAAATATGCATACTATATTTATCCGGTCATTTGAAAATTCATAAAATGAATCGAAATTTTTATTTAAAACAAAGGATTACACAAGACTGTTACAGTCTCCTTACATAGCCCCTTATTACACCAGCATTGGACCTAAGTGTAAGGTGTGCTAAGGTGAGAGAATCCGAGGGAGGCTCATCCAACATCACACGAGTAGTAATTTCTATCAGTTTGAACTTCTCGCGAAGGCGATCCTGTTCTAGCATTATAAGATGAAGTTCAGCTTGGGTTTGGTCCAGAGCAAAGCCCAGTGGTGCTACCTCTTTCCCAAGTTCTGTTAGATGGGCTTCGATCGGTCCAAGACTACTGGGTGAGGCTATCAAATCTTCTTTCTATATTAATTAACCAAGATTTCCTGTATTTAGAGACAATAGTCAAAACGTTTAGTTTCTAGTGGTCATATTGACCAATGGTCAAATAACAATCAAAACACAACAGTCTCATTTTAATTATACTCATGTTATCAAATAAAATTTTTTTGTTGAGTATAAAAATAAAATAAAATAACACATAAAATTAGGAAACAATATTTATTTAAAATTTCGGGTCATTACATTCCTACCACCTCTTATGGTGGCCATTAATATGGAAATATATTTATAGGTGATATATATTAAATGTAAATTTTTTCCAGGCTTCTTTATTTTTCATTTATAAACTACCTGTATGGTATTCCATAGTGGGTAAATATGATAATTTCATTTGAGAAAGTGCGGACTATCGCCCACTCAAAGTGATATGACTCATTATTTCCATATCCGGAATTTATAAAGGATGGAGATAATGAAATTATATATGATATTATAATGGAATTATAATATACATATTTATCATTATGTTCTCATTCTATTAAATACGAAATAGAAATGAAAGTAGCATTCATGCGTACATACGACTTACTATATACATGAATGGGGCATTTCATTTATTACCTGCAAATATAATGTACTTTTATAAATACATATATATACTCAATATATATGATATATATGACTTCTAAATCATTAATATCATTCTAGAGAAAATGAAATTTTGACCACATGGACAATTTATAATTATAACAAGTATATTTTTAACTCAAGTTCCGAACATCGACAAAATGTCCGATATGAACACAAATAATTATCAAATTGTTATATCAAGGTAATAATTGATATAGAAGGAATAATAAACCTGAAAAGGGTTCTAAATAAACTATAAATTAGATTTACTTTATTAATCAAGATATTAATGAATGATGGAGTCAAGTCATACATGAGGTAAGGGACATCATCTCAGTCTCCTATCATTGAGGGATATTTCGTTTTATACACAACATTCATTTATATGGTGTATAGAAACATTTGAATTCTATTTTAATTTAAAAGTAATATTTTTCTATGAGGTGTTTTACTAGACGACAAAAAATAATGTTTCATTTTAACATAAACATTGAAAACGACATTTTCCTCCACCGCAAGCGTTATTTGATATTTGTTATTTTTAACAAGCTGTAATGTTTTTAAATTGAAAATAAATACCATATAATCTATTACATATGTTGGTGTTGAAAATGGTTTTGATAATGGACATTTTATGTCAATATATTTAAAGGATATATTGTGATTTAATTGTGGAAATGTTGTCTTTCCTTTGTATTTTTGTTATGTGTTATGAATATGTTTTGGTTCTTGTGCATTGTTACGTATATGGGCAGTTCTGTGATAAAACTAGTGTGGGTAAGCCTGAGATGCCTCTCTAATGCATTGGGTAACATGACGGAGGTAAACATGAATGTTTCTTATAGTAGATTTAGGGAATATAATGCAATGGTTCTTCCAAAAGTAACTCCCAACATATCTATGAAAGCTACAACATAAGTTTTTTATTGATGCCATAAGTTACCTTTATGATTTATGATTTTTATGTGTTATTCATAAATCATATTATTTCATGAGGTATGAGCTTATGTTATATATGTATTGATTAACTAATTTTTTCTTTCTTTGTTTTATAACCATTACTGATCTTTTTATGCTCATCCCCAATTTTGAAATGTTTTTCAAAGGACTTAAAAGCTGAATAGGGTCCAGGATTTGATCATGGAAATTCCATGCTATCAAAAACATGGAATTAGACATGACCCTTCTTTTCAAGAGTTTTTTTTTTGGAAAAAATGGAAATTGAGTTGAATTGTATACTTTGCAATTTTTGAGATGTAATGTACTACTTATTTCCCAATTCTCTAAAACTCTAAACCTGAAAAGATCCTTGATATAAATTATTCATTTAATTCATGATTATGTTTTGTTTTAAGACTGAGTCCTTTTAGTTGGTATCAGAGGTCATTTAAGACAACATTAAGGGTTAGGATATTGTTAAATTAATATCAATAAATTATTTTTAGTTTATGTTATAATTGAGATGATATAGCATTTACAGATTACCATGTCTCTTAACCTATGATATTTATACGTTCAAAATGGTTTTCCACAGATAAAACATGGTGGCTATGATGGGATGACATCATGAGGAAGACAACATTCTAAATCAGAAACCTGAGATGGTCAGAATCGGAACTGAATAGTTTTTTGCAGTGATGTAACAGTTGACTTAGGATATAAATCACCCTGGTATCCATGCACGAGATCATCTAGAACAATCATAGAGGAACATGTCAGTAGTGGAGTATTTTATTAGGCAAAATCCCCCATAATTCAGAGGATCATTTGACTCTATTCTTTCTGAAGGGTGGATTAAATCACTGGGGAATATATTTGATGTCATGGGGTGTTCAAAACATCAAAATGATAGTCTCGTTGTTTACCATTTTGAAGTGGAATCCGTTCAGTGGTGGTCGGTGGTGAAAAATATCAGGGATAATGAAGAATTTGATGCTCTTGTTTGGGATGAATTCAAAGGTATGTTTATTGGGAATATTTTCTTCGTGTTGTTCATCTTAGGATGGATAAAAAATTCCTATAATTAAGCTAGGAGGATGACTCAATGGATGTTATGAAAAAAATCACTTTACTGGCAAGGTATGATCTAAATATCATACGAGATCTTGACAGTAAAATCAACTGTTTTTACTTGGGATTGAACCCAAATTATATAAGGTCTTTAGTTTCTTGAGAGTTCAAATGTTATGAAAAACTTGTTTGATGTGTGGAGAATGTGGAAATGGAGTTTGTCGTTGATCAACTGTTCTTTAAAAAACAACAGAATACGAGGTTGTGGTGGAAGATGAAAGGGAAGAACTCTTCATAAAACTCTAATGGTACGAAACTTAAGTTTACAGTTTGTGAAAATTGTGGAAAAAAGCATGTTGGGGAATGTTTTTTGAATTCTAGTAAGTGCTACTGATGTGGTAAAATAGAAAATAAGGATCGTAATTTTACTAAAAAAGATCTGGTTAATTGTAAGACTAAATCTGATTTATATTCAGTAAAATGTTTGAAGTGAAATGAAATGGGTCATTATGCAAATGAGTGTCCAACAAAGATCTCAACTGAGGGAAAGCATCTAGACTACAAGTAGAAAGGGGTGGTGAAATTCATTGAAACTAGTTCAACAGATGTTGGGCCATCAAATGAAGTAGTATCAAGTACATTGTTCGTTTTTTTAGATTATGCCAATGTGTTGTTTGATTCAACGTCTACACACTCTTTCATTTCTGAGAAGTTTTCCAATCAATTGGAAATTCAATTTCAAGATATGAGTCCTGAACTAATGGTAAAAACACATGGAAGAAATGTTGAGACAAGAAGAAATTATAAGAACCTTCCTATCCTTGTGTATGAAATGAATCTACCTACAAACCATATTTTTTTCTTCTAGTAGAGTATGATGTTATTTTGGTTATGGATTGGATTTCCATTTATCTTGCTAAGATTGAATGAAAAGATAAATTGGTTTCATTTTAGGATGATTTTCAGTTTGAGTACAAGAATGAACCCTTACTTTTGATAATATATTAGGAATCCAAGAACATAGTAAAATATAGAAATGAATGTTACAAAGAATATATTGTTGAAATCAACGGAACTATTCAGAATAATAACGTGCTAGTGGTAAATGAGTATCTTTATGTTTTTTCTAATGCATTTTCTGTTACAATACCAGATCAAGAAGTTGATTTATTGTTGACTAAGTTCCTAATGCTAATCCAATTTCAAAACTCCCTTATCGAATGGCTCAATTTTATCATTTAGAGTTAATGAAGAAATTACATGAGTTATTAGATAAAGGATCCATTCGACCTAGAACATCACCATGGGGTGCTTCTGTATTGATTGTTAAAAAGAAAGTGGGATCAATGAGACTTTTAATTGAATATAGATCATTGAATAACATCACTGTAAAGAACAAGTATCATTTTCCTCATATCGATGATTTTTTTTATCATCTCTAGGGAGCATAGTGATTTTCACAGATCGATTTGAGGTCGGGGTACCATCAGTTGAAAGTAAAGGAAGATGACATTTCGAAGACCGCATTTTGTATAAGATATATCCATTATGAATTTTTAGTTATGTCTTTTGGGTTAACCAATGAACCTTATGTGTTAATGGAACTTATGAATAGAATTTTCTTTGAATTCTAGGATCCGTTTATGTTTTAGTTCATGGATGATATTTTATTTTATTCTAAAAGTAAATAGTAGAATGAAAGTCATTTAAGGGTTGTTTTTGCAAACATTATAGGAAAATAAACTGTATCAGAAATTCCGAAAGTGTGAGTTTTGGTTCTAGTAAATTTCTTTCTTTGGTCACATTGTTTCAAAAAAGGGCATAATTGTTTATCCTTCTAAAACAAAAGTTGTTGATGAATGGCCAAGACCCATAAGTATAATTCATATTTTTAGATTTCTTTGTTTTCCATGTTATTATAAGAGGTTTGTTGAAAACATCTCATGGTTATCTATCCAAATGACTAAGTTAACTTGAAAATATGTTTTGTTCATTTAGAAAAAATGATGTAATGATTTTTTTCAAGAAATAGAAAAGAATATTGGTGAATTCTCTATTTTTTGGAACTTCAAAAAATGGTGAGTTTGTTATCTATAGTGATGGTTCGTTTAAGTAATTTATTGTGTCCTTATGCAAAATGATAAGGTAATTACTTATGCTACACATTAGTTGAAACCTCATGAGTTAAATTACCTTACACATGATTTTGAATTATATTCTATTGTTTTTTCATTAAAAATCAAGGGAATCATCTACATGGAGTAAAATGTTAAATATATAATGACCAAAAAAATTTGATGTATATGTTCACTCAGAATAAATTAAACAAGAGATAGAGGAGGTTGCTAGAATTAATCAAGTATTATGATTTCACATTTAGTTACCATCTTGGAAAGTTAAATAATGTTTCTGATTTTTTGAGTCTAAAATGTAATGATTCATTAACCATGATACATTTGGAATGAGACCATTTGGTTTTTGATTTGATGAATTTTTGCATAGAAGTTATTGGTGTATGAAATTACACTTTCTTGTTTCAGGTGTTAGTGAAATCATCTATATCAGGTAGAATTGAGAAAGTAGAGAAGAAAGAGGGTGAGTTGTAGAAAAAGGCAGAGTTAGTTTAGAAGGGTATGTTTCCTTATTTTAACATTGATAATGATGGTGTTTTGACGTTAGGGAAGAGATTATTTGTGACTTGTGTTTCTAAATTGAAGAATGAGTTGTTATATGAAGCTCATCGTTCTCCATTTTCTATAAATACTGGATGTACTAAGATATACCCCGATCATTGAGAGTATTACTGATGGTATGGAATGAAAAGATATATTGCTGATTTTAATGCGATGTGTTTCACTTGTAAATAGGTTAAAGAAGAGCGGATGTAACCGAAAGGGATGCTTCAGTCTTCATTGGTGCGAGAGTGGAAATGGGAAAATATATCCATGGACTTCATTGTGGGATTACCAGATACATCTCGAGGTAATAATGAAATCTAGGATATTTTTGATCGATTGACTAAATCTTCTTATTTCCTTTCTATTGGAGATACTATTAATCAAGATTAACTTTCTTAGTTGTATTTTCAAGATATTTTCAGGTTGCATGGTTTTACCCTCTCCATTTTATCTGATCGTGATCCCAATATTACTTATAACTTTTGGAAAGGCCTTTAGAAGTTTTTTGTTACTGAATTAAATTTTAGTACAACTTTTTATCCTCAACCAGATAGGTAGTCGAAACGAACAATTCATACCACAGAGGATATGTTACATGCTTGCTCAAAGGATTAGAAGGAATGTTCAGACCAATATATTTCTTTGGATGGGTTTTCTTTTAATAACAATTTTCATTACATTATACAGATGAATCCATTTGAAGAATGATATGGGAAGAGGTGTCAAACTCTATCTTTTTGGGTTGATGTTGGTGAAAGGAATTTGATGGTACCACAATTGGTAGAAGATATGGCAGAAAATGTTTAGTTGATTCAGAAGAAAATAATAATAGCTCAGAGTAGGCAGAAATGTTATGTGGGTAAATGGAGGAAGGATCATTCTTTTGAGGTAGGTGTTCATGTATTTCTCAAAGTTTCTCCATTTTAAAGTGTGATGTGTTTTGGAAACAAGGGAATGTTGAGTCTGAGTTTCATTGGAAATTATGAAATCCTAAAAAAAGTTGGATCAGTTGCATATAGAGTGGATTTACCTCCATGTTTATCCCATGTACATAATGTTTCTCATGTTTCAATGTTGAGAAAGTCTATGCCGGATCCATCTCTTGTTTTGATCCCAAAGGTAGTTCAGTTGGAAGGGAATCTCTCTTATGAGGAACAACTGGTCCAGATTCTTGACCAAAGAGAGAAAGTGTTTAGAAATAATATAATTCATTAGAAAAAGTATTTGTAGAAAAACCATATGGTTGAATAGGAAACATGGGAATCTGAAAATGATATCATGGATAAATACCCCTGACTTATTAGATATGTGAATAAAATTGAGAGGACCAAATCCTGAAAAGGGGGATGGATTAAAGATCCCATGTAAATAAAGAATAAGGCATTTTCATATTTATTAATATTTTTGATTTAAATATTAATTTTATCTTAAAATTCAATCTATGTTTGATAACGAACCCGATACGCCAAAATGGGGTTCATTGAAATCTTACATTGCACACAACGTTGGGTCATACTGAAAAATAATAAAATAATATTATTTTAAATGGAAGTCAACACCAAGTCATTTTATTGGCAGGAATGGGATGAACTAACTACAATATGAATTTACATGTTTCTTAAATGATTTTACATTTATCCAGTAAATTTTATAGGCTTAAAATAAGAAAGAATCTGATTTGAAGAATAAATACTCTAATATTCATTAAAAGGTTAATTTACATCTTTTTGAAGGAGAACCCACATTGAATTTAGTTTTGTTCACTTTTATATGTTCTATATGGAAAAATAAAATTCTTATTTAGAATTGGGAGATCAAAATTTACTATGGGTAAATTTTTGGTATTTTTTAGATAAAAATCATTTTTTAACGAATAGTGAAAAATACAGTATTTTAATTCAAAACTACCTTTTAATCTAATTTATTTATAAGGATATATTATCTTTTTAAATGGGTTTAAAGAATAATTAGAATATTTTTTACCATTTAATTCAATTACGGTCATTTGATGTAATTTCGATTTGAAATTGGACATAAATAAGGGTCAATCTTTTCAAAGTTATTATTTCTTAAAAACACGCTTTTTTTGACAGTAGGAATAAATATAATTTAATTTATGAAAATTCTGTGTTTTTGAATTTCTAAAAATTGATTCCATATTTGGAATCATGAGGACCAAAATGTGTATATAGGAAAATTTTATTTTTAGAAATTATGAATATTTACTTCAGTAAATATTTTATTTACCATGGTTAAAGGGTAAATCTAGTAAATAATTGTAATAAAATAATATTATAATAATATAAAATTACTGTAACATGTGTCCTAATCATATTCGTTGATACATTTCCGACCATGGGCATTTGGGGGTCGATTTGAGAACACCATGGAAACACTTGGGACTGATAATTACACTTTATATTAGTTAATTTAACGTGAAGACAAAAATGACTTCAACATGTAGCTTTTAGAAAATAAATTACGACATGGGGTTATATAATTTATATCTTCGACTATAAATATTAATTTTAAAGCTAAAAATATTTCATACATCATGGTATTTGTTTTATATTTTTTAGACATCTAATAAATAAAATTATTTATGACACAATAATGATGCAGTTTTTACCTCATTAATGAATGATTTTAATAAATAAGATTATAATGATTAAAAAGTATCTAGAACCTGTCCAATTATTATTTTATTATTTTATATCAAACATGATTCATCTTATATTTTACTTTAATTAGTTTTGGACATTTATAAACCTAAAATAATTATATAAAAAATAATATTTTTAAACATTCCGAAAGAGCCCCTCCTCCCCCTTATAAAAATCCCTCACTTATATCCCATTCCACACACATCTCAAGCCCCCGTGTATCATCCAAAATCAATCCAATTAAGATTTCAACATCCCTCTCCTACTCTAAGAATCCATCCCCTTTTCAGAAGGAAATTCAAATAAACATTTTGGTTCAATCCAAAGGGAGATACACGATTTAAAGGTAACATCTTCTCTTATGTTCTTTTGTTTTATTTTACTCCTCCAACCCCATAAACTCTTTTTATTAATTTATATTATCAAAATAGCAGTATTCTCAATATTAAAGGTTGTTTTTATGAGAATTATTCTAACTACACTTACAAAATCTTCAAACTAATGGGTAAAAACATACTGTTTATCTGGATGGAAAACAAAATCCTCATGAAATGATGGTTGTTCAATATTCTCCAACCACCTCTTATGGTTGCCATTAAGATGGATTTTTATTTATATGTGATATATATTATATTTATATTATTTATATACTTATTTTTTATATTTATATAATACCTTTATGGTTTTATAAAGTTGGTAAATATGATAATGTTATTTGAGGAAGTGCAGAATATCGCCCCCTCAATGTGATATGACTTGTTCATGACATACGCGAAACATATAAAGGATGGAGTTAGTGAAATTATATATGATATTATAATTTAATTATAATATACCTATTTATCATTAGGTTCTAATTCAATTTTATTTTAAATATAAATAAATGTAGCGTTCATGCGTACCTACGACTTACCATCTCCAAGAACGGTGCATTTCATTTGTTACATCCAAATGTTATGTAATATTATAAATACATATATATACTGGATATATATGATATATATGATATCTAAATCATGAATATCATTATGGAGATTATTTAATTTTGACCACATGGACAATTTATAATTATAACAAGTTCATTTTTAACTCAAGTTCTGAAGATCGACAAAATGTCCAATATGAACTCAAATAATTAACTAATTGTTTTAAAAAGTTAATTATTGATATTAAAGGAATAATAATAATGAAAAATATTCTTATGAATTTATAAATTAACCTTAGATTATTATTCAGGAGATTAAGGAATGATCGAGTCAAGTCGGACACGAGGTAATGGACTTCATCTAATCTCCTTTCATTGAGACATTTTTTATTTTATACGCGACTTTCATTTATACGGTGTATAAATACATTTGACATATAATTTAATTTGAAATGAAAGATTTTATATGAGTCATTTTAGTAAATAAATAATGTTTCTTTTTATTGTAAGTGGTAACAACAACTTTTTCCACCGCCGCGAGCGTTATTTCATATTTGGTTTCCTTAACAAGTTGTAATGTTTTTAATAGGAAAATAAATTCCATATTCTCTTTTGCATATTTTTCTATGGAAAATGGTTTTGATAATTTATTTTTTATGTCAATATATTTAAATGATATATTTTAATTGAAATGTGGAAACATTTTCTTTCTTTTATATTTTTTTATGTGTTATAAATATTTCATGGTTCTTGGGTATTGTAACGTATATAGGTGGTTCCAGGATAAACCTAGTGTGGGTGAGCCCAAGATAGATCTCCAATGCACGGGGTAACATGATAGAGGTAAAAATGAATTTTTCTCCTAAGAGATTTAGGGAATATACAATGATGGTTTTCCAAATGTAAATCCCTATGTATATGTGAAAGTTACAATGTAAGTATGTTATGGATGCCACAAGTTATCATTATGATTTATGATTTCTATGTGTTATTCATAAATATTATGAATTCATGTCGTATAATCTTTTGTTATGTATGTATTGATGAAATGAATTTTTCTTTATTTTTTTAAAACCCTTACTAAGATTTTTATGCTCATCTAATGTTTTGAAATGATTTTCACTGGACTTAAATATGAATATGATCAAGGATGAGATCAAGAAAAAGTCATGCTATTTAAAACTTAGAACAAGACATGACTCTTTTTTCCATGATTTTTTACTTTATAAAAAAATGGAAATGAGTATAATTTTATAATTTGTAATTTTTGAGATGTAAAGTATTAGATATGGCCCATGTATCTAAAACTCTAAACCTGAAAAGATCCACAATGTGAATAATTCATTTAATTCAAGATTATGTATTGTTTTAAGGATGAGTCCATATAAGTAAAGTAATATTTTATATTTCATGAATTATATTTATTTACTAAATTTTCAAAAACAATTTAAATATACTTATATATATCATACATGTGATGTGGTGATGAAAAACAAATCACAACCCTTCCTAGAGGGTTTAGTCTACACATTTTCCTGAACAACATTATCAATTTTTAGTGATTGTATATGAAATAAAGTAAATAATATATTATCTATACATAATAATTTATATTTCATAAATATGGTACAGAAACATTATTTCAGTAAATATAACCATATGTGAGATTTGTTGATGGAAAATGAATTACATCATTCCGCTAGGTGGTAGTCTGCGGTACAGATGATCAATAAATTCTTTTCTCATTTTATGAAGGATGTAGGTGAATATTGGTTATTACATTAGCATATTATAATATAAGTATATTTTTTAGAATTATTTTAATATATAATTATTATTAATGAATATTTTATGGGGGTGTTAGAATAAATAAAATAATAAATGATCGGTTATTGATGATTCCTCTTTTTCAAACAACCTATTTTCTTACCAATATAAGACCACTATAGATGTAATTATTATATAATTATGGAATGTATAATGAGGGGATAGAATAATTACTATATTTGTTAGAATGATTTTACACTAATGGTGTTTTTAGGTATTAACTAAAAAGAGAAAGAGATTCCATTTTAATAGAGAGAGGAGAGGAATTCTTGGAATTTAATAAAATACTAAATTAGTATAAATTAATTATTATTTCAAATGGGTAAAAATTGATAAACATAAAATATATGATGATTAGAAGTCTAAATAATATCATAAAATTAATTTTTTCAATTTTTTTACTATTTTGATACACTTATCATCAAATTTTATCCTACATTAACCATGTTCACTGTTAGTGCGACAAAAAACAGTTTACACTTTGAGGGTCATAATATTTTCTATAAATGAAAAAAGGCCCATAAATCAAACATTTTAGATATTATCAGACATATAATAATTAATTGGTGAAATATAATTTTTTATGAAAATAATGTCATTTAGTA
Organism: Viscum album; assembly: GCA_963277665.1. NCBI lineage: Eukaryota > Viridiplantae > Streptophyta > Magnoliopsida > Santalales > Viscaceae > Viscum > Viscum album. The sequence continues at coordinate 1,508,870,243 of OY728158.1, forward strand.
AAATATTATTTATTCTAAAATATCATTATTATCAATTTATAAAAATACTGATTCATTTGAACTTAATAAAATCAATATAAGAAATTAAATTCAAACCAAATATTTGGTTACTTTTATAAAATGTTATATTAATCTAGAAAAATTATTAATCACAATAATTATCTAAATTTATATTTATTTTAATATTTTTAATATTATTTATTTTAACTTTTCATTAACTCAATAATGATTGTGTCTTTTTTGTGTAATTATTTAAAGTAATTATTTGTTCCCTGAAAATATAAAATAAATTATCATGTTAAAGGTAAATAATTTATTAAAAAAACTATTTATAAATTAAAATATATTTTTTTACCCCCATGTAAAAAATATAATAGTATTTAAAAAGAGAGTTTGATATTTTTTAAATTTCATAAATTAAAATATTATAAAGGCCATAATATGTATCAAATGGTAAAAAAAAAGTAAACAAAACTGCATATTTGATGAGTATGGAATATCTGGACAATCCAATATAATTAAATCAAGTGTAAAATCATCTCATAGACGTTATCATATTATTGATGAAACTTAATTAACTAATTTACTCATTCCTATAGTAAACAAAAATCAATTGTAAGTGTTAATATCAACTGAAAATAATTGGGGATTATTTTTCAAATATGTTATTAATTTTTCCAACTATAGAATCTATTTTCAAAAATTCAAAACAGAAAAGAGAAAGAATAGAAATTAAAATCTGACCAAAAAAATGCAAATGAAGAACAAGTTTTCAGATAAATGGCCTTTTAAAATTTGAAAGAATTTTATAATATATTAGAGTATTAATTTCAATTAAAAATTCATAATTGGATTATTTTAAATAAAAAATAAAAAATTACATTTTTAGGCTAATCCAAAATATAATTTTACTTTTTAAATACTTTAAAAAAATATACAGTAATCAATGAAACTCAGTATTGTTATTTATTCACTGAAAAATAAATAGCATTATAAAAAAATATTCTCCCAAAGATAATTATGATTTTATTATTACCGAATTAAATTGTTTTCATAAAATATAATTTCTAAAATTTAGAAAAATTTAATTTTAAAATTCACTCACAAATAAAAATTATAAATCATTATTGAAGAATTAAATGACATTACTAAAAAATGACTACATAATTCCTAATCATTAATTAATAGGGTATTATTTATTTAAAAATATATATATTTCTAAAAAACTTATTTAATCAAATTCATATCCACAAATTTGGTGACATGGTTATAACCATCATATTTAAATAACAATACTTCATTTTTCAACTATGCTTAGTGTTTCATATTTTTTTGGTTTTCAATAATTTTTGTTCATTTTATAAAATTGTGATATTAAATATGACCCCATTTAATAAATTTCATCATCCCAATTTTATCTATGTTTTGGTGACTAGAGGTTTGACTGTTAAAAATACCATTGTTGAAATCCCACATCGTAAAAAGGTATAATAAAACATCCATTTGAAAATAAAGAAAACTAAATACGATGATATTATGAAAGATTAGAAAACAGATTTCAATGTATGAGAACATTAGTGGGAAGGGAAAATATGGAATTTGAAGAGAAAACTAATTTATAAGGATTAATAGGTAGTAATAGAGAACAAGTTCATAATAAATTTACCATCATAATAATATAAATATATGACGGGTTAAAAGAAAAATATATTTCTTAGTGTGAAAAGTAATGAAATAATTATTTTTTATCATGATCATTTCCTAAAGTATAATGAATTAATTTATCATATATAATAAAAATACAAGGATGGATAATTTCATAAAATTTATAATTTCTACTTTTTTTAAATTTCCTACACAATCACATGATTTTTCACCTAACAAAATGTATTTAAAATGATTTTTTATACTTGAATAAATTTTATCAGATCATATAAAACCATAAAATGATAATAATATACATAACCAATATTAAAAAAAACAAAAATCAAAATGGTCGAAAAAAGATAACATAGTTTCAAAAAAAGAACAATCCTTCATATGATAAAATAATACATCTATATTCCAAATTCAGTTATAATACTCAATGACCGAATTAAATAACTCAATAAATAACAACCCAAAAATTCATTAAATTATTCAAAGTAAAACATAAAACCAAAAAATTATAATGATTTGATGACATATTCTTCCATGATAAATTTAACATTTATATGTAAATAACATTAGTAACATATAAATTCATATACCCAAAAAAGTATATTTAGTAATCATATAATTTAAAAACAATGACCATTGTTACACATTATGATAATATATAGTTCAAATATATTATTAAAAATTTGAATCATAAAATTATAATTCATTTTAAAAGTAAGGGTTTCATATACCTCATCCTAATAAAATGTCTCCCAAAATAACATTAGTAACCTTAAAATTCAAAAACATAAAACCTCTAAAGTGGTGTCTGAGGCTTCAAACTTATGATTATCCTTAATATTATAAACCCATGTTGGAATAAATAACTACTAATACAACTCAATATTAAACCATCATAATCAAAAAATTTATATATACCTTTCTCTTATACCAACTTTAACAGACATTAACCCACACTCCCAATTCTAATTCTAAAGAGAACCTTAAATTTCGGGATTTGATATTAAAAAACATGATCCAATTTTTTCCTTCCAAACATAATGAGTCAAAATAAAACATTAGATGACATAAATTACCAAGGAATATGTTTTAATGTATTTAGATAATTTCGTAAAAACTCTTACCAACTTTGGTTCATAAATAATGTTTTCATAAAAATCATTCATATCCCCCTATATACACATTTTTATATTCCACATTAAATTTGTAAAATATCCCATTTAATTATTCACATATGAATCCTTTCAATAAAATATTGTAGAATAATTCCTTATAACAGGGGGAAATGGAATTTGATGACCATGAATTTTATGAAGCAAAATTCCCTTCTTATAATTTTTTCATACAATATAACCATAAAAATCACATGAAGAACACAATATAAACATTATAAAAAAAATTATTAACAAAATAAGAGTTATTCCTAGATATTAAGGAACCTAAACCAATGTAATGCTAACTTGACCATTTGAATCATAATATGACCCTTATGAATAGTAAACTTGCCAATATAATACTATCCTCACCTATGAAAGAATAAATTAAAATTGGGTATCCTATAAATGAATTTATGATAAAATTATATTTAAATAAATGTTTTCAAAAATTATTTATTAATTATATAATATTTAAATAAAAATTTATAATAAGAATAATGACTTAAAAAAATGAATTTTCCAAAAATATATTAATAAATAAATATTTTTTTAATTTTTGACGATATTTTTAAAGCACCTTAATTAAATTTTCAAATTGAAAATAAATATTTTTAAGATATATATTTTTCATGTAATTGAGTATTTTAATTCCAAATTAAATTTATGATATTTAGGGAAAAAGTTTATAAAATGGAGTTCATTTTTTAATTCTACACATCAATAAATGGTTGTGGTGAATTTTTGGTATTTTTCTAAAATACATGAATTTTCTTTGAATAGTAAAATATGATTGTTTTCGATAAATAATAAATACATGAATTTTAAATTCATTGTTGATGTAAGTATTAGGTAAGAACAATTAGTTCATACTCACATGCACTGGTAACATTATATAGTCACATGTTTTAGCACTATTTTTTTCCTTGATCCGAAATAATAAATTAATGATTAAAATAAAAAAGCACCCCTCTCCTCTACTATAAATACCACCCCTTACCACCTCATAACTTCACACCTACCATGATTTTTAACTTGTATAGATTATTATCAATAGAATTTCCAAGACCATCCCCCATGTCTAAAATCTCTTGGTATCATAAAAAGGGAAAAAATTTCTTTAAGAAGCCTTTCAAGGAGGAGAAACTAAAGATGTAAATTATTCTTTCATTTTTTGTGAAATATTATCAAATACTTTTCTTATTATCTCCTCTCATCCCCTCATCCAAATTGTATGATGAATCCATTACCTCATGTATTAAATTTTTTTATTATTCTAATGGAATAATACATCTTTAATCTACACCCCTCCACCTTTTATTCTAAAAATTTAAACTTCATTCGTGATGTGATAATTTCTCATCTACAAGGAAAAGACATTTTTATTTTCCATTAAATCCTACTAGGATTTTCATAAAACAATATTTATTATTAAAAAAAGTTATTATATTTATTAAACACTACATAATTTTCTAGAATAATTATATTCACATGATGTAAAATATTAAAACAAAACAAGTTCGTTATGAATGAAAATAGACCAAAATAATTCAAATGGTTATCACTAACATACTATCTAATGATTAATCCTCACCCAAGAAAAAAATTATTTATATATCCATTTACCATTATTCTCATTCATCAATAACTGTTAACTTATATTCTGGATATCAATTTTGATTTTACATAAACTTCCTTCCTCTTATACAAGAAAATTAATCATGAAAACTAAGAAAATGTGCACTCCGGAACTATGAAATTGAACACTATAACTCATAAAAAAATATATAAATGATTTTTTTACCAAATCAATTACATTTTGAATATATTAGGAATTAAATAATTTATGGATTTAGTTTTACTATCCATGATAATAAGATCAAGTGAAGAACTGCTTCAGACATAAAGTTAGGGATTCTACCTGAGCCTCCATTTTTTCCTTCAGATTACTCTTTATATCACTTTACTCCAATGAATTGCTTCATTATTTATATAATTATTCAACATTATGTGTATATGTTACAAACTCATATATCAAGATCAGATCATCCCTCTTTGATGGGGTTAAAATATGTTTTAAAAAGGTTCCCTTTCAACACTTCCCAATATGCAGGTTCGATTCTATGGAACATCTAGATTTCATACCCTCTTAAAAATTCACTAAATAATATATTTTATTCCACCATTATTTTCATAGTGTAATTAATTTTATCATAAAAAATATATCTATGTTTATTTCCATTTTTAGGAAAAAAATATGCATTTTCTACTTTAAATTCTATTTAAAAGTTTTTAAACATAACATGAATGTTTCATTTCAAAATTTTCCTAAACAATAAATTTACATGTTTCCAATACAGTTGGACAAAAAGTTTCATGATCCAAGATAATTTACTTTATGAATTTCCATGTATGTTTTTAATCCATTCTTTTATGGAAATGACTATGATATGCTCATTTATTATTCTTTATGACTTGATTATGATACCCATTTCATTCCATGGTTTACCCATATGTTTATTCATAATTTGGAAAACATATTAATGAACATATTATTATGGGTGTTCCCATATAGAGATTTAGTTAATTGGGAAATGTTTAGTCTAATGAGACGTTATGTTGGGGTAAGGAGAAAACATGATTCTTTTTTGGGACATTGTCCTCCATGTTATATAGTCTTAGTAGTTAGCCTTAACTTATATTTATGTCATGTTATAAGTTTATGACCCATTTTTTGTGGTGAAATTATTATATATTCCCATGTTATATATTTTATTCTTCATTATGGTTATTCTGGTTCAATTGTTTTTATTAAATTATGTTATGCATTCCTACACAGAGGTTATGTTTTATTCAAATACTTATTTCCTTACTTGCTTTTTTAGCTCATCCATTTTGGTCTTGTATTCTCAATGTTATCCTATACAGATTACTAAGATCAATTTATTTTGGGAACTCTTTATAGAGACCAAATAATATATGTTTTTATTTTCCCTTTATGATGTTTAATTTTCTACCTACTATTCCAAATATTCTAGAAATTATGACCCTTGGATTTTAATTTGATGTTTAATCATGTTTAAAACCATGTAATGAATTGTGTTAAAGGATAGGGTTTCTATAGTTGGTATCAACGTCAAGGACATGTTATTTTTTCATTAGGACTAAAAAACATAAGAGAATTATTTCTAGACAATACTCTGTATGAGAAAACATCCCTAAATTTTGGTTAGAATAGTGTAATTTGATTGTAAAGAAAATAGACCAATTTATAGATACTACAAGTGACATGGTTTAGGAACAAATGTTCATATTAGTAACAAATCCAACAAGGTGTTCTGTGCCTGACTCGGGGTAATGTGGTATACGAAAATAGTCCTTACTTCGCACTTGGTTTGAAACTCCTAGGATATATTATTTGGTAAATCATATGGTCATTATAAACCATTATTAAGGGAACCAAAAAAATTACTATAATAATAAATTTTAGGAAACCGAACATCGATATCCTAGATTGAATCATAGGGAATAAAAAATTTAACATTTTATGTCAAATGTTTTCTATTATTATGAATATTAGTTAAGTATTGAAGCCCCCAAATTTTAATTTCTTTTTTGTGGTTAATGGATAGAAATAGAAGAACATGTAACAACATTTTATGTAATATGAAATGTGATTATTTACCTAATAATATTCTAAATATTATGGTAAAGGGCACTCAAAACATTATAACAGTACTTTCTCAAATGAACCAAGTTATGAATAATAACATGAATCATATGGAGAACCCTTCTTCTCCTAATAAAGATCATGTTTCCATCAAATCCTTCATAAATAAATGTCCCCCATGTTTGGTAGATCATTTCATCCCCTCCCCTATATATTCACAATGGATTATATCCATTGACAAGATATTATCTATCCTATAACACATAAAAGAAGAGAATGTTATAGTTTTAGGTTATTATTTTTATGGGGAATTTGATTAGTGGTTGACACTAATTAAGAACACAATGTCCAATGAGGAAATTTAATCAATGGAATGGGAGGATTTCAATATTTGTTTTAATAAATATATCTCCTAACCCTCCATATTGAAATGGAAAGGGAGTTTGTCAGATTGAAGGAAAAGGAGGATGATTCTGTTGGGGTGTATGAAGAATATTACACAAGGATTTTAAGATATGCCACCATATTTGACAAGAAAAATAAATATAAAGAGGATGGATTCTTTAGTTGAACAAAATATGATTCTATTGAATTTGTTGGTAGTTTTATAGTTTCACAACCATGAGAAAATTTCCTGTTATTCCATTAAGGTTGAAATGGAGACTCGACACTCTCAGTGATCTTATAGTCCTGTGAAAAAAAAGAGGAAAATAGAGTTTAATATTGGTGAATTTACAGATAAATCCATCAATGGAAAGAAGACCCAACATCCCACATGTAAAAATTGTGGAAATAAACATCCATTAAACTACTTAAATAGAACATGAGATACTTGAAATTTTAAAGATAAAGAATTTGGAAATTAACTACGGAATATACATATGAAAAAACCCACTAATATAGAAGAAGAAGGGAAGTTTCAGATCAACTCTCAGCCTCTAGTACATTGTTTCAACATCATAGAGCATGGTCATTATGCCATAAATTTATCTAAGCAATGGTTCAGTAGAGGAAATGGACAACAACAACCTATAATGATGTAAGGAAAAGAATATGTTATCACTATTGCTGAGGTGGATCCCAAAAATTATTTGCTGACTGGTACACTAGTTATTAATTTAGAAATAGTGAATGTACTATTTGATATTGATTTCACACATTCATTAATATATAGAAAGTTTATTAGAACAATTAAATCAGCACAAAAAAATATGTATATTTAGTTATCTGTGAAAATAGAAAATGGTGAAATTACGTAATTCAAACTATATAACTCCACATATGTTAATGTTTGCAGATAAAACCTCCTAGATAATATTATCATACTCCCTTTGGTTGTTTTTGATGATATTGTGCGCATGTATCAGCTATCATTATATTAATACAATGTTAAATGTTAGGAAAGGGATATCACTTTTTAAGTCATAAAGCTTCATCCAGTTCTGTACAAGTGTACGGATGAGGGTCAATCCACTTCAGAATCATCATCTCGTGTTCGGATATTTTATCATAATGTGAAAGCATATATAACTCAAATGATTGAGACAAAGTATATAATATTTTCCAAAGACATTCCCATTGGGTTGTACTAAACTGATGTGTTCTGTGAAGATTTTTCTAGTCTTTCTCTTGATTGAGAGGTTGAGTTCTCAATTGAACTTATTCTAGGATCCCTACCTATATCAAAAAAACCTTATAGAATGGCCACCGTTGATCTTGTTTGTCTAAAGAAGATATTTAAGGAGAATATATACAAGGTATTTGTATTCACCAGTTCATCACCAAGGATTGCACTAGTTCACTTCATCAAGAATAATAATCGATCAATGCATTTTATCATTTATTATCATGATCTCAAAAAAATCACAATAAAGAAAAATTATCCCCTTACACATATATAAGACACAATCGATCAGCTACATGGGGCCATTTATTTCTCTAATGTGGAACTTTAGCTAGTATATCAGAAATTACAGGTGGAATGGATGATATTCACAAGATTACCTGTCATACTATGTTTGGAAACATTGAGTTATTATTAGTTTCCTTCATAAATAGTATTTCTCTATTAATTTTCATAGATTTAATGAATATAGTCTTTAGAGATTACCTCAAAAAATTTGTGGTGGTATTTATCAATTATGTAATGATATATTCAATGATCAAGGAGGATCATGAAGAGCATTTAAATAGTGTGAACAATACATTTCGAAGGGAGAAAAATTGTGAAAAGTATAGTAAATGTGAGTTTTATATTAATGAAGTATCATTACTGGGGAATGTTAACACCATAAAATTAATATCAATAAAACCTTCTAAGAAATAGACATTAAAATATTTTTCCATGAATCATCTATAATGGAGATCTATATTTTACACGGTCTATCTAGGTATTATAGATGATTTGTGAATAACTTCTCATGATTTTCAAACCAACCACTTATGGAAATATTGCCTATACCGAAGGTTTAAATCCATTAGTATAGGTCCCCCAAACAATTGTCATAGCCTATACCAATGGTTTGGGAATCCATTGGGTGATTTGCTATGGGGATAGACCTACCGCAATTGTTTGGGGAAAAGCATGGGGAAATAATTTTCCCAATGGTTTGAAAACCTTTCAGATAGGTAAATCTACAAAAAGTAACAACGGAGGTTTGAACACACAACTTGCACATTATATATCAAATACATTACCAATATCATATAGTTAACATTGTGAATATATTTTGATATATATATATATATATATATATTTAATTTATATATTGATTTATTATATGATATTCAACAAAATAATTCATAAAACATATGTGTGCATGTACCAACGGTTATCAAAACCATTGGGAAAGGTACCATTATAAAAATGGGTTATCCCAACAGTCTGTGAAAATTGTTGGGATATCTATACCATTTTCAAATGGTTTTCCAAAAAAATTCGGAAATGATGTCTCAATGTTTTCTATCCCAACAGTTACGGAAAACTATTGGGATATACAAAATGTTTCCAAATTGTTTTCCAAAACTATTGGTAAATGTGTTCTCAAAGTAGCTTATCATATTGGTTTTGGAAAACCATTGGGATAACCACAAACATTCCAAATGGTTTTCCAAAACCATTGCGAATTTTGTTTTCTCAAAGAGGAATGTACTAATGATTCTGGAAAACTATTCGGATAGACATACCCTTTTCCAATGGTTTTAAATAATCATTGGGAAAACGGTGGCAATGTAGCATATCCCAATGGTTTTGGAATCCCATTAAGAAAGGGGAGATACACCAATGGTTTTCAAGAAATGTTGGTATTGATGCATTGGTATAGGTAGAATTTCTATTATTGAACTATCCAAGATGACATAAAAATTAGTAAAGTTTGTATAGACCAGTAAATATGATGAAAACTTCAATGAGATGAAGAAGAGGCTTATCACTACACTATTACTCACACTTCCAATAAATGGGGTAATATTTGAGGTTTAAATAGATTCTTAAAAAAATTCTTAGGATGATTACTAATTAAAAATGGTAAAGTGATACCATATGCCTCAAGGTAGTTGAAAATTCAGAAGTAACATTATCACATGCATGATCCAGAGATGAAAGTCATGGTCTTTACATTCAAAATATAGAGGCACAATATATATGGTTATAAGAGTGAGATATATACTAATCCCATGACTCTAAAATGTATATTCATATATAAAGAGTCTAATATGTGATAGTGAAGATGGTTATAGCTCATCATGCATTATGACAACTAAATCTACTACCATCATGTTAATGTAAATATAGTTGAAAATTCTCTATGTATAAAGGATCATACTTCTTTATCAATTATAATAATTGATAAGGATACAATATTCTTAGAGCTATAATGGATGGACATGAGAATCATTAAGGAAGAAACACATTAGTCCTTTCTAATATCCTTCCTCAACCATCCCTTGGGGAGAAATTAAAAGATTGTTAAATAAATGATGTGAAAAGTTAGAAAATGGTGGAATCTAACTGAAATTTAAAATCCTATGAGTTAATGATTGATGAGGATGGTCCATAAAAATTTTTAAGGACAATGAGAACAATCCAAAAGATATATAAAGAAGGAGCATCTAAATTATGCACAAAACTCAATGTTCTCCATTCACTTAGGGAGAAAAAATATGTATCGAGATATCCGAGAGAACTATTAGTGCTATAATATGAAGAAGGATATCCCTAAATGTACATCAATGTTACTTTCATATTAGTAAGTGAAGTATGAATGGACAAATTTTAAAGATACGGTGACACCATTTTCCATACCAACATGGAAGTTGAAAAAACATCACTATTGGATTTGTCAAAGGACATCTAGTGAAATTGAAAGGAAAAAATATATATGGGTTGTTGTGGATCATTTTACAAAGATAGTTCACTTTATCCAAATTCTAGAGGAATTATCACTAGATAAAATTTCAGAGATATAGATCATATAAGTGTTTAGAAAACATGGATAACCAAATCTATTATATTTGATCGAGAACCAAGATTTAACCCAAAGTTATAGAAAAGTATCCAATATTCCTTAAGACCTGTGCTGAACTTCATTACTCCAAATTATCCTCATATTGATAGATGATATGATAATAGTATTTAGACATAGGAAGACATGTTGGGTGCATTTTATAAATATTTCAATAGAGGATTAGACTAATATCCTCATATAGTTGATTTCTCGTACAAAAAAATTTCTACTCGGGCATCCAAATGGTTCCATATAAATCCCTCTATGGAAAATGATTCTGAACATCGACATGTTCGGATGAAGTCAGTGAATATAAGATACTAGGATTATAAATGGTTGAAGAAATACTGGAAAAAGTTAAACCCTTTCAGCATTACAACAATGCATAGAAATGATGAAAAGAAACATTGAAGACAATCATCGATAGGACCATGAGTTTATGGATAGTGAAATGGTATTCCTCCACATATCACTATGGAAGAGGATCATGACACTTGGGATGAAAGGAATGCAAATTCCCAGATACATCAAACAATTATAGATTGTTAATTTTGTTAGAGTTGGGGCATATATACTAGAACATACCAAAACCATGTATCAAGTACATAATACATTCCATGCATTCCTCTTAAGAATGTACATACCAGATCCTTCACATATACTAGATTTAGATGTGGTCTAATTGGTGAATGATATCTCTTACGAGGAGTAGCCAGTGAAAATCATGTACTATAGACATAATTATCTACGCAGCGGGACTACTGACATAATTAATGTACTATGGTGGAACCATATGTATGAAGAGGAAACATGGGAACCATATGAATCAATGAAGTGGAATTACCCTCACCTATTTTCCTTATAGTATCTAGAACGAAATTTTGAGGGTGAAATTTCAAAAGGGGAGAAGAATGTAATGACCCTAAATTTTATAAATGGGAATTGTATTATTATTATTCTGTCATATATTATAACCACAGAAAATCACATTAATAAGCCAATGAAAACATTATAATTGAAGAATGAAAAAAATAATTTCTGTTAATTGAAATTATGGAATGTAAACCAAAGTAATAGTATATTCACCTTTAGAATAGTAATCTGACCCCTATGAATAGTAAATAAACCAATAGAATAGTAACCTCTCATATAATGTATAAATAAAATTTGGGTATCATATAAATGAATTTATGATATAATGAAAAGTAGATAAAAGTTATGAAAAGTTTTAATAAAATGTTGAATATTTAATTATAATATTATAATTAATATAAATATTTAAAATAAAATTTATTTACATAAAATGTATTAATAGATTAATATTTTTTTGTCTTATGATTTTATGAAAAGTTTATGAGACCATATTTAGTTTTTCAAATTTTACTAAACTGGGTTATAATTTTAAAATAAGTATTTTTTTAGTAAATGATGATTTTAATTTAAAAATAAATTTCTCATTTTTAAAAATTATTTCATTAACACATTTTTAATTTTTGAATTCTATTCATTAAAAAATTGGTAGGTTGAATTTTTTCAATTTTTCTAAAATACCTAATTTTTTTTATAAATAGTAAAATACAATAATTTTTTATAAATGCTAAAGACATGAAATTTTAAGTCATTATTGATGTAAGGATGAGGTATCAACCATTATTTAGAACACATATCAACTAGTTACTTTATTTAGTCACACAAATCAATACTATTTCATTGGTTGAGGAAAAATAAAAAATTATTGATTAATATAATGAGAAAACACTCATATCCTAAACACTAAATATCACCCCTCAACACATATTCACCTAACACCTTAAAAAATTTTAACCTTGTCCTAACTATGCCCAATAATATTACCAAGATGTTATTTCATGTCTAGGAGATCTTGGTAACATAAAAAGTCTAGAAACATTTCTCTAAGGAGGATTTATAGAGAAGAAACTCAAGAGGTAAATTTATCAATCATTTTTTTCAATTTATTTTCAAATCATTTTCTTATTCTCCAATTAACTCCCCTCATCTAAATGGTATGATTAATTATGTAACTCATATATTCTAATGTTATATTAATCTACTGGAATAATCCATCATTGAACAACTCACCTCTATAATATATTCTAGAAATGAAAAACGTCATTTGCGATGTGTTAATTTATCCCCATCAAGGATGAAAATTTTTCATTTTCCATTTACACATTAAAGGCTTTTCATAGAAAAATTTTTATGGTTAAAACATTATAATATATTTATTACAACCTATGTAATGTTATGGAATTATTATATACACATGATGTTAAATAATAAAACAAAACAAGTTCATTGTGTGGGAAAAATAGCCCAAAATAATTCAAATGATTATCACTAACATTTTATCTAATGATTCAACACCACCAGAAATAAAAAAACTAATTATATATCCATTTAAAATTATGTATTTTCATTAATATCTTATAACAACAATTATTTATTTTTATTTCCATTTTACATAAACATCCATACTCTTATATAAGAGAACAGATCCGGAAAACTAAGACAATAAGCACACTAGAATGATGAAATTGTACAAAATAACCCATAAAAAGGGAATAAACGAACTTAATAAATTAATAATAAATTAATTTCAAGCCAAAAGGATTCTGAAAAAATAAATTACTTGATTTAATTTTATTATAAAGGAAATTATGATCAAGTGAAAAACTGTTTCAGACATTAGGTAAGAGATTCTACCAGAACCTCTAATTTTTCCATTGAGTCACTATTTCTCTAAATTTACCACAATGTAATGATTATTTATTTTTAAAATTATTCTACATTATTTGAATGTGTTCCAAAATAATGTATCTCAATTAAATTATCCCTCTTTGATATGGTAATTTGTGTCTTATAAAGGTTTCATTTTCAAATTTTCCCAATAAGAAAGCCAAACTCAAGGGAGCTTCCAGATTTCTTATAATCTTCCAAGTGTAGTCCAAAATATATTTTAATCCATGATCATTTTTATAAAATCATTCATTTTATCAAGAAAAACTATTAGTTTAATGTCAGGTTTTATTAAAATAAATATTTCATTTCATTTTTAAATTCTCTTTAATATTTTTCTTTAAGCTGTAGTAAAATAACTCATTTCTACAGTTTCTTAAAAACTCTTATTACTTGTCTCCACTTCAATTGGGAATCAATGACCCAGATCCATGCTTATTTACCCTTATTAATTTCCATGTTTTTTAGAAAATTCTTTCATGAAAACATTTACGATATGGCCATTTTTTATGCCTTGTGACATGATTAGGATGACCATTTATATATATGGGTAACCCTTATGATTATTATTCATGTGGAACACGAATTCATGAACATGTTATGATGGGTGAACCCAAATATTTCTCCAATGCATTGGGTAATGTTTAGTCTCATGATATGTCATGATGGGATAGGGAGTGAGCCTTCTTCCTTTACTGAACTTTGTCCACTGTGTTAGATAGATAGTAGTTATCCTTGAAACATGTCTATGTCAATTTATATGTTGTTTCCACATTCACAAGACTCATTTATTATATGTTTCCATCCAATAAATATTATTCTTTAATATTTTTATTAATTATCCTTTCATTCTACACCATTATTTCATGCCTTCTAACCCATGTGCGATGTTTTATTTCTATTTTTATTTCCATTTGGGGATTTATAGATCTTCACATTTGTTCACAAATTCCCCAAGTTGTCCTATGCATATGTATGACCTCATTATATGTTAGGAGATCATTTTAGAGATTAAATAAAGGATGTTTTTATTTTGGATTCATGATGATTAATTATATACCTAATCATCCAATGACAATAGAATTTATAATCCCTAGATTATAATTTAACGTATAAATATGCTTAAAATGATTTAATGATATGAGTAAAAGGCTAGGGTCACTATAGATATTTCTAAGAAGGGTTAACTAAAATGAAGAGTAAGTGTAAATATAAACATTAAAAATTGAATGTCATTAGTGAGAGTAAGTTAATCATAAGGGTATGGTGATATAATCAAAGTGCATAAACCTAGAATAATATAATACATAGAAATAAATACCTAGATGATAAATAATGTTATAAAAAATTAAGATAGTCAAGATTCATTGGAGTCAATAATGTAAATCCATATGATGTCAATGTTTGTCACTAAAATCATTAAAACCACAGGATTTTCCCGAATAAGATGTAGAAAATACTCATCTTTAATGATATATGCCTAATATTATACTAAGAAATCACAATATTTCTTTAAATACCATTTAAAATAAAAGCATACACTTATATATAACATGGGGTATCATTTTTATATCCCTCATATATGTAGTATAACAATCATGGTTGTACAAGGATCTACCATCACTATTACACATGAAAAAACAATTATAATTATACATTGACTAACCATCAAAGTATAATCCTATACTCTCTTTTGAGAAACCTAATCCATTTACACTATCCCATATTTGGAAAATCGATGTATTATATTCCCATTATCTCTTAGGAAAATACTAATTAGTTAACTAAATCCCTTTAACTATTGAATAAGAGAGATACAATAGGAACACCTGTTATTAGTTAATAATAGAACCACCCATTGACATAAGTAATGGTCGAGGTCCATTGCATAATATTGTACATATTTCTTTCACCTATCATAAAACTCCTAGTAACATCCATTATTCCTATTACAAATTGATTAACGTATTGAAATGTAATGGGTTTCTTGAAAGTATAATTAAAATAATCATAATATTCCCATAAAAATAATAATGACGGTATTAGTACAAAATATCCTTAATTGAGAAAAAGAAATAGCAAGGGTTGTTGGTGTTGATGAATGTAAATACTATTAAAATATCATAAAAAAAATTCTTGAGGAAAATAAACATTTCACAATAGAAATCACATTTAAAAAATGAAAAACACTATTATGAAAAAATGTTATCAGTGAATAAAAACATTTAATCTTATAATGTAATCTTCAAATAAGATGTCATTCATTACAATGGGAAAATTACTTCATGTTTTGAATGCCAAAATTAAACATATATTTGAAATATTTTTAAAGGGAATTAAATGTGACCGATTGGAAAAATGTAAATAAATTTAATTTTAACACCTTATAAAATAAGATTAATAATCATCTAAAAAAGAGATTGTAAATAATATGTATTTATAAACATTAATTCTTGAAAACATTTTATAAAACATTAACAATGGGGAGAATGATTATTGATCTAAATAATACATAAGAATGGTATCACTAACAAATTACATTATTATTGTATCGTTAATTAATTAGTGACGAAATGGATGTAAAATATGTAAAAAAATACCACAAGAAGAGTTTATGAATAGATATATTGTTCAAGAAAATAAGTAGCATAAGATTCCCCCAAAGGAACCAGGAACAAAAACAATCTCGAAAAAAGGATAATAGAACATAAACCCTCTTCCACATTGGTAACATTTCAATCATAATACTCTGGAAAGTATAAGTTCAAATGAATCATTAAATGTCACAAAAATATGTATATTCATGATATAACATATCAAATGGTATGTATATACACCTAAAAAATATGTTAGATGCATAACATCATCGTTTGTGTCCAATAATGTGAATTTGATATGAATAGACCTTATAATGGTCAAATCATTGAATTAAAAATTAATAAATGGAGTGATTATGTATAACAAATATAAATTCATAAAACAAGTTAAAATATGGAAATTTTCATTTTATAATTCAATTCACACATAATCATGGAACAAAAAAGTCAATGAAAATATTTTATAACCAAATGAAAGGAAAGTGAGTTAAGAAACGTTTTTCCACTTGGTAACATTTATTTCTAATACACATGGATAACATAATTCACATTGAAACATAAAATGTCCCAAATTATTGGTGATTAATTATATAACATGTAAACGGGTCGTTATATATGACGTATAAAAATTGTAGTTTCATAATAGTAAAATATTCCTCAATGAAAGTAAATTGAGATAAAATATGATACCTCAAGTTATACTTTTCTATGTGTGTCCCTTGAATAATGTTTGATAAATTAATATTTTTTTAATTCATAAGAAAATTTTATTTCTTTAATAACTTATCATTATATAATTTATTTTATTTATCTTAGTGACATAGTTAATTTCTTATCTCGTAATGTCCATACCAGCCTCTTTGAGAATGATTAGTGTATAAATTCAAAATAGATTTGATGTGTGGGAAATATTTAAAATTTCAATTATTCCAAAATCTATATAATAATAAACATTACATAAATAATCATTTTATAAATAATTTATTTTTTTAATATATAACAAGTTTATATGGAAATGGGGAATGAACAATATTATAATCATAGAGGCGGTAGTCATTTTGTAAGCATAATTGATGATTCCATTTTTCCGAAATATATAAATAAAAATATGGTAATTATAATTTTATCTTTAATAAATTATAATTATATCATAAATATAATATTATATATTTAATTATATTAATATTTATCTTCCATGTTATGTGGTTATGAAAAACGAATCTCATCACTTCGTGGAGGTGGTTGTCCACATGTACGCCCTGACAATGTTTTCATATTTCAATGAATGAAAAGGTAAGAAAATTATTGATATATTATATTTTAAGAATGTTTTATGTTTTATTGTTATAATATATAATCATTATTACATCATTATAACTAAATGTGATAGGTGGTGAAAGAAAACAAATTACATCACTCTGCGAGACGGTAGTCCTCCATACCCATGAATGATGTATTCCCTTCCCATTTGATTGAGGAATGAGAAAAATACAAGTAACTAAATGAACATAATAAAATTTAAATATATGTAATATATTGATATTATTATATAATTGTTATTTTGGATGATTTTATAGAGGTTGAATAATAAATAAATAAAATAATATTGGTTAAGAACGATACCTCTCCTACTAACAACCTCCACAACCTAACACCTTAAGACACTAAAGATAGTATTAATCTATAAATAATAATTTTATAATGAGTTGATTCATTTTAACAAAGGAATTTGGAATATATTGTTATTAAAAAATCGGGTTTGATGTGTGAATTAAAGAGAAGAAGATCTACCCATTCATAAGCAAAGGGAGGGGAACTATTGGTATTACATAAAATATAAAATTAATTAAAATTGATTTTGATCACTAAATGAATTATAATTGATATTATTATAATATAAAATGAGGATATGTCAATATATGTTTGTAAAATTAAATTTTCACAAGTTCATGACAATGTGTTTACCCTTATATTTTGGGTTTAACCCCGTGTTAACCCTTTTCACACGTACCACGATAACAATATTTTAAACTCTTTAAGGGTTATTGTAGTTACTATAAACAGTAAAAATGACCATAAATTTACCATATATTATAAAATAACCATATATTAATCCATTTATCTCATATAAATTTTCGTTAATTTTATATCATTTAATAAATTATTTTGTTTCTATAAAATTACATTAATGTCAATATTTAGAAATCTTATTTACATTGAAAATAATATCATCATGAAAAAAAATAATATGTTAAATAATCTTTTATAACACATAAAAACAATATATAGTCATCCTTGTAATTTATTTATCACATTTATTATCTCAAATTATATATTTTTTGTAATATTTGTAATTTTATTTATTTTAAATTTCATTAAATTAATAATTACAATTCCATATTTTTTAAGAATTTACACAATTATTTCTCCAAAAAAAATTTAAAAAAATATTTTGATGAAGTTAAATTATTTTTATTTAGGAAAAAATTATAATTGAACATATCTCTTGTTTACCACCATGTTAACAACATTATAGTCTTTCAAAATGAGAGTGCGACATTTTTTACTATTCATTATAAAAAATATTTTAAAGGTTATAATTTCAATAATACTATAAAAAGGCCATATAACTAAATATTATATGATTATGATTGATATTTAACCATTAAAAAAAATTAATTCATGTATTAGGGACATTTATAGTCCAAATGGTATTATTTGTAACTAGTACTTGTTTTATTTCTACCTTATCATGGTGATGAAAATTATCATCACTATTATTCATATTGTCTAAATATAAAAGGGGAATATTTTCCAAATTTATACCCAGTTATTATGAAAATATAATCCATTTATAAAAATTCAAAACATTTTAATGGTAAAATTTAATTAAAAATAAAATCTGGAAAATGTGGAAAATATAATTTTTAGAAAAATGACATCTTTCTTATAAATGTTTTTACATTATATTCAACTATAAAAATAATTTTAAAAATAAAAATTAGACTATATTAATTATAAATAAATAAATTTATCTTATAAAAATTTAATTTTACTAAATAAATATTTTAAATTAAAATAAAATTCCAATACAAATAAGTATTTGTCACTATTCACTGAATAATAAATGTTTTCATATAAATACCAACATAAAACCCAAAGGTAATTTTTATTTTCTAATATAAAAAATGATATTAAAATAAGGTTTTTAAAATTTCCGAAAAAATAATTTATAATTGTTACTCACATTAAGTAATATAAATTACTTTTGAAGAAAACATATCTCTGGTGAATAAGGTGACTGCTAATAACAGTGTGCTAATTTCATAACAACTAATCAATGAATTTTCATTTATTATAAAATTTATATATAATTAAAAATTATGTAATCCTATTTTTACCCACCAATTTAACAAATCGGTAACAAAATTCTTATTTAATTAATATTATTTCATAGTAAGATTACATTTAGTTTTTCATATATCATATGTTATCGAAGATATTCATTTTTTAAAAATTGTTTAGAAATTATAGATAATTTGTATGGTTAATATTTATGGTTTGCTAATGAATATAGAAAAAAATTATCTTTCCATCACATGTTATCATCACTTTATTTATGATATTCCAATCCCCAAGAAGTTTTATTTTATTGAGCACATGAGGTCTTGGCCCACATGTTAAGGCCTCTTTGGTACATTGAAGCAGTTGTGTTTTGAATATCAGCCACCTACTACTTGGCCAATGAATCTAGGGGTTTTTGTGGTGATTGGTGTCATCTTATTCCATAATTGAGTTGTGGCCTATGACTGTCACATGTTGTGTTCGTGAGGATAGTGGTTCTGTGGAATCAACTAGTAGGTTGGCATGATAGATACCAACAGATGAAGATGAGGTTGGATGGAAGTAGGGCCATTCTACAAAAGTGTTCGGTGGAATCTGGATCGACTCTGTTGGTGTGGATGGAGGGGACCCCACAAGAGGTTAGTGACATATTACGATATATAATTCATCTTTTATAATATCATATAATTTAAAATTTCCTTTATCGTCGAGAATTCATATACTATTCACAAATATTTTATCACCTCATATTACCTTGTGTAACATCCTCTAATGATTGTAATTACATTTCCTTAATTTAAGATTACGTGAGTTTCTTATATTGCATGAAATAGAAGACTAAAATGGAAAAACTTGTTTCCTTAGTTAAATTATTTAATATTGAAGTTATATTATTTCTATTAAATTTGTGGGTATCACTATAAGTATTTAATTTATAAAATCTAAATAAACTTGTATTATAAAACAAATTTCATTTTATGCTAAAAGAATATATATATCATAAAATTGATTTAATTCATTATTCATGCTTATATTAAAATTAAATTTTAACACTTTATATTAAATCATGATACGTTTTTTTTTCAAATTTCTATTCATAATAATCATATTATGTGCCTTGGTCAATTTTATTTTTAGGGATCAAATGATGTTTCCAAGGTAAATATTTATTTCCGTGGTCATACAACAATAATTATTCCAAAATGGATATATTATAAATTTTTCATAAATTTAATGGGAAAATTTCATATTAACTCTCAAATATTATGTTTAAAAATATATAAGAACTAATTAATACCCATTTCGTAGGTAATCACTGTTAAATTTTATTATGATCTCTTTATGATTATAATATTTCTTTTCCACAATAACTATTTTTATACACGCTGATATTTTTAATTTAAAAGTTTATTTTCCAATATTTTTAAAAATAATTAGACTAAATAGAGTCCAAAATTGGTTTTAGCATGTCAAAATTTTGTATAAAGGGACATTTTATATTTTACTCTAATATAATTAGCATGTTTAAATTTTAATCAAAATTAATAATTGTTAAAATTGGTAGTCAAATGTAGCTCCAATTTTACAAAATATATTCGACACATTTGCTTTCTAGAATAGAATTTTTATGTTTTAATCCCATGCAATCATGTCTCGTAGACATTTAACCACCTAACTCACAAAAATCTCATGCAATTAGATTCTTACCCTTAACCCAAAATTCATTTACAAATGTTTTTACCTCTTTTCACCTCTCAAAAGAGATCACTTCATCCATTTTGAATACAAACAAATAGATAGAAATTAAAATTAATATATTCAAAAAAAAATTATAGAGCCCCTATATGCATTTATTGTCCTGTAACCTCAATAATTTTTCTCTAGTCGTTCATTTTCAAATGATACTTTAGGAGAGTATCTGAATCTTTAACTTGGGTATTACATAGCATTTTACATCTATTTTTAAAATTAAAATACACCCTTATCTAATTTTTTTAACATTATGTACGTAATTAAATCAGTATAATTAACATATAGGAGTGTTATTATATTTATTTTATAATAATTATTGATTCCCCTACCATTCAATAAAAATTCAAAATGTTACTAATGTGTGTGTGTGAACTATAAAATCCATGAACATCTTGTTTTTTATCCTAGTGAATACATATGTTATTTATTTCTTGATTTATATTCAAAAATATTAATTATTCATTATATAAGAAATATTATTATCAAATTGATTTTGTAAAACTAACCACCTAAAATGGGTTATCCAAGAGAAAAATGTTTTATTTGTAAGTGAAAACAAAATTTTCATTTACCTTATTCTTATAACACTTCCCAATTCTAATTTATCACTATAATAACATCTACAAAATTTCATTATACATTTATGATAAATTTATCATGAATAGAGAGTCTCTTATATTTCCCTACTCACATAAAGATTAATGCATATTCTTGTAATTCCATTTTAACTAAAACAATAAAAAATGCTATATATATAAATCAATTATGAATATGAAACTTATTACTGGAGATTAATAATTAAATAATAATATTTTTGGTTCAATATTGGTAATATATACATTAAACTCATTAATTAAGATACCACCTTAAATTGTAACAAAACACACAAAAATTCTTATCGCAAATTTCATCTAGAAGATATGTAGCTGAAAAACATATAGAATAAAACTATAAAATTATAAACTATAAAAAAGTAAATTTCGATACCTAATATTGTACGAGAATGATTAACATTTTAGAAGAATTAATAACAATTTTGTGACCAAGAACCTTGTCTAAAATGATAAAGACTAGCCACGACTAATATTGAAAATATATAGTAACTAGAAAATATATTCATAATTAATATACATAAATGAAGCATATTAAAGGGTCAAGTATGTAAAAAGGATTCTAAAATAGAGTATTCAGATAATTATATTTCTACAATTCTTTAGATCACAAATGACTATGTGGGAATAATGATATGTGGGTGTCATAACTAAAATCCTTTTTTGAGTCATTACCACTCCATATTGATTATAATAATTGAAAATTTATTTATACTACATGAGGATAACATTATATTTTATTATAAATTATTTTATATGTAAATATTAATTCACATTTAATTCTTCTTTATTGAAGAATATACAATTATATAAAAAATATAACTTTATTGGAATAATTTACATCCCTTTAAATTGATATTTTTCTGGATACCCATTTTCTTACTCCCCTATAATATTTTTCATTACCCAGATGAAAAGTGAATTGTATTTATATGTACCTATATTTATATTCCCATTTATTCATTTTAAAAAAATGTTTTCATTAGCCTATAATGTTTTGGATTTTTAATAAAGGCATTTTAAAATATTTAAAATCCTTTTCCTTACAATGAATTTTATTCTTCCCATATGTATCACAATTTTCCCAAGGGTTTATTTTTATAGAGGTATATATATTTGAAATTTTTTTGAATTATTTTTTTTGTGAATTTTCCAAATTTTTCATCATTATATTTAAAATATGATATGAAATAGATGTCTTTTCAAGGTGATACTTAGATGTTCATTTGAATAAAAACATTTTTTGCGTTTTTCCCATTTTAATGGATTCATATTCATATAGGTAATAATTAAAAAATATACCAATACAGACTCTTTGTACATAATGGGTTTGAGTGATATTTGTTTTTATCATATTAATTTTTTTTAAATGATATATTTTGGAGAAACTATAAAACCAATTTTATACATGGGTAATTTATGATAATATGAATGATTTGATATTAAGTGGAACTGATATTCATATATTATGATGGGTGGGGTACTATATCCTACACAATTCATTGGTTATGGTTTTATGTCACACAATAAAAAATTGGGAAACATGTAAGGAATTCTAATTTACCGATCGGAACTTTGTAGGGATACCAACTCTACCATGTTATAGGAATCAGGTGGTGATACCATGTCTAGTAAGATATTGTGACCAATGATTATGATTATGCCACTTAATTTTTATAAAATATTATTTATTTCCAAGATTTTCCAAATATTTATGATATTTCATGATCTAATGGTATTCTTCTTTAAAAGGTTTTGATTTCATGTTTTGTATGATTTTTATTAAACACTCTTATGCTATGATTTTTATGAAATTTATTTGATTATTTTTATGATTTTTTATAAAGAAACATTTTTTATCAATATGATGTATAATCCATTGATATATTTTCCTAATATCTCTCCCATACTCATGTTTCCACAAATTTTTACAATCTAATCGATAATACTAGTTGATAAGTTTCCCTTACTTGAATTCAAGGAAAACTAATTTTTTATGATTCCATTCCCCAAGATAAAAATATAATATTATCGTATGATATGTATATAATAGTTTTAAAAGGTTTATTATGTGTAATTTTCAAAAATGTTTTGTAATGATTTATTTTTCTATATCTATTCCCAAAGACAATTAAGCATTCACCGCATGGTTTGTGGAACTATTTGTGAGGTATGTTAATTTCACTATAGAATTAATGTAATATTTTTATATGGTTAAAATGGATAGTAATAGTAGTGATAGGGTGGGGATTTAATTTTTTTTGGACTAGTTTATTGAATTTAGTGAGAAACCCATGAATATGTTTAATTATAGGATAAAAAATTAATGTTTTGGAATAATAAAGATTATATGGGTTTTATTCATAATTACATCCCTATTTTTTATATGAGAGTTGATATAGTTTTGGCATAAATTCGCCATTGTGGAATCACCATAAAAAAGTTTGTTTGGGTATTTAACAAATATTTACAATTTTTAATTGTGAGTGGGATTTAGATTTCTCACATAGCTAGACAATTAGGGGGATATTATTTTGTTAATTAATATTGTATTTATGAACCCAAATGTGGGATTAGAATACATTAATGTGTAAAACCATGATTGAATAATTCGGGTTTTTATGTGAAGATATAAACAACATTTATGAATTTATTTATTCATAATTCATAGTGTACCATCATTAATTATATTAACTTATTCCACTAAACATTCATTTATTTGATGAAATGCATAATACACAGAGGAACAAAGGTATATAATGAGTGTGATATAAAATTATAAGATTATATGAATACACTACAAATAGTATGGGAGACAGTATAAAAAACCTAATAGTAATGTTCAAACAACAATCAAAGTCTTTGAATAATATTGTAAGTCACATTGAGTTATCAAATAAACAAAATAAGGAGGAGGTATATATATCATGTATTTCATGTGAGAACATCCTACCTCCTTCAATGGATCATATAATCCCCTTATAGTTGAGAAATTAATCAATGAAAGGGAAATGAATTTCTGAATCTTTACTGCTCATGTAACAAGAAGACCATTTTGGATACATATTATTTATAAGGAGAGAATAACCCATGGGGGGATTTTATTAAGAAAGTGGATTGATTTAACTCTATACAATGAAAGCAGTTTATGAAATTATTCTCCATCATGAAATATCCTAGAACACTTCACATAAAGTTTTACTGGGAGTTCCTTGAGCTAATGAAGTGAGGGTTAGTCTGTTGACACTTATAAAAAGAATTTCACTTGGTTCACAAGGTATGACTCATGTTAAATCACTATCACAAAAAATATTGACTATTTATTTTGAAGAGGAAAACTTTTTATTTGTAGAGAATTGGACATAAGAAAATTTGGGAGTTACAAAGAGATTTTTCTATATTAATTAAATTTGATGATAGAAATTTTGTACTATAATTATCTTTAAAATATGAAAATATACAGGATTATCATGGAATCTGTTGTTTCGTTTTGGTTTTTTCGGCCTCGAAACACCCAACGGCTCTGTATCCAATGTTTGATGGACCTACTCTACAAAGGCAGGCGTTCGTCAGATGGTCTGACCAGCGACTCTTAAGAACACACATTGGTCAAGAGGATGGGAAGTCGGGCTCATCACACCCTTTTTGGGGGGATATTATTGCATATTCTAGGACTCTCTTATAGATTTCAGACATATTCATATGTTCACGAATATTTGGTTTATACACAAACATAGTATCCACGGATTTACCCTTGGTGGGAAATGGTCAACTGGACGCAGGGGTTCAGAATCATTTATGCCCGAGGTTTACCATCCCATGTTGGATTAATTACCCCGAAGAGTCGGAACTCGCTTATGGCGGCACTAGTAGCGGTGTGGTGAACCGATGTGATGACAGTCGGATCAACCAGTTGTCGGGATTGAACCTCAGGGAGGCTTCCTACATACCCTGCCTAGGGTAAAGGGATCAAAGTCCACGTATTTCGAATTGAGAGTGTCGAAGAACCGAAGTGAAGGTGGACCAGGGGGTCCATTGGTGGTCGGGCTTGAACCTCTTGGAGGCTTCCTACATACCCTACCTAGGGGGTAGGGATCAAAGTCCACGTAGTTCACATTGTCTTGGGGATTATGCTTTGAGGCAGCCTGGAATAATGGATTGGGTCTTACACTCTGAGGAGACCCATATTGTGGATTGGGGCTTACACTCTGAGGAGGCCCATAAAAGTATGTCATGGTCTATGCTTACTCTAAGCCCATGTGAGTCATACTTGGTGTGAGAAACAAGAGGCAGCAGGGACCAGATGATCACATCGTGAGAGGTGCATCCTTGAGAAGTGGAGTGGGGCTTATGCATGTGGGCGGCCCATGAGGTCGGATCTTACACTTAGATGGATGCCCAGAAGGTCAGGGCTTACTCTGAGATGGACGCCCGGGGCGACAAAGCCTAGCGGGAGAGGGAAAAGTGGTTCTTCTGTGCCCATATCCTCTCTTGCGGTGCATGATGGCTTCCTTGTGATGGCTATTTTACCATCTCCGAGGAACCCTCAACAAGTGGAGGGGCATAAAGGGGATTTCTGAGCTCAGACTCCACATTACCGTGGTAATGTGAACCCATGAATGCGTCAGGAATCTTCTCAAGGGTCGAGGCAACCCCTTTGCCACTGTTTACCATGGATATGTGAACTCAAAATGGCGCGCTGATGCACCTGAATGTTACACCATGCAGATCCGGTTGCTCTAGTGGAGGCCTTGGCCTAGGGATGATGAATAGGCAAATGAGGGAGTTGCAGAGGACTTGGATAGATCGGAAGGATTTTATCTGGCTCGGGAAATGAGAACACCGAAGCATTTGGCGAGCCACCGAGAGGTATGGGTGGTGGCGCCCTTTGTGTGGGGAAGTGTCACACGGCTGGAGGAGCTATCCGCCAACCAAGGTGGTCTGTGGACTGATTGGCGTCCCACAAACCAGGGTGGTTCACAACTTCGAGTTTAATCTGTGAACCAGGGTGATTCGCGGAGGGTTCCAGGCGGACAGCGGCGGACAATGGCGGCGCCGATCGGAGGCTCTTCGGTCGGGGCTTCGCCCGTGTTGGAGAGTGCTACGCAGTGCGACAGATGGGAAAAGAGGCATAAACTCCTTGGTCTGTGGGGAAGTCATCCACGTAGGGGGTATGGTTCACGGTTCTCCTTTTTTTTTGTTATTTTAGGTTCTCAGATCACCAAATTATTATGTGTTTTCCAATTCCTTGTTAATTCATATACCTGTTGTGGTTCGCGGGTGGGAATTTTACTATTTGAGAAATTTGAAGCCTTCCTTTAACTGATCTCCTTTCAAATCTCCAATCCCCCCGAATCCAATTCCAGTTCTCTGATCCCTCTTTCATTCCCTCTTGGAATCCATTTATAGAGTGGGGAAAGGGATGTATCTGTGGCCATGCGGCACATTTTGTGGAGGCCCATAACCAAATACCCGGTTTACAGCTGACTTGGTCAATCCGCGATTCATGGTGGGTATTGAACGCTTCCCCCCCTCCGCAAGGCGAACTCAGGGAGTGCGCTGTGGCTGCAGAGGGTTCCGCCTCTATTCCGTGAACGACAGCGGGTGAGGCTTGAACCGGTCGACACGGTCCACGGTTGGGGCAGTTCGTGACGGTGAATCGGACTAGCGCCTATCCCTCCTCGCGACCGCGGAGGCTCTCCACCTCCATTTCGTGAACGACAATGGTTCGCGGAGGGGGTGCCTCATAGGGCCTGGCCACGTTGCGCTTCCATGGGACCGGTTCGCGGATCGGTCCTGTTTTTTGTTCCTTCATTGATTATTTGCCCCAATTCTTTGTGGGATTTTGGTAGAATATCCTTTGCATATTTTTCAGGACCCTACAAAAGCCCCCCATCAGAATGGGGTCCGATCAGAATGAAGAGAAGGCCATTCTAATGAAAAGCTGTCATGAAACTGAGATGGTTTGCGGTAGAGAGGTGGACTCGGTAGGGGACCACGCCTATAAATACGGAGAGCCCTTCACTTGTCCTTTACTGAATTCTTCGCGAAACCAGAGCTCCTTCGCCTCCGCGTGTTCGCTCCTCCGCGAAGTTCCTCATCTAAAAACTAGCATTGACCTCCGCGAACCATTCCATCTTCGCGGTCGCCTTCACCCATGAACCAACTTCCCAACTGCGAACCATTAATATTAATTAATTAAAAAAAGTAAGTGATGGCGGGTTGCATAGGAACTTGCTTCACGGTTTCAATGCTCCATGGACTAAAAATCTCTTGACCTTTAAAAAGTATTTGAGTCTTCCGAACTTAATCACTTAAACTCGGGATTGAAATTCCGTGGAGTGACTTGGCTCGCGGTTTCCTGGCCAACGCTCTGTGGGCCAGGACTTTGTGGACTAATTTCGCGAAGGACTAGTTTGCGGGATGATGTCATCACGAATCATCCTCCAAGGCCTCCTTGTGGATTTTGATTATGAAGGCTCCTTAACCATATATCTGGTTATTTTTTACCAAATTTTCATTCTGGACTAATCGATTGTTGGATCCCACTGTGCAGGGAGAAAATATGGTTCCCCCTCATTCTGCATCGAGGCCTGCTGCAGAGCCGCTTCCAATTTTTGATCAACGCCTGAAGGAAATGGATAGATCTATTTAAGATGGAGTCTGCCACTCCCTACCATATTCCTTCCTTGCCGACCGGCTCTCCAAATCATAGAAAGAGTATTAATTTTCTAACTGCCATCTTGCCTATGGGTTCAGTTTGTTGTCTGATACCCCGATTCTGGAACCATCCCGTGACAATAATCCTGAAGCATGGATATTTACTGCCACTATCCCTCAGTTCGTGATACCTTCTAGCGGGCAGCCTTTCATGAGGTGTAAATCTGTTGGATCTGTGTTGAATCACCTTTCAGTATCTCTGACAGGAGAACCACGTCGACAAGAAGGAACAATCCACTGCTATCGTAGTATTGCTCGCATTTCCATGGTAAGTGACCAGCATGGCTGGATGGAAAATCTGGATCAACGACCAGGGCGAGCATTTATGTCACTGGATTGGGGGTGGACCTTCTAGGTTTGCCAGAGCTACACAGAATTTGGGGCAATTTGCGAGCTGTGGGCTTGTATGAAGCTTCCTGGGTCTCCCAAACCTATACCCACCAGCCTCAAGCCCTTTCCAAGCAACATATGAGTCGTTGGAGCCCAGACACCAACACCTTCCATCTGGTCCATGGGGAAGTGAGCATTAGTCTATGGGACATCTTTCAGATTTCGAGTGTCCCCCTCGTTGGGAGTATGTATGAAGAGTTTCTTCCTCCTTCTTCTGTGTGGGATAATGAAGAGAGGACTCCCCCTAGTGAAGTAGCTTATTAACCAGGCTCGGAAGCACTCAGAGGATACGTCTCCAAAACAGCCCGTCCCATACTGTGAATTGGTCAAGGATTTTGTGAGAGAGAACAAATCTGACGAATCAGCGGCTCTCCCACACAGGACCACGACTTTCCCTACGATGGAGTCTCGTAAACAGGGGCAGCTATTGGCTGATGTTGGATCAAGGCGATTTTCGCGGCTGGGGCTGGGAGCTCATTCCTGATGTCGATCGGTAGCTCCGTATGGTAGCTTTTTTGGCTATGTTCTTAAGTGGATGGTTATTACCTGTATGCGAGGCTGGTGGCGTGTGGGTCACTACTTTTTCCAGGGCGGAAAAATTGGCTATCGGTAATGTAATTAACCTGGTCGCCCCAGTAGTGGCCAGGATTTACCGGTTGCTTGGTAATATCACTGACGGGATCTGGACAAACCGAGTGGCCGACCCTTTCCAAATTCTCTAGGGATGGTTAAGCGTACACATCAAGAACTGCCACACCTCCATCAACCCTCTTCAGATTCCGGGCACCACATTCCGGACATACTTTCAACTGACCAGTGGGGTTATGCCTGAAGACTGGGTGACCCATGATAAGGATAGTCAACAGAGAGTTTCGAACAAGCGTCTGCTATCATGTCAAATCTCAAATTATGAATATTTCAATTTTTATCCATTTTCTTTCCTGGATGGCGTAATTATGAACACTCTAACAAAATATTTTAGCAAGCAAGGCTACCTCCTCTCCCTCTGATAGGGTATTCTGGTGGCTCGTATGGGTGGAGAACTGATCTACGAGGGGTACGTGCCCTGCTGATTTGGGCGACAATTCAGTTGCTTCCAAGCACAGTGTCCCCCCACGCTTAATGGTGGCCACGAGAATCATCATTTTATGCTAGCCAGACAACTGTGGTTAATGTTTACCCGGGATGATACCGGCTATGAGGTCATGACCCCCACACTTTCGAATTCCATTCCTTTCTTATCTAAGCATTATGCTGACTCCTGGGTACAATCATAACCAAATGGTCAGTTGGGGACATTGGTGCCCACCATCTCAATTTCCAAGCCATCAAAGGACAAAAGGAAGCGAAAGGAGGATGGTGCTCCAACTAGGCCGGAAAAAATCCTTTGTCACCCTACTGGTCCCGTGCTTCCGGGGAAGATTTTAACAGACAGAGGTGAATCCTCTCATTCCCTTGAGGCTACGTGGAGGGGGTAGTTATTCCTGCAGACGCTGCCTTTCCGATGGACTAGGGCCAATGGAGCGAATTTAAAGGTCGGTCAGCCTTCCGTAGCCAGTACCCCCGTTCTCTGTGGTAGTATCTTCAGGAATCAGAAGTGGAATTTGACAGGTTGGGCTACATATCCACCCCTGTTGACATCCTTTATGATGTGGACCCAAAGCGGGTCAGTAGGTATCTCCAGGATCTTGAATCCTATATTTATGGATGCCAGGGTCATGCTGTATTAGCCCACCGAGTCCAGGCCATGCTACATCTGGTGACTGATTAAGAGGGGTAAGGAAGTGACCACTCTTTAGAGGGAGATGATTTTGATGTTCTCCCCGTCATGGATGAAGCTAGGGAATTCCCGTCCCAACCTGTGAGATCCTGTCCACCGATAGTCCCAGAGTGTTCTAAGGCAGGGGTGAGATTCAGAGCACAAGTACTACCGTTGTTACCCCTACCAGCCCATGCCGTTGCCCGACCCTCTCAGGTTGGTCCTTCTAGGCTAGATGTTCCCATTACGACTGCATTCCTAGAAGCATGGAGGATTTAGGGTGACCTGAGGGCTAGGGACTCAGATGAAGAGGTTTTGGCATCACTCCAAGAAAGCCCTCTCAAACTTCCAGGTATTGGGGTTATCTTTTCTCCACCACACCTTCAGTTAGAAGAGGACATGGCTGACATAGTCGAGTCATTGAAAGATATGGACACATACGTGTGCTCGCTCCGAAACCGGATCTATGGGACCACCAGGGTGTCCATGATGATTAGACATCCCGAATTGTCTGACCTCGAGGAAGAGGTTGCTCTGCTGCCCATTCTGGCTTTCTCCCTCCTTTATTGTGGAGTTTCTAAGGTTTTTTCCATTTCATGCAGGGTGACGAAGAATATCACGGAGTAATTCCTTCTCCTGAGTATACCCCTTGTGCTACTGTGGCAAAGGAGCATGCGCTTTCTCCCACAGGGGTTAGCGAGGAAGGATCCCCTGGCACAGGTGAGCTCATTGAAGTGGCCATCGCAGACTTAGGTAGGGTTTTTCCTCCTCCTTCTCCTTCCACAATTCTGATTGAACTATCCCTTGGGAAGATCCAGAGACGACGACAGGCATTCCATTTATCGAAATGGCTCAAATAAGTAATGTCGGGTAATCATGACTTTCCGTTTTCTAAATCGCCAACTTGCATTCTTAGACATCGTCAGTCATGAACTGTTTGACGTATGGTGCAGGGCCACTCGGGGGTCTCGCTGTGGCTACCCAAGTGGTTCTACCTCTTTCCTCCTTGACGTCTATGGAATCACCTGTAAACACACCCGGGCATGATGAGATGGTGAGCCCTGTAGGAGGGGCCGGCGATATGGATGCTCTAATCCCGCCTTTATTAGTTAGAGATATGCTAGAGGAGGAACCAATGGTATCTGAGACCCCTGCTGATCAAATAACCTTTTCAATTGCGGAGGATGACCGGGCACCCATGATTGCTGAGGGGGCTCCCGATCTGACAAAGCCAACCACCCCAGGCCCAACGGATCCCGTGATGATGGAGGAAGATCCCTCCATTAATCCAGTTGTTGGGAACCCGGAGCGGTCCATTATCTTGTTCACTAGGGGAGTGATTTCTTCGAGATTTGTCTCTGTAGGCGACCACTTGGGGACGTCTTTGGAAACTGCTGGCCTTAGGCATGGCCACAGGCCCTGGACCCCTCTGGGTGCTCCCCGGATTCCCTTGACTATAGAAGATGTGGCATCCTCTTCGAGTGGATCTCGTGGCAATGTAGGGCTTACAGATGCCAATGTCTCGTTGATTAGGAGTAAGTTCCCTGATCTCCTACCACTGACTCATTTTTCTTCCCTTTTCTAATTAGGGGTACTCATCTGTCTTGTTGACTATTGGGCCTCAGGATGTCAACCCTTGGAACTAACGATTGTGTTGCCAAACCTAGCTGTGCCTATGACCACAACGGTTGGGGGCGAAGCGACCACAGTGCCAGAGTTTGCGGGTGAGACCGCCTCGGGTCTCTCCTTGGTGGCTTTCATCACCGAATATGTGTCCTCATCAGGGAGTGACTCTGAGCCAGATCAACAAGTCCTCTCCAGCCTTCGGCCCACTCACCAAAGGGCTTGGTAGAAAATCCGGAGACTAATATCTCAGACACCCTTAGTCGAGATGCCGACCAAATTATCGAGGCTACACAATTTGTTTATGTTGATAAGATTTTATGGCTTTGACTATCATGGTGTTTATGAAATAGTCAAGCA
Source organism: Viscum album (assembly GCA_963277665.1). NCBI lineage: Eukaryota > Viridiplantae > Streptophyta > Magnoliopsida > Santalales > Viscaceae > Viscum > Viscum album. The sequence continues at coordinate 1,508,903,145 of OY728158.1, forward strand.
GGTAGTCGCTGATTGGGAGAGGCTAGGGGATTTTGAATCTCGCCTTTCCGCTGCCCAATCTAAAGCCTACATTTCTGCAACTCGACAGATCTTCCTAACAGAGGCTCATGACCATGTCGGGGTCATCGCGAGGCTTCACAGAGAAGTTATTGAGTAGCGTTCTCACCTGGAGGTGCCGAGGAATGAGATAAAGCCGCTGCAGCAGGAAGAGGCCAACGTCGCCGCCATGGTCGGAGAAGGGGAGTGGCGGATGGAGGAGAAATGAGGGCAAGCACAAAGGTGTCCTAGGAGAAAAAAGAATTGCGGGCTGGTGCAGAAGCTGAGGCAGATTTACTATAGAATCTCTCTCATTCAATCAAGGATTCTCAACAGCGCCAGATACAGCTTTTTGAATTCACCGAAAAACTCATGTAATCACATTTCGCACTAGGGGAGGCTCAGGATTGTGGATTCCCTTCTTACCCACTTTGTTATGGGACAAAGAAATATTTCTCCTTAGTGCTCTTATCGCCTTTTCCTATGATAGAAACTATTTTGCACGATTGCTGCATATGTTATTTCCCAGAACATAGAATAATCTGAGTCCAGGACTAAAAATAGATTAGGCTCTATCTTTTTCCTGGACCATGGGATCCAGTGAGTGTAGTCTGACTATTTATAGGGTTTTGTAGGAAAACCAAATTTTTTTGTCTTTTTCTTCTTTTTTTAATGCAATGATTTTTCATGGGCCCATTTAGTGTGGACCCAGTGGGTATAACCCAGATTTTTCTTAGGTCGCCCTTTTTGGGTTTTCAGCCTAACAAGATTTGTGCATCTTTCTTTTGTGAGCGGTTTAAAGTCCCGCTGTCAAGACTATCACTACTGATGTTTTAGGTCGAACAGCTTTGACAAAATATGGTGGGGTGAGGGTCCCAATGGGGTTTAACTGATTAAAAGATGTCTCAATACTCTTCCGACACATGTGGGGGGAAATATTTTTAAATTTGAATGGCATGCATGGAATGTCTCAAGATATAAGAGTTGTGTTAGCGTACAGAGGTAGGAAGAGCGTTTCCTAAGGAAAACTAGCCTTTGGTAGACAGGCCATGGGTGATGAATATGCAGATCCGCTGAGGGCACTGTATGAATAGTCATGAAAATGTGTCCTTAAATCAAAGACTTATCCATTTATGATGGCCAGGCGACTTCATGGAAGTCCAGCTCATGGAAACCACGATGGGTGGTTTGGAAAAAATGAAAACCAACAGGGGTATCTCGGAAAGGGTATGTGATGTATTAAAGGTGTTGAGAACATCTGTATCAATCATGAGTGTGGAAGCAAGGTTCCCATCCTACGCATTTATCTAGCATAAAGGATGGTTGGGGCTTGGCGCAGTTTGAAGTCACGCAGCCGAGAAATCATCTAAAATGGAACGACTTCTCCTGGTTCTCTGTAATCTTGTCAAAGACGTTCTTCCGCATTCATGTAGGATTTTGGAAGAGGTTGGTAAATTGTAGCTCAGAGGGTTTCCAAATCCGGGGATAGAAATGGGGGCTCAGAGGCCAAGAGGCGTACAGAGAGAAGCATTGCCTAAGGAAATCATGCCTTTGGTAGACGGTCCAAGGGCGATCAATATGCAGATCCACTGAGGGAATGGTATGAATAGTCATACAAAGGTGTCCTTAAGTCAAAGACTATACACTTCTGATAGTCGAGCAAGTTCAAGGAAGTTGAGATTTGGGACCACCAGGGGTGGCTTATGAGAGTTCGACTTTTTTTCTAAGTACAAAGTATGGATTATGATGAGATGGTGCCTGAATATTGGGGAAATATATAAACTAAACATCCTGAGAATGGGTGAAGTAATTCTTTCTCATGCTAGTGTGAGGAAGAGGTTCGTGCAGGTCTGACCCGTGCACTAAAGGATGGAGAAAATCCTCTGTTTCTCATTGAACCCATGACGAGTATGACCATGTAGTTTATCTTCATGTGGTTGGGAAATATTCCGTGCAGTTTAGCATCATGCGGAAATGACGATAGGCATTTTTGAAGGTTTCTATGGAGTTTAACGTCATGTAGTGAGGATGGGGGGCATTTTTTTACTAGTTAAAACGCTTCTGGTTTGAGGAATTTCTCTGGATGGTTAATGATTGGCCTTTGAAGTTTCGTGCCAAGCGGCCAAGATATCCCGTGCAGTTTAACGTCATGCGGCGAGGACGTAGGTGCAATGGCTTCTCTTCATCAGAATATAACTGGGCATGAATACCTCAACATGCCCCAGACGTGGGGGGGGGGGGGGTTGATTGGTTTAAATCATGGTTCTTGGGCTTCTTGGATCAGGATAGGTGATATGGGGGCTTAGAGGCCGATATGCGTACAGAGCTAGGAAGAACATCGCCTGTGGAAATCTTTCCATTGATGGATGATCCAGGGGTTATCATTATGCAGAGCCGCTGAGGGCATGGTATGCATAGTCATACAAATGTGTCCACGGGTTGATGAATTTCCACTTCTGATGTCCATGAATGGTTTTGAGGATCCGCAATTATCCGGGCCACGAATTCTGTCATTTGGTAGGAGAATATATAGACATGTCGGGGATATCTATCCCTAGTTGCTTGTTGAGTTTCAAAGATCCCCCTTGTGCTTATCTTTTTTCTCTTTTTTTGTGTGCGGTTGAGTTCCTTCATTCCATACAGTTTAACGTCATGCGGTAAGGATGAAGTACGCCTAGTTTATCAGTCATAGAGCTCAGACAATTGGGTGACTATTGTTGCGGTCACTCGAAGGATAACTGAGTCAAGATGTTCTGATATACATGGATAAATGTGGGAGATGAAGGTTGTAAACTGCAACTTTGAGCTTTCTCGGATCAGGAGGTATGGTGTGGGGTCTCTGAGGCCAGTAGGCGTACGGAGCTAGGAAGAGTACCACCCAAGGAAATCTTACCTTTGATGGACGGTCTAGGGGATATCAATATGCAGAGCTGCTGGGGGCACGGTATGAATAGTCATACAAAGGTGTCCCCGGGTTGATAAATTTCCACTTTCGATGGCCATGAATGATTACGAAAATCCACGATGGCTCACAGTGAAGAGTTCAGCACGTGGGGATAATGGTGTCTGAGTATACAAGAAACATATTCACTGCAATTTTCCATTGAGTCAAAGTATCCTAGTCATGGATTGATGTTTGTTGATGCATGTCTCTATATGAACCACTGACATACACATAGGCTAGCCAAATAGGGATACCCTGACAACACCTGGATGTGAAAAGGGGAATGAACTTGTAATCCACCTCGCCATAAACTTTTGGATCAGGAGGTATGGTATGGGGGCTCTGAGGATGGTAAACGTAAAGATCTAGGAAGAGTAATGCCCGAGGAAATCATTCCTTCGATAGACAAGCCAAGGGCTATCATTATGTGGAGCCGCTGAGGGCATGGTATGCATAGTCATGCAAAGGTTTCCATGGGTTGATGACTTTACACTTCTGATGTCCATGTGTGGTTATGAAGATCCGTAATTATACGGGTCATGGAGTCTGATGTATAGTGGGGATGAATCCAAATTTGCAAGGAGTATCTACATACTGTATCTCCATGTGTCTTGGGTGGGTCGCGACGAAGTACATGCTGTTTAGCATCATGCAGTGGGGATGAAGTCCGTGCAGTTTATCATCATGCGATAAGGAAAATGTCCGTGCAGTTTATCACCATGCAGTAAGGATGAAGTCTGTGCAGTTTATCGTCATGTAGTAATGACAAAGATATACACCTCGTGCAGGTCTGGTCCATACATGGGGGAAGGGGATATTTTTAACATCATTTTATGTGTAGTTTAATGTCGTGAAGTAAGGATGAGAAGTACACCTCGTGCCAGTCTGGTTCGCACACGGGGGGAAAGGGAATTTTTTTTGTTTATTTAGGGGGATGGACCAGGACTAGGGATCCCGACGTCACTACATATCCTGCGAGGGCAGGAATCAAGCCATACGTAGTTCTCTAAAATTGGCGCAGTTTTAACGTCATGCGGTTAGGATGAGGGGTATTATTAGATTCCATGCAGTTTAACGTCATGCGGTGAGGACGTGATACTCCTAGTTTAAGGTCATAGTGTTTGGACCATTGGGTGCTTAGCAGTTTAATGTCATGCAGTTTGGATAATGAATACACCTCGTGCAGGTCTGGTCCATACACGGGGGGAGGTTCATTCTTAACTCTTGTTATCCGTGCAGTTTAGCATTGTGCAGTAAGGACAGACTCCATGAAGTTTAACGTCATGTGGTGGGGAAGTGAATAAACCCAGTGCAAGTCTGTTCCATACACGGGGGAATGGGAATCTTTGTTTTTCTTTTTGAGGTGGCTAGGCCAGGGTACAGAATTCTGGAATCACTATGTATCCTGTGAGGGCAGGAATCAAGCCTCACATAGTTCTCTGAAAGACGATACACCCCATATAGGTTTGGTCCGTACACAGGGGAAGAGAGAATTTTTATGTCTCCCTGTCCGTGCAGTTTAACGTCATGCAGTGAGAATGAAATACTCTTAGTTTAAGGTCATAGAGTTTGGACAGTTGGCTGCTTGGCAGTTTAACGTCATGCAGCTCGGATGATGAATACATCTCATTTTTTTCGACTGTGCAGTTTATCATCGTGCGGTAAAGATGAAGATACTTATTGGTCTTTATGCGAAATACTACTTTATGAATCATGCATTGGTAAGAGCCGTGGTGAATTGCCCGTCCATAGAGATCATGGCATATGTTCCGTTGGAGTAGACCTTGTGTACAACATATGGTCCCTCCCACTTGGGCTCTAGCTTTGGAGGCTTCTTGCTGGGCATCATTGGGGTTCGGAGTACCAGCACTAATTCTCCTTCCAAGAAAGACCAGAGGCGGACCTTTTTGTTGAAGCCTTGTGCGATCCAGTTCTGGTACACTTCCAGGTGGTGCAGAGTGTGCAACCGCTTCTCATCAAGCTATTCCAATTCGGCTCGCCACTTTTCTGACTACTCATCATCGGATAATTGATCATAGATGGAAACATTGAGTGAGGGAAGTTGGAGTTCAATGGGCAGGACAGCCTCTGTGCCGTACACCAATGAGTACGGGGTAGACCGAGTAGCGGTGTAGATTGTGGTTCGATAAGCCCACAATGCATGGAGGAGTTTATCCGGCCATGACTTCTTGTCTTTGTCCACCATTTTATGGATTATGTTGGGTAGGGTCTTGATGAAAGCTTCTATCTGTCTGTTGGCTGCAGCATGGTAGCAGGATGAGTGGTTATCCTTGATACCATACTCATGGTATAGCTTTTCCAACTCAGTAGAGCAGAAATTGGTGTCGTTGTCCATCAGTATAGTATGAGGGACACCAAATATGGTGATGATATTGGTCTTCATGAAGCTGAAAATATTTCATTCCCCAACTACCTTAAGGGGTATGGCTTTTTCCCATTTGGAAAAGAAGTCGGTTGCTGTGAGGATATACTTCAGTTGTTTGGACGTGGCCGGAGGATATGGTCCCACAACGTCCATCCCCCAGACGACAAATGGCCAGGAGTACTTATCTTGATGAAGTAACTCTGGGGGCTGGTGTATGAAGTTGGCATGAATCTGGCATGAGTGGCATTTTGTGGTAAAATTCTCACAGACTCGTGCCATTGTGGGCCAGTAGTACCCAAGCCTTCAAACCTGATGGGATTACATGGTCCCCAGTTGATATGCTCCACATGCTTCTGTATGTACTTCAGTCATCATGGCAGCAGTTTCTTCTCCATAAATGAATCTGAGGAGCACTTCATCGAGGCCTCGTTTGTAGAGGACCTCTTGCTAGGCCGCACCGCCATATAGGAAAAAATTGATTGCCCTTCTCCGTATTTGATCTCGTTCAGCCCTGTCTGATGGAAGCTCTCCCCGTTGAAGGTAGTTCGCGATGGGGATCATCCCAATGGTGGCAGGAGCATATGTATTTGGGACAGGACTGGCTTCATGGATTTATTCCATCTTAGCATGAACAAATGGCAATACCATTCGATGGTGAGCAATACTGATGAACATTTCATCCCGATCTGGGTCGGCTGGGGCTGTAGCCACGTTGGCTAATGCATTAGCCTGAGCGTTCTGAGACTAGGGAATATAAGCCAATGTTGGTTCTGTGGAGAACTCAGCCATTAGCCCTCAAACATGGTCAACCAGGGGGATTAGCTCCTCCTTTTTAATATCATAGTCACCATTAACATTCTTGATGACCAGCTCCGAATCACCTTTTACCTTATGGTGCTGTACTTATGCCCGGAGTGCGAGCTTCAGGCCTACAATGAGAGCTTGATATTCTGCTTAATTTTTTGTACATCCCTCTGACAGGAGGAAGGAATACAGAAAAAATTCCTTTTCTGGGGACATGAGTATTATCCCCAGACCCACATTGTTGAATCTGGGATCCTCCATCCTCTTCCTGGTGGGGTTTCGGGACGCGTCGTCAACGTACATTTCCCATGTTGGGAACTCCTCTTGGACCGAGAAGATATCTTCATCAGGTAGTTCGGTGTCTAGTGCAGTGGTCCCTGTTGAAGGGTGCTTTGCTAGAAAGTCTACTAATGCTTGGCCCTTGATGGATTTTTGAGGCACGAACCGGATGTCGAACTGTTGCAGGATGACCACCCATCGGGATAGGCATCCGGTTAGTATCGGGTGACTGAGGATGTACTTGAGCGGGTTACTCTGCGAGATCAAATGGACTTCATGATGATGGATATAATGTCACAGCTTTTGAACCGCGATGACCAAGGCTAGACAGCTCTTTTTGATATTTTATTATCGAGTCTCATCATCAATCATGGTTCGACTGAGGTAATAGATACTATTTTCACTGCTCGCATCATTCATTTGTGCGAGGAAGGATCCCAGTGATCACTCCAGTTCCGTCACATATAGAATGAGAGGTCTTCCTTCAACCAGGGGCATGAGCACTGGTGGGCTCAAGAGGTACTTCTTAAAGTTGTCGAACTCCTCTTGGCAGTCATCCGTCCATTGGTACGTGACCCCCTTCTTCATTAAACTGGTAAAATGAAAACATTTTCCTGCCAAGTTGGCTATGAACCACCTAATATAGGCTAGGTGTCCTTGGATTCCCCTCAGATCAGTGAGATTTTGGGGAGGTTGCAGGCTCAGGATAGCCTTCGTCTTCTCCGGGTCAACTTCGATGCCACGATGGCGTACGCCGAAGCCAAGGAATTTCCATGGGGTAACCCCAAAGGTGCATTTCAAGGGGTTCATCTTCAAGCTATGTTGTCGGAGCTTGTTGAAGATGGTATCAAGGTCCGATAGGTGATCCGAGTGCTGTTTGGACTTGACCACTAGGTTATCCCCGTAACATTCAACAAATTTCCCCAAGAACGGCTTAAAGATCCGATGCATGGCATGCTGATACGTGGCGCCAGCATTCTTGAGACCAAAGGGAATGACCCTATAACAGAATACCCCTTGAGGGGACCTGAAGGCAGTGGCTTATTCATCTTCTCAGGCCATCCTGATTTTATTATATCCAGAATAGCCGTCCATTAAGGATAGATCCTCATACCCGGCCGTTGCATCAATTAACAACTCGGTGATTGGAACCAGGATGTCATATTTCGGACAATGGTGATTAAGGTGTCTGAAGTCAATGCATACGTGGATTTTCCCGTTCTTTTTCTTGATGGGGATGATATTGGCCAACCAAATGGGGTATTGGACCTCTCGAATGAATCCTTCTTTAATGAGCTTATCTACTTTAGCCTCTATCTTGGCAGCATGTGAGGGGTGTGTCCTTCTTGCGGCCAATTTGTAGCCGCGGTGGTCTTCTAGAAGACCCAAGTGATGCGTCGCTACCTCGGGATCGAGTCCTGGAATTTCCGTGTAATTCCAAGTGAATACATCCCGGTTTTGACATATGAAGGAGGTATATACCTCGTGTTCCTCGGGAGGCATGGACGCACTAATGAGAGTGTGCCTCGGGTCTTCCTCAGTACCCAGGTTTATTTCCCTGAGTTCGTCCACAGTGGTGGAGATACCTTCCTCAAATGTGGGAGGTGCATCCTTGAGATCTTCCCCCTCTTCTTCTTGCAAATCCTCATCTTCTTGGTCTAACGAGGAGAGAGATACCGTCACGAGTTCTTGGAAGTTTAGAGGCGAGGTGTCGTGGGCGTCCTTTCTTGAGCTTTCGCCCCCCAATTGAGGGTTAGCGGATGTTCCCACATTGTCACACTCGATCTTTATGGATGAAGTCATGAGGACATCCGAGTGCGTGTCCGGACTTGAACTCCTACTTTCCACGTGGTTGATGGGAAAGACATAATCTCTGCCAAGCTGCCTGAGGTGGTCATCAGGAACCATTTCCAGGCCGTTTGAAGCGGGGATCCATTCGACGCCATCAACCAAAGGCTTATTTTTCATTTTATCATAGAACCCGACGTCAATGTAATGTGTCTTGGAGAGCTCGAAAGGGGCCTTTTCGACATGCAACGTCCTGCTTTGTCCATTGACGCATTACTTGATACACTGGTGGTAGGATGAGGGAACGATCATGTGCTTATGGAGCCATGGCTTTCCCAGCATGGCATTGAATGTTGTGCTCTGCCGGACCACCAGGAATTCCGTGTAGGCTACCAGATCACCAAAATGGGTCTTTAGCTTAATTTGTCCCGTTGGTTTCTTCTCACTCCTGTCGTATCCCAACAAAGTTGTGGCTGAGGGAATTAGATCGTCCTCATTGTAGCATAACCTACAATGTGTCCGTAGGGGAAGGAGGTTAACTCCAGATCCATTATCTATAAAGATTTCTAGATCTCAATACCATTAAGCATGCCAGACACATATAGCGGTCTGATGTTTCCTTGTATGATGGTGTCTTCATCCGGATCGGTGAAGGAAATCACTGCATTCTTTTCAGCCGGGCCAGTCTCCGTCCAGTAAATCTCAGCGGCAGCTACCTCAGCTTGAAACTCCTGTAGGCTGATCAAAGAATCGATAATATTCTCCCTAAGGTTGGATGAAAAACCCAGGGAATCGGGGATTGAAAACATGGCTGGTACTGACTCCAGATACTTAAGGATGTCATATTTTTGCTCCAGCGGTCGACACTTCTCCATTGGTGGGAGAGTCTTAGCGGGTGCTTTGGGAGCTGGAGAATTTGATGAGGAGGGGCTGACCGTGGGGATGGATGTTGATGGCATTCCTGCATTTTGAGGACATGGCCCGGCTGGTCTGTTTGTGAACACTAGGTGACCAGAAACTCGTTTCTCCTCTGGTGGGTTTCGCAGAACAACAAGTCCAGAGTGGCTACTTGTGGTGGTAGAGGGGCATTTCCCTCTGCTGATGTGTGCGATGAAGGGTTCTCCCACGGGTTTCCGCAATATTAACGGTTTGGGTCGGGGTCCAGCCATAGGTTTGGTTTAGGCCACCATTGTGCCTCCCTTGGTATCCCCTACAACTGTGGTTCCTCCTCCCGGTTCCTCATGCAGGGAAATTGGGTTCGTAATTATACCCTTCATCCGGGAGTGATTCCATGAGATGGATGACGTTAAAAGAACCAAAAATTGGCTCTTCATCCTCTGACAAGTCAACCTGGTCGGTTGTCTCTGATAGTTCCGTTTGGTGGGTCAGTGACCATCGTGCCAAATTTGAGGGCATAATGTCTTCTAGGGTCGGGAATAACTTTGGCCCCGTCGCGGAATTCTCCTCTTGTGATTGTTTCCTCCATCGACTCCACCCGGATGACCAGCTCGTAGAGGATTGTGAGGTCGATGTTGTCGGCTATGCGGCTTCAGGGGCTGTTGGAGGAAACACCAGCTGCTGTAGTTGAGCTCGGAGTATGCACTGGGATCAGTTGATAGTCTTCCGAGTCATCCAGTTTTCAAATTTCTACCCTTGTTTTCTGGTGACTTTTTTCCATCCCTCCTATTTGTCAAAGTTGGTGGTAGAGATACATGCCACATGTGTTGGGGGTGGTCTCAGCACGACATTTCCGGAATCTAAAATCCTCTTCAGGAGGTCTTTGAAGATGAAGCATTCTTGGATACTGTGCCCCATCATCTTATGGTAGGGGCAGTAATCTAGCATCTCATCACGGCTGACTTCTTCAGGTCTCCTCGGCTCTGGGAGGCTGAGAAAGTTGCAGTTCATGGCGGCAATGAAGTAGTCGCGGACTTGATCATCCCAGAACGACTATACTTTTTTTCTTCATTCCTCAAACTGGTTCCTCTTTGGTCCTCACTGATCATCCAGTTTAGGCGGGGGTGGCCGCTGATATGCATAAGGCCCTTGACGATTTGGTGGAGGCCTGAACAACGGAGTGGACATAGGGGACGACTTGGGTGTGATAGCAGATGCTTCAGCTATAGGGGTTCTCTTTCTCCGGAGCCTACAAGGCTATTCGGGACTTTGAATTAGTCCGCTATAGGGAGTCCTCAATTATCTGGGCAATAACCGGGAGATGGCGGAAGCCAGTGGTGCACTCCACCGGTATGAGCAGTTTTCGCAGCTCATCTCTAAGAATATCGATGCATATGGCTAGAATCTCATCATGAGGCATTGGTCTGTTCAGAGAATAGGTCTGACCTTTCCATCTAGCGATGACATCAGAGACCCTGTCGTTCTCCCTCTACTTGCAGTTCAAGAGATCGCTGACCGTTGTTTTCTGCAGCGTTGAGCTGAAGTGGAACAGGAACTGCTGCCAGAGGTCCTCCTAGCTCTTTATCGATTGGGCCGGTAGACTCCTGTACCAGACGAAGGCGGAACCTTGCAAGTTCCATACAAAGAAACTGAGTTCACTTCTTGTTTTTGTTCCGGAGTTCCCATCATAGGGTCGCAATAGGATGCGTAGTGCATCAAATGCTGCTCTGGATCACCTGATCCATTGAATATTGTGAATACAAGACTCCCAAAATTGGGTGGAGGTGGTGTGTTTGTCACCCAATCTGGGTAGGGTTTCCAGTCCGACAGTATCGGAGTGCGTCGACCTTCCATCGCTTCCAATCAAGCTGTTAGTGCCTTGATGGTGCTGGTGAGTCCGTGGTTTATATCATGTTAGGCCCGGCTTTGGGCAGGCGTAGCCCGAGGCATTTCCTGAGGATCCGGTTTGGCCGGTACGAAGGGTGCAGTTTCCATTCGGGGTACCCTCAGAGGGTTCGGGCGTACTTGCTCCGGTTTCCTCCAAAGTGGGGAGAAATCTTGGTATTCATTATCCACATTTAGGTAGCTAGACGAACCAGGCACCTCATTGGTCCGGATCCCTAACCGTGCTTTGTTTGTCGGGGCAAGCCTTAGCCTTTGAGGTGCACTTGCTGGGAGTGCAGGATGTGGCTCTTCTTGGGACATGCTTTCAATAAGGCAGTTCCTCTGGAGAAGCTCGGCGTTAAGTCACCTCAATTCTTTCATCTCTTCTTCCTATCGAGCAAACATCTCTTCGAGCGTGAGTGGATCTTTTTTATCGAGAGAAGGGGACGTGATAAGTGTAACCGTTCCTTTATTCTTATCCTTTTTGGAAGCTCACAGGGTAAGAAGAGGGAGGTTAGCTGAAGGGGCGGCCATATTTAAGGTGGCCCACTGGTTCCGGGTGTGCACACAGGGGGGTTCGTTTTCAGTAACAGCCTGACCAGAACAATTTTCTCATAATCCGTCTGGATTTGCATTTTCCCTAGTGTCACCTGCGAGGTTAGCCTCTATGGCGTTGATGAACGCATATTGCGGGGGTGGAGGGGACGTCATCATCCAAATAGGAAGAGGATCTCCCATGTCTTCGGTTGGCCTTCCCATTCATGACCTAGTATTGCCTTCACACTTCTTGACGAAGGGTGACGCGGAGATTTCTTTGATGAGACCTTAAGTCACGCCTTCCTCTCGGAGGGGATAAGGATTCAAAAGACGGGATAGGACGGAAACCTACTCTTCTAACTGTCCTCCCTAGATGAGAGAATACCGACTCTCCTGTGGGAGGTTATTGTTGAGGGGTTAATAGTGCCCCCATCCCTGAGGGCTGGGGCTGGCTCCGTTCCCTGGACGTTGAGTCTCTTCCTTGTTTCATTGGTCTTACGGTGGAATTTGTTGTTAAAAATGCCCCCAGGCCTGCAGTTTGGGGTTGACCCTGGATTGCAGTAGTGGCTGCAGCTATCGCGACATACCCGATCTAGCATGCTCCCATCCAGGGGTGAACTAGATTTGGTGCCGAATTCACCTGTGGATCAGTCCATTCTGGGGAGGCAGGAAAAGGTCGTTGATTGGCCTCTCGTAGGTGAGAGGCCTGCTGTATGCTCTCGGTGGCCTTATTGAAGAGTTTTTAAATGGCTTGTTCCCATTGGGCCTGATTCTTCTGGGACATACTCAAGGTATGACTCTGTTGGGTGTGTTTCCTTTCCTGAACATGGGGTCCACTCGATTTCCATCTTACTGTGACGACGTTGCAAGACACCATGCTGAATAGGTTTTTCTGGGAGGGGAGCAGAGTAGAATGCAGAGCTCCATGTTCCCCCCATCCCCTGATATGGACTCCCGTTGGAGCGTCACCGATGAGGCGGCACAGCTCGTGCAGTGCACAAAGACAGGCTATATCCATGTTCCCTTTGCGCCTCTAGGGGTGTTGTTGTCTCCTAGAGGAAAGGGCCTTCTGGTTGATGTGACACAGGAGGTCTCATATCATCTTGGTGTGGTGTACATACCCGTCACAGGGAAGGAATCTAAATTTCAGCCAGTGGAGGGTCATCCATATATTATGGTGGATGTCGTGCATGCATTCTCCTAGCAACTCTCTGGGTAGGTCGAAATGAGAAGTGGTCGTGGGCCAAAACATAACTGGTATATAATCCCTGGCTAGTCATTTCCTCAGGTATAGCATATCGGCATACTCCTCCACTAGTGACTCCACCACCTGGTCGGCCCAACTAAGGCACTCACTGTAGTCAGAGGCAGTGGGACCGGTAGGTATTGAATTGTCTTGTGGGCGATTCTGAGGTGGTTCAGAAGATGAACAGGACCCTGGAACGGCTCCTGATCGAAGAAGGGCATCGCAAGTGACAAGACGGGAATCTGACATGCTCGATCTTGTCCTTCTGAGTGCCTCGGCATACAGGGCCTTTCAGTGCTTTCTTCGTAAGGGAGAGGGCCTTCGTAATGGAGAGTACTACCATTACTGCTTGATGCTTCAATTCATAGAGGACATTTGAAGTGCACACCCTGGGGAGGACCTCCAAGGAATGTCGTAGCCAGGGGAGGACCTTCTGGCTGAGTAGCGTCATTACGGGGAGGTCCTTCGCAACAATTGCCATCATGGTGAGGATGACCATCATGGATTGACGTTCGACACTCATCCTAGGGAGGATCTTCAGGACACTCCGTGACAAAGGGAGTACCTTCACTATGGTGGCCGTGGTGGCAAGGGATACTATCACAGCTGTGGCAATGGAGAGGACTACCATTACTGCTGCCGCATGGAGAATATCTGTGGGATACATCATGGGGAGGGCCTCCAGAATGTACCGCAATGAGGGGAGGGCCTTCTCATTGCTTGATGTCTCTACAGGGAGGACCTCCATTATCTGGGTGGCGAGGACTACCACCAAGATTTGATGCCCAGGTACGCGGAGTTCCGTTGCAGCGTAACCCTTGGGGAGGACCTTCAGGGAATGACACAATATGAGGAGGGCCTTCTTGTTATGACGTGACGTCACTACGGGGAGGGCCTCCTTAGTTGCGACTATGATAGCGAGGACTACCATCACAATTTGTGGTCCCACTGCATGGAGAGTGATTGCAGTGTATACCCCGATGAGGACCTTCAGGGTGGACCGCAGCAAGTGGAGGACCATCATGCTGCTCGATCTTCTGGTCACGTGGAGGGTTTCTGTGACTCGCATCAAGAGAGGAGCTCTCGTGATCGATCGTTATATGCTCGCGAGGGAAGCCCCCACGAGTGCTATGGGGAGGACCTTCAGAGCTGCTGGTAGTGAAATTGCGGGGAGGACCTAAGCAACTACTACTGCCTCTCCCATAATATGGTAATGGGTGGGTAGGGTTCTGAACCATTGACATGTGATTAGCAGCGTTGGGAACCCCATCTTCCAGCACAGTAGAGTCCTGAACCTGCTCTTTATTTCCCGGCTGCCTTCGGCGTGTTTGGGGTGCTCTTTTGCGTGCAGCGGGGACTGTCTGCTGTTGGCAATGACCTTCACCTCATTTGGGTCCCTGTCTAATTGGGTCCCGTGATGACGCTGGGATACGCCGACAAACAACTTGGATTTTAGCAGGGATATATGCCTTCTCTAAAGCATCCACCGTGATGGAAGGGTGTCCCCCAGTTGGAATGAGTGAAGCTGCTCGATCTGGTTTCCCTTGTGTCGCAAAATATAGCCGGCGACCCTCCTGGGCAGAAGAAGGTATGTATATCATCTATGAGGCGGCTATATCATCTCTTAGACGAGTCTCCCCAATTGGGGAGATGAGATCACGAGCCTGAGTCCTTACTATTTCTGTTAATGAAATTACATGCTGGTAAGTCTGCAAGATATGATCTGGGATCGATACCTGCTCCTCCATCATGGCCATGATATGTAGAGAGACATCTTTTGCTGGAATGGGTATGAAGGACCATTCTGGTATTGGAGTAGGAATATCCTGCTCTGGTCCTTCAGTGGTCAGTGGGTACTGAAAATTCTCTTGTGTCGGAGTAGGTGAACGAATCTGCCCCTGTACCGGGATACACCGGTTTATCTCTCAGTGTGCTGCCATAACGGGGTGGCAGACTTTGCCTACACCCGTTGGGAGATGGCCTTTCATATATTGGTTTCCCACTGTATCGAGTCGGTGGCCTTTGTTGGCAGGGAGACGTGCCCGCCTATGATTTGCTGCCACATCTGGGTGGTGAGCATTGTCGATTGCCACCATGTCAAGACGGTGGGCGTCATGAGATACTATCAGGAGCTGGTCTTGCAGGTGCCGAGTCGCCACCACGTCAAGCTTGTGGGCTTCATGACCCTGGACAGGGAGACGTGCCTACCGAGTAAGTGCCGTGCTGCATGAGTGATGAGCTTGATGGAGCTCAGCGGGGATGCGCATCGGCTCGTGTGATGCCGTCATGTCTGGATAGCGGGCTCGGGATGAGAGAACATGTGTAGGTGCCTTCTCATGGTACGTCTCTGTGGCTAGGTAGCGGAGCTCCTCCTCAGGGACCAGGGTGATGATCAGTCCCTGATTGGACGTTTTCCGCCCTCGTCAGGAGATCCGAGGGTCCGGAGCTCAGGGAGCTTTGGCCTGAATCCTCAGGGAGACATCTTCCTTGGTGCGAGGATTTCGGGTCACGGTGTGACTACGATAATGTCTTCCGGCGGGGGCCTTGGAGTGGAACCCCCATTCGGCGGGGATGAAGTCCTCAACGTCAACCTCATCCACCTCCCTAAGATAAGGTAGGTATGCATTTTCCCGTTCCGGGGATGGACTCCTTAAACGGTTGGAGATAATGACAGGGGCTATCTGTATCCGCCTTTACGGTCGCGGCTGGGCAGGCGACCGGTGGATCTTGACGGATTGGAGGGTGTGCATAGATTCCTCCACCATTGGGAGAGTACAATTCATGTGGTACTCTCGGATCATCGCATCTGAAACCCAGCGTTGAAGACGCTGGGTGGGTGACGGGGTCCTCCGTTGTTGAGGAAGTCCTATCCTTGCGTTTTTTGGAAACACACACTTGTAATTTCCATTTCGATTCCATTGGATCGAAGGGAGTTCTGAAAGTGGTATCTACGAAACATTTTAGCAAATACAAGTAGCAAACCCTTCAAAGTAGTGTATCATAATCCCATGTGTAATTAATGACCATGCATGGCCCTCCATTAGAGAATGAGGGGGTACAGGGTGGGATTAAGTTGAATTAGTCATGTTTGGCTAAAGATTCACATTGGGTTCACCATTTTTTGTTCCATTTTGGTTTTTTAGGCCACAAAATGCCCAACGGCTCCATATCCAATGATTTATGGATCTGATTTCCAAAGGCAGGAATTCACCGGATGTTCTGACCAGTGACTCTTAAGAACTAACATTGGTCAAGAGGATGGGAATTTGGGCTCATCACACCCTTTTGGGGGGAAATTATTTCCTGTTCTGGGACTCTCTTATATATTTAATACTTATTCATATGTTCGTGAATCTTTGGTTTATACCCAAACATAGTATCCACGGATTTAACCTTGATGGGCAATGGTCAACTGGACGCAGGGGTTTGTAATCATTTATGCTTGAGGTTTACCATCCCTCATTGGATTAATGAACCCGAAGAGTCGAAACTCGCTTGAGGCGGCACTAGGAGGGGCGTGGTGAACCGATGTGAGGATAGTCGGATCATCCGGTTGTTGGTCTTGAACCTCAGGGAGGCTTCCTACGTACCCTGTCTAGGGGACAGGGATCAAATTCCACGTAGTACGAATTGAGAGCATCAGTGAACCGATGTGAAGGTGGACCCGGGGGTCCATTGGTGGTCGGGCTTGAACATCTTGGAGGCTTCCTACGTACCCTGCCTAGGGGGCAGGGATCAAAGTCCACGTAGTTTTCATTGTCCTGGGACTTACGCTTTGAGGCAGCCCATAATAATGGGTTGGGGCATACACTCTGAGGAGGCCCATAGTGTGGATTGGGGCTTACACTCTGAGGAGGCCCATAAGTGGATGTCATGGTCGATGCTTACTCTAAGCCCACGTGAGTCATGCTCAGTGTGAGAAACAAGAGGCAACAGGAACTAGAGGATCACGTCGCGAGAGGTGCCTCTTTGAGAAGTGGAGTGGGGATTACGCATGAGGGAAGCCCATGAGGTCGGGGCTTACTCCTAGATGGATGCCCAGAAGGTCGGGGCTTACTCCGAGATGGACGCCCGGGGCGACAAAGCCCATCAGGAGAGGGAAAGGGGGTGCTTCTGTGACCATATCCTCTCTTGCAGTGCATGAGCGATTCCTTTTGATGGCTATTTTACCATCTCTGAGGAACCCTCAACAGGTGGAGGGGCAGAAAGGGGGTTCTCGAGCTCAGACTCCACATTACCATGGGAATTTGAACCCAGTAATAATTTGGGAATTTTCTCAAGGGTCGGGGAAACCCCTTTTCCCCTATTTAACATGGGTATGTGAACTCAAAATGGCACGCTGATGCGCCTGAATGATACACAATGTGGATCTGGTGGCTCTGGTGGAGGCCTCGGCTCGGGGCCGATGAATAGGCCAATGAGGGAGTCATGGAGGACTTGGCTAGATCGGAAGGATTTTATCTGGCTCGGGAAATGAGAACACCAAAGTATTTGCCGAGCCAGCGAGAGGTATGGGTGGTGGCGCCCTTCACGTGGGGAAGTGTCACATGGATGGAGAAACCATCCACAAACCAGGGTGGTCTGTGGACTGACTGGCGTCCCACGGACTAGGGTGGTTCACAGCTTCGGGTTCAATACGTGAACCAGGGTGGTTCACAGAGGGTTCCAAGCAAGCAGCGGCGACCAAGGACGGTTCCGGTCGGAGGCTCGTCTGTCGGGGCTTCGCCTATATAGGAGAGTGCTACATGGTGCAATAGATAGGAAAAGAGGCATAAACTCCCTGGTCCGCGGGGAAGTCATCTGCAGTGGGGGTATGGTTCGCGGTTATCCTTTTTTTTAGGTTCGCGGCTCACCAAATTATTATGCATTTTCAAATTCCTTGTTAATTAATATACCTGCTATGGTTCGCTGGTGGGAATTTTCTATTTGTGAAATCTGAAGCCTTCCTTCAACCGATATCCCTACGAATCTCCAATCTCTATGAATCCAATTCCAGTTCTCCGATCCCTCTTTCGTTCCCCTTGGCCTCCTTTTATAGAGTGGGGAAAGGGATGTATCTGTGGCCACGCGACACTTTTTGCGGAGGCCCATAACCAAATACCTTTTTTACAGCTGACTTGGTCAATCTGTGATTCGCAGTGGGTATTGAACGCTTCCCCCCCTCTGTGAGGCGAACTCAGGGAGTGCTCCGCGGCTGCGGAGGGTTCTGCCTCTATTCCGCGAACGATAGCGGGTTCGGCTTGAACCGGTTGACATGGTCCGTAGTTGGGGCGGTTTGTGATAGTGAACCGGACTGGTGCCAATCCTACCTCACGACCGCAGAGGCTCTCTACATCCATTTCGCGAACGACAATGGTTCGCGGAGGGGGTGCCTTGTGGGGCCCGGCCACATTGCGCTTCCATGGGACCGGTTTGCGGACATGTCCTGTTTGTGTCCCTTATTTGATTATTTTCCCCAATTCTTTGGGGGATTTGGGTAGAATCTCCTTTGCGGATTTTTCAGGACCCAACATCTGTGACGATACGAAAAAATGGGGAAATAATTTCCAACTTCCCACATGTCAAAACGCGGGAGAAAGAACATTTTTTGTTTTATTAAAGGGAAAATAAGGTTTTTTTAGTGTGGTTGTACATTCCATATAGATATAAAAATCCCATGAAATGATAAGAAGCAAGATAGAAAATAAAAGATAAGAAGGATCCATCCAATGAGTCATAATCACATTAATGTGTTAAGTGAAAATACTTTGGGAAATATGAAAACTACTTCCTTAACCCTAGATATAAGAAGAAAATAGCTAGTTGCAACCTCTTTAACCAAGGTAGAAATGAAGAGCATATATTTTCCCTGTTTCATGGAATATGTAAATGAAGTGAAGAATTTTATACTCATTCCTCACTCCAGATATGAAAATAACATATTTTATTATGGTTCATTATGTTCTTTTATATTAGAAACAATTTATGGGAAATTTGATTAAACAACTCAAACATAGTTTAGTGAACTAGAATATAAAATCTATAGATGCATGATGATATCATCTAAGATATATATCTCCTATTTGATAAATATTTTATTTTGAATTTATTTCTATAAAATAAATTTATTCCTCCCTTGTTTTATTTTGATGTAATTTTGGGTATGGATTAGTTACCCATGTAGAGATAACATATTAATATTTTGGATAAGGAGATATCATTTCATATCCACAACAATCTTGTGATCAAATATATATATATATATATATATATATAATGATAATTATAATCTCCCTTGATAGAAAAAATCTATAGTATCATTTCTGGTACCCACCAATGAAGAACCCCTCTCTCAAATGTTTTTTATTGAAGAAAAAATTGATCACACGCCAATTTTACTTGTGTATACTAATGAATTTCATGATGAAATTCATATTCATCCCCCATATAATGGGGTTGAGTTTTGAATCTTTTATATACCTGACCATGTTTTGACCTCAATGATTCCGTATATTATGTCCCCATTGTGGTTTAGTAATTATGTAAAAAACCACAAGAGAATATGGATAATGGATTTGTACACATGAGTACTTCACCTTGGGGTGAAAAAGTGCATTTCTTTCAAGAAAAAGGATGGATCACTGCACCATTATGTTGAATATAGTGAACATAATCGGGACATGATCCCTAAAAATATCATCTACCCCATTTTAATGATCTATTTATCCATCTAAAATGATCTAAATATTTCACAATTATTTTCCTTTGACTTGGATACAAATAGTTAAGGATAAAAATAATAATATATAACCCTGAAAACATTTAATAAATGTTATTCCAATTAATTTATAGTGATTCCATTTGGGATTACAAATACTCCAGTTATCAATATGTATTTAGTAAATATAATATTTATAGATTACCTTGAAATGTTTTGGGGATGATTTATTGATGAAATTCTCAAATATTTGAAGGACGAGGAAGAGCACAACAATATTTTTTGATTTTTTATATGGATATTAGAAAAGGTTAAACTATATTCCATGTCTAGAAATATTTAATTATGGATAAAAATGGTATCCTTCTTAGGTCATGTTATCACTAGTGAGGTTATATATGTGGAGACATCAAGTATAGTTGTTATTAAAAAATGGATGAGACCGACCTCTATGATAATGATTCTGAGGATACATGGAATATCTAGACACTACAAGTATTTTTTAGAAACATCCCATGATTATGTAATAAACTAACCATGTTTATATAGAAGAGAGTGATGTTCCACTAGAAAACATAATGTGGGGAATGATTTAATTATATTTAGGGAATATTGGTTAATGTTCATGTTCATACACTAACCTACAGTGGTGAAAGAATCGTGATATATAATGACACTTCCATAAAATGTTTTGGATATGTTATTTTGAATAATGAGAATGTAATTTTTTATGTATCATGTCTATTAAAGACGTATGATCACAATTACCCAATTCAAGATCTAGAGATTAAAAAATAATCTTTTCCTTGAATAATTGGAGGCCACTTATCTGTAGTGAGAAGTATGATATTAATACATACCATATAATATTAATGTATTTAATTATATAATAAATATGGATATGACTAGAAGGAGATGGTTAGAGTTGGTAGAATTATAACACTGCTCAATACATTATCACACTAGGAAGGAAATGAATGTGGAAAATGCCTTGGGCTAGAAGTATCATTACATCATATATATGATATGGATTATAAAATTACTCAATAAATATGGATTTGAAATGGTTTAATCCTAAAACAATAAGGTAATTTTATAAATCCTATATTTCATAAATTCATTCTCAACTATATATTCACATAAAGATTATAGATGCACAGAATGATGATCGACAATGGTAGAAAGCCAAAGAGAGTGTTCATGTGTTCTTCCTCGATAAAGTTGGAGTTATAAATTTGGTAACCAAGATAAGTGTCTAATACAATCCAAAATTGAAGAGGGAACATTTGGATGAAACATATAACTCATCCCTTAATAAACATCTATGAATCATGAAGATTTACAATGATTTTTAAAAACCCTCTAATGGGATAATAGGAAGAGAGAAATTGGTGATTACATATCACAGTTATTTTTATTATAAAACAATAAGGATAAATGATAAAATTATAAGGGTATGTTTATACCATTAACCATATAAATATGGCTATTGAATATCCTCTCCATGACCTTCACCATAGGACTCCATTAAACTTGAAAAATTTTCAATTCTATTTTTATTGTAGATGACCACATCACAATGTTTTTCATTTTATTTCCATTAAATAATTTTTATCTTCCAAAAAAATTAAGAATGTATACATAAGATATTTTGTTAGGATTCATGGATTACCAAAATCCAATGTATCTGATTTGGATATGAGGTTTACATGATGATTTTTTAAATTTCATCAGAAAACAATAGAGACGGAATTAATTATTATTATTTTTTATAACCCATAGAAAGATAGTTAGTCTAAGGGGAATGTCCAAACTCTAGAGGATATATTTAGATCAATATTAAGGGAATTCCAATAATACCAGTATCAACACATCCATTTGAATGAGTTCTCAAATAACAATTTTTTACGTTTTTGAATTCATTTGAACCATATGTGTCTCTATAGATAACAAGTTTTAGGACACCAACATAATATGATGATGTTCAAGAGATGAAGTTGAGGGGTTCAATCCTTTTCCAATAAATTAAAATGGGGTGTCAAACTATTTAGTGAAATATTTATGAATTAAAAATTTGATATAAGATCTTTGCGAATAATTTTAGAAGAAATCTAGTGATTGATGAATAAGACAATGTATTCCACTAGATATCTCTATATAAGATGATTACGAGATACAGGAAGAGAGGGATGCTAAGAACAATGAAAATTGGTCCCATTGAGATTTCTGATCATATTAAGGAAGTATATTTTTGAATATCTCTCTCTTATTAAATCTACAATGTATATTATGTATTTATTGTATCACATTTATGTACATACTAGATCAACCAAATAAAATATAATCAAAATAAATACTAATAGAATATATAATTTTACATTAAGAAATATATATGATGATTTTGGATAAAATATACTAGTTTATAAGGTACAAGAACACCCATCTAGTCAATTTAATTTTGAATAATTATAAATTTTAGGAGTATATATGGTAACATGGAGTCTCCCAAAAGTGTCATTATTTCTCTCAGGGATATCAAAACTCAAAAATTTCTAATATATTTTAGCAGTGAGTGTGTAAAAAGTATAGTATTGATACTCTACCCCCTATGACATAGTATTAATAATAGTTGAAATATTAATTTAGTAAAAACTAGAGATATTATAAATAATAAGATATGAATCCATAGTTGAATAAAGACTATAAAATAATGAAATAACAAAGAATCAAGTATTGATTGGATTAAATGTATCTAAATGATGTGCTAAATGTCAGAAAAATAAAAGACACTAAAATGAAAAAAGTCATCAAAATACCTGTACCAATTCCCATGTCTGTGATATATCAATACTACAATGCACCTAGCCTGAAAAAATCAACAAATGGGTCCATTTCTATTGAACACACATACATCCCTATAATCTTTATAGGTACCAGATGGAGACATTAATAGGGTGCGAGTGAAACACAGTAGGCCACCACCCACGGTGTCTAAAGATTTATGTGTGACTAGGTAGTAAATGAAATAATGAAATGAATATTGAAGTTAATTAAAAAATTTATATGATACATCAATTAAACCTAACAACCCTCAGTTTTCAGATTGACTCCCAAGGTTAGTCAACCCCATATCAGCTCCATATTATATGTCCATATCAAATGAGGGATAATGCTACATCAAAATGGATCAAAAAAATTAATGTATATTATCCTTCCAAGTATTAATCACAAATATCATATCATAAAAAATTTTACTTTTCCATAGGATAATCAAAAACATTCCCTCGTTTAGAAATGAAATCTCTCCCTGCAGAATCTAGTGACTTTGAAACATACCCTCAAGTGGTTAGTATCATGTACAACATACCCTTAGTATGGGACATAACCATATTTAGTTCTCTTTAGAATTATGTATGTACTATTATGCTACATGAACAAGAACATGTCATTGCATTACAATAATTAGACAAGTAATGTAACAACCAACCCGTATGCATCACTAAAAAATGGATCATCCAAAAAAATGTTTCTAGAAAGTAGTTAACATGACCGAGAACCATGAATGAATAATAAATCATCAACACATATTGGGTATTTCATCCAATTACCCTTTATATACTTACATGCATTTCATAATAGAAGGTTCCAAATTATTATCAAAATCACACCATTTCCCATTCCATTTATCATTTAATCCCAATGTTAGTATAATGTTAGTATAGTCACAAACCAACATGTAAACATGCCAAATGTAATATACATTACTTAACAAATATTTATCCTGGGGGATTTATCTTAAAAAATAACCAAAATTCACATATTTTGCTGGTTCATCTCACTAATCCAATATTCAACATACATTGATAATCTTAAATCCACAATATCAAAATATATTTTCCTTATGATTATGATGGTAGGTTCACACCTGGTGGGGAATAATTATAGTATCAACACCATTGGATCCAATAGAATCCATGGCAGGTTCATCAAAATGAATTTATCAGTAACCATGGTTTATTTAATTATATAGGTTGTGCTGATGTCATTTTACATTTACTAAGATAATAAAAAACATACGTTAGGGTGTTGTTTTATAACACCTACCTCAAGGAAGAGTAGATATTGTTATTCTCAATGTTTAAGGTAAATCTAAACTCTTTCTACATCCCCATCAATGAATATTGAGGATGATTTCAATATACACATAAAATAGGATTCATCTTATGGAAAAAGAAATAAAAAAGTCACATAAGAGGATGAAAACTAATTCATACCTTCAACCAAATGATTCTGAATATGATGATGGAATGACAAAATTCTTGTAGATCAAAGTGGGTTCAAGTTTCTCAAAACTACATGGGTATTCAAATGAGATAAGAGATACATGTTTTCAAAATTCACTATGGCCACTAGGTTTTAAAATAGGTGTAATATTATTTATAGTACAAATAGTGGATTTAGACTCTAAATCCCTTGATTTATGTATAAATTAATAAAAACATTACCTTGTATTTAATCCTAGATAAAACTAATCATACAATGTAAAATAAAATTTCATCAAAAATAATTATGTTTTACATACTATGTCCACCGACTTATGGGGAATAATAATTTATGGGGGGTAATGTTGATCAAATAACATGCACCATAAATGTATAATTTATGGAATAAATTCACGATATAAACTGACATTACAACCACTTATTGTAGAAACGTTTCAAGAAAAATATATCCTGACCTAGGGTTAAAAATATGGATTAATGTAAAAAAAACAGAACATAATAGGATTAAAAAATCATTGAGTGATACATAATTGGAGAAATTCAATATCTTTTAACCTCCCTGCCATAGAGCATATCACCCTTGAGAGATTCTACATAGAATCTCGATGAGTATCAGTGAAAATGTTTAGCCACCAATTCTGCAAATCATATTCCCTATCTAATAACTCTTCTTCCACATAAAAACATCTAATTTACTCACGGTATAGATGCAATGTTCTCCTAAATATTATTATCACTATTATATATAATTTGAAATTGATTATCCTTAAAGGATATATCAACATCCCAATTGAAAAATCTAATTATTATAAAATGGGAATGGTCAATGTGATATTTACTAATATGTGACATATGAAAAAATATTTATTTATCACATTATGGATGGGATAAATGGTGTTCTAATGGAACAACAAGCTCTAATATATTGAATTTCTCATCAAAATATGGTGTAAGACATTCATATTTCTGAAAATATCATGATCCAACTTATGTGAAACCCAACAGATAACTGATTTTGAAAACCCAAATTCAATAGGTCAACTATGATTAATAGCATATGATATTTTTCACCTTTTCATGTTCACCAATCACTTTCCAATAAAATGAACCTTCATATAAATCTCCAACATGAGACTATGTCCAATGAAAAATCAATCACCGTTATCTATCTTGAATAGAGGATAATGAAATTTCCTTGAATACAAGGGCTTGAAATGATCCATTTGAATTGAAAAATACAATATTCTATTATAATATAACAAGATGAGTTAAAAATTCTCCTCCCAAGAACCACCAAAATCTAAAACAAATACCCAAAACATATCCCCAAGAATGTAAATCATCTATTCATATTGTTGTTAGTCTATGGAAGATAGGATATAATGATAATAATATAGAATCCCAAATCTGTCTATTGACATATCTATATTTCATATATAAAATGAGGGTCCCTATTAGAAATTATACTTTTTATAACTTCAGATAGTTTTATTGTCTTCCAGATGTAGAGACAACCCAAATAATCAACAATGAATGTGTCCCAAATAAGAAAGAAGTGGGATTCATTCATTAGTCATACCGAGATCACCACACTGGAAATTTATTTTTAGTTTCATGGGTATTCCTATAATAAAATATATAGTTATATGATCGTATATCCATTCTAAAATTTCTAGAGGCTACAATAGCCCAATAGGTGTCTAATGGTGGGCCTTAACTTGCTGTTATGTTTGAAATGTCACCCTGAAGCCCTATATTACCTTTTTAATCCATAGAAAATAGTATATTTTATATTGATCTCGATTCATCATTGTCATACATAGATTTAATTCCCATTTAGGGTCATGAAAATCCCTCATCAGCTCCTCTCACAAATTCATAGGAACCCGTACATGACGATAGAAAGGAGGAATATCACTGCATCCAAAAGACCATCATGATGGTGGATCCCGCCCTATAAGATGTTCCACAAAGATAATACCTCTACATCCAAAAAATATTCTGTCTTGATCATGTCCAAAATTATGGGTATTATAGTTATCTATGTCAAAGTTCATCATACCTAAGAATCCTGAGAATCTAGATTCAGGACTGAATAGAGGCCCATTATCCTGCACTCAACAAAATACACAAGTAATATCAATGATCATGTATTTTTTCATAAGTAATCAGAAATGACATGTACCATGCCTATTTTATAAGCCACATAAAAATTTAAATATAGAATATACTCAACCCTCCCCCCTCCTCTATCAATGTTTCAGGCCTCATTGATGAATTAATTACATAAAAATCTTGTGGTCAGTCTATTGGAAACTATCTCACCCATAAGATAGTTTCTTCATCATTTAAGGGTTCTTACTACCATTGGTAAATATAGATAATGATTATTAAAGTCCTCTCGTGTGGTCTCTATTATCTGGGTCCATATGAAACCACATAGTTCTCCTATATCTATACATATCCATGTTCAATTCTGAATGTGTCTGAATAAATTATATATTCTTTGCATAGTACAAGTAATGGGAGAATTAGTGACATTGTCACCCTTCTCTTCCGGTTCTAGAAATCCCTCTATCAAGAATATGATAAAAAAAATAAACACCCCTTTCAAGGTAATCCCATTCATAGGTGTTCTAAGATAGATAATTCCTAGATAAAACACCATTAGTATCCCACAAAACCCATAAAAATCAAATCATGATGTCATTCTTTGACACCTACCAAGGAACCTTGCATGAAATATTATTTAGATCCACTAACACTATATCCTATGAGAAAACATGAACTATAAAGTTTTCTCTATCAAACCATAATAATATTTTTGATATCATTTCATAAATATAATGAAATTTTTGGGTATTCAAAAATATTTACTGATATTTTGAAAGATCATCCATAGAATATGAGTACAGTAATATTTCCTACAAAAACTAACACAGAATGATTTAAAAATGGAAAAAATATCCAACTCATCAAGGCCATTAATACTATTGGTTAATTCTTTCTACCATAGAATATTACTACAAATTGAATAAGTCGTACCTGTTGTAAAGAGTATGTGAGGTTTTTCTAGAGGTCTCAATCTCAATCTATGGTACCATGAACCCATGTTGATATTGGAAAAAATTCTAGAACATCCCAATTGATTGAAAAAATCATTGATACAAGTATTGGAATAACAATTCTAAATTTTTTTCTTCAATAGTCCACAAGTAAATGTAAACTCCCACCAAACATCATAATGAAAAGTAAAGGGGATAAACAAGGAGAAGTACAAAGATGTATGAATCCATTTTCTTTTATATAATGTTACTAAACTTTCATCTCATAGATCTCTGCTAGTTCTATCATGTAATTATAAATAGAAACCGACTATGTTCACAAAAACAACCCGATCATAAATTCGGCCGCACACATGGTTGTTATTTCAAATAAATATTTAGGATAGATAGCCTACAATTGGTCTATAATGAGAGGTAAAATATCCTACTGCAATCAGAAACAATTTATAGAAAGGCATGCTACCTATTCCATGAATTAATATAATTTTCACTAAATTAGGACTATATAACCAGCAAAAATATCCCACTCCCAGGATTGAAAATTGATACCTCTTTTATGATATATAAATGTAACTCTCCCTGAATAACATTGGAAAAGATCATGGTACAAAACTATCCAGTCCATACTGTGAATCAAATCATATTATGTTATTTCCAACATTACAGGACCCCAATGGAAATAGAAGTCACCAATTTCAAGAGATCATTCCCTAAAAAACATGTTATCCTCAAAACAAAATAACAATATATTTCTATTGGTCCTAACACCATCCATGAAATCCAAAAGAAATTTTAAGACATTGTAAAATTAGGGAGAAAAAATGAACTCAACTCTCTTGTATCAAAGAAAAACGCATGTAAGGGTATATGATCTATGAATTTTACCTCTAATGGTAGAGGGTGTTTCATTTATAATTTACTTAGTATAATTTACCAGGTGAAACTGACTTTATTATATGCTTAAACCCATAATATAACTCCTTATTTTTGTTCCATATTTCTGGTACCTTAGCACATTCACTGGGTTCACAGGTCCCCTACCTCATATGGAATGTAGGGTGGAACTCAATATCTCATTGTACATAGTTGTAGATGATCACATTTATGACTTAGGTGAAAATACTGATGAACTAGTATTTTTATAATGGGGAAATATATTCAAAACATATAAATATAGGCTAACATTACACTTGTTTCAAACTCCATAGAGAGGTACGGAGATTGTGTACTTCTGTGGCCTAACTTACCACACTGAATGTGTTATAATAGTATATGATTCTGAGAAAGATTCCAACTACCAAGAACACTTCCTTATACATGAATAAGAACTCCAAGAACACATGAACTAAAATTTTAATACACTAGTCAAGGCTTTTCTTTGAGTTTGTTCCATGATGATAGCCGGATTCATTACGTATTTGAAGCTAATCAAGTGAATAATATTTTCATGTAAACATAACTCCTCACAAAGATCATTCTGAACACATGATTCCATAGTAAGCACATAAACTTCCAAGGATTGAGAATAGAACTGTAGGTCATTAAAATGTCTAGTATATTATATCCTTGTCGTATCTCTATAAACAAGGTACATGATCTCATGAGCCATATCATCTCTCAACATCTTTGGATAAAAGTGGTTCAAGAACATTTACTTTAATTCTATCAAAGGGTAACTCCTCTAACAACCTCTATTTATATAGAATATCCCAAAAATGCATTCATTTTTCTTAAATCATGTAATAAGAAATCTTCAATCACCTATAATTAGGTTCTTTAAGGATATTTAAGTTCATCTAGACAGACTCAATCTAGAACTAAGCGACATGGAGACCTACCTACCTAGTGAACATTTATGGATGCTAGTGATGGAAAGCTCTCATCATCTCAAACATAGAAATAACGATGAAAACAGTCTCCATCTCCATGGATTAAATGAACTCTTGGAATTTATTGATAATATGACCATCAATTACAGTCTATATATATATGATTTTTTGGAACAACTGTGGTAGGAAAAATTGGATTGACACTCTCTTGAAACTCAATCTAAGGATGATGATGAGGAATTTTGTGAATAATGGTATAATTAATGACTTATAACCTAAGATACACAACAATATTAAACACAATATTTTAAAATAAAAAGGTAATTAGCGGTTCTTGGTTCTTTTAGATTGGTCTTACCAAGTGAATTGGTATACCATGCAATTTTGTTTATTTTAATACAAGGTATATCAAGTAGTTTTATTTCACCGTTTATTTAATCATATATGTCATATGAAATAAAGATTTTCATAACATGAAAAATGAATGTCAAAATATATCCTTTCATTCCTATAAGTATTGTGGAATACAAATAAATTTTCAAACATGTCCATGTGTAAAATCAAATTATATGGAAAAATCACACAATAAATGAGTCATTACAGGTGAAATAAAATACAAATCAGTATTGGTGTACTACATGATCATATATCCCATCTTTGAGAAATTTATATTTACCCCACATAAGGGTTTTCTACCCCCATGCATGATCCTATTACTGAGCCATGAAAGATCCCAGTTTCTTTCATACATTTCCCACTGAGTAAGGTAATAGAAAAGAATCCTAATATTTTGATACCATCTCTCACATCCTCAGCTTGGTACTCCCTTATGTGATAGATCTGGGTCAGATACAAGACATCATTGATACCTTTCAGTATGATAGAGGATGTTGAATATTGGTGTGGATGTAAGGAATAGAGTGGTGAAATAGTCCCCTTTGTATAGAGTTAAAATAAAAAAAGAAATAATAAATGATTATTGGAAAAAGAATATTTTTTTTAAAATATTATAAATACATCCATAAAATAATAATGGAAATCAAATAATCTAATAAAAAATAATCATGTAGTGTCAGATAGAAATGTATCTAAATGATCAGAAACATTTAATAAAAAAAATATACCAAACTAAAATAATAAATGGATCTAAAATACCCATTTTGAGCCCCATGTTGGTATTGTATCCAAACTCAAACCAATCTATCCAATAATAAAAAAATAGGGTTCCTTTGCATTGTACACACTTGTATCCATGTAATCATCCGATATAAAAAATGTTGACCTTAATAGTGTGTGATCATATCATAGTAGGCCAAAAGAAGTGTATAAAAAATTCTAGTCTGATTTAGTAGTGTATACAATAAAGAAATAAACTCCGGTATTAATTAATAAATTTATAATGTGAATCAATTGAACCAAACAACCATTGGGTTCTAGGTAGACACATAAGGCTAGAATAATATACCCCTTTACTATTCCAAAAATCACAATCAAATGGTGTATCCTCCTACATCAAGAATGCCTTTCCAAAAAGGTTGAATATTCTCCAAAAAATGATTAATTACACATAAAATATATTGATAAATGGTTTTTTCCCTCAGGAAAACAAGATTATCACCCTCAAGAATATTAGAATTCTCATCCTCAATCTTCCAGTGACCATGCAAATTCTCTTCCTATGATGTGTTTCCCATACAATATTTATTCTAGAAGAAACATAACCATGAACCTCGCCAACAAGAATCTCATTTTTTTCTCTTAATAACCCAAAATAAAAACATTTCATGAAACATTAGACATAATAATCCATGTAAAAACCATCCCTATTGAATAATAATAACTGGATCATCTTAAAAAAGGTTAGTCATAACTAGTTCAGAAGACTAATAAAACAAAAATGTATAACAAATCATCAATTCATACATGGAATTTCCACCATTTAATATTTATTAACCTACATAGATTTCAGAATTTTGGGATCCCAATTATCATTAAAATTACACTATTTCTAAGTCTATTTATTATTTAACACTTTTATTTGTTTGTATTTTAGTAATGAAACAACTCAATAAATCAACATGTCAAAAAATTTACACATCATCTAACAACTTTTTATCCCACATAATTTATCTAAAATCAATAGTACAATTTAAATGTTCTATAGGTTCTTCTAATTAATCCAAGATTCAAATCACATTAATGATCCTACAACATTAATTTCAAACATCATGTTCCTTATGATTTAGTGGGTAGGATCATCCCACTGGCAGTCGTAAGCCTAGTCTCAAAATTATTGGATTCAATGGAATCCACTGTAGTATATGAAAATGAATTTTCGAAAAAATGTAGTGTCTGCTCATAGAGTGGTTATCTATGTGACTTGCTTTAGTGATAAAAATCATTTCATATACTTGGATAATTGAAACCAGACTTTAAAGGAGTTGTTTTAGACCACCAACATCCAAATGGTGTAAGAACATTCATGTCAAAAATGCATGGAAAAGTCAAAATCCTTCTTAATTCCCTTCGTTCTAGAATGAGGATTCTTACAACACATGTGTCTAATATGGTTCTCTGTTTTGAAAAGAGAACACACTAGTTGGGTAGGAGGATGATAACCAATGCTTACATTCATCCTCATGAACTAGAACATGATGATCCAATGGGAATGATCATCTATATTGACGAGGTTTCATATTTGTCAAAATTATTTGGGTCTGGAAATTAGATTGGAGATACACATTATCAAAATGCACTATATATACTTGGTTATAAAATGAGAAATGAATTATTTAAAGTGTAAATAATGAATTTGCACCATAAATCCCACAATTGATAAATATGACTATAAATCTATCATTTTATATAAAAAACCACATATAACCAATATTAATATATAAACTCATATTTTATAGAATAAATATATGTTTTTAACATAAAAAGAAATAACTATAGCATAAAAGGTTTTAGATTCTAGGGGGGTTAGCTATCCTAAGTAATTTAAGTAATAAATATGTGATTTCTCCGATAAATTTATTATGAAACCCAATATTATAGCCTCTTAGAGTGGTAAATCTATAAAGAAAATCCATCCATGCTCGGAGCTCAAAAACAAGGCTTAAAACTAAAACAATAAAACCACAAGAGTATTACCATATCATTTTTTGATAAGTACCTAAAAAAATGGGATCTCACATCCTATGTTTGGGATTCCATTAATAATTAAATTATTACACCGTTAATTAGATTATCTACTTGGATCAATTATAGGACATGGTGACCAAAAATGATATGTAAAATAACCATAATGGGTTTAATAATTTTCATAAGAAATCAAGGGTGATTATCTGATTTAATATTGAATACACCTCCCATTAAAAAATTGTGATAATAAAATACCTTATAAAACTGATTTATAAATAAGAATAATAAATACATCAACCCGTACATGAATAAAAGAAATAAAATAATCTTAGTGTAGAAAATACCCATAAAATGAATTTACTGGGAATAATAGAACTCCCAACTCTTCATAATCATGGGATAAAATGATGACATGGTTACTAGCTATTGAAGAATGAAATCATCACCAGGGTTCTGAAATAACATGCTCACATTGTTTTTCCATCTCTATGTGTCTGGTATCCGGTCTCTCTGACATGTGGTAGGCTTTCAAAATATAGTCTTCATTCAAAATAAAAAACCATATTAGAACATTAATTTCAATTATAAATATGATTTCATGAAATATACTTTGATTTTATGATGTGGTTGGAATAGAAAAGATTCTCATTATCTTGTTCCTGAAGAAGTCTCTTCACCTGTTTATTTTACATCATGATTTCATTATGTGGTATCCTTATTGAAGGAGTGAATCTATTACTTACTATGTATATGAATGGTTTAAATTATTATAAATCCATTTTTCCAACATGTTCATGAAATCATTGATATACACATTATAAATACATCTCTGTCTAGATTTTTCCACTGTACTCTAACATCTATCTGACTTCAAACATCTCATTTCTCTCCCTGAAACTCTATTTCATGGAGAGAAGTGTCTTCAAATAGCTATATCCATTTTTTTAAAATATTTATTACATCCTTCCATAAATAAAAAAATAAATTCCCTAATTCAAATATTTGAAATAATATCCACTAAATAACAAAAATAAATAAATTAAAAAACAGAAATATATATACATTAAATGTATGTATCGAAAGCTAAGGATTTGATGTGCGAGAAAAACACTCAATTGTTATCCTCCATGCAAGAAAATATCATGTATATAATTACATTTAATGGTGTCAGAGGGATGTACTCCATGATTTTAGTAATTAATTTTCTAAAATTAAATACAGTGTGGGTAAATTGTCTTCCACACAACACTGAACGAAAACAAAGACCCAATTTCCTTTAAAAAGTAATTAAATACTACCTTCATATTAATAATCTTAAATTTGATGATATAAATATTTCTTACAACATTTTAAATCAATGATAAATGTTATATCACTAGAAAAGTAATATTATGATTAGAAGATATATGTATCTTAAATTTATTTTTCAGAGTTTTAAATAATTATACTAAAATTGCTTTCTTCCAATTTCAGAAATTGAATCAGATGTTGCTTTTCATATTATTAATTTTCATTGTAAAATTATGTAATGATGTGAATTTAATTTTTATTGATAAATGAACATTTCTATCGTAAATATTTGTTATCATGGTAAAAAAAATTATTCATAAAATAATGATACATTTCTAAATTTTATTTATTTTCCTAAAATTAAATAATTATATTTTAAATAAAGAAAAAATATGATTTTAAGAAATTATAAATGAATAAAACTCAACTTTTTTATTAAATATTAAATAAAATTGAGAACATCTAATGATAAAAAAACATTTTCTACAAACTTTCTCTTCTAGGTATTATATATTTTCATCTAAAAGTTTATCTTCAATTATTTAGAAACTGAATTAGATTAAATAGAGTAAAAATAAGAATTTAGATCATCAAGATGTGGAATTAGGATTCATCATATTTTTTAAGGATAAAATAACTATCAGAGAAAATTTTACTCCAGATTAATAACATCTAGAATGGATAATATAAAATGGATAAATTTAATAAATCAATTTGATTCATAGTTATTGTAGAAGAATAATTTATGGTTTTAATGTTTTACCCAAATGACCCATAATTTACTCCCCACCTATCTCACATACCATTTATTCAATTCCATTGTAACCCCTTAAAAAATAATTTTAAAAATATTTCCCCCCTTTTCACCAATAAAAGGAGCTCACATACGATACATTCAAGAAAAAAATAAATTCCAAAATTATCACCTAATAATAGGTAATATAATTACACTTTCCTCCCAATAAAATTTTCAAATCCCCTAGACTCATTAAATTTCTTCAAGTCCTTTATTTTAAAATGATACTTACAGAAAATATATGAATCCCCAATGTAATACTTTACCTATTTGTTCAATTATTTATCATTCTCATTGACCATCACACAAATGATTATAACTAAATATATAACTACAATAATGTAATTAATATACTAATATTATATTATATTTTTTGTATAACCAATATATATTTTTGTTCCATTATTCAAATAATAAAAACAAAACATTTACTCATGTGCGTCTTCATACTACAGCCACCACGAATGACATGTTATATTTTCCATTTACATATTTTATTAGATGGTTATATAAATGGGTTTGGAAAAAAAATGCATTATTTATTTTATTAATTATATTCTATAAATATAAATTTTTAATTATATATTTAATATTTTATATAAATGAATATTTTAAGAATAACCCCCTAAAATGAATATACCAAGATGAAGAACTGTTTATTTACATGCGAAAATATATTTTTAATTTTTATTATTCAAATAAATTTCACATTTTAATATTCTAAAACTGATTAAAATATAAATAATTTCATTTAATGTTTTTAGAGTAATTATAAAAAAATAACCTCTTATATATATATCTATACTCACACATTAATTAATTCATATTCTTGTTTAGATGATTAAACCACCAATACGATAATGCTATAAATTTATGTAAATAATATAATTAGATACATAATATATGATATCAATAATTAATGAATTATTTTTTGTTTTCTATATTGGTAAAATAAAAATTTAACTCATTAATCAAGATACCACTGTTAATTTTCTCAAATTCACTTAAACATTGTTTTCACTAATTTTTTCTAGATTATGCATAACAAAAAGTCATAGAGTATGGAAATAAAAATTGTAGACTCTCAGGAAACATAAATTTTAGTACCTTATATTCTATGAGAATTATGGAGTTTGGTAAAATAATGAATAACAGAAACATGATTATGAAACTAGTGTAAGATGATCATGATTACCATCTATTGCTTTTGAAAATTAATAATATCTGATTTATATATTCATAATAATAGGTAATAAGAGAGTTATATAAAATCTTTAACGATTAATTTTCTTAAATTTAGAAATATGATACATATGTTTTTTTACAATTTTATAGCACATTCAATTAAAAAAGTTTAAAGGTAAGGTGTTTTCTTGACATATTTATTTTTCTTGAATCATAATTAATCTGCATAGATTATAATGATTCATTATTAGATTATAGTACCATATTATGATGTTTTAATTTATATAAATCATTATTTCTGTGTAAATCATGATAAATATATTGGATTATAAGAAATATATTTTTTAGATAATTCCCATTTATTGTAATATATTATTACCATATTTAGGTTTATAATTTGATACAATGTTTTCATCTCCCTAGTGTAAACCAATTTTTTTTAAATCCAAAATGATTTATATATTACCCTTTCTTAATTTTAATAAAAATATTTCATGAACAAATTTATGGTTTGGGTTTTCAAAAAAAATTGGTTTAAAATATATAATAATATTTTCTATAATATAATATACTATTCTACCCTTCAACATCACATTTATATATATTTCTTTTTATCAATTTCAATTTATTTGAATTTTTTAATGAAATGTTTAATTATTTTTTATTCATCTTAACAAAAAAATATTTTTAGAAAGTGACATAAAAGACACATCTTTTGATGTGATGTTAAGAATAACTTCTTAATATAATTCATTTTTTTGATTTCATTATAATTTTTAATTATTCTTTTCAAATAAATATTTGGTTCATAAATCACCATAAATGGGATATTTATTAAAACTAATTTGGGTGATTATGTTTTTGTGTAACAAAATATCATGTTTTTTATGTGAAACAAATAGAAAAGTAGTGAAACCCATTTACAACCCCAGTTTTATTTATGATAATATGAATGATTTGATTTTATATGGGATAATATGTATGGTTGATAATAGGTGAGATTATATTTGACCTTAAAATTTATTTTTTATGGTCTTTAATTTCATGAGATAATTATGGGAATTGATTAAGTAATTCCCACTCCACTATGGGTAACTAAAGGGTTTCCCACTCCACTATTTTATGGGAATGATGTGGGGATGACTAATCCATTATGAAATGTTTACATATTAATGATACACTATCCCCTTTACCTATTTATAGTTCATAACATATACTATTTTAATATGGCCCTCTCACTCTATTTATTTTTTTATTAGGATATCTAACACTCTTTGTCTCTATCTCTTCCACTTTCTAAATTTTCCAATGGATTAGTCATCCCCACCTCATTACCATAAAATAGGGGAGTGGGAAGCCCATTAGTTACCCATATTGGAGTGGGCATTACTTAATCAATTCCCATAATTATCTCATGAAATACATTCAAAATGAGGGAATATATAA
This sequence comes from Viscum album, assembly GCA_963277665.1. Lineage (NCBI taxonomy): Eukaryota > Viridiplantae > Streptophyta > Magnoliopsida > Santalales > Viscaceae > Viscum > Viscum album. Next base: position 1,508,939,681 of record OY728158.1, read on the forward strand.
AATTATGAATTAAATATTATAGATGTTATACATGAATGATAATATAGGTAATTGAGAAATGATATATTATAATAATATATAATGTAAGAAAACCCCCCATCAAGATGGGTAATATAAGACATTTGAAAATATATGAAATGTAAGAATATTCATAATACATCTAGAAGATATTTACATTAAATATATTATTTCAATACTTTAGATATGGGACAAATAATAAAATATATACCATAAAGTGGGAATACATAGAAATAGTTGATATGTGAAAGAAAAACAATTATTATGAGTGCATGATTGGTTTTAATATCCCATTAGATCCAAATTAGTAAGGTAATGTTAATCATTTACATTACCAATATGAATATTTATATATTTATTTCAAAACTATTATTAAATTTTAATTAATTAATTATCATTTACTATTCATTACTTAGATTACTTTTGGTTGAAACAATACTTTAGATTTTGTTCATTTAAAAACTCGAAAATGAAATTGATGTACATGTAATCCTACATAATCACTATAGAATTGTTAAATATGTTCTTGAAGTGTCCTGGAATGGTATTTATATCATTCCAAAATTTATGGTGTTGAAGAGTTTATCCTATAGTATTAATTTATCGAAACTTTCGTAGTAATCATATTTTAGATGCAATAATAAACTATGAAATATTATCAAAAGTACCATTTTTATAATTCAAATTAAATGAATATCAATTAATATAAGATTTTATTTTATTTTATTAGTATTAGTTATATGTGTTTTGATAAATTTTAAAATAATTTATGTTGGCTATTTTTTTAAAACAAAAAACAATATTAACATCGTTTTCATGAAACTACCATGGGTATATGATGTCTCTATGATGGTTTAAAGGAGCATGAAAAAATCAATATATTGTATTTATAAAAATTATTTAAGAATTATAATAAATATTCAATGTAATTTTATGCAATTTTTTGTTATATTAGGTGAAGTGAAAAATTTAAATTAGAATACATGGGTATAGAAACAATTACATTGAAATAGTAACAACATTTGATAAGGGACTAATGCAATATCATGGGTAATATATAAAATATATTAGTTAAATAAAACATTAAAAACATGTTAATTTAATTATTATAGAAAATTTAAAAGAATTTTATACGACATAAATAAATATACATCTAATATGAAATGAAAAGAGGTGGTTGGGAGGAATTACCATACTTGTTGATATCCACATTTTGATTGAGGCAAATTCTTTAAAACGATGAATTTTACTTAAAATTGGGTCATGGAATAATATGTAGTAGATTAAAAATAGGTATTTTTTAGATATATATCAGTGGATGGAGTTGTTATTGTTATGTAAGATAAGATAATGTGGGATTTATAAAAAGAAGAAGAGCATTTTTAATAAAATATTGATAATTTATTCATTGAAGAATATGAGTAGTTTTGTTCCCTCTAACTAAAAAATTTAATTGACTCATCTGAGGATATAATAATTAATATTGAATTATTACATCGTAGATAATAATTTTTTCCATTGTATTTACCTTTATATAAAATACCATATTGAAATGTATTTCACTATTCAACTATTTAATTAACTATTTACAGAACATTTTAAAACATAACACCTCTATAATTTCAAATTGATTATTAAAAAAATAAAACCATTAACTTAAAATTTATATCAAAATTACATTATTTTATTATTTAAATATATTATAAAAATTAATATTTTCTTATATAATGTAAAACATGTATCGTTAATAATGTATAATTATACGTATATTATATTACATTGATTGAGTAATTAAAATAGTAAATTTGACTATCATATTGAATTATTTATATTATTGTAAAATCTATTTTGATATTCAATTGATCCCTTAAGCAAATGGAAGTTTTTCAGTTTCAACGGACAAATTAAGATTCACTTGGTCAAACTATCATATCCATAATCATTTTTACAGTAGCAATATCTTTCACATAAGATGACCATATTATCATTTCTCATCCTATAAATAACAATTATTTCCCTCATTAGTCCATAAATTATTTTTTCCACACGGTTCTATTCAACATTTTTTAAATGAAAATAATATTTTTATTGTTTTTTTTCTCTATTTACATTGATGTTCTTAGGTTTCCTAACTCTTGGAGACAGTGAAGTTATGTATCTATAAATTTTAATATTTTTTATTTTTTTATTATTCCAATATATGTCTTTAACAAAATATATTGTACTTATCTGTCGTATACAACGCTTATTGATGATAAGTAAGATAATGATAGTTACCTTATGTGTTTCATTACATTTATTTATGATATTCATTAATAGATAAATTAATACATTTCAAAAAAAATAAAATATTAAATAAGGGAATGAATTACAAAATATTTATAAGTTCTAGGATTATATCTCTATAAAATAGAAAACAATTGCATTTAAAAGTAAATATAAATCAAATTGAATGAATGTTTTTAACATATTTGTTAAAAATATAGGATGTTTTGTGTAAGAGAAACAATGTTCTAGAAATATTCTCTTACCATTATTTGTCTAATTACTGTTCAAATAAAAAAATAAATGGTCGTGGAGTATCCTTATTAAAAATTGATGCCCAATATTTTTCCTTCAAACATTCCTAGATATCATTTCTATTCAATTATATAATTGTTTTTATATTTTTATAATCAAGTGAGATTTTAATGGAAATAATTGCATTCCTCAACATCAAAATAAATCACAAAATATTATAAGTGACGTAATACAATAGTATTTGTAATAATTTTATAAAATTCACACTATATTTGTAATGATTACTGATATAAATATAAAATTTAATTTTATATCTTGTTTTATCCCTAATTATTTCCTTTTTTTAAATCCATTTCTCATAAATATATTACAAAAAATCATTATCTATACTCATGTTTCATTTCTAGATAATCTATGAAAAACTAGAACAACTGCGTCCCAGAAAATAATTCATTCTTAAAAATAAACCAGTTTTGAAACAAATGTAATATAATGAAATTCATTGAATGATTTTATACATACTTTATATTTAGAAAATTTATACCTTTAAAAGAAGATTTATCTCAAATAAAAAATTCATATAAGATTTTCACAAACGTATAATTTATCCAACTATCTTAAAAAATCCATATTCGTCATAAAAGGATTAGTGATTTCTTTTGAGGAGTATATTTTATGTAGCAACCATAATGTTCTCTAATTATATCAATGTTTCTATGAAAAAATATGAACTAAATTTGTGTAAGAATTTTTAAATATCTTTCATAATGCCTCAAAACTCAAGTAAAAAAATTTGATTTCTATAAGGTCACAAGCATTCCACCTAGATCTCTATATTACAAAAACCAATCGCAATGAAATAAAATAAAATCAATACAATTATTTTCAATTAATATCATTAAAATGGTAACATTTCATATATATATATATATATTATTTTTTAATAAGTACATTACATTCATTTAGAGAAAACAAATGTTTTATAATAATGATATAAAATAAAATTTTAAATTTTAAATGAAAAAATAAATTCGAATAAATCCATTGTAATCAATTCCTCCATAAAAATCATAAATCGTAATATACAAATCACCATGGAAATATTATTAAACATTATCTTTTGATAAAACATGACCAATCAGGCTTATATATCACATGAAATACTTACATGGGGGTTGAGTATAAACCTTATTGGATATCCCTCAATGACTTGGATAAATGATATTACATGATTTATTACCCTGAATGTAATTATAATCTACAAATAAAACAAATATATATATATATAACCAACTGATTCCGTATATGAAAATAATTTCAAATCGATGATTTTAAATTTAGGTAAAACATTATTCATCAAAAACATCATTTAAAAAAAATAAATTATTAAAAATTACATTTTTATAAAATAATTTTCGTAAAATGTTTTTATTTTTAATATTATTTTACTAAAACCATTTTTGTTTTGAAATACACTATATAACTCATTATTTTTCAAAAGAAAATCAGAGAATCGACTTCCCTTATTGTGACAAAATAAATATTACCTTTCTATAAAATACAGTAATTTTGTAGAAAAATTTCCAATTAAAAAATTCTAATAATTTCTATCAATCCTATACATCACTCTAATGTGAAACCAAGCCATGACCCAATTACTCATACAACCACAAAAAATCATTATTACCATTATTAGGGTTAATTTTCAATTTTTTTCCCTAGCCATCCAAAAAAACTATTAATTTAATACACTCTCAGTAAATATTTATTTTACTTTTATGTAAACATAGAGGTTCTAAAATATTTATCAGAAAAATATATTTTGAAACATTAAAAGACATCAGTCATGAAATATAACTAATTACATTTAGATAAGTTATCAATAGAAAACCCATTTATAATTGATTTTTCATACTTATCATTCTATAAAAAAATAGAGAAAGAAAAATGGAGTCCCGTAAATATGATATATTGAAATAATATGACCACATTGTAGAGACCCGAAGCTTATCGTACATGGACATTACATTACTTTTGCGGAATACTTAGTACATAACAAAAACACACACACAAGGATCGTAATAGTTTAGTGTCTTTGGAAACTCGGAACGTAATCTTCTAAACGTGGTGAAAGATCTTCAACATCTCCAATAAAGATTTTTTTTACCTAAAACCTTTCTTTATATCCTGGGGAAAAGAAAACATAAAAGGGTGAGCTCAAATGCTCAGTAAGGGTAAACAAAAGAAATATCAATCACATCATATACATAAGAGCATAGCTTTTGGAAATCTTAACCTGCAAAAGAGTTCATAATATCATAACGTGGGATAAATCATAGAAGTGAAAATGAAATCATAACTTAAAACATTACCCATTGTGGCATACACACATAATCATAGATAATCATTTCTTGTTAGTCAAGACTCATTGCCAAGACTATCTTAGTGGACAAAGTCCCTTTCTGAATCGAGTAATCCTCGTTTCAGTCCTGTTTCACTGAACCGGTATAACCTACCATTCCAGCCATGTCTATCTCATGAGATATGAAATCTTTACCCAATGCATTGGAGGGAGATATAGGTCCCACCCATCTCTTAATGATACCATTCTTATGTGTGCCACAAAATCATAAATCATACATCATTTCATAACCCATGTAATAAAAATGGGATTCTTAAACAACATGACATCATAAAACCATTCATATAAGATAAAGGAATTTATAAACATAATTCCATCACAACATAGTCAAATCAATGTAAAAATATGGATAGAAACAGAACCCTTTATTATCTTAGATGGAAAATACTTTTGATAAAACACTTGAAATGAATTCTTGAGGAAAATATCCTTTCTTCTTTAAAATCAATTTCTTTTCACAAAACATCATGCAATTTTAAAAGAAAGATATTTTATTGAAAATAGTCATGAAATCTTTTAGAGGAAGCTTCATGAAAATAAGGCTTTATAAAACAGTATAAATCCGTTCGTGCCGTATAAGTTAAAAAAACATTCTTCGTACTTTTGTCGGAAAAGTCAAAAAAGTACCTCGTACGGAAAAAAACGACAAAAGATTCCTTTCATATTCTTTACTAAAAACTCACCTAAGGGTAAAATTGGATTTAAACTATTGCAAGTGGATGGAAAAAATATTACATATTGAGGGAACATGGATGTGGATGATAAAATACACCCCAGTAAATACTTACGAATAAACAATCTCGGATAAAAATGAGATTGTGATATTTCCCTTACCTTAGGTCCCACTTGCTTTGTAAGTGTCCGAACCTCCTGTATATTTATTTAAATCATGTTATTGACTTATTACAGAATCATATTCATTGTTATGATATCATATATGGTTCACTTATGACATTATATTACCCGTTCTTTTGTAAATTCCATGTTAAAGAAGCGTTTTGGGTGAAATCGTTTCATTTATCGTAGGTGTTTTGACTTGTTGTTCTTGACATCATTATTACTTATATCATGATTTACTTACTTCCAGAATATAAAATATGATTTATATATCATATATATTCAGTATATATATATATATAATAGGTAGATAAATAAAATGAAAAACACCGTTCATGGAGACGGTAGTCCGTACGTACGCATGAACGCTGTTTTCCTTTCCTTATTGTCTTGAAATGGAAGTAAGTAGATGACATACATATGTATATATATACATAAATCCAGTAGCTTTATAATGTCATATATTTCATTATTATTTCTTATATATACATTATAATCATTCTTAAATGGTTAACATGGAGAATGAATCTCATCGCATCGTGGAGACGGTATTCCATACGTACGCACGAGCGATGATATCATTTCTATAAATATTGAATTGAATTTGAGTGTATTATACGATATATCAGAATCAATATGATGTTGTAATAACTATGTATAGTTATTCTTTACACCATTATACCCATCCATGTAAGGTGGTGGTGGAAAATAGATTACACCACGGCGTGGAGACGGTATTCCGTACGTACGCACGCGCGGTGATTTCTTTTTCCGTAGGATGGATAGATGGTGAAATAGGGTTGTTTCATACTTATAATAAGATATCAGTATATGAGTGATACTGATGTTATTACTTCATAATGAAACAACCTAATAAGAAGAAGTGGAAGAAGAAATAAAGATGAAAGAATTGGTAACGGTAATTACCTCTTCTTTGAAGTGCCTCTTTGAGACCTCCTCTTAGGGCACTAGAATTGGTCTTTGAGGAAGACCAGAACCTCTAGGATGTTTCTAGGGAAGTGGAGAAGAGATTTTGGCAGGGGTTGGCCGAGCTTGAGTTCTCAAATTGGTGTGAGGAGGAGGGGGAGGAGGTGTCCTTTTATAGGGGAGGAGAGGGGCACCTTAGGAATATCTCAAAATATTATTTTATATTAAAGTCAAAATCGGTTTATAATGGTTCCAAAGGGTCTTATTTCGAATCTAAAGTGGGGATGGGTCGAAATACTATCAACCAATAGAATTTAGACAAGTTTAGGATATTATTTTAACCTTATCAATTAGATTTAACTCTAAGTTAAATAATTTAACTTTTACCATGTCTTTTTGTTTTCTTTCACTATATGGTTAATACACTTACTATAACATGCCAAACGAACCCCAAATTGTTTATTATTAATATATATATCCTTATCTAAGTCATTTGGCCGAACCTTAGATTTTTAGGAATACAATAACAATTAATAATATAATATTTGATTTAAAAACTATTTTGTGTCAATTTTGACACTATTTGATATATGATTTTTGTGAAAGTCATAATAGAATTAAATGTTCGAACAAAGTTGATTAAATCATCATTAATATATCATAGTAACCTAGAAAATTAGTGGAATTCATAAAAAATCTCAAATTACATTTATTTTGGTGTTTATAACATCAATTATGTCAATATTTCATTAATAAGATAATTACTGCATCATCGTTGTGTCATAAATAAATTAAATTATTTGATGTCTAAAAATTACAAATAAACTACCATCATGTAGGAAATCTTTTTATCTTTCTAATGAATATTTACAATCTAATTTATCTTATGTATAACCCCATATTAAAAATGCTTTACTTATTAAACTTTGATTTTAACTATTTTAACCTTTCTTTAAATAAATTAATAATAAATGTCCTAATCTAATCCAAGTGGGCCTAAATGGTCATATTTTATTCCTAAGTTTGTTTTTGGTCGAATTACACTTGTCCAATAGAATTAGGACATGTGTTAGGGTAATATTAATATCATATTTACCCTTAGTTACCCTATTTACTATTAACCGCGGTAAAAAAAAGTAAAAAGTTACTATTCACCAAAAAATTATTTCCATCTCATTGAACCACATTTTAGTCCTTGATATTAACCGTGTCTCTCGGATTTTCGAAATTCCATTCACAGAAGCGGCAAAATTAAGTTTTGTGAAAAATTCAGTTTTTTTTAACTACCACTTAGTAGTTTCACTATTCATCAAAAATTGATGTTTTTCAGAACAATGCCAAAATTTCATCCTAAGCTATATTTCATATTCCGATTTCAAAAATGAAATCTATTTTACCAAATTCATAACATAGAAGTTGCATTAATTAATTTTATAATTAAATCCCGCTGTTAAAATAAATAGCGTGTTTTTAGGAAACAATATATATCAAAAGATTGACACTTGATTATGTCTGGTTTAAATGTAAAATTACAACCAATGACCAACATTGTATTAAATTGTAAAAATATATTCTAAATATACTTTAAAACCACTCAATTAATAATTTATCACTATTAATTATTTCGATTAAAAAAGTTGTTTTTAATTATAATTTAGTAATTTTCACTATTCATCAGAATATGAAAGTTATCCGAAAAGTACCAAAATTTCACCTTAGGCTAAATTCGATACTCCGAATCCAAGAATGAAGTTCATTTTGAAAAATAAGATTAACAGAATTTTAAAAAGTGGTTATTACTATTCATAACGGCTAGTTTTAATAATATTTTAATAGCACATCGTTGTTTAGTGAAACTCGGTATTGCGTATTACACACGCTATCGAGGAAGGTCGTGATTGCGTGTAATGCAAGGCAAGACAAGGATGCGTGTTGTGCAAGCTCCTTTTGGTGTAGCGTACAACACAAGACATTAATAAAATTAAAAAGAATATTTTTTTATAAAATCTTGGGCTGTTACATTCTACCTCCCTTAAAATGAATTTCGCCCTCGAAATTCGTCGGGGTTATAAATGGTTTACTATTCGAAAGTTTCTTTAATAGAAACCCACATCGTAAAAAGGAATATCAAAACCAATCTTTAAAAACAAAAGTATGAAACGTAACGGTTACCCAAATAAACTAATCATTGGGTTTCCACATAGGTGAAAATGTGGATATGGAAGAGAAATCTAACCATCATGTTCTGATGGAGAGTGGTAAAGAACATGGCTATGGAAAAGCCAGTAATCACAAATCCATAGATTTGTGATGATATAAGGTACCATCTGATTCATCAGGTATAAGATCACTAGGACAACATTTTTGGTTTTCAAGATCATTTCCCTTAAAGTTGAAAATTTGAATTAGAATAAATACTTACTTTATTTTGGTACAATCTCACTGTTGTTCGTGCCTTGAACAATTTCCACTTCATCTCTTAAATAAATGAAGTTGAATTTGTTATTCATGAAGTGTTAGAAGATCATGTGATAGAATGATGGGTCATTCCATCTGTCTCAAACAAAAGGTTAGCAAAAATTATATGCACAAATCGATCTATAGTGAGATTAATCATATATGGTTCCTAAAATGGACTTATACTTCATATATCATACTGCTTAATATAATAAAACTAGTTTCTACTAAACAGGGACTTCCTGTAGGCCAGTGGTAGGCGATAAAGGCCAGTCGCACTTCGGTTGTGGGTTCGATTCCTACAGCCTTGTCTGAAGCGATGGGCTGTCGCCCGTCCTGCAGGTTGTCCTTTTTCCAAAACTATATTACTATAACATCCCATCAATAATATCGAAAAAAATTTTTATCCTTAAACAATACTAACTTATGTCCAACATAATCCATTCCAATCTTTAGGCTTATCCATAATACTGCAGTCCATTCTCATAACATAGAGATTTAATACTATCGTTGATCCCCATATATCATAAGATATATCTTGTTGGTCACATTCCAAACATTCAAAGGCCTTAATCTTGTACTCTCTTGAATACCCATTGAACCTTAGTGAAAACATGAATGCAGTTAAAAGTTAACACTTTTCACATACCGAAATCCTCAAAATTCTATATACTCAAACCATGATATCACTTAGTCCTTATATCAATCATGAGCTCATGAATACTATCAAACATTTAATTTTCCCCTTATCCCTTCATTATGCGCATATCATCTACATTCCAAAAATATCTGAATAACCTTTCATGGATACTGGTAACATTAATCATACACTTTCAAAACACAAGGAAAGACAACAGTGTAACAATCCATAGATGTCTCTTTATTCCAAAATTACACATGATAAACATGTAATCATTCCACTACATTCTCAAACCATTGACCGAGCTTCAAAAATTCTTTCATCTCACATATCATTTGTAGTCTCTTCATCATCATCCACATAAATACTACCCATATAACCATACTGATTCTCTTCATGAGTCTTTCCCTTAGGGCATTTGTTTGCATAATGCCCATACATTCCACATTTAAAACACTTAACCATTTTTGATGTCGTAGCAATACCATTATCCTCATCCATGGTGTTAACCGACCCTTTTCCTTTGCACTTACTTGCTTTGTGTCCTTCTTTTCCACACCCAAAGCATCTTCCAGTTCCCTTGAAACATTCTCCTTGATGCCTCTTCCCACATGATTTACATAGGGGAAATTGAACTTTCTTTCCTCTATGATCATCATGGAACTCCATCTTTCTCTTATTAGTCGAGTCAGGAAACTTACCAAATTGTACTTTATTGATCATATTGTGAGATTGCTGATTCGGCATAATAATGACGTTTGGACATCCAAATCCCATTTCATTTGGTTGCTCATGAAGAATATCATTCCATTGTCCATCATATCCTCCATTATTGTGAATCATCTTGTTTTCAGCCATTTTCTAAAACCCAAACAGAATAGTGTTAGATGCAAAAATCATAATAAAGGGGAGTAACTTAAATATCTATCATCTTTGGTTTAATCTTATATCGTTACCATAGTTCTAGGACTATATCCTATACGTATACTTATCCTTAGGGGCATCCCTAGACATACCTTAGAAATATCTCTAGGGATCTCACTAACGTTTTCGCATCCTAGTTTCCAAAGGTTGACTAAACCTTTCCTCTGATACCCACTGTAGAGACCCGAAGCTTATCGTACATGGACATTACATTACTTTTGCGGAATACTTAGTACATAATAAAAACACACACACAAGGATCGTAATAGTTTAGTGTCTTTGGAAACTCGGAACGTAATCTTCTAAACGTGGTGAAAGATCTTCAACATCTCCCATAAAGATCTTTTTTTTTACCTAAAACCTTTCTTTATATCCTGGGGAAAAGAAAACATAAAAGGGTGAGCTCAAATGCTCAGTAAGGGTAAACAAAAGAAATATCAATCACATCATATACATAAGAGCATAGCTTTTGGAAATCTTAACCTGCAAAAGAGTTCATAATATCATAACGTGGGATAAATCATAGAAGTGAAAATGAAATCATAACTTAAAACATTACCCATTGTGGCATACACACATAATCATAGAGAATCATTTCTTGTTAGTCAAGACTCATTGCCAAGACTATCTTAGTGGACAAAGTCCCTTTCTGAATCGAGTAATCCTCGTTTCAGTCCTGTTTCACTGAACCGGTATAACCTACCATTCCAGCCATGTCTATCTCATGAGATATGAAATCTTTACCCAATGCATTGGAGGGAGATATAGGTCCCACCCATCTCTTAATGATACCATTCTTATGTGTGCCACAAAATCATAAATCATACATCATTTCATAACCCATGTAATAAAAATGGGATTCTTAAACAACATGACATCATAAAACCATTCATATAAGATAAAGGAATTTATAAACATAATTCCATCACAACATAGTCAAATCAATGTAAAAATATGGATAGAAACAGAACCCTTTATTATCTTAGATGGAAAATACTTTTGATAAAACACTTGAAATGAATTCTTGAGGAAAATATCCTTTCTTCTTTAAAATCAATTTCTTTTCTCAAAACATCATGCAATTTTAAAAGAAAGATATTTTATTGAAAATAGTCATGAAATCTTTTAGAGGAAGCTTCATGAAAATAAGGCTTTATAAAACATTATAAATCCGTTCGTGCCGTATAAGTTAAAAAAAACATTCTTCGTACTTTTGTCGGAAAAGTCAAAAAAGTACCTCGTACGGAAAAAAACGACAAAAGATTCCTTTCATATTCTTTACTAAAAACTCACCTAAGGGTAAAATTGGATTTAAACTATTGCAAGTGGATGGAAACAATATTACATATTGAGGGAACATGGATGTGGATGATAAAATACACCCCAGTAAATACTTACGAATAAACAATCTCGGATAAAAATGAGATTGTGATATTTCCCTTACCTTAGGTCCCACTTGCTTTGTAAGTGTCCGAACCTCCTGTATATTGATTTAAATCATGTTATTGACTTATTACAGAATCATATTCATTGTTATGATATCATATATGGTTCACTTATGACATTATATTACCCGTTCTTTTGTAAATTCCATGTTAAAGAAGCGTTTTGGGTGAAATCGTTTCATTTATCGTAGGTGCTTTGACTTGTTGTTCTTGACATCATTATTACTTATATCATGATTTACTTACTTCCAGAATATAAATTATGATTTATATATCATATATATTCAGTATATATATATAATAGGTAGATAAATAAAATGAAAAACACCGTTCATGGAGACGGTAGTCCGTACGTACGCATGAACGCTGTTTTCCTTTCCTTATTGTCTTGAAATGGAAGTAAGTAGATGACATACATATGTATATATATACATAAATCCAGTAGCTTTATAATGTCATATATTTCATTATTATTTCTTATATATACATTATAATCATTCTTAAATGGTTAACATGGAGAATGAATCTCATCGCGTCGTGGAGACGGTATTCCGTACGTACGCACGAGCGATGATATCATTTCTATAAATATTGAATTGAATTTGAGTGTATTATACGATATATCAGAATCAATATGATGTTGTAATAACTATGTATAGTTATTCTTTACACCATTATACCCATCCATGTAAGGTGGTGGTGGAAAATAGATTACACCACGGCGTGGAGACGGTATTCCGTACGTACGCACGCGCGGTGATTTCTTTTTCCATAGGATGGATAGATGGTGAAATAGGGTTGTTTCATACTTATAATTACATATCAGTATATGAGTGATACTGATGTTATTACTTCATAATGAAACAACCTAAGAAGAAGAAGTGGAAGAAGAAATAAAGATGAAAGAATTGGTAACGGTAATTACCTCTTCTTTGAAGTGCCTCTTTGTGACCTCCTCTTAGGGCACTAGAATTGGTCTTTGAGGAAGACTAGAACCTCTAGGATGTTTCTAGGGAAGTGGAGAAGAGAGTTTGGCAGGGGTTGGCCGAGCTTGAGTTCTCAAATTGGTGTGAGGAGGAGGGGGAGGAGGTGTCCTTTTATAGGGGAGGAGAGGGGCACCTTAGGAATATCTCAAAATATTATTTTATATTAAAGTCAAAATCGGTTTATAATGGTTCCAAAGGGTCTTATTTCGAAGATAAAGTGGGGATGGGTCGAAATACTATCAACAAATAGAATTTAGACAAGTTTAGGATATTATTTTAACCTTATCAATTAGATTTAACTCTAAGTTAAATAATTTAACTTTTACCATGTCTTTTTGTTTTCTTTCACTATATGGTTAATACACTTACAATAACATGCCAAACGAACCCCAAATTGTTTATTATTAATATATATATCCTTATCTAAGTCATTTGGCCGAACATTAGATTTTTAGAAATACAATAACAATTAATAATATAATATTTGATTTAAAAACTATTTTGTGTCAATTTTGACACTATTTGATATATGATTTTTGTGAAAGTCATAACAGAATTAAATGTTCGAAAAAAGTTGATTAAATCAACATTAATATATCATAGTAACCTATAAAATTAGTGGAATTTATAAAAAATCTCAAATTACATTTATTTTGGTGTTTATAACATCAATTATGTCAATATTTCATTAATAAGATAATTACTGCATCATCGTTGTGTCATAAATAAATTAAATTATTTGATGTCTAAAAATTACAAATAAAATACCATCATGTAGGAAATCTTTTTATCTTTCTAATGAATATTTACAATCGAATTTATCTTATGTATAACCCCATATTAAAAATTCTTTACTTATTAAACTTTGATTTTAACTATTTTAACCTTTCTTTAAATAAATTAATAATAAATGTCCTAATCTAATCCAAGTGGGCCTAAATGGTCATATTTTATTCCTAAGTTTGTTTTTGGTCGAATTACACTTGTCCAATAGAATTAGGACATGTGTTAGGGTAATAGTAATATCATATTTACCCTTAGTTACCCTATTTACTATTAACCGCGGTAAAAAAAAGTAAAAAGTTACTATTCACCAAAAAATTATTTTCATCTCATTGAACCACATTTTAGTCCTTGATATTAACCGTGTCTCTCGGATTTTCGAAATTCCATTCACAGAAGCGGCAAAATTAAGTTTTATGAAAAATTCAGTTTTTTTTAACTACCACTTAGTAGTTTCACTATTCATCAAAAATTGATGTTTTTCAGAACAATGCCAAAATTTCATCCTAAGCTATATTTCATATTCCGATTTCAAAAATGAAATCTATTTTACCAAATTCATAACATAGAAGTTGCATTAATTAATTTTATAATTAAATCCCGCTGTTAAAATAAATAGCGTGTTTTTAGGAAACAATATATATCAAAAGATTGACACTTGATTATGTCTGGTTTAAATGTGAAATTACAACCAATGACCAACATTGTATTAAATTGTAAAAATATATTCTAAATATACTTTAAAACCACTCAATTAATAATTTATCACTATTAATTATTTCGATTAAAAAAGTTGTTTTTAATTATAATTTAGTAATTTTCTCTATTCATCAGAATATGAAAGTTATCCGAAAAGTACCAAAATTTCACCTTAGGCTAAATTCGATACTCCGAATCCAAGAATGAAGTTCATTTTGAAAAATAAGATTAACAGAATTTTAAAAAGTGGTTATTACTATTCATAACGGCTAGTTTTAATAATATTTTAATAGCACATCGTTGTTTAGTGAAACTCGGTATTGCGTATTACACACGCTATCGAGGAAGGTCGTGATTGCGTGTAATGCAAGGCAAGACAAGGATGCGTGTTGTGCAAGCTCCTTTTGGTGTAGCGTACAACACAAGACATTAATAAAATTAAAAAGAATATTTTTTTATAAAATCTTGGGCTGTTACACACATAATAAATAAAAAATTTATGAATAGATTATCTAACCATATTAAAAGTATAAAAGACACTAAAAAATGAATGATATCATGAAATATTGTCCAAAACTCAGTTTCAATATTCTTTTATGATGAAAAATTGAGAGTTTTAATTAAAATTCTCCATAAATGAGAATTCATAATCCAATGAACATAATCCTACATTATTATAATGTAGTTATATTATATGTACATTATATATAGCCACGTGGAGACATGGACGACCTCATGAAACCATTTATTAATGAATTAATAGATTATATAGAGTACGGTAAAACCGATGTTAATTACAATATTCCTTGGGTAATATAATGATTTATAAATATAAAGTGATGAAAATTCATTGGATAATTAACTAGATGGTTTTATAACCCATGTTCTATAGGCTAGAAAAACATTAAAAATATAGTAAAACTATATTTAATTCTTCAAAAAGAGGATATAAAATAACGGAGTTCTTTGATCCTTTTATGTACCTAATTTCATTTAATAATTAAATTTAAATTTCAAGAATAATGATTAACATATTTCATTGAATCCAATCGATATTTGACATCCAATCATGTTTTGCATATCGTTTCATCCAAATTCCACCACCACCCATTGAAAAAAGATATGGTTAAAGATAAAGGGGATCATATGTTAACAAGAACTTCACTATATATATACAAATCCATCCAAATGAACTATAAATTCCACATGTAATATATTTTCTAATTTACTTCTAATCTCAGTTTAAATCAAGTAATTTTCCCATATCATTATAATTTTGTTATTATTTATATTAATTTTTCGAAATTAATTACCATTTATATTTTCATTTTAACCATTGGTTTATTATTTTTTTAATTTAATTTCTCTTTTAATAGTATATAGAAAAAACAACAATAATTACATTGTGAACACATTAAAATACAATTATAAAACCTTATCTCATAATACCTAATTAAAACATTATTAATGATCAGAAATTAAATATAATTCCTGAAACATAAAACCATAAATTAAATTTTTAACAAATTTTTTCCTAAAATAAAATTAATTATATAATTTATTCAATCCCATACTAAAAAAATATTTCCAAAAACGTTAACTATTTCAGTCCAAAAATAATTAAACCAATTTGTTCCCCTAAATTAATCCTCAATGTTTTTTTGATATATAAATGAATAGAAATTTTTTCATGAACCAATTTGTGGTATCCTATCACTAAATATATCATGGCTCAATGAAAACCCATATTTTTTGTCACCACAGGATTAAAAATAGTTTTTGTGCCTCATAATTACACATTTCAGGAATGCTTTCTCTTATATCAAGTAAGAGAAATTAACAAGCACAAAATGTACAATGAAAATAGAAACCAATAAATGTTCACATGAAGGACAATAAGATGAGTATAGGAAATGAAAAACTAATAAAATAGATTCCAAAAACTAGATATAAATGAAATTTGAGATGATAATAAATCCCCTTGAAATAAGAGCATTCCATCTTCGTCCATAATAAATTCTCCACAAATAAGTGAAAGACTGAACATCTAAAAATGTTATACCATAATCAATTCTTATATTATATACGAACGATTGAAAAAAATATCATTGTACACCTATGTGGTATTTTTATTACATCTACAAACAAAACCTTATATTCTCCAACAATGTACTCTTTGTGGAACCCATATAAATCAACCGATAAACTTATATTATTAATTTAATGATATGAAAGTACAATTTTAATTTTATGAAAGAATATAGAATTGGGTAAATTATAGAAAACATTATTTAGAAGTTGTATCCAAAAAAGTAAAGATCATATCAATTATATATTCTCACGCATTGAAAAATTCATAGTCTATAGTTATATAAGTCAAGAAATCCTAGGATCCTCATACTCATCTACACCCTTATGAAACACACACCAATTACAAGTATGATATAGGCTAGTGTTTCATCAAAATGTAATAGTACACCCCCATTAGAAGAAGAAAACTTTAATAGTAGAGAGATCAGAGAAACACTAGTTATAGTGGAACTATAACAATTGAGGTAAATAATATTCGGATTGAAATAGTTAAATCAATACCTAGAATAGTACTTTTTTCGAGGTTCCAACCTATTTACACAAGGATCCAATGAGACTTAACTATAATAAAAAAGTTACAATTATATTATAGTTCTCAAATAAACCATAGAACCAACTCCAACATAGTGAATTTTAATTTCAGTTTGAAGTTTTGTATCATACAATACAAATACCAATAAAATTAAAATGAGTTTATAAAAAAATGAAACATTACTGTCAATTTATTCTAACATTTTTTATAATCCATGGTTATTTTTTTGAGGAATAAAAGTTATTACATTTCATGGAAAGAAAATATGAGAAATATATTAATTCCAATTAGGTAATTACTAAGAAAACCCCTTCTCAAATTAATTTTGGAAAATAATTTAAACCAAAAATTGTAATCCCAATTTTCCACAGAGGCTATAAAAATGAATTAGTTATAGTATATATATCTTCAAAAATACCAATAAAATTATGGATTAATATATATGTTAAGCACATTGGTTCACATAGCTCAGCGAGAGGAACAAAAAATTCCAATGGAAACTACCTACTAAATACCACTTTCAGATACATAAGGCATCATCCATAACAGATTAGAAACATAAAATCATAACAAAGTTGAAATCTACATAAGAAATAGATGTAAAAATAATCACTATTGAGACATGAGATGAAATCAGAACATCCAACTTGGGTGGTAGAAATTGAAATAGTTCCTATATCACTCAAGAAAATAATACCTGTGATTTCATGTTGTTTTACCCGAATCAGAATAAAACCCAAAATACAATAACCTGAGAGATGGGAATAAAATGGGAAGGAGAAGGGAAGAGTATGCTGATAAGTTATATTAAGGTAAGGGAAGAATATGAGAGAAAATACAGATAATGTAAGACGTTGGGAATTATTAATATTGAATGCCCCATGTGGTGGAGGATAGTTCCTCCTTTATCCATATGTGTGTCACTGAAATGACATGGGGTGGGGGGATTATATAATGTTTGTCTCTTAATTTAGGTAATAATAATAATAATCATAATGATAATTTAATAATATCAGGATAAAATTATATAAATAAATTTTGTTACATAAGGTCACCCATTTTTTTTAAATAACTAATAAAAATATCATGTAAACCCATTCAATTCTAATAAAAACACAACCCGTTATATTAATTTACATGTTTAAATTAAAAAAGTCACGCTTTATTAAAAACACAACTATTTTAGCAATAATTTAATTTCATATTTAAAATACTTTCAATTATTTTATATTAATATTAAAATAACCAAAATTCAATCTAATAATTATATAATTATTTTTTTTTATTTTATTGGGAAGTGAGGACATAGAAACCAATTTTTTGGCCAATTATTAAGGTCACTTGGTTTTTAAACAAAATTAAACAAACTGTGATCTAATTTTATAAAACCAATGTTATAACCCTTTAAATATAACAAAATTAAGATTTGGAATTTATCAAAACCATTATAAGACCATGTTATTTCTACTTAGAATGTATTTTACCATATATAATATTATTTTTTATACATAATCCTAATTGTGTGATGACCATGTTGTAACACATAAATAGGATTTATAATAGGTAAGATATGTTTATATGGTTTAAAAAAACCATGGCCTTATTATGCACTAACTATATTGCTTATAAATATTCCATATTTTTCAAAAATTAAAATATTTAGACAAGAAAATACTTATCAAAATAGTAAACTATAAATTAAATAATCTATATATTTTACAAATTATATAACAAAAAAGATAATACCTCATAATTAAAATAATAATAATAAGATTTTATGCAATACAATGTTTAATAAATAATCCAATTCCACTATCCAAAACATGTAAACACGGTTATTATATTAGATATTAAAGCCCTTTTACTAGAATATTATATTTAAACTCAATTTTATCTGTCTCAATTTGTTTCTCACAAAATATCTCTATATATATTTCATAGGGTTCTATTATATTTTACTGTTTTATTTACCAATATTTTTTGGTCACAAATATTTCTAGTCACAATATAATTTGAATCTGATATATAAATATCAATTCTTAGATGAGTATTTTTTATCCATCTAATTCAACATTCTAAAAAACCTAATGGTTTTCTTCCATTACATATCTAAACAAATATTGATTATTATATTACATCAAATCATTCACAGTTATGATTTCATGTGTTAACCCAATATCAATTATACATTTTTCATATCTTATTATTCTCTTCACATCATTGTGTTACTCAATTAAATGATCACTCTAAATATGTTTATCAAAACCTGGGGTATAAACTATAATTTTCTAGGATTTAATTAACTAAAAAAATCATCCAATAATACTTTAGTAGTGCACTTCATGATATGATGTTTTATATTTGGAATTTTATATATTCATTTTAATTTTTTGTGTGATTATTTTTGTAAAGAAAATATTTAAATTTTTTTTATATCTCTTTATATTATTTATATTTAGATGTAAATGTGTTGACTACTATGATTAACATTTAGTAAAATGTAATTGGTGATCTCCATAATAACCCACATGTCAAAATTTTATGCCATTTAATTTTAAAAACTACTCAAGTTTTTCAAGTTTTCATTCACTAAAAATGATATCGATAATAAATATTTGTATCATATAATTATAATACACTCTGATCTTCATGTACTAAATACATTCAATGCCTTATAATTTGACTATTATATTCTTTAATTATGAATTTTTTGCAGTACATACAATGTTCATGATTGTAGACCCAAACTATAAAGTGCCTTTCAAATGATGATCCCTTATTAAATCATTTTCATATTGAATATTATGTGGTTGTACAATATAAAATTACACATTTCAAATTATTCACCCTTCCTCTACAATTCCCATATAATGTTCTAGCTTGTTTCATCAGTAGAATACAATCAACCTTCTTTTCCTGTTGGATTTCGGTTGGGTAGCATGGCTTCATGAAAGGAATGTTAATTAAAGGGGCCATTACCTTGGATATGGAAGGAAGCAGTGATCTTAATATCAATATCCATGGTAAAAAGATGTCTATAATTTTGTACATGGATAACTTATATGATATAATCATGGGTTTCTTCGTCATCATGGTCTTGATAGGATTGGGTCTCTCTCTATGGTCCTTTGACTTAATTTTCAAGAGTATAATATCCTCTTCGCATGCTTATAACTTTATGGTAAAATATTATGGAATATTAAATACTATTTTTGGTTGGGAAAAGGAGATCCCAAATCATTGATCATCTTCATTATCCCCGAATAATGTTTAAGTTGCCTCATCAATAAGAATATTTAGAGGGCTAACATAATTCCTTATCCAATTGATATTATCATGTTCATGAATGCTAGAATGATATATATTTTTTGTAACTAATAAGGTCATTGAGGAATGTTTTCATTTTAGTGGAAAATTCATCAACCGAGCCAAAATAACTATGACATATCAAACATATAAACAAATATGAGGATTGGTCTCATGGATAACATACTCTATTTGAATTGATGGATAATACCCCTATAATACTTGGTAACTCCAATAACATTAAGCTGGTTGTGCATAGAAAATTTTTAACATATTGTTTCTAGGATAACAGATCATTTGTTGAATTGGAAAAATCTTTTCCAGTCTTTTTGAGGAAGGATAGACTTGGTTTATAGTGCTCTTACATCCATCCAAATCCATGATATCTAAGTCATAAAGGTACCTAATGGAGTGATATAGAACATTGAAAACATCCTAACCTCCTTTATATGGAATCCAAATTTGGAGGGGAAGTAGAAATGGGCCTATTAGGAAACTAATTCCCGACCCATCCCTAAGGGTGTTATTAATATGGGATGATTGTTGGTAACATTGAAACACATTCACACAAAGTTATCATGGGAGTTTAATGAAGAGTCGGATCTTTGGTGTTGATATATGAAGATTAAATTTTGAAGGAACCTTTAAATGACATGTTCGATCTACTCATCCTTATGTCCTATGATTCATTCCCACCTTGTGTCCATTCAATCGCAAAATAGATTGATCATCAAATGAGGGGACATTTCATTCTGTAACCACATATTTTATGCACCAAATTCAGTTTCTCTGGATATCCCATTATAGAAATCTACATTATGTAGGAAACCATGCATCAGTATATCATCAAATCCATCATGGATGAACCACAATATGAGATTTTTGAACATATTGATATTTCCAATGAATTGGACAAGTGTGTCTTCACTGCATTTAATTCATGTTCTTTTTATATTATGGACTATAGTAAGAGGATTCCTGACATCAACCATGGTAAATATTTTTTGAAATACAATGGTGAAAAGGGATTCCTAATAAGTATAACTTCATTATGTGTAGAATCCAGAATTTTGAAATACCCATAGATGAAAATGTGAAAATAATAGGAATTTACATGAATTCCAGGTGACCCTGCTGCATGAGGGACAAGAGGGGAGCTCAGAACACTAATTTTTAAATGGTGAATGGGTGTTTTCAATATATAGATTCTTTGGAATATTTCATAGTTTCAATCTCCTGGAGTTATCAGCCTCCCCATTCCTAATTCACTACTTCAATGGTGTGTGTGTTGTCATCACCGAGGAATATATACATGCTCTGGTGATGGTCATACACTACCGGTGAAACTAAAAAGCTCAAAATGTGGCTTAGGGATAAGATACTCATGGATGAACTTACTCACTCAAACTACGAGCCATTTTTATATTTGGCCCATATTATCAAGGATTGGCTTGACGTACCCTCTCTTAAACCAATCCTAGAGGCCAACTTGTGTGGTCCCCCAACTCTTCTAGATAAGCAGGGTCACTAGGTTATCAATAACTCCCATCCCTCTAGAACAAAATAGAATACAGATAGCTCATGATTAATGGGAATTATGAAAGGTGGTGGAGTAGATTGTGACATCCGGGGTTCCTTCATCCTTGTTCGTACTTCAATATTTGGGGGTGGTAACTCACTTCAACCTAAAGGAATGGAAATGACTACTGGTCGCCAAATATATAATAAAATGAAAATTGATCATGAAGCTGTGAGAATTGACTCAAAAATTAATTTCAAGGATTGGAAATGAAAATGTACAATTCTATGTTCAATCTCATATGTCATTATAAGGAAATCTAGTTATCTAAATGACAATATAGAGATACCACATACCTGGATGGAGGATAAAATGGTTTTTGAGCACCTTGAAATGATGGTGGTGTAAGGGAATAGTCTACCCACTTTACTGGAATGGACTCTATGATCCCAAAGTGGAATGATCTTTTGAGATTGGATTTTCTAGGGCTTCATTATTTCAGACCGTCATAGCCTTCTTTTCGTTTATTAATTAACTTTTGAAATCTTTTATTTTTAATAAATACAAGGATGATGATTTTTATTATTCAATAAATAAAACCTTTGAACCCAATCCTTTAGTATATTTGAATTACAAAAAATTATTACAAAACCTTATTAGAATTTAAATTAAAATTTATTTCAATATTCGGTTTTTTCTTATAAATAAATATGATATATATATATATAATGAAATGTGAACACTAGGGAATATATTGAAAATGAATATGTGATATAAAGGCCCTGTAAGGGTATAAATATAAGTACATATATAAAAGAAGATCAAATTGTTGTTTAGTAATCTCATGTGGTATATCTAAAGAATATAAAAATAATATTTTTGTGAAACATGAAATAATAAAAATAAAATGGAAAATAAATGATACATAAAACATGAAACTATAAGAAAAAATCAAGGAAAATAATCATGTTATAGAAAAGTGTTATAAGATCACCTTTTAGGCATTATACATAATATCACAATCGATATATGTATTTAAAGATAAATTATTTTAAATATAATCATTTTATCATCCTTTATATAGTAATATATAGAATAATATTTTTTACATGAATAAATAAAAGGAATTAAATTACTGATACATTATATATAATTACATAACAAGATGTCTCAAAAATTGAAGTGATTTATATAATAGTATCCCATAGAATAATCATTTTATTCCTAATAGAATAAAGAAGTTATATCATAAAATAAAAATAAATAAAAGATTATATATTTTAATGTAGTAGAATATTTAAATAATGTGTTAATATAAAATTTATCATGAATTATTATAAATCTAAAAAAGTGAATCAAAATGTTGTTTGGAAAGAACCCATTACTAATTTTATATGGTGTGAACTATAAATCATTTTATATTATGGTAGTAAAGAGGCCTGAAAATCCCCAAAAATAGTACAATGTGGAGAAACATTCAATAAATAAATGAGAAAATAATATAAAAATATAATAAATAAAAATTTACAAAATATCCTTTTAATTTATAATTTTTCACCATTTGGTTACAAATGATACACCATGTGAAAATAGCATGTCGTTTTCTATTTGAAATTATTGTAATATATTTCTTGATATTTGAATTAATTGTAATAATTTATATCAATATATATTTAATGTGATATATATTTATCTTTTATAATATTCAATTAATGATCTTAAATCTGATATCAATAATTTAATATCCCTGACCCTGATGCCCCAATCTGGCGCTAAAACCATATTCCTTTTATACTGTATTTGATACCAACAAAAAATGCATAACGTACAAAAACCATATTCATGTGATTGAAATTATGGTTTTTGAATTCTTATATTTAAATGATATTTTAGGATTAATGTTTTAATTTAGTATAAAACCTATTACATAAAAAATTGCTGACATTAACATTGTTAAATTTTTTCCACAAAAACTAGTTCTAAAAATTAGATGACTGTTTCATTCCAGTCACATTTTATTCATTTTTTTCAATTCATCATAATGTACTTTTTAACTTTTCAATTGTTCCTAAACATCCATAGATGCAGTGAAAAAAATTGAAATAGTTGGATGAGAACAAAATGAATTGTAATGGATTAAAATATAATGAAACCCATTAGTATTAAAAAAATGAATACCCATAAAAATGATTACATTTCTCACATTAAAAATTTATAAATATAAATAAGTTATAATCACAAACCAAAATTAACCCTTAATCAATTAAAATATTTAATTCCCAATGAATAAAAATAAAAAATAATGGAATCATGGTTTTCATATTTATAACACATATTAATTTTTTTATAAAACCCTTTCAATGGGTTTAACCTAATACATTCTACCTATAATTTTTATTCAAATACTAGACCATTACATAATTATTTGTAATGATATATCCCAAATTGACTTTTCATTCTTAACAATTACTATTTATCATACTATAATTGAAAAAATTATATGCTTGTAAAGTTTTATCATAGAACCCTTGAAAAAATAATTTAATAATACAAGAAAAATCACAGTCAATTTTAGCATAAAAATAATGATAAATTTCATTTTCATTTTTAAATTAATAAAAAACCTATATAATTTGAATATAACATGTATAAAAAAACAAGTAATGAATGATTGTATAGGAACTTTATTATATAGATCCAAGGGAATGAAATTAAAGGACGAGGCACCTTCACGAGAATACCATGTTCATCGCTAAAGGTGACCTCTAGAAATTAATTCAATCATAATAAGGGACTCCTGTTGTCACCAATTTTAACTCATATGGAACTCCTTCAATCATTTAAACTGTTTTTCCTAAGTTGAATCCACATACCACTTTACATACTCAGGCTTTCTTCCCCTTGGCCTATGTCACATCCTAAAAATAGACTCCCAAGTCTGTTACAAAGCACATGAGTTCCCAACTCCTAAAATATATAGAGAGAGTGTGTTTGAGAGAGAGACAGTGAGAGAAATCTCAATATGCACAGGGCCCACGATACTAGATCTAGTTCCATAAAATCATACTTTACATAATCAAATTGATATCAGCTATAAATTACTTGATATAACAATCCAAAATTTCATAATCAGTATTTATTTTTGAAATAATTTTATACTAAGGATCCCATTTTTGATATTTTGACGAACATAAAAGAACTGTAACTTTGAAAAGATAATTTTCATTGTATAAAATTTTTATTTTTCTTATATAAGAATAACTTAATCAATAATTATTCTTAAAAATATACTGTACATTATTTCAAATTTCGTATCAAAATAAACAGGTTGAGTGAATAATTTTATTCAAAACATGATGAATGGAATCAAAATTAAGGTTTGTGTTTGAATTCAAAGTAATGTAATCACATAACCAACTCTTTCGAAATCATAAGAATTTATTAAAATGTATGCATTGGATATATTAAATGAATAGGGAAATAATAAAATGAAACTAAAATAATTATATATCCATTAAAACAAATTATAACCATGATATTAATAATACCAATCTCATTATGATGAAATTCATAGTATTATACATCAAGAAGATATTATTAGGGCCTTCTTCCAACCCACTATAATGATATAGGGATAAGTATACACTGAAACACATGGTGTTTTATCTCATAAGAACAATCAAGGAATCATAGTTCTATATAATTCTATTCCCCAGCATCAATTGAATAAGTCCAATGTATTTTCAATAAGAGACAACAAGAATATTCATTATATTCCACAAGAACCATTGGAAATATATTTTTTCAATAAATAATAGGTAATGTTAATACTTGATCAACGTGAGTTATGAATCAATAATGATCCAGAAGTTCGATAATTTTACATACTTTAAAATAATAGATTCCATTTTTATTAAATATATTGAGATAGAGTATATATGTTCAAATAATACATATTCAATGTTAAAATAATTTTCTATATTAGAATAATAATATATGGTACAACAATGCTTTTCCTTTTTTTAATTAAATAGCCACAATTATTAATGAACATTATCTAACATAAGTCATATATAATGTGATGTTTATACCCAACCGAAAAATGAATATATTACTAAGGTAAGAAAAGAATAAAAAACACAATATATATTGGGAATAAAGGTGAATATTTTCCCAAAAACAAAAACCAAATGTAACAATAGAAAATATAAGGATGTTAACAATAACGAAAAACATTGTAAAAAATATTTCTTTAATGATACCACTGATAGAGGGATCGTTATGTTTATTTTATTTTACCATGAGTTCAGTACCTTAAAAGATAAATATATATTTAAGAAAATATAGTGAAAAAAGAATATTTTGGTAAATTAATTTTAATATGAAAAAGGAAATAGAATTGAAAAATAAAAAGATCAACTTCAGAAAAATTACATTGATGTGAAGGAAAAAGTTCCATGTCTCTTCTTAAAGAATTTTTCAAAATGAGAACTAAAAAATAATTGAAAAAAATTAATTTTAAAAATACTATTAAGTAATTCATCCTTGAAAATACACTAGGGTTTCCTTTTAGAAATTTTGATAAGGAGAAAACATTTTAAATTGAAAGGAAAAAACATTTTTATTATTTTGACAAATACCTTTTTTGAAAACTAAATTTTTTAAAAGATAAATAAAAGCTTAATTGTAATTAAACATTCTATTTCAAAATAATATTAATAAATAACGTATAATAAATTATTTGGATGGGGTTATCCATGACTATATTTATAATGTTCATGAAAAAACATTATAACTTCATAAATAATATTTGGCATACAAATTTTACATATTGGAAGAATATACTAGGAAGTGAAAAATATTTGATAAAGGGTTAATTGGAATGGAATGTATATCTCCAAAAAAATGAGAGTATACAATATTATAAAATTAAATTGTATTATATCACCAACATATATGAAATATGTTCCAATTATTCATCATAACCCAATGAATGAATCTTGAGTTACAAAAAATCCATACCAATGGGGTAACTATTGAATCAGTATCCAGTTGAATAATGGAACATGATTTTTCTTGAAAATACAATGAAATAAAATGTGTATGATAAAGATTTAACCATGAATAGTGAATACACTATATACTGAAAACATTTTTCACAAAATTTATTATATATCCTTGAATTTTAATTGAGACCAAGGTAACCCTTAAAACATTAGAAACCATTGAATCATACCCCTTTAAAGGGAGTGATCGATAGATTTTCCTCTTGGTATACAATTACATTCAACAATATGTTACAATATAATTAAAAGGGGTGAATATTTATATAAATATCTCATAAAATATTTATTTCTAATTTTCGTAACATTTAGGTGGTAATGTCTTAGAGTATCTGTCACATTAATACAGTCATAAGAGTTCCTTATTATGATGAGAATCTTAAAATGTCATGATGATGTTGTTAAATATAGTTCTCAAGTGAGATCATATACTATGAAAAGACCTATATCATATAGATAATAAATTGAAAGTACACTAAAATAAATGTGGATTCTTCATTTGAAGATCACACATGGAAATCCTTCTGATATTATATTATTAGAATAGACCCACTAGTGTGATTTTTTTTTGTTTTGGTGTCATTGGATATCCCAATACACAATCATGTATAATGGTCCCTAGATTTTAATATTATTATAAATTCATTTAATGACCAAAATACTTAGATATATTTTTTAATCCACGATGATAATAGCTCATGGGGAAATTGGATAGGTTTGGTGTGTCGTGAATGAAACTTTGATAATAAAAAAGTCGAGGAAGGATCGCCTCATCCATTTTTTTTATGAAATTTATTTTTAATTTTACTAAAATATAACCATCTCATTATATTCCATGGCCATGGTTTAATGGTTTTTATTTCAGATAGTCATTTAAATAATTATTATGCCAATAGGTTGATGACACAGATATGAAACATGATTGATGAGTTAGTGACAAAGCAGAATTATATTACAATGTATTCAATCATATTTGGTTCTCATTATTCTAACATTAATTCCTTTATCTTGTTCTCATTGACCCGTTGCAAGATAGAATCTTGGAAATTAGGAAATCACACCTAATTCAAAAGAGAAAGATTCCATGAGGGCCACACACAAAATGTTTTTGTTAGTCTTAATTAAAATCTATTTGAAATTATTTATTGGAATAAATATTATTACCATGAACGAGGAATAATATTATTCATTTTTTATGAATCACATTAATAAAATAAATCTTTGTATAGTGGATTGTGAATATAATATATTTAAAATTATCATTGAATATTTAATATATATTTATTATCTGGTCTGTGGATAAATATATATATATGTATATATATAAAGGGTTAATTTTGGTATTCCACAAACGTGGTGAATATTGGACAGACAAAAATAGTGTCTAGTGAGAAATATTAATTTATAATCCATTTATGTTAATAATATTGGTTGAAAATGTTAGAGTCTATTCTATAAAGTAATACTAATCATATTATGTTAAATGGGGGTTAATAATAATTATTATATTATTTAAGGGATTAAATTAAATTAAATAATAGTTAAACCTAATCAATATCTCAATAAAGATATGGCTATGTCTATAATTTATGGTCAATGGAAAATTAAGAGTTGAGAATATTTGTGAAAAACATACGTACATACATATATACAAACATATATATATATATATATATCCCTCTCTCAAATTCTTATTCTATTCCTCTATATATCTTGAAGAATGCATTCAATCCTGAAGGATATTGATGTAATTAAAATGAAAAACACTATACAATTTATTCTCCACGATAGTGTAATGAAGTAAAGTTTCCTTTCTTGGATATCAAATGGTCTTGTGTGGATTACCAATAGAGGTATTATAAACATGAGTCCTTACACTGAAGTGAAGGTAAACCCAAAAGGTATTCAAAATATCAACAAAATCATAGCAGAAAGGATCCAATGTTGGGGTAATTATTATCTCAAATAATAAATTAGGTAATTATAATATTTAACATGAAATAACCTCTCTCAGGGTTTTGTGTCAATGTAAATTAAATTAAGTATTAACTACCATTCCCAATAAAGAGCTTCAACTGTTCCTAGAACCTACTTATTCTATCTGAGCCGTCATGATTTAAATTTTTAATTTTTAATTTTATTATTGATAAATATGCACCATAATGTTGTTTCATCATGATTTAAAGGGTGGAATGGGTTTCACTCATTGGGCCACGATTGTAACTTTTCAATGAAACTCCCAATTGTTCCCTCATCCGTAGTGGGGTACATACCTTCTATCCAATGTCTGGAGGTCAACTAGGTTTTCAAGCCTAATGAATCTTGGGGACTTACATTTATAGGGATTATGGAAGGCCGAGCACATCAAACCCATTTGGGGGAAATTTTTTCCTACTCTGAGACTCTCTTCTATATTTCTAATAAGTTCGGGACATCTATCCCATGTCCTAATATGATACCATTTTACCCTATGTAAATGGATTGATTATGAACATGTGTTGATTGGTTAAATCACATGTATATCATGGGTTCTCTATCACTCTCTTATTTAATCATGATTCTTAATGTGATGGACATGTTCCATCACTCTAGAGTTTATTGATGTCCATGAAAATTTCTGGTATCATGTGGTTGAGATTGAACCTCTATGAAGCATCCTATGTATCTTTTCAAACAATAATAAAAACACACATATTTAGTTTGATATTGTTTAAGGTCATGTGACTGGACCGATCCATGTAGTTTTACAGCATATGATAAGGAAGTGAATATCATGATCAGATCTCAGTGAGGTATCCTAAATATCATGTTCACGATTGGAATCAGATTCCAGGAAGTTCTTTTCCATGCTGTCTACATCATGAGAGATATGACATTAGACACCCTGGGTGGGAGTTATGCATATAAGACAAAACCAGATTACTTCTTCAAGAATATGGACCTTTGAGAAGAGGTCAGATGTAATCAGGCTTACATCCCAATATTTATTTCTCACTAGGGAATTCCCCATATGCTATTGGTACAATAATTACTTGTCCCTAAGCTCACATGAGACCGGATTGGTTTGAGAAACGAGAATTAGTGGTAGATTGGGCACATTTTATGTGATCATATTCATACAAATATTAGGTTCACTCCTTAATGTTGAATCCTATATGACCTATTTAGGACAAGAATCAATGTCTAAATAGTTATTGTTTTGGGTAGATACTTTGGGAGAGATATGACAATAGAGGCCCTAGGTAATACTTTTTCATATGAGACTTTCCTGGAATGCTTGATGTGGAATATGGAGCTTTGACCGGAGATGATATTTAATTAGGATTACATCCAAATGGAGATTCCTCACTATAGAATTCTTATCATGCTATTGGTAAATCATTAGTAGTCTCTAAACTCATGTGTTCCATTCCTAGTGTGAGAAATAAGATATAGTAGTGGATTGGACACAATACGTGTGAGTATATTCATAAAGGGCTCATATATTAAAGTTCCCATTTAAGTGGTATGGTTTCCCATGTCATGGGGGATATTTTATGGATCGTGATCCTTTATAAGGAAACCTATGTATCCCAATTTTTGCTTGAATCATAATTCACTTATCTCTTAACATGCTGATAGGGTAGGGTGGATGATCACCCGTATAGACATTATGGGCGTCCTGGAGTATAACGACCCATACTTTACATACATTTTTAATACTACAAAATTGGTTCACACTTATTAAAACATATAACAAAACCATGAAAGTACCATATAGGTATAGTGTCTTTAGAAACTGGGAAACATAAACAATTGGTTCATAAAGCATCTATATTGTCTCCCATTAATTTCATCATATCTAGAGTACTTTTTGGAATATCCTACTTAATAACCTTTTTCCTGACCTGGGGGAAAGGAGACATACAAAAGGGTGAGCTCAAATGCTCAGTAAGGGTAATCAAAAGAAAAATCAATCACATCATATTCATAAGAACATATCAATTTAAAAATCTTACACTGAAAAAGATATCATAATTTCATAACATGGGATAAATCATGGTAGTGAAATCTAATCACAATAATCATAACATAAAACATGAAGCATTGTGTCATACACACATAATCATAGAGAATCATTTCTTATTTGTCAAGACTCATTTCCAAGACTATCTTAGTGGACAATGTCCATTTATGAACCGAGTTCATTCCTCGTTTCAGTCCTGTTTCACTGAACAAGTTTAACCTGCCGTTCCATCCATGTCTATCTCATGATATATAAAATCTCTACCCAATGAATTAGAGGGATATATAGGTCCCACCCATCTCATAATGATACCATTCTTATGTGTGCCACAAAATCAAAAATCATACATCATTGCATAACCCATGCAATAAAAATGGGAATCTTAAACATTATGCCATTATAACATAATCCATCTAAGATAAATGGACATCATAAAAATAATTCCATCATAACATAATCAAATCAATGTAAAAATAGAGATAGAAACATAGCCCTATATTATCTTAGAAGGAAAATAATTTCGATAAAACACTTGAACTCCATTCTGGAGGAAAATATCATTTCTACTTCACAAACATTTTTCCTTTCATAACATGTCACACAATTTTAAACTAAAAGAAGTTGATTAAAAATGAACTTGAAAACTTTTAAAGGAAGCTTCTTGGAAATAATGTTTTAATAATCCATTAATTCCGTATATGTTAAAAAAACATTCTTCTCGTACTTTTGTTAGAAAAGTCAAAAAGTACCTCGTACGAAAAACAACAAAAGATTTCATTCATATATTTTACTAAAAACTCACCGAAGGGTAAAATTGGATATAAACTACTGTATAAGGCTATAAATATTAAATATTGAGGAAACATGGATGTGGATGATAAATATTCCCCAGTAAATTCTGAAGTATAAACAATCTCGGATAAAAATTGAGATTGCGAGATTTTCCCTTACCTTCGGTCCGATTTGCTTCATAAGTGTCTGAACCTCCTGTATAATGATTTAAATAATGTCATTTACTTATTACAGAATCATACTCATTGTTATGATATCATATATAGTCATATTCTTAGCTTCTTATTAGTAATATTTCATTGTTACTTGTTATTCGGGTGTTTAATGCCTTTTGTTCTTATGACTGTTTTGTGAATAAGTTATTATTCTTCTTTTTGGGTTGTAGATACCTAATTTCCTGAATGGTATTAGTGTAATATATATCATATTCATTCATTCAATTCATTTATATAATCATTATGCAATGAAGATCATGTAGAACGAGTCACATCACATCGTGGAGACGGTATTCCGTACGTATGCACGAGCGATGATATCGTTCCCATGATCGTGAAATTGTAATGGAGTGTATGTATACTATTTAAGAATCAATATCACTTTACAATAATAATTTATAGTAATTATTTACACCATTATACCCATCCAAGTAAGGTGGTGGTGGAAAATAGATTACACCACGGTGTGGAGACGGTATTCCGTACTTATGCATGTGCGGTGATTTCGTTTTATGTAGGATGTATATATGGTGAAATAGGGTAGTTTTGTACTTATAATAACATATTAGTATATTATTGATACTAATGTTATTACTTCATAATGAAACAACTAAAAAAGAAGAAGTGTAAGAAGAAATAAAGTTGAAAGAATCGGTAACGGACATTACCTCTTTTTTGAAGCGCCTCTTTGAGACATCCTTTTAGGGCACTAAAATTGGTCTTTGAAGAATACCAGGACCTCTTGGATGTTTCTAGGGTAGTGGAGAGGAGAATTCAGCAGGGGTTGTCCGAGCTTGAAGGATTAAAGTGGTGTGAGGAAGAGAGGGAGGAGGTACCCTTTTATAAGGGAGGAGAGGGGCACCTTTGGAAAAACTAAAAATATTATTTTATTATAAAGTCATAATCGGTTTTAAATAGCTCCAAATTGATTTATTGTGAAGATAAGGTGGGGATGGGTCGAAATCCTCTCATCCAATAGAATTTATACAAGTTTAGGATCCTGTTGTAACCTTATCATTTAGATTTAACTTTAAGTTAAATAATTTTACTTTTACCGTGTCTTCTTGTGTTCTTACACTATAAGGTTAATAAACTCACTATAACAAGACAAAAGAACCCCAAGTTTTTTATTATTAATATATATAACAGTATCTAAGTCATTTGGCCAAACCTTAGATTTTTAGGAATAAAATAACAATTAATACTATAATATTTGTTTTTAAAAACTATTTTATGTAAATTTTGACACTATTTAGTAATTGATTTTTGTAAAAATCATAACAGAACTATTAGTTCGACCAAAGTAAATTAAATCAATACTAACATGTCATATTAACATATAAAATTATTTTAATTCAAAAAAAGTCTCAAATTACATTTATTTGGGTATTTATATCATCAATTATGTCAATATTTCATTAATAAGATAATTACTCCATCATCATTGTGTCTAAATAAATTAAATTATTTAATGTCTAAAAAATACAAATAAAATATTATTATGTAGGAAATTTTTTTATCTTTCTAATGAATATTTATAGTCTAATTTATCTTATGTATAAACCTATATTAAAAATTATTTACTTATTAAACTTTGAATTTAACTATTTTAACCCTTCTTTAAATAAATTAATAATAAATGTCCTAATCTAATCCAAGTGGGCCTAAATGGTCATATTTTATTACTAAGGTTGTTTTTGGTCGAATTAAACTTATCCAATAGAATTAGGACATGTTTTATGGTAATAATAATATCATTTTTACCCTCAATTACCTTATTTACTTTTAACCGTGGTAAATAAAAGTAAAAAGACACTATTCACCAAAAATTATTTTCATCTCATTGAACCAGATTTTACTTACTGACATCAACCGTGTCTCTCGGATTTTTGAAATTCCACTCACAGAAGTGGAAATATTATGTTTTATGTAAATTTGCAAATTCTCCTAGGAGGTGGGTAAGAGACGGTGACAAATTCAATAAAATTTTTATATATCTAAAATTATTATAAAATTACTCCAATTAATTACATTGAACATATATAGGAATTATGTATCAATTTTGACCTAAAATAAATTTAAATAAAATAAATAATTATTTAAATAAAAATTCGGTTTTTAAATAGTAACCTAGTGTTTTCACTATTCATCAAAAATTGAACGTTTTCCGAAAAATACCAAAATTTCACCCTTGGATAATTTTGATATTCCGAATCCAAAAATGAAGTCAATTTTTTAAAATAAAATTTACAAAATTTCAAAAATTGGGTATTACTTTTCATAACGGCTAGTTTTAATAATATTCTAATATCATATCGTTGTTTAGTGAAACTCGGTATTGTGTACGATGCAAGCTATCGAGGAAGGTCGCGATTACATGAAAAGCAATCCAAGGTAGTGTTGTGTGTAGTGAAAGATTCCTTTGATGATTTATATAACATAAAAACAAAATATTTCTCATAAAAGTCTCGGGTGTTACATTATACCCCCCTTAAAATGAATTTCGCCCTCCAAATTCGTCACTTTGTAACAAACAGATGAGGATACCTCTCCCTCAACATATCCTCAAGCTCCCATGTAGCTTTTTCTAATTGGTGGTTCCTCCATAAAACTTTCACTAAGCGAGTGGTCTTGTTCCATAGGACATTTTCACTACAATCGAGAATCTCTATCGGCTGTTCTTCATAAGAAAGATCTTGTTCCAGCAGTACAAATTCTGAGTTGAGTACATGTGAAGGATCAAGTATGTACTTTCTCAGGAGAGATAAATAGAACACATCATGAACTTCAGAGAGATTTGTTGGAAGCGCCAATCGGTAATCTACCTCCCCAACACGATCCAGTATTTCGAAAGGACCGATATATCTAGGGCTCAACTTTCCCTTCTTTCCAAATCTCATGACCCTCTTCCAGGGAGATATTCGTAAGAAAACTTTATCACCCACTTCAAACTCAAAGTCTTTTCTTCGGTTGTCGGCATAACTTTTTGTCGACTATGAGCTGCTCTTATGTGTTGTTGAATAGATCGGACCTTTTCTGCCATCTCATCAACAAGATCAGGTCCTAATAGCTTTCTTTCCCCAACTTCATCCCAGCATGTTGGAGTCCTACATTCCTTTCCATAGAGAGCTTCATAAGGATCCATATGAATACTGGAGTGAAAGCTATTATTATAAGAAAATTTCACCAAAGGTAGGTGTTGATCCCAACCACCTTTGAAATCCATAGAGCAAGCTCTCAACATATCTTCTAGAGTTTGAATCGTCCTCTCGGACTGACCGTCTGTCTGAGGATGATAAGCAGTGATGAAACTCAACTCTGTATCCAGTGTATGCTGAAGACTTTTCCAGAACTTTGAGGTAAACCTCGGATCCCGATCAGATATAATAGAAAGTGTTATACCATGAAATCTTACCACTTCCTTTACATATATCCTGGCAAGCTGATCCAGAGAGAAATCCTCTCTAATAGCAATGAAGTGGGCAGACTTTGTAAGACGATCAATTATGACCTAGATAGCATTATTGCCTTTGGATGTTTTAGGAAGTCCGGTGACAAAGTCCATAGTGATGTTTTCCCATTTCCATTCAGGTATGGGTAATGGTTGTAACATTCCCTTAGACTTCTATCTCTCACCTTTAACTTGCTGACAAACCAAGCATCGAGAGACATATTCAGCAACATCTCTTTTCATACCATCCCACCAGAAGTACTCTTTCAGGTCCCTATACATCTTCGTGCTTCTAGGATTAATAGAGAATGAAGAACTACAAGCCTCATCCAACAGCTCCTTCTTTAATTCGGGGATGGGAGGAACACAAACCCGACTCCTGAACTTTATTATCCCATCACAATCAAGGTTTAATTCAGGAGCATTTCTCACCTTCTTTTTTAACTCTACATTTTTTTTCTGTGTCTCTTTAATCTTAACATGTATAGATGGTTGAACATTCATTTAAGAAAGATACAATTTTTCCCCTTTCATTATAATTCCAAGATCCATACTTTTTAAATCCATAAATATTGGATCTTTTGTTATCCTCATCATGGATAAACTGGCATGGTCTTATCGACATAATGCATCTTCCACCTTGTTTGCTTTCACATGGTGGTAATGAATTGAGTAGTCGTAATCCTTAATTAGCTCCAACCATCTTCTTTGGCTCATATTCTGCTCCTTTTGTGTGAAAATATACTTTAATCTTTTATGATCAGTATAAATGTTACATATTTCTCCATAAAGATAATGTCTCAAAATATTTAATGCAAAGATTACCGCAGCTAACTCCAAATCATGATTTGGGTAATTTTGCTCATGGATTTTCAACTATCGTGAGGCATGAGTTATCACCATATCATTTTTCATGAGAACACACCCCAATCCATTCTTGGATGCATAACTGTAGATCAAAAACCTTTTCTCTACTATAAGGAAGTGTGAGTACAGGTGCACTAGATAAACTTTTTTTCAACTCCTTGAAATTCTCTTCACATTCCTCCGTCCAAACAAACTTAACTCCTTTCCGAGTCAACTTGGTGAGTGGATTAGATAATCGTGATAAATCTTTCACAAAACGTCGATAATATCCATCCAAACCAAGAAAACATCAGATCTCAGTTACTGTTGTTGGTCTCGACCATCTTTTGATAACCTCTGTTTTTTCTGGATCCAAAGATATCCCCTCTTTTGAGATTATGTGACCCAAAAATGAAACTTTTTGAAGCCAAAATTCACAGTTGGTAAATTTGGCATAAAGATTCTCCTTTCTCAGGGTCTTCAATATCATTCTCAAGTGATCTTCATGTTCTTCCCTGCTCTTTGAATATACAAGAATACCATCTATAAATACTACCACAAATAGATCAAGATAGTCTCTAAAGACTCTATTAATCAGATCCATGAAGATAGCAGGGGCATTAGTAAGACCAAATGGCATCACTATAAATTCATAGTGTCCATACCTTGTACAGAAATCCGTCTTTGGTATATCCTCCCTTTTGACCCTTAATTGATGATTCCCTGAACGGAGATCAATCTTGGAAAAGTATTGAGCTCCGCGCAGTTTCTCAAATAAGTCATCAATGCATGGTAGAGGATATTTGATCTTGATAGTGATCTTATTAAGTTCTCGATAATCAATGTAGAGTCTCATTGATCCATATTTCTTCTTAACAAATAGAACAGGTGATCCCTTAGGTGACGCACTAGAGAGTATGAATCCCTTATCAAGATTCTCTTGGAGTTGCTTCTTCAATTCCTATAGCTCAATTGGGGCTATTCTATAAGGTGTCTTTGAAATAGGTAAAGCACCTGGTACAAGTTCTATTGAAAACTCAACTTCACAACTTGGTGGAAGACCCGGAAATTCCTCCAGAAAGACATTGTCAAATTCTTGTACAATGGGCATATTATTAATCGTGAGTTTCTCACCAACCATTTGAGATAAGTAAACTTTATTTAGTGGAATCAAGACCCATAAGATGGAAGAAATTTCCACTGGAAGGTTATGTTCATCCTTGCATCAATAGATGATCATATATTGATCTAGAATATGAAATGTGACTTCCCTTATTTGGAAATTGATATGAGCTCCATATAGAGAAATCCAATCCATGCCAAGAATCACATCAAATTCCACTATAGGGAGCATCACAAGATTTGTAGGAAGAACTTCCCCACAAACATTAATCGGAGAAGAATTATAAACTTTTTATGCGACTGTTTTGCCATTAGGGGTTTTCACAGCTAACTCAACATCTAATTGTTGAGGTAATATGGTGATACCCTTAGAAAATTCTTCAGAAATAAAAGAGTGGGTGCATCCAGAATCAAATAAAACATTTTCTACATTAGAGTGGATGGTAAGTGTACCTTTCAACACTTCGTTATCGTACTCCACATCGCTGATAGAAATTGCATGTGACTTTCCATTGTTTTTAGCCTTAAGAGTTTGTTGACGTCGACCATCATAATCAACCCTTGGATTTGGGCATTGATTGGGATAATTCCAAATCTCCTGGAACTTGTAACATGGAAGTGTAGGAGGTGCACTTTGTGTATCCTTTTCTTTGTTCGCATCACCCGACATCTACTTCCCATCATTGCGGTATTCAAATGCCCGATGACCTTTCTTTCCACATTTGAAACATTTACTTGTCCCTTTAAGACAGCTCCCTCTATGTTTCTTTCCACACTTTGAGAATAAGGGAAAACATATCTTCTTTTCAGTGTGCTCTTTAGATTTTCCTTTGAATTCCATTTTCCTCTTCTTATCAAACCCATATGACTGATGGGTTACTCCAATTTCCATCTCAACTTTGAGAGAACATAGAACGATTTCCTCATAGCTATTGAAGTCCCTTATGGCTAACGCCCTTCGATGACTTGGTTTTAAGACACCAAAGAATCGATCGATCTTACTCTCAGGTTGGATAATAATACCAGAAGCATTCCTTGCAAGTCTTATAAAATTTTCTTCCTAGGTACCAACAGATTCATCATCCTTTTTCTTTAGTCCAAAAAACTACTTCTCCATCTTTGTTCGAAGAATACGCGGGAAGTACTTATTGAAAAATAAGTTCCTGAACTCATCCCATTACATTGACTCAATTTCATATCTTTACCTCATATTCTTGATAAGATTCCACCATTGATCAACATCACCTTCCAAATGATACACAACTAAGATGACTTTATCATGTTCAGAACATTGATGAACTGAAAATATCTTTTCAGTAGTACTAATCCATTGTTCAGCAACTAATGGATCAGTAGACTCGCTGAATGAAGGTGGACGCTGCCTCATGAAGGATTCAACAGAATGTTGCTCCTTCCATTGCTCGTTTGGAAGTCCTGCATGATTCATAGCCTGAGAAAGTTGTGTGAGCATGGCTACACAATTTTTCATTCCAGCTCCCATAACCTTTGGTTGCTCAGGGGGACAATCATTGCATTCCCCGTCGCATTCCGCATTAACGCGGTTCCTTCGGGTTCCAACCATTGACTAAAACCAAGAAGAATAGTGTGAGAAACACTAATTATAATCAGAAAACCACATAATCAAGAATAAAACTTCACACATAAGG
The DNA here is from genome assembly GCA_963277665.1 of Viscum album. NCBI lineage: Eukaryota > Viridiplantae > Streptophyta > Magnoliopsida > Santalales > Viscaceae > Viscum > Viscum album. The sequence goes on from OY728158.1 coordinate 1,508,978,949, forward strand.
TCTTATCCTAGGTTATTCATGGTCATTTCTAAAACACTAAAATTGTGTTCTGTTCTTAGACTTATCCTTATGATTCTTACTAAGGCTTTCACATCCTAGTTTCCAAAGGTTGACTATACCTTTCCTCTGATAGCAACTATAACGACCCATACTTTACATACATTGTTAATACATTAAAATTTAAGCACACTTATTACAACATATAACAAAACCATGAAAGGACCGTATAGGTATACTGTCTTTAGAAACTGGGAAACATAAACAACTGGTCCATAAAGCGTCTACATTGTCTCCCATTTATTTCATCATATCTAGAGTCCCTTTTGGAATATCCTACTTAATAACCTTCTTCCTAACCTGGGGGAAAGGAAACATACTAAAGGGTGAGCTCAAATGCTCAGTAAGGGTAAACAAAAGAAAAATCAATCACATCATATTCATAAGAACATATCAATTTGGAAATCTTACCCTGCAAAATAGATCATAATTTCATAACATGGGATAAATCATGGTAGTGAAATATAATCACAATAATCATAACTTAAAACATGAATAATTTTGGCATACACACATAATCATATAGAAGCATTTCTTATTAGTCAAGACACATTTCCAAGACTATGTTAGTGGACAAAGTCCATTTCTGAAACGAGTTCATTCCTCGTTTCAGTCCTGTTTCACTGAACCGGTTTAACCTGACATTACAGCCATGTCTATCTCATGAGATATAAAATCTTTACCCAATGCATTTGAGGGAGATATAGGCCCCACCCATCTCATAATTATACCATTCTTATGTGTGCCACAAAATCAAAAATCATACATCATTGCATAACCCATGTAATAAAAATGGGAATCTTAAACATCATGCCATCATAACATAATCCATATAAGATAAATGGACATCATAAAAATATTTCCATCATAACATAATCAAATCAATGTAAAAATAGGGATAGAAACAGAACCCTATATTATCTTAGATGGAAAATTATTTTGATAAAACACTTGAACACCACTCTTGAGGAAAATATCCTTTCTACTTCAAAAACATATTTACTTTCTTAACATGTCATACAATATTAAACTAAAAGATGTTGATTAAAAATAAACTTGAAATCTTTTAAATGAAGCTTCTTAGAAATAATGTTTTAAAAATCCATTCATTCCGTATAAGTTAAAAAACATTCTTCTCGTACTAATGTCAGAAAAGTCAAAAAGTACCTCGTACGAAAAACGACAAAAGATTCCATTCATATATTTTACTAAAAACTCACCGAAGGGTAAAAATGGATATAAAATATTGTATAAGGATATAAATATTACATATTGAGGAAACAAGGATGTGGATGATAAATATTCCCCAGTAAATTCTGAAGTATAAATAATCTCGGAAAAAAATTGAGATTGTGAGATTTTCCCTTACCTTAGGTCTGATTTGCTTCATAAGTGTCCGAACCTCATGTATAATGATTTAAACAATGTAATTTAATTATTACAGAATCATAAACATTGTTATGATATCATATATGGTAATATTCTTAGCTTCTTATTAGTAATATTTCATTGTTACTTGTTATTCGGGTGTTTATTGCTTTTTGTTCTTATGCGTGTTTTGTGAATAAATTCTTATTCTTCTTTTTGGGTCATAGATACCTCATTTCCAGAATAGTATTAGTGTAGTATATATCATATTCATTCATTAAATTAATTTATATAATCATTATGCAATGAAGATCATGTAGAACGAGTCGCATCACATCGTGGAGACGTTATTCCGTACGTACGCACGAGCGATGATATCATTCCCATGATCGTGAAATTGTAATAGATTGTATGTATAATATTTCATAATTAATATCACTTTACAATAATAATTTATTGTTATTATTTACACCATTATACCCATCCAAGTAAGGTGGTGGTGGAAAATAGATTACACCACGGTGTGGAGATGGTATTCTGTATGTACGCACGCGCGGTGATTTTGTTTTCCGTAGGATGGATATATGGTGAAATAGGATTGTTTCATACTTATAATAACATATCAGTATATGAGTTATACTAATGTTTTTTACTTCATAATGAAACAAATAAAGAAGAATAAGTGTAAGAAGAAATAAAGTTGAATGAATCGGTAACCGACATTACCTCTTCTTTGAAGCGCCTCTTTGAGACCTCCTTTTAGGGCACTAAAATTGGTCTTTGAAGAAGACCAGGACCTCTAGAATGTTTCTAGGGAATTTGAGAAGAGAATTTGACAGGGATTGTCCGAGCTTTAAGGCTCAATGCGGTGTGAGGAAGAGAGGGAGGAGGTGCCCTTTTATAAGGGAGGAGAGGGGCACCTTTGGAAAAACTAAAAATATTATTTTATTATAAAGTCATATTCGGTTTTAAATAGATCCAAATTGATTTATTTTTAAGATAAGGTGGGGATGGGTCGAAATCATCTCATCCAATTGAATTTAGACAATTTTAGGTTCCGATTTTAACCTTATCTTTTAGATTTAACTTTAAGTTAAATAATTTTACTTTTACTGTGTCTTCTTGTGTTCTTACACTACAATGTTAATAAACTTACTATAACAGGCCAAAAGAACCCCAAGTTGTTTATTATTAATATATATATCCTTATCTAAGTCATTTGGCCGATCCTTAGATTTTTAGGAATAAAATAACAATTAATAATATAATATTTGTTTTTAAAAACTATTTTATGTCAATTTTGACACTATTTAGTAATTGATTTTTTTGAAACTCCTAACGGAAATATTAGTTCGAATGAAGTGAATTAAATCAATACTAACATGTCATATTAACATATAAAATAGTTTTAATTCATTTAAAGTCTAAAATTACATTTATTTGGGTATTTATAACACCAATTATATCAATATTTCATTAATAAGATAATTTCTACATCATCATTGTGTCATAAATAAATTAACTTATTTAATGTCTAAAAATTACAAATAAAATATCATTATGTAGGAAATATTTTTATATTTCTAATTAATATTTATAGTCTAATTTATCTTATGTATAACCCCATATTAAAAATGATTTACTTATTAAAATTGATTTTAACTATTTTAACCCTTCTCTAAATAAATTAATAATAAATGTCCTAATCTACTCCAAGTGGGCCTAAATGGTCATTGTTTATAACTAAGGTTGTTTTTGGTCGAATTACACTTATCCAATAGAATTAGGTCATGTGTTAGGGTAATAATAATAGCATTTTTACCCTTAATTACCCTATTTACTTTTAACTGTGGTAAATAAAAGTAAAAAGTTACTATTCACCAAAAATTATTTTCATTCTATTGAACCACATTTTACTTACTGACATCAACCATGTCTCTCAGATTTTTGAAATTCCACTCACACAAGTGGTAAAATTAAGTTTTATGTAAATTTTCAAATTCTCCTATGAGATGGGTAAAAGACGGTGAAAAGTTCAATAAAATTTTTATATATCTAAAATTATTATAAAATTATTCCAATGAATTACATTGATATTATATAGGTATTATGTATCAATTTTGACCTAAAATAAATTTAAATAAAATAAATAATTATTTAAAAAAAAGTCGGTTTTTAAATAGTAACCTAGTGTTTTCACTATTCATCAAAAATTGAAAGTTTTCAGAAAAATACCAAAATTTCACCCTAGGCTAATTTCGATATTCCAAATCCAAAAATGAAGTCAATTTTAAAAAATAAAATTTACAAAATTTCAAAAAGTGGGTATTACTATTCATAACTGCTAGTTTTAATAATATTTTAATAGCTAAGATAGTGGTGTGTGTATTGAAAGATTCCTTTGATGATTTATATAACATAAAAAAAATATTTCTCATAAAAGTCTCGGGTATTACATTGAGGTTTTTGAAATTATAGGGGATTATTCAGAAATGGATTCCCTATAGTTTGATACAAATTATATTATGATGTAAATTGAGGCATATCTTCTATGGATACCTAATTGATTAGGTATTAAACGATAATGTCACCTGATTGATCAGGGATTACACTCTATGGTCACCCAATTGGAAGGTCATTACACTTTGAGGCTTCCCATTTTGTATACTCATCATTTGGTAGATTAATGAGTGGTGGTGACGACCAAGATGGTCTATTTTAGAACATGTAATTGTTTAGGTAACCTTATTGTGTAACCCAAGCTTATTAAGAATACTTCCCTTATAATAGGGGTTTGTGGTTTAAGGCTCATAGTGTGGGGTCCACATGAAATGAGTCAAAGTAAGACATATAGAAAATGTGGACTTGCCATTATGGATTTTCCTGACATGTCTTTTCCATCCACTGGGTGAGCCTTGAATGTCATCCCGATATGTCGAGGCAATAATTAGATATGGAAGAAACATACAAGGGTGCCTTCCTACGATTTTCAAGCCATTTATGGGTGAATTAGTCATGTGTGAGTTGCTTTGCATGAAAAAAATCATGCACCTGATCAACATACACATATCATATTTCTCCACCTGGGTGATGTGGACATGCAAGAAGTTCTTTGCATGACCGAGGTTGATGCGTACGAGGTAGTTTGAATGATCAAAGAAGACATGACCATGTGTTTTCACATGATCTACCTAACATGTCATTGGACTGTCGCATGTCAATATAGACATGTCTATGGAAAATCCCATGACCATTCTGACTTTTTATTGATACCTTCACATGATCAGTGTAAATTTTCTATGATGTTATCACACGATCAAGGTGGGTATATCTGAAGTGCATCACAAGATTGAACTGACTTGTCAAAAACATGTCATAGGGTTTTCTTCTGATAAACTTTTATTATCATATATTCCTTCACCGAATTTAAGAGGATATGTCTGGGGTCTTGCACATGATCGAAGAATACATGTACATGCACTATCTCATGATAAACCTATCTGGTACTTGGACTATATCATGTCAATATGGATATGTCTATGGAAAATCATACAATCATTATTACATGTTAGTGACTCCTTCACATGATAAAATTGCGTTTTCTAGGATGTCCTCAGATGATTAAGGAGGGAAGCTTAGAATAACTTCTCACAACTGACATGAACTATCCTAGGCATGTCTTATGGTCTAAAGAGGATGTCCAAGGTTTCCCATGGACATAGAAAGACCATCAAAGAGTTCCACGGTGACCATTCCATAAACCTTTCACATAGAGGGGAATCACATATATTTCCCTGATATTATGCTCATTCTTGTTTTTTATGTGCATTCCCAATGGGATTTTGCCTTATGTTTCATGGGTGATTATTATTCTATGTATAGGGATGCATGGACATAGGATGTTCTACTCTTGAATTCTTCACATGTTTGAGGTCGTACATAGAATATGTGACACCCACATGATGGAATCATATAGAACTAAATCCTTAGTGAAATTATCATGACATTATCAAGGTTTCCAAGTGCAATTATGGTCATGAATGGGGGTTATATATCAATTACTCTTCATGCTTGGGTGATGGTTGGATTATCCTGGAAAGGAGACCACATGACCTATGAGGGGTGTAATCACTCAAGTCTAAACTATAGGGTTTAGAAAAGGATAAGTATGATCTTGAGGATTGTGATCCCGCAAGGCATATACCCATGGGTATATGTCCTTGTACAGCTGACTGGGAATCACCTATCTACAATCATATGATATTCATGAGGTATTCTGATGAAATCCTCGATCCCTCCACCATTTGAGGTGTTTCATGTGGTGACAAACATATCCTGTGATGCATGATATCATTTCAATAAATGGGTCCTCATGGTGTCCAAGAGACTTGTGGGTGTCGCCATGCATGCTGGATCACAATCTCCAGAATCTGTATGGGTGTAACATGCATAGTATAAAATTCCATGGCTCATGCAATCACATGACCTATGAAAAGACTCTTTGGGAGGTAGTTTTGGCAACTGAATATATTATTCAGACAATATTTGTCTTAATGGGTGATATCATGTGATGCATGCAAGGTCTCATGTCCATTGTTACACAAATGATTTTTCATAATTCCAATGGAATCATGCATGATAGACTTGTTCAACTATTTTATTGTATGACAAGGAAGGTGGTTATCATTAAGGCGGTGTGCATCCAAGGTAAGTTCTCAGATACTCAAGGGGAATTTCCCCTCAAAGGAAATCCCATGACATTATCCTTTCATGAGAGCACATGATCATGTGAAGATCACATGATTAGATCTTAAGACTATATCCTATAGCTGATTCTTGGGAAAGAGAGGCCCCAGATTTACATGTTGGAGGTTTTTTATGAAGATGGATTGCTTCTCCTACTTTTTCAAATCTCTATTCCCCTCTCCATCATGTCTGTGTTTTCTTAGATGTAGGATGGTTTATATAGGTGATGTGAGGGTGAGTCTTATGCTGCTTTTCATGGGATTAATGTTTCATGCATTGGCTGATGCGGTGAAGATCACATCACATGATCATTTCCTTTTATCACACGAGACCTCTATTTTTCTCCTATGGAATTCCATGTTCAAAAAAATACTGATAAATCAGATCGAAAATAATTTAATTCTAAATAGGTTTTTAGTCACTCAACTACTCATGACATCTTTGGGGACTATCCCTACGTTAGTTGCATGATCAAAGAATGATCATTTAATGGAATTGTCTCCCTTATTTGATACTTCATGTTACAAATAAATTTCATTTAAATTGGATGAAAATACATCAGAAGTTGAAAGGGATCACAGTGATAAAACTAATTGTGACACCTCTCTGTATTTGGATTGGTCGCACGATCAAAGGATGATCATGTAACAGCCTCGAATAATATCAGATGATATTGCTGATGGAAATTGGTGTTAACAATCAGGTATCACCTAGGAATCTTTTCATTGTCATGGACTAGATTGGATATTAGTTAAGGTCTGGTGATGGTGTCTATGACGATCATCAAGTGATCATGTCACTGACATCAAGTCTCCATGTCGAACCAACATTGTGGGAGGGTGACATATGAGAGGTAGGTTCAAGAAGATGGACTTATGGTGCATGGGATAACCTAACATGAACATGTGAGGATATTTTTTGAGGCATACTGATGGGATCAGTAGATAGCAAAATCATAAAGCATATATCATTGGGAGGCACAATCAGAAAACCCAAATTCGATCCTCACAAAAATATCAGGACCCACATCAGATTCCCACATCACTTCCTCTAGAGTATATAAGTTAATCCATGGATGTCGTTTATTTAAGATAGAAATGGTGTCAGCACCTGTACTATATGCATCATCTCTATCCTATGGGCTTCATTCCACCAAGTATACAGCTTAGGCTATACGTGTTCCTTCGGGCTCACGTACCACGATCCCTATACATGAGCCAGGATACTACTTGTGGGAGATATTCTCCACTACTAGTCCACTAGATGGCCCAGTAGGAGTCCCACAAGGCATGGTTAACCTCAAGTCCCACCTGTCAATTTGATCTAATTGGCATAGCTGGCTAGTGGATATCCATATTTTTTGTCTAAGGGTGGTAATAGAAAACCCTTAACTACTATGAATAAATGTCTTGGTATAATATAAGTCCCAATGTGATCTCTTATATATCCTATAATGTTCTTTATATATTCCACGAAAACCTTGTTTTCATTTCCTCATAGTCTTTAAACATTTGAAATCAAAGCTAGAAAAGTGTATGCTAAAAAAATATTAGTGTAGACAAAATTCCCCCCCATAGAATTAGATTATTCAATACCAAGAGAATCTGATTCTAAGGTAAAATAGACCACTTTTCTACATATGTGAGTATATGAATATTCGAGATATAGAACATCCAGAGAGGATATGTCCTATTTATATCTGAGGAACACTTAGGTGTTATTAATATGATACATCTAACCATAACTGCTTAGATAAATCCAATATAGGATTTATCTTTGTCTTAGGGCATAGATACCTTGAAATTGGAATGTATTTGAATTCCAGAATGTAACAAGTATTGGGTGTAAATGAACATGTGATTTGATCTGAAGTAAATAAAATGGATGTCTCACTGAATCCCATATATATTAAGATCAATATGTATATAGTTTTGAATTATACCACTAAAAAGATCAAACTCATGAATATGGGACATATGTTCCTGGATAGATAACTATCTAATCAATTTCTTTTTGTGAATATAACTCATATATAAAAGGGAATATTTCACTAAAATGTGATAAAATCAGGGGTAGAGAGCCATGTCTCAGTGGATATGTTGATCAGGTCATCCATGATTCCCATCATTTATGTGTAACACAAAAGAGATTCAATCACACCAATTTGAGTACTTGAATTTCAATAGGTTACTCTTTGTGAACAGTTCGTGAATGCCAACTGACATGGAATTCGTCATGGGTGAACCTTCTCTAGAATTCATGAGATCGTCTAATTTATAAAGAAAAATTTGGACCTGATATCCTTCATGAATTCTCTATCATTTTCCTATGTCAAGGTACATATTCAGCATAACATGATTTTTTCAAAGGATATTTAGTAGTCCCTACAATATTTGTATCCTTTTAATTTGTTATTTCAAAATATTTTCCTAATATTCATATGGGGGATGATATAGCACGCATGGGATCATTTTTTTCTTAGGATGCCTTTATAGTTTTTTTCATCCGGACAAGTATTTGTACCTCTTTTCTTTTATAGCAGCTCAATATTTCCCGGATCACACAAAGTGTTTGTCCAACAAGAACATACTCAATTTTTTTCTTGTATTCTTGTGTCATTTTTTCATCATGCATATCATCATGTCTCTTGCTATTTTAAGGCCCTTCAAACTAGACCATCGATGCACTGTAATTTAAGGTCTTTGAGATTAGAATTTCATACCATTTATTTGTATGGTCTTCTAGCTCAAATCATATGGAATATGGGATTGGAAGACTAAGGATGACTCAAAACACTATGGGTTGTTGAGATCTGCTATGGTGTTTCCAAGTCTCATAAGGATTGGAGATCCATTATTACAAGGATGAGATTACTTTAGTTGGTATGTTAAATCATTCATGTGTTTATAGAGTGTCCATCAAAAGATGATCTACACTCCTTTCTAAGGGATTATGGATGTTTAATGGTTTGAATATGGTTGAGGGTGAAATACTAAAGAATCTAGTCCCATATGGATAGATTGAATGCAGGTAATGCATGTCCCAATCAAAAAGTATAAGGCATGTAATAATGAATGGGGTATACATTCAAGGTATATCCCTTAACACTATTGGTTTTTAGGTTCTTCAATGGTTTGAATGCGGCATTCAAGGAATATTATCAATTTATACTGGGATAATTAGTTTTTGGTCGGTGGTTCTAATTCCTTGTTCATCAATTTAATGACCGAAATAAGAGATCTCCTTTCCTATCCAAGGGATATAAAATATTCCTGGAGACTCAAAAATATAGACTATGATGTTGGATATGGAAGGAAGGTCATCTAGGAATGGTTCTAGAAACATAGGTCGTCATAGGTTCTAATTGAATAACTCAAGTTTTATGTTGGAAGCATGGTCGTTTTATGTTAGCAATGTAGTATGGTTTGTGATTTTTGTGAATCCTCACATGGAAGACCAGAGATATTGCAAAGGAAGGTGCACAAAAGATTTTATATGTGTTAAAGGGATTCTTTTTTGTGTGCATGATTGATGGAGTTTTTTGGATCTTGCGCAGAAGACATGATTTAGGATCATAACATAAACAAATGGAAAACTCATGTACTGCGCGAAAGATGATGTCACACGAAAGGGTTTTCAATCCCAATGCAACGTCAAAAGTAGTTTTGTGCGCTAAGTGAGAAACTTATGTGCACTAATGAAAACGTGTTGGGATATTGCGTTCAGGGTCATCAAGGTCCTATAAATATGTGTCTACTATCAAGGATGGTTTAATAATTTTTCATCGAAAATCCAGTTGCCCAGCTGAACTAAAGGTTTGCATGTGATAGATTGAAAGAGAAAAAACATTCATTCAAGGTGTTCCTTTAGTCTTAAAATACCATGTTAACCCTTCGTTTCCATTGCATGGAATATAAGGATTTCATGAAAAGTAGGGGTTGTGGGAAATTTATATTTCTCCATAATTCCCAAATCTTGTGCGCAAGTTGAGTTATTACATGAAAGTCTTGTGTAATGCTTCTTAAAGGCTTCTGAATATCTGATTCAGTCGTTCAGTGCTTTAAAATATATCAATTTAGGATTTCGATGCCAGCAGTGTCTCATACTAAATAGATACAAAGACATCAATGACAATCTGTTGAAGAGACCTTTAAGTCGATAAAATGGGTAACACTTCTCTCAAGGCAGTGAGATAGGGGGAGTTGACGGAACTGATCTGAGGGGCACAATGAGCTATCCTTGAACCTGGTAAAGGGAGTGTACCTGGAACGGAGTGACTATGACCAAATCATGTAATCCTCAAACGTGTAAATATTAGAGTATTTTGGTACAACCAACACACTATTGGTGTATGCTCCATGGACATGGCCCTTTAGGGTAAACCAAGAAAAAGTTACGTTTCATCTCCCTGTTTCCATTTTTTCAATAGATTTAAAAACATCCAACCAACTTGGGAACAAGATTCACAAATTTAAAAATAAATAGGTTCCACCATGATTCACCCTCCCCTTTTAGGGTGTTTTGGGGTCATTCAAGTGGTATTAGAGGGAGGTTCACTGGTGTTTGATCAATCTTATACTATTATGGAGAATTCAGTCAATGTCAAGGGAGTCCCCCTCTTAGATGGAAGTAATTTTTACATCTGGAAGAACAGAATGAGATCTCATCTATGATATCATGGAATGGAAGTCCAATTTATTACTATTCAAGGAATAAAATTCACTGATCCTATAGTCTTGGAAATTACTGACACAGACATGACAATTCATGATGTAGATTCTAAAGCGCAGAATGAACTCACCACAACCCTTTCTGATTCGATATATCTAAAAGTGATGTGTAGAACCTCAGAAAATTCCATTTGGGATAATCTTGAAAATATTTATGAATGAGATAACAAAGTTAAGGATGTGAAACTACATGTATTGAACAATAGGTTGGATGATCTAAAGATGCATCCTAATGAGAATGTATACTCCATATTAAATTTAAGTATTGAAATGGTTGGAGAAATTTGGGGTCTAGGAGTAGAAATAAAAGAGATTGATATTATAAAGAAAATATTATGAAGACTTAATCCCCGTTACAGTGAAAAGGTGTCAGCCCTTCAAGAAATAGATCTTTCTATACTTTCTCTGGATGATCTGCTGACTAGCCTAGTGGTATATGAATTGAGAGTCAAACTAGAAGATGCTACAAATGGAGGGATAAAAGAAATGAAATTCAAGGATATGGAGAAACTGAAAATTTAAAAATATTGTAGTGGTGACAATGATGAGGAGAAAATTTATTTCTATCATTGCCAAGATGTTTTAGAAGGGAACATGGATATTCAATGGGAAGTCACCTCTTGAACGCTTTCATTTTGGAAAAGTTGGGCACATTTCCTCTCAATGCTTAAGAATGATCAATGATGAAGATAGTGAAGATTCAAACATTGATGATCCTCAAGGAAGGTTTTTTAAAAAGAAGGACTTCAAATAATGAAAGAACATATCAAGTAAGTGTTTTATCAATGAAGGAAATGATAATGATAATGAATTATGTGAAGAAGATGAACCAAAATATTAAACTGGAAACTATACATCCAGGATGGCCACTATTGAAAAATCGGAACTACCAAAGTAAATAGTGGAGAAAATCAGGTGACAACTAATTCCAATCCCAAGTTTCAATGTAAAGATTCTTTAAGTAATCTTACAATTTGATGTAAGAGTTTCAATACCTAGAAATCGATTTTATAATAATCATTTGATTATGTTGATGAGCTTGAAGATGAAATTGAACGATTGGAAGAATTTCTGAAAGTGTAGTCTAAAATCCTTGAAATCACTGGTGATGTAGTGGATTTGAAGATAAGAATTCAAGATCAGGAAAAGGTCATCAATTACCTCACCACCAAATTGGGAAGAAGTCCACAATTACTGGGGGTCTTGAAGATGAAGTTGTTACACTTAAGGGTATATAAGAGAGTGAATAAATTTCAAAAAAATAAAGTAAATAAATAAAATTTGGAAGGTTCTCATATACTGAGCTATTAGAAAGAGAGAAATGAGGTTCTAATGTAGTTGAAATGATTTGGAATGATCACATACCTTCTTTCATGGGGAATAATGGAATTGGTTGTGGGGCTAAATCGTCAAATGATCCAAATAAAGGTGACCAAAATAATGGCATGCTAAAAGTGGGTGTTGTGGAAAATTTACCTAAAGTGCTGAAAAAGAAAACCCCAATTCAATTTGAAAGAATATTAGATAACTAACCTCAAGCCTCCATGAATATGATGTTTTCAAACTACTATTCCACGGAAAAAGGAATGAGGATAAATAGATGTTAGAACAAATTTCATCTCATGAAGTGTTAGTTCTATGGATATATGGGTCATACCATGTCTTATTACAAAGGGTCTAGAATATATTTAAATAAAGAATAGATGGGAGTTCTACAATGGATAATAAATTCACAAAAATAGATAACAAATTCATATCATAATTTATTTAGAAGAAACAATTTCTATGGATATTGTTTTTGTTATTCAAACACTGGTCATAAGGATGTTGATCGCAGGCATAGGAGGCACATGGACACCACATACCAGAGTTTGAGACAAGTCAATGTTCATAAACAAGATAATTATTCCCATTATAATTGGATTTCTCCTCTGGAAGAAGATTTTGTCTATAAAGAATCCATGTACACATAAGAGGTAATAGAAAGGATGTCAGTGTTCTACAGTCGGTCCAATGTCTAATGGAAAGAAAAGAAGAAAATTGAGAAATCCAACCATGCAGAGGTAGCCCTCAATGCTAAAAAAGAAACAACACTTGGATTCTATATAGTGGTTGTTCATCTCATATGATAGGTAATTCTAACTTACTAATTGATTTCATGAAGAGGGTTGATGGAGCATTATGTTTTGGTAATGATGAAGCTCTAAAAATCCAAGTCAGTGGAAGTACAGAACTATCTAATAGAGACATAATGAAAAGTGATGTCTTTTATGTGGATGGCCTACATCATAATAACCTCAGCATGAGTCAACTCTGTGACTCAAGACATATATTTACATTTAATAAAAATGTTTGCACTATCAAGGGAAAGAAAGGAAATTCACTAATAATGGTATTCAGAACCAAAGGATTCCTCTATCATGTTGATAGTAAAGAAAACATTTGACATAAGTGTATTGAGGAAGAAAATAACATGTGGCATCATAGACTGGGGAACATAAATAAACAAGTCATGGAAAAAATATAAAAATTGAAGACTTTCATAGACTTTCCCAACATGAATCATGAATATGAAAAGTCTTGTGATTCTTTCATTCGGGGGAAGTTGGTCTGCAACTCATATTGTCCAAAGAAGAAAAGGGAATCTCATCTTCTTGATCTCATTTATATAGAGGAATGTGGCCTAATAAATGTTGCAGGAACTCATGGAGAAAGGTACTTCATTCTTTTTATAGATGATTACAGTTGAATGTAATGTCTAATGGTTATAAACATGAAATGACAAGTGCTAGATTGCATGAAAATATATCATCAAATCATTGAGAATGATACTGGATGAACAATCACAGTGCTGCGATATGAAAATGATGGTAAATACACATCCATTGAATTTTAAAATCGTCTAGAGAAGCATGGGATACAACATGTTGTGGTTGCTATGAAAAATCAACAAAAAAATAGAGTTGTTGATCACAAGAATCAACTTGTGAACAACCTGAAAATAACAAGGCTGATTGAGAGTCATATTCCATGACATTCCTAGATAGAATCCATTCATGATGCAGTGTATATACAAAATGAAATAGGGATTTATATGGGTGAGATGAAGACACCATTTCAATTGATACATGGAAGGAAGTCCTCTTTGAAATACTTTCCTGTTTTTTGAAGTAAATGCTTCATAAATGACAGTGAAGGATATCAAGGGAAGTATGATGAAAATGATGATGAAAGAATTTTCCTTGGATACCCAACCAACAACAAAGCCTACATGTGTTTCAACATGCACTTATAAAGGATTGTGGAAAGTAGTAATGTTAAGATCATTGAAGATAAAACCCCAAATGCTTCAAGGATTTCGTATGTTGATGTGATAGAAAGTGAGGAAGAATGTGAACATGGAGTAAATACCAATAGATAAATAGTGGAAGGTGTACAAAAAATGCAAGAGTCACATCATGATGTTCACTTATATTTATGGTCTTGTGGTTGTTAAATTTTATTACTAAAAAATATAGAACACATTAGCTGATCACATATTTATGGTTTTATGATTGTTAAATTTCTCATGAACTTTTCCTCTATCACTCACACTCGGAATAAGATAGCTAGCTTTGTCTTAGATATCCATGTTTTTATATATGTTACCATTGTATGTGTGATCTCAGATGACCATTGTACTTCCCTTTACTTATTTTTATATACATGTGTCACTAATAATTTTTTTTGATGTGGATTTTTAAAAAAGGTACATTGAAAGGTTGAACCCTAGATGAAAATTAAAATTTACTATTCTGAGGATTTGATTTATTAAAGCGAGGAGAACGTAACATACTATGTTTGAAAAAACTAATTATTAAGTTCAATAACATACAAGATACACCACATCAAGCTAAGTGGACAGCTGAATATTATTATCTAAATGATACTACTGTAACAGAACTATAAGAATGGTGGTAATGAACCATATTACTTAAAATAAGAATATATTGTTTAAATATACATATATATACATAATTTTTTGGACCAATAAAATACAACAAAAAATAAAATCAATTCTAAAATAAAATGAAATGTTTTTCTAAACAACAATTTAAAAGAAAAAAGTATGATTAATACAAATAAAAAATTACCCGTTTTGGATTAAATTGATGAAATATATATATAATATGTTAATTTAATTTCTATAATTAAGATTATTTGTTTTATAGGCCTGATATAAGAAAAAAAATCCAATTTTAAGCATAAAAGAATTTTTTATTTTAATTTCAATTTTCCAACTTATGATGTTGTGATTGTCTAAAATCTTATTTTAGAAAAATTTAAAATTTATATTGGAAAAAGATATCTTCTTATTTTAAATAGGAATATCAAAATATACCTTGGTTGAATTTTTCTTATTTTTTTGATAAGTTTCATTTTTTGTTGAATAATGAAACACTCTTACATTTTAATTAAAAAAACCTTTTCATCTAAATAAATTGTAATATTAAAAATTATTTTTGAATTTCTATAAAATAAAAAATATTTAAATACAGATCATTAAAAACAATGTGGTGAAATTGAATAAATTAAATAATGAAACTTGATAATAAAATATTGGAAACTATTGAACATTTATAATTTAAAAACATTCTTTCTCATTCCATCAATGAGATTAATTATTAATTAGCCATTGGAAAATATGTGAATTTAGAAAACTCGATTCCATAATTAGAATGTGAATACACAAAATTATTAAATAGTTACCATTTATTTTTGGACAATATGATTACTAATAGTAGTATATTTTTTAATAACCATATTGAAAAGTAAATCCAATAATTCAGGGAAAAAGTAATAATATAAATATTAGAAAACTTCCATAACACCTATGTTAATTGTATTTTATGATTTATTATAAACCAAAATAATATTGGGGTGGATTTTTTGAGGTCTTAGATCTTCTTGGATGACTTCAATCCATTTAAAGTATTATATTCAGTTGAATGTCAACTTTTTCAAACATTTATTTTTTAGTAAGTGAAATATTATTAATTTGGAGATATATTGGGGAAATGGTCAGATATAAATAATATATTGAAACATAAAATTATTATCTTCCTCATGGTAATTCATTTTTAAATTTAATGAATGAAATAATTAAATCAATGGTTTATATAATAATCGTACAGTAATTGTTTATTTAATGGAAATGTTAATAAATGATATTATAAATATTACAATAAATATAATTTTAAAAATTAATGTCATAAATGAATTTCATAGATGACATGGTATTTTTGAGGTAAATGTTTTTCTTTGATGATATCATGTTTTTAAGAATTTTTTTTAAAAATTCACATAATAGATAGTGTCAAAATAGAATTTAATGATTTTTTAAAATAAATAATATTATATTAAATGATATAAAATTGATAAAAATCTAAAAAAAATACAATTAATTGGAGTATGTCTTAAAAATTCCCAAATTAATCGTTTTTTTTGTTATTTTTTCATTTTATAAAAATTATATTAACCATCACAGTTTAAATTAAATTAAATCGTGATAAAATTTTAAAATTTTAATACATGTTATAACCTAAACAATTTAAGGATAAAAACATAATAAAAAACATTATGACATATTTTGGATTAATTTAATTACACCCCTCACCATCCAAAATTTTAAATAAATCAATTTTGATCCATTTGAAAAATAAAATCCATTTATATTGAATTAATAATTTGAAAATTTCTAAGAGTTCCTCTCCCCTCTCCAATAAAAGGTTACATATTCATCTATATTCATCAACAATGAAATGAAATTTGGTTTATCCAATATTAGAAAAAATATATTTTTATAATCCCTCCACACATTATAGAGATCTTAGTTTAAGCAGAACACCATCATTAGTTGTCTTAAGGTGTTCTGGAAAGAAGTTGGTTCGAGAAAGATGTATCTTTTTCAATCAAGTTTTTTTTGTTTTATTTCTTCTTACACTTCCATAATATTACCTTAATCCATGATAAAAAAATAAATCCAGTATCCCAAATATACTGAGATTTTATTTTGTTAATATCATCATCGAAATAAAAATCCACTTCCACGAAAAATAGAAATGAATTATCATTCATTTTTACGATGAACAATAGCCTCACGAACTGATAAAATTAGTTCCATCATCCTATATCAACATTGGTTATAATTTTTAAATTAATGTTTATATATCATATTCGTGAAATATTTATAGTATGATAATAAAATATAACATTTTCTTTTTTCCTTTCTATCCACAGAAAAATGATAAGGTCGTTTGTGTCTAGGTGTGAACTATTACCTCTAGGAAGTGATGCGATCAATTTTTCAACACCATATCCCATAGATAATATATATAATTATATTTTATGAAATAATATTATCTATATATATATATATATATATTATTGTTATGATTCTATAAATTTAAAATTGATATTATCTTTCCTTCCATAGTGATCATTAAAAAATGGAAATGTTTCTCTTGCGTATATAAGGCTTATTGTCTCTATGATTATAACATAGTTCATTTTTCATATCCATATGTAATGGATGGATTTGAATATACTTTTGATTTATAAAAATTATTAATATTTCTCAAATATTGTTCTCTAGATGATTTACGAATTGAAACTTTGACTATTTATGTCATGAAAAATACATTTTGGATCCACGCACTGAATATCATCAAAACGTCCAACATGAACTTAATTAATTAATTAATTAATATTAAATGGTAGTAAAAAACATGAAAAGTATTTTATATAATCTAAATTATTAAAATAAGTTTATTATTCATGAATAACAATATTATACGTGATGATTTGGAATCATGGTAAAGGATTTCATCTCAATATCCATTCATTAATGAATATTTGGATGTTATACACTCACCGTATCCTATGAGGTGTATATAAATCCTCTTTTTCATAAATTATCATGAATTTATTTAATCAAATTTTATTTAATATTTTTAAATTACCATTTCATGGAGGTTATGATATAAATGTTCAAAGTGGTATGGGAAACCTTGAATGTTTAATGATTTAATTATCAAATACTTTTCTCGATATTAATATTCTAGATATTTTTTACATATTTATTTATATGTATATAAAATGATTATAAAAGGAAATTATGGCTATTTTTAAAAGCATTAAACATATTTAAAAAGTATAAATTTTAGATGTTTTATAAGGACTATTTTGAAAAATAATAAAAGGAATGTTATATTCTTAGTATACAATATGACAATAACATTCCCACATCCATGACATTTATTAAATTTATATATTACTATTGGCACTGGAAAACGTGTCCCAAAAATTTTCCAGATGCTTCCATACACGATCCAAGATCGTAGTCTGTTTCACGAGGCCATGCTCAGCGAGCAGCTTCTTTCGCGTTGCTGCTCCACTTGTCCCTACTCTGCGAGCGGCTTCCTTCGTGTTGCTGCTCCATGAGCCGATGCTCCATGAGCCCATGCTCTGTGATTCCAGTCTCTATGATGCTACTTCACGAGTCCATGCTCTATGAGTCCATGCTTCATGAGACCCTATGCTCCCTGAGCCCCATGGATCTGTGATGCTACTTCGCGAAGACCAATCCTTTGCGAGGCTCCTACCTTCGTGCCCACTGGTCCATACCGTGGGGTCTGCGCCACCGCATCCACGCTTGGGGTCAGTGCCGGGCTACGGTCCTGGCCCTCTGGACAGGTCCCTTTGCTTCTTTCACTGACCCCCATGAAAAATGGAGACTCGCAACACGATCTTTTATGGTCGGGATGTCGGGGTTTTCCATTGCGCCCTTATGCGCACCAATCATCCACCTATGGAATACCATGATTTGAGATACTTATAAACACACCATAAAATACCTTGAGTCGACATATTTTTCTTGGTTTCATTCCTATGTCATGAGTTTAGATTATCGTCATCAATTCCCCGAGTACCTAGAGCCGAACCATTCCTCAGGAAACTCCTCCAATCGCAATCACTTGGCTCCTATGCCAGGTTGAACTAGAAAGGGGCCTCCCTTGTGTAAGTCCCAACACCATCCATTCCCAGGCGCCTTATACCTAAGAGTCCTATCTATATGGATCTAAATTGTAGTTCTCCCAATGTTCCAAACATATGATTCCTCTTCGTCTAAAAAAGAGATTCCTTATGCTCCAAGCATAAGATTCCAGCAGTCCTATCTACATTACTCTAAACTGTAGTACACCCTATGTTCCAAACATAGGGTTCCTCTTCCTTAAAATAAGAGATTCCTTATGCCCTATGTATTATATGCCATTTGTCCTATCTACATGACTCTAAACTGTAGTTCACCCTATTTTCAAAAAATAGTATGCCTCTTCCTCGAAATAAGAGATTCCTTATGCTCCAAGCATAAAATGCCAGTAGTCCTATCTACATGACTCTAAACTGTCTTTCTCTCTATGTTCCAAACATAGGATGCCTCTCCCTCCAAATAAGATATGCCTTATGATCCAATAATGAAATTCCAGTAGTCCTATCTATATGACTCTAAACTGTAGTACACCCTATGTTCCAATCATAGGATGCCTCTTCCTCAAAAATAAGAGATGTGTTATGCTCCAAGAATGAGATGCCAACAGTCCTATCTACATGACTATAAACTGTAGTGTACCCTATGTTTGAATCATAGGAAACCTCTTTCTCCAAATAAGAGATTCCTTATTCTCCAAGCATGAGATGCCAATAGTCATATCTATATGACATTAAACTGTAGAAAACCCTATGTTCAAAACATATGATGCCTCTTGCTCCTAAAAACAGATTCCTTATGATCTAAGCATAACATGCCTAAATCCAGGATTATAATGGTGTAATTTCAAGAGCTTTGTAATCCGTTCAAACATCCCATCACTCCACCTCACACATTTCATGTACTTCATTTCGATCATCACCCTCTTCCATGTTTGAAGGGACCCCTAACGGTTTGCTCCTAGGCCGCATTGGCTCACCTACCGTCCTAGGCCAACACGCCGGAATAATTTGGATGACACTTTGAGTCAGGTCTTGTGTTTCAAACATGGTCAGCAGTTGACCCTCATTTGTTTGTCCCTATTTCAAGCAAACACGATATGGATTTTGTGTTTCGAACTTGGTCAACAGTTATCCTACATCGCCATGCCACCCTCATTGTGTCCCGAATGTTGGGCATGTGATTCACACTTTTCATCTCCCATTGTTTGGACTAATTCCAATTCCCTTGGCATTATCCATCTTGTGAACTAGTGAATAGGTGAAGGCCTCAACCAACCAGTGGGTTGGGATGCCCTCATGGCCAGCCATGAGGAAGTTATCACAAGAATCTCTCTTGCATAATCCCCATCCACCATTTTCGCTCCATAGTGGCACATGGGAAGATTCCTTGCGTAAGCCCCATCCACCATTGCTGCTCCAGAGTGGCACATATGCAGGTTCCTTGCTTAAGCACCATCCACCATTGCCGCTCTGTAGCGGCGCCGAGGCAGCTTCCTTGCATAAACACCAATGACTATTGCCTCTCTATTACGGAACCTAGACAGCTTCCTTGAGTAAGCCCCAATCACCATTGCCACTCCATAACGACACCCATGCAGCTTCCTTGCGTAATCCGCAATCACCATTGTAGCTACATAATGGTACTCGAGTAGCTTCCATGCATAAGCCCCATTCACCATTTCTGCTCCATAGTGGCAGACATGAAGCTTCCTTGCACAAACCCCATCCAACATTATTTCTCCATAACGACACAAGGGAAGCTTCCTTGCGTAAGCCTCAATCACCATTTCCGCTCCATAATGGCACCCGGGAAACTTCATTGCGTAAGCCCCAATCACCATTGCCGCTCCATAATGACACCAGAGCAGCTTCCATGCGTAAGCCTCATTCACCATTGCAGCTCCATAGTGGAACACATGCAGATTCATTTCATAAGAACCATTCACCACCCTTCATGGGAGCACCATTGCGCTATGATAGTTAGGTCATTTTTGCCTCTTATTTCTCACACCAAGTATGAATCACGTGGGCTTAGAGTAAGCATCGACCATGACAACCACTTGGGCAGCCTACAGTGTAAGCCCCACACAATCCCAAACTATGTGGTCTTTGATCCATGTCATGGCATGGTACATAGAAAGCCTCTACGAGGTTCATGCCCACCAGTCGTTGGTCTCTCCGACCCCCTTCACGTCAGTTCACCAACACTTGGGAAACCTAGAGTGTAAGCCCCACACCTTCATGAACTACGTGGTCTTTGATCCTCTCTAAGGAAAGGTACGTAAGAAACCTTATTGAGGCTCAATCTCACCACCCGGTCGCTCCGACCCCCTTCACATCGGTTCACCAACACTTGGGCTGCATTGAGATTAAGCCCCATACCGTCCTGAACTATGTGGTCTTTGATCCATGTAAAGGCATGGTACATAGGAAGCATCTACGAGGTTCAAGCCCACCACCCGTTTGTCGCTCTGGCCCCGTTCATGTCGATTCACCAACACTTGGTTAGCGAATAGTGTAAGCCCCACACCATTCTGAACTACGTGGTCTTTGATCCTTGCCAAGGTAGGGTAAGCAGGAAGCCTCCATGAGGTCAAATCCCACCACCCAGTGGTTGTTTTGACCCCTTCATGTCGGAACACTAACACCTTGGGAATCCTAGAGTGTAATCCCCACACTATCCCGAACTACGAGGACTTTGATCCATGTCAAGGCATGGTACGTAGGAAGCCTCACTATGGTTCAATCCCACCACCCATTGAACGTTCTGACCCCCTTCACGTCGGTTCACCAACACTTGTGCAGCCTATGGTGTAATCCCCACACCATTCCGAACTACGGGGACTTTGATCCATGTCAAGGCATTGTACGTAGGAAGCCTCTATGAGGTTCAATCCCACCACCCAGTCATTCCGACCCCCTTCACGTTGGTTCACCCACACCTTGGGTTGCCTAGAGTGTGAGCCCCACACCATCTTGAAATACGAGTACATTGATCCATGTCAAGGCATGGTACGTAGGAAGCCTCCCTGAGGATCAAGCCCAACAACCATTAGACCCTAGGTCCACCTTCAACGGAAGATGTTGTAAATCTATTCAGCGGTAAGCCGTTAACAGACCCATCCAACAATAAGCTGTTGTGACCTGAATCAACGGTAATCCATTGAAACCCTATCCAAAGGTAAGCCATTGTGACCTCAATCAGTGGTAAGTCATTGCGACCTCATGCAGGTGTAATCAGTTTTCACCCCATCCAGCAGTAAGCCATTGCGACCTCATTTTGTGGTTAGCTATTATCAACCTCATTTGGTGGTAAGTCGTCATCATATGAACTATGCAGACTTTGATTTCCTGCCACAGGGACATGTAGGAAGCCTTCTTGAGGCTCAGGTCCAGCACCCATGTCTCATCCTGATCTATCCCTCGAACCACACTGTTCTAGGAAGATCATGCCCAAACCCAGAGGTTCCACATCCTCTAGGTCCCATCCATTCATCCATTCTCACGGGCTGCCTCCTCCGGTGTCCCATCATCCCACCGAACTACGCGTACTTTGATTCCCTGCAACAGGGATATGAAGGAAGTTTCTTCGAGGCTCAATACCAACACTACTGTCACCTTTATGACGGTACCATCTCATTCCCCCTCCACTCCATGAAATTCTCCATCATCCATCCTGATTTTTACCTAGGCCGCCACATCCCGATGGGATCATATCATCCAACCTCCTCGATGCTCTTAGCAGTACATCAGCCACTATCCACTAGTAAGCCCCAACATGTCTTCAGGTCGTTTTCCTTTGGGTACACCCTGATTCATCACCCCTTCGAACTACGTATGTTTTGATCCCTATCGTCTCCATAGGGTATTTTGGAAACCTTCCTATGGTTCAATCCCAGAAATGGAATGCAACGGTGTCCCCCATCCTGGGGTGCACTCTCCCTGATCACCGCTCAGTGGTGTTTAGATAAGCCATTACAGTATGACATCTCCCCTCCGTGGGGTGCACCACCTAAGATTCATACTCATTGGGTGTTCTGATCCATCCATATTCCAGATGTTCCCTCCTTGCGATGTACTAATATGATCAATCTATATAGGATGTTATGATCACCCATAGTCAGTCTCCGCAAGACGTTAAACTCACGACCTACCTCATCATAAACATGAGATTCATGAGGAAAACCTCAGAAGACACCCCTTTGGAGTAACCGTCTCTAAAAGACATTAAACTCACAACGTACCCATTTTAAATAAAGGAAGCTGAGGAAATACTCAGATACATGCCCTCGGAAAAAGATACCCAATGACTGATGTGGGATTCCTCAAGTTCTGAACACTTGAGACGCCCTCTTATGAGGAAGAATACAGGTTCTCCTATGTCCACACACCCAGAGATTCCCCGCCATGCCTGATGTTGTCATCTACTCTAACCGAAGGTTTTTACCATGTCAGGAACTCATGATATTTCTTGATGGAATTAGTGTAATTAACCAGTGTCTATTATGATTTGGTACCAAGAACGAGATTCATGAACCACGACATAATCTATAAGTGAGACCCGGACTAGGTGATGAGTTCTGAGGAGGAATCCACGGAAGGAAGAACCGACATCCCACCATCCAATTTCGATCAAGGATAAGAGGTCCCAGGACAAGGAACAGATGCTTCCCACCTTAGGAAAGCGGGAATGTGGGGAAACAGTTGCGCACTCCCTGGCGAAAGCATCGGAAGAAATTACTTTACTTGATTAAATATATTTAGAAAATGAAAAACCCTATACTTTTTTCTTTGATTTTTTTACTTAATTTTAATTCATAAATGTAAAGGTTATTTTAATAATAAATTATTTTTCCAATGGGATTAAAAGTGTTCTAAAAATGGGATTTTATAAATGGTTTCAAAAAATGATATGGTACTTGAGAATTTTTGGAAAGGTCTGAGACCAATATAGCTTATATATGTTGTGACCCATGTAGATTTGGGTAATCCCATTATAGGTTAAAATAGGGGGGCCAGATCCAGATAGGGAGGTATGTTACTTCTTAATCCATAATTCATCAGGAAATCCAATTAAAACATAACTTGGGGTGGCCTAGATAGCACTGGGTAGGCACACAATAGATTAATTTTAAGTCAGACATATGTATTTCCTAATTGAATGTGTTTTGAAAGGGGTTTTAATGGTTTAAAAAATATTATGCTCTATGTCAACTAAAGAAGATTTAAATAATTTCTATTAGTTTTAATGATTTTCTATGAGAAAAATATATCTTTTTTTCATGTTAAAATGTTTTTTTAATATTCCAAAAGAACATTAAATGGGTTTTCATGTTATTTAATAGAATAAGGGTTTATTACTTTTTATGACCCTTAGAGAGCATTATGTGCTCATTCCAAGTTTAAATACGATTTTTCATTGGGTTAATGGATGAGTACAGGAAAGGATGAGAACACTGTGATAATTGAGATGTTATATCATGGGAGAAATCATATCTTATTTTAAAGAGTTTTATATTGTAGAAAAAATGGATACTATGTAAAATTTTTTACTTTTAATATATGGGTTTACTTTGTAATAGTTTTTACTAATTATATAAATCTTTATACTTAATATTTCGATGAATGTGAATAGTTGTTCAATAACACCATGATACAAATTTTTTATGACTATAAACTTACATACATTACCATTTAGAACAATTAATATCATTTTCTGGGATCAAAACACCCTATGGGAGGCTATAGTTTAATTCTTATAAATACCAATGGATCTGATGGGAATTGTGGAAAGCCTAATTACTATTTTAATGCCCAAAATCATTATATAAAACCATTTATGAAATCACGACACCTGGGTATTAAGATAAATACATCACACATGAAAATAAATTAATAAGAATATGAGTAAATCCCTTAGAACGCATTCCTCATTTATACGTATTTCTAATATTTATCTAAAGAACATCAATCATGCAAAGGCCAGTTCAACCAGCATCTAAACTCATTTTCACCAAAGTAATCATTTCCCCACCACATAACATTTATTATCATATAATGAAACTAAAATTAATAAATTTTAAAATATATTATTTATTAATCTAGTAAAACCTAAAATGGATAATTCTGAAAACCCACATGGTTGATCAAATATTATATAAACTCCATGAAACATCAATAAGGGTGTCCAAAATAATCCCTACACCATTATTTGAAAAATTATTTGAATAGAAAAAAAATTGAACACATAACTAAAATAAATTATTAGGAAAAACCAAATAAAATTCCAAGATAACTCGTGTATAAATGAAATTATATAGGATGACATGTAGAATCTATATTGGAGTATCCTCTACCAAGTTTGACTAAAAAGAACGTCATTATTTCATGAATCAACCATACTCTCTTGAAATCATAAAAAAATACATATACATAGGCTTCAAAAATTATGAAGATTAATGAAAAGAAGGAACGTGATGGAGGAGGAAGAGAAATCACACCAAAAACGTTGAATAAAAACCATGAAATTACCTTGTATATTAGGATGTAGAAGGCTAAATGGTGTTGGAAACCCCATGGTTTGTTCACACCAAATGTTGGGAGAAGTGGTTGGAATGGCTACATATACAGAGGTCGTATGTTTACCATTTCCCCATTTATAATGAAATATATGAAACCACATGGTCTGGATTGAAGGCATTCCAAATAGTTTTCCAAATAGGTACCCCTAAAATCCAACGTGCATTCCCTATATAATTAGGCCATGTTGTTGGACAAACCATACACCGATCATGATGTAAGCACTACCTCTCTTCAGAAACAAGGCACATGATTTTTCTGAATCCATGCAATGCACAAGTACCATGCCTTGAAGCCTCCTCAAACTCAAAATGTTTGTCCTTCTTCCTCATTTTTTTTCCTACTATTGTCTTAATGAATGAAAATTAACTATTCATGGTCTAAAATGAACTTAAAACCTTATGGGAATCTGTGTGTCAAATAGTTTATACTAAATCTTGTGCACGAAATCAATCAACTAGGAAAAAAATGATAAAATGAACAGAAACCAAGAATGAATAAACAAAATCTCATCTAAACACTGATGATAAATTCCAATCACCAATCCACACCATAAAATAATACTTTGAGGCATATTAACTCCTAGAATCTTATTTTGAGTATTGATAAAAATGATGACCCATTCATAAATAAATAGTTAAAATCATTATGAAATATTCAACCCATACAAACAAAGAATCTTATATAAATATTAATAACTATGAAAGGAATAATATATATTCATTATAAAAATACTTATAACTAATCTTATAAATCATTTATGTAAAATTAATTACTCCTATATGTGGAGAGGACAATCCATATGTAAACAACATTGATGTTTCTATTATTAGGTGGATAAACTGTAAGAAATGTAAAAAATAATTCACCTTTCCAAATCCACTATTATATCATCAATATAATATAAAAACATTAAATTGGACATAATAACCAAACATGAATTAATTTTATGTAAAATGAATCACATCTTCTTATGCAGGGGGTTGTCCACTTGTATATAGGAGTGATACATTTATGCCCCATATGATGTATAATAGGTGGTAAATGGATGGAACAAAATATTATTAACATATAAAAATATATAATATACATTATTATACATGATTTTTTAAATGTAAATGATTTTAGGAGGATGGATAAGAAATAAATTAAATGAACATGGTTGAGATTTATACTTCCTTAAAGAAGGGAGTCCTTTGGATTACTTCTTAATCCATGAAGGATTGGTAAAACAAGAAGAGGAGAAGCTAAAGGGTAAATGAAAGGAGAAGTTAAAGGTTTTAAATTTGGTATTTTTGGATATATAAGTTCTAAATGGAGTGATTAATGGAGGGTAATAGGATTACTATTCTATGTGAGGGGACGCACACACCTGAAATTTCATAAAACTATTCAATGATATATGGTAACATTCATGGGAATGTCGATCAATATGTAAAATGGTTTTCTGTTTTGAAATGATAAGATTAAAATATCCTTAAAAAATAATAATTGTACTGGTGTATGAGGTATTCATACCATTATATCATTGAATAATCCATGAAAATCCAATTTTAATTTTAATAGTTGTAACAATGATTTTAAATTTTACTATTCATTATGAAAAAATAAGTTCAATATATTAATTTTTTAAATTTTTTATAACAGTACAAATGGAATACATTTTAAAATATTATATTTATATTACTAGAAGAATCTAGTTTTATATAATCCTCGAAAACATAATGAAAACCAATTTTAGTGAAATATTTTTTAATCATAAAACATAATATACATCAATTAAATTCATTTTAAAATCATAAAATATATTTTTTAATATAAAATTTATACATTTTATTAAAACACTAATCAATATTTAATAATATAATCTATAAATATAAAAACAACCTATGTGCATAAATATTTTTTTGAATACTTTGTTTTTTAGATTAAGAAATGAACTTATATAAAAATTAAATATAAGGATGATTCATATGTAATTTCTAATATTATTTTTAATTAGAGTACATTTTTGTTACTTTAATATAAAATATAAAACATAATGGTACTTTTAATTTTATATTAATGAATTCAATTAAAACAAATATTCTATTTTTTCATCAAAAAACAATATTTTTAGAAAATCTAATAAATTAACCTTAAGATAATATTAAAATGATAATTTTATAAAATGTTTTACTTCTCTCAACTAAAATTTCTAAAAATAGTGAAATTAAATATAATTTTTTTTTTAAAATAAAATAAAAAATTTTATTATGAAATCACAATTGTTATTTGTAAAAGGAATTTAATAAAAATTGAGTAATATTTTTATTATGAATTAATCAATTAATTTCAATTATTAAAAAAAATATACAATACTTTTCATAAAAATTTTATTACTATTAATACCATCTAATTTAATTCCTTGGTATTAATGGTTTACTATATCATGAATCATATTGACTCGTGGATGCATTTAAATCATGCTATCATATATATCATGTATATTTTAGAAGAAATAAAAATAAAATAATTTTGTGTTGTTTTCTATCCCCCATAAAATGAATTTATCCTTCAAAATTCCATCACTCAAAAAAATGATGAAATATCTATTTCATTATATAATATTTCCCCATGTAACTTCCTTGAATTTATAATTCCTCTAAATAATGTTAACTAGATGGGTAGTCTTGTTTCATAGAACAATAATCATTTGGGTACTCTGTTTCATTATATACCAATATTGAATTCAATATCTAAAAGAATATGGGTAGCACAACTCTTCTATTTACTGAAAGCTTCATTGATGAGATATATCCTTCACTATCATTTCCTGAGCTACCTCAGGTCCCAATATCATTCTTTCTCAATCTTTACCCCCAAATTTCATAATAATGGACATCATTACATATAGAAATTCATAAGGATCCATCATAATTCTTGATTGAAATACATTGTTATATGTTAAATCAAATAGTGGATATATTTGATTTCAAAAACCTTTGATATCTAGAGAAAAATATCTAAACATACCCTCAATGGATTGAATTTTCCTCTCAAACTGACTATATGTTCAAGGATGACCTACTATATTAAATCACACCAATGTATCAAGAGATTATAGAAGACGTCTCTTTAATTTTATGGCAAAATAGATATCTCTACCAGATACAATAGAATTTGTTACTCCCTAAAAACAAACCTCATATTTAATATATATCCTAAAAATTATATCACGATTGAAATATTATTTAATAAAAATTTTGTTTCCTAACTTAACATAGTGATTATATTTATCATATATTTTATTATATTCTGTAGATGTTTTGGAGGGTTCAATGAAGGAATCCATATTGACGTTTTCCAATATTCATTCTGGTATTTGAAGAGGTCAAAAATCCCCATCACATTATATCTCATAGCTATATAGTTCTGAAATACCGTGCACTAAAAAATATAATCTATAACACCTCTATGTATTTTTTCCCACAAGAAATAATTTTTTAGATATATATACATCATCTTACATCATGGATAAATAGTGAATGATGAGATATCATCTTCATCTAATAGATACTTCTTCATATATATATATTTATAGGGAAACATACTTATTTCCAAATCATTATAATTCCATCAAAATTGAATTCAAACATTGAAACAATTCTCATCGTCCTTTTCAATCCACATCCACCTTTTGTGCCTCCTTAATCATTACATAGAAATATGGTTGAAAATATATTTTTACAAGAAAATATTTATCTATCCCTTCATGATTTCAATTTTTATTCTATTAAAATCCATAAATATTTTATATTTTATGATCCAAATCATAGTTATGTGGTCCTGATCCATTCATCTCAAAGAATCATCAACCTAGTTTAGTTTCCCATGGTGGTAATGTATTGAGAACTTATATATCATTAATAAAAAAAACATCTTTTTCAGGAATATTCAAATTATTTTATATTAATATCAATATTAATATTTTATGATTAGTATATGTGTCACAATGTACTCTATAATTATAATTCATCTCTATCGTAAATGCAAAGAGTTTTATGTTTTTCATAAAAGCGTGATTTTGGTATTTTTTTCTTAAAGACCTTAAATTGGAGTGATAAATAACCTATCACCATATATTTCTACATAATAACACATCACGTCCCCTTATTTAAAAAATAAACCTAAATGAAAATCCTTTTTCCACTATTTGTTAATGTGAGTAGAGTTTTACTATCCAACATTCTCTTTAATTCCTTGAAATATTCATAACATTTACCGGTGTAAAGGTATATTTTTATCTTTCATGTTAGATTTGTGGGATTATTATAAAGCCATGATAAATCCATAAAAAATCATGGATAATACCTAGGATATTAAAAATATCTATGGATCTCATTAAATGTGGTTAGTCAAGGAATTGGTTAATTTTTTGATCTTTGATGGTCCATCGATATACCCTTATTTGAGATTATATCACTGAAAGTGACAATGTATTTATCTAAAATTTGTACTTGATAAATTTTCCATAAAAATTATCAT
Organism: Viscum album; assembly: GCA_963277665.1. Classification (NCBI taxonomy): domain Eukaryota; kingdom Viridiplantae; phylum Streptophyta; class Magnoliopsida; order Santalales; family Viscaceae; genus Viscum; species Viscum album. The sequence goes on from OY728158.1 coordinate 1,509,008,987, forward strand.
TCTATAGGGTCTTTTGTGAAACCCTTCAAATTCCATCATGCACTTATTTATTCATATAATATATAAAATTAGTGCTTGTAAAGACTAATTAAAACTGATCAAGGTAATATATAATGTCTCTATTCATTAAATCCACGATGATCATGGTGTAATTAGAAAGGCCAAATGATTATAATATAAATTAGTTTTTTTATACATAAAATAGATAGTTGTATTTGGTATTTCATCACCTTTTATCTTCAACATAGAGTACCGAAATCAACTAGTGATCTTATAAAAATATTGTGCTCATAATAATTGATCAATATAATCACTAATACAGGGATAATGATTCTTTTTTATTGATTGTAATAATTTTATTTTTTCAATAATCAATTAATAGATTCAATGATCTATCTTTTCTTCATAACTAAAGAAATTGGTGTAGCCCTTATTGACGAACTAGGATGAATTCATCCTTTTTCAAAATATGCCTAGAGTTTCTTATTTAATTACTATAGTTCAATTATGTCTATTATATATATATTCCTTTAGATCGGCGTAACACTGATATGAGTTCTGTTGAAAAATCAACATCACCGTTTGTATAAATTCTAGGAAACTCTTATGGAATGAAATAAACTTCTATATAATATGAATATATTGGTTTTTGATTTTATATCCATCCATAAATAACGAACACTCTCATTATATATGAATAGAAAATCATAAAATTGATTTAATTTACACCAAATGTTCAAAAACCAAATCTAACCAATAATATATTTTAGGTTGGTTCATAATAACAAATTTTACATCCCGTAGAAATTTATGTGGGATTTGTGAAATAAAATCCAATCGATTCAAAAAAACACATCAAATTCATCAGAAGTGGGAATAATAATATTTAAATGGATTACATTCCCACAAACCTAAATAAGACATTAATCATAGAATTGTGATAATATAAACTTACCATTATATGTTTTTATAGATAATTCAACATCATAGTTTTTAGGATATGAACAGATATTACATTATAATTATATCCTATAAAACAATACATTAAAATAATCATTAATATGATAATGATAAAATGTTCAATACTTGTAACCACCTTAATTTTATCATTCTATCTCTAATAAATTAATAAAAAATAACAGTAAGAATGCCGATCATGAAAAAATTAATTAGTGTAATCAATCATGGAAAATAATTTATAGGTTTTCTAAATAATGACACCTTCTTCACAATATATGAAACATTAGATTTAACCTATGTCTTATATTGGAATCATATATTTAAATACTCTATAATTTTTCATAAATCAAATTTGAATTAAATAGTCATATCCCCCATGAGCGTAAAAATGGGTTCTCAGAAATGGAATGATCATTGTGCACTATAATGATAGCAATGATATACATGTCCAACTATTTTTAGGGTTACTACCCTTAGATGAATCTATTCCAAAAGAATTTCTACCTGTAGTTTCAATACAAGGATATAAATGTTTAGGAAAAATACACTCCTTTCATTATCATATCAGAACATGTTCCCATATAGGTAGGATTTTTTAAGGCCCTTCATAATGTTTTGATGCAGTTTATTCAAAAAGTAACTAATAATTTCTCCAATAAAAAGAATAAAAACCATAATATTTAAATATATAAATACCACTTTTTATAGTTTTATATTCAATACATATCAATATGATCCATGAATGAACTATACAGGTTTATTGTCTTTCGAAACATGGTTCTATAAAAAACATGTACATAATATATCTACATCATTTCCTCATTATATTCACCATCAATATTTCCCTTCTTATGAATATTTTATACAAAAATTCATTATAACAAAGGAAAAGGAAACATAATAAAGGTTGAGGTAAAATTCTCTGTGAGCGTAAAATGGGGAGATATCCATCAAGCATCATATGAAATAATATTATAAGAATAAGTGTATGATGACATAATATTATGATATGAAATTGATAACAAAAAATTCATATATCATAAATCATGGAAAAAATAATTTTCTGAAAATATAAAAAGTCACTAGTTTTTAGAATCATCAATAGTCAATACTATTTCATGAGAACATATTATAAGAATAATGATCAATTATTATAATAAAAATAATAAAGGAAAATCATTTCCTCATTGATGTATCAATTCAAAAATTATCATAATGGATTGGGTTAACTCAACATTCCATTATTACCTTAGTCAAGGTTCACTCCCAAGACAATATTAATAAAATAAATAATTTAATAAACTAGTTTAACTCCCCATTATAGTAATTATTGTCTTGATGAAATATCATTCATATCCCAATTAATTTTATTTCTATATAATTGCATTCCCAACCTTCACCAAATAAAAATCTTTCATATGTTTTCCACCAGATCCTAAAACAGTATGTATGTCATCATATCACAACCCTCGAAGGGAAAAGGGCCTTAATAAAAAATTCAACATCATAATAATATATAATATATTGAAATAATTTAAATGTAATCATTTTTTATTATCTATATTAAACTATAATTAATATTAATTGTTGTTTTAATAGATTACAGAACCTTTAAAGGATCATTAGAACATTCATTGAAGAAAAAACCCATTTAATCTTTTGGTCACTTGTTTAAAATAATTTTTTTAAAATACTAATTTCATTGAAATTAACCATATTATAATGTTATGAATGTTAAAATGTATTGATAATCCATTTATGTGGGAAATCCCATTCATGTGGGTCATGTTAAAATAAAAATTCATTTCAGATTTTATGTAGAAAATACACAATAGAATGTTTGGAAAACAATATGATGATTCCTTTTAAAAAATTGAATAAAAATAAAAATAAATTATAAATGACATTAAAAAATATTTTTAGAATGGTAATTTAAAAATAATTTAAATAATTTAATTTTTTTAAGGATATGGAAGTAATGATTCCCAACTAAAGATAAAAACATAGTCAGTTTTACTTAAAAAAATCATTTGGTTATTTAAATTCATAATGGGAGAAAAATGAAATGAAAATAATTAATATCTATAAATAACTAGAGGGGATTAAATTATATATTATTTGGGTTACACTTATCATAGAGTTTCATCATCTTATATTTAGGTATATAGAATCCTTGTTCAAAAAATATATTTTAACATGAAAACCTAACAACAAGTCTCTATTTATTTGTAAGCACTCTGTCCTCCAATGTAATATTGTAATATTATTTATAATATTATTAAAGAACCATAATAACACCTATAATACTATAATTTTATTAATTAAAACATATTTCAATCTTATTGTTATCAATCTTCCATTACCATCATTGTTTTCGGCTCTAACTAGTTAGTGATTTAGGAATTTTTAGGTTTGGATGTTATTTCCCTTGCATTTTAATCATGTTTAAATAATATATATAATATTTATGATTATATAAATAATATATATTCATAATATAATACACCTTATCTATTGATATAAAGACATAGTGAAAAATTTATTACATCACTATGTGAAGATGATGGTTCATATATATGTGTGCGTGATGTTTCCATTTCTAGATTTTTGGAATGAAAAAAGGTGAAAAATAATTCACCATTCTAAAAAAAGTATCATATCATTAAATATCATGTAAATAAACTAAATTTAACAAAATTAATGACTATAAAATATGGTAATATCAAATGATTCGTCTTTCTATGTAGAGGCGGTAGTCCACGCGTATGTATGAGAGATACATTAATCCTCTCACATTTGATGGAGAATATGAGATAATTGTTTGTTACATTAATATAATAAAATATCATTATATTGATGATACTAGATTAATATTATTTTTATGGACAAGACATGTTTATATTATGTTTGAGAAGAAATACAATTTAATGGCCTTGGTTAAGATTGATACATCTTTTTGAGATATTTCAATTGGATTATAAAATTAATCTTCAATTATTGGTATTACGAGAATACCAGAAGCTATATGATTATAGTAAGTAATTTATGATGGTTTTGGTGTAGGGACATTCAATTCTAGAGGAAATAAATAAAGTGACTAAGGAAGGAGAAGATATTATCTTTGTTGATGTGAGGGGAGGGACACCCTTGGGATTTCAAAAAAGTTTCTGATGATATAAATTCACATTTATGGAAAATAAAAACAACCAAATATTTTAGGAAAATTTCCTTTTTCAAGAAAATTGAATTATTCAATTGCTTTCATTACATCCAACACCGAGTTTTAATAAACCACAATGCACTGTTAATATTATTTTTTAAACATATCCATTATAACATTACCATTAAAGATGGAAGTATAAATAATAATAATGAAAATTTTAAAATTATAGGTAAAGGAATTTTTTATATAAAACAAATTTATAAACTAGAACAGACATTTAAGTAAAATCATTATTTGTTTCATAAATATGTTTTTTTCTAAAATAATGATATCAATTGTTTTTTTTCAAAAAAATAGAAATATTAATTTGTGAAACTTTTAGAAAATATACTTTCAAAAATTGATTAATTTGTGTGAATATAAATTTCAAAACTACCATTGGGTTAATTTTTCATAATTTTATAAAAATATTAAAGTGTCTATTAATAATGAACTTACTAATTTTTATAAAGACATTCATTTTGGATAAAAGAATTTACAAAGGTATATATTTCTGAAAATTTCTTTAATACTAAATTTAGTCTAATTATGTTATGATAAAAAAAATCAGGCCATTTTTATTAAATTAATATTGAATTATGATATTTAAATATTTGATACATATAATATTTTTCCCTATGGAAACCACTTTCTCATCATCTATCCAAATTTAATATTTTTTTAAATTTGTCCACATCCGTAAATATAATTTTGAAAATTGGCTAAATATTTGGGATAATCAAAATTAATATTATATAATAATTTCCGCATATTTTTTTCAATATTATTAATAAATAAAATAAAAATTAATTACTCTGATTATATTTAAAATGTGATTTTGCACATTATATGATCATTTTCTAAATTTATTTTCCTCACACAGAAGATTTATATTTGATTAATTTGAATTCATATTTTGAAAAATTAGGTCTATATTGTATTATCATCATAATTTATTGTCGTATTGCAAAAATAACAAAGGTAAATATGTAAAAAATTAAGAAACTATGGGGAGAACTAAAATTGTAAAATGGGGTAATATTAAATTCTGAGGAATAAAATATTATAATTTTTTTTGTTGGGGTGTGGCTCAAAAATATAATCTATAAACACTATTATTGATCAATTTTTGAGGAACTTTGGGTGATATTGACTTCCCATTATTTAATATTTTAGGTATTCCAAAAAAATGACACTCCCCAATTATAAAAGAAAACATTAACCCCCTGACATATCCACACATATTAAGAACCTCAGATCGACCAAACACTAAAATATTTATACCCAAAATCCTTATCCATGTTATAGAGTTTCAATTATTCTTAAAATAAAAACAATATGGCCATTAATATGGGATCCAAATGTGGTTGTTCTAAGTGAATGTAATTATCTTCACTAAGCTCTTTCTTTTAACTTATTCTCATATAACCTACATTCATGTACTAATAATTCAAATATAATAACACCAATATCTAACAATATAATTATGCTTTCATGAATATGTTCGGGTGCTCAATGATAATTATGTGTGGTGATAAATTTATCTTTGAAATAATTTAATATAATTTTTTTTTAAATTGGTTTTTCTTTTTGAGGGAATCCTAGGTGACCATAGTAAACTACTATTTTGTTTCATATAATGGTTTTATAAAATTTTGAAATAATTTATTAAATTATGAATGTGGTGTGAATCATATTTGGGAATGGTTTTGGTGTGCATTTGATTTTTAAATAGGATTATGGGTGTGCATGTGATGGCTTATTATGTGCAATATATTGTTTGGATTATGAAATGTGAAAGTGGTGTCTTATGTGTACATGGAACTTGTTTGTGCACAAAATTAATTTTTGGTTACTAGGTGGTTGTAATAGGACTAGTATTCTATTAACTTGGAAGTGTCTTGAAATTGTATTCACATAGAGGGATCAAATATGACAATAGTAACTAAATATTTGTGGTGATTGGAAACCAAAATAAAGATGGAATTCTCTCCTCATTAGTGGCTCATGCATGGGAAAGATGATTAGTGTGGTTACAATACCAAATTCCATTGATAAGTAATGTATCTAGGGTCTGACTCTTAGCTAGTTCCTCAAGGTATTTCTCTGGACTAGTGCTATGTGGATATATCTCACTTACAGTTGTTTTAGGGTATACTTGGTTAGTCATTATAAAAGAAAACATGTTTCCATAAGGTTTTTTTCCTTAAAAATGGCTTTAGTATTTATTTATAGATAAATAATGTTTATTTATCATATATTTTTTATTGCGTGGAATCCTTATTGGGTGTAATCCTACTAGAAATTATCTCACACACTACTGACTCATATGGGTGTTGTTAGACTTGGTTTTTTATGATTCATGTAAAGGAAATGCATTTGGAGATGGTGATTCGGGTTGATAGGGGTCTTCCATGGTGTATTGTTGTTGGAGGTAGCTTTAGGGAGATGTTCAATTTGTATTGTGGTAGTCCTGATATTCTTTTTCTGTTTCATTTTTTGTTTCTTCTTGTTTGGTTTTTTTCTAAATGTTTTAACTCAAATATTAAAAATGGTTAGTTCTAAGTTAGGTTTGGATTTTCAGTTTATGTTAATTTTTTTGTTGGTTGTTTTATGTTCACAAATTCTAGTAAATCATTCCAATTATGAATCATTGATACTTGAGTACTTTTTCCAGCCTATGGGAATTGGGAACACCCTTTACGCCTTTCAACGGTCTGGGTCGGGAACTAGTTTAAATGATGACCAAGATTAGTTCATGAAAAAATGGTATTAGGGGAGTTTCTTTTTGGGTACTGTTATTTGGGATTAGTCAAGATAGAATATTTCTATGTCTGTTGGGACATGGAGTTATTGTGATGAGTGGGGTTCTTGTACATCACACGTCGTAAGAGACCTCAATATATCATAGGATATTGGGATGTATGTTTCACTACTTCTCTATATGGGTCGTGCCAACTATAGACTGTTCATGGACATTGGACGTGGGTGAAGTGGTTTAGGTGTCACATTGTCATGGTGAGTTTTATTTATTAATGTTTGTTTCATGCTATAATTTTTCATATTTCGTGTATTAACTGTTTCCCTTGTGACTGTAGGTTTTTAGCAACATGAATCCCTAGAGATTTCCCTTGAAACCACATGAATATTCTAGAGAGAGTTCTCCCTCACCTCTTGATATTATGCTGGTGGAAGTTGTGGTCCATACATTTCAGGATATGCTAGAGGGAGTGGTTCCTACTCTAGCTCCAATCAGAGAAGCTAAAATAGGTCCTATAATGAACAAGGCAAAGGTATTTCTCAAGAAAAATTCACCATCCTTTTGGTGAAATACTGAACCTCAATATATAGAGGAGTGTATTGAAAATATATAATGGATGTTTGTGTTCTTAGCCACCCATGACAGTGTTAGGTTGACGTGTTATTCATTATTTATAGAATGTCCAAATTATATATGGTGGGACTCAGTTGTTCAGACTAGGAGGACCAATCAGATGATCCAGAATAACTTCAATTTCATTTTCAATGAGAATTATTGTCTGATGATATTTTCATATTCTATATATCATGAGTTCATAGAACATTCCCTTGGAGATTATTTAGTGATAGAGTATGCAAATATCTTTGTTGAGCTTGTGCAGTATGCACCCGAGGTCATTTCCAAAGATAAGATGAAAGATCAAAGGTTTAATATGGGTATTGGCAAGGGATTTATTCACAGGTCATTATATTCAATCTAAGGACCTATGATTAAATTTTTTATCATGATTATAGGGTCGGAATTGATCAAAAAGGAATATTGGTGTTCGCCGGATCAATGTTAGCTATGGCCAGTGGTAGCTCTTCTGAGAAAATTTGGAAGAGGGATGAGTAGGAGAAAAAAGGAGGTGTTAGTTCTGGCCATCCATCTAGGTATCCTTTTCCTTGTCTTATGATGTCTTGGTTTTTTTGTGTCCCCAATATGATAAGGTAGGGAACATATGACCTACGTGAACATCTCCTACCAAGTGTTTTCATTAATGTGGAGTGATGGGGAGCTAGTATCGATACTGTAGATCCATGTATTATTATCAGAGTGGTGCGGGATCAATAACTACAAGGGGATGGTATCCCAATTTGATCCATCCATGATAGTGGGATATTGCATTGGTGGTCTTTGATGCAGGGTTGTATCTTCATTTGGGCATATCTAGTTTCTCGAAGAGCCTCTGGCGTGTGGTCATTCTAAGGCTCAAGCTAAGGTGAATAATCCTCATGAAGTGGATCTGGCAGTAATAGGTTTGGATATTGGTCCTTTTACAGTTCGAGGTACCATTTTTATTGCATCTTCTATAGCCTCTATTTTTTTGATACTTGTGCTTATGTTACTTTCAACTCTGACCGTTTGGTGAATCTGTTGAATTTTCCAACCAAGCTTTTGTCTTCTACAATGGAGTTGTTAACACCATTGGGTAAGAAGAAGGAGGAGCATCTCAAGTGCACCTCTTTTTTACCCTCTGTGTTAGGGGTTGATCATGAATGGGATTTACTATTCTTGGATATGGAAATTTTTATGTAATCAGTGATATGAATAGATGGGTGTGCTTCCCAGAGCACATTTATTTTTAGATTCACTAGATATGTTTCCTGGAACATGATGGATGTAGTCATGTTTTTCAAGGAGAATGGGATCCTCGGTCTAGTTGTACTATAACTCCACACCCAAATTTGAGAAATATTGTTTTTCAGTTATCATCATTCATACGGGAGGATAATATAGGTGAAACTATGTGAGAATTACCACTTATAGTGGATGAGTACCCATAGGTTTTTCCAAAGGACTTTTCAGGTTTTCCTCTAGAGCGGGATGTGGATTTATCCATTTACTTGGTGCTAGGGAAAAAAATATATCTCTTCTATCATATCATATATCCTCCTCTTATTTTTGGGAATTAAAGATATAGTTGGATGATTTAGAATCCCAAGGGTTCATTCACCTGAGTGTCTCACCTTGGCATGCCCCAGTTTTTTTCCTAATTAAGGCTATCAAATATCTCTAATTACACACCAATTACTATAAACTAAATTGGTTAATCATCAATAAAAGGTATCCATTTCCAAATATTGATGACTTTTTTGATCAGTTTGAAGGGGAAAGGTGGGTCTCTATGATATACTCGTGTTCTATTTACCATCAAGTCAGAGTGAAACATGATGATATCTGGAAAATGGAATTTCTAAGTATTTAAGACCATTTTCAGTATTTAGTCTCACACTTCGGATAGAATAATTAGCCATCATTATTTGTCGAACTCATGAACAAGTTGATCCAACAGTATCTGAACACCATCGTTGTAGTATGCATGGATAAAATCTTAGTTTATTATGAGACCAAGGAAGATTAGGAGCATTATTTGGGGATCATGTTTGGTAGTCCCCAGGATCATTGAATCTATGAAATGTTTTTAAATTTCAATTTATAGATTTTGGAAGTGATGTTTCTTGGCAATGTCGTCTGAGAGACAGGGGTTTCAGTGGACTGCCAGAAGATTAGTGCAGTTCTGTCGTGGGATTAGCCAAAGATTGTTTTGAAGATCACACGTTTACTTAGCCAGGTATGTTTTTAAATGTAGTTTTTTCGAGAGTTCTCAAAACATTCTTATTATATGACATCACTCACTCGAAAAGGGGTAAAGTAAGAGTGGATCCCAGTATGTCATGAATCCTTAGAAGATTTTATGTGGCAGTTGACTACTGCACATGTCTTGAAATTTCCAGAACCTATAACGGGTTGCGTGGTTTATTTTGACACTTCAATTATGGGTCTCGAGAGTGTTCTTATGCATGATGATCATATGGTGTCATAAGGATCTCAGAAACTCCAACCACATGAAATGAATTAACCAACCCATGACTTGGAGTTAGTAGTAGTTATGAATTCCTCAATGACATTGAATGATTAACTTTTTGGGGATAAATTTCATGTCTATTCTGATCATAAGGTCCCAGCTTACATCTTCTCCAATAAATATTTGAACTTGAGGAATCAGCATTGGGTTAAGTATCATCAAGGGTAAGATTTTGATATAGTTTAGGACATACATAAATGAATAGTTTTGGATGATGATTTGTGTAGGAAAGTGCATGTGCATGCATTGAAAGAGTCTAGTGATGGGTGGATGTTGATGTGTCTTTTATTCCAGATACATTTGGAGACAAAAGAGCATTGTGATGGTTCTTTCTTGCCCAGTTTTCAACTGAATCTTTCCCTTATAAAATTGATTCATTATGGTAATCTTAATGATGAGTTACGCCAGTAGTCTATGAAATTTCTTCATAGTGGGGAGGTATAATCTAATTGGCCATTATCTTCCGAGGGAATCTTATTCTTAAAGGGACTCTTTGTGGTACCATTGTCTCTGAAGAAGTTAGTCATGCCTAATATCCACCATTCATAGTATGAAATATATCATGGAGTCACTTAAATGTGTTATGATGTGTGTAGGCTGTTATAGTGACTGTACATGAGATGAGATATAGATGACTTTGTCTCATGGTGTAATGTATGTCAACAAGTGAAATAAATAAAATAAAATGAAATCTAGGTGACTTTAGTCATTTACCATTACTACATAGATATGGGATGAGGACACTGGGGATTTCATTATTCGATTTCTACATACACAACAGGGAAGTTAATACTATTTCAGTGGAATTTAATCTTTTGACCAAATCAGATCTTTATAATCTGATCAAAGATTCATGAAAGGTGGATGAGTTTCACTAGATGTATGTCCAGGAAGTGGTAGGGCTCCATGGTGTGTCGTTAACAATAATTTCTGACAGAGTACCCCATTTCATATCTCAATTTGGGGAATGGATTATAATTGTTTTGGGGTCATAGATCAAGATTAACAAGATAAACCATCCTGAAACAGATTGTTAGACATAGAGGGAAAACAAATTTTGGTGTACATGCATTGTTCATGTGTTTTGTAATTCAGAGGATCATCATATTGATTTTATGATTAGTCAAGTATTCATACAATAAATATTAACAATCATCAATTTGAATGGATCATTTTGAGTTGTCCTATGGTCAACCATGTCAGTATCATTTTTGTTGGGTTGATGTAGGTGAGACCTCACTGCTAGGACCAAGCATTGTGAAAGAGATTTCTGATAATGCCAATTGGATTAGGTAGGGGTTATTGGAATCACAAATTCATCACAAGTCTTATGATTATCATTGATACCGATATCTTGATTTTTCAATGGGTGACTAGGTTTTCATGAATGTAGCAACTCGATTAGGTCATTGTCACCTATGAAAGTAGCGAACGATAACACAAATTTATGTCGGACCATTCGAGATCAGTGAACATAATTTCAAGGTGGAATACATGTTAGATTTTCCTTATTATTAGACATATTTTCCCGACATATTCAATTTCTCCCAATTGAATATGTTTATCCTCTGTCTATCTCGTGTGTTGATTTGGGAGGAGTTGGAGATAGATCCTGATTTATTGGTGTATGAACATATAGTAAAGATAGTGGATTCCCAAAAGAATATGATTCATGGAAAATTGAATAATTTGTTTTTTTAATTTATATTAGGGTGAATATGTTCATGAGTCATGGGAGTTCAAGGAATGGGTTCATGAATAGTTCCATTCATTTTTTTTCTGATGATCTGACTTTACGGGGAAGGAAAGTTTTCATGGTGGGGAGAATTGTCACATCCCAAATTTTGTTTCGGGGTATTTCTATTTTATTTTCATTCTAACTTTAATTCATTAGATTTTTTTGTTTTTTGAATTATAATAGAAAATTCAGGGTGGACAGACCGTGGCGCAAGATTGGCAGATGTTTGTAGTAATTGTGCACCATACCCAAGTAGCCATGTGGCCTTGTGTGGTTTTTGGATAGAGGGTTATCATATAGTTAGAGAACGGTTTTTAATCCATGAAGGATAACTATGTGGCATGTCCTTGGTAGAATTGTGTATCTTCATGGTCTCTGCATTGTTTGAAAAACCCTGGGGACTAACCTTGGGGCTGATCCTAGTCATTTAAAATATGGATTTTACTTTTTTCCCTCCCCATTTTTAATCCCAAATCACCCCACCTCTCCCCCACTAATGATTTATTACCCTAGATGAACCACCACATCTCCCCAACCTCCCTTGGTCATCATTGTTTTGGGGTTTTTGGGCTAGAATTCTTCAAGGAAACTTCATGTGAGTATATTATTTCTTATTTTCTCTCTCTTTTCTAGGGTTTCCCATCCTTTTTCATGTGGTTTATTTTCTCCATTGGCTAGGATTTCTCATTGAGGGTAAAATCATGAATTTTTCAGAATAAAATCCATGTTTAGGGGTAGATCTTTCTTCTTTTTGGTATGGTTGATTTGCGGTTGGAGTTTCACTATGGATTTTTGTGATTTCTACACCCAGGATCGGTGATTCCATTCTTATCAATCATTTAATGATATCATTATTCATTATTGATTATTTTTGTGGTTCTATATGATTATTACGTATGGTGTGAATGTATTTTTTGAATGGATTTAATGTGAATTTAGTTTGAAATTGGGTCTTCTTTATGAAATTGGGTGTATTTCTTATGTGAACCGTTTTTGTGTTTCCTGGAATGGATTTATAAAATGTGTAACTAATTTATTTAATTATGAATGTGGATTAAATCATATTTGGGAACCATCCTGGTGTCAATTTGATTTAATAATAGGATTTTGGGTGTTAATGTGGTGGCTTATGAAGTGACTTGTACTGTTTTTCTTATGAAATGTGAATGTGGTGTTGTATGTGAACATGGAACATGATGGAGAAAAAAGGAAATCTTATGTTACTTGGTGGGTGGAATATGAAAAATATTCATGTGATTCAAATGTGGCTTCCTACTAGATTCACATAGCAGGACTGACGATGACACCACTAAAAAATATTTACGATGATTGGAGACCATGAGAAAATTGGATGTTTCACTTATATGGAGGCTCATGAATGGGAATGATGTTCAGTGTGGTTACTATAACACATTCCACAAATATATGATGTCTCTAGGGTCCCAGGCTTAGCTAGTGAATATTGGTATTTTCTATGACCAGTGCACTGTGGTTATATCACACTTACCACTAGCATATGATATTCTTGGTTGGGAATTTTAAAAGAAAGAATTTTTTCCTTAAAGTTATTCTCCATAAAAATGTTTCTAGATATTATTTATAAAACATGAATGTTTATTTATCATATAATATTTATTTAATGGAATAATTTTTGGTTTTAATACTACTAAGAATTATCTAACAGCCTACATACACATTTGTGTGTAAGAATACATGGTTATATTTGAAAGAGGTATTGTAATGTATTTTGGAGATGGTGGTTCATGTTTCTAGGGGTCTTCTTGGGTGTGGTGTTATTGTAGGTAGCTCAATTGAGATGGTCCTATTTTCAAATAGAGGTTTTTGGATGGTTTTTTTTTCCATTCTAGTTTTAGATTGTTTGGTATTTGTCTACAAGTTGTAACTCAAATCTAGAAAGTGGTTAGTTGCATTTTTGGTTTGTATTTTCAATTTCTGTTTATTTACTTATTTGTTGTTTTATGATTACAAATTCTGGTAAATAATTCCCTTGTTAAATCATTGATACCCAAGCACTTGTGCTAGCCCATGGGGATTAGGAATGGCCTTTGTCCCTTGCCACAGACTGGGTCAAGAGCCAGTTTGGATGACGACCCGGATTGTTTGATGAAAAATACTGATATGATAGGTTTTATATTGGATAATATAAATCCTCCTCTTCTTCTTCCACAAATTAGAAAACAAAACGACGACTCATGTGTATGTAGGACTACCACAATACATACCAAAATAATTTGTTTTCCATTACCACCTCTCATGAAAGGATATAAAGATTGATTTAAATTAAATATATTATATTTAATACATAATTTTATTTTGTAGTATAATATCACATATACATTCTGAATATACATTCTATGGGAATATGATAATTTCACTCATGTGTATGGTGGACTACCGCCTCGTGAAGCAATGTGAAACATTTTTAACATAGGATTTACATGTAATGTAATAAAGAAAAAATAAATATATATATGTGATATATATTAAATCATAATGACTCTATAATGATGACATATCACTTACCATCCTTCCAATATTTAAACTAATAAAATTAAAACAACATTATTATATACGTACAACCCACCATCTCTATCAGTAGTGTAATTAATTTTTAATATCTACATTTTATGGATAAAAATATTTAAATATATGATGAATATATTTCAAATTAATATTATGGATAAAATTATTTGTATGAAGCAACCATGATCAATATAAAATGACCAAAAATTCAAACAAACATGAAAAAAAATCAGTTATTACCAAAAAATTATTTTAACAAAAAAATGTTAATAAAAAGGTAACAAGTAGTCATAAGTAAATAACATATGGAATGATGAATTTTATTATCATTAGGTGTTATATTTATAATAAAATAATATTTATTATACAGGACAATAAAATGTGTATGTTGTTTGCTGAGGCTTATGGTAACATTTTTCCTTCTCACTTTTATTTTGTGGGACACAAGCCTTATACCCCAATTGTTTCTCTTGTGTGGTGTATATAATTCCAATGTATATAATTTATGATAATTATTATAATAAAATTTAGCCTCATATATCAATATAATTTTTTTATCTTATTATTGTTATGATTCAAAATATAGAAAATTGTTAAAGGTTTAATATTATAATCACATTATCTAATGAGATTATTTCTGATATTCTTCCATCGAAGAGATCGTATGATATACCAATCATGAAACTCATTTCTTCTCATATCCTCTGCTTCTTTCTTGAATATAGATGTTTTATATTATGTTTCATATCATAAATTATTAATGGAACCAATGTAATTGCTTTAAGATAAATCATCTATATCTCACTCTTCAGTTGAAAACACGTTTTCAACTACATCCACATTCTCTAAAAACGTTCTTCAGTAATTCTCTATTATTCAATTATTATTTGATGAATAATTTTTTTACAAATTTTTTAATATTTAATAAATTGTTTAAAATCATTCTTCATGTTTTTTCCTAATAACCCCCCTTTGACATTTACTGAAATGTCAATGGAATCTTTGTTTTAACATTTACTAAATATAAATTATTTTATATGATAATAACAATTAAATTTTATAAAGAATACGTTATACTTTTCCTGGGTTATTTTAGAGGAAAAATATTTTGAATTTAATTTGTGATGTTTTCGTTTAAAAAGTTTTTTTTAAATTGGAATCACTATTTTCCTCAAGAAACGATCCAAGTGTCCTACAAATTCATCTTCCATCTATGATGAAAAAATTTGGTTTTAATTATGATTGACTGGGGATATTTTTTTAATGGTTGGGGTTGAAGTCTCATTTAATTATTAAAGAAAATAAAATTCCTCCTTTAACTAGGTAGAGGGAGACCGATTACATAGCCCGAAGGCCCGGTGAGATTGTCGCCTATTACATAGCCTGTAGGACCAAGTTTTTGCTCCAATTTCCATTTTGTGAATAGTAACCCAGCTTCTATAGTACCCGCACAGTTCCACCACTGCTAATGTTCCCTACCGCCTCTACAATACCTACCGATCTATAATACCACCTCTGTTATAGTCCTGCTACAGTCTTGCTACATTACCTACACCCAATGGGTTTTGAACCCCCATTTTTCATGTAGGATTACGATGTGCTTACCAATAAGCCAAACCCCAACTACTGATTGACTGGGGATATGAATCAATTGTACCGTCCCTATTATTTTTTAGATGGTTATGATTATGATTAAAATATTTCTTTTAAATCCATTCCTTTTCTATGAGTTGGGTTTTAATAAAGTTAATACATGATTATGAGTCATGTTTTATTTCAATGGGTTATGATATGATGTAATGTTTATGATAACATTTTAATTTAATGGGTAATCATATGTTGAATATTTTATGATATCTACAAAAACATATATATGGTTATCATTATGTTATGGCAACTATATTATAACGAAGGACTTTAGTAAGGTTATAACGAAGGATGGTGGTTACATTATTACAAAATACAATGATCACATTAAAAACAATGATGAGAGGGACATATATATCCCTCCAAATATTTTGGGTAAAGAATTATATTCCCTGAGATTATAATAGGATAAAATTATATCAGCTCTATCTATAATGGGATGAAATTTGATGGTCCTGATCTACTATATAAGACAAACTGATGGGATTGGTCTATAATGGGAAGTAGTTGATGAGACTTTATCAATTATGTTTGATATTATATATAGCTAAACATGACAAATGAATTTTTTAAATACCTATGTTGGTTATATATTTTCATGAAATGATCTGATGGTTCATGAACTATGAAGATTTCACACTCTTATGAATCATGTCTTTTGGGATTATAATGCTTTATAAAATGACACATGTGTATGATCTATGATAGGTTGGGTATGAACATTTTAAATAATTCTCATGATATCATAACCTATTTCTTTTCTTATTAATTCAAAATATAATATAATGATATCATACATGTTTTCCCTTGATAATCATATAAGCTCACCCTTTCTTGTGTTTCTTTTCCTTGTGTAATAAAAAATAGTTTTATATAGGGTATTTTATTCATGAATTCCAAGGGGGGATATATTAATGGGAGAAATATAAGATATTTCATTAAAAAGGATATTATATATATAGTATCTAGATACACATAACCATTATGGTCCTACGGAATGTATTTTTCAAATATATTTAATACTCATCTAAAAATATCTGATAATTTTTTATGAAAATAACCGGTCATTATAGTTGGTTTCAAAGTATGGTTTATTGAACCCTCAAAAAACAGGATGTGAAAACTTAATGACATCCCTAGGAAAATATCTAATGATATGTATTTAGATATGAAAATTTATAATAAAATTTCATAGATATTTGATGAAGGCCTAACATCCCTATTTGGATACTACATATGGATGTGGGGGTTTATTTCTTTTTCGTAGGGGTAATAACAGTGAATAGGGTGTATTGAGTGGACATGATCATCACCTGGTGCAAAACAACAAGCCATACTACTCACCAGGTTTGTAACTCCTATGGGCTATGTTTTTGGAATTTAAAAACTCTTTATGTACCAAATTAATGATTTGAATTATTATTATTAATGACCTAGAATAAGAAATATGTAGTAATGAATTCAAATAATGAGTTATGATTTACACATCTTGTTAATGATTGATCACTCTTATCAGTGATTCGTGATGGTCTTGTTGATCATTTTGTTTTTACTCAGGTATTGAATATAGAATGATAATGTTAATATTTTAATAGTTATGTAGATATATTTTACTAACCTATTTGAGAACAGTTTTATGAGTTAATTTATATCAAAACAAAATATTGGGTTTTTTATTGGTATCCTTAATGAATATATAATGAATTGATTGTAAAATACCTAATAGGAATGATTTTTGAATCACAACTCTATAACTACTATCTGATTCATGCTTGTGGGAACATGCTTCTTCAAAATATTATGATTATTCATTTTATAAAATTTGATGTGATGTTGGTAATGGATTATCTATCTTTATATAGATCATATACCAATTAATGAGGTAGGGAAGTCACATTTATTTTTACAAATGAACCCAATCCTAATATTTGATTGTAATGATGAATAAAAACATCAAAAGGGAACTACATTTACCTTATAGGTCTTAATTTCTACAAAAAGAGGATATTTGTATAAGTTGGTTAGGGAGATACTTTCCATCAAAGACATGATGATGGTTTTGAAGATTTTGGATTTATTTATGCTAGAGTTTTCCAGTCTCCAACCAAATAAAAATGTTGAGTTCTCAATAAAATAGAACCCTGGATTTTCACCCAATACAATGAATCCATATGCAATTTCCCTGGTTGAGATATAATAATCAAAAAATAAACCAAAATTGAATGTTGATAAAGAATTTAAGACCCCTAGTTCATTAACATTGGGTGCAACTATTGTATATTTTCTGTAAAAAATTGACTAACGAGACTCTTCATTTATAATTGAGAACTTAATAAGATCCAAATAATGAAATTTTATCATATACCCCATATTGATAACTTATTTGATCATCTATATAGATCTCAATAAATTTCCATGAATGAACATAGTTCTCAGTATCATCAGTTTGGGGTAAATAAGGATTATATCTCTAAGATATCAGTCCATTCTAGGTATAGATAGTATGATTATATAGTTAATCTAGTTGGTTATACCAATTTACCCTTTATCATCATCTAGATATTAAATATAGTATTTGGATATCAGCTTTATCATTTTTTGGAATCCATTTATCAAATATATTCTTAAAAATTAAAAGATCAAAGTAGATCATGAAGATCGGTTGAAAATTATGTTAAAGACAATAATAAAGGAGGAAATATTTGTAAAATATACAATGTGTGATTCTTAGTTATCAAAGGATTCATTTCTAGTTTATCAAATCCAAAGAAAGGGGATATCATTGGATCCATCAATGAAGGAGGAAATTTAACATTGTCTGAGATGATCCATGAAAAATAAGATTAATTTTGTTTATTTGGAATCATAATATTTATAGTATACATATAATTTCTGACATATATCTTATAAAATCTCCTTATAAACATGGAAGAGATCCAATTTACATTTTATGGATGAATGTGAGGAAATTTTTGAAGAATTAAATACCAATGTAGTCATCACACTTTAGTTATTTTTTATAATAGTTTTTCTATAGCAACCATTCTTTTTTTACATTACTATTACATCATTTCAAATATAAACAACATAAAAACATTCCAAAATGACACTAAAAAATAATTATCATTTTCCAACATGAGTATATCTATTGGTAAAAGTTCATTTTTTTGTAAAACATTTTACCAACACAAATTGTCCTCTTACTAAAATGTCGGTAAAAACTCTATCTCTAAATGCTATTGTGATGGATAAAATAGTTTTGTTACAATTATAATAATACCAATAGTTAATATATATGCTGGTTAAAGTGTTTAGCAACAAATTCATACGACAAATTTATTTGTTGACTATAGAAATATTAATATTTAATATATATTTACAAATTACATTTTAAATGAAGAACATTGTGATATTATTATACCAATTAGTAATAAATTGTATTATATTTATTAAATAAGTCATATTATTATATAGTGATTATAAATATAATATAATAATAATTAAATTAACATGTATAAAACTATACCAAAGAGATCGGAAAGATGATGCACAAGAATCAAAAAATACATTATATTCATAAATAAATAATGGCATTGTTATCGTAATCTAATAGTTTTACCAATCAAACTATGCGCATGAATTTTATTCCATGATGTCATTTCATTCAACACAAACAATGATTACACAAAATCCAAGGTACACAACCAAGGTCTATGAATAATTTTTTACCTGATCCCAACAATGTAGAGGAACCAAGACCACTATGAATGCATCTATCTCAAACACTAAAACTAGCATCATGCTACACTTAGTCCAAACACTTTCATCTTTCCACACTGCAACTGTGAAGAGAAACATCATGAATATGGTTTGGTCCACCTCAAATGTCCCTTCATGAGTAGTGAACACAGAACAACTCCAACAACAGCAGCCTCTAAAAATAATGGCTACAAACATCCATAATGATATCCATAATCAATTACATGAACCATAACCCAGAACAAACTGACCAAAACAACCATAGAAAAACAATGTCAGCAACATCCAGGTCTGCATTTAACCACCTGAATTCCTTGACCAGAACCTCCCTATAAACTGCATTCAGTTTGAAAAAAAAGACGGTCATGTTTAAAAATATTTAGTAAACTATATGATTTACTAAATACAGTATGCATGAAATCAGTATGAAAAATAAACTGATTTCATATTGTATACAATATGAAAAATAGTACAGTATAGAATCAGTTTAGGCAATATGAAATCAGTTCATAATGTAACATAAATAATAGAACAGTACGAATAACTGTAGAAAAAGCTGATAAATGGTTAATACATCAGGAATAACTTCATACAGTATGAGAAATAGAAAAAAAAAGTTTGATATTATTTAATACTGTAACATAAATAATGGAATATGTTATGAAAATAAGTATACAATATGAAATCAATTTAAAATATACAATATGAAATCAGTTTATTTAGTATGAAATCAATTTACTAGTGACTTATACTTGAAAAACATTATGGTATTAAAAGAATTATAAAATATGAAATAAATTTACAATAAACAATTTGAAATTATTTTATGTAGTATGAAACCTATTTACTAGTGAGTTATACTTGAAAAACATTATACAATGTGAAATCGGTATGAAATTAGTTTACAATATATAGTATGAAATCAGTTTATAGTATGAAATTATTTTAATTAGTAAGGTGTATACAGTTTATGAAATTTATTCAATAAACTGCATTCAGTTAGGCATTTATTTTATTCATTAAACTATTTATAGCTTATTCAAATAAACTGTATGAAACCAATAAACTACTTCAATTAACTGCATGTTGTCATTTAATTCCAAAAACTGAAAAAACTATTTAACTACTTTTAGTGAGGATTTGGTGTATGGTAGGTTCATTGGGAATGCCTGGAAATCTGGAGTGCGAGCTAGATTATAGAGTACTACAGATTAGTGCTTCATTGTGGCTTCAATTTGGAATTTCAAGTGAGAAATTTTGGTTCAATCATGCAAGTGTGCTTTAGGGTGAAACGATTGTGAATACATGGTAGATTGGACTTTAGGAGTTGTGTATTGTGCACTTCCTATAAGTGGGATTCATATATGGAAGCTGGGATTTCAGACCACAAGGGAATGTGCAGTAACATCCAAAAAACACAATGAATTTTATATTTCTAGAAATAATTTTCCACAAAAAAAATTACACTAAAATTCTTGTTTTTCAACATGAACTGTGATGAAAAATATTACATTTTTAAATGAACAAAAATATGCAATTTTCACAACATGTTTCTAGATTACAAAATTATTGAAAATTCTAAATTTTTATAGGTATTGTAAATATTTTGGTGTTGTTTTCAATACAAAGAAATAAATGAATGATGACTTTATGTTAATAACTACCACCCGCACTTGAAATTTTCACTACTAGTAAAAAAACCCTAAATGACTCTACATAAAATGAAAATCAACAACATTTCACGAATATATTTTAAGGAAACCCATTTATATTTCTTGCACAATGTTTCCCCATGACAATTTAAAACAAGATACAATGTATGCAATCAGTGAAAATTCAAAAGGAATTTTAGAACTCCCAATCTAGATATATTTGAAACCTTCAAAATAGTCTGGCTTCAAATTTCCAAAAATTAAGAACTTATAGTAAATTAGTTAATTTTTCTGAGAAAAAGAATATAGATACATTTAGAAATTACCAAAACATATAAAAAAAGAACATTTTCTATGAAATTAAAGTTACACTACAACCAGATGAGAAAATTTAATATTAAAGTCAAACATGTTTATGAATCTCGTTTCTTTTTTACTTATTTCATTAAACATCCAAAATATCAAGCAAGCATCAGTTTAATAGTTTTGAAAGCAAAGGGTTATTTCAAATATGTTTCAATAATCAGTATACGACACAAAATAATCTCTTCAACACGACTACCATAAAATTAAATCATAAAATAGTCAAACTTCAGTTCGTTTCAAATGATTGGTATAGAAATTTCAAATAGGTTCTATAAAATTCCAAAAGGGTTTTGAATAACTAAAATCATAACAAGATTTCTTCTTGAAATATTTAATTGTTTTCTTTCTTTTTTACTTTCTTTGGACTCTCAACAACAGTGTTGATTAGTCCAATCCCATTTAATGGAATTAATTGATATTCAATCTGTTTAAAATTAAGGAAAACAATGGTAGGGTAAACCAAGTTACAATAAATCTTCAATTAACAAATTCTTTCTACTTAGAAGATCTAATAATAAATAGGAAAACCTAGCACATGGAAAAGTATGATAACAAAACAGAGAAGAACCTGCATTATGAACTACAAAAGATCAATTAATCTCAGCATGAATGTCCGAGATAACATACCCAACTACATTTCCTCATAAGAACAGCACGAACCTGAAAACAACCAAATCTAAACCTGCATTTCTGATGCTGACTACAAGAATGTATGATCACATCCAAAAATAAACCTGCATTACTAATGTCAACTGTAAAAAAGTGTGATAATAACAAAAACTAAACCTGCATTACTAATGAAAACCGTATTACCAACACTGAACCGACACTAAATTCTCATTATTAATTATATAACTCACCAATGTACGTCAAGAAAATAGACAAGAACCCTCATTACTAACTTCAAGAACATCAACTAATCAGAGCATGAATGTATGAGATTACATACCAGTCTATACTGCCTTGATCTCATTGCAAGAAAATGAAATCAACCAAAATTAAACCTGTTTGCAGGAAAAAAACAACCAAAATAAAACCTTTATTAAAAAATGTGAGAACATGAAAACCTAGATTACATATCAACCTACACTGCCACATGATCTTGATTAATCCGATCCAAAATCCTTTGATAATTACCTATCTCAGTGAATCAAAAAGAATTATACACAATCAATGATGAAGGGAGGTGAGGGGATAAGTGAGGATTAGAGAAGGATTATAAGTAATGATGGAGATTCGAGGGACTGGGTGGGGGGGGAATTATGGAAATGACGATGAACTAGGTGAGTGAGGACATGAAGCTGATCTCTGATGTGGGGTTGGGTGCTAAGGAGATGCGAATGAGGGATGCACAGATGATCGAAATAGATGAACATGATATTAATATGAGGTGATCAAGATGAACCAAATGGGTATTTGATGAAACAATAATAAACGGGTGGCAATGAATGAGGTAGAAGAATTGATGAAGAAAAGTTTACATAGATGAATGAGTGGAACTTAGGGTTTTCAGGATCCTTGAGGGAGCAAGAATGGAAAAAGGGGCTTGGTGTTTTTAGTATAAATGGACTACAAGTATAAAAAATTAATAGTAATTTTAAAAAAATCATGATATTTAACAACTTCATATATAATAAATTTAAATATATTTTATATATAAAAAAATATATTGTATAAATATAAAAAATGTGTTTTCCTTGATTTCAATAAATTTTATTAAATTATAAATATTTTAATTAATCATATATTTATATTGTTAAAATGATATGTTTGTAATAAGTAATTAATATATATATATAAATATTTGATTTTGGGTAAAATATTTTTATTATTGAATAATTTATTAAAAATAAATTTTATAATGGTAAATGATTTGTTGGTGATAATAATTAATAATAACAAATTCAATTAGTGGTAACTCAATTGTTTGTATTGTTATGATAAAGCACCAAATTTAAATTTCAGCAAAATATGTGTTGGTATTGAACTTCTATAACAAAAAAATAAATTATTTGGTAAAAAAAATTGTTTCTCCCCAGACTTAATATAAAAAAAATTAAATATCAGTTGGAATTCTCATTTTTACCCATAAATATATTATCTGTCAATAAATTTTTGTTGGTACATGTCACTTTTTATGTAGTGTAAGGATCTAAAGGTTTAGTGTCTTGGAAAAACTAGAATCATATATATCTATTACTAAATAAAATTTATTAATTTACTTAATTCCTTCAACTTTAGATTCTTATTTTCCCTTGAATTCTACTTAGTATAAGTAGTTACATAAGGATATAACTCAGAAATGGCAGAGATAAAAGTACAGAAAGAGGATATATAAGAACATGAAATACCATAACATGGTGTAAGAAAAATAATTTTCTTAATAACAAAATAATATGATCATAATCACGAGAGGATTAATTAGGATAAGACTTGGAATATAGAAATCCATAAAAATGAAACATCATGTTATAGTGGTCAAATACCAAACCTAGTTGTGAACATAGATGGTATCATGTTCATGAATTTTTCACTTTACTCATTATGTTTTTAACATTATCCAATGCATTCGAGTGCCACATATTTTTTGGAATACCTGTCATCTCATCAAATTTACATTGTGTTAAATAATTCTGGGTGTACCTTTTAAATTATAACCTTTACATTATCATGTATCCCACATAAAAAATATATCAATCAGAAATATAAATAACCCTTGAAAAAGAATGGGATTCATATAGTAAGCATAGATTCATAAAATTTGGGTTCCCAAATGAATGGGATAATAACATTCATGATATAAGATTCATCAACCTTGAGTTAGAAGTAAAAGGTGTGTTTTGAAAGAATAGTTCTTTTGGAAAAAAATTTATTTGTCATAAACACCAGTAGAAAACATGTGTATCCTAAAAAGATAATATAATTATGGATAAATTATTTTTTATTAATAACCATATATAAAATTGGTTGAATGATGCAAAACCCAAGGAAAGAGATTACGGTTTGAGATATCTCCTAACCTTTTGTCCAAAAGAAAACATCACATTAATATCTTCTATAATCACATTAGATTCATTAATTAACAATTATAAAACCTTCTATACCTGAAAATGATTAATTAATGTTTTAGTAAGTTCTTTTATAGGCCTTTGGATGAGTTATACAGTTTAAATTCATCATTCAGGATTGTTCATTTTCTTTGCCCGAATGGGCTGAAGGCCTTTTTATTTTTATTTATGTATAATACCTCTTTTTAGGGTTGAAGAGGAACCCTTACATGAAAATTAAACCCAAGGAACATGGCCCATACATTACCCAATACATGGCCTTATAGGCCCCAGAATTGATACAATTGAAACAACCCCTCCCTGGTATCTGCATTACGAAGGCATTTAGCACCCCACATCACATAGCTGATTGCCTAGCATTTCCCTGTGTTGAGATGCACGGTGCCTTGTCCCCATGGTAGTTTCCATTCCTTTCCATTATTCAAATCTGGTGGGATCTTCTCTGGTGGTTGAAATGATATCTCTGAATCCTCCACTATGTCATCTCCTATGTTATTGGCCATACTTCTTCATCTTTTCAATGCCCTGAATGCCCTATGGTCTGAAGGTCATTGGTTTCCCGAAGGCCCTGAGAAATGTAGGCCCAAACCGGTGGCCTGAAGGCCCAAATTGGATGAATAGAGTCAGCTGCTACAATACTATACATTACTCACTAAATTAATACTACAGAACATGGAAATTCACCCTCACCTAGATTTTATCTTGGGTTGCTCATATTTAAATCACAAGCCTCTACCACTCTGGTACATGATCGTTGGAAAGTGTTCATTTTCGAAGTTTTCATGATATGGTCAATTATATACATGAATGGAAGCCTTTGTAATATGACCATAAATATTTGAAATTTTTATTATATGTAGTTAAGGATATTAAATATGTTTAAATGATTTTATAAAGGATTTCTATATACACCATGAGGATTATTCATTAAATAAATGTTAATTATGGTCGTTATAGGTCATTTATTGCAGGTCTTGATCACATCAAACTAGTTTTTTTACCATTCAGTATTATACGTATAAGATAGTTAAATTATAAAAGAGGGGTTACAAATACACATTAAAATATTTTTTCAACAATTTAATGGTATATTAACATCCTTAATGGAAATTATAGAAAATCATTTTTCATCACCCTTGATGATGGAAATTTGACACTTCATGAGAAACGATATCATTATTAAGATAAAATATAGAGAGGGAGGAGTTTAATGACACATATTCCATTAACAAGATATAATATTAGTATATTTAATGTACTGGAGTTCTAATTTGATTTGGATGAATGGAGTTTTTGAGAGAATAAGAAATTTAAATTGAAAGGAAATTAAAATAAATGAGGGAGGATTTACGTCTTTAATTCTCCACTTCTGATCCTCCTCAAGATATATATGCTTGGTATTTGATGAGACCAAGAGCTCTTGAACATGGAAGAGGTACTAGGGAAGATTATTGGGTAAAATATAGCCAAGTATCAAATCTTTATATGTGTGAGGAGAAGATGGTGTGGGGGTGGTCTTTATAGTGGATGAGAGTGTTTTTTTCTTATTATTTTAATCATAAGTTTATTATTTTATCATGAGAAAAACTAATGAGGTTTCATGGGACAAAATATAGTAATTAGTGCATGTTAGTTCTAAAAAATGGTCAATTATATCAACCATTACTCAAGAATGAATCAAAAAATCTTTTTTAGCATTTATTGTAAATCATCAAATTTTATTATTCACAAAAATTCAAGTATTTCAGAAAAATTCCAAAAATTCACCTTAACTAGTGTTCAACGTGAAGAATTCAAAAATGAACTCAATTTTATTAAACTAATTTTCTAAATATGAGTAATTTAATTTTTCATTAAAATAATCATTTACTTGGGAAAATAAAATTTTATAATTATAAAATATTTTAGAGCACTTTAAAAAGATACTTAATATCTCATAAAATCATCTTAAATAATAATAGATCAGCATATTAATTATTTAATTCATTATTTGAAAATATAGTTTATTTTAATTTAATCCTAAAATATTTATTACTTAAAAAAGTACCAACACTTAATTATCAATTTCTAAAATATTTATATACTTATACAATGATATAATTATGTCATAGTGAATTAGAAGAAGAATTAATTTTATTTATACTATCATTGAAATCAAAATTATTCATTAGCCTAATTTATATTCATAAGGGTTATATTACTATTAATAAGGGTAACATTACTATTCATAAGGGTACATTACTATTCACCAAAAATTAAGTTTGTCCTATCAGACATCAAATATCTTACTGATCACAACTCTATATGTTAGATAATTTAAATTCAAAACATAGAAGTTGAAAAAATATGTTTACCATCTTAACTATAATGGTCACATAGTATTTAGTAGTTTATTCAAGCAATATGTGGGTATCAAAATTTGATTTTATGTCACATGGTTATAAGAAGGGAATTTACATTGCTAAAATAGTGGATTGTTACATTCTTTTTCCCTTTTGAATTTTTTCCCTTCAAATTTCATTTTACAAAAACACATGACAAAACTTCTCTATCATCCCATCCTATGATTCACTTGTTTCTTCTTCATACTTATGGTTCCCCCACAACACATGGACAAGGAATGTTGTCATTTTTTGTAGAACTGTATCTCTCTGATCAAAAATATTTACGGAATGCTCCACATAAGAGATATCATCTTCTAACTAAACCACCTCTAAGGTTAGTACATGTGAGGGATTTGTAATGTATTTATTTAAGAGTGATACATGGAAAATAACATTAACATGAGCCATATTCAAGGGAACTAGAAGATAATAGGTCATGGATCCTATGTGACCAAAGATCACAATAGGGACATTATACCTTTTGATTAGCTTCACTTGCCTTCCGAACTGCATGACTCTCTTCCATGATGATATTCAAATGATGAATTTATCTCTAACGTCGAACTCCAAGTCCCTATGACGGTTATTGGTATTGATCTTTTTCTGACTCTAAGAAGCGTTGATATATTTCTAGATGGATATAACCTTTTCTTATTATCTATTGAACAAGATTAGGTCCAAGTATCCTTCTTTCTCCAACTTCATCCCAATAGGTTGGATTTCTACATCGCATTCTATACAGATCTTCATATGGATCTATTTAGATACTCGGGTAGAAGATATTTTTTGTATGATAATGCAACCAATTTGATTTTATTATCCAATCAAAAATTGAATTCTAATGATCAGGTTCTTGGAATATCTTTGAGTGTCTTCATTGTTCTTTTATATTGGATATCAGTTTTGGGGTGGTAGGTTGTGCTAAAATTCAATTAAATACTCAAGGCATGTTGAACACTCCTCCAGAATTTAGATGTGGACTTTGTATCATGATTAGAGACATCAAGTGCGGAACCCCATGTAGTATCACCACTTCCATCACATAGAACTTATCATGTTTTTCAACTGAGAGATCAACCCAAATTATAATAATGTGAGAAGTAATGGTGAGGCATTCCACCAAAATACCTATCACATTATTTATTTTTGATATCTTCAAGAGACCTATGACAATGCCCACGGTGACATTATCCCATTTACATATGAGTATAGTCAATGGTTACATCATATCTTTTTACTTTTTTCTATATATTTTGACTTTTTTATATATCAAGCCCCTGGAGATATATTCTGCAATCTCCTTCATCAAGTTATCCCAAAAAAAGTGTTCTCCAATTTCATGGTACATCTCAGTGTTACAATGATTGATAGAGGAAATTGAGAAATGTGCATTTTCCAGTAGCTCCTTCTTTATCCAGAGTGATGAAGCCACCCATATCCTTGTTCCAAATCAAATTACACCACAATCATCGATATGGAGCTATTGTAGCTTCCCTTCCGTTACTACATTTACCTTGTCTTGAAACATCGTATCATATCTTTGTGCCTTCTTAATCTTCATTTGGATATATGGTTGAGAAATAATTTGGGAAAGGTAGAATTTATTCCATACCATTATGATTTTTAAATACATCTTTTGCATATCCATGAAGATAGTGTCTTTATCAATCCAGAACATGGATAGAATAGTTGTTTCTTTCCTACTTAGTGCATTATAAAACTTTTTCTCTTTGCTGAGGTGATAGTTAATAGAGAAATAACATTCTTTTATTATCTCAATCCATATCCTTTGATTCATGTTGAGCTCCTTTTGTGTGAATATATTCATTAGGCTATTATGATTGGTATATATGTCACACTTCTCACCATAGAGGTACTGCTACCAGTTTTTCAACGAAAAACTTATAACTGATAGCTGTAGATGATTTTTACTGTAGTTATACTCATGGATCATCAACTTCTATGAGGAATAGGCTATCAAATTATCAATTTGTATGATTATACAACCCAAAAACTTCTTCGCAGCATCATTGTACATCACAAACATTTATTTAATTTTCATTAATTTTTGTATAGGTGTAGCGATCAACCTTGACATTAGCTCCATGAAGCTTTCCTCATATTCTTCCCTTCCAGAAATACTTTACCCCTTTCCATATTAACTTATTTAATGATCTTGACTATCATGAGAAACTTATCAAAAAATATTCCATAGTACAATGCTAATCCAAGAAAACAATGGATTTCTGTGACATTAGGGGGTCCGGACCATTCCTTAATTGCCTTGGTTTATGAAGGGTACATATAAATTATCTCACTTGTGATCACATGTCCTAATAATTTGACTTTCTACATCTAAAAGCCACACTTTCTGAATAGGGTATACAACTTTTCCATCTTCAATATTGACAACACAAGTCTTAGATGATCTTCATATTCCACCTTTCACTGGGATTAGATGAAAATGTTATAAAAACCCACTAAAAATATTTTTAGAGGTATTTTATAATGACTATATTAATCAAATCCATGGATATTTTAGGGGGTTTAATTTCTTGAATGGAATTACTAAAAACTCATAGTGACCATACCATGTATAGAAGGTAGTCTTCTGAATATATTCTTTATTCACCCTTAACTGATGATATCCATAATGGATATTCACATTTGAGAAGTAACAGTGTCCTTATAATTGATCAAACAATCCATCAATCCTTGTAAGAGGAAGATTCTTCTTAATGGTGATTTGGTTGAGTTCCTGATAATCAATAGACAACCAAATTTATCCATCATTCTTCTTGATAATGAGCACTGGCGCACCCCGAGGTGATACACTGGGGAATATGAACTCTTTGTCCATTACAACTTCTTCTCTAAATCTTCCAATTTTAAAGGATCGATGCTATATAAAAACATTGAGATAAGAGTAGCTCCGAGTATGAGTTCTAATGAGAAATATTCCTCATGATCAGGTGGTATTGCATGTAACTCTTTATGAAATACATCAATCTATTCCCTTAGGAGGGGAATTTCCCATTTGTAGATAATGTCCTTTGATTTAACCATTTGAGCATTGTATGCCTCTTCAGAGGGAATCCAAATTCACAATGTTGAAGGATTTTTCAAAGGATATTCATGAACTTCTGTGAATTTGTAGAGAATCATGGGATGGTTCAAAATATGAAAAACTATTTTCTTTTTACTGGAAGTTTTTATGTGATATATATAGGGAGATAATATATCCTCAATATATTGTCGAATTCAACCAAGGTAAGTATCATGATATTTTATGGAAGAATATTCCCAGAAACGCTAACATGTGAGTAGTCCGACACTTGAGATTCAATGATTTCAGCACTAGGTTATTTTTAAAATATCTCTACATCAAGGTTCATGGGATTCGATTCAATAGACCTAGAAAACATGTGATATATGAAGGAATGTATTGAATGAGAATCAAATAATACTTTTTTCATTTTTTAGTGAATAGGACGTGTACCTTCTTTGAATTAATTTTCATACCCTACATACATTGTAGATATTAAATAATATTTCATTTTCACATTTTCCTTTTGTGGATTATGACACTAATTACCCTTGAGAAATCATGGATTAGTGTAGTGGTTTTCTTAGTTTCCTTTCTCCCTACATTTGTAGCATTGGACAATTGGTAGTTCTCTCCTTTCATGAACCACATTTTCTAGATTTTTTTCTGTATTTTCTACATTCATGAGCTTTGTTGCCTTCCCTCTCATATTTTAACAATTTCTTAATCCCTTTGAGTCAGTTTCCATGATTAATCTTCCCACATTTTTTAAATGCGTGTGGTTGAGTTTTAATTCATATGATTTCATTAGATCCTCTGACTTGAAACCCTATATATTCTTTCTTATCCCTATATCCATTAGACCATTCTGATACTTCATATCCACATTGGGAGTACATCAAAAAACTAATAAATAACTCAAAATTCTCGAATTGAAAAAGACATTCGAAGGCATGGTTTTAAACAATTAAATAATATTTCATTTTTTATATCATTTTTCATTACAAAACATGGAGCATACCTTGAAATCCTTTTGAAATTTTCTTCATACACCATGTAAAATTATCCTTCGTATTTTATAATCTCTATTAATTCTCTCCATATTAGTTCAAAGAGTAAAAGGTAAATAATTGTTAAGAAACATTATCATAAAGTCTTAACACTCCCCAACTTCAATTTATTCCATCAGCTTGGTGTTCTTTATCAGAACCCAACATTTAGTGGCCTCTATGACAAGATGATAAATAAAATGATTCACCTTCTCCATATCATAACAATGATGTATAGAAAATATATTATCCATCGAGTTGAAAAACTATTCTGCAACTAGTGGATTAGAAGATCCACTAAATCATGGTGGTCATTGCCACAAAAACACATGAAATCTAGTTTCTCCCTCCATGGTGAAGGATGATGTTACCCATTATTTATGTTATTGTTCATAACCAGAGACATCTAGGTAAGCATCACCATGAAAATTTGAACTCCACAACCTAAATAATTGGGGATTTCTTTCAAATAATCGATGCAATATCCCTCACATGGGTTGTTGTTCAAGATTCTCAGCATTCCCACCATTTTCTAAAATAGAAAATGATAGAACAAGACATAAGGAAACAAGTCATGAATATATAATTAATTCTTTTGTTCAATAAAATCAAAAGGAATATATTGGGGGATCCATATGTTTATCAATGAACCATGGGTTCTTACATATACTAATTATGATACAAATGTTTTTCACTATGGTTCCCTAATCCTAAATTCGATATTAGTTAAAATTTTATTTAATACCAACTAATGAGACCCATATTTTTCTAAAATTACTGTTAAATAATTTTAATGATAAAATAAATAAAGGAATTGAAAAATTAGGATTTGAATGTTTTGTTTTGTGAAAAAACTAGGACAAAACATAACTTTTACAAAATAAAAAACTATTTTTTATTTAGTTCCTTCTTCTCTTTATCCCCGGAATTCATTTTAGTATAAGTAGTCACCTGAGGGTACACATGAAAGAGATGAAAAATAAAATCCCAATAAGAGGATATATAAGAAAGTTAAATAATATAATATGGGGTGAGTACAATCAATATCACCATAAAATAGTAATAAGATCATAATCATGAGAATAATGATTAAGATAACACTTTTAATGTGGTTATGTATGAAAATGGAACATCATGTCTTCGTTGTCTACAACCAAATATAGTTGTGAAGAAATATTTCATAAATTTCATGCATATATCATATTTCTAATGAGGTTATTCACATTAACGATTGAATTGGAGAACTATATAATTCATGGGGCACCCGTCAAATCATCACATTTACATGGTGCTGTAAAATTTTAGGTGCACCAGTCACATCATAACATTTACATTATCATACCCTACACATTTAAAATATATCAATAATGAACAAAAATAACTCATGTAAAGGAATAGATTTCATCTTATAAGAATAAATTCATAAACATTAAGATCCCAAATTAATTGGGGAATAACATACATGATATTAGAATACTCTACCTTGAGTTAGAATTAAAATGTGTGTTTTCAAAAAAAGAGTTCTTTTGGAAAAAAAATGTTTTTGTCATAAACTACATAAGAATAAATTCATATCCTAGAAATGATATTATAGTGATGAATATTATTTTTATGAAATAACCTTGCTCAAAATAGTGTGAAATAGGGGAAGAAAAAATAGTGAGAGTTGGGTCGTGAAATCCCATTACCTTTTGTCTAAATGATTCCATCACATAAATATCATATATAATCACATTAGATTCATTAATTAAAAATTTTATGAAAATTTATACCTGATAAATATTCAATATGGTTTTATTATGATCATTAATTGGATTTTTGTTGAGTTATAGAGTTTAAATTCATTTTTGGGGAGTGTTCGTTTTCTTAGTTTTCATAATCAGTTCACTTATATACATGAATGGATGTTCATGTAAGATGAGGACAAATATCTAGAAGGTTTATTATATGTTGTTAATTATATTAGATAATTTTAAATGCTATTATGAAATATTTGGCTAATATGAGAATGATTCAATTGATTATAGTTAATGATGATCGTTTTAGGTTAATTTTTGTGGGGTTTGATCGCAACGAACATGTTTTGTTTTATCATTAAGTATTACGTGTATAAGTTATCTCTGAAACATAAGAGGGGTTATGAAATATAATTTAAAATATTTTTTTACCATTTCATGGATTACTAACTACCATGAGATAATTTATTGAAGATGAGCATTCATATCTCATGATGTTGGTAAATTGAAACTTCTCGAGCGACGATGTCATTTTTTCGATAAAATAGAGAGAGGGAGAAGTTTAATGTTTGATCATCCATTGACATGATATAATTACATTATATTTATGTTAATGGAGTAATTATTTCATTTTTATTAAGGTTGGTAAAATGATAAAAAGGAAATAATTTTAAATTTAAATGAAATTAAATGAAATGACAGAGGATTGGCCTCTTGATTTATCCTATAGAGATCCTCCTTAAGGAACCTAGGCTTGGTCTTTTGAAGAGACCAAGAGCTCTTGGACGTGGGGGAGGGACTAGGGATGAGTGTTGGACATAATATATTAAAATTTAAAATCTTGAGAGGTGTGAGGATAAGTGGGTATGTGGGGTGGTATTTATAGCGGAGGAGAGGGGTGTTTTATTATTATTTTAATCATTAGTTTACTTTTTGGACTATGAAAAAAATAGTGAGGATTCTTGAGAAAAAATACATTAATTAGAGAATTTGAGTTAGAACCAATAGTCAATACAATCATAAATATTTAAAATTCAGGTTTTTACAATTTATTGTAAATTATCATAATAAACTATTGAAAAAAAATTCTTATATTTTAGAAAAAACCAAAAAATTCAACATTACCAGTTTTCAATGTATAGAATTAAAAACTGATCTCCATTTTCTGAAAATAATTTTCTGGATATGATTAATTGAAATTATAATTAATATCCTCAGTTACAGGAAAAATTCAAAATTTTAAATTATTACTGATTTTATAACACATTGAAAAATTAATTTAAGTCTCATAAAATTATCTTAAAATCAGAATACATAATTATATTAAATTATGAATACATTTTTTGAAAATAATTTTTATTTTAAATTAATTATAAATATTTAATACTTATAAAAATATCCACACTTAATGAATTATTTCTAAAATATTTGTTTAATTATACTATGATATAATTATCACATATTTTCACTTATAAGATGGATAAATTATATTTATACTATCATTGGTATGATTATTATTCACTTTGATGATTTTCTATTCATAAGGGTCATATTACTATTCATTAGGAAAAAATTATTGTTCATAAGTGTGAGTTAATAATCATCAAAAAATAAGATTTTCATATCAGAATCCAAATATCATACTGATCACAACCGTGTTTGTATAATTTTTGAAATAAAAAACACATTTGTGGAAAAATTGTGTTTAAAAACTTATTTTTAGAGGTCACATAGTATTTAGTAGTTCATTTATTCATGATGGGGAATTATGTTTCCAAATGTAATTTTATGTGACATAATTATAAGAATCAAAATTTCCATTGAAAAAATTTGTTCATTACATTTCCTCTCAATAAGATTATTAGATATACATTAATTATGTAGTAAGGTTTCAAGGATAACCACATTCTATTATATTTTATCGGGATCAAAGGATATCCTCATTGATATTGAAAAGACTTCAGTATTCTCTTGTTACAGAGTTTTAGTTTCAGAACTACATATTATACATAGATTGATGGTTAGCTTGAGTGAAAAATTTGAACCGAATATTATAATATGATATAATGTTCTTTGGATTTCATATGTGGGGGGATCAAAACCTTCCTCAGGTTCAGTTTTTCTGAAATAATTTATTTCACTCAATCAATCAGATGGCTCCTTAGAAATACATCTTGGGAAATAATTGAAGAAATAAAATGGAATGGGATGAAGATGGAGAAACAAAATTTTTTATACATAATATATTTTGTGAAATAAAACTATATTTTATATCCATTTAAAAATAAATAATGGAAACACATAATTAGTAGACAAGTTATAATGATTATTCAAACTGTGATCTAGAATCTGAAGTTAGTGATATTGTGTTTCTAAAAATTTCTATATAGATGATGGAATTGATACTTTTAAACAATGGGAAAATATGTTATATTTATGTTAGGCCCTTTTTAATTCTTGATCATATATATACCATACTATATCAGTTGGTGCCTCCAACGAACCTCTCTCATGTTAACAATTTGTTTCATGTATCTTTCCTCATGAAGTACTTACTAGATATGTTACATGTACTAAAATAAAAATTTGTATTTTTTTAGAATTATATTTATTATGAGGATCAACCAATGAATATATTTGTTAATCGATATAATGTTCTATGTATCAAGACCACTCACCTAGTTATAGTTAAATGGAGAAACAACAAGATTTTGGAAGCAATGTGGGAACCTGAAGATGTAATGAGGCATAAGTATCCACCATTGTTTGTACTAATGTAATGAATTTTCTAGGGAAAAATAGCATTTCATGGGGGTAGAATATAACATGATGATGTTTTAGGAATTATTATTTTTGTTAAATAATTTTAATTTCTTTGAAATATTATGTTACATGAAACACCAAGTATTAATAAACCACAACGTACATTTAATATTATTATTTAAATATGGCCTTTACAACATAGCAACAAACTTTTTGGTATTAATTGGAAAAACAAAATTTTTAATATTAAGTATAATGGTTTTAGACAATGTGAACTGTCCCAGAAACTATGTGTAATTTTTTTTCAAATTATTTTCAATTATTTTGAGACAACAAACATTGACGACACCTGATTTTGAGGCCTGGTGAGCCTGAAATAGAATTTTGAACTTTTTTTAAATTAGTTTAAGTAATCATATGAATGAGTTCTTATATCTTTTAAAATGTTTCTCAGAAAAAGAATATGGGGACACTATTGAACTTAGAATAGTCTGATTTTCCTAGATTGGACTTAACTTCATCTGGCAACGATTGATTAGAAAATATAGTTTTCAGACTTTTTGGAAAATAAAATAATAACTACAAATGTTTTTTTATTTTCATTTATCATTTTTGATAATTTTCGCGCCAACACTATGTTGTGGCGATGAGGTGGAAATGATCCCCTTTAGTGAGACTCCTAAATAAAAGAGAAGAAGACACACTGTTTCATTAATGAAACAACAAAACGACAAGGCTTTGCAGTGTAATGGAAACACCACAACATGATTCTCCATTCTGGAGATAACACATTGGGGAATAAAATGGGTAATTCCTTTGATGAACCTATAGAGGAAATCCTCTCCATTGACTAATGATGAAAATTAGTGAATTGCTAAAGACATCAACACACCTTGATTAATGGGACTGGAGGGTGACGAATGCTAACAGCTTCAAACATAACATGAATCCTCGCGGGTGGATCATTTCAAAGATGAACTAAAATTAGATAGGGGTTTGTTTTTTATTTTATCTTTCCCCATTTGTTATTCAAAATAATGAACACAGATCAACCCATGATCAACTTGATCTGCAAATCAGTCATTCTTGTGAGATGAAACTTTTCATGGGTTTTGTGCTAGGATTATTGGATTATTTTGTTATATAATTTTAAATACATTTTACATGTTTCTAAACCACAAAAATGGTTGGAGTGAACTAACACTAACAAGGTCTGAGCCCCTATAACTTGTGCATTTTGGGTGTTATTCATGGGTGCATCTTCAATGTGGTGTTAAGGATGATTCATGGACATCACAGGGATGATAACATCCCATAAAATCCCTAGCCGAAATCTGTGCAAAGAACAAACCACCTGTGCTGGTCCGGTTGTCTCTAGAAAAACCCACCGGCGTGGAGACACCTTCATATCTCGCGGGTGGGTGGCAGTGAGCCACCACAGTGCGTTGGAGGCAGCAGACATGGATGGCTCGGGCCACATCGAAGCGACAAGAGCCGTATGTCCTGCCGACAGCTGGCGGTGGGACTCAGCCATATCGGTAGATTGGCCCACAATAATGGGTTGTGGCTTCGCAAGGCATGCAGTCCCATCACCTCGTGCAGAACCCGAGAAGCCGGGTTTTACCTTCCGGTCAGACCTGCCCCCACCGAGTCGAACCCTCCCCCAACTGGCCAGACCCGACCCAAGTAGGCTGGACCTGCCCCCACTGGGCTCGACCCGTGATCCGGTGGGCCGGTCCCACCCCCATCAGTCAGAACCCACACCCTGCGGGCTAGACCCACCCCATCGGGATAGGATGGACACCCCCCATCAGTTCAGGATAAATGATACTTGGGTTCTAGGAAACCCAATGGGTTGGACCCCCAGTCGAATTGGGCTAGGTCCAATGAGCCCCAATGGGCATGACCCACTGGCCAAGTCGTACTGGGCTGACCCAGACCAAAACCGGGTCTGTTCGGGTCATTTGAATTAAACCGGGGCATGTGGGGCCCCCGAGATGGGTTGGTCTACTCGGTCTGATCAACCCCAAATGCAACCTACCCTTATTTAATAAAACATCTATATGATTCAAATCAGGCATCTGATTGATGATCCATTTGCGGTGTTGTAACCCACAAGATTAAGAGAACCTTTTGGAAAACTCTTTGGAGGATTTAAAGGATGTTGAAATACAAAAAATGGATTGAGGATTAGTTCTCCCAGAATCATGGACACCACATGCAGAAACCCTTCCTTTTGATGTGACCTGAAAACTGTTGACAAGAGACACTGTGTGGATGAGCTACGATGGCCATGTGGGAAACAAGACTATGTGACCTGGTAGGCCTCTAGTGTTGAGAGACTCAATCTAACCCAGTAGACCGACAGTACTCGATAGGAGGAGTACCTTAGTACGTCCCAGGTGAGAAGCAGTTTTATATGCCCCGACATGCTCACAGTGCGGAGCGGCTCTGTGTGACCCTGCATACCCAGGGTACTTATCAGGGATGAGTACCACAACAATCCGAGGATTGTGAGATGTGGCTATATTTGATCTGGCGGGCCCACAATACTCATTATATAGGAGTTCTCTAACAATACATGGTGTTTGATGATATGACTGATGGTCCTACTTTCCATACTCTGGTTTATACCTATTGTGGGCTATCTTGCTTCGTGGTTTTCTTTTTGGATTTATTTTCGGTATTTCCATGATGTTTTTGGGTCCCTACCATGTGTATCCTTACTCACCCCTACATGAACACTGCCCTCACATGTTGTGGATGGATCATATGACCACCGCCTTAATGGGGGATTTTGTGGCCTAGGACTTGGTGGTTCCCAGTGAGACCAGGTAGGCAGAGCATACCTTTACAGCTTCCAGTTTCGACTATACACTTACCCATAATTTTGGGGTTTTCAATGGACTTCATTCAGTCTTTCCTTATAAATTTATTTTTTCAATTCCTCTTTTGTTGGATTTGTATTCAGGCCCGTTTGACCTATAATTTGTACTTCTACTCTGTGGTTGTTTAGTGTCATGCATATTTACCTTTCCAACTTTGGGATGTGGTTGTGTGTTCATGCATACATGTACTCAGGAAAATGTCTCCCACTTGTAGGTTGCTGACTTCGGTGATAGTTACCAACTCCTAGCCTTCGAGAGGCTGGTTTGGGGGATGTCATGACATTGGACTAGGGGACGGGTAGTGATAATGTTTTATCAAAGGTGTTCGGTTCTACCTCAAAGGCATGGAGTCGTTTTTTTGTGTCTGGGAAAGAGTTTTAAATATTTCAAGTTTGACATTCAGATTTGGGGAGTCCAGTGTTGGTGTAGTGGCTGCCGTATCCATACACCTGGACATTGAATTAGGATTTTTGAATCTGTATATATAAACAATAGTTGCACGAATGATATAGGAATTGAGTGTTTCCTCATGTTCTTCAGGAATTAGATTCAACTCACCAGGTATAATCTATTGACAGTTGTAAATCTTGATCTATTTTAGGATGCCTCCAAGAAGACATCCAAATATGATTTTGATGTTTCACCATGATGATATCCCGCATAGAAATGTGCCATTAGTTCAAGGACTAGGTCTAGAGATTACCCCACCGAGTGGTGCACCGACGTTACCACAACTAGTTGATCAAAAGCTACTACCAGTGTTAATGATACAGGATGCGCAGATGATCAACCCCGTTCATGAGTTCTTGAGAGAATTTCCTCTTAGGTATATAGGAGAGAAATATTCTTAGGCCACTAAGGACTTGCTAGAGGCAGCGATGCAGGTCTTCCGCTTAGTGAGGACGCCACATGACCATATGGTGATCCTAGCTGTGGGCCTTCCTTAAGGCTCGACAGGGTGATGTTTGAACCTACTAATTCAGAGTCATGATGAGGTGAAACTATCCTGGGATAACATTGGGTAGTTTTTGGGAGGAGTTATTCCTTGTGACATTGCGCTCAATGCGCATACACGAACTTGTTCACACACAGCAGGGTAGCAAGTCAGTGGCTGAGTACTCTGTGAGGTTTACAGACCTCTCTCACTACTCCACAAATATGGTGTTGGACCATTTATTTTTCTCTTTAACCTTTTAGAAGGGACTCATATATGAGATCTAATAATCAATAGTGTATATCAGCATCCCCACATAGGATGGAGTGCTGGAATGAGCACTTTTTCTGGAGAGATTTCTAGCAGTGCTTGCATCAATATCCGAATCCACTAGTAGAAATTAGGTTGTCATGTCTTTAGTGGTGATCATAAAAAAGCATAAATGGTGACCCAAGAATGTTAAATCTTTCAAGGGATGACCCTAGGACTCAATGTCAGTAGTTTGGGGAACCCAGAGTAGATGGAGTCAGCATGGAACAAGGATGCACTACAGGTGTGGTGGGAAGTGACAAATTGCTCGTGACTACCCAACCTGCCGCACAGACGATCAAAAGAGGGTTTAAGGACCTCCAAGGGAAATGTGGTGGTTTAAATGAGTAGGTCCAAAGGGATACAGAAGTTGAAGGGGATCAGGCTGAGTGGCAGGTAGTGGACGATAGTTCGAGGTGCCACCACCACCACCCCCATGAGGTCCACCACGGG
This sequence comes from Viscum album, assembly GCA_963277665.1. NCBI lineage: Eukaryota > Viridiplantae > Streptophyta > Magnoliopsida > Santalales > Viscaceae > Viscum > Viscum album. The sequence continues at coordinate 1,509,049,373 of OY728158.1, forward strand.
ATCAGGGACCCGGTGGAGAGGGGTGAGGTCAGTATCAGGTTATGGAGGCCTATGAACACAACGCTCCAAATAAGATTATAGGTGAAATATTTGTCTTTTTCAACTTACATATAGTTCTTACAAACACAGGTTCCATTTAGTCTTTCCTTATCAAAGACCTCATTCGGGCTCAAAGATTCTTGTGGAGCTGTTGTATGAATTCGTATGATTAGAGACTCATATGGGAGGTGATTCACTAATTACACCCTGGTGCCAATAGTGTGAGATTACTCATGGAGGTGAGAGCATCAGTTGGTATCTCCTAGTAGAATCATCAAAGCATTTTGATGTCATATTGCGTATGGACTGGTTATCAACATTACATGCTTCTATAGACTATATTAGGTGAAAAATGTGGGGTGTCCGCGAGGATGGGACCAAGTTTCCCTTCACTGGTGAGAAGGAAAATTTTGAAGCATTGGAAAACCATTCTCGATGGAGGTTGCATCCAATCACTCTCTAATTTTCTAGCCTCACCATCAGTACGATTGATGAGAGAAGTCCATGATTTCTTGTACTTCTGGAAGAATATGACGAGGTCTTTACTGAGGATGTTCCAGGACTACATCCATGTATGGGGTAGAATTCAATATCAATCTCTACCCCAGGGCATCAAAAATATCCAAATCATTATATCATGTGGCTCCCAGAGAGCTTTGTTAATTGAGGGTACAATTGTAGGACTTGGAAGAGAAGGTCTTAATGAGACCCAACATTTCACCATGGGCACCCCCAACATTGATTTCCAAGAAAGAAGACATGGTCTTGATGTTATACATGAACATAAACTACCTGGACTAGGTAACCATAAATAAAAATTATCCACTTTCAAGGATTGATGACCTCTTAGATTAGCTAAATGGGGTGTGATGATTCTTGAAGATAGACCTCAGATTAGGCTAACATCAGCTTCAGGTATGGGATGAGGACGTACAAAAAACAATAGTTAGATGATGGTATAGAAGGTATGAGTTTTTTTTGAATCCTTTATAAATTAAAAATACCCTATTAGTGTTCAAGGGACTCATAAGCAAAATCTTCCAGCCATACATTGGTCGTTTCATGGTGGTCTTCATAGATGAAATCTTGGTGTACTGAGCATTGGGGGAGGATCACGCTACTCACATGTAGATAGTCCTAGATACAGTCATAGAGAACAAGAATTATGGTATGTTCTCGATGAGCCAGTTCTAGATTTAGGAGGTCCGCATTATATGACACGTCATCTCAGAGGCTGGAGTTGCAGTGGGTCCAATGAAGATAGAGCCAATTCTTTCTTTGGAGCCACCCAAGAGTGTGATTGAGGTGCAGAGTTTCTTGGGGTGGGCTCGATACTACAAGAGGATCATGCCAGTCTTTTCAAGAGTTGAAGCAATATTATCAGATTTGAAAAAGAAGGTATAACCCTTAATGTGTACGGATAAAAGCCAGCACAGTTTCTAGGAGCTGAGGCCGAGACTGATGAGTGCCCACATCTTGAGAATACTAGAGGAGGGAATTTGGTACATGATCTTCTGTGACACATTAGGGACCGGACTAGGTTGTTTCCTGATGAAATATTGAGCATTTATTTTCTATGGTTCATGGAAATTGAGGCACCATGAAAAAAACTACATGACCCATGACCTAGAGTTTGTAGTAGTGGTCTTCTCAGTGAATATGCGGCGACACTACTTGATTGGTGAATGGTTTACTATCTACTCTACCCAAAAGTGTCTCAGGTATATCTTATCTTAGAAGTACATGAACCTGAGATAGCGGTGAACACTATAGTTTCTCCATGATGACGAATTTGAGATATTAAATACTCCTGGGAAGAGGGACGTGGTGGAAGATGCGCTCAACAGAAGGTCTGGCTACAACTGCTAAGTGAGGCGACATGACAGTTAGTCGCGATGAAGATATCCTTCATGGATTATGATGGAGAAGCTTACATTCAGTCGATGAATGTCACTCATCCACTCTTACAGTGATTTATGGAGGCAAAACATGTGGATGTTGACTGCGAGTCCCGACTTGCTTAGTTATCCTTAGGATAATATCTTGATCGATTTTCGAGAGGATGGGAGCATATCATTATTTTCAGAGGGAGCACTGTGGTACCTTTGATTTAATGGGATGAGGTGTTTAGGGAGTTCCATACATCCCCTTTGGAAGTACATCATACTATGGTGAAGATGTATCAGGACCTCTGTTGTCAGTACTGGTGTCCAGGTATTAAAAAAGTGGTGGCAGAGTTTGTTTCACGATGCCTCACATAACAACAAGTGAAGGGAGAACTTTAGGTTCCAGCATGTGTGGACCAACCACATGAGGTACCATAGTAAAAATGGGAAGGTATCTTGATAGATATCGTGATGGGGTTACCACACACATATATGGGCCATGATTCTATCTTGGTAATCATTGACCGACTCACCAAGTTTGATAATTTCCTACACATCTGGGAGCAGGGAACGGTAGAGGGATTGGGACACCTCAACATCTATGAGATAGTGTGGATTCAAGGGGTTCCTACAAAAATAATCTCAGGTTGTGATGCATTCTTCATATCCCAGTTTTGGAAGGGATTGCAGGAAGTGTTCGAGACTCAGTTTTTCTTGAGCACTGCCTTTCACCCTTGGACAGATGGTCAGACGGAGAAAAACATAGAGACCGTGAAAGACAAGAATTGTGCTTGCGGCCTTGATTTTGGTGGTAGTTGGGAGGAGCACCAACCTCTAGTGGAGTTTTCATACAACAACAGCTATCACTCCACCATTGGCATGGAACTGTTTGAGGCCTTGTACAGGTGGCGATGTAGATCACCTCTATATTGTACATACAAAGAGGAGTCTGCACTCATGAGTCCAAAGTTGGTATGGGATACCACTAAGAAGGTGCAGATCATCCATGAGTGGATGAGGACTCCTGATAGCATGAAAAAATCTTATTCTGACAAGATATGGAGACCGTTGGTGTTCGACGAGGGAGACCACATGCTCTTTCAGGTCTCAACCCAATGGGGTTTGTGGAGATTTTGCTATGGTGGAAAGACATCTCTAAGGCTTATCTGACTTTTCCAGATTCTGGGTAGTGTTGGAGAGGTGGAAAATATTTCTTAGCTCTTCCCCCACAAATGCACCGGGTGCACGATGTTTTTCACATTTCGCATCTGAGGAGGTATGTGCATGATCAATCGCACATCATCGATAGCGGAAAGCTAGACATTGATGATGGGGAGACATTTGCAGAGTTTCTAATGGAGATAGAGGATCGATAAAAGTGGGTCCTTTGTGGATAGACGATTAATCTAGTTCGCATTTGATGGAAACTCAAGAATCTCTAAGAGAGAATATAGGAGTAGGAGGCTCATATTCATGCTTAGTACCCCCATTTGTTTGTTTATCTATGTTTTGGTTTACAAGGACGTGAATCCCAAAACAGAGGGAGTAATGCAATGTCCTGTAAATTTTGTGTAAATTATTTTTAAATTTTGTTGAATTATTTTAAGACTATTTGCTTTGACACCACCTGATTCTGAAGGCTGGTGAGCCTAGAAAATAATTTTAATCTTTTTTATGTTTATTTAAGTAAACATGTCAGTGGATTTTTCTATCTTTTATATTGGTTCATGGATCGAAAATCATAGGGTACCATTGAACTCATAATGACATGATTCACCTATAATGGAAATAACTTCTAGTAAAGAGGATCGAGCAGAAAATACAGTTTTCTAAAATTTTATACAATATTAAATTTTTTTAAAAAGTTATTTTATTTTATTTTCTCACGGTTGAGCGGTGGCACGCCAGCACTGTGGTGCGACAATGAGGCAGAGATGATCCCCGTTAATGATACTCCTTAACAGAAGTGAAACAGAGATGTTGTTACATTAATGGAACGTCATAATGACATGGCGACACAACGTAGCAGAAACTTTGCAAAAAGTTCCTCAATTAATGAGAAAACACATTGGGGAATCAAATGGTGCAGTACTCTAACAAACCTATAGAAAAAATCCTCTCCAAAGATGAATGATTAATGTCAGTGAATCTCTAGAAACTTAAACGTAACTCGATGAACGAGACCGGAAGGTGGAAAATGTCGACGGATTCAAACATAACACGAATCCTCGTAGGTGGATCGCTTCAACAAAGAACACCAACGAGGTGGGGGTTTGTTTTTATTTTTTATTTCATCTTTATTTATTCTAAACTACAAATGTGGATCAACCCACAAATCGGTTTATCAACTAATCACTCGTTCTTATGGAATGTCACTTTTCTAGGGGTTTTGTGATGGGATTTTTACATTATTTTGTTATTTTATTTCAATTATATATCCCAGGTTTCTAAATTTTTAACACATAGGGCATAGGATGAAATGAAAATAGTCTGAGCACCTCCGCCATGTGTGTTTTGTGCAATCTTCATGGCCACATCATTATAGTGGCGGAAAGGAGGATTTGAGTCCATCAAAGGGAAGATGGAATCCACAAGAGGTCGTAGGATCAACTGGGGTGAGGAATGGACCAGTAGAGCGGAACTAGGGGACCACAGAAGATCTCGTCGGTAGGACAACACCAATGGCAGCTACGGGTGGGTGGATACGTGACGAAGGCAATAAATTCGGCCGACACTGGCCATGGTGAAGCAATCGAAGACAATGGATAGTCCAGTAGCAGGTAGAGGGAAACAGACCCTCCGCCACGTTGTTGGAGGATCCTATAGCTGCAGGTTGCATCTTTTCAAGGAATGTGGTCCCATGACTGCGTATAGATTTCGGGTGACTGGGTTCGACTGGCTGCGTCTCATCGCCCCAAATGCACTATGCGTCCAGGCTGAAGAGAGTCGGTCTACCATAGGTGATCCGAGTATGGTGTGAACATGAATGAGCTTATAATGGGCGATTTTGTGCCAGGTTTTCTCCCATCGTTTTCGCCTTACTATCCTCGTTAAGGCTCCGTTCTTTCTCTTTGGTTCTCTATTCACGATGACAGACTCCTTGGCTTGGTCATCTCGGTGGTGTGCTTGAATTTTCTGGCATCTTTGCTTGACTCCACTTTTTGGATAGGGTTTCATGGTAGCGCAGTTGTCCAGAGGTCGATTCCCAATTTCTGTGGGTTGAGGGAGCTACTTTGTCAGTGGATGCGTGCAATAGGTGGTGGAGTGTGTCCTCTGCCGCCATTACGGATGGTGGCGATGGTATCTGGATCTGGTTTTCGCCTAGGTTCTCGGCCGGTATTTTAGGGCGATTTCTTCTGTTTTTTCTTCATTTTAATGGTTTGAATAGGGTTTCTTGATGCTTGTTGAGATGCAGTTTAGTTGTTGAGTTGGTTTATTTGGTATGGGGAAATTGTTCCATGATGCTTTTTTATGATTTGGTGGTGGATTTGGTGTATTTCCTTTCCGATTTCAGCCTGATTGTTCTTGGCCATGGAGGGTTGGTTTTTTGGTTCTGAATCATCAACGGTGGTGAAGACAGATGATGGTGAGCTCACCCATGATTTGATTGATGCAGATGAATATGTTTTCTGTTTGGTATCGAAGTAGTCTGTGGATCTTGCATCATTGTTTATATCCTCGGTGAACGTGATGAAGGTGGTGGTTTGACAATGCTTCGGTGATGACGACAACTGATGGTCCCGTCGACGTCCAACTATGAATGGTGAATCGTGTTGATGGATTTCGAATCGAGGCGCACTTTAGGTGCGCAATAAGATGGTTGGTTCAAGGCTCGTGGCAGCTGTCTCATGATTTCTATTTCGGAAATTTGAATTTGGATATTGATATTGATCTAGATGTTTTGAAGTGGTGAATTGGCAGTGGTGAAGTCTTGTATTGGGTACCAAGAAACCCTTAAACCGACCTTTACAAAATGGAAAAAATGATTTGCAGTCTAGGGTAGGGTACGAACATGCGTAGTAGGACAAACCTACCCATGACAGGCCGGACCCGCACCCCAATGGGTCAGTCTCGTGCCCTTAGGGTTGGCCCAGATGAGACCGGTTCGTCGGGCGACCGGACGGGCTATACCCCCAGCCCAACCGGGCCTGGTCCAGCGATCCACAATTTGCCTGGCCCACTTTTCATTACAGAATGAGCTAACCCAGCTATGAACCGGGATGGGTCAAGTCAGTTGAACTAAATTAGGGCATGTGGAGCCACTAGGCCAGGATGGTCAGGTCGGTCCGACCAGGTTGGGCCAGTCCTAGATGCAACTGACCCATATTTAGTAAAACAACAAAATATTTTAAACAAGGGGTTTGATTGATGAGCCTTTGGTGGTGTTAGATCCCTCAGAATGAGGAAATTTTTTTGGAATATTCTTTGGAGGAATTCATCAATGTTTAAATAGAATAAATGGATTGATGATCAGTTCCCCTAAAATCAAGCACACTACATGCTGAAACCCTGCGGTTGGATGATACCTGAAGACTACAGATAATAGAACCTATGTGGATTAGTAGAGATGGACCTGTGGGATGTGGGTCTATGTGACCCTTCAGGCCTACAGAGTAGAGTATCTCTATTTGACATGGGAGACCCACAATACATGATAGGAGGAATACCTCAGTGTAAACAACTTGGGATGTGGCTCTGTGTTACCCAACATGCCCATGATGGGGAGAAACTCAATGTGACCCATCATACCCATGGTACTCATTAGTGATGAATAAAACATCAGTCCAAGGTTAGTGGGAAGTAGCTCTATGTGACCCGAATGTCCCACCATACACATTGAGGTGGATTTTTCTATCTGCCCACGTTTTTCGATGGTATATCTGACGGTCCTACATTCCACACTCTTGATTATACCTAGTGTGAGCTATCTTCCTACATAGTGTTCATTTTGGATTTATTTTTTGTCTTTCCTTGTTGGTTTCGGTCCCTACTGAGTATTCTGTAACTCACCTCGACATGGGCTTCATCCACACATGTTGTATTCGGTGCACACAACTGCCACCTTGATGGTGGACTTGATGGCCCATGATTTGGTTGTGCCCATTGAGACCAGGAATGTGGGGCCTACTTCTATAGTTTCCAGTGGCCACTAAACACATACCCATTATATGGGGGTTTTTATTGGGCAGTTTTAGAGTTTCTTTGTATTTTCCTGCTTTACGTTTATCTTATGTTGGGTTTGTATTCTGGCCTATTTAAACTACAATTTATTTCTTTTACACAGTTGTTTTTTTTGTGGAATTCATGTATATCGTTCCATATTTGGGACGCGCGCGTGTGTGTGTGTGAATACAAGTACCCAATATAATGACTCCCACATGTAGGATGACAACTTCGGTGCTTGTCACAAACATATGGCCTTTGGATGGCGGGCTTATAGGATTTCAGGACACAGGCCTCGATGGAAGGGTCCTGACATAAATTAATTCTATTTATAAATTTTTACATAATTTTATGTAATGTCTTTATATTATTGTAAAACATTTTTTCTCAAAACTAAGATATTTAATTATTTTAGTAAACATATAATAAAAAATATTTCTGAAAAATTTATCAACTTTATTTAAAAAAATTAAATGAATTTTCTGAATCATCATGTAAAAATTATCTTAGGGTAAATATGTTTTTTATTTTTTGAGAAGATAAATTTTTCGTTGAATAGTGGACATTACTGATTTTTATTAAAAAGGGACATTTCATTTATAAAATCTAAAAAGGTACATATTAAAAAAATAAAAACTTTTTTAGTTATTTTATTATATAAAAAATTTAGATCATTGGAATCAAATTCATATTGAATTTTTATATTAAAATATATTATACTTATGAATTTTTTTTCTTTAGAAAACCACTTTTTGTCGCAGTTGGGGGATTAAAATTAAATTAAACATTTCAACATATTTGAATGTAATTTGCAAAAATGTTTTCATATTTGAGATATTAATAATTAATATTATATTATAATTTCATCTTAATTCTTATTCAACATTAATATCCAATATGAAAATTTTCAAATATCATAATTGAGGATAAATCATAGTTTTACAGGGTACATGTGGCCCTATTAAATTAAATTTAAATAATCCATAAGATTTTTATTTGTTAAATCAGTATTCTTATCTTGAATAATTTTTTCCATATTATCTAATAAGTATAATTTTATTTTTTTTGGTTTAAGGGATTAATAACCTATGTAAATAAATTATAAAACTAGTTACCCTAGTGAAAACTAAAATTGTAAAATTAAACAAAGTTAATAGATAAGTTATATAATGATAAATATAAGTGTTTTTTTACTTAATGTGTAGATAAACCATATATTCTCTTCAACAAAATCATTACAAAATTTTGGGAGACATGGATTGATATTGACATCCCATTATTGAATTGGATTTTTTATTTACCAAAAAGTAACTACTCATTTATAAATGGAAAATTACTTCTCCTCACTTCATCACACCTATAAATCACATTAGACATACAAAAACCTTATAAAATATCTCTAATATATCTTTATTGACATTCTATATATTTTATTCATATCATAATACCGACAATGGGGTCATCAATAATGGCTTCGAAAGTGGTTGTTGTAAGGGAATGCAATATTCCAAACTAAGATACCTTTTTCAGTCCATTTATTACCACCTCCATTCACATACTAATATTAAAATATATTTTTTTATAATATATATATATATATATATATTTATTATGATTATTTATTAATCTAAATCCATCTCCATTTCCATAAAATGGGAAATCAAATCGGTGATCGTGTGCACATTAGATTACCAAACCGATGTAATTTATTTTCTACCATCAATGTTTACAAAAGAATATAGTTATGGATTTAAATTGAAAATATAAAATCCATAAAATAATTATTCTTAAAGAAAAATAATATCACATATAAATTTATAATTTTTATTCCATGGGAATTTGAAAATGTCACTCGGGTCTACAGAGGACTATGGAAACATAATGTGATGCGATTTATTTTTTAATTATTATTTACATGGATTGTAATAAGGATAAATTTCATGAATATATTTAATATTAATGATATATTAGGGACTATATAAATATAATATATTATTTACCTTATTTTTATTCTTTCCATCAGAAAAATGGACTCAACATTTATGTTTACATGGAACCTACCATCTCAATGAATAGTGTAATTCATTTTATATCTCTAGAATTTATGGATTCATCTATTAAAACATATAATGAATATAACTATAATTTGTTTTATACTTAAAATTATGGAAACTATGGATCAATAATCATAATAAAATGATTAAAAATACCAAATAATAACATACATAAAAAACATAAAATTCATTTCCCCAAACATGATTTTAACAATGAATTACTAATAAATGCATTATAAAAGTTCTCAAGTAAATAATATATGGAATAAAATATTGTTTCAGAGATTAAAATATGTTTGGATGATTTTGAGACTTTAGATAAGGTATTTTCATATCACTTTCATTTATGTGGGATATATGCTTATACACCACTTATTTCATTTGTGTGGTGTATATACTTCCCATAAATGCCTTTTGTGATACATATCATGGTGATTATGGGATATATAAATACATATATTTTTATTTAATTCATACAACTTATGACACCATATTTACCATATTGAAAAAAGTTTAATGATACAATCTAAATGTTTAATGAGATTGTTTATGACTCAGGAAAAAGTATATTTTCAATTAATCTAGTTTTTTTAAAATATATGTTTTAAATTATTTTTCTTCTCATAATTTATTAAATATTAAAAAATATTATTTTTACAAAAAATCATATTTACTTCACTATTCATTTGAAAACCCATTTTCTTCCATATTAATGTTTTTTAAAAATATTTTACATAATTTTTTTTCTTTTCTCGAATTATTTTTTAATTATTTTTTAATCATGATTTATTTTTAAAATAATGGTGTAAAATAATTGTTAATGACATTTTACAAACAAGGACCTTATGTATTTTAAGAAAATGTGAATGGACTCTTTTTTTAATGTGTATGACATTAACAGAATTATCCACCATCATGAACGATAAATGATTTATTGGTGACTTAGTAAGTTTCAAAGGATAATATTTAAAAAACATATTTTGATATTTTTATGAAATTACAGATTTAAAAAATAATTTTCAATGTGGAAAGAATATTTTTCTCAGCAAATGTTCAAAGTGATCTTCATAAATCATTTTCCATCTATGATTAAATCCTTTGATGTTACTTATTCTTGAATGACGATACTATCCATTTTGACCATCGTAATTATTTTTATGAATGATTTATGATTATATTGAATGAATTTTATAATACTTGTTCCATTTCAATGAGTTATACTATGATGAATATATTAGATTACTAGATGTATCATTTCCTTTATATAGGTTAAACTATGATGTAATATTTATGAGACCCTTTTCTTTCATGGACCATGAAATGATGAATGTTTGTTGATCTTATAGAAAACATATGTATGGGTTTCATTATGTGTTAGGGTTCCATTACCACCATGGTTGGTGTGTAACATTATAAAAATGGACAGTTGTTAGTTATATCTAAGGATGGTGCTCATGTTATAACTATGGATGCGTGAGACCTCTGTATCCCACTAATTAATGTGTTAAAATAATAAATATATCTATATAAAAATTGGAATCAAGTAAATTGGATTGATAAAAAATTGTAATTACAATTATGGGATTGAAATATAGTGGGAAACTTGAAAATGGTTTTGATAAACAATGGGAAAAAAGTGATGGGACCTTATCCACTATGTTTTATGGACATGGTATTTAACCTTTAAAAATGAAATGGTTTATATAACTATGTTGGTTACAAAATATATGTCATGAGATTATGGTTCATGAATGATGATTATTTCACTTTAATGTATCATTTGATTTGTATTGATAATGATTTATTCGATTACTCATGTTTATGAATTACGATAAGGCGGGTCTGAACAATATATCTTATGATCATGATCAGATACACTTATGATTATATTATGATTTCATATAATCATAAAATGATATCTCCCATGTTTACCCATACTAAGAATATGAGATTAATATTTCTTTGGATTTATTTTCTTGGTTATGAAGAATGTTTTTATGTATGGTATGTTTATGAAAAATGAAAAATGGGGAAATATTTGTTGGATTTTCAAAATGTATTTTCTGAAATATAAATATTTCATATCTTCTCTCCAAAAACAGGTAAACCACTATAGTCCCCAGATATTTATTTTTGAAAGGTATTGAATATTAATCCAAGAATATATAGGAAATTATTGGGTCATTATAGGAATTGGTGAAAACTCAATACGATTATAATTTTAGATATTATAAGGTTGAAGTACAGAAAAAAGATAATAACTAGATTGGTTTTTGTGGAAATTGTATATTTATCACTTGGTATAAACCCACTAAAAACTCTTTCTAACCATAATCATGATTACCTGGTATTACTATTTTTACTATACCATATGATAAAAGATTATGTTGATACTATTAAATTATTTTTATTTTTTCTAAATAAAAAATATTGAAATAATTTTACCATATTCAAATTATATAAGTGGGAAATTTTAATTAATTTTAAATAAGTGAGCAAATCACAATGAAAAAATCATTTTAGAATGTAGAAATTTTAATCAAAATAAGAAATTTACTATATTCCATTCCTTGTAAATGGAATCACATGAATGTTAAAATATATTGTGATTATATAATCTTTAAATATGATTAATGTAATTAATTAATAACTACTAATTGAATTTTTTAAGAATAAAAACCCCTATGTACATAAAAATAGTGTTTAGAAAAAATGTGTCTTCTACCCTATAAATAAAATTAAAAAAATAAGGTATAAAAATTATCACTATGTAATTAGTTATATTTATTATAAATAAATTAATCATATTTTAAATTAAGATGAAATTCAAAACACAAAAGTAATATTACCTGAAATTAAATGAATGTTTATTAAAAAATTAGTGTTTTTCATTATATAATGAAAGATAGATATTATTTTTAAAATATTAATAATTCATCCTAATATATTATAGGAATGATTATTTAAGAAATGATATTAATTTCCTTAAAGAATTTTTTTCTATTTTTTAGAAATAAATTACAAAAAACAATTTTTACTAAAGAAACAATTTTTGAAGCATATAATGAAATTACAGAAAATTAGGTACTCCTTAATTATTAAATAGTAAATATTTTCTTTATTTAATCTATTTTAATATTATATTCATAACACGGATCATAGTATTCATTCCATTGAATTTTATTGATAAGATAAAATGGTTTAAAATATCATGGTTCATATAGACTAGGGATTACGTGTTAGGAAAGATATAAAATACATCATATTTTTATAAATTTAAGTCATATAAAATCTTAGGGAGTTACATTAATAATTTAATGAAATATAAGTATGGGTAAGGAAATTATTTTTCTTGTGCAACCAACCACCATTTTCACATCCACTGGGAAACCAATTACTTGGCGCACCTTACATGGTGATCCATCACCTAGGGATCATAACATGGGAAGCCTATCACCCATTGATGATCACTTGAGAGACCATGATCTTGATGATCATCCCTTGGAAAACCATAACCTATGGATCATCACCATGGATACATATCACTGGTGCTCACCATCTAAAAAACCCTCCACCATGTGTTCCCAACTATGTTACCAACCACCCAACGATGACCTCTAATGTGTCCAATGGCCTAAAGGGAGCCCACCCAAGGGACCAAACACCCATATATACCCACCAATGTTATTAACTTCTCAGGGGTTATCACATTATTGACCAATCATCCATGGTTAAATTATTACAAAAAATATTCCCCTTTAATGAATTATCCAATTTTGTAATTTTATCATGGATCCCTCCCCCAGGGCCACTAGATTCACATGCATTGTGTATATGGAATACCAAAATGACCCTTTTTTATTATGAATTTCCATTTTAAGGGTTTATCAAAACATTTACATTATAACTGATGGTATCTTAAAGGTTATTGTGATCACGCATCCCCCTGGAAACGAGGGCCTCAATATGTGATACAGTTGCTGAAATCCACTGGGATCATCCATCCATACATAAGAATGTTTATTAAATAGGAAATTATCTAAATATAATAAAGAGGTATAAATTAATATAACCCACGGTCAAACACTCTGAAAATAAAAAATCATATCAAGGTGGGTGGGGTGGGGAGGGAATATTGACAAATAATTACTATGGACATTTCATTCTGATTAAACATTGAAACAAAAAATCTATATCCTCCCCCCTCATTCCACACATGGAAAAAGTTGAAAAACTTGTTAATAATATTATTGCACCTAGGAATATGATAAATTGTGGAACATTAAGTGGAGATATTGCAAAGTAGATAGTTTTTTGAAAATTTAGTATTATGTGTCGACTAAGGTCAACATGATGTTTTTGGAATGGAAGAGATAAATCCCATTAAACATTGAACATGATTTTGATATGAGTGAGTCACCACCCACATAGAAGGAAATAAAAGACAAGATTAGTGAACCACTGGGGTTATAAATGATACCCCTTGTATAAATTAAAAAATAGAAGTGTGATCAATTATGTGTTTAAGAATATTATTAGAATGATTCTAGTGAATCAAACTATCCTATATAGAGGTAATATAAATAGATGAGGGTCGCTAACTAACCATGATTTTCCCCTAAGAAGGGGTTATCTCCGACCAATTCATGAGCACACATAGGCTATCCACTAATATCCTAGACTTGAAAATTAGATGATATATCGAATGTAGGTAATCTTTTTTTTAAATTCTATATATATATATATCTATATTTTATTATTATTATCTCATGGAAAACAAAAAAAAAGAAAAAATGGAAAAAATGGACAAAAACCAAAGCAACAATCAAGGGGGCCTGTAGTAATGCAGTCTGAGGGAGTCCTTGATAGCTATATCTACACCAGTTGGGGGAAGAGACCTGAGGGAGGATAAAATCAAGAGGGTGGTCCTGGGATGCTCTAGCAGCCAAAAAGTCAGCCATCTGGTTCCCCTCCCGCCACGTGTGGAGGATCTCCGTATTACTGGAGATAATCTCCTTGCATTTGCAAGTGAGGTAGGTGATCTTCCATGGAGGGGACATGTTACCCTTAAGGGATCCCCAAATGATCTTAGAGTCAGTCTCCACACAATGAGGGGAATATCATTTGAAAGACAGATTTCTAGACCAATGTGCATCGCCTTAGCCTCCGCCACAAGGGATTCCCCCTCCCCAAAGAAGGAGTTGAAAGCAAGATTGACTGATCCGGAAGGGTCCCGAACAGTCCCTCCTCCCCTCATACCCCCTGCCCATGAGCCCCATCTGTGTTAAATTTCAACCCATTAGATGGGGGATTCCATCTCACCCAGAGGTCAGACATTGGAGGGGCTGGGGAGCTAGAGGGGCACATGCTGTTGATATGTCTACGAAGGGAGGGCGCAAATGCATGATGCTTATGGAGAGAGGCCAGATCAGCGATGAGAAGCCTTGTGCGGAGAAGCAGGCCTTGAAGGGAGGGTTGAAGCCCAGAATGTCGAGCTTGGTTGCGTGCCTTCCAAAGACACCAGAATCCCGCAACTAGAATAATCGACCATCCCACCTCCTCTGGCTTGTTGGAGGCCCCGTTGAACCAATGCTGGAAAAAATCATCCAGAGAAGAGACCGCCCCCGACTAATCTATACACTCCCCAAGATAGTTCCAGATGTGGCCAGCCCAGTTGCTTCGGAAGAAAAGGTGGAAGGAGGTATCCTCTTTAGGGGAAGAGCAACAGAAGCATCTTGAGGCAAGGGAAATGCCTTTGGCTTTAATATCCGACTCCGTGGGGATGGCGTTAGACCGAACCCTCCAGACGAGAAATCTAAAATTGGCTGGTATATATTTTCACTAGAGAACTTTTCCCCAGGGGTCACTAGTCGGCTGCATGTACATGCCATTCCTGTAATACATTGCCGAGAACCATCCAGAAGGGGAGCACCGGAACACACACCTATCCATGGAGTCTTCCACATAGATGTCACAGAAGCACGCCTCCTGGGTTGGGCTGATCATGGCCTAGAGAAAGGAAGGATGAAGGGAGGCGTCTCTAATGGACAGATCTAGTGTTGGGCACCCTAGAAATCCAAGAATTCCTCTACCCCAATTGCACACCTAGAAGCTGGCCTCCCCCTTCCCGATGATCCAATGTGATTGTAGCTGGAGGGAGGACACATGCCTACAGAGAGAAATCCAAAGGGGGGATGCTTTCCTGTTATTCTTCCTTGTACCAAAACTGTACTTACCTCTTCTAAACTGACTCCACAGTGTTCGCCCCTCAATAAATTCCCAAGCCATCTTACCTTGAAGGAAAAACATGGCCTCGCTCAAGCTCCTCACATTGATACCACCGTGCTCCAGAGGCCTCGACAGTTTTTTCCCAGAGGGCCACCTACATTTCCCCTCACCATGGGAATCCCACAAGAAAGAGTTAAGAATGGACTCCAGATGGCTGATAACAGACATGGGAACCTTCAGGACATCAAGGATGTGAACAGGTATTGAAGACAACACACTATTTATGAGGGCGATCCTCCCATCGAAAGAGAGTAAGCAGTTCTTCCAGTTGTTAATACGGTTAATGATTCTGTTGGACAGGTCCTCAAAGTGATGCACCCGAATTCTCCGAGGGGCAATAGGAGCCCTGAGATCGGTCATGGGAAATTCTTCTTCCTGAATACCGAGAATGGTCTCAATGGAAGTCGTACGCAGACTTGGACATTTCGAAAGAAAAAAGACCCCACTCTTCTCCCCATTGATCACCTGTCCACTCCATTTGGCATATTCATCCATAATCAAGAAAAAACCTCTTATGGAGGATCTCCGCCCATTAATGAAGAACAACAAGTCGTCTGCAAAGAGGAGGTGGGAGACGTTGGGAACCTGGGAGCCGCAATGGTAGGGCCGAACATTGCCAAGTTTCAGGGCCCTGGAGATGTATCTACTAAGGGCATCTTGGGCCAGAATGACATGGTTCAGGGACAGGGGGTCCCCCTAACGTAATCCTCTCACAGACTTAATAAAACCGCTCTGCTTCACTGTGAAAATGATATTGAACAATGAAGAGCTGTAACATCGGAAGAAAATGTCGATGGAGTCCACTGAGAAGCCCATGCATCTCATAGTATGAATGATGTAGTTCCACTCCAGGAGATCATATAACTTATCAATGTCCAGTTTGACCACGACATTCGAGCCCACCACTTTCTTGTTGATATCCAGAGTCATATCCTGAGCCACCCCAACAGCCCCTCAGATAGATAGACCTCTGATGAAGGAAAGCTGTTTGTTCGAGACCCACTGGTGAGTGAAGCCAGCAAGTCTGCTATTGATGAAGGTAGCCAAGACTTTGTATGTGAAATTACACAGGCAAATAGGTCGGTATTGGGAGATTGTTGAAGGAGAATTGACCTTGGAAATCAGAATCATGGTAGTAGCACTGGCCATTCGAGGGAGAGAGCCACCAGGGAAGAAGTCCTATATGGCCTGACAAAGATCAACGCTGATGGTATTCCACACAAGGATATAGAATGATCGCGGAAATCCATCCGGTCCAGGCGCGCTATCTGGGTTAAGAGAGTGCACCACCCCTTAGACTTCATTCTCATTGGACACACAACAGATGAGCTCATTAACCTCACTAGATACACTATACAGAATGGATTCAAAGAGTTCCGCCTGACCATGAGTGTAGCCATTCTGGAATCAGGGATTTGGATTACAAAACACTCCTTTAAAGTGGGAGCGCACCATACCACCAATCACCTCAAAGTCACTGGAGAAAGATCCATCCTCAAGCCTAATATGCGGGACCTACACCCATTGCTTCTCCTTTAGGAAGGCGTGGAAAAATGATGTGTTACTGTCCCCCTCTCTAAGCCACGAGGAGAGGGCTAGATCCCGGAGGTGTTGTTCCTATTCCATGAGAACCTCATTCAACCTGTTCTTCTTCAGACAGAGGGTGGCGAACACCTCGTCATCCCACCGGTCTTCCAAGATAGCTTCAGTACCCTCGATATATTTCAACAGGTCGTCTGTGTCTGGGTAATCAGATTGATGAGAACTGGACCAGGCTTGGAGATCCTGTTTTAAACGCCGAAGCTTGAAGTGGAGGCCAACCTAACTACCCTGCTGGAAAGGTCCATTCCAAGAACTCCACACTGCCTCCAGAAACCCATGGTGTTAGATCCAAAGCTTGGAAAAGAAAAACTTGCCCGACCTCAGGGAGCCTGGTCTCAGATGGACTAACAGGGGGAGTGATCAGACAATGCCTGAACCAAATAGGAGACTTGAAGATTCTGGAAGGAAGAGATTGCATGGAGATTTCCCAGGCAACGATCGAGCCTACACCAGGTTCTATTGATGCCCCTCTGGTTGTTGCACCATGTTTATCTATCACCTGTGAAGCTGAGATCAAGAAGTCCTTCCTGCACAGTGAAAGAGGAAAAATCCAGCCAGTCATTACGGGGAAGATCAGCACCACCTTTCTTCTCGAAAGAGTGCATGATAGTGTTGAAGTCGCTACCCAGAATCCATGGTTCTTCCCTGGGATTGAAGGACCTCAAATCCGTCCAGAGGTGCTCCCGCAATCTTACATCACACATGGAATAAACAAAAGAGCAGAAGCAATGCTGGTTCCCAAACTCAACTTTAACAGAATTATGTTGGTTAGAAGCTGATAGTAGGTTGATCATCACATTTGAACTCCACAAAAATCCAAACATGATGGTTACCTGGTTCAACATGCATGAAATAACGTAAGCCAATCCCTTTGGAAAACATTCCAATTTTTGAAGCACACTGTTTGGGCTCCAAGACCACAGCAATCGAGACATTGTGTTTGGCCACCTCCGACGAAAGGAAGTTCATCTTCACCCTGGAACCCAGACCACGGGCATTACAGATGACAAGAGAAATCATTAAAACAGAGAGCGCCTGGAACTGGCCCCAGGAGATGAAGCCTTCTAGTTTAGCTCCCTTGGCGAAGCTAGGAGAGCTCTGGCTTGCGATCCGGTGAACATCATATCCGAAGAAGACCTATGAGGGGAGGACAGACTGGGGGAACCATCAGAAGCCAGACGGGAAGGACAACCCCTCCTTTTGGCCATAGGGGTTGGAGAAGAAAAGTCCTCCAGTAGAGACAACACCTCAAAGGAATTAGCAATGTGGAGCGGGGACAACATCATGGTGGATTATCTCGGCCTGGCTGAGGCAAGCGGGAGGATGTCCATGTAGGGAGGGGCAGACGCATGAACCACCGAATCCATGCAAGAATGGGGAAGGGTAACTGGGGTAGGATCGGGCCAGAGACACACAGGTGGCCAGAGGCAGGACACAAAAAATTGGACAAGGAGGGAAAAAAGTGAACCAGGGCCGAACAGGATGGAGGCGGGGGGGGAGGGGGGGGGAGAGGAGATGGAGGAGAAGGGGGGGGGGGGAAGGAGGGAGAGGGGGAGGGGGAGGGGGAGGGGCAGGAGAGGAGGGATTCAGGGCTGGGGGCCAGCGGACATTTGGGGCCGGCGTATGGTTAGGTGGATGATGGGAGGCTATTGCAGAAGAATGTTCGCCTTTCTCAGGATGAAAAGGCCTCTTCACGGGAGCACGGGGGCCAGAATGCCTCCTTCAATCGGAGGACGTGTGGTCGTGGATGTGACAATTGATACAGAAGCACAACACTGCAGGGTAGAAGAGGCGCTGAGACCATTCTAGGGACTCCCCAAGGCCGTGGATGGAAAGGAGAGAACCAGAGAGTTGTTCCTCATTTCTACTCTGGTCGCATCCAACCGGACTATCGGGAACATAAACAGAGGCTGCAAGGGAGGAGATCTAAGTAGGATATCCTTCAACGAAGGTTTCTCAGGCGCCCAGGCCGCCCCCGACATCTGGGAGGGTGGCCGATCCGTCGACTCCGGAGGATTGGTCACCACCACAACGGTCTAAAAAGCACGAGGGAGAGAGGACGCTTTTTGAAAATATTCCATATCCCTCATGGACCTAAGTAATCTTTATGGAGATCTATGTTCCTAAAAATTTATATGCACTAGTAGATAGCTTCTTGATGAATAACAATATCCTTTATTTCAAATTTATTGCTAACTATTACATTTAATCACTGATGGATAATGATTACACTTGTATGAGACTAATATATTATCACATTAATATAACTAAAGAAGAACCAATAATAATGAATCCACTTAACATTAATGAAAATATAGGAATGGGATTCTTTTTTACAATTAGGGAAATTGGGAAACATAGAATTTACATTGATTCCTTTTCGCTTGACCTCCTCATATATAGAAATAATATGGTTAAAATATTCAACAATAATAATTTTTACTTTATGTTAATGTAGTTAAAAATAATGGGAGACCCCATTCATTATGATATTTTATTTTATGAAAAACTTAATAATACATCTTATCTTAAAAGTACCACGATTAGGAAACCATGTAGACACATTAATCCTAGTTATTTATCAATTTTATATTGATAATGTTTTCACATTACTCTTAGTTCAATGTGGTCTCAATTAATATTTTACAACTACTAAATTTCATGAATGTAAGGTATGGAGGAAGACATCTTGGAATGCTAAGTGTATTTTAAACCCAATTGTGATCCCATAATTTGATGTCTCCCCATTCGACAATCCAATGATAATATCAATGGACATTTCCAATATTTCCATGTAGCATCACATATATAATGGAATGATTCTATTTTAGCTAACTTATATCCTTATTGTACTTCCTCATATAACACATTGACCACAAGATCAAGCCTTCTAAATCAACCCATGCCATTTTAACCATCATATTTTGCATCATGAGAAATAAAGTCACTTGATTGATGTCACTTTCATCCACCAAATCAAATAACCCATCTAATGAATCCTAATATAATATACCATTAGTGTGGTATTACAAAATAAATGAGGTCATGATTTCCTCAATGTCCCTTTTGACTACCATCATCACCATAAGAACTAACAAAATGTTTATGTGTATGAAAGTGAGAATGAAATTCAAAAGGTTGATTACACATTTGAATTATAGAATTCAGTTATTCCAATTTTTAATGTAGTTTGGAATTATATCGACCATCCAGACCTTGATTTGTAGCCTACGAGAAGGAATAATGTATATCAAGTAATCCATAGGAAGGACCTTCGTATGAAATCATAGTTTTTACTAAATAATGGAAACATCAATCAATTTTGTTGTAGACCATATACAAAATACAATAATAAAAATTTTCATTTCCCATTATAAAACCATACTTCCTAAAATAGATATATCCCATAAATAATGATTTAATATTTTCCCTGGACATACATACCACAAGCTCATGAACCATAGTGTATAAAACATTATCCATAAGGATATTTAGCACTCAAAACCACTTGATCTTCATGATACAGTATTCTATGTATTCTATGTTTATTTCCCTTTATATACAATACAAAACATTAGACTATTTTTATGATAATTTTTTATAAGAGAATATCCTTATGCTAAAAATTTATATGGAATAGGTCACTATGAAACTCACCATCCCAAAATTCTTCTAGACTAAAATGTTATTAACATTATTAAACATCCAATCCTTTTAATTTATTATTATTATATGCTATATCCCGATCAAGGTATTATTGAGAAGTATTACTCTATATAATTATCTCCAATAAACCTATGGGGAAGAAGGGAATTCCATCTAGGGTATTCCATTAACTTCATAACCTTATTTGTTTTGTTTTTATGTAGGAAGATGAGTGAGAGAATCCCACATTAAATAATCTTATATCTCTTCTTGTGGGTTTTAATATCTATCCATCCACCCATAACCCCTCCAACATCTATCAATTGACAATGGGTAGATTCATAATTGGATACCACATCATGTATATAAGGACCCAACAATACAAAGTACATAATCTAGAGTTTTAGTCAAGATTTTACATTCTTTCACATTGAGGTTCTTTTCATGTTTATATATCTAGACAATTAGGCCACAAATATTAAATAAACATTCCATCGAAATATAATGTGGGTACTTCCAATATAATCAATTTCCATAAAAAAAATTTAAGTTGAAACATTGTTTTTTTCATGTTTAATCTTCGTAACGTTTTCTTTAATTACATCGTTAACTCTTTAGTCCCTTAAATACTATGAAGAATATTTCAAAAATTGGGTTGAGAAAAACAATTTAATTAAGGGACATAATAATATTTAAAACCATTTCCCAATAAAAATAATGGAATTTCATTTATGTTTCTTTGAGTGAATGAAACTAATCATTTTTATAATAATAACACACATACATTTTTTCTCAAAGAAAAACATTAAAACCAATATAAAAAAATTAAAACCCTTTTAGGTGACTTAGAGGATCATACACACAAAATGCTTTTAATCCCATTTAAATTGGAATAACCATATGGATGACATAAAATATTATTATTATCCAATTAATTGGAGATCTATAATTGGGATCACTATTCATATAATCTATATCGAGCTCACATATGAGCTATAATGTGACCCATCCCTTCATATAAGCTATAACTGGCTCACCTAAGAGAAGTAATAGGGTTCAACACTTCAAACAAGATGTATATGGATTCCCCATGAGCTATAATGGGTCTCCACCATTAATATAAGCCATATAGGGATAAGCCATTTCGTATGATTCTCATGTACCATTTTATGAATAAAACAAATTCATCACACTATCCTTTTGAAGAACTCTTATATTCTCCTATGAAATGAATTTTCATATAAAAAATACCATTTTTATTTGTGAACCGAATTTCAATTATGAGATTCACAAAAACTGGTTATAAGGTATTTTTTTCTATTTACATGACATTGAGTCATATATAGGAATCCATATATCAAATAATATTTATGGCGGAAGGGAATTCATTTTCACTGTATACATAAATAAATATTCCTTTTGTAATTTTATAAAGAACATAAAATGATTATTATTATCAGAATACATTATAAAACATTGGATGAAATTCAGGATATGCATAATGTTCCTTTTTAAATTTTTTAAATCCATATAAATAAATATGTTATTTCATATCATGGAGAAGATAATTGATAATTAAATATTTAAACATTTATGGTTCCCCATACCACTTTGAACTATAAAATCACAATATCTATTAATTAATAAATTTAGAAAAATATTAAACCACATTATTTTACTCAAAATATGGATATCAAATTTAATATTTTCTGTATATACACCCTATAAAATAATAAAGGTGCATATTATCATGAAATACCTCTATGAAAGGAGATTGAGATGAAATCTCTTACCTTGAGTCTGACTCGTCACGTAAAATATTATATTCCTGAATAATATACATAGGATAATTAATAATTTCTTGGGAACTTTTTAAAGTTTATTACTCCTTTTATATCACTTATTACCTTGTTATTAAAAAAATTATATAAGTTAATATCGCATGTTTTGTTGATATTCGACACATGAGTCGAAAATGATCTTGCTATGATGTCAGTCATCCATGTGGTAATAACTCTACCATCTCAAAAATAATATTCAGGAGCTAATAATCAATTATACATATCAATTATCTTTTTAAATGAATTCATTAAATATGGATATAAAAATTTGAACAGTGTTACAATCCTGGAGACATCAAACCATATGTAAGAATGAGTAACATTTTCATTATTCAATGATCATTTATGTAAAGAAGGAAAATATTATTTTATATTTATTTAATGACAATTTTTTTTAATATCATGTTAATAATTTAAATAAACTAATATAAATTATCCAAGTGATGTGGTGATTAAAAATGAATCACATAACTTTGTGGAGGTGATAGTTCACAGGTACATACGAAAGATATTTTAATTTTTATGTGAATGGACAGTAAGAAATTAATTGATTTATTACTTTATTATAATGATAAATATTTCATCAATATGTCATATTTTCATTAATTCCATAATTATTACAATTCAATAGATATGTTTAGGGAAACAATATATCTGTTTATAGAGGTGATAGTTCACATGTACACACGAATGATTAATTTATTTCACATTTGATGAAAGTGGAGAGAGATTTTGGTGATGATATTATAATAATAGAATATATTTTATATTGATGATTATGTAATGATTATATCATAATTATTTATGGATATTTCAATGAATATGAAGAATAATTAAAATTGAAACCCTTTGATAAAAACAATACATTTCCTTCAGATGATCCCCATTCTTAACACCTTGACACCTCTAAGGATGCTGTTATGCCTAAAATAATGATTAAATAATTAGGGGAGGTATTATAATAAGTTTATCGGGTTGATATTGGATGAAAGAAAAGTTTATAGAAGTGTCACAGATACAGAAGAGTGGTCACCTTTTTATTAGAGATGGGGCATCCGTGGAAACTCTTAAAATATTAAATTTATATAAATTAATTTTTAACTCTAAATGAATCCAAATAGAGTTATGTAGAAACTAAGATGACTTGGGTTCTAAATCCTCTCATAAAATTATTTTTATACATGTATTGGTTTTATTTTAATCATTATCGTATCGTTTGACCCTAAATTAATCTATTTTAATTTTAAATGTGGAAAAACATTTTAAACATTAATAGGACATGAATTTTAATTATATTTCATAAATATTTCATAAATGGACACATAATGGAATTTTAGACCTTATTAAATTAACTTTTAAATTTTTTAAATATAAATATTATTTTTAAATAATTTAATAAAATATTATTTTTATAAATTATGAAGTGTTAATTGTTAAACTATTCATTTCATTAAATTTCAATCAAATCTAAAAAAAGATATAAAAACATGAAAAAACATTTCAAAGGCTTATAATATTTAATACTAACCTATAAAATTCATGGAAAACCCGAATTTATTCAAATTATATATATTTTTATGTTTTTATACTATTTATTTGATATTTTAATTAATAAAATAATAACTATATCAAAGTTTTTTCAGTATTTATGGTCATTATTTGATCTCAAAAAAGTATAAATAAATTCTAATAATGTATTTAATATCATTATCTTTCTAGAGACTATTTATTATGAGAGTTAAATAGTATCAATCACTATATTAAAATTATTATTATTATAAGAAATAAGAGGGTGACATTTTTTCACTTTACAGTTACATTCATTAATTTAAATAGTATTTCTATAATCTTCTAGGGTAAAAGTCTATTGAATGAGTCAATTAATATATCTAGGTGTTGAGGGTCAATGGTTATTCATCCAATATGATTTTAGTTGGTGTTAGGGTAATTCTATTGTCCTTATCGTATTAGTTTGTTACATAAGTTACCTGTTTTACCTTTGCCCATGTTAAATAAAAATTATCATAATTATTTTTCATAATATAAAAAAACACAAAATTTTAACATTATATATACCAACTAAATCCAAATAATGAATCCATTATTTTAAATTTAAAATGAACAAGTATTGGTAATTAATTTAAAAATAATCCTTTTTATAGAAGGAGAAATCATGCTTTTAAATGTAAAAAATATCCAAACATTGACATGTGTTTAAATCAAATTTTAATGTGGAATTACTTCCAATTACCAATAATTGACTAAATGATAAAAAATTAAGTTAAATATACATTAAATCCGTTTAAAATGAATATTAAAAATTATAGAAAATTAGATGAAAAATTAGTGTTGATTTAATATGTAGTATTTTAACTATTCCTTAAAATATAACTGTTAATAGAAAAATACCATAAATTTATCCAAACTATATTTTGATGTCCCCCATACAAATAATAATATTATATTTATATATGAAACTTATAAATGTGTTAATAACAATATTTATAATGTGTTCTCTATCAAAAGGAAATAAAACTACCTTTTAAAAATATTAGAGCTCTTTATGATTGAAATTGGTTTTATTCTTTTTTTAATCCCATAAAATTTATTGGAAGAAAGTAAAATCATTTCTTTAACATGTGTATACATAATATAGTCATTTATATTCATTCCATTCAATACAAAATCTAGGCGATAACAAACATTATGAATAATATATTAATTTTTGATATAACTAAGTCTTGTGCGCAACATATGTTTTCGAAGACACCCAATGAGGCATGTCGATTAAACTATAAGATATATAATCACATTTAAAGTAAATTTATAATCAAATTAATAAATATTAATAGATATGAAAAAATATTATTATATAATTATCTTGCATGTTACATCCTTCTCCTCTTTTAGAAATTTGTCCCTCATAATTTTAAGTTGGGATCAATAACTAAGGATTCACAATTTATAATTATATCATTTAAATTCCAATTTTTAAAAAGATTCAACAAATATTCCACAATAAAAGACTTATAGTCAAGTGTAATGGTATCTTGAGAGAAAAAATACTAAGGTTCCATGATTGAAAACATGTATATTGAAGAGAAAACTAAATTTATGTCATGGTAAGGAAAAAGTTAACTATAACAAATCTATATATCGGTAATGATCTAATGTACCATTTAATTAATTAGAAAATAAGGTATCATTTTTAGTATCAAGATATATTTTATATTGTAATTTTTCATTAAAAATACTTTTTCTTAGAGTTGATAATTTATTTATTGACGAAGTTGTAAGGAAACATACTTACTTGATATATTTTCACTTTACAAGTACAATTTCTTTATCATAATATTCTAAGAAATATGTTGTACATCCCTAAGAATAACCATAATCATCTAAGATCACACAAACCGTAAAGTTTATCAGTACCTTAAAATTGTGGCCTAAAATTAATGGCATACTTGACAATAAAAAAAACCCTTATATAAACATAACCCTAAATAACATCTCCCATATATGTCCTCAATAACTTATTATCACGATGCTTAAAACATCAGAATTTGTGTCTAAATCCTTTAAAATATTCTTATTATATGATATATACTAGTCACTTAGGATGATCCATAACTTCACTAGATGTATCAATATCAACTGTAATAGAAATAAATCCCCAAACTTTTTCTTCCAATCATAATGATTTTCTACCTATGAAATTAACATTGAACACATATATGGATAATGTGCCAAATCATTATAGATAAATTATATTACTATAGATTCATTATCTATTATCTAATTTTTGGTCTTTTCAAGATACTTTTCTTCAAGGTCACAAACCTTGTGACCAATCTTACCACATCAATAACACTTTCCCGATCCAAACATACATTCTTCGTAATGTATTTTACCCCACCTAGAAGTGGTTTTTGGATTACCACCATAATTATTTGTTGGTTTCATCTCAATTACCATCAT
Organism: Viscum album; assembly: GCA_963277665.1. NCBI lineage: Eukaryota > Viridiplantae > Streptophyta > Magnoliopsida > Santalales > Viscaceae > Viscum > Viscum album. Next base: position 1,509,075,869 of record OY728158.1, read on the forward strand.
CCATGACCCTATATTACTGTTATAATCTCATGGAACTTCTGTTTCAGAAAATTCCATTTCAAATTTCTCATCACAACAAAACATTATATTATAAAATTTTAAATCACAGGATGCCAAAGATCTTTGTATCCCTGGTTTCAATCCTGAGTAAAATCTATTAATTTTATTATCAATTTCTTGAATAAAATCAAGAACATAGATGTATAATAATGTTTTTTTACTTCATAAGAGGTAACCAAATCTTTATCATTTTTAATTAATTCCAAGAATAGTTTCTTCATCATAAGATGAATAAATATAGTGGGATATTTTTCAAGGAAAAAACCCTTGAATGCATCCCATTCCATGGAATCAAGTTCATATTTCTCTCTATTATTTTTAACCAATGACCACCATCTATCATCTTTACCTTCAAAATAATATATGGAATAATTTACCTTTTGATGTTCTAAACATACCATGACTTATGATATATTCTCCAGAGTAATGATCAATCATTCATCTGACACTAGTTTAGATGATCTATTGAATAATGGGTGATTTCACTCATAAAATGTTCCACTACTGATATATATCTCTATGGTTGATCTAGATGATCTCGTGCATAGATTTCACATCCATTTATTACTTTCTTCAATCGAGAGATCATAATAACAAACATTTTAGTTCTTATTCCGACCACTTCATGATGATGATTTGAAAGGATGTTTTCCTCTCGATTCCTTCCCATTAAAGCATCATATTTCCCCTATGGAATATCATTTCGAAAAATCATATATTATAAAAAGTAATAGGGTAATATTAAAATTATGCATCATTTTAACATAACCATAAAATAAAATCTTCTAATGGAAAGAAAATAACACCATAATAACCTCTAACATTGTCTAAAAAATCCTTTGATACCAACTATAAGGGCTCAAACATTTAAATTACATAATATTGGATCCTAGAGAATAATTTACATTATTTCCCATTGAGAATCATTACATGTTTATAGATGTATATAAATACAAAACAACACTTACATAAAAAACCATTAAAATTATATTGGGAAACATCCAATAGTATCAATTTATTTCATGACACACAATTTTTTACAATGAAACATGGTTTTTTATGTTTGTTCATAAAAAACATTACTTGATTCAATCATTGAAAATATTATCCCTTAACTCATATGTAAAATATTTAACAACATGGGATGAGAAAAAAAATTTCATTAAGGGACAAAAAAAGAATGAAAACCATTACTCTTGTGAAAAACATGGTAACCCATTTAATATTCTTTGAGGGAATGAAACAAAAAAAATTCATATGAATAACACACATACTTTTTTCTCAAAGATAAAAATTAAAACCAATATAAAGAAATTAAAACTCCATTAGGTGACTTAGATTATCATATACATAATACCCTTTCAAACTCCATTCAATTGGAATTAATATATGCCTGAATTCCAATATTATAATTACCTAGTGAATAGGAGATCTATAATGGGGATAACTCTTTTGTAAGATATATTAGGAAAACTAGAAAGCTATAATGGGTCTCATCCATTTATATAAGATATAATGGGATCACCTTTGTGTTATAATGGGGATAAAAAATTCTTATAATCTATATTGGGTTCACCCATGAGCTATAATAGGGATTAAACCTTCATATAAAAAATTTATGGATCACATGTTTCTTATGATACCCAATTTCCATTTCATGAATAAAACAAATTCATCATAAAACCCTTTTGAAAATTGTTATAATATAATATAAAAAAATCATTTAAAAATTAAATTTTCATTTAGGAACTCAATTTCAATATCAAGAAACCCAGAAAAAGGGAATTTAATATTTATTTTCTTTTTTAAAAGACATTAATTCTTTTAGAGTAATCCAAATATCAAATAGAAGTTTCAATTGAAGATAATACATTGTCTCTGTATACATAGAAAAATATTCTTTTGTCATTTTGTACTGAATGTAAAATGCTTCATATAAAGAAAATAATTTTGAAAAAATTGGTTAAAATTCAAGATATAAAAAATATTTCCTATATAAACCTTTTATATCCATGTAAATATATATGTAAATTAATATCATGAATAAGAGGTATGATTATTAACCCTTTACACAATCATGTTGTCCCATTCCACTTTAATAATTTTAATCCTTATCTCCAAGAATTAATAAATTTAAAAAATAAAATAAAATTATTATATATAAAATATGGATATGAAATTTAATTAGGGATATATATACACCTTATAAAATAATTAAGATACATATTATCATGAAATGCATCAATGAATGGAGATTGAGACGAAATTTCATACCTTGAGTCTAAATCCTCACGTACAGACTATATATTCCTGAATAATTGAATTACATTAAATTATACATTCATGAGAACATTTTTAATGCTTTTATTCTTTTTATATAACTTATTATCATGAATTAAAAATTACAAAATTATTTAAGTTCATATCAAATGTTTTGTAGATATTTGGTAGTTGAGTCAAAAATGATATTTTGATGTCTTAGATAGTCCATGTGGTCATATGTACATCATCTCCAGAAAAATATTCAATAATTAATAATCACATTTATATATAAATTATACTTTAAAATACATACATTAAATTTGGATATGAAAAATAGAATAACGTTACAATCATGGAGAGGTTAAGTTATATGTATGCATGAGTAACAATTTTATTTTTCAATGATCATTTATGTAAAGAAAGTGTAAACTATTTTATCTTTCTAGATTGATAATAATATAAATTATATCCAATTAGTCACTTAAATTTACATATATAAATTATCCATGTGATGTGGTGATTACAAATGAATCCCATCATGTCATGGAGGTGATAGTACACACATACAAATGAATGAAATTATTATTGTTATCTTCATTATACTATAATGATAAATATTTTATTATTATAAAATATAAAAATTAATTCCATCATTATTTCCACTATTGGGATATGGTTACAGAAAAGGAATTATATTGGTTTCTGGGGTGACAGTTCATACTTACACATGAATAATTAATTAATTTCCCATTTGATGGATGTTGAGATGGATTCAGGTGATGATATTAAAATAATAACATCTCAATATAATTAGTATTCTGTAAGTAATTATCTCATAATGGTTTAAGGATATTTTAAGGAAGATGAGGAAAAAATAAAGTAGAACAACTTAAATAAAACATTACCTTTCTTTTAGATGATCACAATTCTATACACCATAAAACCTCTAAGGAGGGTGTTATTTCTAAACTAAGGCTTATATAATATAGAGAGGTATGATCTAAAGGGTAATGGGGAGATATTTGAGGAACTAAAAGGTTTTATAAGTGTGATAAATATAGCAGAGTGGGTAACTTTTTATAGGATAGGGTAGGGGCACCATTGGAAACTCTTAAAATATTAAATTAATATAAATTACTTTTTAACTCAAAATGACCAAAAATTGAGTTATTTTATAGGTAAATGTGTATGATTTGAAATAATCTCATCCAAATATTTTTGGACATGTATGTGGTTTATTTTAATCCTTATCTTTTTGGTTTACCCTTAATTAATCTACTTTAATTTTAATTATGGAAACAAAATTTTTAATTTTAAGAGGCTTTGAATTTTAATTATATGGAATAAATTTACTATAAATAGAAGAATAATTAAATTTTAGACCCTATCATCGTAACTTTGTAATTTTTAAATATTTTCAAGAATTTTAAAAAATTTAATAAAATATTTTTTTTAAACGTTAATAGTATCAATTTTCCAACTATTCATTTCATTGAATTTAAATAAGATCCAAAAAGAAAGTTAAAATTGAGGAAAATCATATAAAATAAATATTCTATAGTATACTATATAAATCTTGTAGTACACAAGTTATTTCGAAATATATTTATTTTAATATTTTATATAATATTTTTTTGATATTTCTATTAATAAAATAATTATATTACCATTATTTTGTTAGTATTTATGGAAATTTTTTAATATATAAAAATTAAAAATAAATTCTTATAATATATATAATATCATTATCATTATGAACATTATTTATTACTGAATTTATATAATATTTATCACTATATTAACTTTATTATACTTATAAGAAATCAGAGGGTGACATTTGGCCACTTTCTTGTCACTTTCTTTCATTTAAATAATATATATATTTTTTTAGGGGAGAAAGTCCTTTAAATTATTCTATTTCAATACATTGTTGTTAAGGGTAAATTTTTACTCATAGAATAGTATTTCTTCACGTGTTATGGTAATTTTATTTTCCTTATCATATTATTTGGTTTCTTAAATTCATTGATTTACCATTAACCGTGTTGAATAAAAATAATCACAGTTACTATTCATAATATTCAAAATAGAGTACCATTTCAATATTATTTAGACCCACTTATTCTGAATATGGAATCAATTTATCAACATTTAAAATACTTATTTTACAGTAATCAATGTAAATTTAATTCCCATTGATAAAACAAAAAAATGAGTTTTTTAAAAGAAAAAACAATTAATAGATTGGCATGTGTTTATATCAAATTTAAATGTTAATATAATTATAATGAATTTTTTATTAAATGCTAAAAATATAATCTTAGTATACATTAAAACCAATTAAAAGGATAATCAAATATTTCAATAAATTAGATGAAAAAGATATTTTGAAATAAAATGCAGTATATTCACTATTCTCTAAAAAATGAAGGTTGTCAGAAATAAATTCAAAAAAATCATCCAAACAATATATTTATGTCCTACATATAAATAATATATTTATTTATTCAAATATAACCTATACATGTTTTATGATCAATATTAAAAATGTATTCTCCATCAAAATGCAGTAAAACCACCTTTTAAAAATATTGGATCTTTTTATGCTTAAAATTGTTTCTATTCTTATTTTATTCCCATAAAATTTATTTGATGAAATTAGAAACATTTAATAAAAATGTGTCAATATAATATATTTAGTTGTGTTCATTCCCTCTAATACCACAACTTGGAAAATCTACCATTTGAAATAATATATTATTTATAACTTAGTTTTTGTGCAATATAAGATTCCAAAGAAACCCATTATTAATGATCTAACAACCCTATGAAAAATTGTACTTCAATTTCTTCTTGAGTATGTGATTATACATATTACATCCATTAAAAAATAACACTATATCATCTAATACCAATAGGATTTAAATTCAATTGAAGTGAGGTCTACAATAAAATTGATGGATGTTTCCATTATGATATATTTTTTTACGGAACATTCGTCCAGAATCTTGAGCCTGAATCAACAGAATATGTGATTAGGGGTCCCTCATCCCCATCCCTAGGGATGATTTAAAGAATCCACATTTCCTCCCAAAATTGGTAATTAAAATCCAGGGAGAGATACAACATCTCAAGAGTATATCTCTAACTATAGTGACGAATCCCACAAAATCCTACACCATGAGGAGGAAACACCACTTTAACATGCCCTTGGATTTTCCCATTTCCAATTTCATATTTATTTTGGAATTATTTTTTTAGGTCTATTATCATTTATTAACAAAGACATATAACATGTTATATGTATATTACATTAACTAAGCAATGATCCTCCTCATAAACATATATATGGAGATAATAATAGATTCTTCTATCGATAACACTAATGATATCATTATAAGGGACATTTTAGATGCTTGTGGGTAAACACTACCTCAAGGAAGAGGGGTACTTCACTCTTGGAATGAGAACTATAGTGGTTACATAAGCCACACAAGGGACACCACCTCCCTAAAAAATTATTAAATGACCTCTACTAGGTCACCCTAACATGGTCCCATTATGCCATAAGAAATTATCCCACGACGCCATTTGGACCATGGGATAATTTTGAGTCGAGAGAAAATATTTATTCCCATATCTCCATTTCCTCTATCATGGTAGGAAAAAATAAATTTCTCAAATAAATAACCATATACAAAATTGAATAATAAAAATATTCATTTCCCATTGTAAAACCATACATCCTAAAATGGATATATCCCACAATTAATGATTTAATATTTTCCCTGGACATACATACCACAAGCTCATGAACCATAGTGTATAAAACATGATCCATAATGATATTTAGCACTCAAAACCACTTGATCTTCATCATACAGTAATCTATCTATTCTCTGTTTATTTACCTTTATCTACAATACAAAACTTTTGACTATTTTTATGATAATTTTTTTTATAAGATAATATCCTTATGCTAATAATTTATATGTAATAGGTCGCTATGAAACTCATCATCCCAAAATTATTCTAGACTAATATTTTATTAATAGTATAAAACATCCAATCCTTCTAATTTATTAATATTATATACTATATCCCGATCAAGGTATTTTTGAAAAGTATTACTCTATATAATTATCTCTAATAAACCTATGGGGAAGTAGGGAATTCCATCTTCAGTATTCCCTTAACTTCATAACATTATTTGTTTTGTTTTTATGTAGGAATTTGAGTGAGATCATCCCACATTAAATAATCTTATATCTCTTCTTGTGGGTTTTCATATCCATCCATCCACCCATAACCCCTCCATCATCCATGAATTGACAATGTGTATATTCATAATTGGGTACCACATCATGTATATACGGACCCAACAATACAAAGTACATAATCTAGAGCTTTAGTCAAGATTTTACAATCTTTCACATTGAGGTTCTTTTCATGTTTAGATATCTAGACAATTAGGCCACAAATATTAAATAAAAATTCCATCGAAATATAATGTGGGTACTTCCAATATAATCAATTTCCATAAAAAAAATATAAGTTGAAACATTATTTTTTTCATGTTTAATCTTCATAATGTTTTCTTTAATTACATCCTTGACTCTTTAGTCCCTTAAATACTATGAAGAATATTTCAAAAATTGGGTTGAGAAAATCAATTTAATTAAGGGACATAATAATATTTAAAACCATTTTCCAAATAAAAATCATTGAATTCCATTTGTGTTTCTTTGAGTGAATGAAACTAATCATTTTATAAGAATAAAACCCATACATTTTTTCTCAATGAAAAAAATTAAAACCAATATAAATAAATTAAAACCCTTTTAGGCGACTTAGAGGATCATACACACAAAACGCTTTTAATCGCATTTAAATTGGAATAACCATATGGATGACATAAAATATTATTATTATCCAATTAATTTGAGATCTATAATTGGGATCACTATTCATATAATCTATATCGAGCTCACATATGAACTATAATGTGACCCATCCTTTCATATAAGCTATAACTGGCTCACCTAAGAGCAGTAATGGGGCTCAACACTTCAAACAAGATATATATGGATGCCCCATGAGCTATAATGGGGCTCAACAATTCATATAAGCTATATAGGGATAAGTCATTTCATATGATTCTCATGTACCATTTCATGAATAAAACAAATTCATCACACTAACCTTTTGAAGAACTCTTATATTCCCCTATGAAAATATTTTTCGTATAAAAAATACCATTTTTATTTATGAACTGAATTTCAATTATGAGATTCACAAAAATAGGTTATAAGGGATTTTTTTTTATATTTACATGACATTGAGGCATATATAGGAATCCAAATATCAAATAATAGTTATGGCGGTAGAGAATTCATTTTCACGCTATACGTAAATAAACATTCCTTTTGTCATTTTGTAAAGAACATAAAATGATTATTATTAGCAGAATACATTATAAAACATTGGATGAAATTCAAGATATGCATAATTTTCCTTTATAATATTTTTAAATCTATATAAATAAATATGTTAATTAATATCATGGAGAAGCTAATTGATAATTAAATATTTAAACATTTATGGTGCCCCATACCACTTTGAACAATAAAATCAGAATATCCATTAATTAATAAATTTAGAAAAATAGTAAACCACATTATTTTACTTAAAATATTGATATAAAATTTAATATTTTCTTTATATACATCATATAAAATAATAAATGTGCATATTATCAAGAAATGCCTCTATGAAAGGAGATTGAGACGAAATCTCTTACCTTGAGTCTGACTCGTCACATAAAATATTATATTCCTGAATAATATACATAGGATAATTAATAATTTCTTGACAACTTTTTTAAAGTTTATTATTCCTTTTATATCACTTATTACCTTGTTATTAAAAAAATTATTTAAGTTAATATCTCATGTTTTGTTGATATTTGACACATGAGTCGAAAATGTTCTTAGTATGATGTCAGTCATCCATGTGGTAATAACTCCATCATCTTCAAAATAATATTCAGGAGCTAATAATAAATTATACATATAAATTATATTTTTAAATTCATTCATTAAATATGGATATAAAAATTTGAACAGTGTTACAATCATGGAGACAGTAATCCATATGTACGCATGAGTAACATTTTCATTATTCAATGGTCATTTTTGTAAAGAAGGAAAATATTATTTTATATTTATTTAAGGAAAAGAATACTATTAATATCATGTTAATAATTTAAATAAACTAATATAAATTATCCAAGTGATGTGGTGATTAAAAATGAATCACATAACTTCATGGAGGTGATAGTTCACAGGTACACACGAAAGATTTTTTTATTTTTATTCGAATGGACAATAAAAAATTAATTGATATATTACTTTATTATAATGATAAATATTTCATTAATATGTCATATTTTCATTAATTTTATAATTATTACAATTCATTAGATATGTTTAGGGAAACAATATATCTGTTTATAGAGGTGATAGTTCACATGTACACAAGAATGATTAATTTATTTCACATTTGATGAAAGTGGAGGTGGATTTAGGTGATGATATTATAATAATAGAATATATTTATATTTATGATTATGTAATGATTATATCATAATTATTTGTGGATATTTCAATGAATATGAAGAATAAATATAATTGAAACCCTTTGATAAAAACAATACCTTTCCTTCAGATGATCCCCATTCTTAACATCTTAACACCTCTAAGGATGCTGTTATGCCTAAAATAAAGATTAAATAATTAGGGGAGGTATAATAATAAGTTTATCGGGTTGATCTTGGATGAACGAAAAGTTTTTAGAACTGTTACAAATATAGAAGAGTGGACACCTTTTTATTAGAGATGGGGCACCCTTGGAAACTCTTAAAATGTTAATTTTATATAAATTAATTTTTAACTCCAAATGAATCCAAATTGAGTTATGTAGAATCTAAGATGACTAGGGTTCTAAATCCTCTCATAAAATTATTTTTATACATGTATTGGTTTTATTTTAATCATTATCATATCGTTTTACCCTTAATTAATCTATTTTAATTTTAAATGTGGAAAAAACCTTTTAAATATTAATAGGATATGAATTTTAATTATATGTCATAAATATCACACAAATGGACACATAATTGAATTTTAGACCTTATAAAATTAACTTTTTAATTTTTAAATATAAATATTATTTTTAATTAATTTAATAAAATATTCTTTTTATAAAATATGAAGTGTCAATTGTTAAACTATTCATTTCATTAAATTTCAACCAAATATAACAAAAGTTATAACAACATGAAAAAACATTTCAAAGGCTTATAATATTTCGTAGTAACCTATAAAATTCATGGAAAACCGTAATTAATTCAAATTATATATTTTTATGTTTTTATACTATTTATTTGATATTTTTATTAATAAAATAATAACTCTATCAAAGTTTTGTCAGTATTTATGGTCATTATTTGATCTCAAAAAAGTATAAATAAATTCTAATAATGTAGTTAATATCATTATCTTTCTGGAGACTATTTATTATGAGAGTTATATAGTATCAATCACTATATTAAAATTATTATTATTATAAGAAATAAGAGGGTGACATTTTTTCACTTTACAGTTACATTCATTAATTTAATTAGTATTTCGATAATCTTATAGGGTAAAAGTCTATTGAATGAGTCAATTAATATATGTAGGTGTTGAGGTTCAATTTTTACCCATCCAATATGATTTTGGTTGGTGTTAGGGTAATTCTATTGTCCTTATTATATTAGTTTGTTACCTAAGTTACCTGATTTACGTTTTCCCATGTTAAATAAAAATTATTGTAGTTATTTTTCATAATATAAACAAACACAAAATTTTAACATTATATATACCAACTAAATCCAAATAATGAATCCATTTTTTTAAATTTTAAATGAAAAATTTAAGTAATTTATTTAAAAATAATCCTTTTTATAGAAGGAGAAATAATGTTTTGAAATGTTAAAACTATCCAACATTGACATGTGTTTAAATCAAATTTTAATGTGGAATTACATCCTATTACCAATAATTGACTAAATGATAAAAAATAAGTTAAATATACATTAAATCCATTTAAAATGAAAATTAAAAATGATAGAAAATTAGATGAAAAAGTAGTGTTGAATTAATATGTAGTATTTTAACTATTCCTTAAAATATAACTGTTAATAGAAAAATACAAAAAATTTATCCAAAATATATTTTGATGTGCCCCATACAAATAATAATATTATATTTATATATGAAACTTATAAATGTGTCAATAACAATATTTATAATGTGTTCTCTATCAAAAGGCAATAAAACTTCCTTTTAAAAATATTAGAGCTCTTTATGATTGAAATTGGTTTTATTCTTATTTTAATCCCATAAAATTTATTTGAAGAAAGTAAACTCATTTATTTAACATGTGTATACAAATATTGTCATTTATATTCATTCCATTCAATAAAACATCTAGGTGATAACAAACACTATGAATAATATATTAATTTTTTATATAACTAAGTCTTGTGCGCAACATATGCTTTCGAAGACACCCAATGATGCATGTCAAGTACACTATCAGATATAGAATCACATTTAAAGTAAATTTATAATCAAATTAATAAATATTAATAGATATGAAAAAATATTATTATATAATTAACATGCATGTTACATCATTCTCCTCTTTTAGAATTTTTTCCCTCATAATTTTAAGTTGGGCGCAATAACTAAGGATTCACATTTTATAATTATATAATTAAAATCCCCATTTTTAAAAAGAGTCAAAAAATATTCCACACTAAAAGACTTATAGTCAAGTGTAATGGTCTCTTGAGAGAAAAAATACTTAGGTTCCATGATGGAAAACATGTATATTGAAGAGAAAACTAACCTTTATGTCCTGGTAAGGAAAATTTTAACTATAAAAAATCTATATATTGACAATGATCTAAGGTACCATTTATTTAATTAGAATATAAGGTATCATTTTTAGTTTCAAGATATTTTTCATATTATAATTTTTCATTAAAAATACTTTTCTTATAGTTGATAATTTCTTTATAGATGAAGATGTAAGGAAACATACCTACTCGATATATTTTCACTTTACAAGTACAATTTCATTATCATAATATTCTGAGACTTATGATGTACATCCCTAAGAATAACCATAATCATATAAGATCACACAAACCATAAAGGTTATCAATACCTTAACACTTGGTCTAAAATTAATGGCATACTTTACAATAAACAAAACCCTTATATAAACATAACCCTAAATAACATCTCCCATATATGTCCTCAATAACTTATTATCACGATGCTTAAAACATCAGAATGTGTGTCTAAATCCTTTAATATATTCTTATTATTTGATATATACTATTTACTTAGGAGCATCCATCACTTCACTAGATGTATCAATATCAACTGTAATAGAAAAAAATCCCCAAACTTTTTTTTCCAATGATAACGATTTCCTACCTATGCAATGAACATTGAACACATATATGTATAATATGCTGACTATTTATAGCTAAATTATATTACAATAGATTCATTATATATTATCTCATTTTTGGTCTTTTCAAGATACTTTACGTTAAGGTCACAAACCTTGTGACCAATCTTACCACGCCAATAACACTTTCCAGATCCTAACATACATTCCCCAAAATGTATTTTACCCACCTAGAATTGGTTTTTGGATTACCACAATAATTCTTTGTATGTTTTTTCTCAATTCCCATCATCTATGAACCTATATTACTATTATAATCTCATGGAACTTATGTTTCAAAAAATTCCATTTCAAATTTCTCATCACAACAAAACATTATATTATAAAATTTCAAATCACAGGAGGCCAAAGATCGTTGTATCCCTGGTTTCAATCCTGAGTAAAATCTATTAATTTTATTATCAATTTCTTGAATAAAATCAAGAACATAAATGTATAATAATGTTTTTTTAACTTCATAAGAGGTAACCAAATCATTATCCTTTTTAATTAATTCCAAGAATAGTTTCTCCATCATAAGATGAATAACTATAGTGGGATATTTTTCAAGGAAAAAAGCCATAATGTGTCCCATTCCATGGAATCAAGATCATATTTCTCTCTATTATTTTTAACCAATTACCACCATCTATCATCTTCACCTTCAAAATAATAGATGGAATAATTTACCTTATGACGTTCTAAACATCCCATGACTTATGATATATTGTCCAGAGTAATGATCAATCATTCATCTAACACTAGTTTAGATGATCTATTGAATAATGGGTGATTTCACTCATAAAATGTTCCACTACTGATATATATCTGTATGGATGATCTATATGATCTCGTGCATAGATTTCACATCCATTTATAAATTTCTTCGATTGAGAGATCATAACAACAGATAGTTCAGTTCTGATTCTGACCACTTCATGATGATGATTTGAAAGGTTGTTTTCCTCTCAATTCATTCCCATTAAAGCTTCATATTTCTCCTATGGAATATCATTTCGAACAATCATATATTATAAAAAGTAATAGGGTAATATTAAAATTATGCATCATTTTAACATAACCATAAAATAAAATCTTCTAAAGGAAAGAAATTAACACCATAATAACCTCTAACATTGTCTAAAACATCCTTTGATACCAACTATAAGGACTCAAACTTAAAAATTACATAATATTGGGTCTTATAGAATAATTTACATTCTTTCCGATTGATAATCATTACATGTTTATAGATATATATAAATAAAAAATAACACATATATAACAAACCATTAAAATTATATTGGAAATTATACAATAGTATCAATTTCTTTCATGACACACAATTTTTTACAATGAAACATGGTTTTTTTATGTTTATTCATAAAAAAAATTACTTGATTCGATCATTGAAAATAATATCCCTTAACTCACATGTAAAATATTTAATAACATGGGATGAGAAAAAAAATTTCATTAAGGGACAAAAAAAAGAATGAAATCTACTAGTCTAGTGAAAAACATGGTAACCCATTTAATATTCTTTGAGGGAATGAAACAAAAACATTTCATATGAATAACACACATAATTTTTTCTCAAAGATAAATATTAAAACCAATATAAATCAATTAAATCTCCTTTAGGTGACTTAGATGATCATATACATAATACCCTTTCAAACTCCTTTCAATTGGAATTACTATATGCCCGACTTCCAATATTATAATTACCCAGTGAATAGGATATCTATAATGGGGATAACGCTTTTGTATGCTATATTAGAAAAACTAGAAATCTATAATGGGGATCATCCATTTATATAAGATATAATGGGCTCACCTTTGTGTTATAATGGGGATAAAAAATTCTTATAATCTATATTGGGTTCACCCATGAGCTATAATAGGGATTAAACCTTTATATAAGCAATATATGGATCACATGTTTCTTAGGATACCCAATTTCCATTTCATGAATAAAACTAATTCATCACAAATCCCTTTTGAAAATTGTTATAATATAATATAAAAAATCATACAAAAATTAATTATTCATTTAGGAACACAGTTTCAATATAATGATACCCAGAAAACGGGAATAAAATATTTATTTTCTTTTTTAAAAGACATTAATTATTTTAGAATAATCCAAATATCAAATAGAAGTTTCAATGGAAGAGATGACATTATCTCCGTATACATAGAAAAATATTCTTTTGTCATTTTGTAAAGACTGTAAAATGCTTCATATAAAAAAATTACGTTTGAAAAAAATGGTTAAAATTCAAGATATAAAAAATATTTCCTATATAAACCTTTTATATCCATGTAAATATATATGTAAATTAATATCATGAATAAGAGGTATGATTATTAACCCTTTACACAATCATGTTGTCCCATTCCACTTTAAAAATTTAAATCTTTATCTCCATGAATTAGTAAATTTCAAAAATAAAATAAATTTATTATATATAAAATGTGGATATGAAATTTAATTAGGGATATATATACACCTTATAAAAGAATAAAGATACATATTATCATGAAATGCCTCAATGAAAGGAGATTGAGATGAAATTTCTTACCTTGAGTCTAAATCCTCACGTACAGACTATATATTCTTGAATAATTTAATTACATTAATTTATACAATCATGAGAACATTTTTAATTTTTTTATTCTTTTTATATAACTTATTACCATGAATTAAAAATTACAAAATTATTTAAGTTCATATCAAATGTTTTGTAGATATTTGGTAGTTGAGTCAAAAATGATATTTTAATGTCTCAGATAGTCCATGTGGTCATATGTACTTCATCTTCAGAAAAATATTCAAGAATTAATAATCAAATTTATATATATATTATAATTTTAAATACATACATTAAATTTGGATATAAAAAATAGAACAACGTTACAATCATGGAGAGGGTAAGTCATATGTATGCAAGAGTAACAATTTTATTTTTCAATGATCATTTATGGAAACAAAGTGTATACTATTTTATCCTTATAGATTGATAATAATATAAATTATATACAATTAGTCACTTAAATTTACATATATAAATTATCCATTTATGTGGTGATAACAAATGAGTCCCATCACGTCATAGAGGTGATAGTTCAAACATATGAATGAATGAAATTATTATTGTTATCTTCATTATACTATAATAATAAGTATTTTATTAATATAACATATAGACATTAATTCCATCATTATTTCCACTATTGAGAGATGGTTACAAAAAAGGAATTATATTGGTTTCTGGGGTGATTGTTCAGACGTACGCATGAATAATTAATTAATTTCCCATATGATGGATGTGGAGATGGATTTAGGTGATGATATTAAAATAATAACATCTCAATATAATTAGTATTCTGTAGTCATTATCTCATAATGGTTTAAGGATATTTTATGGAAGATGAAGAAAAAATAAAATAGAACAACTTAGATAAAAAAATTACCTTTCCTTCAGATGATCACAATTCTATACACTATAAAACCTCTAAGGGGGTGTTATGCCTAAACTAAGGCTTATATAATATAGGGAGGTATGATAGGATGGGTCATGTGGAGATATTGGAGTAACTAAAAGGTTCTATAAGTATGAGAAATATAGAAGAGTGGGTACCTTTTTATAGGATAGGGTAGGGGCACCATTGGAAACTCTTAAAATATTAAATTAATATAAATTTCTTTTTAACTCCAAATGACCAAAAATTGAGTTATGTTATAGGTAAATGAGTATGGTTTGAAATAATATCATCCAAATATTTTTGGACATGTATGTGTTTTATTTTAATCCTTATCTTTTTGGTTTACCCTTAATTAATCTACTTTAATTTTAATTATGGAATTTTTTTTTTCAATTTTAAGAGTCTCTGAATTTTAATTACATGGAATTAATTTACTATAAATGAAAAATTAATTAAATTTTAGACCCTATAATAGTAACTTTGTATTTTTTAAATATTTTCATTAATTGTAAAAAATGTAATAAAATATTTATTTATAAAACGTTAATAGTATCAATTTTGAAACTATTCATTTCATTGAATTTAAATAAGATCCAAAAAGAAAGTTAACATTGAGGAAAGCCATATAAAAGACTTATAATATTTTATAGTATACTATATAAATCTTGGAGTACACAAGTTATTTCAAAAAATATTTATTTTAATATTTTATATAACATTTTTTTGATATTTCTATTAATAAAATAATTATTTTACCATTATTTTGATAGTATTTATAGAAATTATTTAATCTATAAAAATTAAGAATAAATTTTTATAATATATATAATATCATTATCATTATGAACATTGTTTATTACTGAATTTATATTATATTTTTCACTATATTAACTTTATTATACTTATAAGAAATCAGAGGGTGACATTTGGCCACTTTCTTGTCCCTTTCTTTCATTTAAATAATATATATATGTTTTTTAGAGGAGAAAGTACTTTAAATTATTCTATTCTAATACATTGGTGTTAAGGGTAAATTTTTACTCATATAATAGTATTTTATCACATGTTATGGTAATTCTATTGTCCTTATCATATTATTTGGTTTCTTAAATTCATTGATTTACCATTAACCGTGTTGAATAAAAATAATCATAGTTACTATTCATAATATTCAAAATAAAGTACCATTTCAATATTATTTAGACCCAATTATTCTGAATATGGAATCTATTTATCAACATTTAAAATACTTATGTTACAGTAATCAATGTAAATTTAATTCCCATTGACAAAACAAGAAAATAAGTTTTTTAAAAGAAAAAACTATTAATAGATTGACATGTGTTTATATCAAATTTCAATGTTAATATAAATCTAATGAATTTTTTTATTAAATTAGAAAAATATAATCATAGTATACATTAAAACCAATTAAAAGGATAATCAACCATTTCAATAAAATAGATGAAAAAGTCATTTTGAAATTAAATGCATTATATTCCCTATTTTCTAAAATATGAATGTTGTCAAAAAAAATTCAAAAAAATCATCAAAACAAAATATCTATAACCCACATATAAATAATATATTTATTTATTCAAATCTAACCTATACATGTTTGATGATCAATATTAAAAATTTATTCTCCATCAAAATGCAGTAAAAACACCTTTTAAAAATATTAGAGCTTTTTATACTTAAAATTGTTTTTATTCTTATTTTATTCCCATAAAATTAATTTGAAGAAATTAGAAACATTTAATAAAAATTTGTCAATATAATATATTTAGTTGTGTTCATTCCCTCCAATAACACATCTTGAAAAAATCTACCATTTGAAATAATATATTATTTATAACTTAGTTTTTGTGCAATATAAGATTCCGGAGAATCCCATTATTGCATATCAGATTTACTATCAGATATAGAGACCCTATTAAAGTAAAAATATTATATATTTCATTAATATTAAAATACACTAAAAGTCTTATTCAATAATTACCAATAATATTATAGTCTATTCCACATAAATTTCAAGAGTTATGATCTAATTAAATTCCACAAATACCATCTTATATATTATTTTCCACATTAGGAACAATTCACATGGGAATAATGATTTGAGTCATCCATGATATCAATACAATAATTCCATATCTCATCAATAAACTCCTCCCAAGGTGTAATCCCCAAAAACAGTATTATCTTTGTCAAAGTGATAAATGTTCAATAATAAACTCCTCTAATATTCCACACTCCTAATAGATCATCTTAAGGAACATCACATATGCATAATCCATAAATACACCCACTCATAAAACATGGATCTTTTAACAATAAAATGTTTAATTGTATGGTAAATTTCAGAATAAAACAATAGTAAACATCATGAAAACATCCAAGCCAAATGATATTAAACAATATGGTACAATCTTCACACATTATCCTAAAATGAGTTATTCAAACTACATGGAATTTTATTTCTATATTTATGGGATAAATTGGATTCCAAAAAGAGTTTCAAACCCATGATCATCAATAACAAATCTCTATCCACATTAGTCCATATTACTATAGTGATCATTTTGGTACTTCATTCACTTGGCTATTGTCTTGTGATTATTGACATATCTTATATTATGATCATATTTTCTAGGAACAATCCTCTCATTGGGACATATTCTAAATGATATCATTTCCCCACAGGAAGGACCATATTTATTCTAGGTCCAATCCAAAAATCTATATCAAACCATACTCATGAAGGATACTTATCTTCATGTGGATATATTTCTTTTAAAATAAAATCTTCCTCTGTTTTTGATATTCCTTATGAGGCCAACCAGAGAGGTTCACCTATGTGTTAGTCCATCAAAAAACTTTTTTGAGAATATTTTGACTCATCATATTTATTTCATGACATTAAAATTATTGTATTGGTGCACGTGACATGTCTATAAAATATATGAAATTTTTTATTAAGTGAAATTGATGTATGTTTGAATTTATTGATTTCATGATTTTATATTGGAAACCTCTTCATGGTCTTTATACTTACACTATTAACATCCCTTGAATTCAAATATGATGTTAAACTATAAATAACCCACATGTGTGGATATAAAATATTGCAATCCATATAACACATCCCATATGAAATAGTTTTATAAACATAGATAACCTATGATACATATGGATGTTAACATCAATGAGATACCTTTAATATGTGTTAATATTAAAACCGGATTGTGAAAATTAATGATTACTAATGTTAGGGAAATTATTCATATATCATGATTTCAGAAATATTCAAAACAATGACTAAAATATATATGGTATCCATAGAGTAGGAAATAACACCCAAAAGGGTGTTACAATCCTAACATCCCATCCACTTGACCAATTTAATTTGAAGTGTCGTTATTAAGAAACCCTATTGACAGACCATGTTTGGAATGAAGGCATGCTGCTCGTAATATATTTTGGAACCATTTGGTGTTTATTTTCCCACGAATAACACCTATTCAAGACCATCTATTATACTATTAGTGACATAAAATGTGGAATGTGAAACTGTTTTCTTCCACTAAAAAAACAATGTGTCAGGGAACCCTAACTCTAGTTAGAAAAATGGGGAACCCCACATTAATAATTATTTAACATGATCAATAAACTGAGTTTCCCATACAAACCTATTTTAAAACTGTTATTACTTGTGATATTGAAATGATCACTATTATTTTTATTCATTCATTGTGACCATAGGATCCCTTCCCAATAGATCCTTTTGATCCATGGAAATGACATCGTCATCGATAAACCATTCTTCGGCTTCGACTTCCATGAGAGTCAAAACACCAAAATGCATAAAGAAAATGTCACAATTATAATTTTTTCATACCTAATTGGTGAAAAAATGGCCAGCGAGTACAACCAGAATGGTACCATCATTAAAAAAAGTCTGTTTGGATGATTCTCTTGGAATTAAAGCATACATTCTTATCTTATATAACAATTTTAGCAATGAATACTATGGTGAATATCATCACAAAAAAACGCTTCAGGATCCTATCCCTGAATTTTAAAAACTATCACATCATTTAATAAATCACAGTTAATTAGTTATTTAAATATTAAATCACCATGTTTTATTCATATATTGGTAGTGATAAGGTCAAATTTTGATGTTCTATGCCACCACTCAGATGCCTACTGAGGTTTCTATCATGTATGATTCCTCCAATGTCACTCATATATGAAAATCTAGGAGATGTGCCTAATTTGTTTGTGGGTCACCATATGGACCATATCTAAATTCCCATATCATGTTCTCGCACAAAAATTAGACCATTATATCCAACATAAATCATGGATAAGGTTCATATTCTCTCCCACATGCATGAATAAAATTTTAATATCTAGATGAAAAAAGAGGTTTAGGCTGTATGAATAATCCCACATACATCAATATCTACTAACATTTCCTAGGAGTTGAAGGCAAGTAGGCACATATTACTTCTCAAAAATTTCATAAATAAAAAACTATTACATTACATTATTGGAGATTCATCAATATGTACTATGGATCGAATAAGGAAACCCATATATTCTTATTCAATATTCCAATGTCAGCATATAGAAAAGTACAACATGAAAAAATAGGTTTTATAGAGAAAAAACATACTCATTATCATGTTAGAGTGAATTATCAATATATTTCAATAATGTTTAAAGCACGTGATTGATATTTTATCCATGTTCTAACTAGGGTTCTATCAACCCATTCTGATAGTCCATATAAGATATGATTGTATTCATGAAAATGTTAGTAGATGGAATATTCCTAAGGAATTAATAGGACCTAGATTACAATCCAACCACAAATGTTGTACATGAGCATGTCCTGAAAATATCCTTATGGATGATCAATATTTCTCACAAAAATTCAAATTGTTCGTAGAATATTTAGGTCACTAATAGAATCCATAACCATATACCTACACCCACTAATGAACGACTTTATTGGAATCTCATTAATTCATTACAAGAGATAGCACATATCCCTTATCATATTCTGATTTTCCATTAATATATTCTGGGGGGAATCAACTTATAAGTTGAGCATAATTCCCACATTAACCAAGTATGGATGGTATATTATAGATGAAACATAATGTTTATTGTATTCCAACAAAAAACTCAGAATATTGTTAGTATATCCTCCCATATTATCTTTATATGGTTGTTATACCAGCAATAACCATTTTCTATTTTGAGTTTACTCTAATTGATTCCCCATAAATGGAGAATACTCCTTCTCATTTCCAAATAGAAGGTCCACATATTTTGACTAAAATAGATGATAAGTATCATATCTATACCATGATCAATACTGATATCTTTGAGGCCATACACAACATATCTACAACATCTCATGTATTTTATGACACAACATAAGTAGGATAAGGACAAAACTACCATTTATTTCCTCCTCACAGTACCATGAAGATGGAATGTGGGGATCCAACCCATGATATCCACTATGGATGTCCCACCCCCATTCTGATATCTCACATATGAAAGGATATCCTCCCATTTTTTTGACAATTATATATGGAGGTTCCTAAAATAGTATGGTAATGTTCATATGGTGCCCCATTAATATCTAGTGACACATCACCTTAGTCTGTAGGTGAACTAGATAAGTGACTACCATTCACGCCTTCTACTTGTTGTGTGTAACTATTATTATAAATAAACCAATGTTTCAGAACTATATAAGGAGTATACCTTTGAGGAATATTACATCATGGATATATGTAAACAATTGGCCATGAAGAATCCTCTAACTACATTCTTTCCCATCGATAATTCTCATTATGATATATCATTTGAGAAAAAGAAGAATGAATTCCTTATCAATTCAAAAACATGTGGGTGTATCTTCACCAAAAAAATTCCAAGAACCACCAATTTTAAGGATATGATTATTACCTAACGGTAGTGAACAATACATTATATTAGATATACATTATAATAGTCTATATAGATCATAACAAGAGTTCTAATAAATCATTATATGAGACTGTGATATTCATGCACCCACATACTATAATTCCTCATATAAATAATCAATAATCCTCTAATTTATGTACACCTTAGAGGATGGATGGAATATAAATAATTTCACTGTATTTCATCCTTGGTATACTATAGTCCCTCGAAGGAGGAATCTTGCAATGGATTTCTAATATGAGAGGTCAAAGGTTCATGACACTTGCACAATATCGGGACAATACATGAAACTCATCATATATCTAAAGAAAGTGATCATTGTGATTGAGTATGGAGAGCCATTTTTATGCTCAGGAGACATGAATTCCAATAGGTAGAAAAAACATCACAAAAAAGAGGACCAAAACCTCAATCTATAAGGATACTTTCTATGGGATGTATCCCCCATGATGACAATTGTGTACACCCAACTCAAGATTTAGTATAAATACATCAGATCAAGAAGATCCCATTGGTAGTCACCAATATATCTATCATGGTTAAAACATATTACACAAGACTGGGTAAATTTATACCCGGAAATGCACACCCAGGGTCATAAAATCCTCAGTGAATATAAAATATATCAATTATTTCCTTAATGAAACACAATCTCATAGGGTAGTGTAATTTTTATGGGGACTAAACCAATTGAAATAGGAAATCCTTATTATGATTATGATGTACTAGTGTAGGCCTCAAATCAACCTCAACAATTACATGTGTGTAGTATTACCATCCACCTAAATGAATTAAATCTTTACCATGCTATGTTGTGGTCACTAGTAGATGATGCCTTAGTTTTTTCTATCTCCACACAAAACACCCCTTTCATTTGACACATTTGTTGGAGAGGAATGTCAGAGAGTCCCTCAGGGTCACTGTTCACTGACCAAAACCAAGGGAACACCTATAAAATAATTTCAATAATCATAAATCCTGCAAGACAAAATAGACAAATAGTAAAAGGGTTATGAGGGAGACCATGATATACTCTCCATGGTGAAGTAGGAAGTGTATAATTATCTTATTAATTAAGTTATGATGAAATGACTCATAACACCTAATTTTAATAATAGAATATTATCACAATTAATATGGTTTATGATAAAAGATGAGACACAAACAATGAGCCACACAATATAGAAACAATACCTGGATATAAGGGTTTTAATAGACTATGGATCAATGTCATGTGTACCTTGAATAATAAGAGGAAATATGAAATAAGAACCCCATAAGTGTATTTAAAACCACCAAAATTTGATTCATATAGAGATAAAGGGAGTGTTATGGCAAAATCACACTCATAAAATCGAATTCCAAATTACTCTCCAGATAATAGAACATGGCGCTATATGAAGACTGTATATTTAATCCTAGATAGATTAATGTGGATATTATTAGGGGAAATATTCCCCCATGGTATCACCTATATATAGAATAAAATATCTCTCCACTGGGATATTAATTTTCCCACATAGATAGGGTATGTTCATCATGTTGGGTTAAGGTCATGACTGTCAGTCTTAATGAATTTTGTTGTTGAGGAATAATAACTTTAATGTAATTTCTCTAGGGAAATAACCTCCCTCATATAGGGAGAGTGACCCCTTCTACACATGAACTTAATTCCAATAGCAGATAAATACTTTGTTACCACATCAAGTCTTCCTTATTACATAAATACAGGGTAATGTTCAAAACAATACTTCCACATGAACTTCATAGAACCATTTAATGTCTCTCCACTTGAATGAAAGATGTGAAAGTAGTCTTTACCCCTTGTACAACCCAAAAGGAATCCCTGTTCCAAGTTGTTGGAGTTCACTCTTCCTTCATCAGATTTTGGGAATACTTTGTTTTAAACCATCAAATGAATAGGGGATCAATAATATAATCTCTCATAGATCATGTCCCACTAGGGACTCATTATGGTTTGAAGAGTTCAATATGAGGTGGAAAAAATAGTTGTTTTTCATGAAGTCTTCTCAAGGGACATCCTTCTCTAGTAAAATAGCATAGATGTGGCATCCACACAACGATGTGAATTCTTTCACCATACATTCCATTATCAATTTATCTCCAAAAATGGAAAATGTAGTTTTTTCATATAAGATGAAATATTTTTGGGAAAGGGTCCCTAAAATTATCACTAGATGGATAGACATAACATACTTACCCTTCATTCAACAACATGATTAAAAGTTACTATAACATTGAACATAGAACCTATATGGAAAAATGCATAAATAGACTTTCCCATTGATATATAGAAGAATATTACTATAATTTTAACACATTTCTATATGTTTATGAAATTTTATAGAGTGAACTCGAGAAAAATCCTGGCCCACACCCACTTCACAAGTGAAAATTTATTATAATGAAGATAAACACACCATTACACTAAAAATAGTATCAATTAAAACTACACTACAAATGAATGATCTCCCACATATATCACTTCCAATGGGGAGATATAAATAACAAATGTATAATTATATAGATGAAAATAGCACATGGGTTTCCATTATTTGAGGAACAAAATAAAAAATATATTCCATTTGAAATGAACATGTTCCTAGTTACTTGTTAGAATCCATGGAAAACAATGTCCTCAGGCTTCCAACGATTAGGAAACCAAATTAATCATGGCTCACTAATCATCCAAAATACTTCTATTTTCACCCGATTCTTATCCACAACAACTAATTATTATTAATTTTTAAATATATTGACAAAGTTATTGCTTATTTTTAATAAGATAAATTTGAATAATCCCTAGCATAAGTGGAAAATTTTTCCACAACTCACTCAGATAGAGAATGAAACTGTATAGATTTTGTATTCATATGGGAATAGAAGTTTGATGAAAATATGTGGTTGAATAATTTTGAAAATCCTCAGACCATTATCATGGCACAACTCCATCATCTAATTATAGTATTAATAATTCATCCATCATCCTGAGGATCATTTTTAAACTCATCATCTGGAGATAAATTAAACTTTAAGAATATAAATATGGTGCACTAACAACAATATCACCTAAAACTGAAAGTTGAAATAACTATTTCAAATTTTATTCCCAATAATCTATATCATACGAAAAATCACACCAAATTGAATTCCTTGTTAATAAATAGTTATTATTTAATCATGTTGACAACATTATATTAATAGATCTCTTGAAGGATTATAAATATTCATATGAACCCAAGATCCTGATAACACACCAATTATCTATAGGAAGATGTTGTAGAATCCATGAGACCAAGGGAAGACACAATCTCTTCCTAAATTCGTCTTTTTGAAGTATACCCATTGAATCTATATACATGGAAAAACCATTAGGAATGAACATCATTAATAATAGTAAGAGCATGGTTACACCTCAAAATAATTCAAGAATAATTCAAACCTAATGTTTTTGGATGGATAGTTTAGGGGTATAAATCAATTAAACATTCTTATATAATCTATTAGTGTATATCTCCTTTATCCAGTGATGATAACAAATATTTAAAATTTGGACTAAACACCAATCTCATTTACTTCATGCACTTATACCTGGGATAAACATTTCATGGAGAAACTCACATTAGGAAGAATAAAACACTTGTGTTGTAAAATGATATTTTTAAATATTTGAATTCTATAATGACCAAGGTATCAATTCTATATTCTATTTATATTTGAAAATATCTTAGTTTGGTGTTTGTCAAGGCTTTCCAGATTACACGAATGTTTGAGATATAATTTTCTACAATGGAGGATTATTGAGAGGAAAATGATTTAAAAGAATGTCATAAAAAAATATCACAAAAAGTGATAGATTGAGACGAATCCATTTAGGTTTTTATCATACACTATTACATTCCAAGAAATATATAACTTTTTTACATTCAATGGGATCTAGTGTATAACAAATACAGGATTAATTCAACCCTGGACTATTGTCATTGTTGTTTTGGATATAGTGAGGATGGTATTCTCCTTCAATGATGTCCATTCAAGTGTATCAAAGATAGTGGAGACCCAAATATTAATGTTAAAACTAATGGGATGGTTATTGGATAGTGTTTCTCATGATGAGTTAATGTTTATCTAGTATGACATAATATATAATCTACATCTCATAAGTCAATTTCTTCACTACAATGTGGTGGTTCTGTCATCATACTATCAGTTCTAGATGTACAAAATCAATAAAAATATTTTGATTTTAAGAGGTTTTATATCCCCATTTAAAACTACTGAATCCCATTATATTGATTTGGGTTTCAAAATTAGAGAAGGAATGAAGTAGATGTTATAATCCGACTTCTGGGTCATCACTCCCATTGGTTTTGGGACTGCTCTTATGAACTCATGGAGCATGCTTCATAATGATTATCTTTGGTATATCAACTTGATATAGGCACATGGTTTATATCTAGCTATATAATATAGTTTTTATGATTCTACACTTTATGACAATATAACAAAATCCATTATTGAGGCGAACATTTCTTTGATTAGGGGTTCTCAATATCTATCACTATTTGGATCAAAACAATTCACCCATACTATATGTAGAAATTGAAAATTCGATTGTTAAGCCACTCAGTAATCATTAGGTCAATGATTAATTTTTTATTATTGATAGTATAGAGGAATTTGAACACCCATTGAGTCATATATACCATGATACCCGTGAACTTTCACTCTCAGTTATAGGAGGTAACTCATCATTTTTCACGAAGACAAAATATGTTCTGATATGATCTATTAGTCTTCAAGAAACTTACATTAGTGTTATGATTGAATATTATTAGGATTCACTTATTTCAACCGCCTATAACATTTTAAGAAAGAATATACACCACCATAAATAACATTAGGTATATATATTTGGGTACAAAATTAGATCCATATCCTGGAATTACTAGTTCCACAATGTGACTTGAAGAAAATGATATGAATATATTCTTATTGAAATAGAATCATGACATGTTTTCTTAGAATTCCATATCTTTTCATGTTCTATATCCTAATGTTTTTACCCATTACTTGGGACTTCCTAAAAATAATAGAGGTTTTTAAAATAAGAATCTTTGAGACTTCATCACTCAGGTGACACCAAGGTAGAGATTGTTATTGAAAATCTATTCAAAGATAGATTCGTTTAAGGGTCATAATAGCTTATTTGGATTCCAAAATATCACATCTATTAGTAAAATAAATGGTATTATAATGTTATGAATCTATTTTAGGGACATCAACAACTATTTTACAAAACGATGATTTCTTTGTTCCAATAATGGGATTCATGGTTGATGTGACCACAAAATTCAATGAACTTTCTATTATGGATGAGTACACAAGGTACAACCAAATCAAAATGTTCACTAAAGATCATAAAATTATTCACTTTCAGAGAATATGGAGGTATATTCTACTTTTAAGATATACCATTTAGATTGAAGAATTTTATCATCACATACTAATTAATTAGGAATCATATATTAAAAACCTTTCAAGGAAGAATTACATAATGGCATCTTGATGATCAATAATTTTGAATGACCATTACAAATATTTGTATCACTGCATCAATATTTTTATTTAGATATTATGGTATGATGTGGAGGTGAACTTCTCTTTGAGAAAATTATATAAGAGGACAATAAATAATTTTATCAATTGCAATTGAATTTTATTATAAATTTGATTTATTTTTAGAATAATAATATAAAATTACTTTAAAAACAAAAAAAATTGTAAATTGAAATTATATAATTATATTATATGTTTATTAATGATACAGTGATAAAATGATTGTAGAGAAAATTAAAAAAAATTAAAAATGGTGTTTTTCTGAAGTTTGACATTATCCATTATGTTTCTCCCACTCCACTGGATAAGCCAATTGTATAAAAAATTTGGTCTCAATAGTGACCAATAAAAAATCACTCACAATTGTGTCTTGTGAGTGAACATTTAAAGAAGATAATAAATTACTTTTTGCAATTATTTACCATAGAAGAAGTGATATTTTAAAAAAGAAATAAGAGATTCTTTAGGGAATTTAGAACATTAATGATGGCTCTTAAAGGATGAAATCTTTCTTTTTGTTTAAAAATTTAAATAAAATTTTTCTGTATGAGTATTATAAGGTGTTATGATGAATCCTCAAGAATCTAATATATGGTATTTTTATAGGGTATAAATATCCTTGCGATACACCTAAAATCACTGAGTGTGACATAAGAATGAATTGGATGTAATAATTTTCATTTGACTGATATTAAAATATATATCATTAGGAACATCCTGAAAACCAAAAATACTCAGTATCCACCATCGGGGTGATAAAGGCCTTCTAAGTGACTTTCTTGCAGCACAAAGTATCACTAGATAGCTAATAAACCACTATCAGTGAAATGTTGGGCTAATACTGGAGATAATGGATTTTAGCCTCACCAGCAGATGGTTGGTGGGTCTCTACGAGCTATTTATTGTGTCTTCTATTGTAGGATTTATTATTGACATGTGACATCGTGTAGTTGGTCCCCTAAATGGGTACCTAGTGATGCCTGCACTTCACCTACATCAAGAACATCCACCTCCATGTCCATATAGATACTTCCTTTGAATTTCTAAAATGATTCCAATGAAAGTAATTATATAGAAGTATCATTCCGATCCTTTATTATGGATTAAAATTGACATTAATATTCCATGTATTCAATACATTTAATTTAATAAAAATACAATAAATAGACTTTAATAATAAAAATAGTATGATGGGGACTATTTTTTATCATAATATAACTATGGGGGAGAGTAGTGCAATAATATACCCCCTTTGATGATAAATAACTATTAAATTAAACAGATTAATTAATAATATATTAGAATGAAGAAGATGTGTATGATATTTAAGAGATTAAACAAATATACAATGATATAAAAATGAAAATGTATAAATAATATGTTTTTAAAATAATAAATAAGATATTAAGATATTAAAAATGACTCCCCATTATGAAATTTTTTAATATACTATAAGGAAATATAATGTAGTGATATTTTGTCAAAAAAATCCATTTATATATTTTATTCAAATTTAAAATACAAATTAACAAAATTTTCCCCCTTTTTATATTAATATATTTTATCCCATTTGTGATTTTAAAAACAATAAGAGCATAAAAATAGGAAAAATGAGGTTAATGGATAAATTTTAGAATAATGTTTTGAATAAATTTGAAAATGAAAAAAGATCTTTTTAAATGATTGTTTAAGAGAGAGAAATATTCAAAAACATATTTTAATTTCTCAAAATCCTAGAATAATTTAGATATTATAGAGAAAGTTAGAGGATAATAAAGGTAAAGGAAAAACTATAATAATGAAAAATAATGTATGAATATGAAATTAAAACTATTTGATAAAAGAAAAGAAAATTCAAGATAATAAAATAGAGAATGAAGAAAAAAAGCACGAAACAACATCATAAATCCAAAAATTGGGATATAACATTAAAACTATTTATAAAGATGAGGAAAAATAAATAATGGAGAAAAAATATCCTAGTAAAAATATTTTAACATATATTAAAAAAATAATGATATGAAAGAATTAAAAAAAAGAACCGAATGAAATGAAAAATAAAACCAGTACATACCTTTTTAATTACACAATTTTTTTCAAGGAATGTATTGACGTAAAATGATAGATTTCTAATTTAAAATATATTTTAGAGGAGATTCATTTGATGTGACTCAAATTTTTCTATATATGTCCAGAATTTTTAATTTTACTAAAAAGGAAACTCAATAGATTAGTTAGGGGAATTTTTATATTTAAACTATTTTTACACTTCTTTAATATTCATTAAAAGAGATATTTTAAATAAAATTATAGAAAAAATTATATTTAGGATTTTTAGGAAAAAAATTTTAAAAAATAAAATAAAAACCAATCAATGGTATTTTTTAGAATGAAATTATTATAATATATATTTTTCAACATTTGGAAATATGATTTTTATATTTTTGAAAATAAATTAAATCATTTTGAAAATAATTCATTTATTTTGAATATAATCTCGCATGAAGAGAATTTCATTACAAATGACATAAAAGGATACCCATAAAATGATAACAAAAGTTAAATAAAGGATTACATAAAAAATTGTAAATAAGTAAATTAATTAATCATTAATTATACGATTCCATATTTTTATTTTAAAAAAGAACTCAAGAAAACATTAGAGTTAAAAAATAATATCACATGTTAATAATTATTAATTAACCATTAATGAATTCAAAAAAATCAAGGGATAATGGTATTGTGAATTTTTGTTAATTTATATTCCAATGGGATAAAATCTTAAAAGATATTTCCCTTTCAAATTTATCTATTAGGATATGTTAAGTGAGAAATCTCAAAAGATTATTTTTAGAGTTATCAATAGAAATAGTTTTATTGCACTTTATAGGGATACAATAAAATATTAGAGAAATGTCTATGATTGTTTGATGTATACATAAAATTTGAGTGCAATAACTACCATTGACTATGGTTTCCTCTTCAGTTATAGAAACAGTAACAAGATTCTAGTTCATTATAATCATAGACAAAATGTATTTTCATTATACATGGAAATGTTTGGAATTATAATTCATTTAATGTTGGGAACCCCCAAAATCAGTATCCAAAAAATAATTAAATTCAATATATATTAATTTTGAATAAAATAAATAATGTTTTTAGATATGTTTAGATTAATAAAAACCACTTTTATAGATTAAAAACTAGATTCCAAGGTATTTGATTGATATCGAGAATAACGAAAAACCCTGAAAATTATATCATGTTGGTTCATAGTAATATTGAATACAACATTAATCATATAATTATAAATTTTTCTATTTTCTATTTTATCAGCTTCAGATAATGTTATCAAAAAATTTATACTCATGGGAGTTCTAATTTCAATAGAAAAATATAGTCTGAATTATTTTTGACGATAATTGGGGTATTTTATTTTGTTTTTAACGATTCGATCCAAATTTTTCACAATTTGAAATTTGGAAAAAATTAAAGATCTCCTTTGAAGCTCATATCAAAATCATTATTCATTAAAAAAATAAATTAAATTTTTATCTTATGTAGTGATGAATATCACATCATCCTCATAAATTGAAAATGTATACGATTATTTTGTTATGTGATTAAAAAACAGAGTTGGGTAATTTTTTCACATTTTATATCGATTAAGAAGAAGAAAATTTGTTTCATTATCATACAAATAAAGATGATATTTGATTAATTCATAATTATATTTTGTATGATTGAAAAATAATTTAGAAAAATGGGGATTCTCAAAATCATGTTTTTGTTTCTTAAAAACATCATACAAAATAAAACCATTCAGAATAGTTCTTTAAACAAAAAATTATAAGGGTTTAAAATTTATATGAGATTCTACAAATATTATTAATATGGATTCTATCCATTCTATGTGTGAAAAGTTTTCAACATATTTGATTCCTTCCTCATGGTTAGAACCCTTTTCAACTAGATCGACTTTTTTCTATTGGTTTTACCAGATTCATCCAGTTTAATTTGAAAAACCCATGTTGTTCTTACCAAAAACCGAGTAAAAAATCTCTCATAGATATCATATACATAATTTCATGTGAATTTGTTACATTCCACTTTCAAGGGATGTACCTAAGATTCATTATTAAGAGATTCATTACGATTTTCCGGTTTGTTGTGAGAGATGAAGTGTAGGTGTTCAATATCAATGAATATCTATTTTGGTGTATGAGTTCTGTCTAATAAATTAATGAAATAATTTTCAAGGGTATAGTATTTATATTTTGGAAAAAATTATAAAAATTATTTTAAGATTATTTTTATTCTTCATTATATTCGTTGCATTTAAAATATTTATTTGAAATAAAAATTTCAAAAACATTTTGAGGAAGTTTATTGGAAATAATCTCTTCTATGAAAATATTGAATAATTATTCCATTGTTTGAGTCATTTTTTAATGATGATGTAATATATTAGTGATTTTTTATATCCAATTATAATACCCTTGTTTATTTTTAATCGAATATTCATAGATTGAATTTAAAATTTAAAATAAACCGAAAAAATTGAAAAATCACACATTGGGTTTTTATTTAAAAGAATTTATTAAGGGGAATTATTTAGAAAATAAATAATATGTATGTCAATAATTATATAGAATATAGTATTTATGGTCTCATACCACAAGCAATTTGTAATAAAAAATTCTTTTAAATTAGGTCTACTGCTTTATTTAATAATTATTTTTCACCTATCAACATCTCTATTTTGATGAGGGGTTCAAGGAATTGAAAAACATTATGATAACCTTTATAATAATATAAATCATTAAATTCAATATTATAAAATTCTCTAATATGATTAATTCAATATAAAATTAGTTACAAAAACATTTTAATTTTCAACATTTTTACATTATTTGATGAGGAATTTTCAAGATTCACTATATCAGATAAAAAATATTCCCATCTTAATATTGTAATGTATTAAAAAATAAATTATATGTTTTAGCACCTATTATTTCTGTTTTATTTGAAAAGAAAATATAAAGAGTTATTATTTAAATGGAATTTAATGAAATAGTTCATTTCTACATCTAAATGAGGGTTTAGTGTTGTTTTTTATATTAGAATACTTCAAAAACCATATCATCATTGGTATTCAATTTTGAAAGGTCTCATACACAATGATATTAATTGACTTAATGATAGAGTGAGTTATAAAATGACTAAGGATTCAATTATAAATCATTGATTCAGAACATTATATCATTAGAAATATTTTTATAGAAAGCTATTTTATATTTAATTGTCAAAATTTTTTAATCTTTAAGAATTAAAAAAATATTGTCCATTTGAACAAAAAGCTATGATAAAATAATTATAAAAATTATTTTTAAAAATACTATTGGAAAATTGGAAAATAATTAGTTAAATGGGGTTCATGGATTTTATGAATAAAATATTTTCAATAAAAAAATTTAGATAAAATAATGGTACCTTCATTGAATATATTTCCCCTTGATTTATCATTGAATGTTATATAACATAGATTAATATTATTTATTTGATTAAATTGGTAAAGGTCTCCTTGTTTGTGTATTTAGAAACCACTACTGAGGTATCATACTATTTCTTTGGTTTTTCCCTAATGATATCATTCATATAAAATGAAATGATTGAAATTTTGGTACCCATACAATATTTGTACTACTTATGCTATCCTACAATGGCTTTAGAATCCAAATATTATTATCATGTTTTAATTTGGAAAAATTGGAATATATATGGTTTTTTGTTGGTAATCCATATTTTTAATTCCTTAATCAAACTCATAAATTAAATGACCATATATGTTTTATAATTAGCATATATATATATATATACTGAAAAAGCCTATCAAAAAATTTTTCCCAATAATTGTTTAGAAATTCTCACATGAATGGAATAATTTAGGAAAACCTAATCATTTATAGTATTTTGGGAACCTAAAATTCTTGTAAAACATTTTACATCTTTGGTGAATTTAAAAAGAGAGTTTTTTATTTTTATTAATTTTTGATTAAATAATATCAAATTATTTTTTCTTTTTATTTTTATTAGATAACTACCATTTTTTGTGATGATAATATTATTATCTATTTTAATGTTTTCTTTTCATTGAACCATTTTCTTATAGTTCTTTTTATATTTTTCACATGAAGAGGAATGTTGATGATACACATTTTTTATTTGGTCGTGATAATATTTCATTTCATTATAATTTCGGTCACAAAATTAGGGAAAAGAAAATGAAGATGATAAATAATAAAGAGAAAAATTAAGGAAAGAATATGAAGAGGAAGGGGAATTGGTAAGATGGGTAGTAAAAATGAAATATTCATAATCATGTGACACAAGTCACATAAAAAATTAAAAAAGGTGAGGTGGATAATGTTGTAGAGTCTAAGAAATTTTCACTTTCACTTCAAATAAATACTAAAAAAATACTTTTTACCAGAGTTATTTTCATTTAGATTTATCTTCTAGACATGGAAATATGGTTTTATATGACCTAAATTTTTATACTCATAGTAAGTCAGCTATGGGTTTTCCTTTTGATTTTACTTTTTGGACATCATATTCAAGTTCGTGTCCTTATGAAATATTTTCATTTTCTTAGGAAAGAGGAAATAGTCTGGTAACTCACCTTAAAAATGTTCATCATAGGCGACATAGAATAATATGATTATCTTGGCTTATATTGTTTAATTGGCCTACTTCTACTCTTTTAATTTCCTCATGATATTATATTTTATTAAGGATAAGATTATTTCCGCAACTGCTAAAATTTTACCATCATGGGATTCTTAGATACATATAAATTTTGAAACCTAGGATCTTGGAAACATCCATAAGATATAAATTGTGATAATTTTAATGGATAAATCATCTCTATGTGATATTATACAATTTAATATTCTTGTAATTCTAATAAACATTAACATATAATAATCATTAGGATTAATGGAGAAATTGTTAAATTCCTGATAGTACTTATCTAATATAGTATATTTAACCTTCTTGGTTACTTCATGGATAACATCCAAAACGTTTAGAGTTTTAATATATATTTTTAATGAGGAAAATTGGAAAAATTCTATATGAAATTTACCATAATAAAATGAATTAATTTTGTGATCATTTATTTAAATATTTTTATTACTTTCTAGATTATATTTTTTTAGGTTTTTTGGTGGATAAATACTCACACATGGACATTTCCAAAACATGATACAAAATTCCACCAAGGATAGATGTAATATAAATATTCCAAAAGGTATATCCAGTTATATTAAAAATAAATTTTGGTAAATTGGGATTAGATTCTGAAACAAAGTTATATCATTTAAATCAATTCCAGTTTTGAGAAACTAAATATAAAAATTAACACACTTTTGAAAAAAGGGGGGTTTTAAAGAAAAAATACAAATATTAGAGATGAATTGTTGGTAAAATATTATGTAATGATTTTGGGAGGTAAGGGAGGTTATTCCAATTTATAAAATTTATAAGGAAGTAAATAAATAATGAGATAAATCCTAATTGAGATTGTTGATAATTTAGATATGAGTTTATAAAAACAAAATCATAGTAATGTAAGGATTAAAAAATGAAATCATAATTATAAATGTGTGTGATATTATTAGTAATATAGAAGTATATAAATATAAATAGATGAAAAATATTATAGATAATTAGTTCGGATAATTCATGATGTGATCAACAACATCTCTACCCCTTGAATAGAGAGGTCAATTGTATAAAACCCATTATCTCAAGGGTAACGAAGAACCCTTCC
This sequence comes from Viscum album, assembly GCA_963277665.1. Classification (NCBI taxonomy): domain Eukaryota; kingdom Viridiplantae; phylum Streptophyta; class Magnoliopsida; order Santalales; family Viscaceae; genus Viscum; species Viscum album. The sequence goes on from OY728158.1 coordinate 1,509,110,742, forward strand.
CACATTATTTTATTTTATGAGACCCATATTGAACTTCACATATCATAATGAAACCTATACAACACATTATATGTTGCGTGAAGCATTATTGACAGGAGGATGAAAAAATAGTTGTATAACATGGGATGACCTACTACAAAGAATCTCACAAATCAGTTTACTAAAGGATGTACAATTAAATAAGATATATTTTGTGAAATGTATTGGATATACTAATGGGAATTTAGAACCTCTAATATAGATCATTAGAGGATTATATATTTTATAGTTAATTAATTTTTAAGAGACGTCATATGATGAAAGGAAGAAGATGTGTTATGGCGAGTAATCAATAAACAATGTTGTCCTTTTATAAGCTCTAAAAATATTGGGGAGCTTCTAGAATCACTAATTTCATCAATCTTGGAACAATTAGTCATAATTTTTAATTTGAACATATCAACATTTATACCACTGAACACTTCACAACTCCACTGGATACATAATAGCCACTATCGGGTAGCTAGTGGCCTAACTTAAGGCATCATCACTAATGGAAATGGAACATTCTATCCAATGGGCTACTGAGAGAGATTCGTAATTCTGTCTTTTCCACTGACTACCATTGGGACTCTATCAAATGGCTAATGGGTTTTCTACTATATAATATATTCATGAATCATGGAACCATCTAGCTACTTCCCTATTCTAGGTAGTCAATTTTTTCATACATTTATCCAGTTTCTATAATGGCTACCACCACATCCACTTAGATCCTTCATTTGATATTAATTATTATTCTATCAAAATTATTGATAGAGAGAGATGAGTCTAATATGTTATCAATGGTTTAACTAAACATAATGATTCAATATAATTCATCATATTGAGTTTACTAAAAAACAGAAACTCAAATTAATGAAAATGTAAGTAAAATAATCGAGTGTTTGTGATCATGAAAAAAATTAGAGAGAGATATGTATAAATAGGATAAACCATATGAATTGATATTTTTTGGTAACTTCAAGAAAATTACATATATTTGTTGTATGATAATGGGGTATCAATGTTAACCATAACAAATCTAGTAAAATCCTTGTATTCCCAAAAACATTAAAACATAATGTTTTGATTGGGCTTCAAGGATCCCTTAGTTACATTGGGTGATTCATAGCCAAAATGTCTAGAATATTCCACCACTTTCAAAATCCAATGATGATGGTAGTCTATTTTAAATGGGATAAGGATTTCCAGGAAACCTACATGAACCACAGGTGATATATTCCACATCCATAGATACTTGTTCTACTAGTAGAATGGAATTCAATAATCATATATATGGACATTATGGAATGATCACATAGTTGTCTACTAACTCAAAATAAAGATTCCTTAAAGGAATGTTGTCACTAATATCTCATAAGGAAGATACTAGATACCAAGATTTGATATTCTAATATCATGAAAAACTATTTTCTACAAATATTTACAGTGTAAATGTCGACACAGTACACATAGTTACATAAAGAAAACACGGTCTCTTATATTGACTAGCTCAATCACACTCTTAGATTTCCCATGTTGATCTACCATTATTCCTAATAAAATGTTATATTGTATAAATATGAAATCTATTTTATATCATATAAGTCGTACACAAGGTAATCAATATGTATTTTCTCCATGATCAACTTACTAATATGAGTAGGCTGATAAATATTGAACTTTTAGATCAATATGAGTTTTATTTTCTTGACACTCCTTGAAAACGGAAGTGGTATTTCCATGGAGCCTATTGATATCCCAATGGGGATGGAATGGCACGTTGAATATCAATTGGGTTGCCCGTAAGAATTTTTTTTATCTTGATAAGAAGTTTCATCCCCATAACATATTATTATCTGAATGATTAATAAATAATTAAGTAGAATATGAGGCCTTTTCTCATTCCTAGAACATTACTAATAGTTATAGATACCCAATATAAACATACAATTTTATTAATAGATGGTGTTTAAGAGTATCAATGGGAAATATGTTACCATAAAGGAGTAGTTATCCCCTCTAAACGGGTATGTGAGTGTACTATTTGATGTACACCCTTTAGAACTGACATTAAAATTTGACCCCCACCTATATAATGCACAAGAATATGCAGTGGATAATTCCACCGTAGACCCCTATAACCCTAACCAAGATCAGATTTACTACCATATAATACTGTTAATGGTAGTCTATAGAACTATCATCTCCTACAAGGATTATATCATATATGTTAGTGCTTTCTTGAGGAAATATGATCTTACATCTGGTATAGAAAGGATGATCCCAATATTGGAATACCACTAAAATCGGACCCCCTTGAAACCAAGACACATAGAAAATAGTACGTTACTAATCCATAGAAATCAACCCTCATTATGAGAAAAATTAATTGAACTTACTCTATAAATGAATCTTTTGATGGCTTTGTACTCAAATTCATTGATGAAGGAGAGTCCCTTATCCTAATGTTAGATGTCCATGAAGGCCCTGATATTCTGAACCATCATGAACTCTAATATCCATCAAATTTAAGAGGATTTATTATTTTAAGCTAACAATGATACCTTCATACATGGAATTCACCATGAAATTTCACTCAAATAAAATACTTTAAAATATCATGCATTAACCTCTAGGGTTTAATATTACCATTGACTCGTGTTCATTTTCTTTATGGGGAATAGATATATTTTGGGCATATAAGAAATATAAAAATAAGTATATTATGTAAAAAATTATTGAACCATAATAACTTTCTAAATGTCTTGAGTCTATAACAATCTAAAAAGTCTATAAAAAGAACTTCTGTAACATCTTGGGGTCTAACATTATCAGTATATTTCATGTGTATCATAAAATGTTGATAGAAAATAACACTAAATTCAGTTCTAACATATTGAAAAAGAAAGATTTTTATTTTAGCATTAAGTATAACTACTAGTAACACTATAAACATAAAAGGATCACACAAAGGGTTATAAAAACTAAGAGGTTCGAGTGAATTACTGTTTAGAGTTTTTTCGAAAACCCCTAAACTATCATGATTATTCTATAATTTTTCTCCTATATTAATAAAAAATATAGTTAAATAAATTTAAAAAAAAACTAATGAGGTACATATACTTTAAGTATTTCTATTCCCCTAGTATTTCATTATTTTTATAACACATTCGCTCCATTAATTTTAATATCAGGAAGAACTCAGGAATTGTTATGACCTTGTAACTGTTACAATATATGGTTCCAACTATTGTAGATAAGGAAAATTGATGAATAATATCCATACAATGAATGATATTAAAAATGATATCTAAATTTACCTTCTTTATTTCTACCTAATTATCTAATTATTTAAAGGATCATATACTCCGTTTATTCAAGATTTATCCCTACATATGACTTATATTTATTAATTTTTGGTTTCATTTCATACTAGTTGGTATGTGAATATGCATTTTCCCCATGTATCCTATGTGTTACATGTTTTCTTCTTCATATCAGTGTCATTCATAGAGAATATCCATCATGAATATATATTGACTTTATAAAATTTATTCTCTACATAAGATGATAAATAAATGTTTTATTATTCTCAAAGGTGATATCATAGATACTACTTCTTATAAGTGAAAAAATATGATTATAGTTATCTATTTATTTGTTAGGATGATAATGATACAACTCTAAAACATAGATATCATCACCTTCAAATGTTATACTTTCTTAAAAAAATATAGGTGATTTCCCCCCACTCTTCCCTCATATTAACCACATCAGATATTATTTTCATGCAATGACATGATTTATTCAAATTTTCCAAAGAATATGGTATGATCACTCCAATGGGTTTCACACCGAGTAATGGAACAAAATTAATATCTTTGAAGATAATGATAATGTTAAAATATATGTATAAGGCCCTGACCATAAACCATACTTAATATTGAATTAAATGAATAATTCACATTGAGGATCTTTTCAGGTTTAGTGTTTTAGAGAATTAGGTCATAACTATTACATCTCAATAGATTACAAAGTAGGCACTTCTACTAAGTTTTCATAAAATAAAAACTCTTAAAAAGAAACATGTCTAGTTCTATGTTTTATATAGCATGACTTTCCCTTGATCCCATCCTTGACCCTACTCCACATTAAGACCTGTGAAAAACATTTCAATAAAAAACTTGGGATGAGCATAAAAAGCTCAGCAAGGGATACACAAAGAATGAAAACTGTTAGTTTTTCAAAACAACAATTAAACCATGTATACTTGATCAAAGTAATACTTTTCACCTTTAGGAAGTAGTAAAAACTCTTCAATGAATAAAAGATCATTACTTACACCTTTTTAACCAAAGGTTTACCATAAAACCCATATACATAACATGTAAAGGTAACTTGGGACATAAACATAATTAAATGGAATAACCATACGGTCTACTTCCACACATATCACATAATGGAATAGCCATATGGCCGACTTCCATAGCCAATGCATTGGAGGTTATAACATAACCACCCGTCCTGTTATTCACGACACCACCTGTCATATGGTTTATCACGTAACCACTCGAAAAATTTCCAAGTACCATTACAAAATAATAATACATAAAACAATTATAAATGAAAGAAAACATTTCAATATTTCAATCAAAATATATCACTTAAATATATTGACTTATGAAATACATTAAAAAAACCATTTTCAATACCAAAATACATAAAATAGTATATGGTGTTTATTTACTTTTAAAAAATATTACGGCTTGTTTATGAAGCCAAAGATCAAATAATACTCGCGGCGGTGGAAAGGTCATTGTCACCACGTACGTTAAAAGAAACATAATTTTTGTCGTTTAGTGAAATGACTATTATAAAAAAGATTCCTTTTTAATGAAAGTAAAAGTCAAAGGGGTTTATACACTGTATAAAGGGAAGTTGTGTATAAAATAAAATATTCCTCAATGAAAGGAGATTGAGATGAAGTCCCTTACAAAGATGGTATCCTTGGATTAAGGATAAATCAATTACATAATTATGTGTGACAAACAAATACACCAAATATAAGTGGATATTAATTTTAAAACAATCAGAGGTCATTCACACACATTCATAGAACGACATATTCATGGAGTACAAGTTTATCCCAAAGAATCAAAATTGGGTTAAGAAGTTCCCTTGCAAAAATTCGACAGCCTAACAGCATCACCTCAAAATTCAGAAAATGAGTTGATGAGAGATAAAAAGGGTATATCATCACTTGGAAATAAAATTTACACCAATAAGGATATATAAGAACATATCCCAACATTAAAATATGTAAATTAAAAGATCCAACAAAAGAAGTCTTTTAAAAAGAGGAGGGTGAAAGGTTCCCTTACCGACTTGGGTATCTTTCGAAACATACACCCCATGAAAGAAGGACAATACAACATTGATGAAAATACTCATAAATGATAGTATATTACAAAAAGAGTAGAATAATGGGAAGTACATATACCACTCAAAAGAAATGGTGGCAAATGTATCATAAATCTCACAGAAATAAAAGTGAGATGAAAAATCACTTATGAAAACTTGGCAGCCTAACGACGCCACTTAAAACATCCAAAAATGGATTGATGAGATCAAAAAGGGTCTATAATCATACTAACATAAAATTTAAATCAATTGGAATATTAAATAACATCCCCCAACATAACAAAAATGATCTTAAAAGAAGTGACATAAAGGACAATACTTAAAAAGAAAGAGATAGGTTGGATCTCTTACGAAAATTTGGCAGCCTAATGGCGCCAATCAAAACCTCCAAAATGGATTGATGAGAGAAAATAGGGTCTCTCATAATATGAACATAAAACTTAAATTAAGAGTAATATAAAAGAACATCCCAATCATAAGAAATATGAGCTTAAAAGGAATGACATAAAAGAGAGAGTACTAAAAAAGAAAGAGAGGGGTAGGATCCCATACCTCGTATCCGACTTGACTCGATCGTTCATTAATCTCATGAATAATAAAATGGATTTAATATCTACATTATTATGAACCTTTATCAAGTTCATTATTACTTTTATATCACTTATTACCATGTTATGAACACTATGTAATTATTTATGTTAATAATGGTCATTTTGACGATCATTGCTACTTGAGTAAAAAATAAACTCTTTATAATTACAAGTTTGTTCATGGGGAAAAATATCCATTATATATAGAATTATATTCATTATGTAGATATAATATATATAATATATATCAATTATATAAATGAATTTATAATATTACATAACATTTAGAGGTAAGAAAAGAAATGCACTGTTCATGGAGACGGTAAGCCGTACGTACGCATCAACGCTACTTCCATTTATATTTCGTATTTAATGGAATTAAAACATAATGATAAATAATATTATTATAATTACATTATGGTATCATAGATAATATCATTAAATATATCCTTTATACATACCGCATATGGTATTTAACGAATCAAATCACTTTGAGGGGGCGGTAGTCCGCACTTCCAAAAATGAAGATATCGCGTTTAGCCATAATGGAAACCATAATGGTATTCCATAAATGAAAAATAAAGAAGAGTAATGATAACAAAAAAAATATTATATATCATATATAAATATAGTGATATCTTAATGGCCACCTTTGAAGGTGTTAAAAGAATATTAAACAATCATCGTTTCATGAGGCAGAAATTCACCATCCCCAGAAACAGTATGTTATTTAACCCTTAGATGTAGGTGTGTGTAAGTGTAGCTCGAATAATTCTTATAAAAAAATACTAGTATATGGAAGATACTGGTGTTGTTACAAAATAAATGAATAAAAAGTGTTTAGGGGGTTGGAGAAGAAAAATAAAATAAAAGAGCACAAGTGAAGACGTTACCTTAAAATCGGGTAACTCCCTTTGGTTTGAACCAAAAAAGGGTTTCTTGAAGAGCTTCCTGCCTAAGTAAAGGATTCTAGGATTAGGAGAGGGATTTGTAGAGACAGAAGTATCAGAGCTTGGCTGAGACAAAGTCTTGATACGTGTGGGTATGGTGGTAGAGGTGTGGGCCTTTTATAAGAGGAGAGTAGGGGCACTCTTGGAAAAGTATAAAATGTTACTTTATTTTCAAATGAGTTTCGGATTTTAAAGGTCCCACATTGATGTATTTCAAGGATAAGGTGATAATAGTTCTAAATCCAACCATCCAATAGGTTTTTTACATGTTTAGGTCTTATATTTTACATTATCTTTTCATTTTATTTAAATCGTTAAATAATGAGGTAATCGCTGCATCATCATGATGTCATAAATAATTTAATTTATTTAATGTCTAAAAATTATAAAAAAACTATGATATAGAAAATATTTTTATATATCTAATGAATATTTATAGTCAAAAATTGGATTTGTATAACCCCATGTAAAAATTGTTTTAGTAAAACAATACATGTTTGTGTCATTTTTACTTTTACTTTAAAAAAAGGCATAAATGTCATTATCTTACCCATGTGGCTCCATGGGGTCCCCAAAATCGACCCATGGGTTGTCTTGGTCTTCTATGAATCATACAATAGGGTTAGGAAAAGTGTCAAGATATTTTAATTTTATTATAATATCATTTTTACCTTAAATAACACTAATTACCTTTAATCGCGATTAATAAAACTTAAAAGTTACTTTTCATCAAAAATTATTTTCATCACATTGAACCACATTTTACTTAATTATAAAAATCATTTAAATTGGATTTTTGAAATTCAAATCACAGAAGTGGTAAATTTCCATTTAAATGGAAAATCAGTTTTTGTAACTACCACTTTGTGGTTTCACTATTCATAAAAAATTAAGGTTTTTCAGAAAAATACCAAAAATTTACCCTATGCTATATTTGATATTCCAAATTAAAAAATGATGTCTATTTTACCAAATTCAAAACATAGAAGTTTCATTAATTAATTTTATAATTAAATCCCGCAGTCAAATCAAATAGCGTGTTTTTAAGAATCAATATCTATCAAAAGATTGACACTCGTTTATGTCTAATCTCAAAGTGATATTAATTCCAATGACCACCATTAGATTAAATGGTAAAAATAAATACTAATTTCACTTTAAAACTAATTCAAAAGATAATCCAATCATACAAATAAATTATATTAAAAAGTGGTTTTGAATTAAAATACAACATTTTTCACTATGCATTAAAAAATGAACTTTATCTGAAAAATACCAAAAAATTACAAAAAGTAAATTTTGATGTCCCGATTCTGAACAAGAATTATATTTTTTCAAATATAACACATAAAATTTTCAAAAATTGGATTTAAAAGAGTTTCTCCATCAAAAGGCGGTTAATCGGCCTTTTAAAGAATATTAGAATGTTTACACTTAAAATTGGATTCATTCACATTTTTAATACTCTAAATTTTATTATAAAAAGTAAAAAAATTTGAAAAACATATATAATAATTTTTTAGTTAGTTATATTCATTCCCATCATTACAACAGCTAGGTGTTAACTTCCATTTAATATAAAATTATTTTTTTATGAGAGTGCAATGTAAGATTTCAAAAGAACTCGTTGTTGCGTATTGGGTAATCCATCGAGCATAGGGTTCCCTTTAAATTAATATTAACATTTTATTCACAAATAAGGATAAATATAAAAATTTCATATTATTTATTTACCTGGGGTGTTAAAATATATATTAAATAAATGATAAATAACATGACACCTCTTCTTATATGAGAACAATTTTGTATTTGTTCTGAACTTTTCTCTCCTAAATATGAAGATTATCACATGAAACACATATAAATGATCTCATACATGATCATAGATACATGAATGTTCTTTTAAAAAGTATTATGAATTTTTATTAACCTCATTACATGTATTGTTTCATTCACATAACAATAGATGTTTCCCACTATGTAAAGATAATAATGTATGCCTCACCCTCTCTTGGATTGTTTACTACATATTTTCAAGATCATAGAAGTGGATGCACAATTGTTCTAATGAATAGAGTTTCATACATCATGTGGATAGAAACATAGCCATGATTGAATGTATATTCAAGTATATTATCAGATTGAAATGATTCATTTGATTGGGAAACTGTAATATATTTGTATCTCACTTAATGGATGAATGTTATCACATGTCGTGCTCATCCCACATCATACTTGAAATCTGTTTGGATATAAAATAAAAACTGTCATGTTTCCACTACCTATCAATACAACACTTGGGTGGTCAACCATAGCACATTTGACACATGATTATACATGTTGTGACATAATTTGGCATAGTACCTCTAGAATCCTATTATACTCTGTATGTACTCCATATAGAAACTTATACACATCATGTGGGATTTATTATTTCAAACTATCTACCAACATGGATTCCCCTTCTTGAGATGCATCATATGTGTTAGATCCAAAATAAATATCTGGTTGGTCTATACCACCTGGGAGGCATTGTTTAACTAATTATTTTGATAAAGTACTATCTCATCACATAGAAAAAACAATTTAAAAAATTGATTCCATTTCCAATATTGGTCATCCACATTTTTAATTCATCATCATAAAAAAATGTTCATATTCAGTAAAAAATAGAGGATTTATCTTCCATCATTATGTTTTTAAACCATCTTCAATACACTAGAACATGTATTTTAATCAATTAAGATCAGCTAATCAGTCATCTTACTTATAATATTCAGTAAAAAACAACTTCATCCCTATATAGAATCAATATTATTCCACATTTAATTCAATATAAATCCATAATTATTTAATATTATAAATAATTAACAATAATATAAAATTGAATGATAAAATTGAATGACTACTCGAGAAAAAATATTCATGAATTGATTAACTACAAGTGAACATGAGCCACATTAGCATTGAAATCAAGAGTGAACAACATTGAAATATGTAATTCCATTTAAAAAACTCAACTAATATATTATTATATTGATATATAACTAATTGTGTAAAGTGAAATGGATATGTATTTTTCATTCCTTCAACACATAATGTACACACAAAATTTTCATACAAGAAATTGGAAATTGATTTCTCCCATAAAGATGACATCTCCTGAATAAGATAAACATGAATGGTTTGAGGAGGGAACTAAAAACAATTACCTCCATGATGGGATATGAGATACACTCCCATTTATATCCTTAATATATCAATGGATTTTTTTGTCAGTGGTTTGGTGAGGATATCCATAATTTGTTCCTTATAATGAATAAAATCCAGTTTGATGATACCTTCATCCACCTTCTCTATATGAAATGTTACTTGATACCAAATATATGCTTATCAGGAATGTTGAGAAGAATTTTTTGATCGATTAATGTAACTCTAACTGTAACATTCAAGGATTAGAGGATATTTTCCTTAAATATAATTTTTTTTATTCGTGTCTTATTCCATATAACATTAATTGATTCTTATGATACAATCATATATTATGCTTCATTTGAGAAAAATATAATTAATTATTTTTTTCTTTTAGTTCATGACACACATCGCCTTAAAATAATGAATTCTCTACCATATGTAGATTTTATGTCATCATTTTCCCCTATCCTGTCAAAATTTCTATATCCTCTAAAATTCATATCTTACTTATTTATAAACATATATCCTAGATTTTATGGATTTTATATATATCTTAGGAATCTTGTTTCAACCAAGAGGTGAGATTATTTATGATTAGTTGATATTTAGAAAACGTAGTGAAAAGACATAAAATATCAGGAATTATTTCTCTTAATTATAGTAGGCATCCAATCATACATATAAATCTATTTTATTTACTGTTTTTTAATTTATAAACCATGATTGGTTTTCTACCTAATTTAATATGAGTATACACCCCTCTATATCCATTCATTTCAAAATTTGTCAATAACACTTTGTATATTTATATTCAAATATAGAAATATAATTAACTTATTCGTTAATTTGTATTCCTTGGTAATATTCCATCTCTTAATGCCTTGAAATTTTAAATACCTTTTTCACATGAATTGAATGTTCTAAACATAATTTTTCTTTATTTCCTGAAATATATAATAACTTCAAAACAAACTATTATAAAAAGTGGTGTGGTGTGGGTATTCATTACTAACACATTACTATCAAAATGTAGCTTACTGAATTTAATGCTACTCAAGTATTCATTACTCTTAAAATAAAAATATCATGTTTCATACTTCAAACCATAATGATATTTATTCAACTTAAATAACCATCTTTGAAATGAATGTATTTTGAGTCCTTGTTTCATCTCCATGTGTACTTATACATTAAAATAACCATTAATAAAATAAAAACATAACATCTATTTAAAATAGTTTGAAACTTATATGAATAATTAAAGAAAAAAATCCAAAAATATTCATGTTAATAAAATATATTAAATGTTTCCATTAATTCAATTCCATTAATTTTTTAGTATCATTTCAAAACAATTATGACTTTATATCTTGCCAATTATCCCTTATAATTTAACTTATTGAAAAACCCACATTTTTCTCATTAATGTTTTTTATCTAGATCTATAAACATGTTCCCATGTATAATTCATAAAAAATATTCTTCAATTATATTTTCCTAGGCTAAATTCATTAATTGTTCTAAAATTAATCATCTACAATTTGAGGATATATATTTGAAAAAAAATTAGAATGAGTGGTTTCCATAATTCATCTCCTCATTTTTACTCATTGATTTTGAATAAAAATAAAATTACCAATATCAATATGTTTTATCAATATAAATTTATCTCCATTTAATATATTACTTTCCTCATTATGACTATAGTATTATTACTCAAAATTATCATTTTGAACATGTTCTTTATCCAATATCTTTAAATGATTCATAATTGATAACACTATCCTCCACATCAACTATTATTGAATTCTTGATTTATTACTCATTTTCCCATAATTACAAAACCATCACAATAAATAATTCTCCTAGATCTCATTTTATGACACTGTTATAAACATTATTTTCACTTATAACAAAGGAAACTTTTATCCTTATCTTTTGTCGTCAAATTTTCCACCACTTTTATACTTCCCCTTTATCAATTATAGGCTCCAAAACACATTGATGTATTTAAAATTTGGATTATTCTTGAACCACATCTCATAAAGAGATACATTTGAGTTTTCATTTGGATACATATATACAAAATTATTTTGAATGTTGTAATATCATGTAACTAGTAGTAAGATTATGTTTCACAATTTTAAATAAATAATAATTCCATATAAACTAGAATACAATTAATCCGTCCAACCACACGATTTCTCTAAAATGTTTGTATAGTAGTAAACAGATGTTGGATACAATGATTACTATAATATTTGGGGAACTACAAATTGGTATACTCAGTGAAATTATCTAATTGTACTATCTTTGAGGATAATTTGGTTTTCATCATTGCAACCATTATGAATCTATCAAATCTATCCAAGGAGAGTGACATATGTGAAATGAACATGATGCACATAATACTTATGAAATAATCTATAAAAAAACATATCGGATCATGTGGATATTTTTTATATGTCTATAAATATTTGATTATATCTTCTAAAGAGAGATTGATGTTTAAATTTCAACCCCTTTATGTGTTTTCTCCATTTTCCCAATTCTAAATGTCTTATAGATAGTAGATGCATCTTTATTCAGAATTTGGATATTTCTTACAACATATTCAACAATAATTTTATTTATGTTCTTTTGGTATAGTTAACCATGTCTTATTTTTCACAAATAATATTCTTCTTGCTTTTTTATGAAAAATCTATCCTAGAATCAAAAAGATAATAGAAATTAAACAGGGTTCTCAAAAACATAATTATATCTAAAATATATTTTATTCTAATGAATATTCAACAATTTTTTCTAAAGATAACATCATTAAAATCATTATTGTGTTTTGATACTCTCAAGGTATTATGATTTTATATTAAAAAAATAAGACATTATTCAAAATTCATTGATCTTCCTAGTATTTACTATTCATAGAATTTTTATTCTTAGTGTGCTATCATTTACAAATAAAACATATAAACCTATATATTTCATAATATTTATTATATTTTTTTATATCTCATATCATATCGGATGAAAAACCACTACACATGATCAAAGGAATTTCAAATTTAGACACCTTAATTTCCACTTCTAAAAATCTATCTTGATGCTTGATCTGGTTCTTATTTTGATTGTTTCTAAGGATATTTAAAATAATAAATAGATATAGAATAAAAGAAACCTAAATAACTTATATATTTTCAATATAATCAAATCTTCTAGATACCTCTTGCAATATTCAAAAATTGTTTCTCACATTTACTTTCATCTCTAGATGTTTATGGTTCGATTAAGTCATTAGATGATTTTAGTGTCTCCCCTATGATTCATATTTATTTCTTATTCCTGTTAATGACATGTTGTACAAATATTTATAATATTCTCGGTAATTTTTATAAAAAAACATGAAACAATGTTTTTTTGAATTATTATTTGTTGTAGTGATAAATTTTAATCATTCATTTCCGATTGTTGAATTATGTTTTCTTTTCAATCACCTCATTGAAAATAAATATATTAATTTATTTGAGTTATTGAATCTTTATTCTTTCACCATTGATATATTTTTTCCATTCCATCATATATTATTTTTAGATAATTATTTTAGATGTTTTTAGTTTCTTTCGAGACTATTGATTTTTTATATGGTTAATTACAAAAAAAATATTTATCAGTACTTAAATTATTTTGAATGTTATAAATATATGTTACATGTTGTTTGAATTTTTTTTCTAATTCTACTAAATCATCATTTAGATAATATAAAAAAATTAGTTTTTTGGTATTATATATATTTTCTAATTTCATATATATTTCTTCATTACTACGAACAATTATAGAATTCCCGTCTTTAGTAATTTTTCCACTATAATTAATTTCAACTTGCATCCTATTAATTTATTTTTAAAAAATTCACAGTCAAATTTTCATTCACATGTCCTATATGATGTTTTATAAAAATGAATATTGTATTTTCTCATATTTCTTATAACCTTTAAGTACTTATTTATTTCCATTATAAAAGTGTTTTTATTAGAAATCTCACCGTTCTCTAAAATATAATCACTATTTTACTATGAATTATATTATGATTCGTAATTTTATTATTCCTATTAAATGTTTACTATTTTATAGTATCTTGATATTTTTATCATCATCATGAATTCCTTATTCACTATCAGAAGAACAAACTTCACCTAATAAAAAATTTCTTTGAAATTTATTATTCGAATACTACTTTTTTCTGTTTGAAATATTTTTTTAAGAAATATCTCTTATTGTTCCCCATTTTATAGGGGAAAATATATTTATTTTCTTCTATAACAATCATTAGATATATTTAAGAAAAATTCCCATCATTTCTAAAGTCAAATTAACCGAATTGAATTTTACAATTATACTTACCTATATAACTTGTGAAGCTTCTTTTCATTATAAAATGTACTTCATTAATTTCTACATGAAGTCCATTTCATTAAGAATTCCTTGTTCCACTTTTATATTAAAAATTTTATAGTATTGTAATGAAATATTATATCATTCTTCCCATTTTTTCAATGATTCTTTTACAAGAATATCATAGTACACAATTGTGCTGTGAAGTTTATAAATAAGAAATTCATTAACATATACTTCATTAATTGTTGATATTCTAATAAAAAAAAATATATTTTATGATTTTAATAAACTTATTAAAAACAGTCATGTAATAAATGTAATTATTGAATCCTTTAAATGTGTAAAAAAACCATAATAACCCATGTAAACTAATCATCAACTAATTTTTTTTCTTACATTGTGTGATCATCGAATGAATGTATAATGATATAAATCTTATCTTATTTCTCCTTATTGTTTCCTTTATAAACACTATTATGTTTCTTTCAAAAAAAAAAACAATGTAACTTTTGTAGCCAATAAGTTTTTTATCTCTATTTCTGATATCTAATCTAGTAATGCATTTATATCATTTCAATCAATTTAAATATTATTCTTTTTAGTAAATTTACATGATGGGATTCCAATTCACATTGTAATAGATTACTTATAATAATAAATTACATCAATCCCAAGAAAATTTATGTATGTTACAACTATATATTCATAGGTATGAAATACGTTTTCATATAATATTGGAATTAACTTATTACTAAACAATTTGGAAGGATATATATCATCCACTTGAGAGAAACACATGGGAGTAGACCACCCTCTAATACCAATTTAAATGATCATATAAAGGGTGATAAAAAATAAAAGGTGGTTATTTTTATAAATATATATTTTTATTTTTTTATTCAGCACCATTTATCTAGAGATACAAACTTATTTTGGGAAATTAATATATAAAAAAATAAAAATATATTTTCCACCTATTTGGATGAAAACATTCCTCTTGTTTCATGGTTTTAGTCACATGTACACTATAGCCCTTTTATTATCAATAATATAATAGAAAAAATAATAAACTTTGAACTGTTTCAATGTTCAGTTCACACTATTACAGAATAGAAGAAATGATTCTAAATAGAAAGAAAATTCAAGATCTTCTAAAAGATATCCAACACATTATTCGTCACTTCTACCTCAAAAAAACTTATTTAAAAAATAAATAGCTATATTTATTAATGATTACTCTATATATATGTAGTTTGTTACATTATTCTAGTAATATTTTAATATTAATGGGCAACAAAATTGGTCTTTATATCCATGTTTCCTAACAAGAACATGGTTTATTCTTCGAGATTTTTTTTGTGTGGAGACTCATTTTAAAAATTTTGAGTGGATCCCAGAAACGTATTTCCACATTTAAGCGCATAAAAGAAATATTATTTCTTTTATATAGGTTAATTCATGTAAAATAAAAGTTCATTATGAAAATTGAAGATCAAGAAGCACTATATTTCAATGAAGATGAGAGAAAAATCTCTCCCAAAAATAGATATAATTAGAGTTAACCCCTATAATATTGTAAATATTTATAGAGAAGTTTTCCTCCACTATTACCCTATGTTCACCATAACATCATCATCATCAATTTATATAACTATGAAAAAGAAAGAATACAAGAGACAATAGAATAAGGGGGGCAATAAACATCGGGACTTGGGGGTCTAAAATAATGGAGACCAAGGGAAACCCCTTGAATTAAATTCACACCCTCAGGCTTCAGGGTGGTGGAATTGCGGAGGCAGGTGACATATGATCTGGGAGCAGCTAGGGAAGCAGATTAATCCACATCATTATTCTCCACTATCTAGGTGTGAGTAACCTTGATGTTGCTTCTTAGTAGCACTTTATATCTCCTGATGATTTACGTGACAAACCATGGGATGAAACCTCCACCTAATAGGGAGTCATGGATGATAACCTATTAAATTTTCACAAGGGAAATTTCTATATTTTACTGAATACACAGATCGAGTCCATTGAGAACTACATTAGCCTCCACTTGAAGATTATTTCCATTTCCAAAATGACCCTTGAAGGAAAGGAACAAACTACCTCCTGAGTTAAAAACCAATCATCCACCTCGCATGATAAATGAGATGCAATATCCATATATGTTCAGCTTTAAACTAGCTACTAGAGGCCTCCACCTTATCCACTGCCCCATGGTATTTACAAGATAGAGGGAGCCAGGTCGGGACATACCTATAGCATTCATAGGGAGGGAGCTTCCCAACAGTAATAGAGAATGTTGACCACGTCACTGGGTAGGAATTTGGTTCTATCAATGATGGAACTCCATGTTGAAATTATCCCCTCGAATCTATCCATGTTGTGGGATTGCAAGAGGCTCCGACATCAAGCAATTAGGACCATAGACTGTGCCATCCTCTTCATACCTTTTTGCGATGTTCCTTGTTTCCATCACTCGAAGGAATAATCCCCATGTAACTCATTATAGGTGACCACTATGAAGATTCAAAATCTCTTACACAAATCCTAAGCCAACTCCCCATTATATACAATATGGTTTGTGCTCTCCTCACTTTTATTGCTGCAACAGTAGCATCTAGAGGCTAAACTAATTACCACTTCCATTATGCTCTCATCAGAAGGTACCATTGAGTTCCTTATTATCCAAAATAGAATGTTGTATTTATATTGGATTTTACTAAACAATGATATATATTTCTATGTATCCTGCTGTTTATGAGGGTTATAGATCCTGTGCAAGTCCATCATGTTGAACATCTCATTGTGTGGTAGGGATAAAACACACTTGTCTAACTCCAAATTGATGAGAATAGAATCAAATATTTCTTTCTAATTCTTTACTAGCATAATATTAATGAAAACCGGATTTAGGCTTGCCTCCTTGAAGGTAATCATAGGGGCCGAACACCCTGGGAATCCTAGCACAGATCCCACCAAGTTGTATTTATAGAATAGGATGCTGCCTTCTCCCATGATCTAGTGGGAGTGTTGTTGAAGGTTAACAACCAATGGATAAAATTGATTCCACAAGGGGGATCCCAGAATGTTTTTATTTTTAGTATTATGGTTATAATTTTGGTTCATGTTCCTCCACCAGAGATTCTAGTCCTCCAATATCTCTTAAGCTATCTTACCATGCATACACATCACAATGGCCTTGACGCTCCTAACGTTAATGCTCCATTCATAGATAGTTCAGGCCATCCTGTCCCAATAGTCCAAGTGCCTCCCCCCCTTCTGATAGAGCAGCCCAATGAAAACCATCCAGTACCCCATATATTGCTTTGATAAACACTATTGGAACTGATGTAGAATCCATTTCATGCACCAAGATGGCTGCGAGAACATTTTTGACATGTGAAATATGCCCCTGAAATGATAAATAGTGGATTTTCCAATTGAGAACTCGTCATGTGATCCTTCTCACCACCCAATAAAAGTCCCCAACACATAGTATTCATATTCATATTAGATAACCCATGTACTCTATAGGGATGGTGCCCAGCTTCATGTCCATTCTACTGCAAAAGACATAGACTCGCTTTGTCGAACATTTTCTGGAAGTATATTGGTTTCTTTGGGAAAAGATTATCTTTTGACCACTCTAGTAGCAATAGTCCTTCAGGATCCTATTAAAAGCATTCACATGCCTCTTTCCTTTATTCGAGAATAAAATCCTGTCATCTGCGAACATTAGGGGTAAAATATAAGGGAGGTTCCTTTTCCTAAAAAAGGGGAGTATTCTACAATTAGAGGTTCATATATTTGAGGGAATGTTTAGAGTGTCCTGCATAAGAATGATTATTCTTTTGGAAATCAGATCACATTGTCGTAAGCCTCGGTGGCCTTAATGAATCCATTTTCCCCCCAAGAATAAGACTTGCATCCATAGAGAGCTAAAGTAACTAAAAAGGATGTATGAGACCTTGGGAGATAGCACTAGGCAAGATAGGACCCTTTTGATAAATCCCCATTACAACCCATCATACACCTTGTTCATTTCTATCTTAATGACCATGTTGAGTTGCGAGCCTTGTTATTCAAGTCCCATACCATTTCCTGCGCTAGAGCGATAACCCCCTGAATGGAAATCCCCCTCACGAGGCTATGTTTCTCAATAGAGATACACCGGGGAAAAACATTTTAATCTTAGTGTTGATAATGCTCAATATATCCTTCTATGGAATGATACACATGATCATGGGGTGATAATGGAGGAGGTGGGAGGGATCCTTCACTCTTGGAATAAGAACCTGAGTCATGGTGCAACCAACACATGGGGGAGATCCTTCATGAAATAAATCCTTAATAGCATATACAATGTAATCTTTTAAAACTTTCTAAAATGATCTGTAAAATGGACCAAGAAATCATTCAGGACTTTGTTCACTCTCTAGATTGAGACTCATCATGGCTTCATGGAACTCATGCTCATCTGGAATCATTTCCTAGCAGGCATTATCCTCAGATGAATCACTTTTGGGAATTACGTCCCACAATTCTACACCTCCGCTCAGATACAGACCAAACATTCTCATGAGTGGACTAGAAAGGAAATTTTCAAATAATGAGCAAGCCATACATCCCCCAAGATCTCTATCATCTGTGTAAGTACCATTATCCAACATGATATTTGGTTTGATCAGCCATTTTTTCTCCTTGATGAATAAATGGAATAATGTTTTGTTCTTTTCACCATCATTCAACCACTTTATCATTTATTTATCCTGAACCATATGCTCCTATATGAGAAGCATCTCTACCATACAATTCTTCTAAGATGAATTATTTTCAATGATTGAGTCATCCCATGCTTCCTCTTCACCATGTCTGATCTTGATTTCATGTCATGTGAAAACCCATTCAATGAATACCAATATATATGGTATTTTCACTTCTATATGTTTCATGCCTAGTCAAGGAAAATATATATCTCAAAATATTATGGTAACTAGAATATATTATAATTGACATAACACTGAAAAACATATACCCTCATCCAATACAATACAATGTACCTCTTTTACAATGAAATTTTCACAAGAATTTTCAGATGATCGCGTGAAAAACATTAAAAGGATCTCATCCCTGCTATTAGAAACATTAATTTCCTTCTTCCACATCATTTTTAATTCATCCAAATATTATTCTTTCAATTATCTCAATAATTCAAGAAATAGGTTGCATTCTTCATGTCGACATGATTGAGAATGACCTGATTTATCTTGGTTTGATAACAAAATATTATTATGATTATAGAAGTGGATAAAAAACCCATATCATGAATAGTGGTGTATACATCATATAGAGGGAAATATAGCTAAGATTTAATATGATGTTGAGGATATGATTGGATTACTGATATTCCTTATATTGGGAGGATGTGATATATTCATATCTCATTTAACTTTTGAAGCAATATAACATGTCACTTGTATCCCACATTGGATTGAAATTAGTCTGGATCTATAATATAAACTATCCTATTAATTATTCCTCCCAATACAAGAATTTGTAAGAATCCCATAACACATTTCACTCATTCCCACGTGGGAAATGTCATAGTCATGTATGGTATGACATGAATCCTCTTGCATGCTCTACACATTTCATGCACACACCATTGTGCTATGTATGGGTGGTATGCTTTCCCACTCTCAACCACCATGGTTTTCCATGTAGGGGTTAGATCCCATATCATAGTTCTTTACTCTTATATATGGTTGAGATAGCCCTCCTTGGGTGATATTGGTTGAACCATTATTTTTAAGAAAGTCCCATTACAACACTTTAAAAATACAAGAAATAGAAAGATGCGTACAACAATTATGGTCTTCCATAATAAAAAATAATGTTCATAAATACTCTCTATATGAAATATTCAATATATGATTTATCATCACTTATTCTGTCAATAAAAATCGTGTACAACACATTCTCATATGTTACTGAATCAATGATGACTATTTCATCAATATTCATGCTTTTGGTATTGAAAATTAATGGAAAATCATCCATATATAGATTTAAACCATACCACAATAAAATGGATAAAAGAGGATTATAATATAACTCCTTCAAAAGAAGATAAAAATTAAAGAAGATAAATATTAGAACCCTTTTCATATTAATCATGTCCATGCAGGGAACCATAGTTGATGGAACCTTTTCGAAGGAATAAATTTTATATTATCATACATGTGATCCAGATTTTCATAGAAGACATTTCACCAAGAACTACATTTTGAGTGATTAATATCATTAAAGGATATATATTTTCACCTATATCTACTATTTTGAACTTAACCACAATGCCTAAAAAATTATCCCCATGTATATGATTCAGATCGGTGATGGGGCTTAGATTTTAAAGAACTATAGCTGCATTTATTCTTGATCCATTATGATATGTAGTGATTATTGGGTATATTTTCAAACTCCAAGGCACATTTGTGTCTCCATCATAAAATAATTTTATTCTATGCTCTAATTATAATTAGTCCCCCGATGTCAAATTGTAAAATTTTAATATTCTCCCAAAAGTGATATCTTCTCTTCATACGAGAGAGCATCACCATTAAAATAAAATAATTAGTTTTAGAAATAAATCCTTTAAAACCTTAAAATAACTACATATATCTTGATTCTTATCAATATATAACATATTGTGTTTCTCAAATCCCTTATTTATGGTCCATCCACTAATTTTAGAAAATGTTCTCCATGTTTTTTCCACACATCATATTAATTTTTTGAGTGTACATTTCTTTAAGAACGTCACATGGATCGATTCCTATTAGTACAATAGTGATTTTAATTCATTAATCTCCTTTCATAACCCATAATTAGAAACTATTATAAAAAAATATCTAATGATAATTTTTCCTTTTAACCTTGTGTGTTGTCTTATGTAATCTAAACGAGGGAAAATGGGCTAAGGTGAATCACCTTTTCCATTCCCTTGAGCATGTGATCAATTAGGAATAATTGAAACTTTTAACTAACTATTAATGTCATGATTATTATCAATAATACATATAATGATATACTTATACATTATATCTGAGCTATGACCAAAAATATCATAAACATTCACTATATTGGTTTGTGTTCATTACTTTCTAGAAAAACCTTATTTTCATGATGGTACTACACTAAAGCAATACTAGGTTATATTTTCTTGCTCATAATAATGATATGTGAATAATAGGTCTAAGATAAACATATTTTCCAACATTATTAAGTTCCCCATCAAATGTATGATGCAGATTAACGTGGTAGTTTTCATCATAGAGTTATCAATCCATGAAATAATACTTAATGTAATATCCTCTATTCAGATGATTGGTATAAATGGAGTAATCCTTTTGAATATAAATATGTGTGTATTTATTATTTTTATCACATTATACAGAGTGAAAAATAGGTGTATTATCATCATAAAAGTTATAACTTATGAAAAAAATTCCCCACTCCACACATATGAGTTCAATCAATGTGGGGATAAATATAAGAACTATAGCTATCTAGTTTTCTATTAGCTAGAGAGATATAATTATTCTAGTATCAACCATCCTATTCTTAACATAAAAATAAACCAAAATTTCTTATCCCATATGTTTGAGATAGATCTATATAGGTGACTTAATTATAAGAAATTAGTTTGGATTGATCCTAATAACTATAAGATATGTAGTGATTCATTTATATTCTAATAGTGAACCAACTATAATTATAATGTAAATATTTCCTCCCCATTGTATATAGGTCAAATCATTAATGGGGATTTTTATTTAGATTAATGTGTGTCACGGTTCTTATACCTATTGAAGACATAATGATGAAATGCATCAATTTCCTCAACCTCTCCACAATTAAAAAAACCCCTTACAACTTGATATTATTTTGAATCCAATATTTCTTCTACTAAACATGAAGTTTATTTTCATTAAAGAGGAAACATAAAATCTCCCCACATTAAAATATGATTCTAATATACGTGGGAGAATCTACCATTCACCACTTTATGAAATAAAACCAACGATTACCTCACCACTATGTATGAGTAAATTATATATATTCATGTAGATAAAATAAAACAATTTTGTTTGATTATATTCTACAATGGATAGGTAGTGACACCTAGATGGGTCTATCCATAGATATCCCAAAGGTCTCCCCCTTATCTGGTCACATAATCTGATGACCCATTGTCTAAAATTGTTATGGTTCATTATCATAGTTAAGACTTGTAAATTTTACTTCAAGTGTGAATATTTTCAATGAAATAACAGAAACACCCATATGCCCTTTATTTGTGTGACCTAGATATATGTGGGATCCTTGAACAAAGGATCCATCATCTATAGATGTATGATAGGTGATTTAACCTTATTTCTGACATGATTCCAACATCTGAAAAGGAAATTGTTCATAAACACTATTGGTGGACCAATTAATGTTATCATGGTACACATGAAGATAATTTTTTAGAGGTACATATATATGTTATATAATTCAAAATCCCCCTCTCTTGTGTATTGTTTTTGGTTTATTTCTAATTATGAAAGTTCATTATGATAATGTTTCACTCGAATTTCCCATCCCACATTTGGAATTCACCCCTATGAAACATTTTATGATTTATTAATTGAAAAAAACATTTTTTTATCAAAATTATCAGAAAACTTGTGATAGTATAAGGCTAGATGATATCCCCATTTTACATTACTTAGAGAATCTTCACCAATGACAAGGTGAGTGGTAGATCTTTCAAGACCTTAAACTGATCAAGAATAGTCATTTCTTAGGTACTCAAATTACATATGTGTTAGAAATATCTATGTAGGGACCCAAAGAATATGGATATTTATACATAAAAATATGAAAGGATAAAAATACACATGAATTTTGTAACATGTTTATATTGTTAAATTATGTATGTAAGGTGGCCTACACATGGTCAAAAACTATAGAACACCAGATTTTTAGTCACATGATTTTAAACAGCCTAAGAACTATATACATGTTGAATTATGTTAAAAAACATAATCCATTATCACTCCTTATAAAAGATCCAGAATAGTCAAAATAATGTTAATCTAGGTTTGGGATACCCTCGTCACCTTTCATGAACACCTTAGACTATATATCAAAATCGGTTTCATCAGTGTCTGGATTTACTGTAAAAAAATCATGGATATAAAATATATTCATATTTCACTTCAAGGGACTCCTCTAATTGACTATACATGAATTACCCATGTCATCCCTTTCATACAAGCCCCATGTATAGACTATTAATTAGGGAATTTTCACCCTGAAAACATTCATTTAATACTCTTCTTCTATGAAAAAATTATTGCAGAGGGATTCACCCTTATATTAATCCATATCACCCCAAAAAGTCACTACTATACCCCTACTCTTGATTTGAGATCTGGGATCTCTGATTTACAACATCCTCAACCCCCATTGAATAGTGTGTCAGAGTACTCTTGACATTGGTAATCATGATTATTTTTTTAATGAATTCCCCTTTTTTCTCATGGAAAATAGATAACTGACATTAAACTTTTGTAATATATAGTAAAATAAATATTTCATAAACAATAGAATTATATTATCTATATTAAATAAACACAAAACATCTAGTGAATGAGATATAAACCTAATAGACTGAAAATAGCTAATAGGATGTGTGAGAAAAATTCATGTATATACTCACTAAGACTCACTCTCTAGGAGTAGTAAAAAAATAAGAGAATAAATATAAGGGACTCAAATCTCATTGGAAATATCTTATGAAATTAGAAAAATATGAGTTAATCTCACCAGATCCCTGTGTCTTAGAATATGTTAGAGTTAATATTTAACATGTTTATTCTTCTTGGTAAATTTTTAACAATATAGTGAAACAACTATTACTCTCCCCGAATACTCTACAGATAACCTTTTCACTTATAAATATACATTGACCATTTTTAAAAGCCATTGATAACAAACAAGAATATTGATAACAAGTGTATACATATTTAAGGGACTCCTATTATTAACTAGGAATACATGCCACATTTTTTCTACCATATATATATTCCCCTAATTGGAATTCCATCCCGAATCAATTTAACATACGAAAAAGTTCCATTAAACCCTATGTTCACTAAAAACATTGAAGAAGAATACATCCCCCTAGTGTGATTCAAAATAATCCCCAAAATGTCTATTAAATCCTCTCATAATCAGATTGTACACAATGATATGTGATTTAAAAAGTCCATAATCCAATTATTCAAGTGGATTTTATGTCATCAACATTACAACAATATTTACTATACCCATTTTCAAAGAAATGATTCCTTAACAAATTCTTGAACTATTTGATGGTCCTCATCGCATGACCCTAAACTCAACAAAAACTAGTTTTAGAATCTGGAATATCATATGAATATACCTAATTTATCACTCCTCCATTCATGTTTATCTTCACTCAACCCTTACGGTATAAACTATATTTTGGGAACCAGATCCCGATTTGAATACTTATTTCCTAATATGTTCTTCATATAATGTGTTTTATAATCCTTGAATATATTTCTTGGATATTGGTATCGAGGATTTTATCTGAATTATTATTACTAAACTTCTTTACTATGCATACACTCCACATGTTTTATCCCATATTTGTAACTAAAATTCTCATACAACTAGTGGTGTTTTAGCCTTCCAAAAAGTTATTCAGACCGTCATATATCCTGAAAGAATTCTATTATACTTGTTTGTCTTGTATGATTTAGGATCATCCATAGAATTTATATCTCGTATCATTACCCTGATTAAATCTATTTGGTATATGATTAATATTTTTCTTGATTCCATCGTTCAAGATCTAGTTATTTATTCGTGAACTACAATCAGACCTATATGAAAAAATATAATGTAACATAAGATTAATGTTATCAAATCCAAAAATAAATCCATGCATGGTAAAAACTATATTGTCATAAACTATAATAAAGTTTTCTCAATTATACAAGGAAATTACCTAGAAGAGGACATGGTCAAATCTATACTACAATAAAATTGAAGAACAAATGGTCAAAGATATAAGAACTTAAACTACAATAGGACATGGTCAAAGCTATTTGATCTCAAACTAAAACAACATATGTTCAAAGCTATATGAACAAAAAATAATCAAACATATTGTAAATTAGTTATTCTACATGATTAAATAAAAAACAGTTTAAATCTACACGACACTAAATTACATCAACATATGTTCAATGATACACACCAAAAAAATGAACTACATTTTCCAATCTAGTATAGTCATATACTGCGAAAGAAAAGTGAAATATTACTCATTAACATGAAAAACATTTGGTAATACTTAGAAAAAGATAATCTGATAAATTTTGGACTTCTTACCTATATATTTAATGTAAAACTAATCATTTTAAATAATAAAACAAAGATAATAAAAATCCTTAAATCTTGTTATTTTGAAAATAATAAAAGTGGATAAATGTTCAAGTCACATCCCTTCCTAGAACCATTCATTCTATGTTGATTTGTAAAATGTAAATGTTATAATGTACTAAAATACATAAATAATTTTGGGTCCAATATTAGTTTCTTGTAAAATTTATTCCTTACTCTCTCAGATTCTCAGCCTAGTAGAAATTTAGAGCATTAGATGAGGGTACTCAATGCCTATCGATTAAAACAATCCCTGTCCAATAATATTTATCCCATTATCCCCATCACCATGGTTTAACAAAACATTTATATAGATGGTCCAACTATATATAATGTTTATTATACCATCACCTATATTTTTCTATGTTACAAATTCATGAAAAGATCATGTTGACGTCATTATTAGTAAACCACAATCTATTGTAATAATTAATGTTTATTAATTTATAAAATTATATTTATCTCAAAAAACCATCAAATATTTTATTAAAAGTCGTGATACAAGTAAACATGGAAGGGTATCATTTAAAAATTGAAAAATTATTAAGGGGAAAAGATTTTTTCAATTAAATAATAAAAATAAGACGAAAATCCACTTGTTGATGTATATACTCATTAAAAAATATAAAATTGAAGAGATTATTCAAAACATATTTACATTTAAAATGGGACCACTGGGAATATGAAATGATATTATAAATAATCAACTAACCTTACCATATTGAATTCTAAAATTTGGGGGAAATTATCTACCTGTGTATATAAAATTTACATTTTGGCATGAGCATCCCCCATATGTATTTGATAACCCTTTATCATCTCTAAAGAATAGACTAAATCTAATTTCAGTCAGAATTTTATTGAATCTGATCATTTATCATGCAATAATTTCACATGTTCAATGGCTACATAATTTTATGCTTGTTGAGAAATTGTAGCATAATGTTTTTAGACTACTCCATCTGTTTTTCTTAGTGAAGGCATCACTATACTACTCATTTCCACTATTGGAATTGAATTGAATCCTATAAAATGGCATGGAACTCCTAATAATTAAATCCACAAATTCCCAAGAACTTTTTGTTGTGTCTAAGACAATGGTGATGTTATTTAACCTCATCCATACAGGTGTTGGATATCCTCTTCCTTATACCCTTCTACATTCACAAATGGAATGTCTAACTGTGTCCTATTGTTGATTAGATTGAATCCTACAACCCATAATATAATATGGAATTAGGTAACTAAGAGAGACTAAATTACCTACATATTGGTTGGTTGGAGTTGGGGCCTGGTATTCAATAGTTTTTCCCTCTATTTATGCTAATAGTGACCAAAAATATGTAAGAAATATATTACATTTCACAGTATTGGATTTAAAATGTAGTATTATAGATAATCAACCTTCTCGACAACTGTATTGAATTTTATGGTGTGTTTTAACACAATGTATGGAACCACCCAATTATATCTTAAAATAGGATCCCCTATTTCAGTAGTAGTGTAATCACCAATCATTAGGGTATCCTCACTTGTATGCTCCACATGCACACTTTTCTCTCCATATATAACCAGACCACATGTATGACACTAACCATCCACTATAGTGGATGCCTCTAATGAATGGTAGAGAGGACCCTCTAATAGAATTTAGTCTATTAGAATATTTATATGGTCAATATAAAGACAATAATAATTCTATCTATCTTTTATAGGATTGTATAATAGGATGAGGGAGTTAGTGGGGTCCAATAGTTCTTTTATTTTCATGTGAGGACTCAGATAATGTAAAAGGCATTAATGATTTCACTTATATTTCATATATCCATCTACCGAAGGTGAATCTATCTCCAATGATACACCCTCCACTTCTATAATCCTCTCCAAGGCTAGAAGATCAAATTTTAAGGAAGGAAGTTGAGTCACATTTAGAGAACCTTAAATATATATTCTCATGTTTTTCCATAGACCATACCAATGTGCGTGATTTATATTTGAAAAAAAATAATATTATTCTTTTTATGTTCTTGAATAAAATTATGTAAAATTAAAATTAAAGTACGATAGGACTCCTCCAATATCATTGGTTAATGTTTTTTCCTTATGAAGGCATCTCATTATAGAACATGGAGGTAAATCTCCAACTATTGGCAGAGTAATCACTAGTTGAGTAAAATCTCAATAAGTACATTTTGGTTCTTCATTATATATCTACACATGTCTAAAATATACTTCACATCCCTGATGTATTCTTCATGATAATATTTATAAGAGGATATATATTCATACTCATAGTAGCTAATCATTACTATAGTTGTTTGTACTCCTCTATCCTATTTTTTTAAATAGAATATATTTTTCAAGGTTAAGATAAAATCCAAACATTATAAATAATGAAAAAACTGTATTTGCATGCTCTGGATCAATAAAAGAATCTCACTCCACATTTATTGACTCTTTGACAATCCATTTAAGATCATGTTTCTCATTCATGGAAAATACTATTGAGTGATACGAACCCCTATATCTTTTTCCAGATTAATGTGTACTACTCATGATTATTTTTACCTCCATACATGTATATTGTCTCAAATTTTATGTCTGAGGATCATTTATATTTATATCCTAGTGAATGTGAATTTCATGTTAATTTAGGGTCCATAATTCTAAAGTACTATTAAAGAACGAAATTACATTCCAAAACAAGATTTTCTTGAAATATAACTATTCTGATTCTTCCACTCTGATTTCTTTTCAGATAAATGTATATTCATTATCATTTTACATTAGAAAATTTTTATTTATTTTGACTAGGGTAGAGGATTATTCTTATTGATTCTAGGAAGATAAATTTTTGGAAACCTCTAAATGATGAAATGTAACACCCAAATATTGTAATTGATTTTCCTTTCAAATAAACCGTGATATATTTGATAATCTTCCATACAAGATATCATGAGTGTATATGAACCCCAATGTAATAAAATGTAATAAAATATAAATTAAATTACGAAGGTTGATTATAAATAAAATAATTTTGAAAAATAGTGATAAATTATTTTATTAGTTATTTTTTTAATAATTAATAATAAATAAGTACTTAATTTTTATTAATGTCATTTTATTCGTAAATATATTCTTTCATCAAAAAAATATTTTTTATTGATGTTTTCACATTAAAATTATAATAAATTACAATAATATTAAGATATTTAATTTTATTTAATGAATACATTTTCAAAATCATCATATCAATATTTTTTATATTGATTTTCTAGGAATATTTTTAATAATATATTATCTGTGATTAGTGAAGAAATAATGTTTTGTTGTAAAAAGAATTTATTTTTTCAACTAAATTTCCCATAATGTTTTTAATTTGAACATATATTAACCTATATATTCGTTAATTAGAAATAATAAAAAAAATTAGGTAGGAATCATTGGTATATTTGATTTTATATAAGTCAATTTGGGTGCATAAAAACATATTTTCCTAAACACATGTTTTTTATGCACAATGTGATTTTTTCATAATAAATTAATTTAATTTCAATTTATTACTATTTAAAAAAATTATATATAATATTTATTCATTATAATATAGTAACAATCATATTTTTTTTAAATTTAATGGAATGTGTGTATATTATTTTTATTTTATTTATAAATTCAATTATAAAAAATATGTTTCATTGACATTTTCTAGATAAATTAAAATGAAATTACACAAATTATAGAAATTAAATATGGTGAAATGGATTCCATAATATGAATTAGAATAATTAATCTTATTAAATAGGTTTGACATAATTTTTGGTCATAGTGAATGGTAATGGAATTAAAATTTTGTTAACATTTTAGATGTTAAATCGAGTTTACCTGGTGTTGGGGAGGGGGATAAACAATGAATGATGTGTATGATTTCCAACAAAACATATAAAATTATTATTTTTTAATTATATTTAAAGCTGTTATAATCATTCAATCAAGTCATTGTATATTGGGATCCACATTCCCCTGAATGTGACATTAAATCCTTGAAATGTTTTGTGAAATTCCATATGTGACCCTCCCCCCACATATAAACTAGAACCTATTCCCCTCCCTTATTCAATCCATTTGAGCATTATAGCTCAAAAAGACTAAAAATCATCCTATAATCCTTTTATACATCTTAATTATTTTTTTATTCCTCTAATAAAAATCTTTCAAGGCTTAGGGAGTCGCCCAAATGGTGTCTCTCAATGAAAAGTATAGTCATTAACCATGCCCTTTCAATATTATTTATTATTATATTTCACATAAACATGATGTACGAATAAAAATATTATTAATATATTTTTATTAATATACTGATATGTTACTATGATTATTGAGAAAATGTTTTCAACCTATTTTAATTCTAATGAGATATGAAATTATCAATCATGCTTCAATGTGGATTACCTTATCCTCATAATGATACAATTAATTTTTCAACACAATCAATAATGGATTGTAATTATGATTAATTTAATGTTTATTTCTGATATTTATATTACAATAATGGTATATATAAATTTTAATTAATATTTATCTTTATCTTTCTCCATCCATCAAACAATTTAAAAGGTACTCATGTGTTTTTATGGATTGTCATCTCTATGTTGGGATGTAATTAAATTTTAATCATAATTGTGTAAAATTTTATAACTATACATATAATTAATATATAATATTTTTATACCATTATTAACCTACTATATATGGAGGAACCATGATCAATGGGAAATAAATATATTATTCAAACTAAAACATACATGAAAAATGAAACTATTAACACTCCAAATGATGAAATTTTAGAGAATTTTTAATAAAAGTCTATGAAAATTATATACGATGAACTTATATGATATTATATATACTAATATGGATATTTTAATGAATTATAATAAATTTATATTTATTATACATGAGTTTATATCATATAAGAATCAAGTTAGATATATGGTAATGTGTTTGTCCCAATTTATCATCAATGAGACATGTTTTAATGTTATGAAAAAACAATTATTTTAATGGCTTATATATACCATGTAATGTATCAAAACTAATTCACTCATAATTCAGTGAAGTTAATTTTCCACATGGACTCATGGGCACCTCCAAGTAAAAAATAATTTTTTGACTAGACATATGGGAAAATTATAGTATAGTGGGGATATTATGCCCACCTGACCAAATTGACTAAATTTTTTTATAAGAGATAAATAAGCAGTTTAATGATATTTATACCAATGTAAGTATAGAATTTAATATAAATTTATAATAAAATCATCTAGATAAATACCATTAGTCAATAGTAACATATTCAAAATTCATTCATGTTGTGATTCCATTAAAAAATGGAGATACAAGGGGTAATAGATTTTAATAAATACAGAATCAAATCCGTAAAAAATAATAAAAAATGGCCTAAATATATTAAAAATATAATCCTAATGTCAATCATATTCTGTTAAAACAATATTCCATACTAATATAGAAAATAAATCATCTAGTCCTAGAGGAATCCATTTGTCTCTACATGCATCCCTAAAGTCTTTCTGGGTACCAATTGGATGCTCTAATAATGTGTGACTAAATCATATTTGGCCACCACCAATGATTTTTAATATTTTCCAATTATATAATATAAAATAAAAAATATTTTGGTAATAAATAAAGTAGAAAAATACAAAGACCCTATTATCTAGGGTTCTTAGAGGACACCCATCTAACCATACCAACTTCTGTATAAGCCAGAATGTTTCTTGATAAGTGACCTTGTGATAATAATAATAATTATATAGTACACAATGTTTAAGTGAGGCACCCTTTACATTAAAATGATGATCCAAACCATAGTATAAAATATTTCAATATGGACAGGGTTATAAATTTATTCAAAGAATTAACCTTGGTTATGCATTCCTATAATGATATTTGTGTCGAGCCTCAGGAACAAGTCCTAGCTAGAATTCAACTTGACCTGATTGGATACAAAGGAGATAAAATGGTGTAGTCCACTTATGTATACATTAATCTAAATCCAATGATATAAACTAAGGAAATCTAATAGATGTATTAAAGTAATATATATGTCAAAAAATAATGACAGGAAATTCATCAATGTAGTATAATGAATGAGGTTGAGAGGGGTATCAACTCTTGGAAAACACATTCACGAATCATGTGGAATCCTCTAGTAATCAAATGAAAACCCACATGGAGGATTCCTAGACTATTCCAAGGAAGTCCATCTCATAAATAAATATAATTATTATAAGAATATCCAAGTAATGAATAATACTTTTAACTTTAAATATAAACTCTTTAAGTCATGTTCATAATTCAACACTAAAAAAGAACCATTTAATAAATTTATACAATTTAAATTTCCCAAAAAACCCCCTTATTGTTATTTTTATAAGTCAAATCTAATAATACCGAGTGAAAATTCATTTCTATTCAAATTCTAAAATTTTTCATTAAAAATTTTTACATTAATTTTTCTTACACACTAGAAAATCAATTTCCAACTGAGCCCACCTTAGAATGTATCTTGGTTAAATGGCATAGTAAATGTTTCAAGGGAATAGAATAAAAACACTAATATGGGTGTTATAGTCTAGTTCTTCAACCACCAAAATTTTTAAGGGATCTATAAGAATATCAAAATAAGGGATGACATTTATTTTAATATTTTTCCATATTAATGTGGTGGAACATGAATGGAATGATTCAACGAACCATGATTAACTATTTAGATAACATAAAATTAATGTGAAATCATGAAACAACCAAGACCATTCCCATAGATGAATCCTTTTCTAATATGGTCCTATAATAAAATATGGAATAATAGAAAATTGTGAAATAGAAAAATGACCTTAAAATAGGGAATAATAGCTCACACGGAAATAATGTTTGATACGATGAGACAAATAATGAAATCAGTAATGATAGACATTCCATTTACTATAAAACATAATGATTGGAAGTTTATCTGATATCACATGAGGGTTATGGATCATTTTCAAGTTGATAGTGAGGGTGATGTCAATTGGTGGAATTTTTTATTTTTTAAGGAAGGAAAAAGTGGGTTTTTTATTTTTAAGGAACAAATATAAATAAATATAATTTCACCCATTAAAAGAGGGTTTCATGTTTGTGATTCGTTGTTATACTACTCAGTCAAGAACCAAGTGACATTACATTCCAAGAGAAGATAAACCACATATTTCCTTATAAATTATTAGTCTAACTGTTCCTAACTTGTTCGTAGTCTCTATAAAAATCCACCCTATATTGCCTTCGTAAAAAATGTTAGACAAAACATATACAATCCATGAATTTTACCTCAAAAAATATTTATATAGTTATTCCAATGATCGTAAGGACTCCTATGCATTATTATCATAATAATTCTGTTTTATATGTAGGTCTCATTTTGGAGCCACACGGTTAGCACTAACCTTGAACCAATAGTGAACCCAATGTTGTGCCTCAATATAATTGGAGATTTGGGATATGAAAAGTCCCTAGATATCCTTGAACAATTCTATATAATCAAAAGAAAATTAGTTTTGATATTAAAAAAGGTTAAAACATGAATTGGAATAATCCATACTGCATGATAAAATATAGGGTCTTACATGCACTTTTCATTTAAAAAACATATCCATGAGTTTTCCATCAGAGGGTGGTTGAGCATCACTTGAGAATAAATCTGGCCTCTAAGAACGTACGTTGGCCTCTAACTCCAAGATATTATACTATAATTGACCATGATTCTATAGCAGCCATACAAGAGAAACTATACTAACTTTGAGAGAACTGTTTAAATAATTAAGGATATGTACATGATACCCCTCATAATAATCATAAACATCCAACTCAACTTCATCATGATGAAGGACCGAAGTCTAATCTATGTGAAAATTAAATATCTATGAAATATGAAAGATTTAATTCATAGCCGAGTATCTATATGGGATTGAAAAACATTATTCCATGTTCTGAAATCCATCCAAATTCTTAAAAGGTCCAAGGAATATATGTTATAACATTCCATACCTATAAATACGTTAATGACTCAATCTCTGCAAGAAATGAAAGAAGAACCAATATCCCATATCAAACTATAGAGGTTGATGATGATGACTAGAATACATATTTTTCATAGACTGATATGTAGTAACAAAATTTAAAATCATTTATATCTGTTATGAAGTCTCCTAAATGAGATGATGTCCCACTAATTCTGCCTCACATGAGAAATCCCCATGTGAAACATTCTCCTTAGGGACTAATCCATAGATTTCAACAATTATCTTGATCAATACTTGATCCCAAAGTGAATAGGTCGCTACTAATGCTATTATAAAAGGCCACCCATGTCTCTTATAAATCACAAGATTCATATTCTAAACATAATAATCTAACTTCCAGTCACCACTAGCCTATTGAACTACATTATTTTGAGTATTATTTCTCATAGTTTCATTAACATCATTACCATTTTCTAGTATATAATAAACGAAATATTCAAAGGATTATAAGTATTCATTCTACCTTCTTTAATTGATCTTCTTGTAACAATTAGTGAATATCTATTTGAGGCTATTTTTTACTATATATACAATGTACAATTCTATGAAAAAATAACGTGTCTTATGATGTAAATAATGTATGACTACAACTATCATGACATCACATGTTGGGTAATTATTCTCATGAGGTCTCAACTAAATACACAGACAAGAGAATGCTTACTCATCCTTTACAAAATAGCCCAATAAATGATACATGATGAATCCCATTATAATATGAAGATTCTTCCTATATTTTTAAAAATTAGGATCACAGATTAAATCATCCATCTTATTATCACATGAATGTATTTTTCAAATTATTTACACCATATAAACATAACACCATATTTAGTCAATCCCATAAGTTGTTCTTCAAGAAGTGAGAATTCCTTAATAACAAAATATTATCTATGTTACCAGATGAAACTGTGTATTTTAATGAATTCCTTATAATTATCCTAAGAATTCATGACTCTCATCTTATATAGGTCCATTGAATCTATTAATAATGAGATAATTTGATTGAGGAAGTGTAATATATTAATCCCAATTTATAATTGCATTTTACTATCTTATCAACTATGCTCCCTCAGGGTTCTCAATATGATTTCTATGTTTTTGGAATGATATTATCAAGTTTATGAGTAAGGAAATATTTTATCCACAAAAAATAAATAAAATTATCAACATACGAGTGGTGTACCAAATTCATAAGAGCCAATAAAATAGTTGGTGCATTTGTGAGACTAAAAAATATTAAAAAAATACACATAAGTCTATAAATACTTCAAAAGGTAGAACACTATATATTTGATGGACAAAATTTTAATTGATAATTTCCTAACATCAAATAAATAATCATGAAAACTAGGGCTCCTTGAAACTGGTTAATAGTTCATTAATACTAGTTACTGGATACTGATTATTTATTTTATGATGGATTGATTTCCATAAATCCATTCAAAGCCTTAGGTTACCATTATCCTTCTTAGAAACAATGATAGTTGAACCTCATGTGGACCTGATGGGTTGTATAAAAACATTTATTATAGGTATTATAGCTATCATTTTTGTTCCTAAAACATTTTTCATTCATCATGTGATGAGGAATAGATACTAAAGGTGTTCTTGAAATAAGTTCAATAGTAAACTATACCTCTCACAATGTATATACCCAAGGTAATTCATTCGGTAATACATCTCTAAAACATTCCTCTATAGGAGAGAAATATGTCTTACATGTTTTATGATCTCTCATTGACCGGAAACATAGACTGCCTATTTGGCCATCATATGATTCCCATATCCATCTTTACATTCCATGACTACTTTGACACCTTGTGAATATTGTTTCTTCTATTAGGTGATGTGAAGGACACCATAAAATTAGAGTAATTGACACGATCATGATATGTCGCTAAATATTCCATCCCCAGAATGAAATTAAAAACAATCATCTCAATGATAAAAAGGGTACATAAGAAATGATAGCCACTATTCCAAAGGGGGAACATCTTACATTAGTGAAATTTTTGAGAACTTGTTCCTAAATGAGTTTCGAGATTCTCCACCCAACATAAATACTAAATTTCAATGAAAAGTATTTCCATAAAAATAAAAAATATACGATAGTAGGAAGAGAATGTGTAAAATTTTGAATATACTAATGTAGAGGCTAACATAATCATACCTCAAATTGTAGATGGCCTATATCTCTTCTCCTTATGTATTGTATGTGCTATATAAATCTGGTTTTCCCCAGGACTCTAAACTATATTTTGACTACCCTGAGTAGTTCTTCTTAAAAAGTACTACATATTTGATGTTTGTCCTCCTCAGCCTCATCCTCCTCTGCATAATGCGCGGCCTAGGATTCTTTATCTCCCTTACTGAAATGATGTTAATAATACTAATCTGTGATATGATTAATGTTAAGACCCTCTATCCCAGGACAATATATGTACATTTTTGTAGAAAGAAATATGAATTCCCACTTGGCCAGAATCTCAAAACTCAGTAAGATTTATGGTATATTGTGCATTCACATTCCCATAAGTCACATAATAGTTATAAACTATGTTGGTATTATAATAGAAACAGTGGAAACTATATACCTAATGAGAATACTCTAGGAGATGATAATAACTACTAGATAAAAAACTCCCTTATCTAAATACTAAACAACCCATTACCACACCATTAAAATATCACATGTTTTTCTATGAGATAATGACAAAAATAACTATCTCATAATCAATAATTTGTTGAGGAATTTTCATTTAGGATTAAACAGAATTGTTGAGACTATCATCAAATAGTCCAACTGTCAATAAATCATGACCATGGTGAGTAGTAATGAATCATTGGATATTGATTATGTGAGAAGTTTAGTCCATAATACAAAAATATCCCTACCTCAGGTGCACAAAATATTTGTAATGATTAAAACTCAACATCATGGTAATGAAATAATTTTAGAATATAGATTTTGAATCCCTCCAAACCACATCCTGATATTGAGAATCCTAGGTAAAAGCAACTCAAACTCGATTATAAGACACCCTAAATATTCATTATTTGAGATTTAGTCTCATTTTAATGAGGTGTCCCAAAGAGATTGAAAATAATAAGCATGAAAACCATACATGAATATTTTGATTCATTAACAATTTACCCTAAAAAAATTGAAGGGTGATGCTATTGGAATTCCATATTCTAGTATTTCATCGAAAGTGAAGGTCCTTGAGATACCTATAGAGGCTGCACTAGCAATAAGATTCCTTATCTAAATTGATCATCAGCGCATATATATGGAATATAAGGAGGTTTAACCAGTGGAACTAATAGAGGTATTACCAGTGGTTCAGATCCCACCACCTCTAGATCACATTTATCACCTCCTTTTGGTTGGATGACTTGAGACCATCATGTTGGAACAATTCACTAATTCTAAATCCAATCCATATAATAAGATTTTAGAAGAGAAAGTATCTCAGATAAAACACTATGATAGGTAAACACCATTCCTATATCTGAATCAGAACCCATAACTACCTACTCTTAATATAGTTATAGGTAATATAAAAGGTCAGAAAGGATCATTACAAGAACTCTAATCACCAACTACATTGGCCAGGTTCTGTACAATTTCT
Organism: Viscum album; assembly: GCA_963277665.1. Taxonomy (NCBI): domain Eukaryota; kingdom Viridiplantae; phylum Streptophyta; class Magnoliopsida; order Santalales; family Viscaceae; genus Viscum; species Viscum album. Next base: position 1,509,148,616 of record OY728158.1, read on the forward strand.
CATATATTTATCATTGGTGTTATATTATATAAATTTTTAATTGAATGTTATAAATTGAAATAACATTTAATATTCAATAGGCAAACCCATTATATGAAAAAAAATCATGTTATTTTTTTTGAATATAGAGGTTCATTTTTATATATATCAAGAACCTGTTAGATGAGATTCCATTCCCACATTATAAATTCAATCATATTATATATCAAAATTGGAAAATCATCTAACTATAACCCAACCCTTACACCTGGTATCCTGATTTATCAAGATGCATATGATTATTTCATTATATAAATATTCCTTCCCAATTTATAGAAGTACAATATATAAAAATTTAATTGTCATTCAGGAAACTAAAATCAAGAGAAATTTATGTTTACGTAACCATAATTTGATAAACCAAACATGTGATAGTTGGTTAATAATCACGACACCCTCAAACTATGTTATAAAAAACTATTTTTGATGATACATACACTTAAATAACCAATCATTTTTTTTGTTTGTAAGAAATTTCTATACAAATTCAAATATCATAGTCAAGGAACCTGCAATGTAATGACCCGACCATAAACATTACTAATTTTAGTAATATTGTAATAGAATCTGCATTCTAAAAATACAAAAGATATTTTGAATTTTTAGTATTAGAGAATAATGACAGACTCATACATGTTAAACCCCTATAATACATGTAGAAACATATACATAGTATTTTTTCATAAAAAAAAATTAATTAAAATAAAACATTGTTTCTCTTCATAAAAAATCTTCATAATTTTACCCTTGATCTCATCCCTATCTCCAGTCCCCATTAAATCCTTTCGTATGATTATAGAACATGTTTTTATCATAACGTATTAGTTAGGGGAATAAACTAAAGGAATCTATCAGTCCAGTGAAAAACCATATAAACATTTTCTTGAGAACAAACCTTTTTTACCCTGAAAAAAGAAAGTTTCATTTCATAAAGATCATTATTTCTCTATTTTAAAATATAATTATTTCTCCAAAAAATTATCAAGAATATAAAATTAATACAGTTAAATTAGGACATATATTTACATATCAGCATAAAAATGTAATAACAAATATTTTCAACTCTCATCAACATAGTACCCAATGTACTGAAGGTTATAATATAACCACAAGTACTTGGGTTTTCAAGGAAAAACCTATCATTGGTTATCAGTATAACCAACTATATTTGGTTTATAATATAACCACCCATACATGTTTTATAAAATAACCACACATCATCATAAAATGTTTCTATGAACTAGAATGTAATCATAAAACGTGAATACATTCATAATAAATACATTTTTTTAGGGAAAATAAATTTTTTCAAAACAATACTAAACAGAAAAAAATATATTCTTTTAAAATAACACTATAACATTGTAAAGTAGGATTTAAATAATTATGGATTCATTAAAGTGGTACATTTCATTCATTCAATATATGATAAATAACATTATTTTTTATTTTCTTTTGAAAATAGATATTAAAGTGTATTTTTTAAGGAAAGTCCGATACATTACATTTGAATGAGTTATGAACATTCAATTATTTTCATGGATAATAAAATTAGATTCATTAAATGCTTAACATATAACCTTTTACACATATATTTTATTTATTATATTTTTGTTTTGTTCTTTTTTGTCCATTTTTATGAGTTATAATGATCCAAATCGTCATTCGGGTAACACTCATTTCTTGTTTTCATTGTTCATTGGCCTATGTATATTTGTGGATGTTCTGGTGAAATAGGAATATTGATTTGGAAGTGAAATTATATGGTATTCATTAAACTCTATATGTTAAAATTGTCACATTTCCCCTTTTTCTTTTTGGATTGAGCATGATTCATTTGATAAAACTTTAATGACAATTTCTTTTTTTATTATGGATGTTTTGTTGACCATAATGTATTAGATGAATTATATTTCATAACATGTCTGTATATTTGTTCTAGAACATGAAATAAGTTATAAATTACTTATTGAAATATTATTTAATGATAATAATAGTTTTATTACCATCCATGAAGGTGGAAATGAAAATGAAAACTTGTTATCCATGGAGATAGTTAATCAGAATAATTTAGAAAATGGGTTTGTTTCATTAAAAATGATGAATTAGTAAAAATAATAATTAGAATATATTTTATTATAAATATAAAATTCTATTATATTCATGAAATTGGAGATATTTAGTCTTTATGGATGAATTTTGTGAACTAAAAGAGGGAAAAAAATTAATTAACAAATATTCTTTAAGAAAGTTACCGATTAATTTTCACATCCTTGAAGGATCCAAAAGACCCTTGGAATTGGAATTTTTTCATACAATCACCTCTAAAAAAATTTAGGGAAGTTGGTGGGATAATTGAAGGGAATGGTTGAGCTAAAAGGCTCAATGTCATGAAATGACGTAATGAATGGGGTGCCCTTTTATAATTTATATAGGGGTAACTTTTGGAATTTCTCAAAATGATAAAATATAATATAGAAATTATAGATCCAAAGATTTCAAAATGGATATTCAGGGAATATGGGATGAACATTTAGACCATATCTTATTCCATAAGTCATTATTTATTATTTTAATGATTTTCCAATAATTTATTAAAATATTATACTCATGAAATGTCATTATTATAAAATTTTATATTATTCATTACTATTACTACAAAAAGATAAAAAAGATTATAATTATAAAACCATATTATATTATATCAAATATATGTCATATTTTTCAAGGATATTAGATTATCAACATGAATTTATCATATTACAATTATATTAATATTTGTAATTTCATTTATTCGATTCATCCATTAATTTATTAATTAATACATCATTTGTAATGAATGCCTTGAAATGAATTATTAATTCTCTAAAAATAACAAAAATTTACCCTGATGTATATAATTTTTTAGTACTTCAAAATAAAATTTATAGATGAACATACCATCTATATGACCATATATTAAAATTTTTATACTTAATTAGTCATTTGTGTGCGATGTTTGAGTTTTTGAAGAATGGAATACAATAAGGGTCTTATAGAATCATTTTTTCTCCAAGAAGTAATAAATTCATCTAAATTATGGTATTTCTCAAAAAAAATATTATAAAATAAAATTATAATATTTGTTTGGGTAATGTTTTAATCCTTATCATAATTATTGTGACCCTTAATTACATAATTTACTCATAACCATGGTAATCAAAAAATCACTATGTATAATATTTATATTGTCCAATAATAAAATGGATCTGTATAATAAATATGGAAATTTTGATTAAAAATTTACAATCAATTTTTCAAAATTAAGAACATACAAGTGGAAAAACATAATTTAAATTTAATGTGTAAAATTCCATAAAAAATAGTTTTTCAGAAAAAGCCTCTTTTTAAATATAAAATTTTTCCGTAACAAATTATTCCATATTACCCATTCTAAAAACCAATATTATATTAATATAAATATAAATGAACTCATTAAAATTGAAAACATATCCAATTAATAATTTGACATTGTAGATAAATATTATTTTCAATAATACTAGTTTTTCTCTCTTCATGAAATAAATATTTTTTTAAAAATATCACCAATTAATCAAAATAAAACAATGAAATTATTATTTAAAATTTGATAGTTTATTATAAATTAAAATTATATACTTTGAAAATTAATATTTTTAATATAACCATATATGAGATTACTTTTAATAAAAATATTTCTTAATAATCATATTTAATATTGAATTTAACAATTTAAATCACGTATTCTAATTAATTTAAATAATTATTATATGGGTACCTAGGATGTGTAAAAAAAATATTATTGGTAATTCTCATAAGAAAATAATTGTGTCGTGGAACATGCTTGACATAAATACTCATGTGCCCATAATGATGTTTGAGTAATGATTCCTTACCACAGTAGGTTGAAAATAAAATAGAATACATAATAATAATTATAATAACATTAGTAGTAATAGTAATATTAATAAAAATAAAGAATAAGAACAAAAATAACAAGAACAATGATAATAATAAGAATAAGATATAAATCATGTGCACCACCCGTCAAAAATAAAATAAAATAATGATAATAAGAATACTCTAGCGAACGAATTCCCATTTAGGGTAATTTTTATTTTCCCTATATGTGGTTTAGTTACTCCCATTAACATGTTCACTACCAAATTAGGTAAATTTCCTAGTCTCTGATCTAGTAAACCAAAATATTAATATTGAATACAAAAAGATTTGATACCAATTTTTGATGTCTCGGACATAGTTCACTCAAATTTAATCAAACCCAATAGGCAACATGGCCTCAAGAACACCCAACCATCCTTTATGATACATGCTAATGATTATTAATGAGTATCAATGATTGTACAATATGGAAACTATACCCAAAATATTAATGTGACATGTAGTTGTGAAAATAGATAAATCAGTGATTGTAATATAATTACAAAAGTGAATGAATAATAGTGAAAATACTTCCATATAAGAATCATCCAAATAAATAATATGTCAATAGTAGAATATAAAAATGGTATAATTTCATGATGAAATACAAAAATGGGGATACATCGGTAAAAATAAGAATTCATACATAATAAATGCTATAAAAATAAACAAAAAAGAAAAAAACTACCCCTAATAACATCATTTGCACAAACTTTAACATCAACTCCAGTACATCAACCATGTACAAAAAATCAGGGGTATATAGCTATATTGTTTCCTTTATTCTTACATTCATCCATGAAGTTAGTATGTGTACCAATTAGTAGCTTGAGAGGGGTTAGAATAAAACATAGTAGGCCACCACCAATGGGGTTTAATAATATCCTATAATTGAATATAAATTTAATTTCCTGTGGTAATAAATAAAGTTGAAAAAATGAACAAAATCATATTGGGTTCCATGGTGGAACCCATCTAACCATACATACTTCAGCCTTATTTGGAATTCCTTTGAATAAGGTTCAATGTCATAATAATAGTAGTAATATAATAACAAAGTTGTAACCAATGTTTCATTGACCATAGAAGGCTGATCAATCTCTGAGAAACAAATAATGAAATGTGGCTAAGGTTGTGAATGAATTGTAGAGATAAACCTTTGATAATTCATTCCTAAAATGATAACTATGTATATCTCCTGGAAAGAGTCCCATGATTCCTCCAGTTCGACTTCTTTGGAGTAAATTCAGATAATCTGAGGTCGTATGTGTCTTAAGTCATCAAGATGAATCCAAGGAGATAATCTAAGGAAATATAAATATATAAAAATTTAAGGCATTATTATATGGAGTTAGAAATGATAGTTCATGGACATAAGAAAAAAAAGTCCTATTGGGGTATCCACTCTTATAAAATGAATCAATGAATCAGGTGGTGTCTGATATGTTGTCAGGGAAAACCAAATGGGGTAATCCAAGACATTCCCACAACATGTCATCCTATAACTCTATATAATGGTCATAATAAGATCCATATGAATCATAAACCATTTCATTTTAAATAAAATAATTCTAGACATTACAACTATTAATATTTTAATATGGACGTTTTAATACATTTATACCATTTACATTTTAATTAAATCATTTTATTTTCAGTTATCTGTCATGTTTAATAATTTCAAGTGGAATTGAATTACCATTAAAATTTTATCTTTTAGAATTTTACATTTCAATTAATTTATATTACTCATTGGATCATAAATTTCTAGCTATGTCCACTTCAGCTAGTTTCCTAGTCAGAATACATAGTGAAAGTTTCAAGGACACATAATAAGGACATAAAAAAATAAGGGTTTAGTCATGGTCGTCAGCATATGAAATATGTTAACTGATCTAAGGGATTAATAAGGAATAACATATAATCTCAAGTTACTTCATATTTTAGAGGTGACACAATGATGGTCATATTCAAATAATGATAAAAACATTATAGATTTCAAAACCTTTTTTGAAATGCATGATACCACCTACCTTAGGAAGGAAGAAGGCTTCTAATCTGTTATTGGTCTCTAATCGTGGTATATTTATAAAAATAAAATAAATATGAAAATTACCTAAAAATAGGGAATATTATTTCACAATACAATACAATCCAATAAGGCGAGATAAAGTAAAACAAAATATGATAAATGTGAGAGTTACCCTTAGATATCCAACATGATGAACGATGGGTGAATCAGAAATCATATATGTGAAATATGTAAAATCCTTGATGATATATGATGCACTAGTAGGCATAGGACGTCTCAACATGTTTTAAGGATCTTGAAAATGGTTGTGTGAGTGGAATTTTTACAATTACAGAAGATAAACATGTTTTGATAGGAATGTTTTCACCAAGGGAAGATGCACAAATTCATTGAATTTTTTGGGCGTTCTAGAAGGAAATTAGAGGATTTGGACCATTTTTTCATGACCTTTAGAACTGTAATGTCACCTGGGCCGAACATGCAGACTTTGAGTCTAGAAAACCCAACAATTTTTATGATAGAGGCACCCCACATGGTCTTCACACTATTAACTAAACTGTGCGGATTCCTAGGAAACCGTGTGGGGGCAGGATTTTTGGAAACAGAAGGCCTCACACTATCTCTGCACGGTTTACCAAACTGTGCGACTTGACCCTCAAACCATGTAGGATTGAATTATTGTAGAGGGAGACCATGCACACAGTATCCGCAAAGTTTACTAAACTGTGTAGCCCAGCAAAATTGACCGTGTGCTATATCTTTGATGGACAGAGCTGGGAAAACAGTTGGCGCACAATTTTCAAAACTGTGCACTATAACTGTGTGGTTGAACACAACCCCCTACATACACTTATCTACCCTTACCCATCCATTGACCTAGGTAATGGACTCCTAAATTTCCCGGAACAAGTGGGTGATGAGAAATTTTAAGGGAGATACAATTGGGAGCATAGGGGATGATCCGAGAGGCTTGGTTTTTGGCTGCTAAGGATCTTGAAACCCATTCAAAAGAAGTTTTGGCATTTTCATTTATAATTGATAGTTTTCTCTATTCTACATTAACCGTAATGGATTCTCCAGGTAATTTTAGTTTGTTTTTCATCCCTTTCCCCATGAGTAACTAAATCATCCTTGTTTTGGGGATGTGATTAAATGTGCATTCATTAAAGGTTAATTTTCCTATGTTTTTTTGTTCATTTTTTATCACATAATTCTCCCAAAAAAATTCATTTAATTTCACTAGAATATTTTTAATAGACTATGAATGGATTTTCTAGGGATCCTTGGGGGAATTATGAAAATTACATCTATGATTATTGGGTTCACTTGTCATTTTCTAAGGGATTCTCATAACTAACAAATAATAGAAATCCTATTCTAGACCAAGGAATATATTTTGATAGACTTCATCAGATCCCACTAGACCAAGGGGGTAATGACACATTTGAAACACAAAAATGTGGGTTATCATGAAAAACACAACACAATAGGAGAACAAAAATTTTGACGACACACACAAGCCTTCACAACCCTGACACATTAATTATCCTTAAGCATAAAAAATTAGATTGAGTATTTTTAAATTTTTATGTTTAATCATTTCTAAATTAAAAGAATTTTATTCATTGTTATTTTTGAAAATAATCATCACAATCAACAAAAAATAATTTTTAAAATTCTGCCTTTTCACTTAATTAATCACAATTTGAGAAGCACTACACATTAAATATTCCCTGGTGTTTGACTCCATATTTTCACTATACTAGTTACAAGTTTGGGAATATCAATTTGGGTTACCAAAAATAAAAATTCTACTAGAACTACACCAAATTAAGGCGCCATTTTCAGGGAGCTAAATTAACCATGTTTGTTAAATTTGAGTTGAATTAACTAAGTGAAAACAAAAATAAAAAAATCATAAAAATTTTGTTCTTCAAAAAATTTATGTTTAATTTTTTTTTGGGTTTTCCCCTTTTACATGTGGTGTGTTTTTTGGTTTTTTACATGACCACAGGAATACAAATGGCTAGGTCATGCGTTCCAAGAGTGTCGAGTCATTAAAAATAGTCGAGGTAGATCTAAATATCAAATGAACCCTATTCAGGAAACACCATTCACTTATGGGTGATCACAACCCAAATTCCCACATGGATAATGTTAAAGGAAAAGAACTGGATGATGTCCAACGTATAAGGCAACCACTTTCTATTGATAGAAACCCAAAATTGGTTGTGGAGGAGGAGCAGAATCCGAATCAACCGAACAATTTCATTTAGTATATGTCGAGGAACCAGAAAATACCGCAAGTATAGTATATGTCGGGGTTTGGACACGACAACTATAATAATGTATTTAATAAGATTAGCCAGCATACTTTACTCTGAATCAGTAGATTTATTTCCCTCTTGATTAGTAGCAGTACGTACCACAAAATCCTCAAGAGAAAATTCCTTTGTTCCGTACTCATATGGAGTATAGGTTTCCCACCATCCATGGAGTGGATACCGGCATAGTGAGACCACCAGTGAATGTCTAGAACAATGATATCAAGATGGAGATCATGCAACTTATTCAGAACACGGTCTAGTTCGGAGGGTTACCATGTGAATATCCCAACACTAACCTATCAATCTTTCTAGAAATTTATTACACGTTCCGTTACCATCATGTGATTGAGGTTTCAATTTGTCTTTGGCTATTTCCCTTCTCATTACAGGATAAGGAGAAAGATGGGATTAAGGGACTGCCTCAACGGTCCATTCTCACTTGAGAGTCATTGAACCATGAATTACTATCAAATTATTTTCCACCCTTTAAGATAGTCACTTTGTGGGGTGTGATTCATAATTTCCAACACCATGATTCATAATTTCCAACAACATGATTCATAATTGTTATATGAGTCATGGGAGTTCTTCATGGAGATACTGAGAAAATTCCCTCATCATGGGATACCATTGTGGATGAAATTCCAAAAAATTTATAGAGGTATCATCATGAATACAATGTCTATGGTGGATGCAATCGTTGGAGGCACAATTGTGAGGAAATCGGCAGAGGAACATTTTGATTTATTAGAAGGCATGTCGAAAAACAGTTTTCAATGGAATTCTGGGTGATGAAACGAAAAGAGATGCACTCATAACAACAATTCCACTACAATGCATGTATCCCAACTTCATGTCATATCCAAGAAGATAGATGCCTAGAATCTAAAACACATGTCTCAATTTCAATCAGATAATCTCCCAGTATGTAGTGAGTGTGGAGAAAATAATTCCATAGGTGAGTGCCCGGGGGAAAGTCCTAGACCGTCCACAATTCAAGTGAAATGTGTTTCACAGAACCGAGGGCCAAATAATAACCCTCAATACCATAACCCTACCTGGAAAGAGAATCAATATATGGGATGGGGGAAGTAAACACAAAATTCTCTGCCCACATATAGAGACCTCCCAGTTATGGTCAGCAACAATTATAGAATCTGTATCCATGTCAATATAAAGGAAACAAATTTCACCAAGTAAATCAGTTTCAATAAAAAATTCCAATAACATGGGTATCATAACACTCAACCTACTCAACCGCCAAGGCAGCCACCTCCTCAACATGCTTCCCATCCACCTCAGTAATAACCTCCCTCAAATCTAGCAGAAAGGATGTCGACGTTTAAAACAACTGATGGGAAAAAGTTCCAAAATCAATAGGCATCCATTAGAAGCTCAAAAATCAGATTGGGAAGCCTTCCAATCAACTTTATTCAAAGAATCCTAGTACACTACTAGGAAATAATAAAATTAATCCATGGAAGGATGTTAATGATGTTATTTTACAATGTGGGAATGAGCTTCTCTAGAAAATATATAAAATTCAAGGTGAATGTGATAATCTAGATCAATATACACCCTCTTCCGATAGAGTAGTTGAATCTCAGGAGTCCCCATAAACAAATGAATTAGTAAAGGAAATGAAAGCCTCATAGGGTAAGGGTAAAGAGTTGATTAAACCATACACATCCACCATTCCATTTTGTGCAATAATGAAGAAAATGAAGTTGAATCAACAATTTTATATGTTTATGGAGGTATTCTTGAAATTGAATATCAATATTCCATTTGCAGAGGAATTAACTCAAAATCCAACATACACCATATTTATAATGGAAATCCGCTCAAAAAGAAAAAAGAAAATGGATGACATGTGAACCATTCCTCTCACTAAGGAATGATCGGTAGTGGTATAACACTATTTCCTCATAAGCTCCAAGATCTGGGAAGATTCACTATACCATGCACAATCGGGTCTAGTGAGTTTGGGAATGATAGTTGTGATTTAGGGGCTATTATTAACCATATTACCTTTAGAGTTTTCATGATGTTGGGGCTGAATTCTCTCAAGCCAACTCGAGTGGCATTATAACTGGAAGATCGCTCAATCAAATATCCATGAGGGCTGCGAGAAGATGTGTTAGTTAAATCGGGAAGAATAATTCTGCCTACATATTTTATCATACTTGACATGGAAGAATATCAAGAGGAACCCTTGATTTTAGGAAGACCCTTCTTGGCTACTGGGAGAGTTTTTATTGAAGTTAATCAAGGAAAGTTGTTATTTCATGTGGGGGATGAGAAATTTTCTTACAACATCCTCAAGGCTATAAAATAAGTATCACTTAAGGAAAATGAGGAATTATCTTTGTTGAATACTTTGGTTGATCATTTTTTCCACATGGGAGATGATATGGAGTGTTTTCCAACTACTGAGGATCCCACAATAGAGGACATCCAGCTTGATTATAAAGAAGAGAAGCTGCAATTTATCACAGGCCATGGTTTTTATTATTGGTAGTGAGTAGTGTTTCTAAACATGCTACAGTGAGATGAGATTGAGCATATTGATCCTTTATTTCTCAATGTCCCATAGATTGAGTTAAAGCCTCTCTTATCTTCATTAAAATACATGTACTTGGGGGATGACAATAAATTTCTGGTTATCCTCAATTCACCACTCTCAGATGATATATATGAGGCACATTTGAATGTTTTTAGACTAAGAAAATGATACATTGGTTGGATGGTTGATGATCTCAAGGGTATTACTCCCTCTATATGCAGACATAAGGTGGTGCATGAGGAAGGGGAAATGTTCTCCCGGCAACCGCCATGGCTGTTGAATCCCTTGATGAAGGCGGTGATCATGTTGTTAGATGTTGTAATTTTTTGTCCATTCTCTAGCAGCCCGAGGGTAAGTCCCCTACAAGTGGTTCCAAAGAAGGTAGGTATTACCATGGAAAAAATGATAGAAATGAGTATATTCTGACAAGAACAATGAAAAAAAGGAAGGTATTTGTAGACTACCAGAAACTCAAAGATCCCTAGAGAAAGGATCAATTCTGACTAACATTTATGGATCAAATGCTGGAGATATTAGTGGGGCATGAATTATACTTTTTCATAGAAGGTTATTTAATATATAACCAAATATATATTTCCCCCAACGATCCAGAAATGAAAACGTTTACATTCTCGTATAGAACCTTTTCATATTGACAAATATTTTTCGGTATGTGCAATGCCCCTACCACCATCCAATGGTGCATACTGCACGAGATTTCATAGGATGCATATGAGAATTACATGTTATAAAAAGAGAAGAAAAATGTAGTGTGTGACCGTATGATATCCTGAAAGTACTTCCATCCCAACAATGGGGTATTGATTTTCAACTCCCATCTGAATCTATTTCCAAGAAAATTGAAGTCCCAATGATAGGGAGCATACTAAGTAATTAGGGTCTACCACCACGGTGTGGTGGATGTGTCTAGCGCTGTTGACCAGACATTCAAGGAGAATGGAAAATGCCTTAAACATTATCTGAACATGGAGGACATGGTGGTCATGGTCTCCAACATTCATTTTGGGTAGCTCAAGGCCCATGTAAGTAAATCATGAGAAAATAAACGTTCTGCCCAGGAGTTAACTCGAAATTTTGAATAACTTTTGATAAAAATAATTGTTTTATTGAGTGCATTGAGGAAGTAATGGTAGTTTGATTTTCATTTAATATTTGTTTAAGTTTATAATCATCACATCATATAGAGTTATCATATTGAATTTTCATAATGCAAAGCATGCCTCTATTAGGGTAAATCTCAAATTATCATTAAAATTAATGGGGAACCAAGGATTTCCATTTTATAGGGGTGTTTTGAGTTCAAAAGTGGAAAATTATCAAAATGATTTCAAATAGAACCGATTGTAGGGTTGGTTCATGGTTTGGTTAAACCATGTGGTAACCGTGTGACATAGCATTTACCTTCCAATGGGAACTGAACAATTAGCGCATAGTTTCCCTAACCATTCTCCCAAACCGTGCACCCAAACCATGTGGCCACTTAAACCCCCAAAATATCATAAAACACGAACCCCCTCATCTCCTCCATAACCATGAGGAATCTCCCCTTCTCCTGATCCTTCAAGATTGTCTTCACCTTCATCAAACCTGGTATGATTTCTATCTTATTTCTTCTTCCTCTTCTTTATTCTTCTATTTCCCCTCTTATTACTCTTCATTTTTCTCTCTTTTCTTCCTATGGTTCAGCCAGCCCCTTGCTCCCACATTTTATTTTTCTTTTCTTCTCTTATTTTTACCATCCATTTCTATTCCTTTTCTTGTTGTTTTCCACTGATTCACATCCACATAGTTACACACCATTAATTTTATCACCCAAAACCTAATTTGGGAACTCCATGTTCCATATTTGAGATTTTCATTATGTTTTAATGTTCATTAATTTGCTTAATTCAGTTTTCTATATAAAATTATTGTGAATTGTGTGCTTTTGTTTTGTGTCACCAACTTCTTGTAGGTTCCCAAACCCCAACCAATTATGTCATTCTCCAAGAGAGCTTGTTGTTCCAGTTACAGCACCACCAATGGCCCCTATTTGAAATTTAGTAAAAAGAAGAATAGCAAGCAATATAGGACATTTCTAAACCGAGAAGTGAGTCCCCATCAGAATTTTTCATTGGAGGTCATTGAACCCTTGGGGATTACAGAGGAGTTGTAAATGTTTATAGCTCAAGGAAACCACACCCACACCATATTCATTCACAAAACAAATATTGATGAGCTTTTATTGGAATTCGGGGCTACCTTCTAGTGACGTGATAGGTATAGTGAGGATGCAATTGGCCTTACATGCGAGACTGAAGACGATGTTGCATTCCGCCTCATGAACAAGATATACAGTTTTAGGCTCAGTGAGTTGTCTACCTTTATTGGGAGGTATGACAGTGTGTATGTGAAGAATATCTTCTATGGTGATGAACTTCTTGAGTGGGGTACCATAGAGGACTGACACTTTTGGGCCACTATTGCCCAACTCGGTGACGCATTGTGCCTCAGACAGCCATGGAATTCTGATTAATCAACCCAATTCATTGAGTGTAACATCAAATTGTGACAACATGTTTTACAACTCGACCATACAATGAATGCAATGTTAACGATTGGGATTTATTTATTCTGCACATAATGATCATGAGATTTATGTTCAAAATTGCCTTCGTCTTGTCCCAGTATCTAAAGACCATGTTTTACAAGATATAGGGTGATATTTTAGTCATCCATTTCATCACTCTGCCCATGGATCGATGGGACTTCAAATTTTATGAGACTGAATTTATTGAGCTACGACCAACCCCATTATTTGAAATCACATTCTTCTGGTGAATGAGGATGCTTGAACCAGATGGTGATTGATTTAGATTTCGTGGTCTGCCAAGAGCCTCCCCTATTGAACCCCACCATGCAGCCTCTATGGATGTGGCACGTCCATCCTCCCACCACTCCTCTTAGCACACAAAACCATTTAGTTCCCCCTATTCCCCTACTTATATGAGCCCACACCATTACATGTAATATCCATTCTACCCCAACCTATAGGGTACACCATATGCCAACACAGATCTCTATTGAAAATGGAAGATGGACCATTACCCGATGTTTCATTAGTAGTTGGAGAAACATCAGTTGGTGGTGGAAGGGCTCAGCCTATCCAACCTTCAAACCCGAATCTTTATGAGGTCATGCATAAAAATCCTCCTTCCTACTACATGTATGGAGCTACCCAGTTCCAGCTCAGTCCTGCTTGGTGCTCCGCATCGATGGTCACTACCTCCACCACCTCTATTCCCACTGACATAGTGACCACACATCCTCCAACTTCTAATATGACTTTGGAAGAAGCTGATGTTGCTCAATTTTTTGATCCCTCCATGGGATAGAAATTATGATGTTATGTTGTTTTTATTCTTTCCCATTTTATTTTTTTGATATTGTTTTACTCTATTTGAAAATGTTGTGCATAATTACCATGGTGTGATTGTGTGCATCATTTTTGTCTCCGAGATACTTGCATTGTATTTTCATGCTTCACTCTTCAGGTTTTATTGTTTTCTCAGTAGGTGACTCACATATTTAATCATGAATCCACCCTTCTTCTTTTCGTTCTCTCACACACCTATTGTTTTCCACTACATCACCCGGCCTCTATACCTAGTCACCATTATCTAGCATACTACCTTCAAGGGGGACAGTGCTCGGTTTTAATTGTAGGGGAGGAAGCTGACATATGAAACCCCATTTGGTTAATTTCATGAACACATTCCAAGGAAGAATTTTTTTTCTTAGGAATTCTCTAATGTGTTGTTATAGGTTTCATTGGCTCATATCAACTAATTTAAAATCAATTTTGGGAATTTTCTTTGAAATATTTCTCAGATTTCTAGATTGACAAACCTTGCATATGATATGAATGAACATTTCAATGCTTGAGAAAGAACCTTTACACATTCATTTTGAATGTATATTTTTTTAAAATGGATTTTGTGACGGAGTAATTTATATTAATAAAACCCTTAAATGGAAGTCAATTTGTGCATAAAGAAAGGGGAGGATTAGGAATTGTTTTTTACAAACTAGTGGCTACCACACGATCTTAATTTCACAAACTATTGCCATGATCCAAATTTTCATCACGTGTTGACATGAACAATTGGAGCAATTTGAATGCAATTATCTCACCCCCACTAATTTGATTTTGAGATATGGATAGGCATGCCCTGCATTTTTGTAGACCATTCATAATTTTCCAAAGTCTACAATTTAATGATATTGTGTGACCTATAAAAGTGGTAGCCCACCAATCGGATACCAAAAAACATAATCTCAACCAATATAAGTGTATGAATAGATGGAAATGGATGTTTGGACTTTCTATAAACGATCAAGGGAAATTTCAGATTTAAGCATTACTAATTTATGAATGAATGGTCGGATGTTTTGGATTAAGTATACCTTGTTAGCTAACATCCCAAACCAGGGGATCTATAAAGTATAAATATAGTAATTCTTATTGATAATTCATTAAAATTCCATATTTATTTTATTTTTATATAATGTGATATTTCTACTGGATTCTTCGGTAAATCCACATAAACAATTTTCAATGCATTTGTTTGAGGAAAAACAATCAATCAAGTGTGGGGGTGTTTGATGCACTAGTGTTCATAGGGAGATTAAACTTGTTTTAAGGATCATGATAATTGATGTGTGAGTGGAATTTTCATGTTTTTAACAAGAAAAAAATGTTTTGATAGGTCATTTTTTCACAAAGTGTAGAAGCTCGATGACATCGCATCTTTGTGTGTTTCAGATGGAAATTGGTGGATTTGGACCGTTTTGCACGATGTTTGACACTACAAAGTCACATAGGCCGAAAACCCGAACATAGAGGCTGGAAAACCCTACACTTTTCATGATAGAGGAACCCCTAATGGACTGCACATATTTAAAAAAACTATGTCGATTCCCATAAAATCACGCAGGGGTGTGGTTTTCAGAGAAAGAAGGCATCACACGGTCTCCACATGATTTTCCAAACCGTGCAGCCCGAACCTCAAATTGTTCATTGTGGTATTTTTGGGAGACATAGACCAAATTCACGGCCTATGTTTGGTTTACGAAACTGTGTGGCCTAGGCAATGAGAGTGTGTTCCATTTCATTGGTGTACAGAGTCGGTTGTACCGTTTTCACACGATTTTCCAAACTGTGTGTTGTTACCTTGCGGTTGACCACTACCCCCTACTTAACTATTTGTACCCCCTACCAAACCATTAACCCATGGAATGGACTCCTAAATACCCCAAGACAAGTGGGGGACTCCAAATTCTAAGTAAGACACACTTTGGAGAAATGGGGATGACCAGGGATGCTTAGTTTTCAACTTCTCAGGAGATTGAAACAAACTCTAAGGAAGTTTTGGAATTTCCCTTTTGTAATTGTCAATTTTCTAACTTCTTTTTCTATAATGGAATATTCAAGTAATTTTAGTATTTTTTAATCCCTTTCTCAATGAGTAACTAAATGACCCTTTTGTCAGTGTTTTGGATGACGTGGGTTTGTTAAAGGGTGATTTTATTATTATTTTTTGTTCTTTTTTATCATATAATTCTACTAAAGTTTCAAATTTATTATCACTAGAAACCATGTATTAGAAAAAAGAGTGGTATTTACAGGGATCCTTTGGGGAATTAAGACAAGTAAATCAATGATAATTGAGTTTACATGTCATTTCATAATGGATGATCTTAACTAAATGTGAATTAAAATTAAATTGCAGACTAAGGAATTGATTTCAATCGACATCATCAGATCCCAAAGGACTAAGGGGGTTCCAACACATTTTAATCCAAGAAATTTGGGTTATCATGAACAACCAAACCCAATAGGAAATGTTATTTTTGTTGACCCACACAATCCATCTATGCCTCAACACATTCATTATCCTTATGTATTAAAAACCAGATTGAGTATTTTCAGTTTTTAGGATTAATCTTTTTTGAATTAAAAGAATTTTACTCTTTCTTCTTTTGGAAAAGAATCATCACAATCAACAAAAAATAATTTTTAAAATTCAAACTATTCACTTAATTAATCAAAATTTTAGATGCACGAAACCATAAATACTCCATGTGGTACAACCCCATACTTACTCTAAACTAGTTACAAGTTAGGGAATATCAATTTGGGTTTCCGAAAATAAGACCTTATATGAAATGATACAAATATAGAATATAGAGCTATAATAGATGTATACTATGAAATTAAAGGAGTATAATAGAAGGACTTAGTTTTTATGGAATGAAAGGAAAAAAATGTAATTTCACCCATAGAAAATGGGAACACATTTTGGCCACATAGGGATAGTAACAATGTTCTAGTAGCTTGCAAGAGGGGGAAAACCTCACATGACCTAGGACACAGTTAGACCATACATCCCCAAACCATTCACACTCTATGTACAAAATCAATGCAACATCACATGGCTAGTAAAAAAATTAGATATTTTTGGATTATGTTTTTAAATATCCTCATTTTATAGAGACATTAATCATCTATGATCCCCATGAGAATATTGTTGTTAAATGTTTTTAATATTATTCTAAAATTAATTTATATTAATATATGAAACTATTTATCTCTATATTAAATATTGGATTGAGGTTTAGTATCATTTGGAATCTAGGATGATGAATCACTAGTTTAAACCCTTAGGATATGCTTATGTATATGATAAAATCATATGTTATGATGAAAATATAAATCTTGTTTTCCAATGAAAAACAAATTCGTATATTGATACTAAATGTATAAATTATTTTGGAATTGGTAAAACTATGGATAATAACCAAAAAAATATTTTTCATTGTATATCATGACCTTCATTTTGGCTCATGTTGAAAGGGACATTAGTTTACACGTGGATTGACAATATTATGGAGGTATTCCATAGTTAATTTAAAATTATCGTAAATTTAATTTTGAAGGATTTGAATAGATGAAGACCATATTTGTCATATGGTAAACTGATGTTGTCTTCTATCAAAAACTTTTTTTAATTATTTAGACATATGTTAATTTATTTTTAGGATTATATAAATTTACACAATGATTATTCTTTCGTTCATTATGATTTTTAGTCATTGTTAAAGGTTGGAACTTGATGAAACAATGTTACCGCTGAATGAGAAGTTCATTATAATGATTTTTCAATTGAAGAATTAATTAAAATTTAAGATATAAGCAGAGAAAATTAGAAAAATCATAATCAGCTACCATGTTATATGATTAACAATATTAATATATTTAATTTTAATAACACATAACATTAGCAGAAAATGTAATATCATGAAATTTTTGCAGGAAATGATCATGGTGTAATGAAATCACAATTTACTTCATGTCTAAAATATGGGATGGGGCACCATAGACAATTAATCATAGGATATAGAATATGTTTTTTATTTAGAAATTAAGGGAACATATAAATCAATATCCGAGTAATTAAGTGTATTATATATGGGTAACATTGGTATTATCAGATTCAATAACACATTCTAATGGATAACACCTAGACCAAGGAAGTGTATATAATATGTCCATTTCTGATTCTCATCATGATGGTTAAGGTTCACTTATCCTCCACTCCATAGAAATATATTTCATGTTACTCTTTATAAGAATGTTCCCCATAAAAATATTATTAGTCTTCATTTAGTGGAATTTTATGTGATTAATAGAGCTAACTTCTCTTCATACATATATCCATTTTAAATAACTAGAATAAGAAAATAGAATTTGATATCATAAAAAACATAATAGTTTCATCCCGAAAAACAATAAATATGAAATTCCAATGAAACATCCATCCATTACATGGGACTTGTTTATATTTTAAGGTAGAAATATATCTCAGATGGTTGGGAAAAAACTATGCATCAATTACATGCTTATTGTATGGGTGTTGTTTGACGTATATATGGAATACTTTTATTAGATTCCCCCAAATAATGATGTTGAGTTTTAAATATAACTCATAAATTGTGTTATAAATGTTTGAAAGACTACTATATAATGGGCCTGAATGATTTATATGAATTATGGATGAAACTCCGGGAGAATCTTGATAAAGGATTCATTTGGCCAAGTGCATCACTACAGGGTGAAATTTTATGTTTTTTAAGAAGCAAAAATGGGAAATTTAATCTCTATACTAACTATAATTAAGTTAACAAGATTCCCTTCATGAATAATTATCCTCTACCATGTATTGATGATTTTGATCAATTATAATGTGATCAATATTTTTCCATGTTTTTTTAATATGTATACTTTTACATAAGGGCCATATGTGATGACATACCCAAGGCAACCTTATATTCATTTTATGGTTCAAAAACCAATTATATTATGACATTTCTCTTGTTTAATAAATTCTATATCTTTTATCTGTTACATTTCATGCAACAACATGATAAAATGAACAATAAAATATTATTATGGACAAAAGATCGTCGTTAAATTGGTGAAAATGAATAGTATTAACCAAATTATTAAATATATATATGTATATTATATTAAAATTTTTTATACATTTTTCAAATAAATTTTATTGGCATAATATATGAATAAATCTAATTTTACACATTAAATCTTGTATTTTCAAAGAGGTAATTTTACATCCTTTTAATGGCACAATTTTTCTAAATATTTATTTTGAAAAAATTATAAATTAAATTTGAAAAAATAAACTTTATTTTAAAAAGATTAATGCCAAAAATATCCTATAATAATTATTTTTACATTTCTGAAAATATTTTATTTTCAGTGAATAGTGGAAAATATAGTTTTTTTATAAAAATGTTAATTTCATTATATTTAAAATATATTTACGATTTTAATAAGATCTTAATGTAACATAATTAATATATATCTATAAATAATTTAAATTTTTTTATTTGAGGAATCATTATTCAATATTTTTTTAAGTGCATTTTTGGCTTAAAAATACATTTTTTACAAAAATTGTTTTTCGCTTTGTTTTCGGGAATAATTATAAAATAAATTATGTAATATATTTTTTTATGAATATTAAAAAATAAATATCATATTTGTATTTAAAATTTCATATTTTAGTAGTTATATTTATTTTATTTTTGACCAATTTGAATAGAAACTTTGGTGGATTAAATAAATTTCCAAGGTTAAAGGTAAATTAGGTAAATAAGGTTATAAAGAAAATGATAAAAACCATTAAATTAAACAAAAAAACTCCAAAATATTAATCTACAATTTTTATTTGATTTTTAACACCTATTTTTTTTATTGGAGTAATTTAATAAAAACTAGTCTATATGGACCGAGACCCCAATTTCCCAGAGCTGGTGTCAAAACATGCTATATAATTTTTTCCTAAACGAAACTAAAAAATTATACAACACATTAATGAAAATAGCCAATTTTCTGGTCTATGATCTTGAGAATTAGATAGAATTGTTTCATGTAATCAAACCTATAAAAAAATGAAATTAAATAAATTAATTAATCTTCAGTGTGTTTACTTTATATAGAAAAAAAATCATTAAAAACCCTAATGAACCAGTAAAAAATGAATTTAAAACATAGGGTGAGAATTTAAAATTATATGTAAGGAGTTAATAAAATATTAATTCTAAGAATACATTTATAATATATCATTTTTAAAAAAATGCTTTGAAGTGAATTTTCAACACTTTTACAAAAACAAATAATATTAATAATTTTAGTACAATTATGAAAACTATAATTTTCACAAATATTAAAATTTAAAAAAAAATAATTTAATTTTTAAATATATATTTCATTTGGAAAATAAAATAAATTAATTCGAAAAATCAAAGAAAATTCACTTAAAAACTTATAGGCATTAATTATCAGAGGCACCTTAGATCATAACCTGAATTATCAGGTCACTCTGGAAACATGGTGGACATAGTCCTTTGATGGATTAGGTTCACTCTATAATCACATAATGTGCTTATGATAAACCTCTTATGCACCATAATGTTCTTAGAATAAACCTCTCATGCACCTTACTTAACATCTCATGTGATTAACACATTACCCAATTCATTGGGGCACTGTCTAGGAACAACCTTTATAATTTGACAAAAGTCTAATAAGGATTTGGGTTTAATACCTATAACCTATATTCATATTATCTAGGTGTGGCACTTTGAAATTATATACATTATGAATTTCATTTATCATCATAAGGACCATGATGAATTTTTATCTTTTTGATCTTTGTTGTCTATTTCGTAAAAATAAATTGATTGGATAAACATGTCTCAATGAAAAAGCTTTTTATGAAATCATACCTATATATATATAATAGTATTACATACAATATACATACATATATTTATTTTTATACATATATTTTTTAAAGCATGATTTTCATACCCATATTCATGTATATATATGTTAAAAATAGTAATGCTTTAACATAAAATGACCCATACATATACAAATATATTTAATCATTAAGAGTAATATATATATATCTTAAATACAATAGTTTCATATGGATGGAAATATTTATATTCCATTATAAAGAAATCATAAATGGGTTGATTGAAAAAAATCTCAAAACCCTTTAACAAATAGAAACAAACAATCATCATACGTAAAAACAGAAGTTTAGAAATAATTTAAAATCCATAAAACCAGTAAAAATAGGTAGATATATATGTAAATAAATAAATAAATATATATATATATATACATTCAATTATATATATATATATATATATCGATCATATTTTGATATATTGAAATTATAATCAAACCCAAAAAAAATAAATAATAAAACCCTTTTGTTATAAATTTCTGAATGGCCATGAAAATATACAAATGTGACATCTTTAATTTCTATATTACACAGTGAAATAAATAATCTATTATGCAATGTTTTTTTAGAAATATGAAAATAAAATCATAATCATGACAATAAACATTACATTTATATATATATATATAATTACATGTATGACATGGAATATATACGACACATAATCACATAATTAAATTTTTATCTATATAATGATTCGATAAAAAAATTTATCTTGTAATTAAAGTGTTAGAGGAAAATGTTTGAAAATTAAAAACCCCTAAAATAAAATAATAATTTTCTAACACATTGATATAAATTCATAAACATCATAACTATATAATTTCTAAAAAATAGATATTTATATTGACAGATATGAATACATACATACATACATACATACATACATATATATATATATGAATTTCTGATCTAACTTGATTTGATCAATAAAAATAAACTCATATTAAACAAAAACATAAAACATAAATTGATAAATACAAAAATAAACATAATTAGGAATATAAAACTATACAATTACACTTATAATGGTAGTCTTGTAGAAAAAAAAGAACCCTTATCATATATATTGTAAAAAATTAAATAGTCATATATGTATATATATATATATACACACAACACACAAATATATATTTAAATATTTATAAAAAAGGTAATTTTTTTTAATAATAAAACCATTATAGAGAAATACTTTTAGATAAATAATTTCCCCCTTACACAAACATAAATTTAATAATGAAAATATTTCATTTTAATTAAGTTCTTAAGACAAAAATATATATTATCCCTTACTGAATTCTAAGAATCAAGAAAAATATTTAAAGTATATTTAACTAAAACTCATTCAAAAAAATATATTTTTTACTATTAATCCGCCAAATTGAATTTAATAAGAAAAAAATAAACAATCTCTCCTTGGATTCAGACACTCAATGAACCTTGAACTGATAGTCTGTGTTGAAAATTTTGTTATCATAAGTATTTGATGTTTTTATAACCATAAAAAACTTTTTATATATTGATGAAAATTATTTTTTTTATGATAAATGTTGATTTGGATTGTAAAATAATATATATATAATAAATACTGACATTTTTTAAATTAGAGTAATTTGATGAAAGAAAAACTACACAACAGAATTGAGTGGAATACACATATTCAGACCACAAAGATAGAAAAATTTCCAAAATTCACATTAATATATGAATTGGACATATAAAGAAAATAATAAAAGTTTTATATTCATATTCAAAAATAAAAATCAATAACCAATCAACAAGTCTACAGTTAACCATAAAAATGGAAAATTAATGGAGAAGAAAAACCTAGAGGATTAAAATTAAAAAAAGATGAAAACACCTACCTCAGTTCTGGTCAAATTTGAGCTAGATGGTAGGCATTGAAGAAGAAATAACCCATACTCTATGTGATATATACGGTTTGATTTACCCCATCATGACCGAACCTTATACTATGAATAATGTTTTTGATGTTGTTCTGGTCACTGCCCCTGACATCAATCCTGAAGCAACCTCCCCAGCGATGACCTTAGCTTTTACATCAACTCCATTTCTGCTCAATGCCTCTCATACTCTACACTACGGACTCCCACATGGCATGACAGAACCCTAAAACCCCTAAATCATGACCCTGGATCCCAATTCCCAGGATGATGCGCCCCTACCCCTATTCATGATTTATTTTTTATTCACTTTCTTTTAAATCATTTTATTATTATTCAATTTCATTTCCATAAAATAAATAATCATAATTATCATTGTATAATTCAAAATTCTGAATAATTATAATAATAATAAACATAATAAAATTTTATTACGTTGGTAATAAATATTCATTTTAAATTATATATTATATATAAAAATTTTAAATTAAATATTTTTTAATTTAATTAAATTTATTGATTAGTTAAATAAAATAATATATATATATATATGTGTGTGTGTTACATTGAAAATAATAACAAGTTTATTTAAAATTATTTCTTTTAATTATTATT
Source organism: Viscum album (assembly GCA_963277665.1). Lineage (NCBI taxonomy): Eukaryota > Viridiplantae > Streptophyta > Magnoliopsida > Santalales > Viscaceae > Viscum > Viscum album. The sequence continues at coordinate 1,509,172,462 of OY728158.1, forward strand.
ATTAATCTTATTATTTTTATCTTTAATTCAAAACATTATATAAAAATTATGATAATATGTTATTTTTAAAATTTCATTTATTTATTTTTATATCTATTGTATTAAAAAGTGACATTTTTTTAAATTAATACAAATAAATATAAAGAAACATTTTGATTTAATTAAATAATATAAGTTTTTATAAATTATATTTCATAAATTAATTTATTTGAGTTACAATTTATTTATTAATCACTTAGATATTTATGGGATGTTACATTATTCCCCATGAACAGAATTACATCCTTGAAATTCATTTCAACAGACTCTAGAAAATTTAAATTTCTCTTCTTTATAATTATGAAATTATTGGATAACTAAACATATAAACACGACACCATATAATCACCAAATTTGTACAGATCAGTTATTTAAAACTAATTATAATGTTCTAGACCTGAGTGGCACAGAGCCAGTGCTAAAACATGATGTATAATTGTTTTTATAAAATTAACTGAATTATTATAGAACACATTACACAATAGAGGAATATATATGGTCTAGGTCCAAGAGAATTAGATACAACTACTTAATTTTATCCAAAATGTAAAAAAACATGAAATTAAATAAACAAAATAATTTTCAAAGGACTACCACCACATAAAAAAAACACATCCCTAAAAACACTATAAGACCTATAAAAAATAATTTGAAACATAGAGTAAAAATTTAAAATATCCAAAAAAGTGTTTTTAAAAAAATATATATCATTATGAAGAAAAAATTTAAAAAATTCATTTTCTAAAAGCATGCATAGAAGTGAGTGTTCAACTCTATGAAAAAAAACAAATAATAAAAATAATTCTCATACAATTCTAAAAACTATAATATTCTAAAATTACAACATTTGAAAAAAATGAATAAAAGTAGATATGAATATATCATTTGGAAAATAAAATTTATTCATTCGTAAAATTAATCTAAATTCACATGAATTCTTACATGAAATAATTCTAAATGGCACTTTGCATCAAACCATGGAATCTCAATTCACTCCCGAGGCATGGTGGACATAATTTAATGATGTATTAGGTTCACTACATAATCCCATAATGTATTTAGGATAAACCATCCGCGCAGCATAATGTGGTTAGGATAAACCGCATGTGCACTATACATAACACCTCATGAGATTAACACATTTCCCAATGCATTGGGGTGCTATCTGGGGACACACATCATAATTAGACAAAATTACCGTAATAGTTTTTGGTTCATGCCTCATACCGTACCTTCATAATATCTTTTTGAAATTCATTGGAATTAATTACATTATAACATTAATTTTTCATCAGAAGGACTATAAAGCCTCTATAAAATTTTGAGCTTCAATTTCCATTTCATAAAGAGAAATTTCTTGGCTAAACATGCCTCGACAAAAATAGTTTTCCCTGAAATCATTAATGTACTTTTATATAACATTTTTACTTAAAATTTACATACATATATTCATTTAAAAACAGTTTTTTATTAATCAAGATTTTCATACTCATATTCATTTATATTGTTGTTAAAAATAATAATTCCTTTATATTAAATGACATACACCCATACTTAGATATATAAAAATCAAGAGTAATATATATATATATATATGTATTACAAGTATCTTCATATTGATAGATATTTTTATATTTATTTGTACATAAAACATAAATAGATGGATTGAAAACAACGTGAAAACCCTTTGATAAATAGAAATATACAATTCTCATATATAAAATGATAGTTTTAGAAATAAAATAAAATCATTAAATCTAATGAAAATATATAGGTATATATATACATAAATATAGATATATATATACAAATATATATTTAAAAATTAAACATAGTTTGATAAATTGAAATTATAATCACACCCCAAAAATTCAATAATAAATCTCTTTTAAATTTTTTTCATTTCCATGAATACACTCAAATGCATTTTCTAATTTCAATATAAAATGGGGTCATGCATAATCTTCATGGCACACTTTCTTAGAAACATGAAAATAAAATTATAATCATGACTATAAATATTTCATCCTCATATATATATATACATGTATTACATAGAATTTGTACTACACATAATCACATAATTTAACTCATGTTTATACAGAGCATTAATAATAAAATATCTACTGTAATTAAACATTTAGAGAAGGAAGAACGTTTGAAAATATAAAATCCCTAGAAATAATTACTTTGAAATACTTTGATAAAAATGCATAAACCCCCTTACAATCTAATTTTAAAAAATATATATAATTATATAGACAAATAAAAATACATACATATATATATGTATATATATGAATTTTTAAATAACATGATTTGATCAATAAAATTAAACACATATTGAAAAAAAAACATAAAAAATAAATTGAAAAATAAAAACATGAACATAATTTGGTTTGTAAAACTATACAATTTCACCTAAAACCAGAGTATTTTAGATATTAAAATCAATACAAAACTTTTTATCTTATATATTATGAAAAACTAAATAGTATTATATGTATATATAAATATACATATATCTATGCACATATTTTTAAAACAATGAATTTTTCTTAACAAAAATAAACCCTTTCAAAGAGAATATTTCAGATATATAAATGTTTGAAAATATATAATTTTCCCCTTACTTAAATGTAAATTTAAACATGAAAATTATTCTTTATAATTAAAATATGAATTGTGAAATGTATAATCTCTCTTATATAATTGTAAAAATCATGAATGAAATATGAATATAAATTTAATTAACACCATTATATAGAAATAGTTTTTGTAATATCAATCCCCTTACATGATTTGAAGAAGAAAAAACTACAGAAGATCTCTTTGACTTTACACACACACTCAACCATGGACTAATAGAAAATATTCAATATTTCATTTGAAAAATCATTTGAGGATTTTATAACCATAAAATCCACTGTTTATACAGTGATAAGAAGTAGATTTCCAACAAAGATGAATGTTGATGTTGATAATAGAATCTAATATGAAAATTAAATACACACATTTGATGAATCAAGGTAATATGATGATTTAAAACTATAAAACATATTCGAGTATAATAGACCTTTGTGGACCACATACATAAACAAAAATATATTATCATTACATTGAAAGATGAATTGGACGTATGCAGACAAAAATTAAATTGTTCGATTCGTATTTAAAAATAGAATCAATAATTGATCTCAAATTCTGTAGGTAAAAAAAGATAGTGAACAGACAAGATAAAACTAGAGGAACCGGATAAAAAACAAAACACCTACCTCAAATATATAAAAATGTGAGCCAAGCATTAGGCGTTGACAAAGAAACAACACACACTCCAAGTGATCCTGATCTAGTTCGATTTCCACCTTCGAGAGCAAACCCTCGATCGTGAAAAATGTCATCAAATCCACTCGGGTTACTCTCATCGACATCCATCCTCATACAGCCTCCCTAGTGAGGACCTAATATTCAACCTCAAATTTGTTTCCATTTAAATCTTCTCGAGATTCATAACCTGGGCCATCACTCGGTGAAACCCAACCATAAAACCCCCAATTCAAGACCCCATATCCCGATTCCAAGGACGATGCACTCCTAACCAAATTCAGGATTTATTTGTTTTTAATTTTTTTATCATTTTATTATTATTATTCAGGTTCATTTCATTAATATATAAATCATAACTATCATTATATACTTCATAATTCATTAAAAAAATAATTATTATTATTTTACTCATAATAGTTTTTTTATTTTTAGTAAATATAAAATTGAAATTATATATTTTATATAACATTTTTTATGAAATATTAAATAAATTAAAATAAATTTATAGTTTAGTTAAGTAAAATTGTAAAAAAATTCACATATATATATATATTACATTGAAAATAATAATAAATTCATTTAAAATTTTTTATTTGTATTAATATTATTCATATTATTATTGTTATCGTTAATTCAAAACATTATATAAAAAATTTATAATAATATATTACATTTAAAATCACCTTTAAAAATTTTTATTTACCATTTAGTGAATGGTAACATTTTTTAATATTAATAAAAATGAAAATGAAAAACATCATTTTGATTAAATAAAATCGTATAGTCTTTATAAAATATATTTCATAGATTTATATATCTAAATTAAAATTTATTTATTAATCACTTAGTTATTTCAAGGATGTTACATTGTCCACAAAAGTGACTTTTATATTATTTAAATTAATGAAAATAAATAATTGTCCCATTCATTTTTTTAAGAAGAACATTATTTTAAATATGGCTCCCCTAAAAATATTTATCCAACTATAGATATTAATTTTAAATCTACAATGTTTATTAACATCAAAGTATTTAATTTTTAATTTTTAATAATGAAATTATTACATTAAATCATTATACAAAGATGTTGCAATAAGTATTTTTTTAACCAAACAATCAAAAAATGATGATTTTAATCAAAAAATAAAATTTTATTATTTCAAAAAAAATTCATAAAATGAAATCAATTTTTTAAATATACATATAAAAAATGGTTATGGTGATTTTTTTTGATTTCTCTAAAATACTTGTTTTTTTGTGAATAGTTAAATATCGTACTTTGTTGTACTTAGATTTATAAGAATATAAATGTATTACTAGGTATTGGATGATATATAGATGAGGTAAGAATGAATTGGTTCCAAATCACATCCATAGGTACTATATTTGATAATGAGAATCAACACTGTAGATAATATTGACCCAAACTAATAAACTATTGAATAAAATAACAAAAAAACATTGTCATACTCTATAAATATTACCCATCACCATCCCTTATTATAACACTTTCTAATCTATTGATTTGTATTATATTATTCTAAATTTCACTCTCAATACTATTCCCCGAAATATGGTTTTTTTCTCTACATAAGACCATCTCCATGATATTTAAGGAGGTTCTTAAGGAGATGATAGTCAAGCGGTAAAACAATCCCTCTTTCTCTTTTAATTTATTTTCTTTTCTTATCCATTACTCACCTCCCCAATCCAAAGTGGAATGGAAACTAAAATATATTGAGAATACTATAATTTTTTCATGTTAATTTATTGTCCATCATCATGTGTCATCACTTATCCATTCATTCAAAAAATTAAAACATCATATGTGAGGTATTGATTCCCCACCTTCATGGAAGAAACATTTTCATTTTACATTAATGCCTTCATAGATAGTCATAAAACCATTTTTATGAAAAAATATATTTTAATATGTTTATTTATACTTATTTAATGTTATAGAACTAATAAATAAACATAATATTAAATAAAATTATACATGTTTTGGATTATTGTAAAAGCATCCAAAATAAAATAATCATGTTTCACTAATGTTTTATGTAATGATTAATCTTCATACCATATAACCAAATAATACATGGGACCATTTATTATTATGCGAGTTCACTAATACTAAATTATTTCACTTCTGGATATGTAATTACCATTTGACATGGACTTTTCTAATTATATACAACTAAACCCTCCATAAAACCATGAAACATACACTCCCAAAACAACAAAAATAAACATTATAACTAATTATAATAGATATATATGATCATAATAAAATTAGTATATTTAAAAAACACATTGAAGAGGTTATAAATTATGTAATTAATAAGTGTAATTTTTATTATTCAGGATGTTATGTATAAGTGCAGAATACTTTCAGATAAATAATAATGGTTTTATCATCTCACTTTCATTTTTGTGTGATATGCCTTATGTGCCACTCATTACTTGTGTATGGTGTATGTATAACTATCGTGGATTTAAAATATCATGAATCCATTAATATTTATGTAATTAAATCTCTTTATTTGATAATTATTACTTGTTTGGGTAATAAGATTCTCAAACATTTCTTAAAAACACTATATTAAATGATTTTTCAAATATTAAAGAAAATGTTTTTAAGCAATTTACAAAATGAGAAGATCTTGCCATTTTATTAATAAAAACATTCCATGAGGAATCCATTACATTTTTAAATAATAACTTTCAAATAATGGTTATTCATTTATAATTGCATGTCTTTTAAAATAAAACATTCCAATATAAAATTTTTTTATGCCTCTCAAGCAATCTTCAATAATTTTATTGGACTATTTTTATCTATTTTAAAACCCCAAATTGAATTTATTTATTAATATATTTTGACATCTTATGATACTATATATGATATTTTAATTAAATGTTTGTTATCTAATTTATTGGGGATGTTATATTCTGATAGCATTCATCTTGTTATAGTATATGGTTTATGATTATATTTAAAAATTTATTAAATAATTTATATTTCATATTCTAGCTTCAATATGAATTTATATTTTTATTATTTTTAACACATTTTATATTAATATTACATTGGAAATAGTTAGTGTTTGGTGGGATCTCATATAGCCCTTCATTGCATTAGTGGGTTTCAAAAGACATATTATATTTGGTTATGACTGAAGCGTTTACCATTTATTAGATCCTCAGAATAAAGCTATGAAAATGTTAGATTATTGGTGAGAATCCTTGATAGGAATACATTCATTTCATAATTCCTCAATAGTATGTTCTAGATATCCGTCATTATAAATTCCCTCAATATAGGATTAGTTATTTTTAACCAATGAGATTAATTAACTAGGAGAATATTTGTTGTTACGTTTCATTATCATATGATTACTTATATTGAATTAATCTATCTGATATTATTCCTACCATATTATACATAAGAATATTTTTAATGACATTTGTTTTTTGTTATTTCCCTTACATTTTTGTCTATTTTTATTCATGATATATTTTATTGTATCCTTACCCTTAATGAGAATAAGTGCTCACACCATTATAATGTTTTATTTTTCTCCAAGACACCATGTTGTTTATTATGACTATTATTAAGGGATAATATAGTGTAATATGTACATTTTCAATGGATTATATATATTTTTTCTATTTCAATTAGTAATTTAAAACATATGTCTGTATATCTTTTTTCAAAGATACTATACTTTTTGATCCTTTGAGATGTGATCACATGTACTTAGTATAAATGTAGTAATTTAAGATAACATCTCCAGGCTATTTGGGTAGGGTTATTTATATATAGTATTATAGAATGTTTATTAGAAACATTGGTAACTATATTTAGGAAATCCTATATTATGGAATCTAACATGAAGATACACTTTTTGGTTAACTATGTAATTAAATCCTAAAAAATATATTTATGTGATTAGATGCACATAAATTCTTATATTTTTGTTATGTATTATAGTAGTTTTTACATTTTAGATAGTGACATGATCTAATCTAGTGTATTTAATCATTTCGAAATGCTTCCAAGTATAAAGAATGTGAACTTCATCAGTGTGCATGATCTAATGTGTAAGAATAATCATATCCTTAATTGAGTTATGACAATATTTCGAAGTGGAAAATTCTTTTAAACATTCATATATCATGAGGAAATAGTATTCTGTAATCATGATTCAATGAAATAATATTATATGTATTATTTTTTCAGTGGGAAGAAAGAGAACATGAGTACTTCTTGGGAAAAGTGGGATAAATGGATGAAGGGGAAGATGTATTTTCCAACGTATGATAATTATGGAAGGAAACACCATGGAACATGGTTGATGATTATGTTATTTTTATATAAGTGTGGAGAAAAAATAAAATTTCCTTGTGATTTCAATGAAATAAAAGATGTTTTTCAATGTTCCAAATGTAAGTAGATGGTTCAATACATAAATTAATATAACATGTATCAAGAGAATACATGTCATAATAAGCATAAAGATCAAGGTCAAGATTATCTTTTTACTAAATTAAACGTAGAATAATTAATGTATTCATGATTTTAGTTAAAAAATTATATTGTTATATTTTAGTTAAAATAAATATTTTATCATATTATCCTTATTAGAATCCTGAGATATACAAGTATGGTTCTCCAGAACATATTTTTTATGAATTTGGAAGAATTTATGGGTTTATTAAGGTGTTAAGATGATAAATATATTCATATATTTGGTATTTCATATTAAGCGTTACATTGTATCTATTAGTTAATATTATCTTATGATATTTTTCTTCTTTGAATTTTGAAAGACAAGTTTTAAAAAAATATAAATAATTACTACATACGGAAGGGGATAAATTAAACTATAGAATTTTTTTGTTGATAAAATATGATTAACAGATCTGTTTCAATAATGATTTAATGGAATTTGGAATGAATTCCAAACCATTTGATTTTTTTAAATAGATTTATGTATAAAAATGCATCCTACATATCCATTGATTTGTGTAGTTAAAAAAGATTATTACAAAACCAAAGGATGAGATTATTTTTATGACATGATAATAAATCAAGTATGTTTATTTTCTCAAGTTATTATCAACATATTAAAATAATCCATTAACTTTAAGAAAATGATTTCTAATTAAAGAAATTTTATGTTTAATATTATTAGTATGGAATCAATGTCCTATTAATCGATAATAAATTTACATTTTTGTGACGGTAAATATTATGACGAACATGTTCTCTATCACTCTCCATCAAATCATGATAGTTATATTACTCTTATGTGTCCATATTCTCATTAATATTATCATATTTTAGAATCGTTGTTTTTTTGGAACTTCACATTTCTCTTTACTACTATGAATAGAATGTTTTATAAACCCTTTTTACTATGTCGGTTTTCCACAAATGAATTTTCAAGTATCATTCTTTGATTTTTGAAGTGAAATTAAATAATTATGATGATGAAATTTATTGACATAGGGGATTATATAACACCCAAATATTTTAGGCTATGTCTCTTATTAAATAAATTCAATATATAATAAGGATTATGTTTAACAAAAGACCCACGTGAAATAAACAATTTTATATTGTTATTGTTAAAACCTATGCATTAAATTGGAGGTAAAAACTAATATTAAAAAAACTAATAAATTTATATATTATTTATTTAATAAGATTATTTTTCAATTATCTGATAAATTTAATAGGTATAATATAATAATTAAACCAATTCTATGTATAAAACCTATATTTTAAAAAAACATTACCACCATTTTACAGAGAACACTTTTAAATTTTAATTTCAAATCTTTTATAAATTATATTTCAAAAAATTAAAAAAATTAAAATAATATGTAAAAATTAGCTTAGGATGAATTTTTCATTTGTTTTCTGGAAATATTTATTTTCAAATGAATAGTGAAAAAATTTATTTTTATAAAACAATCAATTTATTTATTTTAAAAGTTTTATTATTATTTTAATTTTTTAAAAATGGCACTTAAACACTATTTATCTATAAATAATTTAATTTTTCTAATCTTCATTATACCTTATTTTAGTAAGGTTATGTTTTTGGGCATAAAATATATTTTTGAAAAGACTTCCTTCGTTAAATTTCACATGATTAATTTTAAAATAAATTATACAACGTCTGTGTTTTGAATATTGAAAAATTGATGTCATATTTTGAATAAAAAAATAATTTTTTTATGTATTTTGTTTTTTATTTTGATCAATATGAATAGTAAATATGATTATTTATATAAATTACTACGGTTAAGGGTAAATTAAGTAATTTAGGTTGAAAATTACATGATATGAACTAGAAAATTAACCTAAAACATTCCCAAGTATTATTATATGATTTATATTATACCCTTAACATCAATTAATCTTATTTGAGTTATTTAATGCACACTTGTGCAAGAAAGTGTCTGTAATATTATTTAAAATAACCAAAATCAAAAAATGTCACAACCATGTTTTTAATGACAATATTATTGTTAATATGGTTTTTTCAGAAGATATTTCCAAAAATAGGTATTTTTTTGAAAGGAAAAATATATTTCTACATAATTGTATAATATTTTTAATGTATATAATATTTACCTTAAATAATTATAAAACGACTATACAATAATTATTTCATTAATGAAATAATCAAATTAATTTGATTTTAATAAAAAAAGTAATTTATCTTATTTATAATATTTATTTCCAAAAATGGATTACTTTTTTAAAATCTATATATTAAATAATATATAGGGTTATTTTTGTACTTTTCTAAAATAGTTAATTTTTTTGAGTAGTGAAATATTCTAATTTATGTTTTTAACATTATAAGTAAATTAATAAATAATTGATCCATTGATGATGTATGGATTTGGTAATCACCAATTAGTTTGAACACAAACTCTCACTTTACCATTTGTATTATTATGAATAAACAATATTGATAATCTTCAGTTGAAATAGTATTGTAATGAATAAAATAATAAAGAACATCCATGTCCTCCACTATAAATACCACCTCTCACCACTCCACACACCTTCTAAGTCATGGGTCATTCTTATACACATAAAAATTACACTCTTAAAAATCTTCCACATTTATTTTTCTTCATTTTCTCACCAAGAGGACATTTCCATGTTTCTTAAGGAGGATTCCAAGGAGACGACACTCAAGAAGAAAAACCCTCCCTCTTTCACTTTTAATTTATTTTCTATTATTATCCATCTATAACAATCACTTAAAAAATATAATGGTAACTCCATTAACATACATATACTATAATTTTATTTTTTTAATTATGTTTCCATCACTAATGATCATCTCAACTCCTTTTATTCAAAAACATAAACATTATTCGTGAAGTGTTGATTCACTGCTTTTTTGGATGAATTTTCTTCACTATTTAGTTCCTTATTCAAGGATGTTCATAAAACTATTTTATGGTTAATATATATAATAATATTAGTTTTATAATTTATTTAATGACCTATAACTATTATATAAATATAATATTAAAAGATACGATACATGTTCTTGATGATCGTAAATACCATCAAAATAAACTAATCAGTTTTCATTAAAATTTTATCTAGTGAATCATTACTATACTATATAAATAATAATATATAATGCCACTTAGATATTTGTATGATAATTAATTCTAAAAATTAATCTTTTGGAGAAATTTTTCCCATTTTATATTAAATCTAATAATTAAATACATGGGAACTATCCATAATACTATGAAACAAATACTATTAGAAAACTAAAATTAAACATAATAATCCATCATAATGTCCATAAATGACTTAAAAAATTTGTAATAAATTAAATATATATTTAATAAGTCTATATTAAGTAATTAATGAG